>OY731400.1:83765138-88617638 GCA_963425845.1 Sphenostylis stenocarpa
AATCATCATGCAAATATTTTAGTCGAGATACATTTTTTAAAATACTCATATATTTTAGTTGAGATAATTTTTTAAAATAGTCATAAATATGAGACACATTATGTGTAATATACATATTTCTCATTTTTCATTATTATATTGATACACACAATCTGAATTTAAATGAAAATATGAGATAAATGTCATTTATTCTTGATTATTATTATTTCATTTCATATGTAAAAATATATTTATTAAGAAAAAATATTCATTATTTATGATATACAATATTTTCAATGATTATATTATTAAATTTTTCATCATAAATTTATATGCCAAATGTATTAGATATTACAAAATTCAAAAATATTTGTATTTTTATATATTATTTATTACCAAAATTAACTGATGTAAATGTTGTGATTTAAAATAAATCATAATTGATTAAGCCTTATGATTTGAATATTGATATAATTTCAATATTACCTTCTTTGATGAAATATGATATAAATATTTATTTATTATTTTTTTTATATGATATAAATATTGTGGAAAAATATTTCTTGCAAAACTATCTCACAAAAAAGTAAGAGGAGTCCATTAAGTACAAAGACAATGATCTTCAAATATGGATGTGTGTCAATAATCAAACTAGAAAGGTAAATTCATATATGATTCATATAATTAACTCTTTCAAGAATATGACATATAAGCTAGAATAATTATTCAAAAAAATGATTTTCAAATAATGTCAATAATTATATAAAAAAGGTAAATTCATGAACATACTCGAGCATAGCTCTTCTATAGAGATGACCAAGTTTTAAGCTTCCATAGAAATAATCAAACTCTATACTTTCATCATAGCTTTCATCGTACTAATTCATGGTAATTAACATGTTAGACAAAGTCATTATAACACATTATTACTAAAACATAACTATCACAAAATATCATTTTTGGAGGTAAGTATCACATCACGTCAATATACATTTGAAATCAAACTAAGTTTGATCTAAGTTATATTCATCCTAGTTATATGTCACATTGAATTAGTTTTTATTTGAGATATATTCATTAAAACTATACGATTATTCTAGAATATCATTTAATAATGTCATAAGGTCATAACACTTAATATCTAAATTGAGCATATTATGACATAATTCTAAATTAAACACATCTTACTCATAAAATCGAGCATATATGATTTATTGTTATAAATTATTCACGTCAATTTTAATAATACATTACAAATTATTGCATAATTATAAAAAAAATTGTAATAAAAAAGAATCTGTAGTCATTGAATCGACTAGGTTTACCCACAATACAAATAAAAATAATTGATTTATTGAAGAAAGTTTTATTAAATTTATAAATAAGATTTAATCAACCCATTCACTTAAACTCAATTTAGACTCTGAGTTGTCCTAAATTTATGATATTATTTATATAAAAAAATATTCTCAATATTAATACATATTACGACAATAATATACAATTAATTATCTAATTAATTTATTATGATTAATTAATATTAAATAAATATAATTTACTAACTAGTTCCTATTTATTAATATTTGTTTTATTTGAGTTGCATAGATTTAAGCATGACACTTAACTTTATTTGATAATCTATCACATATATTAATTTTTTGGAATATTAATATGGTATCTATAATAATCTTATTATAAAAAACAATTTAGATTATAATTATGAAATATTTATTTTTTATTATGATAATCTCTGTTATAATAAAACATATTAAATTATAATAAAATATTTTATTAATATAAAATATAATATGCAAAAAAATTACTTTATATTAAAATTAAAATTAGATCTTGAATACACATAATTTTGTTAACATAAATTTGTACGGAAGTTTTGTTATGAGCAGATAAATTTTGTAGTTGATGAATTATTTAAGTGACAATTCACAATTGTAGACTTTATATAATCAACTACAATTAGCCCCTCCTTATAAAAAAGTTCTAACAATAAAATTTGACTTAGAATTAAAAAAAAATCCACGCTTAACTTTAATTTTACTAAAAGTAGAAACTTAAAATTTAAAAAATATAAAATATTGTTATTAAAATTTCATAGTCTAGTCAATACATTACTACGAGACTTCTTTTTATATTTTCAGGAGTTTGTGTAGGTTGGAAAGGAGAAAAATAAGCCACAAACGAAAAACATTGTATTTTTATTTAATTTTATGGCTTTGAGCTTCTTCAATTGACAATCAATCAAGCATTGGTGACGTCGATTTATTGCTGGAGTTGACATCTTATTACGCCAGCAACCTTCTTCTAACTGCTTCCTCGAAGCAACCCTCGTCCCATTCACTGTCCTGAAAACACACGTGTATATGTACACACCATTATTCTTCACAATATGTTGTAGTTCACAAAGTGAATTTGATTATATATATATTTATATCAATAGAGAAAATAAATAAAATTAAAAAATATTTTTTAGGAAAGTTAAAAAGTATACTCAAATTATGCATTTTGTTAAATGGGAAATATCTAGGATATTCTATTTTACACCTCTTCTTTTCAAAATCTAACAATTTTGAGATCTGTTAATAAGAGATATTATAAGGTTAAATGTCATGCTTATATAAACCTATGCCACTCAAGCAAAACAAATGTTAATAAATACGAACCACTTTTAATCATATACTAAACATTAATATTAGTTTTTTATACAGAGTTAGAATGTTTTGATAGGATAGTTGAATATATACAAATTATTATAAAATTTCAGTATTAATTAGAATTATGATAATTTTTTTAATGTGAGGGGTCATATATTAACTTTTTTAATATTATTGATTATTTTGAATCAAGTTTTTTAAAAACAAATAATAATTTTAATTGATAGGATATCATTACATCTAGTTAATATTTATATCATATGGATATGTATGTTATCAATATTGACCTGCAATGATTGAACAGTGGTAACTTTTACATGATTAGTTTATTTTCTTGTTGAAATTATACTTTTTACGTGTAAATCTTATTTCGTGTCATGCGAAACCCTAATAATAATAATAATAATATAATAATAATAATAATAAATTTATATATTATTATTATTTTGTTTTCTTGTTATTATTTATTATTAAAAATATAATGATATTAATAATTTTAAAAAATAGATCATACTTTAAAACACAACTTTCATACGAAAAAAATAAATAAATTATATATTCTTTCTTTCAAATACAACTTATATAATTTTTATAAAAATGATATAAATTTTAAAAAATTAACCGTAATAATACTTTTCCGTAGTATTTTTCTCTTTCTTTACACCATATTCCTTATCGTGTTCTTCTCTTCATTTAAATATGAAAATGTTTTAAAATGTTACTTGCTACTTCATGGAAATTTTTGGGGTACGTACCTCAATAATCTTGAGCCTGAAAGTTAATTCGTTAATCTTTGTCCCTCCTGTAATAAGGGTGTTTGTGTTCGTGGAAATCAAACTTACATTCTGAATCCGTTCTAAGAATTCCAATAAGCGAATCAAAACAACAACTTGAGAATTTTCTCCTCTCACAATCACTTGCAAGTCCACCATTCGCCCTTCTGATGAACTTGCTTCCAACACATTCGAAACCCCAACACTCAATATTTCGTGAGAGGACCTACCTCTGTTTTCTTCACTACTACCAGTAGTACCTTCTTTGCCTAATAAAACTCTCATCAGCTGCTCATTTCTCATGATAAGCTTTTTCTTTTCAGCCATCAAAGATCTTATTGTCTCCTTTGCTGTTAAAAGAATCGACCCTTTGTTTTTCTAAACCACCAAAGTTCAAACCCAAGTGTTAAGTACGTATATTAATTTACTTAATTAAAAATTATCATAACGTGTCATTAGTAATATTATGCTACAGTTTAGACAAGACATATATAAACTTAATCAACTTGTTAGCCTTGACATTACTTTTTGAATTGAAGTTTGATATATATACCTTTGTTCCCGGAGGAAGAAGTGCGCTGAGTGCCTGAAAACTCTCACTGAGTTTTTCCCGACGTCTTCTTTCCGATATCGTGTGATAATACTTCTGGGAACCAATTTGATGGGTTGCTTGATTGTGTTCTCTCAAATTTAAGTTTCTAAACGATGGAATATGGGGTGTTATATTTGGGTTTATAATATTTGGTTTATATCTCATTGTATCTCCTAGAGGCATCATTGAAGAACGATTGGGAAAATTTTGGTGGGGTTGATTCGGCAGAGAAGTTGAAGATATAACTTGGATTAATGTCCTTACTATTTCTTCTTCTTCATCCTCTGGTTTGGGTAATGCTTGGATACTTTGTTGGTGTGGGCTAGTTTGCGTAGGAACCACACCAAGGGTTTCCAGAAAGTTCTTAAGCGCTTCCTGAATACCAGTCTGTAGGACAGATCGAAGTTATTATGCTTATCAAATTCAAGAAATTGTTGAGTAATTCTGGTTACACGTAGGATCACGGGTTTAATTCTGATAATATTTAACGTGCATGCATTTAATTTTCATCATATAAAGAAGATTAAACGCTCAATTGCATGCCATACGATTAATAAGTATAGTTCTGCCTCTTAATGTATATTTTCTCCTCTCAAATTCAAACAACATTGATATGAAGAAATATAATTATAAAGTTAATTAACATGCATGCATGAGAGAAGTTTGTTTAGTTACTTGAAGCATTTTCGAGAACCCTAGCTCAATTTCTCCTTTTCTGCACCCCATGAGTACAACAATCTGCGAAAAAGAGCAACCACTGAATCTTATTTTTTTCTTATTCATTCTAATTTAGGAAACAATTAATAAATGATTGAAGATTTCCATTTTTTTGCTTCATGAGCCTACCTCAATCCTTGCTTCCTGTGAATACAAAAAATAAATTAGACACTTTATAGCCATCGTTTCCTTGAATGATTATTTAATTTTTTGCTTCTAAAGTTATTTACCTGAAAGAATTGTTTTTGTATTTCGGTGGATGTCAGGCTTAAAAGATCTAATAGTTGGAGCTCTATGTAGGGAATGTGGTTTCTGAAAGCGAGTCCAGGAACACAGCTAAAATAAAAAGAAAAGAAAAACGAATTATCAGAAAGAAAGATGAAGACGATGACGAAGTACAGCGATCTTAAATGCAAACGATGGAGTGATGTTAATTTAGGTAACAAAATCAGACAAGAGAGAAGTTAGTCTTACTTATCATTGACATCAAACGTTAAAGCCCGATATTGGTGAAAAAGGGTTTGAGACTGAGTCCTTAAAGAAGAGGTTGGTTGGTTGTGGGGTAGATGGTAGAAACCATCGAAGAAGAACAAACGACTGTAGAAAAGAAAAGAGAAATAAAATATAGTATGTAGTGATGATTTTTGTTAATTAATTAGCAATGAGAGAATCATACTTGGATAGATTGGAATCATACTGCCAGAGAGAAACGTAAGTGCAGCGAAAAGATTGGAGCAGAGAGCGGAGAAAATCAGCTCTCGGGGCAGGAGGAAGGGCGAAGAGAGCATCCATGAATATTGGTAATTAAGGGTTTTGCATGATCATGAATCAGATGAGCTGCTTCTTTTATCATCTTATATATATCTTGATTTGTCCGTGTGAAAATACACATCGAAGAGGAAAGGGCTTTGAAAAGTGGATGGTGTGGTGATGTGTTTCTTTTATCATCTTGATTTGTACGTCTGAAAGGGAAAAGGAAAGTGGCGTCACACGAGGAGGATATTGTGTATGATTGAGAAATGTGTTTGAATAGGAGAAATGTATGTGTGAATTCCATTAAGGAAAACTGCTTTTAATATTATCATAATAATTTTAAATTATTTTTTATTTTTATTAAATATTTTTCTAATTATTATATTAATAAAATTGAGTTGTTTTTTTTCAAAATGATTGTCAATATATCAGGCCTCATCCATTGATGAAGGAGAACGTGTGCAATGAATTAGTTGTCCTTCTTGCTTAAGACAGTTTGAGAATTGTCCCTTGGCAAGTTACATGAACACTCGTGCTGTGTTTTTATTTTTCTTTTTAAAATAAAGCTTTTATTTTTAATTATATTTAGCTGATACTTTAACACAGTTTGTTTTTAACATGTGCTCATGACATTAGATAGAATTTTGATGACATATAAAGTATTACTCAAATTTGTCTTCAAAATGCATCACACGTAATTTATTATACTTCATCCAATTCACAGTTGGACTGATTTATTATATTATAATATTAAACTTTAGGCTTTTTTTTGTTCATTTAGATTTTATTTATAACACATTTATTAGGAAAATATTTTGAGAGTGTTTTAGCTATAAAATGTTTTAAAAACTAAACTTAACCTACTCTATAATATCAGTTAACTATAACTTGAAAATTTAAAATAATATGTGAATTTTAAAATACTCATAGAAGGCTTAAGTAAAAATAGATTGTGTCAGATATATTTTTAACATCTTTTGTTTTAACTCTTGTTAAATGGTTAATAGCAGCTTTGTAGAGTTGTATTTATTTTCCTAAGATTTTCTACCACACTAGACAACATAAAATCACCTTTAAACTCAAATTAGTGTAACTGTGAAATGCTATATCTTTATATATATATATATATATATATATATATATATATATTTACAAACAGTATTATTTAACAAGAAAAATAGAAAAAAAAACTCTGACTTAAGTAAATATAACCAACTCCGAATGTATAGGAAATTTCCCAACAGTTTGTTTGAAAGTCAAAAAACCTTACCAGTTACCGAAGTGGGAACTCCTACCTCTATTTTCCAGTGCTGATATATTGATATTTAATTATTAATAAATCAAGTTATTGAATAGATATTTGTTAGTGGGATTCTCAATCAATTTTTTCCTTGCCGTCAGGCAAGTGTGAAGAAGCATAGCCGGCAACTACAAATCAACTAAGTATCTATCTTTTGATTGTTATTTATATTTAAAAATCAACTTCTTGATTAAAAGTAAGTAATTTTTTCACAAAGTTGATCGATTAAGATTTTATTTGATTTTCTTAAAAGCCGTACATGTATTTTTAATGCATATAGTTTATAAAAAATTAGATAAGAAACAAAAATTAGAGTATCGATTTTAATTTTAGATAAGAAAATATTATATTTAAATATTTAAAATATCTAAATGTATTTTTTATAAAAAATTTATTCTGAAATATTAAAATCACTATAAAAATATAATAAATTAATTGTCAATAATATCGATATAGCGATATAGCGTTGTCTTAGTCCATATTAATTTGTTTTTTATGTTTTTATAATAAGCTAAAAACTTTGTATATGTATTTTTTTAATATTTTATTTTCTATATGTAAAGAAAAGTTAACGGCTGTTATATTTTTAAAATTAAGTTAAAATATTAAGTAATTTTAATTAATATTATATTTTAAATCTTTTGTTAAATATAAAAACTTTGTATTGATTATTTTATGTATATAAAAATTAAATATTTATATTATTAAAATAAATAGGTAAATTTCAATTAATTTTTTATGTTAAAATAATATATTAAAATAATATTTAATTATAATAAGTAAACTATTTTAAATTATTAAAAACTATAATATAAATAAAAAATTATAATATATATATATATATTTATATTTATAAAAATATCTGTTAAAATATATTTTATCAAAATTAAAAAAGATAAAAAAATTGTAAATATATATATTGTCTTCGCAAGTGTGAACATGAAATGTTTAAAACATTCTATCAACTAAAAGATTCTAATTGAGATGGGACCATTTGGAAAATGGAAGCTACTTGGTATTATTCATCATTTTAAAAAAGACACGTTATTTCAAATTTTAAAATATAGTGAGAGACAGGTTAAGAAAAAATAAAATTGCATTCAAGGTATAATAAATAAAGTCATTAGATGTTTGTCAAGGAAGTGTAATACAACAATGTGGTTGTAATCATATAAACGTGAAAAAAATGTGCTAATATAGAGAATTCTATTTGAATAACAAAGACTGTTTATTATATGATTTGAGTTGTGATCATTTGAAAATGATTCAAAGATCGTGGAATATATTTTTGGTAGGCGTGGTGAAAACTGAATTAATTAAAAAATTAAAATTTAATTAAAAAGATCGACATTGATCATGTTTTTTATTATTGAAATTGTTTAAATTGATTAAGTTGATGCTGTTTTCTATTTCAAGAATCAATTCAAACTTATTAAAATTATATATACAACTAAAATTAAACCATAAATAACATTTATTGAGTGAACTAATCATTTTTTTTAAATTTATGATGTATATTATTTTTGTGTTTGAATTAACGTGGAAATAAATTAAGATTGTAAATATTATAATTAATTATTCAAGATAATTTTTTATAATATATTTACTTATTGAATAATTATTTTATTATAATATATTTAATAATTTTATAATAAAAATTGCAAAAACCACTTAAATTAGACTATAAAATATTTATTTCATTTGGTTTTATTTATTTTAAAAATAAAAATTAAACCGAACGAAATCAAATTTAAATTTGGTTAGGATGAAATTTGAAGAGAAAACTAAACAAAATCCCTAATTTATAGTGTATTTCTTCTTTCTTGAATCTACATGTTTATGTTTAGTTTGTTTGTAAAGTGTAAATTCTACATCCATGAAGTAACAATTCAGATGGTAAGTAGTCAATAATATAAACAAATTAATGCGAATTCACATACGTGTGCCAGTTATAACTTATAAGAATATAAATGACTGCATTAATTAAGTAATTAATTGCTATTATGCAACTTAGAATATGGGCACTAGCTGAAATTTTTGGAGCATCACAGGATCAAGGGTTTAAAATAATACTTCTTGCGGCTGAGATTGTATACGTGACTCTTTTGGTCTTCATTTGTTTAGTCCAGAAGAATATCTTATTTGTCTGGAGGTTTCTCAAGTCCTGTAGAATATAGATTGAATATATTAAGGTTGAGGTTTTACGAGGTAGATATTTTTTTAATCTTTTGAGTAATAGTGTCGGTATTAAACACAGAGTTACTTTTCTTTGGATAATGAAGTTGATTAAAAGGAGTGAAAAAGGAGTAAAAGTTAAAGATGTTTGAATGGAGAGAAAAAAAAATGAGAAATTTTTTAACAAAAAGTAAATTGATTTGATTGATTAAAAAATTAAATAATAAGATGAAATGATGAATAATAAAATATTTTATAATTAATTTTAATTAGAATAAATTAAAATTAAAATTAAAATTAAGATATAATTTAATATAAAACAATTATTTAAAAAAATAGATAAAAAATTATATAAAATAAAATTAATTTATATATAAATTATAAAAATGACATGTAATATTTTACAGATATTTTTTTTTACTTTTATAATAACTTATTAAAATTATAAAAAAAATTATTTAGAAAAGTACAAAAAGATAAAAATATCATATAAAAAACACAATCATCCAAAAAAAATATAGCCATTAAAAAAAATTTAAATAAAAAATAAATATAGCAAAAAAAAACTTAAATAAAAATAGATACATGTAAATAATGTAAATATAATAAAGTATATCTTCAACTTAATCAATCTTTTAATGCATCTATTTAATAACTCTTTAAAGATTACTATAATTATAATTAATTTGAACAATTACTTCAAATCTAGTTATAAGGTGTAGCATACACAGAATATTTTCTATATTAAGTTTATCTTATCTCTCCTTGAATTCCTTATTGTTATTGTTGAACCTTTACATCTCTACGAAAGTTATCTTTCTTAATTAGGTTGTTAGACATGGTGATCCTTAACATATTGTCATACATCGTGAATGTTTATCACATTCAACTTTTTTAGAGATCTCTCATTAAACATGTGACCACCCTAGGATCACACTTAATTTAAAGTAAAGTCAAACCCTGAATGCAATAGAGTATGACTGATTAAAAGAATATAAGGCAGAAACATACCATTAATCTTGCACTTTCTCATATTGCATAATATAGTGAGGTCAATTAATCGGAATATGATATTTTATGTATCATATAATAAAAATGTCATCATGCAACACCTGAGCCTAATTGCTCTCTTGAGGACTCTAAATATTCACATATACGTGACATAAAAGTTTGTCTTTGACGATCAATCTATCAACATTCTTATATGTATGTACTTTAAGTTTTGTTCTAACCATTGTAATAAAACCCTCATCCTTATCATATCCCAAATCTTTAGGAATGTTAGCAAGATCAATCCAACGACCTCAATATTTCAAATGAGTTACATTGAGTCAATAATTAGGCTTTATCTTGATGTATCTTTGTAAACCTCACTTACTAGATTATTGATGTCATGCAATTTCAAATTTATGTAGCAAACTCTAATGAGGTCTTCATAATAACAATTTGTCCAAGCTAGAAATTTATCTAGCCCTTGAAAAGACAAATGTTGGGGAATTGAAACCCTTCATAATAATGAAGTTAAAGTCTATTACCTTTGACTTAATTATGAGTTTGTTGTCATGTTTTGAATAATATCTTTTCATTTGTTTTTCATTACCAAAGTAATGATCACGATCTAACATAGTGAGAAAGGAAACAAGTTTTCAATAGGAGTTGGTCTATTATTCTTTATTGCCTTTTTTTCCTTTCTTAGGCATATGCCTTTGTCTCTTTTATTTTGAGGATGATAAAGACATGATTTAAAACGTTCAAATATAAGTAGTATTAGTGCATTTTTTATATACATAAACTTTCCATATTAAAACATAAATATAAAAATCAAACATAAATAGAACAATCAAACAATATTTTGCAAACAATACATTAACTTTCTATATTTGGAACACAAATAATACACTTAAATAGAACAATTAGTCTCAAATGTTCAAATATTTAAAATAACATTATTTTACAAATCAAAAGTCCAAAATCAATTAGGAGGAGTCTCCACTGGTCATATGCTTTAGCAAATAGTTTAATCGTAACTCTGGTGGCATGCCAAAAAGTATATGTGTATGGATGAAGTTTTTATAGATAAACTCATAGCATTGTAATATTAGTTTATCATAATGGAAATTGAGTTGATATAACAATTACCAAATATTAGTTGCTTGCTGAATGTTGTAATGTTCTAGACCTTCTTTTAATCAAGACTTTTTCATTCATCAAGTTATTTCGTATTTCCATGATCATGATCTAGCACTCCACAATAATAACTTGATGTTCCATGAGATCAAACTGATATTCAACCACCTTTGTCAAATTTATAGACACTACAAGAAAAACAACAAATAATGACCGAATTTTCGGTCATTAAATGACCAAAATCATCCACTAACTAAAATAGTGACCGAAATAGTGAACAATTCGAATCGATCGCACTTTTCTTGATCGCTGATTTCAGTGACCGAATCAATGAATCAGTGACCGATTCAGTTATCGATTTTATGACCGAATATATGACCAAATCAGTCACTATATCGGTCACTAATTTTATTTTATTTATTTTTAAAATAATGATAAACCTGATTAAGGAATATGAAATGTATTATATATTGTATTAAATATATCAAAATTACACTACCTGAGATAATCATCAAAATAATATCATAAATTTTGTTCTAAATAAATTCATCATTCATGAATTAAATACTTTCTTACATATTGAAAATTCAATCTAGAAGTAAGTAGAATAAACTAAAGTAAGAGTCATAATTTTGGAGAGGTCAGAAACTAACAAAACAAATATAATATATAGAATAAAAGTATTAGTTCATAATTCAGGAGTTTGAACTTTCAAAAATTTGCAGACCTGCAAAAACACACTATTAATATCTCATCATTTATATTTTGTACTTCTCAAATTAGTACCTATAACAATCATGAATTTGCAAACAATTGTACACTATTTTCAATTCTAATTGTTGCAATCATGAACAGTTAACTAGCAAACCCATTTCTACTCATGTTTTTACTCCTTTTGCAATTAGAAAAGTGATAAGAGGAAAAAAATAATGAAATGAAAGATGTTTTAAGGAAAATATGTTTGCTAGGTACATTACTCTTTGAAACAAAATGTTGTTTAACATGCAGATGCTGGAGGAAGAAAAAAACACGGGAGACAAGAAGAATCACCTTCCTAGCCATACAATTAACATGTGATTCCAATACTGCACCCCTTACTCCTTAATCAACTCCTTAAGATCCTTTTCCCTTTTCTACTCCTAACACAAGGCACCAACCCAATAGAAGCACCAGAACTTATATGCTGTATTAATGTTTTCATTATGCTAACAAATCAATTTCCAAGGTAGAAGAGACATCATTGTTGATTCCCCCCTTTGTCTCCTCACATTACTAAATCCACTACCACCAAAACACCTCATGGTTTCCATTATTCACTTACTTAATCATAAACTATAGCTATTTGAAAGAACCTTGCCCATATGTCCCCCAATAACAACATCTTAATGCTAGCCTACATTCCAGGAAGGAAGCTTTTGGCCATAACTCATAACACTGTTTGCGCTAGTTAGGATTATTTAAAATCTACCTCTCACTTATACTTTGAAGAAAGACATAAAGTGCAAAACTAATTCAAATAGCACTAAATTAGATCAATAAGTACAGGTACAAGCAATTGATTAATATATATATCTCATTAGGCAATATCATTGAATAGTAATCTAAATTATTTAGCTACTTTTTTCAATTTTAACAAATCACTCAGCTTAAATACCAAAGCGGTAAGCTGAGATACAAACCAAGACATCCCAGTATGAATTAATAACAAGGCAACTGTAAATTTTTAGGATTTTAATCTAGTTTCTGAAAAGAACATTTTATTCTACTTTGCGAAAAATAAGAAATTTTTATTCCCATCCCAATTTCCCAACAATATTCAAACATTCCTTGTTCAAAAGCAACCATAGAATAAATCACACAAAAACTAACACAATTTTTAAATAGTTCTGATTGTAAACAAACACCAATAAAAGTCTCTTTCTACTAAGTGAAGTCAATCACCTATCAATAAATAACTCCAATTGTACCCAAATAAAAAAAATAGAAAATTAAATACCTCGGACAAAGATACCTAGATGACGAAGATAAAATTGACAAAAAAGAAGATTATCTCATTGGCTTTCTTGTGTTATCATTTAGATGGTCTATAGTCAATCCAAACACACTGATATAAATTTAAACAAAAAACATGTAAAAGCCTAACCATTTCCAGCACAAGGAGAGAGTCGATAAGACACAAATGCGAGCTATATGGTCAGATGTCCTTTGTTCGGATTAGAGTTCTAGTACAAGGTTTCCTGGTTATGGTTGGAATTAAGGTCGTCGGGGGTAGGTCCAAGCTCACCGAGGCTTAGGTTAGGGTTTGATGCCGCCACAGTTTCAAGCTGCTTGGATTCAAGGCCGTCAAGGTTTGAGTTAGGGTTGGGGGTTGAGATCGTTGTGGTTGGGTCGATGTTAGGGTTTGGTGTCACTGGGGTTTGAGTTAGGGTTCTAGGGCAGCTGAGTTTGCATTGGGTTTGACAACACGACGATTAAGGTTTGCCTTGAGATTAGGGTTCGATACCGCTGGAGTTGGGTTTGGGCCTCGAGTTCGTCGAGGTTGAGGTTCAAATTCGCTTGGGTTTCGATTGGATATTTTGGTCACTGAGGTTTGAGATTCAAGGTCACTGGGTTGGATTTACAGTCATCAGAGTTTGATTTCGGGTTGCCGTGTTGAGTTTTAGGCTGAAGGATGTTGGGTTTTAGACATTTTAGGCTATCACTTCCAAATTAGCTATCGAAGGGTGAAGGATTGAGGATGAGGATATGAAGGGTCGGTCAGATTAAGCTCGAACAAGGATTCAAAGGTCGGATCAGTGAGGTTAATGCGCAAAGAAGATGAAAATTTGGGAGCTACGAGGTCAGATCACAAAGCGCGAAGAAGATGAAAATTTGGGATCTACAAGGTCAGATCACAGAGCGCGAAGAAGATAAAAATTTGGGAGGATAATGGAATGAGTGAAATAATTAGATAAATTAAATGTAGATTAATTAGAAAAATTAAATTAAATAATGAAGTAACTCGATTTTATGTGACAGAAAATTCAGTTACTATTTCAATTACTAAACTAAAAAAATAATAATTTGGTTACCTGATTTAGTCACTAATAGTAACTAAATATTTCAATCACTGTTTCGGTTACTATTTGACACTTTCTCTCTTCTTTTATCAATTAGATAAAAGAAGAGAGAAAGTGTAGGAACCTTCGAATCAAGCTTTTGTATTTAATATTATTGAAGTAGGATGCTTTTTGGCAATCCTCCGCTCTACAATGTTGGTCGATCTTCCTCGCAACACTATAGAATACTCTCTAAGAATACTAAGAAACTCTGAAAATGCTTCGGAGGGATCCTAGGAGAAGAATTTGAGAAAGTTGTAGAAGGAAAAGTTGAAGATTATTGTGAAAAGGAGGGGGTCGCACCCCCCTTTTATAGGAATTCGAGCTTATCAGGTCGGAACCGCCATCTCGCCTGATAAGGTTGAGACCGCCGTCTCGCCAAACGAGACGATGGTCTCGCCCTTGACAAATGGCGAGTGGCGAGAAGGCTGTATCACCAAACGAGACGGCGGTCTCGCCAAACGAGACGGCGGTCTCGCCAAACGAGACGGCGGTCTCGCCAAACGAGACGACGATCTCGCCCTTTGCCGATGGCGAGAAGGCGGTCTCAGTCTTCTAGGTGGAATTTCTTTTTTTTTTCGTACAAAAAACCTTCTTACTCAAATATGAGGCCTATTAGTCTATCCTAGGGACCTTTTAGGCCTTGCCCATCTTCGAATCAGAAGTTTTCTGCTCTTTATTTTGAGGTCGAACAAGATTTGGGGTCTACAATGACCAATGGTGCATTGTAATGCAAAAAGAACTAAATCAATTTGAAAGAAACCAAGTCTAGAAATTAATTCCAAGAGAAGAATCTCATCAAGTTATTGGAACAAAATGGGTATTTAAAAACAAACTTGATGAAGATGGAAATATAATAAAGAACAAAGCCAAACTTGTTGCCAAAGGTTACTGTTAAGAGGAAGGTATTGATTATGATGAAACCTATGCTCCTGTTGCCAGGTTAGAGGCTATACGCCTACTTCTTGCTTATGCCTAATTGATGAAATATAAACTTTATCAAATGGATGTTAAAAGTGCATTTTTAAATGGGTTTATCAAAGAGGAAGTATATGTGGAACAACCCCCTGTTAAAGATTTTAAATATCCTAATCACATTTTTAAACTGAAGAAAGTTTTATATGGTTTGAAACAAACTCCTAGGTCTTGGTATGAAAGATTAAGTAGTTTTCTAATTTCAAATAATTTTTCTAGAGGAAAAATTGATTCCTCCCTGTTTATTAAGAAAGTAAAAGAACATATTCTATTAGTTCAAGTATATGTTGATGATATTATTTTTGGATCAACTGATAATTCCTTGTGTGAAGGATTTGCTAAGATAATGCAAGGTGATTTTGAAATGTCAATGATGGGAGAATTAACATTCTTTCTTGGATTTCAAATTAAGCAACTTAAAGATGACACCTTTGTGTCTCAAACCAAATACTGCAAAGAGATTCTCAAGAAATATGAGATGGATACTGCAAAAGCTATACATACACCAATGAGAACTTCCTGCTATTTGGATAAGGATGAATCAGATTTGGAAATTAATCAATCAATGTATAGAGGTATGATAGACTCTCTATTATATTTAACTGCAAGTAGACCTGATATCATGCAATCTGTATGTGTGTGTGCTAGATTTCAAGCATGTCCAAAAAAATCTTATTTAACTGCAGTAAAAAGGATATTAAAATATTTAAAAGGAACTGCAGGATTTGGTTTATGGTATCCATCTGAAGCTTCTCCTAGTTTATTAGGTTATTCTGATGCTAATTATGGAGGCTGTAAAGTAGATAGAAAAAACACTAGTGGTACTTGTCATTTATTAGGATCATCTTTAGTTTCATGACATTCTAAGAAACAAGCTTGTGTTGCTTTATCCACAACTGAGGCTGAATATATTGCAATTGGAAATTGTTGTGCTTAAATTTTATGGATGAACAACAACTAAAAGATTATAATATTTTTCTAAGTGACATTCCCTTAATGTGTGATAATACAAGTGCAATAAATCTTACAAAGAATCCTGTTATGCATTATAGAACCAACCACATTGAGATTAGACATCATTTTTTAAGAGATCACATATCTAAAGGAAATTGTAAAATTGAGTATATAGACACAAAACATCATTTAGCAAACATATTTACCAAACCTCTTCCAAAGGATAGATTCTATGAACTTAGGAGAGACTTAGGAATATTAGAAATAGTCTAAACTTTGTTCAGCTGACAAATCTTTGCATTTTGTATAGGAATAATCGATTATATAGGGTAATATTCGATTATCCTGTGTCTAATACATGATAAAATTGTTAATCTCTCTGGAATAATCGATTATCTTGGGTAATAATCGATTATTGAAGCTTAAATGAGTGGTTCATGAAAACTATTTCTGTAATAATCGATTATTTGGGATAATAATCGATTATCTATACTAAATTGACCCAAATCATTCATTTTTGCATTGATTAAGGGGAAGTTGTTTTTCTATCTTATGCACTTATTAAGGGGGAACTTCATTTTTTTGATTATAATCAAAATAGGGGGAGAAATTATTTAAAGCCTCATATGTTTAATAATTTTAATGATGTCTGGTATGTTTAATAGTTTTGTTAGTTATGACAGTTAAAACAGGTTATTACAATGAACTTTAAAACAAATTTTGATCATCATAAAAAAGGGGAAGATTGTTAAACATACAAGGATACGAAACTTGAAGATTTTATTTATGATTTAAGAACAAAAGACTTAAATACTTGAGACTTAAAATCATGTGTATTTACTTGTAATAACTCTGTTTTATGTTTCTGAGTCTGTATAATTAGAGTACAAGATAGTCAGCACATAGTCCATCATCTGAAAACTCATTTTTATCAAATTCACTCTGTGATAATCGATTGTCACTTAGAATAATCGATTATCCTGCACTGAAAAATTGTTTTTCTGAAAACCTTGCTGTGATAATCGATTATCACTCAGGATAATCGATTATCCCAGCTAGATAATCGATTATTTATACATATAATCGATTATCCTGATCCTGTTTTACTCCTTTGCGAAAATGGCTCTGTAATAATCAATTATCACTCAAGATAATCAATTATCTACGTCTGTTATGAGTTTTGAAATTCAAATTTGGACCAATTTACGAAAACCATACTCCCAATTCTTATGTTTTTGAAAATCATTATTTTCCAGACCCTATTCTCTCTACTTAAGGTTCTCTAAGACTCTCTGCAAAATAACAAACATTTTTCATACAAAAGTTAAGAGCTGTGATTGCTGAAGAACTTTCTATAGGGAAGAAAAAGGGGTTTTTGAAAACCTAGTGTGGGCTATAAACGATAAGAATCACTAAGTGAGTTTCTTGTTGGATTGTGTGTTGTGTCGTCTCTAGGAAAAGTTGTTGTTCATTCTTTATGGATTCAAAGGAGGTGTTCATCTCTTGTGTGACTCAAGAGAGGTGTTTTCTATTCCTTATCTTTTTCAATTTGTAATCTGTTGTAAACTGTGATTATAGTGACAGCATTAATCCTCTTTTAGAGTGATTAACAACTGGACGTAGGATCTTTTGATCCGAACCAGTATAAATCAACTGTGTAATCTTCTTTCCCTTATCTCTTTACTTTACAAGCATTTTAATCGGTGAAATTTGGGGAAAATTTTCAAAACTCTAATTTTTTATAAGAAACCAATTCACCTCCCTCTTGGGTTTTGTCCCTAAATGCGAACATTCCGCTATACACTCTTTTATTCTAATAATAACTAGGATTTAGTATAAGATGGTTGGTTACAGATGTTATGATGATATTTGGGTGTTTGTAATTAAGGACGGAAAAACCTGTCCCATTTTGACCAGTCTTATCTTTGGCCTGCAAAAGGGGATGAGATGGACAAACCCATCATAATCTTTTAAAAAATTAATTTATTTTTTTAAAAATAATTTTTTTTAATAAATTTAATAATAAGATTTTTTTTACAAATTTTTACTTTTATATAATGTTTTTATGACTAATTTTATTGTAATAAAAAATAATTTTTTATTAACTAGGCGGGTTATGAATTGGTTTGTCTCAGACAGATTGACGAACTTGACATGACAAGACAGAATGGACTGACAGACTGCCATACCTCCCTCATTTTGTCATCTATTTGTAATTAAAAGATAAATTCCTTTTCAAAAAGAATAACATTAAGATTTTGGTGAAGATACCCATTAGAGTTACATGGGAATGTGACAAAACTTAACGTTGAGGGGGTAACATATACATTGCTAGTTGTTCCACCACTCTTTTTTTCTTTTCTTTCAAATCATAACATATTAACACAAACAAATACACAATTTCAATGCAAATGAGCTTCCTCATTTTTTTCATCAACAATATAAACTTCAATCCAAATACAAGTTTAGAACAATTGTGAATAACAGTCCAAATTTTATGAAAAAATAAAATAATATATATATACGAAAAATAAATATGAATGTTCAAAATAAATGAAAGAGTATTTTCCTAGTATCCGTGAAATCTATATACATTTTTTAATCACATCATATAAATTAAGTTATTATCTTAAATATAATAAAATTATCTTATATTTTATCATATATTGGCATATAATATTATTGTAATTAAATAATGTTGAAGATAATGTTATATATAACCTTGGTTAGATTTTATTTTTGGATTATTATTTAATTGATTTTGTTAATAATATCCTGTAGCTTATAAATAATTTTTTCATTTTTCCAAAAATTAAATTAATAATATCCCAGATGATGCTTAAATGGGTAATGTACGAAAAAAAAAAGAATTCATAGTGAAATGAAAATTAAATGAGTTATTATATTTTAAAATTAAAAGGGTTGCTTATACCAACGAACACATTGTAATCTTAATCCCACGGAGTGAGGTTTCAACGGACAGGCAAGGAGTGAGCGAGGAAATACAAAAAGGTAAATGGATCGTGTTCAAATGACATACCGGTGCATGACATTTGTCACTCCCAATGGAAAACTTTTTGCAGAATGCTTCTTCACTTTTCTTCAATTCATCACTTTTATTAACGCCTAAAATTTCCCATTACCAGGTTCGCTTTTCCTTCCCTTCCAATCACAAACCCAGAACCAGAAGGGCCTTCACCTTGAACATGGCACACACCCCAGGTGATATATGTTGTAATTTTCATTGCAAAATTGAATCTTCAATAAAGTGCGATGAAAAAAAAGCCTGATACAATTGATGTGTTAACTACCCTTTTAGCTGTTGAGCAACACAGAGTGATAATACCCAACAAGCACGGTGAGAAACTAGTGGGCATATTACATGAATCTGGAAGCAGGGAGATTGTAATCTTGTGCCACGGTTTTCGCTCCTCAAAAGTTAGCTTCTTTCATACTTTAAGCTTTTACATGTAAACCCATTTTACCCGATAAGTTTTATGGCTTTAGTTTTCTAATTTTCAGCAAGCCAATGCCTTAGTGAATCTTGCTATTGCTTTGGAAAATGCAAGATTGAGTACTTTCCGCTTTGATTTTGCTGGAAATGGGTAAGTGTAAAAGTAGTACAGAACAAAATCATAAATCCTAAAGATGCAAGTGACTTGTTACTGTAAATATTGTTAAATTGTATTAGCATTATTCTAGCATTGATGAGATAAAAGAAGTGATCTTGTTAAGGTTTGGATTGTTTGAAAGATATGTGCATTAAACTTATCAGTATTTGAAAGCTTTAAGCTTGGGTTCAATTGAATAAAAAAAGGAACTTATTAGATTAGATGAATAGAAGGTAAGGGTAATTTATGGTCACATTTTGTAGATAGGAACAACATAAGTTGGTATGTCTTGATGATATAATCAATGACAATACACCATTAGAGTCATATAGGGGCTGTTCAACAATGTAAAGGCTGTCTTAGACCTTTTGGACAAACTTTTCCATAAGGATTTCATAAAGAGAAAAACAATGAGAAAAAATGAAATTAGCTTCTCCATAAGTTGAAGTTACTTATGCACAAATTTGAAGAATAAAAATTTAGAGAAACTATAGGAAAGAGCTTCTAAAAATTAGCTTATGCATAAACTAATTTTAACTTCTGGAAAAGTTTGTTTCATCTTTTTCTTCTTATTTTTTGATTTTAGAAGCCCCCTGGAGAAATTTGTCCAAACACGTCCTAGTAACAAAAACTCCAAAGACATTGTTGACCCAAGCTCCTTAACAACAGTGAACTTAGAAATTATCAGTATAATATGGGATGTGGATTTTCCAATAAAGAGATTTATTGGTAAACAAATTATAGATGTGACAGGATAGCTATCTTCACTGGGTGCCGGTTTAATGTTAAGAGTCTCACATTGAGTTAGATGAGGTACCTAAGCCTTGAGGCTTTCCCGCCTAATAGATTAGTCTTTTGAGTTGGGCTCTCCTTTGGTGCTTAAGTCCTAAAAATAAACCATCTTCAATTCAATACTTTTTAAGCATACATGTCCCTGATACTTTGGCCACATCACATGGAATGATAGGTTGTAAACTCGGTGGTAGTTTCTTTCTCTATTTACTGTGTACGTGTACTGCAATTTCTGCCATCTGATCTTGATCATAGTCTTGCTCCATTCTATGTTATGTTGCCTTTAATTTAGTGTTGGATTTTCCTTCTAGGGAAAGTGATGGCTCTTTTCAGTATGGTTACTATTGGAGGGAGGCTGAAGATTTACGTGCAGTAATTCAACATTTTCATGAAGCTAACCGTGGAGTTAGTGCCATTGTGGGGCACAGTAAAGGTATTTTAAATTATTTTCCTCATTCAACCCTTACAAGTATCTCGACCAACAAGAAAAGGTCTTGAAAGATAAATCAGATAGCATTTAGTATGTAAGGGCTGATTCTTGTCATTGAATTTCCTATTGGCCTGTCTTTATGTATGATGCAGCGTGAAGAGAATTATGTTATTTCTGACACAACCAGGATCGGCTCACAGTTACTCGGTAGTTAATAACTGGCTAGTCTTCTATAATGAGCTAAGGCAATATATTGAGATACAAGTATTTTCTGGGCTGCTTGGCAAAATCCTGCTACGGAGGAAATTGAGGATCATCTTGTACTTTAACATAGTGTTTGTGAATTAGGGTTATAGAACTATAGGTGTTGTGGGATATGTAGTTCTTAAAATAGGTATGTTATAGGAATAGGTAAAGTTGATGAAAATTCCTACACTTCTACTCTTCATTGATGTCATCTTTTTTTTTTTTTTTTTTCATTTGTACTCGGTGAAACTTAACTTATTAGTGCAGCTTTGGCTCGTACATCTTTTCACATCACTTCTCTGAAATTGCATGCTAATTGAACTGTAATTAGTCATTGTCGTGACTTGATGCAGGAGGTGGCGTGGTGCTTCTTTATGCTTCTAAATATCATGACATTAAAACCGTTGTCAACCTATCTGGACGCTATGATCTAAAGGCAGGAATTGAAGAACGCCTTGGAAAAGATCATATGGAAAGAATTAAGAAGGATGGTTTCATTGATGTGGAGAGATCAGGTAACTTGTCATTCAAGGACACTAGTTTCAGTGCCTATTAGCATTAGACTAGAGCATGTTGTAAGAGATAGTTTGAACAAATTGAGTGTCTGTTAATTACTTGTTTTCCTATTTTGAAGTTATTGTCATACACTTTATAATTTTGGAATTGGTATTTTTCTATCTATAAGCACAAAGTTATTGCTGCAATACTTATATTTTGTTGCATTTCATTCTCTTGAATGAATAATGAAACAAACCCAAAAAGAATCGGAGAAAAGGAAAGGCAAAGAAGGAAAACAATGGAAAATCTGGGCAATAATTGTCAACAACTGTTTTTAATACTTGAACTGTTGAAGATTTATTGGCAGTCTGACATCCATCATAGTAATCTGACTGTTGACATGGAATTTTCTGTTTTAGTATTTAGTTATTTTAATTAATGACCATTTGGGGTTGGATTCATCTACTGTTGCAGGAAATTTTGAGTACCGTGTGACTTTGGAAAGTTTGATGGATCGCTTAGATACAAATATGCATGAAGCTTGTCTTCAGATTGATAAAGAATGCAGGTGAGGAAACTTTTTTTCTGGTCCCTTTTGATTGACCTTTTTTCATCTTTACGATGGCAAAGTATGTGTGTAGAAATTATTTTACATAAAAAAGTTTTATAAGGCGGAAGCAATAAAACATAGGATAATTTATGTCATTCAAATTCGGAACATAAGATTTAAATCCCGAAGTGCACAGAATAGTTATTTGGAGTAGAGGGGGTTTATACGAAGCTGTGAATTTCCATCATGCGCAGAAGTGCTAATCTCAAGTCACAAAATGTATTACAGGGTCCTAACTGTTCATGGTTCTTCAGACAAAGTTGTCCCTGCCGAAGATGCATCTAAGTTTGCCAAGATTATACCAAACCACAAGTTACATATTGTAGAAGGAGCTGATCATTCATTCACTAGTCATCAAGATGAATTAGCCTCTGTTGTTGTGAACTTCATAAAGGAAACCTTGCACCAGGATAGGGGTACCAGCTAACTAGGTATTTGTCTTTGTTAGCAGCATTTGAACCTACCCTTTTTTTCGCGGCACATATAATGATTTTGTGGTATATCTTGCAGTTTCAAGCCAGTTGAATTCGCTACTGATGACAAATTTTTTTCACATGGATGAACCTGCCTATGATGGTTCTACAATAAATTTGATCCCTTCTAGCTTTTGGATATTAAATTAGTGAACTTGCATCAGGTGAAAATAATGGCGCGAGCAATATGTGCCCGTGTGATCTATTTTCTAATTTTGACATTATCAATTATGACAATGCAAACAGTTCTTATAGGTTGAACCCAGTGGCCAGGTAATAAGCCTTAGAGGGGGTTAGTCTCACAGATAAAGGGTGTGGGGACATCTCATATTATTACCGAATGGGTAAAATGAAACTCATCTAGGAACTTCCTAGTTGTTGTCACCTGTTTGTGCTTTTAAAATGAAATAATGAAAGTTTTTATGAAGTTAGTTGCTAAATTATTTTAAAACATTGGTCAAGTCAAAGTGTGATGTCAATATCTACCTCGTGTGGAGGATTGAATATTTGCGGATAGTTCAATTATGCTTTAATTGCTTAACAACAGCTGCTACAATAAGTTTTGATATGATATTAGAATTTGAGTTTGAACTTAACTTACCTTAATGATGTGAGAGTTGTTCTTATTTATGTATATTATTTTAATTATATCATTAGTAAATATGTCATTTTTAAAACATCATCTTCAAATAAATAATTGAACATTTTAAATATAAAATACGTAAAATTAAATATTGTGAATGATTTAATAATGGTATAATTGGTTAATAACAATATAAATTTAAAGACTATCTTAAAATTTGAGTTTTGGATTAAATCAATTCAAAAGTTGACCCATGATGAGAAACTTGTTTCCCATTTCATATAATTCTGATAATTTTACTAGTTAAAGAGGTTTTTACCAAAAAAAAAAAAAATCGACATGGTTGTTAACTGTTAAATGTTCTTAAACCCTGTGATGGGTACAAATAATCTAAAAACCTTATGTGGACTTGTCACTGATGTAAAGGGTAGTTTAACTAATATTAGATTGTGAATTAGTTGATTTTAGTAATAAAAATAATCCAATTATCACCACTGTCACTATTTTGTACAGTATTTCTAGTAAAAATGAAGGCAAAGTGCTGGTGATAATAGGCACAGTCCGTTCTATCACACACATGTTTGAGGTTTAACGCTTAACGGGTACATTTTATATCATGTGAACAATAATAATAATAATAATAATAATAATAATATAAAGGATTTTCAAAATTGTAATTGTTTTTAATGTGATCAGAGAAAAATAAAAATATTATCTATCTTTTATATTTTATGTTATATATAAAATGAATTCTCTTTTTTAAACAACAGACTTTTATAAATAACACCAAATAACTTGTGTTATTGACAGAAAAAAAATTATATGTATATTATATATTATCTATAAATAGGATGCAATCATTTAATATGAGAAAAATATCATAAATTTAAAGAGATAAAAGATAAAATATTATGAAAAAGTGTAAAATTAAAATAATAATATAAAAATCTAAGTAAATATTATTGGTAATATTTCAATTGTAATAATAATAAATATTACTGGATAGTGTTATATAAAAAATTCTAACATGAAAATATTTTAGGGAAATCACGTGTTGGTTTTGCAAACACACGGATTTCGTCGAATTCGTACAACTTTTATTGGTAAAGTCCGAAATAATATAATATACTATAGTATAATTTTCATCCTCATTTTTTTAAAGAATTTGGATCGTTCTAATTCGTGAACACATGATATGATTCATGTCTTCACGTGTCCGGTCGGAAATTTGTCTCCTCAGTTTTTTGAATTCTGGAAGCTTTCACAAACAATTTCTTCTGATTTTTCTCGGAAGCCGGTTCGCATTTCAAGAAAAACCCTGAGCTTGACGATGGCTCAATCTTTCCCAAACCCTTGTGAGTTAATTTCTGGTGTTTGATACTTTTATGAGAATCAATGACACGAGTCACTTGCCTTAGGTAGCAAAGTCTTCACGTTTAAGTACTCGAAACAGCTTCGATGTGGTTTATGTTGAAGCTACTGATTTAGTCCACTGGAAAAAAAAAAAATCCAGAAATGATTTGTTGAGTAGCAAAAGTTTGACTTATTAGTCACCATCCTGAAACAAATGTTGGCTGAGTTAGGTTGTTTATTTGTTCTATACATTTGAGTGGCACTGAGATCGTGCGGTTGTTTGCATGTTACATGTTACCTGGAATTGCAATGTAAATTTAATTGTTATGCTAACAGTTTTAAATGAGTTCCTCAGTACTATGTTAAAGTTTTTGGGTTGCCTTCTTCTCCAAATGCTTTTTTTTTTTTTTTTTCATGTTTTACAAGAAAATACATCTTATCTATGTAAAGTTTCTGGTTCTAATTGAAATATTTAAAACTTATAAATCGTTTAATCCTTGTACAACAAATATTCTCACCAGCAGGGATGTTTTGATGAAGAAAACACTTGAGATTAGAATAGCCAACAACCTACCAAGTATTGTTAAATGAAAATAATGAGAAAGAAGATACTTCAATCCCTTATACATTTGAAAGAATTTCTCCAACAATCCCTAAAACTTCTTCCACGGATCAGGAAATGAAGAAGAATGACCTTCCTGCATAAGGAAAAGATCAACTTGATGAATGATTTTCATATGGCTAGAATTTCCGATTTAATTACTCATTTTACTTTATTTACAAATTTTGATCCTACAACATGAGTGTGTTATCAGCCATGAGTGAAGAAATTGATGCCATTAAGATCTTATTACTGTTAGGTATTTGCACCTTGTTATTTTACCAAAAAATTCAACCATAGGTTTAACTTCAACTCTTATAGTTTCACGTAGAAATATTGAGATTGTATTAGTATGAGACACTTGTAAACCCATTTACACGGACTCGTGTCAATCCATGCAACCATGTCTAGAATATAATTAGTCAACTTGCCAATGTCATTGACTCTCGTCTTTTCTTCTTGAAGACACTCAATAATTTGCCTGCAAAATTTCTATTATGAGTGTCTTTACTGGATCTGTCATCTCTAACTTACGTATTGCCTCAACAAAGGTCATAGCAGATCTCCCGAAAAGAATGGAGATACTACTAGTCATTAAAGTAGACTTGATGGATGTAGTAAAGACACTCATAAGTTCCAATAAAAAAATTTGCAAGCAAATTTTTAAACGTCTTTAGGAAGAAAAGAAGACAGTCAAGGACATTGGTTTGGCAAGTTGACAGATTATATTTTAGATATCATTGCATGGATTGACATGAGTGCCTATAAATGGCTTTATGAGTGTATCGTGCTAAGAAGATCCCCAATATTTCTGCATAAGGCTGTGTGAATTGAGGTTAAACCCATGATTATGTTTTTTGACAAGATAATGTGGTGCAAATACCTAACATCAACATACCTTACACAAATTGATATGCATCTGAACCTCGTCTGCCTTTTTCTTCCTAGTCCTACCTATTCTCAATTAATTAGATAGTGTTACCAAATCTATCTTAAAGTTGTGCTTCTAATTCACCTTTTTTCTTTTGTGTCAAAGTTTGCTTCTACAGTTTCCTCAGTTTCAGACTTGTTGAAGAATGTCTCTCAATTTTCCTCACACTGTACCATATATATAAATCAAATTGATTTTATGTTCATTGTCAAGGCCTTCTCCCTTTAACTGTATTAGACAGAGCGTTCACCTCATCGTAGAGGCCTGCTGTCCTTAGAACCAGGATTTCATACTCCAAGATTTATAATGCTTTTGCTATGCCAATAAAACTATCATGCAAAGAAAGTATCCAAAGTGGTAAAAGTACCTGTTAGAGCATCTGTTAATTTTAGCCTTTTAATTTCCCTGTTTATGTTTTTATTTGTAAAGATTTGTTTTCCTGTAATTATTTTCTATCTATTTCCTGTAATTATGTTTGCAAGATACTTTTATGTAAATGCTAGGTCAAGCTCAAGAGTAATTAGTCATTTAGAATATTTGTAATGTTCAGCCTGTATTACAGAATTGTGAAAAACATTAATCTTTTTCATATTTCAAGTGTATGGTATGGTATGGTGATGCTTTGTAGTATTTGAAATAAAAAATGACAATGGTTGATCTAAGTTGGGTGCTGAGTTTCAACTACAAAATAATTGATTTCCAAGTGTTGAATTACCTTTTTCAGCTGAGCAGCAGAAAGTCATAATAACTAAAAGGAATGACAATAAACTAGTAGGCATTTTGCATGAATCTGGAACAGAAGAGATTGTCATCCTATGCCATGGTCTTCGATCCACCAAGGTTAATTTTCCTTCTTAATGACATCTCATTCCATTGTGCATGCACATTAAATTTCTTGATTCAATTCTTTTCATTGTTTAATTAAAGTTTTCTATCTCCAGGAAGACGATATTATGACAAATCTTGCTACTGCTCTAGAGAATGCAGGAGTCAGTTCTTTTCGCTTTGACTTCACTGGAAATGGGTAGGTATCTTGTATTACAGGACAAAAACCTATTTGTGTTTGTATTCAAAATATGCAACCCAACTTCACTCTTTTTTTTTTTTGTAAATATCAATTTTACTAGATTCAGCGCTATTTTAAAAGTGCAAAGCTAAAAGCCCACACAGAATTTTTCTGCAGTGCAAGACGTTCAAAGCTTTTACTTATTTTATGCAGTTGTTGCCCTGCGTTTGTAAAAATTATGAAGCATATGATTTTCTATTTAAGGAAACAGATACTGGTATTATATATATACATTAATATAGTGTGCTATGCAATGCCACTTAACATTACGTTAATGGTTACTCTGATTAATTTTACTTATTCTTGGAATATATAATTTTTCAATTATCTAGATACAAGATTATACTTTTTTACCTAAAAATAACACATTAGATACAAGATTATGCCAAAACATGAGGGAACGGGGACTCATACTTTTACATTTTCTAGTTTTAACAAGGTAATTATTTCCTTTGACTATTGAAAAGTTAAAACCGTTTTGTAATGAATCACCACTTGCTTCTCCGCCATGTTCTATGAAACTTTTTCTATCTAATCCTGATTACTAGTATTGTTTAGCTGTTTCATATTTTATTTAGCTGTTGAGTTTTCCTTCTAGGGAAAGCGAAGGATCATTTGAGTTCGGTCACTACTGGAGGGAGGTTGATGATCTACATGATGTTGTTGAACACTTTCATAGAGCAAACCGTATAGTTATTGCAATTATTGGACACAGTAAAGGTTTGTTGCTTACATTCTTAAGTGCAAATATAATTTAACAGATGATTAATCACTCGCTAAAACTTCAATCATGAATTTAGTCTATAATCTGAATATATAACTTTTAATTCTGAACCTACTATAGTCATTTTTATCTTATCTGTCATCCTGTGAACAGTTTTAATGATAAAACTTAATAAATATAAAGAGGGTTTATGTGAAATTTTGTTAGTCATGCAGGAGGTAGCGTGGTGCTTCTTTATGCTTCTAAATATCATGACATTAAAACAGTTGTCAACCTCTCTGGACGCTATGATCTGACAGCAGGACTCGAAGAACGCCTTGGAAAAGATTATTTGGAAAGAATTAGAAAGGATGGTTTCATTGATGTGACACGGTCAGGTAAGCTCTCATTTAATCATACAAAATTCCCATGCCTCTTGCAGCACGTTGTAAGAGATAGTTTGAACAAATTCAATGTCCATTAATTACTTGTTTCCCTACTTTGAACTTGCATTGGAATTGAGGAACATTCTATCTTATAAGCATAAAGTTCTTGCTGCAATAATTTTACTTTGCCACAGTTCATTCTCTTAAATGTCTGATGACAAATAAAACCCAAAAAAGGAAAAAGAAAACGAGGGAAACTTGAAAAATCTAGGCAATAATTACTAACGATTTTTTCAATACTTGAAAATTGGTAGGTAGCCACCATAGGTAATCTGGCACATTACATGACATTCTCTGTTTCTGTTTGTCTAACATAGGCATACACTTCTTTATACTATTATACGACCATTTGAGGACATCTCCCATTGCAGGAACTTTTGATTACCGTGTGACATTGGACAGTTTGATGGATCGCTTAGATACAAACATGCATGAAGCATGCCTTCAGATTGATAAGGAATGCAGGTGAGGACAAGGTCTGATCTCTTTTTGTATATGAAGAATGTGTGCGGAGTTCACTGAGTTAGTATAAAAAAAAAAAATTAAACCCAATGATATTTTTTTTAGAGAATGTGATTATTTTCCTTTTTAATTGAAGATCGGGTTTAATTTGTAGAATACACAATTTGAATCGTAATTTTTAACCTAATGATTAAATGGTTTTATATCTCACAATAACCAAGAGTTCTTATATAGTGGCTATAAGAGGTGTATCTAGTGAGAAAGTCATTTTTAAAGGAAATTGAGAAGATCAAATCTTAGTCGTACCTTCAAGTTTTTTGTTTTTTTTTTCTTTGAAGGGAAAACTTATCATTGAAAGTTATATAAGTAGTTTTTCTACTTTCCAATTGTTGAGAAGTATGTAAAAAATGTCTAGATTTATTTTAAGACTAACAGAATCATGTGATCTTTGATTCTTTCTATTTACTGTTTTTTTTGTCTGTATATCCTGGCTCTGTTATGTTGTTTTAACACATTAACTTGATGAAATGTCGCTTGTTTTCCCTTCTCTAAGCTTGATTTCGCGAGAGGTATCCCTATTTGTTTCACAACTGCTGAAAATTATGAAATTAGAGGAGTAAATTTACATTTAATATCTACTCTTTATATTTTAAATAAAATTGGTTAATTTCAGTTCTGATTTACTCCCTAGTCAAGTAGGGGAAATCATTGCAGTATACAAATTTATGAATACTAATTATTTTGAGCGGAGGGAGTTTATACTAGTTAGAGATGATGATGATGATGATGATGATGATGAAGGTACGGTGGTCTTGTGATCAATATATATATATATATATATATATATATATATATCGCTAATCTCAAATCACATAATGGATGACAGGGTCCTTACAGTTCATGGTTCTTCAGACACAGTTATCCCCGTTGAAGATGCATCTGAGTTTGCCAAGATTATACCAAACCATAAGTTACATATCATAGAGGGAGCTGATCATTCATACACTAATCACCAAGATGAATTGGCCTCTGTTGTTGTGAACTGCATAAAAGAAACCTTGCTCCAGTATAGGGGTACATCTAGCTAGGTATCTTATCTTTGCAAGTGCCATCTGAACTTTAATTTGTTTGACATCATTTTCCTAATGATGCTCAATTGTGGTAGATCTTGCAGTTTTGAGCCAAATGACATTGCTTAAGGTGACAAAAATTCTGTTATGAATGAACCTGCCTATGAGGTTCTACAACATGCTTGAGTTCTTCTAGTTTTTGCTTATTAGATTAGCGAATATTGCATCATGGTGAAAATAATAGCGAGAGAAATAAATATCTGCTACTGATAGTTGTCTCTGATAATTTCTACAATGTGATTTTGACATTCTATTTTTCTCGAACGAGGAATGATATGAACTGAAAAATAAATATTAATGTAAAGATTTTTACTCCAACTGTTTTTTGGGTAAAATTTCAAGCTATAAATTAAAATGAGGGATTTTTTTTGGTTTACATTAGAAGTTATTTGAGACTTTAATTAACAATTCCTTTTAAATAAAAATTATATGCATTATTTTATGTTGATTACTGCAAAATGGGCTAAAAAGATATTAAACTATGCAACTTTTTTTAAAGTTGATTTAGTTTTTTTTTTAAAAGATACTTTTTATATTTTTTTATTAACATTAATTTAAATAACTTTATTTTTTCAAAAAACTTAAGTTCTGATTTTAAGGAGAAAAAAATCATGGGTTAAACGAAATTTTCTTTTATTGGTCATTTAAGGATTGTCTAGGAAAGTGTGAAAAACAAAATAATAAAAAGATAAAAATATTATTTTAACATTCGAAGAAGAATGGACCGTGAGTTAGAGATAGTCAGTTATATTTTTTTATATATTTAATTATGTTCAATTTTTTATATTTTATTTATTATAATAATAAATACATATATTAAAATAATAAATAAATTTATTTAAAACTAATAAAAATAATATTTTAATTAATCAAATCAATTTTATTTTTTATAGACTTTTTTTCTCAATTTAAACAATTACACTTCTATTTTATTTTTTCTTTTTCACTTCTTTAAATTTATTCTTTAGTCTAACTATAAACTTAGTCTACTTCGAGAACTAATTATTTTTAACATAAATTTAAAATTGAGTTTGTTTTTAAAAATAATAAAATAAACATATTTATATACTTTTTTACGTGTTTGTCTAATTTACTTATTTTAAAAATAAATAGATTTATGTTTTTTAATAAGTAAATCGTATAAGTTTTTAAAATGAATAATCATTTATTTTAAATTTAAACAAACTCATTCATTATGTATGTTAACTGAGTCTATTTAATTTTGTTAGTGAAATATACTAGGAACTATTTTTCTAACATTTATTTTTAAACATTCATTTTTATTTGTTGAAATTAAACAAGATCAGCAATTAACGTTTTAAAGCAGTGAGTAATTGAAGTACGTGAACCCTGTTATAAATAATATGATAATGTTATATGTAAATGATGAATTCTTTCGCCAGTTTTTAATCCTGGGCATCTTTTATCTCTTATTAAAATATTATAAAAAATATAATTTAGATTGATCAATCTTTTAATAAAAGTAGTATAATTTAAAATGGGAGAAGGTACACAGAAAAAAAAAAAAAAAGCATTAGAGAAAAATCAGATTGGTATCTGACTTGAAATTGATTAAAATTTTGGTGGCCTGAGTTTAATATCTTTGTGTAGTAAGTCTGCCATCATTACACGCAAGGTCAGAGGTTGAATTATAAAAAAAAAACAGCCTTTTGTGGCACAGTAGACTCAAATTCCAGAAAGGTTTCGCAAGCAAGCATGCAAGCCACTTCATATTCCCAGAACTTGAATATGGCACAAAACCCATGTGAGTTATTTGTTTAGAATTTGATTTCATACGAGCTTGATGTCCAGAATTTGTGTGTTCTTTAAATGTTCAAGAACTATTTTTTACATAATTTATAAGGAAAATACAGTGTATTCAAGGAAATAAGCTGTGAGATGTTAGAAACACCACACCATCTTACCCAAATTGTTAAGCATCTGAACCTATTCCTGTCTTCCTTCCTTATCAATTGCATTGTTGCCAAGTCTTTCTCGCAGTGAACCACCTTCTAATTCCACATTTGATTTTTCATTTTTATGTGTCATTATTTATTTGCATGTATAGTCTTCACTTTATTGAAGATTGTCTCTCAATTTTTATCGCACTGTATACCATATAAACCAAATTTACTTTATGTTCACAGTAAGGGGATTTCTTCCTTGTTCACCCCACTGTAGCAGTCTACCATCCTTGGAACCAGGGTTTCATTCCATGATGTAAGCTAATTTTAAGCCAAATAGCCTTCATATGCCAAAAGACATAACATGCAATGGAATGGAAATATTCACAATCACTCTGTTTAAGTTTTGTGTTTTAAACAAATTGGTGAATTAAGGAAGAAACTTTCATAAACTACATGGACTCAAGATTTAGTACTTTTGGCATAGCAAAATTAGTTTTTAAGATATTATTTTTTATTGGAACTAACAAAATTTTGAACATGTTTTTTATTATTGATTATCATTAATGATTTTATAACTTCCAAATTTTAACTGTTGTGTTAGAGTGAACTGCTAATAATCGTTGCTTGGTATTTGAAATTAATCACTATGGTTAAAAGCAGTAGCATATTGAATATTTCTGTTGAATTATTTTTTCAGCACTTCTGCAGCAGAAAGTTATAATACAAAACAAGTATGGCTATAAACTAGTGGGCATCTTACATGAATCTGGAACTAAAGAGATTGTTCTCCTATGTCATGGGGGTCGAGCTTCGAAGGTTACTTCTCCTATGAACCCACAATTTTATTTTATTTTTATTATGATGCAACGATTTTTAGATATGAATATGACATCTGATTCCATAATTCATACATATAAATGCCTTGATTGAGTCACTCTTATTGTTTAATTATTTTCCTATCTCTAGGAAAACTTTATCATGACAAATCTTGCAGCTGCTCTAGAGAATGCAGGAATAAGTTCATTCCGGTTTGACTTCACTGGAAATGGGTAAATTTCTTGTTTTACACATCAAAACCTAGAGCATATTATGCTTGTAATCTTGGTGTTCAATTCAAGATACACCATAACTTATTCTTTTCTCCACTTATGCTATGTCATATTAATCTTCTGCTATCTTATCCTGACTATTAGTATTGCTTTTTAACTGTTTCATTTTTCATTTAGCTGTTGATTTTTCCTTCCAGGGAAAGTGAAGGTTCATTTGAGATAGGTGGCTTCTGGAGGGAAGCTGATGATGTACATGCCGTAGCTCAACACTATCTCAAAGCAAACCGGACAGTTATTGCAATTGTTGGGCACAGTAAAGGTTTGTTGTATTGATATCCTACGAATGATAAATCGGAAAGAAATGTCAAGCTACATTGAGGCAATTGATTTGTGTAAAAAATATTTCCAATAACCAATGATATATAAGTAATTTCTGGTCAACGATGATTTGGCTGAGGCAGAAATCTCGAATGAAGCCATAGCATTAGAACATCAGTTTCTTTCATAAATAATAATTTTGCCTATCTGTACACTCTTACTCACTGAAAATTAAAGCATGTCTGCGTGTGTTTATAGTTCATACTCTAAATGAAAAAAATTGTTTCTTAATCTAATGAGCTACTCAGCTAAAGTACCAAAATGAATCTTGAGTCAGTTTTATCTGGTATGTATAAAGAGGATTTATAAAAAATAAATTATCACTTGCATTAAACTTTAAAGTGAAGTCTACTGTGATGTCTGTGTTATAATCTGTATCCACCGTAAAGGAATAAATACTTGTCAAGTCACTGCATATTTGTACGAGGGCTTAAAATATTACTTCTTACCTCTGCAAAACTTGCCAAAGACCTTCTATCAATATAACGAAGTAAACAAATTCTGTCACTAGGTGAATTAGTAAGTTTGTATGTATGTTGAAATTGTTCTGAATAGTTTATGTAAATTGGCGCAGGAGCTAATGCGGCCCTTCTTTATGCATCAAAATATCATGATATTAAAACAATTGTCAACCTATCTGGTAGCCATGATTTGAAGTTAGGCCTTGAAAGTCGTTTCGGAAAGGAATTTTTGGAAAGAATCAGGAAGGAAGGTTTCATTGAGTTGAAGGCAGAGCCAGGTAACTGGCCACTTAATCAACCGTTGGTTCAAATGCTTATATTGATGTAGAAGAATGGTTTTGAAAGATCCTTTTTGAGAAATCTGGGCTCCATATACTTGTTTCTCTACTATTGACTTGCCATTTGTTGCATTTGCTAAAATGAGCACGTTCAGAGCCTTTCCTTGATATGTTTTCCTCTACATACACTCGTTCTCAAAAGGTCCTAAAACTCTTTTGTCATTCAAAGCAATTAGAGCTTTTTCTTTTGGTCTCCAATCTTTGATACAATGTTCCAACTGCATCAGTCTTGTCTTATTGCTTTGCTATAACTCTTGTCAATGTGACATAAATAAAATATGCACCCTACAAAGAAAAATTAATGAGACTGCTATCTTCAGTTCTAGAGGACATCTGATGACATATACTTTGTAGGAGGCATCAGTTATCATATAACTGAGGAAAGTTTGAAGGATCGGTTAAACATAATTATGCTTAAAGAATGTCTGCATATTGACAAAGAATGCAGGTGAGAGAATTGACTGATTACTCCCCTCTCTTCTTCACCCTTTCATCTTCATTACATAGCTTCCATCATAATAATCTACACAGTGGAATCAGCTAACAGGTGATAGTGTGTTGGGCACGGTATGATGGTATGTAGCAGATGACATTTAATGCATGTGATTTTTAACTTTTAAGTGTTTTTCCTTCGACAGCATGCCTCTGCAAAATTTTAAAATAAAATAAAATCCTCATTACCTGTTCATGTTAGAAATTTTTATTTGAAATTTTTTGTAAGTTAACACTAAAAAGTAAATGAGAAACAAAATAGTTTTTGTGAGGATGATAATGCTTCAATCTAAATTTAATTTGTTTGCTAGTCCCTCCAAATGTAACGAAGTTTGATTTTAGCCCTTGCAATTCGTTTTTTTGGTTGTAGTTATAAATTTTGAAAATAGTTTCAATCACCATTTATTCATGAGTGGCATATCCTGTAATATGTTATGTCAATGTTAAAGTGATCGCTTACTTGATTTGTCTAGATGCATGTTACCTCATCAACAATTAGTAATAGAAACCATTTTCAAAAAAATAAATTTACAAAGCTTAAAGCATTACAATATTTTATATGATATAAAATCAAAACTTGTCATATATGCAAGGATTATATACATATTTAAACCTTGAATGTATGACACGTGCAATTTCTTTATGTTAATTTCTAAAAGAAATTAAATGAAATATGAAATAGAATTGATAACTTGTACTACTTTTATGCTTAGTTTTCTCATTATTCGTTTCTTCAAAAGTATGAGATTTTACTGCGTCAGTGATTATTAAAGGTAAATTTGCACCAGAAAAAGTGAAAGGCATAACCTTCCACACATTTCAGTTTCTAAATCATTTAATTACTTGAACCAGGGAGGGAATATCAGTGTTAGAATTAATAAATAAATTAATTCAATTAGATGATTCATGTGACATATATTTATGGACCTAAATGTGATTTAATAAAATAAAAGGATTTATTGGTTATTATAAGAAGTTTTAAAACTAATGATAACCAACTTAGTGGATAATATTGAGAGTTATCCAATTTAGTGGATTGTACGAGGAGTTGTTCATTTTAGTGAATAATATAGAGAGTTGTTTTTTGAAATTGATGGTAATCAACTTGAAGAAGTTGGTTATATAAAGAAAGTAAGAGTTTTCTGTCTTTGTCATGAATATTACTCATTGTTAACTATTAGAAAGAGAAAGTAAGAAAGAAAGGCAAAATGATAAATTGGGAAAGGAGATTGAAGAGGTTATTTTCATTGGGTCTTTTATGGAATAAGGTAAGTCTTTTATTAATGATATTAGGTGAGAATCATAGATTTTAAAATCCTTATGATCTACAGAATCCTTATGATCTACAGTAAATTTTTAGTATTTAAGAATATACGAAAGCTACAATTTAAAATCAGGATATATGGTTTTACTTCTTATATGTATTTGTTCTCTTGTTTGATAGTGGAGGAGATCATCTTTATATATGTAATTTGATCTTTGGCTCATGCTTCCGGTATGCAAGATAATGTTTTTGCTTGTATGGAGTATGGACTAATAATTTGAAATTGATTTAAAGAACTAAAACGTTAGTTATGGTAATTTGATGAGGAAATTTTTTTTGGTTTGTATTAGTGAAGAAGTTATGAAATTTCCATAACGAAGGGGTGTAAAATAAATGACAGGATCTTTACAGTTCATGGTAGTAGAGACATCCAGATCCCGGCTGTAGCTGCACTTGAGTTTGACAAGACCCTACCTAATCACAAGTTTCATATCATAGAGGGAGCTGATCATGTATTTACTGATCACCAAGAAGAATTAGCCTCTGTTGTTGTGAACTTCATAAGAGAAACCTTGAGCAAGGATAGAGGTGCATCTAGCTAGGTATGCATCTATCTTTGTTGGCAGCATTTGAACTAAACATTTTATTTTTTGACATTCCTTTTTCTAATGATATAATTGAGGTACATGTTGAAGTTTCAAGCCAGTTCAATACGTCGCTGATGAAAAAAATTTCTGTAATGGATGAGCATTGAACTTCTCTAGTTTATGCTTAATAAATTAATGAATCTCGCACCATGGTTGAAATAATGGAAAGAGAAATATCTGGCAATGCTATTAATATTTGCCTCTGATCTGATGTATGAAACTTTTTTGACACCATATGACAATGCAAATAGTCATCTCAAGGTAGCATATTGTGATAAGGGAAAAAAGCCTTAGTGGGGAGTTAGTCCCACATAGACATGGCAACGGGGCGGGTGCCCGTCTCCGACTTTTTAACCATCCTCGTCCCGCCTCCGATCCCGTCGGGGTTAAGAATTAAGTCTCCATCCTGTCCCTGTTGGGTTTCGGGTTCCCGCCCGTCCCCGATTTATATTATTTTTAAAAAGATAATTATATTTATAATAAATTAATTTTACTATGTATTTTTATATATAAATAAATATTTATAATTTATAGTTATTATTAATTAAATATACATTTTAATTTATTATATTTATATTAAAATATATATGTAAAAGAAATATTTAATTTTTTTTTATTTATATATATATATCTAATATTTATAACATTATTATTATTACAACATCTGTATTCAAATATTTGAATATTTATAACATTATTATTATAATACTATATTCAAATATTTAATTATACATATAAGTTAATTTATTTTTAAGTTGTCAATATATAGTTTATAAGAAAATATTTAATAAGTTAATTCTTATTTAATTAGTTTGAAGTAATAAAAGTTTAAATTATTAATTTCTTTTAATCCTTTAAAATGTAATTATTTTATTAAGATAAAATTTGATATATGATAAATAAGCATAATAAGATAAAAAAATATGACATAATAAATATAAATTATAAATAAACTAATATTAGTTACTACTAAGATTGATGTAAAATATTTAGAAAAAGATAAAGAAAAATGATTAACTTTGTGTTCATCAAATTGGTTGAAAAGATTGAAAAAAAAAACAAATTGATGGGAGAGACTAAGAAAATGTGAAAAAGCTGAAAGATAAGGGAGAGAATAATATAATAAATTAATTGATATAAAAGATTGAAAAAGATAAAAAAAATTAAAAAGTGGGTAGAAAAAAAAATAAAAATTGGTGAAATATAAAAAAAATAACCTTATATGTAATAGAAAAAAGAAAATGAAATACTTTTAAAATATTAATATTTTAAAATTTAAATTTAAATATAAAGTCGGAGCGGGACGGGGTCGGGGTGGGAATTGCATTACCCATCCCCGCCTCCGCCCGCCCGACTTTTAAAGCGGGAAAACTCGAACCCGACCCATCCCGGTCAACTCGGGTTTTTCCCATCAAACTCGGGACGGAACCGGTCGATCCCACGGGTACGGATTTAATTCCCTTGCCTATTCCCACACTTTAAGAACGTGGGAACACACCATTATATTATAAAATAAAAAGGTAAGAAAATTTTATGTTTAAACGTCTTAGTTGCCACATGATTGAAGCAATTGATAACTGTTGAAGGGACACTAGTTAAACAACTAAAATAAATGCAATTTTTAATGTACTTTTTCATAATTTTTAATAAAAAGATTCTTCCTTCTACCTTCTTCATTATTGCCTTTGAGACACCAGTGAGCAATATCTTTTAAAAATTACGAAAATATTTACATAACTGATTCATAGGAAGATTATGGGTGGCTTCAGGATCTAATAACAACTATTCTGAGAAAATATTCTCTACGTGTTTTTTTTTTTTTATATTTGTTGAGGAATTTGAAAAATAAAAAAGAATATAATTTTTTATTTATATTAAAATGAATTCGTTAAATTTACATTTTAGCATACATTTTTGAAAAAAAAAAAAAAACGTTTTTCCCCGTACGACGAGTAAATAATGATCTTTGAGATCTGATAGACCATTTATAACTTCTGCGTCATTCAATAATTTTACATATATTATCACAAACGTGAATTAAAACTACTAATACGGTCAAATTTTGATTGTAAAAAAATTCCAAAAATATTATTGCATTAATTAGATTGAAATTAAGTTTGAATTCTTTAATTATTTGTTTGACTATGTATCCAGCAAGTAACTCTTCTTGCATGTAATTATTATTCTAATTTAAATAACAATATACGTAAGGAAAAGAAAAATCTCGAGAAAATAAAATATTAAGCATAACGATTAAGATTTGAGGAAAATTTTAATATTAAAAATAAAAATGAAAAAATTGAAAATTGGGGATTTTATTTAAACCTTAACATAAAAAATTTAAAGTTCCTAACAAATTTATGTTTAAAATAAATACTTAATAATGACAAAGTCGCAGAGAATATAATAAAAGTATTCTGGCAATGAAAAGTAAAGATGAAAATTTATAGTAGAAAAATTGATTTAAATTTTTTTTTATTAAAAATATAAAATTAAGTATTGAATAAGAGTAAAATCAATACATGGAAAGAGAAACTATTATAATGAGTGTGTCTTCTTTAAAATATAAATATAAATGAAAAAATAGAATATATTTAACATTGATTTAAAATAAGTTAGTTTTACATAAAATATTATTATGATAAAAAAATCTATACTTTACTCTACACATCTAAATCTGAGAATTAGGTTAATATTTATAAGACATGATAGAGTTTAGTATATGGGAAGACTTGACGATGATTCCCTGCCCTGGCACACTCGGAAGTTGACCGAAAGTAGCCTCTTGTTTGTGCCATTTTCAACTCAAATTCGTCAGACCTTTCGCAAACTGGTTCACATTTCCACAACTTGAAGATGGCGGATGATGCACAAAAAAACCCTCGTGAGTTATAGTTGTTTTGAGTTTTGTATGAACTTCATGTCATGGCTTTCCATAACCAATGGTTACTAATTTAATTCACTGCGAAAATTCGTAAGTAGTAGCAATTACTCAACCTGATTAGTCAATATAAGTGATGTCTAATTGAAAGAAATGCTTTCAAATTGTAGGTGGATTCTATATATTATTCTTTTAGACTAGAGAGGTGACTGAGATTATATTCTGCACTTTCTTAAGGTAGCAGTTTATAGTTTCAAGATTGAATAGAAAATAGAGTAGTATGTTTATGAGGAGTTCCAGAGTTTATGTTCAAAGTTTGTGGTTGTCTTTTAACTCTTCAATTAAAAAGGAAAACACAGTGATTTGGCTGCGGCAGAATTAAGTTCATGTAAATAGCTGAGATGTTGGAAAAAGCACACCAACATGATACCAAATTGCTAGCATGCTAACTGACCCTATTCCTGTCTTCGTTTTTTGCTATCCCCACTAATTACAATGTTGCCAAATCTTGCTTACACTGAAGACTCTAATTCCACTTTTGATTTTTATCACTGTATACCATATAAACCTAATTTATGCTATGATCCCGTTAACTGTATTACACAAAGTTTACCTCATCTACAGGGTTTCATATTCCATGATTTATAATGTTTTTCCTATGTAAATGGAAATAACATGAAATGAAAGTATCAAAAGTGGTAAATGAAAAGTATAGTATAATGGTGCTGAGTATTTCAGAAACATTTATGCCGGTATTTGAAATGAAACCTGAGTGGCATACCGAATATTCAATCAATTTCAAAAAAATCTACTTGAAACTCTTGTATTATTTTTTCAGCATGTCAGCAGCAAAAAGTCATAATCCTGAACAAATATGGCAATAAACTAGTGGGCATACTACATGAATCTGGAACCCAAGCCATTGTTATCCTATGCCATGGTCTTCGAACTTCCAAGGTTACTTTTCCTGTTCTATAAATTATGAACCCACTATTTTTTGTTATGATGCTAATGTTTTTCAAAATTAATGACATCTGATTCCATAATCCATGTACACATAAATACCTGGATTCAGTTACCCATTCTTCAACTAAGTTTTCTTATGACCAGGAAAACTTTATTATGACAAATCTAGCTGCTGCCCTAGAGAATGCAGGAATCAGTTCTTTCCGGTTTGACTTTACTGGAAATGGGTAAATTTTTTGTATTTCAAATCAAAACCGTGAACTCATTTGTGTTTGTCATCTTGGCCATCAAAAGATACAACCACTAGTTCCTCCATTTATGCCTGGTTTTATGAAATTTCTACTATCTAATCCTGACCATTAGTATTACTTATCTGTTTCATTTTTATTTAGTTGTTGAGTTTTCCTTCTAGGGAAAGTGAAGGTTCATTTGAGTTTGGTAGCTACTGGAGGGAAGCTGAGGATATACATGCTGTAGTTCAACACTTTCAAAAAACAAACCGTACAGTTATTGCAGTTGTTGGGCACAGTAAAGGTTTGTTGTATTATATTGATTTCCATACATGCATATGTAATTCTACGAATGACAAGATCATAGAAAGAAGTGTCTAGCTACACTGAGGCAATTGACCTGTGTCATTTTTTTTCTACTAACCAATGATACAAGTAATTTCTGGTCAACAATGGTTTGGCTGCGGCAGAACTCACAAAATGAAGCAATAGGATAAGAACAGCGAAGTTTCTTGCATAAATAATAATTTTTCCTATCTGTAGATTGTTACTAACTGAAAATCAAAGCATGTCTGCATGTTTTTATAGTTCATACCCCGAATAAAAAACTGTTTCTTAATCTACTGAGCTAGTCAGAAGAAGTACTAAAATAAGACTTGATTATTTTATTTATCTTGGTAAATATAAAGAGCATTTATGAGAAACTTTTATCATTGGCCGTAAACTGTAAAATGAAATCTGTATCCACTGGAAAGGAATAAACACATGTCAAGTCGCTGCATATTTGTGCTACGGCTTAAAACAATAAGTCATCCCCAGGAAAAACTAGATAAGATCTTCCATGGATTTATGCTTTTTGAGTTTTTGTTAGACTCGAGATCAATACACTAGTTCCTAATAATAATGAAAAATATTTGTAGGCTAAATTTGCGTTTAAGCATAAAAAAAGGCAGAGTCTCCAGCTAGAAGGTGTTTCCTCCTTCAAAACATTAGAAAAACTGTCATCTTAATTGCCTTCTACAAATCTGTCACACAACTAACATATGACTAAAACTGTCACACCTTAACATGTAATGTAACTTCCTAATAAATTTCCTATTCAGTATTATAACTATGTAATCTGAAACTTATCTAGCCTCAGTTTTACTATAAAATGAGAAGTATGGACTCAAGCACATAAGGGACAAGTCAAAGAATTCTGTCACTGTGGAATAGAAAGTTTGTATCTTTGTTAAGATTTTTCTGAATAGTTTATTTATATTTGTGCAGGAGCTAATGCAGCGCTTCTTTATGCGTCAAAATATCATGACATTAAAACAATTGTCAACCTATCTGGTAGCCATGATTTGAAGGTAGGCCTTGAATATCGTTTTGGTAAAGATTTTAGGGAAAGACTGGAGAGGGAAGGTTTCATTGAGTTGAAGGCAGAATCAGCAGGTAACCCAGACACTTGATCAGCCATGTGTTAAAATAATCAAATGCTTAAATTCAAATTGGTGTATAAGCATGTTTTTCAAAGATGCTTTTGGGAAATCTCAGGTCCATATGCTTGTTTATCTACTAAACTTGCTATCCGTTGCTTTTGCTGAAATGAGCATGTTCAGAGCCTTTCCTTGATTTGTTTTCCTCACATACGCTTCTTTCTTCTTCATGCAATGCTCCAACTGCATCAGTCTTACCACCTTGCTTTGGTATAACTCTTCTTTTGAATGTGAAATAACACATGCACGAAACTGTATGTGCGCGTTTGTATGTATAAGTTCTCTTCAGTTCTTTTGAACATCACATGATATCTACTTTTGTAGGAGGTATTGATTATCGTGTAACTGAAGAAAGTTTGAAGGATCGATTAAACGTAATTATGCTTGAAGAATGCCTGCATATTGACAAAGAATGCAGGTGAGAAAAAAATTGTTTAATAGTTACCCTCTCTTCATTCTTTCATCTTCGTTACAGAGTTTCATTATAATGTTCTCTACAGCAGAATTCGTTAAGGGTGAGTATTTTTTTTACCGTACATAGCAGATGACATTTCCATTTAAAATTCAATTTCTTTATTATTATTATTATTATTATTATTATTATTATTATAAATATTTAAGACTCGTGAATTTTAAGTTTTAATTGTTTTTCACTCCACAACATGCTTCTGTCAACTTTTAAAATAAAAGAAAATCCTTATTAGTTTATCAGATTTGAAAAACTATTTTGAAATTAACATCAAAGGATTTTTTTATTTTTTTTTACTTAACTCCTAAAACTTAGTGGAGATCATCTTTGTATGTAACTTTTTATTGTGTGAATATTTTTATATGTAACTGATGCTTATCAAATGCTTCCAAAATTTAAGACATGTTTGTGTATGTATGGATTATAGACTAGAAATTCGGAATGGAGGTATTATTAAGGAAGGAAACTACAACTTTAATTATGGTAATTTTTTGAGGAAAATGGACAATTTTTAACGAGTTTATGAAATTTCCATAATGCATGGATGCATGATATGACAGGGTCTTTACAGTTCATGGTGGAGAAGACACCCTAATCCCAGCTGTAGCTGCACTTGAGTTTGCTAAGGTTCTACCTAATCACAAGTTACACATCATAGAGGGGGCTGATCATGTATATACGGATCATCAAGCTGAGTTAGCGTCCTTTGTGGTGTATGTTATGAAGGAAACCTTGCAAATGGACCTTCTTAATGCTAGTTAGGTATCTACCACGGCCTGCATAATAACTTCTTATATTTTAGAATCATTAGTTTTCCTAAAAAAACAAACAACATAACTGTGATAGTTAATCTTGCTGCTTTGAGTCAATTGAAATTTGAAAGTGCTACCCGTTACAAACTTCCTTTTTGCAGGACTCTCTGATGGACATTGCTTCATGATGCAATATTGAAATTTGCAACGTGGTACATTTGAGAACTCTGCTCATGTTGGAGAGGCTTTGATTTTATTGAACGATATAACCATTGGACACTGTGGCAGTAATATTTGTAGATAAATGTTAATTAGTATCTTGATTATTGGTTAAGGAATAAAAGGGAAAAGTTATTATTTTAAATTATCATTATTAATGCATTTCTATTGTAATTTTCAATATGAATTATAATAAAACCTTCATTTTTTTTTTAATTTCTAAACCTGTACCCTTATTTATATATCATATGGAGAATAAGGTTGAGGATAGTCATTATAATTTTCCTATATCATTTTGTTAAGTACTATTTAATTAATTTATGGAATATATAAAGTTTAATTGTAACAAATGATACGAAGAAAAATAAGCAGAGTTAAGCAATAATTAATAAAACGGATGAAAAGGATAAGATCAATCTATTTTCTATTTACCATTTTAACCATGGTATCCTCCTTACAAAAGGACAAAGCATAAATACAATTAATGATGTTTCGCGAGTGTTATATATATACAAGAGGAATCTATTAGATGAGAGAGGAGAGTGCTTATCTGATCTTAATCATCACAGTTGAAGATTATATTTAAAGAATGCAAGATCAGCCATGTCAGGAAATATTAGTTCGTAGAGAGAGAGAGAGAGAGAGATTTGGTAGTAATACAAAGAATAAAAATGTCGAGTCCTACTCAAAGTGATCAATAGTTAATGATGGAGGTCAAAATAAAAATACTTTTGACCCCAAAACAAAATTATTTCGTGCAATATAAAAATGTAAGGTCAGCAGTTGTGGGAACTTACCCTCTTATGGTACAATGAAAGTTCGTACTACCCTAATGGCAAGGTATACCAGTAAATATTTATCCAACTGAATCATATCAAACTCGTGTATGCAATTGACCTTCGTACATTACAACTAAATTAACCGTTTCACGTGATGTTACAGGTAGCCTACCACTTCCAGGTAAGATAGCTCCCGCCATAAATGGTGTTCACAAGGGAAGAACGATAATAATCTGTGCCTGCTTTACTATCTTCAAATATTTCAGTGAGGGTTGCATCACAGGCATGGCTCAAGTGTTCGTGCTATCAGATTCCATCGATGAGCAGCTTCAGCTTTGGTGCTTCACAATTTCCTTCATCGCTTATTGCAATGCAGTGCTAGCATACCTAGTCAAGTATTTTGATGTTTCTTATTCTCATCACCACTGCCATCTTCGCTAAAATAAATCTCACTCAATTCAATCTATTTTACCAACACGTGGCAAAAAAATAACAAGAAAAAAGTACGGTTAATAGCTTCTTATAGGTACTTATAAATTACTATTGTACATTATTGCCAAAGTTACCATTTATATACACGTATTTGATATTTGTTTCCAGAAAGAAAAAGTAAATATTTACCTCTCCCAAGTCATCGTCAGAGGAAACAGGATTGTCCAGTGTTGAGTACAGAGTTGTGCTATCATCAATCTCCTTCCCATTCTTCATATCCTCCTGAAATCAGTAACAAAAACTTCAGAAAGAACTATTTAAAACAATTAACAGCAGAATCTTGTAAAAGTGATACAAAAACGCACCAGCTCAGATTTCAGCAACCCAAGTCTCTCCTCTAAGTCAGAGATATGATGTTTTAGAGCCTGGAAAAAATTACAGAATTCAAGAGATAAAGTACAAGGAAAGATCCAATTTTAACACAAGTCAAGTCATTGCTTTATTACCTCTCGTCTTTGAAGCTCAACAGATCGAGCCATTGCCTGTCGTCGTGTTAACAAGTTTTTGGGTCTGACAACATGCGGACTGAAATAGTTCTTCCCACGATACACAATAATTATATGGTGGCCTCTGTTGTCCTTATCTATAGACACTAGCACCCCTCCACTCTCTGCTTCCAAAGATATTGCGATATGCTTGACTTGGGCAGAATTTCTTCCTTTTACAATCAGCTTTACCACCTCACGATATTTCCAGTGTAGGTGCATGTTTTCAATGGTGCCAGCATAAACATCTCGCCTCCCTGAAATACAAAATTCATGCTTCTAACATTTCTTGTGTAAGCCATTAAACCCTATACGAAAAACAGCCAATTGCAGAGCTGTAATAAATTTATTTTCCTTACCTAAAAGTAAATATGGTTTCATGCTCATACCAATCTTCCTGAATAAAAATCTCTCTTCATTAGTTATTGTTTCCAAATCTTTAGGAATGTCAGCTGGGTCCAGATCACACTGAACTTTTGCTATGGCCTTCTCAGCCTTATTGAACTTTGCTCTTGCCTATGATCAAAAGATAGACTGATTTAGTAACAGATAATTTTTGGCGAGTTATTTCTCTTGATACCTTAAAAACTTACTAAAGCTAGTCTCTTCTCATGGTTTTTTATCAAAGCAGAAAGTTTACTCAAGGCAGAATCTCTTAACATGCTCTCAATTTCTTGCTTATTTGGTTGGTTTCCCCAGTTGGTGGTTGCAGCCCTAGTCTCAGTAAGGGTGCCCGCGATTAATGGCACTTGAGCCGCTTTGGTTTTTGATACAGTAATAGATGAAGCAATTTGTCGTGCTTTCTCTTCCTCTTCTTGTTGGAGGAGGGTTAGTTTATGTCTCTCATTCAGTGTATTTGTTACAACAGGAGGCAAGAAGTCATTACCTCTGTAAAATACAATATATTCTTTATTTCTGGAAAGTAGAGTTCCCCCAGTCAATTTCTGCATGCAAGAAATACAACCACCATTAAGTTGAAGAAAAGTAATAATTTATTCACTTGAATATGCCACGGGGAAAAATAGGAACCAGAACAGCTGTCAAGTCATAAAGTTTCAAACCCTAACAATCCGTACAACCTTACAAGACTTCAACAAATATGTTAGTAAGCCTACAAAAAGTAAGTCATGAGCATTACAAAGGTAAATGCAGGCAGTCTTTAGACTATTAAGAGCGTGAATTTTTTCTATGATCCATAACTTTTTAAGAAAAAGTAGAATGGACTAAAAGGCAATAAATATAGGTCAATTGCAGAAAACCACTAGTCGTGCAAACCTTAACAACTTGACTCATTGAATTTTTCAAACTGTGTAAACTAATCCTCAAAAGGGATTGTCTGCACGTGCACGAGAATTTTACGTGCAAGGTTTGGTTAGTTCAAGGAGTCGTGTAGCTGGATTTTGAACCATGGGAGAGTTTTCTGCATTTTAGCCCTAATGATGGTCGACACAAACAATAATTTCAATGTATGTGATCAAAACAATGGCAAATGCCATGAAAATCACACATATCCACTCATTCAGTCTCCATTGATCACAATCATCTGAATTTAGCAAGTTAAATGAAGAAGACAAATAACAAACACATGTCTAGGGATTAACTACAAACGCAGACATGCAGAGCTTTTCTTGTTTTATAGACTTCACCTAATACTTTCAATTCAACTGATAATCCCAGTAGAGGAAAGGTTAACAAACTTATCAGTCTTATGAAACAACATGGTTATTTTATCACAGAATGATGTCATGGCAATTGGTGAATAATTTAGTCAGCTCACCTTTACGGGTGATTTCCTGTTAACTCATTATTAGCTGGGTGGAATACTCACTTGGGCAATTCCCTAAAACTAAACTCAATTGTTGGTAGAACAAAGGTAAAAAACAAAAGAAACGTTAACAGAAAATTTAACGGTTGTGTGACCTTTACTATTTCAGGATGAATATAATGCAAATTTGCTTTAAGACAATAGGACAGGCCTTGTTTTTAATGGGTTTAGAATCATAATCTCATTATCAATGTTTTCCAGTTGAAGAATGCCGCTGACATTCTCTTTTTCAAACTCTCTTTATGATTGGTTGAAATTTATTGTAAACCACCATTTTTGGAGGGGTGCAACTTCTAAATCAGAAGAGAGTCATTAAATGAGAAGTAGACACACCAAAATGGTTTTTCCAATAAATCATAAAGAGAGAGTTTCAAAGTATCAGAAAAAATGTACTTTCTTTTGCACAATAAAATTTCACTTCAATTGAATCAAACAGTAGTATTGTCAAAATTCCAGCTCTATTAACGAGAAGTACCCTAATTTCTTCTGCCATCCTGTCATTATTTGTAAAGGGAACACCTCGTTTGATGGCAATTTTAGCAATAGCACTTGTTTCCCACAGCTTCACCATAGCACTAGCCAAACCTTGTAAATCTCTGTTTCTGCCTGCAGAAGTAAACAGATAGCATCTGTTGGAAAGAGACGTTTGTAAGACATGAATTTAACTAGATAGTTTCTTGCATACCAAGGGCAAAGTGCGGAGCTGTTGTTCTTGCAAGCCTACGGAAGTTGGTCATTTCCTTGTTGGTTAAACAAGGCCTTAATCCATAGGGAAGAAGTCTGAATGGGGTTTTATATCCTGGAACCACAGCAGGCAACAAGTCTGCATCAACAGGCAATGGTTGACGGCCAGTCCAATCTATGAAACGTGGACCTAACTCATCTAACAAATGGTTGACGTCGCACATTTCCATCATTTCTTCTTCACTCATGTCCTTCAAATACTCTTCAGGGTCTTGGGTAAACAACTCTGTAATTTCAACTGTTTCATTGACACTCGCATCACCATCACTTCCACTCCCAACATGTAGTGAGCTATCCACAGCATTCTCCTTAGCATGATTCACTTTCTTATACAATTCAACACAGGGAAGCTTGTAGGTCATTCCCCGATACAATACTATGGAACTGCCTGATCGCCATATCACTATGCCCCCAATTTTACTCTGATCAAGCACGAAGACAGCATTGAGAATAAAAAGTAACAAGCAGTAAAACCCATACAGGTTAAAAAACAAGTCATAGGCCAGAACAATGCTAGCAAATTAACAACACATTCTTACTATTAATGGAATGATATGACCTATTTGAAGAGTCCTGTCTTGCTCATAATTTATGGCTAGAGAGTGGGTTAGAGACTATGTTTATCTGACAAAAAGATATTACACTACTGATTTGAAAAACTTCCCCATAAACATTTATAAAAGAAGAAAATAAGAAGGTAAAATATACTGATCTTCCATGAGTTAAAATCAACTTAAAATTTATCAGCTTTTGAAGAAGTCAAAAGAGTTTCTACGAAAAGTTGAATTCATAAGTTAATTTTAACCTATGAAATAAGTTCAATTTATTTTACTTTTTTTATGTTCTTATCCGATAAATGCTTAAAGCGAATTTTGTACAATCAGGCCAAGATTGAAAGTGAAGAGTGCATTTCCTTCCATCTTTTACAAAGAGGTGTTCAAGAGAAGCATAGATAAAGAATGAAGGGAGAGAAATACCTCTAGAAGTTGATGAGCCTTTTTCATGTGAGTAGAAAGAGGAATACCAAACTTGAACTTCACAACTTCACTATCCCTCCATTTTTGGTGAACGGAAGCCACCAAATCCTGCGTGATGCCCTTCACTCCAACATCGAACCTCTCTATCGTCCTCAGAGCAATCTTTCTCAGCCTCCGCAACTCATGTTCAGGAATCGTCCTTTCCGCCAACACCGTGTTGCTTCTGCCTTTTTTCCTCGCCCCATTCACTCTCTCTGATACATTTGAAACCTTACGCACCAGTCCCTTTCTCTCTTCACCAACAGAACCACCAGAATTGTGTTGCAACGCTTTACCTTTGACACCCTCATTGTCCTTCTCGTCCTCGAAATCATCGGATTCAGACTCAAACCATGCATTGCTCGGGTTTTTGGCTTGCGGCCAAGGCGAAAATCGCTTCGGAAACTGAAAATTCGATGCTGGATGCTTTTCCTTATTCTGCAGCTTCTCACGCTTTTCTTCTTCTTTATGTGGCGGTGGTTGTTGTTGTTGTTGCTGATGTTGTTGTTGTTCCTCCTCGTGTTGGGATTCTTGCCATGGGAACTTTTCTCTTTGGGACCCGAATTTGTGGGACCATTTATCCTGAATTTGATGAAAGAAGCTTGGTCTGTGACTGTTCTTTTTCTTCTTTACTATCTTCACTTGTTGTTGAGTCTGAACTTGCGGTATCTGGTTCGAAGAAGAAACTCTGAATTTGAGAATGACCTTGGTTTGCGGTTGGAAAAGCAGAAAATGCAGAGAAGAAAAGCGACACGGTGTGGATAAAGAACAATTCAATGGAATTGGTTGAAGCGCCATGGCATAGCTCTATCATCTAATGTATACAACCTCTTTAACTGTAACATACTCGCAGGGTTCTTCATTAGCACTGTCTTGAGAAAATGTAGCCCAATCGGCCCAACAAACCAATTGAAAAAGGCCCAATAAATAGCCCATGATCGCGTCACCTTCGTGGACTTTCTTCCACCACCTCCTGCACCTCCATGTAATAACTAAAATATCATTTTAATAATTTTTATTTCAAATTCTAATCCTTTCTTTCATTTTCTTGTAAAAGTTCTCCAACTCCATAAATATAAATATGCAGATTTAGTTTATTTTGCTACCATCTCTATTTAACATCATTTTCAACACTTAAAGCTGAATAATAATTAATATTATATATTCATTATATATTTTTATAATGAAATTGTATATTAAAACTCAAATTACTTATTTTAAAACAGATATGTAAAAATTAAATTAAGTTTTAGAACACAATCTGAAATTATTTTTTAATTTTTTTTTTAAATATGTTATGAAAAGTAGGTTTCATAATATATTTCAGGAATTAATTTTCCAAAAATACATTCTAAATTGATGGGATAGAAATATATTTTTAAAATGTAAAATCCAAAAATATATTCTAAACCCAATAAACTGACATGTATTTGAAAATCAATTCTTAAAATATATTACACAACTCACCTTCCAAGACAAGTTAAAAAAAAATTGGAATTGTATTCTCAATCAGCAGTATTTCCTATCACATTAAGGTCGAGCTGGTTGGAAACTGACCCGTATCTCCATTTTCCTAAATTTGCATTTTATATTGCACTAAATTCTTCTTTAGTTAAAAGAAATTGGGTAGTACAATAGTAACATGAGAACCTTTAAACCCTTATTTTCTTTTTATTATGTAAAAAAATAACTTAATTTTCTATTTTCACTTTCAATTATTTAGAATGGCACAATATGTAAAATTTGTTTCTTATTTATGATTAGTGAAGTAAGCAAAAGGAATTTTGGGTTGGTAAATAACATGATAGGAGATAGTGAAAAAAAAAAGGACATAAAATTTGGTTGATGGAAGAGTTTGAGTGGTGCCAAAATAAGATGCTGTTGCGACCTGAGTGGCTAGAACAAGGGCACACTGAGTAGGTCACTGTTGGGCCTTGGAATGATCCAAAACCAAATCCTGACGAGCCAGGTTGTTGTTTCTCGATAATCATTTTCGGTACTCATAAAAGTTGGTCCAGTTCCTAAATATCCCAACCGTTTACTTTTCATTTTGCTTTTCATCTTCACTTTAATATATAATGAATTCCTTTGTACTTTTCAATCTCTCTCTCAATATATATATATATATATTAAAAAATTGTTTTATGGACATCCAAAATGGCTCACTTATACTTAGAGAAAAAAACTAAATAAATAATAAATTTATGTATCGTCATTCATTTATTTTAGTCGTAAAACTTGTTATCAAATTCTTAAAAATAAAAATCTGTATTTTCAATTTTCCCATGTAAAGACACGTTCGCTTAAAAATGTTTTAACCATTCTCCCACGCTCAAAATCTCCTCTTCTTATGCTCAAACTGCAATTTCATTTTCTCCTTACCCAATCTAAATTTTGAAAATAATTAATAATTTCTTTTCTGCAATTTATTTTTCTACCTCTAATATTATCACGTGTTATTTTTGAAATTACTATTATTATAACAATGATTATTGGTACTAATATATTATTTCGTAACATTTGTTTATTGTATATTTTATTTTTTTATCTTCTTTTTCCTCATATGAGATTCATATATATATATATATATATATATATATATATATATATATATATATATATATATATATTTATTTTTTAATGCATATGTTGAAAACTTTATCCAATTATACTCAAATGACTCGATAATCGAATTAACCATCGGTTCCGATACCACTTGTTGGATCTTTTGAGTAATTATACTCAAATGAGTCAGTCACTCGATGAACTATTGGCTCTGATATCACTTGTTAAATTTTTTGAGGAGGATTCATAAGAGAGAAACATACTACTGAGATATGAGTATAACCCATACAAAGGATTGACATTACTCTCAACCAATAACCTTAAGGCATTAGATTATAAGTCATACTTTCTTATATGTTGTTTAAATTTCTTATTCTTACTTAATATGGAACTTAACTCACACTTTGATTACCCAATATATCCTCAACAAAGAATTATAATCTTTTTATGTCTAGTATTTTCATTTGCAAACGTTATAAGTTGCTCCTAGTCGTAGAAAAAAATACTAATAAGTTTTCTCTTTTGTCTTTTTTTTTTTTTCTTCAAAAGAATTTCAATTCTATATAACAATGGGTTAAAGACTTAAGAGTTAAAAAATTAACCAAATGTTCGACGAAAACAAAAGGGTGGAAAAACCGTATGTGCAAGGTCACCAAAACAATTTAAATCTCGACAAAGAGGGTGACATGTAGAGGTTATAGGAAGTACTAAGATGTCTTGTAATAGGTTCTGTGTTAGCATTGAAAAAATAGTTTTTTAATGAAAATGATTTTATAAAATTAATTTTTGGTAGATTCTATGTTTGGGGTGAAGAAATATGTTATATTTTTACCTTGCAATAAGTTTGATGTAAAATTTTGTTTAATTTTGTAAACCTAACACAAAAGCTACTATGCACGTTTTGTTTTAAAGCGTGAAGCATTCAAATTGATCTTCTTTCATTTGAAACCTTATTAATAATGATATGCGTTATTCTTATATTGATTTAAACGAAACGATAAAACGCAACTTTTTTCGGTTAGATTGAACATTTTCTGTTGAGTTTTATCTCAAACTTATTTTTTAAGATAAAGAACATTCGAACACAAATTTACTTTACTTCAAATTTAATTTCAAATAAAATAAAGTTAATTTTAAAATATTATTACATCAATGTCAATTTTGCGTCCATTCATCCAATACTCTATCATTTTTAGTGAAAAACAAATATTGGAAGCAACATCAAATTTACCTATCAGTAACTGAACATGTATACTTTTTACTAAAATCATTTGAAGAAGAGATAAACTCAATTTTGTTACTTTCCACTATAAATGAACACTCACTTAAAGTTTTGATAAATAATAATATAGAAAAAAAAACACAATGTATGTTTGAATTCATGTTGGATCATCCAAAATTGCGTTAAGATATCATGCAATTAACATAAGTTTAGTTGTCTAATCCCCTGTGTCTAAAAGTTTTTTAAGCAACCAATTTTAAATAATTTTATGTGGAATAAAAAATTATATTAAATTCTATTGCTATGTTATTTTTAGAATGAAAGCAATCAAGCGTATATTTTCACTATAATAAATCTAATTGTGTTTTTGAGAAAAAATTATTATTCTAATGTTACTAATCTTTACATATATAACAAATGGAAGGTGAACAAATTTCAAATGATTTGTTAAATTCTATATGTGCAACATTATTAAATTAGTCCAATTTGTTAACGTATTTAGATCTGATGTCTAAGCCAGTGATAATTTATCTCCTTCAAAGCAATTACAAAAGAGACACATTCAAGATTTTTTTTTTAATATTTAATCATGAGTCGCATTCTGAAAGATATTCTTGAAAACCAAACAAACCCTTGTATACTTTTTACCTGAGACTTCACAACCTTGGTGGAGTTTTAGGTTTCCAGTGGTTTGATGTTCGTGAATAACCAAAATGTTGGTTTCAATATTGTTATAATTCTTTTATATATTTCCTTCTTCTTTTTTCAATAAAATGTTTACATAAAATAAGCTTCTCACAAATTTTCATGATAAATTTTATAAAGACTTTTTAAGAATAAAAAAATTCGTGGAAAAATTCTTACAAAATATAAAAAGTATTAGGTATGATTAGTTGAAGTGGATAGATTTGTGGAATGGTGCTAATTTTGATTAAGAAAATGTCTATATTATATGAAATTTATGAAAAAAAAATGAAATAGATGTTACTTTTCATTTAACAAATGTCTAAATTTTATACGTTTCGATAATTTTTTAATAAGTGAAATAATGAAATTGTCAAAAAGATTATGTTTTTAATAATCTATCTCGTGAAGTGAAAAATAGAGGATGTTTAATACACGCTTTGGGTTTAAAAGGGAGAAGCCATCTTTTATGACTTACAACTTTATCATTTATTTTAAAACTCAAATACAAGAAAGCATCAAATTTTACATGAATTAAAAATGTTAGCTAATTTCATTTAATTTTATTGATTTATAAATATATTTCCTTAATTAACCTTAATCATATTTAATAGAGATTATGCACAAATTTAAAATTGATATTTTTTGAATAAATAACATTAAATAAGACTAAGTTAATTAAAACTTACGTATATTTAAATCTATCAAACATTAACATTTTTCTTATTTATATATTTAAGTTTAGAGGGAGTAATATATTTTTTTTTCAGTCTTGCTATAAAAAGCTTTTAGAGCATCACATCAATTGTGTTAGTTTGTGTGATTTAAGATATTTTTTCATCTCATCGCCCTTCTTATTTTATTAATTTATTACAAAATATTTCAAAAATATCTATTTTCACAACTTATAATGTCATGTGTTTCATAAAGATTGATAACATGCAAACCCCTTTTAACCAAAATTATTTTTCAACTTATACAGTCGACAAAGAAACCAGTAGCTCCTCTTTCACAATCAGTGTTATCTTATCTTGCTCACTTTCTTTTCTCTTCCTAATGAATTGTACATAATTAATAATATAACATCCTCACTAGAGCTTTCAAGATACGCAAGTTAGCCATAATACAGTTCATGCACAAATAATAATCATCAATGGAGCTCGTAGATTAATTGGCATATCCAAAATAGACACACCCACACATGTTTTATGTATACTAAGAAACAAAAATTATATGCAATTAACGTTCTAATAAAATAATTATTAAAGCTTTTTAGTTTTTATGTAATATTGTCTCTAGTAAATATTAAAAAGTATATTTCTTAAAGTATAAATAACAAAAAATAATATTTCACACACTCTCAATAAATAATATATTTCTTAATATTTCGTTTGTAAAAATGCAATTTTTATAAGAAAAAAATTACAAACACTTTCAAGATATAATTTTTACCAGCAGAAAATGTCAAACTCTCTCAAGAATTTTTATAAAGAGAGAATTATAAATTCTCTCAACAATACATCTTTTTAACATATAATTTTTACAAAAACAAAAATGCAAACCCTTTTCTCATGCAATTTTTGAACAAAGTTGTAAATCCTCGTAAGTTTTTGTTATTGTAAACCTTTTCATGATAGCAAAACTAAAAATCCTCTTAAAACATAAAATTACCCGAATCCCAATAGGGAGGACTATTAAGTAATCATGTCACTCTTTTGATTTACGTTAAATTATACCAACAAAATTTTAAACTGTGTCAAGAAGGTTATAATTTTTATTTCATTTTTTACATATTTGAAACATGTCTAATATATTGAAAGCATATATTCTCCATGCTGAAAATTTTTCTTATATTGTAAGAAAGTATTTTTTATCTTAACCATAGAAATAGTTAAATATATAACTTTATGATTCATAACTAATGAAATATATATATATATATATATATATATATATATATATATATATATATATATATATGTGTGTGTGTGTGTGTGTGTGTGTGTGTGTGTGTGATTTTTATAAAAAGAAAAAGAAAAATAAGGAAACACATAGTGATCATGATCACGTGAAAGATGGAGCAGTTTGACATATAAAAGGGTGGTATTAATTACAAAATCCAGCGTTGAGTCTTGGAGAATCCATTTGCTTACAACTCACTGTCATCCACCATATTTTTCATGAAAAATTCTAGCTAACCTATTCTGTGTGTATATATCTGTAGCGTGGTCCATGCTCTCTTGTGTTGTGCTGCAAAAATCCAAAATCATGCACATTTTCTCTCTGAAATATAGTTATGATATCGTTAATAATGTGAATGCACCTTCTTTTTTATTTTGAAAATGTTCCATGTTCACATGGGAAAGGAGTTTGATGACTATAACTAAAGCAGGCATGCATTGCTTAAGCATGAAAGGAGAGTGAAGGAAAGAAAATGGCAAGGGCAAAAACAAATGCTCTTTTTCATGTTATTTTTTGTATCCTTTCCCACTTAATTATGATAGCATCAATTTTGTATCTTTCTCCACTCGTGCATGCGGATCATGTTTAGAATCTTTTGAGATCATTACCATATATATTCTCATGCCACTTTTTCTACACATTAACCCTAATTTCGTATATCACCCTCGACAAAATAATTACCACACTTTGAGACATTTGATGTGATGCGTCCAATTTTAATCCATCCAACTTTATAAGAACAAAACTACGTGCACCTATTATGTACAAGTGAACGCAAACCCACTTTGCTTTTCTTCTCATCTCTGGCCTCTAATAGATTTCAGACGCACGTTCTGATTCTAAAGTTCTGTTGGATATGTTTAAGTGAGTGGAAAGTAAGATTCTGGTGCAACTTTTCATATTCTAACTTTCTTTTGCTACATTTCAATAGTTTTTGATATTTCAAACAAAAGCTACATCCTCAATTTCAGGCTGAAAATGATACGCCACCAAAATTTTATGTCATTCATTTTAACTTTTCATGAACATTAAGGTCTAATTGTGTAAATATATCTATTTACCAAGTATGTCATTTTGTTAATATACTTGTTGCACTTATTAAATGATTAATTAACCTACATCTTATAATTTTTTTAATATTTTTCTCAGTTTTTACATCATACTTTCTTCATTGTTTGAATGAAAAATCTCGTTTGTTTGACCCCTATATAATCAATTTAAAATACGTATACACATTAGAATATAACATCTATAGCTAAAATAAAGATTTATGTATTATTGGTTTCTCATGCAATTTTAACATTTTAGATTCTAGATATGTTATAAGGTTCTTTAGGTTTTGAAAATGCGAGTTTTTATCTTCAAGTTCTTATAATCGTCTTAATCAGGTTTTTAAGTATCCAAATTATATAGTTTTAGTCTCTAAATATAGAATAAATCTAAATCATGTTAACATATATACTTTAACTAACAGAACTAATACATGTGTGATATTGTAAATATTTTTTTATGTACTGCAATTGATACAGTTGAAACTTGTTGAATGAAATTGCGCTTTTATAATTTGTAAATACTAAAAAAAAATCTAAAATTTATTTATTCAATAACATCCCATGTTAATTTGTGTTACACCACCTCCTATTTTAAATTGACTAAATTATTGAACAACCGATGCAATAGGTTGTCGTTTTATCCAGTTTCTGCACTAGTGCCTTTAAAGCAAATAAACACTTATTCTATTGTAATTATAAATATATCTCTACCCAAAAACTACTCAATAGCTACATCAGTAAATTTTACATTGTTATACATTAAATAAAGATAATTATCTGTACCATATAAAAAAAATTGAAAAGAGATTATAATCAAATTACTCTCATAATTTTCATGAAGACGGTTAAGTCAGACATCGTTCGTTTCTTTTATATATACAAAACTTCAATTCAAATATAGTAATATTTAATTTGAACTTTGTACCTATTCAAAATATTTAAAATTTATCGTGTTATAAAAAAATCTAACATCATAATCTCTTATGATGTTAGGATCGAACCTTATCACTTGACCAAAAGTTATAACAATTAGTCGAGTATAATTCTTTTTATTTAAGAGTAATGATCTAAGAGTCACGATTCGATTGTGACTCGGTCCACCCAGTCTCCGCCACGGGACAATTAATACTACCTGCAACAATTTAATTCTATTGTGCAAAGATGTATCAAGGTGAAAAAGAGAGAAATAATGAATTCAAAAAAAATATTGATTCTGAACACTCTACACACACTTACACTATCTCATATAAAAGTATATATAGTCCAAAACATAAAGTTATGTATGGCTATGAAAATCAAACCCTATATAGAATGACATAACTACAACATGCATATATGAAGTTTATTTATAACAATTCTCCACCTAAATTTTATAAATGCATCTAACAATGTCTTTGAACATCAAACAAAACCAATCATGGTTAAGCATCTCATGAATTTCCCTTTTGAAAGAGATTTAGCTCCACCTTGAAAATTGTTGCGATAGAGTAAACTAGAACCCAGAGATCCATTTATATATCTCAACATCCAATTCAAGGCTTCCCAATGTGATTGTCCAGGCTCCAGATACACTTCCAGCATGAGCCAAGTCAGGTCTTGTGCAAACCATGTCATACATGACACTTCCAACCCCACTAGTGTAAGGTACAATATGCATCTTCTTCCTATCATCTTCAGACTTTGGACCTTGATTCTTTGAGAGATTCATGTGTTGTCCAAGAGGTGTGCCAACAGGTTTGGATTGAAGCATCCTAAACCTTTCCACCACCTTCTGCATATAGTTTTGTTGAGATAAGAACATTGTTTTATTTTGTCGATCTCTTTTGATATCACCACCTAGAATTCGACTGGCTTCACCCAGATCTTTCATCTCGAATTTTGAGTTTAGTCTTGATTTTAGGTTATTGATCATGCACTTATTGTAATTGACAACTAGTATATCATCTACATGTAATAAAAGATACAACTTGTCTACATGATTCAGGATATATACACAGTTGTCAAAACTATATCTCCTGAAGTTCATCTTTATCAAGAAATCATCAAATTTTTTGTACCATTGTCTTGGACTCTGCTTTAAGCCATATAGAGATTTCTGCAAAAGACACACCCTATCATCCAAAGTAAACCCTTCTGGTTGTCTCATGTAGATAGTTTCATTCAGATCTCCATGTAAGAAGACTGTTTTGACATCCAATTGTTTCATATGCAAATTAAACTGGATTACAATGGATATTAAAATTATTACAGAGCAATGTTTTACCACATGTGTAAAGATTCTACTGTAATCTACTCCTTCAACTTGGGTGAAACCTTTAGCCACCAACCTTGTTTTATATCTTGACTTTTGAACCCCAGGTATCTCTTCTTTCTTTTTGAAGATCCACTTGGAACCAACTATTTTCTTCCCCTTTGGAAATTCCACAAGTATGAGAGCCTCTAGTTCTTCCTCCATAGTCAAAGTTGTCGTTCATTACTTTCAAGTGTCTTTCTAAAGCTCTTAGATTCTTACTTCGGCTACACTTAAGGCATAACAGATTAAATCTACCTCCTCAAACCTTATGATTGGCTTAAAGACTCTTTTTTTCTATATCAAACAAGCTGGTAATCTCTAATGACATTATCAGATCCCCTTGAATGTCCAGCATTCAACTGGTATTTTGCAAAGGAATCTCCACTTAGCCTCTGCCACGGAACAATTAATACTACGTATAATATATCACTTATGATTAATATATAAAATAATATATATATATATATATATATATATATATATATATATATATATAAGATTTCTCTTCACCTATGTTTTTTAAAGATTAAATTAGAAAAAATGAATGAAATCCAAATATTAGAATTATTAGATGATTCAAAATTTAGAGTTGTTAATGGGAGAGTTTATTTAGATTCCAAAATATTTATTTAATAATTTCTATAGTTGTATACGTTAACTTTTGTTATTCCTTAGAAGAATTATTTAAAAAAAACTATCACATTCTATTATAAATTTTTTAATAAATTAAAAAAAAATATTTTTAATTTATTTTGTTTATCTTTTAAGTTATTTGATGAAGTAATTTATGAAATTTTTTTCTTAAATTAAATAAGATTTCTTTAATAAAAAATTATTTTAAGCAACTAACATTTTATTTAAACATCTTAATAAATAATTTTGAAATATTTTAACTCAATTCTAAAAAATCAATTGAATAAAATAAGAATTATATTTAAATATATAACATAATATTATAATACTTTTTATAAACGTGAAATTTTATCTCACCTTGAGGAAATACTTTTTTATATTGAAGAGATGTTTCATCATATTGAAATTTTATTATTATTATTATTATTATTATTATTGAATTAAATATCTTATTTAATCAGGATTTATTTAATTTTTTTATAAAAATAAGTTTTAATCTGAATTATGGAATAAAAATAATAATAATTTTTATTGAAGAAATTGTGAAATGTGATGTGAAAAAAGATAGGAGAGGGTGATATGAGTTTAAACATGTGATGTCACTTCGTAATCGTAGAAGATCTCTTGCTCGATACTACTGAGGAAATTTCATCTGTCACCCTTTGGTCGTTGGGAGGGGAATAGGCAGGGCACTGGGAAACAGATAGCCACACATAGCCTTTACCTTCGAATTGACATTTCATCTTTCTAGTAGTAATCATACGTCTTCCATTCTTCATCACATTTTTATTTCACCACTCAATTTTAGGTACCTCAAATATTCTCACAACAAAATAACTTTTATTACTATATTCAAATTCATTGTGAACATCAACTATATTATCACAAGTTTTGCGTCAAATACTATAAGTTAGATGATAAAATAATTTTGATTTGGATACATATTCTTGATTACATGATGATATAGAACAATATTTTTGAAAATAGAATAAACTAAACCCATGCTTGCTGCATTTTACCGTCTTCAATCGTTTACCGTAACCATGGTTTGGACTTTGAATGAAGCGATATACTAAAGTTTTCTGACGGAGCCTGTTCGTTTTCTGTCACAAAATTCCAAAGCGAAGTGACTGATTACTTTCCTTTTTTTATCTTCTTCCAATTTTTTACTACTCTTTGACCAAAAAGAATACCAAAAAGAATAATTTAAAATACCCATATATTTTTACAACATCAATTAAAACTCCTTCAATTTCAATTTGACCTAAAATTTGTAACATTGAAAGCTATCTCAAGACGTTGAGTCGTTGTCCATAATTAATAATTTTTTATTATTTTACTTCAACGAGTCCCCATGTTTTGAAGAAAAATGTGAAGTCTATTTATTTATAAGTTTGTGAATAATCCCACCTCCATCTAACCATCGTGCTTTTGAGAGTGTCAATATGTATTATACATAATTCCGCTTAAATATAGATGTGTTTCAAGAATAAATGTAGGTCATCATGAATTCGTGATTTAAGAAAAATTAGGTTTTGCAAGTTATATAGTCTTGAGGTCTTAGTATTAATGTTTTGAACATCATTTTCTCAACATACTATATATTGACATCTTCAATCCCGACACTGCCATGCTAAACCTAAATAGGAAACTACAATGTTTTAACAGGAAATGGTTCACTCACTCTAAAAATAAAAATAAAAATAAAAAAATTATTTTTTATTCTATTTGTTATGTTTTTATAATTTAGTAATTTATATAAAAACAAACTTTTTATTCCTTGTTTTTGAAATAGGTATATGTTAAGAATGAATTGGGTGGCCAGGAAATTCAATGGGAGGGCCCTCAAGCATGGAAGAATTTTGGTGATTTGTATCTTCTTAATATCACATTAAAGAGACACCCAAGTGTCAGTGATAATGATAGTGTCCCAGATCCATTAGATACTCAAAATTCCATTTTGGTAGCTTCTAACAAGTGGTAAGCTTGAATAATAATCTTATATCACATAATTGATAGCTTCTAACAAGTTCCATTTTGGTGGATAAATTTTCTACACATATCTAATTATTAAAATTTAAAAGTAATTAAATTTAGTATTTTAAAAATTTAATGGAACCTTTCTGAATGACAGTGCTATAATAAAATGATTGTTATTTTTTTTTTCAATTGCTTTACAATGTCATTGAGATACAGTAGTATATAAGCCTTCATTAATATTTTTTTATAGTATTTTAGTTTCTACAATCCATAAAATAAATATTTAGTTTTATGTAATTAAAATGTATATTAAGTGAATATTTTCAATTATAAAAATGATATTATAACAAAAATATAACAAATAAATATTTTAAAATATAAATTATATTTTACATTTACAATAATAAATTATATTGTGATACAATATTGTATTTAATCATTAATATTTATTAAAAATATGAAATTCATTTAAGAAAAACATATAAAAGAATAATTGTTTGAAAAATATTTTTATCTAGTGGTTATTATATTAAATAAAATTATTAAAAAATATATTCGTTATATATATATAAAGGTAAAATGTGAAACTCGATGTAAACAGTAAACTTCTAAAAATGCACCCTGTTAAGAAAAAATGATTTAAAACGTTATAATTGAAGAATGATTGTAACCCTAAGAGTACTATAATTGAAAATAAAGACAAAAAAATAAAATTTCAGAGTTAATTTTGCACTAACTCTTTGACACGCAGTAATTAGTGAAATCTTTAACTACAGTTATAGATCTTGTGGCGACGTTGGAATAAGTATTGAGTACATGTATTTTCTTTTCAACTACTTTATGAGTAATAGAGTGAGTCCAGAGGAGAGATATATATATTTGCACCATATAGTACGTGCACTACTACTGGTACTAGCTTTTTGTTTTTCTATTTTGATAATCTCTCCAAAATCAAAATTGAAAGAAGGACATGTGCAAGAAATGAGAATATATAGGTCCCCTCCCACTTGAATATGTATAAAAAGTTGACACTGTATGTAATTTATTTTGATTTTTTTTACCTTTCTGGTATATGTTATGTGAGATCTCTAAAAAATTCACTGATTAACCCATTCAGTGATGGTGAGGAAGAAGATCTGATTTTGATGCTGAGGTTGGTTTGAAGCAAGATTCAGAATCTATGAGATGATATGTTTGCAAGAGTGAAATGAATATTTTTGTTTGAAATGTTATTGTTTTCTCGTTACCTTTGTTTTTGGGACCACGTGATAGATCCCCAAAAAGATCTTCAATATCTAAGAAACAGTCCCCCCTCTACTTCCCATTGCAGTGCACGGCATTGTCTTACTTTGTTTCATTCCTTCTATTAGCATTAACTAGCATGCGAAAACTTGTGTCTTTGTTTGTACTGAACCTGCAAAACAACAACTAGTAAGATTTAAAAATCACCACAAGTTCCACTTTGGACAAAACGACAAGGGACAACCCCCTCTCCCCTTTTCATATTTGTCTATGTATATTGGTGAAGATATGTATGCATCTGTGCGAAATGGCTTTACTAGAGTCATTTACAAGGATCCATCAGAAACAGAAATATTGGCATGAAAGCTTAGGTTCATTGTATATTCTCATGAGTCACAGTACTAGAAAAAGTGCGTTAAAGTAAGGATATTGCATTTCTCGTTAAGTTGAATATGAATTTCACCAAACATTTCAAAAAATACAAAAGATGGTACTTCCTATCAATAAATATATATATACATAGATATATGTCAGGATTTATTATATATATGTATATATATACCAAGACCAACTCTTTCTTTTCACACTTTCGTTTCTGGCCCCTACTTTTGAAGGACCAAGTATACCAGATGTTCATTTTATTAGGTAGAAGACCTAATTACCACTGTGAGTACATGTATCCCCAACCAGAATTAGTATCTTATGTAGTCAATCCTGTTACTTAACCCTTGACCTTGTAAGTCTTTTCCATTTTTCGGTACATTTAATAGTCATGCATGTAACATTTATCGTGAAAGATTACAAAAGCTTCAATAGGAAGCATTAGTAGAATATGGTTCCACAGAGACTTGAATGGTGGAAGGTCTTGTTATCAGCTGATAGCTCCTCTTACCTGCGAGATCTACAAGTCAAAGATTGTTCATTGAACGCCCTTTAGTTGTTAGTCAAATTTGCATATAGAATTCTTAGCTTAGGAACTGAGATCTCTTATTTGTCTTCGGCTAATTTGTTTAATTTAACTAGTAATCCACAAAGAGACATTTGATGCTTACATAAAATATAGTTTATATGGTTCATAGTATCCTGACATTCTGTCAACACAATATTTATTCTTGTCCCTTTGCTATCATATATATATATATATATATATATATATATATATATATATATATATATATATATATAAACTCTTAATTATCACAACAAATGATAGTGTACACAGGAGAAGATAGGCAGAGGCAAATTAAATTCAATGTATCATGCATGTGCATGGGAGGGTGATTGTAATATTTTTGAGTGACATATATGATGTAAGGCAGGGCAAGAAGAATTGGTGAGTTAGGTATATTAACAGCAGGGGGAAACTAATTATTAATGATGATGAACATTCTCCTTAATTACCAGACTAATAATGGCAGGGAATCGGACATGGTTATTTTATTTGGCTATGAACAAATGAAATGTGAGGGAAATAATGTCATGGAAACGTGTTAAGTGAGTTGTGACTGTAGTGAGAGAAACATATTGGTGGGTATAATTATGGTTTAATTTCCTGTTTGACTTTTCATTGATTACATGTTGCTTTAGATGCTCACAGACAAAATCTTGGCCTGAAGAAAATCCGGTGTCATGTCTCCTTCCGTTCCCATTGTTATTACCCCTCCATCAACCACAAAAGTTGAATGCAAAATAGTTTGATGAATCACAAATTCTCTCATCCCCAAAACATATCTTAAGAGATCCTTTTGATAATTACCTAATTTTGACCCACTTTCATTCTTAAAATAGGAAATACACGAATACCAAGTGGTAATAAAAAAAATGAACGTGGGGTAAGTAATTTATATTTATTACTTGACCAAGGTCGAATATCAACGGCCAGATTTCACTAATCCCATTTTGGTCCCGGTAAAAGCCCACAAAAATGGTACAAATCTGTGGGTTCAAATGTTCAATTGCTGGGAATCTTTGTCATATATATGATGGTTCATACACAAACACAAAACACGTACGCAAATATTAATTAATTATTTCCTCACAATTCACATGAACCTTCACACTCTATCACCCGGTTCCATTTCCATGTAGCTTTGAATTTGACATTTTGCCATCCTTTGCCCAATATAACATGTAATTTCCCTTCTCATCATCACCTTACCTGTATTTTTATATTTTTTATTTTTCTTTCTTCTAGATCACATCACCTTACGTCTACACTTTTTTCTCATTGTCATTCTTATTTCTCTCTTCCATGATCCATATCCCGATATGTATGCAGCCCCAATAAGTGTGCAAAATCATTTTTCTATTTCCAAACCCTCTTTTTCTCATGCAAGCTTTCCTCCATTCTCTATTTATAGCCACATCTCCCTTCACCCATTATCACTGCCACAACACCAAACTTTTCTTCTAGTTCTCTTCTTCTGCACAACTAGAACTCTCTCTCTCTCTCTCTCTCTCTCTTCAAAAATGGCTTTAAATTACCCTTCTTCAACCTACTTCATTCTGCTACTAGTAACCATAACCCGTTTGATATACACTGTGGGCAAAACTGAGCAATGGAAAGCCCCGATTCTACCAGATCTTGACATTGAAAATATATCCCACCAGCTTCATGATGACCCTGAAGCCATTCAAATGGCTTCAAGGGACTATGGCCATATCGTGCATGAACTCCCAGCAGCTGTGTTTCATCCGTCTTCTATAGATGACATAGCCACCTTGATAAAATCCTCGTACAATAGCTTTGCCCCTTTTCACATAGCTGCGAGGGGCCAAGGCCACTCCACTCATGGGCAAGCCATGGCTCGTGATGGGGTTGTGGTTAACATGGCCACCCTCAGGAAACAAAGAAATGGGGTTGCGATTAGTGTCTCTAAGGACCCTTTGTTAGGTCACTATGCTGATGTTGGAGGGGAACAACTCTGGATTGATGTGCTACACGCCTCACTAGAACATGGACTTGCACCCGTTTCTTGGACTGATTATTTGTACTTGACAGTGGGAGGAACACTTTCCAACGCTGGAATCAGTGGCCAGAGTTTCCGCTATGGACCTCAAATCAGCAACGTTCACGAAATGGATGTGATAACTGGTATAAGTTTCTTCGCAATTTCGCATACACATAAGGATTGATTTCTAATTTATAAACCACATTTTATCGCTGTAATTATTACTATTTTCATTTTAGTGGCCAAAATTAGATACAATAGCAACCGTACCTGTCATTTGTTAGGTTTTGCAAATTTCTATTGCCTCGTTTTCTGGAGAGAAAGTGTTGATGTCGAAACTTGAAAGAAGAGAAAGGTTAAATTTTCTTGAGCTGTTTCCGTTTTGTCTCTTATGACATGACATGGTGTGTCATAGATGTTCTGGTAAATGTATAAGATATGATTTGTTGAACAAGTTTTATATATACCCAGTTATGTGGTTGGTGAACTCGAAAGCAGGAACAGTCTTTGTCTACAATATGGGTGAGCGAGGCAAACGTTTCCAAAGGTTTAGAAACCAGGTCCACGGTCATAGTTTTCCATTATTGATTAACTTTATGCTGGTCAAGTCGTTTATATTGGTCAATCCATTCACATGAAAAGACTGAAATACAACATATGGAAAATGTTACTCTCACAATTGAGGCATGCATGATCTAAATTAATGTGCAATTTAATAAATAGATTTTGTCCTCTACTTGGCTACAGGAAAAGGAGAGTTCGTAACCTGCTCTAAGCAGAGGAACTTGGAGTTATTCAACGCGGTTCTTGGAGGCTTGGGACAATTTGGAGTCATAGCAAGGGCGAGAATAGCTCTTGAGGCAGCACCCAAAAGGGTACGTTCATAGAGAATTGACTAGATTTTGTCTTCTTGTAGCTTTTCCTCCACCAATTCATAGTGACGCCAAATCGAATTGTCATTTTTGAAGGAATAGTCATTTTGTATACATATCTACCAAGTGGCAGTTGGCACCCACGTAAAGCAAGAGTTTGAACCACTTAATGTGGATTTGAAATTGAAAAACAATGGACAATTCACTCTTGAAATTATTATGGTCTTAGATCTTAAGCTCTTAAATCAGTAGACTTAGAAAAACTCATGTATTATACTCTTTCAACGACATATAATCTAATCTTTTTTATCAAACCAAACAAGTGCTCCTTTTGAAAAAACCTTCGAGAGTCCATGCATACATTCTTACATACATGAGACTTCAAGCTAGCACATGAAACATGAGGAGATTTGATGTCTAAAGAGACAAGCCAAGCCACCACATGTTCGTGTATTCTTATCTTTATCCTTCCAATTTGATTGGACTAAGGGTGGGAGCTTGTGATACATAAATACGTCTCTCTCTCTCTCTCTCGTATATTTCATTTTATTATATTCTATTTCGTTAGTAAGCTTAATAGTATAAGACACTATTAACGGTGAATTTTGGTTGGCATGCAGGTTAAGTGGGTCAGACTACTTTATAGTGACTTTTCTGCTTTTACCAAAGACCAGGAACGATTAATCTCAATCAATGGAAGGAAACAAAAGAATGCATTGGATTTTTTGGAAGGCATGCTGCTAATGAACCAAGGCCCCATAAATAATTGGAGATCCTCTTTCTTCCCTCTATCTGACCATCCCACAATAGCTTCTTTAATAACTCAACATACCATCCTCTACTGTCTTGAAGTCGCTAAATATTATGACGACCAAACCGAGAAAAATGTGGCCAAGGTATCCTCTTGTCATATCGTATTCTAGTTAGATCACATTTCTTTTCAAAGATAAAAAAAAAGCACTGTCCAAAAAAACAACTCCAAAAATAACTCATTTTATTAATATAATAAGCATAAAAAAGAGATTTAATAAAAATTAAAAAAAGTTAAAATTATTATTATAATATAAAATACAGTTGTTTAATGAGTTGTTTGTGCAAATAGTGGTGTGAAAATATCATTTTCCATATAATATATATTTAGTGAGTTTTCTTGAATTACACCTTAATAACCCCAGATGTTAAATCTTTATAGAGTAGATAGCCATAGCCAAAGATAGCAATCACAATTTTTAATCGGTGATAATAATATTTTTGTCTTTCTTTAGGAAATGCAAGTTTTGCTCCAAGGGCTGGCTTATATCCCCGGATTTTATTATGAGAAAAATGTCTCATATGTTGAGTTCTTGAATAGAGTCCGAAGTGGGGAGTTGAAGCTTCAGTCGCAAGGACTGTGGGAGGTTCCTCACCCGTGGCTTAATTTGTTCATACCAAAATCACAAATCTTGGATTTTAATTCAGGAGTATTCAAAGATATAATACTTAAAAGAAACATCTCCTCTGGACCAGTCTTGGTTTACCCTATGAATAGAAACAAGTAAGCCTTGAATGCATGTACCACACTCTTGTGTCATTATAATTCAGGAGTGTGATGATGCAAGTCTTTTTATTTCCTGACAAGTCGACCCCATCATTTTTTTTCAATAAAATTCAGAAGATAATAGTCATTACTAATATCAAATTTATATCCAGGTGGGACGATAGGATGTCAGCATCTATACCAGACGAGGATGTCTTCTACACAGTTGGGTTTTTGCACTCAAGTGGGTTTGATTCTTGGAAGGCGTATGATGCTCAAAACAGAGAAATTTTGGAGTTCTGTAGTGATGCTGGCATTAAGGTTAAGCTATATCTTCCCAACCACAGCACACAGGAAGAATGGACAAACCATTTTGGTCCTAAATGGATGAAATTCTTAGAAAGAAAACTCCAGTTTGATCCAAGAATGATTCTATCACCCGGGCATAAAATCTTCCACAAACAACTACAACCAGCATTTTAAATATTCCCAAATGAAAGAAATCAAGTATTTATGGACGTACCATTATTCAATTATAGATATGGCTTTGTAATATGTACATGTTGATAACTCAAGCTGCTAAGCAATACAAGAACAAGATAACTACTCAAATAGAGACACAAAGCACTAAATAAACAATAATATAGGGTTCATAGTTAATGAACCTAGACGTTGATTTTAAGTTACTTGTAAATAGATTCTTCGTCTCTCACTTTTTGTGAAGACTTTACAAACCACTACTCCAAAGCACAAGAGTGGTTGTGAAGAGTACTTTAATTTAATTTGAAGTTGCAGGTCCTATTTGACATTTTTTTTATTGATAAAAAAATTAAGCAGCAAAAAACAAAAAATGAACAAAACAATACTATTCAGAGATTAGGCTCTCACCATTGCGAGTGATATATATAATTCTTAAAATATAATAATCTTAAAACATTGTACCAAGTTAGTACTGGTGACTTTATAATAGAGGCACTAGTTATAACAAGGTGTTTTTTTGAGAAAGCAAAAGACGATTTTCATAGTTGTTATGGTGGATATCCGAAAGAATATCACATGAACAGATTTTTCCTTGAGTCACATCAACTAAATCTATAAGGGTTGGCTTATAATTTGTCCTTCTCGCATAGGAATAATTGTTGACTTTTTTATTCAGATAGACCCACGAGGGTCTTTGTTGTCACAAAAGTATAAAGCAATGAGTTCCTTTACTAATCAAAATATATCATTTAGATTAAAGCAAAACCTAATTTAGTTCTCAGTCTTATCATTTCAATTAACTAGTAAGATTTCATCATAAAACTTGTCTAACCCAATCTCACAGCCTTTTCCCCACAAAATAAGGCTTTTTATTCACATTTTAAATAAGACAAAACGAGTGGTGTTCAATTCTTACTTCACATATGTTGTCTTGATGTTCTTTAATTAAATATTATTTTTAATTTTCTACCATTATCTAATATATATGTGGTCTTAACCATTCTTTAAATAACATAATAAGTTTGTAAATTGATATAAAATGAATAATAATATTTAAATATATTATGTATTATATAAAGATTGATTGAGATATATAGAAAACAAAAGCAATTAATAAGTTATTAGCAATAGCAAGTGCATAATTATGTTGCAACACTTAATTACAGCTTGCAGGCAAACAGGAGACAAGAAAAGTTAGGAGCTGCCCCAGAAATTGGATTAAATTTGTTCTCGTCTTTTTTTGACTTTTTTGGTGCCTCCGTTGTAGATAACTAGATATGCTTTACAGGATCAATGTCTAATTGTTGTGGAAAACCCAGGACAAGATCCAACATTCACACTCTATGAATCATACTAATGTTGAATAATCATAGAAAACAGCATCATCATATACCACCTAATCATAATTACTTCCTTTCCTTTCTCTTCTTCCTTAATTTTCCACTCTTCTGTCCCTTGCTTTCACTTTTTTCCAGAAAGGATTGATCTGGGTAAACTTTATCGCAGCTATCCCATTAGGGCAAATGAGAAGGCAATAAAAAATTCAATATGGTTTATTAAAAAACAAAGTAATTAAATCGTATAATTAAATATTAAAAAAGACATTATCAGGTAACAAAAGTTTGGTTTGTCACGTAGAACCTTTTATCATCGTTAGTGCTTAGCATAGGATAGGGAGTTAATTAATGGTAAAGGCTTTATTAGATACACTACAAGAAATTTTATAATTAGCTAGGAAAATTAGCTACAAAATTTATTTTTCACTAATTTGTAGCTAATTAGCTATGGAATAGTGAAAGAATAAAGTTGTAGCTAATTTGTAGTAAAATAGCTAGAAAACTAATATTTTTATAGCTATTCTCTCACTTAACAAAAAAATAATTTAGTTAGGAAAATTTTTGTCACTAATCCCTAGCTATAAATATTAGCTATATTGCTTTTTGAAGTTATTTCCTAGCTAAATTATGTAACATACAATTATAGTTAAACTGTAGCAAATTTATAGCAACTATCAAATTGAAAAAAATATTAAATTATTGGGAACCATTCTTATAAATTATTTTAGTTTTATAAAAAATTATTTATAAAAAATAATTGTAAATTTCTCTAAAAATATATAATTATAAAAAATAATTTTTGATCTTTTTGAAAAAAATATCAATAAAATTAATTACAATTTTTTCTTAAAAAAATTATTTTTACCAAATTTACTATAAATATATAATTATATATATAAATTATTTTTTATCTAAAATAAATTATATAGAAATAATTATAATTTTTTGAAAAAAATATCTAAAAAAATTGATAAATATTTAAAATTATTTTTTGTAAGTTTTTTATAAATTTAAATTTGTTAGAAATATTTAATAATATTTAAATTAATAGAAAAATTTTATAAATAATTTTTTTTTATAATTTTTTTAGAAACTATTCTTTATAAGAAATAAAAAAAATTATATTCAGAAATACTAATTTATTTATTTTTTTATAATTCTTTTAATAAAAATCTAAATTATTTTTTGTCATCTTCTTCGTGCTTAATTTTTTCAAACCTAACGCCTCTCTCTGTCTTGTGCCGCTGCTCCCTGCCACTCGCTGTTGCTCGCTACCGCTCCCTGCTGCTGCTCGCTGCCGCTCCCATCCGCTGTTGCTGTCGCTGCCGCTCTCGCTCTCGCGCCGCTCCCCTACTACTCTTGCTCCCGCTCCTGCGCTGTCCTGCGTCGCGTCCGCTGCTGTCCTGCGCCACTTCCGCACACGCTGCCGCTGACGTTTTCTCACGGTAATATTTTTTTCATTTTGAATGTTACCTTGTGATTTGAGTTTTGGGAGGTTTGATTTTATTCAATATGTGTTTAAGTTTTATCCATCGTTAATTGTCTATCGCTAAATAGTTTTAAGTTTGTTGTGTATTATTTTTAGAGTGAACTCTGTTCTGTTGAGTAAGTAGCATTATTACGTATACCATGTTACAGCAATGCGGATTATTATATATTTTTATGCGTTATTAGATATTTATGGTGTGTTCTTGGAACCTGGTTGGGTTAGGAAATTATGATAGCAGAGGCAGATGCATATATTCCTTTACTCATGTAGCAGCTGGCGGCAAAGTGACATTGAATAATTTTCATAGTGTTAGAGTTCAATAATGATGTGTGAGACCGGAAGTGTGGTGTGTGCAGTGCAGGTAGGAAGGGAAAGGCTGTAGTGATGGATTAGGCTGAATAGGAGAGTGACTGTGCGGGAGAGTAATTACTCCAACAAGTACATGATCATTTTTTGGGAAAATGGAATCATGAGAAATTGTAAGTGTAACTCAGTATGAGGCCAAAACAATACCCAGGCACATGAACGGATATTGCAGGATAAGTAGAAGTATGATTACTTACCATCTATATGTTACAGAGAGAGAAGAGTGGATGATTTTGTTTGTAGTAAGTAACTGCTTACTCATTCAAATAATGGAGCTACTACAATACAATCATCTTTCCCTTATCTATGCCTATCTACCTATCAGGTATAGGTATAGCTTCTTGTGATTTTGTGAACTGTGGTGTGTTTCCTTTGCGTGTCTGGAATCAAGACTATAGAACTATAGTGTATAGTCTTATTCTTTGCGTGCCTTGATTTGTTTAATATAAGCTATCACACCCACATGTTTTATTTAAATTGATTTTCTTTTGATTGGTATGCAAAGGACACAAACATTTTTTATGTGTATATCTCACCCTTCTACCAGGTAAGTCATATCTCACCCTTCTAATTAAATTCTCTTAATATTAATTGCTTTATGTATATGCTTTTTTATGTGTATATTTATAGATAGATATCCAATGCACTCAGTTTTTAGTTTTGAACATAACAAAAATTATTTATGAAGGTTAAACAAAAGAAAAGAGTCTAAACCTCATCTCAAAATCACGCTGGTTCAGAGACTTTACCTTGTCCACCAAATCCATGATGTCTTAATTAAATTAATCCTTTCAACTTTTAGTTGGCCCAATATATTATCAAAGTTCAATAAATTGTGAGTGGGAGAGAACCTAAAACTCAACAGCTCCTAAATCTATTATGATTTGAAAAAAAAAAACATATATGTTTAAGGTTTAATTTTATTTGTGACTATAATTACTCGTGCATTCATGATTAATAGTGTTTGGCAATTATAATAGATTTGTGGTTTCAACTAAGACAATAAGTTTTACTGTAAGAATGAAGCAGTGGACAAATTTTGACTCTTTAGCTAAGGCAAGGAAAAAGGCAAAAGAGAAAGCAAATTCAGATAATATTGAAGACTTAAAGGGTTTTGGGCCAAGAAGTATAAGGACAGAGATGTGGGTTGGATTAGTAGACATATGGGCAACAGAAGAATGGAAAAAGAAGTCCATTGCAGGTAAGGCCAATAGGGCTGCCAAGCCCGATGCCATGATGCACACAGGAGGATCAAGAAGCTTTGGACAACACTTGAAAAAAATGGTATTCATACTTTATACATTTAATACATTGATCATATAATTGTTAATCAATATTGATTACTAGTTATAAATTGAATATTAGGTTTGATATTGGTATATTGATGTCTGAATCTTGAATTGTAAATTATTTCACAGGAAGAAGAGCACAAACGTCCTATTTCTTATGGTGAATTATATAGCAAAGTTCATAAAAAGAAAGATGGTGAATATGTGTCTAACAAAGCAAAAAATTTCATTGTAAGTGTGTATATTTTATAAATATTAAATTTTGTTTATTTATAATATTGCTAAAATATTGATTTGATGTAGGAATCATATGAAAATGCTATGATTGAAAAATATGGGGAAGATACATCAAATCATCCTATAGTTGATTCTGATCTTTGGATAAAAATTGCTGGTGAAAATAAAAAAGGTAGAATTTATGGTATATGTCAGAGTTTGGATCTTGGTATTTCACATGTTTCATGTTCATCAGTTGAAGGTCCCTCTTCCCAAAATCTTACCACACCTCTCACTGAAGAAATCACTACCTTAGCTACACGGATATCTAGTTTGCAAGAGCAGATGAAAACACAGATTGCAGAGCACAAACTCGATATGCAAGCATTGATGCAAGCACAAATGAAGACACAAGCGTAAATGCAAACATTCATGCAACAACAAATGCAAGAAGAAATGCAGTCTTTCAAGAAAGATTTATTATCTCACTTTAAAGAAACAATGATGAAAACGTACTTTAAACTTTGTTTCTATTTGTAATTGTGTTATACAGAACTTTTTAGTTGAAATATTATTTTTGTTATGTTTTAATTGTTTGAAACATCATTTTAACTATGTTTAAACAATACTTTTATATTGAAAGTTGATAAGTTTGTCTTCTTTTTTAAGAATGAGTAATAATTTAAATCTTAAATATTTGATATTATAAATTTTGATAAAAATTATGAGGGATTAGCTATGAAATAGTGAGAAAAACATTACAAAGGATTAACTACGGATTAACGAAGAAATAATTGTGAGGCATTAACCACTAGCTAGAGATAAATTGTTAGGGATTAGCTACAGATTAGCGAGAGAAAATTGTGAGGGATTAGCTATGGATTAGCGAGAGAAATATTGCGAGGGATTAGCTACTGATTAGCGAGAGAAAAATTGTGAGGGATTAGCTATGGATTAGCGAGAGAAATATTGCGAGGGATTAACTACGGATTAGCGAGAGAAAAATTGCGAGGGATTAGCTACGGATTAGCGAGAGAAAAATTGCGAGGGATTAGCTACGGATTAACGAGAGAAAAATTGCGAGGGATTAGCTACAAATTAGCGAGAGTGAAATTGCGAGGGATTAGCTACGAATTAGCGAGAGCGAAATTGCGAGGGATTAGCTACGGATTAGCGAGAGAAAAATTGCTAGGGATTAGCTACGGATTAGCTACAAGTTTTGGGAGATCAAATTAGCTAGGGATAAACAAAATTTCATCATTTAAATTAGCAAGGGATTTAGCGACAGTTTAGCAACAAAATTTGCTACAAGTTTGAGAGAGAATACATTTGTAGCTAATTAGCTACTTGGATTTAGCTACGGACTATTCCATAGCTATTCCGTAGCTAATCTGTAGCAAAACATACCAGCGAGAGATTAGCTATAAAATAGCTACGGAATGTGTCATAGCTAATATGTAAAATTCTTGTAGTGATAGTGGAGTCTGTTTAATGGGAATGTTTTGTTGGAGTTTAATGGGAATGTTTTGTTGGAGTTTGTTTAAGATTTTGCATTAATATTGTTTTATTATCTTTTATTTAAATTAAATATTAAGATATTTTTATTATTGTTTAAAATAAGAGAAAATATATTAAATTATTATTTTAATTTAGATAATTATGATTAAGATATTAATAATATTTAGTATTTTATCGTATTTTTAATATATATATATATATATATAATATACTGTGTACATAAAAAAATGAGATATACAAATGAGAGATAAACTCCACCATATCATATATCAAAAGTATGCAAATATATATAAAAAAAAGGACTAAAAATTCCTCTCAGTAATATGAGTTTTGGTACTCACAAAAAGAATGGAAGGAGGAGGAATATTTTAACAAGTTGTTACTCTACTTTTCGATAGCGAAAGTTAAAATTTATGAGATGTAAGAATGCAATCTTATATTTGGGAAGTTTAAGAAAATTATTACATTATTAATCCGCTTCTTGAAAATTACATCATAATCCAAATTAAAATTCAAAAGAAAATAAAATAAAAAAGACAAAAACGAAGTCATGTTTATATACAATTATTTTACAAATAATTATTCTCAGAATTATAACCCTAAAGTCACTCAACAAATATTATTTGAAAGAAAAACATGAAATACTCACAACAAGAGGATAAAAGTCTAACAACTATAACCCTATTAGAATAATGGCTAATAGTGACCAAAAAATTTCAGTCACTACTAACTAAATAAGTGACTAATTTTTTTATATATTTAATAACTGATTTAGTGACTAAATTTTCAATTACAAAACAAATAATCATTAAATAAGTAACTATTTTTAATTTATATAAATATAAATCTATTTAATAACTAAAAACAATTGATAATATTTTTAATAACATATATTTTAAAAAATATTCTAGTAACTTATTTTATATTATTTAATAATATTGATTATATTTTTTAATTTAACATGTGAATAAAAAAAGATTAAATCGATTATCAAATATCGATTACAAATTTGATGATTAATTCAATAACTAGTTAGATAGTTAATTCAACCAGTGACTCGATCATTAAAGTAGTATCTAATCCAATTATTAATTTAGTTATATATATATATATATATATATATATATATATATATATATATTATTTCTATGTTAATAAAAATATATTTTAATATATTTATAATAGAAGCTCACAGCTAGTTTTCCGAATTAATATTTCAAAATTTATATTAATAGCTCGGTTTTTTATTTAATAGTTGGATAAATAATTCAAATTAATATTAGTCATTGTTATATAAAAATTAAAAATATTTTTTTAATTTAATTAAACTTAATAATATAATATTATAAATGAATTGTCAAGCTTTAGTTAAAAATTATTTTTAATTTATAATATTTATTTTGAAAAAAAACTTCCAAAAAAATTAAAATATTAATTAAAGTAAATAAATTCAATTTAATAAATGTATAATATTACTAGTTATTGCAGAGTTAAATTTAAAATAATCATTATATAAAATTAAAGAATTATTAAAATTTAAATTATTAGTGACTTTTTTCAATTATACAAAAATAATTTCAAATAGAAAACATATGATTTAATTATTAAGCTAAAATTATTTGATAATATTAATAAATTAAAAAATAGGAAATAAATACATATATATGAATCAATTTATTTATTTTATTAAAATTAATTTCATGAAAAAACTATTTTCTTTTAATTTTTAGTCGACTTATTTAATTGGTTAACTTATTTTAAATAATTCGTTAAAAATTTATTTTAACAATTAATTTTATCGAATTTATTTTTACTTAAATATTGATAATACTAATTATTTTTTAAAAATTACAAATTTCTTTTTTCCTTTGCAAAACAGAAATTTGTTTAAATAAAAAGTTATGTTAACAATTAATTTATTTTAACTCCTCATAAAATATTACTATAACTAATTAAATAATAATTAATATTAATTTTTAAAAATAAAAATATATTCTAACAACATTTGATTAAATTTTAAATTATTTGATTATTATTAAAATATTAGTTATACTGTTGTCTTTGAAATATTAGTTATATATTAAAAACTTTATATATAAGATATGAAAATAAATATTTTAATTTAAATATTTAAACAATTTAACTATATTTTGTTTACATAATTAATGTTTTAATAAACTATTTATATAATATTAATTACTATTTCCTTAAATAAATCATTTATAAGAAATAAAAATAAAAAGTAAAAAAAAAATTATGGGCTAAGTATAGAGTTAATTCCCTTGTGTCTAAAATACACATAAGTTAATATATTTATAATTAAGAGTTATTCAAGTAAATATGGTAAATACATATATTATGACTAATAATATTTATAATATCGAAAATATCTAACACTTCTCACTCAAGATGATGCATATAAATCATATGTACTAAGTTTGTTATAAATATAATCAATTTTAGGTACCCATAAAATTTGATGAAAATATTTGCTAACATTTAAATTATAAGGATGACAAAACAAGTCGATCCAGTCTCGTTTTGACCTGCCAAAAGTGGGGTGGGGTGGGGTGGGGTGGGGTGGGGCGGAGCGGGTCGACTGTTATAGTCATGACTGATTGTAGACCTTGGTCCGTCATAATTTAGAAAAAAATAATTTAGTTTTTTAAAATAAAAAATTTCAATAAATTTAATAATAAGGTTATTATTTGTTTGTCAATAATTTAATATATATATATATATTATTTCAATTTAATAATATAAATCAAAACATTGTTTTAAGAAATTATAATTTAGAACAATAATAAAATTTACATAATAAATAATAACAAAAAAAAAAATATATATATATATATATATATAACGTTAAAACTTATAAAATTTATATTTTTTATATTGAAAAATTCAAATACCTATATCTTTTTTATTTGATAAAACTTCACATTATTCTTGGTTGAGTAATTCTTACACCTTTAATTCAAGTCATAAGAATAAAAATAATCGAGTGCTTAGGATGAACAAGGAGAACAGGAGAGAGTAGGTTGTGTTTTAGTAAGGAGAATATTTTCTATGAGAGTGAAACTTTTTTAATCCTCTTTTAAAAATTTTAACTTTATATATTATTTTTATAATTAACTTTATTACAATAAAAAAATAATTTTTTTATTAATTAGGCGGACCACGAGCTGGCTCGCCCCGTCCCGCGGGTTGGCCCGGCGGGTTGACGGGTCAGGCCAAAGCGGGCTGATGGCCTGAAAACACCAACACGCCTTGCCATATTATGGCGGGCTGGCCCACCGAGCCTGACCCGTTTTGTTATCCCTAATAAATCATATGTACCAAGTTTGCTACAAATATAATCAATTATAGATTCCATAAAGACTTGGTGAAAATATCTGTTAACTATTTACTTGAGTTAACAAACGCGGTTTTAATGTCTTCAGATATAATATTTTCTCGAAAAAAATGACACTTAACTTCAATGTATTTGGTCCTTTCATGAAAGACAAGATTAGAACTAATATGAAGAGCAACTTAATTGTTACATATAAGTGTTATTTGAGTGATATCTACAAATTGTAATTCTTTAAGTAATTGTTTAAGTCAAACAAGTTCACAAATGGTTGAGACTATAATTCTATATTCTACTTTTGCACTAGATCTTACTACAACACTTTGTTTCTTACTCTTCCAAGAGATCAAGTTATCTTCAATAAAAAAACAATATTAGGAAGTAGATATTCTATCAGAAAGAAATTTTGCACAGTCAACATCTGAATAACAGACAACTTTAGCCTGATTATTGTGATCATATAACAAACATTTTCTAAGAGAACATTTAATGTACTTTAATATACGAATGACTATACTTTAATGATTTACACATGGGAAATTAAGAAATTGACTTACAACACTAACAAAAATAAAATGATAGGACGAGTAACAGTAAGATAATTTAATTTTCCAACTAATCTTCTGTACTTCTCAACATTTGAGAGAGGCTACCCCTGATTAGGTAAGAGTTTGGTATTGGGATTCATGGGCGTGTAAATAGATTAACTTCATCAACCCAATTTCTTCTAAAATACTCAATGCATACTTTCTCTAGGATATAACAATGTCATTATTGGATTGTGCTACCTCAATCCCCAAGAAATATCTAAGGTTGTCAAGATCTTTGGTTTGAAAGTGGTGAGAAAGATGTTGTTTCATCTGAAGAGATGTCATGGTGATAACTCCCTGTAAGAACAATATCATCAATATATATTATTAAATAAATACACTCAACACTTGAGTGACGGTAAAATATTGAATGATCTGCCTCTCTGCGAGTCATACCAAAATGTTAAACAACACTGCTAAATTTTTCAAACCAGGCCCTAGGAGATTATTTTAGGCTATATAAAGATTTGTAAAGATGACATACCAATTAAGAATACTCCCCCTGAGCAACAAAGTCTGGAGGTTGCTCCATATAAATTTCTTCCTACAAATCTTCATTAAGAAAAATAGTTTTGACATTCAGTTGGTAAAGAAACCATTGTTGAAGAGCAACCATAGTTATGAATAAGCGAACAAAAGTCATCTTTGTCATTAGAGAAAATGTGTCACCATAGTCCAAACAAAAAATTTGTGTGTAAACTTTGGCCACAAAATGAGCTTTGAGACGGTCAATAGTACCATCAAAACCAACTTTGATAGCAAATATCAACCTGTAATCAACAACAAATTTTCTAAACGATAACAGGACGAGTTCTAAAGTTTCACTATTTTGAATAACACTCATTTTATCAAGCATGACTTTACGCCAACCAGGATGGGTTAATTATGAGTAGAGGAGAGGGATTACGAGTAGAATGTATAACATTACAGAGGGCAATTAGAAGGTCAAACTTAGTTGTCGGAGCCGAATGAGACAAACAAGTTGACACTAAACATGAGTCATTTTGTGGTTGTTAGGATTGTTATCTTTGATTATAAACCTGAAGTGGTGGTTGCAGAGGATAATCCAAAGGTGCACTAATAGGAGAATCACACACAATAGAAATATTAACAGTAATAGATGGTGACACACATGGAGAAGAAAAACACTGAAAATAAAAGAATGACTCATTAAATGTGACATTTTTATAAATAAAATAGCAGTTAAGAGAAGGAAAGAAACACTTGTATCTTTTTTGTGATCGAGTAAATCCTAAAAAACACATTTGTGTGATTTAGGAGATAAATTATTAAGACCAAAACTAAAATTATGAACAAAACATGTAAACCCAAAAACTTTAAGAGGTAAGGGATAGAGAGATTCATGAGAAAATAAAAGAGAATGAGAAATTTTGTTATTTATAACTGAAGATGACATGCGATTGATAAAATAACTTGCAGTAAGAACAAAATCACCCCAAAAATGTTTAGAATCTCACAATGAATTAAAATAGTGTGAGTTATTTCAACAAAATGTCTATTCTTGCGTTTAACCACCTCATTTTGTTGTGGTGTATAAGCACATAAAGTTTAATGAAGAATGTCATGAGAAGCCATAAAATTTTTAATAGAATGAGAAAAGTATTTACAGCTATTATCACTTCGCAAAATTTGAATAGAAATCCCAAACTGAGTTTTAATTTCATTAAAAAATTATTGGAATATAGAAAATAACTCAAAATGATTTTTCATTAAAAACAACCAAGTACTTCTAGAATAATCATCAATAAAGGTAACAAAATACTGAAAACCTAAATTAGATTTAACATGACTAGGTCCCCAAATATCATAGTGAACTAATGTAAAAGGGAATGAAACACGTTGTGAAACACTACGAGAAAATGAACTACAATTATATTTCCCTAATTGACATTACTCACATAATAAACTCGACAAACTGAGAACAAGTTGTTGCATTTTGGTAAGATTGGGGTGACCTAGCTGAGCATGGAGACTTCATAACTGTACCAACATATGTGTTGAAGGACGGAGATGATAAAGACCATGAGAGTCCATAATTGTACCAACATGTATAGAAGGGCGGAAACGATAAAGATCATGAGACTCACATGTTGGAAAAACAATAATAATAATAATAATAATAATAATAATAATAATAATAATAATAATAATAATAATAATAATAATAATCCTGATTTTGATTCTAACAATCAAACATAAACATAATCCCATACTGATAAACATGCTGTAAACTGAATGTGAAAGCGTACCTGAATTAGCCATAACGATGATGTCTTTGTAGAACACTATATTGATCTTATGGTCTTCCACCTGAAGAGCACCTGTATTTCCCTCTTGATTTTCTCTCTTGATGGGGATAGAAAGAAAGGAACGGGACTGATTCTGTGTGTGTGCTCCCAGAAGGGGACCATGACCCTTTAGATAACCATAATTAGGTTAATTACTTAAGTTTTAGTATTTCCAATTTGGCCCCTCATCAAATTAGAAATTGCTCTATGGTCTCTACACAATTTTATTTTCATGACATATGCCTTTAGCCAAAACTTTAATTTAGTCAGATCACTTTATTATTTGGCTTAATAAATAATGACCCTAACACATTTAAATATGTATCATATATATACATGACCCAAAATTTGCCAACAATCTCCCACTGGTCACAAATATATATGTCTTTACAACCTTACAAATGTGTTAGACTTTATGAGCTCAAAATTGTCATTATATTCCTTTAGCATATTCTAAAAGTCCTGTCCATTAATCATATCAGGATATAGAACCAAACCAGCTTTTCATTGCATCATCGCAACTAAAACCAACAAGATTACTCATCCTGACATAACCAAATGACATGGATTCATCATAAAATGTGTAGCATGAAAAATTACGTGAAGGTGATCTGTACACGTCTATTTTCAACTGGTCCAAACTTTAACTTATCGAGATTGATACAATAACCTTAATGTACAAAGTGTAATGAATGAACAAGAAAACCGCATATCTATAGATAACCAAATATGTCCAAAAAACAATGTATACATATATAAAATTAAACATAGAACATAAAATATATGAAAATGACTAACTCCCACTAAACCACAAATTCCTCAAACTGTAAAACACCCATGTGAGCAACATGCTCATGAAAGACCTTGGGCGGAAGTCCTTTAGTTAGAGGATATGCTATCATGGAGTTTGTCCTTAAGTGTTCTATGGAAATCTGTCCACTTTGTACTCTTTCCTTAATAATACAAGCTGATTTATTGTCACAATATAACTTAAGTGGTCTTTCAATGCCTTTCACAATTTGCAGCCACTGTGACAAAATTTCTCAGCCATATTCCATGATTTGATGCCTCATAGCATGCTACAAATTCTTGACATCCTGCAAAATATGAGTCGGAAAATCCAGCGATCTCCAAGCTGGTCCGACCTCCTATATGTGAGCATATAATCTTTTGTTCTCTTTAAATATCTTATGACCCTTTTTGCTGCTTTTCAATGGTCTATTCCTGGATTGTTTAAATATCTGCCTAGAACCCCAACTATATATGCTATGTCTGGACGCGTACATACTTGGGCATACATCAAACTCCCTACAGCTGATGCATAGGAAATCTTTTGCATTTCCTCAATTTCCAAATTTCCCTTTGGGCACTGATTGAGACTAAACTTGTCTCCCTTAGCAACTGAAGTATCCCCGGATTTACATTCATGCATGTCAAACCTTTTAAGAATTTTTTTTTCGATATAGCTCTTTTGTGATAATCCTAAAATACCCCGACATCGATCTCGGTGTATCTGAATTCCTAATACAAAAGACGCATCACCAAGATCTTTTATTTCGAAATTCTTTGATAAAAATTTCTTGGTTTCGTGCAATATGCCTATATCATTAGTGACAAGTAGAATGTCATCAACATACAAGATCAGGAAAATATACTTACTCCCCTTAAACTTGTGATATACACAATCATCAACAATATTCATCTCGAAGCCAAATGAGATAATTACTTGATGAAATTTATAGTACTATTGACGAGATGTTTGTTTTAGTCCATAAATGGATTTTGTCAGTTTGCAAACCATACTCTTTGAATCTCCCTGCACAAAATTTTCTGGTTGCACCATATAAATCGTCTCATCAATGTTGCCATTAAGAAACGCCGTCTTGACATGCATTTGATGAAGCTCCAAATCATAATGTGCTACAAGAGCCATGATTGTCCTAAAAGAGTCTTTCGATGAAACTGGAGAGAAAGTCTCTTTAAAATCAATCCCTTCCTTTTGGGTATAGCCCTTAGCTACCAGACGAGCATTATACCTTTCCACATTACCTTTAGAATCCCGTTTGGTCTTAAATATCCACTTGCAACCAATGGGTCTCATACCTTCTGGTAATGGGACAAGTTCCCAAACCTTGTTGTCTTGCATGGACTTATACTCCTCCTTCATTGCTTCAATCCACTTTTCAGAGTTAGAACCTTGTATGGCTTGACGGAAGTTAACTGGGTCATCTTCCATCATACCATTGTTTTCCTCATGTTCCTGAAGAAATACCATGTAATCATCCGAAATAGCACTTCTTCTTTCTCTAGTGGATCTCCGCAAAGTTATTGGCTCATGATGCACAGGTTCTTGAGGATCTTGAGTTTGTTCTTCATGAACAACCAAATCATCTTGAGTAAGGGGTTCATTAACAATACATTGTGGAGGTTCCGAACTTACTTCATCAAAAGTAACTGTTTGAATCGGTTCTGGAATTGTTACCGATTCTTCCTCCAAGACAAATTTCTTGATTTTATTCTTCCTTCCAAACTCAATATCCTCAAAGAACGTAGTAGTTCCCGTCTCAAAAATTGTCTTTAAGGTGGGATCATAAAATTTATATCCCCTGGATCTTTCAGCATAACCAATAATATAACTACTTACTGTTCGAGAGTCCAATTTCTTTTCATTTGGCTTATAAGGCCTTGCCTCAACTGGACATCCCCATACATGGAAATGCTTCAGACTAGGTTGTTGCCCAGTCTAAAGCTCATAAGGTGTTTTGGTAGCTGCTTTAGCTGGTACTCTGTTTAAAATATAAATTGTCGTCTTTAGCGCCTCTCCCCAGAGTGACTCCGGTAAGGTGGAATGACAAATCATACTCTCTACCATATCTTTAAGAGTGTAACACAAGCTCAAACGTCACGATTTGATTGTGACCTGAACACTTGTGCCATAATGCACCTGAATGAGTATTTTCAATTTTACGTTTAGTACCCAGTGATTACTGTATTAAGGGTTTCATTATAGGTGGTCACGAGTATCAAGTAAATACAGATTATCATAAGGCAAAAGTGAACCAGTTCCAATAATATCTGAATTAAAAGACAAAGCTGAACTTATTGTTTCCAAATGAACACAAATAACCTAATTTGTCCGAGATAAGAAAGCTGAAACCAAATTCAGTCTAAATGATGGCACAACAAAAGTGTCTTTCAAATCCAAATAAAAACCAGTACTCAATAACAATTTAAAATGCCCTATGGCTTCCACCTCTACCGATTTGCCATCTCCAACATATATCCATCTTTCGAGAATCAATTGGCTTCAGGTAGCTTAGGCAACCCTTTATAGAAACACTCGATGTTAGTAGTTGCACACGAGTCTAACCACCAAGTGTTACTAGATACTGACGCTAAATTGACTTCGAAGCAGACCAAAGTAGGAAACATACATTTGAGGATCGGAACATAATTTAAATTGGCGGATCAGAAGCAATTGTAGCTGGATTAGAACAAGAGAAATAAACTAATTATGCTCACATTATAAAATAAATAATTATAAATAAAATATATATTCAAATAATGGTTTAACCCATCTCAAGACACCCAATGCACCATCAATATCAAGTCTTTGGACAGGTAATATTAAGCTGCTAGAGGTATCTTGTTGTAATAATCAAACATTGACAATAAAGCACGTCCAACAACAAACCAGTCTTTGGATTGATTTATCATCGACAAAGCAAATCCTTATAATTATCACATGTTTATCATTACAAGTGTGTATGCAATTCGGCCAAATATTAATCTTCCTTTGGGCCGACTAATACTCGCATGAATATACACAAACACTAACATTCAATATTTTTTATGAACTGCCCAATTCAAGAGAAGTTACTTTGGTGACTTCTTGACTCAATTTGCTCACAAAAAATATTAAACTACCAAAAATTGAATATTTTATTTATATAACAAAACCAAATATTTAATATTTGCAAACTAATTCAAAAGAGAATCATCTCATTAGAATTCTACTAAGGATGAACACCTCCCTAAAATCTCATTAGGGATGAACACCTCATTTGAATAAATCAAAGGATGAAAAAAAAGGCCTCATCTTCCACCAATACATAAAGGATTAACATCTCCCTAAAATCACACTAGGGATGAAACGAGAGATAGTTACGAGTCTCTTTAGCATACTGCTCTAAACCCTAAAAGGGGATTACACGAGTAATCACTCAAACCCTAATTTAACATCAAATTTTCTTTAAATTCCTAGGGGATAGAGGCAATAAAATAATAACGAGTCACACATGTGAAAACATTCACCGAGTTGCCTAAGATTCTACTGTGTTGGGAACTCCACAAACACCACCCCCAATTCCAAACCCATAAAATTAAATAAAAACTAAAGATTCAAAAAAGAACGAGAGAACCCAATACAAGAAAAAATGAAATTTGAAACACTTGTTTCTTTCTCAGTAAAACTTGAAACTTAAACTGAAACAAAAGGGAAAAACGAAGAAGAAGAAGAATCCATAACTTCCTCCACGGTTCCAATAGCAAGCGGAATCAGATTGGGGATGTTACCCCCAAATTTAAATTTTAGGGTTTACGAAAATTAGAGATTATTCTCCACTTAGGGTTCATAAAATTGGGTAATTTGAATTGTTTAAAACAAAATTAATCCTAATTTTCATAATTAGGGTTCTATAAATTAAACGAGATATGAATCAAATATGGGCGACTCGATACCAATTGTTGGAAAAACAATAATAATAATAATAATAATAATAATAATAATAATAATAATAATAATAATAATAATAATAATCCTGATTTTGATTCTAACAATCAAACATAAACATAATCTCATACTTGATAAACATGCTTGTAACCTGAATGTGAAAGCGTACTCGAATTAGCCATAACGATGATGTCTTTGTAGAACACTATATTGATCTTATGGTCTTCCACTCGAAGAGCACCTGTATTTCCCTCTTGATTTTCTCTCTTGATGGGGATAGAAAGAAAGGAACGGGACTGATTCTGTGTGTGCTCCCAGAAGGGGACCATGACCCTTTAGATAACCATAATTAGGTTAATTACTTAAGTTTTAGTATTTCCAATTTGGCCCCTCATCAAATTAGAAATTGCTCTATGGTCTCTACACAATTTTATTTTCATGACATATGCCTTTAGCCAAAACTTTAATTTAGTCAGATCACTTTATTATTTGGCTTAATAAATAATGACCCTAACACATTTAAATATGTATCATATATATACATGACCCAAAATTTGCCAACATCACATCCGATGTCAATCATCTGTCTCGAACTTCGGTCTTGTAAACAAAAAGAATCTTTGGTAAAATAAATAACACAATCAAGAGAACGAGTTATATGACTAATGGATAATAAGTTAAAGGGAGACTCAGGGACATAAAGAACATCATCAATGGATAATGATGTTAAAAGTTTAATCGTACCAATACCATAGACAAAACCCTAGACCCATTAAACATTGTAATCGAAGATAAATTATTCAGAGAGGATAAAGAAGAAAACAAATATTTGTTCCCATTAATATAATTTGTGGCGCCTGAATCAAGAATTCAAGGTCCAATAGAAGGAGATTGAGTTAGGTTAACAAAAGATGTACCTATGAGTATGCAACAGAAGTAGTGAAACTAAAGTTTTGACGAACCTCATACCATTTGAAAAATTTATTGAAAATAGCATATTTGTTTGTTGTATAAGATGACGTAGAATCCACAATAGATGATTGTGGGACATATGGATGACAATTAAACATGTACCTGTGAGGATTGATCCGTCCCTGCCCCGAGTTTAAAGGGGAAAAATCAAGTTGACAAGAAGTAAGGGCAGATTCGCTTTAAAAAGTCGGGGACGGGGCGAAAATGGGTAATGCAATCCTTACCTCGGTCCCGGCCCGACCCCACCTCGACTTTATATTTAAATTTAAATTTTAAAATATTAATATTTTAAAAGTATTTCATTTTCTTTTTTTATTATATATAAGGTTTTTTTTTATATTTCACCATTTTTAATTCTACCTACTTTTTAATTCTTTTGTCTATTTTAATCTTTTATATCAATTAGTTTATTACATTATTCTCTTTCTCTTACCTTTCATCTTTTTTCACATTCCCTTAATCTCTCAAATTAATATGTTTTATTTTTAATATTTTCAACCAATTTAATGAACACAAAGTTAATTTTTTTTTCGTCTTTTTTATCTTTTTCTAAATATTTTACATGTAGTAACTAATATTATTTTATTTATAACTTATATTTATTAGGTTTTATTATGTCACATTTTTTGGATCTTATTATTCTTATTTGTCATATATCAATTTTTATCTTAATAAAATAATTGTATTTTAAAGAATTAAAAAGAATTGATAATTTAAACTTTTATTACTTCAAACTAATTAAATAAAAATTAACTTATTAAATATTTTCTTATAAACTATATATTTCATATTTTTAAATGACAACTTCAAAATGAATTAATTTATGTACGTAATCAAATGTTTAAATAAGTATTATAATAATAATAATAATAATAATAATGTTATAAGTATTTAAATGTTTGAATACAATATTATAATAATAATAATAAGTATTATATATACTGTATAAAGAAAAATGATTAAATGTTTCTTTTATATACATATTTTAATATAAATATAATAAATTACAAAATATATTTAATTAATAATAATTATAAATTGTAAAATTATAAATATTTATTTATGTATAGAAAATATATAAAAATAGTAAAATTAATTTATTATAAATATAATTATGTTTTAAAAATAATATAAATCGAGGACGAGGTGGGAAAACTCAAAATCCAACGAGAACGGGAATGAAGACTTAATTTCTAACCCAGATGGAAGGCGAGAGATAGGGATGGTTAAAAAGTCGAAGGGAGATCAAGGAGGCAAAACTTGCCTCGTTGCCATGCCTAGTGGAACAGTGGAAGAAGCCATGGAGGAAGAGAAATAAAAAACCTTAAAATTTTTAAATAGAGTGTGGAGACTTTGATCGTGACGATCTCAATGATATGATAGTTGCCTAGTCGAGATGAGTAGAACGGTGTGGTTGCCGGTCTGAAGTGTGACTCAGGTGACAATGATGACTCCGACGACAACTCTAGCGACAATGGCCATGGTGGAGCCGACGAGTGTAGAGGCAGCAACAAAAAAAAAAATAGAATTTAAACTCTATATACCATATTAAATATAGTGAAAATTTAGATATAAGATTATTTTCCTTGTGTCTAAAATACTCATAGCGTAATATATTTATAATTAAAAATTATAAATATGATAAATACATATATTTGAAACTAATAATATTTATAATATCTTGAATATATAAAATATCTAACACTATTCATATAAAATATATTAATTACTAGCTGTTTGCTTAAATAAATCATTTTAAAAAATAAGAAATAAAAAAAAGTGAAAAAAACCAATGGACTTCCATATAAAACAAAAATTGCAAATCTCTATCCCCCACCCTTTTTCTTTTTTCAAATTAACGGATTTACTGTTCCCCTACTTTTTTTCATTTTTCTAATTTAGGGTTTTTGTAGGATCTTCGCTCTACAATAACCAATACCTAACGCTGTGTGTCACACTCTCAATGATGCCCGACGACCACTCCAAGTCAAAGACTCCACCACTAAGACACCACGGCGGTTGTCATCATTATTGGCATCCTTCTCGAGAGCATCCACCCAACCGTCGTCTCCGACTCCCTCCACAAGGCCACTGTTAAGGTCATCTGCGTCCTCACCACCATGGTTGTCCCCTTGGAGCTCTCCGACTGTCGGCCAACACCTATCTCAGTATTAAGATTGTGAGTCAATATTCCATGCTCTGACACCCATAGTTGTCTTTCTCTCGTTAATCCTTTTACTTTCTCTTCAATTTGATTTCTTTTCCTCTCTAAACGGTGTGTTTCGACTAGACTAAATTGTTGTGTTTACTATTTTGTGTCAAATCTCTATTTCTCTTTTTTTTTTTCATTGTCCTTTCTTTATCAATTTTATTTGCTATTACCTTAACCACTAACAAATTCATTCTTTGCTTATTTATTGTTTGATGGCTCTTATTTCTAGGTGAATGCCCCAAGACTGAATTGGAAGCGTGTTACAAAAAGAATTTGTCTCAAATTGTAAGTTCCAATCACAGTATCGCTTGTCAAGTTTTTGAATGATGATAAGGTTTTTGTCAAGATTGTTTATGAAGGTGAAAAGAAATGGTAAGCTCGCTTGATCTGTTTATAATTAAACATCTGACAGATTTTTTATTAACAAACTGCAATAAATTTTGACATTGGTTTTTTATTATGATTTTTTATTATCCTAAAATTTGTAGAAGGATTGCTCCCACTGTTTTATTGTAATGTTCCGCGAGATTACTGATAATGGGTGAGGAGATATTTGGTCCAATGCTTCTTATCATCACGGTATGAATAAAAGGAAAAAAGAATAGTTTATATGATATTTTGAAATGTCAAATGTCAAATTCTTTTCGTGTGTTCTTTGATCACTTTTCCAAGAGTCACAAGTAATAACTCACTAAGAAAAGTATTCAGTCATTTTCAATTGTCATATATATAGGGTATTGAGTTCCATTTATTTCATAATCCAAGTCCAAATATCTCATCGATCCTAATCCAAAATTCCAGTGAAATTAGGATTCTGTTTCACCACAAGCCTTAGTTTTCAGTAGTGATTTCTAAAAATCATATTCACAATCTCCCTCGTTTTTGTCATTTGATCAGGTATGAATGTCCATACTTAATAGTTTCAATTCATAGAATGTCCATACTTAATAATTTCTCTCTCCTCTTGGGGAAAGAAGGACCAAATCTGGAAAGATATTAATTCACTAAAATATTTTCTTGGGTTACAATTACATATGTAAATAGAAATGTGAAAATCGTAGCTTATTTAACAATACATTTGGGCACAGTGGATGCAGGGGCAAACGCATTACTATAGGCTTATTTGCTTCTCTCTTCTATTTGTTTATGGGTCCTGCGTGTAATAAATAATAAATGGTAGTTGGATGCACGTAGATTTAGAATGTTGTTTATTGTATTTCTTTTTTATTAGATCCTATATTTTATTTTGTTTTTATTGCAATTCTCTATTTTTATGCCTCTTTGTTCTGTCTTTGGACCTATATTTGCTTTGCTTATTATGACTTCTCTTGTGGAGGCATCCCTTCACAGTATAGTGATGTATTTTATCCAAATAAAAGTAGTGTCCATTGCACCAACTTGTCCTTATTTATTATTTTGTATGACTTTTAGGTGTACTTACTACTCCTTCACTGGTAGTGGATGCTTTTATTTTTTTCAATTATATTTCAGTTTTATATGTTTTTCAAAGTATGTACAAATTTAATTTTATGAAAACCGATATCAATTTGTTTACCACAGTAAGAATAAGTGATTGTTAAAATATTGTCATACTTTTATATTATTTTTTTTAATAATTAAAATATATTGTTAAAAATAATAAAATAAATTAGATAAGTATTGCAATGGTAGAAATATCTATTCTAATATAAAATTATTTATGAATATTATATTAATCTTTAAATATAAAACTGAAATAAGTAAATTATAAAAATAAAATTAGCCACAAGATAAAATTGAACTAGTTTTTATAATTTTTTTAAGATATACACTTATAATTTATTAAGATAGGCTTATTTTGTTCTTCTTGACTTTTTTTTTTAAGATTTTGAATACGTAGGAATGACAGAAAATAGAGAAGATTAATTGACTTTGTTATTAATTGACTTACTATGTTATTACGTAATTAATTCTTAAATTTTGATTTATATTTATAAGTTGGTTTTATTCTAATTTTATATGTAATATATTGGTTATTTTTTTCATATATTTATTAGTTTTATAATTAAAAAAATAGTTATGGATTAGTGACTACTTTAATATTTTAAAATAAATTATTATTAATTACATATTTAGTCACAGATTTTATCATTGATTTTAGTCATAGATTTGATCACAAATTTTAGTTATAGATTCGGTCATTAATTTCAGTGACAAATCGATTATTTGTTTAAGTCACTTACTAATTTTAGTTACGGACTCGATTACTGAAATCAATTACAAATTTGGTCAATATGGATAAATGACTAAGATCAGTAACTATTTATATCAGTTATTAAATTTGAATATTTAGTGATCGAAATTTTAGTCATTATTTGATTTTTTTTATAGTAATCAAGTCAACATCAGTCTTGCAAAACAAAATTCCATGAAACAATAAATATTAGAAATATTATAACAAATATGTCTCGAGAAAAAAAAAAAGATTGAAGAGATCTTAAAGATTAAAAACAAGACTATGAAAAAAAAAACTTAAAAATCGTGATTATGAAATTGATAAGTTTTAGGTTGAGCTGAAAAAGGTACAAAAGTTGAAGGAGTTTAAAATTATCATAAATTTATCTTGTGTTTAAATATAATAAAACAAAGAAAAATGAGTACTTTAAAAAGAAAATATCTTCTTCATATTATATTTTATGGATGAAAATAAGTGGAATGAGATTAAAAAAAAAAGTAAATTTAACCTATTAAAGGTTAAATAGAAGAGTATCAATGCACACAAGAAAATATAGTATAAGAAGAAATATTGAAAAAACTTATTTGATTTATTGCAAACATGACAATAAAATAATGAAATTATCTTATACAAGAAAGAAAATGAAAAAAATTACAAATAAAAGAAGAAAAAAAGAATATTAAATTTAAATAAATAGATTAAAATAAAAGAAATAGTAAAAATATTATTTTATTATCTTTTATTTATATTAAATATTAAGATTTTTTTTATTTGAAAAAAAATTATATTATTATTTTAATTTAGATAATTATGATTGATATATTATTTATATTTAATACTTTAACATTTTATATATATATAATGGTATATACGAGTACATACAAATGCATAGAGGATAAAATTTATCAGATAAAAATACACACCAAAATTCTCATCAATAAAATATATATATATATATATATATATATATATATATAATTAATGAGAATTTCAAATGTTTTAGTACATTTTCTTAAAAAATTTACACCAATTCATATAATATTTATTAACTTAATTATATATAAAAATAAATAACACAATGATTTATTTTCTTATATATGACATATTAAAATTAGAGTATCACATGGATAATTGGATAAATATTGAGTTGAATTATAATATGTGAATTAAAAATAAGATATTCTTCTTTTATAATATCTTTAAAATGCATTTGAAAAATCAATTTACCAATGATTTATTTTAGAAAAAAAATCAACTTATCCATTAACTACTTTTTTTATGGATTGTGATATCCAATGAACTTATATAAAGTATATAAGAAATTAAACTATTTACTATTAAAACAATTTTATAATATTATTATGAACTATATATTATTTATATTGAGTTTATTTATATTACTAATAATTACCTTAAATTATACTAATGATTATTTTTAACTGATTAACATCATAAAAAAATTACACATCATTAAACTCAAAATGTTTTTGTATAACATAAAATTCAATCTTTACTCTGATTCGTAAGACTAGTCCCTTGAACCTATATTCAATCTACTGATAAATAATGATTTAGTTCAACTAATTCGATTGGCTTTAAATTTTATAATTGGAGAATAGATTCAATTTTCACTCCTAACATTATGAATATAAATTAAGAAATCATTAAATGAACAACCAGTCAATATCTTAGAAATGAAAGGAAAAGAAAACATCCAAACACGTTTTCTTTAAATAGTTGATAAACAATGATGTATACTATTTTGATTTTCGTAACTTGCAATAAGAGTATATATCAACACAGATTATGGTTAGTTTAATTCTCTAAAAGAAGGCGCAGATGATAAAAATATCCCACTTTATTCTATTTCACACACAATCTCAGTAGTCAAGAAAAATAAGCTGGTATAGAAGCCAATTGAGTAAATTGATTATAATGTCAGAATAGAAATATATAGTGACAGTATTTTCATTTGCTACGTCTACGTAACACAGGTTATAAGCCGTATACAGACATTCAAATATTCATGACACAAAAAATACATACATACATACTAGTATATAAACTGCTTCATTAAGAACTGTACAACAAATTAAACTATATAGTAATAAAATATGTTACATTGAATTTGTATTTAATTGAAAATCCCTTGTCCAGGTGATAATATTCTGTTGGGATCAAATTGATCTTTTCTTTGCTGGAAAATTTTCCATTTGGAGCCAAACTGTTCCATCCATTCTTTCCTTGTTTTGTTTTGGGGAAGATATTGTTTGATCCCAATACCAGAATCCTCACAGAACCCTAATATTTGTTGGTTTTGAACTTGAAATTCTTCCACTTTATCAAACCCAGATGAATGAAGAAATGACACAATATAGAAAACATCTTCATTAGGTGTAACTGCGGACATCTTATCATTCCACCTGTGAATTAATTACATGCATTTATATTAGGTATTCACTCCACATATACATACTAAATCAAATTACTTAATTTCTTAAAACTTACTTGGATCGATTCATGGGGTAGACTATCACAAGGCCTGCAGTGATATTTTGGGTCAGAATAATGCCCTTGAACACACCTATATCGAAATCTGAGATTCGAGATCCCGGAACAAAGAGGTTTAACCAAGGATGAGGGATATCCCAAAGCCCTTGTGATCTTAGGAAAAGCTCGTCAGCATGAACTCTGTTAAGGAACTCTTCGTATGATACATCTTTTTCGAACATAAACGTAGGAACAAACTTCAAACCCTCCACCAAAAGTGCCACATCCTATTCAAAATACAACAACATAATAATTAAGTTAAGTCTTTCACAGAATGTAATTCTTAAATTGAAGTTATTAGTTAATTACCTCGTCGACATGTTCTTGAGTACTATTGTCGTAATATTTGACAAGCTCTATGACATAGATGATGCCGTATTGTGTTACAAGGGAAGTTATACGAGGTTGATCAGGTGCTGGAAAAAAGGAAAGGTCCAGTGGTGGCTGATTTAGCATAAGGAAACCTTCTATATAATCAGCAGCATTAGACTCGTTTCTTCCATTCAACGAGATTAAGTGTTCTTGGTCTCCAGAAAATGCAGAAAAATCGTTGTAAAGCAAACGGACCCACTTCACCTGCAAGTGATTAGGCAGATGATTTTTTATTCATTAAGCATAATATTGAAGAATGGTAATTTACTGTCAACATTTTTCTTTGTTTTGGGCATGTAAACAAGGATATTCTTTCAGATAATCACTTATTAATTGGTGGGTTTGACAATGCAACAAGATCTGAATTATAAAATAAATAAATGAATGGAAGAAGATAATACTTGCCCTAGTTGGTGCGGGTCCAAGTGCTATTCTTGCCCTAGTAATAATCCCAAATTGACCTAATCCTCCTAGAACGGCATAAAACAGCTCTGAATTCTTCTCTGCAGAACATGTAACTAGGTCTCCTTTCCCTGTCGCAACCAAGTGTAAACATGTGTATCAAGTGTACCCAATGGAAAAATGTACATAAAAAAAGAGAAAGAAAAACATTGAAATCATATATATATATATATATATATATATATATATATATATATATATATATATATATATATATATATATATATATATATATATGATTCAAGATTATATACATTCAATTTAGTTTATAATTATTTATTTACAAGTTGAAAAATTATTTTTCGATTGTCTCAGTCTTACCACACCTATTAAATATGTAAGCCACTGATTGAATAAATTAATACTGAGTAAACTTGCCAGACTACCAAATGGCAAAAATCAAAAATTCAGGAGCAGATGTTTTCCTTGTTTCTTAGACCTAAAACTCTACAACAGAGTTGACTTGTACTTGTTAAAGAAGAATTTCCCAAAATTAAGCAGGGAATAATAAACTACACTTGTCAATTTGAAGAGATAGTTTTTATTCATTAAAATGGAAAATATTTGAGAAGGAGAAGCAAGGGTGCGTGCTCACAATTAATTTTCTGGGTGATGACTTATTTAAGACCAAAACATTGGTCGAAACAAATTATCTTATACAATCCAAGCCGGTCGAATAGGATAATAAACAGTGTATAATATTTCATGTCGCAGTCTATCTTTGATGTAATCATTGATTGATATGGAATCTTGGTAAATATATGATGATGTCACACTTTGTTTAATTTTATATATATATATATATATACTTCATGTCTATTTGTTGGTTTGATTTCATGAGACTGTTAAGGAATCAATTATAAACAAAGTAGCACACAGAAAATAATTAAATTACAATAATAGAGAAGAATCGAAAGCCAAGGACTTTTTTCTGTCGTTTTGGTTATAATATAATCCCTTTTCTTTTCTTTTCTTTTTCAAAATAAATAACAACAAAAATATTACCTAGAAAAAATAGACAGTTCTTATTTTCTGTTAGAGTACATATATTTTAATTATCTTTGAGGATGGACATGTCTAAGCTGTAAATAAAGAGATAAGCTTTAACTAAATATCATAAGATTTTGAACCTAGCAAATTCCGAAAGAACTACTAAATCTCATAACCTACATCAATTTTTCAATTACATGGTCAATTCATACGTCATAAAGAGACAAGATAAAAATCTTCTGTAAAGATATGATGTGACCAATCAAATTAGCTTAATCAACATGTTACATTGAATTTTGAGAAGATTTAATAAAACCCATTCATCTGACTTATTTTTAATAATATACCTATGATGTTCAAGAGGTCTCTTAGTCTTAGGATGTATGTATTTATCAAATTTAAAAAAATGGATAGTCATATAGAAGAACTATTTATTACATGTGTGTTCCTTTATTCTTGACGTATATATGAGATGCTAGTAGACATTTTGTTTGAACCTTCCCCAATTTTTTTAGTTGATATATATATTCAGAGAGAAAAGGATAGAGAAGATGAATCGTTTAGTACATTGACAGTATTATTTTATTTAATAGTCTAAAATATTATTTGTTATCATTCTGACTATTAAGTTATATTTATTTAAATAAAATCGTATAAAAATCAAACAACCCGGCAAGAAAGTAAATAATTATAATTTCATTTGAATAAATTGATCAATTACACAGATTTTATCATCGGGGCATTATTAATTTTAGATTGTAAAATTTTCAATTCAACCTTTTCATCTTAATTATTTTGAATTTGAAATGTGTTAATAGAATTATCATAAGGTTTAAAGAAATTTGTTTTGAGAAGTTATATATTAGCTGGGAAGAGAATATTAATATATGCTGCATACCTGTAACAACATCCAATTCATGAACATTGGAAATCTGAGGACCAAACCTGAAGGTCTGGCCACTAATCCCAGCATTGGAGAGAGTTCCACCAACCGATAAGAACAAGTAATCAGTCCAAGAGAGTGGTGTGAGTCCACTCTTAAGTGTTGCATGCAACACATCAATCCAAATCTGTTCTCCACCCACATCAGCATATGAAGCACTTGCTGTGCCATCAGACACCACAACAATCCCAGCCCCGTTTCTAAACGCATTCAACTCAGTCATGTTCACCACAACCCCATCGCTTGTCATGGCTTGTCCATTAACAGAGTGTGCTTGCCCTCTAGGAGCTATGGTGAAAGGGATGGGAAGAGAATTCGAGAAATTTATCAGCAAGGAGATGTCACTAATGGACGATGGGGCATAAATTGCAAAAGGGTTGTCATGAACTATGTGGCCAAAGTCAGTTGAGGCTAGTGAAAGAGTAACAGGGTCACGAATAAGCTTAAGGGCTAGGTCTCTTGGTGCTTGGAGCAATGACCATGGTTGTGATCGTGCCTGTGTGAACACTATGAAAGTTAACCCTAGCATAACCAAAGCTTTTGAAAATCTAAAATAACTTGCCATTTTGGGGAGAGAAGAGAAACTTAATTTGGTTATGCACTATTGCTTTGAATTTGGCTATGAAAGTGTTCTTGTTTGGTATATATATATATATAGGCTGATGAATATTTTGGCGGATACAACTACGTCGTGGTCAACTATAATATTGTATGCACATTTATGTATTGTTGCTTTGATTCGTACGCCTCTAATGCTGTAATCTTGGATCTGTAAATTTCCTTTTTCCTTTGCACGCTTTTGGCTGCAGAAACTTGGATTTTCATCCACTTGTTTAGCTGCATTATCTTTTTGGCCGATCATAGCATAAATTAATCCTTAGACGGAGTTTATAAAATCATAGTCAAATGTGAAACATCTAGCTTTGTTTTTTCTTTTATTTACATATGGAAATAGGAGATTTTATATTCATTATTAATTTAATAACCGGTATTACGATGTGACAATTTGTCAAAGTCAACCAATAATTTGTTAACAGTTGACATATTTGTGTATCCACGTGATTCGCGAGGAGGTGTCATGCAACTCACTTATGTTCCTTGCAACATTCTGTGCCGGAAAAACATGTCTGACAAAGAAAATATTATGAATATTCTAGGTCAGAAAAACAAAATCATGGGTTGACAATGATCAAAGTCCACACTTGTTCAATTATATTATCCTCATGAGTGTGAAGTTTATTAGGTAATTAACCACTTAAGTTGTTAGTGTATCTCCATTAACACACTTTTAAGTGGTGTGGTTCATTGACTTTGTTTATATAATGATAATCTTTTGGTTCCCAAATAAATTTTTAGTATTGTGCCAATCTTTTTCTATTAGATAACATAACCGCCTTTTGGGTTTTGCTTATTTTTCTTGTGCTGCATCGTGAAGTAACATTGAGAGAGATTTTATACAACCCAAGTCCAGTCTAAGACCTAGCCTTTACACTACATCACGTATATATGTAGAAAACGTTTTATGGTTGAAGTGTGTTTGAAGATAGAAAGATCTTGCACGTGCTGAACCAAAATGAACAAAAACTAGATAATGGTAGAATTATCTTGATGAAGTATGAATTTTTCCAACTTCGAAAAGAAAATAAGTTTCTCGTTGGCACACAAAAGAACGAGCCCACCGGAGAATAACCAAAGGATGAGTTTTCGTGTTCCTTTATTTATGTAGGAGTGATTTGCTACATGGTAACCTAATTTTGTTGTCACTGTTGCTACCAGGTCAAGAAGAGGTTTCAAAAGTTTTATGGTCACATCCCATGTATCTCATGGTGTAGACAAAATTATTGAGAGTCGAACCAAACATCTGACATGGACCCTAACCTCTCAGATCGGAATACTTATGGGGATTTTTTTCTTTTTTAACATAAATTTTCATATATAAAATACAATACTTATAAATAGTATTATTTATACGATTATTACACTCTTTTTTTTAAGTCAAACATTTCAAATAAAATAGTCAGAATCTTCAAATTCATAGCTCTCTGAATATGTCTCTCAGGCAATTCAATTTTATTAACCTACTGCTTCTGATGTGCGTCTAACCCTTCTTTTCCATTGTCTAGCTCCGAGGACCAAATCCCCTCTCTTGTCTATCGAACTGGAAAAGCGGTGCTAAACCCACCTCTTTCCGCCTATTTCGGCCCCGAGTCCCATCTCTAAGACCTTCATTCGACTACCCACCAAGAAAACGGCAGCAGCAAGAAAACGAATGCACTAACGCTATGTATTAATATATTAAATATATATATATATATATATATATATATATATATATATATTATTTTAAATTTATTTATATAATTATATCAAATCAATATAAATATTTTTTTTACATGTCATAAAAATATATTTATATAATTATATTATTAATATATTTTTATAAATATAATATATACAAATATATTTAATATATATATATAATATTTAAATATTTATTTATCTTTTTATAAATATAATAAATACATGTATATTTATATATTTAATAAATATATATTTATATCTTTCTATATACATAATAACATAAATAAATTATATATATATATATATATATATATTTTAAGTATAAATAATATTTCTTTTATAAAAATATATAAATATTTTTATTATATTTTAATATGTTTGGTACAAATATTTTGTTAAAATTCTGTATAAATAAAAATTTTAATTAGATAATTTGAGTAAGATATACTATTTGAATTAAAGTGAAGTGATATTTTAGATATTAAATCAATGAAACGTGAATAAGCAACTAAACATGAATAAACAAGTTAAAAAATCACAAATGAGTGGAATAATTATTTATTTAATGATTATAATGTCATATTACAAAATTACAATAGATTTATCCACGAGAAGTTGATCCTCTAACGCCAGGGTTATGTGGACAATGATTTCTTGTGTGACCTGGAGTGTGACAATAGGAGCATTTTTTTTTTGTGATCTTCTTCGCAGATATCCATTTCAGTCCTAATTCGTGTTGACTTTGGACGACCCTTAGAACTTCTTGTTGTTGGGTTGGGGCAAAGTTGTGGGCCTTGATATGATAACCAATAATCTTCGTGCCTAAGCTCCCCAAACAAATTGTCATACACTTTGTTGACTAAATCCAAACTGTAAACAAGATTGATGTACATCTCATAATCATGGTGAGTATGTTTGCATGCTGCAACCACATGGGAAGTATACTACCTCCTTAGGTTTTTTAAGAAAAACAACTAAGCATCTGCAGTTTCACCTTCAACAATTGCAAAAGCAATGGGAAGTATATTATTCACTACTGCACAAAAGGCTTTTTACATCGGTTAAAATGGGATTTCTACGTCGGTTAAAGCGGCGACATAGATACGGGGGTCATAGAAAGTAAGGCTTTCTACGTCGGTTCCTAATAACTGACGTAGAAAGTAAGACTTTCTACGTCGGTTATTAGGAACCGACGTAGAAAGCCCTACTTTCTATGAGCTATTATAATCGGTCAAAACTGGTTCTGATCGGTCATAGAGTTATTCTGATCGATCATAACTGGTTCTGATCGGTCATAGAAAGACTTTCTACGTCGGTTAGTCAGGGAACCGACGTAGAAAGTCTTACTTTCTATGAGTTATTCTGATCGGTCATAACTGGTTCTGATCGGTCATAGAGCTATTCTGATCGATCATAACCGATTCTCGACTGTCATAATACTTTCTATGTCGGTTAACACGATAACCGACATAGAAAGTCTTACTTTCTATGTCGGTTAAACTTATAACCGACATAGAAAGTCTTACTTTCTAACTTTCTATAACCCCAAGTATCTATATCTGGTTAACAGTAATCGTGATTGTATGTGTTATCAATGTCGGTTATGCCTATAACCGACGTAGAAAGTGTTATTTTTTTTTCAAAATATCTGCATTTTCTTTACAGATGCTACCTTTCTTCGAGTAGACCTGCCTATTCATCACAGTTCCAGACAAATATTCACAGATCCAGTACAGACAGATATGCACAGTTCATATATAAATTTGCTACAGATATATATCCAATACGAGACAGATCCAAGTCATAGACAGATATGTACATATGAAACATATTGAAATCAATATATGTACCTCAGTTCTAGATAGTTCATTTACTTAAACGAATGTAAATTTGCTAACTTAAATCAATTCAATCTAAATTGTTACAAGTCAAATTTGTTATGAAGATTGAATACTTAAAAGGAAAGAAGCTCACTGCTCTCTAATATCGTCTAACACTTCAATCTTCATTGGAGATGAGTCTGTAAATTCCTACATATTGAAACATTTTAGATTTAGAAATCATTTACATAATTGGCATATTTGACTTAATTATAGTATATTTACCTCCCTCCATGAGCCCATAATATTTTTGGCTACGATGGTGTGCATGTGCTTCATCACATAATACCCGCACTCATGGCTTCCGGTTGGCGTGGACACTACAAGTTAAATACATGTCAGATTAACTTTAAATGACAAATTGAACAACAAGAAGAGGTGTTTGGTCACCTTTGGTGCAATATACGTCAACTTCTTTCTAGCATGAGATGGAAGGTCTTGCAACCTTAGGTGAGCTTCCAAAGCTCTACAAAAGGACAAATAATTTTGGTGTAAGTAGTGCACATATGATACAACAATTAAAAAAACCAAACTTACGCGTCTATGTGCTTTCTAATATCCAAATCATTTGGTTTCTTGTGTAATGAACACAAGAGAATCACAAGAAATTGTCGAGGAACAATGATTATGAGCTGCCAATTACTCCTGCACGTTGAAATAATATTAATAAAATTTCAGTTTTACATAAATGTGCATTAATTTATAAGATGTATACTTACTTATGCAAGTAAGGTGCTAAGTAGACTTCTTTGCCCCCAGTTTAAAATGTCTCTATTAAGTACGTTTGCACCTCTTCAGCTTTATTCCCAACTGATCGAATGGCAACAGGGTCAAGAAATCCATAGAGAAAGCGGATCTTCCTCTCAACACACAAACGATGTAAATACCTTCAACATTGAAAATAAATAAAGTTATAAAATAATGTACCAGTGAGAATATAAAAAATATGTAAATATACTTACATTTCCTAAAGCTGCAACACCGATACACATAGCATATCAGATACCAGTGAGAATATCAAAAATATCCCTTTGGAGTAAGAAAAAGGGATCGTCTTGGTCCCGCATAGGACTTCGGTGGCATATCTAACTCGTATGGAAGTGGTCCCGATAGTCGCTGCCAGTGCACCGACTCGCTGTAAGCGGATGGTGGTGGTGGTGATTCATGCACAACTTCCTTTGCTTTTTCAACCTCTTTCTATACAAGTACCAAAAATCAATAACATTAATATACATCAACCTATCAAAAAATAATAAGTACTATCGTTCAATGCATAAATCAACCTGTGCATGTGTCGGGATGGGTCTTGTTAATGAAACCGGCCATAAGATAAAATTTCCAGGTGCCTGTCCCACTCGTTTGAACCTCTTCAGTGGGAATAGGGATTGGGGCAAGCAGCATCCCGGACATCTACAACCACCACTCTTATCATATCATCTCCAATACTCTGGTGGTGGATGGTTGACCTCAATGCATACATTTTCCCTAAGGTAAACAAAGGATAAAATATTTTAGACTATATAATGCTTAACATTGTACCAAATACATGTCAAAGATATAATACGTACCGTATGCCACCAAATGCTCGGGAGGACCCGCAACATACAACTCACAGTCAGCAGTGTCGGTAGGAGCAACCTCTCGCCCTCTATCGGGAGCATCACAACTCTCCTTTGTGCTGACATGAATCGGGGATGCCTCTCGTGCGGGGACGTAAGGTTGAGAGGACAAAGATGTCAACTCGCTCGCATTGAGCTCAATAACTCGCCTTCAAGTCGAGTACACCTCATCTCGAATCTCCTTCCTAATTTGTTGTTTGAGGGACTCAAACTCTTGCTCATTCGGATGCCTCAAAGAAGGAGTTGCCACGGATGGGGCACCAAAGTACTCGTCCGATGCCCACCCTCGTCCAAGCACCACGAACACGTCCAGGATGCTCTGGGTACCAATGGTCACTCGCCAATATATCCCGACGGCCATGTGAGTGGAATGATCCCCGAGTGCTCTGCTCAACCAACTCATCCTACAACACAAAGGAATGATTTTTTAGCAAATACATATGCCTATTGTAGTATAACATATATAATTAGTTTAGGATATGCTACTTACAATACGTTGAGCAACAACATTAGTTTGCTCAGATAAGTAATTCCCTGATGAGTTCTGGCAAGCTCTCTTCCATTTATCATGGCGTGAAGGGCGGGTGACAGAACTCACAACCGAGTCATCTGAAGGTAGACTTGAAGAAGTCTCCTTCATCATCTTCTCCTCCAATTTCTCATAACCCCCACGAGACAACTCGTGGGGGTGGATATTCTTTCTCCGAATATCGTGTGCCTTCTGCCGCTTGGCCTATTGCATTCCATGTTAAATACCAAATTTAAAACCTCTATTTAAAAAAAATGACTGCAAACAAATGACAAATGTGCTAACCTGAAAGCTAGCGTCGAAACGCTGAGTCCGAAATGCCTGTCATGTCTCCTCATCCAAAAACTGATACTGGTCACATGGGTTCTTGTTGCTCAATGCCCCATATATGTATCAACTAGTCAGATCACTCTTAAAACCTCTCCAGACGTTCCCCAAGCATATGAGATCCACTTTGTCCTCAACAAAGTGGTGTTAGTGGACATCATATGTGACCTACACAATAAAAATAACATGAAGTTCCCAAAAAGTTAAATATATATACATGTTAAATGCTCAATAAGAGTAGGTACCAGGATACTCGCCAAATCCGGTTCTTCAGTGTCTCCGGAACATGGTCTCAATCCTCAATAAGAATAATAACCTTGCTTCTCCCAAGCAAGGCCACATAGCTAGTGAATCTAGCACTCGTGCTCTCTTGTGGCTCTACCCGTTTGCATGTCAAACTCGGATAGGCAATTTCGATCGGAGCTACGATCGATATTCAACTCCCTCAACCGTGTAGCACGCCTACCCTTTTTCCTGGTAGACGGTCGACTTCGATCACCACCTTGTGTAGGAGGGGGGACTCGTGTAGGAGGAGGGGTACCAGATGAATCTGCCATATCTGTGTTCAAAGAAAAAAATAATAGTTATTAGTTTAGACAAAAAAGTGCATACATTAAAAAAAGTGCATACATTATCAAGTTGGAACATTCTCCCAAAATCCTTCCATATGGTCATAACATATGGCATGCACATCATCTATTTCTACATTAACACTTAAGTTTGGCATATTTGAAGAGAAACATGGTGTCTCTAGTATATCAAGTACTAATTCATCATTCTCATCGAAGTATACATGGGTTTTCCTTGTAGAACCACTCGACCATCCTTTGTTAGCGGGATCAGTGACATAAAACACTTGTTTTGCCCGAGATGCCATGATAAATGGTTCTTCGGTATAACGAGTATTTTCAAGGTTAACCAAGGTAAATCCAAGATCGTCGGTGAAGATGCCGATATTAAAATCAATCCACTTACATTTAAAAATAGGTACTCGAATATCGTGTAATCTATTACCCAAATCTCTTCAATTACACCAAAGTAGTCCATTGACGCTCTTATCGGATATTTATCCTTTGAACTCGAGAAATGCATTGATTCAGCCACCACCATGACTCCACTATTTTGCATTGTGCTTATTTCATCTTCTCCCTTTGTATAAAATGAATAGTTATTTATATCATACCCACCCCAACATATCACATCAAAGTTTGGCTCACATGCTAGCCACTTTAGTGTATCGAAGCTCGTATTGTCACCTTCAACTTGTTGTTTAAACCACTTCAAAAAGCTCTTGTCGTGTTCAGTGATCACCCACTTTTTAGGCATACGTGAATTATTTCGCTTCACAATGTCTTTATGAGCACTTAAGTAGGGGATGACTTCTTCACTGTTATTCAATATGTACAAATGCGCTTGAAGTACTTCATCTCGACACATTGTCACAACTTTTGCACCTCGAGTTCCTCTACCAAGACCTATTCCATGGTAACGAGTCTTAGGTAACCCTATAGCTTCAACTTCTGATAAGTATTTTGTGCAAAACTCAATAGCTTCCTCTGCAATATATCTTTGAACAATTGATGCTTCAGGACGATATTGGTTCTTCACATACCCTTTTAATATCTTCATATATCGTTCAATAGGGTACATCCATCGTAAGAAAACTGGACCACAAATTCTAACTTCCCTGGCTAGATGAACAATCAAGTGAACCATAATATCAAAAAATGATGGAGGAAAGTACATCTCAAATTAACACAATATGACTGCAGCCTCATTCTCTAACTGATCCAAAACATCCGGGTCCATAACTTTACTACATATGGCATTAAAAAAAAAGCATAATCGAGTTAAGGAATATCTAACATTCTCTGGTAAGATACCTCGAATAGCCACAGGTAGAAGTTGTTGCATCAATACATGACAATCATGAGATTTTAACCCAAGCAATTTTAGATTTTTCATAGATACAAGTCTCTTCACATTGGAAGAGTAACCAAATGGAACCTTCACACATCGTAAAAACTCACAAAAACTTCTTTTCTCTTTTTTAGACAGTATGTGACATGCTGGAGGCAAGTATGTTCGGTTACCATGAGGTTGAGGAGCTAATTGTTCTCTTATACCCATTTCAACCATGTCCAAACGAGCATTGACACCATCTTTTGTTTTTCCTTGAATGTTAAGGAGCGTTCCGATGATACTTGTCACACACATTTTTCTCTACATGCATGACATCTATACAATGCCTCACATCAAGAACCCTCCAATATGGAAGAACAAAAAGGATTGACATTTTCTTCCATATACCCGTGGCTTTCTTTTGCGTCTTTCCAAACTCACACGAAATCGCACTTACTCGTTGATATACTTCTTCCCCACTTAAAGGTGTTGGGGCTGCATCATTTTCTTGACACCCGTTAAATGATTTTTTTAATTTACGATATGAATGGTTTGAAGGAAGAAATCTTCGGTGTCCAAGGTACACTCGTTTTCCTTCCATGTTGTAGTTGATAGTGACATGTGTCTTCTTCACATATCTGGCAAGCTTTATGTCCCTTTGTGCCGTAGCCACTCAAATTACCATATGCTCGGAAAGTCATTAATTGTACAAAATAACATTGCACGCAACTTGAATAAGTCACCCGTGTACCCATCAAACACATCAACACCTTCCTCCCACAACATCTTCAACTCTTCAACCAATGGGCTTAAAAAACATCAATGTCATTTCCAGGTTGTTTGGGACTCGAGATCATCAAAGATAGCATCAAGTACTTACGTTTCATACACAACCACGGAGGTAAGTTGTAAATAACTAACACCACAGGCCATGAACTATGTTTATCGCTTAAATTTCCATATGGATTCATTCCATCTCGTAGCAAGTCCAAACCTAATGTTTCTTGGATCATTACCAAAATTCTGGAAGATGGAATCAATTTTTTTCCATTGCAATCCATATGCTCGGATGCCTCAACTCGACCATCTTTAATATGACTATCTGCATGCCATCTAGTGAGCTTTGCATCATTTCCATTAGTGAATAATCGTTTCAACCTTGGAACAATGGGAAGATACCATAACACTTTTGCCGGGTACCCTTCATTACATCATTGTCGGAATCACCATCCTTCTTCTTGTATCGTGATTCCCCGCATTGTGGACATTCGTGACAGCTTCTCAAATTCTTTCCTGTACAACACACAATCATTCGGACATGCATGAATTTTGTGGTACTCCATACCCATTGGACACAATATCTTCTTAGCATCATAATTGCGGGTTGGCAATGTGTTACCTTCAGGGAGCATGTCACTCAACAACTCAAACAATTCCGTGAAACTTTTATCGAGTCCACCCATTCTTTGCCTTCACATTGAACAATTTTAGTACCACCGACAATCGTGTGAACTTAGTACAATTTGTATACAAAGGCTCTTTTGCATCATTGGACAACTTCTCGTACACATGTGTATGTTGGAAGGCATCTTGTCCAAGCTCACGAATCATTTCCTCCAGCTGATCATCCATCTCTAGATCAACTTCTTCTTTGTCTTCTACACTTGGCATGTTTAATAATTCACCATGCCATGTCCACTTTATGTAACTCTTTAGGAAACCATCACAAAGAACATGTTCCCGAATAACTTCAGTCGGTAATCTTCGCTCATTCAAGCAGTTAACACAAGGGCAATAGAATCTTCCATCATTATCCGGAACATTCATCTTAGCAAATTCAAGGAATTGTTCTACTCCACTCTCATATTCATTTGTTGTTCGTCTATAATTGATCCAACTCCGATCCATTGTTACAAATCTAATTTTCAAAATCAAATTAGCTACAGAAACACGAAATAACTACATTATAATGCCTACACGAAATCCAACTCCACTCTCAAAATAACTACATTATAATACAAATCTAATTTTCAAAATCAAAATCACGAAAGAATGCCTACAGAAACACATTCAAATGACTAAACTACTTACAATACATCTCTAAATTAGCTAAAGGCACCCGTGATGTTTCCCTCTCTTGACAGCATTATTACTTACCAGATTCAATACTGTAAACCTACAATGGCTAAAGCAAGCACGAAAACTTACCTCTTGAAGACCTACAGAGGTGGCAGGTGGCGTGACGTGCAGAGCCGGGTGGGGAGAAACGTATCACAGGCGACGGGCACCAACGACAGTAGCAGCAGGCGGCACGACGTACAGCGTTGGCAGGTGGCGTGACGAGCAAATGTGGGTGCGGAGAAACGTACACAGGCGAACGGGGAGCTCTGCTATGGGTGAACTGATGAAATGAAATGGAGCGTAGGGAGAAACGTACACAGGCGAACGGGGAGCTCTGCTATGGGTGAAGTGATGACATGAAATGGAGCGTTGGAGCAGGGTAAAACAGAAGATACTATGTCGGTTGCCCTAACACCCGTCATCAAAGACACTTTCTATGTCGGGTAAATTTTAACCGACATAGAAAGTGAACTTTCCACTTACTATGTCGGTTAAAATTTACCCGACATAGAAAGTTTATGATTTTATTACAAAATTGCCACCGCGCTACATACTATGACGGGTGGACTACGATCGTGATAAAAACTCGTCATAGAATGCTATTTTTCCACTAGTGATTCCTTCCATCTTGTGCAACAGCCAATAGTAAAGTGCCCCTATATTTGCCATATAGAAATGTTCCATCTACTTGGACTAGTGGTTTACAATACCGAAAGTCATCAATGCATGGCTTAAAGGTCCAGAATAGTCTTTTAAAGTATACTTTGTCATCGGCAGAAAATAGTTGTTGTATGGTCAATCGGTAGTAGAAACCGGGAAGAAATTGTGACATGGCTTGTAAAAAACTAGGCAATTTGTTGAATGATTCTTCCTAATTGTCGTAGATATTTTCAATTGCTTGTTGTTTTGCTAATCAAGCCTTTTTGTATGTCACAGTGTATCCAACTGAGGATTTGATATGAGCAATAATAGTTGCAATAGGGGTAGAAGGGTTTGCGTCCACAATTTCACGAATATGTTGTGAAATTATGCGTGACCCCAACTTATTATGATCTTGTGATATCAAAGACATAGTACATGTGTGGGCTCCTTCTATCTTTCGGATCTCCCAAACTTGTTCATTGGTGCGCAAGATCGCTTGACACTTCCAATTGCAATTACTCTCAACACACTACACTCTTAATCTGATAGTGTTATAATGTATGACTTTGTAGGTACAATGATTCATTATGTGAAACCTGTTAAGTGCATCAACTACTTCTTCCTTATTTTGAAACTGCATTCCCTTAAATAACGATCCAGGTGGATGTTCCACTGATTCATGGTCAAATGCATCACCAAACTCACTATTTTGTTCATAAGGAAGTGTGGTATAGGTTTCAAAATGTTGAAGAGGGATGTATGGATGAGGTAAATGATGTTGAGATTGTTGTTGTATGGGAGGAACCTCTAAGTTGTCATCATCCTCATGTGCATGTTGTGTGAGAATGTCGTCCTCATCATCACTAAAAATGTTCTAAAGATGCTGAAGGAAATCCTAAAATCTCATTTTCGAGTAAAAAAGAAGGTAATGGTGTTGTGATATCATTGATGAGGAAGGGAAAAACATTTGATGTAGATGGACCAGTTAGAAGTTGGTTGTATGATTGTACATCAACTTCCCATTGCCCTAAATAGGTGTTGTTCAAATCAAATGTTTGTGTCACGGATTGTCTTTGAGAGTGATGGTGTTAATCTTGGTATTAGTTAGGAACAAAAAGATTGCCTCTATGGTAGGTTGTACATATCTCAGTTCCAGCCAATGTTGGGTTTGCGTTTTGTATGTTGATTAGCCCTTGTAAATTTTCGTCGTCTTGAAGCGTAGTTGTAGTGTAATACGTATCTGAGCCATAAACTCGGATGGGGTATCTATACGTGATGGTTGAAAGTTGTTCATGGGGAGATTGACCACATTTTTATAGAACCGTTTGTTTGAAATGCTCAAATTTCATTCCTTTATGAATATGCATCATGATAACATTGTTACTACGAAATAAAACCCTCGTTTGAAGGCAAGTCACAATGTCACCATCATAAAAAATAATTGCTCGAATGAAAGAATCCATATGAAAGAAAAAAAAAATAAAAATGATGAAAGTGTAGAAGACTAGAGAGGAGATAGAGGAAGTCTGAACTTATGAGGAATTTGTGTGGGGAATGATGGTAAGGTACGAGTAATTTGTGTGAGAAGTGATGATAAAGTAGACTTTATATAGTAATGAGTGACATGAGAGTTAGGTAGTCATGTGAGTGGTAGGAGAGTTTAGGTTGACATGAAAGTTAGATAGTCATGTGAGTGGTAGGAGAATTTAGGTAGACATATGAGTGATATAAGAGTTAGGTGGTCATGCGAATGGTAAGTAAGTTTAGATAGGCACGTGAGTGGTAGGAGAGTTTAGGTAGACATGTGAGTGACCTAAGAGTTAGGTGGTCATACCAATGGTAAGTAAGTTTAGATATACAAATATATGACATAAGAGTTAGATAGTTATATGAGTGGTAGGAGAGTTTAGGAAGAGTTAGGTGGTCATGTGAATGGTAAGTAAGTTTAGATATACAAATATATATATTTATTAAATATCTTATTATATATATATATATATATATATATATATATATATATATTATAAATGCATATTTATTAAATTTATTTAAATATTAAATCTATAATATTGTAATTTATTTGTATTTTTCTAATTTTTTACATCAAAATTATTATTATTATTAAGTAAATTTTATTTATATAATATCTTATATAAATTTATTTTTGATTTATTAATCCTATAAATTATCAATTTTTTCTTCAACTAATTTATATTAAATAAAATTTAAATATTATATATATATTAAATGTATTTGTATTTACTATATTTATAAAAATATATTAAACATATAATTATATAAATATATTTTTATGATAGATAAAAAGAATATTTATATTAATTTGATATAATTATATAAATAAATATTTAAATATTATATATATATTAAATATATTTATATTTATTATATTTATAAAAATATATTAACAATATAATTATATAAATAAATTTTTTTATATATATATATATATATATATATATATATATATATTAATGGATTTAAAACATAAAATTTCTAACAATTATTATTTTAACTTTTTAAAAAACTATCTATATATAACATGATATATGAAAATTTATGTTAAAATAATGCTACACGTCAAAAAAATCACTTATGGGTTGGTAAGCTATTTTTCTTTTATGAACCTTTTTTTTCCAATATAAAGGAGATTTTCTTTTTATTTATTTTAATCCAACATTAACTATATATTGTTTTTCCCAGTTAATATATTGAGTTAATAAAAACTAATAAACTCCTTATCTCACTAAATAGGCACCATTTTCTCCATTTTTTATATAATTCTAATTTGTTTTTATTTCAGTAGTTAGATTTAATATTAAACAAAATAAAATTTAAACAGGAGACTATCCAGATCAATAGCTGCACTCCATAGTAGGTTTGAGATAAAGAAGGTACTCATTAAATGTTGTAAATTAAGTTTTGACGAACAAAAATAAAATGATTTTTTTATATAAAAATATATACATATTGTTGAGTTATATCTTTTATTTTTTTGTCTTTAACTGAATGATGTTAAGAAGATAGATATATTCTTTTTCATCCTTGTATTGTTTTTTATTTCGCATTTATTTAAAAAATAATATTTTCTTATATTCTGGATTATTCTTTCAGAAACTAAGTTTCTTTTGAAAAAAATTCAAACGAATAAATTTAAAACATAAATTATACAGATAAGAAAAATTGAATTTAGTTTTCAGAAATTTTTTAGATTAATATTTTTAGAATAATAAAATTATATTTTAGATTCCATAATACATAAACTATATATTTTTGGATCCATTCATCCAAAAAAAATTAAAATGTTTGAATCTAAAATACTCCAAAAATCACTTATTTTATAAAATTAATACAAATAGTATTTTTCAAATAAATATGAGGTAGATAAAGAATATGTAAAGAGGAAATTACTACTAGCCCAATAATAAGACCGAAACGTTAGCATTAGTCTTATCCTGGACTCAAAGGTATGTCCGATCCAAATAGACCCAAACAGAGGAACGTATTATTGTGCTATATGGGGCCAGACTTTAACCGTTTCATTTATTTTATTATTTTTATGCACAAGAACATTCTAAAACCTCCAATGCCATTTCATAATTGTATAATCAGGAGAAAATAGTGATGATTAGAAAATTATTTAGATTGAAATTTGATGTCATGAAGTAATATGTACTAGCATTAGAAAAATAAAATCGAATGAAGTATTTAGTTTATATTACTAATTCTAATTATGAATAGAAAGAAGAGACTTTATTTCCTCTGAGTAAAAATCATAGAATTATTTTTTTTATTTATCTTTTCACTTAATAATTTAAAATAAAAATTCATTTGAATAATTATATCAAAACAAAATAGATTAAAGTAAGATAAATCTCTCATTGGCCATGAAATCATGATATCCGCAACACTTTACTCTTAAATCAACAAAAATCAAAAGATTATTCAAGCTCACGAGTATAGAGACGACGATAGGCATGGCAATGGGGCGGGGGCTGAGTTTTGTCTCCTCGGTCTCCGTTCTTGACTTTTTTAATCATTTCCGTCCCCGTCCCCGATCTCTGCCAGGATTAGAAATTAAGTCCTCATCTCCGTTTCCGTTGGGTTTTGGGTTTCCGTCTCCGATCTATATTATTTTTAAAAAATAATTATATTTATAATAAATTAATTTTACTATCTATTTTTTATATATAAATAAATATTTATAAGTTATAATTATTATTAATTAAATATACATTTTAATTTATTATATTTATATTAAAATATGTATCTAAAAGAAATATTTAATTATTTTTTATTTATAATAATAATATTATTATTATAATACTATATTTGAATATTTGAATACTTATAACATTATTATTATAATACTCGTATTCAAACATTTGATTATATATATAAGTTAATTCATTTTTAAGTTGTCATTTAAAAATATGAAATATTTAGTTTATAAGAAAATATTTAATAAATTAATTATTATTAAATTAATTCAAAGTAATAAAAGTTTAAATTATCAATTCATTTAATCCTTTAAAATATAATTATTTTATTAAGATAAAATTTGATATATGATAAATAAGAATAATAAGATAAAAAAATGACATAATAAAACCTAATAAATATAAATTATAAATAAAATAATATTAGTTATTACTAAGATTTATGTAAAATATTTAGAAAAAGATAAAGAATAAAAAAAATTAACTTTGTGTTCATCAAATTGATTGAAAAGATTGAAAAAAAACAAATTAATAGGAGAGATTAAGGAAATGTGAAAAACTCGAATGATAAAAAAGAGAATAATATAATAAATTAATTGATATAAAATATTAAAAAAGACAAAAAAATTAAAAAATAGGTAGAAGAAAAAAAAATTGGTGAAATATAAAAAAATGACCTTATATGTAATAGAAAAAGAAAAGAAAATAATTTTAAAATATTAATATTTTAAAAATTAAATTTAAATATAAAGTCGGGCGGGACGAGGCGGGGTGAGTATTGCATTACCCATCTCCGCTCCCGCCCGACTTTTAAAGCGGGAAAACCCGAACCCACCCCGCCCCGGTCAACTCGAGTTTTCTCCAGTCAAATTCGGGAAGGGACGGATCGATCCCTACGGAGACGAGGTTTAATTGTCATCCCCGACGACACGATTAGAAAAATATATAAACAAATAGAAAAATTATCTATCTTTCTATAACCAAATATAATATTAATAGTTTTTTCTCCTTTTCTCTCTATATTTTTTATATGTTGATCTAATAATAATGCTACAATAAAATTTTTATTGATATGATATGCTTAAATATATGATGATAGAAGTTAATTAAAAATTAGAATTTTGAAAGACTAAAACCTAAAAAAGGAAAATCAAAATAAAATAAATTTGTATTTATAAGAGAGTAAAGACATTTTTAAATCATTATTTTAATATTTTTCCTTTTTCTTTTAGATATCATTACTTTTTGTAATTCTACATGTTTGCAATTCGTTACTGTACAGTGTTATTTGTATAATAAGTGCTTAATAAATAATGTATAACTAAGAAAAAAGAAATAAAAAGAGACAAAACACATGTAACGTTATATGAGTTTATTGATATATATAATAACAAAACAACTCTATTATTGATAAAAATACACACTATAATATAACACACATTATAATAATACTACAAAGTAACAATAAACTTGACGATACGACGACGTAGATTCAGTGACGATTATGCCCTGTTTTTGTTCTGTGATGGATAATCAGCAGTTACCTGCTCGGTAACGGAGAAGAGAGTCAATCCTCTGCAACCTCAACTGCTTCTTGAACCTGTTGATGAAATCATCAGCTTTGGCGTCCACCTCTTCGTCTTCTTTACACGATGTCGTCTCAGCCCTCGCCGTTTTCGGTCTCCGCCTCTCTACCTCATCTTCCTCCTCGCGCTCTATCCGACCCCCCCTCTCGCTCGCCGATTTCCGCATCTCCGCCTTACCCGACCCCCGACCCGGATCCCCTAAATCCGGATCCTGTCCGTGCGTGGACTCCGATCTGTAGAGACGCGACAGGTTTATGGACTGTAGCCGCTGCAAGAGCGAGGGACTCCGAACCAGTTCCGGCTGTTCATGTTCGGGTTCGGCTTGCACTTGTTGTGTTTGTGCATGCGTGGGTTCTTGTTTGTGTTGAGAAAGATTGAAAGACGTGAGCGGCTCCAACAGTGAGGGTGTCTGAATCAGTTCCGGGGTTTTAGGTTCGGAGTGTTCAGGTTGGACGCCTTGTGTTTGTGCATCTGTGGATTCTTGTTCTTGTAAGGAAAGATTGAAAGACGTGAGTCGTTCCAACAGCGAGGGTGTCGGAATCAGTTCCGGGGTTTTAGTTTCGGAATGTTCGGATTGGACGCTTTGTGTTTGTGCATGTGTGGATTCGTGTTTGTGGAAGGAGAGATTGAAGGACGAGAGTCGCTCCAATACTGAGGGTGTTGGAACAAGTTGGGGCTGAGTGCACTCTTGGTCGTGATGGCTATAGTAGTGAGTGAGATTGAAGGACCTAACTCGCTGGAGAAGGGAGGGTGAACGAACAAGATGATGGTGGTGGTGATCGTGGTTTTTGGGAGTGAAGCGAGAAGTGATTGCTACCATTCCTATGATGAGGTTAACGAAGATGAAGAGGGAAGAGGGAGTTATCCAGCTAGCAATGAAAGTTGCTGGATCTGCCATTGCTGGGAGTTGAGCTGAGCTTGAAACTTCTGGGTGCGGTGTAAATACATAGATACGAAACACTGTAGCTGTTTTATAGTTGACGTTTCACGTTTACTTCTTTTAATGCTTTGTCCTTTTCCTTCTTGTCCAAGGCCCTCCACGTTCCACCACTTCATTGTTTCCCTAACCTTCACTATTTGTACGAGCGCCCACAAAGAGAAATAAAAGTTAAGAGTAGAAGAAAAGGTAGTAGATATAACAGAAGAAAAGCATTGAGAGAAAATTTTGATAGAAAATAAATAAAATGGTTGATAAATTTCAGTAACAACGGGTAATGATTTTTTCAAAACGTTACTCGGTAATTCAACCTTGTTTTAAACCAGAACGAAAATGATTTGTTGACATTCATTATTAAACATCAAATGACAACTTGGGAATTAAAATATGATTTTATTAAAAATTTTATGGGTCTAATTGTAATTTTGAAGAGTAAAAATTGTAATTAAAAGATAGGTGAGGATCGTCGGTGTGAATATGCAGGAGGATCATTTTGGAGCTAAATGAGAGTCTTCTGCTCTTATGAATTGCTGACCTTCGCAGGTGAAAGGGTGAGCTGCGAAACGCAGCCAAAGAGAGGAATTTGTTCCGCTCTTCGTCATGATGTCACCATTCTGAATCTTGTCGCTCCCTCTAAGTCTTTTCCCAATAGAGGGTCCGGACGAGTACTATATAAATTATAATTTAGAATTTACACTTAACAAAAACACATATCCTAATATCTAATATATGTAAGTTGTGAACAATTTCTTTACTTTTTCAAACAAATTAATGTTTTTCATAAATTTTATACATAATTTTTATCTAATTATATTTTTTAAAACAAGATATATTATCTATTAACTTAAAAAACCTAAAATGTATGATAACTAATTTATTTAGAAATAAAACTCTAACATAAGTATGTATAACTAACAAAAATTATCGATATCATTGTTATTTTAACGTTTAACAAGTTTATTGAAAATCATTTCCAAAGTAACATGTTTCTCATTAAATATTTTCCTAATATTATAACTAATGTCTTTTTCTACAATTTTAACATTTTCGCCTACTACACAAAGTCCTAAACCTAAGTACACATTTACGAGTGTAAAACATATTATTTCAAACCTTATATTAAATTCTCCTCTCTTTTCAACTCATCTACTTATTAATTCACAATGGCATCAACCATTTAAATGGTATTGACTCAAAACGACCTCTTTGTTCTTTTGTTAGAATGTTATTCACTTCATATAAATAATTTGTCCTATAAACATGTCATAAATATACCTGAAAATTATAATAAATAATTATAATTATTATCAAGAATATCCAATATTATACAAATAGATATAATATTCATTTTCTTAACATTTGAAGATTCATCATCTATCATTCCATGTATTTCTATTTCGAACTACAAATACATATAACCCTATTTAATTTAAGTTTATAGGATACAATTTATTTACTATGATGACATTTACTACAAGTCCAACAAATGCATATATTACATGCATATACTCATTTTGATTATTAATGGTTAATAACATGTAGCAAGAAAAGTCATATATCAACTCCAATATCCAATACAAAAATTTACTAATTGAAATCATAAACGTCCAAAATTTCACTCATACAACAACGCAATACAAACGCAATACAATGGTATAGTTATAGTAATACAAACAATTCATTCATTCATTCAATGAACAAAAACTAATCTTAAACCTAAATCGTGACTACACAACACACTAACCCTAATCCTAAACCTAAATCAACAAAAATTAACCTTAATCCTCACTTAACTAAACCTAGCACAAGACAGACACAGTAGATCCAAGGGGAGCGATTGTATGATTAAAAGTAGTGACAATCAAATGTAGCGAAAGCAGTGTGAAGTACAACCTGGAAGCAATACGCAACAACAACTCAAAATATTAATCGTGCGATTGAGAGTAGTGAGAACGAGATGCAACTAAAGCAATGCCAAGAAATGGTTAGTGAAAACTGACAGAAAACTGTAATAGGAAATGAAGTCACAACTTGTGAGTGAAAGTCAGTGAGTGAATGTTCGACTAAGAATTCAGAGAGAGAGAGAGAGTGAAATGGAGATGTGAAGGATAATGAGAGTTGACAGAAAATTGTAAGAAAAGATGCAGTCACAACCGGTGAGTAGCACTACAACAAAAACATCAAATAGTGACCGAATTTTTGATCACTAAATGATCAAAATCGGTCACTAACTAAAATAGTGACCAAAATAGTAACCAACCAAAATCGGTCACTAACAAAAACATTAAAAAATTAACAAAAATATTAAAAAATTAAAAATATTTTTTTATAACTCTCTAATCTCCCTTTTATAGTATAGTTACTGACAAGATTCGAACCCAGTACCTTAGAGTTAGAGATCGATACTCCAATCACTTAACTACTAGGAATTTTTTATAATAGTTTATAAATAAATTATATTTATATACAAATAAAAATATATATCTGTGTAAATATATAAATATTAAATATATAATATACAAATACAAATATATATATATATATATATATATATATATATATACATGTTGGATGTGAGGGCGCGCTCGAGGGTGAAAGTGTGTCGAGTAGATTTTAAAAATTTGATATCAAATTTGTGAGCGGTCTCTTTATATGAGTTTATAATTTAATGACATAATATAATCTTTATAATTTATTTATATAATGATATAAAATAATTTTTTTCTTTATTTATTTTTATTTTATTTTAATTTATTCTTCTTATATTTTTTTCTTCTATTATTTAATTAAAATTATTATATTAAAATAATTTTTTCAATATTAAAAATAATTAAATATTTATTTTTAAAATTATTTAATTTAACAAATTATTATAAATTAATCTAATTATGATTATTAATAGAACAATTTTTTCCTAACATATATTATTATAAATTAATCAAAATCATCTTTTAATAATTATTTTTTCCGAGACATAGATTAATTCATAATAATTTGTTAAATTAAATAATTTTAAAAAATAATTTTAAAAATAAATATTTAATTATTTTTAATAATGAACAATTATTTTAATATAAGAATTTTAATTAAATAATAGAAGAAAAAAAGATAAAAAGAATAAATTAAAATAAAATAAAAATAAATAAAGAAAACAATTATTTAATATCATTATATAAATAAATTATAAAGATTATATTCTATCATTAAATTATAAATCCATATAAAGAGACTCGCTCATAAATTTGACATCAAATTTTGAAAACTCACTCGACACATACTTTCACCCTCTAGCGTGATCCTCACATCGAACATATAAATATATAAATATATCAAAAAATATAAATATATTTGTATTTATATATTTTATATTTATATATTTACACGGATATATATTTATTTGTATATAAATATAATTTATTTGTAAATTTTTATTAAAAAATTCTAACAGTTTAGTGGTTGGAGTATTAATATCTAACTCTAAGGTACTTGTTTTGAATCTTATTAGTAATAATTTTCTTAATCTGATTAAAAAAAATTGTTAATAAGAGAAATTATATATTTTTGTGGAAATTAGAGCAATTAAATTGTTGTTATGGACTAAAACCCAAAACGTAAAAAATAAAAATATAATTAAATAAAAGAAAACCTATATACTTTTGCATTTTTATTTTCAAATATTAGTTTTTTTTTGAAATTATTTTTAATTAAAATAATTAAAGTGATATATATATATATATATAATTTTTTTTATTTTAATTTATTAATATTATCAAATTTTAGCTTCGTGATTAAAAAAATACCAATAATTTAAATTTTATTAATTCTATAATTTTATATAATTATTATTATAAATTTAATTCTTCAATAACTAATAATATTAACACATTTATTAAATTAAAATTCTTTATTTTAATTAATTATTTTGATTTTTTTAACAATTTTTTTAAATAAAAACGATAAAAATTAAAATTAATTTCTAACTAAATCTTCACATATTTATGGTTAATAGTATATTATATTATTATATTTAATTAAATTTTAAAATAAGTTCACTTAATCTTTACACTTTTATAAAAATACTAATATAAACTTAAAATATTTATCCAATTACTAAATTATTTAAAATATTAATATAAATTTAAAATATCAATTCAATAATTAAAATAATTTTAATTTTTTATAAATACATTGAAATACATTTTTATTAACATAAAAGTAATATATATATATATATATAAAAGAGACTAAATTAATAATTAATTTAATCATTGATTATATATATAAAAAAGATTAAATTAATAATTATTTTAATGATTGAATCGAGTGACTAATTTAATAATTAATTTTAACGTACTAAATTAAAAAATAAAATAAAATAATTATATTACTAAATTATTTAATAAGTTAATAAACTATTTTTTAAATTTGTTATAATGTTATTACAATTTTTATTAATTATTTTAAATTATTAAGTAGATTTATATTTAATATATTATTAAAATATTTTTAAAAATTATTTATATAAATAAAAAATGGTCACTATTTTATATATTATTTGTTTAGTGACTGAAATTTTAGTCACTAAATCAGTCACTATATATAAAAATAGAAATCGGTCACCTATTCGGTTATTATTAGTAACTGAATTTTTCGGTCACTAATTTCGATTACTATTAACCATTTTTCTACTAGTGACTGAATCAGTGACTGATTTTGTGACGGAATCAGTGACCGATTTCCGTGATTGAAATTTTAGTCACTAAATCAGTCACTAAATATAAAACGGAAATCAGTAACTGATTCAGTTAATATCAGTGACTGAATTTTTCGGTTACTAATTTCGGTCACTATTAACCATTTTTCTAATAGTGAGTGAGAGTTCAGTTGAGAATAAGAGAGGGAGAGAGTGAAATGGAGACGTGAAGGATAAAAAGAAATTACTATGCAAATTAATATTTTTTATTCCGTTATTAAAAGGTGGTTTAAAAAATTGGATTCTCAATATATGTGGACTCAAACGAAAACGTGTTAGTACGAATATTTTGGTGAAGAAAATAATAAAATAATATGTTTGGGGAATTTTGTACTGGGTGATAGAATTTATTTACCTGCATTTGTAGCCGAAAGAGTAGCGGACTGACGGTGGAGGCCAACCATGAAGAATATGTGGAGTAATCTCTTCAAGGAAAGAGACAAACCAAGTTACTTAATTAATCCCTTTAAAGGATTGTTTTTCCGTTGCTTCACTCACCTCCATATATACCTTATGAAATCATGAGGCTTATTTTTATCAGGGTCAAAAAATTGTTAATTTTAGGGTTGAAATTTTTTAATTTTATGAGGGTTAAATAGTGAAAGATAGACTAGATGTCACGATTAAAAAATGTTTGAAAGAACAATTTTAATTAAAATGGTGCTATGTTGTAATTTTAGTTGTGTAAATTTTTTATTTAAAAAAATATAGTACTTAGTGTCAAATAAATTTTATTAAACTTTTTTTACTAGTACAGTTTAATTTTATTTTAAATAGAATTATTTTTTAAATATATTGTTTATTAAATAATTAATTTTAATTTAATTATTAATTAAAAAATAAAAATATTTAGAAAAACCTGAATAAATTTAATTTTATATATTTATATTAAAATATTACATTATTTAAAAAATATCTAAATTTATTTCTAAAATAGACCGTTTGAATGGTTATGTCAATTATTTAAATTAATAATACATGAGTAACACGAAAATATCAAGTTAGGTTATTGATTATAATTTTTACATAATGACAATATAAATATGTTTCTATTTGCATTTACAAGTGTGAATGTGAATTTGTATTTTTTAAAATAATATAATATTTTAATATAAATATACTGAATTAAATTTATTTATGTTCCTTTAAATATTTTTATTTTTTATTAAATTAATAATTAAATTAAAATTAATTATTCAATAAATAATATATTAAAAAAACTATTTTTTATAAATATAAAACTCGTACTAGTAGCAGAATTCAATAAAAATTATTTACAACTTATTATCAAAGACGTTTTAAAAAAAATTACAGAACTAAAATTGTGCTAGGTAATACAATTTTAGTTAAAATTCGTAATAACTCCTCTCATTTTATACTATTTAAACATTTTGATAAAATAAAAAATTTTTAATCCCTTCTAATAAAATCAACATTTTGTTACCTTAAAAAAAAAATCAAATCATGAGAACAACTTTACCAAATTTTATTCTTTCATAAATTACGACACCTTAATCCTCTCAATTCGGTCTCTTCATTTCTTCAACAACAGTAAATTCATTAATCCAAACATATGCTAAAAGAGAAAAAGAGTTTTATTTACAGATCACGATATCCACGTTGATCATACTGCTGATAAGGTCGAGATGGTGTGTATTAATATATGAGTTAGTATGTTAGAAGAGAGTGTTTTTATGGAAAGAGCTTCGATTATTGTGTTTAGATGCAGATGAGTCGGAACAATGAAAACTGAGAACTTTGAGCTACTAAATATTCTAGAATTCGCAGCATAATTAATTAAAAACATAGTCTTAAATTAAAAAAAAAATATAGAACAAAAATGATAGTTAAATAAAAATTAGGATTAACTAATTAAGTCATAATCAGTCTTTTGAAAAATGAAATTGACATTTACAAAGCCATAAACAGCATTTCCAATCTCTCACATAAAAAAAATTTACTTTACCATAACTAATATATATGTTGAACACGCATAAAAAAATCATCAATTTATCATTCAATTCAGTTTTAATAATAATAATAATAACTGAGCCAAACTACAATAAAAGAAAACCCATGTTTTTATTTTCAGTTATCAATTTGAAAAATTTTCAAAGAAAAAAATTATCAATTTAAAACAATGTGATTCAGTTTTTAAAAGTGCGACGCATGTATTGGTTTGGTTGTCATGTGATGCATGTTGATTGAGGTGGCACGTGTTTTTGTTTGTATTATAAACTGTGAACAGTTAGGCGATGTAATTGTGGTGCGCGAGTAGATGTTATAATAGTCTATGCTTGACTCCTTAGAAGTCAAGTTAGTTAATTAGTTCACACCCAACACTGCACATGAAGTCTTAAATTTATTGTTGTGGTCATTTTCTCATTATTTTTCTCCTTACAACCCAACCAATTTGATTGCTACTTGACTTTGGTTTTCATTTTTTTAGTAGTTTATACGGTGGTAGGTGTGTCCCCTACAATCTACAATGAGTTAGGAATTTTTAACTGTAATATGTTTTGTTCAAGTCTCATATAAAATTGAGGCGTGCCAAATTAGGAAGGGCCACCACATTGCCATCCATGTATTTTCTAACAATCATTTGAACTTTTTTTTTAAATCAATCGAGACGTAATTTATCAATTTTATTAGAGATTTTGTTTTTTTATATGCAACATCGATTTAATGAACTATATCATTGATTAACTTGAGGAAAAGGTTTAAAACAACATTGAATTAGCTAGCTTATGGAGGTATATGATCATAGATTAATAATTAATCTGATTTCATTCTATCATAAGTAGAATAACTACCACCTTGTGTATTTATAAATGTCAGGCATAAAACAATAGTGTTACAGTTTGTTAGACAATTTGGATAAGTCTTTTCTCTCTTAATTATCACTAATTAATTATGATTTTGTCTCGTGATGACATTTATCTTCTTATTTATTTACAATGGAGGTGCGAAGTAAAATTGACTTCTTTGATAATGCCAGAATATGATTAGTGTAATATTTGCGAGTGTTTTTCAATAAATAGAAAAGGTTTATTAAATAATGCAAATTTACTAGTGTTAATAATATAGAATATTAGATTTTAATTTTTAATTAATATCATAGAGGTATATTGATTTAAATTTCTTCAAAGAAAGGATACAGTTTCAATTTTATTCTTAAGGGGGCATGACATTATCATTTCTAATAAAATTAATATTTTACTTTTAAGTTTAGTTATAAGATCTGTCTTTTTTTAATCACATATTTTGTTTATTTATAAGATTTCAAAAATAAAAACTATTACTTTATTTTTGTAAAGTGCTAGTAATTGTCCTTAGTATTTAGATATAACAGTGCGTTAATGACTCACACAGGACCCAGAAAAAGTAAGGAAGATTCGACTTTTTGTGAAGAATAGTATAAGATTTCAAACATTTTATTTTAACTATAATTTAATGATGTTACCCATACTTTTTCAGTTTAAAAAAATAATATTTTAAAAATATTAATACAAATCAAATTAGTCATATTAAAAAAAATGAGTTACACTAAAAAATATAGGTTAAATAAAATAAATCTCTTTAAAAGAATTTTAATTTCACGAATATAATTAAAAAACACAAATCAACAAAATCAAATTTCAAATATTTTTCAAAATTAACTTTATTTTGATTACTTAATCTAAAACATATTTAAATTAAACCATTAAAGGATAGTAAATATAAATACCATAATATAGATATTAGCATCTTAAAAATACGTAAGGTCTAGGAAAGAAACATGATATTCAACCAGAGTCATTAGTAATAACTTCCTTGTCATTAGTAATAAGAACTTGTTGAAAATGAAGTCACACGGTCAATGTTCCACAAAAAAACATACAATCTGAATCTGTTCACGTTCAAGTGGATTGTGTAATCAACTTTGTGGTTTGGCATGGGACATCTCAAGACCAAGACCAAGACCAACCAGTCAATTATTTTCGTTTAAAGAACCAATGTTTAGCACTCACCAGCCACTATCACACAAAAGAATACTTTAATCATGAATCAATAAGTGTTGTTCTATTTCATTCAATGTGCTAAAATCGTATTCTAAGATTCTAATCTATTCGGATTTTAATAATTCACCGTTTAGGATTTTTTTTCTCTCCAACTAAAGTTTTACTCTTTTCTATGTTTTTTAATTTGTTTATAAAAAGAAAGAACTAAAGTCTTGCCTTACTGCACTGTTTCTACTTTTATATTAAAGCGCGTGATTCTTGATAACAGATATTTATAATTTTATTAAATGATAAATGTAATTTTCATTATTTATTTTTAGTGATAAATTTATTTTTATTCCATAGTGATAAATTAAAAAATATATAATTTTGTATTTTTATTTTATTGTTATTATTGTGTTTTATCATAATTTTATTTGTAGATATTTATTTTGATTTTTTTAAGTTGCATTAGTTTTTATATTTTAATAGTTTTTAAATAAATATATAAGATGCAAATTTGTTAAAATTAAAAAAAAATCATATATATTAATTTGTTTTATTAACTTAATTTTAATAATTAAACTTATAGATACAATTAAAGTTACATTTAGATTTATGTTTACTTTATGTTAGAATATAGAAAGAGCTTAAATATGTTATGAATTAATATAGAAATCATTTTATTATTTTTTTTTCTCATGTTCTTATTACTTCTTTTTTCTTCTTTTTTACAGTCCAATTTGTTTTTATATTTTTCATTTTGAAGATTAATTTACAAATTAAAATAAAACAAATCAATTGAAATTTTGCATATTCTGAATTTGTTATTTTTTTAATATTAGTTTTGTATTTTGTGACATGAATTTATTATTTTGATTTTAAAAATCAAGAATTAATTAAGTCTTGATTTGGTAATTAAATAAGATTAAAAATTTAATAACATTGAGATTTAAGTCAGAATCAATCAATTAATAATTCAATCTTCAATTAAAAATTTTAAATCATTATAATAAAATTATTATTTGATGGCTTAATCCATCCTTATATTTTATTGAAAAAAGGACTAATATTTATTTTTATATTATAAAATTATTAGAATAAATTTAGAATATTTAATTTGATAAGATAGGGGAAATAAATTATTCCATTCAATGAACAGGTTTATAATAATAATGTTATATGAAGAAAGATACCTTATAGTTTCTTACAGGGGATATCTTAAACGTGTTTCTTAATTATGGTCTTAGTTTGGTAATATATATATATTTGAGGGGCACTAACTGTTTTGAGGTCCACTGGCCCAGCCCGTTTTGCATAACCGAACTTACCACAAGAAAGACAACCTTGATTATTTATACAAATTATTTTGTGCATTTAACCACGACTCACCCTACTACCAACAATACTAATAATTTTTTTTATTATTAGACAAGTGCGCAAAACAAATTTAAATCTCTATTATAAATTAAATAGTTTCAATTTTTTTTACTATTCCAAATTTCAGAATCAAACCCTTATGGAGATTGAGTAAAACCAAACCCAGCTCGTTAGCGTGCTTGATGTAGTTGAACACTGTGCTGAAAGTGTAGAGTACACTGAAATTGAGTGCGTCAATTCTGCGCTGGTGGTTCCATTATGGCTCCGAGAATCCTTCTATGCGGCGACGTTTTAGGTCGCCTAAACCAACTCTTCAAGCGTGTCTCTTCGGTGAGTCTCACCCTCTCTTTCCTTGCTTCTAATCTAGGGTTTCTTTTTATCGTTACTCGCTCGGAACATTGTTTCCATGTGGTTGTTGCAGGTGAGCAAATCTGCAGGTCCATTCGACGCGCTCTTGTGCGTAGGCCAGTTCTTCCCGGACTCACCGGAACAGTTGGAAGAGTTCACGGCGTTCATCGAAGGCGGTTCCCAGATTCCGCTTCCAACATACTTCGTCGGCGATTACGGCGTCGCCGCCCCTAAATTTCTCTTGCAAGCTTCCAAGGACTCCGCCAACCGCGGCTTCATGATGGACGGCTTCAAGGTTTGCGACAACCTGTATTGGTTGAAAGGCAGTGGCAAATTCCCCCTCTTTGGTACCGACATTTTTCTTTTGTTTTGCGAATTTAATTAGGACCAGCGAACTCGGTGTCTTAAATGTGGCAGTTGTTCGTAGGATTATCCGTGGCCTATTTATCTGGTAGGAAGTCATCCAGTATTCAACAGTTTGGAACTTACACAGAAGATGATGTCGATGCTTTACGAGCTATTGCCGAGGAACCTGAAATTATTGATCTTTTCTTGACATATCCTTGAATTGATGTGCATTACATCATGTAGAGACACAGTTAGTTGGTTACATGTTAGTTACTTCTCACATTGTATTTAAGCTTAGCTAAGATGTTTCGCTGTGATCACTTCCTTGACTCATCATTACTAACGAATGGCCAAGTGGTGTCACTAATGGAGCAGCTGCTTCGGACATTCCTGCTGGAGTTTCTGATGCTGTAGGCAGTGATTCAACCATATCGGAGTTAGTACAAGAGATCAAACCACGGTAATTGTTATTTGATAGATAGACAACAACTATAATTTCTTGCCTAAAGTTGCAACTACCGTATTAGTCAACAGCCTAGGCATTTTATATTTAACAAATGGGATCGCATGCTTAAACCTCTAGCCTCATTTTACATTATTTGCTTGGAATTGGATTGTGCACATGATATTTGACAGGGTAAGGTCTATGGTTCCTTGTTCAATTGAGAGACTTTTGCGTTCTATCGTGTTTATTATACTCTCTGTAGGACAGTAGAATATAATAGTATTTATAATCCTTGTCATTTGGAGTGACAATATCACGAGTGGTAGAACGAAGATGGGATTTGGTTGGACTGATATCCAGCATAAAGATTAATTACTATGAGGGGGCATCGGCAAGATCAGGAGTTGTGTTGAGTTTTCTGGAGGAATTTGGTGTGCTGTATGTGCCTTTTGTGGCCTTTGTAGGCCTGATTCTGATCATTACAATTTTTTTCTGATAATGTTTTTGGGGGTAGTTATCACATTGCAGGCACTAAAGGTATATACTATGCCCGTGAACCATATACCAATGTTGATGCTGTGCATGTCACCCGTTTCATAGGGCTTGCTTCTGTTGGAAATAGAGATAAGCAGGTTTGGCTTTGTGTCTTTATTATTCTTCTTTCTGTACTTTTCTTTTTATTTATTTACTGAAAATTTGGAATTTGTGAATACTTAAACAATTTTTATGGTAATAGTAGGGGTGGCAATCTCATCCGTTTATTCATTAACCACCAAATTCATTCATGCATAATGTATCAAATCTGCCCTATTATAGGAATAAACATAATGAACTGGACATATTGGATCAACAATTACTATCGAATGGTTTGTAAACTATGAATCGTGCTTTAAATCAATGGTTCAATTATAGTCCCAGGAACAGAGACCCATTGCAAGTTATTCTGAAAACAATCTTCCTTAGGAGCAAAAAGTTAGAGATAAGTTTTTGTTTGTCTGACAAGTAAAAATGTCATAAAATACAAGTGTCACACACACATGTATGCAAACACCCACGCACACATATATATGACGAGGAGGAATCAATTTACTCCAACAGTAAGTCTAACTCTAACATTACATTGATTGTATGTGTCAAATTTTAGAAAAAACGAACAACTATAAAATGATAATCAAACAGTTCATATTTGTAAAAATTTTAAGAATTATATGTTACATCAATTTTGATGCATATGAATGGGGTATCAAATAATTTTATATTGATATAATTTTTCATAGACTTGATTTAAGTAATAATTACTTTCAATCCCATAAGCAGTTTTCAGAATAAATTATCTAATTAAAAGATATTGAAATTGTCATAGTTGATGGAACTTACATTGGTGTGGTGTCATTTGATCCCTCTCCATATATATATATATATAAACACATTCCAGAGAGGGGTAGGGTAGTGGAGGACATAAATTTGGTAAATCTTTAAATAAGGAATTATAATTTCAGAACTAGTTACCGAAGCCACATAATGGTGTGTAGCAAATGATCCCAGAAATTCTTGAGCAGTGCATAGTAGATGATTTTTTTTTATATACAGTTTATTTAATTCATAATAAATAACATAGATGCTTTAAAAAGTAAAAAAAAAAAAAAAAAAAAAAAAACTCAAATCTTGAAAATGTTCTAATTAACAAGAACAAGTTACAGGTCTTAGCTCTTAAGCAAACTTACAAGTACATAGTAGCAAAGGTAACCAAACTACCAAGTTATAGAGAAAAAAAGAGCGAATGAGACTGGGTCTTTGGGAGGGATTTGCTCCTCGAGCATGGGTAAAGTCAATAATTGATATTCTAACTTGTCCTTGATTTGTTAGCATGTGCACATAATATTGACGGTCAATTTTCTCATTAATGACTAAGATTGCTTAGTTACCTTCTAAAACGAGTTGTTCACTTTAGAGGGTGCAGGTCCATCAGAGGGAGATAGATGACAAAAAAATACCTTCATAGACTCAAACAAGAGAGACAATAAACAGAGAACATAGACTAATGGAGCAAAGAAAACAGGTAAAAGAACTCAGTAGAAAGATAAAAGAATTTGAGAATGAGAACAATTAGAATGTGGATAGAGGCCTAACTCAACCCAACAAAATTAGTTTGTAAGGTGAGGTTGTACCCTAAGTTACATACTATAATTTAGTAATATTTCTAGTTGATGTAAGATTTTCAACACACCTCAAGGATATAGGTAATTTCCAACACACCTCTTCATATTGAGGATTTTGATGGTCTGATAGCAGTCCGATGCCATTCTCAGGATTTTTGACACCATCAGCATAGCAGTGCTAGAATGCTATGAAATGCCTCTTGCAGCCAGCCACTACAGTGATGTGTGAAGCTATTGCAATGCATATAGCGGCTGTGGGCAGCTAACTTCTATGCTGCTATAGCATGCCATTGATAACTCTGATTTCAGATAGTACTTTATTTTTCTTATGAACAAAATTAACATACCCTTTTGTCTCTCCCTAAAAGGTTAATAGTTTTTCAGTGTCGTCACATTTTGTTTGCTTCTGCATTCCAGAAATTTATTCATGCAATCTCCCCCACGCCTGCTTCCACAATGTCTTCAACTGAGATTGCCGTGAAAACCACAAATACCACCTTATCGCCTTACACATTTGTGGAGAAAAAAACTTCTCCATTGGATTCCACAAAGAGATCCAGTGATTCTAACTCTGATGCTCAATATTGGAGATATGATGTTTCCCAAAAGAAACAAAAACATGAAACAAGACATGCTGATAAGATGTGTTTCAAATTTGTTTCTTCTGGATCTTGTCCACACGGAGAGAAGTGCCATTTTCAACATGATATAGATGCAAGGGAGCAGTGTAGGAGAGGTGTTTGTTTTGATTTTTTGAACAAGGGAAAATGTGAAAGGGGTCCAGATTGCAACTTTAAGCACAGCTTGCAGGATGAAGGTGACAGGCATTCTTCTAGGAGGCCTGGCTCTGGCAGGTTTGTCTTTGGACTTACTATGTTTTATAATCAATGTACATTCTGTTATTCAGAAATACTTGATTTGTTAGTTTTTGTATCATGTTAATATTAGTGCAATAAAAAAAATGATTTTTTCATTCAGTTAGTTCTCATATTTGTTTATTTGATTCTTCATTGTTCCCTCTAACTTTAGGCTTTTAGCCATTGACGAATCTATCCTAAAATACAACTGCAGATCAAAAGAATGTTGGTTTTGCTTGTCAAGCCCAAATGTGGAGACACATTTAATCATAAGCATTGGGGAAAATTATTACCTGGCACTTGCTAAAGGTCCACTTGTTGAGGACCATGCGCTGATAATACCAGTTGAGCATATGCCTAGTACCTTATCTATGTCTACTGAATCTGAAATTGAGCTCTCTAGGTTTCAAAACAGTCTCAAAAGTTACTGCAGGAGCCAAGAGAGGGAAGTCATCTTTTTTGAGTGGGCCTCCATCCGTGGCACTCATGCCAATCTTCAGGTAAAAAAATTTCTGTTGATGGTTTATGATCTGCCTTGCTTTCACTTCTTCCCTGCCTTTCTTGCCTGTCCACTTTCCCCTTTTATAATTTGCTTAATTCCACATTAGATGTCCAATCTCTTCTCCATGTTCTTGGTTAACTATTTTCAGCTCTATCACTAGTAGTTTGTTTATCAAGTTTCTTTATTTTTTTCTTCCTGGAAGGTTATATTATTTCCATATTTATTTGATTGACTGTTGTTTTAGATGGTCTCTTTCATTAACTTTCTACCCTTGTATGTAGGCCATTCCCATTCCATCTTCCAAAGCAGTTATGGTTGAAAAAGTTTTCAATTTAGCTGCACAGAAGTTGGGATTTGAATTTGTCGCTAAGACGTGTAAGTATTATTCTTCAGATTATGCTTCATATTTCATTGTTTACGTGGTCTGAGTCAGACCTGGATCCATTGAGTTCATAATCCTTTTTCCACTTAACTTCCTTGTTTTTCCTTGCTTCTAAATATACCAATTACCAGACACTGAATACCTGACTTAAAAAAACTGATTTATTCTGAAAATGCCCTACGATTGTCATTTAGTTTTTTGGGTGGGATGTTTTGTAATCTTCTTCTGCCTATGTTCTTTATTGCGACTCAGTTGATAGCATTTCTGATGGGAGGAAGTTTTTGAGGACGCAAATTGGTGGGGGTTCAAGCTTGTTCTATGCTCAAGTTTCAGGAGGCACAATTCTGCTGCATCATGTTGAAGAGAACGAGAGATTTCCTGTCCAATTTGGCCGTGAGGTAGCCTTCTGATAGGGTGATGCACTGAATAAATAAATCATGTCAATATATTTCTTAACAATTATTTTTCAGGAAGGGGTCATCAATAGTAGCATGCTTTTGTTAAGATTGCAACTCTTTGTATTTATCAGTAAGAGTTAACACATGTAAACATGAATCAGGTTCTGGCCGGCTTGCTCAATATGGCAGATAATGCTGATTGGAGGAATCACAAACATAACAAAGATGAGGAAATGAAAATTGTTGATGATTTTAAGAGCCGATTTCAAGAATATGATCCAAACTGTTAATTGTCATGCATTGAATTATTATTTTACTCCAAAGCTATTATGATTATGGTGATTCCTTGTTCATCTCTCTGTTATATGTCGTAATGGATTCAGTGCTAAATGCCAAGCTGAAAGGTGCCTAGTTAATTTTGTAATCATCGACCTGTTTACTTATTTATTGAATCCAACTGATTTTATAATTGTTCTTTTTACCAATGAATTGGTGCGCAGGAGATTTTATTAGTTCTGCTGAATTTCAACTGGTAACCTTTTTTCGTTGGCCGCTTCTGGGGTAAGCTTCACTTTCCTTTCTTAAGCTTTTGCATTGCTATTTTTCTATAGATGCCTCAACCTTGCTATTCTGTATATTTTCAGGGGATGAATCACGGAGCTGGGATTGCTATTGTATAACATAGGCTGTGTATTGTGCACATCAGTCAGCAGCAGCTGCTGCATTCAAATTATGAAACGGGCTGGTTTTTCATCTGTACGTATTGGACAGAGTATTTATATTTGTTTCGAGAGCAGGGAGATAGAGAAAGAGGAGATTCGCTTCAATTTCCAGCTAATCAATAGTAAGTATCCTTTTATTTATGTAGGGATCTTACAAGATTAACTTTTTTTTTTTTAATCAAACTTGTACTAAAGATAGCTCAATTCCCATTAATATAGATTTAACTTTCATCGCTAAAATATAAACCAACACAATATTGAAGTGCTAACGTCTTCAAAACATAGATAAGTTTAAAAATATAAATGTTATTTTTTAAAATATTACAAAGTTGTAGAATCTTGAGAAAATTTTAGCTGAAAATTTAAAGCATTTACTATACACAAGCAATTCTTTTGCACAATTACTTATTTTTAAATTTAAACAGGAAATATAAAGTAAAACTAAAACTAAAAATATTTTCTCTATCCAAATAGTTTAACTAAAATTTACTAGGTTTTAAATCTAAATTTTATAACTTGTGAAATAATAATAGTCGGGTGTTAAAATGTGCAATTAATACTATTTTAAAAAAGAAATATACTTTTTTTAATTAACAGAAAATAGAATTAAAAAAACAAATATATTTTTTTAAAATAAATATATTTTAAAACTAAAAGCAGAAAATATAATTAAAAAAATTTAATTTAAACATATGCTTTAGTTCTACATTTTTTTTAATTAACAGGCATGGAAGTTTCCTATTAAGAAAAGTTGTTAGTGTCAAAGTTTGCTTAAACTCTGGCTCAGAATATACTGACGGTGGGGTGTGAAGAATGTTTGCAGCGGACTTTTATACCCTACAATTTTCTTGAACATCACTTATGCATTTTGGAATGGATTTTTGATATTCCGAAAATTTTATTCTAAAATACATGAGTTTTTTTTTATTAGAATGGATTTTTGACATTCCCCAAAGTCCATTTCAAAATAAATCCAAAGTACCACATGAAAATTGTTGATAAAAAAAATCCGTTTCTTTAATTTTGGGAGTCATCGACCAATTTCATTAACTTTCATGAGACATAGGCCCATAATTTTGTAAATACGAATCCAAACATATGGATTGAGATAACTTACGGGTATTTTAAATAGAACAGTTTCTACTAATACTAATGCCTTGTTAATTTTAATGACAAAGATTTATTTTTTTAATTTGAATTGGAAATGTGTGTTCGGTTAAATATAATTAGTAGATTTTTTTTTGTAAAATAACTATTTTATTGCTTCGAAGTATTTTCGGTTTTACCAATAACTAATTTATTTTAGTGGAACATTGTAACTTCAAATATATACCAAAATATAGAGAAGATTTAGCCTCAAACGTGAAAAAAAAAACAATAGGGAAAAATTTAGCCTCAATTATTTACTCAACTAGAATTAGTTTGACATTAAATTGATTTTTAGCTATCAAGATCAGAGGGTGATAAAAGATAGAGCATTTTCTGTTTCACAAGTACAGTGTAGAATCAACACTTTATTTGATAGAGGTGGAGAAGGCAAGAAATTGAAAGGAGAGTGTGAAAATAGATATATTAAACGTTAGAGTTATTTGGCTGAAATGAATTCATGAAAATAAAAGTAAAAATGTAATTAGGCAAAGTAAAAAAAAAAAAAATCATCGATAAGGCTTTGTTTGGTTGGAGTGATTTGAGAGAGTGGAAATGAGAGAGTGGAAAAGGAGGGATTTGAAGAGAAATGGAGATAAAGTTAAAGTTGTTTGGATGAATGGAAAGTGATAGGAAAGTTTATGGGAAATTGTGAATGATTTGATTGATATGAGATATAAAAATTATAATTCTAATTGATTATTTAAAAAAATTACCATTTTACCCTTTGTATAAAATAAGGTTCAAATGATTATAAATATAATTTTTTAATTAATTATCCATATTTTAACATTGATTATATATTTAAAAGAAAAAATAAATTTAAAAGTGTTTGTAATTGGAAACAAATTTAAAAAATTAACTTTTTTTAGATAGTTATTAAAAATTATATAAATAAACAATTACAAAATTATGTCCATTGCATATCCATATTTAAATAATGTTGACATATTAAAAAATAAATTTTACTAATAATTAAATAATTATAAAATATAAAATAATAATTAATATTGATTGATAATAACAAATAATTATGAAAACTAATAATATAATTGTACATTATTATTTAAAACAAATATAAAATACAATGAAAATAGAATAATAATTAAAGGAAAGATTACTAAAATTATAAATCTATGCACACTAATGCTCTTCAAACAAATAATTATAATGTTATCCATCTTTTGCGAGTCAAGTCCTCCAGGTTCGGATCATTCAATCACCTCCATTCAAGAACATGAACAATCTGGGAGAGACGAAGATGTGAGGACAAGCCAAAAAGTCGTCTAACATGTGATGGGTGAGTACACAAATGATTATAACATCTGAAGCATAAGTTGCTCGTCATTTAGGTTCATGCCGACTAACATGTCCCATATATCGACTCCGAATGTTGAAATGTTGATGATCGTCTCATCACATTAACTTGCTCATTAATTAAATCATTTTTGCGTTCAATGGCGACCACCTGTCTTTCAGCTATGTCAGATAATTGTTGGGTGATTGTATTACCTTGCCCGAGGTAATCTGTAAATGTGTCCAGCTTCGTTGTTAGTTTTTCAAATTGACCTTCCATCACATCAACCATAGGCGTTTTCTTTTGTGCCCCGAGATGAAGAGGTTCCACCCGAACCGAGTAGACGCAACGGATGGAATTGAGTGAGCACCCTCGGCAGGACTGTCGGAACCCATGCGTGGAGGTGATCGATAAGGCTGTATCAAATCCCGCATCAAAGCCAAAGTGAAATGGCTGCTCCTCTGGTGTGGGGTCCACATCAACGTTCAAGTCGACTGTTGCCCTTCGAGAACTGATATTCATTCGGGCCTGACGCGAAGTTCTTGCCATATGTCCAGTGGCTCGATTAGCACCCCACAATTCTTCCATCAAATCATAATGTCTTATAGTTGATAGTTTCCATTTAGCTGCAGAAGGCTTCGCCTACAAAATAATGAGAATGGTTAACACTCGTAATTGTTATGTTTTGCTATATCAACAAATGATAATTCATACAATAGTACCTTAATTAGGTCATCCCATACTTCTTGCTCAGCCACAAACCGTTTTGTGATATCATCCCAAGCGAATCCACTAAGTCCATGAAACAAATCGTGGACCTCCCGCCATCTATCCTTAAGACTTTTTTGTCGATTTTTAACATTATTTTTAGTTATACCAATTAATCCAGACTGTCTTAGGGATTTAACTATATTATTATATGCTTGGGTTGTCCAACTACCATCAACCCGATTACCCAACCTTGTCTCATCAAGCATAGCAGTCAACAACCGAAAGTCCATGTCATCAGTCCATTTTGTAAACTCGCGCACTACAGGTGACGAATTCGGTGCAATATCCTTTCCTCTGTTCATTTTAAACCTATTGGAAAGATAATATATGTAATTACGATACCAACATATAATTATTATAAATAGATAATCGTAATGTATGAAAGTGATACTAGCAAAGATTTCGAGTGATTTGATGAAGTCAAAGATAAAAAGGTCAACTCTGCAACGATCAAACAAGTCACTCGAAGAATGGAGTCGAAGACTTAGTGTGTCTTATCGTAAAGCTTAGGTAAAACCACTTTACCTTTTTCCATTGCATGAAGCTCCTTCACTCAATTTGCAAAATGCCTCAAAAATAGTTTTAAACAAATCAAACAAAAGCATTTTGACACAGAACTTTCTTAACAATGTTTTTAACTGATATAGTTTTAAAAGAAACAATTAAAATCACTTAGAATACGTAAAGAAGTGTTTTTACAGTATTTTAATCGATACAAACTTCTTTTAATCGATTAAAACCCTTTTATGACCGATTAGAATTCGAATATGACAGGTCAGAATGAAATATAATCGATCAGACTTTAAAAATGAGCGATCAGATTTATTTTAATCGATTAAAACACGTTTTAATCGATTAAAACCACTTTGGAAGTCAGGATGATCGATCAAAATGAAATTATGACCGATCAGAGTTGGTTATGATCGATCAAAATTAAATTATGACCGATCAGACTTATTTCAATCGATTAAAATGAACTTTCAATCGATTAAAAAGACTTGAAAAGTTATGTACAGATTTTCAATCGATTAAAACGACTTTATATCAGCTAAAATAACTTAGGAAAGTTTTATAAGAAGGTTTTTAAGCAAATCAATCGATTAAAACGCGAATCAATCGATTGAATCACTCTCAGAATATCCAACCTACAACAGAGTAGCTTTGCTTTGCTTTGCTAGAGTCTTTTAGCTAGTCTTATGAGACTAGCTTTGCTTTATATAATACAATAACTTTCCCTATCGGTTATAACTAGAGAAGAAAGAATAAGTTCTGTAACTTCTATCAGCTGTGAACACGTGAAGTTGGTCGCATGCGCCCGTGACCACCTGCATGTACAGACTCGTGACTTCGTTCATGACTTACCTCCTTCCGTCGTGTTTAGAATATATAATTTGTCAAATAATCAAGATTTTAGATAATCTGTTCCAGTAATAACCGCTATTACAAATATATATAAGATAGCGGTTAAACTGGACCGCTATTATATATACACTTTTAAGAGCGGTTACAAAGATAACCGCTCTTAAAAGTAACTCTGTGATAGCGGTTATATGTTAACCGCTATCTAAAGTTTTCAAATGATCGATTATTTTGCCAAAATGATCGATCACTTTTCCAAAACCTCGGACACTTAAGATAGCGGTTCACCTCGAACCGCTATCATATGTTCACATCCGATAGCGGTTCCGTAATAACCGCTATCTAAAGGCTCCAGAATTTGAATTTATTTTAATGTATAATATATATATATATATATATATATATATATACATATTCTAAAATATAATTTATATTAATTACTGTAATATAAAATATATATTCCACAATATTACTAAAATTTATATATATATTATAGAAATAAAAATAAATTATATTTAAGAATATATAATTTTGATAGAAAATTATATAGATATATATATTTTAAAATATAATTTAACATTTTGAATTCCGAAAGGTTTTCTCTAATAACAAATTAAAAAACATAATATTCAAAAAAAATATTTTAAGATTCGAGTCTCGGGTTGTATTTCGCTCGAGCGATTATACTCTCGCTCGAGCGAAATACCATCCTGATCGATTATAATTTCAAATGATCGATCATAATTGGAAGATATCATAGTGGTTCCTCTGTAACCGCTATTTAAAGTATATATTAGATAGCGGTTATGGTTTAACCGCTATTACAAGTTGTATTTCGCTTGAGCGACATTAAACTCGCTCGAGCGAAGATTTTCATTCTCGGGTTGTTTTTCGCTTGAGCGAAACTTATCTCGCTCGAGCGACATCCACATTTTTCGATTATGATCGATTACATTTTCAAATGATCGATCATATCTGAAAATATATAATAGCGGTTAAGATTTAACCGCTATTAGAATTGCTATATAAATCTTAATCGCTATTATATATATTTGTAATAGCGGTTATTACTGGAACCGTTATCTAAAATCTTGATCATTTGACAAATTATATATTCTAAACACGACAGAAGGAGGTAAGTCATGAACAGAAGTCACGGGCTGTACATGCAGTGGTCACGGGCTGTACAGCCAACTTCACGTGTTCACAGCTGATAGAAGTTACAGGACTTATTCTTTCTTCTCTAGTTACAGCCGATAGGGAAAGTTATTGTATTATATAAAGCAAAGCTAGTCTCATAAGACTAGCTAAAAGACTCTAGCAAAGCAAAGCTACTTTGTTGTAGGTTGGATCTTCTGAGAGTGATTCAATCGATTGATTCGCGTTTTAATCGATTGATTTGCTTAAAAACCTTCTTATAAAACTTTCCTAAGTTATTTTAGTTGATATAAAGTCGTTTTAATCGATTGAAAATCTGTACATAACTTTTCAAGTCTTTTTAATTGATTGAAATAAGTCTGATCGGTCATAATTTAATTTTGATCGATTATAACCAACTCTGATCGGTCATAATTTCATTCTGATCGATCATCCTGACTTCCAAAGTGGTTTTAATCGATTAAAACGTGTTTTAATCGATTAAAATAAATCTGATCGCTCATTTTTAAAGTCTGATCGATTATATTTCATTCTGACCTGTCATATTCGAATTCTAATCGGTCATAAAAGGGTTTTAATCGATTAAAAGAAGTTTGTATCGATTAAAATACTGTAAAAACACTTCTTTACGTATTCTAAGTGATTTTAATTGTTTCTTTTAAAACTATATCAGTTAAAAACATTGTTAAGAAAGTTCTGTGTCAAAATGCTTTTGTTTGATTTGTTTAAAACTATTTTTGAGGCATTTTGCAAATTGAGTGAAGGAGCTTCATGCAGTGGAAAAAGGTAAAGTGGTTTTACCTAAGCTTTCGATAAGACGCACTAAGTCTTCGACTTCCATTCTTCCGAGTGACTTGTTTGATCGTTGCAGAGTTGACCTTTTTATCTTTGACTTCATCAAATCACCGAGATCTTTGCTAGTATCACTTTCATACATTACGATTATCTATTTATAATAATTATATGTTGGTATCGTAATTACATATATTATCTTTTCAATAGGTTTAAAATGAACAGAGGAAAGGATATTGCACCGAATTCGTCACCTGTAAGTGCGCGAGTTTACAAAATGGATCTGATGACATGAACTTTCGGTTGTTGATCGCTATGCTTGATGAGACAAGGTTAGGTAATCGGGTTGATGGTAGTTGGACAACCCAAGCATATAATAATATAGTTGAATCCCTAAGACGAGTCTGGATTAATTGGTATAACTAAAAATAATGTTAAAAATCGACAAAAAAGTCTTAAGGATAGATGGCGGGAGGTCCACGATTTGTTTCATGGACTTAGTGGATTTGCTTGGGATGATATCACAAAACGGTTTGTGGCTGAGCAAGAAGTATGGGATGACCTAATTAAGGTACTATTGTATGAATTATCATTTGTTGATATAGCAAAACATAACAATTACGAGTGTTAACCATTCTCATTATTTTGTAGGCGAAGCCTTCTGCAGCTAAATGGAAACTGTCAACTATAAGACATTATGATTTGATGGAAGAATTGTGGGGTGCTGATCGAGCCACTGGACATATGGCAAGAACTTCGCGTCAGGCCCGAATGAATATCAGTTCTCGAAGGGCAACAGTCGACTTGAACGTTGATGTGGATCCCACACCAGAGGAGCAGCCATTTCACTTTGGCTTTGATGCAGGATTTGATACAGCTTATCGATCACCTCCACGCATGGGTTCCGACAGATCCGGCTGAGGGTGCTCACTCAATTCCATCTGTTGCGTCTACTCGGTTCGAGTGGAACCTCTTCATCTCTGGGCACAAAAAGAAAAACGCCTATGGTTGATGTGATGGAAGGTCAATTTGAAAAACTAACAACGAGGCTCGGACACATTTACAGATTACCTCGGCAAGGTAATACAATCACCCAACGATTATCCGACATAGCTGAAAGACAGTGGTCGCCATTGAATGCGTAAATGATTTAATTAATGAGCAAGTTAATGTGATGAGACGATCATCAACATTTCAACATTCTGAGTCGATATATGGGACATGTTAGTTGGCATGAACCTAAATGACGAGCAACTTATGCTTCAGATGTTATAATCATTTGTGTACTCACCCATCACATGTTAGACGACTTTTTGGCTTGCCCTCATATCTTCGTCTCTCCCAGTTGTTCATGTTCTTGAATGGAGGTGATTGAATGATCTCGAACCTGGAGGACTTGACTCGCAAAAGATGGATAACATTATAATTATTTGTTTGAAGAACATTAGTGTGCATAGATTTATAATTTTAGTAATCTTTCCTTTAATTATTATTCTATTTTCACTTGTATTTTATATTTGTTTTAAATAATAATATACAATTACATTATTAGTTTTCATAATTATTTGTTATTATCAATCAATATTAATTATTATTTTATATTTTATAATTATTTAATTATTAGTAAAATTTATTTTTTAATATGTCAACATTATTTAAATATGGATATGCAATGTACATAATTTTGTAATTATTTATTTATATAATTTTTAATAACTATCTAAAAAAGTTAATTTTTTAAATTTGTTTCTAATTACAAACACTTTTAAATTTGTTTTTTCTTTTAAATATATAATCAATGTTAAAATATGGATAATTAATTAAAAAATTATATTTATAATCATTTGAACCTTATTTTATACAAAGGGTAAAATGGTAATTTTTTTAAATAATCAATTAAAATTATAATTTTTATATCTCATATCAATCAAATCATTCACAATTTCCCATAAACTTTCCTATCACTTTCCATTCATCCAAACAACTTTAACTTTATCTCCATTTCTCTTCAAATCCCTCCTTTTCCACTCTCTCATTTCCACTCTCTCAAATCACTCCAACCAAACAAAGCCTAAGTGTTGAGAAATAGTGTAGAAAAGGATATCCCGTTAGTTGTATTTGCTGATATTAGATTGTTTTCTTGTTCAAAATTGATTGTGTTGCAAGACATTCAATTTTTTTGGTTACTCTTTTGATTTTATGTATAATTTAATTTTTCTCCTCATCTTCTGTCTAAACTAAATAACCTCACGATATAATTATGTTCATTTTTCCATCAAATCAAATATTCAAAGAAATCATTCTATCTATCTATCCATATTCTCTTTTTCAATTGTCTTTTCTTATAAGCTAAAGTTTGTTGTTGAAAATTAGGAATTGAACAAAACCAAATAAATACAGATACAAAACATCATAATCATAAGTGATTGACCCTCCAACACTTTGTTTAAGTTTGTTGCTATCTTGTCTTATATCCACTGTGATTTGTCAATATTCATCTAGTGGCAAACTGAAAGCAGTTTTCCAGGTGATAGAGTTTTGTTAATGAAAAGTTATTTTTAACAAATTTACTGTGCACACTCACTATGCATCCTATGACAATGGCCATGACAGCAAGGTTTTCCACACTTCCTTTGTCGTCTTGTCTTCTTCACTCTTGAGGCTAGTGCCCCTAACTACTCACTACAATCCAAAAAGACAATCACGGATTTATTATTTTTGTTGATGAGAGATAAAATAATTAATTAGCCATCAAATTCCGCTTTCTTTCAATCCTTTAATCACTCTCTTCTTGTCTTCTTTCTTTCTATATGGAATTTTGTTATTTAAAAACTCTTTAAATCTCTGATTTGGAGGATTCCTAAACTGATAAAAAATAATCTCTTGTTTGGTTTCTGTCAATTATAAAGAGTGTCACGGGCGCCACATTTTTCATTTGTCTCATAAAGGAGTCATGGATTCTTCTCACCAACTTTCGTAGTACAACTTTCAATATTTTTTTCATTTTCTCCAATGGGTGAGATAGGATTGTCAAAATAACCTTTATAAGTAAATTAATATAATAATAAAACAACTTTAACACTTTTTTCTTCATATGATTTTGACACATCTTAGATTTTCATTTGGTTGTGCGTGTGTACATTATATTTACACAAAAATTGTCGTTAGTCACTTCATAATGCTATGCAGTTTTATTCAACCTTCATCTTTTGAGAGACATATATGATTGAATCCCTCTCAATTTCTTCCTTATGTGTCTCTCACTAATTTAAATTTTGTCTTCAACTTCTTTCATGATTGTTTAATATGTGTTATAGAAGTCACATTAAGCATTAAAAATCTGAGAACACGTGGGGTGACTAATGCTTCTGCCGCATGGTGTCATATTCTTCATAATCCCACCTGAAGATATATAAGCAAATTATAGTATCTAAATGACACTAATTTTAGTACAAAACACATGAAAGTGGTAACACCTTGTTACGAAGAAATAATCAAAATGGAGAAAAGCAACTATGCAACCTCCATTGAACTGAAGCAAGAAGCAGTGGCAATTTGTCAATAAATAAATCTTTCACTGCACTGGGACTGATACACCACCTTAATCTAACTTTATCGTGGAAATTAGTAAAATATGTGTGTGTATGAGCACAAGGTTGTTCTGTTCATAGTAGTCTCTCTGCCCCACCAATTGTCTCTAGTTGTCAAAGAAGGAAGGGTTTTGCTATTTCATTATTATTTTTTTGAGGTTTCTTAAGTGTGGATTCACATGTTTCTTAAGAGTTTAACTTTTACCTTCCGCCCATGGAATTTTCCAAGCTCTGCCAATGCTAGAAGTATTGTTTTCAAGAAACAAATGTTTTGGGTCTTGTCCTTTTCACAAAACAACAGTTCTGGTTTGTTCCATAAATTGTTTTCCCATTGCTCTGGTGTCACTACGTGAGCCACTTTTTCAACTTAACATCCGTTTGTTCTTGCTTCAAGTTACCAACTCCATCAAAACCTGTAATTTGTTCTCTCATTTATTCTGAGGTTGTACTTGGAGACTGGAAAGGGATGGGGCTTGTTTTTGCCTTGATGCTGCAGCTCTGCATAACTGGCCTTGCAGTGACAGCTCAAGAATCCAAAGGTTGGTGCGTGCTTGGTCTTAAGAATTAGAATTTGAAGTTAATATAATCCTTTGTAAACTTATGCAGAGTAGATTGTGACAAAAAAAAAGTGGAAAACTCAAGGTTAATTTGATCTGGAGCAAATATTTTCATTTTACAATGTTGTTATAATAATGTACCACAGAGGTCCTATACATCTGTGCTGAATAATTTCCCATCAAATTGAACATCAGATCTTTTTCTTTCCATTGTCTTCTTCATTGCTTACAAAATTTACTTTTAATTATCATATGTTGAAGATAAAACAAGCTACCGCTGCGTTTTGAAACCATTATCTCTCCCTATATTCTTGTTCTTGAGAGATGACACGCAACTAGAAGTTTAGAACCAATAACATTGGCAACTTGGAACAATATGACCAACATTAATCTTTTTTAACCAGGTTTTTTAAGTAATCTTCATAGTTTCCCAGCTGCTGAAGTAGCTGAGAATTACTGATTTGTTTTTTCATCAAGTTGTGTGTAGGATAATGGCTTTTATGCAAAGTATAAGCACAGTTGCACATTTTATTAGTATATGGCTGTAATGCCTATAATTGTTTTAAGATATGGAGTTCTTCTAGCGAAGGTAGTTTTTTCCTGTGTCTTGAATTTTTATACCTTTGTAATTAGCCACTGTTGGAGGCTAGTGCATTTCTCTAGAATCCAATTGCCTGAAGTCTTGAAATTTGTAGACGAAGAAGAGTGAAGATTGTTAGCATTTCTCTCTGAATTGGACACAGTTGCTTTAAATTTATATCAAATTTGATCATTTGGATCCTCGCACATTTCAAAACCAACCAGAAACAAATATTGAAATAAATATCTAGTTTCCAAAAATTGTTAAACTAATGCTGATATGATCTCATAAGCTTGATTCTTGAACTTGCCGATAATTTCTTCTTCTTTTTATCTCATGGAACTTTTGGGCATTCCAACTGATAATATTTTCTTTAAGGGTCCATTATATCTCCATCTTCAACATTGCTTCTTGTCTTTCCTATATCAGAAACACTAAGTCCTATTTATCACGGGGAGGGAAGCGAGGCACCAAACTTACCACCAGATGGAGATGGTATATCCCAATCTCATACAAAATGGTTTTGATGTTTAATTTAATTGTTCACCATCCCTATTAATCTCCACTGGTATTTGATACCGCTGTTATTCTTTCAGGGTTTATTTTATCCCCATCTCCGGCGAACATACATGTGTATCATTCCCCTAGCTTCCCGACAGTACCAAACGGTAAATCCATTCTTTTGATCCATTAAATTATATTGTGGTCATCTTACCAAAAGATTGTATTTTCATGATCCAGGGCCATTTTTTCAGCCTCCAAAGATACTACCACCTCCTACAGCAGCTCCATCCCCTTACAAGATTAAAGACATTGAATCATCCAAATCTCCAGATCCAAGCACTATAGCATTACCACCACCATTTGAGCTTGTTCCCTCACCATCAGTAGTTCAAGGGACCAAGCCACCATCTATAAAAACAAGTCCACCTCAAATTAATGCACCTGCGGTTAGACCTCCTGTCTCCTCACCAACTGCTCCAGGTACTTGTCTCTTTCTTGTTTATGGGTGGGGGTAGTTTATGTCAGCTTATAATTGGTGTTGACCCAGGTTCCTGTTAATCTATTGGATTTTGAACAGAAACAGTTGAAAGATCTTCTGGCAGATCACCAAAAACTTCACCTGTCAGCCAACCAATTGAACATGGAAATCTGGCACCTAATTCCGATAGTAGGCATGCAAATAAGAGTCACCTTGCAGAGCCATTTTCACCAGGTATATATAAAAATCTTGTGATGTTTATCGCTAGAACTTGTATTGGATGACTTTCCTTTTCATAGTCAACAGCTTTCAATTGTATCTGATACAAATTTGCTCTTCTATTGAATATTTGAACAGCTCCAAGTGCAACACCTTCTGCTAATATGCCCAAAAATTCACCAGGCAGCCAACCAACTGAACATGCAACTTTTCCTCCGAAAGAGGATACGAATAAAGGTACTCAGAACATGTTGCATCCCCACCATGGAAAGTGGAAAATAACCCACCAGAGGTCAACCCTATTGTCCCAACAACAACTTCATCCATATTACCTAGTAAATTTTGTCTTATTTTTTATGAAAGAGAAGAGGAAGATAAAGTTTAAATTAATATCAAAGTTATCTATTTTCTCTTTATTCGTTTGTTGAATTCGTGCAGAACCAGTTACACCACCTTCAAGTGCATTTCCATTTAAACCACCATTGGTCCATCCAATTTTTCCAGTAGCATCTCCATCAAAATTACCAGGTGCAAATTTTGAGAAAGGAGGCTGTTCTATGATTTTCCGTTCTATTGTCATTTGTTCTTAAAATACTGTACAATTGCATTTTGCTATTAAATCATTCAGCTTCTTCATTTCCATGTTTATAACATCTCCACAAATCGCTTAAATTAACGAAAATTTGATGTGTAAAACTCATGTATATTTTGCTGCCTGTTTGAATTAGTATTGCTGTTGATAATCCAAAAGTGGTGTGATTGTACTCTCCTGTTCAAAATCACTTAATAATGTGTAATTGAGAAATATGAATTCAGATGACTTTACCATCAAATTGAGATTAAAAAAAGATCAATCTCAGGACTAATATGTAATTTTCTTTAACATGCTTAATTTTACTCCTTTCACAAAGAAATAACAAAATCATGATCATGTTGTTGTTTACACAAAGGTTTTTGTGATGAATTGATGTTTGTTGCTATATGTTCAACATAATTAGACAGAAATTTAGCTACTGGACATGCAGGAGAATATGTTTTCGTCTTAGTTGTTTAGTTACAACTCTCAGCATTCAATTTTCTAGTAGGACGTAGATAATTAAATCTATTTTACTTTTCATTTTTTTTCTTAATATTCAAATGTTCTCCTGCAGCTATAATTCTAGAGTGCTCAGCATGTTGTATCTGCTTTAATTTCTTATATCTTTAAATTCATGGACACTTGATTAACACATAGCATGCCGTGCAGAGCCTGTAGCCTCTCCCACTCCGTTGAGAAACATCAATTGGAAGAAAGGTGGAGCACCAGTTGTTGCTCCTTTGTCCAGAAATCCAAAGCCACTTCCAGCTGTAATACACTCCCCTGCTCAAGGTAGGCTAACACTATTTCTATATCAAAAGTTTTTTTCTAATATACTTCCAGCTATAATAAACTTATTCTATTGCAGAAGTTGCATTCATCTAAAAAATTGTACATTGTTCCAAGAGCATAAGCTACACAAGATTATCATAACAATGGAGTTCAGCTTAAAAATTGTCAAAACAATACAAAATTGACATCTTACTGGAATGTTATTGGCAATTCAGTAACCACTTACCAAAATTAAAATTATATTTTATATGCAACCAACTATTCTTTTTCTGCTGTAGCTCCCGCAGCACAAAAGTCAATGCAATCGCATCATGCTGCCGAGCCATTGATCTCATCTCCTAAATCTCCTTCGAATAAAGAACATCGTTCTCCCGCATTGTCATCCTCATTTCACAAACATCCTCATACAAAGGAGATAATCATCAACTCTGCTCCTGCATCATCATATATGGTTTCCCCACCCATTTCAAAACACGAAGGTTTGCTATACACATGACTTGGTTAAAATTGTGCTAAAAAATGAAGTTCTTTGCTAATATATAACAAATTTTTATTTTACACATTTGATGTAGAAGTTCCTCCTTTATTGTCTTTAAGGAGTGGACAAAGACATTATGTTGAACCACCAATGATTTCAAGTACCTATATTAGTATCATAGTTTTTTTATAAGTTTATTCTATGAGAATAGAAGGAAACAAAAGGCGTTTCTAATTGCTCTTATTATAATTTGTTTGAATGGTTAGATTCTTCAGTTTTCCCATTCTCTTCCCCTATTCATTCACACATGGACCAAGTTTCACCTGCTCGTTCTCCATCAACCAAACTCGCATCTCACCGAACTGGAAGTATGAAAGGCTGAACTTTCATCCTTTTTCTGGGTTACAGAAATTCCATACTTATTTTTCGTTAAAAATAACTAAGAAAATCATGTCCCTTCATTACTTAGAAATTACATAATTATTACTCTACATTATTCTTTGGTTTTATTATTGCATGTACCATTTTCCCTCCTAAAGAAGCTCCATATGAGTCTTCTTCGAAGAGACCTAATATGCCTTTCCTGCCTCCAGTTCAAGCACTGCCACCACCACCTCCCAATGAAGGTTAATTCTTTCTTTTCTTAATAATGCTGCTACCCCCCATTTTGGACTTTTATCAGCCTAATTCATCATGTTGAATTATACATATTTCAGATTGTTTATCAACTGTCTGCACAGAACCTTATACAAATTCTCCCCCTGGAGAACCTTGCAGATGCGTATGGCCCATGCGAGTTGGTCTTCGCCTTAGTGTTTCACTTTATACCTTCTTCCCTTTGGTTTCAGAACTAGCTTCTGAAATTGCCGCTGGGGTTTTCATGAAACAAAGTCAAGTTCGCATTATGGGAGCAAATGCAGTAAACCAACAACCTGAGAAAACTGTTGTCCTTATTGATTTGGTTCCACGTGGGGAACAGTTTGATAATACTACAGCCTTTCTGACTTCTGAGAGATTTTGGCACGAAAAGGTCCTTATCAAAGCTTTCTACTTTGGATCCTACGACGTGTTATACGTGAGTTATCCAGGTACGTAAATTTCATTTTTTTGTATGACCCCATTTTTCTGTCTCTTTTTATGAGAAATTTCATGGGGTCCTAATTCTATATATATATATATAGGTTTACCTCCCTCTCCTCCTTTACCTCCTTCAAGCCTAAACTCGTTCAGTGGTGTTCCATATCCCACTGATGGCAATAATGGAAGGACAATAAAGCCCTTTGGGGTTGACATACAGACGAGACAACATGAAGGTGGACTTAGCAGAAGCATAATTGCAATTATTGCCGTTTCAGTATCTTTAGCAGCTGTCATATGTGCTGCTGCTGCTGCTTGGGTCATGTTCAAGTTCAGAGATCACGTTAGTCAGCCAGCAGCAACCGTACGACAGCTTTCGTCTCCTTCACTTACCAAAGAACCAGGTGAACTAGCTCCTGCAATTTTCCCTGTCAGTTTATTGACGTTGGTTAAAAATTAAAAACATTTTTTGATATATTACAAATTTACTGTTGAGGTAGGAAAAAGGGTGTTTAAAAAAAAAAAAGTCAATTTCAAAAACTAGAATAAAATGGTATATTTTGAAATAAAATTATTCTTGATCTATTCTTCTGAACACAGTTTAATTGTGAGATGTGACAGACAACTTGATTCTTTTATCATTTTGGATCACTTTTACTTACAGAACATGAATTTCACAGGTACTGCTGGATCACATAGAGGTGGGGGAGTTGGTTCGGTTTCCACATCATTTCGTTCTAGCATTGCTGCTTACACAGGATCTGCTAAGACTTACACTATGAATGACATTGTGAAAGCTACTAATGATTTCCATGCTTCAAGAATACTTGGAGAGGGCGGTTCTGGGCGTGTGTATAGTGGTATCCAGGAAGATGGGACGAAAGTGGCGATAAAGGTTTTAAAGAGGGAGGATCATCATGGTGATCGTGAATTCTTAGCTGAAGTTGAGATGCTCAGCCGTCTTCACCATAGAAATTTGGTCAAGTTAATTGGTTTATGTATTGAAGACAGCTTTCGCTGCTTGGTTTATGAACTTGTTCCAAATGGAAGCGTGGAATCTCATTTACATGGTACAATCTGCTTGTTATTTGCGTACTTCGTTCTTGAGGTTTGTTAGTTCTTCAAAATAATGTTAATATTTTATTCTATTGTCTTCTGATAGGGGTTGACAGGGAAAACAGCCCCCTCGATTGGAGTGCCCGGTTGAAGATAGCTCTTGGTGCAGCTCGTGGTTTAGCTTATTTGCATGAAGATTCAAGTCCCCGTGTTATACATAGAGATTTCAAATCTAGCAACATATTGTTGGAAAATGATTTTACACCAAAAGTATCTGATTTTGGATTGGCTCGAACAGCAACTGATGAGAACAAACACATATCAACACGCGTCATGGGAACTTTCGGGTATGAAGTCTTCTTCCTTTTATTTACCTGTTTTGGAAAATTTTATCTTTTCAGATTCCAGCCATCCATTTCCTGTTGATTTGTCGTGTCATGTCAAATGAATTATTTCTTTGGCCATGCCAAAAGACATTCGCCTCTGGTCGTTTATTTTGAGTATCATTCACGAACATGTTGTTATAAATGTTGTTATAAATTAAGAGATATTGCAAAACTTAGAACGTATTCTCACGAGTTATAGAAATCGTTTCAGAGAACGTGTTCTTGTTCTTACATGATACAGAAGATCATTTCAGAGAACATGTTCTCACACGTTGTAGAAGACTGTTTCAAAGAATGTACAAACGTTTAAGAGAATGTTACATACCCATTACCAAGTATTTCTGTTACATACTTTCTCTTATCAATAGAGATCACTTCACACTTTTCAAAAACACACCTCTCTCGTCTTCTTTTCTCTACTCTTCTTTTTGTTATCCTAGGTTAATTTACTCTTTTGAGAATTTCTTGCTAGTTTCTAAGATCCTCGGATATTCCGAGAAGTTTCTGTTGTATCCTGAGGGACTTGCGCAATACACTGCGGATAAGTCCTTAAGGACAGTGCTTATACACGTCTTAGAAATAAAGTTTGTTCGTATCTCTAAAAACTTTTCTATCACATGTAAGCTGAAATATTTTAACAATAGTAATTGTTTCCTTGACTAACATTAGCTATTGTTTTGAAAGAAGAGAAAATATAGCAATAAATAAAAGGTGACAACTATTTCTGGTGATTTGTCATGGGAACTGAACTAGGTATCCATCTATAACTTCATCTCCATCCAAGTTATCCAAATGGAACTATATTTATATCTTGTAAGCAAAAATTATCTTCCGATATTGCGTTTTATAGTGCTGGTAAATCAACCAGTCCAAATATTTTAATGGCTTCAAAAAAGGGAGAGGAAGTTTTTTTAAGAGGATACATTATACTTATGGCATTCCATCCTGTTAGTTGCTGTAATCTACCTTTGCATTTCTCTTTTCTTATCATATGCATTCAATAGAACAGCTGTTGAATTTTAAATACATAACAAAATCGGCACTGGTCAAAACCTAGTTTCTCCTAATTAATTTTCACTATCATGCCTTTGCTGACATATATATCTTGAAAAATTAATATAGGTATGTGGCGCCGGAGTATGCAATGACTGGACATCTTCTTGTTAAAAGTGATGTGTACAGCTATGGTGTTGTTCTTCTTGAACTTTTGACTGGAAGAAAACCTGTAGACATGTCACAAGCTCCTGGTCAAGAGAATCTTATTGCTTGGGCTCGTCCACATCTCACAAGTAAAGAAGGATGTGAAACAATGATAGACCCGTCTCTAGGAGCTGATGTGCCTTTTGATAGTGTGGCTAAGGTTGCGGCCATTTCTTCAATGTGTGTGCAACCAGAGGTATCAAACCGTCCCTTCATGGGTGAGGTTGTGCAGGCTCTAAAACTTGTATGTAATGAATGTGATGAAGCAAAAGAAGAAGCAGGTTCAAGAAGGTGTAGCCTGGAGGATTTATCTGTTGATTTAGATCTTGAAATAAGCACTGTTTCTGGTCACCTAACAGATAATCTCCAAAGCCAATTCTCAGCTACTAACTTTGATTCTGGGGTTGATATTGAAAGAGGCTTAGCAGCATCGGAACTGTGCAGTTCATCAGCAAGATTTACCAGGGTGGAGTTTGGATTGTTCAGAAGCAACTCTTATTCAGGTCCTCTGAGAACTGGAAGAAGCTGGCGGTTGTGGCAGATAATTAGAAGTCTTTCTAGAGGCAGTGTCAGTGAACATGGAACTATGTTAAAGTTGTAATCAGATTCCCATGAAGAATTTTTTTTTTTTTTTTTTTTACTTTTCTGTGGCTATTGCACTACCTGGATTTGTTAATATGCACTTCATAATCCTAACTTTGCAAGAGCCATTCACTCAGCTTGAGAGTCTTACTAGGCTTAACTTAGAAACAAAAGCATGTTGTAGATAAAGTGGCCGTGCTTTGCTGCTATTCTGCTGAAGTCCTGTAACCGGTTCCCATTCCGAGGAGACAAAGCAATGCAAATCTACCTTGATGGTGTAGGATAACTGAAGGAGGTATTCCTACTTATGGTTTAGTTGATTGATGAAGGCTATCTGCTTAGAACTATGACCAAGTCCTGATTCTTGGCACCTAAAAAATGTTAGTCCTATCGCGAAGAAGACTCATTTCATTTTCATGTAAATATTTCATGTCAGTATAAAAACAACAGTGAAGGCTACACAATTGGTTACCATCTACACTAAAATAAATCATATTTATGTAATGGTATTCATGTTGAAGTAAACCGGTTTAGAAATCATACTTTCATAATCAAGTAATGACAACGATTTTTAATGTGGGGACAGTGGACCTCCTAAAAAGAAAAAATGGTAATGACGTATACTATCTTTGCGTTCTGATTGTAATAACAGCCGAGTTTGTTGATGGGTTGATTTTCATAGTTTAGATTTTAAAGAATTGGCCATGTTTCATTAATTACACATTTTCATGAATTCAATTTACATTAGATAAGAAGCTATCATGGATAGTTTCTAAATTTCGGTCACATGGATTACGATAAAATAAAAATTTAACTTTAGACACTTTATAAAACTAAACAAAGATTATAAGAAAATCAAAATAAATAAATAAAATATTGTTCAAAGATATTTTTAATCCCACAAATAACCCGACTCCTCTTAATCCCCGAAATATATATATATATATATATATATATATATATATATATATATATATATATATATATATATATATAGATATAGATAGATAGATAGATAGATAGATAGATAGAGAGAGAGAGAGAAAAAAAAGAGATACATTTTGGTCTCTTTTTACAGAAATGTGACATATATGACCAGTATTTGTATAAATTAGGGACTAAAATCATTTTTTTCTTTTAAAAATAAAGACTATATCTAATACACTTTTATAAATAATGAAGTAAAAGAGGAAAGTTTATTTTTGAGGGACTAAATACAAAAACTGTCATATTTAAAATATGTTTAACCTCAGTAAAAAGGATAGATTACTAAATCTAAAATGTATTATTTAAAAGTTAACAAATAGTTTATCGATATACAGATTAGTTTAAATTGAGAAACATAAATATAAAAATGAATCAAATTTATTTGTTTTAGATATGAAGTAAAAAAGGCAACTAATTGAAAAGCTCACAAACTAGCTTATTGAATCGAAAATGTTTGCTAAAATTAAGAAATAAGTCAACTGAAACATATTAGTCAGTTGAGATGAAAAATTATTCAAACAATAAATAAAGATAAAAAAATAAGTAATTTATAAACTAGGTTATTTTCGTAAAGTCGCTTGAAATAGCTTATAAAAATAAGGTAAAATTTATTTACATAAATTCGAGTATCAAACAAGTTAACGAAGTGATTTAAAATTCCCGATCAATCCAATCCTGTCAACACTTTTTTTATCATGTTAATTTAAAATTAAAATGATTAAAACAAAAAAAATAGTCTAAAAATTAATTAATTGAATTACTTTTTTTTGTTTCTATGAGGCAGTACTTAAAATTGAAAAAAAAAAAAAAAAAAAAGCGCTTCTAGATCAATTACTAGATAATTTGCAAAACTTAGATTGGGGTGGGAATAGGAGCTTTTCTTGGGTCAACTTGTAACCCAATGTTAGAGTTTGGGCCTGACAAGTTGGGCTGTAGAAGATCGAAATGCTAAGTTGGGCTTAGTGGAAGTGTAAGGTGAGGTGACTCGCGCTGACGCTGAAATATAGAGCAGAGTCAGCTAGAGAAGCAAGGTGTCTGTACATCGGAACGTGCAAGATCCAGTGTTGTAATCTCTGCATTCTCTGATGGTAATTCAGTTTCATTTTCCTTCTTTCATCTCAATTTCAATTTCAATTTCAATTTCAATTTCGATATCCATTTCCATTTCGATTTCCTCATCTTATGTCTTTAATTTCTTTGAAAGGCTCCAAAACCGATCACGAGTCCTGTGCCCGATTCGTGGTATCCCACACTCTCCGTCTTCACCTTCGCCATCGGCCTCGTCTTGACCGCCTCTTTCTTCATGTGAGTTCCTTCTCGATCTACTTTTTCAATTTCGATTTTCATCTTTCAATTAGCTTGCAAATTATGAAAAGGGTTTCGGTGACTTTTTGAATCTTTCGGATTTAACTCAACATTAAGAAAGCTGGGTTTCATTAATCTATGAGTTTATTGGAAAATGTCTCTTTGTTGCTACCTTAGTCTCAGTAAGTGATAGCAAATACGAAGTCAACAGAGGGCAAGTTTTCTGAGATGGGAAACAAGAAACTCAGAATTGGAGTTTCACACCAGTCATTTCTGTAGTAATGTTTAGTGGTTAGCATAGGTCGTTAAGGTGAAACTTCCAGTTCTAATTGGAAGACATTACAAAAAGTACTTAGGCAAGTTTTGTGTTTATGATAAGTTTTTGTCACTGATGGAATGTAGATTTCTCTTGTTATAAGCACCAAATGTGGAACAATCTTAAGTCAACTGGCTGCTTGGGGTAGAGATTTTGTACACTAATAAGTTTGACATAGGATGTAATTTGTTAAATTCAGACCAACAAAGGAGCTTGCAGAATTACATTCTTCTATACCAAGGGTAATACTGTGGGTATGTTCAGGATGTTGTTACTTCCATATTAATTTAATGGAAAATATGCTTAACTTAATGATTTTTTTCGTGTGACTTCAAAATTGGCCCCTTTTTTCACATTTGTTGTTTAACCAGCCAAATGAGCCGATGCGCAACGAAGTATAGACACATCTAAATAGTAGTTCAGTCAATCTCATCCATACCTGGGTTACACGCTTTGTTGGAAAGCTGCTATAATTCTTGTTAGCCCTGACCCTGACTCACCTTAGTTGTCGCCTCTTTTAAGATTGCTTTAATTAACATCAAAGGTGGTGGTTTAGTCCCATATCCAATAATGATGTGACTAAGATATAGTTAGAGTCTTACTTTATAAGCCGGTTTCATGGAATTGAGTTAAATCCACTGTCTAAGAGATATAGAAAGTTGCCATGTCAAAATGGCTATTTATCATCCTTGATCTGATGTCTTGTCTGGCTTTGTGTTATCTCGTGAGAACTTTTGTTGTTGGTACATGCTTATATATATGAAATCTTTCCCCAGAGCGGAATAATATTATTATTTTGTGACCTATTAGTGATATGTTGTAGGTGTATGTTTGGCATGGACTTTATTTTCTTATATTTTGTGCTATTTAACTATGTTTAAAATCTTAAAAGACATCAGGAATTTCCCCTTATCCTGTTAGATCTAGTTTCATGAACTATGAATATTCATACAACGCTAACACTGCTGTCATTGTATCTATATTCCTCTTTAGACATAAAAAAAATTGATGTGTATTATTTGCAGATATGAAGCAACCTCTTCTAGGAAAAGTCGTTCACTTGTCCAGGAGCTGACAACTGGAGCGGTGGCATCAATCTTCTTGGTATATATATTTTTGTTCAATCATTTTTTGACGTGAAACTGGTATGATATGGTAAACTTATCATGTGTCTATTTTCTTGACAGGGTTTTGGGTCCTTGTTCCTCTTAATTGCGTGCGGCGTTTATGTCTAATTAAGCATTGAATTGGAGGAAAATTTTGCTAAACAGATAGCTTTAAATGAAAAATTGCATTGGACGATTTATTTTGATATCTGACTCACAGTCATGTTCTTAATCTATCAATGACAATGTTGGTGAAGTGTAATGTTGAAGAAGATTATGATATATGAGATAGTTTATAACCGTGAATCTGTTTTAAATTTTTCATATGTTAAATGCTGATGAACGTCATGGTTGATAGTATCAACTGCGTTATTTTCTCTGATCCGGGTTGGGTGATTTTATGTGTGCTGAGCGAAAAGTGCAACTGATTAATCAAATTTTCTATCCATTAAGGAGAGAAAAAAATGGTGGACTAACAATTTATTTTTAATTCTCTCCAATTGTTTAAAATGTCACAATTATTACGATTTGTCAAATTAGTATAAATCAACAATTATAATATCACCTATCGAGTGAATTGCCAATATTCCAAATAGAACTAAAACTGATATACTCTGATTTTTACTTTTTGAGCGAATGAACTTTTCTTCATGCAACACTCTTTGTTTTAAATTGTGGAGAGCATTTGTGTTATTAAGAGTCTATCGACATTCTTAAGACTTTTGTAATGAAATGATAAGAATCTCGTAAATCAGTATAATAGGCTCCAAACATTTTTTTCTCTTATTTTCTAGGAGTAAATGCAATTTTAATTTTCTACTAACTGCAAATATGTAATTTTGATTCTCAGATTCCAGCAGCATAAATTGAATTATCCGAATATTTCTTAAGTCTGTTTCTAAAAATAGTAAATAAACAAATGTCAAGTCTTATAGTTATTGTTTTATTTGGGCTGCATTTTTTTTTGTTTTATGATATTTATATTTAAACCCAAGCAATCAATTCACTCTCTTGGACTCTTTACGTAACAAAAAATGTAGAGGCTAGAGCAGAGCTGTGAATCTATCATTAAATGTATGCACTTTCATTCTACATTTCCATAGTTTTTTACTTGCAATAATTAAATTAAATCCTAATATCTGTCTTTATTTTTTAAGTGTTTATCTCTGGATTTTAAACCTTTAAATATTTTATTTTTAAATTCTACCAAAGTATTTTCAATCTTTCTTCTCATATTATTTCTTGTAAGAATCAGATAAGAATCTCTAATTATTTTTAATTTGTATTAATAGTTTACCATTTATGTTGTGTAACAAGATTTTTGGCTTAAAAATATATTTCGGGATTGAAACAATTCCAGAGATTTGGAATATAGTTTCAAACATATTTCAAAAATGGGTTATAGAATCATTTTTAGAATCGATTTTTCGTCGATTTATTCTAGAAAATTAATTCTAAAAATATATTTTAGAATCTATTTTTAGATCATGTTTCTGAAAATTTCTGAAAATTTTTGTTTGGAATATATTTTCTTGAACCGCATCTCAAAACATTTAATATGAGGTGCATTTTTAAATTAGCTTTTTTAAAAATGCATTTTGGAATAGATATTTTTAAATTTATTTTAAACAAAACTACTCTAAAAATAGATTCTGAATTGGGTATTTTATAAAATTCAAATACGCACAAATTTTGCAGAAAAATAAAAGGAGGAGTTAAGATTTGAAACAGAAGAAAAAATATTTTAATTATTTTACTTGGCGCAGGACAAAATTAATGGAGATACCGGACGAGAAATAGCAGAAGAAAGTACCTCAATGTTCCTTCCCCACGTAAACTTCTGGACCCGTACAAATGGTCCCATTACTTTGTTCCTTTTCCTGCTTCTACCAAATGTTTGCTCTCAAAATTCCTCCTATTTTTGCTGAGCCTTGGGCTGAGAACCTACAATTTGTGTGTTCAAATACTCTATTTATCCTTAACAGTGCGTAATCAACCAACAAAATGCCTTCTGGAATTTTTGCCACGAATTCTGACATTTTAATTTTCTCATAGATATTTAAAATCTAAATTGCAAACACAGGAAAGGAAGTGATTAAATTCCGCATCGAATGTTAATCACAAGGTGGTGTTTGATATCATGAATATTCCTAGATTCTTAAGAAAGTGAACTGGAAATATGGAAGATTCGACTGAGTCTGTAATAATTTTATGAACTTGGACAAACATGATCGGCCAAGATAAAGTAAAAGAGAGGGTGACTTAAGCTTCCCCGTTGATACCAGCACCTATTGATCAATAATTCTTTTTTATATCAACCATTTTATATCTTGTGTATCAGTTGCATAGTTAAGAAACATTGAATATATTTTTTTACTCACTTTCTTAAGAATTTTGTAATTATTTTATAAACAACTATAAAATGAAATTTATATTGTCAACATAACAAATATTTTACGATGAAAAAAATATGTTAAACTTCTTTAATAAATGCCCCAAGTTTATAAAAAAAAAATCGCGAAAATTCTTTAAGTTGTACTACTATTAAAAAAATAATTATACTTCATGACTTGGTGAATGCCTGAAAAAGAAATAATGATAAAATTAGTGTGCTCCATGGTTGGTTGGTCTTGTTATTTCTGATGTGTCATGTTTTTCATTCACAATTTTCGACAGAATTGATCTTGATATAAACCATTGTCTGATTCTCTTACAACCAAATCGCTCCCATCGATTATCGCCAATGTCAAGTAGAATAGAACAACAATTCTCGAACTGCTCAATCTTCAAATCATATCATAATTATGTTTTTACAAATTGGTATTAGAGATTGAGTCTGGTTAGACTCTAGTCCAACTGGATTAGTAAAGTGGGTCAAGATAAACCCATTTAAGGGAGATAGACTTGATTGATATCTAATGGGTCCGATACGTAAATAATACGGGAAATAAGATATTATTGAGACCGATAAATGCGCCAAGAGAAAAATCCTAAAGATAATTTTGATTATAAAGGGGAGGGAGAAGACCTAAAAGGCTAGATCCCTTGAACCAGAACATTGGCGCCTATCGTGGGACAAATAAAATTTTTCCTACTCCACGTTCAAAACAATCATGGTGACTTATACCAACAACCGAAACAATCAAGACCCTAACGGGGTTGACCCAAATAACGTAGCGATACAACTAATCCTTGGTCAAATGGAAGAGTTGCAGCGACAAACTGAAGAAGCCCAGCGCATGGCGACAGACTGAGTTGTACTCTTTTTCTTGGAAGTTTGTTAATCTTATAGTAAGATATTTTTTCTTTCAAGGGTTTTAATGGGGCAACAATATCAATAAAAAGTTCTCTTTAGACAATTCTTTTCTCTTCTGTTATTTAAAATCTCTTTTGTTATTTAAAAGAATTGTTTTTTATTTGTTCCAATAGGAACTATGCTCGAAATGCGAGCTATGTACGGAATGCATACTAGGGTTAGAATGCGACCTATGCTCGGAATGCGACCTATGTGCGAAATACGCACTATGGTCGAAATGCAGCCTATGCTCAGAATGCGACCTATACTTGGAATGCGAGCTATGTGCGAAATGCACACTATGGTCGGAATGCGAGCTATGTGCGAAATGCGCATTAGGGTCAAAATGCGACCTATATGCGAAATGCGCACTATAATCAGAATGCAACTTATGCTCAGAATACAAGTTATGTGCGGAATACGACCTATGCTCGGAATGCGAGCTATATTCGAAATGCGAGCTATGTTTGGAATGCGAACTAAGATTAGAACTCGCGGAAGCAATTTTCACACTCTACATCAAGACGACGTTCACTGTAAGTCTGATTATTAATGGTTGTTTATGAAAAATGATACTTTGACAACCCAAATTCATACAACTCACGTAAACAACTCTCTTTTTATATTATAATAATAGTTTTACTTTATTTTTATTTTTATTAAATCATTTGATAGATTATTATATTAATAAAAGTGAGTTGTTTGAAGGGTTGTATGATTTGTGGTTGTCAAAATATCACCACTCGTTGTTTATTCCCTTTAAGTGGTTGAACTTTGCAATTATATCATAATATTGAGGGATGAAGTGTATTCAACGTTTATTTCGGTTTTTAGTCTTCACATTAGAAATATTTTTCTAATTTAAGACTTGGGGTTGTGGTATGTGCATAGAGATTGGGTCCGGTTGGGCTCGAGTTCAATCTGTATGAGTAAAGTGAGTCAAGATAAACTCATTTGGGAGAGATGAACTTGATTGATACCTAATGGGTCCGATACGTAGATAAGTACGAGAAATAAGATATTATTGAGACCGATAAATGAGCCAAGAGAAAACTCTAAAGAGAAATTTGATTATAAAAGGAAGGAAGAAGACCTAAAAGGCTAGATCCCTTGAGCCATAACACAAATAATAACCTTAAAAAATATACATCTAATTAATTTTTCAAAATATAAAATTTAAATAAAATAATTATGCAGCTTTTTTAAGATCTTTTCAAAAGTTTTATTGCTAGGGTTTTATAATTTAGATTAAAAGATTTATAAAAGAAATATTAAAAAAAAAAACTGAGATCTAAATGTAGCATAACCCTGTTAAAAGAGGAAATTGAATATGAATTCTGGTTCATTTCAATTCCTGTATGATATTTGTGAATGTACGTGAATGATTATGTGATGATGTTTTTGTTGGTGGTAGAAATTTCATAAGCTTATTTGAAAAGATGAGTGGTGTAAAGTGAGTGGAACAAATCCTTGACCACTTTTGTACCCATTCCAACATGATCGTAGATTAATCACTTTCTGTCAAATTGAGGTGCGACAAAGTCTCGATCATGTTTCTCTTCTTCAGCAAAAGTAGAAACCAGACAAAGATATTTTGCCATGTCAAAACGAAATTCAGTTTGATTCGACACATTGATAATATTTTAAATTTACTTTTTATTTTATATTATATGAGATGTATCTATTAACCAAAATTATTATTGATTGTTTTAAATTAATAACACCCTTTATAAACAGAGCCATGACGTGGATAAAATTATTAATTTTGAAATTTATTATATTTGATTTCTTAAAAATAGATGGTTCCTCAATTATAAGTATTCCTTTTATTGATCACAGGTATTTTTCTTCATTCATTGTGTCTTGGTACTAAAAATATATTAATATTTCTGATTTTGAGAGGTGGTAGATTCTTACTAGTGAGTAATATTATGGTTTGCTAATGATATTTAACAAAATTAATTGCTGTAAGACACTCATGCTTTAAAAGATTGACTGCGTTTATGGCTTATCGAATAATAAAGCAAAACAACCAAACAGGGCATATTCAATGCCATGTTTCGATATTTGATTGGTTCTAATTAATTTTAAGGCATATAAAGTTATTTCTTTTTTTTTTCACAGAAAAAAAAAGTTATTTTGCAATGTCTTTTTTCTACCGATAGATGTGAATTTTGAATATTTAATCTATTTTATAATAAATATTTTTTTATTTTAACTAATTGATTTTAATAAGATCTATTTTTTTAATATTTTTCTAATTTATAAAAGTTAAGATTTTAATCAATTCAACCCTAGTTATATCAAGGAAAAAAAATGTTTATACTTTTTATGGTTTTACAATGAAAAATGATTCTTGCATCATATTTTATTTTCTTAAAATTCTGTATAACAAAAAACTTGTCTGGCTTTCTATTTTTCCTTAAAGCAAAGAAAGAATTATGAGGAGTGGCTTATCAAAATTGTTTTGTCCTTCTTTAATGTATTGTACATCTTCTTTTGTTTGTTCTGGGCGGTGTGGCGCGGGCCACAGCTTAAGTACCTCAGTGCTCACCACAGTACCTGTCTTTCAATTATTACTCTCTCTAAATACTCAACATGGCCCCCCTTTTCCTTGCATTTTTATCAGCTGTGATTCCTGTTTTTACTTTCATTCAGTTTTTTTTTTTTAATCTCATAGCATCTATTTTTTTGAATAAAATCTGCTTAATAATGGACCTCGATTATAAGTGGAGAAGAATAAGCTGAAAATTACTTGAATAACTTGTGGAAACAATGGAAGTGAGAATTTCAAAGTAACTGTAGTGTTACAGAGAGATAAAGCAAAAGTAGAGCGCTGTCTTTATTAGGGCATAATAAATTATAGTGTGCGGAAAGAAGTCACTAGAAAAAGGTAAACGAATAAAGTTTATTAATTAAATGATTACGTGTCTCTTCTTAGAACTTGTTTTTTGAAACATAGTATGTCACTTCAAATTCATTTTGGTTTGTAACATTTTTTTTCGGAAATAGAAAACACCAAGTACTTTTGATTCTTGACAAAACAACAAAATCACCCGCTTATAAGTCCGTTGCCTTCGTACTCATACATACCACTTTGTATTGTGTATTTTTTACTTCTCTAATCTTGTTTCATTGGTGGGACAAAAAGGAAAGCTAGGTGGCAACAATGGCGGTGAAGAAGGCACGAATTGTGATAATTGGAGCAGGAATGGCAGGCCTCACTGCTGCCAACAAGCTTCACAGTGTGACTGCCTCAAAGGACTTGTTTGAGGTGCGTGTTGTGGAAGGTGGAAACAGGATTGGTGGGAGAATCAACACTTCTGAGTTTGGTGGTGACCGGATTGAGATGGGTGCTACTTGGATCCATGGAATTGGAGGAAGTCCAATTCACAAAATAGCCCAACAAATCCATGCACTTGAGTGTGACCAGCCTTGGGAGTGCATGGATGGGAATGAGAATAAGGCCACCACCATTGCTGAAGGTGGCTTTGTGCTAAACTCTTCATTTGTTCACCCCATCACCAAGCTTTTCAACAATCTCATGGACCATGCTCAGGGAAAGATGTCAACAACAACAACAACAACAACCAAGGGTGACAGCGGAAACCTCAGTGTTGGCTCTTTTCTCAGACAAGGCCTTGATGCTTATTGGGGTTCATCAAAAGAGGAAAAGGAGCTCAAAGGGTTTGGAAAGTGGAGTAGGAAGTTGGTTGATGAAGCAATATTTGCCATGCATGAGAACACACAGAGGACTTGTACATCTGTTGCTGACTTGTTAACTTTGGATTATGGCGCAGAAAGTGAATACCAGATGTTTCCAGGTGAAGAAATCACAATTGCTAAAGGCTACTCAAGCATAATTGAATCGTTAGCATCTGTGCTACCACCTGGTTTAGTTCAGTTGGGTAGAAAAGTCACAAGAATAGAATGGCAACCCGAGAGACACGAGGCGATGAATATGGAAAATGGAACATGTACCAGGCCTGTGGTGCTACACTTCTCTGATGGCTCCATTATGTCTGCGGATCATGTCATTGTCACGGTTTCACTGGGAGTGTTGAAGGCTTCCATTCGGGACGATGATTCAGGTATGTTAATGTTCCATCCCCCTCTACCCTCTTTTAAAGCCGAGGCTATTTCAAGGCTTGGTTTTGGTGTTGTCAATAAGTTGTTCATGCAATTGAGTCCTCCTCATGGAAGAAGAGATGAACACTCCAAAGGGTTCCCCTTCTTGCAAATGGTGTTCCATTCACCTCAATCTGTGTTTAGGCACAAGAAAATACCCTGGTGGATGAGGAGGACAGCTACGATTTGTCCTATCTACAACAATTCTAGTGTCCTCTTATCATGGTTTGCTGGGGAAGAAGCTCTGGCACTTGAGTCACTAAAAGATGAAGAGATCATTAAAGGGGTTTCGGACACAATTTCATGCTTCCTGTCACATTCAGTTGAGTACTCTCACGACTATGAGGTGAAATTCAGTGAAGTCTTGAAAAGCAAATGGGGAACAGATCCTTTATTTTTAGGTTCGTACAGTCATGTGGCAGTTGGATCAAGTGGAGATGATTTTGATACAATGGCAGAACCTTTGCCAAAACGTAGCAGTAGCCACCCTTCTGCTTCACCACCACTTCAAATCTTGTTTGCAGGGGAAGCAACCCACAGAACCCATTATTCCACAACTCATGGAGCTTACTTCAGTGGTCTTAGGGAAGCCAATAGGCTTCTCCAACATTATGCGCTGTGTTAAGATTTATTATATAGCAACTTTTTTTCTTCTCCCATTTCAAAATTGTATCATTAATTTCTATGATAATATTCTTAGTTTTCTCTTTGGGGAAATTTGTAACTGATTGCCAGACATTGAAATTAGAAGTGGCAAGATTAAAAGTGTGGCCAATTATTCCCCATATTTCTTTCTTTAAATCTATTGGGTGTAATTTCTTTTTGTTTCATATCTTTTAAAAACAACCTACTAAATGTCCCTTTACTTAGAATACTATTTGAAAGGGAGAAGTTATTTTTGAACAGATATTGTTGAAGAAAGTATAGATACCACTCCATGTGTATTTTGGAGCTTGAAACCTCCTCATGCTCATGGGCTCTATCTCAGACAAAATATGGCTTATCAACTCAACTGCGTATCAGCTTTGAATACAAAAGTCATATAACAGGAACTGCAAATACCTCGTGTGTTTGAGTCAGATCAGAGTTTTGCTTGGAACAATAATTGATGGTCTTCATGTTTTAACTTTATTTCGCCGCAATTGGGAATAAAACATTGCTCAATGCACTTTTCATGACAGTAAAAAAATTCCTCCTTTCGGCCAAACAGTCATACAGATGCAGAAATTAGCACACCTACTTCTATTCTAGAAATTGAACAACATTAACTCTCTCACTTGTCACCTCGATTTGGTTTTCGTGGCATTTCATCAGTGTCAACAGACTAGTAGTCTTTACAAAAAATCGTGGAAGATATATTTTCTAAACCCCAAAAAAACAAAAGTTTGTGATTTTTTGAAAATATAGGTTTGATGTGATGGAGAAAAGTGCTCAGAAACGTAGCAAGGAACCAAAATGTCCTTGAACGCTAGCGATGAGACAAAGGTGTAGTAGTACTACCAAAATGCTCAATTCTGGCCACATGATTCACCTTTCAACTCATTTTCATCACCATTCATGAATATGAAACGTCCCATCTCATCTAACCCCTCCCTACCTTACGTGGATACCATCTATTGCTCATTTAACCTAACTACCCTAAATTATGTTTTTATATATATAAACATTTTACAACATGATTTAGATCCAGAGAACATAAACTACTTATTATACCCACCAATGTTAATAATGACAATGCAAATTGTATAAAAAAATAATTTATATATTAGTAGCATAAATATTAGTTTGAAATCAGTAAAACAATGTTTGAAAATGGTTGGTTATTTGCAATGAGATTATTTTGTAAAAATAAGATCATGAATCAAATAAAAAAAATATAATATCTCATTTAATCTAAAATTTTAGTACATGTTGTTAAACTTTTATGAGATTGAATTCATATATAAATGATTAGTCACATCTAATAATTTATTTATATTTTCAATGTTATTTTTTCACAAGAGTTTTCTACAAACATAGTTCCAACATTGTGGCCTACCAACCAATGGTTTTGGTGCTAGCATTGCATTTTTTAAGCAAAGCAAAAGAACTGAGCTTGATACTTTTTTTAATTTGCTAAAATTACCTTAATGGATTACTTTTTTTTTTTTTTAAGAACTAAAAGAATACAATTTTCCATTTGTGTATTTTTTAAGACGGGAATTTTTCTCTTAAAAAAATGTTTCGTTTTTTATAACTTTTTTCTATTACTTTTTATGCCGTAGAAATTGTATTAAATTTGTCTAAAGATTCTATGGGACTAGAATATTTTAAAATGTGATAAATTACTTTTAAGGTTTCATAAGAAGTATCACTATTTAACTAATGTTTATGAGTGTTTTCGTATTATTACCATGCCAATCTCCTTATATTTCTAATAAAGAGGTTTTCTCATGTTGTTTATTGTTAGTGTTTATTTCTTAAACTTAAGAGAGTAAATATCGTCTTATTGACCTACAATATACCATGAAATTATTTGTAACTTTAGATGCTAAATATAAGTGAGCATAATCCAATGTGATTCATTATATTAATTAGAATAATTTAGATTTTAAAACAAAGTCTAATGCATATTGACATTCAATCTAAATATAATGAAAATTATGGATTAAAATAAATAAAATATGTCTAATACAGTTGACAAATATTTATGTTGTGCATTAGAAATGTATAGAATGGAAATTATGATAACTCTTAAAATGACCTAACGAAATAAACGAGAAAAATGATAGGGGAAGAAAATAACACTGAAATGTCCTACTTGCGGTCTCAATCACACTTTAATCATCGCCTATCTATCACATTGTTTTACCTAATAAGTATTTGTCTAACACGTAAACGAACAAAGAAAAAAATAATAATGTACACCTAAAATATGTTAATTTATACAAGAAAAAATATATATAAATTTATAAGAGATATAGCATAATAAAGAAAAAGAGGTATGCAATATATGTATGTTACAAAATATGTTCAATAATTTGAATTCTCTTCTATTTTCTCTTCTTAAAACAAACAATATATTATCATTATAATTTATTTATTTATTACACTATAATTCAAATAACTTGATTTTTTTTAATCTTAATATTAATAGTATCATCCAAAGAAAAACATCAACACATCTGCATTTTCCTTTTAGACATAGTAATAATGTAAATATCTAAATTACTGAAATAAGTAATTAATTTTAGTTGTTTTTGCACAATGAGTCATAGTTTGTTCTTCAATTTATAGTTTGAATAATACAACTCATATAATTTTTCATAATATATGTATTAGTAACTAACTTACACAAAAAAGCTTTACAAATAATATGAAAACTAATTAAAATATTTGATCTTGAACTAACTCATATATTTGTTTTAAATGAGTTGTATGAAATGATGTTAATTAAAAACTAATTTTTCAAACAAATATCCAAACGCACGCTTTCTTTATGTCAATTTGATGTACTTTATTAATTTTCCTTCCCACCTTTACTTTAGACAAAATACCATTTCTTTAACTTTGGCGTATCCAAATTCTTTATTATAACTATGCTACTTTTCCTTCTTTTTGTTATTGTCTAAAATCATTATTTCGAAAATGCACAACACCAAATCAAAAGTAAAACCTTGATAGTGTAATCTATATATATTTTTAAGGAAAATTTTTTTCCTTAAAAATCACGCTAAGAATGTATCAATAACATTTGAATATTTTTTATTTGAATAGTTCTTTAATTAGTAATTTAAAAACATAGGTTATCGTCCATTCATTCTAAAGAACTAGTGGAGACGAGCTTGACCATAATTATTGGAGAACTAATGAGTATTATATTGGAAAAAAATGAACATAGTTTTCCTTTTACTTTCTGGAGTAAAAAATAGGATTAATATTGCTTTTGTCTCATGCTTAATCAGTGGAAGCTGAACCTTAGCTCATTTGCATAAAGGTTCTTTTCTTTTTCAATAATTAAATATTATATGAGACTTATAATTATATGTTTACAAGTTTCGCATTATTTTTAAATTTGAAATTAATATTAATTTATATATATATTTTTTCAAAACATTTTTTCAAGCTAAAATTATAACATATTAAAATTTTAAAACGGATAAGATTTTGGAAATTATTATAACATATACATAATATTTTTGTTTTTAGATGATTATGGGATCGAAAATAAACACTATTCATTTCTATCCTTGACTAAAAAATTATATTATGATATTTTCATAAATTTTATATCACTTAAAATAAATATTAAGAGTAATTTAAATACATTGTAGATTCCCTTTTTAAAAACAAAATCATATTAAAGTTTCAAAGTTTTAAAGAAAAAAATAACCGTGAAGAAAGTAAAGTTAAATAAGTTTTAGAGGTGAAATGTTTTTCAAAGGGTTCATAATTTGGCCCAATTTACCATCTTTCTTTAAGTTAATGTTGCCAGTGCCTTTTCTAAAATAATATGTAATTTGCCTTTTCGTGAAAAATTTATATTTTCAACTTCTTTTTTTCTTTAATAATGTTATCTGTCTTATCAATGGCTATTTTTTCATTAAATTTATTTTTTCTTGTAAGATTTTTATTAATTAATATGTTATTGTAACAACCTATTGTCATTTCCAGATTTTTTTTTGACGGAAAGAAAATAAACTAGTAGGATTGTTATTATACCTAATGGTGTGTTTAAAAAAGTTATTAAGTCACTTTAAACACCAACAATTTGTGACAAAATGAAAGAAATAATTTTTATATTGTATTTCATAGTATTTGTTAGCACCAAATAAGCATAAATATTGTGAATTTTCTAATTATATATATATATATATATATATATATATATATATATATATATATATTGATTAGTTGCATGATTATTTTTTCATTTAAGAATACCTTTAATAAAAAATAATATTTTTAGACAAAAGATTATTGATATCACAATTAAATATAATATTTAAGAAATAAGTATTAATTATAAAACAGATTGGTTGCTTGCCTGTCTTTTTTATTTTTAAATGAAACTTAGTTAGAATTAGGGTGCTTATCATATGATTTTTTTTTAATTTTTAATGTTATTAAAGAATTAAAATATATAATATTGCTTTTATTAGATTATTTTATAAACTAAATTCTGCTTATAATATTACAATAAAAAGTAGTTTTTTTTTCTTGTTTATGAGTGAAATAAGTCATAATTTTTACCGCAACCTATTTTGATAGACACTGGATGAATCAAAATTAAATAAGTGATCAAAATCGGAAATTAGTTAATACGATGAAAATGTCTAGAAGTTGTTGTTCTACAAACAATCACTGTTGTTCTACAAACAATCACTCTTAATAATAACATCTTATCAGATAAGTTAACTTATGATAGTGTTTCTGGTGGAATTTCGATCGATTTCGATTCTAAGGGTGTTTTGGTCTTAATCAAAATTCTACCACGTAAATTCTTTTTACTTAGGCTAGCAATTTGATTTTCAATCGAAAACGTGTATGAGAATCGAAAATCACAATATATCGACGGAGCTGTTTTTGGTATTTTGTATTTAAAGTATTGAAAGCAGTAAAACTATCGAATCGAAAAATAGAATATTAAATTGCGAGGAAATGTAAATTATGAGAACCCCAAGTTTTGCATTAATTGTAAATAACAAGAAATCGAGATTGCAGGAAAAGTAAATGGCAGGAAATCGAGATTTGCAGAATGATAAATAACATGGAAACTTAAATGCAGAAACTTAAGCTTTCATTGAATTGAAATGACTATGAATCGAAAGTACAGAAACATGAAATCACTGAACTCAAATTGCAATCAACGTAAATTACCAAGGAAAATACAGAAAGCGGTAAATGTACTCATTGAGCAAAGAAACCCAGATTGCCAGAAGCTTCATGATGTTCGTCGTTTTTCCGGTAGACTTTTCACTACTGATTCCGTTCTCTGCCAATTTCTGCCCCTCGTTCCTTCCTTCTTTGCTCTATTTATAGGGCCTCCTTTAAGCCTTCCAAGAACAGTTAATAAGACTGCTACCACGTTCTTTCGTGCATGACAGTTTCTTTTTCTACAGTTTCCCACGTTCTCACGATCCTCGACTCCTTCCATGGTCCCAGAACTGCTTTCTATACGTGCGTTTGACTTATTCTTCTCTTTGTGGTTTGTCCAAAGTTTCGATGTCCATGTTCCCTTCGCATTCGATGATATCGAACACTTTGCATTGCTTTGGGTTTAACCTTAACATCATATGATTCTAGTTTCCTAGTTTTTTATTCGACAACAAGCATTTGGTTATCATTCACCCAATTTTCGATTGTGTCTCTCGATGTTATGCACTACGTACTTCTAATTTGGACATCGAATGATTTCTTTTGTCTATCTTACCGATTTATCAATTGATCATATTTCTCGATTCCACAATAACAAAATGCCCCCTTGAAAGAATATGAATGATTTCAGTTTATATTCTTTCAATATTCCCGCCTTAATGTTTGGAAGCCTACGGAACTTAGGGTTTAGGTTTTCTGGGATTCTAGGGTTAAAAGGGTTTTAGGTTTTCCTTTCCGTTTTACGTCGCCATCATATCAGTCTGTTGCTTTTACAGTACGCTACATTTATTACCTTTCGCGTCTGTCGTTCCAGCTCCCTAGGCGATTTTCTCCTTAACCTCTCCCTTGGTTTTTACTTTGGTTTTTTACGCGAACTTTTACCCTCTGCTTGCACCTTCATCGTCTTCCTTGAGCTGTTGTCTTCCTCCTTGCTACCTCATTCGTTAACCCTTCTCTTTCTGTTTTCCTAAGCTCACTAAGATGGCCACCTCATCAAAATCTTCTGACTTTTCCGTTCCACCCCTTTCCTCATTGCCTTCTAATCTGCTGGAGATTAACAACCAGAGGTTCGCTCCAGTCCCTTTAATGGAGGAGGCTTCCCGCAAAATTGCTGAAACGCAGGTACTTGTTCCTTATACTGCTGAGGGTGTTAATTTTGCTTTCGGGGGTCCTCTTCGTCCTATAGATGGAATTTTCACTCCCCTCAACCTCTCAATTAGTCCGGCTCTTGTACACCAGCCTGAAGTCAGGGTTGATTTTTTAAATCTTACCTCTAAGGTGTATAGGACAGGCCCTCCTTCTAAAAAACCCTTGTATATTAGATGGCTCGATAGGGTTAATGCTAAGTTCGGAGACCACTGGAGAAGCGTGGGAATTTTCGAATTTTTGCACCTGTCCCGGTGTGACTTATCTTATTTAGATATGACCATGTTTTTGTCCACTGTTCATTTGTGGAATAAGGATTTACATGCTTTGGAATTACCCTGCGGTCCTCTTTCGTCTACTCTTTTCGAAATTGTGGCTATTACTGGGTTGAAGCCTATAGGGGAAAAATATTTTAAGGGTGCGTGTCCTTCGAGTAGTTCTTTGCGGTCTAAAATCGATTGGGAATCGAAGGCCTACGAATATTTTCTTGAGAAGCACTTCATCGATGACGATTCAATAACTGTGACTGATGAAGAACACATAGCCTTTTTGGTATATTGGCTATGTACCCATGTTTTTTGCCCCCGATCCATCCAAATCTCTTCTCATCTGTTTGACCTTGCATATCTCCTGCACGTAGGTCAGCCTAGGGTATGTTTAGCTAAGCTTTTATTAGCCCATGTATATACCGCTTTCGACGAGGCTGTCAAAATTTTGAGCACTCCTAAAGCGTCGGGAAATTTTTCTGGCCCCATTTGGTTTGTACAGTTATGGTTAAACTCTATTTTTGAGAGCATCCTTCCCCCATCGTCCACCATTCCCCAAAGTATGAATATAGAAGGTGCTCGATTATCTTCTCGTCATCCTCATCAAAAGCCCGATGAAGCGGCCTATTGTAGATATCTTAATTTTTTGTTGACAAGATTTACTTTCGATTCGATTTTGGCTCCCTTTACTACTGGACAAATAAGTGGCCAACTTAGGGGACCGATTTGGTTTAAGTCAAGGTTCCCTGCCTCAACTCCTGGGTTGCAATCGGAATTGATAGATATATGGAGCAATTATTTGACCCATGACATATTGGTATCGGGTTTTCAAGCTAAAGATTTTAAGTTCATAACTTACTACCCTCAGCTCTTTTCGAGGCAGTTTGGTCTGAGCCAGTCCTTACCTTTCTTTCCCCTCGATACCTCCCCAAGGTCCAAACTAACAGAATCTTCGATTAGTCGGGAGCTCGTCAAGCTTTTACCAAAAACCCCGCTGCATTTTTACCCTTATGCTTTCGAGTCGAATTACTTATCTACTGTGGGTTTTTCTCAATGGTGGGCCGATTGGTTCTCGAGTAGTCATGCTGCTTTTGATGAAGTTCGACAGAAACTGACTGCTCGTCCTTCTCTTGTGTTGCAGGACAAGTCGAAAGCGAAGAAAGGTACACACTTCCATTGTCTCCAAATATCTCGATTCGAGAATTTTTATCAGATATGTTATACCCCACTGAAATTAGAATCGACCTATTATGATGCTGTTATCTCCTTATCCAATAAAACAGACGCTAACCGATCGAACCACAAAATAATCAATCCTCTAGGTAGAACCCCTTTTGAAATGTATTGTCCAAATCGCCTTCCCACTTTTCCCACAGCTCCTTTTGGACTTGCCAAACCATTAACTCATCCCAAATGGGTTCGAGAATTGAGATCCCTAAGGGAAACACTTCGCCCAAAACCTAAAAACAAAGATATTTCTGTCTCGAAATTATCTTACTTTCCTTACCTTAACTTTCCCGAAGACCTCCTGCCTCCTTGGCTAGTACATATCGATCGAGTCAAAATTTTGACTCCATCACCTTTTGGTGAGACTTTACTGTCTTTTCATATTTTTTAATTTTGTATGTTAGAAACTAATTATCTTCATTTCTCGACAGTTTCAAAATCTACTAAGGTAGTCGCTTTCGAAAAGGCGCAAGAGAAGGAAAAAGAAAAGGACCGGGAATCCTCCGATGAGTCGGACCCTTCGGCTTTAGTCCGAAAGCGTAAACAATCGGCCACCATCTCTACATCTTCGAAGAAATCAAAGGTCCTTTTCGATCTTTTACTATTTCTCATTCATTTGTTTTTGGTTGACACACCTAGAATTCTTATACCTATTTCTTTTCGATTTTTTAATCTACAGAAACGAAAATCAAGGAGTCATCGATCCGTTCAACCACCTCTTGATCTATTGTCGACGGACTCCAACACAATCCCTTCCACTGGCAAAACCACCCCCACTACTCATTCGAGTCATGTAAGTCGTTTTTTCGTTAAAAGAAAAATTTTACATGTTGACTTCGATGAAATTTATAACATGAATTTGAAATTCGACATTTCCAGGATCGTCCATCGGCGACCTTATCGACCAACGTCGATTTTGTACCTCCTTCCCCAACACCTCGTTCTCGAGGTACAACTTTTAAACATTTCTATGTATCTTTTGACTCGGTACATATTTCTTTTTCTAATTTTCTCGTTTCGATTTGTAGCAACCCGAGGCTGTACAAAGTCCTCCCCTTGCCTCAACACCACTTGCTCTACCTCCCCCTGGTATTTTCCCTTTTTTCTTCACTATTCGATTTTTCCATTTCGATTTGTTTTTTATAGGTTTTCACCTCACCTGATTTATTTTCTTTTCTAGTAAATATTCCCATGGTCCAAATCCCGGACTCCCCATCTCCCACTACCACGAGCAAATGGGTTCCCACCCATTCTCGATGCCTCGTGATCGAGCCGCTCTCGCCAACAAGTGCCCATGCCGACCGAGCCTACTTCCACCAAGTGTGCCGGAATATCGAGCCGCCATCGAGGAAGATCCTTTCTCGATCCTCGATATTTTTATATCGAGCGACGCCACTCCTTCAAGTCACTCTTCTCGACCACCCGCCATTTCGATCGAAGGAGTATACCAACCGAAACATCGCTTCCGGGATTTCTTTTACTCCTCACCTCCGGAGGCCTTGGTAGAGTCTTTCGAGAAGAAACGATCCTTCAAAGAGATTCTAACCTCAATCGAGGCTCTACCCGAAGGGGCTCTTCCCAAAGGCTTTGACGAAGAAGTCGCAGCAGCCCACCGAATTGTTCAACCAGGCCTATGCCGCAAGGAAGAAAAAGCAATCGATGACGGCTAAGTTATCCGACCTTTCTTCTTTCCAGATCGAGAAAGCGAACTTATTGAAGACTCAAAAACTCGATCGAGAGGAGACACTCGAAAGAGATGGATTCAGTTGAGAACGAAATCGGGGAGTTGAAGAAGAGGCTACTACAAGCTGGAATCGCAGTAAGGGCTCCTAACGTCAAAGTTGGACAATATCAACTCTTCCGCGAAGGAGGTGGCGTTGTCTCCGGGCCAAAGTATGGAGCATAAGCATAAGTCGGTTGCTCGAAGAGGCCTCGATTTCATCATCCTGGGCACATTTGTTAATAGATTTTGAGAATCTAAAAACTCGATATTTGTAAACATTATTCTTTCAATTGATGTTGAATATTTATTTCTCTTATTCGAGGCTTATATATCTTTAAGTACTTTCCATTTATCGCTAGTACTTTATCTTTATTATACCAATCGATAATCGAATAAGCATTACTCGATAAAACTTTAATAACTTCGAAAGGTCCTTCCCAATTCGATGACCATTTCCCATAATTTTTACATTTCTTGTCCATTGGCAAAATTGTTTTCCACACTAAGTCACCTTCATTAAACGTCTTCTTTCGAACTTTTCTGTTGTACACTCGAGCAACTTGAATCTTTTGTAACATCATACTATTCAACGATTGTAATCTTATTTCATCGAGTTCGTTTAATTCATCATTCATCAAACTCCAATAATCACAACTCGGGTAAATCATTCTGCCTTTGTATTCGATTCGACTCAATATTTATCTCGATCGGCAAAACTGCGTCGTGTCCATATACCAACTTGTATGGGGTATTCTGTAAGGAATCTTTAGGTGAATTTCGATAAGCCCACAAAATTTGCAATAACGTTTCGTGCCATGTTTTTGGTTTATTACCAACATGTTTTTTAATTAACCCAATAATTACTTTGTTAATTGCTTCGACTTGCCCATTAGCTTGAGCATAATATGGAGTTGATGTTAATAATTGAATATTTCTCGATTCAAAGCATATTTAACTATCTTTCTACCAAGTAAACATTGTCCCTCCGTCTCGTAGTGATAGACCGTGGGATCCCAAATCGATAAACGATGTATTCTTCAATAAAATCAATTACATCCTCGCTGATCAACATCCTTTAATGGTATTGCTTCTACCCATTTTGAAAAATAATCGACAACCACAATTATATACTTATGTCCTTTCGATGATTGTGGGAAAATCAGTCCGATTAAGTCTATAGCCCAGCCCCTAAAAGGCCAAGGTTTTATGATCGAGTGTAATTCACTAGCGGCACCTGTTGTATGGGACTAAACTTTTGACATTCTTCACAGGACTTAGCATACTCGATACAATCTTTTAAAATCGAAGGCCAATAATAACCTTGTCGAGTTAAAGTCCATTTCATTTTTTGACCTATCATATGGGCCCCACATATTCCATTATGTATTTCAGTCATTGCTAAGTAAGCATCATCGTTTCCTAGACATCTAAGTAATACTTCGTCGATTCCTCTCTTATATAATTCACCATTTAACAATACATATTTTACTGCTCGATACTTGATTTTCTTGTCAGTTTTCCTATTAGGGTTTTGCAAGTATTCTATGATCGATTTTCTCCAATCTTGGTCATCTAAGTCGTTAATTTGAAAGATCTCATTTTCCCGTGGTAATTTCTCTTTAATTTGAATCATTTCCTGTAAGTTTTCTCGGGGATATTTTATACTTAGATGCTATTTGTGCTAAGTCATTAGCTCCTTGGTTGAATTCTCGAGGAATATACTCGAATGTTATATCCTCGAACCTCCTACTTAACGTCATCACTCTTTCCGGATATCCGATCAAATTGGTATTAATACATTTATACTCTTTTCGCACTTGTTTGATCACTAATTGTGAATCGCCTCTTATAATCACATGTCGAGCTTTTAACATAATTAAAGTCTCGAGGCCTCGCTATCAAAGCTTCATATTCAGCTTCGTTGTTCGAACAAATGGGTTTAATCTCCAATGATAATTTGGTCGGGATATTATCTCGGAGAAATAATAAGAATTCCTACTCCGCATTTGTCCGATGTACATGATCCATCGAAATACATTATCCATTTACTTATTTCAATGAATAAGTTATCAGTAGAACCAACCGTATGCTCAGCCATGAAGTCGGCGATTATTTGGCCTTTTATCGATTTTAAAGATTCAAAGGATAATGAGAACTCGTCAAAGCTAACACCCATTTTCCTATTCTATTATGCATAATCGGTTTCGACAAAAGAAACTTCAAAATATTATTTTTGGAATAAACCATTACATCATGAGGCTTCATTACATACTTGAGTTTAGTACAAGAGAAATACAAGCATAATCCTAACTTTTCGATATCACTATATCGAAGTTTCAACATCATTCAAAATTCTACTTAGATAATACACAAGACATTCCACACCATTCTCATCTTCTTGTGCTAATAAACTGGCTATCGTTCGATCCGACGCTGATACATATAACTTCAATGACTTGTTTCTCTTTATCGGAATCGAATCAGGAGGATTAGTCAGCAACATTTTGATTTGCTCGAAAGCTTCTTGATGTTCCTCCTTCCACTTAAACTCGCTTCTTTTTTCAACTTTAACAAAGACGAAAAAACATAAGTTTTGCCAACCAGTGTTAGAAATAAATCGTCTCAAATAATTTATTTTTCCCAAAAAGGACTCGTAGCTCTTTCTTAGTTTTTGGAGCAGAGGTATTTATTATTGCTTTGGCCTTATTTTTATCGATCTCAATACCTTTTCCATGAACTATGAATCCTAAAAATTCTCCAAACAGATACACCAAAGGCACATTTCAAAGGATTCATTTTTAATCCATATTTTCTCATTCTCTCGAAAGATTTTCTCAGATTACTTAAGTGTTGATGTTTCTCTTTCGATACAACAACAATGTCATCTATGTAAACTTGCATAAAATCATTGATCAAATCATGAAAAATTAGATTCATTGCTCTCTCGATATGTTGCACCAGCATTTTTTAATCCAAATGGCATGACTATCCATTCATAAGTACCTAATGCCCCCGGGCATCGAAAAGTCGTTTTAGCTATATCATTCTCGGACACAAATATTTGCTTATATCCCGAATAGCCATCTAAAAGACTCAACATTTCATTACCCGCTATCGCATCTATTAACATATCAGCCTATTGGCATAGGATATTCATCTTTCGGAGTGGCTAAGTTCAAATCTCGATAATCGATACACACTCTCATTTTATCATTCTTTTTAATAACAGTACAATATTAGAAATCCAATCAACATACCTAGCAGCTTCGATGAATTTTGCTTTCAAGAGTCTTTCAACCTCTTCTTTGATTTTACTCATCACCTCAGTGCAAATCTTCTCGTGCTTGTTTTATCGGCTTTCTTCCTTCGATGATGGGTAATCTATGCTCGACAAGACTTCGATCCAATCCAGGCATTTCTTCGTATTCCCAAGCGAAGCAAGTCCTTATATTCTCTTAACAAGGAAATCATATCTTTCTTTAATTCTTCTTCGAGATACTTGCCGATATACGTAGGTTTCTCGGTCTTCTACACTCCCCAAGTTAATTTCTTCTAGTGGATCCCGAGCCTCGACTTTCTTGTGACTTGATGTAATGGGTTTTTCAAAACCTAAAGGAGAATAATCATAAATACAATCAAGTATAACTTGATCGCTATTATTTGCAACTACTGGTCGAGTGAATCAACTTATTTATCCCTATTTTACTACTACTACTACTTTCTTGGCTCTTCTTTCCATCTTCATATTTTCCCAATCGAGCCAAGAACTCTTCGTATTCTCTATTCATCTTCACCGCCACTTCGAGGTTGGCCCCTCTTTGATCATGACGAATCATTTCTTCTCATTCATCTCTAGGAAACACTCCTCGTGCAATTTTGAATTAAAATCTTCGACTCGTTTCGAAGGTGAATGGTCGAGCAAGCGCCGGATTCTGCAGTGCTCGACCAAACTTGAGATACAAATGTTACAAATTCGTGCCGATCTCCTCGGGATTACTTCGAGATGTCCATCTCGATTCCACATAAATAATTTTTGATGAGCCGTCGAAGGCACAACTCCGACTCCATGAATCCACTCCTCGCCAAGTAATGCATTGAAATTGGCATGCGATCGGACCACAACAAACACAAGTAGGTCTCGAGTAAGTGCCCACTTTTACGTCTAGGGCAATCATACCTTCCGAACTTGACGTCTTTCCACCGAAATCTGAAATCATAATATTGTGTTTGACTAAGTCTTTTAGCTCAATGCCAAATTTCTTTAGCATAGTAATTGGCAGTATATTCACTGCTGCTCCACCATCGACAAGGACTCTATTCACCATCTGTCCTTGAATCTCGATGTTCAGTAATAACGGTTTCAAGTGGAACCTCATTTCCTCATATGGGGGATCGATGAAAGCAACGTCTTTATGAGGAACTTCACATGAGGTTTGTGTTACCCATGTTATTTTTGGCCTTATGTTTTCCGAATAGAAGTCATCTTCTCGCTCTAGCATCTCTTTGTTCTTGGTATTCTTTGTATTCGCTAACATATTCCGCAGTAAAATTGATATTACCCCGATTTGATGTTCATTCCAAGTACCATCATTCTTGTCATCGTAAAATTCTCTTGCATAATGACTTTCTATCTATGCAACATTTTCTTCAAAATTTCGTAATTATTCCAATAGGGGATCCTTCCTCCTCTTCTCCAGTGGCCTTCCTCGAATCTTCTTTGGAATGTTGGGAATCTAGTGGTCGATCCATCATCATACGAGAGTCTTTCGAAGACATCATTACTTTGAAGTCTATCTCTTCCTCCTCGAGAAGGATACATCTCTCTTCTAATCCACTCGCCTCGATTTTCACTAACACCGGAGCCAACGGATTTCGCCGACTTTCTTCGATCGTTGGTCGGACTCGTTTGATCTACTTTGTCATTTTTCCTTTTATTTTGGTTCTCGATCTTCTTCATCTCGTTCGTTCGAAAGCTTTGGCAGCCGATTTATCGAACACCGCACCGCAACGTGGGCATAATGACACATCTTCGTCTTTTTCCTTCTTTCTATTCAAAAATTCAATGAGAGAATCTCCCGATCGAGGGTATATTTCCTTTTCGAACTCTTTCTCGAATTCACTCGTGTCAAATTCCATGTCTTCCTCGGATACATCCATCCCGACATGCTTAGGATCGATGTCTTCCGTGACATCTACCATGCCTATAAAGGCCGAATTTGTTAATCTGGACATCATCGTAATGCCCGTTTGGGATTCGAGGTATCCTACTTGAGCCTCGAATGGACTCGTGTCAACTTTCATTGTCATTTCTTCGAACCTCAACCTTCCTTAGTCGATCGCATCTTGGATTGTGTTCCTGAAATGTATACAATTGTTAGTCCAATGTCCATAAACATTATGAAATTTGCAATATTTTCGACCATTCCTTTGTTCTCGCAGACGCAGCTTTATGATCATCACTCAACTTAATCTGTTTGTCTTTCAATAAAATATCAAAGATTTTGTCTCGCTTTTGTTACATCAAAAGTATATGTTCGATTTGCCATTTTATCTTTTACTTCATTTTTTTGTAGCAATTTACAAGTATATGGAGCCCCTACTTTGAGTTCTCGCTATGTTTACTTTCTCATCGACAGCTTTCTTCAATATCATTTTCTCGTCATGTTATCTCGTCTCATATACATCATTTATGTATGCTATTCTTTCCTTTTTCAAAGGTTTCTCATATTTCTTATACCTTTGTTTCTCATACTCTATTTGTTCCACTCTTCTCACTTTATCGCCTAATCGAGCCATGTCATTCAATGGTAAATTGACTAGTTTTTTCCTAATCGAGAATTCTAAACCCGCAGAGGCCATTCTGACTAATTCATATTCGTGAATTTGAGTGAAGCATCTCGATTTCATTTGTCTAAATCGATTCAAATAATCATCTATGCTTTCATGATTATATCTTTTTATATTCATCAAGTCGATGAGACTCACTTGAGTTTCTCCTCTAAAGAATTACTCATGAAAATTTCTTTCCAATTGCAACCAATTATATATCGAATTGGGTGGCAATGACGTGAACCAAGTAAAAGCACTCTTAGTCAAAGAACTAGGAAAATATTTCATTTTTAATTCTTCACTCATCGCTAAATCTCCACATTCGATCCGATATCGAGCCACATGCTCGATAGTCGATTCACCAACTTCTCCAAGCAAATTTAGTGAATTTGGGTACTTTATATCCTCGAGGCAATTCCGTCTCGAGAATCGCATTCGGAAAGGGAGATACAAAATATGTCTGATTGGGTAGTCTCAATTCCATCCCTTGTAAATTCATCCTATGTCCTATATTCTGATTGTGTATATTTTGAAATCCTTCGTTCAAATTCCCATAAATATCATTCCTCACATGTTGATACTCATTTCTCATATGCCGATGTTGATCATTGTTTCTATTTCTCCTCAATAGATATGGGGGATTAATATTAGTATTCCGATTAGCATGATTTTCTATCCTCGTTTGTCGAGGCACAGCCTAATGCATCCCCGATTCGTGACATTTGGTCTCGCTAATATCTCAAAACTAGCATTAGTGTTTTGCACTAATGGATTTAAGACTCGTGGTCAACTCGTTGTGATAACATATTCACCATTTCAAAATTACTCTCATCCATTTGTTGTCTAAGTACCCCTAATGAATTACTAGATATTCCGGTACCCATGTTTTCAATAGAATCAAAATTAGATCGATGATAGTCTCTATCGAATACATGTCTCCCGTGCTCTAAGTTTCCCTATGATCTAGATTTGGAGATATCTCGTTGTGTGCCTACATTCTCGTCCACTCCCTGTCCGGGGAATTACTAAGTTTTGAGATGTCCCTAAATTCGGAGGAATTCCAAAATTTTGCGGCATACCTAGTGTTTGGGACATTCCTAAGTTATATCTCAAATTCCTATGCGTCGAAGAAGTTCCAACCCCACTTACACTATTAAGTGAAAACCCGGCGGTCTTACACTCATATGTGGCCCTACATATGTAGTTGTAGGATTTCCCATAGTTTGCATATTATTTGGTGCAACCACACTAGATCCTATTTGAGTATTCGCTGAAGTGCCCGAATTTTGTTCATTACTCACGGTATCGACATACTTACAGCTTGTCGATACTACGTGCGTGTTCCCATTATGGCTTTGCCCCCAGCATTTGGTGGGTGTGACCCATTTAATCCCTCACTGTTACTCTGGTTACTTGATGAATTCAGACTCATGACTCTCCCACTCCTTAATCTCATACACTCTCGAACTAACCAATTTTGTGTTTCTCGACACAAGAGTCCCCCTACCTGGCGCGCCAATTTGTTTCTGGTAGAATTTCGATCGATTTCGATTCTAATGGTGTTTTGGTCTTAATCAAAATTCTACCACGTAAATTCTTTTTACTTAGGCTAGTAATTTGATTTTCAATCGAAAACGTGTATGAGAATCGAAAATCACAATATATCGACGGAGCTGTTTTTGGTATTTTGTATTTAAAGTACTGAAAGCAGTAAAACTATCGAATCGAAAAACAGAATATTAAATTGCGAGGAAATGTAAATTATGAGAACCCCAAGTTTTGCATTAATTGTAAATAACAAGAAATCGAGATTGCAGGAAAAGTAAATGGCAGGAAATCGAGATTTGCAGAATGATAAATAACATGGAAACTTAAATGCAGAAACTTAAGCTTTCATTGAATTGAAATGACTATGAATCGAAAGTACAGAAACATGAAATCACTGAACTCAAATTGCAATCAACGTAAATTACCAAGGAAAATACAGAAAGCGGTAAATGTACTCATTGAGCAAAGAAACCCAGATTGCCGTAAGCTTCATGATGTTCGTCGTTTTTCCGGTAGACTTTTCACTACCGATTCCGTTCTCTCGCCAATTTCGCCCCTCGTTCCTTCCTTCTTTGCTCTATTTATAGGGCCTCCTTCAAGCCTTCCAAGAACAAGCTAATAAGACCGCTACCACGTTCTTTCGTGCATGACGGCTTCTTTTCTACAGCTTCCCACGTTCTCACGATCCTCGACTCCTTCCATGGTCCCGTAACCGCTTTCTATACGTGCGTTTGACTTATTCTTCTCTTTGTGGTTTGTCCAAAGTTTCGATGTCCATGTTCCCTTCGCATTCGATGATATCGAACACTTTGCATTGCTTTGGGTTTAACCTTAACATCATATGATTCTAATTTCCTAGTTTTTTATTCGACAACAAGCATTTGGTTATCATTCACCCAATTTTCGATTGTGCCTCTCGATGTTACTTCTAATTTGGTCATCGAATGATTTCTTTTGTCTATCTTACCGATTTATCAATTGATCATATTTCTCGATTCCACAATAACGAGATAGAAATAAAAATTGTTATTAATTTTATGTGTGTATCTTGTGTTGAAACTATTTATATAATCGTTATTTTTAGATTTATTATTTTATTATTATTATTATATTATATTATATTATATTGTTATTACATAGTTTTAATAATCACCACTAGTCATCGTTATAACTTATTATTATCCAATTCTTATAATGATGCATACTGATTATTAACTAAAATTAATATTTATTTTATTCTTATCTTATGTTTTTATTTTATTACTGAATTATATTTTGTTCTAATCCTCAAACAAGTAGATTAAAAAATTCCAGTTATGACACACGTAAGATGATGTGAAGTTGAGAATAAAAGGATCTCAAACTCAAACTAGTTTGGTAGTTTGAGTGAGCTATAGAAGAGTACTCGGCATGCTAGCATGTACGTGTGTACCCATCTCATGCATGACATGTTCAACTATTTATTACTTTCGATTTCTTCTAACATAAAAATTTCGATAAATATATAAAAAAAAAAAAACAATTATTTTGTGGTGTGTCCAAGTTCCTGTGATCAGCAGAATAGCCTTGGTATGTAACACTAGCAGCTAATTTCTTTTTATCTACATTTGACTTGGATTCTGTATGTATTGGACTTCAAATACTTTCTTTCTGTTCTAAACCTAATAAATCTGCTCCATATTTATTTCGCAAGTTGTTGTGTCGCATGATCTACCTGCACAGCGCCTCAAGTGACAGCTTCTTTGCAATTCCCGGACATGGGTCTCCCCCAAAAACATCAGGAGCTACAGTCACCATGCAAGATTGCTTGCCAATGCAGTTCTACAAATAATAACAATAATAAATAATACAAGGACAATAAGATGCATTAGCATAACATGTTAGAGATAATCATTTAGAACCAAATCATCTATCCAGCAATTCCTGTTTGTAGATGTCACAGGGGTTAAGTGAGCAGATAAAACAAAAAATGGTGCCAACGTATACAGAAGTGTTACAAAATTTACTAGTACTGATGACTATGGTAGTTTGTAAATCATTCTAAAATACAGGGACGACCACAACTTAAACTTGGCTTCCAAGAGAACTGAGTGAAATTGTCTGACTGAAACATCAGAAGTAGCACCAGTATGCATCAGCACAAATCTAAATTGTAAAGGGTCTAGCTGATTGGGGTACCTTTTCAGGAGCATCATATGATCTGTGAGCATGACAGTTTCCCTCTCTATAGTTTCCACAATTTCCCTGTGGCAATCCATAACTAGCAAATTTAATCTGGGAGATCTTTAGCCCAGGTGGACACCACAAGTGAGCCTTGGGTCTATTAATTTTGCCAGAGTCTAGCATCTGCCTGTTTTTTAGAGTTGGTTGCCCTTCATATATATCAGCACAAACACTTTCTGTTGTTCTTTTCACCAAAGAAATTCCACTAGGGTCCCCTCCCCATTCTTCAAACACAACCAGATAGTTCCCACTTGGGTTCAGCCACGACCGAGGAATATGGTACCTGTCCAATGCCAACAACAGGTTGCCATGAATCATGTTGATATTCAAGTTACACCATTCACTGTAGTAAAACAACTTGTGTCAACGTTTACCATCTCTGGGAGGGTTCTCCACAGTTTGTCTGGCATTTCTTATCTGTGTAAGTTCCAGCGTAGTAACATTCCTCACAACCACCGCGTGCTATATATCCAGGCCAATGGCGTCCAATGCTTCGACCATTTACCCATACTTGACCCTTTCCCATGCTAATCATGTCTAGAGCCAATGGATCATTGCCTGCTGGTGTGCTAAACGTCGTCTATTTACATTGCACCATAAATGTGTTAGAATAAATTCATGCTTGTTGAAAACTTATTGAAAATGCAACATTCGTTGAAAATTCAATCTTACCTTGTACCATGTCAAAGGTTGTTTCTTAGCCAATGATGATCCTTGTACCCATTCAACCGAGCTACTCCCTCTTACAGTGTCAAGGTTTAAGGCTTCTCCCTTGAGACCAATCTGCCAACAAAATGCAGATGAGTAATGTCCTATTTTTGTGGTGATACACACACATGATGAAACCTTTCAATGCTACAATTGGCCAAAACAATGCTAGATGACAAACCTTGTAAGACCATTTCTGTTTAGACAAGTCTCTAGTCCCCTCATTTAGACCATTAAGTGTGATTGGGCCTAACACCCCTGCATTCCATGTCTCAAAGTGTACCCCAACATTCTGACATCAATGGAACATTGTTTTATGATTTTGGAAGGGGGGAAAATCTGAAAATAAAGAATTGTTCACAAATATATTAAAGAGAAAAGAGAACTAACCGGGAGACCCACGGCAATACTTAGTAAAGATATCTTGTTATTGCCAACCCTCAACTTAACACTGTCTCTAAATGTTAATTTAGGAAACTCCAATCCCCCGTACACAGTACCTGCATTTACACAGAAGGTGGATAAGTACAAGTGGAGATTATCATAACAAAACACTGGATTGAAGATATATCCTTAATCTTTTGCACCTGAAAGTTGACCATTAATGAAAACATGCAGAGCATGGCCAGCTGACATTACGGTAAGAACAGGAGATTGTCCACTCTTAATAAAACCTTCATTTGCATCAATGTTGACACTGAACAAAGGGAACAATAATATTTATTAGATGGAGAAAGAATATAAACAGTAAGCTTCAAGAAGATGAACATTCCAGTTATTAGTTTTTTGAAGTCAAATACATGATCAGTTGAAAGATACTTACTCTGTCATATACCACAAATAATCTGTAGAATCTCGGGTGATATTAATCTGCTCCCAGAGTGCATATGCTGTGAAGGGATCATCTTCACTGGACGATGCAGGCTCTTCATTGTACGAATTCCAATCGAATGCAGTGTTCACAGCAGTCATCTTCATGACAGAGCTTTGAGCACCGAGCTGTATACATAACATGGATAACATGAATGTTCAGAAAACAAATCTCAATATAAATACAGAGGATTTCTTTCTGTCCTTGAAGAACAGCAGAAGTCTTGAACATTAGAATTAGTATGAGAAATATGTCAGTGACAGCTACATTTCTGCACACAGATGATTTCAGGCTACATTCCTCCAAGAAAAAAAAAATAAAAAATAAAAGCTTGACAATTAGTATTGTCTTACCCTGGCAGTGTTGAAAACTGCAGTTCTGCAATCAGGAAGAATGCTGATAGACCAAGGTGGTAGGTCATATTGTCCATTTCGAAATGTAACTGTTGCAGAAGATTTGGTGTCATAGTTTGCTAGGAATGCAGCACAAGCACCAGAAGTATTGAACACATGTACCTAAGTCAATATTAAAAAAATTAAATAAATTTTCAACAAGCCTGTTGAGCATTCTTCCTAAGTCACAACCCAGTATAGGGACCTTACCTCAAGGTTTTTCCCAGGCCATGTCACTGTGGGATCTACAGACACTAAAGCTGGCTCACACAGCTTTATTGCTTTATGCAAATCTCTCAGATGCCCCCATTTTGGTTCGTTTAAAAGTCCTGACATAGTTAAACAAGCTTCAGACTAATGTGAATATGTACAAATTGCAAAAACAGTGATTAATCTTCCCCTCTGGCATCGATATAAGCAAGTAATTTAAAAAAAAATATATATCTTCTCTATTTTTTTAATATATTTAAATTTGCATGGTGTCATCATCCAAAGCATGCTAACAAATTTAAACTATTGTCTCTGCCTACCGTATTCATCAAGGAGACCATCATAGTCATAGCTGGTGGCAACGAAGGGGCCACCTGATGTCCTATCAAAGTTAGTTCCTCCATGGAACTAGATCCAAAAAAGGTACACTTTAGACTCAAATCAAAGTTTCCAATGCATGACATATGGTAAATATAAGGGTGGGAAATATCTATTGACATTTGCCAACAGATAGATCATAAATGCAATGTTCCAACCTACCATATAGTAATTAACAAATGAACCACTATTCTGTACGAATCTTACAACTGAGAAGGCCATGTCTTCTGCAGGTCTACGAGGGACCGGTCCACCAAACGCAGTGTACCTACAGAACACGAAACATAAAACTGAACAGAGGATCCAGATCAGTTATTACTGTCATTTATTTGTAGAACATACCAGCCACTCCAGTTCTCTGTCCACATTTTGGGTTTGTAGTCCTTGTTAGGAGTGAAATTTTCACAGTAGTATCCGTTGCAGGTGTCAATCTATTGAGAGAGAAAGATGCAAGGGAGTTTAATCAATTTGCCAGTGGAAAAAACAAAAATGGGTGGATGACACAGAGGCACGTTAACTATTAATTAGAACAAACCATAAGAGAAAAGCTACAACAGAGAAAAGCCAAATGGGCCACTGAACCTAAATCAAAATATCAATAGTAAAAGCAACAACCTAACCAAACAAAACAACCAAAACACTACTGAAAAGTGTAACTAGAAAAACAACAACAACAACATAGGTGGGACACATAATTTTAAAGAAGATAAGAATTATTCTCCAAATGGTTTTTTATTCTCCTTGAAAAGGTTTAAGCAAAAGGGTCTTACAACAGGATCCGGAGCATCTTCTTGCTTGCACATAATCCAGGGGACGCCTGTATCTAAACCCACAGCCATTTGAGCAGCCCATTGGGCATAAGCTTTTCCAGGAGCACCAATTTCCCACTCCACTGGTCCAAATTCGTTTTCTATCTGTCACATTCAATTTTTGGCCAAAGAAAATGCTATCAATCAATCATCATTATTGTAATTGGTTGGCCTAACTAATAAAACCTTTTAGTTATAAAAAAATAACATGACAAAATGCTAGGTTGAAACTTGAAAGCAATCCTACGAATAAATATCTTATTCATATCCCATTTCCTTGCCTGTGACATAATTATTGGACCTCCCTGCGTCTGGAACAATTTCTCCGCCTTCATCATGCTGACAATCTTCTCAGTAAATTTTTGCATTGCCGCCTACATCATTACCAAAATCGAACGATTGCTTAGAAAATTAACAGAATTTCATAATTAAACTATATAACAATAATAACTAAGCAAATTTGAAAATTACAACCTTGAAAGGTTCATTGTCTGTTCTGAAAGCAATACCAGGAACATACTTGAGCCAAACAGGAAACCCCCTGAATATCAAACAGAACGAAAAGACCTTTAAACATTGCTACACATTGTTGTCATTTTTCAAAATAAAATATCCTCTGAATATATTATATTATATAGAAATATAAGGAAGGTTATATTACCCAAAGTTCCACTCAGCACATACGAAGGGACCAATACGGAGATTAACATAGAGACCAGCCTGCTGCACCACCTTGATGAACTTGACCAAGTCGTATCTATCCTCGAAATAATACTGAATTTTTAATTTCCCCAGATTTCACATAAAAAGAAGAGTGAGCTTTCTATCAGACTTTTTGACAAGTGCAAAAAAATATATTTAAAAATATGAAAGTAACATTTGCTTTACGTTTCCAGGAGTAGGTTCATGTCCATTCCAAAACACATAGGTTTGAATAACATCTAAGCCTCCATCTTTGGCCTTCTGAATAAGGTCTGGCCACATCTGCAGCCACGAGAGACAATGTGAAAACTGAAAACGGAAAACTCTTTGGTGATAACAAAAATAACAAAGGGTGAGTACCTCAGGTGTGCTTCTGGGGTAGTGGATGGAGCCAGAGATCAAAATTCTTCTCTGCCCATTGACAAGAATGGCTTTGTGATCATAAGTCACCGAGGCTGTGACTGTAGAAACCCACAAAAATAGCAGCAGGGTATAAAAAAAAACCCTTGGTAAATTCTCCATAAGAACCCGTGAACCCGTCAGTGTCCTTTGCACATTTAAAAAGCAAAAGGTTCAAATGAGATGAAGGGGAGAAGGGAAACGCGCTTCCGTTGTTATTTATTCACAATGTATCTTGATTGGTTTGAGGTTGAAAAGAGATAGCAGACAAAGACTTTATTGTAACAATGGTAGTTGAGTTGCGAGGTGGTTTTGGTGGGTTTGTGCAGTTTGTGAGAAGGCTGCAACAACTTTATATACATTTGAAAATCCATGCTCTACCTTCGAGTCTAGCTAGAACTGGGTCCCATTTTCCCTCACTGTTTCTCTATTCTACATATATATTCGGAACAAATTATCCATATCCTATATCCACGTGTAAAACAGAGTTGAACACAATCACATTCTATTCGTTCTAACTATGGATAAATACTTAATTAAATTTAATATTATTTTAAATGGGTTCAATTTAAGGTAGAGTTTTGAAAAAATAATTCATTTTTAATAAAACATATTTCATTTTTAATAAGGACATTTTACAATCTCAATAACTTAATTTTTTATTTTTTATATGTCTAATAGTTATTTGTATTGATGATTAACAAAGGTTAAAGTTAATAAAATTAAATAAAATATTTATTTTTCTTAATTTGTATGATTTTCTCAACAGTGCCATACAAAAGATTTAATAAAAACTAAATACTTTAGGGTAATCATAGTTACTATATAGAAATTATTGGATCACTTTATATATTATTGGAGTACATTTATTTAATATAATATTAATTATTTCATTTATTAAATAATAATTTAAATATATATTTATTAAATATATACATTTCATCATAATTTCTATGTATAAAATGTATTAGTAAATAAAAATAATTATTTAAAAACTTTCTACATAAATACTATATATATATATTAATAATTTTATTAGATAGATATTACTGTATCCATTAATGTTACTATTAATTTGATAATTTATTTAAATAATAGTTATTATTTTATTTATTCAAAATTTTAATTAAACTAAAAAAACATAATTTCGGTATACAAAATATATTATTTACTAAATATATTTAAAATCTTGATACGTAGCTTCAATTTAATGATTTTTATATATAATTTTTTTAATTTTTATATTAGGTAGAAACATTCTATTTATCATCTACTTAATATTGGGACCAAAATTATATTTAAACGTAACAAAAATAACAATTATAGTCTTTTGAAATTCATAAACAAAAGTCATCTTTCATATTATTATTTTTTTCATTCAAAACGTAAAAATAAAATTCTCAACGTCAAACTCACATAATATTATAATAACAAAAATTATCCTAAAATTTAAGTAATTATAATGTATATTTATTACTTTTACTTTGTACATCATAGTATTATATAACTTTATTGCGTTGAGAAAGAACATGTCATGATAATTTGAATTTGCTTTATATATTACTTTAAGACATCGTCAACAAAATTAAAATTGTAGTTAATTATTTCTAATGTTAATAAAACTATTTTTTATAGATAATTACATATTTCAAAACTTCATTATATTTATGTACATATATTTTAAAATAAATAGTAAGTATACATAAAAAAAATACAACTTTAATTAAATCGTGCCTCGCGAGATTAAAATCAGGTTAATTTAATTATGCTTTAAGATTATCTGCTTACAATAAATTGTTTTGTGCATTGCCTAAGTCAAACAATAATCTGTCTAAAATTTTATTTATATGACATTACAGTTTGATTCGGACAACATTCAGAGCAATAATACCATTAAACAATATAAAAACATAATTCATATTCGTAATCTGTTTTAGAAAAAAAAAAAAAGTTAGAATGATGTGGATCAATCCATTTTCTTCATCTTTTCTTGCATAGTAATATGCACAAACAAAGTTTTAAAAAAACAGTTCAGCACAAAGTTAAAAATGTGTGTCATGAGCAGGTACATTTGATGGCAAATTCTTACAATATTGAAGAATTAGACAAGGCAGTGAGTGTGAGACCACAATTTAGAATGTTGTCGAAAAGGGACTAGGAAAACATTCTTGAACCTTTGCGTTGGAGTTTGGTAAATGTATCTTAATTTCCTTTGGGGTGATGAATGCACCAAAAATGGATGTGTGATAAGTGGCATAAAAAAGGACCTACTTTGGGGTACTTTTCACTGCAACATGTTGCTCTTCTTACTCATAAAGGAAGATTCCACGCTCACGTACGCCATTTTAATCTACTTTGAATCCAATCCCTTTTTATTATTATTATTATTCTCTTGTCACCAAAATAAATATCATCCTCTTTTTAGCTTCCACCCATTACACGTAGGGAAGCAATACTCCACATTATATCATAATATTCTGTTCAACTGTTACATCAACTCTCTAAAACTATGTAATAAAAATCTCACTGAGATATTATAAAATTATGTTTTCTTTCTCATTATAAATGCTAAATAGTACTTGATGTCACCATCATTTTTAATAGGAAAAAAATTACAGATTCCATTTTTTCAGTGACAAAAACTTCGAAAAAAATGAATTTGCTTGAAGAATGGGAATGGAAGGGAATAATGAAGGGAAGTCGAGGCATTTTCAATCTTTAAAATTGGATCTTGAAACCCAACTTTCATCCTTCGGAACCAATCGTATCATGCCACGTTTCCACATTGAAGTTGTACTATGAAGGAACGAACTCACACCTTTTATTTTTTGATTCACACAAAAGTTAAAAAAAAAAAAAAAAACTTATTGCATGATGCATGTGAGTAATAGCAACTTTTAGCATGTATAAAGCTTTCATTATAAAATATAATATATGAAAATAAATGAAAACTATAGTGTGAGTCACTGTCCTAATTCTATCTTTTTAATAAACATAATCATTCCACTATATATTTTTTAAAAATTAAATTAGTACGGGACAAAATCTGTAAATTCTAACTAGTGTCTTAAAGTGGAAAATTCTCCCAGCATTAAACAGGATTAAAGAAAGTGAGAAGATACAAATAATGATGTTTTTTATTTAATTAATTTATTATTCATAATTTCTTTTTGTTTCTCCTTAAGAGAATATGTGTTTTTTTTTTCTGATTTAGGCACTGTACAATACATACAACTAAAAAATTAACTTGTGAAACTAAATAAAGTTTACTTAACTCGAAGCTAAAGACTAAATAATAATAAAAAAAGGGAATTACAAAATTTGAAAATTTTGAAATGTTATCAAAATGATAAAGGAAACTAATAGATATCTTAAATTAATAAAAATATTAAAAAATATTTAATATTTAAAATATCATATTGTTAAATAGACTATTCGTGGGTGAAAATCTATTCCCATTCTATAGAGTAAATGTTAAGGGCCAATTTCGTTTCTGTCTTTTTATTTTTATTTTTATAAATCACTAGTATCATGCATAAAAATATAATGAGATTCTGGTTAGGTAGATCGGTTATGAAAACCCAAATTCAATATTACTTTTTACTAATTAATTCACATATAATTTTAGCTTATCCAAAAGTGATTTATGGGAAGGATTTGATTTTCTTAAACATTAAATTCAGTTATTCAATAATAAAAGTAAATGAAGTTTAAGTTCCAATGGTTTTTTCATTTATAATAATAATAATAATAATAATAATAATAATAATAATAATAATAATAAAGGATTATTGCAATGATTGGGAATTTGTCTCATAATGATTCACATGTTGCTTGAAGCAGCCACTTTCGCTAAATGTTGTCGCAATAATAATGAAACTATCATATGCTATCTTTTTTTTTAATATTGAAATGACAGTAAATATATGCATAAAAATAGTGTGGAAACCACGTAAAGTAACTTAAGAAACCACTTGAAAAATGAGATTGGACCCATCTGCCCCAAATATTAGGGGTTGTTTTCCTAACTTCTGTGTTTGACCCACAATATCACTATCTCAGCTACCCTACGCTTTATCCCTTTTGCATACCCAATTATTCTTCAGAACTTTTCCAAATATCAAGCAAAAATGGTTTTCAAGTTTTTAGTTTGCAGCAACTAATGTGAAGTTGTTCCAAAAAAAGAGAAACAGAAAGAATAGGAACAATAAACATGGTGTGTCCCAAATCAACAACCCATGTCAAAATCATCCACTGTTCAACTTGTGTATTCATGGCCCCGTTGTTCCGTTGTTGATAAAGTTGAATAAATTTTATTTTCTAAAAAATTGAATATAACTTTTACTTAAAATTGTTTTGATTAAATATTAACTCTTTTATTCCTTTACATGCATAATGCTAAAATTATTAAATACCTTACAAACTAGTAGTATATAAATACAACAATAATCTTGAACGTCTCAGGACCACAAACAATACTGCATTTGCAAGTTGTACATGTCTATTTCAATGAAATTAAATACTTCCCTTTTAAATTGGTAATAACCATCATATGTTTTTTTTTTTTTTAAATCTGCACCGTTGATATGTACTAAATTATTTTGATTTCCAGCAAAGTCTTATGTATAAAAATATGAATTGACTTTTCTAAACTGAGCATTATATAAGTAATTTCTCTTGGACCACATTTTACTCGAAATTCTTAATAAGTGATTTTGAAAAAAAAAAATGTACTAGAAAAAAAGTAGCCATACATAATGAAAAATATTGGTTTCCCTATTGAAAAATTTCATTCGTTCAAAATCTAACAATTTATAAACTGAAAATGACATGACAGTGGAATTGTTATATATTAAGGGATTTAGGAGACTAGGAATGTGTATCAAATCCAAGACAGGGTAGACATCATAGCAATCTTAACTACCAGTTTTTTCTAATTATTTTCTGCTTATTTTTAATTATTTTTTGTTTTTATTCACAAAATTAAGAATTTGAGACTTTATTTTAGGAAACAAAATCAAATTTTATTTACACTAATAATTTATTGCTTAGTGTAGGTATCTGGAAATATATCCATATTTTTTTCTTCTTAAAAATGAAGGTTAGCTTAAAATAATTAAAAAACATTTAAACCATAACTTTAATTATTTGACAGTTCTAAAAAAGTAATTTAAAGGGATAAAAACTACTAGTGATTAATAATAATTAAAAATAAATAAATAAAATTAGCTTACAAATATGTTTTTTTTGTTTTCATGTTGCATTAATAATTTTCTAAAAATATATAAGTATGGCACTTGAAGATTACGATTACAGTGGATGGTGAAAGGAATAATGATGTCCAGCAACGAAAGAAACACGCCATCTAGCATCCATTCTCCTCAACAGAACAAAAATAATGTCATTTTGTCAAAAAGTTCACCATAAAATTCATTGTATCCAAAAAAAAAATTACGATTATATACAATCGATGAATTCATACCTTGATCGTTATAGTTATTTGTTCCAGTACTTTATTGGTGATAATGAAATGGAAGATTGCTTATCTTTAAGTATCATTTGTTTCATATTTTATATAGTGGGAATGCATTAGGGATGTGCCCAATGCCCATGCAATTTGATTAATGAATCATTGACTTATTAACAATACTTTATTGGGTAATAGTTGAAGAATTGAATTCTGAACCAAAACTAATCTGTTTTCTTCTAGTTAGGTTGTCTCCTACACTCAATAATAATTATTCATTCATCAAGGTTCCGCCATTAGTTATAATAGAATATGATTTTTCTGTTGAATACAATTATAATTATAGTGATACATGTGTGCAACCTAAGCCAGGACCTTGGTTTGGTTTATATAAATATTTAACCCTAACTTTAAACATGAATATGTTGATTTACCTTGGCTATGCGATCAGTTTTTATGTTGTGGAGGATTAGGAGAGGTTAGTTTTGCCTCTTTTTTTCATTTGCAAGCGACTCTTGTTCTTGTCTTGTCCCTCACCATCAAATAATTCTTCCTTTACTTTATATGAACTATAATGGAGTAATGGTGAAGTCATACATAACTTAAAATAAAAGTTGAAGAGGATTCCAGAAATTAAAGAAAAGTATACTAGATAAGATAACCCCCCTTCGCTAATAGTGGGTGGATCATGACGTTTTCTGTTACGATTTCATGGGATTTCATTCGTTCATAAATTAATCATAATCCAACCCACAAACCACTGGAATTGTGTTGTGCCAATCCTAAACCATAACTAACTAAGCTGTCTTTTGATCTGCTCGTCTGTTTCCATGGCTCCACACCTGTTTTTTTGTCAATAATGGATAATGTGATATCTCATCATAATATTAAACTTTGGAAATAATTCTCGATAATAATAAATTTAGTTACTAAACTATGTTGATTAATAATCCCTTATGCAAAGTCTCATTTTTTAATGCCGATGCTAAAATAGGCTTGGCGGGCCCAGTAGAAGTATTGGGCCTTGTTTTGGATTTGGGTCCTAGAGGCTAAGGTTAAGAAAGTTGTGGGCGTTCCAATCTCTATCACTGTCATGTTTGTGGTCGCCGCGTTAGGTGGCGGGCCACAACTGCCAAACCTTGATGCTACAACTTATTGGTAATAACCAATAAGCTCCTTTCATGCATATTGCTCACGGAATCAACCTACTTTTATCCTGGACCATCCACCCCAACAAAATCTTTTAAACAAAGAAAATCTTTCATATGCTCTTAAGACATCTCAAATGTTTTTAACCCTATTTCAATTCATACAAATACACACATACGCCAAAATATATAGTTGTTATTGTACCATGAAGTCGCCTACATAACCTACATCTTAGAGTAAAGTACCTTTCTTAACAAGAAACACTTGAATTATTTTAGAGGTCAATCCCAGATCTTCATACACATGCCTCATTCGAAGTAAACTACTTCAAGGTCTATAGATAGACTCCAAACCTAGAGAGACTGTGACCAACAGTGAATGAATGTTCTGACATAATAAAGTTACAAAATATAATTGAGTGGAACCAGCCATGGTTATAAAGGTGAAAGGTAACGTGCAACTATGCAAGGAGGATCTAGTTTATACAGTAGTTTTAAGTGATGACAGTAGAACTGTTATTACCCAAATGAATTGCTTTTGTCTTGTCCCTAATGTCTCTAACTAATCACTTTTATTCCGTTAGGATATTCGGCTTGGTGTTCTATCCCAACCATAATAACCTCCCATAAAACCACAACCATTCACTCACCTAATTATACATGTATATAATTAACAGCCATTGAATATTAGGTTTTAGATGAGCATTTAATTTCACCTTAGCCTTACCCGTGGCCACGAAAATTCGGCACCCACCATAACACACATATTCAGATCTAGAGAGAGAGAGAGAGAGAGAGTGAGGGGCCATAGAGAGAAAGGAGAGTGTGATGGAGCTGAAAAGCGATGGCCCCTTGCCAATTTTGAAAAGTACCATGATTTTGGATTTACTCTGTATTACAGACAGGAAATATATGATAATTTGTAATCAAGTCTCTGTCAGGGACAGCATTGACACCACCATCAAACGTGTACAGGAGTGATGTACAACCCCCATACGTAGCCTACTTCCTCATCGTAAATATTACAAACTTATTATTTTGCCTCTCACACACTCAAATTATTATTCTTTTCTTAATTCTTCAGAAAAAAACATCCTATGTTCATTATGGGTCACAAATCATGTTTTGGATGCATGTAAGCCTGAAATTTCAAGTTTTCTCTCTGGGATATTTTTTGCCCCTCGTTTATCTGTTTGATTTGATGAATATCTGTACTTCTCCAACATAACACACTTATTATAATCGGGGTTGTACTTCAAAAAGTATTATTTTAGGAGCAATCACTAGATGAAAAAGAAAAAAAAAACATTTCTCACTTGACAAACGTTTTTCTTTCTCTCTTTTTTTTAATTTTAAATATATAATGTAGTACATAGACGTTACATTTGAATTTATTTTAGTGTAAATATTTGTTTTTAATCCTATGATATTTTTCAATCAGATTTAATATTTTCAAATTGACTTAAGCTCTGTTGTCCTATCTCACACCCATTAAAAGATATTATACATATATAATTTAAATATTTGATATCTCCTAACTATTTTTTAATCCTTATCATAAATATAGTTAGTTTAAATTTTAAAAATAAAAAATATTAATTAATATAATTAAAGGAATTTTAAATTAAGATCATTACAATTTTTAGGTACATAATTTAATTAAATAATATTTCTTATTAACACATATAAGCTAATTATATATTTTATTTTTATTCTTTATTCAATAATTTACTTGCAATATTGATTTTATACTAGGAGTAATTATAATTTTCTTAAATGGTTATAATTTATTTTTTATATATTAGTTTTGATGTTATAATTTTAAATGATTGATGAATAATTTAATTTATAATGTAATAAACAAAGATTTTATCTCTAAAGACAAAAATAATAAAATGTATTTTATACTTTTAAAAATACTAATTATAATATATTAAATTTATATTAAGTAACATAGAAAACAAATCACTCTTCTTGTTTTTATCTTCACATAATATAAATAATTTTATCCAAAATATATTAATATATTTTATCAAAAATCATTTTTTACATGTATATAATAAAACATAATTATTATTCTAAAAAATAATATAAAATTTATTTTTCATAATATATTAATAACTATAAGTGATTATTGATATATAAAAATATTAAGTTTATTACTTAACTGGATAACGTACTTTAAAATAACTTAACTATTTTATTGCATATTTTATTACTGATCTTTCATATTTTTGTAAATTTTGCTACTAACTTGTTATTTTTATAAATTTCATCATTTTAGTTTGAAAAAATATATATTTTATCTTTTTCGTTAATTAGCGTTCAAATTATTAAGCTTATGTTAATATGACTAGTAAAGTGACTTGGAGTTGAAAGTGAAATATATACTATATTAAAATTACTCATTTTACGATTGACCTTTCTATCTTTGTGAGTTTTATTACTGAGTTCTTGATTTTGCGAATTTTATCATTAAACTTCTAATTTTGCGTTAATCATTTCGTTTTTTTAAACTATACAAAAGGATATAAGTTAACTTAAATAAAAATATTTCATGCTAAATTGATTAGAAATTATGACATAATATTTTTACTCTTATAAGTATTAAACAATTTACTTTATCAAAATAATTTCTGTGACACATGTAGACTGTAGCAAATAGTTAAATAATATACCTATGCATTTTCGATAAAGATTCACGTAAACTAAAAAAACCAAAGAGTATATTGTTTAGTCTAAATTTTGTGCACGGTCATGAACATGGTATGCAGGCATAGTTGGTGGTTTATGTGATCTATAGAAAGAGGAAAAACTGGGAGACGGCCGTAGATAAAGAGCCGAAGAGATTGGAAACTTGAAAATTGAGAGAGGCGCCTCCCCAAAAATATTCTCATTCTGTGTTGGGACCTGTCCATTTGCCTGCACCAGCATTCAATGCTTTTTGGCAATGCACATGCAAAGAGGGGGTCTCATGCTCATGCTCATCTTTCTTTCACCTTGTTCCAGCCCCAATCAAAAACACCAAAAGCTAAAGTTTTTTAACTACACCACCGAGTGCTCCATCCTTGTGGTAAAAACTTTCTGCAGATAAGGTTTTGTCATATCAATGGGGTCAATGGGGTCAGCGTATGTAGCATTCCACACACTTTTTTTTTTTTTTTGGCCTTTTTAACTTTGTCTCTTTTAGCTGTTATCATGTCACGTGAACCTCTTGTAGCGATGCCTTCTCATTTCTTTCTAAGCCCTCCATTCACTTACTTCTTCCTTCTCCTTCTAATTTTACCTTTTCAAATGTTATTGGATAGGTTTGCGTTTTATATTTTCCAATTATTCTTAGACTTATATGTATTTTTAATTCATTCATTAATTCCACACCTTTTGCTAAGTGTAGCTCAATTTGACAGGACTTATGTTTGATTTCAGCTAAACATGTTTAGGAAAGGAGTATGGTAAACTTTCGCAACTCCAAACATTGAAACTTATATCATTCTCACTCCAACATGGATCACTCTATTTATAGAAGTTGTGAAACAATGTCATGTTAATATTTTCAATATATATACATATATATATATATAGAGAGAGAGAGAGAGAGACAGAGAGAGAGAGAGAGTTTAGTATATATTAACAACTTAATTGACATAGGTTGAGATAAAAATTAAACACTCTCACATGTTTTGGGAACTATACATATAGAGGATAAACCATGTCTTATTATTTTTATGAATTATAAAAGTTTGCGGAATCAGTAATAATTATAATAAAAAACGAAATTAGTTTGGTTAGGAAATAGTAATTAAAATAAGATACAAATACATAATTTTGTATTCATTTAATTTAGTAATACAAAACAAAAATTCTTAGTGAGTAGAAGATCATGGTATGCATTGGAGTACTATATGATGATATAAACGTATCTCTGCCGTCTTCGGTTCTTAGAAGAGTAGCGCATAGGAACTATTCGCCATTTCCTTTCTCTCTCTATAAATCGTCTTCCACCTTTTGTATTGGACAAAAGGAAAACCGTTTTAGTTTGCATATTACATTGACTCCTTTCTCTCTCTCCCTTGGATTTCTTTGTAGCTTGGTTTGTCGGTGTGTGCGTGTTTTTATGTGAGCTTCCGTCATGATTCCAGCCTATCGCCACTCAGTATCTTCTGTGATTCCTCTAGATCTTAATGAAGATGAAAACCATGTGAACTTCACTCCAACTCATCATGCCTACTCTTCTTTTTCTTCTCTATCATCTTCAAATCATGTTCCCTTCAACCCTCCAGATCAAGAAGCGGGATCACACTACTGGGAACCAACAAAGCACTTACCAATTCATCAAGAGGTGACACATAGTTTTACTAGAAGAGATTCATATATATATATATATATATATATATGTATAAACCCCTTATAGTCTTTGTGATCGCTATGATATTTTGTTATGTATCTCTTCATAATTTTGATCATGCGAACTTTATTAGGCTGAGAAGATTAACCCTACCATGGGATCATGGGATCACTCGGTGGCAGAAAGTGAGCTCAAGGTGACAGTTTGGAAGAAAAAAGAGAGGAGTGAAGATCATGAAGCAGCTGCTGAGGATGGTTCGGTGAAGTGGATGACTTCAAAGATGAGAATGATGCGGAAGATGATGACGATGCCGGATCAAACTGGTGCATATATAGAAGAGAATACTATGCACAAGTTTGAAGATCAGAAACAACCATTGTCGCCGCTTGGAGCTGATAACAGTAGCAGCAACAACTATTCAAACCACAGTAATAACACTGTTAGGGTTTGTGCTGATTGCCACACCACCAAGACCCCTCTGTGGAGGAGTGGACCAAGAGGCCCCAAGGTACACCTTATCTTATTAAAACACCAATCCCAATAATGGATCCGTACTTAAAAATTTTCGTACTCACCGAGCTCGATCCTTTTCATCAATTTTTAGTTTAATCAACACTACACAACAAATCAATTCAGCTCTTTACTTTTAAGGCTTGTCTATACTCTATAAGTATAATTAACTAGAATATTGTTATCATTATATTAATTTATTTTTTGTGCGACAGTCACTATGCAATGCCTGTGGAATTCGACAAAGGAAGGCGAGACGAGCCATGGCAGCTGCGGCATCGGGAAATGGAAAAGTAATTGTGGAAGCTGAGAAATCTGTGAAGGGAAACAAGTTGCAGAAGAAAGAGAAGAAGACAAGAATTGAGGGTGCACCACAGATGAAAAAGAAGCGCAAGCATGGAGTTGGAGCAAAGGCATCTCAAAGCAGAAACAAATTTGGTTTTGAGGATTTGACATTACGCCTAAGAAAGAGCTTGGCTATGCATCAAGTTTTCCCTCAGGACGAGAAGGAGGCTGCGATCCTTCTCATGGCTTTATCTTATGGCCTTGTTCATGGATGAACTTCAATAATTGATTTCCATGGCTTCATTTCAGAACGTTATTAATTAATCAATTAACTAGGTTTCTTGTATTGCTGTCTTATGACTAGCTAGTTTTTTACTATTGTGTGAGATCAACGGTTTATATATGTGCGGGAAGAGGATGTAATGCAGTCAGTTAGTTAGAAAATGGGAGGGAAAATAAAGTTACATGGTTGTGGGTGATCTTATGTACTTCATAATTAATATAATGGTTTATTTGAACAAGTTGACGACCAAAAAGTGTGGGTCTCTTCTTGATGTATGTCTCGTTATCTCAACAAGTTCAATAAAAGTTACAAGGGTTTTTGTCTATGGTCATCAACATGTCATCATTACCCTACTTTTCTGCTAATCTAACTTTTAATTATCGCAGGTATTTAGCAGAAAATGACCTGGCTATATATTGATAATTTTGAATGCATGCTCTTAATTAGTGTAATCAAGCTATCTAAAGTAGTCAGAAGAATACATATACTTAGTATGAGTGTTAGATTCATTTATTTAATCAATTGGAAGCTCCATATTTAGAGAGAAGTTAAGCAGAATGTTATGGAAGTAGGCATTTATATGTGTGAAGTTTCAGATGAGAAAGCAACAGGACTACTTTATTTCTTTGTTTCCCAGGTTGGCTGGGTCCTTTATAGAGGCTTTCCCCACGGCTCACTAAAAAGTTATTAATTATTCCACATTGACCTGATGAGCTTCTCAATCATGACAGTGATGATTCATGTCTGGGAAGCAGCTTTTTGTGCCTTGGGAGACCTCTTTGTGGGATGTGCCCTTGATTTGGACTTTGTCTGCTTCATAATTAAAGTTTTAGCCTATGAGGAGCTTCCCATGACTCTTCAGAGACACAAACAGCATGCAAAGAAGAGTGGCCACATTGCATCAGACATAGGAAGCCGTCTTTGCTAACATGCTCATTTTGTGATTTGCCTTTGTTGTATGCAAACCTTATCAGATTAGAATTCAGTGTTCTTTTTGTCATCCCAAGAAAAAACAGGCTAGCTATAGTGTTGAAAAAAATTTATTTCAAGAGTTGTCTGATTATATTAGTAAAACATGAAAGGTGTTCTCATATCAATGGATAATATATATATATATATATATATATATATATATATATATATATATATATATATATTGATAATACTTTTTATAAGATATATCCATTTGGTAACTAATAATAGTTATATAATACCAAACTTTCTTATATTAAATTTTTGTAATTGAGTTGTGAAGTAAATATATATTATAATAGAAATGTTAAAACATCAATGCTTTGGAAAGAGTTTGATTTTGTACGTATTAGCAAATTATATATACAATGAGTTTTTCTTCTTCTTTTTTGGTATTCTAGATATAATAGTTAATGCACCCAAAATAAAAATTTTATTTATTTATTTAAAATTATAACTTTTTTTTACAGGTTTGGGTAAAAAATTTTATTTGCTTTTTTTTTTAAATAACACTCTAAGGAAAAATATAATTAATGAACTATTATACGTGTGTTTGTATGTGTTAATGTATTTTGCAATAAAATACTGTTATTTTTTTTTTTTAAGTATTTTAGCTTACACCTTTTTAGGATATTTTTTAATAAATTCAATGTTTAACTAACTCACTCATTAAAAGATAAGTGAGAATATTAAGAAAAACAAAATCTAAACGACATAGTTTATTGTTTGGTACCCATTTTTAAAAATCGTGTGTATTAATTTGATCTAACTCAAGCAGTGATGACTGAGTTTTTTTTTTTTTTTTCCTTTCTTTTTTAAAAATGGGTACCAATTTACTAAACGATAGATTCCGTTAAGATTGGGAATCGGGACGATTTATGATTGGGCCGTATGATGGCCCATTTTGGGCATCGATATTTCCTTTTGTTCGGTAATGGGCCCTAAATAAAAAGTCAAAGTCCAACATGAATTAATTGTGGGAAGAGAACAAGAGAAGAGACAAAGGAAAATGGCGTAGCAATGGCTCGTGATGTGTGAAGGTCAAGAACGTGAACATCTCAGGTTTGTTCTGTAGCACATCGCAGTGCAGAGTAATAATCATTCTGTTTGAAGAAATGACAATGGGTGAGACTCCCCCACCTGCACCTCCACCTTTGCCTCCAACTGGGTTGCTCATGAAGCGATGCAAGTTCATTTGGCGCCTTCTGTTGCTCTCTAACCTCGCGCTTGGAGGTCTCTTTTTGTCCCTTTCTGCATCCATCATTATGCTTCCTTCCTTTTCTTTTCTTTTTTTATTGTCAATTATTGGTGCTTGTTATTCTTCTCGTCGGTTAGATTGCCTTCTTCAGTGTTTACCTTTCAGGTGTTCGACACATTGCTTCACATAACTAACTTACTTTTTTTTTCAAGCAAGATTCCTTCATGCCACGTGCACTTTTCCTTGCACATGCACTTGCACGTGCTTTACTTTCTTCAATTCCATGCATTATTGATACTCGAAAGGGAAAGTTTTGTCGCTCTTATTAATCTTACCTGACTCAAGTAGAATTCTACGGTGGAGGATGTTTGTGTTATTTAGCAAAAAAAAAAAAAAGTCCATAGGAAAATATAGGGTAATAAATAACATTCAAACAATTCGAAAGACATTTTTGGTTAAGGTGTTTTGTTGACTGGTTTGATTACTGTAGAGAGCAATTTGAGTGTGTTGTTCATATAGAGATGACGATATTCGTGATAGACTACTTTACTATGCTGAATACTAGTGTATGTTTGCTTTGGGTTATCATAATTTTGTTCTTATTGGTTATGATGGTTGGCTGTACTGGGAAATGCTACTTATTGTCTTTGATATTATTATCGATATTAAGGTATGAATGTTATACCGGGAGTGTTTCTTTGTTCGGGTGGCATTTAAGAAAGGAGCTTCTTAAATCCAAAATTCGTGAAGTTGAATTAGACTCTATTTGGGGTGTTTGTTGGAGGAAGGGTTTAAGGGCAATAATGGCGCATCAAATAGGACATTCTTTTCTATAAGATTGTGTTTTATAATTTAAAAAGGATTATATGAAAATGATCAGTGTCACAGATAGTATTCAGGGTTATCCTTGTATTAATCGCATGATCTTGTAGGTACAAAAATCATTTGTTTGATATTAAGGGAAAAAAGAATCAGATGTATACTTTAGCATTAGGAATTTGACTCCTTTAAAGTGAGAGAAATACACTTGTAAGGCTAAGTGTAATAATTAATCTTAGATTTTATTAAATGTTTATTTTATTTTATCAAAATTTAAACTGTTGATGTTCTAATTAACAGTTTTAATTTGTCAAAAAGTCACATCTTAGCATGTTCCTTTTGGCTTTCATTTAGAGGATCATTTAAAATATACTGATCAGTATTTTCTTTTTTATTTTTTTTACTCTCCATGACATTTGATTGCAGCTTTTCTATTTGCAAGTGCAAAACGAAGAGATTCCGTGGAGATTACTAGAAGAACAGCGCTAAAATCGCACAAGGGCAAAGCTAGTGTTGAAGTTCCTCCTGAACCCATCACAAGCTCAATTGATTTAAATTGTGATGATTTCTTTGTGCCTGTCACAACACCTGTGCAAATGCGGGCTCCTATCCCTGAAGAACAACAACGTGAAATTTTCCAGTGGATGCTAGAAGAGAAAAGAAAACTGAAACCTAAGAACCCTGTAGAGAGAAAACAGATTGATGAAGAAAAAGGCCATTCTTAAGCAGTTCCTGCGAGCAAAGTCAATACCAAAGTTTTAACTTTCACTCTCGTGCTCAAACATTACCACATTACTGATAGATTAAATAGTTTCAATGCAACTGATAGGCTTTGAATTTGACAACTCTTTCCAGTTCCATTTTTTTTGCTGGATAGAAATGAGTTAATAGCATTGCATTTCCTAGAGTTTTAGAAAAACAGGCATCCTGTCAAATTTAACCTAATGGAAGTCATGTACGCATGCCAGCTAAGAAGTTGGCTGAGGATAAGTCCAGCCTTCGTCTCATTTACATCAAACACAGGATATTATGCAAGAATATTATTGAATTGGTACATCAACAACTTTCATTGAAAATGGGGAACTGTTATACCCTACTATCGGGTCTCTACTTGTCAATTGTATTCATTCTCTTAATTATGGACCTGTATGAATGAGCTACTTGCCAGTTATTACACTAATGAATGAATTCTATGAAATGTGGGGGACGCAAGGAGTAAATGCAGAAGACATGAGAGATGATAGTGATATGAGCAGCAGAATGTTTTGTGTGACAAACTGGTCACATGAAAACGTAAATCACTGATATCCTTCGAGTGGGACTGTGAGCATTATAATTTATGGCCGTTTCGGGGCTACATGCTTTCAGGTGACTATTATGGTCCCCAAATACACTGCTGCTACTTCAGTTTATAGCCGTTGTTATTCCAATACTCTTACTGCTGAATGAGTGATAAATTTTTTATATAACAAATATTTTTATGGTTGCCACTAGCAGTTGTTAACTGACCATGAAATGCATTTAGAAAAAGACATGCTTATGGCAGCATAACACCTTCATGGTAGCTGACGACAGTAGAATTAATTGGTGCCTCTTGACTGGGCCAGTACTCACATTACCCTGAGTATCTTACTCGGCTTCGTGGCTGTTGGATTTGGGCAAAAGTTATGGGAATAAACTCATTTAATAACGTAAAAGCTTCCCTTGCTACCTTTTTCCTTCTGTATTTAGCATATTTAGGTTCGAAATCCAAACTGCCAAGCTGGATTTTGCTTGACCACTCTTCCAAATTCGGAATCTAGAGAAGGGGGTGGCCACCATATACCGCTCTTGTCTTACTGAATTTTCTCTTGCAATGCCTGGACCATCTATATCTTACGTACTAATTGTCATGTATCAAAGCCTGTCAGTCATCACATGGTTTTTCTTCTCTGTTCATGCATGATTCGAGTACTACATGGATCTTTTGAAATTCTCCTCACACCAAGTTGAAAGTAAAATAAAATTTCATTAATAAATAATAAAAGAACGTAAAAAGGTGAAAAATAAGAAAATATGTAAAAATATAAAATGTTTTTTATTCAATATAATTAGTTTTAATATTTATTAGAAAAATTTATATGAATTTTATATATATATATATATATATATATATATTTAATGATAATTAAATTAAAAGATATAATTATCGTTATATAAGTAAATATATTTAATAAGAAGGGATCAAAGTAATAAATATATAAAAAATAAATAAAAATAACTTTGGAAACATGGTTTCCTTTGACATAGAGAACATCAAACCACTACCCTTACTTACTTCCACGGCTGCGTTACCGTAAAATGTCAACTGTAACAAAATGTGGTAAATTCATTATGTCTTTTGCATTATACCCTTTGCGTCCCCCACATTTCCTAGATTTCATTCATTAGGGAAAAAGAGAATAAAATCAGTGACAAAGGAAACATTTCTTGTAAGTTTAACTTTGAATTCTACCATACACACCGATTAGTTGGTCTAGTGATGAATCAAGATTTAGATACTCTCCGTACCAATTCCAACCATTGATTTTACATCACTGCAAGGTTAATATAGTGCTCGACAGGCATAAAAGTTGAAGAGGGATTGATAAAAGATTGAAATAATTACTTGAAAATATGAATTAAAATTTATATTCGATACAAAATAGAACACGTGTCACAATTAGAATCTTAATAAATTTAAAATATTTGACAACTATAAAAATCCTAATAAAAATTAGATAATCTGTAACAAGAGATTATGAAATAAAAAGAAAGATAATATCAATATTTTTTTCTTATATTGGTGTATACAAATCTCTCATCTAATTTAATGAGATATGTAAAAAATATTTTATTTTAAACAATATTTATTAGAATATGAGCTGGTCCACAAATTTTCCTTTCATTATTTTTTTATAAGAAATTATCAAATTTTACATGTTTTGTTGGATTATATTATATCATATTGCGAGCAATATCACATGTTACCTTATTGATATAATATAATTTAACATATATAAATAAATATTTAAGAAAATTCTTAACTATAAATCTTTATAAATTCAAGTGTAAAAAAATCTTTAAATTTAATTTTTATAATTTTTTTATGTACTAAACTTACCACCAACAAATAAAATAATTAAATATTAATAATCTGTTTTCTAATAATGGAATCGAATCATCATCCTTGTATATTTATTTGATGATAATATTTTTTTAATAATAATCTTTTTTTCCGTATTTAAATTTAAATATCTTAAAATAAATATAACTAGTACCCTCTAATATTCTTGTTACAGTTTTCTTACAAATAATATATTTTATAATGAAAATCCAATTAAGAAACATGTACCTTAACAGTTAAAATAACTAATTGAATCTTATGAAAATAAATATTACGAGTCTTACATCATTTATAAAAATGTTTTTACTTTAATTTCTTAATTTTTTATAGTAAGTAATAATATGTGAGAAGTGTTTTATCAATTGGTATTAATTAACTTTTTTTTTTACTCATGTTCAATCGGAGTTCAAGTTTGTTGAAATGTGTAGAACATATTTCATAAATATCATAGAAAGCGTCGGACACTAACATTATTTTAATTATTTAAGTACTTTTGGATTTACTTGTATGTTCGTGTATTTATTCACTAATAATAAAAAAAAAAAAAAGTAGCAATTTTCTAACATCTTTACGGCATCGTGGCACTACTGACAGTACGTAAATGTAAAGATGGGTGATACGAGAAGCTCAGCTTTGATTTGGTTTCTCCATTTTGTAGACAAATTCTGTTACAAATACGCCCCGATTCTGCTCTTTTCGCTACTCACTGCCATTTTCTAAGATGCAGCAGCATGTTGAAATAAACGACTGCAACAAAGTAGATAACGTAACTACAAACTTGATAGTATTACTGTGAAATTTGATTTTACTTCGATTCTTGAAAACTACCAGTTTTAACTAATTTTTAACTTATGGGAGTTCTTTTATTTAGGTTAGTAAAAGATATTTTTCAATCAAAGACGTAAGAGGTGATAAATTTAAATACTAAATATTGAAAATAAATTTAAGAGCATATAAAAATCAATGCTACTTAACTAAACGATTATATATAATTGAAAAAATGTTATTCAATAACAATGGATAAATAAATTATATTTATTAACTTAAAAATAAAAAGTTCTTTTTAATTTTATTCTTAAGAAACTTAAGAACATTAGAATAGACAAAAGTAAAATTAATAGTAAACAATATAAAATGAAAGACTATGTGAATTTAAAAACATGCGAATACATAAAAACTAGAAAAGATGAAATAACGAGGAAATGACTATATAAAAACTCTGATTGAATTACCTTTAAAGAAATACAGAAAGACAAATATATGACGAAACAAAGAAGTGATACACAAATTTAGATTACATATAAATAAATTACCAAAGAAAATACAGAAAGTGGTAATAAAGATCGATGAAAGCGAAAATTCAGATTGCTAAAAATTTCATGATAGCCGTAGACTCATACCAGAAATTTCTGAAGTCAAAATGATCTCCTCTAACCTCCAGCGCTTAGTTCTATTTATAACCTTCTTAACATAACCACTAAAACGGTTAAAAATCACTATCCAATATTCTCATGTGCAGATACAACTGTTTTCTTCAATTTCAATCCCAAAAATCGAATATTTGAACTTCATGATGTCTCTTATCTCCTTCAATTTTAACTTGACACTCGATACTTCAATTTTGTCAATTTTTTACCTCAATATGGTCATCGAATTTCTTCTATCTACTTTTCGATTTATGTATCAATTTTTTCCACCAACAAAATGCCCCTTGAAAGAATAAAACATTGTGCAAATTTTGTATTCTTTCAAAAAGTGTCTATTTCAACTCTTAAATGTTCTGAAGCCATAAAAAGTTGTTTTATTACCAAATGTCAAATCAAGTCATTCCCTTCATTAATATTACTTGATTCTCCATAAAGGCACGTCTTTTCCCCGAAAAATTTGTGTCACGTCTTCATTTCACTTCCTTCCACGTTTGTCGTTTCAACTACCCTTATTTACCCTTTTAAATGCCCAAATCAACTTGCATTATCTTCACTAAAAAACAAAACATTTTATCTTCCTCATCCGTCAACTCTCCTTCGTCTTCAATCTTACACAGCTGTTATGACTACTTCCAAATCTTCTGACCTCCCAACTCCGCCATTGTCGACGATGACTTCAAATTTCATAGAGATAAATGGCCAAAAGTTTGCTCCGGTCCCACGTTTAGAAGAAGCTTCGCAAAAAATCGTTGAAACACAAGTACTTATACCTTATGCAGTTGATAATGTTGATTATGCATTTGGTGGTCCTATTCGTTATTCTGCTAGATCGTCTTCTTCCACTATCTGCCTTCCTGCCAAAAGCAAAGTCATTATTCACAAAACTGAGATAAGGATCAATTTTCTTAACGCCACTTCAAAAGTATATCGAACCAGTCTTCCACATAAAAAATCCTTATATATTAAGTGGTTTGATAGAGTAAAAGTCAAGTTTGGAAACCATTGGAAAGACATCAGGATTTTTTACTTTTTACATTTATCGTCTTTGGTTATACCCATGTTTTTATCTGCAGTCCATTTAAAACTCATTTACCTATTCGATTATGCATAATAGGTTTCGATAAATGAAACTTCAAGATATTATTTTTATAACAGACCATCACATCATGAGGTTTCATCAAATACTTGAGTTTCGTACAAGAGAAATACAAACATAGCCCTAATTTTTCGATATCACTATACCGAATTTCAGTATCATTTAATATTTTACTAAGATAATAAACAACACATTCTGCACCATTTTGATCCTCTTGCGCTAGTAAATTGGCAATAACTCGATTTGATGTTGATACATATAACTTTAACGGCTTGTTCCTCGTTACTAGTATCAATACTGGAGGATTTGTTAGAGTTGACTTAATTTGCTCAAAAACTTTCTAATGTTCTTCCTCCCATCTGAAATCTGCTTCCTTTTTCAACTTTAACAAAAACGAAAAAACACAAGTCTTACCAGTCAGATTAGCAATAAATCGTCTTAAGTAATTTACTTTACCTAACAATGATTGCAATTGTTTTTTATTCTTTGGAGTAGAAATGTCTAATATTGTTTTTGCTTTATTTTTATCAATCTCGATCCCTTTTTCATGAACTATGAATCCTAAAAACTCACCAGCAGACACACCAAAGGCACATTTCAAAGGATTTATTTTTAAACCGTATTTCCTCATTCTTTCAAAAGATTTTCTTAAATTATCTAAATGTTCATTTTTTTTTCTTTGAAGCAACAACAATAAAATTTATATAAACTTGCATGAAATCATTAATCAAATCATGAAAAATTAAATTCATTGCTCTTTGATATGTTGCCTCAGTGTTTTTTAATCCAAATGGCATTATTACCCATGGTAAATGGCTGAGTGAACGCCAAATTTTGGAGAGACTGACCAGCCTGAGACACGTATGTTACGAACTCGTGTTGGTCTCCTTGAATCACTTCGAGATGTCCATCTCGATTCCACATAAATAACTTTTGATGAGCAGTAGAAGGCACTGCTCCAACTCCATGAATCCATTCCCTGCCCAGTAATGCATTAAAATTTGCATGAGATTGGACTACCACAAAAACAGTAGGCCTTGAATAAGTACTCACTTTCACATCCAAGGAAATCATGCCTTCTGAACTTGATGATTTCCCGCTGAAATCGAAAATCAAGATATTATTATTTGATCAAATCTTTCAAATTAACATTGGACCTCTTCAACATAGTAATTGGCAGTATGTTTACCGTCGCACCACCATCCACAAGGACTTTATTCACCCTTTGTCCTTGTATCTCAACATTCAACATCAGAGGTTTCAAATGAAACCTCATTTCCTCCGATGGAGAATCGATAAAAGCATTGTTTCTATGGGGAGATTCACATGACACTTGTGTCACCCAGATCACTTTTGGTCTCATTTCCTCAGAAAAGAAATCATCCTCTCGATAAACATCATTTTGTTCCTGAAATTCCTCATATTGATTAACATACTCCGAAGATAGTATTGATATCACTTCAATCTGTTGTCCAACCTTAGTATTTTCATCCTTACCATCGACAACATCCCTTGCATACTGACCTACTGTTGGTACACTCTACTCTTCAAAACTTCTGTAATTGTTGAACCTTCCCCTTCTCTTCCAAGGTTTTCCTCAAAATGCTCTCCTCTGGAACATTGGAAATCCAGTATTTATTCCTTCACTTAATGAAAGTCTATCAAACACATTATTATTTTGAAGTCTACCTTTACCTCCTCAAGGAGAAAATATTTCCTTGTTGACCCATCGCATTTGATTCTTATTATAAGAAGAACCAACAGATTGCTGAGTCTCTCCTACTATCATCTGGACCGTTTGTTTTCCTTTAAAATTGTAATTCTTCTGATGTGTCTCCACTTTTTTATTTGCTCCTCCCTGAAGGCTTTAGCAACAGATCTATCAAATATCGCACTCCATCGTGGACATAATGTTACGTCTTCATCCTTCTCTTTTGTTCTGGTAAAAAATTCGACGAGCGAATCCTCTGTTTGAGGATAAATCTCTCTCTCGAGTTTTTTCTCAAACTTATTTAAATCAAACTCAATATATTCCTTTGATATGTCCATTTTGACATGTCTAGGATTAACATCTTCAGTAATATCGACCATACCTATAAATGCTGAATTTGCAAAATCGGGCATCTTCAGTAATGCTTGACTGAAACTCAACATATCCCACATGGACCTCGAATGGACTAGTATCCACTTTCATTAACTTCTCCTCAAATTTTAACCTTCCCTGGTCGATTGCATCTTGAATTGTGTTCCTGAAATGTATACAATTGTTAGTCCAATGCCCATAAATATTATAAAACTAACAATATTTTCGACTGTTTATTTGATATAAAGGTGGCAATTTATGATCATTACTCAATTTAATTTGTTTATGTTTTAATAAAATATCGAAGATTTTATCTGCTTTTGTCACATTGAAACTATATGTTCGATTTGCCATTTTGTCTTTTACCTCGTTTTTCTGTAACAATTTACAAATATATGGAACTCCTACTTTGAGCTCTGTTATGTTTACTTTCTCATCAATAAAATCTTCATTTTCTACCTCTGTCTTAGGATTATCTTCATATATTTCATCTATGTATGCTACCCTGTCTTTCTTTATGGGTCTCTCAAATTTCTTATATCTTTCCTTCTCATATTTGATTTGTTTCACTCTTCTTACTTTATCGGCTAATTGAGACATGTCACTCAAAGATAAATTAACCAACTTCTTTCTAATCGAGAATTCTAAACCAGTAGAAGTCATTCTAACTAATTCAAATTCGGGAATCTGAGTGAAACATCTTGATTTCATTTGTCTAAATCTATTCAAATAATCATCTATACTCTCATAATTATACCTTTTTATATTCATTAAATCGATGAGACTTACTTAAGTTTCTCCCCTAAAAAATTGCTCATGAAAATTCCTTTCCAACTGCAACCAATTATATATCGAGTTAGGTGGTAAAGTAGTACACCAAATGAAGACATTCTTTGTTAATGAACTAGGAAAGTATTTCATTTTTAATTTCTCATTCATAGTTATGTCTCCACATTCGATTTGATATCGTGTCACATGCTCTATAGTGGATTCACCCATTTCTCCAGCACATTTTGTGAACTTAGGTACTTTATATCCTCGAGGTAATTCAGTCTCGAGAATCGTATTTGGAAAAGGAGAAATAAAGTATGGTTGATTAAGTGACCTTAATTCCACCTCTTGAGGATTCATCCTTTGACCCAAGAAATGATTGTACTGCATGTTATTCTGATTATACACATTCTGAAACCCATCATTTAAAATTCTTTGAGCATCATTCCTCATATGCAGATATTGGTCAGCATTTCGATTTCTCCTTAATAAACAAGGGGGATCAATATTGGTGTTTTGGTTATTGTCCTGATTAGCATTATTTTCATCCCTCGTTTGTCGAGGTATTGCCAATGCATTCCCGATATATGTCATTTGATCTGCTAATATCTCAAAACTGTTAGTAGTGTTTTGGATTAATAGGTTTAATACTATAGTCAACTGTTGTGACAACACATTGACCATCTCAAAATTACTTTCATCCATTTTTTGTCGAAACACCCCCCAATGAATTACTGAAAATTTCAATACTAGCATTTTCGATAACATCAAAATTAGATCGATGATAATCTCTATCAAACGCATACCTCCAATTATCCAAATTTGCTCTGTTATCTTGGTTTGGAGTTGGAGTCATTTGTTGTGTCCCTAAACTTTGTGTATTTCTTGGATTATGAGGTGTTGCTAAATTTTGGAATATACCTAAATTTAGAGATGCTCCGAAATTTTGAGGCATTCCTAAGGTTTGAAATGTTCCTAAGTTTTGGAGAATTCCTAGGTTTGGTCTCATATTTCGTTGTACGGAAGTACCAGCCTCATTCATATTATTAAAAGTAAATCCAAACGGTCTTATACTCATATATGGACCTGCAAATGTTGTTACGGAGTTTCCCATAGTTTGCATATTGTTTGTCATTATAGTTCCAGATCCTATTGATCGAGTATTTGTTAATGTCCCTTGACTTTGTTCATTATTCACTGGAATCGATGTACTCACATTTGATGATATTACAGACATAGTTCCATTATGAACTTGCCCTCTAGTGTTTGTTAGATTTGGGTTATTAGGAGCCTCAGTATTATTTTGATTATTTTGTGGATTTTGATTCATTCTCACTATTCATCCACTCTTTAATCTCATACACTTTTGAACTAGCCAATTTTTGTATGTTTAACACACTTGTCCCACTAAGCGTGCCAATTTGTTACTGATAAAATTTGGTTTTATTTCGATTCCTGAAAACTATACGTTTTAACCAATTTTCAACTACTATGAGTTATTTTATTTAGGCTAGCAAACGATGTTTTTCAATCAAAATATAAGAGGTGGTAAATTTAAATACGAAACACTAAAAATGAATTTAAAAGCATACAACTATCAATGTTACTCAAATAAACGATTATATCTAATTGAAAAAAAGATTACTCAATAACAATTGATAAATAAATTATTTTCATTAACTTAAAAACGAATTTTTTTTAATTTTATTATTAAGAAACTTGAATATTAGAATAGACAAAAGTAAAATTAATAGTAAACGATATAACCTCGAAAGACTATGTGAAGACATACAAATACATAAAAACTAGAGAAAGATGAAATAACGAAAAAACAACTATATGAAAACTCGATTAAATTACCTTTAAAGAAACACATAAAGACAAATAAATGATGAAACAAAGAAGTGATACACAAATTTAGATTACATATAAATAAATTACCAAGGAAAAATATTGAAAACAATAACAAAGATCGATGAAAGCGAAAACCCAAATTGTTAGAAATTTAAAATTTCTTAAGTCAAAATAATCTCCTCTAACCTCAAGCACTTTGTTCTATTTATAACCTTAACATAAATACCTAAAACAATTTTTAACCGCTACCCAATATTCCGATATGCTGAGATAACTGTTTCCTTCAATTTCGATCCCTTCAATTTTAACTTGACATTCGATATTTCAATTTTGTCAATTTTTTATCTCAATATGATCGTCAAATTTCTTCTCTCCACTTTTCGATTCATTATCAATTTTTCACACCAGCAAATAGTGATAGAATTCTGTAATGTAAAAGTATCTCCAATGAGATTGTTTCTTTTGATATTATTCCATTTGACGAATTACCGTCGGAAAGTTCAATGAATCAATGTTGTTTTCTAAAGGAAAGAGTTATATGTTATATAACACCAATATTGTATAACTTGCACCATCTGTTTTGTCTTCATTCGTAAAACACAATTATTATTATAAATCAACTTCATAAAATAACATTTTATATTAACTTACGATTATATCACAAAAAATCAACTTCAAGAATAACTTCACACCCACAATAAACTATAATTTAGTTATACTTCTAATTCATTCGAAATCTCTAGGAGAATCCAAAAACCCTGTAATAAAATAATGTCATTTTTAAGTGTTAAGACCTACTAGATACCGGTCCAAGGTTATACGAAGACTGCCATATTGGAATAACATCTTCGATCAATTGCTACAAAAGTGATGATACACTTTTTTCAGTGATCACAAGAATCATGACAGCATGTTTTTATAAAATATCTCAGTATTGGATCTTGGACACCAAAATAGGCTCTTTTGTTACAATGGGAAAAAAATGGAATATCATCAACACATACAATTGCAACACCTGGATACTGAATGTTACTTAGAGATAGAAGAAAAGAAATATCTCCCGCACATTGAAACAAAACAGAAAATTTAAAAAAGGGGGGGGGGGGGCTGGTTAGGCAATTTAAAAAGGGTCAGTACCTAACAGAATGGAAAGCAAGAAGACATGACGAACCATAATTTTGTCGTCCAGCATGGACATAAATCCCTTGCCCCAGGCCAAAACATTAGGTTATTGCAATGACATCAGTATCCGCAACAGTTTAGTTCCACCGATAGCATCTTTGCAGCATACAAGTGGAAGCTAAACTACAATCCAATTTGTGAGAATTAGCATCGTCTAAACAAGATAATGATGTATTTACTTTAAAACTGTGGCGGCAATGTGATATTTTGATGACCCACATATTTGGGACAATTCTCAAACATTCAATACAATGTAACTTACTGTTCAAAAAAATAGTCACAAAGTTACCCTGTCATTACCATGCTTCCTCGCCCCTAAGAATTGACAGGTTTTCCATTTAATTTAGGGAACGGGTCTTGCTTGCTCAATACAACTACTTTGCTTTTGTGGGCAAAGTAACCTTTCATAAGATTCTTAAATATCAGAATGGCCATTATACACTCTACCTGGAAAAGCATCATATATATCATTAAAAAAAAAACAATAAAAAACAGCAAATGTCACAAGCCCAGAAATAAAATGAAAATTTTAGGAGAGATCAAGAAGGAAAAAATTACCTCATCCACGTCCATATCTATTTCAAGCCATTTCAATGCTTTAACAATAACTTCTAACTTCACCTGATGAGCTCTGTTTGGATCCTTCTGCTTTTGAATGATGTAACTGCCATGTTACAACCCAGCAATAAAATGAAAATAGTGGTTTCAGTAAATCGTCGTCATTTATCAAACCTAATATAATTAGAAATAGGAGGGTGCACAGGTGACACTGGATACTTACATCTTCTTTACTAATCTCTGGTAAACTTGAAGTTCTAACTTCTCTAGGACAAGATATACACCTGATCTCAAGAACCTACAAGTGCAAGTAAATTCTATTATGCCCTCTTGATTAAACATACGAACATACGAACAACATGTCCTAGTCATGAAAAAATGACGGGCAATTATACCTGTCCTCATGATCTTGAAGTGCACGCCGAAGAAGTCGAAGATCACCCCTTCTTAGAGCTTGTACAATATTACTATACTGTCCAAAATAAAGAAGAATATTAAAATTAACATTTCTAAGGAACCTAAAGATGTAAAAACTTCAAATGTCGACAAACAAATGCAATAAAGCTGATGCATGTTTTCACAGGAAATTTATTCTGTAATATACAAGCACTACATATTTCTCCCAGTGCTTGGTTATAATAATTTGTTTTTTAAAATTTCCCTTTGAATCAAATGACCAAATTTCCTAGAAAATAACCATTCTAAAAATAGTTGTTATGATTCATGAAATTCTGAGAAATGGGTATTACCCATAAATCATTACTGATCGTGGCAAGAGCATAAGCACTCACAAAAGAAGAAAAGAAGGAAAAATGAAAAAAAAAAATCTATAAGCTCAAATTAGCTTAGGGATAAGTTAAAAATCAACTTTTTGAAAAAGTCAATATAAGAACGTTTCCTCCAATAAAATTATATATAAACTAATTTTAATTTGTGGGAATAAAAAATTCTTTCTAGTTTTTTTATACTAAAAGTGTTTATGAAAAGTTTTATTCAAACAAGCCCCAAAAGATATGGCTCAAGAGGAAACATAACAGTAGGAATGACAAACGGGTCAGGCCCGGCGGGCCAGCCCACCAGCCAGCCATAATATAGCGGGGCGGGTTGGTGTTTTCAACCCACCGGCCCGCTTTGGCCCGCCCCGCCAAGCCCGCCAACCCACCGGGCCAACCCGCAGGACGGGCGGGCCAGCCCGCGGCCCGCCTAATTAATAAAAAAATAATTTTTTATTGTAATAAAAATTAATTATAAAGATAATATATAAAGTTAAAAATTTTAAAAAGAGAATTAAAAAAGTTTCACTCTCACATAAAATATTTTCTTTACTTGAAACATAACATTCTCTCCTGTTCTCCTTGTTCCGATTATTTTTATTCTTATGACTTGAATTAAAGGTGTAAGAATTACTCAACCAAGAATAATGTGAAGTTTTATCAAATAAAAAAGATATAGGTATTTGAATTTTTCAATATAAAAAATATAAATTTTATAAGTTTTAACGTTATATATATATATATATATATATATATATATATATATATATATTTGTTATTATTTATTATTATGTAAATTTTATTATTGTTCTAAATTATAATTTCTTAAAATAATATATTGATTTATATTATTAAATTGAAATAATATATATATATATATATATAATTATTGACAAACAAATAATAATCTTATTATTAAATTTATTAAAAAAAATTATTTTAAAAAATAAATTATTTTTTTCTAAATTATGGCGGGCCAAGGTCTATAGCCCGTCATGACTATATCGGGCCAGCCCGCCCCGCCCCACTTTTGGCGGGCCAAGGCGGGCGGGCTGGCCCGTTTTGCCATCCCTACATAACATATTTGATACCCATTGGATCTAAAAGGTTTAAAATCAATAAAAATAAGACAAAAGCATTTATAGTAACACAGGGAGAGAAAGAGGAAAACAAACAATCCTCAAGAAAGCACCAGACATACCTCAAGTAGATTGTACTTCTCCAAGAGACTGCTTTTAGGTAATATGCCTATTGAAAGCTTCACCGGAATTAGATGTTTAAGTATCATCCTATGCCCAGCAAAACATTAAGTCATACACCTTATATTCAAAAAGATAGTTTATGTATGGTTTTCTATTCTTACATTCCTTTAACTATTTATAATTTTCCTTAATAAACATTTGTCGCAACCAGGATCATCACGCAGTGAGATGGAAAATTTTATTGATCAAAGCTATTCAACCTCTAACACGTATCCAGGCATTTAACTTCATGGGTATTTCTTTTATTGGCTTAGAAAAAACAACAGTATTTAACAGATAAAATACATGAGAAAGTTTGAGTTCATCAACTGTTTCTAAGAGGATGCACTAAGCAATTTTAAAGCTCACCCTTACCCGTGTCCATGAAAGTACACATATTTACAGTGCATGTAGAAGTATAATTGCGAGTAAAATACATACATACAATCATAACTCATTTCATGCAAATGCAATGTATATAGTTGGCACACCTGAACCAAACCTTATATTGGCTGAACTTTGAGGATTGCAATACTTGAGGGCATAAGATAATTTATAATCAGCCTGTCAAGTTAGAAATATAAACTGTATAAATGATTTAATAAAATTTTAAAGGTTATATTATCATTGTTCTTTGCTGTTGTCCGGCTGGATAAATACAATTCGGGTAAATTTGGAGATGAAAGACTGGTAAGAGAATAGCAACAACAATCAGCACAAAAGCATGTCACGTTTACTTTCAATTTTTTTATGAAAGAAACTGTTTTATTATAGTACTTTGTTCTTGAACCTTTTTATTTAATTATCTAAAGAGTTATTGTCAATTATCAAAAGTTAATAATTTGAAAATAGTGATAATGTGGTTACTTTAATATTTTGTCCCCTTTTTTTCTTTGAACGGCTGATGCTAGACTGGGATAATATCCTTCAAAATAATAGTAATGATTATAATAAGCATAATACAAGAAGTAAAACATCAATCAGTTTTGGTTGCAACCATATAGGAAAACATCTCTCTCTTAGCATCAACTAAAAAGGAATGTAAGCAAGGTGCCTTTACAGAAAATTACAAAGCATGCATTACTGAATGTGTCCAAACACAGTACACAAGCAGTTCATAAATTGAATCAAAAGAAATATAGAACACTTACAGCAGAAAAATTTTCATTGAAAACTTCAAGACGACCTGTATAGTACATGTAAGTAACCTGAAACACATCACAAATAAATAATCTAGAAATTACATGTATATATACATTGAATTTAATTAAAATACACTAACAATGTATAGATTTTTACAATGTCATTCAATCATAAGTTGTCTCGTATGGTAGATTTATTGAATTCACTCTTAGACAATTATTTTAAAATTCATACCTAAAACATTTTTTAATTGGTTGATTGATAGTATAAAAATATTACACCAATGGTACATAAAAACTAAACTCATACAAATTAATCCATTTCTAACCTTGTCTCTTTTGGGAAATTCCTCAAAATCAAATATTCGTGCAGTTTCAATGCTTCTTATTACACTGCGGCAAAGGTTAACTGTGCCAAGCTGCATTCACAGAAAGAAATTCAAACTCTAATTTCAATTTTGAACCACAAATGTTATGCCATCTCTGTCCTAGCGAACCTTCCCTGATCCCGTTGAACATGTCACACATATGATTAAAGTCTATTTCACTAGTTCAGATTAGTGACATTGCATATCAACAAACCAGATAAAAAACTATGAAACACTAATAAAAGGAAGCAACAAATACCTTAAAGTAAATCTTGAATAATTGACAAGTTACATATAATGCTCCAACACGCTTAGAGCCTTTTCCCTGGAATACAATCAAGCTATGATTTAGTATAGTACCTCTGAAATAAAAATTCCACACAATCACTTGAAGTAGTCAGAAATCAGCATAGAAGTATATGTTACAAAATGATAGAAGAATATGTAGACACAAACAATTCGTTTTGTGAGTTCTGCATGAACAATTAGGTTCTATGATGGCCAAATATAAAACTATAATAAAGTGGGAAATTTATAATAAACACCTTTTATGTTTAATTTGGAGGTCCTCAACGGCTAAATATCATGTGTTTGATGAGTGTTAATCCCATTATCTCTTCTTCCAGCTAGTTGTAAAGGACAAGAAAATGCATTATAACACATTAACAGCCGCAAGCAAACTAATTTTTGGGGAACACATGTATATTTGTTATAGTTTGTGTTATTCTTCTATATCTAAGTTATATACAATCAGTACCGTTACTCATTGTTTGGCAGCAAGAAGCAAAAAAGGAGAGAAAGTAAAGCACTAAACCTGGCTACAATCATCGTTTGCGCGTTTAATAACAGGGTAATGACACAAAATTGGATTTCAAACTAGCCAAACCAAACTAAATTTGAAAACATAACTGGATTTCAAATGACAATGAGTTGACGGAAACATTTACATACCGCAAGGGTGCCAAAAACTTTCATAAGGACGGAACCAGCGCCTTTCAACTTCTCAGGAGATTTCCCATTGGAAGCCAATTCTTTATCAGCCTAAATAAAAAAACAAATATCACACAACCCAACCAAACTTCCAGAAAAGGAGAAGAATATGAACCCGAATTATAAAATACCTTTTCCGCAAGAACCCTAACATCGTAAACAATGACGTACAAAGCCTCCAGAGCCCACGCGGATTCCCAATTGCGAAACTCCTGGATAAACGCACTGAACTCCAACGTTCAAATTTAAACACACGAAAGAGTTAACCTCAATTGAAACAATTGGAAATAATTATAATTAGTAGTAGAGGAAAAAAAAAAGTAAAATTACTTGGCGGTTTTTTCAAATGCGTTGTAGGCTTCGAGCAAGTTGTTCTGGCGGTAGTTTTGAAGGGATCGGAAGAGGGGAACGAGGATATCGGCGAATTGAGAATAGTTGTCGGATTGCTTGATGAGTCTGTTGGCGTCTTGGAAAATGTTGAGAGCGTCGGCGAGAGAAAGAAGGGAAGGGGCATTGGAGGAGAGAGCAAAGAGAGACTTAAACGAAGCTCCATCTTGCGACGAAACGGCGTCGGAGAAGCTATTCAGGTACTCTGTTATCCTTCTGTGAGCTTCCCCCATACTCATGTACGCCATTGCTAATTGCTACTACTTCCCAACACTCTTCCTTCAACTTCAACTCCAAATTGACAATGCTTTCTCCCAAGAGCTACTGAATTATGCTTTCAGCGCCGATCAAATTTGGGCTTTTTTCTTACTTCTATGGCCCATTTCCGGATCGGCCCACGTTCCCAAAACCCTAAGTTAAATGTATTATTTAAAAAAATATATATAGAAGAAATTTTAGAATTAGAATTTGTAGCAATATCAACTTAACTTAAAGAGTTAGACTAATTCAAATTAGCATTCTCATGTCAATTGGTAACAACTTTTTAGTTTGTGCCTTTAATCTTCTCAATTCGAAATAAAAACTTCAATCTGGGTATTTATATATTGCCACCCATTCATCTACAAATATTCAATTTATAACTTATTTTGTTAATATTATAATTATTAAAAATTTAATTTAAATAAAATAAAAAATAGAGTGGTGATATTTTGACAATTATAAATCATACAACTCTTCAAACAACTCACTTTTATTAATATAATAATCTATAGAATGATTTAATAAAAATAAAAATAAATTAAAAATATTATTATAATATTAAAAGAGAGTTGTTTATAGGAGTTATATGGATTTGAGTTGTGAAAATATCATTTTTCTTACAAATATTATTTTATTAATAAATGAAGTTGTAATTGAGTTGTGGGAAGAAATAAGTTCTCATTCCATCATTTTCCGTCAATTGCATAACATTGTGTCATTATCTACATTATAATTTTTTTTTCCGAGCCACCTTACATTATCATTCATCCTTCCTTAAAAACATGATTTGTTTTTTTCTCCGTTTTCTTTTAACCTAATTTAAAAAGTATGTTAATAGTTTGAGATTAGTTTGTATGATTCTTAAAGATGCTCTTGTTCTTTAAATCCATTTTTAAAAATAAAAAAAATTGTTTTTTTATTGTATATTATTAAAATTGGTTTTTGTTATGATGGGAGCTTAGATTTTAAAATGTTTTTATAAATATTTATATTATGTTACCTCTGTAATTAATTTTATTTATTTCATTATTGATTTGTACTATTGTCACAAATAAACACATGCTTTATGTTCATTGGTGGTAATGAAGACAATGATCACATAGCAATAGTATTTAATAATAACTAATTATCTTTCTAAGAAGATGTTGTTAGATTATTTAATTATCTCGAAGGGTTTGTATAAGTTTATTACGAATTTCATAATATTTTTCTTTTTCTTCTTATTCTTATTGTAAGTAGTGTAAATATTCTTACTTTATCCACTATTTTAAAATAATATTTAAAATTACGTCATTTGATAATAGTGTTTTTTTTTAAAGAGTGTGTAAAATATATACTCCACGAATGAATTGTAATTGAATTTTTCAAATAATCAATTTAGAATTGTGTCTGATATGATTTTGATAAATAAATTCTAACGAAAACAAGGCCTTGAAAATAATTTATTGTTCCGAAATGTTATATAATATTTTCTGGTTTAATAATAATAATAATAATAATAATAATAATAATAATAATAATAATAAAATAATTATTTTTTAGTTAGATTTGTAAAAATCCACGATCTATTCTAATATGTTAAAAAGTTTAATTATTCACCGTAATCTATATTTTAAAACGAAATATATTTTTTAATCTAATGTAATATTATGTTAAATTAACTTATTAATGGATAATTTTAATTTGATTAAAAAATTAAAAGATATTAGTAATATATTTATATTAGAATAATTAATTAAAAAATATTTTAAAAAAATAAATTATATCAATAAAAATAATTTTTTTAAGATATACTAATTTAATATATAAATTATAAAATAATAAAACATTTAATATCAAAATAAGTATAACAAATTTATTCTTTATTATCATTATTTATTTTTTAGTAATTTATTAATTTTAGTTATTAAATATTTAAAAAATATTATTAGAAACTTATTTTGATATTTTTTATAATAAATGAAATTTTATTAAATTAATTTATAATATATATTTTTTCTATAAAATATTTTTTTTGTTTAAAAATAATTATCATTATTTTAGAAAATAAATATAATTTAATTTAAACTATAAATTTAATTTAAACTGATTAGATTAAAATAAATATAATTTAAGTTAAGTTACAAAAAAAAATTACAATTTTTTTAAATAACCTATCAAATTAAACTTATTTTAACGTTTTTTAATAGTTTTTTTTTCATGAGAGGGGCATTATTGCTAAAAAAATATTTTTAACATCTCTCCATATTTAAAATTTTACTTCCAGATATAATAATTATTAATATATCTTTTATATATTTATTATTTTAGTTCTTTTATTTTTTAAAAATATTAAAATGAACCATTAAATATATTAAATAAGATATTGTTCTATCTTTTCATCAACTTTCCTTAACGACACGGTCCTAAAATCATTACATGCGTATGATTTTTTCCTCGCAAATGTTTGTTGAAGACAAATGTTCCTTGTACTTCATTTTTGTACGATACTTTAGTTCAATCCTACATCCCATGTGGATAATGAGAGAACTGACAAGAAAACCCCATTTCTCTTCATAATATTTAGTTTAAAGAGAAATTATTGTATGGTTAAAACTTTCGTATATTGATCATTTCAGCCAATCTATTAACGTTTTAGGTAAATAAAATTTCAATTCATAAAAAAATGATGCAAATTAATTGAAACATAATAATTCTGAACCATTGTGTTTGACTTTACATCTAAATGTAATTTTCCATATCAGTATATGATTTTAATATAGTTTTAATAGCCTAAGATTTATTCCATCTTTGTGGTCCTACCCATTAATAATAATTTATTCCGTACATGGAGACAAAGGAAACCGATTACTTTTAGCTAGATCCGCATTGCGTGCAACTATGCTAAGGTGCTAAGGTGTGTGATTGAATTATTATGGCAAGTCCTAAAAAAAAGCCGCAAAATAGTTCTTCATCAAATTCAACTTTGCAATCTATTTATATTCCTTCTGCTCGACTAATCACCACTACTGACACCGATTGATCATCAATTGATGCAACCTCACCAATCCTTCCATCCAAACATGCCACTACATTTCGCGTGGTCACACTTGTGCCAAATTATATCCAAATGCAGACCTTCTGAAATGTGGAACGAGAAAATTTAAGAAAAAATAAATAAAGAAGTCATGTTTATATCTTTGTTACCAGTAAAGAAAAGTTGAAACAAAAAATGTGGCTAAATAATCTCCAATATAGCGGTTCCTAGTTCAGAGGTGCATCTTTCCCCTAGTTGTATCGCATAATATACCAAAACAGCAATCATGGACGGTGCAAAGTGACCCAACACAGACTTCTTTTATTACTTGCATAAATATGGAATAAGGTTTCATTCATTGACCATAAATATCCTTGACATGTACAAAGCATTCACATTAATTCCGTTTCAGATCTTAGTCGTTCAATTTCCTCCTGTATGGTTAGTCCAGAAAAAAACCCTCGACATAGATCCATGCTTCCACCCACGCTTGCTAAATTTAGCACTTTTGGAGCTTCTGGCTGCTTCCATTTGGTCACGCCGATGACTTACGTTCAACATGTTCCACATCACCTCAACATCTCTGTACCCACACATATGCACATCATCGCGCAGTATCAACAACCCACTATAGGTTCTCCCACAATCATTGGAGAATTCACCGGTTCCGGCAACTCCGCCACCGGAAACCCCTGTTGAGGAAAAATAATTATAATTATATGTATAAAGAATGAAGGTTTAAAACAAAAAGATAGAAGGGTGAGGGTGGTAGAAAGACACCACTTGATTTGCGAAGCTTTATACGAGAAGAGAGTGCAGTCCAAGTTTTTCTGATCTGATGCCACCACCCCATGTGTGAAGCGAACAATAATAAGATCAGTGGTAGGGGATTTGCATGAATAGGTGGAAGAGAAGGATATATACGGAGAAGGGGGGTTTATTTAATTGGAAAAGAGAGAGGCACCGAAACCCATAACACGTTGGTTGAGGGGAGTGCCAAGCGTCTCGTGTTGGTACATTCGACAAGGCCCCCCTTGGTATCGTATCGTATCGCTGCCAATACTTGAAGTACTATGTATATGTATGATGTTGTTTGGTTTGTTTTTGTATGTTTTGTTTTGGATTTCCCTCTCTCTTTCTCTCCCTTCTTCTTCTTCTTTTTCTTCTCTTTTTCCCAAATAACAACCATGGTTCCACGTTTCTTTTCTCCCTTGTCACATTCTATCAATCTCTTTAAATGGTCCACGTTTACTCGCTTACTCAGATTCATTCATTCTCACCTCTCGTTCACCACTCACCACGCTCTTCGTTTTCTATTTACGCCTTTCCAACTTTCACTTCTAATTATTCATTATTTTTCATATTCTCTCTAATATTTTGTCAATTATTCAATGATTTACTGGTTTAAAATAAAGTGAAAGAAACATTACTTCCATGCTCTCTAATTGGATTTACTCTCTCTTTTTTTATTTATTTTTTATAGTGTTTATATGTATTTCTGTAAAAAAAATTTCTATTTTAACTTAATAAGACTATTATAAGAAGTACAAATAAAATTCTCGCCTATTCAAATCAAATTAGACAGTTAAGTTGGAATAATCTGTTAGTCAATGTTCTTTATGATTATTTTTTAGATATTGCTTGAAAATCAACCCATACATGTTTTTCACAAATATACATTAATTAGGTCACCTCCTTAAAAGAATGCATTGCTCGAACATTGCGTATTAATAAAAACAAGTCACTTTTCAAAAATAACACAGGACTGTAAATGATTATATGTAACGGTTCGTCTAAGCAGAAAATAAGGTTATTAATTATTCTGTATTTTAACTTTTTAATTATTAATTTATGTACTCAATTTTTTTCTCTTCAATAAAAAAAAAACAAAATTTAAACTTTCAGACAAAAAAGTACAAAAGAATTGTATTCACTCATATCAATATTATAAAAAAATGACATTTTTAATGAGTAAAAAACAAGATAAAAAATATTATCTAAGAGCACAGTTTCACTAAAATGTGCCACGATTACACTATCATTTACTATTGTAGAGAACAATAAACAAAAAATATTATTCTTTTTCTTGCAAACCTATAAAACAAATAGAAAAAAAGAAATACAAAGAAATAATTATAAATATGAGATAAAAAGAAAATTTTTATTAAAAAACAAATATGAAAAGATAAAATTTTATATTTATTATTTTATATTTATTTATGTGAGTGAAAAAAAAAGTAATTAATAATGTTTATTTTATTAGTTTATTTATTCAATCTATCTACTTTACATATTAGAGTAATTAATGTTTTTAACTTATTCTAAACCCATAAATGGTTCTTTAAAATGTCACTAATATTATACCCAGTTTTTTTTTTTAATTCTTCATCCATTTTTAGTGGATTTTAAAATTTATTTTTTTAAGTGTTTAAAAATATATTCTGAGTTCGAGGATCTTCCGTGTCAACCTTGATATTCACGTCAGAAAATTTATTTAGAATTCATTTCTTTTCGGTGGATTTCCAGTTTATCTTTTCTTTAAAAATAATTATTTGAGAATTTTAAAACTCACATTTTATTTTTAAGTCTAATAATGCAATATTTAAGGCAAATCAAATATGTTAATAGGCCGACGAAAATTTTGAGAAAAAACTAAATAAATTATAATAGATTAAAAACTATGTCAAATATTCGGATCATGATATATTTGTTGGGTTCAACTGAAATTAAATAGTGAATTTATGAGTTTTTTAAGCTGTTTTATAAAATAATAATTATTTAAAAATAAAAAATATTTTTTAAAATATATTATAAATTAAATTAAAAATATTTTTTAAAATATTTTTAAATTATAAAAAAAATTATTATGAATTTATAAATAAATTATTTAAAATTAAAAAAATATTCATATAAATAATTTTAATTAATTTTTAAACTATTTATGTAAGATGCTAATGAAATATTTATTTTTATTTTTACGTAATTATTATTAATAATTTCTTTTTTAAATGTTTTAATATTTATTTATTATCGGATTAAGAAAAATTATTATTTTATATTAATAATTTATTAAAATACGAATGATGATAATAAAAATAATTTTTTAATCAATAAATATATATTTTTTCTTGTAATTTAGATATTAAATTAATATATTAAAAAAATATTAACATAATTTAAATTTAAAAATAATTATTTTTATTTAAATATTTTTTAACTAATTAGTTTAATATAAAAAGTTATTAATTCTTTTATTTATCTTCCATTGTACAAAAATTGATTCGTGAGTTTAACACAAGATTTAAATTAAAAAAAATAACAATTCAATTTAAAATATAAATTAAATTAAAGCCATCAATTTTATGTCTGATAGATCATTCAACAACTCTACTAATAATAAGATAGTGGAGTATCTCTTATTGAAATTATAGAGTAATTACAATACATATATATTCACCTAACAAATAACCACTTAAAATTGCACAAACTCCTTATATTTCATATCTTTTATTACAATTTTCTCTCACCTACATTTCTTTTTAGATATTTTCTTATAAATTATCTAAAATAAAAAAAAAATTAAATTTTGAAAAAAATTACAGTTCAAAATAATAATTTAATGTGAATCTAATAATATATATATATATATATATTAAAATTATCTTAAACTAAAATAGATATTTTAAAATTATAAATAAGATGAACTTTAACCTAATAATTTATTGATATAAAAATTAATTAATTATATAAAATGTCAACCGATAGTTTATTAAATAGGGAATAATATTAAATATTAAATATAATTATTTATTAAAAATATTAAACTCTACAATAATTATCATAAAAAAATATATTATGTAATTAATTAAATAAACTATTTATAATTTTTAAATGATTTATTTTAGTTTAAAATATATTTAAAAATGTATTTTATTTAGATATAAATTAAATTTTATTATTATTCAAAATAAACTTATGAATATATTAAATATTTTTATTTTTGGTTTTTTTTTTGAGAAATTAATTATAAAAAATTAAAAAGAAAGAATAAGTAAAAATGAGATAAAAAAACTTAATAAATTATTATATTTAAAACATGTAAATATGGGTGTTAGTGGTGTGTATACATAAGAATCACTCTAAAATTATATAGAAAAAATATGTATGAGTGTTTTTTGTAAACATTTATATACATGTGTTAATAATATATATTTTATAAAATTTAAAATAATATAAAATACATTCAACTCATATTAGTATAACAATTTAAAGTTATAAATGTAATAACAGTATAGGATATGTGCATGTTGATAATTAATAAATAGAAAAAGAATGTAAGAAAATAAAATACAGGCAAAGATAAATATTCTAAAATTGTATAAAAAAATATTAATCACAAACAACAGTTATACCACATAAAAAATATCATTTGTAACAATTTAATGGTTTTTTAAAATAAAACAAAACCATAATGAAAAACAATTGTTATAGGCTGGAAAATCTAATAATGTAATTAGGTACAAAGTGGTGATACATTGAGAACCACATTTTATCAAATATTCATTTAATTTTTATATTATTATTTATCTATTTTATTTCTTTCTATCCATCAACCAAAAATATATTATTTTAAGGATACATATGGATGTTTGCAAATGATGGTTGTCCACAAATCTTTACCTTAGGTATAATATAGACAGGAAAGGATAAAGCTAGGTTTTGAACTGAGTTTAGACGAAATTGTTTTTCACCATAAAAGTTTAAAAAAGGAAAACATGGACGTATTTGGATAAAATATTAGTTGATTTTTGACAAAGTTAAATACAATAGTTACTTTGTGTTTTTGAAGCTAAGGAGATTTCACTCCTACCCAGTAAAAAAGAAAGTGGATAATGCATTACAGTAGTAGTTTATCCATTGTAATGCCGATAATGCATTTGCAGGAGTAGTTTATACATTCGTCTCGAATATGAGGTTAGGCACAGTGGAGCTAGTCCTACCCCCATTATTTTCATACAAACTCCACTTCCCAACTCCTAAACTTCAAGAAGCCGCCGGACCAACCCCGCCGCGTCGCCGCCACAATTGGGTCGTTTATTCAAGCCGTCAAAAACCGCCGGTTCCAATATCTAGCAACATCAACGAGACGTGTGTGCCCGTTTTTACGTTGTAAAGTGCCAACTAAGTTTCCATCTTGTCATGGTTGTGATTTGTGAAGCTAAGTACCACTTCCTTTTCTTCAGGGCCTTAAGGGGAGGATTGTGGCCACCACGTTTTGACATCTTGTGGAGTTTGCTTTCTAGACTTGTCTCTTTTTACTTGCTATCTCTCAATCTGGCTGCTGCAGCCTCGGATTATCCTACTCCCTCTACTTATCCCTGTGAAGACATTAGCAATTACTATGCTCCCGTGAAGAATTTGGGATTAACTGGTGAAGCACTCAAGAGACACTTGAATAGCATCATTTCCCCTCACCATGCCTTGTCCTACCGAGAGGTCACCGTGGGTTGGGTTTAAATATACATCATATATGCTTTGTTCGTTTTGATTTAAATTTTGTGCAGCTTGTATGGTTCCCTAAACGCTTGTGGTGGTATCTGGAATCTATAGAACTGAACTGAAATGTTTGTGTAGTTTACAGGTGTGGGATGCCCTTAAGGTTCTTGATGCTGCTGATGTTGATAACCCAGAAGCTTCATCCGAAATGTATGAACATGTCATGACTTTTAATTAATTGCCTTATCTTGTTTTATGTAACTAATGATTATGATGTGCAGAGTTGAAATTTACTCCTTGAGAATTGTCCCAAAACGATTATCTGGAAAACCAGAGGGATGGAACAGTGAGTCAACTAATCAATTTGTTGGACTTATCATGATTTGGATGTTAGTTTCTCGCTATCCTTTAGTATTATATACTTTTCTCACATTTGTTTTTTTTTTTTCTATTTTTTAACATGGACATTCTGTGCTCATATTTGTATCCAAAGGTAAAAAATATGCAATGTGTTTAAATAAGGAAAAAGGCATGTATTTTTTATTATGATATCCCTCGATAGGCCATTCTAAAGTAGCAAAGTGTTCAACTTCTCAAGTCTTAACTAGTGTACAATTATAAGATACTTATTTCACACTTATATAATTTTCTTTCATAGGAGAACATCTATGGCCTCGTTCTTATGGGCTGACTAAAGGTCCATCTTTGACTGATCTGCATAACATTCGCCCTGCTGATGTAAATGGTAAGGAAAACCACTGCTCCATATTTTACTAGTTAAGCTTACAATTTCAGTTGTTGATGTATCAAGTATCTATCAGTCAATTCATCAAGGGGAAACAAGTATTATGGTGAATGTATTATTACTAGCTCAACCAAATGTTTGAGGCCAGCTAACAAAGAAGCTGCTTTCGACACTGAATCAGACAAGCAGAGGTGGGCACCACCTATGCAGGTTATATTTTCTGTCGTTTTTTTTAATGATTATTTTCAAACCTTTATAATTGATATTTGATCATGCTTAAAATTTGATGAATATATTGCTCGATAGTTGTCTGAGGGCAGATCTAGAGTAATTCTTTAAGGTTATTCCTCAATGGTTATGACTTATGAATATGATAATGCCTAAATTTTAGGATTTAATCATTGGAGATAGTTATTAAAATTATGTCACTTGAGCTATTTTGGTTGTTTTAGCCTTTTTGGGTGGTTTTCACATGAAACTTCTACATTGGAAATTAATAGCAACAGTTAAAGGAATTGGATAGACTGTGAAAGTCTCGATATTGTACTTCATCTATTTGTCATTAGCTCTTATGTTTCTTCATTTGGACAATGGTCAGTGATACTTCATGTATTTGCCATTAACTCTTATGTTTCTTCGTTGGATAATGATCACTGATAAATGTCGTTGAAGTTAAACTAATCTCAGGTGAGAGGGGATATAGCAAGGGCGTTAATGTACATGGCTGTCTGTTATGGGTTCCAGCAACCAGGGGAAAGTCCAGGTCTTCGACTCTCGGATAATCCTAATATTGGTAGGTTGAAGTTTGAACACTTAAATATTGAAGTTCTAATTGACAATGCATTCAGATTTTTAGCACAAACATGTTGGGAGAACATACATGCCTTACATAACAATCCTCAAATTATCAGTGAGCTATCTTGCTTTTTATGCAGTTGTTGATTGAACAAATAATTTTATCACCTGTTGTTATATGTTCTTTTAGTAATTTTATCATCTCAAGCTCATCTTTAGTGACAGTCTCATGGAGGCATAGTAGCAAGTTTAATTTTGATTATTGCATTACTCTGCAAATGTAAAATTGGATATGAACTTACTACTAAATTTTGTTGTGAAGTTCAGTTTGTTATTAGCTAGTACATTGTTAGTCCTTTCATTAGTACTGTTTAAGGTAAAAATGATGACAACTTAATATTACATGTAGAAAACAGGGAGATGGGACTCCTTTCCACTTTATTAAAATGGAATGAGGTTGATCCACCTTCGAGGGAAGAAAAACTGAGAAATGAAAGGATCTGCAAATTTTATCAGCATAATCGGAATCCTTTTGTTGATCATCCGGAGTATGCCAATCTTATATGGAAGCAAGCTTATTCAACACATGCTCCTCATAATAACCCCCAGCAATAGTGCCTCACACAAAGAGTTAAAGAATGCCTTTACAGATGTACTAAATCTTGTACTTACCATTGGCTTAGCCTAAATTTGTGCCTCATCAATTCTTATTTTTATTACAGCAGTAACTGAAAGTCGAAAACTAATCCTTTCAAACATAAAATCATCGAAATAGTTATTAGTTATTGAGGAAACAGAGTTTCTGGTGGAGACCGTCTTCTTTGTTTTAAAGGCCTAGTTGCGGAGCAATGTTATTCTTTTATTGTTTGGAAATAAGAGAATGGTGTGAACAATGGTGATGAAAAGAAGGGGGGGGGTTGAGACACAAGAAGAGTTGAAATAGGTTATTTTTAACAAATAAACCTCACATTCTTGAAAGAAAGGATGTTCAAGGTGACTTTGAAGACCTGGTAGGTGAAGGGGAGTTGAAGAAGGGAGATGAGTACCAGACATGAGTGTGAATGAATGTATTCAAGTAGGTCACCATTTTTTTTTATAAAGTTTTGAAAGAAATAATTTCATGAGAATAAATTTGAGAGAGGGTTGGAGAGATGAGATCGGAGGGGTGGATAAGAACGGAATAAATTATATTCATTATAATTTTTAGCAATTGATTTCTATTATTATTCGTAACTAAAAACAATAATTACAATTTATTCTTCCAATTTTTCTATGTATAAATTAGAATAGTTATTTTTTTTTATGTTATTAACGTAGTTACTTTGAATCATAGTGTTTTTTGAAAGATTTATTTTATTTTATCTGATCTTCTTATTCTTTTTTACTAGATAGAATTTAGTTTAAATATTTTAAAAATTTAATTAATAATTAAAATAATCTTATACTATTAATTACTAAAATGATTATAATAATATCGTTAGAATTAAATGACAATATTTAAAGTATTATTTGTATTAGAGTTCTTATTTTCAGTAGATTGGAAAAGAATGATATATTTAAAATATCTTTCTTCTTCTGGAATCCTAAATTATATTAGACTTCATGAATATTCGATATTAATATTAATATAAATTGAATTGTAATATAATTTATTTAAAAATATTTTTAAAAACTAAATATTTTTTTTATTAATGATAATAAAATATTAATCTTACAAAACAAATAATACAATATACTTTCTAAATTATTTACAGAATTATATATATATATATATATATATATAACTTGAATTACCATATTTGTTTATAAGACCTTTTTAAAATAAAATATATTATTTTAATATAAATTTTATTATTAAATTATTTAAAATAAATAAAATTTATTTTTATGAATAATTTTAACTTATTTAAAATAATTTTGATTATAAATTCATATTATAATATATTTTAGTTTTAAGAATTTTTTAAGAAAATTTTACTAGATATATTCTTCCTAGGTAGATTCTTAGTTTATGTTGTGGTGCAGATTTTTTACCTTCTACAACCAATTTACTTTTCTCTCTTAGCTATGCCTTTCAAAAGAAAAATCAAACAATAACATAGATCGAAAATTTGAACACAGATCCACGGAAATTTTTTTAAACTTTAAATAAAAAAATAAAAAAAGAAAGAATTAATTATATAAATAAAGTTGTTATTTAAAAAAGAGAAGAAGAAGAAGATATTTTTACATTATGCTAGTGAATATAATAGAACATGCAAAAAAGTATATGGGTAACCGAAAAACATTAAAACCCGTACTCTGCGTCTAGTGCACCCATTAGGGTTTTGTTAAAAATCCGAACCAGTTGACACGGTGAACGCAACAGCGGCACCAACTAGGGTTTGTGTTTCCGGAATGGAGCAGGAGCAGGCGTCACAGGTGGGTCGGTCTCTGATCAAGCAGCTGGCGTGCTGCAACAAAACTACCAGAGAGAAAACCCTTCGCCACCTCCTCAAATCGTGGCTTCCCTCACAGCAGATACCCCTCTCCGAGGACGACGCAAAGAAGCTCTGGAAGGGTCTCTTCTACTGCATCTGGCACTCCGACAAGCCCCTCGTCCAATCCGACCTCGTCGATCGGTTGTCCTCTCTTCTCCTATCCCTCCACCTCCCTCTCTCCTTCCAGTACTTCTCCACCTTCCTCCTCACCATGCGCCGCGAGTGGTCTGGAATCGACGCCCTGCGACTCGATAAGTTCTATCTTCTCATAAGAAGGTTCGTTTCCAAATTTTTCTCTCTCATGAAAACCCATTCCTGGGATCCCCCACTTGTGCAGAACCTAATGGGTGTTTTCGACCAAGGCACTTTCTCCGCTCAGGAGAATAAGGCCCACGGGAACGGTGTTAATTACCACATTGCCACTGTTTTTCTCGAAGAGCTTCACCCTTTTCTCCCGCTTAAGCAACAGGTTCTGGAAGTGTTGTTGAAGCCTTTCATTTCCGCTATGGGGAGGGCCCACGATAAGGTGTTGGTAGGGAAGATTAGGTCTGGGGTGTTTCATTTGTTGCTAAAGAACGGGAAGACGTTGTTGGAATTTAAGAAGAGAGGGGAGGAGGTTGTGGATCCTCGTGATGAGGTTGTGGTTCTTGGAACGGTTGCCTTGGGGATGGGGTTTTCCGGAAGGTTTTATGAAATGGGTTCTTCAGCTGATTGCTGGCAGGGAAATAGAAAGGTGTTGTTTGCGCTGCATTCTGAGTTTTTGAAGTTGGAGAAGGAAGCTGAAAAGTCAGGGGTTGAGATTTCGATTCCGGATGTTGTTGATGAAGAGGAAGTACCAGAATTGGTTCCACTGGGGCATGCTGAGGTTGTTGGTAATGGTGAGGTGTTGAAGAAGTGTGAGAAGGATAAGGAGGTGAATGTTGACGGTGGCGAGAGTACGAAGAGGAGGAAGAAAAAGAAGGGTGATGCGACCGATCTGGCTAGTGCTGCCCAGAGTGGCAAGGAGAATGTGGTTAGTGAGAATGGTGGGAATGCTAATGATGGAAGCCCGGTGGTGTTGAGTGAGACAGTGATTGCTAACCTGCAAAAGCAGTTTGAGAAGGTTGCTGAGGAGGCGGGTTTGGATGATGGAGCTGCGATGGTGTCTGACTCGTCTGAGGTTGCGTCTGCTACGGGAGAAACTGTGTCTAAGAAGAGGAAGAGGAAGAGGACAAAGAGCTTGAAAGGGAAGGCGTCTCAGGATTCTGCTGACTTGAATGGTGTGGTTGGTGAGGAGAGTGCTGTGGCACAGAGTGGGGAGAAGAGTACAAAGAAGGTAAGATTTTCGATGAAAAATAACTTGGTTTGGAAGCCACACAGTCCATTACCTCCTCAGAGTTTGAGGTTGCCTCCCTCTGCAACACCCAGAGGAAGTGCACTCAAAAAGGGTGTGCCTCCGGGTCCCATCAGGGAGATGCCTCTTCCTACCAAAAAGCCAAAAATGAAGAAGGCTAGGAAGGCAATTAAGGGTGTTTCTCCATCTGTCAAACGCCTGAAGAAATTAAAACTGCGTGCTGCATGAATGATTTGAGTTCCTGCACCTTGTTATGGGGTTGCGTTTCCATGACTTGTTTGTCATACAGTTTTAGTTATTGTTGTGAATTTTTTTTCAAAGTTTATTGTGGTCATTCATTTCTGCCGCACCAATTGAAAAGCAATTTGACTTGTAGTTTAAATGACTGTATATGCCCACACCTCCTTGCTATCTTGTGACGAAATAACTTTTAAATACTTGATTGCCTTTTTGTGTTGCTGAAAATTTATAATACGGAAGGTAAAATTTCCTAAACATTTCCATTAGAAACATTTCCTCAAATTCCTCGCCTTTAAGCTGTTGAACTTCTTCATAAAAGTTTCAATTAATATTGAGACATAACCCCGCTATAGTTGAGAAGTTTGATAGCTTTATTCATTTTCAAACATTCACATTGATCTTGAATTATTGAGGATTAATATTTAAAGATTCTTTTCGAACTCAAGCTTTGTTGGTGCCAACATGTTATAAATTGGTAGTAAGTAGAGGATTTGCCTTTCTTTGGAAAATGAAAAGAAGCCTTGTGAGTCTTGTATCAGCAGTTGGTGTACTTGCTGGTGTTTTAAGGCGGATAAGAAATTGAGAATGATGGTTCATTGCTTTGCACTGTGTTGGAGTCATTTGAGTGATACCCCACTTCTGGTGATTAACAGGCGAGTCTATAGGTTCTTTGACATGGGCGAAGCACTGGTGCCACAATGAGGATCAACCCGCACACATCTGGCGTGATGTGTTAAGAAAACAGAGGAGGAATACTAGGGCGTTTGGATGTGCGATAGTCAAAGCCTCCTGGTGAATTTTTGAGACATTTTGTGAGTTAATTTTGCTATTTTTTTATTTTTATTTTTTTTGTGATTCTGTTTGTGTACATAATACAAATAGGCCATAGTAAGGAAAATAAATGTGTTTTTTGGGTTTTCGGTGCAATAGAACATGAAGTTTTGACGCAAGAAAAGCTTATATTAATTAGTTTCGATTCTGTATCGTTGTTCCATGGCTATATAACTATTGTGAATGATGCTTGAATTCTCAATCTCGAGCTTGATGTATTGCCTGTTTAGTTTGTGGTGTTGGTTTATAGTGGGTGAAGAAGGAATGCGTTTACATGAAAAAACTAGTAATTTTCTTTTCCTAGAAAAAAAAAATAGTAGTTTTTCTTATGGTGTATGGCCTCTTGAAGATTGCATTTTATTCAAGCATAATATATATTTATTCAAGCCATTTTTTGTTACATTCCCATGAAGATTGCTCATTTTGTTTGCGCGTTAATATAATAACGAATATACAGTAGAACATTGAAAGATCATTTGATAAAGTTGTCTTGGTTTTCAAGGCCATTGTTCCGTTTTTGTCTGTGTTTAGGGGCCGGTTGATTATCATCTAGTAGTTTTGGGTTTGACTTATGATTGTGATGACAGCTCATTACCTCAAAGTAGTTTCATGAACTTTATATGGTTAGGACGAAGAAAATGAGTGATTTTGATGCAAGCAAATTGACATCAAAGTGGAGTCATTTCCAAACCTTTAATTCCATTATAAATCAACCGAATGGTGATCATCTTAAAAATGATCCGTGGTGAATTATAAATCATATCAAAAGCATGATAATTATCAAAGTGACAAGGTCATGTTATGTTCTTCATTCTACTTAAAATTCTTTTCCTAAAACACACGTCTCCTTATTATTTTATTGTTTCTTCTAAGAGTTAATATAGTAAATATTCATTTAATTAAGGCTTTACCATAAATATATTTTAACCTGAAAATTAAATAAATGCTTACTGGCATTAAATTTTATCTTTCTTTTATTTATTTTTGTATCAATTAGCTTCTGGATTAGCAGATACAAAATGAGAGAGTAGAAAATATATTAAAAGAAAAAAAAAGTAAAATAAAAATGGTTGTTTGAATAAAAAGATAGAATGATTAGAAGATAGAAGATGAGAGTAGAAAAAAATAAAAGAGAAAAAATAAAATAAAATCTAAAGTTGTTAGCATAAAAAGATAGAATGGATGTGAGTGAAAAATAAAATAAATCTATATTTTAATATCATTTTAATAATTTTTATTATTGTAATATTATTATATACAAAAAATAAATATATTAAAAAATTATAATAATTAAATATTTTTATTTGTATTTTATTTTTAAGTGCAGAGAAGAAATTTTATACATTGATATTTTGCACTTTTTACGTCTGTCGTCAGAAAAACTAATAATTATAGTGATTTTCTTTGCTTTTCTTTGATACAAATAAGGTATTAATAATCACAAGTAAAACATTGATTTAATATATCAAATTTGAAATTAAAATTTGTAATCAACACAATTTAAATTTGATTAAATTCATATGCTAATAATTTTGGATTTTATTTAAATATTATAGAAATTTAAACATTTTAACATTAAACATTTAAAGTAATATATATACAAATTAAATTAAATTTTTTTACTTTCAAGTCTGTCCTATCATATCTCAGGTTCATTTGTTTTTCTCCATTAGAATTTGGTTGAATTTACATGTAATGCACATTAGGGAATCGATTTGAATAAGTATAAGATGTATTTTGATGAAATTAAATGTATATTTTAAACTAAGTTATTGATACTATAAAATATAATTACATATGAATTCATCTTTTCCTTAAATTCGTATAATCTGTTCATCAATAAAAATATGGTTCGGAGGATTAAGAGTACAGATAGAAGATTAAGAATTATGCCATTTTTATATTAGATATTTATTGTACTTTTTTATTTCTTTTAGTAATTATTAAATATTATATGTTAATTAGCCTCGTATGTTGATTTTTGTAGGAAATTAGGGCTCGTTTATGTATGAAGGTTTATGTTGATGAGAGAAATGTGTTTTTATTTTGGAAGAGATTACTGAAATAAGTGTTAGAAAATATTTCTTTATCCTAACGGTGGATGCAACACCATAATTTTAAAACCATTTGATGAATATTATTTTGGTAGGTCACTCTCTCCACTAGATTTCTCCAACCCTCTTTCAGCAACTCCTCTCACCACAGTTTGTCATTGTTGAAGGCCATTTCTTACGACCAACCCAACCAATGTTTCAATTTTATCTCATCATCGCCCCTCTCCACCACCCTCATCACCTACTACACCCAAACTAGTGGAGCAATTTAACTTTAAGGAAAAATAATAACTTTTATCATACAAATCAATTTTTTTTAAATAAAAGTATCGCACCGAAGGGACATGCCATAAGAAAGAATCTAGTCAATAAAAGATCAATATTGATTTATTATTTTATTAACTTTTCTTCAACAAATGTATTTTTACACTGTTAGCTTATTCAACACATATACTATTTTACATATTTTATTGACAATTACTCATTTAAAAGATAATTAGACTATTTCAAATACCCTTTCATTCAAATTTAATTTTATGAAATCACAATCTTTAATAGTCGATGTTTACAAACATTTACTAAACTGTTGATATGTATGGTAAAAAAAAACAAAACAAAGAGGACAAAGAAAAGAAAATCCAACCATATAATTAAGGCTTTTACTAAATCAACATTAATCTAGATTTTTATTGACCCAGCAAAAGCATAAAAAATTATTCTCGTTTTTTAAATCATTGACCGAGTGAAGATAACTTTTCTATTTGAGCTATCTGAGTTTTATTATTCTTTTATATTATGCTATGAGACATTCTTTTTCCCCTAGGATTTTATTTGACCTCTGACCGTTAGAGGAACAAGATGAAGAAAACGCAACCTTAATTTAGTTTTTAATCCATAACTCTCCAACAAATTTATTAATAACCAAAATTACAACAAATATGATTTGCACACTATTTCACAGACAATAGAATGCATATTAAAGTATAAACCAGAGGACCCTATCGTGTTTTTACTAATAATCTACACAAGACATGGAAAAAAAAAATAATTGAACTCATGAGATGTGAGAGGTTTGTAATATGAAAAATAGTTTTGTTTTCATGCGATTGTGCATTCAGGAGGAAGGCCCTGTGGGAAACGCTTGGTATCAGTACAGTAGTTGTAAATCATGTAGTTCTTTTGCACCCACTGAATTCTGGCTTGCCCTGTTGCATCCAGTGATTGCTTCATCCATGATTGGTTTGATGATGGATTGTTGGATGAACAAGATGAGCCTGAGGAAGTCCAGACACATGCTTGGGCATTGAAGTTCCTGTAAGAGGCTGTGAATGGAGCTTGGCTCCAATCAGTCTTCACTAGGCCTCCCCTTGTGGCCCAATCATCAGCATTCCAAAGGCTTGAATATATCCTCATGGCTTGGTTTTTGGGAAAAGAAACCCCTTTTGATTCAAGATTCTTGAACTCCCTTATGGGTGTCCCATCCACAGAGAATCTGTCATAAGAATAACAAGAAAAGATTAATCATGAAGTTAATATAGACATCTTTTGGTTATTGTTTATTTAGCTTCTCAACTACGTTTTAATCAATACGTACGAAGTAAATAGTCTATTAACAGATCGTATGAAGAAAATTTATGCTGTGATTCAATGATGAATATCTTTGTATAGTAATTATATATATATATATATATATATATATATATATATATATATATTAATACTTATTTTTAAAATTATATCAACAATAATTTTTTTTATTGATTCTCAATTTGATTTTATAGCTATTGAATTCAATTAATGAAGTAGTGCATGAAAGAAGAAAAGAGGTATGCATGTATTTACAATATGCTCTGAGGATTCCAAAGAATGGAATATGTGTGGAAGTCCTTGGTGGGGTCGAACCACAGATAGAACTGCTGTTCCCTGTTACCTTTCCCTTGTGTGAATACGTTTGTATGAAGAATATAAGGATCACCACTCAAGTTACCCAGAAATTCAAAATCTATTTCATCATGAACATCCCCAAGAGAAGATAGCTGCAGCAATTACAATCAAATATATAGTTAATATATCTTTCTGTGCATAATAACAAGTTAAATGAATCTCATGCAAAATATGTAACTAACTTCATCTGATTCAATTTTTCTTGTTAAAGCATTTGACGTGCAAAACCAATAAAGAGCTAATATAATTGATGAGCAACAACATGCAAAGTAGGGAACTTACATAATAAGCTGTGACTGTGCCTGCAGAGTTGCCAGGTACAAGCTTTAGCTGCATGTCAATTTTTCCAAACAAGTATTCATTCCTAGAACGAAATCCAGAGCCAGAGGCCTTGTCCAGGGACAAAGTAAGAAGTTCTCCATTGTTGAGGATTTTGGCACGACCATCACCCCATGTTATCTCAAAGTCTTGGTTGAAGTTACCAGCAGAGGCCGCAACCACATAGGTTATGAAAAGAAGGGCAAGAAAAATCTTACTTGCCATTCCAAGAAGTGGTGCCCAAGTTTGGTTTTAATTAATTTGGTTGGAAAATATGGAGCAAGAGAAAGAGAGGGGCGCAAAATGCCAAGAGAAGTATTTGGTGAGGGTTGTAGTGCATGCAAGGTTTTGAAACTATATATAAGGGAGTGCTTTAAGCGGAGGCAATTATGAATGTGCAGGATCATTGGGGCTTGGAGGTGGTGGAAGTGGTTGAGAAAAAACTACAAACGTGTGGAGTGCAAGAGGGATTGCTGTGGGTTGACTTGTCTTTGGTGGAGGGCTAGGCTAGCTTTGAGTGGGACCATGACAGCTAATGAGGGGTGATATGTATGTATATCCAAATGTTGTCGAATCATTTGGGTTCTAAACCCAAAGTTTTTATTACTACTATTAATTATAAATATTCACATAATTGCACTTATTAAAAAACCTTGGCTTTCAAACCTCAAATCAAATAACAGCTGTCTAGGTTATGGTGCTAGTCTTGTTTTAGTTAATCGTTCCACACGAATCTACTAAATACATGGCGCTAATATTAAATATATGCTTTCAATGGTTCCTTTTCTGCCAGTTGGAAGAAGTGGTAGTGCCTTAATGAACACCTTTTTTATCAAACTTAAACTTTTGGGAGATAATTTTCTGGTTAGTGTCAATTAATGACGTGAAGTTGAGAATGGAATAGTTCGGCCAATAGCCAAGATACTTGACGGCTATGTAATGTAACAAAGAAAAACAATGGGTTTTGAAAGCTGTTATTCGTAATATGTCGTGAAGGTTGAGAAGAAGTGGTGATAAGTTTGAAATTATGTGACGTGGGAAGAGGGTTATTTTTTGGATGGATAGAGTTGTTGAGAGGTGGTGCGTTTTGGACTTTGGAGTTAATATATTTAAGGGGCTGGAGAAGGTAGAGAAATGAGTTGTTACTTGTTTAATCAGACAAGCTCTGTGCCAAAATTGGGTCTTCCGTGGGTCAAATGTTGCTTTCGTGCAACGCTGGTTATGAAGGTAGAAATACGTACATATTCGTCGCCATTTATTAGAAGTGGAATATTTGGCAAAGACCATTTCCTTCTTCTCCACCTCATTTCAAAAATGCTCATATTTCATTAGTTTTGAAGAGACTTCGTCTAGGTTAACCAGGAGTTTCAATAAGGTTCACTTACATTTGCTGTCAAGTATATATCTCTAGTTAACCCAGATACTCTGTTTTAAAAATAATAATGGGACAATTTTTGGTGTCATTAAAAAAAACAAAAAATTATATATATAATATGAGTAGAGGAATAACGTGAGATATGTCTAAAAGATGAGATAGAAAGAAATAAATAACAAAATAAAATTTTAAAAATATTTTCGTTTATTTTTTAAGAAAAAGTGATTCCTTTGTAATTGTTTTTGTATGCACCACATTCACATTCTTCATGCTTCTCAAAGGTCATTGGTGCTTCCAAGTTAAGTTATTATAGTAAATACTAAACCACTCTCTGCAATGCTTTTATTTACTCCTTCCTCATGAATCATGATTTGCCTTCTTCATACCCTTTTTCATAGGAAATGGTCTTCTTTGTCCTTCCCACATGTCATAATCTCTTCTAACTATCTTCCTAATCAATAATTTAGCAGAACTGGCAGGGAAAACATCTTCTTTCAAAACTACAATTTTTAAATTAATCTTTCAGATTAACTAATTCAATTAACATGCTTCGTACCAATATCATCAAATACTTTATATTTTTATAATACATTTACTAAGTAATTATTAGTACGAAAATTATATACTCTTTTTCTCATTTTTTACTTTTTTTTTTTTTAACTTTGTCATAAATTGAGTTTTGATTTAAGTTTTATTTTCAAGATTAAATAATTACGACTGTGACTAAAATAAGATAATATAATTTAATTTTTATTTCACTCCATTTTGGAGTTTAAAATAATGAACAAATTTATCTAAAGTTATGAAAAAATATATTATTAATCACTCAAACTTATTCATTCAATAAAATTTTTGAAATAAATGTTATAGGTCAAAATATTTTTCCATCCTTTTAAATTTTTTTACGTAAAGAAACAAAATAAAACAAAACAGAAACTTCACGTTTAATTTTAAAATAGTTATGTCAATTTTTTAAATTTTGAGTAACTAAAAAAACAATTTTAAAATAAAGTACATGGGCATGGTTGTATAGAAAAGAAAATCTAACCACAACAAATCTAACATTAGATTATGGTATGCCACGTATTAATTATATAAACACACATCATTGTGTAGATGATTTTATTATTTTATTTTTCAAATCAATTCAAATACGCTTATGCAAATACAATAAATCTATCTAAATTGATTCTCTGCGAACATAAATATCTAAGGGTCAAGATGAAAAATAATATTTTATGAAATTTAAAAACTTTTTTTTTTTTTACTTTCGAGAGAAAAAAGCTAAAAGTAATTTATTTTAACTTTTTCAATTATTTTGTGTATAACAAAATTAGAGTGAATGACGTGTTTCTTACACAGGTTACACATTTTGAGAAAATGTGATTTTTTTTCAAAAGTTTAATAAAATAGAAAAAAAAAACATAAAATGAAATTACGATAAAAAAAACATTTTTTTATTTTTGTATATTTTTTACAACAATAAACACGATAAATAAAATAAAATAAAAAATAATGAATAAAACATTTTTGAGGTAAGACAATGGGTGGTTTCTATGTACACACTTTAAAGTGTTGATTTTAAAGTTTGATTTGGTTTTAAATGTATAATCAATAATTGCATAGATGTCAAGAGCAAATAAATGGAGAGTGGGTCAATTACTGGGATATTAACAATAACATTGGAGTTTGGAGTTTTCTATTTAATCATCAACTTGGCTACTCTATTCCATCATATGCTTATAAAATTACAACTCTGCCACTCAACTTTCTACACAAGAAAACATCATGGATTTAGTCACATCGTCATTGGTTCCTATCACAAATATTGCTGTCTTCCATTTACAAAACTTCTGCTCCCGCATTTTTTTTATGGCAAATAATTTAAAATATAACATTAAAGATGCTGCCTTATATATTCACATTTGATCGTATAAGTTTGATTATTCTAATTTAATGTTTTACAAGCGGTTTGTTTAAGAAGAAAAAAAATAGAGAGTAAAAAATAATTAGATAAGAAAAATCAGTAATATATATATATATATATATATATATATATATATATATATATATTTGAATTTGTTATTGTTCAAAAGTGGTATTTTTTATTTTAAGTTTTTTTTCTCTTCTATAATTATTTTATTATATTGACTCTGAATATTGGATTAAGACTTTCGTTCACGATATTTTATGTTTAATTGTCATTTTTTATGAGAATTTTTAAATAATGAACAAATTTTAGATAAATATTTTCGATAATATATCCATAAAATTTAGCACTTGATCATAAGTTTGATTTATGAGATCGATGGTGTTATTTTGACACTACATAGCTTTAATTATATTATTTTAATAAAATAGAATGAATATGTAAATGATTATTAAAATTAAATGGATAATTTCATATAATTTATATATTTTTAATGAAATATTATTTATTAATTTAAACTCAAATTTTTGTAAGTATAATTTTATAATTATATAAGATATATATTATTAGAAAAATATTAATTTGAATATGATAATTTAAAAAGTTGTTTTATTAAAAAATAATTAATAATTATAATGAATTAAAAATATAAAATATTTCATTTTAATTAATTTATTTTTTGAAAATAAAATTTTGTAAATAACGTCTTAATAAATATATAAATTTGTTTATGGAGTCATGGTTGATGAAAGAGGAAAGAAAATTATTGTGATGACAATTAGGGTAGAATCATTGGTCCGGTGAAGTCATATTCCTGTCTTCCACTGAAATGCGTCAAACTTATACAACTCGAAAAGGAAAAGAAACAAACAATACCCGCAAAATAATAACATATCATACAATTGGATGACACCATTCCTACGTCGCAAATCACAAAGATAATTGTTTCAACATTTACTTTTTAATTGAAGAATATTTAAAACTTTTTTTTCTTTTCTTTTCTTTCTAAAATAGTATGATTTTAGTGAGTTAAAATTTCAATATTCGCATAACCATAAAATTATATGTTAATCAATCTCAAGTAACAACCCCAGTCTGCGTCCATATTTTACCGAGAAGGTTATAATATTATTCGAATTCATTATAATATAATATATTATTCATTTTAAAATTTTATAAATATATCCTTGAATATATCAATAAGTTATTTTTGTAAAATACAACTCAATTTGATTTCTTTCTGAATTTTATGTGTGTAATGGAATGCATTATGCTTCCTCTGCAAGTTATCCTCGGGTTGCTAAATTAAAGTTATTAGTTATTGTTTGAAAATATTTAAACCTAATTCTTAATGCTAACAAATTTTTTCCAACCAAAGTTTGAGTATTTGAAAACATAGACAGTAAAACTCATATATTTAAAAATCAGTGACTCAAATAATAATAATAAGAATAAAAATAAAGGTACATTAATCATTAATTGTTTATTTATGATTAGTGGTGGATTTTTTGGAAGTTTAGGAGAATGTAATTCTCTCAAAACTAATTATCATATAACTTATGATTTTGACCATCAAAATTTAATAAACATTTAATATATTTACTTGTATATTTATAATTTTATCCTCTCGAGTCCTTCTTTAGTTTTGTAATTCTCATCTTATGATTTTGTCACCCTTAAATTTAATAATCATTTAATATATTTAAATATATATTTATAATTTTATCATTTCACTATTTTATTTTATTTTTTCTTTTTATATTTATTTATTAATAATATATTATTTAATCCAAATATCATCCAAGACAACTTAAACATGTAAAAAACACTTATTATCTGCAGTTAGGAAAGCGACGTGTCTGTTGCATGATTAAATTATTGGTTAATTAATTAAGTAAATATTAATTTATCAAATTATTTAATTAAGTTATAGTAGTATTTAAGAAGATCAAACGAAAAAAAGTAATATTATAAATTTTAATTATGTTTGTTACTAGATGGGGAAGTAACTTTGGTATTGTTCATCAACACCAGTCTTTAAATTTCGTATTGGTATTATAATTTTTGTATTTATATTTATAATTAATTACTCGAATATCTATCAATTTATATTATTAGTGGGGAAGTAACTTTGTTATTGTGCGTTACTGATCTAGGTGCCAAGAATTGAAGTGTTTAAATTGTTGTGACATCAATAATTAATTAAAATTAACTAATTTTATAGATGTTAGTAACATAAACTAATTTACTAAAACTTATACACGAAGAGTTTTTATAAATTAAGTTATATATAAACCAATTTTAATTTATAAAGAAGTTTATTTTACTTTTTTTAAATATTTATAAGAATAATTGTTCGGTTTTTTTTCTTTGTTAGCATGTTATTAAATTTATAATTCAAAAATAACATCATTTTATTAATCACTAGTGCAGAATATGGCTTTTACGTCACCCAATTGTCGTCGCATGCACGTATATTCGACGTAAATAAAACGCGGTGGCAATTTTGTAAATATGGGACAAAAAATTTACGTCGCACACCCCAATAGGAGACGTAAAAAGTCATCTTTTACGTCGCACCTGGGAGGCGCGACGTAAAAGATGGCCTTTTACGTCGCGCCTCCCAGGTGTGACGTAAAAGATGACTTTTACGTCGCTTACTACACTGCGCGACGTAAAAAGTCTATTTTATTTCCCTCCCAGCCCACTTCCTCGTCTCGCGCAACCAGGGTTTTTGAGAACGACGACGAGAACAACGACAACAGCTACCTCTGCACACCATTTGCGAGCAGTTTTTCAGTGAAAAACATCTACATTGTCGTGTCATTTGACGAACTTCATCTTTCTCCCCGATTGGATTCGAGTTTGAAATCAGTTTTCGTCTACACTCGAGGTTAGTGTTCATTGTCATTGCTATATGTTTACATTGAATCCGTGATTGTTTTTGGGGATCTCAATCACGTTATAGTATGAATGTCTCCACTGGATTGTTATTGGAATGCAGTTATTTGTTTATTTGTTTGAGTGCATTCGGTTTACACACTCCATTGTTGTTGGAACGTGCTTTGTTGTTTGTATATTAATTTTTTTTTACATATAATTTTTAAATCTTTAGGAGTGACGAAACTTTATAACATAATATGAATCGAAGTTGGATGAATGCACGTCGTATTAGTGAAGAGTACGAAAAGGGAGTTGAGGAATTTCTAAATTTGCTAGTGAAAATGGAAAAGCTATGAAAGGGACATATTATTGTCCATGTGTTCGTTGTTTGAATCAAATTCGTCATAAACTTGAGGATATACGTGATCACTTGTTTGTTTATGGTATTGAATGAACATAACAACACATAACTGAAATAAAGGCAACACATCCACGAATGAATGAAAAATGGGTATTGAATGAACATAACAAAAGTTTCCTTTCTTGGTTTAAAAAAAGGGTATATGTTGAGATTAATGCTTCAGAAACACTTTTGAGACTTGCTCGTGGGCCTAATAGTGATGTCATTACATTTGGTGGGTATGACATTAATAACTATTGTTTCTACTCAAAAATAGAAGATGATAAAGGTAGAGTACAAAATAGTGGGGTCACAATTCAAGCTCGAATCTATGCATTTTTCTAGTTCTAAAGACAAAAATCCTATCACAGCTTCTATGAGTTATTTTGGGGTCATACAAGAGATATGGGAAATTGATTATGTTACTTTTAGGGTGCCTGTCTTCAAGTGTAAATGGGTTGAAGGGAATACTGGTGTGCGAACAGATGACCTAGGATTTACTTTGGTTGATTTGAGTAAAGTTGGGTATAAGGATGAACCTTTTATTTTGGCATATCAAGCGAGACAAATATTTTATGTCAAGGATCCATGTAATGAGAGATGGTCAATTGTCCTAGAAGGAAGAAGCATGCACGAATTCATGAAGATGAGTCTCTAGATATACATGAAACACCTTCATTTTCAAGTAGACCATTTGATGACATAGTTGACAATGAAGTTGATGACATACATGCAATTCGAAGTGATCATGATGAAGGGATATGGGAAAACATACCAACATAATAGGTGTTTATCTTCACATTTTCTAGTTCTTTTTATTCAAACTTATAAAGTATGTTGACTTCATATTGTTTTGTTTTTCAGGATATGTCGGATTCCAGCTAGATGCCTGGAAGTGGTAGTGGCGAGTGGCAGGGAGCGGAAGTGGTGATAAAGGTAGATCTGTCACTCGGTTAAAGGGGTTGACAGGAAGGAGGGTAGCTAGAGAGAAAACTCAAGTTGAAGTTGATCCACGTTCCGGTAAGGCATCTGGCCCAAATGCTTGCTAAGTTTAAGAGCTATTTGGGACTACTAGCTCGACACCATGTTCCGATTACTACTCCATCTTGGGATGATGTTGAGGAAACCGAGAAGAACCTCATGTGGCAGGATGTTCAGGTATTTCTATATTTGTTGAATACTTTATATATCATTATTAATTGAATTTAACATTTATTGGTCATTTCATAGCAAAATTTTGATGTTCCTAACACTGAGGTGATGAGGAAGAAGATTTTATCCTCCATTGCCATTAGATGGAGGGACTTTAAGACTTTCTTGACACTGGAGTATGTATTTGGAAAGTTTCGAGATGAATCTCCCTGTCTAAAGTATCAAATTAGTGAGGAGGATTGGTTACGGTTTTGTGCCGCCCGAATGGACCCCTCTTGGCAGGATAAAAGACAAGCTGCCCAACAACGTCGAGAGGTTGAATGATGCACCTCATGTATTGTCACGAGGAGGGTATGCATTATTGGAGCAACGTCTCATGAAATCCAGAGAAGAGTCGGCAGGAGTTGATTCTACTGACCTTGCATCTCCACCCCTCGCTATCGAGATGTGGAAGGCAGCCTGGACAAAATCTGATGGACAAATGACTTCCGAGTCTGCACGAATCATTGCTCGAGAAAATCGTAAGTTATAATGTCAATTTGAATTGATTTTAATTTGAAAGTTAGTGTATGACTTAATTATTGTTAATGTGTTGTAGGATGATTTAGTTGAGCAGACCAGCCAAGGATCATTTATTCCTCATGGTCGACAAGATATATTGGCAGCAGCCATAGGAAAACCAGATTACTCAGGACGTGTGCGTGGTGTCTGGTGGAACCTGGGGCCTTCGTGATTACTTTGGTCCAACATCACGAAGGACCACTGCCGACTCTTGCGAGCCAGGAGGCCTTGCATAAAATGGAGATGCAGTTTGAAGAAAAGTTAAATCAAATAAGGCAATCCTTGCGAGCAAGAGTTTGATGAGAAAATTGAATCTCTCGCCCGTCTCGAGCAAGAGACTCAAGGAACACCTCAAACAATTGAACATGATATTGTTCGAGTCAGGCACTAAAGGGAGTTGTGCTGCTACTCACTGTTGATCCTTCAGGAGAATATACTCAGACTGATGCATCACACCAGTGTGAGTTATATGTTGAAGATGACCCCCCGCGTCTAGTGGCTGTTGGTCGAGTTTTTGAGGGTGGCTTAACCATCCATGGTGTCCCTCTACAGCCAGACTGGACACGAGTAGTAGTTGATGAAGTTAATGATGCTAATGCTCCAGTGCCTTTTCCTAATGAAGAGATTCAATTAGTGGGGCAGGCAAGCTGGACATTCTTGGCTTGGCCAAGACGTTTGGTTATGCCACTATCGCGACAGACCAAGGTAATATATATATATATATATATATATATATATATACATATTGTCTATTTACTTCTTTTCTAGTATTATAATTATATAAATGTTTAATTAATTGTTATCATTTGTTTAGGAGGACTTGCGTCGTGCTAAGCATAAAAAGCAACCTATTATTGATGAGGATCTGACAGAATGTGATGATGATCCCATCTCTATGTTGTTAGCCGTATTACCACGGTTGAGGAAGAGACCGTGTCAGATACAATGGGATGTTAGAGTGTTTGGAATTGACAATTCCAGTGTTCCATTGTACATTTCCTTGCCCGATGCTTTAGAAATTGCTGGGGGAAATTGCATGTTAAACATTTCCATCATACAATTGTGGGCAATGTAAGTCATTTTCATTTATGTTTCTAAGATTATAATAATTATATTCAACTTATAATTAATTGTTTTAGGTACCTTGACAATTTGAGTGTGGAACAAGAAAATCCGAAGTATACGGATTTATTGAGCCTCAATCCATCCAAAAATCTGGAAATACAAAGGTTGGAATCCAACAATATATGCAAACATGGATGAGTGACTCAAGAAGACATATATATTTGGCTCCATACATTGAAGGGTTAGTATTTTGATTTGTATTTTAATTTATATTTTTGTAACTAATTTTTATGTCATACAATGTAGGTCCCATTGGCAGTTAATTGTAATCATACCCTGGGATTACACTTGTGGTATGGTTTTGTTCATTACATCGGAAACCGAGTCAAGAAATGAAAAGCTTATTACAAGGGTAACTTTATCTTTTATTCATTAATTATGTTTTTAAATTGTGAATACATATTGAATAATATATGACTTTTTTTCACTTAGAATCGATGTCTGGAACTAATGTTCTAAGTGGAAAACCTAGAACAAAGACATTGCAGTTCATTTATCCTAAGGTTAGAAACTTATTTATATAAGTGAATACCATAATTATTGTTTATATTTCAATTTTGAAAATAATATTATGTTTTTTTCATCATTTCAGTGTAATAAGCAAACTGACTCGTTTGAATGTGGTTACTATGTAATGTATTGGATGAGAGCCATAGTTTGTGCGGGTTTAATTGATTCTTGGATCGGAGGTAATTACTTTTAACATTAGTTAAGTTTATTTAACTTTATTCATGTTGCATGCTTACAAGAGTCAAATTCATGTTTCAGGTATTTCAAGATCCATCTCCATTACGAGAATCTGAGATTACAGAAATTAGAGAACAATGGGCAAAATTTTTTGTTCTACAATTCTAGTACATTATTTTTTATGTTCTTGTTCATATTATATTGTGTGTATTATGTAGTTTAGTTTAGTTTGTATAGGTAGCTTAGTTTGTATAGGTAGCTTAGTTTGTAATAGATTTTTTAGTTTGTATGTTTGTATTATTTTGTTTTATTATGTAGTTTGAATTATATAATATTATATTTTTAATTTACTAGCAAAAGAAACCTGCTCTGACTGTCCTGGTTGTAATTTTTGCAGGTTTTAGTTGTAAAAGCAGAGTAAATAAACCCAATTTAAAAAAAACAGGTAAATTTACGTCGCATATTGGTATATACGACGTAAATTTACGTCACATACCAATATGCGACGTAAATTTACGTCGCATATACCATATGCGACGTAAATTTACGTCGCATATTGGTATATGCGACGTAAATTTACGTCGTATATACCAATATGCGACGTAAATTTACGTCGTATATACTGTATGCGACGTAAATTTTCTGTTTTTTTTAAATTGAAAAGGTTTTTACGTCTGTTTATTGTATATGCCACGCAAAATTACGTCGTATCTTCATAACTGAGCGTAAATCTACGTCGGGTAAAGGGTCCGACGTAAATTTACGCTCTCCGCTTTTACGTCGGACTTAAATACGACGTAAAAAGCCCTAAATACCTGACGTAAAAGCCCCTTTTTGCACTAGTGAATATTTACTTGACTAGCATACTATTACATTTATAATTAAAAAATAACATCATTCTATAAATATTTACTTAACTAGCATTATTTTTACATACACAATTGAAATTCGATTCTCAGGAGGTCGAATTCGAATTAATATAATTTTTAAAATAAAATAATGTTTATTAAATATAATAATTAAATATAAATATATATATTTTTATATAAAATAAATATATAAATATTATATATATATTTTAAAAAAAATTATTTATATAATTATATGAAATAAATATAAATATTTTTTTAAATAACATAAAAATATATTTATATAATTATATTATTAATATATTTTTATAAATATAGTAAAAATATATTAAAATATAATAAAAATATTTATATATTTCTATAAAAAATATTATTTTTACTTATTAAAATTATTTTATATTAAAAATATATTTAAATAATATATATAATTTATTTATGTAAAAATGTTATATAGAAAGATATAAATATATATTTATTAAATTTTATTATATTTATAAAAATATAAATAAATATTTAAATATTATATATATTAAATATATTTGTTTTTACTATATTTATAAAAATATATTAATAATATAGTTATATAAATATTTTTTAAAAAGAATACATATATATAATATTTATATATATTATATAAAATATATATATTTATATTTAATTATTATATTTAATAAATATTATTTTATTTTTAAAATTATATTAATTAGTGGGGTTGAAATTCGGTCTCCTAATAATTGAATTCCAACTGTGTAAGAAAATTGTGTTAGTCGAGGTAAATATTGATATAATGATATTATTTCTAGATTATAAATTTAATAGGATGCTAGTGAAAAAAAAATCTCGAAATATTTGACTTTTTATAAAAGTGTGGTACTCATATAAAGTATACTATATATGAAAATTTATATTAAAATAATGGTAAGCGGAAAAAAAAATCAATATACATTCCAATTATCTCACTAAAAAACGTAAAAAATCATAAATAAATTATATTTAAGTCTATCTTATGTTTTTTTTTGATATACTTCAAATATTTCTCCTAATAAAGTTTTGAATTTTAACTCATGGATAATCCAGTGGTTTAATTGCATCCTAATATATTCACTTTGATTTTTTTAAATGGTGAAAATACTAATAAATTTAAATTTTTTTTATATATTAATAGGTTGATATATTTTTATTAATAATGATAAATAATTTATTTTTTCTTAACCAAAAATATGAACTCATTACTTATCTATTAATATCTAATAATAAATCTATATTAAGAGTTGAGATAGTTTATAATTTTACTCCATGATGATTAGAATTTTTTTAAGGAGTAATCTTGTTTAAATTATTAAAAAAAAATCGAAACAAAACTCGACTGTGAAAATATATTGTTTTCAAAATTTTAGTTTTTCTTTTAATTTTAACAATATTTTCACATACTTTTTTTTTAATTATAGTAGTGCTATTTAGCATGAAGCATTATATAAGTAAATCAATGCTATTTATTGAAATAGATATTAATTAAGAATATATAAAGTATGAGTTAACAAAAGACACCATTTTGGTGCATCAATTTGAAGAAATACTATTTGTAAATATTAAAATTAATCTAGCATTAATTTGTAAAACATATGATAAGAGTTTTGAGTAAATTCTAAAATAAAAGAAACAATGAACTAATGTAAAAGAGGCTTTAGTTGATTAATTTAAAGTTTCAAAGCAAAATAAAACTTTAATCACACTATAAGGAAGAAACAAAAAAGAAAAACTGAAGTTGACACAATAGTGTGGATGCATTGATAAACTAGGAGCAGTTTTTATGCTTTGTTATTGATATGCATAGAGTTTATGTTTATCTTTGGCAACAGAGACAGATTCACATAACTTGACAACATGATCCAATTATTGTTGGAGTCAAAGCATGCAGAGATGAAGGAGTTAGGCACGCATATAGCCAAAATTCTGGCTTCAATGATTCGCATGGACACAACTTAAGAGCAATCCATTCACCTTTCACTATCTATTGCTACTCTTATTTATCTTTACATATATCCAATATATACAGTCCTTTCAATTTACTTTCCCAACAATATAAATTAATAATAATTTTATTAGAATAAAATACTATATTTATACACTCTCAATTATACATAATTCTATCCGATGTAAGATCAAAGGACAAAAATAATTTTTTTTAAATACTTAATAATAATTTTAATGAAATCAAAAATTTATTTATTATCGTGTATATATATGAGAAAACTTCCTTTTCTTATTTGTTCTGGTAATTATTATAGTGTATACACTTACAATGAAAAATCATTGTTTAAGATTATGATTATTATAATATAATTTTTATTTTACTAAATTAATTGTTTTTAATTTTATAATCTTATATAAATTTAAATAATTCATATAAAAACCCTTTTTAATAGTTAAACATTTATTAAAAACAAATATTCTAACTTACTTTTGTAATTTTTACCTGATAATTTATTTCAACAGTAAATTATTAAGTAATATTATTTAGTTTTGATAAAATTTTATAAACAATTCCATAACTATTTATGTATAATTTTATATTGATTTTTTAATAATTTAATTGTTTAATATTTTAATAGGTTATTAAATTGTTAATGATTTTTAATTATTTTTTATAGTGTTTTTAATTCATTATTTAGTGTATAAATGAATAAAAAATAATGGTGATGTTTTTTAATATTACTTTTGGAATAATTTGAATTCTTTCTTTTATATTAAAATTATTAGATTAAAAAAAAGATGAAAAATAATTCCTTATTCTTGAAGTATGTTCATTCCTCTGTGTTCATATTTATTTTTAATTAATTAATTTGATATATTTGATTAAATTACTATTCTTGATTGATTTTATTTAAATTAAGATAATATAATTTTGTTAACTTTAGTTATGTAAAATGTCAAAAACTTGGCGTAAAAGAAATAAGATAGTATTATTTAAAATTAGGTATAAGATAAGAATTAGAGACGTGGGTACGAGGATTAGGGAAGCTTGCAGCATATTTATTTATTTTTAATTATTTGCAACATGATGAGTTTCTTTTCCTATATTTATTATTAAAAAATTAATACACATAAAAATAACAGTAAAAGATTATTTTTATTTTGCAATATTAATAACATATCAATCCGATTAACTACGACAAAATTAAAAAATGATTAAAATAGATATAAATGAACTTATAAATTTTAAATTTGATTAATTATTTATATTGTAAAGAAAAAGTAGCGGAAAAATAAAGAACAATATTTTTATAAAATAAATATAATAATAGTTTATTTAACCGAAATATGACTCGTAAAAAAAATTCATATGATACAATAATTACATAACAGTATTTTTTTGTTGTTGCTTATATTTTATAGTTTGTTTATGGTATAAATAAAGAAATCTCCTATTTTATTTTAAATTTAATTTTAAAAATTTAAATACAATATTTTTTTTTGCATTTAATTGACATTTTTTTATTTTAAAAGTATTTGTTTAAATAAGATAATTTAAACTTATTAAAAAAATAGATAAAGTGTTTTAATTATCATTAAATAAAAATATTTTTTCATTAAATAATATTTAATAATTAAAAAACACCTATCCATAATATTTTTTAATTGATGTTGATCAAGATTATTTTTTGACAAAGTCTATATAGATTTTTTGACATAATAATATTTTTTAAAATTCAATTGATGTGAGACAAAGAATCTTGACAAAATTTGACAGAAATAACATTGATTTTTGTTGTAATTAGTATTAATTATCCCAGATAAACGTTTGATCTAACAATTAGTATTAAAGCAAAGGTCATGAACCTCCATCAAAGGATAATTAATGCTACGTTGATATCAGTCGAGAAAATCATGACTAACAATACAAAACTAACCTTGATTTATATGGATAGAAAAATAATTTAAACAATATCAAATAAAAAAAACACTTTAACAACATGAACTAAAAAAAATATTGGCTTATATTCCTAGAAAAAATAATTAGATTAATATTGATTAAAAAAATAGACCAAGATTGAGTTAATGATATTGTAATGAAGATTGAGTTGTGCAATGGTTGAATTGAGTCTAATTTGATAACACTTTAATAGAAATAAAATCATTCAACCAAGATTAAGCGAACGATTAAGATCGAATCAAGGATATTTAACGATACCGAAAAAGAATACGAAGAAAAGAGATTAGAAGGAATAATAAGTGAATAATGGAGAGTAGAAGATACTTAGCAAAATGAGCATAACGGGCCTTGGACAGAAATCTCCTTTTTTGGCATAAATAAAATGGTGGGGCCTACGAGTCCAGCGGTGGCAACTGGGACAAACCACTGACACAGAAAGTAAGAAGTGGTAGGGCAAGACGGCATTGGAAGCGAACAAATATTTGAACGAGAGAATGTGATAATTGAGAAGGTTTCAAAGTGAACCGGGAAGTGTGTTACACAGATACATACTTGTCATTGTGACGAACAAAATAAGAGAGAATCCCTCTCCTTCTTATTCTTTATTTATAACTTAACTATCACATAGCAGACAAATTTCAGATCGAATGTTTGCATTCGACACCTTCTATTTGTTTATGCTCCCAATTGAAGTGTCCGACAAAATATTACTATTACATTGTTTCCATCAATTCTATGGGACACCCTTACAATACAATATGATGTTTTCTCCAACTTTCTTTTTTGTTTTTAACATAATTGGGCACAATACCAACAACAAAGAATTGGTAAATAGAAAACCAGATAGAAAAAGTGTACAACCAGCGGAAAATGGTTGCTGTTGCCAGTTGTTGAACTTAACCCCTTCATATTTGGCCATGACATTATTGACCAACACTGTTGAATCAGAATGTTTTCTTCAGCCCCAAGAATGCATCGAAGAATACTTCAAGGTTTTTCACTTCAGAAAATTAGTTATTTCATTCTCCATATGTTCAACAGCATAACATAATGTATATTCATGAATTATGTGCATATACATTTATTTTATTTATCATTATACTGTTACTTTCTAACACCCATATCCAGTTGCAACACTTCTTCACAACACGAGCTTGAGTTTAGGTGTTACAAATGGAGAAATGGTTGTTACTATTGCATTTGGAATATGATTTACAAAAGAGTTCTTATAGCTTTCTTAAAATTTTCAAATTCTTAGTTCTTTAAACAATGATGAAGTCCTTTCACACACTGACTGCAGAAGAACCTCCTTCATCCTCTGTGGCTTTAGAAGCCTCCGAGTCACGCCCCGGCCCTGGAGTGTTCTTCTTCCTTGGGGGGACTGTATTGCTCACCATATTGCTCATTCTCCTGTTTATATTTTGGAGGCGTGGTAAACAGCCAGCAAAGGTGATGGAGAACACAAATCTAACAAGTCAGCAGCATGGTAATTTGAATAAACCATAACATACAAAGCAAAATATGTACTACTTTAAGTTATCTAGATGTCTGCAGCATATTTGGTTAATTTGTTGATAATGTGTTTATAATGATCATACTTCTGTTATTTGTGCTTGGCACTCACCAAAAGGGAAATATATTGAAACGTCTGAGGTGATGAAGATGATAGCCCCAAATATACAACAAGGTATTTGAAAGAAGGCATAGAATGTGTTTGACCCTTGAAATATATTGATGTATTAGAACGTAGCATTGTAAGGCCTCTCTTGAAGTTCCTTTGTGTAAACAGGACCGATGAACTTCATTAGTGGGAACCTTCGGACAATTAGTCACTTTGACTTTCGGACATTGAGGAGTGCCACTAAAAATTTCCATCCTCAGAATCTTCTTGGAAGTGGTGGATTTGGGCCTGTCTATCAGGTATAGGTACTAAATCTTATGTCATTTACTTTGATAGACAATTTTCTCTGTTGATTTTGGGAACCTGATCTCTTAGTCACGATTCATCTATGTTGCCTGAAGACGTGATTAAGGAATAATAAATACAGAAGTTTTAATAAAGATAAGAGGGAGTTGTACCGGCAATCATTGTAAGGTGTGGTAATAAAACTTTTCCTCTTTTGATTCATTAGGAAGGGCACTGGAAGAACTCGTGTGGTAATAATATTTTCCTAACTGTTATGGATTCAAATTTCAATAATTCTGTGTACAAATTGTTGGAATTCATATTAATGGGGGTGTTAAAGAACTTGTGTTTGGTAGTTGAGGCTAGCATAAATGTGTGTACTCTTACTGTGGTTAGCATCCTGAAATTCAATTGTTTTGACAGGGCAAGTTGGCAGATGGAAGGCTTATTGCAGTAAAGACATTGTCTCTTGACAAGTCTCAACAAGGAGAAAAAGAATTTCTGGCAGAAGTGAGAATGATCACAAGCATCCAACACAAAAATCTGGTTCGTCTTCTGGGATGCTGCACAGACGGGCCTCAAAGGATACTTGTGTACGAATATATGAAGAACAGAAGTTTGGACCTCATAATTTATGGTATCCCTGTTTTATTTTATATCAACTTGTCAGCCAAGTGTGTTTATTATATGGAAAATGAAGTCCTTGATAGTTATTGGTGAAAGTACTTTCCTTCAACCTGTGCATCTTGTGTGTGCATGCATGCCATGTCCAATGGTTCATGAGTATTTGAAACAACTGAATAGTCCTAAGGTTTTAAAAATAACTCGTACTTTGTATATTTGTGTGATCAGGAAAGAGTGATGAATTTCTGAATTGGAACACTAGATTCCAAATTATTCTTGGTGTAGCACGGGGATTACAATATCTCCACGAGGATTCGTCGCATTTAAGAATTGTTCATCGAGACATCAAAGCAAGCAACATTCTTCTTGATGAGAAGTTTCAGCCTAGGATTGGAGACTTTGGACTAGCTAGGTTCTTCCCTGAAGACCAAACTTATCTTAGCACTCAGTTTGCAGGAACATTGTGAGTCCTTTATGTTTCAATGTACCAATTGTCGGCCTAAATTCTTGGAACACAACTACTAACATATTTATTAAATAACTTCACTCTAACACTGATCTTGAGATAAAATCTAACATAGGGAGTTATGACACTATTCCAATGAAACTCCTCAAAAGTATTGATCATCACGTTCTAATCAGAGATTAAGTTTCCTATTGATGATCTTTCTTGTCATTTTTGGTCAGAGGTTATACAGCCCCTGAGTATGCCATTAGGGGAGAACTGTCCGAAAAGGCAGACATCTATAGTTTCGGAGTTCTTGTGCTTGAAATCATCAGTTGCAGGAAAAACACAGACCTTACTTTACCATCAGAAATGCAGTACCTCCCTGAATTTGTAAGCTCTCAACTTATTAACCACACCATATTATTCTCCAAAATGCTTGTATAAACTAGAGGTGATTAATTACAGGCATGGAAACTTTATGAGAAGTCAATGTTGATGGATATAGTAGATCCAAAGTTGAGAGAAGATGGCATAGAAGAAAAGGATGCCATGCAAGCATTTCAGGTGGCCTTGTTGTGCCTTCAGCCACACGCGGATTTGAGACCTGCAATGTCAGAGATAGTAGCATTGTTGACATTCAAAGTTGAAATGGTTACCAAGCCAATGAGGCCAACCTTCGTTGAAAGAAGGCGCGTAATGGATGATGAGAACCACTCTTGGGTAGCCATATCCTCGTAGGCTTCCACAACTGCAGTAGCAGAACACACATGATCCTGTTAAATAAGGAACCATTTCCTTAAACAAAAATTATTATTTCACAACCCAAACATACAATCCAAATCCAGAATATGCAGTGTTTTGAGGTTGTGTATTGATTGTTTTGGTGGTGAAACATCATCGTCCTTTCTTAAAAGAAGGAAAATGACAACTCAGGCAAACAATATATGGATTTTATTTACTTAATTAGATGTATATATTCATTATTCAGAAATAAATCATCTCATGTCCTTTGCAGATAGAAGTATTTACTAATAATATTTGACAGAAATTCAACAATGGTTGCAACAACTTCTAATACATTAATTATTTTACACCTACAAAATAAACAAGTTTTTTTTTCTACTAGTGGAAAAAAAAAGGTGATGAACAAACATTTTGTTATCGCTCTATGTGCGACCTTACTCAATAATATAAAAAATCGTTTGGTTTAAATTCAGTTAAAAATGTTGCTTAAAAAATAAAAATTTAGATAAGGATAATAAATTTACTGTATTTGGCGCGCTGGAATTTGTTAACATTATAAAATTCTTCCAAGCAGAAAAAAAAATTATAAAATCCTTCCTTACTCTTTTATGTATAGAATATTACTCAATAAAACAACTGAAGTTTTAATAAATATGTCTGTGCAAAAACATTAGATTAACTTCATTTGTCTTTATTATTTAACCATTTTTGGGAAATAAATTAGGTGTTTGGTTAAACATATTTTTTTTAATGTGTAGACCGTCTTCTCCATGAACACCTTTATAAAAAAAAAAAATTATAAACAAAAATATTTTACATAAATTAAAAACAAAAAGTTTTAAAAATTATATAAAAAACATAACTCAATTTATACATATATATAATTTTAACTTTTAAAAAGATTATTCAAATACATTTAAGTATAAATTTGGATGCATAACTTGAAACTTGCTTAGTTAAAAGTGGAAGGCCCCACATAGCTAAACATTAATTCAGGATTCCACTTTTTATTATATAAAAAACTTTGGTAAACTTTTTAAAATCATATTATTTTATTATGTTTTCTTTGTTTACTTAAACAGAAAAAATAGTTTTTTCTTTTACATTTTTTGTAAGTAGTTGTATTAAAAAAAAGTATTATTATTCTCTCTTTGAATACAAGAAAAAGAAAAAAGGTATTGTTGTTCTTTCTTAAATATTCATTCCTTTAGTCTCAAATTCTACTATATTTTCAGCTGTATTTTTCTTTTCTCATTTTTATTTTACAATTAATATGTTTTGTTATAATATACTATCATATTATTATTTTAATATATTGTTTTAGTTAGAAGAAAACCTATCTATCATCAATGAGTACTTTAGTGGAAATATCCAATTATAATACAATTTTAAAACATAACTCTTTGTCAGCTTAAATTTGTATTAAAAAAATAATTAAGGTACTACTAATATTTTACTTTTGATTCTTTGTAAGAAAAATATAATAAACTAAATGAAAAACGGTTGAGTTTTTAAAACAAATGAAATAGTTATATACTACATCAAGAAAATAAAAAGTCTTAATTTTATGTAATATTATACTTTTATTTTTATTTTTTGTTGGGTGTAGTAAGAAATTCTGACTGAGAGAGACAAAAAGAAAGGAAGAAGGCATGCATCCTCTTTGACTAACTATTTTTTCTCCACCCTTCTCAGTGTTTTGGCTCTTTTGAATTGCCCAAAGGATGAGATGATACACTCATGCAATCCTATGAACAAATATAAAATAATCGTAACCTCGAGATATACTACGATGGAAAGAGACCCTAAACAAGAATGGAAAAGCACCATGGTTTGTGTCAAAAAGTAGCTTTTGGTGCGAAAAAAACAGGGAGACAAAGACAAAAGAAAAACGACTTTTGTGTATGTATGTGTGTTAAGTTTACCCTTCCAATTAATACTGCATGGCAGATAAAATAACCAGAGTCACAGGCTCCACATTCAATTCTTCCCCGACACCCATTCAATGTAGCCTCGGTACACACCCTACGACATATCACTATTAAACGGATCCATCTAACTGCAAAATAAACGGATCTGTCAAATTACAGATCCTCTTTCATCCATTTTGACTCACCTCTTTAATCAATTAAATATATAAATATAAGAACAAAATATAAATCATTATATATTTTTAGAGTGTGGTTAACTTACAATTGTAATATATCATGAAAAAGTAAAAGCCAGACCAAGTTTTCTCAAAAAAATACTAATTTACATGAACCCCAAGTTATACAAGTTGATATTTAATTGAATGCCTATTATTGATTAGAAATGCAGACATGGGTCATATCACAAGTCCCTTATTTCTGTTTTTAACATATGAATTATATCCAGGCCCCACCCAAATTGTACGTAACATCTCATCTTAGTTCTACTATGTCATTTTCTCATAATTCTGTTTCTTTTCATACTATTTTTTTCATTAAAGAAATAAAAAATGTTGTGCTCCCCATTAAATATATATATATATATATATATATATATATATATATATATATATATATATATATATATATATATATATATATATTTTGGATAGGATTGGAGGTTAAACTAACAACACAAACATGAGAATAGTTGCATCATTAACATGCCAGCGAGCTTGTTTCTATGAGAAAACTAACAGAAAAAACAATAATTTAAACTAACTATCCCAGGTGGTAGAACAATAGAAATCTTTGAATAATAATCATTTACAATACCAAATAAAAAGGAAGCAAATAAAAAAAAAAAACAAGAAGGGAAGGGAAAATGAAATTGAACTGGAAATTGGAATGGAAAGTCAAATTTCAGAAGAAATATAGCAAAACTAGAAATAATATGACTTCATGAAAGAGAGATCATGATTGATTCATGATGTCTTGGTGCATATAGCACATGTTTCTGCTTCTTCTACCTGTTGTGCAATGGATTTGGACCTGTTGGTACGAGTCTTTTGTCTTCTAACGATGTGGTGTTGTTGTCAAAGCAAGACAAGTGTCTCTTGCGGTTGCATTTGTGAACACTATCTGCAGATAGCACAGTACTAGTCTTCTTCTTCTTTGCTCCATCAAACAAATTGTTAACAAGAACAGTCTTCCTTGCCATTGTGTTGGAGCCAATACAAGCCCACAACAAAAGGCACAACACAAGTATTAGCTCAGCAATTCTCATCTCACCAAAACTATTAAGTTTAATTCAAAAACAGATAAAGAGAGGAAAGACAAGTGTTTGACTGAGAAGATGAGGTAAAAGAGATGAAGAGCGTAAGGAAGAGAAGAGAGGGAATGAAGAAGAGGAGCTGTAGCTGATATTATTATCAGGGAATAAGGTAGGGAAGGAGGGGAGTATAATAAGAGAGGGTTTATGGCTAGGAATGGGATATTAAGTATGGTACCTAGGATATGCAGTAAAAGACTTTGAATTTGATACATCACATCTATGTGGTCAGAAATTTCACCAAACCTCATTAATTGACTTCAATACTACTTGACAATGTGTAGGTTATTCAAACCAAACGGAATTTAAACATAAATGATGGGTAAAATATGGTGGCAAAAGCACAACATTCTGTTTTTTAGACACTGGTAACCTAGAGCCTAAGAATAACAAAAGACACACACACCTCTACTCTAAACACACGCACTTGGGATTAGAGAAATTCTTCTTGGGGTGGAACTTCACCACGTGCCACTACGTTTAAGGGCCATACTTGAAAAGCTGACACTCATCGATGAAAAAGGAGTTGCAGGAAAAATTAAATGGTTGGTGGTTTAATTTTGACTGTAGCATGCATTGAATTGATCAATGTCATTGCTTGCTTTTGAATCACGTCTTCTTCAATATATCTGGGTTGAGCGTTTTGATTGAATGAATGATGGAAGTGATGTTAAGCTGCAAGTTGCAAAAAAGTGTTGATGCTGGTGTTGGTTTGTGTTGTGTTAAACTTTACATGGATAGTGTAATAATATAATATATGAGTTGTTGTATGGTAACAGTAACAATAGAAACAGAGACAACCTGGGAATAGGTTAATGGGAAACCCCGGAGTTATGAAAGGACAGTTGGAGATCATTAAAGGCAGCCATTTCTGTTAGAAGAAAAGCCTTTGTTTGTTAATTATATACTGTGTTACTGTGTTGTCTAATGTCTATAGTTGATACCCCATGCATGCATGCATACATGCAATGTGTGTTCTCATATCACATTGACTTATACATAGATCATGTGATGTGACCCATAATGGTGAAGTTGATATCATCTTTATAATATGGTAGGTAAATCTATTCAGAGATGGACAATTAAAGAAAGAGGTACATCGATCACTCCATTGCATGTTCGTACCTCCAGGATTATAAATAGAATACAAAGAGGAGGAACAATGAAAAAAAAAATCAATAAAATATGTAAAAAGTATTTTTATATTAGTTTAAAATAATTTTGTATTTTACTATTTTAAAATAAAAATATTAATTATTTTTTATCAAATTAATAAAAAATAATTATTTTTTAAAATCACTCAAGAAATATTATGTATATAAATGAAATTTACACTATGGGTGATAATCTATTCAAGAATAGACTCTGAATTTCTTGTTAGGGAACCAGCTTAATATCACAAACAAATACATTTATAAAATTTGATATCAAATAATTATGTATATTTTCAAACGTCCATTATATTAGTATTTATTTTTTAAATATCAGTAAAATATATATTTAAAATAAAATCTGAAGTAGATATATTTTATAAAAAATAAAACTTAAATGTGTATGATCAGTTTTATATGTCATAATTTATTTATTCGTATCATGTTAATAATAATTTTAGATACCCGTCTTATTATTAATATTGTTTCACCAAATAATATATTTCTGAATTGTGTTGCAGCAATTATTACACACTAAAATATAATATATATTAACAATTAAAAAATATATATATTTGTTAGTAGGAAATCAATAAAGGGATCGAAAAACGAAGGAAAGAAAAAATCGAGGATCATATGATTGTTTAAAAAAATTGATAAAGTGAAAAGATGATTGGAAAACATTCGATGACCATGTAACAAGTATGGACACATAAATCGAGAATCGAATGAGGAATATTTAATGTCTATTGTGTTAGAATTAATTTAATTAATTCATTCCATTATGTGACTCATGTGAAACATAATAATGGGCCCAAATGTGATTTAATAAAATATGAGGACCTATTGGTTATTATGTGAAGTTAGAATAAAATAAAGATAAAATAAAATATTACATTACGGTAACCAACTTGATGGACGTTGGTTAATAAAATGGAATAAGGGTTCTGTCTCTGGTCATAAGGTCTTTTTCACGGTAAACCATCAAGAAAGCGAAGCGTGAGAAGAGAAAGAAAGACAAAGAGATACATTGGGAAAAGGAGATAGGAGAACGAAAAGATCAAAGAAAAGATTCTCATGGATCAAGGTTAGTCTTCTTACTATGATTCACGTATTGATGTATGTAAAATTGTGAAAATCAATAATCTAAAGATCCTGTAGAGTAGTTTTCTATAATGAATTAAGAACGTAGGAAAACTACATAATGTCTTACATGTGGTATCGAAGCATCGATTATTAGATTTATGATTTTCCTTGTACGAAAGTTTTCCCAAATATTAAGTTTTTCCCAAATTAAGATAAACCCTAATTATGAATTTAGGGATTTCTTTATCGATTAGTACGAACCCTAATTTATTCCCAAATTTATTTTTCTCAAAATTAAATAAAGGAATAAACCCTAATTATGTTTTCAAGTTCAAATTGAAACCAATTTTATAGCCTCTATGCGTGAATGAACCCGTAATTGATTTTAATTGAAAAGACAAATGACGTCATAGGGTTAAGGTGAATCATGTATGAAATTAGTTTTATTGTATGTTATAATTATGATGAGATGTTATGATGAAATGTTATAATTATGATGGAAGAATGATAAACCGTAAAGTTGATAAACTTTCCGCGTAGAGAGCACATGTTAAACACACATGTTAAACCCATATTATTTGTATATTATTTTGTACGTACATATTTTTTTTTATGTGGGGGAAGGATAATTAAAGAGTTATTTTTATGTCAAAGTGAGTTGTATAATATACTCATACTGTAAAACGGGTACTGTAAAGCTTTGTTATGGTACTGTAAAGCTTTGTTATGGGTACTATATTGTTATGGGTAATGTAAATCTTTGTTATGGGTACTGGAAAGCTTTGTTATGGGTACTATAAAACTTTGTTATGGGTACTATAAAACTTTGTTATGGGTACTGTAAAACTTTGTTATGGGTACCTTAAATTTGTTAAGGTACTGTAAAGTTTTGTTAAGGTTGTTAATGTATTATGAAACTTTGTTAAGGTTGTTAACATAATGTTTTGTTAATGTACTTGTGAAGCTTTGTTAATGTACTTGTGAAACTTTGTTAATGTAATGTGAAGCTTTGTTAATGTACCTATAATGTAAACATTGATAAATGAATGAATCTTGTTTTGCAAACTGAATTGTATTGTTTCCATTGTGTTTAAATTACTCATAAAAGTTTTCAATGAATGACAATTTCACTTTTACATGAAATGCAAATAAAGGTCTTGGATTCAAAATCAATCTTAGGATGAAAATTGAAATTATGAGTTTCAATTTTATTTATGGCACATAATATTTTATTATGTGAATAATGTACATATTTATTAAAATTAAAAAAAATGCTATGAATGGTTAATAGCAATTAAAGATATTATTTATTTGAAATTAAGCATGTTAAATTTTGTTAGTCACCAAAGTGGCCAAAATTTTAAGGTTATTTTGATTTCAAATTATTAATGATTTTATTTCAATTACCCATAGTATGAATGCTAAAATTATGAATAATGATTTATGGGTTAATTGAAGTTCTTTATTATAAGGCATTTCAGGATCACCCAAAGGTTGATTAGTTGTTATTATAATTAATGAACATGAAAGTAGATAATTTTGTGTGCGTCACTAGTTTTATTTATATACCCAAAGGTGTTAGGTGATTCTAGTTGATGCATATTTTAATTATCATTAATGTTATAAAAAGATTAGCGTAATTATGTTTGTGTATTAGTGGATCTCCCAAAGGAGAACATTAGTATGCATAGAATGGTTATTTATGTTTGAATCTGTATTTATGTTTAGTTTTTATGACTCAAAGCGTTAATGTTAGGCATGTGTTAATTGAAGTATTTGTTTATTATGTATTTCTACATTCGCTTACTTCGTCTGTTCCAGTCTTTAATAAATTAAATTCCCTGACTGGAGTAAGAAAGTCCAATTTCACTTAGGTGAGTTGGATTTTGATTTGGCTTTCTAAGTTGAAAAACCGGTTGCTATCACTAATGCTAGTAGCAACAAAGAGAAAACTCATTATAGAGTTTGGAAAAGTTCAAATAGACTTAGTCTTATGTTTATGCGAATGAGTATTGCAAGCAATATTAAGTATGTTTTTTCCAAAACTAAGGACGTGAAAGTATTTATGAAATTTGTGGAAGAGCGTTCTCAAACTGCTGACAAATCCCTCGCTGGGACAATTGATGAGTACGTTGACCACCATGAAGTTTGATGATTCTCGTAGTATGCATGAACACGTAATCGAAATGACAAATATCGCAGCAAGACTCAAGTCTCTTGGAATGGCAGTGGAAGAAAATTTTCTTGTGCAATTCATTTTGAACTCGTTACCGCCTGAGTATGGTCCGTTTCAGATGAATTATAACACCATGAAAGACAAATGGAATGTGCATGAATTGCACAGTATGTTAGTTCAGGAGGAGACCAGACTCAAGAACCTAGGAAGCCACTCTATTCATTACGTGAAAAATCAAGGAGCTAAAAAGAAAGTTGTTAAGAAACATGGAAAGGGTAAAGGACCATTAAAGATTAACGAGTCCTCTACTAACATTCAAAAGAAAAATGACAAATGTCATTTCTGCGGGAAGTCTGGACATTTTCAGAAGGACTGTTTAAAGCGCAAAGCTTGGTTCGAAAAGAAAGGTGAGCACAGTGCTTATGTATGTTTTGAATCAAATTTAATTGAAGTTCCCCATAATTCTTGGTGGATTAATTTTGGATGTACGACTCATGTTTCTAATATAATGCAAGGATTCCTTTCAACCCGAACCATAAACCCAAATGAGAAGTTTGTCTTCATGGGGAATAAAGTCAAGGTTCCAGTGGAAGCTGTTGGGACTTATCGTTTAACCCTTGACACTGGATATCACTTAGACCTTATGGATACTTTTTATGTACCTAGTATCATTAGAAATTTAGTTTCTTTGTCTAAGCTTGATGTTGTTGGATACTCTTTTAAGTTTGGGAATGGTTGTTTCAGTTTGTTTAAGCGTACTTCTATGATTTGATATGGTTAGGAGTATGTTAAGTAATTCATGTTTACCTGTATCGTTGTGGATGTATGCTTTAAAGACGATCATGTATTTGTTGAACAAGGTTCCTAGTAAAGTTGTTCAAAAGATTTTTGAGATATGGAAAAGTAGGAAATCTAGTTTGAGACACCTGCTTGTTTGGGGTAGTCAGACAGAAGTAAGAATTTATAATCCACAAGAAAAGAAACTGGATGCAAGAACAATCAATGGATATTTCATTGGTTATCCAGAAAAATCAAAAGGGTATATGTTTTACTGTCCTACCCATAGTATAAGAATTATTGAAACTGGAAATGCTCGGTTCATTGAAAATGGTGAAACTAGTGGGAGTGGAAGCTTCACGAAATGTGGAGATTAAGGAAGTTAGAGTACAAGTTCCCATAAAAGGTACATCTACTTCAAGAGTTGTTGTTCCACATGATGTAGAACCACACAACAATCAAGAAGAACAATAAATTAATGATCCCGAAATTAACAATGAACCGATAATAGAACAACCACAAGAAATAATATTAAAAGGATCTCATAGAGAAAGAAAGTCTGCTATTTCGAATGATTACATGGTTTATCTACAAGAGTCAGAAAATGACTTAAGTATTGATAATGACCCAGTTTCATTTTCAGATGCCATTAATGGTGATAATTCTGATAAATGGTTAGATGCTATGAAAGATGAGCTTAAATCAACGACACATAATGGTGTATGGGATCTTGTGGAATTGCCAGAAGGATGTAAGAGTGTTGGGTGTAAATGGGTCTTTAAGACTAAGCGTGACTCTCATGGCAATATCGAACGTTACAAGGCCCGACTTGTTGCCAAAGGTTTTACTCAGAAAGACAGCATTGATTATAAGGAAACATTTTTACCTGTTTCTAAGAAAGATTCCTTTAGAATTATCATGGCATTGGTAGCTCATTATGATCTTGAGTTGCATCAAATGGATGTTAAAACTGCTTTTCTGAATGGAGATTTAGAGGAGGATGTTTATATGAATCAACCAGTGGGGTTTATTGAAGAAGGAAAGGAACATATGGTGTGTAAACTTAAGAAATCAATATATGGACTTAAACAAGCTTCTCGACAATGGTATCTTAAGTTCAATGATACTATTTTGTCCTTTGGATTTAAGGAAAACACTGTTGATCGGTGTATATATCTGAAGGTCAGTGGGAGCAAGTTTATATTTCTGATTCTGTATGTTGATGATATCTTGCTTGCGACTAATGATCTTGGTCTATTAAGTGAGACTAAGAAGTTTCTCTCTAACAACTTTGAAATGAAAGATATGGGTGAGGCATACTATGTGATAGGAATAGAAATATTCCGTGATAGATCACAAGGACTGTTAGGTTTGTCTCAGAAAGCATATATTAATAAAGTTTTAGAGAGATTCAGAATGGAGAATTGTTCTGCATCTCCCGTTCCAATACAGAAAGGAGACAAAATTAGTCTCATGCAATGTCCAAAGAATGACTTGGAACGGAAACAAATGGAAAATATCCCTTATGCATTTGTTGTTGGCAGTTTGATGTATGCTCAAACATGTACGAGGCCAGATATTAGCTTTGCAGTTGGTATGCTTGGTAGATACCAGAGTAATCCTGGACTGGATCATTGGAAGGCTGCAAAGAAAGTTTTAAGATACTTACAAGGAACAAAGAATCACATGCTTACTTATAGGAAAGTTGATCACCTTGAGGTGATTGGATATACAGATTCAGATTTTGCTGGTTGTATGGATACACGAAAGTCTACATTTGGTTATGTGTATCTTTTAGCCGGAGGAGCGATTTCATGGAAAAGTGCGAAGCAGTCTGTCATTGCTGCATCCACCATGGAAGCTGAATTTGTGGCATGCTTTGAGGCCACAGTTCAAGCTAATTGGTTACGGAATTTTATTTCAGGACTTGGAGTAGTCGACAGCATTGCCAAGCCGCTGAAAATTTACTGTGACAATTCTGCAGCAGTCTTCTTTTCTAAGAACGACAAGTATTCCAAAGGTGCTAAGCATATGAAATTGAAATACTTTTCCGTTAAAAAAGAAGTTCAGAAACAAAGAGTGTCAATAAAACATATTAGCACTGATCTTATGATTGCTGATCCTTTAACAAAGGGATTACCGCCCAAGTTGTTTGCTGGCCATATAGTAAATATGGGCATTATGTTTACTAGTAGTGAAAGTTGAATGTTAATGTTATTATTAATGTTATGTGACACTCTGAGATCTTTAACGTATAAGTTTCTGAAATTTGTGTTTTCTTCTTTATTTATATGCATGCAAATTATGATGAAGAAAACAAATTATGTTATTGTTATTAAAATGATATTATGTTTGAACCCATTATGAACTTCTCATTATAAAGTCATATTAAGGAGAAAGAGATAATATAGTGGTACATGGAAGGGAGCCTGTCGATTGAATGACATGTAACCGCCATGACTCTTGTTATAGTTGTATCTTTAATTATGAATCATGATAGAACCAATTTATGTAAGGTCCTTTAATGCGCATTATGACTTAAGTATTAAATCACAGAATTGTATGACATCACATGAGTCAAGTGGGAGAATGTTAGAATTAATTTAATTAATTCATTCCATTATGTGACTCATGTGAAACATAATAATGGGCTCAAATGTGATTTAATAAAATATGAGGACCTATTGGTTATTATGTGAAGTTAGAATAAAATAAAGATAAAATAAAATATTACATTACGGTAACCACTTGATGGACGTTGGTTAATAAAATGGAATAAGGGTTCTGTCTCTGGTCATAAGGTCTTTTTCACGGTAAACCATCAAGAAAGCGAAGCGTGAGAAGAGAAAGAAAGACAAAGAGATACATTGGGAAAAGGAGATAGGAGAACGAAAAGATCAAAGAAAAGATTCTCATGGATCAAGGTTAGTCTTCTTACTATGATTCATGTATTGATGTATGTAAAATTGTGAAAATCAATAATCTAAAGATCCTGTAGAGTAGTTTTCTATAATGAATTAAGAACGTAGGAAAACTACATAATGTCTTACATATTGTTGAAGAAAATCGATGAATTAGAATCATGTAATGATAAGGTTAAAGTCAAAAAAGCAATGCAAAGTTCTTGAGATTTTGAAATCGAAATCGAGAGAAAAGTTAACATGCACGACCATCGAAATTATGACTAAGTTAGAAAGAGAGGAACAGTTAACGCGCACATAGAACATGGGAAGCGGTTTCTAAACCGTGGCAGAGATCGAAGGTCAAGGGAACGATTATCTCATGCATGGGAACGTGGAACTGAGAAACGTGCATGGTGGGTCGTGGTGACTGCTCTTAGGAGGTTATCTGAAGGGTGCCCTATAAATATAGCAAAACTTGAGGAGGAAGGGGAAATTGGCAGAGAGAACTAAAACATTAGTGAAAAATTCTACCGGAGAACGACGAAATCATGAAGTTTCTGGCAATCTGGATTTCCAATTTCATTGACTGCCTTTATCACTTTCTTTACTTTCCCTGGTAATTTACTTTCATGCAACTTACATTTATCAACTTTAAGTTTCTGTCCTTTCAATTCCTAGTTCCTTTACTTTTACGCAAGTTAATGTTATACGTTTAAGTCCCTCGTCACTTACACTTTTGCAAATTGCGATTTCCTGCTTATTTACGATTCTGCAATTTTCGATTCCTTGTCATTTACACTTAATGCAAATTTGAGGTTTCCACATTTTACGTTTCTCTGCAATTTAATATTTTGCACCGTTTTTCGATTCAACAAATTTACTGCTTTCTTTATTTCGCGTTTCTTAATAAAAATACAAAAAATAGTACTTTCGATTTGCATACTAATTTACGTTGTTTACATTCTCATGCATTTTCGATTGAAAACCGTTTGCTAGCCTAAATAAAAAGAATCTACGTGGTTAAAATTTGGTTAGAACCTAAGTCTCGATTTAATTGAAATTGATCAAATTTTCACCAGAAACAAATTGGCGCGCCAGGTAGGGGGTCTTGTGTCGAAAAACACAAAATTGGTTAGTTCGAAAGTGTATGAGATTAAGGAGTGGGTGAGTAATAAGAATGAGTCATCCACCAAATAATCAGAGTAACAGTGAGGTTCTAAATGGTTCACATCCACCAAACACTGGGGGGCAAGGTCATAATGGGAATATGCCTGTAATATCGACAACTGCGAATATGTCGATACCTGTGAGTAATGAACAAAGTTCAAGTACATTAGCAAACACTCAAGTAGGGTCTAGTATTGCGATATCGAACAATATGCAAACTATGGGAAACCCTATAACAACATATGCATGGCCGTATATGAGCGTAAGGCTGCCTGATTTTTCGCTTAATAATATAAATGGGGCTGGTACCTCTTCAATACAACGAAGTTCGAGATTTAACTTAGGAATGCCTCAAAACTTAGGTACATTTCAAACTTTAGGTATGCCACAAAACTTTGGAGTATCTCCAAATTTAGGGGCATCTCAAAATTTAGTAACCCCCCAGAATTCAGGGAGTGTGCAGAATTTAGGTACACAACAGACACCTCCAAATCTAGATCACAGAGCAAATCTGGATCATGGGAGATATACATTCGATAGAGATTATCATCGATCCAATCTTGAAACTATCGAAAACGTTAGTACTGGAATCTCCAGTAACTCATTAGGAGTACTTAGACAACAAATGGATGAAAGCAATTTCGAGATGGTTAACATGTTATCACAACAGTTGACTACAGTATTAAATCCATTAGTGCAAAACACTACCACTAGTTTCGAAATACTAGCAGACCAAATGTCACGTATAGGGGATGCATTGGCTATACCTCGACAAACAAGAGTGGAAAATCATGTCAATCAGAACCTTAACCAGAATGCTAATATCAATCCCCCTTATTTATTAAGGATAAATCGAAACAATGATCAACATCAGCATATGGGAAATGAATATCAACAGGTGAGGAATGATATTTACGGAAATTTGAATGAATGATTTCAAAATGTGTATAATAACATGCAGTATAATCACATGCTAGGACAAATGATGAATCCCCAAGGAGTGGAATTAAGGCCACCCAATCAACCATATTTTGTTTCTCCTTTTCCAAATACGATTCTCGAGACAGAGTTACCTCGAGGATACAAAATACCTAAATTCACCAAGTTTGCTGGAGAAATTGGTGAGTCCACTATCGAACATGTGACGCGATATCAGATCGAATGTGGGGACCTAACGATGAATGAAGAATTAAAAATGAAATATTTCCCTAGTTCATTAACTAAGAATGCTTTCACTTGGTTTACTTCATTGCCACCCAATTCGATATATAATTGGTTGCAATTGGAAAAAAATTTTCATGAGCAATTCTTTAGGGGGGAGACTCAAGTAAGTCTCATCGACTTAATGAACATAAAGAGATATAATCATGAAAGCATAGATGATTATTTGAATAGATTTAGACAAATGAAGTCAAGATGCTTTACTCAAATTCCTAAATATGAATTAGTCAGAATGACCTCCGCAGGCTTAGAATTCTCGATTAGGAAAAAGTTAGTTAATTTATCATTGAATGACATGGCTCAATTAGCCGACAAAGTGAGGAGAGTGGAACAAATTGAATATGAAAAACAAAGGTATAAGAAATTCAAGAAACCGATGAAGAAAGAAAAAGTAGCATATATAAATGATGTATATGAGGAAGATCCCAAGGCAGAAACAGATATTAAAGAAACTGTCGATGAAAAAGTAAATATAGCAGAGCTTAAAGTAGGAACTCCATACATTCGTAAATTACTACAGAAAAATGAAGTAAAAGACAAAATGATAAATCGAACATATACTTTTGATTTAACAAAGGCGGATAAAATCTTCGATATTTTATTGAAAGATAAACAGATTAAGTTGAGTGATGATCATAAACTGCCTTCTGCAGAACAAAGGAATGGTCGAAAATATTGCAAATTTCATAATATTTATGAACATTGGACTAATAATTGTATACATTTCAGGAACACGATCCAAGATGCGATTGACCAAGGGAGATTGAAGTTCGAGGAGATGTCAATGAAAGTGGATACGAGTCCATTTGAGGTTCAAGTAGGGTATATCGAATCCCAAACAGGCATGACTGAAGATGTCCGATTGACAAACCCAACCTTTGTAGGCATGGTTGATGTTACTGAAGACATTGATCCCAAACATGTCAGAATGGACATGTCAGAAGAAGATATAGAATTTGATTTAAGCGAGTTCGAGAAAGAATTCGAGAGAGAGATCTATCCTCGATCAGAAGATTCTCTCGTCGAGTTTTTAAACAGAAAGAAAGAAAAGGATGAAGATGTGACGTTATGTCCACGATGCAGTGCGGTGTTCGACAAGTCAGCCGCTAAAGCTTTCAGAGCAGGACAGATAAAGAAAATCGAGAATCAAAACAAAAGGGACAATGATAAAGTAGATCAAACAGTCCAAGCAACGATAGGGGAAAATCAACAAAAATATGTTGGTTCTGGTGCTAGTAGAAATCAGAAACAATGGGTTAGGAAAGAAATGTATCCTTCTCGAGAAGGAAGGGCCAGACTTCAAAATAATGATGTCTTTGAGAGACTTTCATATGATGAAGGATCGAATATTGGATTTTCAACATTCCAAAGGAGATTTCGAGGAAGGCCTTGGAGGAGAGGAGGGAGAATCCCTTATTGGGGAAGGTTCAATAATTATAGAAACTTTGAAGAGAATAATGTACCAATGGGGAGCCAATATGCAAGAGACTTTGGCGATGACAAAAATGAGGGTAGTTGGGATAAACATCAAATCGGAGTAATATCGATACTACCCGTAAAATATGTTAGTGAGTATAAAGAGTACCAAGAACAAAGTAATGTCGATCGAGAGGATGATTTCTATTCCGAAGACATGAGACCAAATGTGACATGGGTAACACAAGCATCATGCGAAGTACCCCATAGAGATGTTGCTTTTATTGATCCTCCATCTGAGGAGATGAGGTTTCATCTGAAGCCTTTATTACTGAATATCGAGATTCAAGGACAAAAGGTGAATAGAGTCCTTGTCGATGGTGGTGCAGCGGTGAACATATTGCCAATCACTATGCTGAAAAGGTTTGGTATCGAATTAAAAGACTTAGTCAGACATAATATCATGATTTCTGATTTCAGTGGGAAAACATCGAGTTCAGAAGGCATGATTGCCTTAGATGTGAAAGTGGGTACCCACTGTGTTTGTTGTTGTCCAATCACATGCCAATTTTAATGCACTACTTGACAGGGAGTGGATTCATGGAGTTGGAGTCGTACCTTCTACGGCTCATCAAAAATTGTTTATGTGGAATAGAGATGGACATCTCGAAGTGATTCCAGGCGATCAACATGAGTTTGTGACATTTGTATCCCAGGCTGGTCGGGCATTGCAGAATTTAGCGCTCACTCAACCATTCACCTTCGAGACTGTCGAAGACTTCAATTTAAAATTACACGAGGAGCGTTTTTTGGAAATGAATGAGAAAAAAGGGTTTGTTATGATCAAAGAGGGGGTCAACCTCGAAGTGACCGGTGAAAATGAATAGAGATTACGAGGAATTCTTGGCCCGATTAAAAAGATATGAAGATGAAAAGAAGGGCCAAGAAAGTAGTAGTACTAAGGTAGAAATAAATAAGTCGATTCACTCGACAGTAGTAGCAAATAATAGCGATCAAGTCATACTTGATTGTATTTATGATAATACTCCTTTAGGTTTTGAAAAATCCATCACATCGAATCACAAGAAAGTCGAAGCCCAAGATCCATTAGAAGAAATTAACTTGGGGAGTATAAAGGACCGAAAACCTACTTATATCATCAGATATCTCGAGAAAGAAATGAAGAAAGATATGATTTCGTTATTAGAAGAGTATAAGGACTGCTTCGCTTGAGAATATGAAGAAATGACTGGATTGGATCGAAGTCTAGTCGAACATAGATTACCCATTATAGAAGGTAGGAAGCCAGTAAAACAAGCACCGAGAAGATTTGCACCGGAGGTGATGGGTAAGATTAAAGAAGAGATCGAGAGACTTCTGAAAGCAAAGTTCATCAAGACTACCAGTTGAAAAAAGAAGCAGAGTTCAAGTGGAAGGAGGAACATCAAGAACCCTTTGAGCAAATCAAAATGATACTGACAAATCCTCCGATTTTGATACCAGTAGAGAGAAACAAGCCATTAAGGCTATACGTATCGGCATCAGATCGAACAATAGTCAGTCTACTAGCACATGAAGATAAGAATGGTGTGGAATGTGCTGTTTATTATTTAAGTAGAATTTTGAACGATGCTGAAACTCGATATAACGATATCGAAAAGTTAGGTTTATGCTTATATTTCTCTTGTACAAAACTTAAGTATGTAATGAAGCCTCATGATGTGATGGTTTATTCCAAAAATAATATTTTGAAATTTCTTTTGTCGAAACCTATTATGCATAATCCAATAGGGAAATGAGTTTTAGCTTTGACAGAATTTTCATTGGGCTTCGAATCTTTAAAATCGGTAAAAGGACAAATAATCGCCAATTTTATGGCTGATCACACAGTTGATTCAACTGATAACTTATTTATTGAAATAAGAAAATGGATAATGTATTTCGATGGATCGAGTACATCAGATAAATCAGGAGTGAGAATTCTTATCATTTCTCCAAATAATATCCCAACTAAGTTATTATTTGAAATTAAACCCACTTGCTCAAATAATGAAGTTGAGTACGAAGCTTTGATCGCAGGGCTTGAAACTTTAATTAAGTTAAAAGCTCGGCATGTAATCGTAAGAGGTGATTCACAACTGGTAATCAAACAAGTACGAAAGGAATATAAATGCATTAACACCAATTTGGTCAGATATCTAGAAAAAGTAATGACTTTAAGCAGAATGTTCGATGACATAACATCCGAATATGTCCCTCGAGAATTCAATCGAGAAGCCAATGACTTGGCGCAAATTGCATCTAAGTATAAGATATCCCTGGAAAATTTACAGAAAATGATTCAAATAAAAGAAAAATTATCTCAAGGAAGTGAAATTTTACAGATCGACGACTTAGATGATCAAGACTGGAGAAAATCGATTATAGACTATTTGCAAAACCCAAATGGGAGAGTCGATAGGAAAATTAAATATTGAGCAGTAAAATAAGTTATAATGAATGATGAATTATATAAAAGAGGTATCGATGGAGTATTACTTAGATGTTTAGCGAATGACGATGCCTACTTAGCCATGGTTGAAGTACATAATGGAATATGTGGTGCCCATATGGTAGGCCAGAAGATGAAATGGACGTTAACTCGACAAGCATATTACTGGCCTTCGATTTTAAAAGACTGTATCGAATATGCTAAGTCCTGCGAAGAATGTCAGAAGTTTGGTCCTATACAACAAGTTCCAGCTAGCGAACTACACTTGATTATCAAACCTTGGCCTTTTAGAGGTTGGGCTATAGATTTAATCGGACAGATCTTTCCACAGTCATCGAAAGGACATAGATATATAATCGTTGCTGTTGATTATTTTTCAAAATGGGTAGAAGCAATTCCGTTAAAAGATGTCGATCAGCAAGATGTGATTAATTTTATCGAAGAATACATCGTTTACCGATTCGGGATCCCACGATCTATCACCACTGATAGAGGGACGATTTTTACTGGTAAAAAGATGGTTAGATATGTCAAATCGAGAAATATTCAGTTATTAGCATCAACCCCATATTATGCTTAAGCTAACGGGCAGGTCGAAGCAATTAATAAAGTAATTATTGGTTTAATCAAGAAACATGTTGGTAATAAACCAAAAACATGGCACGAAACGTTGTTGCAAATTTTGTGGGCCTATCGAAATTCACCGAAATATTCTTTACAAAATACTCCATATAAATTAGTTTATGGGCACGATGTTGTCTTACCCATCGAAATAAATATTGAGTCAACTCAAATACAGAAACAAAATGATTTACCCAGTTGTGATTATTGGAACTCGATGTATGATGAATTAAATGAACTCGAGGAAATAAGATTGCAAACATTGAATAATATGATTTTACAAAAGAATCAAATCACTCGAGTCTATAATAAAAGAGTTTGAAAGAAAACATTTGGTGTAGGAGACTTAGTGTGAAAAACGATTTTGCTAATGGATAAAAAATGTAAGAGTTATGGCAAATGGTCACCAAATTGGGAAGGACCCTTCGAAATTGTTAGAATATTATCGAGTAATGCTTATTCGATCATTGATTGGTACAATAAAGAGAAGGTCTTGTCGATAAATGGTAAATATTTGAAAGAATATAAACCTCGAATAAGAGAAATAAACATTCAAAATTAATTCCAATAATGTTTTACAATGACAAGTATTGAGTCTTAATTTCATCAAAATCTATTAAGAATTGCCTCCAAGAAACAGAAATCGAACTCTCTTCAGCCATCATTTTTCGCTTTCGCTCCATGCTCTGTCCCAGCGAGAGTGCCACTTCTTTCGCAGAGGATTTGATCGAAGTTATCTCGGATGTGAGAAACTCCTCCTGCGACCTTAGTTGATTTAGTCTCTTCTCCAACTGTTCAATCTCGCTATTTACCGAAGCTTGTGCAGTCAATGCCTCTTCTAAATTGAGCTTTTGAGTCTTTAGTAAACTCAATTTTTCAGTCTGAAAGGAAGAAATATCAGTTAACTTAGTCGCTAGCGATTGCTTTTTCTTCCTTGCAGCATAAGCTTTGTTGAACAGGTCAGTGGCCGCTGCGACTTCCGCATCGAAACCCCTCGGGAGAGCGTCTTCAGGGAACGCTTTGATGGAAGTGAGAATCTCTTGAAAATATTGTTTCTTTGCGCGCGATTCCACCAAAACATCTAGAGGCGAGGAGTAGAAGAAGGACCTAAAGCGTTGTTTCAGCTGGTACGCTTCCTCAATCGAGGTCGTGGGCATTTGGGAGGAATGGCTCGAGGGAGTGGCCTCTTCAGACAGCAGAATATCGAGAATTGAGAAAGGGTCCTCTTCGATTGTAGTTCGATATTCTGGCATATCTTCTGGAACAGGGCTGCTTAGTTCGGACAATGACGCTGAAAGTAATTTGATTAATGGCATCACAAACGGAGGGGAAGCTGGTGGCTCTGAAACAATTGAGGGAGGGGAATCTTGAATGTGGATGGTGGGGATACTTACTGGAAAAGAAAGGATTCGAGAGTGAATCGAAAAATCACAATAAGGAAAAATGAAGTAGAATTGGGCAGTAAAGGGAGAAATTAATACTAAGAGAAGGTGGATCGAGGGGAGTTGAGGCAGGAGGTGAATGTTGTACAGCCTCAGGTTGCTCTGAATCGAAACAAATATTAAAAAAAGGAAATGTGTAAAGCTAAATATATATATAAAATTTAGGAGTTGTACCTCAAGAATAGGTGTTGATGATTGAAGCAAAGAATCGACATTTGTCGATATTATCGCTGATGGACGGTCCTGAAAATATCGAGATTTAAAATCATGTTATGGATCTTATCGAAATCTAGGAATATAAAATGTGTGTAAAAAGGGTCTTACGTGACTGGAATGAGTAGTGGGTGTTGTTTGGCCCGCTTTACTGACCGTGTTCAAGTCCGTCGATAATGGATTTATAACAGGTGGCTGAACAGATCGAGGACTCTTCTTCGATTTTTGTTTCTGAAAATAGAAGTGAATCAACTATGGACAAAGAAAATAAAAATTGAATGAATAAGGCAATAAGAAGTTGAGAAAAAACCTTCGATTTTTTCGAAGATGAGGTAATGGTGGCAGAATGCTTGCGTTTCTTAGTGGGGGCCGAGGGATCCGACTCGTCCGAGGATTCCCAGTCCTTCTCGGGGGCAACAGTTGAAGAAGACTTCGAAACTATCGAAAAAAGGAAAACTGTTAGATTACAATTTGAAAAAGATTGAAAACATTCTTAAAAGAGGCAAGAAAAATATCACCAAAGGGTGATGGAGTCAAAATCTTGACTCGGTCGATATGAACAAGCCAGGAAGGAAGAAGAGATTGAGGGAGATTTAGGTAAGGGAAGTAGGATAATTTCGATATCGAAATTTCTTTGTTTTTAGGTTTAGGGTAAAGAGTTTCTTTCAAGGATCTTAACTCTCGAACCCATTTGGGATGAGTTAAAGGTTTGGCTAGTCCGAAAGGAGCTGAAGGGAAAGTGGGAAGATGGTTAGGATAATACATTTCAAATGGGGTTTTGCCTCGATGATTGACTATTTTGTGGTTCGATCGGTTAGTGTCTGTTTTATTGATTAAGGAAATAACAACATCATAGAAGGTCGATTCTAATTTCAAGGGGTTGTAGCATACTCGATAAAAATTTTCGAATCGAGATATTTGGAGATAGTGAGAGTATGTACCTTTCTTCGCCTTCGACTTGTCCTGCAACACGAGAGAAGGATGAGCAGTCCATTTTGATTGGACTATGTCAAAATCAAAATGATTATTTGAAAACCAATCGGTCCACCACTGAGAGAAACCAAGAGTAGATAAATAATTGGATTAAAAAATATAAGGGTAAAAATGCATCGGGTTTTTTGGCAGCAGTTTGACGAGCTCCCGTCCAACAGTCGATTCACTTAATTTGGACCTTGAGGAGGTATCGAGGGGAAAAAAGGGTAAGGCTTGACTCAAACCAAATTGTCGCGACAAGAGCTGGGGGTAATAAGTGATGAATTGAAGATCCTTCGATTGGAAACCCGATACCAAAACATCTTGGGCTAGGTAATTATTCCATACTTCAACCAATTCTAATTGTAGTCCCGGAGTAAGAGCAGGAAATTTCGATCTAAACCATGTTGGCCCTCGAAGTTTGTCACTTGTTTTTCCAAGATACACAGTAAAAGGGGCCAAATTCGAATCAAAATGAAAGCGGGTCAACAAAAATTGTAGGTAATTTCGGTAACTAGCCTCGTCAGGTTTGTAGTGGGGATATCGAGAAGATAATCGAGCACCCTCTAAATTCAAACTTGCGGGGATTTTTGAGGTTGGGGGGAGGATGCTTTCAAAAATCGAGGTGAACCATAATTGAATAAACCAAATAGGACCTGAAAAATTCCCCGAGGCCCTAGGGGTGTTCAAAATATCGACAACTTCATCGAAAGAAGTATAAACATGGGTCAATAATAACTTCGCTAAATTAATTCGTGGTTGGCCAGTATGGAGAAGATAGGCAAGGTTATAGAGGTGAGATGAAATTTGGATAGATCGGGGGCAAAAGACATGGGTACATAACCAATACACCAGAAATGCTATATGCTCCTCATCAGTCACAACTACTGATTGATCATCGACGAAGTGCTTTTCAAGAAAATGCCCATAGGCCTTCGATTCCCAATCGATTTTCGACCTTAAAGAGTTATCCGAAGGAAAAGCCCCCTTATAGTATTTCTCCCCCGTGGGCTTTAATCTAGTAATAGTAGCAATTTCGAAAAGGGTGGGCGAAAAGGGGCCACATGGAAGTTCCAATGCATGTAAGTCCTTATTCCATAAATGAACGGCGGATAAAAACATGGACATATCCAAAAAAGATAGATCACACTGAGACAAATGCAGGAAATCGAAAATCCCTACAGCCCTCCAATGGTTCCCAAATTTAGCTTTAACTTGATCAAACCATCTGATGTACAAAGGTTTTTTGTGAGGAGGACCCGTTCAATATACTTTAGACACGATTTGCAGAAAATCTATTCGAACCTCAGGCTGATGGATAAGAATCTTACTCTCTGAAGGTAGGCTAAGAGAAGAAGAAAACGATCCGCCACAATAGCGGATAGGACCTCCGAAAGCGTAATTTACATTATCAGCAATGTAAGGAATGAGTACCTGTGTCTCAGCCATTTTTTGAGAAGCCTCTTCCATCAAAGGGACCGACGCAAACTTCTTCCCATTAATCTCTAGCAGGTTAGAGGTCACCGAGGGAAGTGGTGGGGTAGAGAAATCAGAGGATTTGGATGAGATTGTCATTACAGTCGGTAGAGCAGATGAAGACGAAAGGTAGAAGACGAAAGTGCAAAGGAGAAGTGAGTTAAGTTCGTGGTAAAAAACAAGGGTAAAAAGGCTAATAAACGTTTAAAAGAAACCAACTAGGGTATTGGAAGCAATGGAGGCGAAGGGTAATTAATGCGGCGTGTGCAGTGTGACAACAGAGTGATTTGATATGTGACATAAAGCAAAGAAACCCTAGAAAAACCCCAGAAACCCTAAACCCTAAAAGTTATTTTAGAGCCTCCTAAACGTTTGAAAGCGGGAATCATTTTGTAAGAATATAAAATAAAAATTAATATTTATATTCTTCCAAGGGGGCATTTTGTTAGTAGGAAATCGATAAAGGGATCGAAAAACGAAGGAAAGAAAAAATCAAGGATCATATGATTGTTTAAAAAAACTGATAAAGTGAAAAGATGGTTGGAAAACATTCGATGACCATGTAACAGTATGGACACATAAATCGAGAATCGAAGGAGGAATATTTAATGTCTATTGTTGAAGAAAATCGAGGAATTAGAATCATGTAATGATAAGGTTAAAGTAAAAAAAGCAATGCAAAGTTCTTGAGATTTTGAAATCGAAATCGAGGGAAAAGTTAACATGCACGGCCATCGAAATTCTGGCTAAGTTAGAAAAAGAGGAACAGTTAACGCGCACATAGAACATGGGAAGCGGTTTCTAAACCGTGGCAGAGATCGAAGGTCAAGGGAACGGTTATCTCATGCATGGGAACGTGAAATACAATTTTTAAACCGTGGAACTGAGAAACGTGCATGGTGGGTCGTGGTGGCAGTTTTGTTAACTGCTCTTAGGAGGTTATCTGAAGGGTGCCCTATAAATAGAGCAAAACTTGAGGAAGAAGGGGAAATTGGCAGAGAGAACTGAAACATTAGTGAAAAAGTCTACCGAAAAACGACGAAATCATGAAGTTTATGGCGATTTGGATTTCCAATTTTATTGACTGCCTTTATCGCTTTCTTTACTTTCCCTGATAATTTACTTTCATGCAACTTACGTTTTGTCAACTTTAAGTTTCTGTCCTTTCAATTCCTAGTTCCTTTACTTTTACGCAAGTTAATGTTATACGTTTAAGTCCCTCGTCACTTACACTTCTGCAAATTGCGATTTCCTGCTTATTTACGATTCTGCAATTTTCGATTCCTTGTCATTTACACTTAATGCAAATTTGAGGTTTCCGCATTTTACGTTTCTCTGCAATTTAATATTCTGCACCGTTTTTCGATTCAACAAATTTACTGCTTTCTTTATTTCGCGTTTCTTAATAAAAATACAAAAAATAGTACTTTCGATTTGCATACTAATTTACGTTGTTTACATTCTCATGCATTTTCGATTGAAAACCGTTTGCTAGCCTAAATAAAAAGAATCAATGTTGTTAAAATTTGGTTAGAACCTAAGTCTCGATTTAATTGAAATCGATCAAATTTTCACAAGAAATAATATTATAGAGTTACTTGCACATTACATGCACTCGTGTTGTTAGTTTAAAACAAAATCTTATCCATTTGTCCTGAACAACATACACAAAATAATTATAAGTATAGTCAACATGAAACATAATTCCTCAAACAAATCAAGAAATAAACTTCCTATTATAAGTATTCAATTGTGTATTCCTTGTACGGCTGTTGTGTCTAAATTGACTATCCACTATTTTAAGCTAAAAAGGCAGGAAAAAGAACTTAAATGAAGAAACACATAACTTGATGGGAAAAGAATATACATTATTGTACTTTAGTTAAATAAAAATGTTGAATATAATTATTATGTTTTTATTAAATAAAATTGTATTTTTTTTAAATTAATTAAATTAAAGAAGTTATATTTTTTATCGATTCATTTACATACCTTTTGAACTACGCTCGTTATATTGTGGTGTTGAGATACAATAAGTAAAATAAAAAATATTATTTATCTATCTTTAAATTAATCTTAGATATTATAAATAATTATTTTAAATCTATAGAAATAAAATTTAAAAAGTATATTTTAAAAAATAATACCAAAATTCATGCATTTTATAAAATTTAAAAATAATAGTTATAAATTTTATGTATATATATATATAACTAATAGTATCTAAAAACATATTTAAATCCACTCGAAAAATTATAGATTTGAAATAAAAGAATTTGTGGTCAATGCTTGTCTAACAGGATCATAAATTAATTTCAACCAATCACTATATCAATATATTTTAATAGAAGAAACCTTAACAAAACCATTATGTTCTTGTTTTTCAGTTTTAAACTGAATTACGAGGTAAGAAATAGAATGCCCACCTGAAAAAAAAAAACATGAAAATGAGAATTAAATTCGTATCCACGGAATCCATCTCTCCCACTCCAAGTTTAACGAAAAAAATCAAGTTAATTAAGGGACAAGAACTATAATTTCTATCACGATCTCATCTCGATCTCGCTTCTAACTTTATATTTAAATTTAAATTTTAAAATATTAATATTTTAAAAATATTTTCTTTTCTTTTTCTATTATACATAAGATTTTTTTTTATATTTTCCTATCTTTATTTGTCTTCTACCTATTTTTTAATGTTTTGTCTTTTATATAAGTTAGTTGATTACATTATTTTCTTTTTCTTACATTTCACTTCTTCACATTTTCTTAATCTCTCCAATTAATTTGTTTTTTTTCAATCTTTTTAACTAATTTGATAAATACAAAATTAATTTATCTTCTTCCTTGTCTTTTTCTAAATATTTTACATAAATCTTAATATAAACTATTATTATTTTATTTATAATTTATCTTTATTAGGTTTTATTATGTCATAATTTTTTCGATCTTATTATTCTTATTTGACATTTATTAAATTTTATCTTAATAAAATAATTGTATTTTAAATAATTTTAAAAAATTATAATTTAAACTTTTATTATTTTAACCTAATAAAATAAAAATTAATTTATTAAATATTTTCTTATAAATTATATATTTTATATTTTTAAATGACAATTTATAAAAAAAGATAATTTATATATGAAATCAAATATTTAAATAATAATAATAATAATTTAAGTATTTTATATATGTATAAAAATAAAATAATTAAATATTTCTTTTATATATATATATATATTTTTTTTTTAATATAAATATAATAAATTAAAATATATATTTAATTAATAATAATTATAAATTATAAATATTTATTTATATATAAAAAATACATAAAAATATTAAAATTAATTTATTATCTGTATAATTAGTTTTTTTTTTAGAAATAATGTAGGAGTGGCGTATGATAAAAAAAACACAATTCAATTGTAAGTAAATGTCATGGTTATCCAATTACAAAAATAGTGTCTTCCTTTCCCACAGATAAGGTTTATAAAAATGAAGTTTAATTTAATCTCTGACAATGTTTACACACATCATCACCTTAACAAACCCCCTTAAATTCAATTAAACCTGAAACTTTATCTACAATTTTGATAATTTTCATTTATACATATTTTTTTAATGTAATTATTCAACCTTTTTGATGTTTTTAAATTTCAATTGCTTTCATTTTTAATTAGTTTTGAATAAATAGTTCTTTTAAGTTTAAATATAATTTCTGTGACATTTACATTTGATCCTGTTTTTTTTTTTTAATAGTTTTGAAGACATTGATAGAAGATCAAAATAGAGAAAGTAAAATTTGTTGTTTTTAGCTTTAAACTATATCCACAATTGCGCGTCCTGAATCTATTCTTAGATGAAAAGAAAAATTTCTGTAAATATATGTAAGTGAATGTAAAATTTGTGTTCTCCAATGGCGAATTTGGGAAAGAGAACGGAAGGATTGTGTATGTATGTTGTTGGAAGGTGTTGGTATGTTTGAGAGTGAAGGAAGATGATGGTTCCCCAGAAGAAGCCTTACACTGTAGCCACCCTCTTCTTCCTCGCATTGTTCCTCATCTCCATCATCTTCTTCTTCTCCACCAGAACAACACTTCACACCGCTCCCTTCATCCACTCAGATCTCTACCTCCGCATCCAACCTCGTTCCCCTCCTCCTCCTTCTCCTCCTCCTCCTCCTCCGCTCCCACACTCCTCCCCTGCGACCGCTCAAATTCTGCCCGTCGCTCACACTTTCGATGTCACCGACGCCGAATCTGATGCCCAACCAGTTACGGAGGTGACGGAGGTAACGGAAACTGTTGCCGACAATGCGGCATTGAATAAGAAGGAGTGCGATTTGTTCACGGGAACGTGGGTGAGGGATGATAATTACCCAATTTACCAACCAGGTTCTTGCCCTTACGTGGACGAGGCCTACGACTGCAAAGTTAACGGAAGAACCGACACTCTATACACCAAATGGCGCTGGAAGCCTGATGCATGTGATCTTCCCAGGTACTCTCTCTGTTGCATTTTCATTTTTTCTACTCTTGTTGCATAATAGGTTTCAAGTATTTTTTGCTTCATTTTAGGGTCACGTACAAACTCTAGCTGCTTCTTCTTTTGCCAATTTCCGATGCTTTTGTGTTTGGTTGCTCTTTTGTTCTTTAATTTATTATAGCCACTTGTGGAGAATGAATCCTCTTGACATGATATTCCATATGTGGAGTTTCATAAAATAAATCATTAAATAGCGTGAAAATTTTGTATCTATCTCTGTTTTCATAGATATTGCATATCTGGAGTTTCATACAAAAATGTGAATATTTATGGAAAGTGACAGATACGAAATCTCTTGTCATGTGAAATATTAATGCAAGTGGATACAATGCCGCTACCTTTGACATGACAAAATTGCAGTTGCCTGTTGCACTGCATGCCTCCTCTTACTCTGATGAGGATCATAGTAGATGGAGGTAGGTCTCAGAATGATTGTGTTAATGTATTGAATTATGAGGACTGTATATATTTATGAAAAACTTCAGAGAGTTTGAGTAAATCTGCTTCTATTCGCATAAACTTGATATGGATTTTCTCATGGGGGATCAGCTTGAGTTCAACAACTTTTTCAATTCAAAATATCTCAATGAGAGTAAATAATTGTCGAGCATACAGTTTTAATGTGTCAGACTATCCTAAGTGATTGGGAGACAATGAATTTTCAGCTCTGATTTTTGTTTTTAAGCTAATTCAGATCAGATTGAAGGGCTCTAGAAATTGTAATGTAACCATACCAGTGACAATTGAAAATAATGTTTATCTAATTAGTTTGGTTCCTCTAACAACATGATTTCTGGTAGCAATATTTCAGGTAATGGGATCTGTATTTTTTGTGGAAATGATTGTGGGAACATTTGTAAAACGGTTCAAACATTTTTTCACTTGGCGGTGTGTCGAAACTCAATTTGACATACAATTTACAAATATGCGCATCCTGTTCTTTTTATAATCTTATAATGTATATTAGCCATTGCAACTTTTATTTGTCTCCTTTCCCAATTTGTAACTTCTGACTATCTCTTTTACACCCTGTCAATGTATATACTTGAGCTGTTAATGTATTACTCGACTTATAAATCAACATGCATACTTATACAATCTCAAATTCCATTGAAGCTTAGCTGGTAGTGGTATGCTTTGATGTTAGTTATGTCCACATTTCCCTTTAAAAACTATTATCTGATGGTCATTCAAAGAGCTGTTCTGTTTCTATTTTTTAGAAGTGGAAATGCTGAATCCTGTTTTGTATGACATAATGTACTAGGAACTGAATTACTTTTAGCTTCTCTCTCTGTATTCTGTGATATAGCTGAACGCTAGCCACCTGCTGTTGTTATTGGTGGTCCTTCAGACGGCTTGACTATTTTCTCATAAGATGTTCAACTTTTGATTTTCTGTTCACAAAAGGCATCTCATGCACTATAGCGTGATGTAACAGTTAATTACATATAGTTACTAAAGTGTTTTTGAACAGCTATCCTTTGCTTTGCATTTTTTAGTAGTTCACTGAAAAATTAACTATTCATATCTGTTTCATTCATTTCATTCCAATACTACTTGAAGGTTTAATGCGACGGACTTCTTGGTAAGACTGAGAGGTAAAAGACTGATGCTGGTTGGAGATTCTATGAACCGGAACCAATTTGAGTCCATTCTATGCGTACTACGTGAAGGACTGCATAATAAGAGCAGAATGTATGAGATACACGGACACAAAATAACAAAAGGAAGAGGCTACTTTGTTTTTAAATTTGAGGTAAAAATTTATCTAGCATATGTAGTTTCTTCTAACTTCTAGGCACTAATAATATGTATGACCTGCTTTTATATTGTTTTCTCATATTTTTTTTTGTCTACTCAATTTCTTAGTAAACTTGTCTCTTCAAGGTCCGGTTGACTTTAATCAAAATTGTTCATAACTATAAATCCAGCTGATGCTGTAGTTTCTTTTCCTCTCCAAAAAAATGAATTCAACTATCTTTGAAAGTTAAACCTTCATTACTTCGTATGAAGTAAAGTATTTGTATTATTATGTAAAATATACAAAATGATCAGGCAGCTGAACTTTTTTATTTTGCTGTATCAAGAAAATGTGTATGGACATACTGCAGAGCGTTTTGCTAAGATTTTGGAATACTTGGGCAGGACTATGATTGCTCAGTGGTATTTGTGAGATCTCATTTCCTTGTGAAGGAAGGAATTCGTCTTAATGGGCAAGGGAACTCAAATCCTACATTGTCAATAGATCGGATTGACAAGACATCTGGTCGTTGGAAGAAGGCTGATATTCTTGTCTTCAATACTGGACACTGGTGGACTCATGGAAAAACTGCGCGAGGGTTAGGATGCAATTATTTTAATTTCATATTTTGATTGATCTATACATTGAGATTATACAATCAATTTTTGGAAACTTTGTGTGTTTGTTTTTCCTCCCCCACGTTTATTGAACTCTTGCTTGGTTAACTAATGAAAGGATTCATCCTAGCATTTGCTGCACAAGAATGCTGAAGTATTGTTTTAAGTTTGTCTTGACAACATGAAAAATTAGTGTGTATTATAGTATCAAAAGTTATGTATTAAGAAAACTTGAACACTTATATCAAATTTAATTTGTCACTTTTTTGTTTTTCCCTTTTTTCTTAAATTAGGTTTTATTCAAGCAACCGGTTGCTAGTTGGTTTGTCTTTCTTCATAGAAAGGAACAATGATCATAATCATTTTTCAAAATCTAGCAAAACAAGTAACAGTGTCTGATTTCTGCAGGATAAATTACTATAAAGAAGGTGATTACCTATATCCAAAATTTGATGCAGTTGAGGCTTACAGAAAGGCTATAAATACCTGGGCAAAATGGATCGATCATAATATCAATCCACGTAAACAGATTGTCTACTATCGTGGATATTCTAATGCCCATTTCAGGTATTGATTTCTTTTCTTTCATATATATTTCCGGACACAAAATCCTTAGCCCCTTTGCTTTCCACTATTTTCAACCATACAACATTGCTAATGAATATTTGGCAGGGGTGGGGACTGGGACTCAGGTGGGTCATGCAATGGTGAAACTGAACCAGTTTTTAATGGTTCCATCCTGAACAACTATCCTTTGAAAATGAAGATAGTAGAGGAAGTCATCCAGGGGATGAAGTTTCCAGTAAAGTTGTTAAATGTAACAAAGCTGACTAATTTTCGGAAGGATGGTCACCCATCTGTCTATGGCAAGAACACAATGGGCGGAAAGAAAGTCTCTACAAGGAAGCAAGATTGCAGCCATTGGTGTCTTCCTGGGGTCCCTGATGCATGGAATGAGTTAATTTATGCCACTCTCGTTTTTCAACAAACAAAATCAAGGCATTGACTTACATCATTCTTATTTCAAGGAGTTTACTTTTTGTGCGGCAAAGAAGGGGGGAAACAAGAAAAAACAGAACTTCTGACCTTGGCTCACATAAAGGAGGTTATTGGAAACAGTGGAACGTGTTGCCCCGTGGTAAATATCACTTTGGGTACTATCATGAGTTAGTTATTAGGATAACATGGAAGACTGTACTTTATTGCACATAATCAAGTAAGAAGTTAGTTTAAAAATTAGTGATGTTAATTGTTCATTGCTAAATCTGCAAGAGTTGTTGTGAGATTATCTCTCGTGTATTAATTAACGGTGTACTTTAGTACATATAGTCAACTGAACATGGGAAACAGTATTGTTAATTTTACTATCTTCAAATTCAATCATGATTCTAAAGTTAGGAATGTAATACAGATAAGGCCTGGTTAGCGTTGGTAATGAATACAACTAATGTCAAATTAAGTTTAAGACTAAATCTCTGATTATTCTTTGTTGAGTTTGATTCATAAATTAAATGAGCTGAAGAGGTACATAATCATTGAAAAGAATAGTAGATTAATTTTAAGACTAAGAAATGCAAGTTAAGTTTACATCCATGCTTATTGAGACATTTCCAGCTGCCATATATTTTTTATTATATTGAGTTATACACTTTGTCATTTTCTTTTAAAGTAAATAATTTATATATTATCATAATTTTTTAAAAATATATTGTCATTCAATTGTAATGTTTTTAGATACTATCAATTTGTTGAATTTTAGAATAATTATTTCACAAGTATTTTTTTTATTAATTAAGAGTGTAAATTTGTTACACCAACAATCATTTGATTCATAGAAATTATAATATTTTGTTAAAGCACAGAAATAATGATATGGACTACCTACTGGACTGTTATTCGATAGTCATAAAGTTTCCATTCTTATTCTCAAATCTTCTTTCTCTATTGTCACACTAAAACTTTTATTTTTTTTTTGAAAATCATTCTTGACAAAATCACGTTTTCGATATACATTTTGACAATTTTATTGAGATATCCAACAAGAACATAAATTATTGTATAGAAAATACATTTCTCTCGTGTATGTTGCTATAACCAAAAAACTGGTTTCCATTGTATCAGTAACCAAAAAAAAAAACTAAAAAAATTAGGTGAGATAAAAGTATACATGAAAGTGGGGTTGAGGAGGTGGTAGTAGGGTGAGGGATGAGTATAGAATAGGAATTTTAATTAAATCATGGAGCGTAAGAATAGAAATGCCCTCATCTGGGCCCAATTTGTGGATAACAACTTATGGGCTACAGGTTTATAGTCCAATTTGTGGAGTTACATAAAGTTGAATTTCAACAGAGAGCTTTAAACTGTTGAATATAATTGAGATGTATCTTTTAAATTAATTTTTATTATATCTACTTATTTATGATTTTATTATATTTATTATATTTGATTGAGATATTTTTCATATTTTAAACGTATATTATACTTATATTACACCATTAATGTAACTCGTTACTCTTTACTCGTTTATATATAATATTATATTAAATATATTAAATAAATATAAATTATTATTTAAAATAGTATAGATAATTTTTTAAAAATTAAACTATTTTTTAAGAGATAGGTGATTTTCTTGCTATATATATATACTTAATGTATTAAAATATCTTCGTAAGTATACTTTTTTTTAAGTATAAAACAGAGTTTAATTCAATAGATTTTGAAAACTCACAATCTTTTTTTATTATATTTTCTAATAAAAATATTTTAGATGTTAGATTTGAAAGATAATTTATAATTTAAAACTTAATATCTTTAATTAACTTGAAAACAATATTTACTAATCTACGTGATAATATTACAAATCTTACATTTTGAAACATATATTAACTGAATAAGTTGATTAAGCTCTATGGATATTGATAGAATAAATTATTTATATAAAATTATTGGATAAATTAACAACTCAGTTCCTTAAATCATTCTTCATTTACAATCAAGTTTGAAAAAATAAAAATTACATTGTACTTTTTTGTGTTTACGGTTCTATACAAATCACTCCTTTAAAATATTGTTTTGGAAAAAGTATAATAATATATATAGAAAGTGTATATTAGACGATAAATAAGAGCATGGAGTCTCTATTAAATTCCCATATGATAGGAAACGTGTGTCATCCCATTTCTTACACTTTGTATTAACCACATATTTAGTTTTTTTCAGTTTCTTACAATCATTACTATAACATTGACTTTTCACTGTAGATATTTAGTACTTTTTTTATATAAATTAATCACCGCTCTTAATTTTGTTCATCATTCAGATGACTAATAATTATCATGTATCTATCAGTCAATTTTTTATTTATCCAAGGGTAAAGTTCTTGGTAAATTGGAGATTAGAAAAATAACTATTATTTTTTAATTAACTTTATTTCATTAATTGTTAAATTATTTATTATATTGATTAATGTACTTGTTTCATTTGTGCATGAAGGTTGCTGAAATAAAAGTAAAAAAAAATTATATCTTTTTCATACCCAATTGACCATTTTGCTGGACGATCTCGGAGAACTAAATTAAGTACCACACAAATTAACACTGACATATTAGATGATGAAGAATAGCGAGAATATCAATTCAGAAGTTTCTGATAGTGAATTTATAATTGTATCAATATTACATGAACAATAATGTAATTAATCTAATTTGCATTGGCATATATGGAGGGTTATCTGAATTACGTATGTGGCGGTGCAAGGAGGAGAAAGTAGCCAAAATTGGGTGGGGCATGGTGATGACTCAAATCTCAATTATGATCCCATCACTTTTTCATTCTTTGTCTTGTTTTCACACTCTTGACCTTTCGCACTTGCCAATATTTTTCTGTAATTTGAATGAACACAGAAATTAGGGTTACCCTTCCTTCTCTATATTATATACATAACTTCAAAGTCCAATTCAAAGGGTTAAGTTTGATTAGCTGAGCTATTCAACAAGGAAAACCTTCCAGATTATATTGTACGATTCATTATTTATTTTGTAATTCAATTTCCATGAAGCAACGACTCTTTTCACACCACTGCGGCCAAATCTCACTGCTATGAAATGGAGTTGGTGGAGGCTGATGAAAGGGATGACAAATGATTGATCTGACCAACATCATTGTTTATGCTTTCTTCCTTCTTTCTCCCCCCAAAAAGTATGTCAAAAAAGTAAATCTCAAAATGAAAACTTTTCATTCGTATTCAAATTCAATTTCATAAATTAATCGATAAAGCATGAACAACAAAAGTCAAATTTAATGTACAAGGAAAAAAAAAGTGTTGATTAAGTAGAGAGTTTGCTTAAGTGGCAAGATATAATATAAGAATTCTGAAATCTTGCACCATGAAAAAAGGGGACCCACGTAATTATGTTTATGATGCAAAATTGACGTATTTAGTATCATGTTAGACATCGTATTGTACGGGAATTCTTGTTCAACGTTTTCGTCAAATCAAATTATTGTTTCCAAAATCTATTTGTTTAATAACAAAGTGAGTAATTTTTTTTGTATTTCAATCATTGAGTATGTACTATTTTCATGCATTATGATATGAAATAACAATGTTTAGAATTAAAGTCATAAAAAAAATGAATTAATTGACAGAAGAAATCATGTACAAATTCGTTTTCAAGCATATCAAAATAAGTTTACAAAGAACCACTTCATCTCTTCAATTGGCAAAGATGTTGACTTGCTAGCTTTTTAGTCAAATATATAATTAAAATGTTATCAAAATTCTAGTTATTGGATTTCTCATAAATTAACCATAACTTCTTCACTTACTCTATACTTTTCACTAGTTTAAACACCTAATAATAACCCTTAAAAAAAACAAATAACCAATAAAACGTTTTAGTATGGATAATGGTAAGTATATTTTTTTGTTAAAAATATATATATGGGTGAAATTGAGCAAAAATCACTTTCATATAATTTCTGTTTCTTGACTTAATTAACAAATAGTTTTAATGTAAATAATTACATTTATATATTTAATAATACGATTGTTTTCTTTTAAAGTGGGTAAAGAAGTGGGTGGAATTCTGATTTAGTTATTTCTTTATTATTGTGAAAATAAATTTTAGTTTTATTTATAAAAAAAATCACATTTTGTTCTCCAACTATTTCATGTGATTTTAGTTTATGGGATAAAGTGTAATACTATCAGTTTTGTTGAATATTGAATGTCAAATTAATATATAGATAAAAATTGAAGAATTAAAATTAAAGCGAATCAAAATTACAGCAAGAAGAATAAAAATTAAATTTTGATAGTATTAATAATAATAATAATAATACTAATAATAATAATAATAATAAAGATAATAATAATAATAAAGAACTAAAATTATAATAAATATTATTTTAATAAAATCAGAATAAAAATTACAAATAGTGGAAAGATGTGTTTGCACCACTTTTCTATGAAAATATTAATTTTTTAACTAGTAATCTAAATATATTAATATTTTTATTTAATTTGAATTCATAATCAAAATTAATTAATGATGGCTTATATATGACTTTCTTTGAGTCATTAGTGTGACATAGTAGTTTAATGGTTGGAAGTTGAAACCAAATATGCTTTGTCAACTTGGTAATTATGAAACCTTTTCGTAGATAAATACAGTTTTTCTTTGTTTAAACTTATTTTTAGAATAAGTCAAACGCTAATCTATATCTGTAGATATCTTTTTTTTTTCATATTTATTTAAAAAGAACTAATGTTTTAGAATAGTGTTTAAGAGTTCAACATATATAATTCCATAATAAACGTTATAAAAAAAATTAGGAATGATATTTTGCGAATAAATTTTACAGTAAAATAAAACTAACAATTAATATATCTAAAAAGAAGTTTATATTTCTTATCCAGAAGTATTAAGCAAGTTGTACTGATAACGTTGGATAGTATATATATATATAAGTGGTATTCCCATGTCTACAAAATTTAATGAGAAAACGTGTACTTAAAGTTAGACCTATTTAATGGAAAAATACCTTACTCACTACAAATATTTTTTATGAATATTCATGCGACCTGCATTGGATTGTGAAGCCAAAACCAGTGTTTGAAGAAGATACATTTCTATATGAAAGGTGGGGGTAATAATCTGCCATCCCTTCAAGGATGCCCTAAAGTTTCTCCAAAACCAAGTTGCATATTGTATTGTGTATAGTGCTATCATAAGGGCACGCACTATCTTAGTAATGATTTTTTTTTAGGTTTCAAGTATTGGCACCTAGTTGGATAATGTGAGGATTATGACTTGGCACATTCCATGCATTTTCTCTCAATGGAAATTTGCCCTATTGTGACTTGCAACCTACTCGTGTCTTGTCTTGTGGGTTGGTTCAATAACCACCTTATAAGACTCGAAAGAGAAACACACACTTAGAATTGGTGCGTAGCTTATTATTAAATATTGTGACATGCATGTATATGATGACTTCTCCATACACGTCACGCTCTAAACCTTCATAGAGTTTTTCAAAGGTATATATATATAGATTAATATTATTAGGATCTTTGAGATATCTTAGTTAGTAAAGATAACCTTTTTCTATTGAACCAGGTTTCTAAAACGCGTAAAAAAACTTGGTAATTTATCTGTATAGAGCAACAAACCCGTCAACAAGAACATTGTTGTGAAATTTCCGTAGGACTTCCTTATTAGGACCTCCCAGCAATAATATAGAAATATATCAAAACCTTCTTCAATGATTTCCTATCGAATAAAATGAATTATTAATATTCCTCTCGAGATTACAATGAAGAATAAGTTTGGCTATGTCGTCTTTTTGTTATTATTCAGAAACGTGTCGAAAATTCGTCAGAATTTACAAAATACATTCAAATGAAATCTCATAATCTATAATGACATTCAAACTCACATTTCTTGTAAATGTGGAGTGGATTCTTGTGAAGCATGAATGACTATAGCCATGTGAAGCATGAAAATACCCTTGTCTCACGTCATGGATCACATGTGTAAAACAAAATCCTATCTTGCTGAGATTTAATATTCCAACTTTAAGCCCTAATCTCTAATTAGTGGACTGACTTAGGGAATTGTTTTCTCTTTGAATTTCAGCCATTCAAAAACTTATTCCTTATCCGTACCAACACACATACACACACAAAATGTATATAAAAAACTGAGAAATTAATTTTGATTTAATTAGTATAATTAAATTGAATAAATCTATAAGAGAAGACACACCTGATTACTAACTACTTATCTAAGCCACCCCAGTTTCCTATGTCTGCGATGTGGGGACCGAAGGAATAATATAATATGTATGTACTGTTTTGCATTCTAATTATGATTAGAAAGCTTTTGAGTTACGTATAACAACAGGTGATTGATGGTATTCCAATATTATCTTTCATGGATCAATTTCTACCCTCTAACTCTATTTTCTTATTTCCTTCATTCAGTTTTACTAGTTTCTCGCACGAAGAACACGTAGTCAGAGTCGCCGTTTTGGTTAGTTGAATGCATAGAGGCGATGGTCCAACCTTAAGTGCACGTAGCTCCTGCAATTCCTTCTTCAATCTTTTGTTCTCATCACTTAGATTTTGACAGTGTTTCTTCAACAACTCACGGTCCACTTCTGTCTGCTTCAGTTTGGTCCTGAACAAAACTTCATTATTAATTAATAATTAAACATAAAATAACATTTCTGAAATTTAATGCACTTCATAGGTTGATATAGTCAACACAGTTAATGATTTATTAAATAACAAAATAAAACCGTGGAAAACTGAAAACTCTCCGTTTTCTTTTATTTCTTTTTATCTCTACCCCCTAAAGATTGAGCTTTGAAAGAACCCAGATACTTAATGCACAGCAAATTGATCAAGAAGAATAAACAAAGGTATAGCAATAAGGAAGATGAAACTGAAACTATATATATATATATACGATAACGTACCTTGCTCTTCTATTCTGGAACCAAACTTCAACTTGTCTTGTCTTTAAATTCAATTGATCAGCTAGTGCTTGTTTCTGGACCTGCATGTGGAACCAAAACCAGCGCATAAACCTTACCTCGTGGTAGAAAACAAAATAACACCATTAACTGATAAATGAATATGTATTATATGATCATGTAGGCAACAAAATAATCAATAGCGTTACGTATATGTGTCATATGTATATATTAACAAGTTGTAGCGTGCAATTTTATTAGTTTCCATAAAGCCAGTTTATCGAAAACAATTATAGAATTGATATTAATTTATATATATCTACACATACACCCATAGGTTTTCAAAAAAATATAAACAATAGAATGAGAAAGAGTGAATACCGGGTTAAGAGTGCTATGCAGTTTGAAGCTGTTCTCAAGCATGGATGATTGTTCCTTGGAAAGTCTCAGTTTCTTTCTGCATCTGTTGTTGTTGTTGCTGTTATCAGAATCAGTGCTTTCTACCTTATCATGATTCAGGTTAATGGTTTCCCCTTTTGGACAAAGCTCAAACGCCAAGTCTAGGCACGCCACAGGCTTGTTCTCTTTCTGCTTACCCTTCTGTGGAACATGCCCTCCCATTCCTAGTCCCAAACATAGCCCAGTGATGCATGCTTCGTCGTCTTCCATTTCAGAGAGAGAGAGAGAGGGAGAGAGAAAAATAATAGAGAAAAGGGGTTGGAGTCGTATGATGAAGTATGGTCAAATGGGAAAGTTGGGTTTTTGAAAGAGGTGGATTTAATACAGATTTTATTGTTGGGTTTGGTCTTGGTCATAGAAATTCAATTTCAATCAGTTATTATTTGGCTACTTGCTTTCATTAGAAAAATAAAATTGTGTATGTAGAATAATTATGGTACTAATGAAGACTCCTATAATAAATGTAATAATAAAAAAATTGAAAAGGAGTAAAAGCATGTGTTAGGATTGTGACCCCTATTAGGAAACCAAAACTTTTTTTAATAGTATATATAAACTATTATTTGACAAATTTCTCTTTTTTTTCTTTGTGCAAATTCCAAGCCTGTTCCAGTCAGCTCATCGTATCTTTCCCAGCACTTTCCTATGGTTTGCGTTGTCTTCACAGGTGGGTTCCAACGTTCACATTCATCAAACTTGAAAATGTTCCAAATGGGTCCAAACACGAAACCTGAGAAATTAAACCTAAAGAAACGAAGAACAAGGTATGTAATTGTTAATCAACAAAATGACCACTCAGTGGATTTCTAGATTTTAATGCCTATGTTCCATGTGTGATTTTTTGGCACTATTCATTAGTCTATGAGGGACATTTCAGTAAAATGGTTGGCATTAATTTGGAGTTAATGGTGTGGCAACTGAAAGTTGACATAAACTCAAACTAAATAAATTACTACACATTTCCAAAACATAATTAATGCATATTTTAAAAAGGATATTTACTATTCAATTAAGTTTATGGCCTAAATTTTTGGTATGAAATTAATACTCACTTATCTCCATAATGGTATAAAATACTCTAACATAGTCACACGTACCAGTAAAATTAATTAATTAATTTCATTTGTTACAATTTTAAAATAATGTTACCAACATACCAGATGTACACGCTATGTTAATTTTTTTTTCCATCATTTATTAATAAAATTCACATATATTTATAATATTTAATAAAAAATGAATAAGGAAAAAAATGTTTTATATAAAAAAAAACAATAAAATACGCTATCAATTTCTTCTATACGTCTTTTGTTAAGTACTACAGCTAATATTCCTATATATATCTTCTTCTTTTTTTCCTTCCACAATTAAAGTTGTTTTGACATTTTTCAGTTTTATTTCAAAACTTTAGTGATTTTACAAATCCAAGCTAATACATATTTGTAATGCTTTTTATTCAATTATATCCTTGTTTATATCTATTAAAACAATACATTTTGTAAAATTACTATATTAAATATTAAGAGTATTTTATTTTTCTTAATAATTTTATATCGGAAGGGGATAATATATACAAGTATTGATAATTTTTTAAGAAAATTACTAATTTAGGAATTATTGGAAAAGTTAACTACAATGTACACTTGTATATTATCACCTCTATGTAAAGTATTGTATATTTATATTTATATATTTATTGATAGATAAAGTGAATCAGGACGTTTCTATCAAAAATTTGATTCTTTTAATATAAAATTATAAAAAAAATCAAATAAATTTATCTTTTAAATATAAATAAATAAATTATTATATTTTTAATTAGTTATAAAAAATATTAATTATAATAAATATCATTTTTTACACAAATTTTTATTTATATATTTTTCTCTCTCTTTTTTTTTCACTTTCAGATTTTTACTTAGTTCACTTCAACTTTAATATTTATTTTTAAAATTTTTATATTCCTATTTTTCTATCACTTTTTCATTTACATATTCTTCTATCTCGTATTCACTTTATAATATAAAAATTATAATTTAATCTTTAGTTTTTATATTTTTTTAAGTAAATAACTTTTTATTAATTTTATTTATTATAATAATATATTATTATGCATATTATTTGTATTAACTAGTTATTTTAATGTTTTATGATACTTAATATTAAAATATAAAAAAATTCTAAAAATATCTAAAAAATTTTAAATATTTATTTTCAATGATATATATTTTAACTTACTAAATTTAAATTTTACCAAATTTAAATTTAACTAGTAATATTAAAGATATTTTTACTTACAATATAAATTACATGATAATTAACTATTTTTATAATATAAAATATTATCTAACATCATATATATTTGTTTTATATTATATAAAATTAAATATTTATAATTTTATATAATACATATTTTTATACCATAATTAATTTAGTATATATATATATATATATATAATTAACTAAATGAAAGCATGTGGAAATTTCATGCATCTAGTTACTTATTTAACCAATATTAAAAAAAATACTTCAATTGATATTATTTATAACAATAAAATCAAGTCAATATTAAAACAATTTTTAGTGATTATAGTAATTATTAAATAAAAATATATTATTTTTTATATCTTTATTATTACTAATGAAATATCCTTTTATTTATTTTATAACACCTGTTTACACTTTACTTGTACCCATAGAGTGCATAAGATACTTGTTGCTTGTGATAAAATTGCATGTAAGTGTAAACAAGTTGATTAAATAGTTGTCAAAACATAATTCATTTATTAAACCAGTCAAATTTAAAGTTTAGATTTAACTTAATCCATTTATCTGATTATTTTTCTTAATTTTTAAAACTATTAAAAAATTATAGCATTTAGGAAATATTTTATGATAGAAGATAAAATAGAAAAATAATTAGTTATTCACTAGGATGACTTGCAAAAAATAGTAATTTTGTTGACAACTTTTTTAAAAATTAGTTCTGAATGTTGATTTTATAAATAGAAAAGTTTTTTTATGAAAAAATGTTTATTACCTAAAAAATATTAAAGTTATTTATTCAATAAAAAAACAATTTTATTTTCTTAAACGTCAACGGGATGATGCTTGTAAAATCAACTTTTTATGAAGATGTTTATTTACCTTTTAACCAGATGTTTATTTTGATATAATTAAAATTTGGAACATATGAATAACATTATAAGACTAAATTTGATAATATATATAAAAACAAGTAAATTGAAATTGATGATAAATAAATATATTTAAAATTGAGAAGAAATGAATTTAAGGAGAAAGTGAAAGTATGCAAGTTGTTAGAAAAAATAGAGAGTGAAATAATTGAGAATAATTAAATTGATTTACACGTGGGAGCATTAATGAGTGGGAATTGTGATAGGTGATTAATTGTAGCATGTGCAGTATAAATTGTTGGTATTAAGAAGTGAAGTGAAGTGAGGAATATTAAATGATGAAGATTAAGGAGAGTTACCCAAGCCCAAGGCAAAGGCAACAAATTTTAGTGAATTGGTCATATATTCATATATTTTTCTTTTATTCTTTAATATATATAAACTTATGAACAATTATATATTTTAACAAGTCAATTCATTTAATCTTTCTATTTTAATGATTTTAAAAATTAAAAAATAATTAAAAATTATCTACCTCATCAATTTGTACCATAACAAGTTAAGTTATAAAAATTTTGACTTGTCATATGAGTTGAGGTTTACCTAATCTATTTTTATTATACATCATCGCGAGTAAATTTGTGTTAATTGAATTGGTTCACTAATTTATAAAGAACTAGAATATAAATATATTAGTCAACTAGAATCACTCACATCACTCCCATAAATCATAAATAAACTCATCCTTGCATATAAAATTCATTATGAATATCAAATCAATATTTTAAATAGATATTAATGAGTTGTACAGATATTTTAATTATGTGCACTAATATGAATATTATAATATTAATGTTATCCATTAATCATTTTTATTTAATTTGTTTTTAGAATAAAGTTATTAAAATAAATTTATTAAAAAATATATTAACTATGAAGATTTATTTATAATTTAAATTTATAGAATTATATTTTTATATAAATTTATGAAATTAGAATTATTTAAAAAAATATTAATATTATTTAAATTTATATTTTGTATTATAACTTATTTAAATTACTATTTTATGAAGATTAGTTTTCTTTATATTAATATTTTATGATAAAACTTTATTCAAATTATACTTTAAAATAAATTATTAAAAAAAATATTTTAAAGAATTTTATTTAAAAAAATAAAATAAAAATATCTTAAAATAATTATTATGACACCGCGTGTATATAAAAATCACAATTTTTTTCTAAACAAATTTTAAAATAATTTTCATTTTAAAAATTATTTTTTAAAATAAGTCAAAAAAAATGTTTGACAATTATTTTTAAAAACTATTTTAAATGAAAGAAATGACATATATGACTACCAAAAATTGTAGCAAAGATTAAAAAATAATTTTGATAATAATTTAATAAAATTTATGATGAAGTTTTATAATAATAAAAATAAGTAATTTAATATAATTATAGATGAAATGAAAGCGTTGATATCTATGGGTGAAAATAGAAAATTAAAATATAAATATTTTTTATCATATTTGTTTTGTAATTTTTAAAAATTAAAAAATAAAAATTATTTCAGCCAAACAATTATAAAAAAAGTTTTTTAGTTTAAAAAAAAAACTAAAGAATGAAAATGTTTTTAAAAACAACAAATAATAAAGTCCTAAGTATTTTTATATATATTCACTTCTCGTAAAATTTTCTGATTAACACTTCAGTATACGTTGTTAAGAGACTTAAAAACATATTGAAGTCTTTTTATAATCATTGTATAAAAATAGTAGATAACAAAATGCAGATAAGTCTGACACGCAATAATGTTATTATTATTATTATTATTCGTGAAAACAGTTTTAAAATTGTATCTCCTCATCACTTTGGGTGGTGACATGAGAGCTGGTAAATGAGTTGGAGGTTTTGATGAATAGAGAAATAAAATAAAATTGAATGGAGTTAACCTAAATGAACAGGTGATTGTGATACAATATTTTTCCATTTTTATAGTTGGATGAAAATTTAGGCCACTCCATGCAAGTTGTTTTATTATTTCCTAATTCTGCACCAAATTGAAAGAAAATCATAGAGTGTATTATGATACAACTATTATGTTTGAATGGGAGGAGAGATTGTGCCACTGCTGCCTAACTCATCAAAACTTGTTCTTTCATCGTTACCCATTTAAATATGCATCTCCCAATGCCAACCTTTTCAAATTTCACAGTCACATTTCATAATTTGTGATTAGTGTGAACAATAAATTAAAAACTAGTTTATTTTATTTAAAACACTACAAAACAAATATTATCTACAAAATATATTTACGGATAAAAATTTCGTAAGTAAAATGTATATTACATATAAATATTACTTACGGAATTTATTCATATATAAATTATTCATTATCTATGGAATTATATTCATAGATAATTATTTATTATCTACAAAATTAATGTCCGTAGATAATATTATTCGTGAATATTATCCGTTATCTACAAAATTACTTTCTGTAGGTAATGTTATCCTCTATTACTTATGAAATTATTATCCATAAGTAATACCATCTAAAAGTAATTATTCATTATTTACATAATTATTGTTAATAGATAAATTATATACGGATTATAATCCCAATTATATTAGATTAAGAAAATTATATCAAATAGATAAATATATAAATATATTTGTATTTATATATTTTATATTTATATATTTACACCTATAACTATAAATATAATTTATTTGTAAGTTATTATTAAAATATCCTAATAAATTATTTGTTGGAATACATCATCTGATTATTGTGATTTTTTTTAACATATATTTACTTACAAACTGATTCAAAACATAAATATATAATTGTTCTTATAAGATTGATAAAATTTCTACCTTTTCATAAATATCTTGAAAATATTTGATTAATTTTTCACTTCTGAGGTAGATACCTTTCCCGATTGGATAAAGAAGATAAAATCTCCGTAAATATATTTTGACCCTTGAATCACCAGAATTTTAGATAAAATAATAAATATGTAATAAAGAGTGTAAACAATGTATACCTTAAAAACAGCATTATTTATATCGGTGTATACGTTTTAGTTGGTAAACTTTCTTCAACATCCAAGATTTTTCGTAATTATAATTAAGCTTAATTTGTCCGATAAACTCTTATCATTTATCATCTTTAGAATTAATAACATGTGTCATATAGCTTCTCGACACAATAATAATCTTAAATTACTGAATAATTTCTTGTCGTAAAAATATTAACAAGCACATGTTGTACGTCTTGTCGTATTGGAAATCGATTTCAGCATGTATTTGAACTATGTTTAACAGCTTAAAACTGATTCTATTAAACTAATCGTATCAAACTTTAAAACTAAGAGTTCTTCAATTTTATTCAATCGAGACAAAGAAGAAAGAAACAATGGTTGTCTAGTAGATATTGAAAGTAGAAGGGTGCAGCGAAATACGAGTACGTCAGAGTCAAATACTGTGAAAAAATTATACTTTTACAGTTTTACAGTGTCATCAACTAGTGGAATATTAAAATATCTCAGCAATGACATAGCTAGTGAGTCAATAGACTGGGGCACAATGTAAAAGCCGACAATATGTCAGTGATTTTAACCCCTTACTCCTTTCCCATAGTCCAAGAGCAGGATGATTGAAGACGCTGTAAATTATATTTATAGCAATATTTCTGTCAAATAATACTATGTTTGAAACATATAAATTTTGTACTTTGCTTTCAAAGGCAGATGTTATTCAATTTGAGCCTCATTTCACTAAGGCGATGAAAAAGTTAAATGACTATCCGTGTTAGTTTACAGTACTCACTAAACAATTATTGTCATTGCTATAAATATACTAATGGTGTTATAAAGTAGGTGATGTTTGAGTACTCATTTCACGTTAGGTAACACACTCTTAATTTGGTCCATGTGGTGTAGACCCAAATTGTACAACTCATGTCTCCATGTTTCAACTTTCACTTATAACATTGGCTTGCAAAGCCATAAGTTTCATAGGTTGTGGGTTAAATCACTCTGGGGAAAAAGAAGAAAAATCATGGAATTTGATTAATTGGAAAAGTGTGTCTCCATGCACTTGTTCCGCTCTCTTGGTTCAGACTTTATTTTATTCATCAAACTATGGGAAGTGTTTCCATATATGTCCTTGGTTCATGTTGAAACAAACACCAATGGAGATGTGACTCTCAACCCCAGTCGCTTTCTGTGTTCAAATGGAACCTAGACATAAACTCTCATGACAAAACACAGCTCAATCTTTAGATACATAATAAAGGTTATGCATTATTTGTTTAAATTAGTGATGTGTGAACGCTTTCTAAAGGACAAAGTTCATTCATTTGCTTGACCTTTTGGGTTAATTTGGTTTTTGACTTACATTTGTTTTAATGAAACTAAAAGAATGACTAAAGCAAAATATTCGTTTCTACAATTAGTCACCGAGATTAGAATGGGTATTGTTGGTCACTGGACACTCAATCCTCCTGAAAATGAGATGAAACTCAGTTCAAAACAACTTTAGTACAACAATCATTGTATGAATTTGCACGAATAGACATGTATCTATTGGCTATTTGTAATTTAAAAAGAAAGAAAATAAAATGAAAAAGTCATTAGTTTGACGGAAATGGAGGGAGAAGTCTGTACATGACTTTCATGCAAAAATATTTGTAACATTGATTTTCAATGAAGTTTAGATATATGGTTGAAGGGGCATGCGAGTCGAAGTGAAAAATGTACCTTAGGTGAAATGGTCCACTAGCTTCAAGCGATAAACCCAAAAAAACGAAGACAGTCATGTTGCAACAAAGATGTGGGTGGATTAGGTTGGTCCATGTACAACAAGAAGGAGACGAGAGGATAGGAGATTCAGAGTTGATAGGATACGCCTTGACTAAATTACTGCAACCAACAAGTGTCTTAGGATGGCTACAAAATCTGCAAGATATTGAGAAAGGGTGAGATATCATAGAAAGATAGCGGCCAAAGGATGACATATCACAACCAATCTTTATTGTTGAGGACAAAACATGAGTTGATGATGTTGCAGTGTGGTTTCATTTGGCATGAGACATACACGTGAACTAAACATCTTTTCTTTCTTCACTGAGGAAGAGAGTTGCTCTTCGTCAAAAAAATAAAACAGCCAAAGGAAGAGAATAGGCCTCTTTCACTATTTTCATACGATGAGAGAGAAGGAGTAGGAAGAACAGAGAGAAGGAGAGAGAGAGAGTGAGTGAGGGTAGTCCAACATAGGCACTAGAACCGTGGGCACGTAGGTTTAAACATGTTTCCTCGTCTCCTTGATCAATAATTGAAAACACTTTCTCTCTCCCCCCATCACTTCCTTCTTCTGACAATACATGCACTTCCATGCTCTTCTATATATAATGTTCTAAGTGACCAACAACTTGTCCGCAAACCTTATTTTCATTTTTAAGATTGATTACATGATGGGTTCTTCAATCTTCCTTCTATGCTGCCTTCTCATATTCTCTTTATATTCCCTCTCCCAACACACAGGCTACTCTCTAGATGCTACGGCAATACGCAAGTTGAGCATGCCAGCCCCTCTCCATGATCACAAAACCCAGGTACGTTATGCCCCTAACTAATTCCAGATGTCAGTAAATAAGAGGCCACACATTCCTACAGAGCATAAACCAAAACTTTCATACACAAGTTTTTTCCACTTTCCCCTGTACTATCACTAAAAAATATGATCATGCATTTGTTTTCTCGTTGTTTCTACTCATTCCTGGCATCTAGCAGTATACAATGCAGGAAGCTGATAAGGCAACAGAAAGTACCCCAGCAAACGAAGATTCCATGATACCAGATTATACCGGCAACAGTTACGGTCCCCGTGATCTTGTCTATCATATAGATTACCATGGAGTAACAACTCATCCAACTCCTAAACATCCCAAACCATAGGCTGCAACTTGCGTTTTGCATCAAAAGATATTCATATATGTATTTTGTTTTGGTTCTTATCAATATATAAATGAACTGCTTGTGTGGGAGAGAACAGCTTACAAAAGTTGCTACGACACATGCATTTTAATATCGACCATTCCACTAGATGAAAATGATATCATACATTTTACGCTGAAGTAATAAAAATTAAACACAATAAAACATCAGCATTATAATTTATCATGGAGTGAAACCATTCCATTAATATATTGCTTTCTGGTATTTCTATATTTCCGAAGCAGCATGCTGTGACTAGTTACAACTTCTTCAAATACCACCTCACTACAAAACCTTGACTTAACCTTCAAAAAAGTAGCTTGTAATTTATCCTTGTGTTGGGCATACAGAGAATATAGATCTTCAATCATGAAAGATTTATCGATGTTGTATTCACTGCTGGCTTCTTTTTCCAAACAAAGAACCCAAAGCCATTGGATTCGCTGGAATGGATCTTCATTTTTCTGAAGTGCAACCTCTATGCTACTCATTACTTCCATGAATATAGATTCAGTACGAATTTTATCAATTAAGTACAAAAAAGTGTTTCTCTGACCCTGAAAAAGACTATCATAAACATCTGGCGGCAAGGAAACTGCAGCAGTCAAGCATGCTTTCCTAAAGCTAGGATCAAAATCGCTAATCAAACCAATGGCAACATGTAACAGATTAACAGACACTAGAACAAGTGTTTGGGACAAAAAATTTGAGTCGTCACGAAACAGTCTTTTCTGGTTTTCACTCCAGCGGTGAAGTGCAAAATGAGCTACTCCTCCCCACCTGTGTTTCATGACAAAAGCAAATAATGAGTTAACTAAGATATTTAGACCATCAAAGATAACAAGCTTTTACTCATGGCTGCAATATTTTGAACTCTAAAGTAGCAAGAACAATCTTTCATTTGTACTGATGCAGTTTGCATCATTAACAGAGTGCAGAGTCCTGTGGAAGAAAAATTTCAAGGCCTCTAAAATAACTGCATAGAACAGCTCTCATTTAACTCAATATTTATCAAATCGAGTTACTTATTATTTTTTTAATCATAGAATTGAATGCTAAAATCAGGGTTTGGACCACTCTGCAGTTCTCTGAGAATTGCACAGTATTGTAATCCAAAGTGCTTATAGTCTCTTCAATCACCTCACTCATTCCTAAGTAAATATCAATATGGACCCCAAATATAACCTACAATCCAGCAATCATAGACAATCAAAGGAAATGGAATTTTGAAATAAAATTGGAAAAAAATCATGAGTTAATGGAAGACCTAATGATTAAATGATCTTCCCAAATAAAAGAAATGATGTTATAACAAATCTCTCATCAACCAAACATAGTAAATCCCAGCTTTCAATCTCCATGTGGGATTGAGGACAGACCAACCAGAAGATGAAAGGTTGAAAAGTTTTATACTCATCCTTATCAATAGAGTAATAATTGACACAGACATCATTATTACATAAAATACTAGAAAAAATGGTCCATGAACCAGCTTTCCAAAGACATGTGTCTAAAAGCCTGCCCATATGTCCTGCGGACTTGTCTAATTTTAATAATTGATTTTAGTGTGGGTCATTCCACATGCATTGCTTCAGTCTTCTGCTTCAGAAACAACATCTATCAAATAATTTTTAATCAGTCAATATAGAGCAATATACACCTTCAACTTGAAGGAACAAAATAACTAATAAAGAAAATGAAAAAGAAAAGGTATTCATAATTCTTGCCATCAATGGAAAACATGAGAATTAATTGCTAAGGAACAAGCGGTGTTAGATGATGTTGCTGCAAGCAATATTTTGTGATGTTACAACAGACCAAACTCTTGCAGACTTAGTGGTTCGATCAATATTCAATAGGTTGTCCTGTGGCTATTTGATAATCAACCAATCAAACATACGGTCAGGATCAAAACAACAAAATTTATTTAGAAACACAAATAGAATAAATAGTTAATATCTGTAATCTTTTTATTGCAGATTTAATTAAAACTAGAAAAATAATTATTTAACGAGGAGTAACTGACCCTCCTCACGAATGTAGGCCCATGCTTATCACTGTTGTTATCCGACTGAATGGCCTACTAGTTCCATTTAGTCAAAAAATGGACCAGATTTGAGGAGACGGGAATGACAACATCAAGATGTAACAACTATCATAACGGTTTATTGATTCGGAGTTTCTGAAAACAAGCATGTTTGCCAACAAAGGTGAACCAGGACTGTTAACTGTGTAGTTGTAATGTAGATATTTTTCTTTTCGGAAGAACACAACTTCTAATTTCCCATTGAAAAAGAGCAAAAAGAAATGAAAATGATATTATGAAGTACTATTGAAACAACTTGTATCATATAATTTGGTCACTCTAAGCATTAAAAACATCAATTAACTGCATTCGTGTATTCACAGAATACATACACACATTGTATTTGACAGTACAAAGATGAGCTTCATCCATGGGCATGGGAGATTGCAAGTGAGCCATTTTATTTCTAGCATCAAACCTAGTAGACTCTAAAATGTCAATACACAGGATTTTTGCTATATCATAATACATTGAATTGAACTAAGCTCAATTGTAGCCACAACAGTCTAATTGTACAAAAAAAAAAAAAAAAATACATTGAACAATTGAAGTAGCCAGAGAAAAAAGAAATAGAAAATCACACCATAGAGAGGAAATTACCATAGACATAAAAGAAATGTCTAAAGATGCAGCAATAAATTTGGAAGGATTAACTCCATGTTTTCCATATCCTATTTTTAGTGTAATTTTTTTTTTCTATTTTGAAAAATAGTACTATTGAAACAACTTGTATCATATAATTTGGTCACTCTAAGCATTAAAAACATCAATTAACTGTATTCGTGTATTCACAGAATACATACACACATTGTATTTGACAGTACAAAGATGAGCTTCATCCATGGGCATGCGAGATTGCAAGTGAGCCATTTTATTTCTAGCATCAAACCTAGTAGACTCTAAAATGTCAATACACAGGATTTTGCTATATCATAATACATTGAATTGAACTAAGCTCAATTGTAGCCACATCAGTCTAATTGTACAAAAAAAAAATAAAAATACATTGAACAATTGAAGTAGCCAGAGAAAAAAGAAATAGAAAATCACACCATAGAGAGGAAATTACCATAGACATAAAAGAAATGTCTAAAGATGCAGCAATAAATTTGGAAGGATTAACTCCATGTTTTCCATATCCTATTTTTAGTGTAATTTTTTTTTTCTATTTTGAAAAATAGTACTATTGAAACAACTTGTATCATATAATTTGGTCACTCTAAGCATTAAAAACATCAATTAACTGTATTCGTGTATTCACAGAATACATACACACATTGTATTTGACAGTACAAAGATGAGCTTCATCCATGGGCATGGGAGATTGCAAGTGAGCCATTTTATTTCTAGCATCAAACCTAGTAGACTCTAAAATGTCAATACACAGGATTTTGCTATATCATAATACATTGAATTGAACTAAGCTCAATTGTAGCCACAACAGTCTAATTGTACAAAAAAAAAAAATACATTGAACAATTGAAGTAGCCAGAGAAAAAAGAAATAGAAAATCACACCATATAGAGGAAATTACTATAGACATAAAAGAAATGTCTAAAGATGCAGCAAAAAATTTGGAAGGATTAACTCCATGTTTTCCATATCCTATTTTTGGTGTAATTTTTTTTTTTCTATTTTGAAAAATAGTACTTTGAAAACGAATTCAAAGCCATCCATGAGATTCCGAATCCTCGGCAACATCATCCTCATTTTTACTGTCATACACTGACCATGTGTTTGTTTTCCATTCACTGAAGATACACATTGGTCATGGGCCACTTGATCCAACCACTAACTACGGGAATAGGCCTCCTGCCTGTGGATGCACATAAGTGCTTGAAAAGCTAGCTGGAGACCACCTAATTTATTAACAAAAAGGCCCACACAAATATCTTCAACAGCAGATGTTTTTGCTAAACTATTCTCTTAGGTTTTATCCATTATTCTTTCCAAAATAATTTTTCCTTTATTTAAATTTCAGACTCTACGGTTAAATTTGTGACTTGTGAGTTATTTTCCTTTTCTTTTAATTTACAGTCCTTACATTTAAATGAATGCTTTAGCCACCATAGGATCACATAGAATGGTGGACTAGACAAATCAAAGTTCTATACAACTTGATTTTGCATACTTGCACTCTACATCCTGAGAGGCTGAGATTTAACCAATACATAAATATAACTGTCTGAGTACCAATAGCTTATTTGTTATTGTAAATATATGCTTTAAAGTTCTGTTTTACTTACAAGTAATGCATGTGCCATCATGCAACTATGGCATAGGTGTGAAAAAGTCTATGCCATATAAAACACGAAGGACACCACAAGTTCTTAGTGATGCCTTGTGGCCTTAAGAATGCACATTCTATTATTCAATCCCTCATGAATGAGGTGTCGAGACCATTTTTTAGGAAATTTGCTTTGGTTTTCTTTGATGATATTCTCATTTACAACCCAGATGAATAGAAGGACATACGGGATTTTATTCAGAGATGTGACATTTGCCAAAGAAATAAATACAAAACTTTATCTCCTGCTGGCCTTTTATCCCCATTACCAATTCCCACACAGGTTTGGTGTGATATTCCAACGGATTTCATTACCAGCCTTCCCAAGGGAAAGGATACTATTCTTGTGGTGGTAGATAGGTTCTCAAGTGTGCACATATTTTCTCCTAGCAACATCCTTTTTCAGCCAAGGATGTGGCTCACATAATTATCTAAGGAGTTGTTAAACTACATGAGTTTCCAACAACTCTCGTCCCTGATTAAGACCAGATCTTCCTTAGTCATTTTTGTGCAGAATTTCAGACAGGCAGGGCAGGCACAAAACTCAAGTAAAGTACTGCATACGACCGCCAAACTGACCCCAAACTGAAGTGGTCATACCTCATACCATAGTTCAGCAAAAATATATCCTTTTCAAATTCTATATCGTTGCATCCCTCTGGTATTATCTAAAGGAGATACTTTTCCCTCTAAGGTAGAAGATGCTATTAGACTTCAAAATGAAAGAGATAATATACTACAACAACTTAAACAAAACCTGGATCAAGCTCAACAAAGGATGAAGTGTTATGTAGACAAGAAAAGAAAGGAAGTAGAATTCAGTGTTGGTGATAGGTATCTTGACGTTATTACGGCCACTACAAAATCCTCCAAAAAATTGATTCAGTTACATACAAGCTAGAGTTAGGAGCAGGGGCGCATCCATCCTGTTTTCCAAGTGTGCCTATTGAAGACGCACTGGCAGCAACATCATTGCCACAACCTCTACCACAAGTACTAACAGAGTAATGGGAGTTACAATCCCAACCAGTACAAGTTTTAGCTATTAGGTATGGAGATCAAGCAGCAGCAGAAGTCCTCATTCATTGGGAGCATCTTCCTTCTTGTGAGGATTCATGGGAACAAGTTGCAGCCATCCAGAACAGTTTTCCCTCATTTCCCCTTTAGGACAAGGTGAAAACTTTGAGGGGGAGTATTGATAGCAGACCTGTTTAAGTGTATTTTTTAGGAGGAAGTAGTTGGGCCACAGCTGGGTGGGCCCACTTAAGGGTAGTTTTCTGTTATTAACTGTAAATCTGTTACCATAAAAGGGGTTGGTTCAATGGGATACTGTTGGGAGACTTTTGAGAATTAGAAAGTAGCAAGGAGTGGAGCAGACCTTTCGAAATATCTGGAACTTGTGTCGTTCTCATAGAGAGATATTCCTTATTATTAGTCGAGAGTTCTATCACCTTACCACATAACATCTGACCATCATCATCGAGTCAAATATTGTCAATTTCATAACATGCAGAAAAAAACAATTAATAGAATTTACAACCACAATGTTAAATAATAGAGACAAAGAACAGAAAGAAAAAGAAAAAATTAAATAATATAGAGGGCCACAATAAAATTAATAAAGTTGTAACTGCAAATGAACAAGGGAAGCTTTATAACAAAGCATACTGTATTTGAACCAATAAAAAGTTCGTTAAAGTTAACCTTTACTTACTCGAAAGGAGGTTCAACCTCAATACTAATGGTAAGGTGCAATGAGAACCCAGGAGAACCGTCACCAACATCAGATTTTGTATAAGCTTCGTGAGGAAAACCTCTGGGAATATATAATACATCACCTTCCATGAGAGAGAACTCACTTTTACCAGCTTTTTTACAGTCAATATCAGAACCAAGTAAATTATCATATAAGCGAGGTAAAAGCTGACTGGGTGGAGAATATACAGTCCAATGCTTGGAGCCAAAAATCTGGCATACAAATACACAGTGATCATCAAAGTGACATGCCAAACCCTGAGAATTAGGGGGTGTTAAGTACAAGTTAGCACCAACTGAAGGTTGACCAAACATAAGTGCTAATGCATCTGCAATAGCTGCAATGCTCTGAAAGCGAAACTCCAGACCGCGCAGGGCAACAGTATAGCCCTCGTTATATGCTTGCTCGCATTTTAAGATCTCATGAAAAGTAAAATACAGAGGTTCCTTAACGTAGCCTGAATTAAAGTCCCGAAAGTAATGCATCTCTTTTCCTGATTGGCTCTCTGTTTTGACAACACGTATATCCTGCTGGTAGATTATAGGACAACCAAGTTCATCTTTCGCCTCATTCAGAAAATGGACAATGTTATGTTCATCTGAGGCAATAGGGAAACAAGCCACGAGTCCTTGAAGAGTTGAGGAAAGAATGGCAGGAACGCTCCCTTTCCAGTTCAAAGACTGAACAAATTCACCAAACATATCATGCATATCTGGATCCCTCATGGTTTTCGTTAGCAGAAAAGGCGAAACCTCCCAGTAATTGGATATAAAATGTTTAAAACTAGTATCACTCGCACCAAAAAGACCTCCTTGAACCACTTCAAAGGACAAGGAGCCAATAAGTTGAGAAGCATTAATGGAAAGCCTAAAGATGCATTCCGCAAGATTTCTAACTGCAACGCTGCTTTTACAAAAATGCCCTTCTTCACTCCATTTCCCAGCACTTTTGATCACCTCTTGATCACTCACTCTCACCCTTATCTGTTTCAAAATTCTCAGAAATGCTTCAGAAAGACTTTGTGGGATACTCCGTAGCTGCTCAACTTCACAGGCATTGATAAGAACAACAGTAGCCGTGAGAAAAACCAACGACAGTTTATCTTCCTTAAACCCAATCTTAAGAGAGCGAAAACTTCCATCACCCTCAGACCACAAACAAACATATTCCAAACCCTTGAAAATCTGAAGAAACACAAACCTAAGTAATGTCAATTCAATTGTTCAGTCATCCATCACATACTCAAATCAATAAACTTTAGAAACGTAAAGCGACAAGGCGTAAATGCTTACATCAATTTGTTCAAAGCAGAAAATTTGAGCAATTGTCGTTGAGCGAAGGTAGTAGTGGAAAAGTCCAAAACGGCATTGCAGGCAGATAACAGAACCTTTCTGTTGCGACAGTGCAACAGCGAGATTAGTCCCTTGACGGTTTCAGAATCGGAAGCGATTTGCTCGTTGGCATCGAAGGAAACGAGCGAGGCGACACCGATGATGTCTGCCGCGCGGCAGGCGATTTCGGAACGCGTAGAGCGGAGTAGGGTTGGGAGCAACGCCAGAATGGACGTCACCGAGGTTTGCGAGAAAAGAAGAGAACGGCGAAGTTTGAATAAGCATTTGTTGATGAAGATAACAGAGTTGGGACTGTTTGAGAGTGATGCGAGTAACAGAGCAAAAATGGCATCGGCGTCTGAGGAACGAGGACGGTGATTTTCACGCGCCGAGGGTTTTTCCTTCCTCTTTCTCTTAACTCTTCCTTTCTTCTTCTCCATTCTTCTCACCGGACAGGGACGTTCATTACTTTTTAACTTCTTTTTTAGCCGTTGGATTAGAGATGGAGTGAAAAAAGATAGACACGAGAGCTTACAAAGTGAAAATAAGGTTATTTACATTAAAATATTAAATATATATATATATATATATATATATATATATATATTTATAAAATTATTATTATTATTATTATTATTTAAAACATTATAATTATTTAAATAATTTTTATTTTAATTATTAAATAATTTATTATTATTATTTTATTATTATAATCATATTTTTATTATTAAAACAATTATTAATAATGTTATTCTTGATATAAAAATAATTATTAGTTATATATTTATTATTATAAATATTATTATTATTATTAAACGTGAAAAGTGATTTTTATTTTAATAATAATAATAATAAATTAATTCTCTATTATTATTAAACAGAATATTTGACTATCTCCCAGTAAACAAATCCGCGAGGCTATTTTCTTTCAAGAGCCGATAAATAAATAAATTCTCATTTTGTAGTGGTCACCGCAAATTTATTCTCCTTCAATAAAGGTGACTGATAATTGGTTTTGGGTTTAGGGAAAATTAATTCTATAGTGATATCCGGGAATGGATTCTCTGCAGGATAATTTTTTAATTCAATAGTGACCACAAGAATAATTCTTCGTTCCAAAAAGTAGAAGAGATTAACTTCTTTCTCGCTTCTCTCTTCACTACAGAAAAATTATTCATCCACTCCTTTCCTCAAATTCACTTAAATGGATGGAAATAAGTACAAATTTCACTTACTCTTTCATTCATTTAAACAAAATATAAGTGAAAACTGACAAAATATTAAAAATTAATATTAATGGTTTTTCTATTATTTTCAAAAATATTCTCTTTGTTCCAATGAAAAAACATCTTTTAAATGCTAGGTAATTAAGATTTTTAAAAATGTCAATGTTTTTAAAGATGTATTGAAACATTTGAAACGATAACCTTAAAAAAAATGAAGATTTAATATATTATAGATTAGTTTCTACAAATATTAAAATTACGTTAGCAAAAATTTTTAGAATATATTAATTAATTAATTCTAAAAATTAATTTACAAAAAAATAAATAAACTTCTACAAAATTAATTCCAGACATATTTTAAGGTTGACAACTTTACCTCTTTACACACTCATCATACAACATTTATGTATTAAATTAATTTTATTTAATTGAGTATATATGATGAACTACATGTCAAATTTGTCTAGTTTCGGTTCCTGCATTATTAAAAAGACTTAGTGTTTGAACTTCAAATGTTCCACAAATTAAATATCCTTTTGTATATTTTGATAAAAATATTTCGTCTTCTTGTTAGCATAACCATTCTTCAATATACGTTAAAAAGTGCGAAATACCCACTGATCAAGTGTTGAATGGTTTTCAAAATGTGTTTGCTTACAATTACTATGTGATTAAACATGAGATTGAAAAAAAAAATGGTGAATTGATGTTAAACGGCCCACAAATCAAACACAGTTTTAAATGTTAACATTTTCAGTTGTATATTCATAAAAGTAAAAATCAAACTCAATTAATCAATTTACTACTTCGACGGTAAATTACACAGGTCTTATAAATGGCCAAATCATTTTTACAAACTCAGTTATAAAAACAATACTTAATTAAAAGTAATAAAATTTGTTTTAAGTACTTTAAAAAAAGAGAGTAGAAAGCTACTTATTAGACAAACAAATAAAAAACAAAATAAAAATTTATTTTATTAAGAAAAAGTCTTTATAAATTAAATACAATATAACTGATTCTTTTCTTGATAAATTTAATACGATAATAAAATAATACATCGCTAATAATTCAATCGCATATAACCATTAAATTATGAACTAATATTTTTACAATTTAACTAATTAAAATTTTAAATCATTGGTTCTATGTCCTAACGTTGATAAAAAAAAACATGGAGATATACGACTTGAGATATAGTGCTGGGAATTACTAGCCTTAACTATCAGTTCGTAGGTAGGTAGTAATTATCTTCTCACTATTGCACGTATATATGTCTGGTGTTTGATAATGTCATTCTGAATCGATATATATGCTAATCAACACCTAAAATAGAGAAAAAGACAGAGGTGTAGACTTTTATTGAGGTGTAGCTATAATAATCAGTATGGTCATAGAAAAGGAAAGATATGGTGGATATTATATATCATCACACTGGCTACAAAAATCGCACTACCACTACCAATTTATATGGGTCTGCAATTCGCCATTTTTTATATAGTTAACACAAAACTTTCTTTGAATTGAATATTTGAATTTGATACACCATACTTAAAAAGACAGAAATTTCGGAACATATGCAGGATTGTTCGACAGAATTAACTCGTTTAGCACTGCCATGAATTATATTCAACGGAATAATGCAAGATGCAGCAGAGAGCTACTTTCAGCAGGGAAAACTAATGGAATTATATCCATTTCTCAACATGTAAATGCGAGTAAACAAAAAACAAGAGATAATAACCTTAACAACGCCTAAAGAGATCTCTCTAATCAGTCTTCGGAAATAATCTTAAGATCCCATACATTGACTATTGCTATCTGCCGTCATACTTTGATACATTCCACGTAATGATAAAATAAATTCCTTTCCCAAAAAGGGGCTGAGTGCAAACAGCCTTTGTTAACTCTCTGATATGTATGTACTTAAACAAGAGGTATATATACAGGTGCTATCATAGCATTTTATCAAACAGGAAAAGATGCAAATGATACCCGTTATAGACCCAATTTCAAACTCCACGCTACAAGTGAGAGTTAACTTTAAATAATTCTGATACCTGTAGTCCACAGAGTGCACAGAGAAGAGAGAATAGAAAAGGATACGGAGGAAGGGGGAGGGGTAGCATGCAATCCGCACAACTTACATCTTGTCAGTATGTTAAATGAAGAGCTAAGTGAAAAGGATAGATTTCAAGAACCTGCCTCCAACAACAATTGTCATTTGCAGAACACTCCTTAAACCTATACAACTTTCTTTTCTTAACTCATCAAAATGCGCGTATTTAATCACTATAGAGAGATCTTCTGCACATTCAGAGAGGGCCAATATATATCAGTACGCTTATGTCAGTTCAAATAGTTATATCATGCCAGTGAGTTTAAAAGCAAAGAAATTTTTGCACAGAATCCCATCAACAAAGAGGGTATTCAGAACGTTAACCAAGTAAACTTATTAATAAGTGGGGGTGGGGGGAGGGAAGAAAAGTGTTTTGGACCCGTCTTTGGAGAATTTGGGCCCAATCTGGCAAATTAAGTTAACAAACTGACCCAATTACCGAAAGCCAACAACTATGCTTAGCATGCATAGAGAATCTTCTACTGATGGAGACTCAAAACAGATGCGAAGTACTAAATAAAGAAGAATTCATTAGAGGTAGCGATACTGATAAGATTAAGGAAGCAATTTACACTCGACTTCACATAAAAATTGCAAAGATAACCAACTCAGCAAGAGTATAAATGTACCTAATGGAGTCTATAACTAACTATTATCATCCATTTGTATTTCGGATAAGCCGACTTGAGTAATGAAGTGTCTGGATGTCAAAGCTCTAGCAGCTACAACACCGGAGTATGGCTTATTATAAGAATCAATGAATTCGTTTGAATCTCTGAGAATTGGTGCTTAACGGCAAAAAAGAGTGTTTCACAATTTTGCTTCTGTTGTTCATATCGGCAAAAAAAAAAAAATCAGGGCAGAAATTTTGATTCAGTAAAAAAGAAAAAAAGAAAAAAAAAAGAAAAGAGAAAGAAGCTTAGCAGTAATAAATATACTAATTTAGAGCAACACAAGCAATAGAAATAAGCATAGTTGTCACTTATCAGAGAAAATAAAAAGAAAAGAAAGAAAGAGACAAAAAGTAGTACAAAGGAAGATCTATACATAAAGGTACTACTTGAGCTGATGAAGCTAAACTAACTATACGGCAGGTATGTTAGAGAAAGAGAAGCCTTTGTATCCCTTGTAAGCGTAATACGCAATCCGTGTATAGTAGAAACCCGGAATGAACAAGATTGATCCCAGTATCGCAAAGAACATACCTATGCATCAATATTCAATTAAAATTAAATAAAATCAAAATGAATAAATAGTATTTAATTCTGAAAAAAGAATATTACCATGAGCGGTGTCGCCCCCGACATGATTGTAGGCCATGAGGGAGCCGATGACGATGCCTAGGGTTCCAAAGAAGAGAAGAGCAATGGCGAGGGCGATCTCCTTTATAGGTGGCTGGTTGCTCATGGTGAACGGCGTCTCCATCATTATGTCCTCATCGGAAATCGAGAAAGCGTGATCCACGTACATTTTTTTCTACCTCTCTCTGTTCTTGGCTTATTCAGATTTAGCGAAGGTTTTCCAGAATTGACGACATAAACAAAGAGCTGCGAGGTGATTGAATTCTACTTTGCTTTCCGTTAAAGTTCCACCTCTTTCTCTTCACACTTGTCAACTTTGTGGTGATTCATTTTATTTTTCTTATTTTTTTACTCTTAAATGTTTTTTTTTTAAGTTTATTTACACACAGACTTAATTCTATTTAAAACCAAAGACATATCAATGCATATAAAATTATTGCACCATTCACATATTTATATTTTTCTATTAATTTACTATGTTCTAAATGTATCTTGATTTTTAAATTTGATGAATTAATCAATTAATTATATTAATTTCAAAATTGTTTTTTAATCTCTTGATTTTTATTATATTAAACATTTTTTTTATAAAAATAGGATTTTTTTATACAAACTTGGTCGTTGACCTGAATATTTTATTGATAATTATAAATGTTTATCTCATTTTATTTCATGAATCATATTTTGAACAGGGAAAATCATTAAAAATGTTTTTTTATTTTCACAATATTAAAAATAGTAAAATAAAAATAAAGATGGTATTTTTAATTGTGAGAAAATTATTTAATTTGGAAATAAAGCAAAATTTGTATTAAAAGAAATTAATATATGTGCATTATTATTACTATAATGATTGTAATTATAATGATATTAATTATTAAATAAAAAACTATAATGACCATAAATTGTATTTTATAAAATTATAATGATAATAAGTTAAAAAAAATGTTATTAACAAATGTGCATGTCTAGAATTAAACTCTCTGGGAAGCCACCTTTAGAAAACCTAATACTACCTCTTCACCGGGTTTAGATTAAAGAATCTCAGTCATTCTTTCTACCGTCACCGTCTTCTGACCTCCATTGCTCGTGACTTTGTCTTCTGCCTTTTGTATTTACTCGCATCTGTAACATAATAGAACCTCTTGTATTTTTTGGATTCTGTATTAGTTGCTGCTTGTAGGGGCTTCGGTTTCCGAATTGATTCAGAAGCTCTAAAAATTTCAGGTATCGAATCGTTACTGACGTCTTCTATAGTTTACTTAGTGGTTTTAGTTAGGAGCTGAATCTCGATCATATTAGGTCAACGATTATGTGAACTTCGTGATTATGTGAACTCTATGTTTGTTGGTGTACGGGTGCAATCCTTTATGCGTGTGACGCATTTTGAAAATGCAAGCCGTCATGGTTTTCCAATTAGCAGGTTTTTGCTTTATTTTATCTAACATTGTGTGATATAGGATGTTTTGCCTTGTTTACAAAAGTCAGGTCATACCTCACAGTATACCTACGAACACAGGCGTATCTGTCCCCCTCCAGCCTTTAAAATCTTCACTAGTCTCTGAACAGATTGCAACCCATCTCACTTTTTCTCTCTCTACAAAAGATAAGCAACCTCTCTCATTTTGTGAGTGTTTGTGCTCCTTCACGGATTGTATATTATGCGTGATGTGAGTGTTAACTGTAGTTTCATGGATTGATATCATGCTGACTAGTTTCATTTCTAGTTTGATGTGAATCTTGAAACAAGACTTATGGTTGAAATGTTTAAGGGTTTGAATTTCAGTTTGTCCTATGAAATCAAAACAAAATTGTTCAAATCTGTCTGTTGGGTATTTTAGTAAAGGATTTCTTACATGCCTTTGATGACTGACTGATGGGCAATTATCTTTCTTCCTTCTTTGTCCTTTCCCTTTTGTTTCACTCTTAATCTAAAAGAAACTTTGGTCATTGTTCAAACAGAATGTTGTAGTTTTAATCGGTCTAGGGTCCTTTGGTTATTTCAGTTCAAACCTTCGAAATTCCGTCATCTCTACTTTTAGCTTTGTCAACAACCACAAAGTGTAGTAATAGTTTCATCTGACTTAAGAATATACTGAGGTGAAAGAGTTGCATTCTATGTTTTTAAATAAATTTTTTATTACAATTTATATATCCCTAGAAATTGGTATTGATTGATTTATTAATATCTGCATTTTGAAAAGGTATAGTTTACTGTTGCAAAAAGATGCCCCAATATACCCATGCTTGGTAGCAAAGCTTATTTCTCATCTTAAAACTAGTTTAAATGGTTTCATTGATATTTAGGGTGTTTGATTGTGTTTAATTTGGGTAGCTTGACCGGACAAGCTTGTTTTCAGTGTGATACATAATTACCTTTGTTTCTTTGCCCAATGATGTTTTTATAATAATTTGTATAATTAATGACCACTATAGGTATGGGAATCAGTAAAACAGAAGTAAACTTAAGGAGGTTGCTTGCAGCTGCGCCTCAGCAGCAAAGCCAGGCAAAACTTGCGCATGTAAGTCTGTATATATGTTTTGATTATTAATTTTAGAGTTAACAGCATTATGTCTAAAATCTATTTCTAATTTTCTTGACTTATATATTTGATTAATTTAGTCATTTATTAACTCTGGAATACACTAACTTAATCATGTGTTGACTCTGGCATCCTGCAGTATGTTGCTACTTTACGTGAACAATTGGAACAATTGGCTGAAGAAAGGACATCGGAGGGCTTACCAAGGTATTGTGTGTCTTTTTATTTACCATACTCATAGCTGTCATGGAATTATATGTGATGTTTATTTCTAAATCACATCCCTAGAATCCTGTCTATATGGTTTCAATTTCACTCAGACTTTCTGACCAACCTGACATTGAAACTCTTGTCTCCTCTTATTGGCCTGAGTCTTCATATTCTGTTGAGCCAGATGTAGATTTGCTTTAAGCTTGGCTAGCAAGGCATCTCGATTCTTCAATAGCTCTTGAATAGTGTGATTTTCCTTCTCCTTAGGATAATATTTAAACTATGATGAAAGGAGATGTTATACCAGTATTATGCCCAAGGTAGCATGTGTTGGTTTCCTGATTGGTGAAGGATCTTAAATACATCTCTAAACACTTATTGAGTTCCTCAGTTTGTCCATCTCTTTGAGGATGATATGCTGAACTCATGGCCAATGTTGTTCCTTGTAATTTGAATAGGTGCTGCTAGAATTTGCTAGTGAAAACCTTGTCTTTGTCAGTGACAATTGTTTTGAGTATGCCATGTAGCTTCATTATATTGTGCATGAAAGCTTCAACTACTTGCAAACTTGTATAATTAATTCTTGAGGGATGGAAATGACCATATTTTGAAAGTTTGTCAACTACCACCATTATGATAGTGTACCCCTTTGACAAAGGTAATCTTGTGATGAAATCCATGGTAACTGTTAGAATTATCATTAGGTAGTGGTTAGTAGTTGGTGGTTGTTTTTTTAAATGTTGTAATCCTATATATATATATATATATATGAGATCATAGAGTGGAGGTAAGCATCTCACTAAATTATAAATCTTCTTTTAACTCTCTTTACTCTCTTAACTTGGTATTTAGAGTAGATTGGTCCTGCTCTGTCTTTCCGGCCACCGTCCGATCATTTTTTCGGCCACTTTCCAATTACTTTCCGAGCAACCGTCCGACCTCCCGTCCGATCACTTTTTTGCTGCCGTCCAACAACTTTTCGACCACCTTCCAGTGACCTTCCGACCTCCGTTTATAGCTGTCTGCTGCTGCCATTCGTCAGTTTTTTTGCAAAGTGAAAATTGATACTTCCCTCTCTATCTAATTCTAGATAATGCATCAGCAGAAATGTTCTTTCTTCCTAGATTGTTTTCAATTTTGAAATCATAGCTAAGAAATTTATGAAGCCAATTTTGTTGCTTAGGTATTTGGATTGTTTGATCAGGAAGATTTCACAGCTTTTCTGATCAATTTTAATCAACAATTGGTGCCCCAACAGATAGTGTCTAAATTTGGCCAAGGACTTAGTGATAGCATAAAATTCTCTGTAGTGAGAAGATTGTTTTTGCATTCTAGGAGCTAGCTTTTTGGAAAAGAAAGCAATGGGGTGTTTGGCTTAGCACAACACCAATTCTAGTTCCTGATGCATCAGTCTCTAATGTGAATGGTTTGTTGAAATCAATGAGGGCTAGCACTGGTGCAGTAGTGACTGCAGTTTTCAGCAATTTGAAAGCATCAATGGCTTTGGCTGACTAGTCAAAAGCATCTTTCTTCAATAGGATGGTTAGAAGTTCAGTAATAACAACATAATCTTGATGAACCTTCTATAATATCTAGTGATACCCAAAATTCTCTCAATTGTTTGATATTTATGGGTTCTAGCCATTTCAATACAGCTGTTGTGTTTCAAATGTGCATTTAGACAGCTTTACATAGAGAATATGGTCGTGTGGTATCTTTAGTATTGGTTCTAAGTCATGTATATGTTTGGACCATGAAGGGCTATAGACCAAGATGTCATCAAAGAATACCGAAACACTTTTTTGCAATAAATCCTGAAAAATTTGATTCATCAATTGTTGGAAAGATGCAGAGGAAATTGTTCAGACAAATAGCATCACCAGACAATCATAATGATCCTAATGTGTTCTAAAAGTTGTCTTGTGCTTATCCTCTAGTGTGACAAGAATTTGGTGGTATCCAAGCCTCAGATCTAACTTTGAAAAGAACTGAGCATCCGAAAGTTCATCAATTAGTTCATCCACAAATGGCATAGGAAAGCTGTCTTTGATTGTGATTGAGTGCCCTGTAATCAGTACAGAAATTCCAAGTCCCATCCTCCTTCTTGACTAGCAGTGCAGGAAATGAAAAAGGGTTATGAATGAGTTGAATTATTCCTTCCTGCAGCATTTTTTGCACCATAGTCTCAATCACTGTTTTGTGGCCCTTCAATCAGTGGAATTGCATGATCTTGTGCCCTTTTAGGAGGTAGTCCTTTAGGTTTATTAAAAACCCCTTTGTAAGAATGTAGTAACAATATTCATTCAGGGTCTAAATCATATGGAATTTCTAGGAATTTATCTTCCTTGCAATTAGGTGGTTGTAGTTGCACAGTGAACAGTTTTGCTATAGCATTTGTTTGTTGTAATCTCTTGATGTGATCTTGTTGAGGCAATTGTGGTTTATCGCCATGAATTGTGACATATTGCCCATTGAGCAGAAATTTGGACTGAAGGCATTATAGTATGCTATATGAGGGCCTCATGTTGATAGCCTCGCTGCTCCATATCAAATCAGCACCTGCTACTAGCTACAAATAAACTGGCAGTTGCAATTTTTAACCTTGTACTTCAACCGAGATGCTGGTACTATGCCTTCTGCAGCCAAGGAATTTCCATTTCCAACCATAACTTGGAATCTAGGATCTGGCTCAACTGTCAGTTTCAGAAATTAGGCTATTCTTGGCTGCAGAAAATTGTCTGAACTGCCACTATTAAGTAGGATTTTCACTGTGTGGCCTTTGATTTTTCCATGAAATTTTATGGTGCCCAATCCACTTATCCCTTTTAATAGGTGGTGGTCCAATTCAGATGCCAAAGCTGATGTTTCTTCATTTTTGGTTATTGCAGAACTGTCTGTCAGATCAGGCTTCTCATTAAGTTGCAGTATCATGAAATGTGTATTAGGACATCTGCGTTGTGGAGTGAACATCTCATCACAAGAGTAGCATAGCCCTTTTTCTCTTTTTATTTTCATTTTTGTTGGGGTCATTATTTGACAGGGTCGTGTTGTTGTGGTGGATAATTTGGTTTGATTGGTGGTCTTGGTAGAAGAGGTGGCTGAGAACTGTGAATTTTAGGATAATTGTTAGAAGGATATAGGGGTTGGTTTGTAAGGTGGTTTTGGTTTGTGGGCATATTTTTCATCGTACAACTTAGTAAGTGCAATAGCTTTCAGTAGGGTTAAGGGACTTTTGGTTGACATCTCATTTAATATCTAATTTTAAACCACTAATGAAGCAATCCAACAATGCATCATAGCTCACATCATATACTCTATTAGCCAAGGACATAAATTTCATATAGTAGTCATTTACTGCATTTTGTTGGCTGAGTTTATAAAGGGTGCATCTAGGACAATCAAATGGAGAAGGTCCAAACTCTTGTTCTAGAGCTTTAGTAAATGATTTCCATGTTTGAAATGGTTTTGTTCTAGTGAGCATTTGAAACCATGGAACTACTTCCTTTTCCAAATGGATAACAACTATAGTAATTCTCTGATCGTGAAGAGTATCATAGAAATTAAAAAATTGTTCTGCCTTAAATTGAAGAACTTCGGAACCATTAAATTTAGGAAATTCTATTTTTACATTCCTTACTTGACATGGTTGTTTATCCCAGTGAGCATATTCAACACTCTTGGATGGAGTTCCCTCTCTGATTAATTCCTTCAGCTCATCAAGTGTGGCACAGGACCTCCCCTATAGTATCGTCACTGCAGTAGAGTTTAACCAAGTTCGGGATGGAATGGTGTGGTTCCTCTACGCCTAGGACATCAGAATATTGAACCGTGAACGAAGAAAGGCATGAGATAAAAACAAACATATTTGCTATTCATTGAGACCCTAATTCTTGACTGGAGGGGACACCAAAGGCCTCTGCCCCTTCCATCCCTTGGATAGATAGAGAGGGGGCAGAGTTTTTGGTTTTTTCATGTTGTCAAACACTATTCTCTGTAATTGCACAGAATGCTCCAAATCTCTCTTCTCTAAGGATGATACAGTCTGATTCAATTGTTGTATGTCATTTGACATCTCTTTCATTCAGGGTATTTCCGGCCATATTTTTTAGTTGCTAATAGAATGAAAGCACCAAATGTAACAATGTTACTTAAGGAAAATTGAGTGTAGCAGAGAATAAAGAGAACACAAAAATTGAATGAAAATTGAGACTGTAATTGTATAAAGAGAACTGACACAATAAAATTTTATTTCTCATTTCATTTACATGTAGCTTGCTCTACAAAGAACAGAAACAGTTACAGCCAACTGTCACATGCTGAAAACTAACTCAGTTCAATATTTGCACATAAATTATTATATTATATTCTCTAAAAACTAATTTAGTTGATTATTATTATTTTTTTCATCTTCTTCCTCCCCTGCATAGTCCATTTTCTTTGTTTTTGTAACTTATAAATAAATTAATGTTATTATATTCCCCAACTTTTTTGGTGTATGTCTACCGCATGTGTGTGGATTCATTTGTCTGTATATAAGCTCTACTCTGGTTATGCAGGATTTCGAAGGCTACATTGAATGATTACTCAGAGAAGGTTGAAGCCATTGCATCCAATTTGGTTAACCATGTGGTATGTATTTGTGAATTAATGTAACCTTTAGAGATAATATAGTATGAAAAAGATCTTTAAACCAAATGACTAAACAGTTAAGGTCTGTTTACATAATCGTATCTTGTAAATTTTATGGGTGGAATTTATGGATTTAAATTTTTTACAGGAACTGGTGAAATGACTAATATTTCATTAAGGTAGAATAATAACAGTTTTTTTAAAGAAAAAGGAGAAAATTGAAAGGATGAGCTAGAATAAGAACAGTTTTTTAAGTCAAACAAAGAATTCCCGCATTTTCATCAATAACTAAATAAACTAATACTTGGTTCGAAACATTACTGTTGTATCCCCTATGATTCTGTCTCCACAATGTAAAATGTATATTCAGACATGTGCTTATAGTGTAATAGCCACCAAAATTGTTATAAGTTTGGGTCATCAATATTTGTTTTTATGGTGATACAATATATAAAATTTAAATTATACACTTTATAAAAAGTAAAAATAAAAAAATTGTGCTTAATCTGTTGTCTAAAAGTATGCCAATCCTACAAACTTAAGGGTAAGGATCTGCTTGGTTAAAGTTAAGTAAGTAGATAGTGGTCAGTCTGATGGACATTTTATTATGGACACCAACTTTACACTTGCTTGATATAACAAAAATACTAGCTAGTTTATTTTGGTATAATAACATTTTTAGTTAAAAAATAAAGTATAATAGAAGATATCTTCATCCTCAATAATGAGGATTATATATTGTTAGATAAGAATGTATTGAAGAGATAATACTTTTGAAATTAAAGAAAGTTATGCAAGAAAATTATTTGAATATAACATGTCATTTCTATGTCTATTATTCTGATATGGTGTATTAAAATTTAAAATTAAAGTAAGGTTGACTAAATTTTAGCAATAATGCTTGTGAGGAATAGAAATTATGATATACTTGGTGCAGTTGGCTTACATAGATAGAAAAAATAGATTCACTAAAGCCTTTTATTCACAAGTAGGCAACTCAAATTTAAAATTTAGAGGTGGATGTTAGATGAAAATATAAAACTGCTTGGTGGTTAGACAAGCAATACGGGATAGTTGCAGGGCTTAACATAAACAGGGAAAAAAGGCAGAAGAGAGGTATTCTGAATTTGTTATTGGAGAACCAAGCACTAGCTCAGCAGTAGCAAGAAAAACCCTTCGTTGAAGGTGGAACGCCTTGGATGAAGTTTTTTTGTCCTGTTAAATTCTATAAAGTGAATAAACCTTTGAATATTTGTTCACTTTCTCTAGTTTCTCTCCATTTCTCAGCACTTTTGGCAATATTGCATATTTACTTTGGATCATAACTTGATGGTATTGGAGAACCAAACATACTTAGTTGTAGCACGGAAAACCCTTTGTTGAAGGTGAAAGCCTTGGAGGAAGTTTTTTATTTTTATTTTTTCTGTGAGATTCAATAAAGTGAATTAACCCTTGCATATTTGTTCACCTTCTCTAGTTTCTATTGCTCAGCAGTTCTTCTTGGGGGCTCATAAGGCATTTTCACTTTTGATCATAACATTTGTTCAAAATCATTTTAATTTTTTAACTCCATCCTCTTTTTTCCCACATATATAATTATCCTTTTAGGATTTATTACACAATGGAGAAGATCATAGTACATTCACTATTTGTTTGTAATACAATCAATCATAATAATGAGGTAACCTAAGATCTCATGCATATCTACACCCTCGCTACTAGGCAACCATAGCGGGTTATAATAAGTTCACTATAGCATTTGAAAATTGCTATATAAAATATTAACATTTAATGGCTTGAATTTTTGTCACTTTGTTCCAATGCATCATGAAGCCATAAAAAAATTGTTCCTTTTTGGTTTTTCCTTGTCATGTATTTTTAGTTTTAGCCAAATAGGCACAATAATTTAACCACAGTTTTTTTAACCCAGACTGATGACACACAAGAAAACTCTTCTGAAATTGAGGAAAAAGAACAGATACCCCTTTCTTCTGGATTGAGAAGAAGGCCTGTGTAAGCTATAGTTAGCCTTTCTTACTAATACATTTTGTAGGCTTTTTTACTGTTGCTCATCTGATTCATTGGACAGACCCGTGTCAAGTACCGAAGATAGAGCACACGAGCTTGCTGAGACTGACAATACATCATCACCTGTCAAACTGGATGCTGCTACACGTGCACTCATTGAAAAGCACAGGTACTGCTTTACTTGAGTTGTTATTTAAAGTTTATGTAATGGTGGGTCAATAGACTCAGTACTGCTTTGATGATGAGTCCATAACTTACAAACCTTGTGTTCATATATGTTAACGTGTCCGCAACAGCAAAGTATATTTTTCTTCAGGTCAAGCACTGCATATTAATGTCAATTGTTACATAGTTAGTGACTGGTTACCAGTTACCATATGTTACCGGCTTAATATGGTGGACTACTAGGTCATTTATATTTGGGAATTTATTTGGTCATCATTGACAGTCCTCAGCATGTTTCTGAATCACTATAATTATGATACCATAGACAATTGCTGTAAAATTATGTATGCAATATGTATTAGATCATAAATTTTATAGTCATTTATGCTCACTCTCTATAAGCTTTGTATTTATTGTGCGTTACGTATTTTTCTGCACTCAATTATTTTATTTTGTCCACTTTAATACTCTAGAATGCTTCAAGAAGATTTGACTGATGAGATGGTGGTGTTGGCGAAACAACTCAAAGAGAGTAGTCTCATGATGAGCCAGTCCCTTCAAAATAATGAAAAGGTTTGATTCTCGTATTTTCATTCAACCGCATGTCTAACTGCTAAACGGTTGCATGAGATGGTGATGCTAACTAAATGTATCATAGTGAATGGTGACAGTGAAGGAAGGGGATTATTTGTGAATACCTTACCTTGTGACAGTGGTGTTGTAGTCAATGCAGTTGTCATCCAGGACAGAGTTTCTTACAAGCAAATCTTCTTTTATCTCCATTGAAGTTTTATCTTATTATTTTACAATTAAAATATATCTCTTCTAAGGTGATCTTGATAGGAGCGAGTTACAATACAGATGCAGCAATCCATATACTCTGGTGTTTTAAATGCCCCGATATGAATATATGTAAAATGGAAGGCAGTCCGATTATTTGGATTGAGTATTCTTTGTATGATCGTGTTATTATTACATTAATCTAGTTTTTCATCTTCTTGAAAGTTCGTCTTAGATATATTTTTCGTATTGCGGCATATGGCTATAGCGGTGATGTAATATTACTTTTACATCAACCGAGGGCATGTTATAATGTTGATTCGATAGTCATGGCTCATAACCTTGTTTTTAAATTGACGAGTGTCTCAAATTGGGAGTTTGAAATAACGACGTGTTAACCTAATGAATTGATTGTGGCTGGCTTGCAGATACTTGATTCTACCGAGAAGGCTATTGAGCATAGCTTGGCGAGCACCGGTCGTGCCAATGTGCGAGCAAAGGCAATCTACGCTCAGAGTTCCAAGAGTTCTTGCTTAACATGGCTTGTGATGTTTGTGATGACATGTGTATTTGTCATGGTTATTCTTGTAATCCGTGTAACATAGCGTAGTTCTGTTTCACTGGTTAAAGGAAATAACTTCCAATATAACTTTTCCCTTGATGTAAATTTTATTTTCCGGACCCGCAGATAATTAATTTACAGAATGTTGACACTTGATTAAAAGAAGCGAAGAAGTCTTTCTGAGGAAGTGTTATAAATGAGTTTTTACCATAGTTTCATGCTGTTTCTTTTTAATTAAAACATTTTACTTATTCATTTCTTAATTTGTGTCCTTGGAACACTCAAGACTAGAGTTCAAGTATTAGTGAATCAAACTGAATCATGAACCACATTGAATCGAGTTAAAATTCGGATATTTTTCAGCCGTTTAGTAATTGAGTCTATTTTTATTACTTCGTTTGGAACTATATCGTTCACGAGTTCAAGTCAGAGAACTCCGTTTCGAACTCCGAGTTCAAGTTGGACTTCATTTTCTGTTATCAATGGTAATCGTCTTCTTTCTTCTAGCCATCTTTTCCACTGCGAACCCTAAACCCAAATCAAAGCTTCGCAATACCAAGTTCAACACTTGCAAAGCCCATTCGTATCTCATGGTCATCGGTTGTTTTATCGAGCTTTGTCCACACGGATTCTTTCTACTATTGCACCGTTGGTTAGGTTCAGTAGTCAAAAGTTAGTTCAGTTAGAATTTTGGAGCACAATGCACTGATCAATTGAAACAGCTTCATTTGGTTCGATGATTTTTTTTGGCTCGGTTTGAAAAGAATTGTATTTTAATTGATTCGGTTAAAAGAAGATTTCCATTATATTTTATACATGTTATGTTGTGTTGATGCAACTAAATCTTACCTTCTCAAAAAAGAATTGTGATATTATTTTGTACCTTATATGATGGAGGTACACATTATTTAGAAACTGATAATTTTGAATTATTTAATATGGTATAGAAACTGAATTCCGTTAAATCTGGTTAGAGATAGAAGTTTATGTATAAACTAGTTATCAATTTGTATTTTATTTTAACATCATACAAAAGTTAATTATACAGGAAAAGTTGCGCAGCTTTGTGTGTTGTGATGGTTGTCCATAAATTTTTAGTTTTGCTAATTTATAAAATTGATTTAGTTAAAAGTGAAGTTATCATTATTATTAGAATTCTTTTTTTTAATTCATAGAATTACAGTGCCTTAACACTTTTTTTTTTATAAATCATTGTAATGTTTTTAAGACATATAGTAAAAGAATATATGATTACTCATAATTGATTGCTCATAGCATGTCATTGGAATTCAGTTTATCTAGAAGATTGGTGTCGTAATAAGAAGATAAAAGCAAAAGTTATCACGGCAAATCTTTTTGACAAACTGGCTTAAGGTGTGAGGTAATGCAACTCAAATACCATTTTGTTTGCAAAATATTAATTTCATTCATTTTTTGTGAACTTCTTGTCAAATTCTCCTCTCTAATATTCACGGCCATGCTGAGAATTGTAGTGAACAAGCGACCGATTTAATTGGCCAACACCAAAAAATGAATATTCAATTCACATGATTATTTTCACTGCATTTTCTTAGAACCTTCCTTCCTTTGTTTCCAACACGTACAAGGACTAAAGTACAACTGTTACTGGAGCAGCAAGTGCTCTTCAAAGAACACGTAGCAAGTAATACTTTCACTCATGTCACTATAAAACAAAGTCAGACACGCCTCTCAAAATTTCTTTCTCATTTTGTGCTTTTCTGCTGAGGTAACAGCAGAAACAACTCAATGGGGATCTGCTGGAGTGTTCAATCACGTTCTCCGGTCGATCACCGCAACCGCAGCACTGCCGCCAACCCCAACAATCAATCAGGTAGACCAACATGTCAACAACACTTTTCGTGTTTGATTCTTAAAATTATCGAACGGCTTCATGCTAAAAATATGAGTTTGTTCATGCATATAATATCAAATATTCCAAGAAAGTAGAAAAAATATGCGTTTGTCCTTTTGATGGTTTGGTTTTCTTGTTATTGCTTTGGTTGCTAGTGTAAGTGCATAGCCATTTCATCATTATTAAAGACAATTCATCGAGTCAAGCATAAAAGTCAACCTGAACTTGCAGCCAATCTATCGCCAATTCCTACAAGCCATGTAATTTGAAACATAGAAGACACTTGGTATTAGCAATAACTCATCATGAAGTGTTTGATCCTGTCAATTCGGGTTTAAAATTGGAATAACAAATTTTTTGCTTTCTTGTTTCATTGTTTCAGGGAGTTTTCAGTTTTCCGTTGGTCTCAGCAACAAAAGATTAATACAGAATGGTAATTCTACTTCTCTTGGGCATAGCAGCCACTCTGGAGGAATCGGCAGGTTCTTTGGACCAAGTAGTAGTAATACCTATTCAACAGGCAATAACACTAGCACATCCTTTTGGGGCACTGAGAATAGCCAAGCCTCTGGAGTGAGGGATGAAGATGAGAGGGGCCAGATCTTGGATGTTGTAGACTTGAGAGAATTTACCGTGGCAGAATTGAAGGCAGCTACCAAAAATTTCAAAGATGACACTGTGATAGGAGAGGGGGGATTCGGTAAAGTATACAAAGGTTTGATTAGAGGTGAGGGGTTGACCATTGCCATCAAGAAGTTGAATTCTGGAAGCAAGCAAGGAATTGTGGAGTGGAAGGTATCGGAATTATTAACACTTCAAAATTAGGGTAACACATTTTATTGGTATGTGGCCAACATTTCATATTTATATTGATGTTGATGCTCTTTCTTTGTGCAGTCAGAGCTTACTTTCTTAGGGAGGCTTTCTCATCCCAACCTCGTTAAGTTGTTGGGATTTGGGCGACAGGATAGCGAACTTTTTCTGGTGTATGAATTTATGCCTCGTGGCAGCATGGATAACCACCTATTTGGAAGTAAGTGCTGATGCTGTTGATGACACCCACAAAAATAATAAGATCTTTCCATCCATCATGTGTACCAATTTGGGAAAATTGATTGGTCCTTTTAACCCATCTATGCACTTTATTTTGCTTCTGCAGGAGGAGCAAATGTTCGGCCACTTTCTTGGGACACAAGGCTAAGAATTATGATTGGAGCAGCTAGGGGGCTGCATTTCCTTCACTCCTTGGAGAATCCAATTATATATAGAGATTTTAAACCCTCAAATATACTACTTGACCTGGTAAATTTCATTTTATTGTTGGGGCATTGAATCCCCACGATCACATTTTGCTCATCTAAAATTCATTTCTCAAAATTGGAGCATGCGTGCTATTAGAGTATTATTGTTTATGCCAGAAAAATCTTACTAATTTTTGCTTCTCTGACAGACATATACGCCTCGGTTATCAGACTTTGGCTTAGCCAAATCTGTTACATCACCTGATCAGAGTCACGTATCAACAAACGTTGTGGGAACACACGGCTATGCTGCTCCTGAGTACGTTGCAAAAGGTATTATCAACAAAAAATTGTCTTAATTTCCCTTCATAAACCTCTAGTGTAAACGTGGCATGACACTAAATGGTCTCATCATGTCAATCGGTAGGTCATTTGTACGTGAAAAGTGATGTGTATGGATTTGGAATTTTTCTGGTGGAGTTGCTGACTGGGAAGAGGATTAGTGATATAAAACACCTGTGTGAGAAAACGTCCTTGAGGGATTGGATGAGAAGAAATCTTCTAAATAGAGGGATTATAAGAAGCAATATGGATGCAAAGTTGGAAGGGAAATATCCATCCAACTTAGCTTTACAAATAGCTCAACTAGCTCTCAAATGCATCCAAACAGAACCCAAAGTGAGGCCATCAATGAAAGAAGTTGTTGAAAGATTGGAACAGATTGAAGCAGCAAATGATAAACCAGCTGATAACAGAAAGCGGGTTAATAGTTCTCGAGTTGTTCAACAACATGGCCGTCCAGATGGTAGTTGATTGAATTCAACCCACCAACACCTTCTTGCATAGTCTACAAAGTTTACTTGTATATTTATAATTTTATCTTCTTACTTCTTCCTTAGTTTTGTAATTTTCATATAATTTATGATCATTTAATATATTTAAGTATTGTAATTTTCATATAATTTATGATTTTTTTTCTTTTAAACTTAACGATCATTTAATATATTTAAGTATATATCTACAATGGTATCATTTTACCATTTTATCTTTTTTTTTATTTATTTATTATTTATTAATAATATATTATTTAAACTCTAAAATCAATATAATCAAGATGCATTCCCGTACGTTCTTGCAACTCATGGATTGAGGACTGGAAGATGATATTGCTAGAAAAAGTGCCTTTGCTCCAGTGGTCTGGTGGAGTTGATGTTGTGTACTTCACCATACACTCAAAGTAAAAGGATCATGGAATGTCTTTGGCCACGCCTGTGAGACTCAGCATTTCGTGCACCCCAAAAGTAGGAGAAAGAGACTTCAAACTTCACTGCTATTTTGATAAGAAACCAGGTGGCGTGGTCCACTTAATTGTTCTTGCAGTTTGTGTTGTATCAATCCATGAATGTTGAATATTTATTCTTTATGTAATTATTTCAATTTCTTACATGGTTTAGATGTTCATAAAGTTGAATAGATAAGGCGCACTACGGATTATTATATAAAGTTGTTAGATTTGGTCAAAAATTAAATTCTCAACATAATTGACAGTGAAATCTATTTTAATAATTTCGTTTAATGTTCTTTTTTGGTCATTTTGTGATATTTTTTATTCACTGCACTACCCTAGGACTTCAAAAATCATACAACCTTTTAAATAACTCACTTTTATTAATATAATAATTTATAAAATGATTGAATAAAAATAAAAATAAAGTAAAATTATTATTATAATATTAAAAGAGAGTTATTTATAGGAGTTGTATGGATTTGGGTTGTCAAAGTATCATTTTTCTACTTCAATTAACCTTTTATTTTTCCTGATCTATCTGAAATCTTTTTTTTTTCTTTATCTTCTCAATGGCACAAAATTTCTTATCTTGAATTATATGGTAACACATTGAATTTAATATTCTCATTCTAACCTTTTTTTTCTCATGTTATCTCTTTATTAAGGTCTAAAGTTCATATATACACACATATATATATATATATATATATATATATATATATATATATATATATATATATATATATATATAAAATAATATTTTTCGTTGAACGCGACATATACTTGTTGCAAAAATAACCCTTCATATAAAAGGTATTGTCCATTTTATTTTCTTCAGAGACAAATTTAAAACTCTTCGAGATTTCTTATAAAAACGATCAAAATGTAGTATTATGAAATAAAATAAAAGTGAAATAGGCGAAAATATTTTTATTATTTCTTAATAGAATATGATTTTAATTTTATTTAAAAAAATAGATGAAATAAAAAAATTTCTTTCATTTTTTCCATTTTATAATCCAAATCAACAAAATAAATAAAAATAATCTCTAATATTTATGTTAAGAATTATTTTGTTTAGATCATATACGTCGATGTTATATTACATCATTATAGTAATATATATATATATATATATATATATATATATATATATATATATATATAATATGTTATGTAATACTAGATATAAAAGTGATAGTTTTTAATTTTACAAAACTAAAAAATAATGAAAAGTTAATCAAAATTCACTTATTTCACAACTAAAATCTTATTCAAAGTCTTTCATTTTATTTTTTTTATTGCTTGGATAGTTGACCAAGACGAATGCTAACTAAGCATACTACTGCGAAATGTAAAATTATCTTTGTCTGGGGCTTTAGTGGAAAAATGTTCCCAATTAAGTTGTTTACTGGTTTCACGTTGAATTGCTCTTCAATATCCCATTTTATGGTATCTAAATTTTGGTAGTTTTATAAAATTTCATCTCCAAATAAAATGAGTTTCACTATATATGGTGTATCAAAGTGTCTCACGTTTCGATGTTCAACATTATACTATGCAGTACTTATTTAGAAGCTTATTCATGACTATAATGTTAATGCCATAATAGGAAATTTTCATCCATTCAATTTATATTTGTTTGGAAATAAAAGTGTATGGAAGAAAATCTTGTTTCTTGAAGGATTGCATCAAATGCTTATAAAAAAATTAATAAATTATTAAACTAATATAATATTGATAATCCATATCAAATTTGATAAAGAATTATCAAATATCTTTCTCTCTAAAAATAATAAATAAGATATTATGATAATAAAAGGAAATAGAAAAAAATAAATTAAAACAAAATAACAAGAATTAAAATTAATTTATAATAGAATAATGATACAGTTAAAATAATTAGATTTTATAAAAATAAAATAAAGTACTTTAAATTAAATTTGAAATTTGACTAAATAAAATTCTGAATAAAAAATTACTTTAAAATACAATAATGTAGACATTAAATTTTTTTTTTAAAAGATAAACATAAAATTAAGTTGAGAATTGCACGCGGAATTAAGTAACAGAAATTCAAACAGTAAAATAAACAATGGTTCCAAAAATTAAATCTACATGTGAATGTAAATGTGTGAATAAAATTATATTTTAATTTAAAAAATGAAACAAATTGAATATTGAAATTAAATAAAATTGATAAACAAATGGATAATAGAAATTAAATTGAGGGTAGAATGAATAAAATAAATTCAATAATATAAAACTGAAAAAATTAATAAACATGGAAAATTAAATAACAATAGAGAACAAACAAAAAAGAGTTGTATATTTAATTAAGCTCGTGGAATTAAAAACTAAACTAAAACAAAATAGGAATGAAAATAAAATTGAAAAGAATGGGGAGAGACAAAACATTGGTTCTCACTTTAAAGAGGAAGATTACGTTCTTATGCTCTCGTAATGTTTCTATTTATAATGAATTAACAAAGAGAAAATAAGTTAAAAATTAATTATAATAAAATTAAATGTTTTCTCAATTAAAAATTTGTAATACTAGATTATTGTACAATGAAATTTTTTTGAAATTGATTAGAGTAATTCATATTCTTTCATGATTTGAGTTGAAGTTGCGTTAATTTGTATTTATTTCTTAGTTTATGTCGTTTTTAATTTAGTTTAATTAGATTTCCACAAAAGTTAATTTGATTAATTCAAAATTTATAATTTATTCGCAAAGAAACTACACAAACAAACTTAAAATTTTGAAAAAAAAAGAAACTCAACTTTATATAAAGTTTAATATAAATTTAAACTTTTATTTCTATCAATTTAACCCATTTCAGGTTACCTTCCTCAAAAAATAAAAATATAAACTATGAATATATGAACGTATATTTTGATAAAAAACTATGCAAAATATAATAAATTAATAAAAATTGAATTATGATATGTTTTGAAAAAATATGTTAATAAATAATTTATAAAGAAAATAATTATCTTAAAAAATAGTCTTACAATAATAATAAAAAAAATAATAATAATAATGAAAGAAGTGACATACATCGAAAATTTCTCCCTGCCCAACATGACATGATTAGCAAAATCATTGCATTTACATGATGCATTCTTGGAGGCTTCCTTTGTTCCCACCACATTGTTAGTGGTCTCTTACCGTGACGTCTATTCCTCTTCAAAGGACAAGTAACAACTGCTTTTTGGATACATTTCTCTCTTTTTCTTTCTCTGATTTTGTGCCAAGGAAAGAGCACAAACAAGTCAATGGGGAACTGTTGGAGTCTTCCATCAGGTTCTCGTGGCGCTGATCATCCCAACCCTAATACCGTCCCCATGGCGAACAACCATTTAGGTAAGCCAACATGTTAATAACACTTTTATTATTCATCCGCAGAATGTCATGTCAAACACATTCATATATATGATCTCAAATACGACATGTTTTTGCCTTATGGTTCTGTTTTTTTGTTTTAATTTCTAATTGCAAACATAGGTGCATACACTTGTTATCAGTTTTTTAAACAACTCTACAAGTCAACCTGAATTTCATAGTAGAACAATTGCAAATTATAGGTAAGACCATCACCAGGGAATCCCCAATTCTCGCATGCCGTCTAATTTAAAACATGCCAGATATTCCTTGGTATTACCAATAGTTTATGAAACATTTGATCCTGTCAATTCGTATTTAAAAGTTAAGAGCATCGTTTTTTGTTACTTTCCATAACAAAGTTTGTCTTTCTGAGACGATGTATCAGGGAGTATTCAGTTCTCTGCTGGACTTAGCAACACGAGATTAATACAGAATGACAATTCTAATTCTCTTGGGCGTAGCAGTCAAATTGGAGGAACCAGTAGTCTGTTTGGGCCAAGTAGTAGCAACAATCACACATCAGGAAATAACACTAGCACATCATTATGGGGCTCTGAGACTAGCCAAGCCTCTCGAGTTGGACATGGAGAGAAGTTTCCTCTTGGTCAGATCTTGGATGCTCCAAACTACAGAGTATTTACTTTGGCAGAATTGAGGGCAGCGACCAAATGTTTCAGAGCTTGCAGTGTGATAGGAGAGGGGGGGTTTGGTACAGTATACAAGGGTTTGATTAGAGGTGAGGAATTGACTATTGCCATCAAGAAATGGAATCCTGGAAGCTTACAAGGATTTGCGGAATGGCAGGTATTGTCATTAATATCATTCTGAAATTAGGACTAAACCTTTTGTTGATTATCTTCTTTGTGCAGTCAGAGGTGAATTTCTTAGGGAGGCTTTCTCATCCCAACCTAGTTAAGTTATTGGGATTTCGGCGAGAGGATAGTGAGCTGTTCCTGGTGTATGAATTCATGCATCGTGGCAGCTTGGATAACCACCTATTTGGAAGTAAGATATGCTACTGGTGGTAGCAGCATGCATACTAATTTTGGGGAATTGATTTGTCATTTTCTCTGATTTATGCGCATAATTTCTCTTCTGCGTGCAGGAGGTGCAAATGTTCGGCCACTTTCTTGGGATACAAGGCTAAAGGTTATGATTGGAGCAGCTACGGGACTGAACTTCCTTCATTCCATGGAAATGAAAATTGTACATAGAGATTTTAAACCCTCAAATATACTCCTTGACGAGGTTAATTTTAACTAGATTTGTTTGAGTAACTTTTCTTCGTTTCTCAACGTAGTGCTTCCATACTGTTGAAGAATTCATGGTGGTGAAAGATAAAGTCTTCCTAATTTTTGCTTTTGTGACAGACATATACGGCAAAGTTATCAGACTTTGGCTTAGCCAAATCTTTTACTTCGCATGATCAGACTCACGTAACAACACGGGTTATGGGAACAGGAGGCTACGCTGCTCCTGAATACATGGCAACAGGTAATATCAACAATTTTCTCTTAAACCTTTCATAAACCTCTACTGGAAACGTGACAAGATACTAAGTCTTCTTATGTTTATCGTGTAGGTCGTTTGAAAGTGAAAAGTGACGTGTATGGATTTGGAATTGTTTTGATGGAGATGCTGACAGGGAAGAAAATGTTTGATATAAGTCGCTTGTGCAAGCAGAAGTCCTTGACGGATTGGCTTAAATCAAATCTACTAAATAGAGGGAAAATAAGAAGCACAATGGATGCAAAGTTGGAAGGCAAGTATCCAACCAACTTAGCTTTACAGGTAGCTCATCTAGCTCTCAGATGCATCCAAACAGAACCCAAAGTGAGGCCATCAATGAAAGAAGTTGTTGAAAGATTGGAACAGATTGAAGCAGCAAATGAGAAACCAGCTGATAACAGAAAACGGGTTAATCGTTTCCAGTTAGTACAACAACATGATGAGTCAGATATTGTCAATTGAATTGATCCCATCAGCACCATATTCCTTTGAAACCGATGTATTGTGGACTTGAAGAGCATATTGCTAGAGTGCCTCTGCTGCAGTGGCCTAGTATAGTTGAATGGGAAATAACATGTTCAAGTTTAACCCAACTTTCTACACTAACAACTATAATAATAGTCTTCTTTAGCTAAATCAATAGAGGTTGGTGACTGCAATTTCCTCTGCAAACTGCAAATTCTAAAGAAATCAGCTGTGTGCAGAAAGTCGTGTCACCAAATTTTTATCAGCCAAATCCTAAGTCATAATATTTTTTTCATTTTTAATTTTATTAGTTTGATTTCTTTTTCAAATATTATTGAGTATTTGATAAGTGATTCCTTATTAATGGACACGAATCAACCCTATAAAAAAAATAATATTATGTTTACCTTAACATCTTAAAATATAAAATTATAAGTTTTTCTTGATTTTAAATTATTCACTTTTTTATTTTTATTCAATTTAATATTTCACTCACAATTAGAGTATCAACCGACATTATAATAATACAAATAAGATATATATTATTCAATATCTCATATATTAATTAGAAATATCACCAATTTATAATATGCAATTGAGATGTAAAATCTTATTTTATAAATCAATCTTGTAAGAAATTAGACATTTTTTAATTTCTAAACGAGGGTGTGTAAAAGATTTATATAAACTAAAAATATAATCAACTTACAAATTTCACCTTATAAATTATTTTATAGATAAAATCAAATATTTTTTCATTTTTAATTATTTTTTTAATTGTATATGAATAATTCGCTAATAGTTTTATAAAAAAATTGTACTTTTCTAAAAATATACCTAGGTGGAACTACGAATTTACGTGAGAAAAAATATATAATAATTAATTATCATATAAAAATTTGATGAATGTGTTCAACATTATTAATTAAGTTTTATTTCATCATCTATTATCTTTTTTCTCTTTAAAAATAGTCTATAATCTTATTTTTCAACATCTTTAAAACTCAATCTTTTTTTTTTCATATTTTAACACAAAAATAAAACATTATAAAATATTAAAATAACTAACTAATTTATGTACATCAATATTTTATATTTTTATACTACACCGGATAATTTGTTATAATAATAAACAAAAAAAATTAAATTTAATTCTTTCTTTTTGTTACTTCAAAATAATTATTATAAGATATCTTCTTTAATTTTTTTAATTTATTTTCTTATGTCTTTAATGTAAATAGAAGAAAAAAAAATTAAAACTAATGAAAAAAAATCTTTGAAATTTTATATTGTAAGGTGAAACAATTAAAGAAAAGAATTATGAAAGTGATCCAGTGGTAAAGAAAAATATATAAAAATAAAATGAGTGCAAGATTAAAAAAGAGAGTTGAGGTGGATAAATGAAAAGGTAAAAAAATTTAAAAATAGAATAAAAAAAGAGAAAAAAATATAAATAAAAAATTGTGTAAAAGAAAAAATTATGATATTTATTATAAGAATATAAAAAATAAAAATTATTTTTTATTTATATTTATAAAATAATTTTTATTTATTTTTAAAATAATAATTTTATATAAAAAATTAATAAAATTTTGGTAGGGACGTGACCCTATACAAGCCTACCTTAAATCCGCCCTTGTATCTAAGTATAACTTCAGTTAAAAAACACAAAATTAAAGTATATAAAACGATTTTTTAATAAAAAAATTAAAACTATTATTTAAGATAAGACTTTTTCTTGTGCATTTATACTTAACTTAAATCTTTAATTTGAAAAGAAATTATCTACTTCACTACTTTGTTTTTTTTTTTTTTTATGTTTAAATGCACGTATTAGATAATTTTATCCAAATAACAACATTACATATAATTTGATTTGAACTCATACGAAATACTCGTTCTAAAATATAATGTATGGTTCAGAAAGTAACTCTTCAACCTAAAATATAAAAATATTTTACATAATTCAAATGAGTGAAAAATCCGTCTAAATCTAATTTTAATTTTTTTTTTATTAATTTAAATTGGTTTCGATCGTATTTTTAATGAGTCTGGACCTGAAGAATAGAGTACTATAATAACATGATTTCAAAAATTAATGGGGATATATAAAATCAGTATAATACCGACTTAATCAATTAACAAAATAGGATTTAGGGTGAAACCTGTTCTCGGAAGGTAAAGTAACATACACAACCATGACAAAAAAAAAACTTCATTATTTTATATTGAAGATTTAGATTTATTTTATGTAAAAGAGATATAAGATAAGAAATATAGGATGCAAGAAGAACTATCCAAATTTTTTGTCAAATATCAGAGGTGTTCAAATAAGTGATAAACTAAAAAAATTGATACATTTTTTTGTGACAATTTTTAAGTTCCAACACTTTTTATATTCTCGGAATTTGATGGACTATAAAAGGGTTTTTTTTTTTCCAAAAAAGAATCCACACAACAGATAAACACCCCTAAACAAAACAGTTGGATTTAAAGTACAAATAAAGAAATCAAGTTTATTGAATTAAAATATAAGTAAAACTAATTTAATGTTACTGTATTTTAAAAATAATCTTATCTTTAATTCTGAGCACCATCTTTATTAGAAATTATTAAGAAGAGTTTAGAAAATACAGTTATTGATTTTATAAAAATAAAATAATATTAACTTAACTAACTGTTTTAACCAAGAAGTTTTGTTAGGTTAAACTGTAATTGAATATGATATTCATTCTAATGATCAAACATATATCTATAATCCCATATTATAAACATGTTATAAACTAAATGCGAAAGCATACCTGAATTGGCCATAATGACGATATTCTTTGTAGAGCACTTTTGATTTGATCTTAAGGTCTTCCACCTGAAGAGTACATGTATTTCCCTCTTGATTTTCTTTCTTGATGGGATAGAAAGAAAGGAACGAGACTGTAACTTCGTTCTGTCTGTGTGCTCTCAGAAGGGGACCATGACCCTTTAAATAACCAAAATTAGGTTAATTACTTAAGTTTTAGTATTTTCAATTTGGTCACTCATCAAATTAGAAATTACTCTATGGTCTCTACACAATCATATTTTCATGACATATGCCTTTAGTCAAAACTTTAATTTATTCAGATCACTTTATTATTTGGCATAATAAATAATGACCCTAACACATTTAAATATGTTTCATATATATACATGACCCAAAATTTGCCAACAATCTCCCACTGGTCACAAGTATATATGTCTTTACAACCTTACAAATGTGTTAGACTTTATGAGCTCAAAATTGTCATTATATTCCTTTAGCATATTCCTTTAGCATATTCCAAAAGTCATGTCCATTAATCATATCAGGATATAGAACAAAACCAGCTTTTCATTGCATCATCGCAACTAAAACCAACAATGATTACTCATCCTGACATAACCAAATGACATGGATTCATCATAAAATGTGTAACATGAAAAATTACGTGAATGTGACTTGTACACGTCTATTTTCAACTGGTCCAAACTTTAACTTATCGATATCGATATAGTAACCTTAATGTACAAAGTGTAATGAATGAACAAAAAAACCGCATATCTATAGATAACCAAATATGTCCAAAAACAATGTATACATATATTAAATTAAACATAGAACATAAAATATATGAAAATGACTAACTCCCACTAAACCACAAATTCCTCAAACTGTAAAACACCCATGTGAGCAACATGCTCATGAAAGACCTTGGGCGGAAGTCCTTTAGTTAGAGGATCTGCTATCATGGAGTTTGTCCATAAATGTTCTATGGAAATCTGTTCACTCTGTACTCTTTCCTTAACAACTAGGAACTTAATGTCAATATGTTTTGACTTAGTCGAACTTCTGTTGTTGTTGGAATACAATACGGCTGATTTGTTGTCACAATATAACTTAAGTGGTCTTTCAATACCTTTCACAATTTGCAGCCCTGTGACAAAATTTCTCAGCCATATTCCGTGATTCGAGGCCTCATAGCATGCTACAAATTCTACTGCCATAGTGGATGAAGCTGTAAGGGTTTGCTTGACACTGCGCCAAGAAACCGCACCACCTACTAACATGAAAATGTAACCTGAAGTGAATTTCAAACTATCTTGACATCCTGCAAAGTCCGAGTCAGAAAACCCAGCGATCTCCAACTGGTCTGACCTTCTGTATGTGAGCATGTAATCTTTTGTTCTCTTTAAATATCTCATGACCCTTTTTGCTGCTTTCCAATGGTCCATTCCTGGATTGCTTAAATATCTGCCTAGAACCCCAACTATGTATGCTATGTCTGGACGCGTACATACTTGGGCATACATTAAACTCCCTACAGCTGATGCATAGGGAATCTTTTCCATTTCCTCAATTTCCAAATTTTCCTTTGGGCACTGATTGAGACTAAACTTGTCTCCCTTAGCAACTGGAGTATCCCCGGATTTACATTCATGCATGCCAAACCTTTTAAGAATTTTTTCGATATAGTTCCTTTGTGATAATCCTAAAATACCCCGACATCGATCTCGGTGTATCTGAATTCCTAATACAAAAGACGCATCACCAAGATCTTTCATTTCGAAATTCTTTGATAAAAATTTCTTGGTTTTGTGCAATATGCCTATATCATTAGTGGCAAGTAGAATATTATCAACATACAAGATCAGGAAAATATACTTACTCCCCTTAAACTTGTGATATACACAATCATCAACAATATTCATCTCGAAGCCAAATGAGAGAATTACTTGATGAAATTTATAGTACCATTGACGAGATGCTTGTTTTAGTCCATAAATGGATTTTGTCAGTTTGCAAACCATACTCTTTGAATCTCCCTGCACAAAATTTTCTGGTTGCACCATATAAATCGTCTCATCAATGTTGCCATTAAGAAACACCGTCTTGACATCCATTTGATGAAGCTCCAAATCATAATGTGCTACAAGAGCCATGATTGTCCTAAAAGAGTCTTTCGATGAAACTGGAGAGAAAGTCTCTTTAAAGTCAATCCCTTCCTTTTGGGTATAGCCCTTAGCTACCAGACGAGCCGTATACCTTTCCACATTACCTTTAGAATCCCGTTTGGTCTTAAATATCCACTTGCAACCAATGGGTCTCATACCTTCGGTAATGAGACAAGTTCCCAAACCTTGTTGTCTTGCATGGACTTATACTCCTCCTTCATTGCTTCAATCCACTTTTCGAGTTAGAACCTTGCATGGCTTGACTGAAGTTAACTGGGTCATCTTCCATCATACCATTGTTTTCCTCATGTTCCTGAAGAAATACCATGTAATCATCCGAAATAGCATTTCTTCTTTCTCTAGTGGATCTCCGCAAAGTTATTGGCTCATGATGCACAGGTTCTTGAGGATCTTGAGTTTGTTCTTCATGAACAACCAAATCATCTTGAGTAAGGGGTTCATTAACAATGCCTTGTGGAGGTTCCGAACTTACTTTATCAAAAGTAACTCGTTTGAATCGGTTCTGGAATTGTTACCGATTCTTCCTCCAAGACAAAGTTCCCGATTTTATTCTTCCCCCAAACTCAATATCCTCAAAGAACGTAGCAGTTCCCGTCTCAAAAATTGTCTTTAATGTGGGATCATAAAATTTATATCCCCTGGATCTTTCAAAGCATAACCAATAAAATAACTACTTACTCGTTCGGAGTCCAATTTCTTTTCATTTGGCTTATAAGGCCTTGCCTCAGCTGGACATCCCCACACATGGAAATGCTTCAGACTAGGTTGTCGCCCAGTCCAAAGCTCATAAGGTGTTTTGGTCGCTGCTTTAGTTGGTACTCTGTTCATAATATAAGCTGTCGTCTTTAGTGTCTCTCCCCAGAGTGACTCTGGTAAGGTGGAATGACAAATCATACTCCTGACCATATCTTTAAGAGTTCGATTTCGTCTTTCAGCTACACCATTCATGCTAGGTGATCCCGGCATGGTATACTGTGGGACAATTCCACACTCCTCTAGGTACCTGGCAAAAGGTCCTGGACGCTGTTCACCTGACCCATCAAATTTGCCATAGTACTCACCACCACGATCAGATCTGACAGACTTAATTCTTTTATTGAGTTGATTTTCAACTTCAGCTTTAAATGTTTTGAACACGTCTAGAGATTGTGACTTTTCATGTATAAGGAATAAGTATGCATATCGTGAGTAATCGTCTATGAATGATATAAAGTATTGTTGACCATTCCACGAAGGTGTAGGAAATGACCCACAAATGTCCATATGTATCAACTCTAAGACATATGTAGCTCTATATGCACCTAATCTCTTCGCTTTGGTCTGTTTGCCCTTAATGCATTCAACACAAACATCAAATTTTGTGAAGTCAATGGACTCTAAAATTTCAGTTGACACAAGTCGTTCAATTCTATTTTTAGAGATGTGACCTAAGCGCCTGTGTCATAATGCTTCTGAGTGAGTATCATCAATTTTACGTTTAGTACCCTGTGATTCTATATTAAGGGTTTCATTATAGGTGGTCACATTATCAAGTAAATACAGATTATTATAAGGCAAAAGTGAACCAGTTCCAATAATATCTGAATTAAAAGACAAACTGAACTTATTGTTTCCAAATGAACACAAATAACCTAATTTGTCCAGATAAGAAACTGAAATCAAATTCCGTCTAAATGACGGCACAACAAAAGTGTCTTTCAAATACAAATACAAATCAGTACTTAATAACAATTTAAAATGCCCTATAGCTTCCACCTCTACCGATTTGTCATCTCCCATATATCCATCTTTCAGAATCAATTGGCTTCCGGTAGCTTAGGCAACCCTTCATAGAAACACTGATGTTAGTAGTTGCACCTGATTCTAACCACCAAGTGTTACTAGGTACTGACGCTAAATTGACTTCAAAACAGACCAAAATAGGAAACATACCTTTGAGGATCGGAACATAATTTAAATTGGCAGATATAGAAACAATTGTTGCTAAATTAAAAACAAGAGAAATAAATTAATTATGCTCACATTATAAAAAAAATAATTATAAATAAAATATATATCCAAATAATGGTTTAACCCATCTCAAGACACTCAATGCACCATCAATATCAAGTCTTTGGACAAGTAATATTAACTGCTAGAGGTATCTTGTTGTAATAATCAAACATTGACAATAAAGCACGTCCAACAACAAACCAGTCTTTGGATTGATTTATCATCGACAAAGCAAATCTTTATAATTATCACATGTTTATCATTACAAGTGTATATGCAATTCGGCCAAATATTAATCTTCCTTTGGGCCGACTAATACTCGCATGAATATACATAAACACTAACATTTAATATTTTTCACGAACTACCCAATTCAAGAGATGTTACTTTAGTAACTTCTTGACTCAATTTGCTTAAAAAATATTAAACTACCAAACAAATTAATATTTTATTTATATAATAAAATCAAATATATATACTCCTCTGCCTTAGCAAAGAACTCCGGTAACAATTGAAGCTATAAAGGTGCCGAATATAGCAAATGTGACAATTGCTCCAAAATTCTACAAACCTCTCATCAGAGAGTCTTTGAATCGTGAGGACCGTGACTATATCAATTGCACAAACTTCAGGTTATAAAGTTTGATCACTTTTTTCTTTTATATGTATTTAAGAATGCTGCAAATGATTGAACAAACCCAAACCGTGGTAATTCAATCATATATAAATTGTCATATACCATAATTGAATCCAAATGTTGTATACCATTCGCGCAACAACGTTTCCTGCAGTGACCTTGCCAGGCCCATAGATTACTCCAGGATACAGTAACACTATTGGCACCCCCTCCGACGCAGTTTGCAACGCAATCTTATTCGCAGCGACCTTTCATTTCTCATATTCCGTACAGAAATACTTCTCGTGATGGACTTGATTCTCGTTAGCAATGCCTTCACTACAAGAAAAACATCAAATAGTGACCGAAAATTCGGTCACTAAATGTGCAAAATCGGTTACTAATTAAAATAGTGACCGAAATAGTGACCAACTGGAATCGATCACTATTTCCTTGGTCACCGATTTTAGTAACCGAATCAATGATCGATTCGATTGACCAACCAAATCGGTCACTGAATCAATGAAAAAGTTAATTATTTACATTTTTATTATATCTATTATTTATTTTCCCTATCTCTTAATGATATTATATTTTTGCTTATTTAAGTTTTTATTTATATTTATTTCCCCTATCTCTTAATTATATTATATTTTTTAGAAGTTTAACTTATTATTAGGTGGTTTATTGTCATTGTCAGGATTCGAACCCGGTACCTTAGAGTTGGAGGTCGAAACTCCAACCACCGAGTTACTAGGATCTTTTAATAATAACTTACAAATAAATTATATTTATATACAAATAAATGTATATCCGTACAAATATATAAATATAAAATTTATAAATAAAAATATATTTATATATTTTAATATATATTTAAATATTGATATATTTATATATTGATATATTTATATCTTTATATATTTTTACATATATTTATATTTTTATATATTTATATCTTCATATTTATATATAAATATATTAGTTTTCTATACAAATAATATTATAATATAGTATATTATACTATTAGTATAGTATACAAATAATATATTAGTATAGTATACAAATTATTAATTTTGTAATTTATATACAATGAAAATAATATAATGGTATATTAGTATAGTATAGTATATTTGTATTCTAATTTTTAATTAAATTAAAATTATGCTAATAATGTATATTAATATATGAGGGGATAATATTGATATATTGATATATTTGTATATATATATATATATATATATATATATATATATATATTTATATATTGATATATTTATATATTAATATATTAATATATTTATATATTTATATATTTATATATTTATATTTTTATATTTTGATATATTTATATTTTGATATATTTATATATTGATATATTTATATATTTATTTATATCCTTATACATTTATATCTTTATATATTTGAAAAAAAAATATTAAATTTTAAAAATAATATTATATTTTTAAAAATAAATATTAGAAAAAGATTTAAAAATATATATAAATTATATTTACATTTACAAAATATTAAAGATATATTTATATCTTTACATATTTATATATATATATATATATATATATATATATATATATATTTATATGTTTATATTTTTACATATCTTTACATATCTATACTAACAGTGGTTGCACCATCGCTCGAGCGAGATTAGAGTCGCTCAAGCGAAATACAACCCGAGAATGCCACTTTTGTGCAGGGGCGTTTCGCTCGAGCTAGAATTTTTCGCTCAAGCGAAATACATTTTAGATAGCGGTTAGAAGGGGAACCGCTCTTAAAAGCTCACTTAGATAGCGATTAAACCGAAACCGCTATTATATGGTTTCAATTATGATCGATCGTAATGCGCTTAACACCGATCATAATTAAAACTTACATTAACTATTTTTTTATATTATGTTTTTAAATTTTCTATTAGAGAAAACCTTTCGAATTTAAAATGTTAAATACTTTTAAATATTAAAATTAACTTTATAAAAAATTAGGAAAAAGAAATTAATCCAAAAGAGTTCAAAAATGTATTATAATATTGTCAATTTTGAGTTTAATTATATTGTTCATTCTCAAAGGAGAAAAATATATTGTAATTATTTTAATTTAATAAAATATAATTTAAAATTTTAATACTAAAATTAAAAGATTAAATAATAATAAATTTAATTCTTTAAATTCAGTAGCTAGAAACTAAAATTATAGTTTCTCTATTTGAAATAATTAAAATAAATATTTAAAAATAAAAATCAAAACTAGTATTATCTTAAATTTATTAAAAGTGTAATTAAATCTCTATTTTCTTAATTTTATTTGTTTCAAACTTCTCAATTCTACATTTTTGTAAGTTCTATCATTATATTATCATCCTCATCTCCTCCCATGTTCTACTTTATTTTTACAATAGTCAATATTCTTAACTAATTTATAGTTTTAATTATAATTTTTTAGTGTATATTTCGAAATTAATCAATTCTAATCTATTATTTGAAAAACTAATCAATTCTAATCAATAATTTAGAAAACTAATCGATTATAATTAATTATTTGAAAAAATTATCAAATATGATCGGTCATTTTGAAAATATAATCGATCGAATCGATTTCGCTTGAGCGAGAGTAGTCTCGCTCAAGCGAAATACACCTCGATATCTAATATGCACTTTAGATAGCGGTTATGAGGGAACCGCTATTATATCCTCTCAATTATGATCGGTCATTTCAAGTTATGATCGATCAGGATCGTATTTCGCTCGAGCGAGAGTAGTGTCGCTCAAGCGAAATACAACCCGAGAATGCGAATTGCAGTAGTTGGAGTTTCGCTCGAGCGAGAATATTGTCGCTCAAGCGAAATACATTTTAGATAGCGGTTCCACAGAACCGCTCTTAAAAGTGCACTTCTAATAGCAGTTAACCATTAACCGCTATCTTTATTATACTTTAGATAGCGGCTAAGGTGGAACCGCTATCATATCATCTCAATTATGTTTTGCAAAATGCCTCTACAAATGTTTTTAACAATTAAAAACAAAGTATTTTGACAAAAGCTTTCTCAAATGCCTCTACAAAGTATTTTTAACAATTATATTGAGTTTAATTCTACAAATTAAAAGATTAAATAATAATAAATTTAATTCTTTAAATTCAAGTAGCTAGAAACTAAAATTATAGTTTCTCTGTTTTAAATATTTAAAAATAAAAATCAAAACTAGTATTATCTTAAATTTATTAAAAGTGTAATTAAATATCTATTTTCTTATTTTTATTTGTTTCAAACTTCTCAATTCTACATTTTTGTAAGTTCTATCATTATATTATCATCTTCATCTCCTCCCATGTTTCTACTTTATCTTTACAATAGTCAATATTCTTAACTAATTTATAGTTTTAATTATATTTTTTTAGTATATATTTCAGAAATTAATCAATTCTAATCTATTATTTGAAAAAATAATCAATTCTAATCAATAATTTAGAAAACTAATCGATTATAATTAATTATTTGAAAAAATTATCAAATATGATCGATCATTTCGAAAATATAATCGATCAGAATCAACTATCGCTCGAGCGAGATAGACTCGCTCAAGCGAAATACAACCCGAGAGTACTAATTTTGTGCAGGGGGCGTTTCGCTCGAGCGAGAATGTTGTCGCTCAAGCGAGATGACGTTTAGATAGCGGTTACACAGGAACCGCTCTTAAAATATGACTTAGATAGCGGTTAACCCTTGAACCGCTATTATATGGTTTCAATTATGATCGGTCACAATGCATTTATGACCGATCATAACTATTTTAATCGATTAAATCTCGTTTCAATCGATTAAAACAATTTCTGCACAACGTTTTAATCGATTAAAACTTATTTTTATCAGCTTAAAATAACTTGAAAAGTTTTAGGAGAAAGTTTTGCAAGTATTTCAATCGATTGAATCGCGAAACAATCGATTAAATCAACTTAGAAGATTTTTTGTAAAGTGTTTTAATTGATATAAACGTTGTCGTATCAGCTTAAAACAAATCGTTAAAGAATCAAGAACGTATTAGTGGATTAAAAGAAGTTTTAACAGATTAAAACTGCATTTTTAACAGATTAAAAGAATCTTTTAACAGATTAATTAAACCAACAGCTTTTGAAAATCTTCTATAAAAACAAGTTTGGCTTGAACTTTTTTAACATACATTGAATATATCATCTTTAAAAAATAAATAAATTTATATATATATATATATATATTTTTTTTGCATTTTAATTTTCAAATATTAATTTTTTATGAAATTAATTTTAATTAAAAAAATTAAAGTGATATATATATATATATATATATATATATATATATATATCCAACTATTAAATTATTCAAGATATTAATATAAATTTAAAATATCAATTCAATAATGAAAATAATTTTAATTTTTTATAAATACATTGAAATACATTTTTATTAACATACAAGTAATATATATATATATATATATATATATATATATATAAAGAGACTAAATTAATAATTAATTTAATTATTAATTTAGTGACCGATTCGAGTGATCGAATCTGAGTGACCGATTCTGATGACTGGATTCAGTGACCGAATCGATGACCGATTCTATGACTAATTTAATAATCAATTTTAATTTTTTTATTCACATGCTAAATAAAAAAATATAAAGATTTATATCTTTATATTACTAAATTATTTAATAAGTTAGTAAACAATTTTTTTAAAATATTTATAATGTTATTAAAAATGTTATCAATTATTTTAAATTATTAAGTAAATTTATATTTAAAATATTTTAAATAAAATATTTATATAAATGAAAAATAGTTATCAGTGTAAAAATTATTTTTTTAGTGACTCGAAATTTTAGTCACTAAATCGAGTTACTAAATATAAAAAAAATTAATAATTACATAAATTAAATATAGATTAATTAAAAAAATAAATTAAATAATAAAGTGACTCGAAATAGTAACCGATTTTATGTGACCGAAAATTCGGTTACTATTTCTGATTATTAGACTAAAAAATAATAATTTGGTTACTGATTCGGTCACTGATAGTAACTAAATTTTTCGGTCACTGATTTCGGTTACTATTTGACATTTTTCTAGTAGTGCTTTGACAGTTGGTCCGAGAGCGAAAAAAAAAACGACGTATACAGGAGTTTTTCCACCGTGCGAGTCTCCTTCACCGCCGTCAACACGTTTTTCAATCCTCCAACGTTGATAGAGAAAAAATTGGAGGGATCGGGAAGCCAGGGTTCGACGAGGGCGGCGAGGTGGAAGACGATGGTGCAGGAGGAGTTTGGGGGTTTTACCCTCAAATTCGAAACTAGGTTTAAAATTTGGGAATTTACCCCAAATTTAAATTTAGGGTTTATAAAAATTGGAGATTATTCTCCACTTAGGGTTCTTAATTAGCCAGAATCTGAATTTTGTTAAATGTAATTTCTAAAGACAAACATAATTAAGTATGGGTTGCTCTGATATCAATTGTTAGGTTAAACTGTAATTGAATATGATATTCATTCTAATGATCAAACATATATCTATAATCCCATATTGTAAACATGTTATAAACTAAATGCGAAAGCGTACCTGAATTGGCCATAATGACGATATTCTTTGTAGAGCACTTTTGATTTGATCTTAAGGTCTTCCACCTGAAGAGTACATGTATTTCCCTCTTGATTTTCTTTCTTGATGGGATAGAAAGAAAGGAACGAGACTGTAACTTCGTTCTGTCTGTGTGCTCTCAGAAGGGGACCATGACCCTTTAAATAACCAAAATTAGGTTAATTACTTAAGTTTTAGTATTTTCAATTTGGCCCCTCATCAAATTAGAAATTACTCTATGGTCTCTACACAATCATATTTTCATGACATATGCCTTTAGTCAAAACTTTAATTTATTCAGATCACTTTATTATTTGGCATAATAAATAATGATCCTAACATATTTAAATATGTATCATATATATACATGACCCAAAATTTGTCAACATAAATTAGATATTTCTATTTATATTTTAAGTTTGGAGGGATATTTCGCTTATTAAAAGAATTAATGTTTCTTTTATCTATTTTTTATTCATTGAAAGGTTTCGAACTCAAATATTAAATATCTACAATAACTTATCCACGTGACCTCCTTAATTATTATTTTTATCTATTTATCTAACTCTTTCAATTCCTTCCCTTACACGCTTATAAAGGAATATTTTACAGTTTACAAAATATATTTACGATTAATTTTGCGTTAAATGTAACTCTCCCAAATTTATTGCCATGAACAGTTTTTTTTTTTTTTTCAAATATATATTTTTTAAAGTATTGAACTTGTGAGTTCCTTCTCTATACTTAAAACAATAATTGTAACTCTCTTCCTTGGTGTACTATATACCTAACCTACTTGTCCCCATGGCATAAATAGATAATATAGATTTATACAGGTTAAGTTATATTTTTAAATTCTCAGAATATTACGATTATTCAGGATTTCCAATTTCAAAAAGAAAATTATTTGATTTTCAAAAGAAAAACATTTGTTCCCATGTCGGGTTTTATGAGTGTTTATCTATAATTAAAAGTTATTAATAATATGTGGAGGGACGATACATAAATCAAATATATATGTATTGAGAAAAATGAAGGAAAAATAATTAATAGAGGAAGTAGATTAGAAAATCTAAAAAATTAAAATTGTAATTTAGGCACACGTGTGGTGAATTTTTGGTTTCCTTAAAAATTTGCAAGACATTGACAATGTTATAAAACATATATATTTCATCTTCTGGTTTTCTGTGCAAGCCAAGTAGAACATTAACTTCCTTTTTTTATCATTGCTTTTATTTTTTGGGAGAACGAAAGGTTAAGGTAGATTACAAAAACGGTTATATATAAAGGTAGTTAGTGAGGTATAGAGAGATTACATAATAAACGTCCAAAACACAGCCTTTTGGAGTGATTGTTATGTTGTAGGCCCCTTCAATTCATAGCGGTGGAGTTCTCAATCCACCTAATAATGTTTCTTCTATCTTCCAACAACTAACACCAAGATAAGATATTATACCAGAATTTTAAATTATTTAAACCTCTATATATATATTTATTTATATAACTTGCCTATTCTCAGATTTCATACTAATAGTTGCTTCATGATTCTATCTCTATCTATCACCGATTTCATTATGTGTGTGTGTGAGAGAGAGAGAGAGTGAGAGAGAGACTTAACACAAAGGGGTGTTTGAGTTATATACATGCATTCGTGGTTCAACGAGAGAGTAAAGGATCATATCATGTACCATCGATCCACAACTACTTGAATTAATTCCTACGCTTCAAATATTCAAAGTAGAAATAGAATTAATAAGTAACGATCATAAAAACAAAAGAAAACTAAAACTACAAGGCTGAACTCGAATCTGTAAAGCATGATCAGAAATTTAAATTTTGGTACGCATGGAGAAGAAGCAATCCATCATCTATGAATGTCAATGGATTTTCGTAAGAGACTATAAAAATATTGGTCACCAACCACGTTATTCATTTCATATGAGAAAAACGAAAACAAGAGAAAAGGAAACAAAACTAACTAACAGTAGTGCTTAATTATTCAAAGTATATAGTAATATTAAGTAATATATACCATTGGCTCTTGTGAAGAAAAGAACTAGCAAAGGGGTTCCTCAGATGATGGTGTTGTTAGAGGGGAAGGTTTAGCGCGAAGCAGAAAGACAGAAGCCAGATCGTGAGGCACTTGAAAGAAGCCTTGAGAAGGAAAACTGGTTGTTCTTCTGGACACAGACACAGACACTCGTGGTTTCTTGGGAGGTGGTGGACAAACCAACGTTGGAGGTTGTGAAGTGGGTGTGTGGCACTCTTGCTCCTCCTTCGACCGTGTCTCAACTACCTCTGTGTGCTGGCTGAAGGTTCTAACATTAGGAACGGTTCGTATGGGCATGATTGGTCGAAACTCTTCAAGGATTTCGAGGCCCATGTGTTCGCCGCAAAGGGAGAAGAGTTTGGGAAATTGAGTGTTATGATGGTTGCAAATTTATGTAATTATTATGGTTGGTTTGCGAGTGGGAGAATATTTCTTTGTTTGTTTGTTTGACGCGAGGCGTGGAGAGAGAAATAGAGAGGGTGATGATGGGAGGTGCTTAAAGAGAGACAGATATGTGAGAGTGAAGAGAGAAAGTGAATAAGGTGGGGGTCACAAAGACCAATAATGTCCTCTCTACTACTCTTACTACAATCAATGTTTGTGGTGGATATTTCATTTTATTATGTAACCACTACTTTAAAAGATAAGGTTTTTAAAATTGTGACAAAGATTGTGAAAATAATGCTTTTAAATTTTTTATGATCATATTATACTATTGTTTTCACTCTATGTTGATGACTATTAATTTTCAGCAAAGGATGATGTCGCTACTGTTGTGTTTGTAGCGTGTGTAGGTGTGTGAAAGTGAGTGTTACAAAGTAAAAACAACATCCTATAGAATCTGCATGCAGATCTTGCAGAGGTAATAACACAGCACAACCTTCATCTGATTCTGATGTCTGGTGACATGACATGGTTGCTCCTCCAAACTCTCTTCTCTTCGTATCGCCTCACACCTCATGATGCCATTTGCTTTTGCTTCCACCTTCAATCAACCTTTTTTCTTAACCTGTTGTCACCTTTCAAATCTTTGTTTTTTTGTCTACTTATATATTCTAGGGTTATAATTATATATATGCATAATATCAATATTTTGTTTTGTTCTCAAATTATATATTTCTTAAATTTAGACAAGATAAATGTCAAACAGTGTTTCAATTTAAAATTTATGTTATTATTTGATTAAAAATCTATTTGTTGAGTGTATCGGATTGTTTTTTTATATTGAATATTGTAAATGTCATATCATTGTTGTGGTATGTAAAGAGTGTCAAAACTGATGGAGATTTTGCTGAATATTTTATGAGAAAGAATGACATTTTAGCTAAAGTAATACAATATATTAGTTTTATATAGGAGAATTTCAGTTTAGTTAAGTATTTAATTCGGTTTATGAATTCAGAACACATTTTATTATTTATTGAAGTTGAGAACTTAAATAGTTTATTTGATTTTTATATTGTTTTCTATTTTGAATGTGTGATTTTTCTTATTTTTCTATTAAACTTAATATATGATAAAAAATTATATAGTAGTTTGAATTGATTGTTATATTATATATTGAATTTAGATATTACAATTGAATCTCATTTTATAATTTAAAATTTAATAAAATGAATAATTAAAAACATTATTAGTTTTCATATTAAATCTTAATTTATCCAATTAGGAAATTTTTCGAAATTATATATTTATATACATTAGTCTCACGAGCTTAATCTCCTATTAAAATTTGATAAATTTGGTATCAAGATTTTCTTTACTAACAAAGAAAATTTCGACTTTAATTTTGGCAAAAACTGATCAGGTATATTTCAGCAACCTAGAATCCGATGACTCTTGAAGAAAGACGAAGTTGGTTCGAACTTTGACGACATGGGTGGAGCAATACAATCGTAGAAGCAATCTTCGTCATGTCATAGAGTTTTCATGTAAGGGGAGAAAATGACTCTTATCTTCTCACAAATTCAAATCACTCATTTTCAAATTATAAAAATCTTTTGAACCAATACAATGAACAAAAAAATAACGAAGAACAATATTTAATAATTTATTTTAGCCAATGAAATACCATTTTTTGTGTGATGGTGACAATTGATATAACATTTTGAAGTAACGTGTTTATGTTTAAATCTTTTTCTATAGTAGAATTTAACATAAAAAACAAAAAATCATTCAAGACAGAAACATCGTATTTTTTTTTCAATTCGAAAACGATAATAAATTTAGGATAAGTTTTTCACATAATTTTTTACAGAATAAAAAATATACTTAAAACCACATTAATTAATATTTTAACATAATTACAAATAAATGAATGGACAGATATATATATATATATATATATATATATATATATATATATATATATATATATATATATATATATATATAGTGTGTTACTCACCTCACCCTCCATCTTTCTCCTTTAAATGTCTCCATCGTCCAAGTCACAACTAATTTAAATTTGTCAGTGAAGCAACCTACATCGTGGGAAATTAATAGTGAAATTTAACATTGTAATAGATTTTATTTGAGAGGATAAAAAAGAAGAAGCACTTGACTAAGTTAAATAAAATTAATATTAATTAATACTAAAATATGAAGATAGTTATAATTATATATTCAAATAATTTTCTATATTAATTAAACTATTTTTAATGGTATAAAGATGTCTCATGCAAAATAATATTTTTAAGCGCTATGTAAAAACATGTTTAAGTTTATATATGACATTTTTTTCAATTTTTACCTTCAATACTATGATGAAAGTCTTTCTCCATCATCTCATTTTCATACTGTTTTTTCAATAAACTTATTCTTCTAATAATTATTATATATTTTTAAACCGAAATTATTTATAATAAAACAAAACTTGCTAAACAAAACTTATAATGAACCAGAACAAGTATTTATATATATACTCGGTAAAAAAATTATCAACACGCCTTATTTTATATCTATTAACTAGTTCAACAACTAATTTCTTTTTTTAACTTCTGATCAAATAAGCTAATTTAACAACATTTAACTAAAATTTCGATTTTTGGTTTCAAGTAGTTATCATTTTTTTTTCTTTAGCCAAGGAGTATTCTATTTTTTTTCTAATTAAATCAAACTCTATTAATAAATTATCTTAATAATAATATCACTTAAGGAGAAATTACATTTTTTAAAATTTAATTAAAAAAGTATATATTAATTTTTTATGCTTATAGTATAATAAACATCTTTTCATTAAGAAAAAAAAACTTCTATTTTTAAAAACACTAACTAACACTTTCCAATTTAATTCCCTCCTACCAAATGAGACACTAACCTGCTAGAGGCTATAGGCCTTATCCAGAGATAGCCATAAACTTAGTTTAAGCATTTCATGCTTCTACTTTAGGATAGTGATTTGTTTTCACTTCTTTCCAATTAAATATGACCATAACCCTTACTCTAGGATACTGATTTCTTTACCCCACTTTCCAATATGTTCATCATGTGATTCATGGTGTAGCCCCGGATCATCCCTGGTAACTAGCTAGGTTCTCTTCATTAATTGTTTCTAAATATACCTACTCGGCCACTCCAAATTAAACCAAATCAAGTTTCAAACCAAACTCAATTATATTAATTAATCTATCATTATATAACAATACTGAAAACAAATTTTATTCATATGATCCTTGTCAAACCGCTGCATATATAAAATGTGTCAGATTATAATTGCTGTGTATCTCTCACAACACAACGAAATGAGAAAATCTTTATCTGCATATAAAATCTACATTTTACAGCACTACATACACCTCACTGAATTATGAAAGCCTGCTATTCACTGGACAAGAATCTCTCAATTAAACGTTCAGGCCACCATATATAATATATATATTGCATGACCTGTAATGTTCAAAGTAACGTTTAGTTAGTCATCAATTCCTTATTTTCCTTTGAAAACTTGGTCCTTTCATGCATGCATGTAACATGCCAAATGAGAGGAAAAGAGAAAATAATCAATTAATTGCTTGCTGTTAGACTATAGAGTATATATAGTGCTACCCATTATAATCTAAATGACAGAAGCTCTGTTTTGGATCTCCTAATCATAGACCGTATTAAGGACCAAAGGGTGCCTGATGCATATGATTATTTTGTCCCCTTAAGGAGCATAGTTTTCTGGGTTGTTAAATCTTATATATTTGTCTTAAACACAACGACAAATATTTGAGTAATGAGAACCTATATATAGCAGAATGTCAACCTTTGGTGAAGGCATAATAAGATGTTGCTTGCTTATTTTGGAAGAAAACGGAATCAGAAAGTGAATGTGACCAGCTTTGGCTTACACATGTTTTTGGAAAATGTTGTCAAAGGGGAGAGAATATATAGTAAAGTTCGCCCTATCAAATTTCAATTTTCAACTTAATCAATCATCTACCAAATGAATTTATTTTGACCAACTACAGAAAGATTAAAATTACACAGTTCTCCATGGTTAAAGAAATTTAAAACTTAAAAAAAAAAAAACTTTTTTTGCTTTTTGTCTCTACTTTTACACAGATCTGATCAATGGAATGAAATAAAAGAAAATATGATCCTCAGATATATGAAGAAAAAGTCCAAAAGGAGAAGTTTATAATTGATTATTAATTATTAACGGGTAGAGGTAGTCAACATAAGGCATTGATGCTGCCTTCATTTTTCTTGTGAAATTACAAAAAGCTCAAAAGCAGACCTTCTTGTTTTTGACTCGTTTTAATTCTCACGTGGACACCACAATTTAAAATTCTGCAGTAGCTATCAATCACCACGACAGTGCATGCACAGTACATGTAAATTCATGTAACTCTTTTGGGTAAAACATGTTAATTCAACACATTAGAAGGTGTAAATCCAAAAGTGGGATATGTGGTGGCTGGTTTGAAGTCCATGTCATGCGTCACGGATAAGCATCCTATGTGCAAAAGAATATACAGGGTCTATGGGTAGGCCACACATCGTGGTCTAAGTAACTCATTATCAGAGACGTGAGCCTCTAATCAACAAGATAGATGAGGAATTGGTGATTTTGAAATGGATCATAATTTACAAGAGGAAGAAGTCTAACCAACAAGGTATCCTATGAAGTTTGTCATCATGTGCTATTAACATTAAGGTGCTTCTATTTGCCTACATAGTATATATATTCTTGTGTTTTGTTTGTCTTGTCTTTCAAACTCATCACATGCATTCACACTAAGAGCTCTTCTAATTTAATAAATGACATTGATTTTTGTGGGCCATCTTCTTCCCATATAAACCTCACATGCTTGCACCCTGTTTCTGTACGAACATCTATTTATTTTCATATTTCAACACGAATCAATATGTTAGATTGTTAGTTGTCATTCTTAACGACCATATTAACCCCTCAAAAAAAACTATTTATTGAAAATAGTTATAATTCTATTGAGAATGAAATACAATGTTATAACCAGTTATTATTTGCTAGCTTGATTCTCCATCTGCCTGACTACTATGCTCTATCCATTTGAGGAAGCATGGTGGTATTTGCTTCTGCATACACATATGAAGATGGTTTTCCTTGATTATTGATCAATGTGTCTTAATTCATCTAAATGTTCTGACGCAAGTTGTTTAGCCAAATATTCTGCATGGCCATTTTTGGCTAAACAAGGAGTTTAGAGATTCATATGCTTCATTAACCTAGTTGAATAACCCATGGCATCATGCAGGGGGGTTCAACAGTGTTGAAATCATTTACTCCTTGCCGCCTGCACTGGTGTTTATAGTTGCAACAACTACTCGGGTAGATAAGGAAAAATACAGTCTCTCAAGTATTAATATCATACTTAAAGTTTTAAAGGCTTGAACCGATTATCATACAACCTCGTTGACATGCTTGTGTTGTTGTTACTCTTAATTACCTCTGCCAAATTCAGTCTGATATATTTACCAGAACATGGCATGCTTGTTAATGCTTGCATTGGATACTCTTACCCTGAGTTTTGAAAATATGTATGTGGTTTAGTTGCTTTATAATTGTTATAATCAAAGTCTTTAATTAATACAGTTTAAGACTCATATTAGAACATTCAATGTGCACATTTTCTGATTGATTGGTTACCAATGTGCCTTGCTTGCATGTTTTCATGATTCTGTGAGTTATGAGTACCATTGCATCTTCTTGATAATTGAGGGCTGATTACATCAAAATTTTGTAACTTGTCAAATTTAAATTTAAGGATGATTTAATATATTAATTTATATATTTATAAAGAAATCCAAGTATCGACACACTTGTTCAGTTTTCTATATAATTTGCCACTGCATAATATACATTACAGTATAATAAATTTTAAACGTATTTGATTCACTTTGATAACAAAATATTTGAAAAAGAAAATATAATATTATTGAAAAAAATAAAAGATAATTTCAATTTAAGATAATCAAAACTTCTAAAGAATTTACTCATAATACAACAACAAAAATTGATATACGGTTCAGTGTAGTCATTTAGATTATCACATTTCAACGATAAATTAATTAATTGTTAGAAAGAACTTTTAGTAACTGCATGCAGTCACCGCTGTTTAATGAGATAAATTACTTTTTTAGGACAAATTAGAATTTAATCAGTTTTAAATAATAAAAATCGATTATTACTTTCTCAATGTTATTTCTCAATTTTATTTTATTTTCCGGTATATTTGATCATATATAATAATTCATCATTTTCATCTAAAATACTTTATTTTCATGTCTACATAAAAATTACTATCTTGTAAAGAAACTATCAATAACTATAATTTAATTTATTTATTATAAATATAAGTTAAGTTTATATATTTATATAAATTCATTTATGTATTAAATAGATTTATTTAACATAAATTTATTATATGAAAAAATTTTCATGACTGTACACCACTAATCTTTTTCAATGGTTAAACTTCTCAGATATCATTACTTGGGTACATATAAGTGGCATTTTTTTCATGCAATGCATAAATGTTACTTTTATATAACTAAATTTTACAAACAAGTTATAAATTTTAATATATATATATATATATATATATATATATATATATATATATATATATATATAATACATTTTTAAACATATAAATATTATTTCATATTTATTATAAACAAGTTATATTATGATAGCAGAGTTAACTATTGATAATTTTGTTTTAGTAATAGTAAAATTCAAAGCGTGTAAGATTAAATTAAGGTACTCAAAGAGAACGGTGATAACTCTTGAAAACGATCTCATTAAAATACTCTTGGTAAAGAATAGTTTCTAGAAACACAACTATTCAATATATAAGTGCGTATATATTTGTCTAAAGACTAAGTCTTTTAGTCCAATTAGTCTGGGCCAGGGAAAAGAGCCCATCAACAAATTCCCGAACAATGGAAGTAGCCATGGGCTTTGATCCATTTTCTTTTAGAAAAAAGTTACAAACACGCAATCACAATTGTCGATTTCAGTTTTGCAATTGAAACTATTCACTATGCACAATTAATAATGAAACGATATTCAATCACATGTTTTAAGGTATAGTAAGTTTATTTATTTTTGCAAGAATTATAATTTCTTATTATAGTTCACAGTTTAATTTTTTTACATAAAAAGTTAAACTCGTAAATTGTTCATTCACTATAATATTTACATTATCAATTCATGGTATATAAAAAAAAATGTTCAAGTAGTTATTGTAATGTTAAGCTCTCGCAAAAGCAAGATTATGGAACCCCTCATTTCATTTTAAATTCACATTAAACATTAGTCTATGGTTCAATAACTTGAATATGGTCTAATCGTTTTTGTGTATTGATTTAGTACTAAAATAGCATACATTTATTACCTGCGACGTAGGTTTGGAATTTAACCTAGGTAGTTTCAAAACGTGGTTATACTATTATAAATAAACTTTTTATTAATGATATTACTTTCTACATTTTAGATGTGTTATATATGCGCATATAAGATTAAGTAATATGGAAATTTTATACTTTTTATATTAATTTCATGGCTGATCGATATATAAAATATAAAATGTTACTTTTAAATTTGTTGTATTTATAATTATTTGTGGCTACAACAAATGTAAAAAGCTTGTGTTTAAAAGCATTGCATGACAACTATATACTTCTCTATTGTACAATAGATTCTAACATGAACAACATAAATTAACTCAAATAAATGAGATTGATAATAGCATAAACGCAGGGAGAAGAATAAAAGGAAAAAAGAGTTAACTTGGAAGAAATTGAGTTGATACTATATCAAGCAAAGTTAAAATAAGAAAAACCAATTATTAGTTAAATTTATCACATTTCTCTCCCATTTTCCAATAATGCTCTCTTTCTCACTTTGCTGATAACAACATTCTATGAACCAATATCATCATTAATGGCAAGCATAGATCATGATGCCTTGAATGAATTAACCTCATTATTTCAAATATTGAAAGTCTTAGTCTATGAAAACAGTGTCCTGCTGGTTGGATGAGTTCAAGTGTTTCACTCTTAAAGTCTTTACCTCTATCAAAACATAACACATGTCATTCACAAAACCAGGTAAGAAAATGAAAAAAAAAAAATCTTGAAACTTTTAGTATTATTAAAATATTTATTCATCCGGTGAATATTTTAACATTGACTCAACAATATGTATGTAACATTTTAGAAAAATCATAAATTTGTATATATGTAATTTTATAATCCATATTTTCATATTTGTTTTAAGTATATGTGTATGTTGCGCGCTAAAAGTAAATTGATCCAACGAAATATTAATTGGTTTTGATTTTTTTAAACTATAAACATTATCTATCAATTAGTATTTTTTTATTTAATTTAATGGTTGGATAATAAAAAAAAAACCATGTGCATAGAGTTATTGAGAAAAATTGCTTTATTAAGAGAGTAGAAAACTAAAATTAAAGAGAGCGATATTTACGAAAATAAAAAACACGTTTTAGTCTTGAAATTAGTGGTAGATGCATAAGTTATGCGTGCACAATAGGTTATGTAAATTGGAAGCAAATTGATCCTAATTCCAAGTTTTTAAAGTAAGAGAGGGACCACAAGACTTGTTATGTCTGTGAAAGTTTTGAAGATTTCAAACTTTTGAGAAATCGTAATTCACTTCAATAGTTGACTTCCGCCCATATATAAATAGCAGTCAAAGACAAAATGAACCCTAAGTAAAGAATTCCTTTTCGAATTTAACATTTTCAACTTTCAACGTTAAAAAAAATATATATATTATCAAATAATAAAGACTCTAATAAATATTAAAATATTTTAAAAATTATTATGTGTAATATATTTAGTGACTAGACTACAATATATAATTAAATTGTTAATACTTTCTTTTATTGTTAAATTTTAGTATTTATTTTATTAATAAAATATTCATCAATAATTGTTAAATTTGATTAAAATATCTTGACATGCTCGAAAGCACGAGAAGGGTTGATTTTATGCAGAGATTGGAATCAACTGGCACGGGACCCACTCGCACCACACTCTCCATTGACAAGTTACAGAGATTCTCCATTTCGCACTTCGCCTTTGACTTTGTCTTCATCCCCATCCCTTCTTTTCAACCCAAGAATCGAATCTATACTTTTCTTTCAACTTGGATTTCATTATATCACACTCCCCAACTATATAATGACTCTAATATTTAAATCCAACCAAGATTAAAATATCAATTTTTTACAAATATTAAGAATAACAATGATTTATTGAGTGTTTATTAATTAAATTCAAAAAATAAAAGTAAGTATATTTCATAATTTTGGTAAATTTACACAAAAGTGCTTATCCTCTAGTAGAGGACTCTTATGGTCCACAAAGGTCACAACCAACAAAGCAAAAGTTGACTTTGCTTCTATTCTTTACTTTCCCTTGCTTGCTAGAACTTCCCTTCCTTTTTCTCCATCGTAACAACACACCGTTACAACTTCCTCGGTTAATTTCAAACGGCGGTTATCACTCATCACTGTCGGTCTCATAGTTTCCCGATCTCCTCGTCGCTTAAACAGCCTGAGCGCTGAAAGCCATGGCAGCGCCCTCGGAGGTTTCCGGCAGACGCGGTTGCGGATGACGGTGCTCTCCCTCGTAGGTAACGATTAGCATGTTGGGGTCATCTTGGGCTCGCTCCACGTGCTTCCTCGCTGGACACCCTCGCACGCTACTGCACTTGTAGTACCCTCTGCCATCACCAAAAAAAGAAAATAGTAATTAATCTCTGACGAATGTTACAAAAAAAATAATACTTCTACCATTCAAGGGTTCCAAAGTTGAAAGGCGTGGAGATCAATGTTTGACTTTGACGGTTTCAATACGACAGAAGGGTAAGTGTAGAAATAGGAAGAAAAATTACCGTGGGTAGGGTGATCCTTTGATGGGTTTTTGACCGTACTTTCTCCACGAGTACTCGTCCGCTGGGATATCGGCAATCTTCGAACTTATCGCCGGCACTCGAATCATTCGTCTCAGACGAGATTTCCTATTTAAAAACCAAAAAAAAAATGTTAAATTTTCTTCTTTTGTTTGAAATTTATTGAAATGGGTGTGAAATTAATTATACCTTCTCTTGGAGCAATGGCAGTGGACCGAGGATGAGGCTTTGCCGGCTGAGAGGGTGGCGTCGTGACACCTCTTTCTGTGTGATGCGGAGAGAGGGGGCTTCCCGGCGGCGATGATGGCGGGGCCGATCTTGCCGTCGGAGACGCTGCCATCGGCGGTGATGGAGGACATGAAGGAGGAGGTAGTGGTCGACATAGGAGGGGATATGGTAAAGGTGGTTTCTTTGGTCTTGGAATATTGAGAAACCGACAAATCTGTGGAAGAGGGGTTAGGATTGGGATTTGACTTAACCTTAGGGTTGGCAAAATCTAGAGTAAGTTTTTGAGGCTGAGGTTGTGGTGGAGAAGGAAGAGAAGGGGGAGGAGAAGGAAGAGAAACGGAGGAAGAAGGATGAGAAGGTGCGCGGCGAAAGCGAGCGTGACCAGTGCGATTCAACAAGTTGATGACTTGTTTGAACTTGGAGACAGTGAAGTCGGTGATTTCCGTGCAGTCAAGGTGATTGAGATTAAGACGGTGGTGGTGTGTTGAAGAAGACGAAGAAGCAGAAGAAGAAGAAGGGATCTGAGAAGAAAGGACACGAATGAGATGCTCCATACTCTTCAATCCAGCGGAAGCTGCTTCTTCTATGGCTATTTGTTCTTCCATCCTCATCTTGGCAAGACCTGCGAGATCTAACGCCATACAACGTTAGAGAGAAACGTTGGTGTGGGTTTGGTTTGGATGGGAGAGAGTGGAGGGGAAAGGGGATGGTTATAAAAGAGAGGGTGGATGAGAAAGTCAACCAAGTTTCATCAATGGAAGCGTGGATATTGGTTGGACTTTGCTTTTGCATGCAAATTGAAGTAATGGGCAGAATAATGTTGTTTAAAAATCACTTTTTTATTCAACCGATACCATTATTATTAATACAAAAAGGCGCGCCGCGACAAAACACAATGTTTACTTACTGTAAAGCTCCAACGGAGGACTTCGTGGTGGGTCCCACCAATTCTTGGTACGAACCCCCAGGGAAATTGCCAAACCAACTCAACAAATCTTGACCATATAAATTTTAAATTTCAATGGAAAAAAATAAAAATAAAAATCACCGCCAAACAAACAACACTCTTGGGTATCTTGGAGTTAATCCAAACCAAACCATATTTTATAACGCGTTCAATGTCTTCAAGTATTTTCCCAAACCCCAAACCAACGAGGTCAACGGAATTGCATGTACTGTCTGTACTAACTAGTTCCCCACTTTCCTTAAACCGATCAACTACGGTTTTCTTTTTCGTTATTTTAAGTGTCATATTTTTTTATAATTATTTTATTAAATCAAAAATTGTTGTTAACAATCTTAAAGATCAGTTCATTTGAAGTGGTTAGTGTAGTAAAATAACCATGAACAAAACATTTTTCTTATTTGATGAAACAAATAAACATTACTTTTTTCTTTTTTCTCTTACAATCAAACATAGAATAAGAGATAAATACAGAGTATGTTTTATTTTAATATTGACACAAAGTTTTAAAAACAATACATAAATTATACTCACAACTTTTACGGTATGGGAAAGATGAAACAATGGGTGGGGTTGAAAAAAGTTTTTTTTTTTCTTTTTTTTGGTGTTTTGATAATTACTTTTTTGGCCAGCATACAATTAGTTTATGTGAAGGCCAATTTATTTTTGTACGTGTATGTAGAATCTTGTCATTTTCAAGCACATTAATGAATTAACTATACGGTATTAATATTGAAAACAACTTAGATGTTTATTAACAAGTTCATTTTTATTAATATGACAAATTTGTGATGAGTTTTGACTTTGGTATCCTGCTTAGCACACCGAAACCGAAAGGAAATGGAAGCAAATATTTGGTTATTTAAGCACTTGAATAAATCAAAATTTCCTGAATTTGGCTTTTCAAGTTTAAGGAAAACCAAGATTGCTCCTCAAAAGTGAAGAGGTTATTTTTGTAGTTGACTTGCATAGACCTGACCATTAATTAGTTACCGTTTATGTACACCACCGAGTGCATTCCAGTAATAAAATATAGTATAAAATTGTATTGATCTCCTCGGAAGTTTCTCCCTTTACCATTTCAATTTTGTCCTTTTGTTAATGGTTGACCATCTACCTATGGCGATCGCAACTAAATGGAACTTTAAATTTGAATTTTAACGTGGATTCCCAATACGATGAGAAAAGTAATGCATATAGTTTCAATAAAGAAGAAATAAAGTAACAAAGATTACTCAACTTGATTCCTTGTATTAGGTCAATGCCTACTTTGGTCAGCCACAACACCGAGGAATATAAACATTATCATGGTGTTTACCCTAAAAAATTCATGTTCGAATCACTTTGTCACTCTAATTCAACGCATATGGGAATAAAATATTCTTGACAGTTCTAAAATATGTAAATTAAGCCCTTAGATAGAAAGTAAGACGCATCTGATTTGATTTGATTTGATTTGATAGGAATTTATTCTATGATAATATTTCTTTTCTATGCTAATAATTAATATGCTTTTCATGCGCACATGTACACTATTTCCATTTTATTAAAGAAAACCTTAATAATTGAGAGATGGGAGATGGCATCTAACTTTTGCTTTTTGGTCAACAAGATGGCATCTAACAAGCCAGAGAGTGTGTGTATGTGCGTGGGTTGCTGGTGAGAACGAACCCCAACGTTCACAACTTCATTAATCATAACCAAACTTTGGTTGACATTTACGATCCTTGTTTTAATATAAACAACAATATTGTGTTCAACGTTTTTCTTGCAACCGTGGAGAAAACTACTGGTTCTGCTTTCCTCAATTCATGGGTTAGTTGACATGACCATCATTTAATGGCTTCATGGTACGGTGGTTGACCTACAATACAAGGTTTCAAATAAATATGTTTATTGGGAGAGTCTACTTTAAAATATAATACTATATTTTAAGGAATCACATTCTTAAAAAAACCATGTTTAAATACACTATTTCCTTTAATATATTTAATTGATATTTAATAATTTAATTTATTTAGTAGATTGCAAGTCACATAAATATTGGAAAATTAAACATGTTTTGTATTTCTTAAAATTAATAATGGTTTAACAAAACTTATTTTAAACATGTTATCTTTTAGGCTCGACTTTCCTAAAGTTAATTAATTATTCTATAATTGAAAGAAAAAACAAAAACAAGAGAAAATTATTATAATGCCCAAATATAATTTATAGTTCAACTCAAATATCCACATCTGGGAGAGTATTCATTATATAGATTCACATTTACATTTAGGTTAGAAGAAAAAAGAAAAAGAAAAAAGAAGACCACGTGTTCACGATAGTTGAAGACACAGTTTTTAGGGATGCAAAACGGGTAAGTTTGTTCCGTTTTAACCGGTCAAAAGCGGGTGAAGCGAGCTGACTCGTTATAGTTATGAGAGGTTGTAGATATTAGTCTGTCTCATTAAGGAGCGGGCTGTCGGACTGTTTCGCCATAATTTAGAAAAAAATAATTTATTTTTTAAAATCAAAATTTTCAATAAATTTAATAATAAAATTATTATTTGTTTGTCAATAATTCAATATATATTATTTCAATTTAATAATATAAATTAATACATTATTTTTAAGAAATTATAATTTAGAACAATAATAGAATTTACATAATTATTTCAATTTAATAATATAAATCAATACATTATTCTAATAAATTATAATTTAGAACAATAATAAAATTTACATAATAATAAATAATAACAAATATATATATATATATATATATATAAATAAAGTTAAAACTTACACTACAAGAAAATCATATATTTTCGATCGATTTTTACCGACGGATTTGTAGCCATCAAAAAATGAGTCATTGCCGATAGAAATTACTGACGGATATAGAATTTGGTCTTACCGACGGATATATCCGTCGATAAATTAACAATTAATTACCGACCGATATATCGTCAGTAAATTAACAATTATTTACCGACTGATATTTCCGTCAAGTAAATTTATCGGTAAATTAACAATTAATATTGTATAATAATTACTTAATATATTCTAATAAATTAATTATTCACCTGATTACAAAATTAAATATTTTTATTTAATAATTTAATTTAATCATAATTAGATTAATTTATAATAATTTATTAAATTAAATAATTTAAAAAATAAATATTTATAATTTAATTTAATCATAATTAGATTAATTTAAAATAATTTATTAAATTAAATAATTTACAAAATAAATATTTAATTATATATAAATATATAAAAATATCTAAATATATAAATATATATAAATATACAAATATATAAATATACAAATATATAAATATATAAATGTATACATTATAAATATATAAAAATATAAATATATAAATATATTGTATTTATATATTTATTTGAATATACATTTATTTGTATATAAATATAATTTATTGTAATCTATAATCTAAAAATTCTGGTAGCTTAGTGGTTGGAGTATCGATCTCTTACTCTAAGGTATATAATAATATAAAGAAAAGGGGATTGAGGGGTGTCTCTAGACAAATATTTTTTATATTGAAAAATTTAAATACCTATATTTTTTTTATTTAGTAAAATTTCACATTATTCTTGGTTGAGTAATTCTTACACCTTTAATTCAAGTCATAAGGATAAAAATAATCAATGTTTAGGATGAAGAAGAAAAATATTTTTTATATTGCAAAATTTAAATACCTATATATTTTTTTTATTTGGTAAAACTTCACATTTTTTTTGTTGAGTAATTCTTACACCTTTAATTCAAGTCATAAGGATAAAAGTAATAAGTATTTAGGATGAACAAGGAAAACAGAAGAGAGAAACTTGTGTTTCAGTAAGGATAATATTTTATGTGAGAGTGAAACTTTTTTAATTCTCTTTTTAAAAATTTTAACTTTATTACAACAAAAATTTATTTTTCTATTAATTAGGCGGGACGTGGGCTGGCCCACCCGTCCCGTGGGTTGACGGGTTTGGTGGGGCGGACCAAAGTGGGCTGGTAGGTTAAAAATACCAACCCGTCTCACCATATTATAACGAGTCAGCTCGTCGAACCTGACCCGTTTTGTCTTGCCTGACAGTTTTTAATACAAAAATATTAAGAAAATGAGATTTTCACTAATTTCTATCCTAATCTTAAGCCACGTTAAGTTTATTACGTATTTAAATGATTAATTTAATATATTTTGATCCTTTTTATAATATTAATATGAAAAGGCTTAATTAGATTGTTATATACATAGAAAATATGAAAAGGCTTAATTAGGCTTAATTTGATCCTTTTAGTTTTATTTTCCGTTCTTAGTAGAGTTCATTCCTTTTTACCTTTTTTTTTAATTTAATGTTAATAATATGTTATGATAATATAATTACACATCACATTAATCAGATTGTCAAATCACTAGCGTAAAAAGGCCACATCAATATATAATATCATCCAATATTAAACTAAAGGAATATAATTAGAAGAACGAAAATAGAAAACAGTATATTTACAAAAAAAGTAAATTCTATAGAAATTAAAATTTAAAGTCATATTTATTTAGACTAAAAAAGTATTGATAAGAATAGCAAAAGATAACTTATTCAGAAACATTCATTAACTTGATTTAAGTTAAAGAAGGACCAAGCAAAGTTGTGTTTCATTTAAGTATTAAATTGACTGTGGATTATTAATTATTTGTTTTGGGTTCCAAGCAACCTACTTCGTGCCCAGCCCAGTCCTCACAATTTCTCAATTGAAGCCCAACTCATTCACTTTCAAACAATCAATAAAATATGTTAGTTTAAGTGTCTATTTTGGATAGTTGGGGATGATTGAATAGGTTCTTTAATGCAAAACAAGTAATTTACGTATATATCAATTCTATACTTCATAGGAAAAAAAAAAAGAAGATATTTTCAAGGGTATGGTGTATGATTCTATTTTATTTTTTAATTTTTTTCAATCATTCTTTTAGACTCTTTGGAAAGTTTTTTTTTTTTTCTAAAGGTATTTCAGATTTTTTTTACTATTCACTTGCATAATAAATAAAAATTAAAGCAAAAAATATGTTAATAATGAAAAATATTCCTTTTCAAATATAAAATATGAGAAAGATTAGAACTAATACAAATCCTTGTTGTTATTGATTGATATCATATGGTTCCATCTTATAATATATCTTATAATCAGGTATATTTCTAATCAATGTCAGTATTACACCCTCCTCAACCAAGAGATTTAACATGTTAAATATAAAATTTATATATAAAACTAAACTACATGTGATTAATTACTAATCCGATAATATAATATAAAATGATAAATCCAACAATAACATATCTCTAACTTATCTTCTTACATAAATATCTACACACTTTCTTTACATCAATCTTGATTGAACATTTTAAAATGTAAATTTATTGCATGATCATTCTAATTAGGGATCGAAACTGAACCCACCTAATAATAAAATAATAAATCATAAAAAAAATTGAAAACCAATTAAAACTATTTTTTTATTGAAAATTTTTAAAAATTGGTCGATTCGATTTGATAGTAAAATTTCAACAAATTTAACCGAACTAAAATTATAATATATACACAGTTAAAATTAAATTATAAAATAACAGTGAAAAAATCAATTATTTTTAATATGTATTGTTATTTTTTAAATTAATATAAAAATAAATTAATTATGTATGATTTTTTTATAATAGTTTTTTATTAAATAATTATCTTATTATTATAATATATTTAATAATTTTATAATAAAAAAATAACAAAAATTGCTCAAATTAAATCAAAATAATGATTTGGTTTGGCTTTGATATTTTAACAAAAATCAAGTAGAATCATATTTAATTTTGTTAATATAAAACTGAAGCAAACTGCTGCGCAAACACACTTAACTCTAATTATAAGGTCTGCAATAATATTTATTTTCGTGTTTAAAAAAGAGAAAAATATAAAAAAATATCTTACTCAATAAAATAAGAATAAAAATTATGAAAAGTATAATGGAATTGTTGATTGTAATTGAATACTCATTAAATTTATTTTACTTGTTAATTCTAATTTTCTAAATTATCCAGTCTCCTAATATACCTAATTCATATACTTGTGAGCATTCTCATTTCCACACCCTAATTCCTTCTCATCTCATCAAGAAATTATGCTTTTTTGTTTCTTTAATATCTGTTATTTACGCAAGCTGGTTAGTTATAAATGAGATATCTTATCTTAATCTATTTATAAAATGTACTAATTATTTGGCAGGTTGTTGTATAGCTGGAATAGAAAAGAAAGACAAATAAACTCTCTTTTCAAAGTTTTCTGCGAAGATTCATTAGAATTTTGCTCTTGGATATGAATAGTTCCATTCTCTAGTAAAATAATTATATGGTGAACTCAAATTCACACTCACAATCGTGAGACATATGACATATACAAATCAAACAAACCCTAACAATTAATTACAGATGGAAAGATCAATCATATATAGACGAGCTTTGCTGAAAAAATAAACAGATAGGCATCAATGTTGACCAGACATGGTTTGTACTTCTTTGTTTTCGCAGCACGGAGTGATTGAACCGTTGGTGTCTTTGTAACCAGAAAATGGAGGAAGCTCATTTATGTGTGAATCTTTTTCACATCTCACTACCATTAAAAAAATAATAGTCTTGAAGAAAGATATTTGCTGCTACCGCAGATCACTGAATATGGCCTAACTTACATGTGCATCAACGACTACAATGGCGCCGAGTTAGGCTTATAATCAAATACACACAAAGTTCATAGAAAATCCAACCCTTTTATTCTGTCTACATTTAATCCACTTGAGCTTTTTCTTTTTTATTATCATCTCTACAAAGAGTTGGTGCAACAGGTGATATATTGACCATCTCATATTTTTGAATAAAAGATTTAATCTTTCAAAGAAATATATTTCATGATTTTCTGTAAATATTCACATTTCTCGAGTTCTGAGGAAGAATTACATCTATTTGTTCATATAAAAGAATGCAATCTTTTATTAATTTTTAAAGTCTCTCACACAAACCGCATCTAATTAATTATTGATCTAGGTGGACTCTCTTGCTTGTTAAAAGATTAGCAACCTAGAGACATGCCTATAAGAGAGGACTAATAGTGAAGGTTTAAGCCTATTGGCCTTCTTTCTGGTGAGAGGTACTTAATTTCTCAGTCATGTTTCCTTCTTTTCCAGCTTAAACGCTACCCTACAAAACCATTCAAAACTATCTTTCTCCCTGTTTCTTTCTGTCTACATTGACCTAGCTACAACACTGCATTAACCATGATAAACGGTAAGGATATTTATGATGTTTTCGCGGCTATTGTCCCCCTATACGTCGCTATGCTATTAGCATATGGTTCAGTTCGGTGGTGGAAAATTTTCACACCTGATCAATGTTCTGGCATAAACCGCTTTGTAGCTGTGTTCGCAGTTCCACTGCTTAGTTTCCACTTTATCTCCTCCAATAACCCTTATGCTATGAACTACCACTTCATAGCAGCTGATTCTCTTCAAAAGGTTGTCATTCTGGGTGCTCTCTTTCTATGGAACACCTTCACAAAACATGGCAGCCTAGACTGGACCATCACCCTCTTCTCTCTTTCCACTCTCCCAAACACACTTGTCATGGGGATCCCTCTATTGAAGGCCATGTATGGGGACTTTTCAGGGACCCTAATGGTTCAAATTGTGGTGTTACAAAGCGTCATATGGTACACTCTCATGTTGTTCATGTTTGAATATAGAGGTGCCAAACTTCTCATCACAGAACAGTTCCCTGAGACTGCAGGCTCCATCACCTCCTTCAGGGTTGACTCAGATGTTGTCTCACTCAATGGTAGAGAGCCACTGCAAACTGATGCTGAGATAGGAGAAGATGGAAAGCTCCATGTGGTGGTTAAGAGATCAGCAGCTTCTTCTATGATATCTTCTTTCAACAAATCCCATTTAACTTCTATGACTCCTAGAGCATCTAATCTCACTGGGGTTGAGATCTATTCCGTTCAGTCATCAAGAGAACCAACCCCAAGAGCTTCAAGTTTCAACCAAACAGACTTTTATGCCATGTTTGCAAGCAAGGCACCGAGTCCAAAGCATGGCTACACAAACAGTTTCCAGAGTAATAGTGGTATTGGTGATGTTTACTCGTTGCAATCTTCGAAAGGGGCAACACCAAGGACTTCTAATTTTGAAGAGGAGATGTTGAAGATGCACAAGAAGAGAGGAGGGAGGAGCATGAGTGGAGAGCTGTTTAATGGAGGTTTGGTTTCTTCTTACCCGCCTCCGAATCCAATATTTTCAGGGTCTACAAGTGCTGCTGGCCCAAAGAAGAAAGATAGCACTGGTGGCGGTGCTGCACCTAACAAGGAGTTACACATGTTTGTTTGGAGTTCAAGCGCATCACCAGTTTCTGAGGGGAATTTGAGGCATGCAGTTAATAGAGCTGCCTCTACCGACTTTGGGACAGTTGATCCTTCTAAAGCTGTTCCACACGAAAGTGTTGCTTCCAAAGGTAATCCCAAAATTTCATATCAAAATGTATCAAGCACTCAAAGTCCTTTCTATTTCGCTCCTCAGTCTTTACTACTTAGATGCAATGCATTGAATTATAGTTGCATATGCATTTTCTTAATTGTATGAAAGTAAAAATAATAATATTTTATTATTTTTCATATAGAAATTAGTATGATGATCCATCATCTAATAATAAAAGACTGTTTTATCTTCATTTCATTTGTCAATTTCAAATATCGGAGCATATTGTAAAGAAAAAGAGGTATTTGTAATTTATATATAAAAAATCAAATAAAAAACTAAATTTTTTTCTGCTGCGACTTCCATTTTGATTGGAGTAGGGTCAATTTGCAGTTCTATTGAATTTGTTACAGAGGCATTGACATTGATTTTAAATGTGCGATTTTGCATATGCAGCTGTACAAGAATTGATTGAGAACATGAGTCCTGGTCGTAGAGGGAGCGGAGAGAGGGAGCTTGAAATGGATGAAGGAGCCAAATTTCCCACAAGTGGATCTCCATACACCTGCCAGAAGAAGGTGGACATGGAAAGCAATGCAAACAAAAACCAGCAGATGCCACCTGCAAGTGTCATGACAAGACTCATCCTCATCATGGTTTGGAGAAAACTCATTAGAAATCCTAATACCTACTCCAGTCTTTTGGGACTCGCATGGTCTCTCATATCATTTAGGTATATCATGAATTTCAAAGTAAAAAAGAAAAAGAAAAATTGTTTACTTTGTCGCTACTGCTGTTACTTCATAAATCGTTTAATTTGCTTATGTGCATGCAAGTAGGTGGCACATTCAAATGCCAACTATTGTAAAAGGTTCCATCTCAATACTGTCTGATGCTGGTCTAGGAATGGCCATGTTCAGTCTAGGTACTTGTTATGAACCCTTTATTTATTTCTTTCCTTTCTTACAATACATATATATATATATATATATATATATATATATATATATATATATATATATATATATATATATATATATATATGTCTTTCTATAAAAGGCTAAATTATATGGGAATAATTGTAATATGATGCATTTGTAATCAGGTCTGTTCATGGCATTACAACCCAAGATCATTGCCTGTGGAAAATCTGTGGCAGCATTTTCTATGGCTGTTAGGTTCTTGACAGGTCCAGCTGTTATTGCTGCAACCTCCATAGGCATTGGACTCCGTGGAGTTCTTTTGCATGTTGCAGTTGTCCAGGTGAAATGAAAGCTTCTTTAGTTAACTATCTATTGATCAAAGTCTAATAATGTTGTTATTAACTCTTAGTTGTTTATGATATGGCCTATATATTGCAGGCTGCCCTACCCCAAGGTATCGTTCCCTTTGTGTTTGCTAAAGAATACAATCTCCATGCAGATATACTTAGTACTGCGTAAGTGTCTTTTTTTTTTCTCCACTCTCATGTCTCTTATTTATATTCACTTGGTTAAATTAATGACTTCTATATTTCTGATCTGATAATTTTTTTATTTTAAAAATTTGTTAATGTCAGATTGATGTTGACAAAAATGTACAGAAAATTGATTAGATGCAGATGATTATAAATTAAAGAAACTTTGCAAATTGTGCAGGGTTATATTTGGAATGCTGATTGCATTGCCCATAACCATACTCTACTACGTGCTGCTAGGACTCTAATGTATCTTGGGAGGCAAAAACGAATAGAAAAAGAAGTATGATGCTGTAACTATACGTACTACGTAAACCCAAGGTCATCACGCTCAAGCGGTTGGTGAAGGGAAATGTAGAAGATATTTGATTTTAGATGTTAGAGAGGGAAAGAGAAATTATATATAGTATATAGTAGAATGCTATATATATATTAATTATTTATGATTCATATGAAAGTTTGGGTTTGATCTATTCCAAATTTCCAGCCCACTCTGAATTCTCTCTGTTTGTTAATGGAAAAATCTTTAGTTAGGTAGGAAAGCAAGAGATTACAACCTATGAGACGCGAAAGAGATCAATATTTTTATGTTGTTTTTGGTGACACTGATATCAGTGTAGCAACTTGCTCGTATTTTTTACTTTTTTTTTTATCTCGTGGAGATGAAATTTAATCTTTAAAATTACACATTCAGCATTTTTAAACTAGCATTTATGCTCCCTCTCAACCTCACAGAAAAGAAACACATTAGGTAGCAGAGATTTTAATTTTCGAAGAGTTGACTTTAAAATTCCTTCATTGATCAGAAAAAATTCTTACCAATTTACAATTGAAGAAATTAAACTTTCTCATCAATCAAATTACTGAAAAGCTTAGACTCTTTGCACGTAATCAATATACTGATAATCACATATAATACATATGGCTTATTAAACTTGTTTTCTGATTTTTTTAAGAAAATAAGTTTTATGAGGGAAATATATATAATGATGCATGTATCGAGGAAGGGAGCAATGCAATTAACAGCATTATATATACGTAGTAACGTTGGCTTTTTCAATAGTTTGTATATATGAATGCATAGTGTAAATAAACTATTAGTATAGAGTCAATATTGCTGGTTCAGTGCATCGTTCCAGTTGTTTTCATTTTCCAAAAAAGTTTGGTTACACTGTCCTTGGGATCCTATTCAACATAATAAATACTGAAAACTTCAGTCCCAAGCCATGTGACTTACAACGGATGATAAACGGCTCAAATTGGAGCAAAATTCTTAATTCATATGTTGCCCTTTTGTTAATTATAGGCGTAGTTGTTTGAGATATATTCCAAAAGCTTCATTTATTATAGTTTCAATAAATTGTCTTGTTCTGAGCCATACCATTCATGTCACAGTTAATGATACTCCTTGTTCTGAGCCATCCAATGAATGATATGCCCCCAACAGCTTTGGCGATTAAAGTAATCAACTTTATTATAATTATACTTACTACTCTAATAGTCAGAGTCGTGAAGAATTTCGTCTATTATTTACAAAGAGTTTATGTACAGTACGTCATACATAGATGCTATGAATCTAACATTATTCTTATTATCTTTTTCACACATGTATATGATGAAAAGCAATTCAAGTTGGCATTGAAGTGGATGGGAATGAAAAAAACCTGAAGGAAATTAGCATAACAAAACCCTTATGTTTAACATTAATTGGAACAAGAAGATATAAAAGGAGTCTTTTGGCTAAATTTGAGCATTACTTATTACACTGGTTGTTGACCAAAGAAAGTTTCTTGGAAATTACAGACAGCACTTAAAGCCGTGTCATCTGACAATTTGATTAAAAATCATAATCCCAAGTAGATACTGGTGAATTTATGAGAGGAATAAAAATAATGATTTGTATTTGCATTTGAAACATGACAAGAAAAGTCCATTAATCAAACTAATGAGATTAGATCAGAAACATGACATGTGCTTAGGTTCCTTACGATTTGATCAAATGATGTTGATCCCCTCCCCATTAGGATCATCCTGTGCGTGTGCCACGATGTTTAAGAAACATACAAGCACTGTAATTGTAGATTAAAGGAAGAACTAGTTTTCCATATATTAGTTTATTTTGAGATTAACACGTTGTATTGGTCACTGATCACGTGGAAGTCCAAAGGGGTGTCTTGTCTGATAGTTATTTCCAATGTGGAAGCTAACAGATTGGAATCGACAGTGTTGCACATGAAGGTTGTCTCAGTTGGTGGAACCTTTCAGACATGTGTTGAATAAAATAAGGAGTTAAACAGTTTGTGTAGACAGTGGAGAGAACATAATGCATCCACTGACAGCAAGAGTTCTGACCTAAATGGGGAAACCCTAATTGGTTTATTTGTTGGTCTGTGGGTGTTTCTTTGTTTGTGTGTTCTGCAAATCAATTTTAGACCAAGTGAATTGCATTCTTTGTTTACTAAGCTATTCAACTACAAATCCTGATTTTCCAAATTTTTTGTCATCGTATCCAAGACATTGTTAAAATTATTAATCAACAAATAAATATTTCAGCTCACAAATGCACCGTCTCTAAGCAAATCCTGTCTTCATATATATATATATATATATATATATATATATATATATATATATATATATATATATATATATATATATATATTGTGCTAACAATTACTATTCGAACCACTTAGTAGTATATTTATTATTCTTAATATATTTGAAAGAATCTTAAATCTTAGTTGTAGAAAAAAAAGTGTAATAAACACTCCCATCATTTCCTTTTATTTGTCATTTAAAATTTTCTCACATGTATTAAAAAAGTAATGAATAAAAAACTTTTACTATAATGAATTAAGACTTAATTAAGATACTAAGTTAATCTCCCACCTAACTAATTACTGTGTTATGAAATATGGTCCTAAAAAAATTTAGAAAAAAAGAAAAGAAAAAGAGAATGAATATCTAGATTTCATCAAAAGAAACTTTTTTTATAAATATAAATTGAAGTACTAATTAATAAAAATTAATAATTTTTTATCCTAATATGGTAATTATTGGATTTAAATAATGACACATAAAGTGAAAAAAAAAAAGGGTAATGTTTTACTCTATGTTGTAAGAATCGGCCCAGACTCCCCGAAATTTGTTATTGTTAAATTATATTATCTAATGTCATTCGGTCCAAAATTAAAAAAAATAAGTTTTACTTTCTTAACCTTTGTCTATCATTGTTTAATACTACCAATACTTAATTTAACATATTAGCATGACTTTCACACTTTAGGCTCCTTATATTCGTGCTCAAATTCAATACTAACTATTTAGTTCCAGTTCGTTACACAATTAACAATCTTATCATATACAATTAACTCTATTTATTTTCTCAATATAAACAATAATTTTTTTTTCACTAGCTCTCATTTTACCAATTTAAACAACAAAACACAATACCATTAAATACCATGCTTCGTTTCATCCTCTTCTATCCAAACATAGCCTCATTAGTTAATCAGTTAAAATGACAAAACATTGAAAACTAAGTACAAGGTTTCAGATAGTTCGAAGGTTTAGAGAACCCATTCTACTTAAAAAAAAAATGCTAAAAACATGTATATATTTTTTTAATATGCTTTATATTGTAGGATAAATATAATGTAAATCCAAAATAATAAAGTTCCTCTTAAAAAAATAAGAAAAATACGAGGCACTGTTTATTAAACCAAAAACCTCAATAATATATACCATTCATTGGAAATTTATAATAACTTTATTAATTTTTATTATAATTAATTTTTAAATTATATCAAATATTTATAACTAATTGACAATGTAAAACCTTTTTCATCAAGCATTTATGTGAATTAAACTAAAAAAATAATAAGGCAACTACAAATTAATGTTGTGAGGGTCTTGTTAAAGAATAATTCTCTCATGATCATTTAAAATGCCCTATCAACATGATTCCCAATATGTTCTTGATTTCTTAACATTGGTTATCTAGAGGCAAAAAATATAACATGAAAAGGTGCTTTATCAGATCAACAAATTACAAAGACAGCATAATTCCATTTTAACTTCAATTATTATTGAGAAACCTCTTCTCTCATTCCATAATGAGATGTATAGAAAACTGGGATGAGTATAGGAACAAAATGTAATTCTGTTTTCTGTGACAATTACAAAATGAAACAGTAGCTAGTATCCTACACGCCAGAAAAAAAAATCATAACTCACAGCAGGAAAAAAAATCATTTACAGAGTAGATAGGATTCCAGAAAAAAAAAAAAAAAAAAAAAACCACAGCAGGAAAGGGAAAAAAAATGCTTGGTTAATTATCATCTATTGTAGTGCAGTAGGAATTTTGTTAGACATTTTCTGCACTGTAATGTCCATTATGGGAATTGCCATTTTCTTTGTTTAGTTTAGATTTTGGTAAAAGGGTGGTCTGATGAGGAAATATCTTGGCTGTTTGCTGCTTCAGATTAAGGCAAGTGTATACAGACATACCAACAATAGCTGTAAATGCCCCGCAGATACTGATTATGCCTGGATTGGATCCAAAGAGATAATAGTTTCCCAGGAGGATAATGCATGTCTTAAATTGCCCAAGAACAACATGCGAGACCGCAGATGTAGCTCTGTAAATTGCAAGGAAAAAAAATACATGAATAAACTAGCCCAGTAGCAGCTAAGTAAACTACAATGTAAATAGAAACAGATATACAAGTAATGATCTGGTTAGAACAAGGCTAACATTAACATTGTCACAACCTTTTCACACTTGTTTACTTGTACTTCTGGCCATATAGTACACTATCAATATTAGGCTTAGAACGTATGATCAAAGTTTGCCATGTCTATAAACTTATTTTGAAATTCTTAGTACACAGAGGCTCACTATTATATTATATTGAAATTCTTGTTTGACGTTATTGATATTGCGAAAATTTAATAGAATCAGACGTGGAGAAAATATCTGGCTATATTCTAATTATAACATGTTAAAGGCATGTTTACTAAATATAAAACATGTTAGTGGCACAAAAAAGTGTAAATATTAAAAACAAACCATCTAACTAGCCCATAAATCACAATGATAATAGTGTTTTGAACCCTTAACTTGTTCGTTTAGAAGGAAATGCAAATTATAGTCACTAAAGAATCAAAGATGGTACCAAATGCCACTAAAGGCTACACAACTCTGTCACCTGAACAACTAAGCTTATGTCTCCTGAACAATGAACCGTTTAAAATAGAAATACTTGCTTGCATACTTTTTAACCTACTCAAGAATAAGTAACATCATGAAAGGAAGTTAAGAAAACAGTAGTGACCTCTATATTCTTTATGTTTGGCACATTGGAGGTCAGGTCATTAGTAAACGATCACTTAATTTGATAAAAACAACCTAGTAAAGTGTCAAACAAGTGACCTACCTACTATTCTACCAAAAACTGAAATTCAATTTCTTTTCACGGGCAAAATATTCAACATTTGAAGAGAGTAATACACACTTACCCTAGTGCTAAAGCCCCGGACAACTGAAGCAAAAATCCAAGAATGGCTGATGTGAGTATCACCAATGTGTTACTGAAGTTCCAATCAAAGGAAAGCACACCAGGAGGGTCTAAGCAGGGTAACATAGCAGCCAGAAAAATTAAAGTAATAGGTGTTGTTTTCCACATCAACCTGTTGAACAATCCACAAATAAGGCAAAGAAAGGAATATTGGTATGTAAATCAGCACTGGGAATTGTGAGAGAAACATAATATAATTTATAAAGATGCAATATGCTTATTAATGTCCTAAAGAATAAACAAGCTAATAACTCACGCCAAAGCAGTCCAGTTTTCTTGCTGCTGCAATCTGGACCAGAGGATTTTGTTTACAGCACTAGGTACAATCCACGCTAACGCAACACAGGCGCCAAAGAAATGGAACTGCAGATCTGTCACTGTAGCCACAGCAACACCAATAGATACCACCGTTAATGCTAAAGTCTGTAAAGTTTCAAATGAACTCAGTAAGCATTTCAATATTAATAATAAAAAACAAATGAGATAAGTATGAAAATTCTGAAATCTAGAGTCATCATTTATGGAGAAACCATTTTGACATACTACGGTCTACTCTGATGGCAGCACATCATTTACTTCTGAAACATAGCATACAAGCATCGTTGCAGCTGAAGTGTATAGGTTTGCTAATTCAATCAATGTTTTTCAACTGGCATGATGTTAAAACGAGAACAATAGTCGTAGTCACTAAACTTTTATTTTCAAGTACAATTTTGAACCGCACTTATAGGTCCTCAGAAGCACATATAATGTCATGAGAAATCGCTTTAAATCTACTGAAGCATTCAGTTATCCTCCGCAAACATATAGGAGCATAGATGTGTGAGGACAGAGGAGGGCATTCAATAGAGAATAGATACTATTTTTTGTTCAAACACTTCGCAACGAAAGGATGGAATTAGCTACTTGAAATCTGTTATTTTAGGTTGAAGATACAGATGCTTACATGAGTTCATCATAGAACAAAATGTGCACACATAATTCAAATCAATTAGTAAAAGGAAAAAACTCTTATTTCTACACGCCCCTGAACACTCTCTTAGTTATTCCCATCAAATGTACGTGCCCAGCCAAAGTGAATTTCATTTACCTTAGGCCAAGAAACTCTCTTCCTATACAATACAAATTCTGCCATAACTATTGAAGGTGTTACTGCAATCTTTGCCATCTGATAGAAACCAATACTGAAGATATAGATATTAAATTCATAGTACGAAACAAATACTTTAAATAAAAACATCATTGTTATATTACCTATTATACTTCAAGCTAACATTAGCAAGGCCAGTAGACAGAGACATAACAAATCCAAGAGTAAATAAAGCAGACAGATTAGTTGATTTTGAGGAAGGAGATGCAGGAAGCAAAGAAAACGCATTTAGTATAGCCATTAAGAGCCAGCTCACTACATAGTGAATTAGTGAGAGAAGAATAGGGAATTTGAATTTAACAGTTTGAAGAACCTGAAAAGAAAAATGAGAAAAAGTCAAGAAAAATTAAAATCTAAAATCATGGTTATTTTAAACTTCGACACAGAACACACTCCAAGCAGACAGAAAGGAAAGTAAACAAACCATTTTGTTCATGAAGATAATACTAATTGCAACTACAAAATTGAAGGCAAGTGCTGCGGCTGGACCACATGTACGATGTTGTTGTCGTTTTGCACCTTCAGGGGAACGAAATTCATTAAACAGTGAACCTCTTAAGTCTTCCAGTGCTCTTCCTGCAATGAGAAATAGAAGGTAATAGAAGACATTAGGGAAGGTTTCTTATAGAGATATAGAGTAAAGCAAAATATCAAGTATGCATCAGATTCATATTCATATTCTTATATATCAAGTATTGCCAAGGAAATTCAACAATTCAGAGCTGGAGGAATAAGACATGAACTTGAGTACAGATTGAAAGTTCATAGTAAGTATATAAAATTACAAATTCAACTCGTAGAATTCATAACGAACCAGCTCTAATAAAAAAATAAAAAAATAATTATCAAAATATAATATTGTAAGATTTGACTTAAGAAACAACCTATCTAAAACAGTGAGAATTGAATTAAACTTGACTACATATGATGGAAGTTGCAAAGGTTGGGATCTTAGAACTGCAATACGTTTTGAGATGTTTGCAATCAAGATACACACAGGTATTAGGTGTCATCAACAATTTACAATAAGGGATCTGTCAAATATAAAGAAATTTCAAATAAAAATGAGATTGAATTTTGTTTTCCCCCTCATAGGTGGGACAAAAGCGGGAGGTTGATGTGAAATTCAGAGTTGCAGCCCATTTCTAGGCCTGGACAAGGCTGTTGTTGGATTTCAACTAGGTGCAGAGACTAAACTAAAAAATAACAAAACAGTGTTTGGATGTAACGTTTTCAAAATCGATTTTGAAGAAAAGTGATTTATGTTTAAAGGCTTTTATTCTAAAGGAGTTAGTAACAAAACTTAATAGAATCTTTTTATCAAGTTATTTAGTCCATGTTAAAGACATTGAAATGTCAATTTGAAGTAAATTTTGTGCTGGATAAAAATTTTATACTGAGTTTTACTCTAAACTTGTTTTTAAAATAAAACCATTCCAACATAAATTGCTTTACTTTAAAGTTAATTTTAATCAACATGAAACATCAATTTTAAACTTAAAATCTATTTCACCAAGGAATCAAATAGGTGACCATACACATTTATCAAAAATAACTTGAACAAATATTTCAACTTATTTTGGATGATTCAACCTGAATCGAAACATGCACAAAATTCTAAAACAAAGTTACTAAGTTACTCTAACAAAGACACGTAACACGTATATGTGTATGACTATGATGTACCGATATGATAACCATATCAAATACGTATCAGGGTAATAACGATATGATTATTCTAAATATATATATATAAGAGGCAATACATATATATATATATATATATATATATATATATATATATATATATATATATATATATAGATAGATAGATAGATAAATATATAATTGTAGTAGTTCAAGTACAAAATTAAGAATGTATTTTTTTTAATGTATTAAAAATAACAATCATAAACCATTATCACCATAATTTCCTTTCCATTACTTACAGGAAAGAATGGTGCTGCGAATTTGCTGAAAGCATATGTTAAAGAGAACAATTTTTATTTTGATTCAACAATGGACAATGCTTCCGTGTTTCTATATGCATAAAAATTTATCAAATAAAATAAATATATAAATATATTATCAATCTCATTCTTTTGTTGAAATCATCTATAGAGGTAACAATTTTTATTTTTGTTCATTAATGGACAACCGTTCCGTGTTTCTTGCTATATTATATGTTTATACTAAATTTTCATAAATAAATTCTGATGAGTACCAAATGGTTAAAAGAAACGTAAAATATGAATTCCCAAACCCATACCCATTTTTGCATGTGACTTCAACAATGAACGAGAGATTACTGTAAACAGTGTAAGAAGTTCAGTATTCTGAAAAAGCTCAAAGTTTCTGTAAACAATGAGAAGTTGACGGAGAAAACATATGTACATTGTCTAATCTTAAACTTAAACCACTCATTGATAAACCCCAAACCCAGCTAAATGAAGAAAACTTGAAGCATTGTTGAACTCAAATATTCTAAAAAGAAAACGGTAAGAAAGGAATGTTGGGTGTTATAGAGTACCTCTTTCCCCTGCATCGCTATCTTTGCGCTTGAGAATCTTTCGAACGTCTTTTCTGAGTAAGAAATTGAACATTTTGAGAAGAGGGGAATACTCAGAACAGAAAGGAAATGGGAGAAGGAACAGTGGCACTTGGTTTGGGAGAGGAAGAATGAAGAGAAAGGACAAGGTAAAAGAAAGAGACAAAAATTTGCGCGAGAAAGGGAAGATGAACACGTGGATTATGCCGGTGATAGCGGAGAATGGCAACTGTCGGCGACCCCTTAATACCTCTCACATGACAAGACATCCAGTTTAACGTTGTCTTGTTGTTTATCTGACAAAACGGTGTCGTCTATGTACCCAATCAATGTGACGGCAGGGGTGATTCAGCAAACACTTTGCCAATAAAAATGTCCACACTTACTTTTGAATTTTTTTTTATTAAAAAAATTTAGGTTTCTCATTATATGTAATATATTTGTAAATTTTAATTAATAAAAATATTAAAAATTATAAAATGATTAAAACTGTATTCCTTGTGTTCCTTCTTTATCAATTGTAAAAAGCAATTTTTTGACCAAATTAGGAAAGCTCTTTTGCTTTTGGAACTTTATTTACCAATAATATCAGAATGCTAATGGTTAAATTTATTTATTTTAATTTTTATTAGCTAGCAAATTTGATATATATTTCTCATTTGTAGTTTTTTTTTTTCATTTCAAAAATCTATAATTTTGATTAATTTTCAGATTTTATATGTTTTTTTATTTTTTTATTTAATATTAATATTTTTTTGAACAAATTTTGAGGATACCTTTTGTACGATAGAATCTTTTAATTATTTTAGAATCTGAAATTAGAAATGAAAGTTTTCTTATGTTTGATTTGTGTTTTAAAAAAATAACATTCTTATTAAAACATATTTTGTGGGAATTTTTTTAACATAGTTTCCCATGAAATTGTTCGAGTGATGAGAATTAAACTTTCTCAAGTTGCTATTTTTTTTAGTTTAATATAAATATAATATTACTTTTCTTAAAGCATGTAATATCATGATAAATATTTAAAATCTTTGGTAAGAATATCATGTTATTGTTCAATTCTAAGAAAATTCATACAAAAAATTTTAAGAATATTTTTATCAACTAAATAATATTTTAGTCATTTTTAGGAATACTCGATCTTGACAATTAATAGGAATCTTGATTTTTGTTAAGGAAATTTGGCTTGTACCAAACGTTCTTAAGGGAGTTTGTTAGATTTAGAGTTCAATTAAACCAAAATAAAATAAATGTTAATTAAGAATGAGATCATGTTTTAAATTTTGTGAGATATAAAGATTAAAAGAACAAAACCAAATCTCAAATACAAATTTAAAAGAGAAACAAATTTACAGCTTAACCAAAACAATCTATTGGTTCAAAATGATTTTTTTAGGTGGTAGAAGACTCTGGTATTTTTTTATTTCATTTTCGGACGAAGTTTCGGTTTTGTTTCAAACTGATATACTAATATTAAAAGCAACTTATACTCAGTATATAATTAAATCGTTATTTAATTATTTAATAGATTCTTATTATCATTTTACGTCCCTTAAAATGTGCTCAAAATTTATATATGTTTATTGCTAAAATGAATATTAATTTTTCTTTTCTTTTCTTTTTGGGGGTTTTGTCTAACTGATAGTACATGTTTTTTTAGTACATTCCTGATTTTCAAACCCTATCGGTGCAGTTTATGAATTAATTAGTAGAGTTGTCAAATTTGGTCCGAAATTATTTTATTAGTGAGCTATTAATACATGAAATTTTATTTTTCCTAAATATGGAAGTTGAGAAGTAATATTTTAGTTTTCTAAAATGAAACTATTAGATAATTATGTTTTTAGAAATTATTTTGACCAATTTTATCAGAATATATTTTTACTGTAAGTGAATCTAATTTTTTAAATTAAAATAAATTTTACTCAATATCATTTTACTGTTGTAAATACCTTATGTATAGGAAGATCTGGGTTTTCCAAAGACATCTTTCATCTAATTATTAATTAGCATTCATAAACATGTTAAATTAAGTATTACTTCTTTTGATAAGAGAATCAATTACTACTTATTTTATTAGTTTATTTATTTAATTTTTTTCTTTTAATTATTATTATTTTATTAATTAACTTACTCATTTTTATATTCTATAATTTTTACCTTCTCATAATTATGTATATTTAGATAAAATCAAAAGAATTTAAATAATATAATACTAACAAATAAATTTAAACAAAATATCATAAAAAAATGTATAAAAATTTTATTCACTTGTATTATTATAACAAAATTAAAATTAAAATAACCTTTAAAAATAATGAAAAATAAAATAAAGTAAAAGTTATCTTAGAATAAACCACATTGTTATTATTATTTCTTTCTTGCAAATCTTTAGAATATATAGAAAAAATAGTACAAAATAAATAAATACAAGATTAAAAAAACTAGTTAAAAAGAAAATAAAAAAAGTTATAGAAAAATAAAAAATCATAATATTTCTTATTTTATATTTTTTTATAAGTGAAAATAAATAAATAAATATATAAATAATGTTCCTTATTTTAGTTTGTTTGTTCAATTTTTGTCTTAATTATTTATGATTTTATAATTTTTTACGTGTGAATGAAAAAAGAAAGAGTGATTAATACTTTTTAACATGTAAATTAAGGGCACAAATAAATAGTTTAATATATTACTGAGTTATCTGATTGGATACTAAATATTAAAAAATTGATTTATAAAAATATCGACAACAAAGAACAGAGAGACATACTACAATGATATATTATTAATTTTATTTAAGAGATATTAATTTATATTTAACAATTAATTAATTAATTATATTTTATTTTATTTTTTCTTATATATCTTAATTGGTAACGTAATTAATTATGTTATTTACAAATCAATTATAACCAATTAAAAATAATGTTTGCATCTTGTGAACACGCTTTAAAAGATTAAACACAATCTACTTAACTGGTTTTTTCTATAAATATTTTTAGAAGATCTAAATAGGAAAAAAATTAATCCTTTTATAAGTTAAAATTAATTTATATATAAGATAAGGATAGAAACTATATCTTATAACTTTTTCAATTATTTTAATCCATTCATAAATTTAATTTTTAGTTTATGAATAAGTCATTTTTTTCTTAATTTTTTATGTAGAACCTCCTCAAAAAGGTACGTTAATATTCATTTTTTCTGTTAGGGAACAAGGTTCGTTGTTAATGGGTGCTTCTTGTCACAAGATGTGAGTGAGCTCAGGTGGGTCCAGGGCTCCAACCGTGAGCTTTGAAGAAGAATTCAGTATCACTGATTAGCAATAACAACTAGTTCTTTGTGATGTTTTTGATGGAAACTCTTTCACAAGTTTGTACAGCAGGCATGCCTTGATGGGTGATGCATACGTCATGTTTGAAGAAATGTCTGACTTCATGGACATCAATTATTGCTGGACTTGTGCAAGACGGGCCTGCTGACATGTGTTTTGGAGCTTTTCCATCAAATGAGGGGTTTAAATTTCAGACCAAAAATTATTTTACATAGACTAGTCTTTTGGGTGCTTGAATGGACAGTGGAGCGCTGGGGGACATGGGACATGTGCTCATTGTAAAATAATCCACGTGAGTTTTCATTGTCACCTCCACGATAATAATAGTCTCATTTCCATGTATCCCAAATGTGGGGCAATTGATGATGCCTTGAGCATATTTGAAAATATGGCGGTCTGGGATGTTATCACATGGAACACCATGATCAGTGGCTATGCTCAACAACATTTCGACAGTTAGTGAATCTATATGCAAGAGTTGGTTTGTGGAATAAGGTATCACTGAGTGCGAAAATTACTGAAAGACAAAGGTCTAAAACCAAATCTTGGTTTTAGCTGGGTTGATGAAGTCGAAAGTAAAGTCCATATATTTGAAGCTCTAGATAAGCCAAACAACAGAATGACAGACATTCTTTTGATAATGAATATTTTAGTGGACCACATCACATGATTAGTTTAAACCTTCGGTATCAGATGTGTGTGTGTTGCAAATTCCATTCCAGTTCAGATTGCTGGAGGACTGGTTTACAAATTACAATATTAAGAGCATCTCAAGATTTTGGTTGTTAGCTTAAATTGTGACAAGTTTTACCAAAGGGTATTTGGTTGGTTGGTTAGTCTATCCGATTGAATCTTCTCAATGAGACGTGATTGAATTCCATGACTATGTTGTTCATATATACTTGTAAGTATCTAGAACTTTTGACTAGTTTTAATCATATGGATTTCCCAGTCATTTTTGGATTTGGCACGCTGAATAATCAAACATCGTTACCTGATTTTTTTTTTTTTCCTTTTATGTTCGTTATCATTGGCTTTGAAACATTAATCGTTGTGATACATGTGAATCACAAATGCGCAATAGTAAGTCTTGGTAACATGGCTGTCCATTTTGAAAAAGGATGCTGATATATTGACTACATCATTTACATAATATATCTCCTGGACAATCTATTTTAATAATATAATAATAATAATCATAATCTATTATTAAAAGGACAATTCCATTGCACCAGCATGTTCTTCATCAGGTCCGGTCGGCAAGATATCTAGCTGAAGAGACTAAGTCCAAGAAACAAGCTGAAGTATCTTCATTTTAAATCTGAAGTAAATTTGTTAATGTGTTGTTTTTGCTTTTGGAGAGTTACAACAGTTTCATACTTCAATTACATTCCTGGTTTCCCAGGCGTCGGAAAAGTTACGTATATTCACCTTTTTGTTTACACGTCTTCTTTGACCTCAATACCAACTTAAGGACAATTCTTCCTGCACCCCTGTGAATATTCTTACTGATTGATTGAAAACTCTTCGAATGATTAAATAAGTTCCTGAGATGAGATCACTCCCTCAAATACATTTACTTTGAGATGGAATAAATATTCATAATCATTTTGTTTCATCTGTTATTCATGAGCATACATACATACATACACGTAGTACGTAAAGTATGTTTGGATGCCAATTTAGAGAATTGGCAGTCCAATTAACGTGAGATAAGCTTCTCGGTTGAAATGTGTTAGAAAGTGTGGTGCGAATAAATCAACAGACACACACACAAACACATTGGCCCCAAAAGCATGAAGTTTATTTACAGACCAGAGCGAGGTTATAGCTATTACATACATATATATGTGAGGGCATATATATGCAGTAGTTGCTTACAGTAGTCTGGAACAAAAATCTAATAGACCCTGTCCATCCATGAAGCAAAAGGGGCTTACTACACAGTCTGAAGAGCCCACCACGGTTCCGATATTGGTAGAACGTAAACATAACGCTGCAGTGAAATCAATCAAAACTAGTGATCTTACTCATAGCGCAAAACGGCAAAGTTGAGGCTCAGGTGGAGAAGTAATTGCGGGGTGAGAAGAGGCGGCGAGGTGAGAACATGGCCGCGTAGCGCGGCGAAGCGAGGCTATCGATTGGTCTGTAATCAGGCATGATGAACGTCTCACGTTCCTCGCGGGGTCCACCTAAGGTGTGTCCGTTGAAGGTGGCATACCTCACCAGCTTCCCCACCCACGACTTCTTCTTGATGGGGCTCTGATGGCCGGCGTTCATCTTCTCGCACAGGTACTCCTTCACCGCATGCAACCCCTGCTCTATCACTTCCGGTGGCGGCGAACTCAGAGGGTTCCCTTCCACGCTTAGCTTCTGCACCTTCTTCAGGCACCCGATGGAGTCCGGCAAGGACCTGATCTTGTTGTAACTGACGTCGAGTTCTACCAGGGAGAGGAGCAGCCCCACCGAATAGGGTAGAGAATCAAGGTACTGGAAGTTCTGGCTCACGTTCAGGATTTCTAGGTTTACCAGGTTCTCGAGATCTTCTGGAAGAGACCTCAGGCAGTTCAAACGCGCGTCCAGAATCTTCAGAGCGGTCATGTGAGAGGTCGAGCGAGGAAGGAACACCAGCTTGTTCGAGTTCACTGATAGCTTCTTCAGGTTTATCAGCTCGAACCCTATGTTCTCTGGAAGCTGGATCAACTTGTTGAAGTTCGCATTCAGTTCATCTAAGCTTCTGCTAACTCAAATGTTGTAATGTATTAGTCACAAGAATGATAAACACCAATTTTATTTTTTACCTTTCTTAACAAAAATGTTTTTTGTATTGTAAGTATGAATAAAAAATCAAACATTTAACTGCATATTTAAGATTGTCTGCGAACTATGCATGTCACTGATGCATGTTGGTATTGATTTTTTTTCATTTTTTTTTTTTTGGTAGTAGTGCTACTTACTCCAGTGAGTGGTCAATAACTACTTACTAACGTAACTCGTGCATACATACCTCGAGAAATTACATTAATTACTGTGTGTGAAAGATGAGAGTATCATGTGGTTGTTGATTTCTTGAGTGGATAGTTGCTTTCATTTAAACGTGGGTATGCAAATATCAATTGTCTATTTGTCGTTTGGTGATGATGTCTGGTGATTCTTAGCTAAGAAAAAGATGTTTGAACGAATCCTATTCTTGCAAAAACTTGTTGGAAGAATAATGGTTCTCCACGGAACTATCATATCACTTATTGATTGACTTTTTCTCCCTGTTTTAAGAATTTTGTATTAGCCAGGTGTCCTCCATCTCTGGTTGTTTTTATGTAGTCAAATAAGCATAATGACACCCAAAGAAAATGGAGGGTTTTTGTTTTTGCCCGCTATTTGTGACAACGGCCCACAATAAATGCTTAAAAATTCCATTTTTGACAGGGATTTCTTGATAGAATATGGAGTCGTGCATGTTGAATAAAGTTCAAATATATTTAAGGTTATACTTTTTCTAATACTTTATTTTCTTATATTATCTTTACATATTTTATCCTGTTAAATGGGTAGGTATATGTTTAAGCTTATTCCATAGCCATGAATAATAACCATTACATATTTAGTATAATCAATTGATTATAACACTTTCAAATCTACTTGTGATATATTTGGGATTTGATTATTCTTAAGCATATCCTTGAAGTCCTAGTATATCAAGGGAAGAATAGATAAAATAAAAACTCACAAGCACATAAATCAAACCTCATCATAGCGTGTAAATGAAACCTACTCAAGTGCTTAGCACTGTTTTGTGCACTATGTCTTGTTTGATTAACGTGAGCTGCTTTATATAAAGATGGTGAAGTGCATGAATGTTTTAAAACTCAAACTAAAACGGAATCAACCAGATGTTTAGGTCACGGATTAATTAGTTAAATTTATTATTAAACTGTACATGTAATTAGATATTTGACTAATATAATACTTAAATTGAAAACGTACATATGATAAATTATTCATTGGTTTTAATTAAAACATGGAGTTGATTATATACATGTTTATTGTTCCTTCTTTCCGTACCCCTGGGGTTACTGACCTTATCCTGCTATTAAAAATGGTACTGCATTTCAATTTTGTTACTTTGAAAAGCCGTTGTTATTCTAAGAGTCAACATGCATAGAATTAATTAATTAACAAACATGTAAGGGAAAGTAGAAAGAGACGTTAAGAAGGTGATGTACCTGCAATTTTCAATTGTTTTTGGAAGGTATTCGATGAGGTTGCCAGAGACATTCAAAACCTTGAGCTTAGAGAGGCAGCCAATGGAGTTGGGAAGATACCTAAGTTGATTGGAGTGCACGTCCAACACCACCATGTTCAACAGTCTCGCTGTTAAGGACTCTGGTATATTCTATCAGAATATATATTCAAAATCAAGTGTTAATGAAAAATAAATTACAGTTTTATTTCTTAAAACCGAATAAAAAAACAACATACAAAGACAGTCACATAGGATTCATAATTACGTTATGGCGGCTACCTAATTAATTAACTAAGCTAGGGTATAGTTTAATTTAATTAAAAAGTTATGGCGGCAACCATAGGGTATACTGTAAGGTAAAACTACATCCACTGATAAATTAATGCCTATATATAAGACTATGTTAAAGTTTAACAGAAAATTAAATAATAAATAGGATTTTTCACTGATATAAAAGGGTACAATTTAACTGTTATGAATAGTCATAATTTAAATTAAGTAAACATTAAAAAAAATATCGAAACAGTATTTAATTTATATAGTCTTTAAATAAACTATTTCAACGTTCGTAGCTCATCTTACCATATCATATTTCAATCTTGTAAATATCCCTATTACCTAATACGTATACAACTTGTTATCTTTGGTTTTTTTATTCGAGTACATGACTAAACATCTATTAATGAATATACAAGGCAGCACGTACGCGTTCGAACAGAGGAGTCATCTACACAAAACATATTAGTAGCGATATATTATTTGTATAATATTTTTTACTATATACTTACGATATTAATTTCCATGTCTTTATCTCTTTTAATAACATCTATGATCTCACTCTACGTTTCTCCCTCTTTATTATTATATAAATGTCATTATAATCTAAAACGGGATCGAGGATTATTAAAAAAAATGTGAAAATAAACCTGTGTATAACCCAGATACAACCCGAAACAAAAAATATATAATATCTGATAAGTCTCTTTCTCTGTACTTTGAGGAGAAGGAGGAGGAATTATAAGTGCAAGGAAAAGCAAGTCGTATATAGATGCATGCATGATGATGTATGTAGATATATATGGTTTGTGTTATGTTGTTGATTACCTGAAGATTGTTATTAGAGAGATCCAACTTGCAAATGGTGGCTAAATTAAGAGAGGGGTTGGGAAGAGAGTCCAAGGACATGGCACTCAAGTCCACTATTTCAAGCCTCTCTTCCTCTATGCCTTTGCTTCTCTCCGCTTTCTTCCTGATATCCACCTTCACCGTCATGGGCTGCTGAAAGCGTTGCTGCTGCTCGTACATCATCTTATTCCGAATAAATGGAAATACAATGATCCAGTGATATTAAAATTTCCTTTTCTTGTTTTTTCTGGTGTTAGATTTTGTTTGAAGGATTGACCATGGTATATGTAATTGTAGGCCTGAAAAGGAAGAGAGGAAGAGAGGGAGAGTGAGAGTAATTGGGAACGGGAGAGAATGGGAGTTGATTGAATGGTGGAAAAAGACGAGAGCGGTTGGGTTTTTATGGAGAAAAGAAAGAGGATGTACGGATGAGAGGGAATAGAATAGCGGAGTGGGCGGGCCACTTGTCAGTGACGTATGATGCAAGTACGACAACCGTATGTATGTAGGCTTAGGATTGCCTGGCCACGTTCCTCACTTTGATCAAGTCAACTGTTTTTTTTTAATTTTTTTATCCACGTTTACATATAATAAGAAGTTAAAAACTTAAAATAAAAAGTTATTATAACATATATTAATTAGTTTTAAAGTGAGAATTATTCTACAATAAAATAGAGTTTTTTTTTTATTGAATTACGAACTGAATATTTTTATATTTATAATTTAGTTAGGTATGATATTGATTAACGTGATGCTCGATCCGACTTAATTATTAGGTTTATACTAATCAATTTCAATTAAAACTTGTTTAATCAATCTAATATTTTTTTCTTGAGTCAAGTCGAGTTAGTTGGATTTGACCAATCCATAATAGCCCAGCTTAAGTATTATTTTAACTCTATCTCAACAATCATTACTTATTTTAATTATTGTGACAATACTAATTTCAATCATAAAATAATACATATTATACTATATTAGAGTTTGGTTGATTATTTATAGTACCTGTATCTATTTCCTGTTTTAAAAAAGTATAAAGCAGTTTGGTTCTGACTGCTTTAAGATAATATTTGGTATAAGTACAGATTTAACATTTCATGAGAAATGGTGTAAAAATGGAAGTTTCGTGTTTGGGTAGGAAAATAAAATAATGAACAAACACAAAACTATTTTTCCCATAGCTGTAATTTTTTCTACCTTCATAAAATGTTCATCTTTACTAATTCTTTTGATGTCAGATTAACTTAAATTTTAGACTATTTACAAATACCTCCCATCAGTTATATGCTAGTAGATTTTTAATGTAATTAGTCAAATACATCAACAAAATATTAAGTTGTATTACAATAATGAAGAATTATTCTTAAACACAATATTTATTCCAATTTCATCAACAAAATAATAATAAAAATATAATATCGTCGTCATTTAAAAAAAAAATTAAAAGCATCAATATATTGCAAGTAAATGTATTAATTTTAAAATATTAAAGTTTGATATAGCCAACGTTATATTTTTTTAAAGAATAATACTAATTTATAAATTATATATATTATGAAAATGAATATAATTTTTTCTATTTTTTAATTAGAAATGTACATTCTCGATATTACTCTTTTCTTAGAGTATAATTTTGCACATAATCCGTAATTAGTAAAAAAAATTCTTAATTAATTTAATATATATATATATATATATATATATATATATATATATTATTTGTATACTTATTTCTTAATAGGCTAACTTCTTCAATTTACCATTTTCTATCTCCAATTTTAATTAAATTTATATATTTTTTAAGAAAACTATCAATGATTAGAAAAATAATTTTATTGGTTTAAATAATTTATGATGAATCTCAAATAATTATATATTTAAAAATAATTATTTATTAAAAATTTGATTTCTACAAAACAAATATTTATCTTGGAAAACATAGTTTAAAGTTTCAGTATTACTTATTCCTTAAAAAAAAAAAACACAACTATAATTGGGTTGTCAGTGAAACAAAATATTGAAAGAATTACTGACGGCCACGAATCACAGACAGCAATGTCAATGGTTTCGGACTTTGTCATCAAATCCTAATCAAAGTCAAATCCAATTTGATTATTCTTTAATCTCTTAATAAATATCTCCTATTCAATTTGAATGACCATTATATTAATATTTTAGTTTTTTATATACAATTATAATTATTGATCATAAACTTTTGTAGAAATTCATTTAAAACATATAAAATGGATTTGATAAAATCTAATAAATTTATATTCAAAAGAATCGTTTCTCTAAATATATGAATGGTTAATATATATTTGAAATAATTATAAAATAATAATAAATCTATATATATTTTACTTATAAAAAATGGACAAGGGTCTAATTGATTTTTAGATTTATTTTATGACCAATATATAATAATTTTTTAGAAAAATAAACATATTTAAAAAATGGTTTCTTTTAGATCTTTATATCGTTGTTATAACTTTTTCTATAAAAAATTAATAATTATTAATAAAATTATTTCTTATTTAATATACTATCATATTATTAAAAAATATAAAAATATTATTTTATTAAACTTAATTCTGAAAAACCTTAAATTTAATTCATGTACTCACTAATTTAGTGATAACAATATCTTATATAACTTCTGAAATGATAGCCACAATTAATATAAATTCTTATTTTGTTAATAATAAAATATTATGATTAGAATATTCCTCTGTTTATGATGAGAATATAACTTCGTATAACTGCAGTAACAGTGGATAAATATATATACAAGGACTTTAACCACTAATATATATATATATATATATATATATATATATATATATATATATATATATATATATATATATATATATAATTTAATTTTTCGTTTTATCATCAACTGATGTATGTATAATTTATCTGAACAATGTTCATAGTCTCTAAATAAAATTCCATTTTTAGTCTCTAAATAATCTTAGTTTATCAAACCATATTTGTTATTATTTTTAATGTCTTTCGTTAAACATACTATTAAACGATTTGATTGTCATATATGTGTGTATGTTTAGTAAGATTTTGAGTTCAATATATTTTCTAACCGTTATTAGGTGCTATAAATTTTTAAAAACCATCAAAATTACAGTTAAAAAAAGAAGAAGAAAAAAAGTAAAATCCTTAGCATCAAAACAAAGAACTGTCTCGATCATTAAACAAATGTTAACATTTAATCTTAGACAAACATGATAATAGTGACATGAAGAAAGTAAACACAAGGTGAATGATTACACAAGATTCTTGCATTTTAGATTGTTGGTTTTCGCTTGCTACTTCTCCTTCTTTGCCTCTATCTCTGCTAATTTTCAAATATTTTCTTGGTAGATTTACAAAAATTATAACACCGTAGAATCATTTCAAAAATTTTCAAACTAACAACTTTAACCATATCATTGTTAGATCATATATATTGCACTATCGCTTAACAATTATATTTGATAGAAATAGTATAAATAACGATCAGGAAAATAATTAAAAAAACTAATACTACAAGTTATTAATAGATTATAAGTGAATTTCACAAAAAGAATGATCAACCATTATGTTTATATATCTCGTTTCGAATTCGGATTTCATATTTATATTCCATAGATTTCTGTCTAGGAATAAAATGTATTTTTTTTTAAAGGTTAAAAAAAACTATTATCATACTATACTATAAGACTCAATATGAACTTCGTACATAATTTTAGTTTTCAATCTAACTAATTATTTTTAGTGAAAGCTCTATTTTTTTACAGCCTTTTTTATTATTTCACAATATTTGAACTCCAACTTATATAATATATAAAATATTCAAGATCAATTCTACTGTATAAAATTGAATATGAAATACTAGTGCATATTTTGATAAAAGTATAAAGTATGTTTAAATTAAGTGTCAAATTATTTTAAATTTAAGAAAAATATTTATTTATTTACTTATAATTTTTAGTATATTTCTATAGAAATGTTTATATTAAATAAAAAAATAAAAAAATATAGTAATTTTTATTAGTTTCAAATTAACTTTATATTTATTTTTAAAATCGTACTAATCAATGAAAATGTAAGTTGAATGTTTAAAGATTTCATATTGTTGGAAAAATAATAATAATAATAATAATAATAATAATAATAATAATAATAATAATAATCCTGATTTTGATTCTAGCGATCAAACATAAACATAATCTCATACTCGATAAACATGTTGTAAACTGAATGCAAAGCGTACACTGAATTAGCCATAATGATGATGTCTTTATAGAACACTATATTGATCTTATGGTCTTCTACCTGAAGAGCACATGTATTTCCCTATTGATTTTCTCTCTTGATGGGGATAAAAAGAAAGGAACGAGATTGATACTTACGTTCTGTGTATGTGCTCCCAGAAGGGGACCACGACCCCTTAAAATAACCAAAATTAGGTTAATTACTTAAGTTTTAGTATTTTCAATTTGGCCCCTCATCAAATTAGAAATTGCTCAATGGTTTCTACACAATTTTATTTTCATGACATATGCCTTTAGCCAAAACTTTAATTTAGTCAGATTATTTTATTATTTGGCTTAATAAATAATGACCCTAACACATTTAAATTATGTATCATATATATGACCCAAATTTTGCCAACAATCTCCCACTAGTCACAAATATATATGTCCTTACAACCTTACAAATGTGTTAGACTTTATGAGTTCAAAATTGTCATTATATTCTTTTAGCATACTCCAAAAGTCTTGTCTATTAATCATATTAGGATATAGAATCAAACCAGCTTTTCATTGCATCATCGCAACTAAAACCAACAATGATTACTCATCCTGACATAACCAAATGACATGGATTCATCATGAAATGTGTAGCATGAAAAATTACGTGAAGGTGATCTGTACACGTCTATTTTCAACTGGTCCAATCTTTAACTTATCGAGATCGATATAATATCCTTAATGTACAAAGTATAATGAATGAACGAAAAAAACGCATATCTATAGATAACCAAATATGTCCAAAAATCAATGTATACATATATGAAATTAAACATAGAACATAAAATATATGAAAGTGACTAACTCCCACTAAACCACAAATTCCTCAAACTGTAAAACACCCATGTGAGCAACATGCTCATGAAAGACCTTGGGCGGAAGTCCTTTAGTTAGAGGATCTGATATCATGGAGTTTGTCCTTAAGTGTTCTATGAAAATCTGTCCACTTTGTACTCTTTCCTTAACAATACAGCTGATTTATTATCACAATATAACTTAAGTGGTCTTTCAATACCTTTCACAATTTGCAGCCCTGTGACAAAATTTCTCAGCCATATTCCATGATTTGATGCCTCATAGCATGCTACAAATTCTTGACATCCTGCAAAATCTGAGTTAGAAAACCCAACGATCTCCAACCGGTCTGACCTCCTATATGTGAGCATATAATCTTTTGTTCTCTTTAAATATCTTATGACTCTTTTTGCTGCTTTTCAATGGTCTATTCCTGGATTGCTTAAATATCTGCCTAGAACCCCAACTATATATGCTATGTTTGGATGCGTACATACTTGGGCATAGATCAAACTCCCTACAACTGATGCATAGGGAATCTTTTGCATTTCCTCAATTTCCAAATTTCTCTTTGGGCACTGATTGAGACTAAACTTGTCTCCCTTTAAACTTGTGATACACACAATCATCAACAATATTCATCTTGAAGTCAAATGAGTTTCATACCTTCTGGTAATGGGACAAGTTCCCAAACCTTATTGTCTTGCATGGACTTATACTTATCCTATTGCTTCAATCCACTTTTGAGAGTTAGAACCTTGTATAGCTTGACGGAAGTTAACTGGGTCATCTTCCATTATATCATTATTTTCCTCATGTTCCTGAAGAAATATCATGTAATCATCCGAAATAGCACTTCTTCTTTCTCTAGTGGATCTCTGCAAAGTTATTAGCTCATGATGCACAGGTTCTTGAGGATCTTGAGTTTGTTCTTCATAAACAACCAAACCATCTTGAGTAAGGGGTTCATCAACAATGTCTTGTGGAGGTTCCGAACTTACTTTATCAAAAGTAACTATTTGAATCGGTTTTGAAATTGTTACCGATTCTTCCTCCAAGATGAAGTTCTTAATCTTATTCTTCCCCCCAAACTCAATATCCTCAAAGAACGTAGCAGTTTTTATCTCAAAAATTATCTTTAATGTGGGATCATAAAATTTATATCCCCTGGATCTTTCAGCATAACCAATAAAATAACTACTTACTGTTCGGGAGTCCAATTTCTTTTCATTTGGCTTATAAGGTCTTGCCTCAGCTGGACAATCTCAAATATGGAAATGCTTCAGACTAAGTTGTCACCCAATCCAAAGCTCATAAGGTGTTTTGGTAGCTGCTTTAGTTGATACTCTGTTTAGAATATAAGCTGTCGTATTTAGTGTCTCTCCCCAAAGTGATTCCAATAAGGTGGAATGACAAATCATACTCTCTACCATGTCTTTAAGAGTGTAACACAAGCCCAAACGTCACGATTTGATTGTGACCTGAGCACTTGTGCCATAATGCACCTGAGTGAGTATTTTTAATTTTACGTTTAGTACCATGTGATTCTATATTAAGGGTTTCATTATAGGTGGCCACAATATCAAGTAAACACTGATTATCATAAATCAAAAGTGAACCAGTTCCAACAATATCTGAATTAAAAGACAAACTAAACTTATTGTTTCCAAATGAACACAAATAACCTAATTTGTCCAAATAAGAAACTGAAACCAAATTTCGTCTAAATGACGGCACAATAAAAGTGTCTTTCAAATCCAAATAAAAAATCAGTACTCAATAACAATTTAAAATGCCTTATAGCTTCCACCTCTACCGATTTGTCATCTCCAACATAAATTCATCTTTCAGAATCAATTGGCTTCCGGTAGTTTAGGCAACCCTTTCTTTTCACGCCAAGCATGATATTTAGCACATTTCTTCTTTATGTGTCCAGTCTTATTGCAAAAGAAACATTTGTTTTCTTGAGTTTGTTTCTTTTGTTCTGGACCCTTAGCACCTTCTTTCTCGAGATCATCTGATCTCTTTCTTTTGCCCTTAGCCTTGGAGGTGCTTGCAAAATGAGCATTTTCTATCTTGTCTTACTTTAGTCTTTCCTTTTCTTGTACGCAATGTGAAATGAGCTCATTAAGAGACCATTTATCCTTCTGACAGTTGTAAGATACCTTAAATTGATTAAACGTTGCAGGAAGAGAAATCAACACCAAATGAATGAGCAAGTCTTCTGAGAGTTCAAGCTTTAGTGCCTTGAGTTTAAAAACAATATTAGACATGCTCATAATGTGCTCCCTGATATTTCATTTGCCTTGATATTTCATGGAGATCAAGTTCTAAAGAAGAGTGTTTGCCTCCGCCTTATCACTTTTTTTTTTTGCAAAGCGCTGCTCAATTTCAACAAGAAATTCTTTGGCACTTGTGATGTTTTCACAAACAGTGCCCCTAAACACCTCCGGGATGTCGCGCTTAATGATCATTAGACTCATGCGATTTGAGCGATCCCACTTCTCATAATCTCTTTTCTGTTCAGAGGTACTTGAATCCGTAGGAGTAAGGGATTGCTCAGTCCTTAACGCAAGATCCATATCCATGCAACCAAGAATAATATCAATGTTCTCTTTCCAGTCCTTAAAATTTGTTCCATTGAGGACCGAAACATAATTTAAATTAGCAGATACAGAAGCAATTGTAGCTGAATTTAGAACACAAGAAATAAACTAATTATGCTCACATTATATAAAAAATAAATAATATATATTCAAATATTAGTTTAACCCATCTCAAGACATCCAATGCACCATCAATATCAAGTCTTTGGACAGTAATATTAATTACTAGAGGCATCTTATTGTAATAATCAAACATTGACAATAAAACACGTCCAACAATAAACTAGTCTTTGGATTGATTTATCATCGACAAAGCAAATCCTTATAATTATCACATGTTTATCATTACAAGTGTGTATGCAATTCGACCAAATATTAATCTTCCTTTGAGTGACTAATACTCGCATGAATATACACAAACACTAATATTCAATATTTTTCATGAACTGCCCAATTCAAGAGAGGTTACTTTGGTGACTTCTTGACTCAATTTGCTCACAAAAAATATTAAACTACCAAAAAATTGAATATTTTATTTATATAACAAAACCAAATATTTAATATTTGCAACTAATTCAAAAGATAATAATCTCATTAGAATTCCACGAAGGATGAACACCTCCCTAGAATCTCATTAGGGATGAACACCTCATTTGAACAAATCAAATGATGAAAAAATGCCTCATTTTCCACCAATACATAAAGGATGAACATCTCCCTAAAATCACACTAGGGATGAAACATAGATAGTTCTGAGTCTCTTTAGCATACTGCTATAAACCCTAAAATGGGATTAAACAGTAATCATTCAAACCCTATCCCTAAACAGGGGAATTTAACATCAAATTTTCCTAAAGGCAATAAAATAAGAACAGTCACACCTGTGGAAACATTCACCATTTACCTAAGATTTTTTGTGTTGGGAATTCCCTAAACACCACCCCAAATTCCAAACTCATCCATATCCACCATGAAAAGAAAACGAAAACAAAAACCCATAAAATTAAATAAAAACAAAAGATTCAAAGAGAACAGAGAACCCAATACAAGAAATATTGAAATTTGAAACACTATTTCTTTCTCAGTAAAACTTGAAACTTAAACTGAAACAAAAGGAAAAAACGAAGAAGAAGAAGAAGAATCCATAGCTTCCTCCACGGTTCCAACAACAAGCAGAATCAGATTGGGGATGTTACCCCCAAATTTAAATTTTAGGGTTCATGAAAATTGAAGATTATTCTCCACTTAGGGTTCATAAAATTGGGTAATTTGAATTGTTTAAAACAAAATTAATCCTAATTTTCATAATTAGAATTCTATAAATTAAACAGACATGAATCAAATATGGGCGGTTCTGATACCAATTGTTGGAAAATTAATAATAATAATAATAATAATCCTGATTTTGATTCTAACGATCAAACGTAAACATAATCTCATACTGATAAACATGCTGTAAACTGAATGCGAAAGTGTACCTGAATTAGTCATAATGATGATGTCTTTGTAAAGCACTATATTGATCTTATAGTCTTCCACCTGAAGAGCACCTTGTATTTCCCTATTGATTTTCTCTCTTGATGGGGATAGAAAGAAAGGAACGAGACTGATACTTACGTTTTGTGTATGTGCTCCCAGAAGGGGACCACGACCCCTTAAAATAACAAAAATTAGGTTAATTACTTAAGTTTTAGTATTTCCAATTTGGTCCCTCATCAAATTAGAAATTGCTCAATGGTCTCTACACAATTTTATTTTCATGACATATGCCTTTAGCCAAAATTTTAATTTAGTCAGATCACTTTATTATTTGGCTTAATAAATAATGACCTCTAACACATTTAAATTATGTATCATATATATACATGATCCAAATTTTGCCAACACATATTACCGAGTGAATTTTATAAAATAATATTTTTATAATACAATATATAATAAGTTTACTAACAATAATATTTTTTATAAAAAAAACATAATAAGATCAAGTTAACGTAAAATATAAAATAATACAAAATAAGATGAATAATTATTAAAATAAGATAAAATATAATAAAATAAATATTATTTAAAATTGACATAATTAATATGAGATAATAAAAAATATTATATATTTAAAATATATATATATATATATATTAAAAATTTAATCCTAAATATTTTTTTTAACTAAAGTTAATTCGACCTTAAAAATTCAATTAATTTTTAAAATTTTATTCTAATTTAATTATTTAAAATTCAATTATTTAAAAGAAACATATTGATTTCTAGTCTGATTTTCGATTTAATTAGTTGACATATAATAATATAGTTAAAAAAAATTAATATCTAATTAAATATATTTTAATTTAATCATTATATATTTAGATGTCAAGATGAATAAAATATATAAAACTTGATAAGTTATCTTATTCTCTTATAAACATATATAACTCTCTTGATTTAAAAATTTAAAAAAAATCCCAAATTTCTCTATCTCTCCAAAACCTCACCCTTAAATATACTCTATCCTAAATATTTTAGTTTAGCAAAATTATGAAAAGACTTGCCAAGAACAAGAAGAAGGTGCGGGTGGATTTGAGAATCCTTTGAGAAAAATAATGAAAAACAAAATGTCATTCGACAAGTCCATTGATTAATAAGATTTGATTTGAAATTCAGAGCATAAAGATGAGATGACCATAATTTAGTTAATGTTTCATATCACTAGCTATACTTGTCAAATATATCAATTGTGTAATCGTGATAGCGACTTCAAGGTACCAATTAGTAAAAAAAAAAACTATTATTTTCTGAAATTCTCAAGGATTTTTTTTAATTGCATAACTCATTTATCTATTATTTTCTTCCTTTTCATTTACTCAAGAAAATACTGCAAAAATTTTAAATTAAAAATCATTAATAAAAAAAACTGTATTTGGTTTACAATAATTTCAGTTATTATTTGAATGTTTTAATTTTAATTAAGTGGTTTGTATTTTTCAAGAAAAATATTCATGGTAATTTTTTATTTTAAGTATGAATTATTTGAATATTTTTCAAGTCATTTTAATAGTTAAAATTTAAGTACGAATTGACAGAAGATGTAAAATGTTTAAAATATTTTAAATGCTGTTTGGATAAAAAAATTAAAATTTTGAAATTATAAGAATGTAGGAAAAGTTATTTCTTATTAAAAAATAGATAATTTTAAATTTTATATAAAAAATAAAGTTTTAAATGTTTTTATTATTTGTCTCTTTTAAATTTACATATTGACTTAAGTTTATTTAAGATATTGTCTACTCTATCTTAATAAACTAAGACGGTTAATTCAATCAAGACTCACATTCTATTAAAACATTGTTCACTCAATAAACTAATATTAACACTCCATCTAGATCCAAACGTTATTTACTCGACATTACTTTAACTAAAAATTTAAAATACATATTATTGTGAATAAGATAAAAGTTACATATAACTTGTGAATTTTGAATAATAAATTAAGTCCAATTGAACTGTTATCATCATATTATTTTAAATAAATGGGCACTTGTTTCTGGTGGAATTTCGATCGATTTCGATTCTAAGGGTGTTTTGGTCCTAATCAAAATTCTACCACGTAAGTTCTTTTTACTTAGGCTAGCAATTTGATTTTCAATCGAAAACGCGTATGAGAATTGAAAACTACAGGATATCGAAAATGTGGTTTTTGGTATTTTATGTCTAAAATGCTTGACTCAAACAAAACGATAAAGTATCGAATCGAGCAAAGAGAATATTAAATTGCAAGAAAGTGCGAAAACCCGAATTTGCAAGAAATTAAGTTTGCGAGATAAATAAAGGACAGGAAATCGAAATGTGCGGGAAATGTAAATTGCTAAAACCCATTAAAATTGCACGGAAAGTAAATAACGAGAAATCGAAATGTGCGGAAAATGTAAATTGCTAAAACCCATTAAAATTGCACAGAAAGTAAATAACGGAAATCGAAATGTGCGGAAAATGTAAATTGCTAAAACCCATTAAAATTGCACAGAAAGTAAATAACAGGAAATCGAAATGACATTGAATGTAATCTACAAGAATATGAAATTCTTGAATTGAAATGGCTCGAAAGTAAATTACCAAGGAAAATATAGAAAGCGATAAATGTACTCGGTGAGCAAGGAAATCCAGTTGCCAGAAACTTCATGGTGTTCGTCGTTTCTCCGGTAGACTTTTCACTTGCGATTACTGTTCTCGCCAATTTCCCCGTTCCTTCCTTCTTTGCTCTATTTATAGGGCATCTTTCAAGCCTTCCAAGAACGAGTTAACACAGTTGTTACCACGTTCTACGTGCGTATGGCGATTTTTCTTCTATTGTTTCCCCACGTTCCCATGATTTTTGGCTCTTCCATAACTTAGAAGCTGCTTTCCATGCGTGCGTTTTGACTATTTTCCTTCAAGGTTTAGCAGAGGTTATGATATCTACGACAACGAGTCTTCCCTTTGATTTAATCGAGAACTTTGCATCCTTGGTATCGATTTATTTTAACTTTAACTCCATGTTAAGCTTTCGACTATTACACCTTCTCTTCAGATTTTACCTTTCGATTTTATGTGTCACGTTCTTTATAATCGGACATCGGGAAAGTTCCCTTTCGATTCATTTCTCGATCGGGCTTCTCGATTCCACACTAACAAAATGCCCCCTTGGAAGAATATGAATAGTTTATTTATATTCTTTCAACATTTCCGCCTAAGTGTTCGGAGGCCCATAGAACTTTAGGGTTTAGGGTTTACGGGGTTCTAGGGTTAAAAGGGTTTTAGGTTTCCCTTTCAGTTTTACGTCGCTATCATATCGGTCTGTTGCTTTTACGGTACATTATATTCATTACTTTTCGTATCTGTCGTTCCGGCTCCCTAGGAGATTTTCTCTTTTAACCTTTCTCTTGGTCTTTGTTACGGTTTTTATGCGAACTTTTACCCTAAGTCTGTACTTTCATCGTCTTCCTTGAGCTCTTGCTTTCATCTCTATACCTTCATCTTTTCAGTTGCTTTTCTTCATCCTACTCACTACTTGAAATGGCCACTTCCTCCAAGTCTTCGACTTTTCCGTTCCACCTCTTTCCTCGATGCCTTCTAACCTGCTGGAAATTAACAACCGGAAGTTCGCTCCGGTCCCTTTGATGGAGGAGGCTTCCAGAAAAATTGCTTGAAACGCGGTACTAATCCCTTACACTTGTTGATGGGGTTAATTTTGCTTTTGGGGGTCCACTCAGTCCTATCGATGACATTTTTACTCCTCTTAACCTCTCGACTAGTCCGGCTTTGGTTCATCGACACTGAAGTTAGGGTTGATTTTACGAATCTTACTTCTAAAGTGTATAGAACGGGCCCTCCTTCCAAAAAACCTCTGTATATTCGATGGTTTGATAGGGTCAAGGCTAAGTTTGGGGATCATCTGGAGAAGTCTTGGTATTTTCGATTTTTTGCACTGTCCGATGTGACTGTCTCATTTGGACATGGCGATGTTCTTATCTGCGGTGCATTTATGGAATCAAGACTTACATGTTTTGGAGTTGCCTTGTGGCCCTGTGTCGCCCACCCTTTTCGAGATAGCTGCTATTACTGGGTTGAAACCCATAGGGGAGAGGTATTTTCCGGGTGCATATCCCTCAGATAATTCATTGAGGTCGAAAATTGATTGGGAGTCGAAGGCCTATGGGCATTTTCTCGAGAAACACTTTGCTGATGACCCCTCGATAGCAGTTACTGACGAAGAACACGTAGCATTTTTGGTGTATTGGTTATGTACTCATGTTTTTTGCCCCGTTCAATCCAAATTTCCCCCATTTGTTCAATCTTGCATATCTCCTTCACCTAGGCCACCCTAGACTTTGTTTAGCCAAAACTTTATTAGCACATGTATATCTTGCTTTCGACGAAGGCTGTCGATATTTTGAGTACCCCTAAGGCATCGGGGAATTTTTACGGCCTGTTTGGTTTATTCAATTATGGTTAATTTCGATATTTGAAAGTATCCTTCCTCGTATTTCTCTTGTTCCCCCAAGTATAAATATAGAAGGGGCCGATTATCCTCCCGCCATCCTCGCCAAAAGACTGATGAGGCTACCTATTGTAAATACCTCCACTTTTTGTTGACTAGATCCTCCTTTGATTCGACCTTGGCCCAGTTTACAGTAAATCTTGGACAAATAAATGGTCGACTTAGGGGACCAGTTTGGTTTAAGTCAAAATTCCCGGCTTCGTCTCCGGGTTACAATTGGAGCTGGTCGACATATGGAGTAGTTATTTGACCCATGATATATTATTATCGGGTTTTCGGCCTAAGGATTTCAAGTTTATTACTTATTACCTGCAGTTTCTTTCGAGGCGGTTTGGTCTAAGCCAATCCCTACCTTTCTTCCCCCTCGATACATCCCCCAAGTCCAAATTAGCTGAATCTTCACTTAATCGGGAGCTTCTCAAGCTTTTACCTAAAATCCGATGCACTTTTACCCCTATGCTTTCGATTCGAATTATTTATCTACTGTGGGTTTTTCTCGATGGTGGGTCGGTTGGTTCTCGAGTAGTCATGCTACTTTTGATGAAGTTCGCCGAAGCGACTACTCAACCTTCTCTTGTGTTGCGGGACAAGTCAAAATCGAAGAAAGGTACACACTTCCACTTGTCTTCAAATATCTCGATTCGAGAACTTTTATCAAATATGTTACACCCCACTGAAATTAGAATCGACCTATTATGATGCTTGTTATCTCCTTATCCAATAAAACGGACATTAATCGATCGAACCACAAAATAATCAATCCTTTAGGTAGAACTCCTTTTGAAATGTATTGTCCAAATCGCCTTCCAACTTTTCCCACGACTCCTTTTGGACTTGCCAAACCATTAACTCATCCAAAATGGGTTCGAGAATTGAGAACCGTTAGGGAAACACGTCGCCCAAAACCCATAAACAAAAATATTTCTGTCTCAAAATTATCTTATTTCCCTTACCTTAACCTTCACGAGGCTCTTTTGCCTCCCTGGCTTGTACATATCGACCAGAGTTAAGATCTTGACTCCATCACCTTTTGGTGAGAGTTTACTACTTTCTTATACTTTTTGATTACTGTATATTATAAGTTAATCCATCTTCTTTTATTGGCGGTTTCGAAATCTACTAAGGTCTCCGCTGTCGAGAAAGGTCAAGAGAAGGGACAAGAGGACTGGGGATCCTCGGGTGAATCGGACCCATCGGCCTTGATCGAAAACGCGAGACGTTCGGCCACCATTCCTACTTCTTCGAAAAAATCGAAGGTTCATTTTGACTTTTGTCTTGTCCTATTTATTTCTCGGTTTGATCGATCCTTATTCTTATACTTATCTTTTTTCGATCTTCCATTTTCGAAACAAAAATCGAAGAGTCCTCGATCTGTTCGACCAATTGCTCTTGATCCACTTATCGACGGACTCTAATACCATCCCCACGACAACACTCGCTACCCGTTCCGAGTCATGTAAGTTTCCTTCTCTATACAAATTCTATGTTCTTAAGTCTCGATAAAACTTGTAACAAGGTTTCAAAATTTAATTTTCAGGATCTTCCATCGGAGGCTGTATCGACGAATGTCGAATCCCAACTATTAACACCCCTCATCGAGGTATCTTACATATCATTGTATGATTGCTTTTACTTTTTGTGCATTTCTGTTCGACAATGGTTTTCGATTTACTGACAACTTGAGGCATGCATGATTCTTCCTCTCGCTTCGGCACCACTTGCACTACCTCCCCCGGTACTTATACTTTTCATTGTCACTTTTTTTTTTTTTTTTTCTCATTCTATTATAAACCTTTCGATCTTACATTCTCGATTTCTTTCTTTCCAGTAAATACTCCAATAATCGAAGTCCAAGGCTCTCCTTCCCTGTTTACGCGGAAGCAAGAGGATTCTCCTCCTTTTGCGATGCCCTCTATCGAGTTGCTCTCGGCGTCATTACCGAGAGATAGATGTGCACTGCTCCAGAGCACCTGCGTTAGAATATCGAGCTGCAATCGAAGAAGACCCTTTTCTATTCTCGATATTCTATTATCTACGAAGCGACACCGTCGAGCTCTTCTAAGACGCCCGTGACTTCAGCTGAAGGACCATACCGAGTGAAGCAACGCTTCAGATCTTTCTTTTATTCCTCGCCCCTTGAAGTTTTGGTGGAGTCACGCGACAAGAAAAAACAGTTCCAGGATATTATTACGCCCTCGAGACGTGCCACTGATGAAGATCTTCGAGGGGTCTCGATGCGAAGGTCGCGGCGGCTGCCGACTTGTTCAATAAGGCATATGCGGCGAGGAAGAAAAAACAATCGATTTCGACCAAGCTCAACGATATTGCTTCCTTCCAGGCTGAAAAATCAAATTTCTTGAAGACTCGGAAGTTGAAGGCTGGCGGAGGCATTATCCGCACAAACTTCGATCGATTGTGAGATCGAGCAGTTGGAGAAGAGACTCGCTCAACTTAAATTGCAGAAGGATTTTGTTGCTTCAGAAATAGATACGATCAAATCCTCTGCAAAAGAAGTCGCCTTATCTTTGGGGCGAGCATAGAGCGCGAGACAAGATCGACTGTCGAAGAGCACTTCGGTTTCTTCATCTTGGACTCAATTGTTGATAGATTTTGATCAGCTTAAAACTCGATACTTATCTTTGTAGAATATTATTCAATCTAAATTTTGAATGTTTATTTCTCTTATTCGGGGCTTATATATCTTTAAGTATTTTCCGTTTATCGACAACACTTTATCTTTGTTACACCAATCAATAATCGAATAAGCGTTACTCGATAAAATTTTAACAATCTCGAAAGGACCTTCCCAATTTGGTGACCACTTCCCATAGCTTTTACATTTTTTGTCCATTGGTAAAATAGTTTTCCACACTAAGTCACCTTCGTTAAATTTTTTCTTTCGAACTCTTTTATTATAAACTCGAGCAATTTGATTCTTACTGCAACATCATACTATTCAACGCTCGTACTCTTACTTCATCGAGTTCGTTTAATTCATCATACATCAAACTCCAATAATCACAACTGGGTAAATCGTTTTGCCTTTGGATTCGATTCGATTCAATATTTATTTCGATAGGTAAGGCTGCGTCGTGTCCATATACCAACTTGTATGGGGTATTTTGTAAGGAATCTTTAGGTGAATTACGATAAGCCCACAAGATTTGCAACAACGTTTCGTGCCATGTTTTTGGTTTATTACCAACATGTTTTTTTATTAACTCGATAATCACCTTGTTAATTGCTTCGACTTGTCCATTAGCTCGAGCATAATATGGAGTTGATGTTAATAATTGAATATTTCTCGATTCGGCGTATTTGCCTATCTTTCTACCGATAAACACTTGTCCCTCTATACGTGGTAATAGGCTGTGGGATCCCAAATCGATAAACGATGTATTCTTCAATAAAATCAATTACATCCTGTTGATCAACATCCTTTAATGGTATTGCTTCTACCCACTTTGAAAAGTAATCGACGACCACAATTATATACCTATGTCCTTTCGATGATCGTGGGAAAATCTGTCCTATTAAGTCTATGGCCCAACCTCTAAAAGGCCAAGGTTTAATGATCGAGTGTAATTCACTCGCGGGCACCTGTTGTATCGGATTGAACTTTTGACATTCTTCACAGGACTTAGCATATTCGATACAATCTTTTAAAATCGAGGGCCAATAATAACCTTGTCGAGTTAATGTCCATTTCATTTTTTGACCTACCGTATGGGCCCCACATATTCCATTATGTACTTCGACCATCGCTAAGTAAGCATCATCATTTCCTAAACATCTAAGTAATACTCCATCGATTCCCCTTTTATATAACTCATCATTTAGCAAAACATATTTCACTGCTCGATATTTAATTTTCTTGTCAATTTTCCCATTGGGATTTTGCAAATAATTTATAATCGATTTTCTCCAATCTTGATCATCTAGATCATTAATGTGCAGAATCTCATTTTCTTGAGGTAATTTTCCTTTGATTTGAATTATTTCTTGTAACCTTTCGGGGATATCTTGTATTTTGATGCAATTTGTGCTAAGTCATTTGCTTCTTGATTGAATTCTCGAGGAATATATTCGAAGATTATGTCATCGAACATTCTACAAGTCATCACTCTTTCCAAATATCTGATCAAGTTGATATTAATGCATTTATACTCTTTTCGCACTTGTTTGATCACTAATTGCGAATCACCTCTTATAACCACATGTCGAGCTTTTAATTTGATTAAAGTCTCGAGACCCGCTATCAAAGCTTCATATTCAGCTTCGTTGTTCGAACACATAGGTTGAACCTCAAATAATAACTTAGTCGGAATATTGTTTGGAGAAATAATCAGAACTCCTATTCCAGATTTATTCGATGTACTTGAACCATCGAAATACATTATCCATTTACTTATTTCGATAAACAAATTCTCAGTGGAGTCAATTGTATGCTCAGCCATAAAATCGGCAATTACTTGACCTTTTATCGATTTTAAAGATTCGAAGGATAATGAGAACTCTGTCAAAGCTAACACCCATTTTCCTATTCTATTATGCATAATTGGTTTCGATAAAAGAAACTTCAAAATATTATTTCTAGAATAGACCATTACATCATGAGGCTTCATTACGTACTTGAGTTTTGTGCAAGAGAAATACAAGCATAACCCTAATTTCTCGATATCACTATATCGAGTTTCGACATCATTTAAAATTCTACTTAGATAATACACAGCACATTCCACACCATTCTCATCTTCTTGTGCTAATAAACTCGCTATCGTTTGATCCGATCTTGATACATATAACTTCGAGTGCCTTGTTTCTCTTTCTTGGAATCATAATCGGAGGATTTGTCGGCATCTTTTTAATTTGCTCGAAGGCTTCTTGATGTTCCTCTTTCCACTTAAACTCTGCTTCTTTTTTCAACTTTAACAAAGACGAAAAAACATAAGTTTTCTTAGGCGGATTAGAAATAAATCGTCTCAAATAATTTATTTTTCCCAAAAAAGATTGTAACTCTTTCTTGGTTTTTGGAGCGAGAGGTATTTATTATTGCTTTTGCTTTATTTTTATCGATCTCGATACCCTTTCCATGTACTATAAATCCTAAAAATTCACCAGCGAGATACACCAAAGGCACATTTCAAGGGATTCATTTTTAATCCATATTTTCTCATTCTCTCGAAGGATTTTCTCAAATTGCTTAAGTGTTGATGTTTCTCTTTCGATACGACTACAATATCATCTATGTAAACTTGCATATAATCATTGATCAAGTCATGAAAAATTAAATTCATTGCTCTACGATATGTAGCTCCAGCATTTTTTAATCCAAATGGCATCACTACCCATTCGTAAGTACCTAATGCCCCGGGCATCGAAAAGCTGTTTTAGCTATATCATTTTCGAGACACAAATATTTGATTATATCCTGAATAACCATCTAAAAGACTTAACATTTCATTACCAGCTACTGCATCTATTAGCATATCGGCTATTGGCATAGGATATTCATCTTTAGGAGTGGCTAAATTCAAGTCTCGATAATCGATACACACTCTTATTTTACCATTCTTTTTAATCACAGGTACAATATTAGAAATCCAATCGACATACACGGCGGTTCGATGAATTTTGCCTTCGGGAGTCTCTCGACTTCTTCCTTGATCTTGTTCATCACCTCGGGTGCAAATCTCCTTGGTGCTTGTTTCTTGGTTTTCTTCCTTCGATGATGGGTAATCTATGCTCGACAAGATTTCGATCCAATCCAGGCATTTCTTCATATTCCCAAGCGAAACAGTCTTTATATTCTCTTAACAAGGAGATCATTTCTTTCTTTAAATCTTCCTCGAGATATTTGCTGATATACGTAGGCTTTTGTTCTTCTTCACTTCCTAAGTTAACTTCCTCTAATGGATCCCGAGCCTCGACTTTTTTATAATTTGATGTAATAGATTTTTCGAAACCTAAAGGCGAAAAATCGTAAATACAATCAAGTATAACTTGATCGCTATTATTTGCAACTACGGTCGAATAAATCGACTTACTACTTTCTTGGCTCTTCTTCCCATCTTCATATTTTCCCAATCGAGCCAAGAATTCTTCATAATTTCTATTCATCTTCACAGGCCACTTCGAGGTTGGCCCCCTCCTTGATCATAACAAAACCCTTTTCCTCATTCATCTTAAGGAAACGATCTTCATGTAACTTTGAGTTGAAATCTTCGATAGTTTCGAAGGTGAATGGTCGAACGAGTGCTAAGTTACGTGTGCAGCGCGACCGGCTGGGATAGGAAAGTTACAAACTCGTCGTTGGTCCCCAGGATAATTTCGAGATGTCCATCTCGATTCCACATAAATAGTTTCGATGAGGCTGTCGAAGGTACGACTCCCACTCCATGGATCCATTCTCTACCAAGTAGTGCATTAAAGTTGGCGTGCGATTGGACCACGACAAATACGGTAGGCCTTGAGTAAGTACCTACCTTCACGTCTAACGCGATCATACCCTCGATCCCGATGTTTTTCAGCTGAAATCGGAAATCATAATGTTGTGTTTGACTAAATCTTTAAGCTCGATGCCAAACCTCTTCGGCATGGAGATTGGCAATATGTTTCTTGCTTGCGCCACCATCGATAAGAACTTTGTTCACCATTTGTCCCTGGATCTCGATGTTTAATAGTAAAGGCTTCAAGTGGAACCTCATTTCTTCGGATGGAGGGTCGATGAAGGCGACATCTCTATGAGGTATTTCGCACGATGCACGAGTTACCCATGTCACCTTTGGCACTGATGTTTTCCGAATAGAAGTCATCTTCTCGATTAGCATCACTCTGTTCTCGATATTCCTTGTATTCGTTGACATATTCCGCGGGTAATATCGATATCACTCCGATTTGATGTTCGTTCCGAGTTGCCTTCATTCTTATCATCGAAGAATTCCCTTGAATATTGGCTTTCCATAGGTACAATATTCTCTTCAAAATTTCTATAATTACTCCAGTAAGGGATCCTTCCTCCTCTTCTCCGGGGCCTTCCTCGGAATCTTCTTGGGAATGTTGGGAATCCGAGTGTTTGATCTTTCATCATATGATAGTCTCTCGAAGACATCACTACTTTGAAGTCTTCCTCTTCCTCCTCGAGAAGGATACATCTCTCTTCTAACCCATTGCCTTTGATTCCCGCTAATACCGGAACCAACAGATTTACGTTGACTTTCTTCGATAGTTGGTCGGGCCGTTTGCTCCACTTTATCATTTTTCCTTTTGTTTAGACTCTCGATCTTCTTTGTTTGTTCAATTTTGAAAGCTTTGGCGGCTGATTTATCGAAAACCGCACTTGCACGTGGGCATAGCGACACGTCTTCGTCTTTCTCTTTCTTCCTATTCAAAAATTCAACGAGGAGTCTCCTGCTCGAGGATATATCTCTTTCTCAAATTCTTTTTCGAATTCGTTCAAGTCGAACTCCATATCTTCCTCCGATACGTCCATTCGGTATGCTTGGGATCGATGTCTTCGAGTAACATCGACCATGCCTATGAAGGTGGCATTCATCGATCTAACGTCATCCTTCATCTCGGTTTGGGATTCAATATATCCCACTTGGACTTGAACGGACTCGTGTCCACTTTCATCGTTGTCTCTCCAAACTTCGATCTTCCTTGGTCGATTGCATCTTGAATCGTGTTCCTGAAATGTATACAATTATTAGTCCAGTGTCCATAAATATTATGAAATTTACAATATTTTCGACCACCCCTTTGTTACTGCGAAGGCGGTTTGTGATCTTCGCTTAACTTAATCTGTTTATCTTTTAGTAGAATGTCGAAGATCTTATCCGCTTTTGTTACATCGAAAGTGTAGGTTCGGTTTGCCATTTTATCCTTCACTTCATTCTTTTGCAACAATTTACAAGTATATGGAGCTCCTACTTTGAGCTCTGCTATATTTACTTTCTCATCAACATTTTCCTCGATATCGGTTTACGTCGAGGTATCTACTTCATACACATCATTTATATAGGCTATTCTTTCTTTTTTCACGGGTTTCTCAAATTTCTTGTGCCTTTGTTTCTCATACTCGATTTGTTCCACTCTCCTCACTTTATCAGCTAAGCTGAGCCATGTCATTTAATGGCAAATTTACCAACTTTTTCCTAATCGAGAATTCTAAACCTGCGAAGCCATCCGACTAATTCGTATTCGGGAATTTGAGTAAAACATCTTGATTTCATTTGTCTAAATCGATTCGAGATAATCATCTATGTTTTCATGATTATATCGTTTTATGTTCATCAAATCAATGAGACTTACTTGAGTTTCTCCTCTAAAGAATTGTTCATGGAAATTTCTTTCTAACTGAAACCAATTATATATCGAATTGGGTGGCAATGAAGTAAACCAAGTGAAAGCATTCTTAGTCAAGGAACTAGGGAAATACTTCATTTTTAACTCTTCACTCATTGCTAAGTCCCCACACTCTATCGATATCGAGCTACATGCTCGATAGTTGATTCACCAACCTCTCCGAGCAAATTTAGTGAATTTGGGTATTTTGTATCCTCGAGGCAATTCTGTCTCGAGAATCGCATTTGGAAAAGGAGACACAAAATATGTCGATTGGGTGGTCTTACATCAGTCCCTTGGAAATTCATCCTTTGTCCTAACATGTGATTATATTGCGTATTATTTTGATTATGAATATTTTGAAATCCCTCATTCAGATTTCAGTAAATATCATTCCTCACATGTTGATATTCGTTCCCCATTTCTTGATATTGATCATTGTTCGATTCCTTCTTAATAAATAAGGGGGATTAATATTCGATTGGCATGATTCTCAATCCTCGTTTGTCGAGGTACGGCCAATGCGTCTCCAATTCGAGACATTTGATCCGCTAATATCTCGAAACTAGCGGTAGTATTTTGAACTAATGGGTTTAAGACCGTAGTCAACTGCTTGTGATAACATATTCACCATTTCAAAATTACTCTCATCCATTTGTTGTCTAAGTATTCCTAGGGAGTTCTTGGAAATCCCAGTATTAATATTTTCGATATTCTCGAAATTAGATCGATGAAAGTCCCTATCAAATGCATATCTCCCATGATCGAGATTCCCCTAGGATCTAGATTTGGAGGTGTCTCGTTGTATCCCTAAGTTTGGTCCATTCCCTGAATTTTGTGATGTCACTTGAATTTTGAGATACCCCTAAATGTGTAGATACTCCAAAGTTTTGTGGCATGCCTAGGGTTTGAAATGTACCTACGTTTTGAGGCATTCCTAAGCTGAATCGTGAATTTCTATGTATCGATGAAGTGCCGGTTCCATTCATGTTATTGGATAAGAAACCGGGTGGTCTTACACTAGTATATGGCCCTGCATATGTGGTTATGGGGTTTCCCATAGTTTGCATATTATTTGATATTGCTATACTAGCTCCTACATGGGTGTTTGCCAATGGACCTGGATTTTGTTCATTACTTATTGGTATCGACGTGCTCACGGTTGTCGACACTACTCAGGTATACTCCCATTATGCCCTTGCCCTTGCCCCCGAGTATTTGGTGGGAGCACACCACTTAGACCCTCATTGTTATTCGACTACTTGAGGAATTCGACTCATTCTTATAACTCTCCCACTTCTTAATCTCATACACTCTCGAACTAACCTCTTTTGTGTTTTTTCAACACAAGTCCCCTACTGGCGCGCCAATTTGTTTCTGGTGGAATTTCGATCGATTTCGATTCTAAGGGTGTTTTGGTCCTAATCAAAATTCTACCACGTAAGTTCTTTTTACTTAGGCTAGCAATTTGATTTTCAATCGAAAACGCGTATGAGAATTGAAAACTACAGGATATCGAAAATGTGGTTTTTGGTATTTTATGTCTAAAATGCTTGACTCAAACAAAACAGTAAAGTATCGAATCGAGCAAAGAGAATATTAAATTGCAAGAAAGTGCGAAAACCCCGAATTTGCAAGAAATTAAGTTTGCGAGATAAATAAAGGGCAGGAAATCGAAATGTGCGGGAAATGTAAATTGCTAAAACCCATTAAAATTGCACAGAAAGTAAATAACAGGAAATCGAAATGACATTGAATGTAATCTACAAGAATATGAAATTGCTGAATTGAAATGGCTCGAAAGTAAATTACCAAGGAAAATATAGAAAGCGATAAATGTACTCAGTGAGCAAGGAAATCCAGATTGCCAGAAACTTCATGGTGTTCGTCGTTTCTCCGGTAGACTTTTCACTACTGATTCTGTTCTCTGCCAATTTCCCCCCCGTTCCTTCCTTCTTTGCTCTATTTATAGGGCATCTTTCAAGCCTTCCAAGAACAGTTAACACGACTGTTACCACGTTCTACGTGCGTATGGCAGTTTTTCTTCTATTGTTTCCCCACGTTCCCATGATTTTTGGCTCTTCCATAACTTAGAAGCTGCTTTCCATGCGTGCGTTTTGACTATTTTCCTTCGAGGTTTAGCAGAGGTTATGATATCTACGAAACGAGCCTTCCCTTTGATTTAATCGAGAACTTTGCATCCTTGGTATCGATTTATTTTAACTTTAACTCCATGTTAAGCTTTCGACTATTACACCTTCTCTTCGATTTTACCTTTCGATTTTATGTGTCACGTTCTTTATAATCGGACATCAGGAAAGTTCCCTTTCGATTCATTTCTCGATCAGGCTTCTCGATTCCACACTAACAGCACTTAAAAAATTTATCCATTAAAATGAGTTTCATTAATTTTTTAAATAAAATTAAGAGCATGTCTAATCAAGCAATTTTAATAAATAAATAAAATAAATGAGGTGAGAAAATAAGTTTTTTAAAATTTATTAATTTTTTTTAAAAATAAAATAAAATAAAAAATAAATTGTTTAAAAATATATGACATTATAAATTTGTATTTTATATTTTCTAAGATAAAAGGCAAATGAACTCAGTTACTTAAAAATGTCCAAAAACGCGATTGCCTGTAGGATCTTTAATTTTGCTGTTTTCTTGAAGGTGGTTTCTTTTGGTTTGCGTTTGGATTCAGAGGGCCGAATAATCAACAAACGTGGCATTTCCAATTATTGTTTTCCCTTTTTCATTAAAATAATTTGTTCGAATTAATGTTTACCATATGCATGTAGATTTTAGTAGTATAGTACGATGATAATGTGTAATGTTGTCCACACACACCTAACAATCATACGTAAGATTTTTATCTCCTAATGTTGTGCAAAATGAACATTTTTTATTTATTTCTCTTTCTCCTAAAATCAATTATTCTTTAAAATCAAGTTAATTTTTCAGTCATAACTTGTAATGTGTATTCTAAAAAATAATTTGAAATGCCCTGCACAGTGGCAGGCATCGTAACGGGACCCGCGGGTTTTGTCTTCGATTTCCGTTCCTTGACCTTTTTAATCGTTTCTGCCTTCAATTTCTGTTGGAATTAAAAATTAAATCTTTAATTTTCATTTTCGTTAGGTTTCATATTTCTCTTTTTTGCCCTATTCTTTATTTATATTATTTTAAAAAAATAATTATATTTATAATAATTAATTTTGCTATTTTTATATATAAATAAATATTTATAATTTTATAATTTAAATTATTATTAATTAAATATATATTAATTTATTATATTTATATTAAAATATACATAAAAGAAATATTTAATCATTTTTATTTATACATATATAAAATATTTATAACATTATTATTATTATTATTATTATATATTCAAATATTTTTAATACTTCTCCCATTTTTATTATTATTATAATATTATATTCAAACATTTAATTATTTTAATTTATTTTTAAATTGTCATTTAAAAATATAAAATATATAATTTATAAGAAAATATTTAATAAGTTAATTCTTATTTAATTAGTTCAAAATAATAAAAATTTAAATTATCATTTTTTTAATCATTTAAAATATAATTATTTTATTAAGATAAAATTTGATATATAACAAATAAAATTAATAAGATCCAAAAAAATATGACATAATAAAACCTAATAAATATAAATTATAAATAAAATAATATTAGTTGTTATTAAGATTTATGTAAAATATTTTAAAAAAGATAAAGAAGAAAAAAAAGTGTTGTATTCATCAAATTGGTTGAAAAGATTAAAAAAAACAAATTAATTAGATAAATTAATGTGAAAATTTGAAAGGTAAGAAAAAGAGAATAATGTAATCAACTAATTGATATAAAAGATTTAAAAAGATAAAAGAATTAAAAAATGGGTAGAAGAAAAGTAAAAATAGTAAAATATAAATAAATAATCTTACATGTTATAAAAAAAGAAAATAAAATATTTTTTAAATATTAATATTTTAAAATTTAAATTTAAATATAAAATCGGGATCGAACAAAACCGGGATGTGAATTACATTATCCATGTCTCGCTCTGCACCCGACTTTGTAAAGTGGGAAAAACTCAAACTCATTCTCGCCCACGATCAATTTAAGATGGGGATGTATCGATTCTACAATGACGTGTTTAATTATCATCCTACACAAAATAAATAAATATATATATATATATATATATATATATATATATATATATATATATATATATATATATATATATATAAATTTTGAAGCATGAAAAGAAAACCCTTAAATTTCCGAATACGATTAATTTGAACTATATTTATTTCATAAAAACATGTAAAACAAATATTTTAATTAAAAGTTAAGATTATAAATTTTATATCATTTTAAAAAACACATCTTTATGATTTATAAATATTTAAAATAAAAAATAATATTATATATGACTACTTTTGACTATCAAATTGTATATTTAAAATAAATAAGTAACATTTATTTTATTTTATAGATCTAAAAATTTGTTGAAAGATATAAAATGATGATAATTGATTTTATAAAGTTAGGAAACAAAATAAAGTACCATTGGTTATAAAATTATTAATTATGATTATAATTTGTTTTAGTTGTGAGTATTATCGTTTAGGAATCGATGTAAAAGATAGTTTAAATACATTTTTTTCTCTTCATCTACCAAAACAGTTTTAATAAATAAAATTATAGCGAAGAAAAATTTTAACCATTTAGATTTATTTAAATATGTATATGATATTAGTATAATTTTAAACCATTAATTTCATAATCGATGAATATATACCGTACGTGTAAAGTGTATTTATCTATGTTGCACCCAAATCCTAAATGTTGATATTGTATAATATATTTCTAGAACATATACAAGATTGACCTTTTATTAATTATATAATTAATTATTAACAAAATTCATTAATAGTAGGATAAAAAATAAAAATTGAACCTTTTTCATGATAGAAACTAAAAAAATAATTGTCATAAAGACTAAAATCAAAATTCATTAATTTTTACAAAGACTAAAAATATATTTAATCATATAATCCATAATTTATATTGAAACAAGATGCAATTATCAAAATTGATATACAATATAAAATATTGTCAAAATATTTTGTTATTTATCTTTGTTTGTTTTGATGTTTATCTCGGTCATTATTCTTTTATACTATATTAACTATATTAAAATTATAAATCATGTGTACTCATTTTATTTTATCTAAAGAATTATACAAAGCCTTGAATAATTTGGTTTTTAAAAAAAAATTGTTGCTGAAATTAATTATCTATTATTATTTATTATTTGTTTCTATTTATATCAACAAGACTGCGAAGTCTTCATATTTAAATGTAATCATATTATTTTTTTAAAATAGAAATATTTAATTGAATGTTATATTTATAAATACATGCGGCGTTTAGAAAGGAGTTAAAAACGGAATAAGAACTTGTTTCCCATAAACACAAATATTTTCTTCCAAAATAAAACCTGAACCTCAAGTTGATTTGTTAATTTACCTTTGATTAACTGAAAAGGTATTGAAAATGGGAAAGAAGAATCTATATATTTTTTTATTGAGGGAAAATATATACTTATTATTATTATTATTACCTGATTGATTTATAATCTAAGACAGGAGGTAAATTAGGAGGATAAATCAACCCTGAATTATTATAATACAAAATATTTAGAAATACATAATCTAGGAGGGCGTAATTGTAGGGTTTGTTTGCATATAAATATGCATAAACGTTTTGATGAAGTGAAGCAATTGTTTGGAGATATGCATAACCCTGATTTTGCTGTAGCCACCATGGATAGGTTTAAGGAGGAGAAGAAGAAGAAAAACACAGGGCGAAAGAAGATTGAGATAAAGAAGATTGAGAAAAACACCAACAAGCAAGTGACATTCTCGAAAAGAAGAGTAGGGCTGTTCAAGAAAGCGAGTGAACTGTGCATTCTGTGCAACGTTAACATGGCCATTATTGTGTTTTCTCCTGCTGACAAATTGTTCTGCTTTGGGCATCCAGACGTGGAGGGCATTGTTGATAGCTACCTGAAGGGAGCCAAAGTGTTGGAAGCATCATCAGAGCCAAGAGGGTCATATGAAGAAAGCAACATGCAATATGAGGAGGCAATGAAGAATTTGGCGTTGGAAAAGAAGAATCTGACAGAAACTGAAACACTGGCTAAGGAGGGGTTGAACAGAAGGTGGTGGGAGGACCCCATTGATGAGATGAATGAACGTGAGTTGGAACAGTTCACGGTGCCACTCTATGAGTTGAGGAAAAAACTAGCCGAAAGGGCTGGTCAATTGTTCATGCTTTCAATTCAATGATGTAGAATTCAATCTTCTACTTTTCATTTTCATGATGAACAAAATTATATTATATATATATATATATATATATATATATATATATATATATATATATATATTATGTTTAGTCTTGCTGTTTAATTTCTTTGCATCTCATTGAACAAGTGTATTCTTTTATGTGCAAAAGAAAAGACGATAATAATCTTTACAAGCTGGACATGGATCACTCTTATTATATTATATGCAGTTTTAAAATGCTTTGTTTTTAAAGTAAAGAATAATTTCTAACATTTTCTTAGCTAGATTTCCACTTTCAATCGAACATGGTTAACACGTATGAAACTATTTGCGTTCTTTAATCAAATGTTTTAAGATTTGATTTCTAATAATACAATACTTCCTTGAGTTATTATGGAATAAGCATGCTACGAGGGGGATATTTATGAATTCTTAAGATTAACCTTAAAGTCTGATATTATAAAGAAAAAGCAAAACAAAGTTGGAACTAATTCAACCTTATGTTTATACACGTTAACCGTGAGAGTTAACACCAACATTCATAATGAGGGTTGCTTAATTATTTTATGAGTTATTTACTAATAAAATCATTTTTTAATTAATTGTCTAACATCATCTGTACTAAATATAGAAAAGAGAACGTAAAATATTTCAAAAATTCTGTGACTTAAATAATTTGTCAATAATATTTTTTAATTGAAATAAAAATGAATTGAATTACTTGAATAAGTGGACAGAACAGTATAAATAAATGTCTGAATTTTAGGTTTGGTACCATACATACTGTAATGTTTTTCTGGATCTCGACAAATGTTTCTCACCGGGTGGAGGCCTCAATCCTGTAAGTATGGGCACAAAATTGTTAAATCTAAGGATTCAATTTGAATCAATGAATGCATTCCTCACAAGGAACCCATCAATTTGTCTTAGAAATCAAACTTTTAGGGCTTTCTCGTCCCACAAATTGTCACCCACGAGATCAAACAAAAGCTTAACTAATGCACTGGGAGTCCTTAACCTTGTATCCCCACAAAAACGTGGTACTGATGTTGAGAGTCGTCAAAGGCATCTTAGGGTCATTGAGAACATGTTGGAAAACTATGCAACCACAACAATTCCTCTTGGTCACAATTCAGCTACTCTTGGGACTACAACTGAAATGACTAATCAGTCCTCTGCTCTACAGATGGAACGAAGGTTCGGAGTTGATGTGTGCTTCTTCTCACAAGCTGTGAGCTCCTGTGGGTCCAAGCGTGACCTTCGGGGAGGAATTCAGTACCACTGCTTAGCTATAGCAACTGGGTTCATTGCCAATGTTTATGTTGGAAGTTCTTTGATAAGTTTGTACAGCTGGTGTGCCTTGTTGGATGATGCATACCGTGCGTTTGAAGAAATGCCTGTGAGAAATGTAGTTTCATGGACGGCTATTATTGCTGGGTTTGCCCAAGAATGGCGTGTTGACATGTGTTTGGAGCTGTTTCATCAAATGAGGGGATCGGATTTGAGGCCAAATTATTTTACGTACACTAGTCTTCTAAGTGCTTGTATGGGCAGTGGAGCACTGGGACATGGAAGATGTGCTCATTGTCAAATAATTCACCTGGGTTTTCATTCTTACCTCCACATTGATAATGCTCTAATTGCTATGTATTCCAAATGTGGAGCAATTGCTGAAGCCTTGTACATATTTGAAAATATGGAGGGCAGGGATGTTGTCACATGGAATACCATGATTAGTGGCTATGCGCAGCATGGGCTTGCACGAGAGGCAATTAATCTCTTCGAAGGGATGTTAAAGCAAGGTGTCAATCCTGATGCTATTACTTACCTTGGTGTCTTATCCTCGTGCCGGCATGGAGGTCTTGTCAAAGAAGGCCAAATTTACTTTAATTCCATGGTTGATCATGGTGTGCAGCCAAAACTAGATCATTATTCTTGTATTGTAGATCTTCTTGGTCGAGCTGGTTTACTTTTGGAGGCTCGTTATTTCATCCAAAATATGCCTGTTTTTCCCAATGTTGTAATATGGGGTTCACTACTTTCGTCCTCTAGGCTTCATGGAAGTGTTCGGATTGGCATCCAGGCAGCAGAAAGTAGGTTGTTGCTGGAACCGGGTTGCTCAGCTACACTTCAACAGCTAGCGAATCTATATGCAAGAGCTGGTTGGTGGAATCAGGCAGCACGAGTGCGAAAATTAATGAAAGACAAAGGTCTAAAACCAAATCCTGGTTGTAGTTGGGTTGAAGTCAAAAGCAAAATCCATAGATTTGAAGCACAAAATAAGTCAAACAGCAGAATGACAGACATTGTTTTGATAATGAATAGTCTGATAGACCACATGAATAGTTTAGACCTTCAGTCTCAGATGTGTGAGGAGGAAAATATCTGGCTTTCAGTTTCACAATGTTAACTCCATTGCGGGGGCCCTGTAACATTTCCAGCATTAACGATTTGGAATGGGTGGGAACTGAGGGCAGTCATTTTGTGGTCAGTGGAATGTTTGTTCATCGATGATGGGAAATTCAAGAAATAGCTGAAGCAATATAGTTTGAGTAAAATTTGATGTATGTGGAAAGTGCACATGCTCCTTGTCCTTGTCAAAACTAAAATTTTTGCAGAAAAATGGACGTAAGTGATTGATTACTGTTGATACCTGACCAAGCATGTTCTGTTCAATTGACAAAGAGTGATCTCACCCATTTCATTATTCATTATTGTTTTATTTGGACGGGGAGTAAATTTCAGAAAGAAAAGAAAAAAAAAGAGATTAAAATCATGATAAATCAGAATTTCAAAATAAACTTTAACTCAAATGGAACAATGTAGTAAATTCAAACTCATTTTTAATCCGATTATTTATCCTCTCATCCATTCTAACAATAGAATGATAGAAGCAAACAAAAACTAAATAATTCTTAATGGTTAACACAGTTCCTTGACACTTGATGTTAAGAACTAACAGTGTCACTTTGAGGTTGATATCACTTACATGACTGAGAAAAAAAATTTAATACGACGCACATGATATGTGTAGCTTAAGCAAATTCTTTTTCAGTTCGCCTGGCTAGACATTGTTACCACCTCAACAAGATTTTGGTTAATATTGTCACAAGTTTTGCTTTTGCAAAATTTCAATTCGATTAAAGGGAAAATTTTACTTTTAGTTGTTATATATATATATATATATATATATATATATATATATATATATATATATATATTATATTGTCAAATTTAAATTAGTCCTTCAATTTGTAAAAACACGTTAAATTAGTTATTATTAATGTTTATATTTAATATTTAACAATCATTTTGATAAAGTAAACAATGAATAAAATCTACATAAATTTTTAAAAATTTAATAATTACTTAACTAATTCGAAATTATAAGAATAAAATGAAGTTATTTTTTAAATTATAAAGATTAAAAACATAATTTTTCTCTTTATAATCTTCTGGAGTTGAAAGTCTTTAGCTTTCAAGACTTGTTCATATATAATTATTTGTATACTTATAATGTTTTATATTAATTTTAACTATATTGATTTCCAATTATTTATAAATTTGACCTTCTAAATAATAAAAAGAATACACCTTATTTTTATTTATGCTCTTAATGTTGCCTTTCAACCATTATTTGGTCGCATAAGAATCTATGGATAGGAAGAAGGTTTGTTTTTTCCCATTAGGGAATAATTTTTAATAGCAGGGATAATGGGAATAATTTTTTAATAACAGGGTTAGCAATTAGTAGTATTTTGTTATTATTTGTTGGCAAAACGACAAATGCATCCATGCTTCTATCTCTACATTTTTTTATTTTTCGGCAAAGCAAAGAGAAATATTGGATAATTAAACAGTAACTAACTAGTATTACTTTTACATGATTAGAGAGAAAAACATACTAAAAATAGTTATTGAATAGTAATTTATAAATATATTTGTAAACACCTTTTTGAGTTTAGAAGTATCTTTTAACGATTCTCTCCTATTCAACTCACCAATTACATAATATATATTAACATACAAGAAAAATAGGTTTTTTCATATATATTTTTTTTAATTTAGAGGAGAAAACAAGGTAAAGAAATGCTAGTTAGCATCGCCTTTTATTTATTATCATTTCGTGTAATATACAGTTTGAATGCAGAAACAAAATGAAGATGCAAATGGCAATGAGCATGCAACTGACACCCTTTATCTCTAGTCCCCAACAAAGACAACTCAAAAACCTTAATTTTCGAAACAAAAATCCAACACTGACTCGTTGCGTTATTCACAATTCAGACCTCCATACATCTCAGACTCTCAGACTTGTCCACCACTTCAATCCGAAGACCCCCATAGAGGAAGCCGTTACCCCCCCAACATCATGGTATACTGACCCCTCTTTCTTCCACCTTGAGCTCCACCGTGTCTTCTACAGAGGCTGGCAAGTAGTGGGTCAGTTTTATTCTGCCCCAAAACTTCAACCTTTTCCCCCTTCTTTTCTTCGGTATTTTCGTTTTGCTTTCCTGACCCTGCAGGGAATACAGAGGAAAACAAATCGTAGATGTAGAATTTCAATCCAATAACTAGTTTTGATGATTGAAAAGAAGAAGAAAATGATTTTTATTTTTACGATGCGTATTGTATGGTGAAATACCTTTGCAGGAAACAAAGATGATGGCTGGGGATATGAATATGAGTATAATACTTTCCATTTGGAGGTCCACTTCATCTCAGTTTTAGAGTCAATTAGTTTCCCTTGTGTTTTATATGTAGTTAATGCAGACCATTATCTCTGGTAACACAAATATGATCTTCTTGTATGGGAGTAAAACAAGGGAGTGACACTTACTATGGTGGACCAACTTTTCCATAAAGAATTATAGTTGAAAAAAATAAAAACAAAAATTGAAATGAGTTTCTCAATAAACGAAAATTTGTGTGTCTATCCTCAAGTTATAGAAAAATATATGAGAAAACTTATACAGATTAACTTATACATAAGTTAATTTTAATCTACGGAGAAATTCATTTTATTTTTTCTTCGCAATTTTTTTTTCTCTCTTTGAAATCATTACGAAAAAAATTTATCCAAACATGTCATTGGCAAGGCTCTTTCAATCATGTCTTCTACATTTTACCTTATGAGAATTTGTGTCCGCTAAAATTCTTAAGTTTCACTCAATTTTTATTATAGGATCCACCGAGCAGATAAAGGATCCCCGTGACTATTTCACTGGAAGGTTTTCTTTTCTAATCCATCTATTTGTCTTCGATAGAAATGCATAGACTCAAGTTCATTTCTTAATTTGTGGTATTTATTTGCATCTGTTGATAACAAAGTTGTCTAATGGTAGCTCCATTTGGTTCTTAGAAAGGGAAAAGAATATTTAGGAGTGACTTAATCAGTTGTGCACTCTATTCATTTCTTTTCTTTCATGTTTCTGAGAACCAAGTGGAGACTAAATATTGCAGACTAGGGGATGTGGAATATGTGGTCTGTCGTGATGACAGTGGCATGGTCCGTGCCTTTCACAATGTCTGTCGTCATCATGCTTCTCTACTTGCTTATGGAAGTGGAAAGAAGTCCTGCTTTGTCTGCCCTTATCATGTGAGTTCCCCAAAAGTAATAGACATGCATATTAGCTTATTTATCTTGATTCTCTGCTCTATGGATCTCCTGACCCTTTGAAATTGTAAAGATTTACTTCCTATGTAATGGTTGGTACTTCGTTATCATGATCTAATACTTTCTCATAGTAGGTTTCTATTTTACTTTTCTTTTTTTTTTCGTTTATGAAGCTTGATATGAAAATGCAATGATTTCTGCAGGGGTGGACATATGGTTTCAATGGAGCACTTCTAAAGGCCACTAGAATATCAGGAATGCAAAATTTCGATGTAAATGTATGCATATATGTTCTGTGATAAGTTACTTGTACATATAATTTTCAGGGGAAAAGGTCAACTGATTTCTCTGTGACCATGAAGGGTAGGATTTTGGCCTTTTACCAATCAAAGTAGCTACCTGGGGGCCTTTCGTTCTTCTCGATTTGGCAAAAGAGAATCTTTCTCAGAAGGAAGTTGATGGTCATAATGTGTCGAAGGAATGGCTGGGTAGCTGTTCAGAAATACTGAGTTCCAATGGAATTGATTCTTCACTAAGTTATGTTTGTAGACGTGAATACACAATTGAATGCAATTGGAAGGTGTGAATTGACTATTTGATTCAATTGATTCTTTTATTACTTGAGGTACATTTTCATTTTCTTTATAATTATGTGAACGGATATTTTACCAGGTTTATGAAACTTCACCCTCACGTATAATGGGCAAACCTGTTTGCTCTCTCTCACCAGTGGACATTCTCTACAAGAAATTTTTAAACAACATCAAATTTTATTATATACACAATGTCTTGTGTTTTTTTGAATGATTGAAGGAGTTGCTCAGGACTTTAGTAATGGGGCCTTCTTTTGCAGGTATTCTGTGATAACTACTTAGATGGTGGTTATCATGTGCCGTATGCACATAAAGGCCTTGCATCTGGTCTTAAGATGGATTCCTATTCTATCACTGTAAGCTTCTTTGCTGCCTTTAAAAAATATTTTCATTTTACATTCTATTGCACTGTAGCATGAAAGTTTGAGTCATGTAGATGGTTTTTTGGAACCCTTGTTACATACATGACTTTCATCCTTTTCAGAACTGACCAGAATAGAGAATTGTGTTTATCAATCTATTAACTAAAATAATTTGCTACAGTGAGCTAAAATAAAATAATAAGTACTTTTGGCACGAGATTTTCAATTGGTTTTTGTTACACAGAGGTTACTTATGTACTAAAGGATGGTTTATTAATGAGACAGATGTATGAAAAGGTTAGTATCCAAAGCTGTGAAGGTAGCTCAGACAAAAGTGGAGAGGATTATGATCGACTTGGAAGAGAAGCTATATATGCTTTTGTTTACCCAAACTTCATGATAAATAGGTGCTTGCTTGGTTGTTGTTTAGGCATGGTTGATCAATTTTTCAGTCACTTAGTCATTTTAACAATAAATTTTAGTATATTCCCTGTATTTGTTTTGCTAATTAGCATGCTTCATAACTTGGGGTGCTTGCTGGCCTTCATAGGTATGGACCTTGGATGGACACGAATCTTGTGGTTCCACTAGGACCCAACAAATGTCAAGTAATATTTGACTACTATCTTGAACACTCTCTGAAGGTAACTTGCATATGCCTGATATTGTATCCACGATTTCAGAATCTCTAAATGTATCTGGTGTTAACTACTGCACTATCAACCTCATTGGATTAAGGATAACAAAGAATTGTTTTCTTGTATGGGCTCTCTTTTGGTCCATCTGCAGAAAATTTTATTTTGCTGACATTTTATTTATACTAGACAAGCTTTTTTATGGGTGATGTATAAATAATTAGATTCTACTTAATTTGGCATCAAAACTACTACTCCAACGTATTATAATGATGAAACTTAGTCACCATGAGGGATTTTAGGCGGAAAGAGTTGGTAATTAAATGGCATATGAAATGTGAGGAAATGAGAAGTTCAGATTTTTGCCGTCATTCTTAGAATGATTTTTATTATGATAGTGATATTATACCAAAACCACTCCTATTATTACATCGATGGATTTTCTATAAACTCCTACTGAAGTCCCGTGACTTTTATTTTTTTATAAATATATTGAAGCCTCGAGACTTTAATTAATATATTTTTTTCAGAAATTAATTCAGGATTTTTTAGTGGTCCCATTCCTTAAAGGATTGATTGAGTCTTTCAGTTTGTGGGTTCACTCCACAAATCGCTGGGGTTAGAAACAAATGTAGATAAATACGTATTAAACCAATTGAAGTCAATTTAAACACTAAGACTTACTATCTTCTCCTTGACTGAACAGAATGACACAGATTTCATAGAAAAAAGTTTGCAAGATAGTGAGAAAGTGCAGGTAAAAGCATTGGTTTTCCAGGCTTGATTAGATATTTTATTCGGTTGGAATATATATACCCACATTTGGTCGTTGATGAGCAGATAGAAGATGTCGTGTTGTGTGAAGGTGTCCAGAAAGGCCTCCAATCCCCAGCATATTCTGTGGGCAGATATGCTCCAACGGTTGAGCAGGCCATGCACCATTTTCATTGTCTGCTCTATGAAAACCTGACAAAGTAAACTCCTGCAGCTACGCAAAATTATTACATTGGACTATGTATCATGTCTCTTGCTGAACTTGGTAGCTGTTTGGAATTTATTACCAAGTACTATTGTGGTTGTTTCTCTGTAATTTAAATTTTCTGTCATCAGTAGGACAAGTTTTATTGTTCCAGTTTAAGGCTTTGTTTGGTGTAGCTGACGAGAGAGGGAAAGGTAAGAAAAGAGAAGAAATGGAAGGGGTGGTGCGGTTGAAAAAATGCGTTGAGAAAAGAGAAAAAAAATGAAGGAAGTGAATCCCATTACAATGTTTCCATGCAAAAAGGCAGATGCAATATGTGGAATTGGATCAGCACCACGTAATCAATTATATTACTAACGTAAATATTATTAAAATGAAGAGCATTGAAGTATATTTTATAATTATTACTGGTAATAGATAATCGATTATGCATATTTTATAATGATGATAAATAATTAAAAATAGTATAAATAAAAAAATTATTAATGGTATTTTTTTTTCATTAAAATAACCTCTTTTTTAAATTTTTTTCTCTATTTCTTTTCTCACTATTGTAAATATGATGATGGGGCTGGCGAACTAATACTTCAAAAATTATCGGATCTCCTAAGATTTTAGGACTATTTTCAGAGCACCATACTGCTGCTGGATGCTGAAAATTTCGTTGAAAAAATTCATTTACCCTGTACCGTAAAATGTTACATTTGCCTCGAATTTGTATTGGTTCGCATCTCAGTTGTTTCTTTCAAACTAATTTACTTCTGGATTATTTTAGTTAATTATACCCACATCGTTGTAGCTAGATTTTTTCTACTTGGGTACTTTTTCTTTTTACTTCAATTTTATCTAATTTTAAAAATACACGCAAAATACAAACAAGAAGCTGAATTTTCAACAATAAACCGGAATGATCATATATCTCTACAATTTTTCAAATATATGAAAATATAAATCAGGCTAGTTGAAATTCCGTTTATAGCAAACCTAACCTTGTTAGAACCTACGTATAAAACAAGTCCAACTTTTGTTTAGATACGTAGAATCTCTGTACAACTAGTATACATACTATTTACCGTGAGAGCAGAATGTAGGTAAACCTGTCAATAAATGAGACGGACGAGAGGCCAGCTGGATTTGTCTCTGTTGAGAGCCTCAGATTCGAAGACATGCTCGGATAAATGTACTGAGTTGAGCCTCAGGTACTGGTATCCATTTTCCAACCACAGCAAGAGGCCAGCTGAGAGAATGGGGAAACAGTTAGCATTCGTGCACGGAACATGTATGCGAGCATAAGCACATAATTGTAGTTCGAGTTATAAGATAAGCGCACAGTATTACAAACAAACGAACAAGGCCAATCTCCAACATAAACTTATCGGAGAATAAAATAGCATGCAAAGAGCAAGATACACTATGCATTCGACTACGTGTGATCATCCACTGACCTGATAAATGCTATAATAACAGAAATGAGCCACAGCTTCCAATCAAGCTTGACTGTTTTAGCGAACTTCCCAAGAAATTCAATGATGACAATCTGAAAAACAGTAACGAAGTTATGGTATCCTTACCAATATGTTATAAATAAAAGCAAACAACTAGAGAAGACTTTAACATGACTAACTGATGTGGTTGGAAACCATAGGCCTCCCAATTAAAGTATAGCTTAGAAGGGAAAGTAATAAGGCCAGATTGGGAAGGGGAGTAGAGGAAAATGTTATGCATGTCTCAAACAGAAAAGACATTTGACAGCATGGTATTGGAGCAAATGATGCAGCAATCATGATGGGGACGTGAATATGAAGGGAAGGAAGGGTGGTGCAGGGGTTGTATCATCATCATTTGGGTAGTTTTTGGGGCCAATAATGCCACGTGGCAGAGAAGGCTCTGAGTTTTTCTTTTACCTTTCTACTATTTCCATTGTAATCAGAACTTGGTTCTCTGCAATTTTTCTACTATTTCTACAGTAACATCAGTATGTATTGCTAACCTGGAGCACAACAGTTATTCCCACTATCCCCAAAAAGAGGTAGTTTCTTGAGACTCCCTTGAATATGTTGATTTCAACTGGATTTCGGGCATTAAATTCATTAAACACCTGCAGTTTTGGAAGCACATTTCTTCGTCATTATTTGAATGAAAATCTAAAGAATATAGTGCAATTATAAGATGCTACCAGCACAACTATAAACAGAGGATATAGCGGAAACGAAAAACAGAGAAATCCAACATCCATAAAGAGAAATTTATATGAAAATGTAAAAGAAAATGTGGTAGACTTTACTTCTGCCAATGAACACCTCGAGTCATTCATGGAGGTCCCGAGGGCAGAGACTCTCCCCCTTTTGTTAGCTTAGTGGCTCTCAGACTAGTATCATGATATCATCTTTATACCAGGCACGTGTGTTTTGTATTTGACTGACGTAATTGTTTTACCAACAACAAATTCATTTTCCTTTTGTATTTATCTGTTCATTCCTTCATAATTCGGTATTAGTAATATGATTTTGTTAATGCTAAGAATTAGGTTCATGCTGTTCATAATTAATTGCTTTAGATTATCCAAGAAGGATGGTATAACAGGGGAAGCATTGCTTTTGCAGTTTTTCTTGCTATTCTTGTTGCAGGTATTAATATTGTCTTTGCAAAGTTGATAATGCATTCAAGTTTCAAGATTCTTCTGAATTTTCAATTAGATAAAGGTGACAATGAGCTATTAAAAGTTTATATGGATAGTTTTAATTATAATTTATATTCAGATTAATAGGTGTAATTGTTATCAAATTTTAGTTGTATTTAAAAGTTTTCAATATGATCAGTTTTCAACCCTAAAAATATTGTGAAACCTAACCGTGATTTTATTTGTTCTTGTTAAATGTAAAAGATTTAGGCCCACGTCAGTTATTTATTTCCTTAATTTTTGTATTTATCTTATATAGAAAGGAATAACGCTGTACTTAATATACATTAGGGATTCAACTTTTTTCAACCCATTGTTCACTAATATTATATATATATATATATATATATATATATATTTTTTTTTTTTTTTTTCTCTTCCCTCCTTACCGCCTTGTCGCCGCCACTACCACCGCCATTTGGACTGACAACACCATTGTGGGGTTTGTCTTGGCGAAATGACCACTACACTGTAAGAATCACGACAATTGGAGCTTGTTGGAATTTTTTTTAATATTTTTTAGGGTTATTTCTCTCTTGATAATTAGTTTCTCTCACAACAATTATCTATGACCTCGACTGCTACATGCTATCTTCATTGAGTTTTTTCAAATGGTACATGTTGCATATATAAATACATCATTTGCTGACCTCACCCACTCTAATTTTCTAGGCCCGTAGGTCCTAGACACACGTGCCACAAATCACGTCACTTATAATAAATTCATGCTCTCTTCTCTATATAACTTGGGTTATGTACCTTATGTTACCATGGCCAATGGCTCTAGAGCCACCTCACATAGTGTTGGTACCATTCACCTTTTTTCTTCTTTATTTAATTTATTATTCACCAGTCAACTCCCTCGTTTCTTTGATTGTGTTATCTCGTTAATATCTTTTGTTTGTTTACATAACTAGATAATTGGTACAGGATACGAGTCTTTTAGACTTTATCATTTGCAAACGTATATATATATATATATATATATATATATATATATATATATATATATATATATATATATATATATATATATATATATATAATGGTTCGGTTATGAATTCTCCCTCTCTTTTTAGTTATTCATTTTAGTCTTGTTAAGATGAATCTACTTATTCTAATTTTTTCTAAGCTATTAAATTTGTATGTCAATTACGAAAACACAATCATGGTTCTTTTCTTAAAAGTGTATCACAACGTATTTTGTCTTCTCGTTAATTCATTCTAATATTTGGGGACCAAATTGTAACAAGTCAAGTTTGAAATTTTAGTATTTTGTTACTTTTATTAATGATTATTCAATATGTATTTGATTATTTTTAATGAAAGATCAGAGTTATTTCTTACATTTCAATTTTTTTACAATAAAATTAAAAATCAATTTGGAGTTTATATTTGAACCTTGCATAATAATAATGTCAGATGAGTATCTTTTTCGTTCTTTTCAAAATTTTATGATTTCTTATGATATTTTTCATCAAATTTCATGTGCACATACACCTCAACAAAACAAAATGAGGTAGTTGAGTGCAAAAATAGACATCTTGTAAAAACAATCCGTACAAGTTTAATCTATGATGAGGTTTCTCAACGATTTTGAGATAATGCTCTTCTTTGTGTATGTTATCTCATCAATTACATGTCATCTTTGACTTTAGATAACAAAGTTTTTCATTCTATTTTATTTTCTTATGAACTTCTTCATTCTTGACCACTTAGAATATTTGGGTCTACATGTTTTGTTTATTCATAATTATAGTCTTGGTCTTGATATACCTGCTAGGTACACAAATATGTCTTTTTAAGGTTCACTAAATCACAAAAGGGATATAAATGTTTTTCTCCTTCTTTTAACTGTTATTTCATTTTAGCTAATGTCACATTCACTAATCCCTCTACTTTCAGTCTAATCCTCCTCTGACTACGTCATCCAACAAGGCACACCTACAAACTTGATAAGAATAAACCACCTATTACCAAGATATAAAACCCACAAGAAATGAACAAAAGAAGCAACAATCCTAGACCACCAACAATAGGACACACAACACTCAAAGGATGAAAAACAACCAATCCAAGGAGTATAAAGTCAAGAGATGCGAATCAAGGGACATAACCCTTAGAATAGAGATATAACCAATAGGAAAAGTTATATCAATTGGGAACTGTTGTTAGAAACAATATAAATAGAAGTAATCTAGATTAGAAAAGATACAAAAAAGGAAATTAAGAAAGAATTGTATGGTGGAGAGATAGCCTCTCAAACTTGTGTTATAAAAAATATCTCAAAATTATCTTTATAGATTCTATTCATTTTTCAATCCTGTCTAGTTATTTTTTTGTTCGTATCAAAACTTATCAAAGAACTTCCAACATAAACATTGGCAATGAACCCAGTTGTTATAGCTAAGCAGTGGTACTGAATTTCTCCCCAAAGGTCACGCTTGGACCCACATGAGCTCACAGCTTGTGAGAAGAAGCATACATCAACTCCGAACCTTTGTTCCATATGTAGAACAGAGGACTGAATTATGACCAAGAGGAATGGTTATGGTTGCATTGTTTTCCATGTTCTCAATGAGTCTAAGATGCATTTGACGACTCTCAACATCAGTACCACGTTTTTGTGGGGATACAGGGTGAAGAACTTTTAGTGCATTAGTTAAGCATTTGTTTGATCTCGTGGGTGACAATTTGTGGGAAGAGAAAGCCTTGAAAGTTTGATTCCTAAGGCAAAATGATGGGTTCCTTGTCAGGAACGTATTCGTTGATCCAAATTACGGCCTTCTGCTAGTGAAAAAATATGTCAAATTGACCTACTTATATTATTTGTAGTTACATACTCGGAATTTCATATGAACCTACTTATGGATTATTCTCTGCTAACTCATTTGGTTGACCGTCAAAATTGAAAGTACGGGATATGGTAATCACAGTTGCCTCATAAACACGACGAGTGTACGTGCACAACCTTCGAACCAAGATTGTAAAAGGAAGATCTAAATCACAAGTATGATAGAAAATAAATATGATATTTTCAACTTTAAAAAGACATAGTAATTTTATTTATAATTTGGTTTGTATGGCAACTATTCTTTTTTAAATTTTCTAATATATCTATAATTATTGTTTACGATTGATTTACAAGTATTTCTGCAGATTTTAATCTAATGAAGAGCCCTAAATTAACTAAAACTGATATAGATGGACAAGTCCCGGTTTCACCAATATGATCAACCCACCACCCCCAAAAAAAAAAAAAAAATTCAAATATGCAATGTAGCGATCTGCCTCTGAAGCTTAGAACTTTGTAATTTCCTATTAATTGGTGACGAGAAGGACTTACTTGACAAAAAACAAACGCATTGAATATAAGAGAATTCTTCACTCTGGTTGCAGGGCGGTTGGGCTCATCCCTCAAACCCAGTAACTTAACACCTTGGAAATTAAGTATAAGCAAGACAGAAACTTGATACATTGCCTGAAAGGTTCCAACCATTACTGATGATTTAGAGACAGCAGAAATAATATGGCATAAGTAATGCCTTGTATTTTTAAGATAGTTAGTTGTGTGTGGCTTGGTCCACATGAAAAATAAAATCCCTGCCAATATCGATAGGAGTTCTACTAAATGAGAAACAGAATTCACCTGTATCAGCAGATTCCTCCACATAATATTTGATACAAGAGGTTCTCTGTACAGCGAAAAAAATACAGTCAATTTTATTACACAAAAACCATATAAAACATAGGCATTGCATCTGATGTTCCGGTAATGGAGCTTCAACAATAGACCCATTGTACACAAGTGCAACATATAAAATTCATGCAAGTATGATAAATTCAGCATTCACTATCATCTTTATAGCTGTTGGCTACTGATTATTTTCACTGTGATTCACAGCCTTTTACTGCATCAATGTGTTCTACTTCACCTTAAATGTACCCTGTTGTTTTGGTATTTAGCGAAGGATATATAACTTTGATCTTGAGCAATATTCTACTCTCTTCAATATTTTTTCTTCTAAAAAAAAACACTAAGAACAAAAAATCAACCTTCGGCCCATTGGATCTTGATCCATCAAGGAATCAGTTGGTGGTTCAGTTGCCAAGGCTAATGCTCCAAGAGTATCCATGATAAGATTTACCCAGAGAAGCTGTTAGAGAAGTTAATAAAGGAATAGTTCATAAGGATAGCTTTCTGACTAAATGAGGGGGCACCAACCAGTTAGTGACAAAAGAAAACAAACCTGTACTGTATTTAATGGGATTTCACCAGTGGAAAATGCAGCAACAAGATTTATAGCAAGTGCTGCTATATTGACAGTAAGCTGAAACTGGATAAATTTCTGAATATTTGCATATACAGACCGCCCCCATTTGACAACCTGAATTAGCGAAAGGTAATCAGCTTAAAGAAATAATATCTGAGGCCATCAAGTATTAAATCTCTCAAATAATTCACCTTAATAAATCTCTCACAAAAAAGTACTATTATCATTTGTGCATTTCAATTAATGCCATAAATAGTCCTTCAAGAGGTAAGGTAGGTGTTAAGCATGCATCATTGAGTAAGAATACTGCCAACATCTCTCAAATAAGAAATGAGGACTAACCTTCACAACTGAAGCAAAATTGTCATCCAAAATAATGATATCAGAGCTCTCTTTAGCAACTTCCGTTCCTTGGATACCCATTGCAAGACCAATATCGGCCTAAAAATCCAAAAATAGAGTCACAAAACAAACACATCCATGAAAAAATAAAACTAGTTTACATAATTTGAACCAAAAAATGTCTCAGAACAAGATATTCTAATTGAATGTAAAATTGACATAGCAAAAACAACATTGGCATCAGTTATACTCTTGTAACATTATAATTACCGTCATCGTCTTAACATGTATCTAAGAGAAAAATATAAGCACATGCCCCAAAAACATAAGAAATGCCTTTCAAACCTCATGTAGTGCGGGAGCATCATTTGTTCCATCTCCAGTTACAGCCACAACATGCCCCTTCCTCCTCAACGCTTGCACAAGCAAAAGCTTGTCATTAGGGGATGACCGTCCCATAACCTATAAGATAAATAGACACTTAATCTCATTGACCAAACAGTTACATCAATAAGGCTGTTATAGTTGTTCGATTATACCAATATGCTGTCAACAATTTCTTCTCTCCCTTTATCTGTCAAGGCACGAAATCTTTTTCCTTCAATTATGATTGGCTCTGTAGCATCAGAGCTTGAACCAAGAATTCCACATTCCATAGAAATTGCTTTTGCAGTTTTAACATTGTCACCAGTGACCATTTTTACCTGGGATTAGATATCCAAACCAATGGAATTAGTACTTTCCATAAGTAGAAACTGCACATGCCTTGCATACTGCATTTCTTAACCTAAACACTGTTCATTTTGCAGGATATTGAATTTCAGATGAACCTATAATAGAAAAATTGGCCATCGCATTTTCGTCATATCAAAAGCAATGATATGTTTTAAAATATTAAAAAATATCAATTCACATAAATGGTATCGTGACGTGCTCACTAGCATCTTAAATTTATTCTTTTGTATTTCTGGATTATGTTGGAAGTTGACTATTAGAACATGGATTGTCAAACTGAAGACATTATTGGATAGGTGATAACAATAATAAGTGATGGTCCTGAAGAAGTGGACCAACTGGAAAGGAACAATAAGAAGGTTAAGAAACTTTGGAGATGGATTATGCATAAGTCACAAACTCATATTTCCCTAGAGCATGTAGCGCAGCCTAAGCCCCTGATGTCACCCAAGGTTCCTTCATATAAGGAATTCTAGCTGGTTCGTTTCTGTATCTTGTATTCTTGATGAGCATGCCAGACAATGAATACTGTAGAGGATGATAACATATATGATGCTCACTAGCTCTTATTGCAAGAAACAGATAGCCTTGCCCAATAATTGAGTAGCAAGAGGAGCATGCAAAACTCCATAAGACATGATGATAGTGACTTGACAAGAGGAAGAGAGTGTGACTTGACTATTCTCTAGTGAAACTGTTTGGAGTTTCAATTTTCAGAAGACTCATAAGGAGCAGATTTGACAAAATGAAGAGAGAATTAATGTCATTGAATTCAGGACACGTTTGGGTAAATAGCTTAAATAAGCATGCATTCGGTAAAATCTTATCAAGTGAGAGCTAATTCATCAGCTTGACTGTGAAACTTGCTAAAATAAGCTAAAAAGAGCTTATTTTTATAGGTTTCTCCATGAAGCTTATTGAAATAAGATCTTACAAATACCCCTTTAGAATATATTAATCTTGGGAATAAGTAAATAGTTTTCTCAGAATTTATATAGTGAAATGAATTTTATTATTATTTTTTGTAAATAAATCATTACTTCAATAGAGTCATTAGAGGGTGAAACATTGACCAGTTAGCAGTACAAATAGAGTCCTATAACATGTTATGCTTGTCTCAATGACCTAAGCCTCTTAAAGGAACAAAATGACTTTCAACATCAAAAGCATGTATAAATACCTTAATCCCAGCCTTTTGGCAAAGCTGCACTGCATCTTTGACCCCAGGTCGACAAGGATCCTGCGTTTCAATGCATAATAAGAATAAAAGTCTCAAATTTAGAAGAAATAATATTTCTCATATATCAAATTATGGTCATTGGACCTAAATGTACATGATCCTAATGGCTATTTTAGGAAATATTAACAACTAATTCTAGGGAGACAAATCCCTATGATTATGAGATTTATTCTAAATACATAATCCTAGCAATAAATAATTGAGATAAAGAATAAAAATACAAGCAGGGATAAAATATAAACTTTCCTAAAATACACACTAAGTAACACGATTTTGACACTCCCTCTCAAGTTGGTGAATAAATGTTTTTCATTCCGAGCTTGGATATAATTCTTTCAAAGTTGTTATAGTTCAGCCCCTTGGTGGATATATCTGCAAGTTGATTTTGAGTGGACACATATGGAGTGCAAATCCAACCGTTGTCTAGCTTTTCTTTGATAAAATGTCTATCCACTTCAATATGTTTGGTTCTATCATGCTACATCGGATTGTGGGCTATACTAATTGTTGTTGTCACAATATAACCTCATATGTTCATCCCACCTTATCTTCCAATATAATCTTCAGCCATAGAAGTTCACATATTCCTTGGGCTATTGCTCGAAATTTTGCTTTAGCACTTGATCTAACTACTACACTTTATTTTTTGCTCTCCCAAGTTACCAATTTTCCACCAACGAAAGTGCAGTATCCAGTAGTTAATTTCTTATCCACAACTAACCCAACATAATTTGCATCTGTATATGCTTCAAGACTTACACTCTTGTTTCGTTTGAACAAAATCCCTCTTCCTAGAATCCTTTTTAAATACTGAATAATTCTTGTAAATGTACTTCTTTTGATTGGTGCATAAACTGGTTGACTAGGCTTACAACAAAAGTAATGTCTGGCCTAGTGTGGGATAAGTAAATAAGTCTACCCACAAGTTTCTGATACATTTCCTTGTCCACAACCATATCCTCCTCTGCACTTCAATTCCAAAAAAATATTTAAGTCTCCTAGTGTCTTAATCTCAAATTTTGTGGCAAGGCATTAACTTAACTCTTACTATTCCCTTTTGTCATTCCCCATTACTAAATATCATATACATACACCGGTAATACTTGTATTGTTACTCCCCCTGAATTGAATGTTTGATAAATAAAGTATGATCACCTTGGCTTTGTTTATAGCCCAATCTTGTCATAACTTTGGCGAATCTTCCAAACTATGCTCTCGGGGATTGTTAGCCCAAACAGAGCCTTTTTTAGTTTGCAAACAGTTCTAGTAGCAACCTATCCATCATAACCAAGGGGTAACTCCATGTATATTTCTTCTTCAACATCTCCATGTTGGAATGCATTCTTCACATCAAACTACTGCAGGTCTCAATCATGGTTTGTTGCTAATGACAATATTACTCTGACTGTGTTCATCTTAACAACTGGGACAAATGTTTCCAAGTAATTCACTCTATAGGTCTGAGTTAATCCTTTGGGCACTAACCTTGCCCTGTAACATTCAATAGTCCCATCTACTCGATATTTTACGGTGTATACCCATTTACACCCTATTGGTTTTTTTCCAGTTGGCAGAGTGGCAAGTTCCCAGGTCTTGTTCTTGTTTAATGTCTCCATCTCCACATCCATGGCTTGTTTCCATTTCCTGTCAGATAATGCTACATATACAAAGGAAGGTGTGGGTGTAGTGTCTTGGTTAGTGAAAAAGATTTTATGGGTAGGAGAGAATTTTTTAAAGGATAGAAAATTTGATAGAGAATAAAGTGGTCATTGGGTGCATGTTCTGGTTCCCTTTCTAAGGGCAATGGGTAAGTCAAGATTTTTGTCCACCTATACTTCTGAAATTTCAGCAACAAACTCATTAGAATTATTTATAGGATTAGAAGATGCTAACTCACATAATGATGGTGGATCGGATTCTTGGACATAAACAGAATCTGGAATGGCCTTTTCTCTCCTTGAATATGCCAGAATTTTTCCCACCATTAGTCTCAGGTTGAGGTGTAGGTGCAAGTCCTGTTGTTGAATCAGGGGTTTGTTCTGCTGAATTTGGTCTCCTTTCAATTTCAGGTACAACAACGCTTGGGGTTTACTCTATCGAATCTGGTTTCTTTCCAGTTTTAGGTATAACAATGCTAGTTGTCCCAATTTCAGGTCCAAATGCCATATTCAGAAGCATTAGAGGATCATTTCCTCTCTTACATTTTCCCCCTAAAGATGAGGTTGCTTGAAGTAACTCTCTTGTTTGTTCAAAATGACATCCCTTGACCCATAGAATCTTCTTGATGGAGGGTAAAAGCATTTGTATCCCTTTTGTGTGGTTGAGTACACCAAGAATACACACTTGAAAATTCTAGGATCCAATTTTCCCCTTTCATTACTATGAATATGTACAAAGGAAACATACCCAAATATTCTAGGTTGGAGTTTATTTGTAGGGTCCAAGTGTGGTGTAGACTGAGGATAGGACTTGCACGGGACTTTTTTATTCTAAGATTTTTTTAGGGCAACCTGTTGATTCCGTAGGTAGCAGTAAGGAGGGATTCCCCAAAAAATTTCTTAGGGACATGATTTTGAAAATGCAGGGCTCTAATTCGGTTTAATAAGTGTCCATTTTTCCTTTTTGCAATCCCATTCTATTGGGATGTATTGACACCTGAAGATTCATGGATTATTCCTTCCTTTTGGCAAAAAGAGTTGAGCACAAAATTAAAGTAGTCCCTGTCAAACCTAATTCTCTTAGTGTTTACTCCAAATTGGGTTTTAATCATTGATGTAAATTGAATAAAAATAGAACTAACTTCATAGTTCTGTTTCAATAAGAAAACTCAAGTCACCCGGGTACAATCTTCTATGAAGGTTAAAAACCATTTAGCGCCCGAGATATTAAGGATATTAAATGGGCCCGTAAATCAGTATGAACAAGAGAAAAAGGGTATGGACTCATTTTATAACTAATGGGAAAAGGTATACACTTTTGTTTAGCAAGTTCACACACCTCACAATGCAGACTCTCCACATTTAAATTCTTAAACAAGTAAGGAAATATCGTTTTTACAAATTGAAATGAAGGATGTCCCATCCGATAATGGAATAGTTGAATTTTCTCTTTGCTGGTCATGGTGGATGCAGATACAAGAGTGTGACTCCTGGTAGGCAGATTAGGGTCCTCTATGTAGTACAAGCCATTCCATTCTCTAGCATGTCCAATCATTTTCCCTGAGTTCTTGTCTTGTAATATACAAGCATTACTATAAAAAACAACATTACATGAGAGATCTTTTGTGAATTTTTGCATAGAAATCAAATTGGTGGACAACTTAGGATGGATGGGCTTATTTGGACCTCTCCTTGTCCTGTTGCAGTTATAAGGGTTTCCATCTACTATGAATTTTTTTGTTGTTGTTAGGACATGGAGAATATGTGGAGAAGTATTTGGGTAGAGGGGTCACATGGTTTGTGGCTCCAGAATCTAATATCCAGGAGTGGGTAAATAATGTATCTAAACATTAAGTCCAAAAAAAAATGGAAACTTATCAAAATATGTTAAGGAGCATGTACTAGTGGGCTTCTCCAATTTACTAAGAAAGGATCTTAGCCTTTTTATCTCTTCATGATTTAGCTAAACAACTTCTTCACTATGTCCATTAGCAATGTGTGCTTACCCTTGTCCTCCTTTTTTTTGAGGACCTCCTTTCTGCCCCCATTCTTTACTTGGAAATTTTCCATGTAATTTCCAACACTTCTCCCTTGTGTAGCGTAGTTTGTTGCAGTAGGTACACCAAACTTCCTCATGTTTTTTCTCCATATTGGGTAATCCGTTTTTCTTCTGGTTAACAATCATGGTTGTTCGTCCTTCAGCTATCATTGTTGAGCTTTTAGCAGTTGGGGTTTCCAACATCAAATCTCACATGATTTCTTCACTCCGGATGATGGCTATCACTTCATTAAGTCCTAAGACTTTCTCTTTTCCCCAAATTTGGATTCAGACATGGTCATATTCAGAATTCAGACCTAAATCATAAAACTCTATCTTGTTCAATGTATTGCTGAATCTTCTAAACACCTTGCTTTTATGACGCGATAGTGATCCAATTCCATCCATAGGGATTTGAGCTGATTGGCATATTCTGTGACTGATTTATTTCCCTGTTTGCCACCCAAGGTTTTCACCTGTACTTCATATATTTGTGCAGCATCTTTGGCCTTAGAATAGGTTTGTTCTACTACCTCCCAAATCTCCTTTACTAATTTAAAAGGAACATATATGTATCACTGATTTCTGGGACCATTGAATTCCATAGCCCAGGCCATGATCATGGAGTCATCTTCATCCCATGATTTGAATTTGGCATCTGTTTCATCAGGGGCATTATCAGTCAGGTAACTGTCCTTTCCTTTTCCCTTCAATGTGATCCTAATGAGTTGAGACCATTTAAGATAATTTTTTCTAGTTAACCGATAAGCAAAATAAATATTTTGCAATGCTCAGCAATCTAAATTTTGTTTCCTGTTTCAGGAACGGAATTCCCAACCTCAGCCATGGTTGAGATCAAGGTTGCGATAAGTAATGAAGGTAGCAAAGAAGGCTACGATGTAAGGTTTTAGGCACAGTCAGAGCCTCCTAGGATTAGGAGTTCTGATACCATCTCAAATTTAGAAGAAATAATATTTCTCATATATCGAATTATGAGGTCATCGGACCTAAATGTACATGAGGCTGATTGCTATTTTAGGAAATATTGACCGATAATTCTAGGGAGACAAATCCCTGTGATTACTTGATTTATTTTAAATACATAATCCTAGCATTAATAGCAATAAATAGCTGAGATAAAAAATAAAAATACAGTCAGGGATAAAGTATAAACCGTCCTAAAATACACACCAAATAACACAATTTTGACAAAAAGAAATAGTAAGAAGATATTCAAATGATAAAAATTAACGTGAGGATGTCATGCAACAAAGTGTAGGCCCTTTAAGAATGACCATAGACTCAAAAAGAGATATACCACCAAAAAAATGACAAATTGAGCAAGTTATAAATGTTAGTGCTAACGACATTCAACATAAAACTAAAAACAAAAAGGTGATTAATATCATATAAGACAAGAATACAATCAGGACGTTATAACGCTGGTAACGAAATAAAGATGACAACGTATTATGCTTGAAGGGTATTTACTTGGAAGAATAAGGGGAGGACAAACAAAATAGCTAGTTTTGACAGTTACATAAGTTAGTTAAAATTAGATAAGGGAAGATGATCGTTATGAGAAGAACACTTATGAACTGAGCATTAGCTATATTTTTGAAAGGGAAACCCTTGGAAGGAGAAATTCTCCTTTTTCATGAAATTTCATATATCAATAACAGCTCTTTTCCATTCTTTCGTTCTATCTGTCAACTCTCTCATTCATGGGTTCTAAACACCTTGACAAAGTAATTTCTAGAGGAAATATTACCTTCAGGCCAATAATAGCCAATAAAACAAGATCATCCTCTGGTAATGACCAGTGAGCAAGTTCTTCGCTAGTTGGAACATTCTCCATTTCATATGATGTATATGCAATTGCAACACAGCGTAGACTATCAGCAGCCATATCTTCAATAACATTTTTAAAATATGACATCTGCGAGCCCGGAAAATTTTACTTAAAAACATTATCAAAATCAGTCAAAAACAAGTATCAAATGACATCCAACAGTTCATGTAATAGTTGTATTAACTTTTGTTTCATTAGTGTATGTTATGATAAAAGATAGAGAAGAGGAAAACTTGGGAAAAAATTGTAATCAGATAAGGTTTCCAAACAGGAAAATTTTGATCGGGAGGAAAAACCAATGCCTTTGTTTTAACTATTGATCTAAATTTTTAACTATTTCTTCAAACCTTCTCTTCATCCATCTCCACCCACTGATCATTAAGATCAATATACCGTGTACAACTAGCTAGGACTATCTCAGCAGCACCTTTCCAATGTATATGGATTTTAGAGTCAGGCTGCGGAAAAGTATAAAATTATTAGCGATAGTAGTCTGGAAGAAAAACAAGATATAGACATCATCACATAATATTTCAATTTAGAACAGAAGCAAAAATTACATATTTGAATTAAAATGCCAATAAGGTATTACCAGCATTATTGCAACTCCTCCTCGTTTTTTGTCTGAATTAAATGGGAAGACATGAATAATTGATGATTCTGATCTGAGAGCATCAAAACGCATCCCAAGCTGAAATTTGATTCAACAGTCATAACTAATGGAAAATGCATAAAGCTCCTTAAAATGAAGTTCAAATTTTAAGTTTCAAAACAGACCTTAATTCCCCACTCTAAAATTGCCTTTTCGGTTGGTGATCCAGAAATCTCAACATCATTACCACCCTGTTATGAATCGATTTATTCATGTAGTAGTAGAACAAGCCAATTATGAAGTTATTATTGGGGGGAACTGAAAAAAAAAAAGCATTTCTATCATACCTCAGGGACATAAACACTTCCATTAGTGTTCTGTGCAACACCTTCAATCAGCAAAGAGCATAGCAAAGGAGGGAACTGTCCTGCATCGTCAGGAGGAGTAATCTTCTTCCCACCAATGCAAGCCTCAACCACAGTCATCTATCTCAGAATTTAGGTGAAATTAAAATTTGCTGGACACACCATTATCTTCATAGTAAACTACTCCCTCAAAATATTCACCCAAAATAAATAGCTACTGGTCAACCCTCAGACCATGTTTTATAGCCTATTCATGTTCGAAGTTATCACATTGGCAGGTTGTTGAAATCCTTAACTCCTAATCTTACAAGTTGATGTTTCCCACTTGACATAAGCTTGGAAGCACGTATGCCAATAAAAATATTGCAACAAGTGCTCTCTAACAAGTATGTGTAACTCACCATAAATATTATAAAAAAAGGTTTAAATACTGAATCACAACTAACCTGATTCATAGTCAATGTTCCAGTCTTATCACTGCAGATGGTTGTGGCTGACCCCATTGTCTCACAGGCAGAGAGCCTCCTTACCTGTAATTCAATGTGTTATATTAAACAGCGTTTCTCAAATAGATATGCCAAAATTCAATAGCACAAGTAAAAATTGGCATACCAAGGCTTTATCTGCCATCATTTTCTTCATTGAGTAGGCAAGTCTGTAAAGTAGTTGATGGCGGTGTTAGTAGAGAGAGAGAGAGAGAGTAACACCTCATAGATATATGAAAGAGCATATTGACAATCTAAAATGGATAGAACAGAGATAATGATCGCATCATATAATGACAAGAGAATAAAATTAAAATTAAAAAAATGTGTAAGAAAAAATTAGCATCAGATTAAACAACAGAAAATCTACATTGGACCAATATTTGGTACACTCATTATCCATAATGTGCAGCAAAACCACAGTTAATGTTATCACATATCCATCAAGACTAGGTAAAATCTAGATGAAGTTATGAAACTTACGTTAAGGTGACTGCTAAAGGCAGCCCTTCAGGCACTGCAACCACTACAATGGTGACCTACATATTCAACACATTACAATCACCAAGTAGTTATTAACATTAACGCCTGTGAAAGGATATGAACATATTTTATCTTTAAATGGATCATATACGATCAAGTATTCTAGTACTTCTCAATGCACATACCGCAACAGTGAATACTTTAATCACTCCATCAATAGCATTACCAACTTTTGTTTTGCCCGCTATAAATTGAACACTTCCATCTGAGTTTCTAGTATGCCCTGAGAAATACCTGTGTTTATAAGTTGCCATTTCAGAGACATTTAAAAAATATAAAATATCATTTAAAAAAAGAAAGGTTAAAGTGCAAATTCTGCAATCAACTTTGACGGTTTGGCAATTAGTCCTGCGCTTTCACGGTTGACAATTAACATGGTTAAACTTTCAATATATGGCAAATAACCAATTTCAATAACGAACCCATAATTTGAATTTTGACAGTTAACCGAATGAGTTAGCAGAGAATAAACCATACATTGAAAATTTAAGTGGGTTAATCTCTGAAATTCCGAGGATGTTAACTACAAAAATACGCCCGAGGTCTATTTGATAAAGGGTCAGCGTTAAAAACTTTCAATTTAAACTAAAATACATTTAGATCACAGAAAGAAACATTTACAAACCTGGCCAGTAGCACTATCAGAACAATAATAGCCACAGAGAGTCCAATAATACCAATTAAGGTAGCGAGACCATTTAAGCGTACCTATATTGAGAACTTTATATGGGTAAACATACTATTAGAAGCAGAAACTAAAAAACAAACTGCATGTAAAAAGGGACCTGCAAAGGTGTTTCTTCACCATTGTCTTCTGAAATGCTAGCCATTAGAAGCCCCCATTCAGTATTAATACCAACAGCTGTTACCTGAGGAAGGAAAGCAGCCAACAAAAAGAAACATCAGAAAAAAAAAAAGTTTCATCAATAGAACAGGTGAACTAAAACTAAAAAGAATAAACATCATCAATTTAATATATTGAATTATTGAAAAAAATTTCAGTACAATTTAATCCATATTTCACCAATATAATTTCCCTCTGCCTATTGTTTTCAAAAATAAAAAAGTGGCTAGGATCCCTTCCTGAACAGTATGCGGTAGATGAATAATTTACATCATTTCAGTGACTTCTCCAGAAAAAATGAGCAGTTTCCTTATAAATCCAAATAAGAAAAACTTTCCTGTAGTGAAAAGTTTTAGAGTAAAACATCATTTTTGTTTCTGAAACATATCCTTATCCTTAGTAAAACACCCGGAAAACATGAGAAATTTCCTTACAGATCCAAATAGGAAAATCTTCTACGATTTTACTAAAACATCATTTTAGTTTCTGAAAGATTTGAAGTTAATTACATTAATCTTTAAAAGATGGTAATGTCAATCAATTTAGTTCGTTTTAGAATTGATATCAAAGAATTACTAAATCGATCCATGTTTCTTTTTTTAAGTACTAGTATGGCCCACTACAAATCTTTCAAATACCAAAATGGTGTTTTACAAGTTTTTTTCTGCCCTTGGGATAATTCTCATCTAAGCTATAAGGGTTAAGGTCCACTTACAGGTTATTTATTATTACATGAACCCTTTGAAAACTCCTTAGTTTTGTAAATAAAATCGAGCCATGACAAAAGAAAAAAAATAGAAGGGAAAACGAAAGTCTAAAATTTACCAACATAGTTCCACTGCCATCTGCAACTTTACATCCAGAAATCAGAAAAGGATCTTTAGAATTTTTTTCGACCTGAAAAAGGAAAATTATTATCCACTTAATAAAAGTGAGCAGTAACTACCCTTATTCTCCACAAGATAGAAATAACACTTACAATCTTGCTCTCCCCAGTCATACTTGATTCATCAATTGCAAGAGAGTGACCAGTGATCAAAACTCCATCAGCAGGGACCTAGAAAAGATCAGTCAAGAACTAAATAACAAGAAATGAAACTATCAGGTGTGATATGCAAATATAGCAAAAGAAATACCTGGTTACCGATGTTAAGGGGTATAACATCACCAACAACAACATCATATATGGAGATCTCAACTCTTCTACCATCTCGAATAACCTTCTCAAGCACAAATAAAAATATATAGATATACGATGATAATAATAATAATAATAATAATAATAATAATAAAAGTACAGCTAAGCCAAAAAAATACCTCTAAATGTATGTTTCTCTTGTGCTCATTTAGATCTCGAAACTGAAGAGACTGTTTATAATCACTTATAGCTACGAAAGAGGAGGAGAAACAAATGAGGATGTTTTACCCATCAAAGGGGAATATTATTAAATGGAATTATCATGATAACAACCATAATAAATGACAAAGATGATAATGGACTTGAGTCTACATCAAATGCATATATCAAATTGAAAATTCAGAAGCAGAATCTTAATGCTTTAATGCATTATCAGTTTTGCAAAGACAATATTAATACCTGTAACAAGAATAACAAGAATAACTGCAAAAGAAATACTTCCCCCATCATACCATCCTTCCTTGATACCCTGAAACAATTAATTATGAACTGGATGAACCATATTCTTAGAATTAACAAAAACGTATTACTAATACCAAATTATGAAGGAATGAAGTGACAAATACAAAAGGAACACCAAAGGTCAAATGAATTTGTTGTTGGTAAAACATTACATTAGTCAAATAAAAAGTACATGTGCCTGGTATACAGACGATATCATGGTCCTAGTCTGAGAGCTACTAAGCTAACAGAAGGGTTGTACACCAGAAATCTATAAAGAGATTAAACAAAAGGAAAGGAATGTTGTCTAGTATGCAACGACACTATCCAAGAATACCGATAAGGGAGAATTACAAGGAAATAGGAAATATGACCAGTTTGAGGATTAATTTTAGTACAAGGGCTGAGGTAGTGAAGGGGAAAAAGTGCAGTAATTGGTGACTGTGCCGTACTGGAAATTAATATTTGCATGCATTTTTATAATAAAAAAAGTGTATGCATGGAATAAGACTGTCTGCTCTAAGTAAAAAGGAAGACTACTGAAAGGATTTTCTTTATTACGACATAAGAACAAAAAATTGTATCACAACTTTCTCAACCAATCTCACCTCGGATTTTATCCCCAGTGCTAATGAAGCCATTGCAGCTACCATTAAAATAATCAAGGTCAGATCCTTGCAAGCATCCCACATAAACATCTAAGGCAACAAAAACAAAGACATCAGTATAATAACCCTCCAACAAAAGAGGTTATCAAATGATTAATGTGCACCAATAAACTTCTTCCACTCTTTCGAGGATAGTTGTTGGAGCCAAATGCAGTCCTCCGTTTTACCAAGTCAGCATCATCACGTCGAATCCCCTTCTCTAAATTGGTTTTCAACAAATTTGATAACCCTACAACCTTATAAAGTGATTTAGAAGAATCACGTGAATATGATGACACTAATCAATATAATTACAGATTTAAGAAAATTATTCAAATAACACTTACCCCTCCATTTTCTCGCAGAGCCGTAGTATCACGGTCTCTTGAAATTGAACAAAGTTGTTCTAGTCCAATTAAAAATTCTCCACTGGAGCTTGAATCAGGTTTTATAGTTCCTAGTCCTGACAATTAAAAGCACCAAGCATTAATATTGGGAAGAAAAAAAACTAGTTTCTACGCTTTCAATATACCAGGCCAACTAACTGACAAAATGATTTAATACAGATCTAGGGAGTGCCAAGCATAAGCACACCAAAGCATTTTCAACCTTCTTTATAAGCAAAAATGGTATAAAGGTACAAAAAACACTTATGAATTTTGTTCACAAACTACTAGAACTGGCAACCTTCATGGCTCTAAACAGACCAAAGTACTGAACTCATGAAGATTATCAGAATAAGAAATCAAATACACAAGATAAGTAAAAAGCATTGGGAGTAAATTTTATAAATTACAGAACAAGAATAAATATAGTTACAACAAATGCATTTCTAACAAATTAGGAGACAGCACAGGAGTAAAAGGAAAACTACTATGAAGTACTAGTTTACTACAATTTCTACGCATAATAGTGAAAACAATCTAATGACTCACCATTCATTTGCGCAGCTTTCTTGAATAGATATGCAGCCTAATAGAGTAAATTAATTAATTAGTTCACTTGACACATGTAGCGAGCAATAATTAAGAAAGTCAGTTGAAGAACCAAACTTGAATGACCCGTGTATGCATTATAATAATTCTTAATAATCGCTTCTTCTCTTCTTCTTTCTTTAAGTCCAAGGTGTAACGAAATCGACGAGAAGCATTGAGCACAAGTGCCGCTTGCTGAAACACCAAAGGAATTATTGTCTGGTCATTCAACAAAACATTGTCTCCCAAATATAGAAAATAAATGCATGTCAAAAATAGTCAAATACAAGTAGCAATTGATGTTAACACAATTATTATAAAATGGGACTCTGATACTGCAGAAATAATAAACAAAAGTTGGCTTCAAGTCCCTGATGCAAGATCAAGAAAAATGCTCTGTATCTTGTCTTCAGCCAGTTTCGGAAACAGAGGTTTATTTTTGTAGGAGAGTAATTGCAACTTCAAAAGAACCATTGTAAATATAATATATCTTGAATTCAAACTAGCATAAAAAAGTCAAGAATTAAGTGTCTATTAGGAATAAACTACCAGAACTGTAGTACTTATTCCTTGTCGCAAACTGAACTTTTTTCCCCTGCGAAAATGTTAAACTTTTGTAGTAATTGAATGATTTCTTTCATTCCCATAACATTGGAAAATCTCAAATGTCAGAAGAATTGAGACTTAACTCAGAACAGTTGTTAGTCAAGTTAATTGCTTTCTTTTTTTGTCTTTCCAACAAATGCTCATACCATTCTAACATTGCGGTCTCCAATTCCAGTCTTGCTTTATTTGCAACTGATACTGGCATCATCAACCCTCTTAACATTTAAATATTATATTAAATTTCTCTTTACTTTTCTCCCACTAAAAACTTCATTTATCCATCTATATTTTGCAATGGGCTCAAATATTGAAACCCAGCAATTCGAATTAGTCTTTTAGAGACCAATTTATTACCCTAACTGAAACTCAAATCCCTAAATCCAGTCCAAGATTTCTTTAAAATGTCCACCTAAGAAAAAATTTAAATTTTGGAAAGACAAGGAAGGTACTTCAGGTCAAACAAATTAAACCAATATTTTCAGAAACTGGATCTCATAAGAGCATTGGCACATTATTCTTCAACGACCTTTACAAGAAACGTATGGACTGATCTCACTTAGCTTCCTAACTGATCATCGTTCTCACTATCTAGCGTCCAGCAAACAAGGATCCAATTTGTCTTCAACCACAACTCTGTTAAAATAATTACACAGATATGTCCACATTCTTTGACTCCATACACACCAATGGTTGTCTATAAAATTTTAAATGGATCAAAATATTATCTCTTACCACAAATCAAAGGCTCAAAGCAGGCCATTCTACCTCTTCAGTACTTTTCCCAAACTTATGAGGTGGGGTGTTACTGTTTGTAGATAGTAAGAATCCTGGACTGCTGCTGGTAGTCTTGACAATACCTTAAGTATGTTATTCGCAAGTATAGAAAAGTATTCAAAGTAATACTTCCTAAGAAATCCTTTGGAGTACATTGTTTCGGAAGAGATTCACAAGATGTTCAAAACAGTACTGAAGACCCCAAAAACTGTGCTAATTGGAATGTGTCCTGTGCTCCGTTGAATACTCTAATCTACTCCAGATTAGCTTTTAGTATTGAGTCTTGCAACAAACCTTCAATCAGCTCCTTATCTTTCTAATAATATTGTATACTTTTATCCGTACTCTGCTTCATACTTGTAGAGACAGGTCCTGTTCCCTCGTTTTTTAAAATAATTTATATTAAAAAAAAAACTTGTTTAGTCTCATACTTTAAAAAACAATAATTTTGTACCTCTTACTTAATGGTAAACTCGTCAGAAACACGTTTAATGAACCTGCCCTAAAGCCCACAACAGTTAGGTTTGACAGCAGATGAGTACTATTGTTATACTCGTAGCAGGGAAAAAATTTCCACATATTATCAATCAGTCATGATCTGACCTTTGTATCTTTTTTTTGGAATGCACGTGACTTTGAAATTCTAATACCAAACAATTTTGGGCCATTTATTATCTACTTGTCTTTTCAAACATGTTTCTTGAAACCAACTCTCAATCCAGTACTTCCCTGGCGCCTGCTCTCACTTCGGTGAGCAGCGATATATGGTGTCGCTATGAATCAAAGTAGAAAGCTCCTTTCTTAAATATTTTTTATTTTAGTTTTCTCTTCTAAGAAACATGAATTGGAGTCAGTTTTTAAGTCATGGTAACATCTGTATTTTCAAGGAAATTTATAGTCTGAATAAAAAGGGTTCCGTCGAGAATAAATTTAAAGAAAGTTAATAAAAAATGTAAAAAAATAAAAAAAATTATGAAAATTTATAAATGATTTAATGGATGAAAATAAAAAAAATTATTTTAATAAAATAATTGTAACATAATCATTTGACAAAAATTCTTATTATTATTATTTAAAATATTTAAATTATTTTTATTTAAATTATTATTATAATAAATATTTTATTAAAACCATTATTAGTAATAATATTAATATAACTATTATATTTATATTTATTATTAGTATTATAATAATTATTATTATTATTTTATTATATGTAAGAATCACATTTAATAATAATAATAATAATAATAATATAAAAAACTGATTCCCAATAAATCATCGATTCTAACGTTATGAAAAATCTATTCTCATCTTTTTTATCAAAAATCGATCCTCGATAAAACAAAAAATCAATTCTCATTTCATTTTATAAAAAATTATCATAATCGATTTTCCTTTATTAAAAATTATTATTTGTAATTATATAGAAGAGTGAAATAAAGGTAATTTACAATAGATAACATGTATTTCTTCTCTCGTCTTCTCACTTCTGTGTTGTATCATTTCTCCCTCAAATTCACACTTTCAAATCCTCAAAACAAATACGTTTGATCTTTCATCCGCTTAAATAATACATTACACGAAACAAACACGTTATAAATTAGCAACTCCTTTATATATATATATATATATATATATATATATATATATCATAACCATTTTTTTTAAATATTCCTTCAATCATCTTTTTTATATTTTTATATTATTATTTATTTATTCTACTTTATTTTCTTCATCAATTAATAAAAGATAATACTTTTAAGGGATATTTAAAAAATTAGGTGTTAAAATTTTTGTCCCGTATATATATTCGGTACAAATTCAAAATCATAGAAACAGTATCAATCATATTTTAAGAAATAATAAGACATAACATAGTAACAGCAATAGACTGAATTAGAAGTTTTGACACATACCCTCCAGCGCCTGAGGCGTTGAACCGGAGCATTTTTTGTTCTGGTAACATCAAATGGATCAGCAGAAAATTCTCCATCATCAAAATCAGCAGAGCAGCCAGCGGGAGACCCAGCCTCTATATCGGCCGGCGTCTGGCTGCCAGGAGAACCCTTGGAGAAACTCATACTTCCGGAAACTGTCGCAGGAAAGATAACACCGTCACTACCTAATATGCCTCACTACTGCTACTTCACATTATATCATTAATAACCGTTTTTTCACTTCCACTTTCAGAAGAAACCTCACCGTTTCACAAGAAAACCTAAATTCAATCTTTCTACTTCTCAATTAAGCACTCCAATCCAACACATGTTCCACAAAATAAAAGTAAGCAGTTCAAATATCCACCCTTCAAATTTCAACTGATATTTGTCGTTTATTTATTATTCAAAGTCGCAGTTCCTTGACCACTGAGCTCTAGACTCAAATCAATCATTTTCAAATGCACAGTGAAACACTTATCTCTAGAAAATTAAGACCCCTAAAACCTATCTCTCTCTACGAACCAGTACATTAAGCTTATATAGCGCATAATGCATATCACTTCTCCGTGTTTGCAATAAGCATAGTAGCGTGTGGACTCACCGGGAAAATAGAGAGACTATAGGATTACTCTGGTGCTGATAGCGGTACTCTAGTCTTCGTCTTCCTCTTTCTCTGCAACCTGAAACCCTTCAGAGTAGGAAAGGAACATTGTTATACTAATAAATAACGGAACCGTATCTAAAGCAACAATTAAATAAATTTCCATTTCCATTCACGAGATTTCCACCTCATGCAACAGAATCTCCAAAAATAAAAAATACGCATAGTTTCCCTCCGTCGAGGAAATTTCGTTTCACGATTTAAGTGCAGTATACAGTTTACAGTTTACGCGCCTAAATAATATTCTCTTTCACTTTTTGTTTTCTTATTTCCAAGATTGTTGAATCAGCTTTTTTCCAATCTCTAATAGAAGCCTTTTCGTGTTATCAGTTGATGCAGGAAAACGAAACGCAACATTTCCTGTAGTGGAAAGTGGTTCAGTTTGATTCAGTCCATGTAATAGCGACGACAGCACGAGAATCAGAACCTTCACTTTTGGAAACGATAGTGACGAAATTTTTTTGAATATATTTTAGTTATTAGCAAAGTAAGTTTTGACGTATGACGCAGGACGCAGAAGTATCGAAGAGAATGGTTGAAAGAGAGGAATAACTAACTTGTGGCACAAATCAAAAGTGCCAAATGAGCGAGCACTCACTAATGCAATGCGTGAGATTGTATGCTTCACAGTTCAAGCGTTGAAATGACCGGAAGTATATATTCAATAGCAGGTAAAGATTACGGGAGGAAATGTCAGAAACAGTTTCAAAATTATTACTCGTTTTAAAATATACTTTTTATTAATTGAAATTTGTTGATTTAAAAATAAATATAATTTCAAATTAAAAAATAATATTAAAATTATCTTAATAATTATTATTAAACATCTTAAGACATCATGATCGGTGAAGAAATGAAATAAAATATTTTGTTTGATAGCGTAATTTGTAGTCCTAATAATGTTAAACCTAAGAATGGTATTTACATAGATATGCTTGAATAGTATTTAGAAATTAAAAAATCTAATTAAATTCTGAAAAAAAAATATATATATATATATATATATATGTATTTATATAAATTTTCTGATATAAAAATATGTATTCACATATTTTTTAAAAATGAAAAAGGATAACGTAAGCAACCCTTAACATTTTTCAAAAAAATTTAGCCTCTCATATTATTAATTTAAACAGTGTTAAAATTTCATAATGTACTATAATTTCATAAAAGTAAATTCCAGATTTGTGATTCTAATTAACGAAAACAAACTTTTAGACATCATGTCTAATTTTAATTTTAAGCTCTAATTTCAAACTAATTTATGTGCATCAATGAGACACTAAAATTATTTAACATGTACTTTTTTAACTAGGTATATATATATTTTTTACATTAATAATATAAGTTTTAATTTGTGATTGAAATACTTTATTCACTTCGATACACTTCATGATTGTACCTTCTAGCAAATTGACGTGGAAGACATTGTGTTGTGTCCCTGAACAATTGTAATGGCAAGGAGGCAAACAGTACTAAAATCTAAAATATTAAGACGTAATTATTTTAAAATCCATTGTGATCTCAAATCATTTTAAGAAGTAAAAGGATGTTTAAGAGACGATTACCTTCAGAGAATGATGCTAGCTTGAACTATTTATCCTGGAGCAATGTGTTCACATCATTTGCAGTCAGAACAAATCTGAAATACCAAGCAAGAGATTATTCCTTATCTTCAGAAAGGAACACTTCAAGGAAGAAAATCGGCGTACTACATGTGTTACCATTAGACTTTGAATTTCATTTCACCTTGTAATTATATATGCATGAAATGAAGGGTAGATAACATTTGAAGAATGCAGTTGCAGAGTGCTGATTTTATTTGTTGCCTCTGCAAATGGTGGCATATAATATATATCTATCTTTCCTTCCAACTTCCATTCCTTAATCACTTTGTTACGAAAGGCATATATATATATATATATATATATATATATATATATATATAACGGGCCCAAACATTCGTTCTCTGTTTGGGAAAACAAAAATGCTTTATATATATATATATATATATATATATATATATATATATATATATATATATATATATATATATATATATATAGAAAGGGGGAGGAGGTAAAAAAAAATTCAACTAGTTCTCCCTCTCATCTTCTTCTTTTGTCTAAATTTCAAAATTTTAAGCAAAGACTCTACTCGTGCAGGATCTCGGTGAAACGAAAGAGAACTTGAATTAAGTGGGAAAGCTTCAGTAGAAATACCACACTAGGTAAGGGAAAATTTAATTTATTCAATATATGAGACTGAATTCTTGAGTACTCTGTGAATAAGGAATAAGAGTGAAAATCTGAACATTAGAATGATTGATTTTGAAGATTTCTCATGTTTTGCAAAACTTAAAATTTTATTGGAATTCTTGAAATTAAGGATGAATTATATGGTAAAATTGTTGTTTTCAACTTAAATTATATATAAGTCATGTTTAATTTGAATTTAGAACTAGTTTGGTTGTCTAAAACCGAGTAATTTGAAATCTGCTAAAATCTGCAAAATTTGATATTGTGCGAGGAAGAAGAAAGGGACATGGAAGAAATTTTCGAAAATGTTCAAAGGTAAAATAGTCATTTTTGGGACATGAAAGGAATTTTCGAAAATGTTCAAGGGTAAAATAGTCATTGGGACATGGAAGGAAATTTTGAAAATGTCCAAGGGTAAAATAGTCATTTATGGACATACATGGAATTTTCGGAAAATATTAAGGGCAAAATAGTAATTTAATAATTTCGAAATGATTTCAAATATATATATATATATATATATATATATATATATATATATATATATTTAAAATATAGAATGAAGGTAGCAGCTTTAAAGATTCAAGTAGTGTGTCGTGACGTGTGCGGGTCAGACTGAGCTTAAGGGCTCATGCCCAGAATCAGTCATGAGATGTTATGTATTGGTTAGACTGAGCTGGAGCGTTGGTGCCCAGAATCAGTCAAATACTATTATTTATTGACCTGAATGAGTCGTGAGAACAGGTGGTCCAGAATCCGGTAGATGTGAATGATTTTTGTTATGTTTGAATAGTACCCGGGGTGGTATAGAGTATATTAGTGTAATAACTATGTTGGAGGATTCTGAATGAGATCCCAGACTTCACTGATCGGTCGGGTCAGGTAGACTATGAGATCAGGTGGTGAGAAGTCGATGGGGGATGACTAGTGGCGCGCTCGGAGGGGTACTCCAGTATGAGTGATGAAGGGCGCCAGTAATCCTACTCTGTGTGGAGGGTGGTCAGAATGGTACTATGGGTGCCGATCACAATATGCCCACAGATGATAGCCTCTGAGTTCGGGCATAGTTAGGGTAGACTTCTGGAAGGCGTCTTAGGGTATTGATGATTTGTAATTAATGATAACATGTAATTATTACTTCTATTTGTTTTATTTTATCGAATAATTTAATACTTACCTCTATTTTTCCATGTAGATGAGACTGCAATTATGACTTTTATGTGGGAGCAGATAGAGTTGAGAGGTGGAGATGCGTCTACTGAATAGTAGGGATAGTTCAGTGTGGTAGCTACTTTTGTATATATCTATATAAATAAATTATGTTAATATGTTTTGAAGTTCTGTCAATTAATCGGGATTTCAGTCTATATTACAATTACAGTAATATAATATAAATATTATTATTTACTTGTTTACTATTTTGCGAAGATACAATTATAGTAGCGATTTCTAGGGTCATTAGATGATTGAATTGTGTGACATTTTTCAAGCATGTTTGTTGGTAAAAAAAATGTTATCCTAAAATTTTGTAGTAATAGAAAAGGCTTCTCTATGTCACTGGCTAAATTTTAAAAATATATCAAAATAAATAAAATTTTAAAGTATTTTTGAAATTCGATATTCATTTTCAAAACCGATATTTTTTATTTAAAGTCGTATTTTAAAATATAATGTAATTACATGAAAAAATTATGCAAATTAATTTTACATATTAATATATATTTATATATAAATAAAGGTACTTGTAAACATTGACAAGACTAATAATGTTGGCGAAGTAAAGTTGTGCAATTTTTCAATTTATATCATTTTCGTTCGGTAAAAAATGGAGCAATCTAATATAAAATGAAATAAAATTATAAAAGGTGTATCATTTTTTATGTAATAACATATGTGTTTGATGATTCATACTATTTAAGCACAATATTAAAGTATAGTTTGATCTTTAAAAGAAAAATCATGTTCATCTTATTTATAATTGTCTCTACTCAATTTCTTTAATTTATGATTTCACCCTTCCATTTTATTTTTATTTTTTTTATTGTCACCGGTAGTAAACAAGTAATATTTAAAATTTACAATAAATAATATTTATGAACATAATAAAAAATATTCTTGAACATGTAAATTATACTTTAGATCTATGATCAATCTTACTGTAATACAAAATTGTTTATAATTTTTTAAAGGAATTAAAAAAAATGAAATCATTAAGAAAGTAAAGATGAAAAACATAAATAGAGAAAGATAAACAATTAAGGAAAAAGGTTAAATATTGAAAAAAAAAAATATATATATATATATATATATATATATATATATATATTTACGGTACCATTCATCTTATTCCAAAACTTTGTTAATTCACTGCAACGTTTCTTAGTCCATATTTGAATTTGATAATGAATTTGTGGGAGTGAAAAATAAGAAAAAGAAAGTAAAAGATGACGTTATTTGAATTGAAAAAAGAAAAAAAAAGAGTAAAAAGTGAGAAAAAACGAGTATATAAATGATAGAGGATAGGATTGATATGATTAAATAAAAAAAGTTGAAATAGTAATATAAAATATATAATTATCAAAATATTTTTATATTGACAAGAGATAAAAATAAGTATAAATTGGAATATGACATAATTTAATATAAAATAATTAATTTATATTATACATAAAATTTTGAGATAAAATATTTTTTATATAAAGTATAAAAATAATTTTGAATAATTTTTATTAATGTTTAATTATTATTTTTTTTGGATAAAAGAAAGAGAGTAAAAAAATAAAAAGAAATGAGAAGTAATTTTATAATTGACTTGAAATAATAAAAAAATATATTAAGAAAATAATTTATTAAATTATTAAAATATTATTACTTAAAATTTAATAAAAATAAAAATAATTTGTTTTATAAAAAATAATTAATTTTAAAGTAATTAATTTTTAAAAATTAAATTATTTAAAAATAAATTGTAAATTATTAATTAAAAATGATGTATAAAAGTGTATGTTAATTACTAATTAAAAAATTAAAATATAACTAAAAAATTTATAATAACAAAATCAATAACATTATTAAAAAATAAATTCATATTTAAATATAATTTTAATTTCATTATAATAAAATTTTATAAAATCACATATAACATTGTAATCAATTATAAGTTAATAATAAATATAATAATATTTTGTTATGTTCTATTATCTATAATATATAATCGATTATAAAAAAATTTATTCGAGTGTTTTTCAAAATTCTATAATCTAGATATTTTGTAAAATTTTATTATTGTCGATTTTATTCATCCTTTATTTTAGTTGTGAGTTATCATAATATTACTTTAATTTTTAAAAGTGGTATTAGAGTTGGTTGATCACTTGATTGTTTGGTTGTATTATTATTCCTCTGCTATAATTATTAAAATAGTGTTGAAGAAATTTTGTAGTATATTATGTGATTGCAATTAATATGGTATTTCACATCAGAAAAAAAAAGTATTATTGTTATTAGATATATAGTGTGATAGTTTAAGAAAGATTTTGATAAAGAAAGACTTATTATTTAAGCATGTTTATTTGTGATTTACTTCTTTTTCTCAAGAGTTTACTTGATATACTACGATATATGTCATTGTTCCAATAAATAATATTATTCATAGTGAAAGATGCGTAAGTCAGTTAAAACTATGACAACAAATTATGAGAAGTTCAAAGGGACTAATTTTTATTATGAAAACTAAAGATAAAAGGCAATTTTGAGAAAAAGAAAATAATTGTGTAAATGCAATTAGAGAAAGACCTATGAGCGTTACAAATTGAAGGTGGAATAAAATCAATATCTATAGAAAATTTACACTTAACATCGACAAATGTAGTTTTGTCTAGCATTGCAGAGAATGATACAAAGAATAAAATTTGTGAGTCCCTCATAAAATTGTACGAAGTTAAGTTACTTCATACAAGAATACTCTTTAAGAAAAAAAAATTATACTCTTTGAATGAGTGAGTCCACAACGGTGATAGACTATATCAACAATCTGAATATATTATTTGCACAATTTTCAACGATAATTTTTGAGGATATTATCAAAGTTATTCTTAAAAAAGAATCCAAGCGAAAAAGTAAGGTGAAAAGTCTAAATTAAACTGAGGTTTTAACGATGATACGAGGTAGATCAATGAAATATGACTCTAGTAAAAGTCAAAATCATGGTGTATCAAATTCTGGAGGAAGGAAGAATCTCATTTGTTACCATTGTAGCAAGAAAGAGCAATGCCAAGAAAGATGGTTGGCTTAGAGTAACATAAATTAAAGTTTGTCATAGTGATTATCAAGGAAAAACACATATTGGACTTGGTTTATTCTAATGTGTTGGAATCGCCACTATTATTCATAGGAAGGGTCAGATATTTTGTATCAATGATGATTACTCCAGTAAATTATGGATGTATCACATCAAAAGGAAGTATACATTTTCAAAGTTCAAGAAAGACATATTATTTAACTATGTTAACAATGTAAAAGGGTATTTCCTACCAGATTTCACTACCTACAAGGTTATTGTCAGTGGATATGCAAATATTATTTTTCATCAGGGTGAACTTGGAGAGAGGATTGGTATGCTCTGTTGAGAATTCAAGTGTGAGTTTGAAGTCTCACATTAGGTAGAAATGATAAAGTTTGGTAACTTATAAGTGAGAAAGACTCATAACTTAATGGCTTAAGGTTTTGGATTGAGAGTGATGTTATATTCTCTTATATGATTGGCTCATGATCAATTTGTGAGAATCTCCCTGTTGTTTGCCCCCTCGGAAATACTTAACTCTAGTATCAGAGTCGATGGTTTGTTCAGTGACTGACTCAGTTGAGTATAGTAGTTTAACCAAATCTTTATACGGTTTAAACCAGGTCCCTAAGTCTTGGTCAGAGATGACAATTAAACCCGTATTTGTGGAGACCCATCTGTCCCCGTCCCGAGTTTGACGGAGAAAACCCGAGTTGACCGGGGACAAGTTTAAAAAGTTGGGAGCGGGAATAGGTAATACAATCCTCACTCTAGCCTCATCCTCGTCCACACCCCAACTTTATATTTTAATTTAAAAATATTAATATTTTAAAAGTATTTTCTTTCTTTTTTATTACGTATAAAATCATTTTTTTATTTCACCATTTTTTACTTTTCTTCTATCCATTTTTTAATTCTTTTATCTTTTTTAATCTTTTATATCAATTAGTTTATTACATTATTCTCTTTCTATTACCTTTTAGTTTTTCACAATTTTTTTTAATCTCTTCCATCATTTTCTTTTAATCTTTTAAACTAATTTGATGAACACAAAGTTAATTTTTTTTCTTTTTGTTTATATTTTTCTAAATATTTTATATAAATCTTAGTAGTAACTAATATTATTTTATTTATAATTTATATTTATTAGATTTTATTATGTCATTTTTTTGGATCTTATTATTTTTATTTGTCATATATCAAATTTTATTTTAATAAAATAATTATATTTTAAAGAATTAAAAAAAATTGATAATTTAAATTTTTTATTACTTCGAACTAATTACATAAAAATTAACTTATTAAATATTTCTTATAAACTATATATTTCATATTTTTAAATGATAACTTAAAAATGAATTAATTTATATATGTAATCAAATGTTTGAATACATTGTTATAATAATAATAATATTATTATAAATATTCAAATATTTAAGTACAATATTATAATAATAATAATAATAATAAAAATGTTATAAATATTCTATATATATATGTATAAATAAAAATAAATAAATATTTTTTTACATAAATATTTTAATATAAATATAATAAATTAAAAAATATATTTAATTAATAATAATTAAAAATTGTAAAATTATAAATATTTATTTATGTATAAAAAATACATAAAATTAATAAAATTAATTTATTATAAATATAATTATTTATTTAAAATAATATAAATCGGGGATGGGGCGGGATAGGAAAACCTGAAACCCAACTGGGACGGGATTGAAGACTTAATTTATAACTCCGACGGGATCGAGGACGAGAATGGTTAAAAAGTCCAGGACGGAGATCGGGAGGCAAAACCCACCCTTGCCCCGCCCGTTGTCATACCAACTCTTGGTACAAGATATTTGATTCTTCATTATTTGTCTTATTTACAACATACTTAATTCAAATGATTGTACCTATTACAACATATTTGATAAAAATTATTTTATCATTTTGTAATTGTACATGGATGATATGTTGTTGGTAGACCCCAACAAAGTTTGAATCCAGGTTTTGAAGACTTAGTTTGCTAGGAAGTTTGATATAAATGAATAGAGACTACCAAACAAGATTTTAGGGATACAAATTCACCAGGACATAAAAGATATAAATGTTTGGTTTTATTAGAACAATTACTTATTAGAGGTCTTGTAATGTTTCAACATGCAATGGTGTAAGTTACTTTCTATCAAATTATCCTAAAGTACGAGTCCTAACAATGAAGCAAGAGAGAATAAAAAATATCTGAAAGTATTATATGCATCGGTAGTGGAAAGTCTTATAGATATCATAATTGGTACAAAATCAAACATTACACAAATAGTGAAAGTAGGTAGTAAATTCATGACAAATCATGATGGAGAGCATGAGTGTTATTAAGAAAATTCTTATCAAATGAACATTGAATATTGCATTATGTTTCGGAAGATCAAAACTAATTGTCAAAGACTATATTTATTCAGGTTTTACAGGTAATCTTGACTTGTTTACACTTGTAGGTGATAAGTTGGTTATCCAATTTACAAAATTGGATAACTTTGTATTTTCAAGATAAAGTATAAAAAACCTAACAAATTTATGATAATTAATTAACAATGATAAATTTATATAAATTGATCCTACTTAAGTTCTATTAATATATATATATATATATATATATATATATATATATATATAAAAGACAATAATAATATGTGGTGAATATTTAATTAAAATCTTAAGTGAGAGAATATGATATGTTGATGCATAATTTCCTTATTATAAAAAAACATAATGTTTATCTTTTAAATCATCCAAAAAAAATTTCTATTAGTACATTATATAATAATTATATTTTTTTATTTTTTATAAAAGATAATATTATTTGCTCTTTAAATTTAATAAAAGATATTGTAATTTTTTTAATAATAAAATTCTATTATTATATATTCTCAATTTTGTTCATTTTTCTATTTTTTATTTTAATTATAAATTCATTATTTTGATTCCTCCCATAACATAGAGACACTTTTGAATTAATTCACACACTTCTAAATTATTAACTTGTAATTATTTTTTATGATTTTTTTCCTTTTCGTGTGTCAGTTTACTTAGCCAATTTAAGTGCCTTTTTTTTTCTTTCATTCTCAATTTTTAAACCACAAGTGAGAAAGAATTAAAAGAAATCATTCAACTTCCTCCACTTTGTTCCAATTAGGCATTAAATAATTTATAATGATTTTGATGTACTTTTCTCAATCCTCCTTTCTGCCATTTATTTTGATATATTTCTCAACTCTTTGTTTTCTAATGCACACAGTTTTAATTATGTTTTTTTTTTTCATTCAAAGAGACGTTCGATCCTCAATCATACCATATATATTTACTTTACTTACATTCTCTTATTAATTTTTCACTATCCAATCCCAACACTACGCAATACGGCAAGATAATTTTTTTGGTTTTTAAACCCAAAACACTAGTTTCACGAAATAAACTATTAAAAATAATAAAAATTAATTAGAAAAAAAAAATTCTCTTCATAAGCTTCCAAACAATACAAAACTAAGAATTGGTAAATTTGATTTCCTTCCACAATCCTTCCCTCCACTTTCCATCAAACTAAAACAATCTATAAGATAGTAAGAATTGAAACTATTATAAACATAATTATTGTCTTAGTAATATAATTATAAAGGTAGCTACTTGCCTTGAAGAGTAATTAAGAGATTAAAAGAGCACATAATCTGCTGAGAATAAAAATATATACCTGCAGTGCAGCAGGAAAAAGGAAAAGGGATACATGGATCCATGGATGGGGATGTGAACAGCCAGAGTCACAGGCAGTGATGAAGCCAAACACCAAACTTAAGCACCCAATATTCTCTCTGCTTTCGCCCCAAGTTTAGAATCTGCTTCTTGTTTGGAGTAATGTTTAAGTTTTATGCAGTGCAGCATCTTTGCATTAACTATTATACTACACTCTTCCTCAACGAAACTTCTTGGAAATTTAATGTGGGTCTCTAGCTATGCCTTGTCTTCTCTTCCATCTATTATCATTATTTTTATAAATTATATATATATATATATATATATATATATATATATATATAATATAGTTAGATTTTAGGGAACGACACGAGTTTCATTAGGTGGAATTTGTTAGATCAGGTTAGGTTTGATGAAATTCATCAATCAATTCAATCAAAAAATCTTGGTTTAAATTAAATTGGATTTTATATTTTTTTATTATTCCATATCTAGTGTAATTCGATAAATTTTTGATCGAATTAAATTGGATTAGATTAATTAAATAAGATATTTTTAAAAAAAGTATATTAAATTTTTTTATTTTAAAATACATATTTTAATTGTTTTTAATATATATATTTTTTAATTAAACTATATTATATAATAATTAGATCTTGAATTAAATATAAAAAATTCAATTACTCAATTAGTAATAGATTGAATTAGATTATGTTGGATTAAATTTGACTCAATCATAATAAAAACTTGATCTAATCTATGTAGATTAGATTTGATCGTTGATATACAAAATCCAACAAATATGATATTAAACTTAATCATTACATTTAATATATATTATACATTTTTTTAATTTAATAAGCTATAATTGATACTGAGTCTTAAATGTTAGATTCTTTTAACATAACAAAACATAAGTAATAATTGATAGTTGATAACAGAATCATCTAAATATGAAATAAATTATTAAGAGGTGATTGCTTACTTTTTTTATGGGTTAAAGGTCTATACAGTGCGATTTAACTAACATAATATTGCCTAATTGTTTTTGTTGCAGTGGACCATGAACGAGGAATAACCGGAACTTTAATCAATTTTCTGCGCGTGAGACTTAAGTTTTTCAGTATTATAATCTTAAGTTCCTTTCAGATTAAAAATAAAAACTAAACTAAACTAAACTAAACTAAGATTGATCTAATATAAAGAAATAAAGTCGAAAATAAAAAATAGTACAAAAATTATAAAAAAAATAATTTGATTGACTAAAATATTATTTTATTAATTTTAAATAAATTTATTTATTATTTTAATATATTTTTATTTAATTATTTATTATTATAATAATTACAAAATTAAAAATTGATCTTCTAAAAAAAATTAGATATAATCGATTGAAGAGACATAATCAATTATATCTCAATTTCTATACACTTTCTTCACATTCAAAAAAGGAAAGAAAAATAATTACACTTTCTTCACTATCCTTCTTCTTTTTCTTTGTTTTCCGGGTCCTGATCCAAACTACACGTAAAAGTTAAAACATATTATGTACATAAATAATAAACTAATTTTCATTAAAATCAATTAAATTAAAATATAGTTATTTAAAAATAATAAACTAATGTTTAATTGAATAGATTGAACCAGTAGAGGGGATCGAGTTGCCAACATGTTACATTAGTCCCACTCCATATATATATATATATATATATATATATATATATATATATATATATATATATATATATATATATATATATATATGTGAAAATTTCAGAAAAAAATTAAATTAAACTATTTTTTAAAATAAAAATGAGTATAAATTTGTTTAAAAATTTAAATTTAATTAATAATATTAAATATTTTAATGAATATTTTATATAATATATTTATTTTTATATAACAATTAATTTTTTATATATTTATTCCTCATTTAAAATTATTGGTTCTGTTAAAAAAAAAAACAGAGAAAAAGACTTGCGATCCCCGTAATTTTATAATACTTAGATTATATGCGTGTTATAAATGGGTAATATATATAAACCTTTCTTTTTAATTGTTGCGCTACAAGCATTAAAAATCTTGTCATGCTAAAGACTTCAGATTTCTCACTTTCTTCCTAACAGGTTGAATAGTTTTGAGACAGTCTTAATTTTTTTTCATGATGTATTAATAATAATAATAATAATAATTTATAAATATGATATGATAAAATATTTGTTCTAATATACTTATTTAAAAATAGATTTAAAAAATGCTTTAATTTAAGTTTTATATCCTTATTTTATAATTTGACTATGAATAATATTAAATTTGATATATTATATTAAAACTTTAATTGATAGAATATTATTGTATATAATATTGAGTTTTGGATGGGTTAAATTTTGGATCTAAACAAATGAATTAACAAAATCTAAGAAGAAAGACTATTAAAAATAAATCAGTCTTACTAACGGTGACATATGCTTTTTACTGTGCAAGAAATTTTCGTAACGAAGTTTTCCTCATGCACGAGTAAAATTTTTTTCTTTTATATGTTCGAAGGAGATGAATGGCTTCGCGGAAAATTCTTCCTCCCATATCACATGTTCCTCATTCTTCTTCTTCTATTGTCTAAATTTCAAGTAACGAGACTCTACTCGTGCACGATCCAGTGAAACGGGAGAGAGCTTGAATTAAGTGGGAAAACTTCGGTAGAAATACCATACCAGGTAAGGGGAAGTTTAATTCATTCAATATATGAAATTGAATTGTTGGGTACTCTGCGAATAAGGAATAGGAGTAGAGATATGAATTATTTGAATGTCTGATTTTGAAGAATTTCTTATTCTGATGAACTGTTCACCGTTTGAAAGTTTCTGAAATTCTTGAAATTAAGGATGAATTATATAATAAAATTATTGTTTTTAACTTAAATTGAACATGTTTATTGTTTAATTTTGATTTGGAACTAATTTAGGTGATTGAAACTGAGAAATTTGAAACCTGGATTTTGAAAATGGCGTACTTGAGGTGATTACTATTCATATTTTGCAAAATTTTAAATATTGATTAAATTCTTGAAATTAAGGATGAATTATATAGTAAAATTGTCTGTTTTCAACTTAAATTAGATATAATTCATGTTTAATTTCGATTTGGGACTAGTTTGGTTGTCTAAAACTGAGTAATTTGAAATCTGCCAAAATCTGTAAAATTCGACATCATTATCGGGCGAAGGAAGAAGAAAGGGATATGGTGGGGATTTTTTAAAAAGATCAAGGGTAAAATAGTCATTTTTCATCCTAGGGACATAAATGTAATTTTTGAAAATGTTTAAGGGCAAAATAGTCATTTTACATCCTAGGGACATAAATGGAATTTTTAAAATTGTTCAAGGGTAAAATAGTCATTTTCGGGACATGGAAGGACTTTTTGAAAATGTCCAAGGGCAAAATAGTCATTTTCGGTACATTGAAGGAATTTTTAAAAATGTCTAAGGGTAAAATAGTCATTTAGGGACATACATGGAATTTTAAGAAAAGATTAAGGGCAAAATAGTAATTTAATGATTTCGAAAATGATTTCGAAAATAGTTTCGGAAATAGTTTCAGAAATAGTTTCGGAAATGATTTTAGAAAAATATATATATATAAAGAGAGAGAGAGAATGAAAGTAGTGTGTTGTGACGTGTGTGGGTCGGATCGAGCCCGAGGGCCGATGCCCGGAATCGGTCCCGAGACGTTATATATTGGCTAGACCGAGCTGGAGGGTTGGTGCCGAATCGACCAAATACTATTTTTAGTGACTCGAATGAGCCTTGAGGACAGGTGGTCCAGAATCCGACAAATGTGAATAAATTTTGTTATGTTTGAATGGTACCCGGGGTGGTACAAAGTACATTAGTGTAATAATTATGTCAGAGGATTCTGAATGAGGTCTCAGACTTCACTGATTAGTCGGGTCAGGTAGACTACGAGATCAGGTGGTGAGAAGTCGATGGGGGATGACTGGTGGCACGCTCGGAGGGGTACTCCAATATAAGTGATGAAGGACGCCAGTAATCCTACTCTGTGTAGAGGGTGGTCAGAATGGTACTGCGGGTACCGATCACAATGTGCCCACAGATGATAGCCTCTGAGTTCGGGCATAGTTAGGGTATACTTCCGGAAGGTGTCTTAGTGTGTTGATAATTTCGTAATTGATCATAATATATAATTATTACTTCTATATCTATTTTATTATATCGATTGATTTAATACTTACCCCTATTTTTCCATGTGGATGGGACTGCGATGATCACTTTTATGTGGGAACAGATCGAAGTTGAGAGATGATGATGTGATTACTGGACAAGTAGGGATAATTCAGTAGGATAGCTTCGAGGAGCTACTTTTACATGTATAATATATAAATAAATTATGTTACTATATTTTGAAGTTCGTTAGTGAACTGGAATTTCAATATATATTACAATTACAATAATATAATGTAAAATAGATGTTGTTATTTACTTATTTATTACTTTGCGAACACATCATTATAGTAGTGATTTATAGGATCGTTACAATAACTATAACTTTACCCTAGTCCTTCGTTAAAAAGTAGGATTTTTATGAGCAATTAATTGATAACAAAAATGTTAGGAGGTCCTGATTTGACGTACTTTTTTTTTCCTTTTTTTTTACATTAGGGTTTTAATAGGAGGTATATATCACTTAAAAATTAAAATTAGTTTTTTTTTTATAAGATATACAATAATATCTCAAGTATATTAACTCCTCCTAATAATAATAATAAAGTATATCCCATAAAATTATTAGAACGAAATATAAACTCAAATAGGGTTTTCCATGTCACATTTGCATCAAACTGGTTAACACATTCTACTGTTCGTGTGTCATGTATGTTGAAAAAGTGCATTTAAATCACTTTTTTATATATTTGTTTTTTCACAATACTTATGTAATTTTTTTTACTCATGTACTGTATAAAAGACATTTTTTTGGCTCTACTTTCTTCAAAGTTGAACAAATCAGGAAAGAGAAGCAAGTGATGAAAGAAAAATATCATGGTCCCATTTTAACTTTCTATGTATTTCCTCAATTTCCAAATTCTCTTTGGGTACTGATTGAGACTAAACTTGTCTCCCTTTAAACTTGTGATACACACAATCATCAACAATATTCATCTTGAAGCCAAATGAATTTCATACCTTCTGGTAATGGGACAAGTTCCCAAACCTTATTGTCTTGCATGAACTTATACTTCTCCATCATTGCTTCAATCCACTTTTGAGAATTAGAACCTTGTATAGCTTGACGGAAATTAACTGGGTCATCTTCCATTATATCATTATTTTCCTCATGTTCCTAAAGAAATACCATGTAATCATCCGAAATAGCACTTCTTCTTTCTCTAGTGGATCTAGGATACATACAGAGTCCTCTCGTAGTTTTATTTTTCATGCTTCCCCAACTATGGCATTGATATTTTCCAAATCATGCTTCCTCAACTATGGCATTGATATTTTTCAAATCAGTACAAAAAAAAATTAATAAGATTTTTTTTAATTTAATAAATTTTAGTCAAAATATTGAAAACCAAGCATTATAGTAAGTGTCACTGGATTTTTCTCTTATTGCAAATCACAATTAAACAATACTACTAGCAAATAATTCTAAATACATTTCACATGTTTAGTTTAACATTAAAACATAATTTTAATTAATAATAATTTTTTATAATTTTTACTATTTTCATATTAAATAATAGTATTTGTTCTGTTTAAAAACAAAAATATATTAATTTTATATTTATTATGATAATACAGTTAAGATTTATTATGTGATTTTAGATATCATTTATTTTAAAAATTTTATTCATTATAATTTTATTTTTAAGAAATATACAAGTAGATTAAATATATATATATATATATATATAAATTATCTTTAACTTTCACTCTAAATAAAATAAACTCGTAAATATATCAAAATATAATTTTTTAATTAAGAATTAAAAGATAATAAATGATTTTCCTACCTCGAGAATTAATATTTTATCTACAAAGTTAGATAATATTAATCATATATTTATTATAATAATATTATTAAAATCTATTATTACAAAAATTAGAAAAAACTAAAATTTTAAAATAGGTATTATTTTAAATATAATAATAAATTCTCGTAATGTTGGCAAAATTTTGATCATGTATATATATGATACAAAATTTAAATGTGTTAGGGTCATTATTTATTAAGTCAAATAATAAAGTGATCTTACTAAATTAAAGTTTTGGCTAAAGGCATATGTCATGAAAACAAAATTGTGTAGAGAGCATTGAGCAATTTCTAATTTGATGAGAGGTCAAATTGGAAATACTAAAACTTAAGTAATTAACCTAATTCTGGTTATTTTAAGGGGTCGTGGTCCCCTTCTAGGAGCACATAGATAGAACGTAAGTTTCATTCCTGTTCCTTTCTTTCTATCCCCATCAAGAGAGAAAATAATGAGGAAAATATAGGTGCTCTTCAGGTGGAAGACCAAAAGATCAATAATGCTCTAAAAGGGACATCATCATTATGGCTAATTCAGGTACGCTTTCGCATTTAGTTTATAACATGTTTATAGTATGGGATTACTTTATATTTGATCGTTAGATTAAAGATCATATTTAATTATTAGTTTACCTATCAATTGGTATCAGAGTCGCCCATATTTGATTCATGTCTGTTTAATTTATAGAACCCTAATTATGAAAATTAGGATTAATTTTGTTTTCAACAATTCAAATTACCCAATTTTATGAACCCTAAGTGGAGAATAATCTCTAATTTTTCGTGAACCCTAAAATTTAAATTTGGGGGTAACATCCCCAATCTGATTCTATTTGCTGATGGAACCGTGGAGGAAGCTATGGATTCTTCTTCTTCGTTTTCCCCTTTTATTTCAGTTTAAGTTTCAAGTTTTACTGAGAAAGAAACAGTGTTTCAAATTTCAATCTTTCTTGTATTGGGTTTTCTGTTCTTTTTTGAATTTTTTGTTTTTATTTAATTTTATGGGTTTGGAATTGGGGGTGGTGTTTGTGGAGTTCCCAACACAGAGAATATTAGGTAAATGGTGAATGTTTCCACAGGTGTGACTGTTCTTATTTTTAGGAAAATTTGATGTTAAATTCCCTGTTTAGGGTTTGAGTGATTACTGTTTAATCCTCTTTTAGGGTTTAGAACAGTATGCTAAAGAGACTCAGAACTATCTCTGTTTCATCCCCAGTGTGATTTTAGGGAGATGTTCATCCTTTATGTAGTGGTGGAAAATGAAGTCTTTTTTCATCCTTTGATTTGTTCAAATGAGGTGTTCATCCCTAATGAGATTCTAGGGAGGTGTTCATCCTTAGTAGAATTCTAATGAGGTGATTCTCTTTAGAATTAGTTTGCAAATATTAAATATTTGGTTTTGTTATATAAATAAAATATTCAATTTTCGGTAGTTTAATATATTTTTTTGAGCAAATTGAGTCAAGAAGTCACCAAAGTAACTTCTCTTGAATTGGCAGTTCATGAAAAATATTGAATGTTAGTGTTTGTGTATATTCATGCGAGTATTAGTCGGCCCAAAGGAAGATTAATATTTGGCCGAATTGCATACACACTTGTAATGATAAATATGTGATAATTATAAGGATTTGCTATGTCGATGATAAATCAATTCAAAGACTGGTTTGTTGTTGGACATGCTTTATTGTCAATGTTTGATTATTACAACAAGATACCTCTAGCAGCTTAATATTATTGTCCAAAGACTTGATATTGATGGTGCATTGGGTGTCTTGAGATGAGTTAAACCACTATTTGAATATATATTATTTATTTTTTATATAATGTGAGCATAATTAGTTTATTTCTCGTATTCTAAATTCAACTACAATTGCTTATGTATCTGCCAATTTAAATTCAGTTCCGGTCCTCAATGAAACAAATTTTAAGCACTGGAAAGAGAACATTGATATTGTTCTTGGTTGCATGGATACGGATCTTGCGTTAAGTACTGAGCAACCCCCTACTCCTACGGATTCAAGTACTTATGAACAGAAAAGAGATTATGAGAAGTGGGATCGCTCAAATCGCATGAGTCTAATGATCATTAAGCGTGGCATCTCGGAGGTGTTTAGGGGCACTGTTTCTGAAAACATCACAAGTGTCAAAGAATTCCTTGCTGAAATTGAGCAGCGCTTTGCAAAAAGCGATAAGGCGGAGGCAAACACTCTTCTTCAGAACTTGATCTCCATGAAATATCAAGGCAGAAGAAATATCAGGGAGTACATTATGAGCATGTCTAATATTGTTTTTAAACTCAAGGCACTAAAGCTTGAACTCTCAGAAGACTTGCTCATTCATTTGGTGTTGATTTCTCTTCCTGCAACGTTTAATCAATTTAAGGTATCTTACAACTGTCAGAAGGATAAATGGTCTCTTAATGAACTCATTTCACATTGTGTACAAGAAGAAGAAAGGCTAAAGCAAGACAAGACAGAAAATGCTCATTTTGCAAGCACCTCCAAGGCTAAGGGCAAAAGAAAGAGATCAGAGGATCTCGAGAAAGAAGGTGCTAAGGGTCCAGAACAAAAGAAATAAACTCAAGAAAACAAATGTTTCTTTTGCAATAAGACTGGACACGTAAAGAAGAAATGTGCTAAATATCATGCTTGGCGTGAAAAGAAATGGTTACCTAAACTACCGGAAGTCAATTGATTCTGAAAGATGGATTTATGTTGGAGATGGGAAATCGGTAGAGGTGGAAGCTATAGGGCATTTTAAATTGTTATTGAGTACTGGTTTTTATTTGGATTTGAAAGACACTTTTGTTGTGCCGTCATTTAGACGGAATTTGGTTTCAGTTTCTTATCTGGACAAATTAGGTTATTTGTGTTCATTTGGAAACAATAAGTTCAATTTGCCTTTTAATTCAGATATTGTTGGAACTGGTTCACTTTTGCCTTATGATAATCTGTATTTATTTGATATTATGACCACCTATAATGAAACCCTTAATACAGAATCACGGGGTACTAAACGTAAAATTGATGATACTCACTATTATGGCACAGGCGATTAGGTCACATATCTAAAAATAGAATTGAATGACTTGTGTCAACTGGAATTTTAGAGTCCATTGACTTCACAAAATTTGATATTTGTGTTGAATGCATTAAGGGCAAACAGACCAAAGCGAATATATTAGGTGCATATAGAGCTACGTGAAAGTGATCCTAGCAAAAATCTCATTGATTTGATGAAGTCAAAGATAAAGTCAAGGGTCAACTCTGCAGCAGTCAAACAAGTCACTCAGAACAAAGGAGCTGAAGACTTAGTGTGTCTAAACAGAAAGCTTAGGTAAAACCACTTTACCTTTTCCACCGCATAAAGCTTCTTCACTCAATTTGCAAAATGCCTCAAAAATAGTTTTAAACAAATAAAAAAACAAAAGCATTTTGGCAAAGAATTTTCTTAAACAAGTTATTAACTCGATAAAGGTTTGAAAGAATCAATTTAAAACACTTAGAATGTTTTAAAAAGTGTTTTTACAATATTTTAATCGATACAAACTTCTTTTAATCGATTAAAACTCTTTATGACCGATTAGAATTCGAATGTAATAGGTCGAATGCAATATAATCGATCAGATCTTAAATATGAGCGATTAGAATTATTTTAATCGATTAAAACACGTTTCAATCGATTAAAATCACTTTGGATGTCAGTATGATCGATCGTAATGAGATTATGACCGATCGTAGTTGGTTATGATCGATCGAATTGAATTATGACCGATCAGACTTATTTCAATCGATTAAAACGCATTTCAATCGATTAAAATAACTTAGAAAATCTTTTCAATCGATTAAAACGAACTTTCAATCGATTAAAATGACTTGAAAATATATGTGCAGTTTTTCAATCGATTGAAACGACTTTATATCAACTAAAATAACTTGGAAAGTTTTATAAGAAGGTTTTTAAACAAATCAATCGATTAATACGCGATTCAATCGATTGTTTTATACTTAGAAAATGTTTGTAAAACGCTTTAACTGATAAAAACGTGGTCGTATCAACTAAAACATTTTCTCGTTAAAGATCATGAACGCATTAATGGGTTGAAAGGACTTTTAACAGATTGTAACGGCTATTTCAACAGATTAAAACAAACTTTCAACAGATTAATTAATGCAGCAGATTTGAAAATACTCTTTTATAAACAGATTTGCTTGAAACTTTGAGATAGAGATTGAATATCAGCTTTTACACAATTCAAGCAATCAATACAAACAACTATTAGCATTTTTCAAGAAAGATACACAACTGCTTTTGTGAACTTCTTTTGAAATCTTTCTTGAGGCACTTTGCATTTCTTTGAAGAAGAAACTGATCGTGGATTGGTGTAATCCGGTTTGAGCTTTCTTTGTTTCTTCTTTTAAATTTCTATTCATTCATTTGTACTGCTTTTGTACCTGGAATTTGGGTACAAGTTTTCTCGCAATGTTGTAGAAAGTTGCCAAGAACTCGGAATTTGGTTCTTGGTGGAAAGGTTAAAGCAAGAGCTGGAATTTGGTTCTTGTGTGTGGTGCCTGGAATTTGGGCACCGGTTTCTCTCGCGGCCGGAATTTGGTTGCAGAGGTTTCCAAGAGCTGGAATTTGGTTCTTGGTGGAGAGTTAGAATAGGTGTAAGAGGGTGAGTCTCGTAAAACATCTATTCTAGTGGAACCCACTGGAATTTGGCCGGAGACTCGGACGTAGCCCTGGTATTGGGTGAACCAAGATAAAATTACCTAGTGAAATCTTTCCTAACCTTTCTCTCTTTAATTTCAGATTGCTGCGCTTTATATTGTTTGATTGCTTGGTAATTCAAAAAGATTTTTAGAAACTTAATTTTCGAATTAGATAATCTGTGTATTGCGAAAAACTTTCAAAAATCAATTCACCCCCTCTTGATTTAAAACTACTTTTCTAACAATTGGCATCGGAGCGAGGTGCTTGAAAGTTACTCAAGTTACTTCGATCCATGGCATTTTCTCGAGGGAGCGTACATTGATAGACCTCCACCGTTGTGTGGAACAGATTATCTATTCTGAAAATAAGGATGAAAATCTTCATTGAATCTGTTAGTATAAATGCTTGGAATGTTATTGAACAGAAACTGATATTGCTAACGTAATTCAAGATGATTGTATTGCCAAAAATATCATCTCTTCCGCTCTTAACGAAATGATTTTTTTAGGATTGCACATTGTCAAACTGCCGCACAAATGTGGAAGATCCTTGAAAAGACCTATGAAGAAGCACCAGAGATATGCTTAATGGTCAACTCGAATCACCAAATACCAAGTGGCCATGTCGGATAGAATGCCCGAAAATTCTGATCATGTAAGTTCTAGCTCCTCTTCAAATTTAGTTAATTATGATGCATTACAAGAATCATTTAATGAAATGCATGAAGAGGCTAAGAAACTTCAAAAAGAAAATAGTAGGTCGAAAGGGCTAAACAACTCGGCTAGTAAATAAAGTTGATTCTCTAGAAAAACAAATTCTTGAAAATGAAACTGAACGTGACTTCTTGAAACCGATTCATGCTAATTCTAATTGTGAATGCAATAAACCATGCAATAACTCGTTCGAATTGCAAAAGAAAATTGACTTTCTATCTCAAACTAATTCAAGATTCACACAAGGGCAAGCCAATCTAGATGTATTACTTGGATCTCAAAAATTAATTTTTGACAAATCTGGAATAGGATTTAAATCTAGATCCAAGAAAACAAAAACAAATAGGAATTCATACTCGTAATTAAATGCTCTTACTCGTATGAAAAAAGGGCACTCGTTAAATATTGCAGAATCAAAAAGTATGCCATTCCTAAAGGAAGAATGAAATGGGTTCCAAAGATTAATTCTTTTCAAATAACATGATCAGACCCAATAATTATAAAGGGTACCGTAAAAATACTTAATTGCTTTGCAGAACAAGTCCGGGAATCCCTTGAAGATCGTAGTCGCTAAACCAGGTTCTGTGTATTTAAATTAATTGTTTTAATTGATATAAACCAATATTAATCGATTGAAATAACTTACCGTACTCATTTTAATCGATTGAAATGTCGAAATAATCGATTAAATTGTTCTCGTAATGTTGGTTTAGTCGTTTTAATCGATTAGAATAAATTTATATCAACTAAAAACACTTAGGATCAAAATTAATCGATTCATTTATGTTTTAATCGATTTAAATACCGGTGATATTTTTTTTATTACATTCTCGTACCTTACAAATCGATTCTTTCATAAAACAAATCGATTAATTCACCGTAGATGTTTTCAACTCTAATGACAAGAATCAAATTAATAGATAATGAGTTGATTAATCAATTGATTAGGATCTCGTAAACAAGACTTATAACATCTAATTGAAGTTTGACAGGGAAATTCAAAACAAAAACTCAGTTGTCTATTATCTCGCAATAAATCTTTAAAGATTTCTTTGACCAAATCAACATTATTCCCAAGAACAAATTAACCGATTCACCCACTATCCCGTAAATTGTGTCGCACATGCTCGAATGGATCTTTAATTAGAAACTAAGACTAGTGGAATAAATGTGGGAAAGTTATTGCCGATTGAAATACTCGCAAACTTTACATGTAGGAAAGTTATCCATAGATGAAAATGTTATTTTAACATAGTCATGATTCAAGTCGTAGATGTCCTTACATGGAATGCCGCATGGTAATACACTAAAAATCAAAGAAATTATCAAAGAATAGATCGTAACTTTTCTTATAGACACTAGTTACAAACAGTGTCAAACTCGTTAGGACCGAAAACATAGTTGATCAAAGATTTTTTAATAATTGTTTCGGTAATAAGTTATTGATTACTAGGAAATCCAATAAACACATGTTTTCATTAAATTTCTTGATATTACATTGCAATATATTTGAAATAATTTTGAGCATGCATTGGTTCAAAACTCTTGGTGAAATTCATTGAACTGTGCAACCTCGATAATTTGCTTTAATCATCAATGTCACGAGGTGACACCGCAAGGGAACCAATCTGGGACAAGCAATTCAAAAATTGAATAACGTGGTACAGTGGATAAATTTTATATTGTTTTAGAATTCTGGATTGATTGTCATCACCTGTCCTCATTACTAATCATTGCCCACTCTACCGAATAAGTTTTTTTAATCACTTGTGCATATGATACCACTCGGAAAACAACAAAGTTAAAAATGACTCATTCTTCAAAAGATAATGATGACTGGTTCACTATAAGTGAGAATAACACCCATCATACTACATTAATAAAAATACAGCTTATTTGCTTGGATGATGACAACTGCAGTAGGTTCAAAATGGGTTTTTAGGAATAAAATGGATGAAAATGGCATAATCACAAGAAATAAAGCCAGATTAGTTGCTAAAGGGTACAATCAAGCAAGAAGGGATAGACTTTGATGAAACATATGCTCCAGCTTGCTAGGTTAGAAGTCGTTAGATTACCGCTTGCCTATGCTTCTATTAAAAATTTCAGGTTGTTCCAAATGGATGTCAAAAGCGCTTTCTTGAATGGATATTTGAATGAAGAAGTTTTTGTCACTCAACCACCTGGTTTGAAGATCATATTCATCCGTAATATGTTTACAGAGTTGAAGAAAGCCCCGTATGGTCTCAAACAAGCCCCAAGGCAATGGTATGAAAGGTTAAGTAACTTTCTTATCTCAAAGGGCTATCATAGAGGTTTGGTGGACAAAACTTTGTTTCTAAAGAAACCGAATAATGATATAATTCTGGTTCAAGTTTATGTTGATGACATCATATTTGGTGCTACTAATGAGACCTTATGCAAAGATTTCATGAAAGACATGCAGGGTGAGTTTGAGATGTCAATGATGGGGGAACTTAATTACTTCCTTGGACTGCAAGTCAAACAACTTCAAGAAGGAAGTCTTCTTCATCAATCAAAGTACCGCATGTAACCGTCAAGAGATTTGAAATGGAACACCGCAAGGAGGCATCAACACCTATGTCAACAAACTGCTACCTTGATTCCGATGAAAAAGGGAAATCATTGATGAAACCAAATATAGGGGGCTTATTGGTTCTTTATCGTATTTAACGACCAAGCAGACTCGACATTATGTTCGAGTGTCCGTATGTGTGCCAGTTCCAATCTGCACCAAAAGAGTCTCACCTTACTCGCTGCAAAAAGGATCCTCAAGTATCTCAAGGGGACTTTAAATGTTGGGTTATGGTATCCAGGTGAGTCTAAACCGAATTTAGTTGGATATTCCGACTCGATTTTGCAGTCAGTAAACTTGACGAAAGAGTACCAGTGGCACCTGTCATCTCCTAGGAAGCGCCTAATCTCTTGGCACAGCAAGAAGCAGTCATGTGTTGCTTTGTCTACAACTGAAGCGTAATATATTGCTGCTGGCAGCTTGTCGTGCTCGTCTCTCTGGATAAAACAAGCAGCTTGAGGATTACGGTTTAACCCTCAGGAAAATCCCTCTCTTATGCGATAATACCAGTGCCATAATGCTAACTAAAAAATCCAATTCAACATTCTAGAACAAAGCATATAGAAATAAGGCATCATTTTATTAGAGATCATATTCTAAAAGGTGATTGCGAGATCTTTTTTATAGAAACCTGAAAAACAACTAGCAGATATTTTCACAAAACCCCTTGTTAGTGATAGGTTTTTCAAAATTCGCACTCGAGTTAGGCATCTTAGACGCATCAAACATTACTTAGAGTGCAAGTCTCGGTTGTTTTAGTCAATAATAACACCTTTTAATCGGTTAAATAAACTAAACAACAAATTGCATTACTTTTTTTAATCGATTTAAAATCGAAACAATCGATTGTTTTTATTAAAAATTCATGTTTTCAAAATCTTAAATGTTTTAATCGATTAAACCTTTCTTTCAATCGATTAAAATCATTTACCAAGAACATTTTAACCGATTATGCTCTGTTTTTAATCGCTTTTTATTCTGGGAAGAAAGATTAAAGGCTTTAGTTAATGGTCATGTTTCTAGAACATGCTACTAAAGCGTGATTCCCTTATCTTTACACGTGTTAATTGTATTCATTACAAACGTGTTAATGGAGATAAGTTTGAATCAACTTTAATTGATTATTTTCATGAGTGAAATATTGATTCACTTTGTATTTTCAAAAACTTGAGCATATTTTTCGAAACCTTACATTTTATTCTTTTCTCTTCTATTCCCTATTTTTGATGAAGTCAAAAGGGGAGAAATAGTTGCATCACTTTAAGATAAATTTAAGAGCAACAGTTTAGGGGAGAAATAAGTTTTAGGGGAGAAATAAGTTTTAGGGGAGAAACAAAACTTTATTACATTCTTATATTTCTCACCTAACCGCATTATCAAGTGACTTATTTTGCAGAGATTGTTTTTTCAAAATGGTGTTTGTCTTCATCAAATAGGGGGAGACCGAAAGTGATCCTAGCAAAAATCTCATTGATTTGATGAAGTCAAAGATAAAGTCAAGGGTCAACTCTGCAGCAGTCAAACAAGTCACTCGTAACAAAGGAGCTGAAGACTTAGTGTGTCTAAACGAAAGCTTAGGTAAAACCACTTTACCTTTTCCACTCGCATAAAGCTTCTTCACTCAATTTGCAAAATGCCTCAAAAATAGTTTTAAACAAATAAAAAAACAAAAGCATTTTGGCAAAGAATTTTCTTAAACAAGTTATTAACCGATAAAGGTTTGAAAGAATCAATTTAAAACACTTAGAATGTTTTAAAAAGTGTTTTTACAATATTTTAATCGATACAAACTTCTTTTAATCGATTAAAACTCTTTATGACCGATTAGAATTCGAATGTAATAGGTCGAATGCAATATAATCGATCAGATCTTAAATATGAGCGATTAGAATTATTTTAATCGATTAAAACACGTTTCAATCGATTAAAATCACTTTGGATGTCGATGATGATCGATCAGAATGAGATTATGACCGATCGAAGTTGGTTATGATCGATCGAATTGAATTATGACCGATCAGACTTATTTCAATCGATTAAAACGCATTTCAATCGATTAAAATAACTTAGAAAATCTTTTCAATCGATTAAAACGAACTTTCAATCGATTAAAATGACTTGAAAATATATGTGCAGTTTTTCAATCGATTGAAACGACTTTATATCAGCTAAAATAACTTGGAAAGTTTTATAAGAAGGTTTTTAAACAAATCAATCGATTAATACGCGATTCAATCGATTGTTTTATACTTAGAAAATGTTTGTAAAACGTTTTAACCGATAAAAACGTGGTCAGTATCAACTAAAACATTTTCTCGTTAAAGATCATGAACGCATTAATGGGTTGAAAGGACTTTTAACAGATTGTAACGGCTATTTCAACAGATTAAAACAAACTTTCAACAGATTAATTAATGCAGCAGATTTGAAAATACTCTTTTATAAACAGATTTGCTTGAAACTTTGAGATAGAGATTGAATATCGCTTTTACACAATTCAAGCAATCAATACAAACAACTATTAGCATTTTTCAAGAAAGATACACAACTCGTTTTTGTGAACTTCTTTTGAAATCTTTCTTGAGGCACTTTGCATTTCTTTGAAGAAGAAACTGACTGTGGATTGGTGTAATCCGGTTTGAGCTTTCTTTGTTTCTTCTTTTAAATTTCTATTCATTCATTTGTACTTGTTTTGTACCTGGAATTTGGGTACAAGTTTTCTGCAACTGTTGTAGAAAGTTGCCAAGAACTGGAATTTGGTTCTTGGTGGAAAGGTTAAAGCAAGAGCTGGAATTTGGTTCTTGTGTGTGGTGCCTGGAATTTGGGCACTCGGTTTCTCTCGTAGCTGGAATTTGGTTGCAGAGGTTTCCAAGAGCTGGAATTTGGTTCTTGGTGGAGAGTTAGAATAGGTGTAAGAGGGTGAGTCTGTAAAACATCTATTCTAGTGGAACCCAACTGGAATTTGGCTGGAGACCGGACGTAGCCCTGGTATTGGGTGAACCAGTATAAAATTACCGGTGAAATCTTTCCTAACCTTTCTCTCTTTAATTTCAGTTGCTGCGCTTATATTGTTTGATTGCTTGGTAATTCAAAAAGATTTTTAGAAACTTAATTTTCGAATTAGATAATCTGTGTATTGCGAAAAACTTTCAAAAATCAATTCACCCCCCCTCTTGATTTAAAACTACTTTTCTAACACTACGGACGTCTTAGAATTGATACATACGGACATTTGTGGGTCATTTCCTACATCTTCGTGGAATGGTCAACAATACTTTATATCATTCATAGACGATTACTCACGATATGCATACTTATTCCTTATACATGAAAAGTCACAATCTCTAGGCGTGTTCAAAACATTTAAAGCTGAAGTTGAAAATCAACTCAATAAAAGAATTAAGTCTATCAGATCTGATCGTGGTGGTGAGTATTATGGCAGATTTGACGGGTCAGGTGAACAGCGTCCAGGACCTTTTGTCAGGTACCTAGAGGAGTGTGGAATTGTCCCACAATATACCATGTCGGGATCACCTAGCATGAATGGTGTAGCTGAAAGACGAAATCGAATTCTTAAAGATATGGTTAGGAGTATGATTTGTCATTCCACCTTACCAGAGTCACTCTAGGGAGAGGCACTAAAGACGGCAGTTTATATTCTGAACAGAGTACCAACTAAAGCAGCGACCAAAACACCTTATGAGCTTTGGACTGGGCGACACCCTAGTTTGAAGCATTTCCATGTGTGGGGTTATCCAGTTGAGGCAAGACCTTATAAGCCAAATGAAAAGAAATTGGACTCACGAACAGTAAGTAGTTATTTTATTGGTTATGCTGAAAGATCCAGGGGATATAAATTTTATGATCCCACATTAAAGACAATTTTTGAGACGGGAACTGCTACGTTTTTTGAGGATATTGAGTTTGGGGGAAAGAATAAAATCAGTAACTTTGTCTTGGAGGAAGAATCGATAACAATTCCAGAACCGATTCAAACAGTTACTTTTGATAAAGTAAGTTCGAAACCTCCACAAGGCATTGTTAATGAACCCTTACTCAAGATGATTTGGTTGTTCATGAAGAACAAACTCAAGATCCTCAAGAACATGTGCATCATGAGCTAATAACTTTGCAGAGATCCACTAGAGAAAGAAGAAGTGCTATTTTGGATGATTACATGGTATTTCTTCAGGAACATGAGGAAAATAATGATATAATGGAAGATGACCCAGTTAACTTCCGTCAAGTTATACAAGGTTCTAACTCTCAAAAGTGGATTGAAGCAATGAAGGAGAAGTATAAGTTCATGCAAGACAATAAGGTTTGGGAACTTGTCCCATTACCAGAAGGTATGAAACTCATTTGGCTTCAAGATGAATATTGTTGATGATTGTGTGTATCACAAGTTTAAAGGGAGACAAGTTTAGTCTCAATCAGTGCGCAAAGGGGAATTTGGAAATTGAGGAAATGCAAAAGATTCCCTATGCATCAGCTGTAGGGAGTTTGATGTATGCCCAAGTATGTACGCGTCCAGACATAGCATACATAGTTGGGGTTCTAGGTACATATTTAAGCAATCCAGGAATAGACCATTGAAAAGCAGCAAAAAGGGTCATAAGATATTTAAAAACAACAAAAGATTATATGCTCACATATAGGAGGTCAGACCAGTTGGAGATCACTGGGTTTTCTGACTCAGATTTTGTAGGATGTTTTGTAACATGCTATGAGGCATCAAATCATGGAATATGGCTGAGAAATTTTGTCACAGGGCTGCAAATTGTGAAAGGCATTGAAAGACCACTTAAGTTATATTGTGACAATAAATCAGCTGTATTGTTAAGGAAAGAGTACAAAGTGGACAGATTTTCATAGAACACTTAAGGACAAACTCCATGATACCAGATCCTCTGACTAAAGGACTTCCGCCCAAGGTCTTTCATGAACATTTTGCTCACATGGGTGTTTTACAGTTTGAAAATTTTGTGGTTTAGTGGGAGTTAGTCACTTTCATATATTTTATGTTCTATGTTTAATTTCATATATGTATACATTGTTTTTTGGACATATTTGGTTATCTATAGATATGCGGTTTTTTCGTTCATTCATTACACTTGTACATTAAGGATATTATATCGATCTCAATAAGTTAAAGTTTGGACCAGTTGAAAATAAACGTGTACAGATCACTTTCACGTAATTTTTCATGCTACACATTTCATGATGAATCCATGTCATTTGGTTATGTTAGAATGAGTAATCATTGTTGGTTTTAGTTGCGATGATGCAATGAAAAGCTGGTTTGGTTCTATATCTTGATATGATTAATGGACAGAACTTTTGGAGTATGTTAAAGGAATATAATGACAATTTTGAGCCCATAAAGTATAACACATTTGTAAGGTTGTAAGGACATATATATTTGTGACCAGTGGGAGATTGTTGGCAAAATTTGGGTCATGTATATATATGATACATAATTTAAATGTGTTAGGGTCATTATTTATTAAGCCAAATAATAAAGTGATCTGACTAAATTAAAGTTTTTGCTAAAGGCATATGTCATGAAAACAAAATTGTGTAGAGACCATTGAGCAATTTCTAATTTGATGAGGGGCCAAATTGGAAATACTAAAACTTAAGTAATTAACCTAATTCTGGTTATTTTAAGGGGTCGTGGTCCCCTTCTAGGAGCACATAGACATAACGTAAGTTTCATTCCTGTTCCTTTCTTTCTATCCCCATCAAGAGAGAAAATCATGAGAGAAATATAGGTGCTCTTCAAGTGGAAGACCATAAGTTCAATACAGTGTTCTACAAAGACATCATCATTATGACTAATTCAGGTACGCTTTCGCATTCAGTTTACAACATGTCTATCAGTATGGGATTATATTTATGTTTGATCATTAGAATCAAAATCAGGATTATTATTATTATTATTATTATTAATTTTCCAACACGTAATACATTATTCGATACAAATATTAGTCAATCGTTTTAGATGGAATGATATTAATGATGAATTTTATTAATAACTTGTTTTAAAATAAAATATCCAATTATAAATCACTATCACTTTAGAATCAATCTCTTTCGAAATCAAATTTAAAGAAACTCAGCTGAAAAACGTATTCTTATTTTCATGCCGTGCAGCTGTACACATTTTTTTTTCAGAGCATGCTTGAGTTTTTATAGACCAAGTATTGTCGTATGACACACACCATGTGAAATGCTCGTACAACACACGAAAATTCTTGGCAATTTCCAAGCCACTCTCCAATTATTTCTAATTTAAAATATTTTTATTTTAATTTTATCTCCTCTTTATTTTGTACCATATTAATCTCCTATACTTACAAAGGTCAATAACATTTTACAAATTTATTAAAATTAAAGTCCTTAATAATCATCTAGTTTAATAATATTGTTAGATATGTATGATGAGATAATACGAAATTATTTAAAATTTATAAATTAATTATATAAAATAATATAATATTATATTTAATAAAGATTTTTAAGATATTAAATTTATAATTTTCTCTCCTTGGTCAAATCACTCTTATATTTCAACCTTGTTCAAATGTTGGATACGAAGGGTTGTACAGGGAACAAATATTCAAGTAAGCATTGGACTACGAATAAACTCACGAAAGAGAAGAGGAATACAAAGTGTTACTGGTTCGCTAATTTGGTAGGCAAAACGGAACGGGACGATCATAGATTTATCTATTGAATTTTAAAAAATATTTATATTATTAAAATTAAAATAATAAAAATTATAATATTATAATTTAAATCATTAATTATAATTAGATATTTTAATATATAAATCATATAATTTTCTAATTTATCTAATAACAATATTCATTAATAAATAAAATCTTAAAATTTATTTATATAATTAAAAATATATTTTAAAAAATACATATAAAAAAATTTATAGAAAAAAAAATAAACAAACTAATCTACTGACTCTAAGTCCATCTTTTTTATGAGATGGGTTATAGTATACTAAAATTTATAATTTGTCTTAATTACGACTCAGTTAATCTCTTATTTTTATAAATTAAAAATGGATTAACCTATTTTACCATTTTTAATCATATAAGTAATCTAAAATTACCTCAAATACTTTTTATATGAAAAAAAATTAAAATAAAAATTTATTATATCATATACTTTTAAAAATTCATATTCTTTTTTAATTCCAAGAAAAATTCTTAATAATTTTTTTCAAAAAATCATTCTCTCTTCGTTTACTTAATTTTGTTTATTTTTATAGATTTTAAATGACTTATCATATTTTTTTTACTTAATTTTGTTTATTTTTATAAATTTTAAGAGCATATCCAGATAGTAGGTTCTTAAGTGGGATTCACAATGTCATATCATATTTAAGTAACTCTCTTCAAATTTTTACACATTCACTTCAATAGTAAGTTCTTATAAACAGTTCACAACCATTTTTAACTTTAATGGGATTCATTATGTCACTTAATGAGAACTACAAGAGTAAACTACACAAATTTGGAAAAAGCAAGAACGTTGCTTCTATAAGATACGGTGGTTAACTTTTCTTTTCAAAATTGTTGTTGTTATGTCTGATTGCTCCAACGACAATTTCTTATTAACACCGTTATTTATAAGTATCTAGGGCCATAGACAACTCGTGTTGGAATTGCTCTAAATGACTATCATATTTCATAAATTTTCTTAAATAACAAATTATTTAAAATAATTACTATTTTATTTAAAAATCTTATTAACCACCTCTCATTGGAATAAATCTTAAAAGTAATATATTTTTAAAATAATTACTTAAATAAAATCTATATAAATTTATTTATTTAAATACACTTATTCATTGTTGATGTAAATTTTCTTCTCTCATAATTTTTTTCTCTTTCTTCATTCACTTTATATCATTCTCTCTTTTTTATTTTAAATCTTTTATTTGCCTTTTTCTTCTCCCACTTATTTTTCTAATTAAACTAATATATTAAAAATTTAATAAAAATATATTAAAACAAATATTTTAAAAATAATATTAAAACTAGAAGAATATTAATTAAATATTTAAAATTATAATGATAATAAATAATTTTATTTATGATAATGTAAATAAATAATTTCAAATTATTTTATCATAATTATAACATAACAATAGTATTTATAGTATTTTAAATTTATCATATAATTTTTTTTTCTTATATAATATATTAAATTATAATATTTTTGGATCATTTAAATATTTTATTTTTTTAATAATAATATAATATCAAATTTTAATACACTATTTTTAATTGAATAATAAAATGGAGTGAAAGAAAAAATAAGAAATAAATAAAAAAATAAATTAAGAAAGAGTAAAAATAATTATATTATGTCAAATATTTTTTTTATTAAATTTTATATATTATCAATAAACAAATCTAATTTAATAAATAAATTTATAAAAAATTTAATTAAATAATTTTTTTAAAATATATTATTATGTGAATGATTTCAATAAGGAAAAATGCTTACGTGGATTAGCGGTTGCGTAGTTGAGGTTGTCTTCTTCGTTGCACTCAATTACCTCGGAAATGGTTTGGTACAGAAGGTATAAAGAATTCGCGGTAATTTGACATGCGTTGATAGTGTAGGTATAGCCGTTAATTATCTGTTATTTATTATTGTTATTATTTTTTTAATTTAAGTCTGGGAAGTATCTTAAAGATGGAAGCAATTACATGATATAATAGGATACAGAATCTAGTTGTTTGATAGACTGATAGGACATAATTTATTATTATTATTATTATTATTTTAATCTTTTTTTATTATTGTAATATTTTTATATTATTTATTATGAAATAAGTATTATTATTATAAAAAAATATTTTTAATTTTGTTATTATTATTATTGATATCTATAATAAATATTTTTTTTAATTGTTTTTTCTTTTTCATCTTAAAGAGAAAATATATAATTTATATTTTTCTTGCGTGATTTCTTTGAATACATTTTTTTATCTGTTCTCTCGAATATACTTTTTATAATATAAAATAATAAAAAATTATTATTTTTCATTTAGTTTTCCAACTAGATGTATGTCTCATATTTTTATGTTTTTAATAATTTATATTTTAAAATATTTATATTTTAAAATTAATATATAATTAAATTTTAAAAAATCAAAAATAAAAAACATAATAAAATTGTAAATACATAAACATGTATACGTATATATTTCCGTAACAACCCTAAAAATCACTACTATAATGATACATTCGTAAAATAGTAAACATTAAAATAATAACATTTATATTACATTATATTACTCGTAATTGTAATATAGACTGAAATCCCGATTCATTGGCGGAACCTCAAAACATAGTAACATAATTTATTTATATAGATACATACAAAAGTAGCTCCCACAAAACTACCCTACTGAACTATCCCTGTTGTCCAGTAGTCACATCTCTACTTCTCAACTCCTTATTTGTTCTCACATAAAAGTGATCATTGCAATCTCATCCACATGAAAAAATAGGGTAAGTATTAAATCATTCGATATAATAAAACATATATATAAGTAATAATTACATATTATCATCAATTACAAATCATCAATACACTAAGACGCCTTCCGGAAGTCTACCCTAACTATGTCCGAACTCAGAGGATATCATCTGTGGGCACATTGTGATCGACACCTCAGTATCATTCTGACCTCCCTCCACACATAGTAGAATTACTGGCGCCCTTCATCACTCATACTGGATTACCTCTTCGAGTGCGCCACAAGTCATCCCTCATCGACTTCTCTCCACCTGATTTCGTAGTCTACCTGACCCGACCAATCAGTGAATTCTGGGACCTCATTCACTGACTGAATAGTCCTCTCTGATTGTCCATCTGTCTAGGGATGATAGGCTGAAGTCAACCTAAGTCGAGTACCTAATTCCTCTTGTAAAGTCTGTCATAATCGTGAAATAAATCTGAGATCCCTATCTGAGATAATGCTAGATGGCACCCCATGTAATCGGACAATCTCGCGAATATATAGTTGTGACAGCTTAGCCATAGATATCCTCAGATTTACATGGAGGAAATGTGTACTCTTCGTTAATCTATCCACTATCACCCAGATCGAATCGTACCCCCGAATTGTCCGTGGTAAATGGGTAACAAAATCCATGGTAATGTTATCCCACTTCCACTCAAGTATCTCTATTTGTTGTAGCATTCCTCCCCGCCTCTGGTATTCTACCTTTGCTTTCTGACAAGTCAAACAAGCAGCCACATACTCTGCAATATCTCTCCTCATACCAGACCACCAATAAACCTTTTTCAGATCCTGATACATCTTAGTCATACCAGGATGTAGACTCAAACGACTCTGATAACCTTCATCTAGTATTGCTCTCTTCAATTCCTGGTCAACAGGAATACAAATCTTTCCTCTGAATCTCAGAATACTATCCTCACCCATTTTGTAGTCAATGGTCTGCTCGGATCTTAACTGATCCATAACACCTTTCAATGTACTTTGTACTTTGTATCACCCCGGGTACCATTCAAACACAACAAAAATAATTCACATCTGCCGGATTATGGATCACCTGTCCTCATGGCTCATTCGGGTCACAAAATAATAGTACTTGACTGATTCTAAGTACCAACTCTTCGACTCAGTCTAGCCAATACATAACATCTCATAACTGATTCTGGGCATCAACCCTTAGACTCAATCCGACCCACACACGTCACAACACACTATTGAATCTTTAAAACTCGCACCTTCATTCTATATTTTAAATATATATATATATATATATATATATATATATATATATATATATATATATATTCTTCTTTTTTTCTAAAATCTTTTCCGAAATTATTAAATTACTATTTTGCCCTTAATCTTTTCTCGAAAATTCCATGTATGTCCCTAAATGACTATTTTACCCTTGGATATTTTCAAAAATTCCTTCCATGTCCCGAAAATGACTATTTTACCCTTGAAATTTTCAAAAAATCTTTCCATGTCCCTTTCTTCTTCCTCGCGTCAGTCACATTATCAAATTTTGCAGATTTTAGTATATTTCAAATTACTCAGCTTATAGACAACCAAATTAGTCCCAAATTCAAATTAAACATGAGTTATATCTAATTTAAGTTAAAAATAACAATTTTACCATATAATTCATCCTTAATTTCAAGAATTGCAACAAAATTTCAAGTTTTGCAAAATATGAGAAATCTTAAAAATCAATCATTCTAATGTTCGATTTTCACTCTTTTTCCTTATTCACAGAATACTTCAACAATTCAGTCTCATATATTGAATGAATTAAACTTTCCCTTACCTGGTGTGGTATTTCTATCAAAGTTTTCCTACTTAATTCAAGTTCTCTTTAGTTTCACCAAATCTTGCACGAGTAGATTCTCGTTGCTTGAAATTTAGACAAAAAAAGAAGAAAGATGAGAGAGAGAACTACTTGCTGAAATTTTTTGCCTACTCTCTCCTTTCTGTACACACATATATAAAAGAAAAATTTTACTATGCATGAAAAACTGTTAGGAAGTGTTTTGCACAATAATATTATTATAATAAAAAAAACATACGTCACAATTTTAATATAATCATAAAATTAACACAATAGACTGTGTAAAGTTACATTGTTTATATATCGATAAAGAAAAAGTATACAAAAGATATCTATAAACAACCTAGACCCAACGAATATCAAGTGAACCACGTTCCTATCATTGAAATTTTTTCCAAAGCAAAAGAGGTAGCTTTTAATACACTTTTCAATCCATTTTTATTTTATTGCTTTTCTTCTTTTTCTTTTTCCACAAACCACAACCTTCATTTGGGGGTGAAAGACATGTTAAGCAATAGGCACTAAAATAGAAACCTGATCTTTTAGGTAACATGATCCTTCAAAGTCAATAAAATATATTTCACAATATTTTTAAACAATAGAAAACAAAAACGTATTTTACCATATAATTTTTTTGTTAAAAGATATAGCTGCTTTCAGGTTTTGCCCTCTCGAGTACTTTCTTTGTTGTCAAATTAACATCCAGGGTTTGAATTTTGAAATATGTTTATACACTTTTTGTCATGCTGTGTTGTTTTATTAATATTTATTTGCACAAGAATATTTAGTTGTTTCATAAGTGATCAAATATTCAAAATTTAAAAATGTAAAGTTGAAATAATAATTACATTAAATGATAATTAAACTTGTATTTGTAAAAATTGATTCACCCTCATTCCGAATTTAATAATAAAAAAAATTGATCAATATAAATAATGCATCCCTAATATTATTTAATCAGATTTTATATTTAAATTTTAAAATATTAATATTTTAAAAATAATTTCTTTTCTTTTTCTATTACCTATAAAATATATTTTTATATTTCCCCATTTTTACTTTTCTTTCATCTATTTTTTAATTCTTATTATTTTATTTATATTATATATATATATATATATATATATATATATATATAATGATTACATTGCCCTTTTAATGATATATTATTTTTGCAATTGCAAATGAAATATAGTTTAAAAAAAGTTTAACTACAACATAAAATTAAAGTTCGCCTAGCATAAAAGTTTAACATGCAAACTAAAAAATGTTACCGATACACTTTCGACTTAGGTTAATATCACGGTTGACCTGCAAAAATACTGAATCAACAACACTAAATAGAAAATCAAATGCAGATCTCGTCTAAATAGTACCACAAAATTAAGACAGATAGGTTTTTCATCTTGCCAGCTACAAAAATTTTCGTTCCTTCGGGAACATCTAACATTGTCTGTTGGCTGTAACATTACCCCCCGATCATAAAAGTACATATCAGCAACATGATTCGATTTATGTTAGATGGTACCGAAATATGGGCAACAATACTGTGCAGTCCCCAAGAATAAAAAACAATACCACCTGCATTCTTCAAACAACAGACCAAAAATTGAGGCAAAATATTCTATATGCTTCCCAGTCATTCCTCATCAGAATAATTAAACTTTACTGAGTGAGACTGTAAATCAATCTGGCCTCCCCGATAGCTTCCACGTTTCTTCTTGGTTTTCTCATGACGAAAATCCCTGAATCAGAAAAAGGTTCGATCTCAATAGACAAAAAATCGCAATAAAAGACAGTTATAGAACGCGTATGTTAAAGAAATTCTGCGTACATATTGTGTGTGTGTGTATATATATATATAACTAGTGCAACCATGCGAATTATTTATAGACTGTCCGTGAAAGTGCAAAACTTGCAAGCCAAAATCACTACTCTTGAAATCACAGACCTTCCTCTAACTTGATCAAGAATCTCTGCTGCTTTAGCACCATAACCAGTCTCGGCACCATCCTGCAGACAGATACACAAATAACAATTTGTTGGAGAATGTAATAAGGGAGAAATTCACAACCCCAAATGCATTCAAAAAGAAAAGTGAAAAATATCAGTATCATACCTTTGCCCAATAAGAGTTATCCTGAAGCCTCTCATCAGTAAACTGTATCTTATCAACTTGTACTCGCTGAAATGCCGTCTTCACTGATTTTTGCTACAATTACAGTTATCACAAACATGAATCCAACCATGTTAGCTTCATCAGTGAAATTAGTAGTTTAGATTCATATAACTATTAAACCAAAATTATAGAATATAACAACAACAATAGGCAAAGAACGAGAGAAAACATAAAATTAAGCAGTGCAAACAGCCTAAAAAGGCAGACAGATAGCAGATATGGGAGACATAGTAAAACTACGGACATTGGTACAAACTGCAGGAATTTACGATACTAAACTTCAATTTAAAGATACATCACCAAACACCACAACCTGGAACAACACTTAAGTTAAAGACTCTATTAATCTAATAGAATATTCATAGGATTAACTGATGAGGCAATTCTTTATTAAGAACATATATTTCCTCAAAAAAAATAATGAAGGCTAACTCAACTCAAACAAACCACATGGCCAAGGGCAGTGTGCAAAAATAAAATGTTGATTATATCCTAAACGAGAGAAGAATAAGGGTGAAGTTTCATTCAAATGTGCTTTATATATTAGCAATCAGCAAGTGAAATATACAGAGAACAATCATACCTCAATTGATCCCTTTTGTTGTTTCTTCTGAGACCTCTGTACAGAAGATTTCTCTCCAAGGTTCCCATTGGTTTGCTCCTCAGATGCCATCTGTAATTCATCACCACCTACTTGACCACTTGCCACAATATCGTCTTCATTAGAATTTAAATCATTTCCCTGATTTGAATTTGTTGTTGCTGACTTCTCTCCTCTCTTAGATACATTGATGTTTTCTATTTTCCTGCGTTTGGTTTCTTCATCTGCCGAAACATCTGCAACTTGTTGATCATTTTCTTCAGTAATCGGTCTTTTTCTTTTCTTAGAACTTTTCTTCTCCTCATGTGCCATCTCTTTGCTTGACACTTCAATATTCTTTTCCTTCAAAACAATTTCATTGGGATCTTCAGTATGCTCTATTTCATCACTTTGACCACTTCGCTTGTCTTTCTTTTTTGATTTAGACTTAGATTTTTTCTCTATCTCAGAGCCATTAATAACTTTAGTATCTGTAGAAATATCAGCTCTTACTTTATTTTCTGCAACAGTAGTAACAGACTCCAATTGATTTTCTTCCACATTATTAGCAAGGGACTCAGAAACTAACTTGCTTTTCTTTTTCTTTTTTTCTTTGGATTTAACCTCTTTGTTTTTTCCCTGCACACCTGCAACCATCAGGAAGCAGAAGAGCCAGTATAAAGATTTGATTGCCAGAGCTTAGGAAGTAACATATTTAGATACAAAGGCACGTAAATTTGTTATGACAATAAAAGGTGTCCCAGAGCACAAGGCTCTCATGTGGTTGAGTCTGACAGAATACATGTACATAACCTTGCCCTTGCAAGATTTATCATGACCTCTATGTTACAATGCAACAATTTTGACTTTGTGTCAAGTAAGTCACGAAGACAGGAAAAAAATTCAACAAATTCAAACTAACCTTGCTCATTTTGATCGTTAATATTTGATTTAGCCTCTTTGCCACTGAAAAGAGACAAAAAACAAGGAAAAGCTCCATTAACATACAAAACATCATTCGTGCAGAGACTAATTGGTGCATCAGATACTAGAAGAGTGGCATCAGACAAGAGCTAGCTACAGTGCTACAAAAAATATTGGGGACAATTTTGCATCATATGCTTAGAGTGTTTTCATAAGAATAATGAAACATAATAAGTGAATCTGCAGTTCATGAGATTCAGCAGTGTATTCAAATGGAGCAGAATAACAGCATCTTCAGGGGGCATCTCTAAGCCCTTACACAAGAAATATGATTTAACTTACATCTTCTCCTTGGTACTTTAGTTTGGACTTGACAGTTTTTTAAGGAGTGTATCCGTTCTAACAAGTAAGCAAGCATACATAGTTTTCATGGGACTCTATGTCTTTGTTTACTTTTTATGGATTGGAAGATAATTGAAACAGTCACAACTGTACTTTTTTCTGCTAATATAGTCCATTAACATAGGAAATATTCTAGATAATACCTTTAAAATTATCGAGCAAAATACATTTGGGTCAAACAGAATTTTAACAAAAGGAACTTCTTAAAAAGCAACAATTTTAATGAAGAAAACTTTCAAACAAAAACACTTGTCAAACACTTGACAATGATATTCTTAAAGGCACCATAAATTGCAATCCTTTTTAAGAATGTCGCAGGTCACAGTTAAAATATTGCTTTCAGTCACAAGAGCACCCATTCTGAAAGATGTCAAAAACACAAGTTCTCTTTATTTATCGTTCTTTATTTTTATTTCAAGAGCAAAACAAAGTATCATAATAAAACCATTTCTCCACAACATTGACCATGTGGAGTAAATAACTACTTTACAATGTAAAGCTAACATTACTGGCCTTACCATATTTCTAAATACTTGAGGCACATTTCTTCCAGATCAACTGGTGATCCCTCCAAATCATTTTTCTGCATCACAAGCATAAGCAACAAAGTAAAACACAGAAGGCAGACCCAGTCACTTGAAATCTGTCACTCAACAACTCCTTTTCGTATTTTCCCGAATTGGACAATTTACGAAAAACACTTGTACAAGAGGAAAAATAAGAAGATTAAACGAATTGAGATTATTTCATAAAACTAAATTAGAGACACTTAATTTATTTGATCTTTTTATTTTCTTTTGCAAGTGTTTATGGAGGAATCAATCCAAACAGAACCTATATATATGTACTTGATAATTTATAATGGCATCCTTGTTATCTAAGGAAGAGAAGCTTTTATTCTCAAACTGGTACAACAATCAAGACAAGGGATTTTCAACACCCTGTGCATTCCAGCCTGTGTTAAGAAACAAATTCATGTGCATTCCAACTTATGTTATGAAACCAAATCAAGTTGTGTGGGGTTAAAACAAGCATGAATTAATAATATTACAAGGTGGAAGTTATAAAAAGTTAGAGAGCACAGAATAGAGAAACCAATTGTATAACATCCTCTGGTGCAATATCCTATACCTAACTAAAAGTTGTTCAAGCATAGAGTTAGGGTTCAACGTAATAAAGTTACAAACCAGCTATGTAACCGACCTCGATTTTCGCTTCGAAGCGAAATTTTTTGAGCGTCTTGGAGAAGCCACTGAGCTCCAAGTAACGGGCAATGGATTGGTGAAGGAGAAGTGTGGGTTCCCGCTTGGTGTTTGGAGTTCCGTTCTGAGCAGTGTGCTTCATGTTTTGGTTGCTCAACAAAACTTGGCGAGGGGTAAAAACGAAGATGGTAGAGCTTTCTTTGTTACTCGGTGGAGTTGCAGGCATGCGAAGACAGAGTATTCTTCAACTCTGTTCTCTGTAACCTAACTAGTCCACTGCAACTGCCACACACAGCTATAGAAAAAGGGTTGAATTAGGGTTTCACCAAAACCCTTTTCCTGGTAAGTGTTAACGGGCCAAAAGACCCATATATATTACATAATACTTTTTTTAATGTATAAATAAGGTGTCAACAAGTTTTTAGTAATTAGATTTATACTTTTGTTGTTAAAAAAAAAACTCTGTTTTTCTTTCAAAATTTTTTTAAAAAATATACCTTTTTATTTATAATATTATATGATATTAAATAAATACTCAACAATTTGTAACATATTAATTTTGAATGACTTATACTAGTGATTTAATATAAGCAAATGACATATCTACAAAATTACTATTATCAACAAAATAAATTCTTCCTGTCATTTTAGAAAATAAAAATAGTGATTTAAATTTTTTAAAGAAAATAAATTGTATATATTATTTTAAAAAATAATTATAATGTAAATTTATTTTATGTGATGTTGTGATGGATATTAGATATATTTATTTTAAATACTATTAAACTCTTAAAATACATGATTTAAAAATATATCAAGTTATAATATTATAAAATATTAAATTCTCGAATATCGAAATATTAAAATCCTACTGAAATTTTTTAAATTTATTAAAAAAATAGTTTAAAACAAGTTAAGGACTCTTTTTAAAAAAATCATAATTATCATTGAATTATTTTACTGTGAAAAAAAAGACCTCTTAAAAAAAATATTAAGCTTTGAATCACTACTTATTTATAAATTTATTTTAATTCAAAACATTTATGATTAAATATCATCAAATATTTTTATTAACAATTCATCTGTATATATTAATTGCAATCATAGCTCACACTGTAATTGGTTTTCAGAAAAATTATAATAGATTTGTTTTTAAATGATTATGTGAGAAAAATTAATCAATTATATAATAAAGAAAATGCTTGTATAAGGGTAAAATGAACTTCCCACATTTTAAATCCTTATATTTATTTTACATTTTTTAATAAAATATTTGTTGTGTTGATTGTTTGAACCGAGTAAAAATAATATACTAAGGTTAAGAGTATCAAAATAAACTTAATTTAATAAGATAATTAAAATTAAATTTATCAAAATATATTTAAAATAAAAATTAATTTTATAAATATAAACTATATTTTAAAAATATATATTTTTTTTATATTTTGTTTAAACACTTTTAATTAATTATTTTGATATGAAAATGTTAATAATTTTTTTAAAATTTTTAATCATATTAAATTTGGTTGATTAGTCGGATGACCTAACATATGACTAGACTAGAAAAAAAATGGTATATTTAAAAATATACGTTAAATTAGGTCATTAAATTTGTTTACTTTGTAAAATAGGACTATTTTGACAATCCTAAGCAAAGGTAAAGTTATAACAATCCTATGCAAAATATAAAGCCTGAAAAGTTACAGAATTAGAAATGTAAAAACTTAATCTTCAAACTTCATTATTACAAAATCATCGTCCTTCTATGTCTCTAATTTTTTTTCAAATCTTATCTATTTTTTTCTTGATCCAAGCATGTCTTATTGTTATTGAGTCAAGTAAATGAATTTTGCCCATTTAGAATTTCAAATGGATAAAATCTTCTTTCCTAATTTTACTTTATTTTTACATATTGGGGACCAGAGTTGTATGTATATATAAGGTATTTGAACCTAGACTTTGTTAGAGAAAAGAATAATCTTAAAATTTATAAGTATTATGGTATAATAAATTTGTTAATAGGAACTTTTTATTAATAAGTTATATCCTTTTAAAAATTTAAAAATTTTTTGGTTTCTTTAACTTATATGCACTATATCGAAATAAGAGAAGTTAATTACTTTTCAATTTCTATAATACTTTATGTTAGGGTGACATAGCTACATTGTTTAAATTATATAATCAATTTGATTATTTGTTTATTGAGTTTGAGTTTGAAAGTGAGTTTATAAATTGTTATATATATATATATATATATAACATAATTTATATGTCATGAATCAGTAAAACGTATTTAATTTCGCATAACATATGTAAGATAAAATAAAAAATGTTTAAATTTCATTCAACGCTTTTAAACACGCTTAATGAATTTGGGTAATGATGAATGTTTAACTTTACAAATTTTGCATAGAAAAATTTTAATAGAAATGAATATTGAAATTGTCACCAAATTGTTCCATCATTTAAATTTCTCATAATGAACTTGAAATTCACTTAGTTGTTTTCCTAAAAAATATTCTCAAAACCTTAATGTTTTAAAAGGTTTTTTTTAATGAAATAAAATAATTTCTATATATCATTTTATTTAGAATATTAGGTGAAATACTTTACTAAATATATTGGAGTGAAATATATGTATCAAACTGAATACTCATACGTTAAGTCTAAAATGTGAAACAAAATTATATATTGATAAATTATTTAAAAATTTATCTTTATGTAAATAGGAGTGTACATTTCAAACTCGATATTCGTGTATTAAATATTTCGAAAATTATGATTAGATATATTTTGAGTTATTTTACATATTAAAATTTTTTTATTTTAGATATATTTTAGGATATTACATCACAAATTTATTTCATCTATCTCTTCAATTTATTCGATAAAATTCATGGACTGAAATCTATTTTCTTTTATATTTATATATATTACATATACAAAACAAATTAAAACTTAATATTTGATGGTAGTTTTAGTGATTAAATAGTGATATAATAATTTAAAATTAAAGAAAAATATTTTGATACTGAAATTGGAAGTTATATATGGTCATGACACGTTATGACATTTAAGCCTTTTGTATTTGGGGTCATTTTCATAGCATTTGCATAAGTGGAAAAACAATGAAGAAGGCTCAATATAATTGAAAAGTGTGTTGTTTGAGTAGCTATAAATATGGGCCACTAGCACATGTGCAGTTGAGTTTAGCATTTTTTAACTCTTTCAATTGCCAAACCAAAACCACACAGGAGTGCTTCGAAAGCTACAAATGAAAGCTACTTCACACACATAAAATCTCATGCATTTATTACTCTCAACGTCTTTTACTTTGTTCATCTCTAAGATTCAACACATGACACAGAGTTTGCATCAGCAAAATTCGTGACTAGTGTTTGTTTTTTCAAAATCAGTCATTGCCAATAGCTATAATTAATCTAAAAATATTTTGTAAGGTTAGTGAGTTGCTACAAATTAACCATATAAGAGTAATTTATATATAAATTTGACTCTCAGTAGGAGAGTGAGTCAGTCACGTAACTTTTTTTTTAGTTATTTGCATCATTATTGTGTCGGATCGGGACTTTACAAGAAAATTATGTTATAGAGAAGTTTCAAAGACTATTTAATTTCCTGTGATTGGAGATGTTAGAAAAGGACATTTTTGTCAAACTGTTAATATGAAGATATAAACGTGTTTGGTATTTTAAAGTTCAATGTTATTTCGTCTATAAGAATAACGTCTTTTTAAATTTTTATTTACCAAATACTGCTGAGTGATATTATTTTATTAACCACTGAAAGCATATGTTTCTATTAAATACAAATATTAAAATATATTATTTTTTATAAAAAAATATTTTTGAGCTATTTTGAAATATAAAATGTAATTATATATTCATATATATTACTGCTGACAAATTAATTAACGTTCTTTTTTAGATATTTTTTAAAATAATGACTATCAAATATGTTAGTGAAACGAATATCCTATAATTGTTAGTAAAACAATTTATAACAAAGATCAAGATATTAATAAGAATATGTTTATAACAATAAACATATCTAATAAAAGTAAATTACATGAAATTTTTTATATATAAAATATATATTTATTGCGTTATATTAATCTAAAATAAATTTATATATTAAATCATTATAAACAAGTAATAATCTGCTAATACATCTTAATTAAGGTAAAAATGACAGGGGCATTAAAAACTAATTCTAATAATATAAATAAGTCATTAATTCGGAATACACCTAAGAGTAACCTAACAGATAAGATAACAGTTAACTATAAAAGAAAAAGAAGGACATTTTGCTTTTAAAGTGAGAAATATTAAAAAAAAACCATTAACTTAAAAGACAAGAGACATTATTTAGAATTATAAAATATTATTTTATTATAAATTTATATATTTTTTAAATTATTTAAGTTTAAATTAATAAAATATATCACATCAAATTACTCATTTCATTCTTATAATTACTATATTTTATTAAAATAATATGATTAATATATATATATATATATATATATATATATAATATAATAGTATAACTTTAAATATAAAAAATATAAAAGAATTTTATAAAATAATATTTTTATATTTTTTCTTTTTTTAATATCTTAAAATTTATATTTGATAAAATATTTTTTAAAATATAAACCTATTTTATAGTAATGATAATTTAATACTATAATACATAATTGAAGTTTTTTATTAGAAAAATATATTTTAACGATCATTTAAGAAAAAAATAAAACTATTATAATAATAAAATAATAAAAGTTATTATTATATTATTATAACAGTTTTTTTTTTTCAAAGTGAAGATGAATAAATAATCATTCTTTTTAACAATAGGAAAAACTAGGAAACAGAGTATGAAGGTCTAATTTTATCGTGTAGTGGTGGTGAACATGGATGATGTGCAAAAAAGTAAAAGGAGAGGACCAGTTATATGTGATGTGAAGAGTACAATTTTACAGTTAAACGCATGTGATGGGTCCCTCCATCTGCTGCGTCACTTTCTCTTATAGTTTTTGTGTCGTTGTACTCTTTTTATAAGCCCCATATCTCATCTCAATCCACCCGTGAATACAACCATGACCCAACCTCGACCAAACCACTGTTTCTATGCCAACTATTCTCTCTCAAACCTTTCCAAGGGAGACCAAAAAATTGATTATGGCTGCAATGATAATAATAATAACCTCATTTCATACGTTATACACAAGAGATTTCGCAAAATAAAAATTGCACCAGACGACAAAACTGCATATCTGGCAAACCACCGTTCTCTTCTGTCTTTTTCTGGTGTCCTCTTTTCATCCATTCTCCTCTCTCTCTCTCTAGTATCTCCCACTGTATACCCCAAATATACTCCTGCCTGTATATCATTTCTGCACTGTTTCTCTCAAATAAAATTATATTTTAATTACAATAAGCTTCACGGACACTTGTTTTATATTGCACATTAATTTAAGCATAGTTAAAAGTTAGGTACTGAATGACGATTACATTATTTTCGTTAGTTTTTTTTTTTTTTTCAAAATTCTATTCATTTCAATATATTAGTGCTTAGGTGGACACTTTGTGATGGGAACAAGGATAAGAACAGGTAACCCGGATATATTTTTATTCATACATTGTCATGCTGAAGGTGAACACAATCAAGTGGAAAACAACTTTTCTTTTCTTTTTTCAATTAGGATATGGGTAAGTTGATATATATTTTTTAAAAGACATATAAAATATAATTTAATAAAATACAGTTAAAAACATAAATAAATAATTTTTAATAGAAAATAAATATTATTGTGTTTCATTATAGAAAAATATAAAATAAATAACTCATCAAATTAATTAAATTCTATCACTTTTTAAAAAAAATATTTTTCATCTCTTTCTATTATACTAATAATTAAATATTTAATTCTTAATTTATTTATCCTCTACTTTTACTTTATTTATTTATTAGCCTCAAAATCAAATGACAATAACTTATAAGAATTTAAGAAAATGTTATTTTTCATATTCGATCGTAAGACTAAGTTCATGAAGCCTGAAAAAAAGTGGTATCTCCTTCTGAATCACCTGTTTAGGAGTCACTTTCAGAGGGATTGGTTTATAAAAAATAAAAACATAGGAAAAAAGGAAAATGAGAACAAACCAAAGAGAGAGAAAAACATAAAATAAGAAGATGAAAAAAAAGTGTGAAACCGGGGGAGGTACTATGCATCTATGCAATTCATTTTCAAAGCCTTCAACATTTTAGCTGCAGAGACAGGCTCAGCAACTCAAAAAGCTTTGATTTCAAAGGGAACCATAATTGAATCTTCAGACAAAACGTCACGTCAAAAGTGATAAACAGGGACGTAATTAATTAAGGATTTGATTGACTTGTACCCACCCAGAAAAACAAGCAAGAAATTATAGCTGAAATAAAACTCATAAAAATCGAAACAGGGGAAGAGAAAAATATGCAAAAATAGAACAAGATTAGATCTCAATTCATTCAATAACCAAACTTGACATAGGATCTCTCAGGTAGGAAGTACCAAGCACCACCCAAACCCTCACCAAAACAAGTTAAACAAGAGAAAGAGAATGAAGATTAATAGCACCTAATCTAGACTTATATATGTATATCTACAATAAGTTGTTGTTCATTGAAGGATTTTGGATTGGGTGTGTGGGTTCAGTAATACAACTCTAAACGCCTGGAACAGTGGGTACAGAAGTACTTTCTCTTAATCTTGAAGCAGAGGGGCAAGAAGCAGAGCTTGGACTGGATCTCAACATCCATGGCTTGAACTTTGGCTCCACAGTAGGGACACGAACCGGGGGCTTGTTGTCTTCCGAGTTCCTTCTCTTCTTCTTCACACACGTACACCAACCACATTTTTCTCCTGCAACAGCAACAGCAACAGCAACTACAACTACTACAAGTAGTTCCCTCGGGGAACTTGGACTTTATCACAGATTTGGGCTCAGTGCTTTGCTTGTGGGACAGCGCAAGCAAGAGCAACGTCCAAATCTAGAATTTGTAAAAGTTAAGGGCCAAGTGGTAGTGCAGATGGCTCGGTCGGTCCTATTTATAGACACACTGCTAAGGGTGTTGTCTTGCGGGTACTCATGCTAAACCAATTCCCTTATGCCATCTTCAAATGCATATCTTGATTCACTCATAAGTTTACATCATTATCCTGTAATGCTTTTTAATTCTTTTGACACCATGTATTTATAACATTTTAAAAGATTAATCAATATGTGTACTAAATTAAAGGTTATTCAATGATAGTTTTAATGATGTAACTTTCAGTGTATAAAAAAATATTTTCACATTTAATAAAAATACTTATTATTTATGTATTTTTTTAGAAGTTACATATCTATTAATTAATATATATATATATATATATATATATATATATATATATATATATATATATATATATATATATATCCCCTTAGAAAGATAGAAAAATAAAAATATTATAATTTTAAAACAATAATGATTATGGTTTATATATTTAAAAATATAAAAAATGAATATATTTAAAAATAGAAAGAGAAAATAAAATAAAATTTAAAAAATATAATTATAAATAAAATCTGGATACTCAAATCTTTCCTTTAGCAGTTGATTTTTGTTTCGACCTATGCCTAGCCATTTATATACATTTATTCAAAATATAAAAATTTATTAAATTTTTTTGTATTTAGTATTTTATTTTAAAAATTCTTTTTTTCATAAATAACTAAAAAATAAAAAAACATTTTACAAAATTACATTTCAAAAACATTTTAAAATATATTATAGCTTCATGTAATAATATAATTTATCTATATTTAATATTATAACTTCATGTAATAAATTTTTAATTAATATTCACATAATTAACTATTTTTTATATTAGTTAAAAGTTATTCAATTTACATTCATATTATTTATAATTTTTAAAATATCTATCTTAATTTAAAATATATTCAAGATTCATTTATTTAAAATATTTATAAAATATTTTAAATATTCATTTATTTAAAATATTTTTTTATTTAGATTTAGACTAAATTATATTATTATTTAAAATAATTTTTAAATATATATATATATATATTTTAAATTAATTAGTTTTTTTTACTTTATATTATTTTTCAGAAAATACTTAAACAGAGAAAAAAATAAAGAAAAAATATGAAATAAAAATAAAAGAAAATTATAATAATAAAAGAAAAATAGAAAAATATTAATAAAAATATAATGAATAGTCTAATTTTTAAACAGGTTCATCAAAATACGACAGAAACATACATATTAAAATTATACATATAGTATTCATATTTTTATTCCTCTCATGTAATTAAGCAAAAAAATATATCACATTTTATATTATCAATTGTTTTTATTTTTTATAACAAACAAAGAAAGGTAAGATTTTTCGTATTTATTTTTCTTTACAGAAGTTAAACAAAAATAATATTATGTTTTGTTTTGTTTTAGTATGATTTTTTGTCATTTTAACTTTTATTTATTTATTCTACTAAATAACCTACAAAATCATGACATCTTCATTTAATTTTTTTTACTTCTTAAATCAAACAAGAAATAAAGATAATTATTATAAAAGTTAAACAAAGTAACATATATATACAACACATCATCTAACGGAACGATAGTTAATAGATGAGTTGTTATTATCATTTCCTTGCATAGGCCAAACAATATTTATATAAGATGCATGTATATATATTTTTTCTTAATTTAAGAGGAACATATCATACTCCCACAAACGGATTTTTCGATTATTTCTTCTATTTTTTTTTAATTATTTATATATTTATAATTTTGATTTGTAATTTTTGTTTTCATCTTTTTATATTCTCGTCATTTTTTTTAATATCCTCATTTATTTTGTATTATATATTATTTTTACTTTCTAAAATTATTGGTTAAGATTCATTATTTTATATCTTTGTAGCATTTTCTTAAAAATATAATATAATTATTTATTCAACTTAATTAAATTATTTAATTATAATTTAATAATAAAATAAATTAATTTTAAAAATATTAATTCAGTTATATTATTAGACAAACATAGAGATAAAGATAAAGTTAAAAATATAAAATATATACAAATAAATTGAACTTCTTCTTTATAAGAGTTTTTCCTCTCATTTTTTTTTTTTTTTACGCTTGTTTAATTTCTAATACTTAGGAGAAACATTGGAGGAGACAACACAGTAAGAATTTGGAGAGTGAATTTTAGACTTATAAGTTATATTCCATAATGTTACATATCTGAGGCAAGAGGAACAATGGAGAATATCTCATGTACGAATGTTTATAAAAATTTGTATTCAGATATAAAATTAAGTTTTTTTTCCCCCTTAAATTCTGATTAAAAAATGTGTTAAAAATAAGAGTAAATGGTATCGATGGCACATTATTTTTTAAATTATAATTATATTTCTTGTTTTCTATTCATTATTTTTTATTAGTGTGATGTAATATATATATATAATAATTTTAAAATATGAAGAAATTTTAAAAATTACGAGAAGAAGACGTGCCAAAGTTAAATAGTATTTTCTTAACATTTGGCTTTACTCACTTATAATTAGCATACTTTTTAATTTAATACTCCAGACAATAATAAATGTACTTCAGGTTTTTCAATATTTTCAGTAAAAACATAAATGTTAATATAATAATAGTTTTTGTTTGTTGAATATAATTTCATTAGTTTCTATATAATAATGTATTTTTTAAATTTTTATTAGAACACTTTTATTTATGGATAGTTTGGGAAGCACTTAGAAGATAGAAAAACTGTATTTAACATGTTTGAAAAAACATTTATTAACAAATAAATAACGACATTTATCTTATATTATATTATTGTAATTGTAACATAGATTGAAAATTCGGTTCACTAACGAAACCTCACAATATTATAACATTATTTATTTATATATTATATATGTAAAAGTAGCTTCCTCGAAGCTATCACACTGAACTATCCCTGTTGTCCAGTAGTCACATCTCCATCTCTCAACTCCTGATCTGCTCTCACATAAAAGTGATATCGCAATCCCATCCACATGGAAAAATAGGGGTAAGTATTAAATAATTCGATATAATAAAATAGATGTAAAAGTAATAATTATATATTATGATCAATTACGAAATCATCAACATACTAAGACACTTTCCGGAAGTATACCCTAACTATGCCCAAATTCAGAGGTTATCGTCTGTGGGCATATTGTGATCGGTACCCGCAGTACCATTCTGACCACCCTCCATACAGAGTAGAATTACTGGTGCCCTTCATCACTCATACTGGCGTACCCCTCTGAGCACGTCACCAACCATCCCCATCGACTTCTCACCACCTGATCTCGTAGTCTATCTGACCCGACCAATCAGTGAAGTCTGGGACCTCATTCAGAATCCTCCGACATAGTTATTACACTAATGTACTTTGTACCACCCCAGGTACCATTCAAACACAACAAAAATCATTCACATTTGCCGGATTCTGGACCACTTGTCCTCATGACTCATTCAAGTCAATAAATAATAGTACGTGACTGATTCTGGACATCAACCCTCTGGCTCAGTCTAGCCAATACATAACATCTCATGACTGATTATGGACATCAGCCCTTAGACTCAGTCTGACTCACACACGTTACAACACACTACATGAATCTTTAAAACTGTTACATTCATTTTATATTTTAAATATATATATATATATATATATATATATATATATATTCTTCTTCTTCTTCTTTTGTGAAATCATTTCCGAAATCACTTTCGAAATCATTTCCAAAATCTTTTTTGAAATCATTTCTGAAATCTTTTTCGAAATCATTAAATTACTATTTTGCCCTTAATCCTTTCTCGAAAATTTCATGTATGTCCCTAAATGACTATTTTACCCTTGAACATTTTTGAAAATTTCTTCCATGTCTTGAAAATGACTATTTTACCCTTGGACATTTTCAAAAATTTCATTTATGTCCTTAGGATATAAAATGACTATTTTACCCTTGAACATTTTCAAAAATTCCATTTATGTCCCTGGGATGTAAAATGACTATTTTATCCTTAATCTTTTTAAAAAATCCCCACCATATTCCTTTCTTCTTCCTTCGCCCAGTTATAGTATCATATTTTTGAAGATTTCAAATTACTCAGTTTTAGACAACCAAACTAGTCCCAAATTCAAATTAAACATGAATTATATCTAATTTAAGTTGAAAACAACAATTTTACCACATAATTCATCCTTAATTTTAAGAATTTCAAAAAACTTTCAAACGGTGAACAGTTCATCAGAATCAGAAATTCTTCAAAATCAAACATTCAAATAACTCATATCTCTACTCTTATTCCTTATTCATAGAGTATCCAGCAATTCAATTTCATATATTGAATGAATTAAATTTCCCCTTACCTTGTATGATATTTCTACCGAAGTTTTTCCACTTAATTCAAGTTCTCTCCCGTTTCACTAGATCCTGCACGAGTAGAGTCTCGTTGCTTTAAACAAAAGAAGAAGAAGAATGAGGAACACGTGATATGGGAGGAAGAATTTCTTGCTGTAACCATTCCTCCCCCTTCGAACATATAAAAGAAAATTTTTTACTGTATATGAGGAAAACTTCGTTACGAAGTTTTCTTGCACAGTAAAAAGCATACGTCACATTTATTGGTTAAGTAATTTAAACTAAATAAAGTAATGTAAATTTACAATGTAATGTTACAAAAACTTAAATTTTAAGCTAATAAGATCGTAACATTATTGTCATAGAAACACACAAGGTTAACATGTTAACTTTTTTCACTTTTTACACACACAGATTATATTTATTTTGATACTCAAAGTAATTCTGTAAAATATAAAGAACAGTATTAATTATTTCTCCTGTATCATTTTAACTTGATATTATATTTTGATGATTATTATTTGTTTAAATTAATCTAAGAAAAATAAAAAATGAATGAAGTAAAATGGAAATTATGTTAAAAAATGATAAAAAATATCCAATATCTAATGTGTTATAATTAGAAAACAACAAAAATCATGTAATATTTAATGTGTTATATATATACACACACTTCAAATTCAAAACTTTGTTAAAGAAAATTAGGTTGCATTATTTGAACTAAATACCATTGTTCGAATAACGATGTCGAGATACGTCTTATATGTAAAAAGAAAGACAAAAACATTCACAAAGAAAGAAGGTAATAGATCCGTTACGTGAAGATAAATATATCTTACTTAGGTTATATAGTAAAAAATAATGTTTTAGTTAGTTAATGATAAGTTTCAATCACATAATAAAAATTATGTAATTTTAATTTTACAATAATTTTTTAAATATTAAATACATTTGAATTCACATGACAAATAATCAGTATTAAGTTGAGATATATACTTACATAACTTAATTATACTTTTAATCCTTGGTAGGTGTGGTACTAAAAGAATTCAAATTATAATTAAATAAATCACGCCAACATGTATTGATTAATATATTAATTAACAATCACGTCTTCGTCTAATGATAATAGATAATATATAGAAGATTGACGAAGACATAAGTGTACGTAATATAAGAATTACTTATGCAATTAGAACTTAAATCATACAATAATTTTATTTATTGGTTGTATATAAAAATATTTGTTGTATTAATATATTGTATTTTATTAATGGAAAGATTCAAAATTGTTCAAAATAAAAGTTTTTTTTCAATACACACTTAGAGTATCGGAATCTTATTCAATACATTTTTTTCTATTTCTAGAACAGAATCCACTGCTTATCATTTTTCTCCTTCTATTTTCGGTATAAGTTATAACTTTGTATTTCCTTATTCTAATTTTGTACTTAATTACAAAATAAAAGTTATTAAAGTAGCTTATTGAGATAATTAGTAAATATAGTTATATAGCCAATTGATAAAAAATGACATAAAAAAAGAAGCTTAACCCTAATATTTTGGTATAAATTTTTTGCGAATATGTAATTTTGCTTTCTATAAAATTTTAATTACACATTTATTTATTATTATTTAAACATTTAACCACTTATTAAAAAACACAAATTATTATTACGCATATGCTAACCAATATTTGTCACACATTTCAATTTTTTTTAAATAAACAATATTTATCTGTTATTAGCAATATAATTCAACTGTTAACTAAAAATGTTTATATATATATATATATATATATATATATATATATATATATATATATATATATATATATATATATATATATATATATATGAGTGATAAATTGTTTGCGGACAAGTATTAATATTCTTGCTACGGGTAATAAGTTAGTTATAAGATATAAGCTCAAACATTTATTCATCTAAAAATATATTTTAAGATGTTTTTATTTACAAACAAATTTATTTCGAGTAGGATTAAAAAGTTAATCAAATTATATATATATAGCTAAATGAACTTGTTAAAGAAACATTGCGTCATCATATGAAGAATACTAGGGATAAATTAAATTACACTTACAGTCTTAAATAATAATAAGAATTTTACTTCATTTTATCTAGTAATACATTGTTTTTTCAGAATAGATAACCATTAATATCAACACAAGTTTCAAAACTTGCACGATAATGGTTTTTCATGTTTAGGAATTACTTGATTGAAGAGGGTTGATGCCACACTCTGTTAGTTTGTAACGTAAAGTAAGCATAGAAGCACGTTTGATACTGAATTTTGATCAGAAACTGACGTCCACAATTCTCATTGTCTTGCCTCTTCATTCATGCATGCTTCTTAAGCTTACGTAATTAATTAATTGATTAATAAATTCTTGTTAGGCTCACGTAATTATTTTTACTACCAAAACCTTTTCCTTAGTTATTTGTCAATTTTATCGAACTTTGTTTGTAATCTGTACGGTCTTCTTAAATAAAAAGTTTACACTGACCTTGTCAGTTTAAAGAAATTAATTATTAATCCATCGAATCAAACTTTGTCAGCACTAATCAATATGGTTTTTTAAGTTTAAAGGAACATTTCATGTGGCCAATTTACCAGGTATATGTAGGAATCAACAAGACCATCTTCATAGAAAATCCGAGTGAAAATAAACTAAAATTTGACTTTTAAATTTACCAGGTATATGTAGGAATCTGACAGAGTTTTGTTACCTATAAAAACAGTGGACATTTTATTCTTGGTTTTAGGGTTGGAAATTATTTCAACAAAATTATAATTTTATATCATTTATTATAATTTAGATACATGTTTAGCATTACTAATGAAATTTATATTAAATGTTCATCCAATGTTATCAATATAAAACCAATGGTCCTTATTTATGAATGTTGCCACTTCACTCTAGTGGCTATATATTGCAGCCAAAGGGCACCTAAGATATATGTATGACCCCTTCAAAAACTAAAAAAATAAAAAGATTTCTATGGACCCAATATCCTTTTCATAAATACATGTCTCATTTTCTAATTAGATATACAATCTTCTTTGATAATATTCAAGTGAATAGATTTTTCTTCGTTTCTTTCGATTTTAAAATAATATGTGTTAAAGGATTAAATATATATAAAAGATATAAAAAAATATTAATTAATGTGTAAATTTCTAATGACGGATACAGTATTAGAAACAAGATGTATAGACAGAAAATTTGCGTCTTTGAACAGAAAAGCTGACAAATTATAAGTATATTTATTAGAAAAAAAATCATTTTTATAAACATTTTCACCAAATTAAAAAAATTAACTTCACCATCGATTAAAACCAACTTATTAATTAATTTACAAATCATACTTTGACAAAATTAATAACAATCAACTTTTATAATAATTTATATAAATTAATTTTAACTTTCAAATTTTTGATTTATATTTTTAGTTTTTTTTATTATTGAAGTGTTTCTTAAAAATAAGTTTGTCTAGAAAAAATGTATCTAATAATTACAACCTTCATCTTAAAGATTGTTAATCCTAGATTACTTAGGCCATTTTATGTCTAAGCAAATATTTATTGCATTCAAATGACTTCAATGATTGAGAAATTTGTATTTGGATAGGAAATTTTAATATTTAAGGAAATTTGAAATAGTTAAAATTTAAGTTGATATATTTATTTTTATATTGTACATGTTTAATTTACTTTTTGACCATATTATTAATGTAGATTAATTATTATTGAAAATAACGATTAATATCAATACACTTCTAGCGTACATAAGTACATTTTTCTAATATAGTTTAAATATTTTATTAGGATAAGTTAATTTAACCTTTTTAAATTTTAAATTTGGATAGAATAATTTATCGTTTATTATATATAATTTAAACCTGAAATTTTAATAACAAGCATTAATTAATTTAAATACTTAATTAAAAAATACATATGTATTAGAAGAAAAGACGTTATGCGTATATCTTTTTCTAAACCTCTAAGCAACCATTTTATCAAACTAATTTTAACAGTTTTAAAACTAAAGAAAAACTATCAAAGAACTTATTTGGGTTATTAATGCTCGTTTTGAATTTAAATTTTTAAATAGCTCTAAAACCGATAAAAAAAATAGACCAAACATAACGATTCCTTCCTTACATCACAAATCTCCGGAAGCATCGCAGAGTTGCGTGGGATAATTTTTATTTAGATAAATTGCTTGTGCAATATTTGTAATATGAGATTTGGGCTATTTAAAATGGCCCAATACCCGATGTGGATATTTAATGAGGCCCAGCTAATATAATCGCCCAGATATTCAATAAATATTTATAATAGTAATATTAATATAAATTGTCAATAAACCAAAAATCGTTTGTATGAGTAAACTTAACTCTAATTTTTTAAGCAAGACTGAAATTCATGTTTCATGGATAAAATAATTATGATTAGAAAAGAATATCCTATAAAATTAGTCAGTCATTTCTTTTATAAAAAATAATCATCAATAAAATTTATAGGTACTTTTACATCAATAATGATAGGACTATCTTAATAAGAATAAGTATATTTTTGGTTTTATTATTTTTTAACTTGTTTTATTTATTGTATTTGTAAATTGATTAATTTAGTTCATTAAATATATATTATTTTTTTATCTAAATTTAATATTTTATAATAATTTGTTATCGTCTTAAAATTTATAAAGTGATTAAATTAATAAAATCTATAATTTTAATGCTTTTATATTTAAATTTAATAAAAATTTGGTAAAAAAATAAATTCAGTTTTTTTAAAATCTAAGAACCAATTAATAAACTGTTTTAACAAAAGTTAATTTTTTAATATAGTAAAACATAAAACAGAAAACATATTTTATTAGATCAAATAACATACATGCAAATAAGAAAAATATTAAGCAGACAAAATGAACATATTTTATTAGATCAAAGATCATATTACAAGGTTGCTTTATAGGGTTGCTATTTATATAAGTAACAAAAGGTAAATGCATAACAGAAACAGAAAAAAGAAAAAAAAAATTATTTTTCTAACTTTGACTTAATACTCAACATGCCTCCTTAAGTCAAAGTGTTATTTATATTAACAACTCCAATAACATCTCTTAACCAAATGAATCTTTAAACTTTAAAAGCTTTAGTGAAAGATTTGCAAGTTGAATTTTTGACTTGCAATATTCAATGACGAGTTTTTCATTACAAACTTGATCACGAATGTAATGAAAATTGCGTCTTAATATGTTTACTCCACTCATGTGAAGCTGAATGTTTGACTAAATTTATTGTAAATTTATTATCCACTAAAAGCTTCACCTTACATGACAACTTCACCTTCAATTCTTGCAAAACTGCTTTCAACCATACTGCTTGACACGAAGCTTCTGATGCAAAAATGTATTCTCCTTCACATGAGGACAAAGCCACCATAGATTCCTTAGTTGAGTTCCATGAAATTAGAGCTCCTCCTAAGAAGAAAACATACCTTGTAGTGTTTTTCCTATCTCCTTTATCACCACACCAATATGAGTCTGAATATGCCACCAATTCCACTGTTGCAACTACTGTTTCAGGTTTTGGAAATAAAATTCCGCAGCCCACGGTACCATGAACATACCTTAGAATTCTCTTAGTTGCATAATGTGAGACTCCCTTGGATCTTGCATAAATCTGTTGATCAAGCCAACACTCACTAGTGGAAAAATATGATTTTATGACGATTTTTTATGATGGTTGTAATCCATCCGTCATAGTATATAGGGCGGTGACATTTTTGTAATAATATTATGAACTTTTTATGTCGGTTGTTATATAATCGACATGGTATGTGGACATCGGTTAAATTTTAATCGACATAGAAAATACCTTTTATGTCGATTAAAATTTAACTGACATAGAAAGTGAACTTTTTATGTCGATTAAATTTCAACAGACATAGAAAGTGAACTTTTTATGTCGGTTAAATTTCAACTGACATAGAAAGTGAACTTTTTATGTCGATTAAATTTTAACCGACATAAAAAGTGTATATTAAATCAAAAAAATTAAATATATAAGTATATAAATATATCAAAATATATAAATATATTCGTATTTATATATTTTGTATATAAATATAATTTATTTGTAAGTTATTTATTAGAATATCGTAGTAGCTTAGTGGTTGGAGTATCAGTCTTTAACTCCAAGGTACTAGGTTTGAATTTGTCCAATGACAAACTTCTAATAGATAATAAAAAGTCATACTTTCTATGACTCCTGTATCTATGTCACCTTTTTAACCGACGTAGAAAGCTCATTTTAACCGACATAAAAAGTCTTTTCTGCAGTAGTGACTATAGCTTAAATCGTATGACCCCTGTATCTATGTCACCTCTTTAACCGACGTAGAAAGCCCATTGTAACCGACATAAAAAGCCTTTTCTGCAGTAGTGACTATAGCTTAAATCAGGTCTGAAATTGCAAAGGTACCTTAAACTCCCTACAATCTTGTGGTAGTTAGTAGTATCTACACACTCTTCATCATTAACAGGTGTAAGCTTCTGTCCTGTCTCTGCTCGTGTTACTGCAGAGTTACTTTCCATCATCCGAACTTTGTTTGATGCATTATCATTCCATGCTTTGTAAACTCAATTTCGAGAAAATAATTGAGTTTAGCTAAGTCACTCATATCAAATTCGTTAAACATTTGAGATTTAAATACTTCTATCTGATTTGCACTACTTCCAGTTACCAGAAGATCATCGCACACTATCAACTTCTCACTTCTCAAGTCTGCATTCCAACACTTCACATACAGACCATGTTTAGATATGCATCTGTCAAACCTAATATGCTTCAAAACTTATCTATTCTTTGATTCCAAGCTTTAGGAGCTTGTTTCAGTCCATACAAAGCTTTTTTAAGCTTATACACCTTATACTACTGGCCTTTAATTTCGAAACCCTGTGGCTGTACCACAAACACTTCTTCCTCCAGATGGTCATTTAGAAATAATGATTTAACATCCAATTGATGCAGAAACCAACCAGCTTGAACTACGATTGATGCCACCATTTGAATTGTCTCAATCTTGGCTACTGATACAAATACTTCACCATAATCTACTCCATCTTGTTGTAGAAAACCCTTGGCCACAATTATGGCTTTATACCGCACCACTTCCCCTTGTGGATTTACTTTGACTTTAAACCCATTTCAAAGCAATGGGTCTTTTGTCATTAGGAGCATCAACTAATTCCCATGTTTGATTCTTCTCAATAAAGGCAATTTCCTCCTTCATATCCTTCCACCAATTCTCATCAGCTACTGTATCTTCGAATGTGAGTGGCTCAGCTTCAGCTATTAATGCAAAATGAATTAAATTGCCTTTAGTCGTTACAACAGAATATATAAATACTTCATAATCCTGCAAGTGTATTGGTCTTTGCACTGCTCTTGCTGATCTTCTCATCAAGCTGCTCCTGGTTATCATCACTCCTCATTGATACTTCCTGATTTTCAACACTTAGTTCACCTGCTGGAGAATCCACATCCAACATAATTCTGGTATGAGATGTCTCGTGTGATGCTGACCCCCAATTCCAGCTTGAGTTTTCATCAACAATTACGTCTCTGCTGAACGAGACTTTGTTATTCTCAGGATCCAGCAGTTTATACCCTCCTTTTGAGTTGTAACCAATCAAGATTAGTGGCACACCTTTATCATCCAACTTTCTTCTCAATTGATCAGAACAATTCTTGTAACATACAAAACCAAATATATTCAAGTGAGTAATGTGATTTTTTTTTCTTATTATTATTTATATAAGAGTAGCAGGTCAAATAAAGATATTACATATATGTAACAGTAATTTACATCACTATATATGTACAAAAGAAGAAAAATTTTTATTTATTTTTTATTCCTTTTATTTTTACTACAATTATACAAATATCTATATTGTCGGTGGAAACAAATAATTAAAGAGTTTTAGTAAATGGTAGGAGACATACAAAAGGTAATTACTACTGATCCATCTAACATAATGAGATTTCCTATATCATATGCAAATATTAATATTGATAATCTTGTCCCTTTAAAAGTAATTGAGTTGTCAATAACATTCGTGTTCCAAGTAATTACTGAAAAGAAGGCAATGATGCTTGCAGAAAAATAATTTAGAATATTTGGCGGCTCCATTTACTTAAGTTGTTATTTAAATAAAACATGCACAAAAGATCACAATAGGGAGTGAGAACATTTATCATTTACAATAATATAATCTTATAACATATATATATATATTTCAACTTTCTCAACACATTCTATTTTATGAAGATTTAAATTAATTTTGTAGTGACTAGTCAGGATAAATGAACATAATTTTAATCACTCTCTTAGTGATATTTACTCATTTAAATCCCCAAGGTTCAATCTCTATCTACAATATCATCAAATCTTCATAAATAAATATTATTATTTAAAAATAATTAAATAATATAAATATAAATTAATAAATAAAATTGGTGTATAACTAGAGATAAAATAAAATAAACAAACAGGACTAGTACATAACTGGATATAATTAAAATATGACCAGTACATAACCTGGAGATAATTAAAATAGGACCAATACATAACTGAAAATAATTAAAATAGGATCAGTGGAAGACTAGAGAATAATAAATAAACATAAGGTAAGACTAGTACGTAGTTAGAGATAAATAAACAAGTAACTAAATAAATAAAATGAGGTTAGAGACACCTCACTCCACAACTATAATAAAATAAATTTAATGATAATATTCTCCTCCCCTATCTCAATATTGCAGATGATACAGTAAAATTTGTTTCCAAGTTGTTTCTCTTCTCTCCCTCTCTCTTTTCTTCTCTTCCTTTTTCTTTTCCTTCTCCCTTTCTTACCTTTCTCCCTTCTTCTTTTTTTTTCACCACCCCCACTCCTTTATATAGGAAGATTTTTACTTTTTTTTTTTCATTAATGATTCTTATCTTCTTATTAAATTAATAATTTTTTTTTAAGTCTTGGTTAAAATCTTATCTATTCTTGTACAAAGAGATAAGAATGTTATCTTCAATTTTTTTTTCTTTTTATATATTAATGATAATAATAATAATTAATTCATATTACATTTTATTTTTAATAGTATATAATAACTATTATTATTATTAATTTCATATATATATATATATTAATTTACCTATAATATTATTTAATACATTATATTTAAAGAAAATTTAACATAAATTATTTTTCATATGTTATAAGTAACATTTGGTTTCATCCCACTCCATGTCTCCTCAGGGGTTACTCCATTTAGCCTTTTGGTTGGAGCTCTATTCAAAACATAAGTGGCAGTCATAACTGCCTCACTTCACAGGTAACTTGGTAGACTTTTGCTTTTCAACATGCACCTAACCATGTTAAGTAGTGTTCTGTTTCTCCTCTCAGCAGTGTCATTATGCTGAGGTATATAGGGGGTATGACTTTCTGCACGATTCCAATATTCTCACAAAATTCACGAAACTCTTATATTTAATTGCAACCCGCTTTGCCTTTCAACCAAACACTTAAACTTCTTATATGTTTCCAGTGCTTCATTCTTCCTCTTGAGCAAAAATGTCCACATTTTTCTGGTCAAATCATCTGTAAAAGTCAGAAAATATCTGGTCAAATGATGAATATATTTTGTCTGTTTAGTATTTTTTTTTATTTACATATATGCTCTCTTATCTAATATGGTATTTAGAGCAATGTTTTGATTGAAAGAATTATGAAGATTTGGTGAGGTTAATTTCTCGTGAGGTGATAATTTTTTTTTGGAGCATTAGACCAATAGGTTTAAGAAGTGTGTCGGATAAGAGGTAAATCCAAACGTCAGAATTGGTTCTTGTGTTATCAAGAAATTGCAAAGAAGAATTTGGTTGATAATGCTAATAAGAAAGTTGCAGGAACATATCTGAAATAAGGAGCCTTATACAAGGAGGGAGGGTTGCAGGTATTTGTGGCAAGAAAAATCAAAATGATATAATATGAATATATTTTGTTTGCTTAATATTTTTCTTATTTGCATATATGCTCTCTGATATAATATATTTAACTCTTCAAAAGCATAAAACATATGTATAAGTTGGCAATGGTAAAATGTTTGGACTTTTAAATTTGAATTATGTACGGTGGAATGCAATAATTGAGTTTTATTTGAGTGTTTTTACTTTAATTTAAACAACTAATAGAAACATTAACGAAAATGTTTAGACGCAATAATGGCGTAGACCCAAAACAATCGAATTGGTCCAACTTAACTTAATCTAACCCAAATATAATAGGGTATTGGTTTTATAGTTTCTTCATGCACATGAAAATCATCGTGTTTTTTATCTTTAAAGAAAAAAAATTTAGAATATATAAAAATTTCATTAAATATATAAAAAAACTAAATTTTAAGGACAATGAAAATAATCTTCACATAATTTTTTTTCACAAATATCTAAATCATATTTTTTCCACATCCAACCTTCTCTACAAATTCTCCCGAATATCCTTCCAAAATAGTCTCAATTAAAGCCAATCAATTTTCTAAAATCCTCTTTAATTCTATTATTTTATTTTATAAATAAAAAACTATGTGAACCGACAAAAAGGTTAAGAGACCGACTCGATACAAGGTTTCCGATTGACATCTGGTTTATTGTCGTGACGGTTACTGGGGACGGTGTTTTTGACGTGGCCAGGCCACTACGTAAAAGGGTCTGAAGAAGAATAAAATATGGTGTGATGTATGGAGCAGCAACTTTTGTATAAAGAATTGAGAGGAGTGAGAATATGTGCATTATTAGTAGTAAATGTTAAATTAAATAACCCATGTAATTTTCCCCACTAACGTTAATTGGAATTAAAAGCAGCATTAACAATTAAGTGGCTAAATAAAGATTTTAATAATAAAAACATAATTCAAATTAAAAAATTGAACAAAGAGTGGAAGGAAAAGAGTAACTGAACTTATTATTGAGTGACGAAAGAAGCAAACATCTGCACATGAATTAGCTCTTACAAAGAGTACAGGGTTCCCGAATCATAATTATTAGTGTTCAATAATTAATCTATACTTCAACTAACTTCGGTAAGGGTCTAATATTCTGCTTCAGTATTGTTCACAAGTGTTGTTTTGTGCTGAAAGTATTTCCAAAATCCAAAACCCAAGCAAAATCAAGTGTTTCAGTACCTCACGATCTTTCAAGAACCCTAGTCTCTACACAAACCGCATTCACTCACTTCCTCTGAAGCTGCTTCGTAGGATCGAGCAGTTTCAGTTTCAATGTCGATGCACAATGAAGTCAAATTCAATTGAGCTCGATTTCGAGGTCTGACTCTTCAATCATGTGGAATTCCTTCTGGAGATCAAGAGATCGTTTCTCCTTGGACCAACTCAGGTCACTACCCTATCTTCACTCACTTCATTTCGATATAATTCCCTCAAGTTATTATCAATTGCCAATTCTGATTCTTGAAGAATCTTGGCTTACTAGTCAATCAGCTGTGTGCTGTAGATATCTTATGGAACTGGAGCCTTAGGTCACTTCTATTTGAACGGATTTTTTAAAATGAACAATTGATTATTGTCTAACTGCGTAATGGTTTCCACTATTTAGGTACTTAACCGACCAATTGACGAAGGTACAAATTATTAACGAGGTTAATGAGGTAAGAATATAATTAGCTCGTCTTTGCTGTCTACTTTCCCTGATATGTTCTTCACGGTTTTCCTAATTTTCTTGATTGTGTTATGTGTGGAAGGGTTTTATTATTGAGGCACTGAGATCAATTGCAGAATTGATAACATATGGTGACCAACATGACCCGAGTTTTTTTGAGTAAGGTTCCTTGGTGCTCATGGTTGTTATTGGCATATTTTTATTTTGCTGGGTATTTATTGTGTCCTAGTTTGTGACAGATTCTTCATGGAAAAGCAAGTCATGGGCGAATTTGTACGTGTTCTGAAACTTACCAGGACTGTGAGCGTTCCGCTTCAGTTGCTGCAAACAGTGAGCATTTTGGTCCAGAACCTAAAAAATGAACATGCTATATGTTAGTCGATGTGGAGTATTGACTTTCTTTAGTTTCTCAGTGACGTGTACAAATGTTGCGGGTTAATTATCTTCTTTGGGTTTTTTCTTTTTCTTTTTTGCAGACTATATGTTCAGTAATGAACATATAAATTATCTGATAACTTATTCGTTTGACTTTGGAAATGAAGAGCTACTATCGTACTACATATCCTTTTTAAGGTTCGTTTTGACCTTTAAGTTATTTCATTTATTGAACTGGTGATTGATGATTTCATTCATAGAATCTGTTTTCTGGTTTGTTCACTTCCCATCTCATTTGTATAATATTGCTTATCAGTTTTCTGTTAAACGTATTTTGTTTTTTGAAGAGCAATAAGTGGAAAATTGAACAAGAATACAGTTTCACTGCTTGTGAAGACTCATGGTGTAAGTTTGCTGTTTTCTTTCGTATTCTAATGTATTTAAATTATAATAACACTTAAGATAGGCTAAATGGTTGTCTTCAAAACCATTGGTTAGCGGGTCTGATGTTCTTGACATTAGAATTGTAAAGGAGACCATATTTGAGTGGGGTTTCCTAGCTGTTTGCTCTCGAGTGGTGATTTTATCAGGTGGATTAATGATACTGGTTTTTGTACTTTGAACAAAACTTTATTAAAATTTCTTGATTAAGAGAAAGATAAGAAAGGAAGGAGGAGAAGTAGATCTACAATAAAAACCTGTTATATTTTCCATGTGGATGACTTGGACCGGGAAGCCTGTGGGAGAGTTGTTTGTCTTTATTGTCCAAATCTTGTGAGATCATTAATTTTGTTCACATATTCATAGTTAATCATTTGTATCTATTTATTCTTTCAAGTATAGTTTTTTTTTTCTTTTGGTTGTGGAGGATGTTATTCTGCTTTTCGTTTTTGGGTTATCCAAATCCAAATGTGTTCACTGTTTCTATCTATCTATCTATCTATCTATCTATCTATCTATCTATCTATGTGGTTAGGATGAGGTTGTTTCATTTCCGCTGTATGTTGAGGCCATACGCTTTGCTTTTCATGAAGAGAGCATGGTTCGCACTGCAGTACGTGCTGTGACCCTTAATGTCTATCATGGTGAGATTTTATTCTATTACATAAGCCATCTTTTGTAGGTTTTTTTTACTCCACGATGACACAGATTCAGTTTTTAAGCTGACAAAAGTATAATTTTCTAATACTATTGTTGTACAATTTCCAGTTGGAGATGACTCTGTCAATAGATATATAACCAGCATTCCTCACAAAGATTACTTCTCAAACCTGATTTCATTTTTTAGGAAGCAGAGCATGGATTTAAATAAACGGCTTTCTGTTACACAGCTGTAAGCAATTTCTTTTCTCTCGTGTGTGAACACATATATTAAGATTCCCTTGTGCCCTGAACAAGTAACTGTGGTTCCTGAATACTGAGACAGAAATCCGGGCCCAGATGCAATCTCTGCAATTATTGCTGCAGTAGATGAAATTGAGGATAATCTGTACTACTTCAGTGATGTTGTGTCTTCTGGAATTCCTGATGTTGGGAGGCTAATTACAGATGGCATTATGATGATTTTGATATTTCCATTACTTCTTCCTTCCCTGAGGGTCTTGCCTAATAATGTATGAACTTGACTTTATGGCATTGTCACTTCATTTTGAATCTACTTTTGTCTTTAAAAATTTTCGAATAGATTTTGATTCTTTTATGCAACTTGTCTATTATTACAGGACATGCAAGATGGTGTTGTCCCTTCTTTGTACTTACTTTGTTGCATCCTGAGGATTGTCAAAATCAAAGATTTGGCAAATACCATAGCTGCTGCTCTTTTTTATCCCTTAGAGGCCTTTACAAAGAGTTCTTGGGGTAAATTTGATTGCTTTATATCTGATCATGGTTTCACATCTGAATGCCAAAGACTAGATAGTGATGATCTTACCAAGTGCGATACAAGACACACAATGGTTAATATTCCATATTCTTTTAGTTTTCAGGTTTTGATTCAGATGCTGTTCTAGTGCAAAATGATTGTACCAGTTCAAATTTGTCATTAAGGTAAAAACCCCATTTTTTTACACACTTATTGTGTTTTTTCTTACTATTTGTAACAAGTTAGATATAATATTTTCTTTTTGTATTTCTGTTTATCACCAGAATTGGAAACATTAATCAATATGTAATGCAAGCTTAAATTACCTAACTGTAAGTTATTCAAGTGAAATATGTAATACTGTTTGCTATCCAAAATAGAAAGGAAAATGACAGCCCCTGGCTTCCTGCACATCCTTCTAGTGTTGCCTCAAAATTGAAACATGTTTCAACAAAATATTTGGTAGTATTGGAGTCAAACTACCAAAGTATTAGAGAGACTAACAGGATTTCTCATGATGTTGCTCTGATATCATTTTAGAATATAGAGAAATTGTATTGCATTTTTGATAATCAAAAGCCACAGTGAAGTCAGCTATATAAATGATCTAGAGAGACTAACAGAATTGTAATTGACTAAGAAGAAGATCCTAACTACCTATAACTGTCAAAAGCTTAACAGAAAAGAAGGGATCTATTTACAATAGGAGAAAACTATACTCCAATCCAATGGGTAGTAACTTGGGTGTTTATATATTAAATCAATATTTTTGATGTCTTCTAATAGTGTGGTTGTTCTACTTTAATTTGAGAGTTAAGCTTTGTTTACAGGAGGTCTTTTGCATTTTTCGCATAATGACTTCTATGATTGATGTAGGGAGGTTTTGCTTGCATATATAACAAAAGGAAATGATATCTTGGTTTTGGGTTCTTTGAGTGTTCTTGCTATTCTGCTGCAAACTAAAGGTTGTCTCATTGATTTTTTTTATTTTTTTTTAACCAGTGCATTGTTTTCTGTTTACTTAGTATTTCTTGTTCTGTAGAACTTGACGAATCAATGCTCTATTGGCTTGGAATTCTTCCACAACGGAAACAACATAAGAAACTGTTATTGGTATGCTGTATTCTTCCATTTTGATCTTCCACAATGGATACAACACTGACTTGATATACGTACAGTGAATATAATAGACAGTTTCCTAATTACAACAGTATCTTCTTTATACATTGAACCTAGACATTTACACTAAATGTATGCAAAACAATATACAATTAACTTTTCTTCAAGTTGGGGGAAAACAGGTTGCATGTGCTAGGCTTGTTACAAAGAAACTATAAAGCACATCAATTCGGTTCTGATGAATTGGTCTACTGACATGCTATTTGATTGGCTTTGCATATTTGTGCAGCAAGCTTTAGTTGGTGAGGGTTCAGGTGAAGAACAACTTTTTTCATCCAAAAGTAGCTTGACTAGGGATGGCATTGGTACTGATGTCAATGTATATCATAACAAGATCAAGGTTTGGACTTCCATCTTTTCTTCAGCAAGTGATGATTTATTCAATATACACAACCAATATTTATTTAGATTTAAGAATCTCTATTTCTGATGGTTGACTTTTTTAAGTTTAACATGTTTCACAGGAGCAGTATGGAGTATCTTTTCTGCCTTCTAATGTGGTAATAAGTCCTCATGTACATAGATTTCAGGTAAATGTTTGTATATAGTAGAATCTTGCTGGTATACTGTTTTTTTAGTTTAGTTTCTCTATACCTCTTGAAAGTCTCTTATTGCAATTAGTAGGTCTGTCTTTTCATTTAAAATTATGGAACTGTAACTGTTAGGCTCAATGGGAAAAATCAAGGTCAGAGTAACATTAATTATCAAAAAATGATACTGCTGCTTCTGATAATAGGTTTCTAGAAGGAGCCTAGTCATCAACAATTTGTTTAAGCAAATAAAAAAAGCTCGTCTCCACTCTATTTTATTTAATATTGCAATCTTCTATTTTGTTCTTTTCTCAAGATTCTGTTGCGCAAAGCTGTATTCCTTTTATTTGACATATAAAAAACTTTGTGATGAAAAGGTTGTATATATGTGGATCTCATTTTTCTGATGAAATGCAGAGTGAATGAATACATTTTCCCTCTACAACATGTTCTCTCACTCAGTTTTTGTTTTATTATGGTATCAGAGCTCAAAAATTCAGAGCTCTAGTGGCTACATTCAGCAATGACTGACCCCACTCAAGATACCTCTTCCCCATATTATCTACATCCCTCAGAAACACCAAACCTTACCAAACCTTACCGTTACCTCCAATATTCTTGAAAGAAAAAACTATTACCAGTGGTCTTTCAGTTCGAATGAGTCTCATATCCAAGAACAAAATTGATTTTATTGATGGAAGTATATCAATCTCATCCCGCACAAGTGCCCTTTTCTCAGCATGGAAAAGGAATAACAAGATGCTTGTTTCCTGGATTCACAAATTTCTATCACCCACCATCTATCAAAGTGTCATATGGATGGATACTACCTTTTCCATATGGAATGATCTTAAGGAGAGGTTCTCTCAAGGAGATATGTTCAGAATTTCAGATTTACAGGATTGGTTTTCTCTTTTAGGCAAGGAGAATTAGCTGTAATAGATTATTTCAGGATGAACTAGATGTTTTTCGCCCTTTATCACCTTCCGCTTATGATATCAAATGTACTTGTAATGCTTCAATCAGCAATGAAAAATATGGATTCCAAGACCAAGTCATTAAGTTCCTCAGAGAATTAAATAATTACTCTACTGTGAAGACTCAAATCCTTCTTATAGATCCTCTCTTCCATCCCTTAATCATATTTTCTCTCTTGTTATAAGAGAGACAAGTCTTTGGTGAGTCAAAAACCATGACAGTTGTTGGGAGAGGAGGAAATTTCAGAAACAACAATGGCTAAAATGGTGTTTCTAATGGATCTGGAAGAGGTAACACACCTCGATAGAAAATTAGTTTTGGTGGAGGGAATAACACCAAAGTATGTGGTCGTTGTGGCAAAACAGAGCATACATTTGACACATGTTATAGAAAACACGGGTTTCCTCCACATTTCAAGTTCAAGAGTCAGAACAAATATCTGAATCTTGTGTATTTCAACGGTGATGAGCACAACATTCAAGGGTCTAAAGCAATATGCAAGCACAACAGTTTGGTTTGACTTTAGAACAGTATCAAGGACTATTAGCTCTTTTACAGCAGTCACAAAATAGGAGAAGTGTTACAAATCAAGTTTCTGTCACTCTTTCAACATCCTCTGGTCAGAATAAGTCTCCATGTGATGTTAATAACACTCTTCAATTTTTCAGTTCTAGGGTACTTGAGAGTGGAGCTACTGATCATATATGGTCATCTTTATCCTATCTCACTTCCTTTCATAAAATTAAACTTCTACATGTCAGGCTACCAAATGGAAACAAAGTCAGCCAATTATTCTGGTAGTGTTTTTTTTATCTAAAACCATGTCATACATCTCTATATTTTCTGTTTCACTTTTAATCTTTTGTCACTAACAAGATTGATTGAATTTTTGTCTTGAACCCTCACCTTTGATTCTACTCATTATTACATTCGGGACAAGAATTCATTGAAGAAGATTGGTTCATGATAACCTTTATATATATACTAGGTGTCTTCTTATCAAAACTACATTAGGCTTCAAAGCCTTCTCATCACCTTGTGAATGCTGTTAATTTGCTTCTGTTGATCTTGAGATTCTATGACACTTTAGTTTAGGACATACTTCAAACAAATGTATATAATCAAAACAAGTTTTCTGTATGTTAAGTATGTCAAATCCTATGTCTGTGATGTGTGTCATTGTGCAAAACAAAAACAGCTTGTGTTTCTCATTAGTGTTTCTAAATCTGTTGAATGTTTTGATCTTATACATGTTGATCTTTGGGATCCAACCTCAATACCTTCTATTCATGAACATAAGTATTTCTTAACCATTGTAGATGATCATGCGAGGTACACCTGGATTTTTCTTTTAAAACAAAAATCAGAAACAACAAAAATAATTCAAAATTTTATTAATTTAATGAAAACACAGTTTGAAACCAACATAAAGGTTATTGGAAGTGATAATGCCATTGAATTCTTTATGACTGACTTTTTTGCTAGCAAAGGAATTTTACACCAAACTTGTTGTGTCAATACCCCTCAACAAAACAACATAGTAGAAAGAAAACATGGTCACTTGTTGAATGCAGCTAGAGCTCTCATGCTGTGTTACATGCTGCATACATCATAAACATGCTTCCCACAACTGTGTTAAATTACTCATCTGCACACTAAATTCTTTTCAAAACTCAATCCAATTTTTCACAGTTAAGGGTTTTCAGGTCTTTGTTTTTCTTAGCACCTCTTCAATAATAGAAATAAATTTGATCCAAGGGCTTGTAAATGTGTTTTTCTTGATTTTAAAATTGGAACAAAGGGATATATTGTCCTGAACACTCAAACCAGAGAATTTTTTGTGTCTAGCGATGTTATTTTATTTTATATGAGCATGTTTTCCGTATCAGAAAACTCAAGAGAGCAGCAACAGTGAAATTGACAGTCCTAGCATTGATGAGGAGAATTTATCTAGTTATGACCTTGACCACAACTGATACTTGTCCTTTAAATCCTGCACATTCTTGCACACCTAAGAACAATCACTCTGATAATACAGAAACTTCACCAAAAATCCGTGATCAAGAAAATCAAAGTGACACCCCATCTAGTTGTAGAAATATCAGGACAAGAAGACCCGCAGATTATCTAAGGGTTATAGTTGCAATTTTAATTTTACCAATAATTCTTCTCACATTAAGTATCCATTATCTTCTATCAAGTCATTATCCTCACAAATTGAACTGAGTTCCTAATCAGAAGCTCTAGAGAGTGACTGCTGGAGGAAAGCTTTCAATCTGAGACATCTGCTTTGGAGTCAAATCAAACTTGAGATATTACATATCTGCCTAAGGACAAATACTATATTCAGAAGCTCTTGCGAGTCATAATATTGCAATATTCTTTTTTTGTCATTTTTTTTAGATTCTATTGCCCAGCTGGATTCCTTTTATTGGACATATAACAAATTCTGTTAAGAAAATGTTGTATATATAGGGATCTCATTTTTCTGCTGAAATGCAGAGTGAATGAATACATTTTTTTCCGTCACACATTATCTCTCACTTTTTAGTTTTTGTTTTATTATTGAATCTGAGAGCATCATGTGAAAAACTTTTAGAATTTCAAAGTAAAATTAAAGAGCTACCAGACTTTTTACTGTTAACTGAGGATAAATGGTTATTGTTTATTTGGTAGTATGCGAACACATGTGTACGTCCCCGTGTGTTATAAATTAGTTTGATAAATTTCACTGAATTTAATCTAACATGTATTAGTAATTATCGGGGACCAAATCCTAACACCAAGTAAATATTACCTTATGACTTAAAGGTCAAGAGTTCAAGGTCCCTCACCTCACTAGGTGGAAATCTCATGCACTGGATTGGCCTTGCCCTTTTATATTAGTGTACCTTTTAGAAGACTTCATCCCAAATGTAATGCCTTTATAGGTGTTCAAACTGTCTCTTGTTTGGGCTTTTAAGGATAAAATGTTACTGTATCATTTTCATTTTCTTAATACTTAAAAATCCATTTTTGGTGCTACAAGCATTGTCCAAAATTACTATTCTCTATTGTCTGTTTTCTGATGGATGTTTTTTCCTCTTTTGAAAGAAATTGAAAGTCAACATATAGTTTGTTGTGTTTGGGTTTAGTAATTATATACGCTTTGTTCTGTTTTTCAGGTCATTGATGCATTAGTAAACCTCTGTTGTCGTCCTAATATATCTGCAGAGATACTGTGGGATGGTGGTTGGCTTTTGCGCCAGTTGCTTCCTTACAGTGTGTCAGAATTCAACAGCAATCACCTTGAATTACTGAAAGTAAGAACAGATGAGGCTTTTCTAGCAATCCCTCGAGAACTGAATACATTCTCTTGTGATCCTGTTATGTTTACAAAAATATCACATTAATGACATGATTTTATTAAGGCAATTAGAGAATACGATATTATTCTCAGTCCTCAAAATTAGTGTTTATCCCTTTCCCCAGACTCCAACCTCTTCTTGTACCCTTCTCCCATAATGCCCTCTATAACTAAGACATGTTGCCAAATTCCAATTACAGAAAGAAAATTGCATCACTGTTCTCACCTTCTATAATGTATTTCCATTTAGGTGGCTCAGTACAATCCAGGTTCGCAATTCATTCCTCATCTGAACACTATACATCATTCAGTCAATGATTTTTATTAATATCAATTTAGCAGAGATTTTGAGGAAGCTGGGTAATTTGAGATGAGATATTAGTACGGAATTACATAAAAATCGAACATCCTTTGCATGTTTGGTCATGGAATCAAAATTTTATTATTTCTCAATTATACAGATATTCTAATAATTTAAATGGTTAACAGTCAACTAATACATAAAATACATGGGTATAATTGTATGGTTATGAATTTAACATTCCCAATGGAGAGTCCCCTTGAAAGTGCCTGAAGGATATCTAAGTTCAAAGAAAGGTTATATTAAAGTCAAAACTATGGATAAGAAAGTTGATGTTGAAGAAATAATACAAAATTGAAACAGAAAATAAGAAAATATTTGAAAATTTCTTAATTCATTTGCTTATTGTCTTTGTAGAAATAGTAAATGGGTTGTTTGAAAGATTGTACTTTTTGATAAATCATGCCTTTGTTCATGAATAGTCACATTAGTAGGCTACGATTGTAAATTGAATATGTACCAAGAATGCAAAAGAGATTTAATAGAAAGAATCATAAAGAAAAATGAAAATGTTTAGCAGTCCTACTAGTATCATCTGCACCATTTTCATCCCCTAATGCAATTATTTCAATATTCTTTTCTGATACAGGTATCGTACAATAATTATGCTTCAGCTCTTGTAGAGGAGGTTAGAGGTATTTGGTCCGACTTCCTTATTTCTGTTCTCTGTGATGAATGGAGAAAGTGCAAGAGAGGTGATTTTTTATATCAGATATTTTGTTGTGAGAGATTTACTTATGTTCTTGAGCAAGAAAATTTTTCTACCTGTAGCAATGGAGTCTTCATCTCCTCGGAAAGAACCAAGTTGCGTACTTTTGCTACTGTGGAAGATTGCTTCAGACGGTAAGCTTGTACCTGTTTAAATTCATTTTTCCTTCGGATGGAAGAGTTACACTCCCTTTTAAGTGTTCCCTCTGACTCTTGTCCCTGCAGGTTATATTACAGAGGGGTCATCCTTTGCTGCTGGAAAAAGAATGCATGAGTTGGTGAAGGTCTGTACTTCCTATTCTTCCCCCCTCTCCCAACAGACATTGTTTAAAAAATGCAATGTGGCATAAAAAATGTGAATTGATTCTCAATTCAGATTCTTAATGGATAGCCGAGTGATGTGTACCTTCATACGATGAAAAGATTTATGTTGTTATTTTCCCATTTAGGTATTTGTACTACTGCACCAGCTTCAAATATTCACTCTTGGCAGAGCTTTATCTGAGCAAGCACTGATTTACCCTCCTGGTGATCTCCCTGCAAATTGCCGTGCCCGAGGTTCTGGGCTTGGTGTGTCAGGCCCAAAGGCAGGAACTGAAGTCAGCCTTGGTCAGTGATCTGAACTGCAATTTCTTCTATTCTCTACAATGGTTTTACTTAAGCCAAGGTTTATGCTTTGCTTTAGGATGGACAAAAGAGTAAAAAGTAGGAAGAGGAGAACGAAGGAAAGTGGGGGAGGGTAGAAAGAAAAAGAGGGAGGACAAAAACCATCTCAATTGTAATCCCAGCTGCAAAACATATTCTGAGAGCCCGACACAAGTATATAGCCAAACTTAATAGTCTAAGCAATCAAATAGTAATAAATAACTATCCAACTTTATACCAATTAATGAGAAGACAAAGTGACAACAAAGAAAGTAAGCAGGTGGTAGACATAGTCATGAGTGACTTAGAGAGGCTGGTGTCCTGTGTTTCATGTTTCGTGCTCTTACTCTCTGATTTTGTCCTTTTTTGTTTAGTTTTTGAGGATACCCTATCCTGTTGTTTTATATCTCCTTTTCTTTCTTAATAAGTTCTATTGTATCAAATTAAAGTAACATTGTCGTTACTGCTTGTTTTGAAGTGTCTATAGTTGACATTGGCCATGTGTGAAGATTTTCTCTCTCTGTACTTGTGTACTTCTGAACATGGGCCAATCCGTAGTGATTTAGTGCATATAGCAACTGATTATGTTACAAAATATTATGTGGAAGGAATGATTTTGGGACTAAAGTGGAAAAATGTATTGTAAACCTGTCTTGTCATTATCACAGATTAAAAGGTTACTTGAACCACATACTTATTGATTTCTTGCAATAAACCTGATAGCAGGTAGCTAACGAGTAAATTCCACCTATTTGAAATTTGAAGAAAATGTTGGTGTCTTCTAATTAATAATTATTAATCATTACAGTTTCCTTTAGTTTTTTTTTTTCTTGGTGGGTCTTTTTGATACTATATGTATTTAGTGTTTTTCTTGTTTTAGGTTGTGTTACTCGTGATTCCTCTGTGGCCTAAAGAGGAGAGCTACATCATGCTATTATCTTTGGTCTGCAATCAACTGATTTGTTAAAATTCTCTTATTCCTTTTCCTTTTTCAGGCAATGCCCTACCTTGTAGGATTGCTTTCGAGAGGGGAAAAGAGCTCCATGTTTACTTTCTAGCAATCTCTTTAGGAATATCTGGGTGGCTCGTTCTTGCGGAAGAATTGCCACTGAAGAAGTCTCATGGAGTGGTTCGGTCTGTTGCTCCTTTGGCTGGGTGCAATGTATGTATACTTCTCTACCTTTGAATCTTAATCTTGAGTTAAGTTTATTTGATTATCTGACAATTATGATGCAAAGTCATTTCTAAAAAATAGAATAAAGCATTTAATGGAAAATTTATTTTCAGCTTAGGATAAATGATTCACAATTTGTTGATGAATTAATGTTTATTGACTTAAAATCTACAACGCTGGCTTATGTTTTAAACTTGAATTATTTTGCCAAAAGTTCTTTTGTTTTTCTTAATTTTCTCATTTTCTTCTGTTGGTTAAGATACAAAGCCAACAGTTAATTTAATTTGAAAAACTCTGCTATGATTATTTTTACGCTGATTATAAATAATCTTACCATCAAAATTGTCCTCGTTGTTATAGCCCAGGATTGATGATAATCATGCAACGTGGTTACACTTGCGGATTCGGGGATCCTCTTTACCCTTTCTAGATCCTGTCCAATTCAAAGACTATGGGAAAAAGAAAGCAAAAGTTTCGGTAGATGGCAGATGGACATTGGCGTTCAGAGATGAAGAGACTTGCAAGTCTGCTTTTCTCATGATTGTTGAAGAAATCAATTTTCTAAGTAATGAGGTTCATAGAAGACTAAAACCATTGCTCAACCTTGAAACTGAGATAGATTTATCAGGTTCGTCTGTGTGTGTTCTGGAGGATACCTCTCCGTATAGAACACGCCCCAATTAATTTTTACACCCTTTTTATATACCTCCAAAAAATATATTTTCGATTAGTAGTAATTGGTTTAGTTTCATTCTTTTATATACTAGCTCTTCGTCAAGTTTTCCAACATATGTAAATATAAGGAACCTCGTTAAGAAAGCTTTTCCTACTCTGTTATTTTTATTGTTTGGGGTTTTTTTTGTATAGATGTATTGACGCTAATTGTACTTGAATTTATTTATTTTTTCTAATTATAAGGGTTATCAAAATAGACTGAGTCTAAGTTTATTAAAAAATATATATTTAGATAACCTGTCTATTTTAACAGTTTTACCAAATATTCTGAGGTGGATGGCTTGCGTTGTGCAGTGAGTTAATACTCTAATTATTCGGTTATGCTATTACAAACTTTTATATTCTAGAGTTTTTTAAAAAGTTTTATGTTTTATATTTGCTTAATTTAGTCCATCTTCGAGTGTTATGCTAATGTGCCGATGTAAGAGAGTTTAAAAAAAAGTAACAAATTTTTATAGGCTGGTGCATGAGATCGGGTTATGTAGCTGGATTTTTTCAACTATTTTTTAACCTTCCCCAGTTTCTTTTACTAGTCTTAATTAATTAATTAATTAATTCAATCAAAGAAATTAAATAATGTAGTCAATAGCCTTAAATATATATATATATATATATATATATATATATATATATAAAATTATTTCTAATGTTAATTAGATGTAGTTTAATTACTTTCATGTCTCTTATCTTAGTATATTTTCTGTTTTAATTTTAATTGGCTATGCAAATGAATAGTCAAGGTTGGGTTACAAAAATATTTTTATTCAATACATAATTAGACTTTTAAAAAGCTTCAAACATTAATTATTTTATTTATTAAATTTTCAAGATTACTTTATTAATTTTTTTAATTAAAAAAATATTTTTTATGTAGTATGTTGAAGATTTGCCTACGTAATAATATAGTCTAGTCACGCATTGTTGATGCAATCGATTTGAGAATAACAACTTATTCGTGAAATAACAGAAGATATTGTAATTAATAATATTTAAAATATGAATATTTTAATTTTGAATTTATTCAAAAACATGTAATTTTAAGTGTAGCTGATGGATTGTAGATCTGGATTCAGACATTCTTAGTGATAACAACAGTTTCATTAACCTTCAATACATGTTATCTGACTGAGAACCATACCTTCGAACCCTCTCATCAATCCACTCTCTCATGTCCCGCAACACAAGGTTGGCAGACTCATCAGGCTCCCCCTGAATCAAGGAATGGTACATCCCATCATAAAGCTTCAACGTCTTATCCTCACTCGAAGCCTTCTCGTACAGCAGCTTGGACGACGAAGGACACGTAACGCCGTCAGCAGTTCCGTGAGCGGTGAAAAACGGCGCCGTCACTCTGGAGAAATTATCCTGCACATACTGCGTTACCCTGAGAAGCTCCCGCATGGTTCCCACTCTAGGTGGGCCCGTGTACCTCCTTGGGTTTGACGCTATAATCTTCAACTTCTCAGGATCCCTAATCGCCTTTCCTACCATCTTGTTATCGGGCATCGCCGCCCAAGTGTCAGCCAAACCGAACAAGAGACCGTACATGAACAAATGTACCTTGCTGGGTTTCATATCCTCAGGAATCACGAAAAGCGGCGCCGAGAAAATCAGACCCGTCCAAGTGTCCGGATCTGATTTGAAGTACATTAGAAGCGTCGCTAATCCTCCCATGGATTCGCCGAAGAGGAACGCGGGCAGGGTTTTGTAAGAGTCGCTGCGGCGGACGTGGACGAAAAAGGAGAGAGAGGCCGCAGCGACGCTGTCCATGTCGCCGAGGTAGCAGCGGAGGCCTTCGGAGCGGCCGTGGCCGAGTAGATCGGCGGCGAACACGGCGTAACCCCAGGTGGCGAAGTTGATGCAGATTTTCTGGAATAGCCAGCCGGTGTCGGAGCCGTAGCCGTGGGTCATAAAGACGGTGGCTTTAATGGGTTGGTCGAGAGGGAGGAAGGATTGGGTGAAGATTTTGCCATTGGGGGTTTGGAAGTGGGACTTGGTGTCACGGATGCCTTGGGAGGTGTAGTATTCCTCTTCGGGCATGTGGCCCCAGAAGTTTGGGGGAACCTCTGATGATGATTCCGGTGCCATTATTGTGTGTGTGAAGTTGAGAAGGCGTGGGAAGAGGAGTTGAAAGATATAGAAAGATGGAGAGAGTAGCGTTAGGTTGGTTGGGTTGGTGGGTGGGTGGGTCCCAGGGAGTTGGTGAACCAACTTACTCCACCACTAAGGTAAGTCATACGAGGTGCTGATCAAAAGTACTCACTTCAGCTCTCGTGGCAATGGCCATGGCGGATAATTCCCTCATTTTTTTTTATTTTTATTTTTGGGTTATGGTTTCATCAGTTTAAAAAATAAACTGCTTCTATCAGACAAGATAATTCTTTTCTCGCCTCTCTTGTTCTATCAAATTAAGTCAAACCAGTGCACGTACACCACCTGTTTTTTAATTACTTTACAAAAGTTATATTAAATAAATATTAATTAATTCTTTTTAACTACTCTTGACCAGAAACTATCATCATAGACTATATACTATTCATTAAAAACAATTCATAACGTTGATCTGTTGTAAATGAAATGAGATCTGAGATTGGAATGGAATTTTTTTTTTTAATTGATTCAAGAAGATTTGTATCGATATATAAGTGAGTTTTCTGTGCAAACTTTGCCTATTAAAAAAAAAAAAGAGATTTAGATGAAAAATCAATGAACAATAATAAATAATTATGTTTCCCTTAAATTTATTCTAATGTTTATAGATTAATCACTTATTTGAGTGTTATTTTTATCAATCATTTTTATTTCATTATTTCATTTTTCTTTTCATTATATATATATATATATATATATATATATATATATATTAATAAAATAACACTGTTTATAAAAAACTCCCATAATCAATCTCATTGTAATATATTATGATATAATTAATTTTAAGTTATTATTTTTTGTATTCTTTTAACATTATTAAGATCAATTAAATATATATATATATATATATATATATATATATTAAAAATTACCGGTTTTAAAAATGTAAACTATATAAATATTTTTTAGAATCATGATTAATTATTATTATTATTATTATTATTTACAAGTATAAAATAAAAAAATAAATGCTAAAATTGATATTTTTATGGGAAAATTATACAAAGTTTTATTTTTTAGTCAATTCTATCAAAATATTATTATTTTCTTAAAATTATATCATTAAGGTAAATGTTTATTAATTTTATTATTAATTAATCTTTATAACAAAATTTGTCCGTATTATCTTTAAACATGTATATTATCTTCTTTATATAGAAATTTTTTTATCCAGTAATATTAAACATAATTTTTTTGTCTCTTTTTTTAGCAATGTTCAACTCTCACTTTTTATTTATTTTTATTTATTTTAATTATCTATATTCATTTTTACTTATATTTTATTTTTTTTTAATATAAAAATATGTTAATTATTTTTTATATTATCATGTACTAACTAATTATGTTTTGATTTTAATTTTAATTAGGAATTACAATGTTTCAGTATGATTTTGAGAACAAAACACTCTTATCATAAAATTTGAAAAAAAAATCAAATATATAAATATAGATAATTGATTATATAAGTATGAATAATCAATTATATAAATATTATATTAAAAAAGAACATATTATATTTATTATATATAAATTTATATTGGTAAACGAAGTTATAACTATTTATTATTAGTATGTCATTTGTATTTTTCATTTATTTATCTTTATTCAAATAATCTTGTTTTTTACTTTTTCTTTTTCTTTTCTACTCTTACAATTAACTCCTTAATTCAAACACAGATTTGGAGTGTTTACCTGGAGCTCTACGAGATGATGATGAAAAATGTGGATAATTTTTTAATTTCAATTTTAATCATAAAATTAAAATTGAACTATAGTAAGAAAAAATATGGTAACCTAAGGGGTTACTCCCATAGAGAAAAAAGGTGAAATGTTTCAGCAGTCATGCTAGTTAGTGTTTCACCACCGTCATAACTTTACACCTTCATTTTTTTTATCTTTCTTTTCTACATCTCATATTATATATATGCAAATCAATTAAATCCCTCTTTTTGATAAATTAGTGTTTTGCAAATTGAATCATTATGTGAAACAAAAAGATAAATCATTCATTTTTTGAAACATTTCACGAATACTTTTCCCTACCTTCTCTAATTTTCGTTGTCTACTTCTCTTCCTTTTATCTTAACACCTCTCCCACTTCTCTCCTTCTTTAACTGCATTTTTTGGTTTTCAACAGTTATTTGACACATGTTTGTCTAGCATTATTACATTTTATGTTTTATAATTTTGAGAAAAAAATAAATTAAATCAAGACAATAATGTATTTAATAATTCTTTAACTTCGTTATCTATTGTTACATCGATAATGTCTAATCAAATATTAACAAAATTATTATGAAAGATCAAAATTATAAAAATATAATACTCTGAAAATATAATTACAAATTAAAACTTAAGAGATTAAAATTATAAAATTACTTTTATTTATTTTATTTAGGATGACAATCATTCTATAAGAGGTATGTAATGAAATCTTCTTCCACAGGAAAATATATAATAAAAATCATCCTTAATTTTTTTATGTGGATTAGTAACACAGTAGTAATATTATAATATCTAACACATAAATCTTATCTTATAAAATATTTTTGTAGATTTTAGTTAACAACTTTTTAATTTTTAATATAATATTTATTTTGAGTAAATGACTTGATTTTTACTATATGAAATTTGTAATAATAATTCTTAATTATGGACAAGATTTTTGAGATTACGTGATCTCTCATATATTAAATATTTTATATTAAACCTTACATGATTTCTAATTCATTAATAGATGATATTTAAGTAAGTTTTTTTAATATTGATTATGTATCTTAGACACTACGTGAGATATGGTAATGGACATGAAACCAGACATTCTTTTTTCTATACGTAAGATTGAAGATATAATTTTGTCTTACTTATACCTTATTCTCCTTGAATAAGTTATGTTTTGATATATTTATGATTCTCGTATTATTCAAAATTTAAACGCAATGATATTTTATATATATATATATATATATATATATATATATATATATATATATATATATATATATATATTATATTCTCTCAACCCAGGATTTAAACGTAATAATATTTTATATATACTTGTTTATGGTGAAAATTTGATTGATTTTGATTTATCGAAGGTTAAATTCTAATCAAATCTCAACCATGTAGATTCTTTTTACTTAGGCTAGCAACTAGTTTACAATCGAAAAATGCATGAGAATCGAGAATCTAATAATGCAAAACGGCATGACCTAGGGTACAGAAAGTACTATTTTTTATGTTTTTTATTAAGAAACGTGAAGTAAAGAAAACGTCGAATCGAAAAGCAGTGCGGAATATTAAATTGCAGGGGAATGTAAAAAAAATGGAAACCTTAAATTTGCATTAAGTGTAAATGACAAGAAATCGAAATTGCAGAAATGCAAATAACAGGAAATCGAAATTGCAAAAGTGTAAATAGCGAAGAACTTAAACGCAGAATCTCAACTTACATAAAAGTAAAATAACAAGGAATTGAAAGTGCAGAAACTTAAAGTTGCTAAACGTAAACTGCATCAAAGTAAATTGTATGAACATAAATTACCAGGGAAAGTAAAGAAAACGGTAAAAACAGTCAATGAAAATGGAAATCCAGATCGCCAGAAACTTCATGATTCGTCGTTCTCCGGTAGACTTTTCACTTGTGTTTCTGTTATCTCTACCAATTTCATGTTCTTCCTCAAGCTTTGCTCTATTTATAGAGCGCCCTTCAGATAACCTCCTAAGAGCAGTTAACAAAACTGCCACCACGACACATCACGCACGTCTCTTAGTGTTACGGTTTTAAAAAACTGCATCCCATGTTCCCATGCAAGAGATAACTGCCTCTTTGATCTTCGTCAGCCTTAGTTTAGAAACTGCTTCCCATGTTCTATGTGCGTGTTTAATCGTTCCCTCGATCTCGATTTCAGACATCGAGTACTTTGAATTGCTTTTGATTCCCTTTAATCTTAACTTTACACTATTCTAATTTCTCGATTCTCTTCAACAATAGACATCGAAATTTGTTTCTTCCTCAGTCCTGATTCTCGATGTGTTTTTATCTTTGTGGTCACCAAGTGTCTTTTATCAGTCTTATCAATTTTTTAACCAACTATATGATTTTCGATTTTCTCTCTCTGGTTCTTTCGATCTTGGTATCGATTTTTCTTTTACTAACAAATGTCCCCTCTGGAAGAATATCAATTTTTTATATTCTTCCAAATATGACTCCCGCCCCTAATCGTTCTTGAAAACTCGAGATAACTCCTTGGGATTTTTAGGGTTTCCAGGGTTTTAGGGTTTTTGGGGTTTTAGGGTTTCTTCATTTATGTTACCTGTCACATCACTTCTGCTGCTACGCTTTTACCTACTTTTCAATTCGCCGTTTCGCATACCCTGTCCGCTTCTTTAAATACTTTTATAAATTTTTACCCCTGTTTTTTACCACAAACCTCACTTTTCCCTCGTTTTCCCGTCTTCATCTCCAACCTTTCGTCTTCCTCTTCTCTACCAGCTGAAATGGCAACAACCTCAAAATCTTCTGATTTCTCCGCCCCACCACTCTCCTCAGTGACCTCTAACCTAATAGAGATAAATGGGAGGAAGTTTGCTCCGGTTCCCTTGATGGAAGAAGCCTCCCAGAGGATCACCGAGACCCAGGTACTTATCCCTTACATTGCTGAAAATGTAAGTTATGCATTTGGTGGTCCTATCCGCTACTATGGCAGATCATTTTCTTCTTCTCTCAATCTTTCTTCAGAAAGCAAGACTCCTATCCATCAGTCTGAGGTTCGAATAGACTTTCTGAATATTGTATCTAAAGTATACCGAACAGACCCTCCCCACAAGAAACCCTTGTATATTAGGTGGTTTGATCGAGTAAAAACCAAGTTTGGGAACCATTGGAGAGATGTGGGGATCTTCGATTTCCTGCATCTGTCTCGATGTGATTTATCCTTTTTAGATATGGCTATGTTCTTATCAGTTGTCCATCTATGGAATAAGGACTTGCATGCACTGGAACTCCCTTGTGGTCCCCTTTCACCCACCCTTTTCGAAATCGGTGCAATTACTGGATTAAAGCCCACAGGGGAGAAGTACTATAAGGGTGCTTCCCTTCGGATAATTCTTTAAGGTCCAAAATCGATTGGGAATCGAAGGCCTATGGACATTTTCTCGAGAAACATTTTATTGATGATCCAACAGTGGTTGTTTCTGATGAGGAGCACGTGGCCTTCTTGGTATACTGGCTTTGCACCCACGTTTTTTGCCCTCGATCCATCCAGATTTCGACCCACCTTTACAACCTTGTCTACCTCCTTCACACTGGCCAACCACGGATTTGTCTAGCAAAATTATTATTGGCCCATATTTATACTTCTTTCGATGAGGCTGTCGATATTTTAAATACCCCCAGGGCCTCGGGGAATTTTTCAGGTCCCATTTGGTTCATTCAGTTATGACTCACCTCAATTTTTGAAAGTATTCTCTCTCCAACCTTCAACACTCCCCCAAGTTTAAATTTGGAAGGCACTCGATTGTCCTCTCGACATCCTCACCACAAACCCGACGAGGCCTCTTATCGCAATTATCTAAGATTTTTATTAACTCGATTCCACTTTGATTCAATCTTGGCCCCCTTCACCGTGTATCAAGGGAAAGTAAGTGACAAACTTCGAGGGCCAGTATGGTTTAAGTCAAAATTCTCTACCCTAACTCCCGGGTTACAATCAGAACTGGTCGACGTGTGGAATAATTATCTAACCCAAGATGTTCTGGTATCGGGTTTTCAATCAAAGGACCTTCAACTTGTTCCTTATTATCCCCAGCTCTTCTCGCAATAGTTTGGTTTGAGTCAAGCTCTACCTTTTTTCCCTCTCGATACCTCCTCAAGGTCCAAATTAAGTGAATCAACTGTTGGACGGGAGCTCGCCAAACTGTTGCCAAAAAACCCGATGCATTTTTACCCTTACGCTTTTGAATCAAATTATTTATCTACTCTTGGTTTTTCTCAGTGGTGGACCGATTAATTTTCAAACATTCATTCTAATTTTGACATAATCCAATCGAAATTGACCGCTCATCCTTCTCTCGTATAGCAGGACAAATCGAAGGCGAAGAAATGTACATACTCTCACTATATCCAAATATCTCGATTCGAAAATTTTTATCGAGCATGCTACAATCCCTCGAAATTAGAAGAGACATTTTATGATGTTGTTATTTCCTTAGTCAATAAAACAGACATTAACCGATCGAACCACAAAATAGTCAATCCTCGAGGCAAAACCCCATTTGAAATGTATTGTCCCAACCATCTTCCCACTTTCCCTTCAGCTCCTTTTGGACTTGCCAAACCTTTAACTCATCCTAAATGGGTTCGAGAGTTAAGGTCCTTGAAAGAGACCCTTCATACAAAACCCAAGAATAAAGAAATCTCGGTATCGAAACTGTCATATTTCCCTTACTTGAACCTTCCTCAAACTCTTCTTCCTCCCTGGCTCGTCCATATCGACCGAGTCAAGATTTTAACTCCATTACCCTTTGGTGAGATTTTACTGCCTCTTTTAGGAGTATTTTTAATTTTCTTCACATTGCGAGCTAACTGTTTTTCCTTTTTCGACAGTTTCGAAACCTCACAAGACTGTTGCCTCCGAGAAGGATTGGGAATCCTCGGACGAGTCGGATCCATCGGCCCCCACTCAGAAGCGCAAACATTCTGCCACCATTTCTTCATCTTTGAAAAAATCGAAGGTTTCTTTTCGATTCATTATCGTCTTATTTATTCAATTTTCTTTGTCTATAACTGATTCACTTCTAATTTCAGAAACAAAAATCAAAGAAGAGTCCTCGATCTGTTCAGCCACCTGCTATAAATCCATTATCGACGGACTCTAATACGGTCAACAAAGCGGGCCAAACAACACCCACCACTCGTTCAAGTCACATAAGACCCCTCTTTACACAAATTTTATATACCTCTAGATTTCGATAAGGCCTATAACATGATTTCAAATCTCGATATTTTCCAGGATCATCCATCGACGACTATATCGACGAATGTCGATTCTTTACTTCAATCATCAACGCCCACTCTTGAGGTACAACTCTTAAATTTTGTATGTATTTTTATTCAACTTTTTCACACGTTTCCTTTTCTAATCTTTGTTTCGATTAACAGCAACCCGAGGTGGTACAACATTCTTCTCCTATACCATCACCCCTTGATCCACCTTCCCCTGGTACTACTTTCTTCCTTTACTGCTCAATTCTATTTTATCTTTTATTACGATTTTTCGATTCACTCTCCTGAATCATTTCCTTTCCAGTAAATATCCCCATCATCCAAGTTCAGGATTCCCCTCCCTCAACAGTTTCAGAGCAACTGGCTTCCCCTCCTTTTGCTATGCCGTCAGTCGAATTGCTCTCAGCATCATTGCCTGAAATAAGCAGCCCTGCTCCAGAAGATATGCCAGAATATCGAACTGCGATCGAAGAATATCCTTTTTCAATTCCCGATATTTTGCTGTCTGAAGAAGCCACTCCTTCGAGCCACTCATCCCAACCGCCCACAACATCGACCGAGGGAGCACACCAATTGATACAACGCTTCAGGTCCTTCTTCTACTCTTCGCCTCTAGAAGTTCTGGTGGACTCGCGCGACAAAAAAATTTTTTTCCAAGAGATTCTTACTTCCATCGAAGCGTTCCCTGAAGATGCTCTCCCAAAGAGTTTCGATGCGGAAGTCGCGGCAGCCACCGACTTATTCAACAGAGCTTATGCTGCAAGGAAGAAAAAACAATCGATAGCGACTAAATTGGCTGACGTTTTTTCCTTTCAGACTGAAAAATCGAATTTACTCAAAACTCAGAAGCTCAATCTAGAGGAGGCGTTGACTGCACGAGCTTCGGTCAACAGCGAGATCGAACAGTTGGAGAAGAGACTCAATCAACTTAGGTCGCAGGAGGAGTTCCTCACATCAGAGATGACTTCGATCAAATCCTCCGCGAAAGAAGTGACACTTTCTCTGGGACAGAGCATGGAGCGAAAGCGAAAAATGATGGCTGAAGAGAATTCGATTTCTATTTCTTGGGGGCAATTATTAACAGACATTGATCAACTTAGATCTCAGTATTCGAATTTGTAAAACACATTTGAGTTACATGTTAAATATATTTATTTCCTTTATTTGAGTTTATAGTCTTTCAAGTATTTACCATTTATCGACAACACTTTTTCTTTATTATACCAATCAACGATCGAATAAGCATTATTCGACAACACTTTAACAATTTCGAAAGGTCCCTCCCAATTTGGTGACCACTTACCATAACTTTTACATTTCTTATCCATCGGCAAAATCGTTTTCCAAACTAAGTATCCTTCATTAAATGTTTTCTGTCGAACTCTCTTATTATAGACTCGAGCGATTTGATTCTTTTGTAAAACAATACTATTCAACGCTTGCAACCTTATTTCATCGAGTTCGTTTAATTCATCGTACATCAGGTTCCAATAATCACAACTGGGTAAATCATTTTGTTTTTGTATCCGAATTGACTCGATATTTATTTCGATGGGTAAGACAACATCGTGCCCATAAACTAACTTATATGGAGTATTTTGTAAAGAATCTTTCGGTGAATTTCGATAGGTCCACAAAATTTGTAATAACGTTTCGTGCCAAGTCTTTGGTCTATTGCCAACATGTTTCTTGATGAGACCAATAATTACTTTATTGATTGCTTCGATCTGCCCATTAGCCTGAGCATAATATGGGGTTGATGCTAATAACTGAATATTTCTTGATTCGGCATATCTAACCATCTTTTTTCCAGTAAAAACTGTCCCTCTATCAGTGGTAATAGACTGTGGGATCCCGAATCGATAAACGATATATTCTTCGATAAAATCAATTGCATATTGTTGATCGACATCTTTTAATGGAACTACTTCTACTCATTTTGAAAAATAATCGACAGCTACGATTATATATCTATGTCCGTTCGATGACTGTGGAAAAATCTGTCCGATTAAATCAATGGTCCAACCTCTGAAAGACCATGGTTTGATAATCGAGTGTAGTTCGCTAGTTGGAACTTGTTATATAGGACCAAACTTCTGACATTCTTCGCAGGACTTAGCATACTCGATGCAATCTTTTAAAATCGAAGGCCAGTAATATCCTTGTCGAGTTAACTTCCATCTCATATTCTGTCCTGTCATATGAGCACCACATATTCCATTATGTACTTCAGCCATTGCTAAGTAGACATCGTCATTTCCTAAACATCTAAGTAATACTCCATCGATACCTCTTTTATATAATTCATCATTCATTATAACGTATTTTACTGCTAGATATTTAATTTTCTTATCGACTCTTCCATTTGGATTTTGAAGATAGTCTATAATCGATTTTCTCCAGTCTTGATCATCTAAGTCGTCGATCTGTAAAATTTTGCTTTCTTGGGTTAATTTTTCTTTTACTTGAATCATTTGTTGTAGATTTTTTAGAGATATTTTATACTTGGATGCGATTTGTGCCAACTCATTGGCTTCCCGATTAAACTCTCGAGGAACATATTCGAATGTTATGTCATCGAACATTCTGCTTAAAGTCATTGCTCTTTCCAGATATCTGATTAAATTGGTATTGATACATTTATATTCTTTTCGTACTTGTTTGATCACTAGTTGTGAATCACCTCTTATAATCACATGTCGGACTTTTAATTTAATCAAAATCTCGAGACCTGTAATCAAAGCTTCGTACTCAGCTTTATTATTCGAGCAAGTGGGCTTAATTTCAAATAATAACTTAGTTGGGACATTATTTGGTGAAATGATAAGAATTCCCACTCCTGATCTATCCGATGTACTTGATCCATCGAAATACATTATCCATTTACTGACTTCGATAAATAAATTATGAAATGTGTCAACTGTATGGTCTGCCATGAAATCGGCAATAACTTGACCTTTTACTGATTTCAAAGATTCGAAAGACAATGAGAATTCTGTTAAAGCTAACACCCATTTTTCTATTCGATTATGCATAATAGGTTTCGACAACAGAAATTTCAAAATATTATTTTTGGAACAAACCATCACATCATGGGGCTTCATTACATATTTGAGTTTCGTACAGGAGAAATACAAGCACAATCCTAACTTTTCGATATCATTGTATCGAGTTTCAGCATCATTTAAAATTCTACTTAGATAATAAACAACACATTCTACATCATTTTTATCCTCCTGTGCTAATAGACTGGCTATAGTTCGATCTGATGCTGATACATATAATTTCAATGGCTTGTTCCTCATTACTGGTATCAAAACCGGAGGATTTGTCAACATCAACTTGATCTGCTCAAAGGCTTCTTGATGTTCTTCCTTCCATCTGAAATCTGCTTCCTTTTTCAATTTTAACAAAGACGAAAAAACATAAGTCTTACCAGCCAAGTTAGAAATAAATCGTCTTAAATAATTTATTTTTCCCAAAAATGATTGTAACTGTTTTTTAGTCTTTGGAGCAGAAATATCTAATATAGCTTTTGCTTTATTCTTATCAATCTCGATCCCTTTTCCATGCACTATGAATCCTAAAAATTCACCAGCAGACACACCAAAATCACATTTTAAGGGATTCATTTTTAGTCCATATTTTCTCATTCTTTCAAAGGATTTTCTCAAATTACCCAAATGTTTATGTTTTTCTTTCGATACAACAACAATATCATCTATGTAAACTTGCATAAAATCATTGATCAAGTCATGAAAAATTAAATTCATTGCTCTTTGATATGTTGCCCCAACGTTTTTTAATCCAAATGACATTACTATCCATTCATAAGTTCCTAATGCCCCCGGGCATCGAAAGACTGTTTTAGCTATATCATTATGGGAAACAAAAATTTGATTATATCCTGAATAACCATCTAAAAGACTTAACATTTCATTACCAGCTACTGCATCTATTAACATATCGGCTATTGGCATAGGATATTCATCTTTAGGAGTTGCTAAATTCAGATCTCGATAATCGATGCATACTCTCATTTTGCCATTCTTTTTAATAACTGGAACAATATTAGAAATCCATTCGACATACCTGGAAGTCCTAATGAACTTTGCTTTCAGAAGTCTCTCGATTTCTTCTTTGATCTTGCCCATCACCTCAGGTGCAAATCTCCTCGGAGCTTGTTTTACTGGCTTCCTGCCTTCGATGATAGGTAATCTATATTCGACTAGACTTCGATCCAAATCGGACATCTCTTCATAATTCCAAGCGAAACAATCTTTATATTCTTCCAATAATGATATCATATCCTTTTTCATTTCTTTCTCGAGATATCTACTGACATAAGTAGGTTTTCGGTCCTCCATACTTCCCAAGTTGATCTCTTCTAATGGATCTTTAGCTTCGACTTTTTTGTGATTCGATGTGATGGATCTTTCAAAACCTAAAGGAGAATTATCATAAATGCAATCAAGTATGACTTGATCACTATTATTTGCTACTACTGTCGAGTCAGTCGACTTATTTATCTCTATCTTAGTACTACTACTTTCTTGGCCCTCCTTTTCATCTCCATATCTTCTCAATCGAGCCAAGAATTTCTCATAATCTTCATTCATTTTCACCGGCTACTTTGAGGCTGGCCCCCTCTTTAATCATGACAAACCCCTTTTTCTCATTCATCTCCAAGAAACGCTCTCCATGTAATTTCGAATTAAAGTCTTCGACAGTCTCGAAGGTGAATGGTTGAGTGAGCGCCAAATTCTACAATGACCGACCAGCCTGAGATACAAATGTTACAAACTCGTGTTGGTCTCCTGGAATTACCTTGAGATGTCCATCTTGATTCCACATAAACAACTTCTGATGAGCCGTAGAAGGCACAGCTCCAACTCCATGAATCCACTCCCTACCAAGCAACGCATTAAAATTGGCATGTGATTGGACTACTACAAATACAGTAGGCCTTGAATAAGTCCCCACTTTCACATCTAAAGCAATCATGCCCTCTGAGCTCGAGGATTTCCCACTGAAGTCGGAAATCATGATATTGTGTCTTACCAAGTCTTTTAATTCAATATCAAACCTCCTCAACATAGTGATTGACAATATGTTCACCGCTGCACCACCGTCAACAAGGACTTTATTCACCTTCTGTCCTTGAATTTCGATGTTCAATAATAAAGGTTTCAGATGAAACCTCATTTCTTCTGATTGGGGATCGATAAAAGCAGCATCTCTGTGAGGTATTTCGCATGATGCTTGTGTTACCCATGTGACTTTCGGTCTTATGTCTTCAGAGTAGAAATCGTCCTCTCGATCGACGTGCCCCTGATACTCCTCATACTCGCTAACATATTCCGCGGGTAAAATCGATATTACCCCAATTTGATGTCCATCCCAACTACCTTCATTTTTGTCATCGATAAAGTGTCTTACATAGTGACCCCCAGTTGGTGCATTGCTTTCTTCAAAGTTTCTATAATTATTGATCCTTCCCCAGTAAGGGATCCTTCCTCCTCTCCTCCAAGGCCTTCCTCGAAATCTCCTTTGAAATGTAGGAAATTCAGTATTGGATCCCTCATCATATGAGAGTCTATCGAAAACATCATTATTTTGAAGTCTACCTCTTCCTCCTCGAGGAGAATATATTTCTTTTCTAACCCATTGTTTCTGATTTTTGCTAGCGCCAGAACCCACAGATTTCTGCTGACTTTCCTCCACCGTGGCTTGGATGGTTTGATCTATTTTATCATTGCAGCTTTTATGTTGACTCTCTATTTTCTTGATCTGTCCTGCCCTGAAGGCCTTAGCAGCTGATCTGTCGAACACCGCACTGTATCGTGGACATAATGTTACTCCTTCGTCCTTTTCTTTCTTTCTATTCAAAAACTCGACGAGGGAATCTTTTGATCGAGGATAGATCTCTCTTTCGAATTCTTTCTCGAACTCGCTTAAGTCGAACTCTATGTCTTCTTCTGACATATCCATTCTGATATGTTTGGGATCAATGTCTTCAGTAACATCGACCATACCTATAAAGGTCGAATCCATTAATCGGACATCTTCAGTCATGCCCGTTTGGGACTCGATATACCCTACTTGAACTTCGAATGGACTCGTATCCACTTTCATTGACATCTCCTCAAACTTCAGTCTTCCTTGGTCGATCGCATCTTGGATCGTGTTCCTGAAATGTATACAATTATTAGTCCAATGTCCATAGATATTATGAAATTTGCAATATTTTCGACCATTTCATTGTTCTGCAGAAGGTAATTTATGATCATCACTCAGCTTAATCTGTTTATCTTTCAATAAAATATCGAAGATTTTATCTGCCTTTGTTACATCAAAAGTATACGTGCGATTTGCCATTTTGTCTTTCACTTCATTTTTCTGTAGTAGTTTACAAATATATGGGGCTCCCACTTTGAGCTCTGCTATATTTACTTTTTCATTGACAGATTCTCTCATATCTCCTTCTATCTTGTGATTTTCCTCATATATGTCATTTATATACGCTACCTTATCTTTCCTCAAAGGTTTCTCAAATTTCTTGTACCTTTGTTTCTCGTATTCGATTTGTTTCACTCTTCTCACCTTATCAGCTAACTGAGTCATATCATTCAAAGGTAAATTAACTAACTTTTTCCTAATCGAGAATTCTAAGCATGCGGAGGCCATTCTGACTAACTCAAATTCAGGAATTTGGGTAAAACATCTCGATTTCATTTGTCTAAATCTATTCAGATAATCATCTATGCTTTCATGATTGTATCTCTTTACATTCATTAAATCGATAAGACTTACTTGAGTTTCTCCCCTAAAGAATTGCTCATGAAAGTTTCTTTCCAGCTGCATCCAATTGTGTATTGAATTCGGTGGCAGCGACGTAAACCAAGTGAAAGCATTTTTTGTTAATGAACTAGGAGAATATTTCATTTTTAATTCCTCGCTCATCGCTAGGTCTCCACATTCGATTTGGTATCGCGCCACATGCTCGATAGTGGATTCGCCAATTTCTCTAGCAAACTTGGTAAATTTGGGTATCTTATATCCTCGAGGTAATTCTGTCTCGAGAATCATATTTGGAAAAGGAGAAACAAAGTATGGTTGATGAGGTGGTCTTAATTCTACTCCCTGAGGATTCATTCTTTGTCCCGTTAGGTGATTGTACTGCATGTTATTTTGATTGTACATCTTTTGACATCCCTCATTTAAATTTCCATAAGTATCATTCCTAACCTGTTGATATTGATCATTGTTTCGATTCCTCCTTAATAAATAAAGGGGATTGATATTAGCATTTTGGTTAATATTCTGATTGACATTATTTTCGACCCTTGTTTGTCGAGGTATCGCCAATGCATCTCCGATACGTGACATTTGGTCCGCTAATATCTCAAAACTAGTGGTGGTGTTTTAAACTAATGGATTTAGTACCGTAGTCAACTGTTATGATAACATGTTAACCATCTCAAAATTATTTTCGTCCATTTGTTGTTAAAGTATTCCTAATGAATTACTGGAAATTCCAGTACTAGCGTTTTTGATAGTCTCAAAATTGGATCGATGATAATCTCTATCGAGTAGGTATCTCCCGTGATCCGGGTTTGCTCTATGATCTAGGTTTGACCCCGGAGGCGTCTGTTGCGTTCCTAAATTCTGCACATTCCCTGAATTCTGGGGAGTTACTAAATTTTGAGACACTCCTAAATTTGGAGATACTCCAAAATTTTGAGGCATGCCTAAGGTTTGAAATGTGCCTAAATTTTGGGGCATTCCTATGTTAAATCTCGTACTTCGTTGTATTGAAGAAGTACCAACCCCATTCATATTATTAATCGAAAAGTCAGGCGGTCTTACACTCATATGCGGTCCTGCATATGTTGTTACGGGATTCCCTGTAGTTTGTATATTGTTTGACATTACAGTGCTAGACCCTAACTGAGTGTTTACCGATGTCCCTGAGCTTTGTTCAGCACTCACAGGTATCAACATACTCACATTTGTCGATATTACGGGCATATTCCCATTGTGAACTTGTCCCCCAGTGTTTGGTAAATGTGAACTATTTGGAATCTCATTGTTATTCTGATTATGTGGTGTATTTTGACTCATTCTTAATACTCGCCCACTCCTTAATCTCATACACTTTCGAACTAACCAATTGTTTGTATTTTTCAACACAACATCCCCTACCTGGCGCGCCAATTTGTTTCTGGTGAAAATTTGATCGATTTCGATTTATCGGAGGTTAAGTTCTAATCAAATCTCAACCATGTAGATTCTTTTTACTTAGGCTAGCAACTAGTTTTCAATCGAAAAATGCATGAGAATCGAGCATCTAATAATGCAAAACGGCATGACCTAGGGTACAGAAAGTACTATTTTTGATGTTTTTTATTAAGAAACGCGAAGTAAAGAAAACGTCGAATCGAAAAGCAGTGCGGAATATTAAATTGCAAGGGAATGTAAAAAAAAACGGAAACCTTAAATTTGCATTAAGTGTAAATGGCAAGAAATCGAAATTGTAGAAATGCAAATAACAGGAAATCGAAATTGCAAAAGTGTAAATAGCGATGAACTTAAACGCAGAATCTCAACTTACATAAAAGTAAAATAACAAGGAATTGAAAGTGCAGAAACTTAAAGTTGCTAAACGTAAACTGCATCAAAGTAAATTGCATGAACATAAATTACCAGGGAAAGTAAAGAAAACGGTAAAAACAATCAATGAAAATGGAAATCCAGATCGCCAGAAACTTCATGATTCGTCGTTCTCCGGTAGACTTTTCACTTGTGTTTCTGTTGTCTCTGCCAATTTCCTGTTCTTCCTCAAGCTTTGCTCTATTTATAGAGCGCCCTTCAGATAACCTCCTAAGAGCAGTTAACAAAACTGCCACCACGACACATCACGCATGTCTCTTAGTGTTACGGTTTTAAAAAACTGCATCCCATGTTCCCATGCAAGAGATAACTGCCTCTTTGATCTTCGTCAGCCTTAGTTTAGAAACTGCTTCCCATGTTCTATGTGCGTGGTTAACCGTTCCCTCGATCTCGATTTCAGACATCGAGTACTTTTAATTGCTTTTGATTCCCTTTAATCTTAACTTTACACTATTCTAATTTCTCGATTCTCTTCAACAATAGACATCGAAATTTGTTTCTTCCTCGGTCTTGATTCTCGATGTGTTTTTATCTTTGTGGTCACCAGGTGTCTTTTATCAGTCTTATCAATTTTTTAACCAACTATATGATTTTCGATTTTCTCTCTCTGGTTCTTTCGATCTTGGTATCGATTTTTCTTTTACTAACAATACTATATTCTCTCAACTCGTCAATGAGTATCTTAAAAAATATTTTCAATAAACTATAATTCTAAACTGAGGAATATCAATAATAAAATGATAATTTCACAAAACATTTTCTTAACCTACATTGAAATCCCATCTAAAATTACAACTATTTTTTTAATTAATATTTTACTCCTTGGTAATTTTATTTCTTCAAGAAGATGATGAGTCTTAAAACGTATTTCAAAAACATATTAAATATATTTAATGTATTTAAATTTTAAAAACTTATTTATAAAATATATTTAGTGCACTTAAATACTTATTTAAAAAATGCACTTAATTGTTTTTTTTTTAAATCTATAAGTATAACTGCATTCTGAAATGTATTTAGTGTATACCAAAAATTACAATTTTTAGAAAATGTATCACATAAACTAGTTTTTTTAAGGATTCTAAAAATTAGTTTTTAAAGCGACTGGAAATTTTCTTGTAAATACTTACTAGAAATAGAAGTTTCTGAAAACTGTAATTTAAAAATATTGTTTACCTTTTTTTTTCCTTTTTATAGAAACTGATGATGGTAGGATATAGGAGTTAATAGATAAATTAATTCTTACAATTATGGTAAAATGTTTAAAGTAGGTTAAATATAAAAGAAAAATGTTTAAATATATTTTAAGTATTTTATTTTGGGTCTTTAATTTTAACATCAATATTATTATTTTTTATAATTTGAAGAAAAAAAACTTTTAGTTCCTCAGTACAAATATCTTTTTGGTAACCATGTAACTGGGATAAAATATTTATTGATTTTGTAGATGATTAATTTTCGTAAGAGCAAGTAGTTTATTATTTTTACTGAAAATTTTTCTTTTCAATTTTTTTCTTCATCCACAAACCTTATTTGAGGGTGTAGATATTAATATCACTCGTAAAAACAATTCAAATGCTTTTATAAATGAACGATATCAAAATTAATAATTTAAAAAAATAAGTAATTTAATATTTGATGATAAAAATGTAAAATCGAGATAATTTTCATATAGAAATTTTTAATGTTAATCATTTAAATATAATCTTTAACAATATTCAGAATAGAGGACCTAGATGAATTAATTTTCAGTTTACAATATTAAACAAGTAATTTTAAATTTAAAAAATGAAAACATGTTTAAACTTAGTTTTGTGGTTTCAAGTTGGACCAAAAGCTAAAGGGTTTTGTTTTGGGTTTTTGTGCTGAAAGTGGAAGATGCTTGTGCTGGGCCGTCACATATCAATACGTGTTGTTTCTTGTTTCATCTCTAAAGTTTTTTTTTTTTTTCATTTCCATAATTAAAATAAATTTTATTTTATTTTTTTATAAAAATATATTCACATTATTGAAATTTATTTATGAATTATTATTCTAAAAATACATTATAAATTTGGTGTTTTAAAATATATTTTTGAAAGTCAATCCAAAAATAATTTCAAATTTGTTATTTAAAAATTTATTTATAGATTCACTTTTTAAAAAATACATTCTGAATAAATTTAAAATTATTTCATATCTCTATATTATTTTTTAACTAACTTTTATATAATAGATATAAAATATTAATAATTTTTTATAAAATTTAAAATAATTCTAGATAAAAATGAAACTAAGACAAAACTATAAAAATGCAAATGCAGTAGGGAAAGAGGAGAAGCTTTTAGAATTAAAAAAAATAATAATAAAAGAATATTTTAATCATTTTACATATTAGGGAAGTGCAAAAAAAAAAAATGGAAGATAAGAAAAATGAACTTTAAATATATACTAATCTATTGTTTTCTATTCAATCACCTACTATTTGTTTCATTTAATTTTACTTTTTAGTTTTTAAAAATAAAGATTAATTTAAAAAAATTGTTTTTAAAAAAATGTAGTAATTTTATTTTTAAAAAGTATTTTAAATGAAAAGTACGACATAAATAATTTTAATAAAAAAATATAATAAAAATTTTAATTTTTTTAAAATAATTTTATAATAATAAAAATTAATAATTTAATGTAATTATTAGACGAAATATTAATATCCATAAATAAAAATAGAAAACTATAAAAAACACATTTTATTAATTTTAATTTTATAATATTTAAAAATTAAAAAATAAAACAGTTTTCAAAAATTATTTTAACACAACATTATCAAAACAAAATTTCTAATACTTAAAAACAAAAAAATTTAAAACTATTTTTAAAAATAGTAAATAAACAAATCCTAATAATTTAATTTTTTTCATCATCCATCACAGCATTTCAATTATCTGGTTTCTACTTTACTCCTCCTTGCTACAAATGAGAATATTATTTTTTTATAAATTAAAATGAACTTATAACTTAACTAAAATTATTTTATAAAAACTTTCTTGTATCAGTTTTTTAAATTTTTACTTTTAATTTATATGTAAGCCAATTTAATTTTATCATCATTTTAAATTTTTATGTAAGATTTGTTAAAATATATTCTTAATAATTTAAAATCAAAATATGACCTTTACGAATAGATTAACACTCTCTTTTACATTGAAGGTTGGGCTGTTTAAAGGGAGGGATCCAAAATAATAAGGGATGCCCTCACATGAAAAGAACCAAATTGGAGTTCCTCAAAAGGAAACATTAATCGGGGACACACCTTTTTGGAGAAACTAAAAAAAACAACCAAAAAACAAATTCTTTGTGTTATTTCCACATGGTGGAAGCTACAATGCCAAGAAAGTTAAAACGTTGGAATGATTCAAAAGAATGTTGCCACATTCTTTTTCACATTTTTTTCAAAACGTTCTTTATTTTAGGATAAAGTGTATTTTGTTTTACTTTATTGAACTAACAATAAAGAATTTGTAAACATGATAGTTTTCTTCATTTATATGGACTTAATGAGTAGCAATTAGTGGATTGTAATCTTTAATTATTCTTATACTTGTTAAACTAAAGGGAAATTACATGTTAACACCAGTTAATTTGCTAAATACACCTAATAATACAGTTATTTTGCTTGCACCAACAAAATAATGAATTTAGCATCTTCTAAATTTTGTGCGTACTTTCTCTTCTCTTTTAGCAATGATTATTGAACATAAATTTTAGATTTTAGATTTTTTATAACTTAAGTGAAATATATTTTGAGTTAAAACTCTAAAAATATGAAAACTCATTGATACGTTTTATTTAGATAAAATAAAATTCTTAGAAATAAATATTTTAGAAAATATTTTATATATATATTACTTTTGATAACGAAATAAATAATAATGAAGATAGAGTTGAAAAACTTATTTAGTTATTCATGGATAATTTTTACCTATTAAAAGTTACTCTCTAACAAGACCATAGATGATTTTTTTTTTTATTAATGGTGAACGTAATGAGATCCAAATTCAGGTTAAACACTTGATTTTGAGATTTTATTGATATCGAAAAATACTTTTAAACCTAAAATAATTAAAAGATTACCAAATTGAAATTAGCACTACGAATAGGTTAAGTAAATGTCGTTAAACTCTTAGTATGTAGTGTTTACTTATGGATTAAAATAAATTTACTTTAATTATAAACTATGATACTAACATAAAAAATAAGTTTTTAAGTCTAATTCAATTTTCAAAAAACATTTCATAAATTTATTAAGCTTATCATGGACTAGATTATAAAGTTTGATAAAATATTATGGTGTCTAATTCGTATCCACATGCAAGATTTGTTTCACACGGAGGTCAATTATTAAGAAGAGATGTAGAATGAGAGAATATCATTTATCATCATTCACTTATCATAGAATAACTTTACATAATTAAAAGACGAGGACACTCTAGTGCTTTCTCTATCATAAAAAAATGATAACACAACAAATCAATGGTGTTCTAAAGAAGAAAGAAAGGATGCAGTCATGGCGGTCAAATTAATGATGTGTTTGAACATTTAAATTGGAACCAGAAAGCTTCAACGTTGTCTTGTCTTGTAGCGGAGGCATTCACATTTCTCAATTGTTATTATTTGTCGTTTTCGTGGTTTATATTTGTGCATGGAAGCCCTACATATATAGTAATCATGACTGTTCTTCTTCGATTAAATCACATGGAGAAAAGAAGATGAAGGGATAATGGAAATACAAAACAACTTATGGAAAAGGTAACATAAAACCTTTATATGATTTTATTCTTAGTTTATATGTCTACCTTTCATTTCAAAGTTGGAAAATGATTTTTTTTTAATTTAAAAACATCCTTGTGAAAAACTAATCTTTTAAAATAAATTAAACTATATTTTTTATAGAATAATTATGATAAATATTTATTTTTTATATAATTAAAATATTTTATCAAATTTTCATATCATACCAATTACTTAAATCCACACACGTAATCATATGCATTACTTAAAAATCTATAACAAATAAATAATTTTAGTGATAATGATAAAAATTAATATTTAATTATAGTAAATACAATTATTTATTATATTTATTATCATATTAAGTTAAGAATGTTTACTGTAATTACTATTTTAACATATTTTTTTAATGCTAGACATTTGATATATATATATATATATATATATATATATATATATATATATATATATATATATATATATATATATAAAATAAAGTAAGAAAGTAGCTAGCATAAGATGATAAATTATGTAAAACATTAATAAAATATACCTATAAATTATTAATATTAAGATAGAATATAATATTATGTTTTTTTATAATTCATTAATTAATAATATATTAGTGAACATCTTTTTAGTGTTTATAATGATTAAATAAAAAAAATACTTTTAATTAATACTCCATAATGGTAAAATTTTCATCTTGCCATTTTATTAGGATTTTCCAAAAATAAAATAAAATAATATTATTCCTTTTCAACATAAAGAATAACTTGACTTCTATATTATAAAAGGACGACCACTTATTCATATAAAAACATGGGCTTTAAACAAGAAAATAGAGTGGAATAATTAATGGGTAAGATTGGGTTGAATTTGTTCGATAAAATATAAATTTGGACTTTTTTTTTGTTTGAATTAAGTTTGAACATTTTTAAACTTAAGTTTAGTCATGATTTATGGACTTTATTATTTCTTTTCGTTTTAGGTAATTTCAATCGTAACAACATTTTAAAAAATGACAAAATATTTTTGAAGAACAATGTTTCGGACACTTTTTTTTAACAAAATTTTGTCGAAATACACAATGTTACATATTTCCATAGTGAATTTGGACAAAATCTAACAAAGTATATGATAGAAACGTATTTCATTTTTGGTGATAACGAATGTTGTCCCAAATGAGACTAGTTAATGATAAATTTAGTTCATATATTTACTATAACTCATAAATTTCACTAAATATGATTATTATTATTATTATTGGCATTTCAAAATTAGGATTAATAATGTATAGGATGCACACACACAAAAAAAAAGGTTTTTCCAAAGAACTGGAGATTAGAAATTGTATGATAAGAAATATTGAAGAATTATCAAATAAAAGAAAATATTGAGTTTTGTTGATTCTTGATCTTCTCTCCACATGATTTCTAATTAATTGATTCATATTCAGCTAACACTAGAGTTTTGTTCTCAATCAATGTGAATAATACCGTTAAAGCAACTTCCATTAGGTTTCAAAACGGAATTAATGGTGATCCTGTAGAACGTCAAAAATATAAGTTAAAGACTAAAATTGAATAATTGAGCTTAAAATTGAAACCTGAAACAAAATTTTGGTTGAAAAAACACCAACATTACCTAAAATGAATTAAAATCTCTAATAAATAAACCAAAACAGTGGAAGTAAGAAGTGAACATATTGGTTAAGAGAATGAAAACAAACCCATGCTATTATGAAAATTAGCAGTTACACAAACTATTCCATTTTACACCAAGTGAACAATTTTACAAGAAGCCCTCAGTATCCAAAATTGGTCACTCTATGAAGTAATTAACTTGGATACTCTTGGGCAGAGAAGAACTCATGAACCCACTATCTGATTTTCTATCTCCTTTACCACCCCAAGAAAGTCTAAAAAGTATACCCTCCTTCCCTCCAAAGTTAACCGTTTCTAAGCTGCTTTGAAAAACCATTTTCAGCCATTTCTCAAACAATTTGTTGGTAAAATAACCACACCCAAAACAAAGATTCTCAATCACCCTCTCATCTACAGTTAAATTCTCCACACATTGCTTGCGACAAACCTCCTCAAAAGACCCTTTTATCTTGCACAAAAAGAACTCTGCCATCTCTCTGTCTTTAACTGGACTTGTGTTGAACTCAAACCGGTTTTCAATTGAGTCAAGAAATCCGTTTTGGTTCAGTGGATCAGCTATAGTTTCCCTAGTCAAATCACTTGAAATAGGGCTACCTTCTCCAGCTTTTCCCTCCCCATCACATTCTTCATAAGCTTTCATGTTCAGATCAAGAGTGTTAAAGCTTGTATGTGTTGAAAACACTTTCTTCTTGCTCCCATGAAAACTCATGGGGTTTGAAAACAAATCAAGTTCAGCTCTTCTTTTGTTGCCCAGACAAGGCGCCGTGATCCTAGTTGCAACAGATGTAGTGTCTAAGTTAGGCTTGGTTTCGCTAACCTGCCACAACAACTTCATCACCAATTCCTCATTCTTCTCCTCAATGCTAGTGGATCCACCACTTGTCAATATGAGTATTACTTGGCTTGAGTTCTCTTCCGTGGAATTTCCAAACATTCCTGTTTCTAACCCATCTGAGAGGAATTTCTTGAACTGGGCATCAGCAAAGTCAACATTTTCTATCAGCACCGCAAGCTGTTGGTGGGTTTTCAGTGCTCCTACTATCATTTCAGAGAATGGGGCTATTGAAGTCTTTCTCTTTAACATATCAAATTGAAGGAGCACATCAGTTGAGCCAAAAACTGATTCTGCAACTGCAAGTGCCAACCTTCTTTTCCCAATGTTGTCATTGCCTTGCACAAGTAACCAAGTAATGTTGTTACTTCGCTTTGCTGATTTGGAATCGATCAAGGCTTCTGCTATTGAAGGAACAGTCTCAGACTGCCATGGGATATTATCCTGCAATAGTTTACAAATATGAGCTCTTTGCAGTGTGCTATCATCAGTTATATCCCCCACCGTCTCACCTGAACCGCCATTGCCAAGAGCAAGAGTAGTCTTTACTTCTTTGTCTTCCATGCCCTCAAGGGAATCTAAGACCGGCTCTGATGGTTCCCTTTTGTTGCCGAAATTGAACTCAATGATGCATGATTGTTGGCGCCGGAATCGAGGGACAAGTTTGGAGGTGGAACAATGTGTGGCATTGTTGGCAAAGGATATGGAGCTTGGTGAATTATAGCTGTTGTTGTTCCAGTTCCATTGGTTATGAGGCTGTTTGTTTTGGTGGAGACAGTGACAAAGTCTATTCCACTTTCTTTTCAGCTGGACTAATTCATCCTGAAAATGTTCAATTGTTATAAAGTATAAATCATAAGTCATTACAATTTTTCAAATCTCAACTAATAGGAACAAACATGCTCATGCATGTATATAAAAAAGATAAAGCTGCTGAACAATTGTTGGATTACAAACATATGAACAGAAAATTAACTTAGCTTCAATTTTCAACTTATGTGCTACCTTATTATTGTCTTCTGTGCTATGAGACTGAAGCCAGAATGGCAACATTTTCTTTTCATCTGGCCTAAGTAATTGGGCTTCTTTTTCATAATTGGAGGCACATTCTTCACAACAGTTGAGCTTATCCTGCCGCTCCTTGTTATCAAAGGGCTTTGTTTCAGGAACATGAGATTGGTTTTGGGAGATGGTCATCTTTGAATCAAGGACACTGAAAATTGAGTGCAAAATATTCATAAAGTTAACATCCAAAATTAAACAAATAGTCACTGTTGAGTTTACAGCTCCCATTCCGTTCAGTTAATATCACACTACTCAATTATTCTTAGTGGTGTGCAGCAATAAGGCATATTTGCAAAAATATGTGACTATTTTTTTCCTTTAGTAAAGTCTAGTTTCAGTTTTTCCAACCCAATATCATGTGCATGCGTAATGTGTAAGAGGTTGGTTATATACTGACAAAGCAGAACCAGAAACAGAAAGGCTCTGCTTCACATCTGCCTTACCAACCAACCATGCTTTTCACAATGGATCTGGCAAAGCTCAGTGACCGTACGCACTCCTCAACAAAATGTAAAACGAATTAAGCTTTCAACATACTACCATGCCTGGATAACTTTTACGTACTTATGTTTTCCTTTTCTTTTTTAAAAAATAAATAAATAAATAAATAAATTTGCAAGTCATGTGTGGAGTTATTCCTTTTAGCTTTCTGCATTAAATCAAACAAATTAAGCAAGACATGTTTCAGTATTTGGCTAATGTCTCTGACATTAAGTTAAATCAAATCAGAGTAATTATTAATCAAATGATTACCTGGGAGCATGAAGACTCAAGCCAAGTCCACCTGATGGAACAGGAACAGCCTGAAGAGCCCACTGCTTCTCGAGAGGGGGTTGCCTCATTTGACACCTCATATATGTTTGGTAACTAGCAGTGGCCATGAGCCACATCTTAGCATTATTTGATGTTCCACAGTCACAGAATAACTTTCTAATTTCTGAAATTAAATGATCAACTGGATTGTAACCAGAAACTTCTCCTTCTGGGGAACCTTCCTGTTTGTCACTGAAACTTGCCTCCTCCACTGTCCACTTCAGGTCTCCAATATAAAAAATGCCACCCGCTCCTCCTGATGCAACGGAATCCACCCTCCTTTTCAGTTCCAAGACTTTCATTTCAACTTCATCTCTTTTCATGCAACTCAATGAAACATGTGAAATTTGGAATTTGATAAAAGGGGTTGACTTTAACTCATCAGGCACTTCTGACCTTTCTATCCTTCCAATTAGCTCTCCCACAAGGCCCTCTGTTAATGACACAGAGTCGCCTACAATCACAGTGTTTTTTTTCTTATTCCCCAAGAATATATCCAGAAGAACCCTGATGTCATCCTTACTAGAAGAAGCTGCACCGGTGATGGAGCATACTGGTGCATTCTTTAGTGGATAAAAGAGAAGTGAAGGGTGGAACTCAGAAGCATGAGAACTTAAGAACTGATGAGTCTGCCTGAAATTGGTAGGGTTGGTGGTTGCTTCCCTGTGGTTCTCACTGGCAGAAGGTGAGCAAGGAGAAGAAAACACACCGCCAGAACTATTGTAGCACTGGAAAACAGAGTGGGGTGAGGAATCCTCTATGTTGTTCTTAACAGCAGTGCTAGAGAAACCAGCCTCTCTCATAACCCGGCTAACACTAGGGTCATCAAGGATGGATATGATGAGGTGTTCCAGCTCAACCTTGATGGTGAGAAGAGGCTGTTGTTGCGGTTGCTCTATGCAGCCTCTTCTCTGGTGAGCCTGAGCTCTCTTCAATGCAGCAATAAGAGCATTGGAGAGAGAGGGCTGAGAGTGGATCAAAGTAGCAGGTGTTGTTGGGAGCCTGTTGAGAGCCACATTGAAACACAGCTCAAGAGCCCTGCATTGAAGAGGATGAGAAGTTTGGTGAGGCTGAGACTTAAGACAAGCCCTTCTCAAGGAACTGCCTCTTAGGCTGAGCAAAGTGGCAGCCACATGCAGAGGAGTGACCTGTGCATGGCCCCTCCTCCGAGCCAACCCCAGAGAGTGCTTCAACACTGAAGCAGCCTCAGCTGTGAGGGTCTGCTGTAATGCACAAACTCCTGAGCGCATCACTTGGCCAAACACCACCCCCCTCACCACCCTCTTTGTTGCTGAACCTTTTTCTTTTGAACAGCGCTTTACTTCTTCTTCTTATCGTTCTCTTTCTCTCCAAATGTGCTCCACCCCTACACTTTCTCTTGCTATGGTCAGATGATTTTGGATAGTGGCTTTTACTCTCTCTTTGGATGAATGGAACGTGGAACTAACTGAATGGATTTGTTTGAAAAATGGAACAAGTGTAAGCTAAAACAAAAACACACACAGAGAGAAAGCTAGCTCCAGTGAGAATCCTTAGGCTTTAGAAATACCTGAACTATGCCTCACCACCTTCTTTATACTTCTTGTCACTCCTCATTTTTATTCTTTTCTTTTTCTTTAATTCTCTCTTTTCGTTCTAGTTTAAAGAGCCAGCTTTTTCTAGTCTTTATTTATTATTTCTACAATTCTACCTCGTTGCCTTTCTCTCTCTCTTGTCTATTATTTTCAAATATAATATTTATTTTTCCTTTCTATCAACATTTATATTTTTCCTTCTTCTAAATGTCATTTGAATATCATATTGTATTTTGATGGTTACATATTTTTTTCATTTATTTTTGTAATAGACATTTACTTATTGTCTTACTAAGAAGAATGATAAGCAATTATACTTTATCTTTTTCAATTTCTTTTCTTATCATTCTACGAATTAAAATGACTTCTCCCTTTTTCTCTAGATACTAAACACATTTTAAGGTCCATCGAACTTTTCCTTGATATTGGGAAGTAATACATAAACATGTTACCTGAAAATTTTGAAATCATGAACTCGCAATATTCAAAAATTATGTAATCATTGCTAAATGAAAGAAGGATGTCAATCAATATTCGACTTAAATACGAGTTGTTATGAACTTATATATTGGTGAGATCTTTAAGCAATGACTTAATTATCTTCTAAGTTAAAAAAAAAAATCCTGTGAGAACAATGTAATATGATGTATATGTGAGAAGCATTGCAATCATGCATTTGTAAAAGCATGAAAAGCTGAGGCTGCAGTGATCTAATAAGGCTACTCATGTATCTGCTAGCTGCAACAACAATGTGCATGCATGCATTTTTTTACCGTGGTTAATCATTGTTATCATAATACAAAAGGGCCAAAAGCACTATGATTTCCAGGGTTAAAATGAAATACTGTTGTGCCAGTTTGTGCTAAATTATTTATAAACAAATGAAGTAGCATAGGAAAGGAAAATAGAGAGTGCAGAGATGTGGACCCTCAATTCAAAATTTTTACTCAGCCTCATAGAGCTTCCCACCCTTTTCCACGTCATCTTTTGAATAGACAGATAAAGCCAGCAGAAATTCAAAAAAAGTTACTAAAGGGAAAAGAAGCCAGTGCGATGAAAGATTTTCTTTTGAAAAGCAAAGCGGTAAATTACATTTTTTATTTTTTTAAACATTTTCTTCAATTGTATATAGAATAGACATAGCTAGGTTATGTTTAGTTTACTATTTAACCTCGATAGTAATATGTTTAGCTTATATGTTTGTGACATGATATCAAGTAGTTTGCATATATTCTTAAATAAGCGTCAAAGATGCTTTAAAATTCATGCCACAACAGTTTGAACTGAGACAAAAAAAAAACACGCGCCTTATTTTCTTTCTAAATTAGCTTACACACTTAAATTCAACCTGAAATCAAATTTGAATTAAAAGCAAAAAGTTAGTTTACAAACTAACTAATTACAAGATAATAAAATTGATTCAAACTTAACATGCTGAGAGGTTAAGTTTACATCGTTGAATTGCACTGCTCCAAAATTAGGTAGCTAGCTATGTTGGGATCTCTCTCTCTTCACTCCAATCCTCATAGAGAGACAGTATTTTATTCCCCAAATACCAAAAAGCAACCCTCTGTCTGCTATCCCCTGTTCGCATTATTGGTTCTTTTTCAGCCTCTCTTCTCTCTCCTACTGCAAACTGCAATCACCTTTTGTCTTAATCTCATCTCCCATTCCAACCACCCACTTAAACCAACCTTTTGTTTTACCAAATAAAGCACCAAAACTGATCTATGTTCCACACTGTTACAAAACTTGGACACCCATTTGTGTTCACGTCTCTTCTATTCAATTCTCACACTATACGTGTCTCATCTTGTGGTTTCTTGGAAGCCTGAAAACACGGTCTGCTACAGTTTCATTATAAACATTTAGCAGTGTGACCATTTTACTACTTTCGTCTAATATTCTACTCTTCACTATTAATTCAATCTAACTATGTTTGTCTTTTCTCTCTTGCTTTCTTAATCGAGCTCTTTCTTTTCAAGGTTTTATTTTATCTATACTGGACTAGATTCTTATCGAGATGTATGAAAGGAATATATATGATCAGGTAGATCTCGAGAATATGTACATCACATGCACCCCTAAGGGGCACTGTATATACATTATTTATATATAGGAAAAGAGAGAGAATAAAAACCAAAGGAAACATGGAAGATATCATGGATGATATGAGGAAGATAGAGGACAGAAACAAAAGAAAGAGTGTGAAAATTAAGGTTCTATATATTATTTGTATTAATAATCCATAGCCATAAATGTAAATGAATGTACGTTTGTATGTAGTTTCTTGAGTTGCATTTTCACCTTTTGAAACTACATTCACACTAGTTCATTGTGACGTCTTCCCATGCAAAAAAGTAACTAAGAGGGGCAGGATTAGACATAACTTTGACCAACTGTACATGAAGGAAGCATATGGGTCCTCACGTAGTCACCTTAATTTGACCCTTGCAAGATTCGAAGCATGATTCATACGATAAGAAAAAAATGAATCATTGTAGCCTTTACTTTTACGTTAATAATTCCTGAAAGAAAATGAAAGAAGATAACAAATCTTGAAAAGGACTAGGGCCTAGAGGGAGAGCTTCATCTTGGAAGTATTACATGGCGCGAATTCCAAGAGTATGATCTGTTCAAGAGTTTAAGGTAGATTGAAGAAAAAGGAAACAAAAAAGAAGGAAAAAATAAACATGGAATAGAAGCATAATATTCTAATTGTGTGTCTTTCTTTATTCTCCATTGCACCAAAAAGAAGGGGTGGAAAATCCGTTAATATGGCCTATATATATATATAACTAAGAAGTGTTTGATCAGTTGGAAGTGTGTAGAATATTAAAGTACATAAAAAAATTGAAAAGCTTCGGAGTACCAGTGATGAACACTAAATATAAAATTGAGTACAAAACACTGTAGATAAATGTATTTTATTGAACGGTCTAGGTTGTCTTATAATTTATGTAAAACTGCAAACTAATCACCTTGTAAATACCATAATATGTGTGGGCATTTTTGCAAAAATTACTTCAAATTTCTCTTTTAATTTCCTTCTTTTGCAGTCAAAATTACATATATGTATCAATTAGTTCTTACTTTGTAAGTCTAATTTATGAATATGTATGTAGCTAACTGATAATGATCTTCCCGCTCTTGTTTACATTTATCATCACGAGATTGAAAACTTCATCAATTATATATATATATATATATATATATATATATATATATATATATATATATATATATATATATATCACGAGGATGAAAAAAAGAATTTCCTTAAGTAAGATTGATAAAAAGATTATATTATATTATTAATCATTATACTATTGTAATACAAAAATATGTGTTTTTTTAAATAGTTTTGTGGCTTTTGTAATATTTGATTTTTACTAATCCTATTTGTTTATCTGACTTTAATATAAATAAAAATATGCTATAAAAGGGTATATATGTAATTATCAAGTTCATATTAATCAACAGAGTATGACTTGTTAAATCAAACTTAGGTAGATTGAAAACTTTTTAATCTATTAAAAACAAATTTTAGATGGAACAAAACTGATAAACATTTTAACTGTTATAGCTATAACTGATCTAAAAAATATCGACATTTTAAGATGGGGTTTGCTAGCAACGGTTGGAGTTTACGAATCTTTTTTTTATTGTTCATGCGTATCTCCGTCGTTAGGTGGTGGTTTTCCGGTGGCATTTTAGTATTTCACGTTCCATGTTCTCCATTTTCTCAAAGTTCACGGGTCACTCCACCTCCTCACGCATCCCTACTTTTTGTCGTTTGTTGTCTTCACTTTCACGCACCACAACGAAGGCGTATGTACGCTCTTCGGTCTCTCCTCCGCTTCTTCTTTTCCAGACTGAAATAGCTTCCATAACTCATCTCAAGACATGTTATAAAATTTATTTTTAGACAAAAATTGAAACGGGATTTTGAATAAGCTAAATTTAACTTATATGTTAATTAAAAAATACATAACTTTTTAATTTTTGTTTGAATAAGCTATTTTTTAATATCAGAGTATGTGTGGTTAAGTTTTCCTTTTATTACGGGAGTGGGGGGGTATAGAGGGAATATCTGTTTTGTGAGCAGTCTGTATGTTTTCTTCCTATTAAAGACAAAGACAGCACTAAGTAGGTAATTATGAGCTACTGAGGCTCACTGGTCATTTTGGTGTCATCAATGGCAAATCCTTTTAACAAAACAAAAGGATGGTTTTGATTGAAAGGGGGAGCTCAAATCATTGGAACATTATTTAAGAGTTTGAAAAGTGAGGAAGACAACAGCATTTCTCCATTTGGAAGAAAAGGATCCCTTTATGGATTAATTGCCAATGTGAAGCTTACTCATCCTCATACATAGAAAAATGAATCCTGCTACTCAATCGAATGATTTGGTTTGCATGTTCACTAACAGATTTTCAACAAAGCATTAAAGAAAACCAAGGGTTCATCAACTCGGACAGACCAGGCCCACGTGTATTCCAAACGGCTCATTCACTGTCAAGAAATTACAACTTTTTACCACAGGATAGGAATAAACATGAAGCAATTCCACATTTGATTTGGAATTTACAGTTGCACAGCTTTTATAGTGAAAAAGGGTCATTATTATTATTTTTTTCTAAAAAGAAAGGAAAAATAAAAAATGTACTACAAGTGTGTGATGACTTGTGGTTGACAGCTCCTACTCCTAGGGTTACGTACTACCTATTTCACAGCAAGCTTTGTTTGATAGAAAAGACAAGCTCATGTACTTTCATTAAACCACGAGCAGTAATTTTTCTAGTGATGATAGGTTGGTTACCCAAAACATAATCACGATCTGCATTAATCTATTCCTTCATCAAAAGCTTAACCCATCCGGGACAATCTTCTTTTTTTGGATACATTTGCCAACATCAAAGGAATAAATCTGATAGAAATGGAAAAGTAGTCTTTCAGTAGCTCACATATATCAACAACAGTTAATTAGAATAGGTTACAAGCTACGTTATATGAAGGTATTGATCACGTTCAAATTCATACTACAAAGTTTCACACCAGGTGTATCATGATGCATGCATGAGATTGGTTATGGGAATGCCTTGGATTTTCTTTTAAACCAAAAACACGCCAAACATAAAAGGTTTTGATTTTTAGATTTTAGATATTAAGAAGTTATAGTAGGTTCTGATTAAGTTCTGTCAATTATATAACTATGTAGCAGAATAAAAAAGGTTGTGATTAAGTTAGGTCGAGTTTATAATTTCATTTATTTTTTGATGAAGTAGATGAAAAAATAAAGTTAATTGATATGCATTTTATTCTATTAATATTTATGTTTCAAATTCTTAACCATTGCTAGGTTTTCAACTAGATATAACACTAGAGATAGACATGAGTTTGAATCAACATGAATAAAAAAATAAAAAGAAATAATTTGAATTTTAAAATTGTAAAACTAATTACCCTAAATTGCAAATATAAAATGATCATAACTATTTCCGATTAACCTATGTAGTCCATTGTCATTGTTTATGAATACAGTTGCTGCTTTCGGAAAGGGAGGGTGAGAAAAAGGAAGAAAGAGATGGTGAGATAAAGGAAAGAGAATGTCTGTAGGTGGGAGCCACAAAGAGAAGGACAGTGGAAGAGCCTTTGATTCTGAGATGTAGTAACCAAATTCCCACTCATTCCTCACTCTAAAAGTTAGAATCAAAAGAAGCCCTAGCGTGCAACTTTATAACATTTCCCCAGCCACCACTATCCCATTATATATCCTCTATCTTATATTATATTCTCTTTTTCCCCTCTCCTCTCTCTCTCTCTCTCTCTCTCTCTCTCTCTCTCACTCACTCTCTTACTCTCATGCATGCATGATTTAGATTTATTCAGACGGAGCAATTGTCATCTATTATATATACAATAAAATATATTTTTGAAATTTAACTAATTGTTTTACATTATTATTCAAACATATTACAGTCACTTTTTTCGAATGCATAAACCTTCAAATTCCCTTTAGCTTCATTAAAAAGTATTTCAGATACAGTAATAAGTGTTGGGTAGCTAAGTGGGAAGCAAATAATTCAAATTATATGATTTTTTTTCTTACATCAAATATATTTTATATATCATATTCATTTAATCCTTATTGTTTCGTTATTAATATTAAACTTTCCTATTTTTCTAATCAAGTTTGAAGTTTTATAAATTTTTTTCTAATACATTATATGGAATTAATATTTCATACACAATTTTATTTTATTTTTGCAAGTCGTTTTTTAATTTTAAACTGTTTAGAACTTGTAATGTTTTTTTTGTATTAATTTAAATTTTAAAGGTTATTTTAAAAGCAAAAGGGATAAATATGTGTGTAACCCTCTTTTCCCGTCCTGAACCTTTATTCCCTAAAACACACAGTACTTAATACAAACTCTGTACATCTCCGTGATCGTGACACATAAACTTGTCTCCTGTCTACAATCGAATTTCACAAGGTTATATGTTTTTCTCATTAAAATATAGAATGTTTTCCTCAGTGGAATATAGAATTCTTAAAATTACATGCTGGTTTTTGTTTGTTATGCACTATAGGTTTGTGATGTCACAGAACACAATGATGAACCTGACATTCGAAAAAGGCTTAGGGGTAAGTTATACATGCATGATTCTGATAGTAATAACTTCATTCGTAATTCATCTTAAGCTCAACCAAACTCAAAGATGAACAGTTATACAGTTATGCAAGCAAATAAGTGTATTAATGAAGCTTGTAATTAACTGGATGAGTGTATGTGAGACAGGTGAATATTGAAAGTGAAAGAAGTGAAGTAAAGGAGGGAGAAAAGAGGAGGAAGCTTTTGTTACTGAAATCTAAGAGAGTGATTAAAGCAAATGAGGGTAGTAAAGCAAAGAAAGTGAAAGGGAACGTCATGAAAGTATGTTCCTTTCTTTCTCTGCTCATCTTTCTATATTGCATGCAAAACGATGACAACCTAAACCATCATTGCTGCCACTCTCTTTGTTCACTAATCCCCATAAAAATGTCATGGATCTCTTTCTTTCTCTCTTTCTCTTTTGTTTTATCACACACTGTATTGGAGACACTCCTTTCACAAAAGAATACATAAATAAATCAACAAATTAAAGAGGCTGTGTTTAATTACAAAAGTTGTCTAGAATTAAGAATAGAAAATGATCGAAGATGTCTTTCCATATTGTCTCAACCCCCACAAATGAATATAATATAAAAAGGCATTATATGGCACCTAATGTATAATTGTAAGTTAAGTAACCCTCTCAAGCCTTACTTTTTGATAGATCAATTCTAGTTACATCATTTTTAAATATAACCTAGATCTTCCTATAACACTCACAATTTCTTCTTTGATTTTAAGCTTACAATGTTTATATAAAAGGAACATCACGTTACTATTTACAAGAGGAACGCATTTGTGACAGAGATTGCACTAAACACTCTCATATAGAAAAACTTCAATATGGGGATGTAGCTCAAATGGTAGAGCGCTCGCTTTGCATGCGAGAGGTACAGGGTTCGATCCCCTGCATCTCCAGGTTTTTCACTGTTAATTAATGCTTGTTAGCTTCTAGTTCTTAATTTGAATCCACCACTGTTTTTTTTTTTTTTCTCTTTCAATGAACCTAATTCCAAAAGGGAGACAGTCACATGGTTTGAATACATCACAATCAACTGGTCCCAAGTCAAAACTATGTGTTGGCTTTTCTAGTTGTTGTTTCTGTATTTGTACATACACATAACCAAGTAATTCAATCAATAATTCCTATCCAATTGCCTCTTTCCAATCGATAAATATAAAATAAAACTTTAAGTATTTAAAGGAATTAAAACGGAAATAAACACAATTTTTTAAGACCCAAAAAATTGAAACCTTTTATGCAATGAAAGTGAAAATTACCCTGCTCCATACATGTCATGGACATTTGTATCATGTATGAATCTGTTGTGTCCTGTGTAATGTGTTATATTCATATGGTCTTATTTACAATTCCAACCACGGTTTGTATCAAAATATAGGAAATTTGTTCAGAACTAAACTAGTACGAGATACTGAACCAGCTAATTAAGTTCCCAAATTTCTGGCAACAGTACGAAAATTATTGAGCAACATTATACCAACACCAACCTAGTGGTTTTATTCTCTTTAGGGTGATCCCTTTTGCAACCTTTTGGTCTGACAGTTAGACAAAAAAAAAATTATAGCACAAAGATGGTCACACATAAGTGTATATGTATATATAATATTAATAATGGGCATGTATAAAATGAATAAAAAGCATTCTCTGGGCTCAGTTGCCCATAACATTGATTGATAGACAAATTGGCAGGAATAGGGTAGAACTTGAATAGCATATATGAGAAAAAAAACACGAGAGAACAAAACAAAGCCTAGCTATGCCATCTATGTCTATATAAGGTAACAAAATAGGTCAGGGACTACTCAGAACAAACAAACTCTGCATGTTTGTCTCTGCTGGGCTGAAAATAGACCTTTCAAGAACATCACTTGTTTCTTCAGAAATAATGCATTTGTGTTCACAGAATGCTGGTTAATGAATAGACCTCTCACTAACTGCTTTCCTCTTCATAATATTCTATTCATCTTATGTACTCACTGCACATTACCCTCCTTTTTCTTACCTTTATACCAATTAAGCGTGCTCTTCACAATCACCATAAATAACATAACATTTACCTTTTATTTTTCCCTCTCTCATTCACCATTTACACAATATGATCTTGGAGCCACTTCGGCACGAGTTTATCAGTTTCCTTAAGTTTGATCTTAACTCAAGGACCACGGATCAGATTTTGTCATCAAAATAAAATAAAAATTTGTTCTGCTTTACCTCAACTTTGTTGAATGGTAAATGTTTTTTACATCAACTTTGCAGATCTTATCCAAACGTGTACATTTTTTATAGCACCCAACTTGATTGTTTCTGAGATACAAGTTTTTTAATACAGAATCAATTCATTTACATAATTCCTAACCAAGTTTATAAATGTTTATCTGAAAACGTTTAAAAAGGAAGGGTATAAATGAGTCCACCAAACATTTTACTAAAATAAAATATCATGGCAAGAGAAAAATCTAAAAACCAGAAACAGTATCATGTAGGTGCAGCTAAAATGTGATAAAAGTAGGAAATATAGACGTTTGAGTTGATTTATGTCTAATTCTAATAATTGGTGCCTTGTCTGGTACCTTCGAATCTGGAAGGCTACCAGTGCTCTTTTTAGTAGGCCTTGGCCCATGTTTATTTGTCACCTACGAAAAATTTATCAAGATTGTTATTATCTGGGTCTTATTTTGTATATGTTATAAGGGTTTAGCAAGTGTTGTTTTTTGTTAATGGACAAAGAACACGTTTGGTTTATATATTATTTCAATACTTGAAGTCTCCAAAGTAGCTTCTGCTTGAATATGTGGATTATGGATTTACGTTTGACGCGAAATCAAATATGCATGCAACAACACGTCTTATACATTTAACAGATAATCATTGTTCTTGTAGTTTAGAAAATGATGGTTACTAAGATTGGTAGTTCATCTGTTTGGGGCTTAATATAAGCAAAATTTCAAGCTCACCTAACCTTAGTGAGAGCAAGTTAATAGTATAAAAAAATTTAGCAGTAAATAATAGATATTTAAATAGTAACTCAACTAAGAAGTGATTCGTATATGTAAGAAGATTTAATAGAATCACATGAACAAATAATTTCGGAACATATTTATTTGCAACGTATAAGTAAATTGAACTGGTGTGAGTTATCATTTTGATAGCCAGGGCTACTCAACTAAATTACCTCTCTAAAACATTAATATATCAGTAAAATTTGAATAAGAAGAGCAAAGAAATCAGAGTTTTCAAACTTGAATATCTTACATCTCATAGTTGCAACTAATACACAAGTATTTACAACCATGCAATAAAGAGGTAAAAAGTAAAGTAGAGTGGTCTCTGTTTCTACCTAGGCATTTACACCCACATTTGTCCTACTAACTACACCATAGACAGGTAATCCAACTCTATATTGATAAAAAGCAAGAGAAATAGTCCCTTGTGCTATCGTTTATCTAGATAATGAAACGTTTTCATGTAGATAGTAACAAACGATGTTCACATCATCAGGTTGAAGTCCTGGATCTAACTTGAGAGTGCGTAGGGAAGTATGCTTCAGGATATGTTTACAATAATCCCAAAGCAACAACTCTTTAACTACTTATATTCAATTCGTCCTTCTTTTCTACCATGCAAATGACGTGGAAATACCTCTTCTGGGTCTCCATTCTCTTCATTGCCAAATCTAGTCATAATTCTTAAAGGGTGAGCCTCCGTGTTGAACACCCATTCATCAAGGGAAATGATTGATGAAGGCGAAAACAAGAGATAAAGATACTTGAGTGTTTCTGCAAGGAAGTAGCTCTGCATCATATTATCTTTGCCACCAGTAGTCACCTAAGCATTTAGTCATAGTTTTGTTTAGCAGTGCACAATTCATAAAACATGTAAATGTTTTGTACAATCATTTGCTTTTAAATGTATACGAATTGAAGAAATTAAAGTAAAAAAAATATATGAATTTGTTCAGGTCTGGTAGAACATATAACTTGTGATTCTGCAAGATTTTATTTTCTTGGAGATTATTATGAAAGTTTGCCACAAAATTATATTTGTCGAACTAATTAATAACAACGTGAGAATAGTTAACAAATGCATGCACAACTTTTCTAAGGGCTCCAAGGGTGAGAGTAAATCATATAGGAGGAAATATTGAAGCATTTTATGAAATTCTTACATCTTTGAGGCCAACATATCCTGTCTCAATCCGAGAATTGTTTTCAAATGCTTGGAAAATATTCCAACCCCATTCTTGGTATGTTTTGTTTCCAGTGAAACGCCAGAGGTAAAATAATGACTCAATTGTTTCAGGTCTTTGGATATTCCAAGAGGTACCAACCGTCATATCCTACAATTTTCATAACCTCAGAACATGATATCTGGGGGGTTTGAAAAACATTGCGAGAATTAGAGGTTCAAACCTCATCAGGGCGAAAGTAATAGTTCTCTCCTGCCAATTTAGTTGGTGTTGATTGGTAAAAATTGTAACAAGTCCATGCAAGCTACACAACAAGATGAACTGAAATTCAATAATTTGAAAGAAAAATAGCATCTCAAACCAATATATTTCAAGCATAGATTAGTAACTGTTATCATAATAAAACTTAATCCTTACGGAAAAAAGATTTACTATTCGGTCTGGTCAAATCTGAAACTTTGAATGTTTGTGGTTTGGTTTGAAAGAGAATTTACAACTTATAACCACAAGATACAACCTAGTTTTTTATTATGATCTGAATAATGTTTTCAATTCTAAGGGAAGAGGCAAGAGAAAGTGTGACTTTGAGTATCAGAAAAATCAATACCCCATCAACTTATAGCTCAAGTTTTCAAGAGAATAAATACTCTGGTATTATATTTCTAGGAAAGATGTAGCCTAATTATTTTTACAGGAATTACCTCCTCTGCAAGTGATATAAATTTTTCAGCTTCTTCAGGGCCGTAGCTAGAAGATCCCAAAGCCAACATTCCAGGAACAAAACAAGCTAATTCATCCATCTGAAAAGGAGACGAAATCAGAGATTGTTTTAGTGACATACTCAGATGAGACTAAAATAAAATTCTTTGTCAAATAAACACCTTATCAAAGACTGCATTTCCAAGCCTCTCGGATATGTATGCAAAAGACGAAGGTGTTGACTTTTTAATCAAGCTTTGAAGGCCTATCATTGATTTCTCCCACATTTCCCTGATGCACAATATGCTCACACATTTAAAATATGGTTCTGTGTAGGTCACTTAACTCAATCTCAAAGTTTGAACTTTATATTAAGGTAGTGTCGAAAAGAGTTTGCTAAATGTGTGTTGTGTAGAATATACATTATGGAGGAGAGGTATTCCATAATACTCTGCAATTTTGAATACAAGATGTTGGCTTACTCCATAATACTTTGGCCTCTTTCAAAAATTTATGGCAGCATAGTTTCTTACAAAGATAGTAAAATTGTTTAATTTTCCAAAGAACAATCAACAATGAAATCTCATTACCTGTAAAATGCTACAACTTCTGTTTTATTTCCTTGTATCCAGGCCTTGAGTAGGTACTCATAAAAGCTACAACATATAAATTGGTAACCTTGTTAAATATGTGAACATATTAAAAATCACCATGCACTTATTTCAAAATAAGCCACATGAATAAGGCAACTCATAGATTGTTAAAGTCATTTTTATCATTTTTAATTTACCATCAAATTATTTCATTCCTCACGAAGCAATAACCACCCATCCGTATCAAGATTTTGACAAAAGCTTACATAAAATTGGAATTGAATTTTATTTGAAGACCTAAGCGGCCAACAATTATAAGATCATAATGCAATAATGATGTTATCTAATTTTATTAGTATCATTACCTGTCACCCATGGCACCAAAGGTAATTGATCCACCTGTTTTAGTTCCAGTAAGTGGATTAATATATATAGGAAGTAACCCATCATCCGGAAATGTTTCATAAAGCTCCTTGATCACCTTTTCTGCCTGAAATAATTATAGTAACATTCTTGAAATCAATATGTTTAGTAATTGGTTATGTTAATTAGTTTTGGGGATTTAATTTTCTGCTAACAAAAAAATTAATATGTTAACAACTAATATTTACCAATAAAAACCTGAAAACCTAAAATACAAGAACTAGTTTGCTTAAAGGAAAAGACATAAAAATAGTAAAATGTCACCTTGTCTTGGTACTTGGGGTCGTTTGTTCTCTGAGAAAGAGCAATAAATTCGAGTTGTTCGGAACCAGAATCCGCAAGAATACTGTTTCCCTAGTAATATAGAACGATCAATTAAGAACATAAAACAACCATGTAACAATGAAATGCAATGAGAGTTTTATAAAAAGAAAAGAAATCTTCAACACCAAAACAAAAAACATTAATTGAGGAGCCAAAGGATCTCCTTCCTAATCAATCAATAATGTAAGAGATGAACATGATCTAAATATTCAAGTCAAACAAAAACTGAAAAAGAAAAAACTCAAGCCTATGTTATAAATCTCAGATAAGTAAATATTATCAGTAATTAGAAAATATTTTGATACAAAGCAGAGATTACGTGTTATGAGGTTAAGTTCAGATAAATAGATGAAGTAACATAATGATGAGAAAACATACCCGCGCCCACGTAGGGTTATTTGTTTTGCCCAGTGCCAAGTTAATTCTATTATAGGGGATTCCTGAAGGTGTATTCCATGCAGGCAATAACTTATCTGCAATATCTCTTGCCTTCTCAAGGAAAACTTTGTCACCAGAGAGATCATAGGCACTAAGAAGGCCACCCATCACTCTAAACCATAATGATAGATAAATGAGAGAAAAGGAACTAGAAAGAAATTTTTGTTGCAATCTACAGAGTTACAACAACTATTAGGTGGGGGAGGAAATTAGCATTTCAACAAAACTAAGATTGAACCTTCTAATTCAACCTTATGGTTGTCTCGAACACACTAACTTCAACGTTCTTGTCGAAAGATAATGATTCTGCAACCCATCTGCAATATTTATCTCATTAGATGCTTTGAATGTATTCAATTCTTTGATACAAAATCCATAACTTATGTAATGAAGAAAATCCTTTCTCTTCTTTTTTTTTCCAATTCAACTTGTAGACAAAGTTGAAAACGAAAGAAGACATAGTGGATTGCATAATCAAATGTACTGAAAATAAAATACAACTCACTCTCTAGCTCTATTAAATTGATCATCAAGACCCATTATAAATAATGTGTCGAGTGAATCTATTAAAGTAGCCCCTAGACCGCCAAAATTATCAACACCATCCATTGAAAGTGGCTGTGCAAGGAATAGCAAACCAATTAGTTTCATGGTTTAAATTTTACCGAGGAGGAAATTGAAAACCCAAAACATGTACGACAACGAGAACATATTTACATAGGGATGACCATTCCAAACTCTGCATTATTATGGCATAAAACATAAATGGATTTGAAAAGGACCATGCAAATACATTTTGTTACTGCTTCTCCTAATGTGTACTATAGAATGTGCATATATTATTGTGGCTTGTAACGTAAAACTTCATATATATATATATATATATATATATATATATATATATATATATATATATATCCCTTGATTGATCAACATTTGAACGAAGTTTCTTGTCTAACTCTGTCGAAGATATATCTCTTTTTCAAGGTTCAATAGCTTAGTCAAAAGGGTTGCCTCCACCTCCTCGTGAAAATAATGTTAAAGCTTTGCGATCATAAGGTAAAGTATGATGACAACCTAACTTTTTCTACCTTGTATGGGGAAGAGTTTAATTTGCCCTACTGTGGAACAAGAGGTGGAATAATTTTGTGGCGTGGGTGTGGTTAATATCTCAACTTATACGTGACAGATAGTATCTTAACTTAGGAGCATAATAGTCATCATATCAAGTAGAGAATTAAGTAAAAAGTCAAGAAAATATTATGAAAAACCTTAAGTTCATCCCTTCCCCATGCATACGTTTCATAAGATGTCCAAGCATGAAGCATGGCATCTTTTATTTTATCTCTTCGCTGTATACTAAGAGGATCATCTTCTACAGAAATATCATTACTGAATTTATTCACTTCATCTTCATTTTGAATAATTTCTGTTGAGTCTTTCATATGGCCTTTTATATCTTCCAGCTGAAATTTCAAATAATTCAAACTACGATCAATAATACAACCACTAAGGCACAAAATTAAAATTTTGAAAGTATAACAACAACCCTATACAATAAAAATGTGCACATCTTACTGAATTCTGCAATCGAGTAACATCTTCTTTTAATTTCGAAATGTCATCCTAGCTCCACAGAAGAAAAAAAAAAAAGCTTAAAGAACTGTATCTCAAAAATCCAAACTATTAAAGCATAATTAACCAAGTTTCAAATGCTTAAACCAACACGTTAACAATGATCAAATAGACTATTAACTCAAATTGAAAACATTAACAAGGGTGAGATGAGACCAGAATACAAACTACTTGGTGCCCCAATCAGAACTTTTTTATTTCTTTTACAATCAAATGCAAATATAAAAAACAAGAATTGGAATAAAAAATGAAAGAACCTGTTGTCCCTTGCTGAGTGATTTGCGGTCATAGAGTAGCCATGTAAGTGAAACGCAAATGATAAGGACCAATGCCAATCGTTTAGGCCTCTTAATGTAATAACGAGGTTGCAAATACCTCCATATAGACGTAGACGATGATGAATACGAAGATTTTTTACCCATTTGTTTAAGAATATTGAATGAACCCAGAAACAAAAGTAAGTAAGAGAAAGAGATGAAGTATCAAAGGTGCATTGTATGAGAAAGAATAAGAGTTGAGATAAGAATGATATTGTTTGTTATAGGTGGTGGTGCAGAAGCATGCGTAAGTTGTAACCTCAACGTAAAAATAGCACGCAGTAAATGTCGGAGGACTTTTCCTTTTTATATTGATCATTCTCAACCTTCACTTAATTCATTTTCTAAATTGAAAAATTTTAACACTTTTATTATGAATAATTTAAGAGATTTCTCGATTACTATCCTATAAGAATTGCTAAAATTTATTAAAAACTTTAACTCCTTTTATTAAAATATCCTTTCCCATTGTTTTATATTTTATATTCTTATAAATGTCATCTTAATTAACTTGGTATTACATTTTCAATTACTGAACAAATGTTCAATCAGATAGTTTTGCATTTTTTTTAATTTAAATCTCATATTTTGTATTAAGATTATATATCTAATCTATTATTAGTTAGTGAACATTCAATGTTATTTTATAATATTCATAATTTCATTTAATAAAACGTTAAATGCTTTCAAATTTTATTGGTTTTGTCTGGTCCAAGTGATAAGACTTTTAGATAGTTAAATATATTTTTAATCTCAAGAAAATGAACAAGTTTTTAGTCTTTATTCCTACTATTTTTCTAGGAAAATATATTTTTATATACAATAATAGAAAATAATAAATTAAAATTAAATTATTACAATCTTAAATTAATATAAAAATAATTTTTAACATGATTTAAATTTAAGCATAATAATATATTTATATCAATAATATTCTAGAGATAATGTGATTTATTCAAGCTTAAAATAACATAAAATTAATTTAAATTCATTAATAGTAATACTTTCATCATTTAAAATAAAAATTATATTTTTGAACTAAATATAAATATTTATTTATATAAAAATTATTAGTGGGTAAATGTTTTCAAGTATATAAATTATTTGATAAATATAATTCATAACAAAAAAACATTTTCAATAGATAAATTATATTTTAGATTTCTAGTTAATAGTTAATAGTTAGTAATATAAGGAATATGTTGCTCCAACAGGTACTTGGTCCTCTTATATGGTTATCGAAAAATAAAATTTTAATATAAGGTTGTTTTTAAATTAATATGTGTTTTGGCTAGTTATGTAAATGATGGATAAAATGCATTTGAAGAAGAATAAATTGTGTGTGGAAAATATTTAATTGAGAAAGTAAAGAAGGTGAAAGTTCCATTCATCAATTTATTTATTTAATTAGTATATTAAAATTGTATTGTGAAATGTTTATACACACGTCATTCTTAAAGTTTTACGCTCTAATTTATATCTAGATGAAGGAAGAGGTTTATAGTTTATTTCACGTGGGATTTAGAATATTTCATGATCAAATTATCTATTTCGAGGTCCATTTTCTTCAAGATAAAGTTTATTTTTTTAATGCAAGAATGAATTATAGTTTTTTTCTCGTTTTCTTTCACTCATTTGCTTTAAAACCTAACAAAAAGTTTGGCAAGATAATTATCATACACAAGAGAGCGGATATTTTTAACCATATTTTAGGAAGAACATGATGCATATATGCTCTACACAATAATATGTAACAAAAGCACTTCTTATTTTAAAAATATGAAAACTGTAGTTTTTATATTACAAAATTATATACTCTATAATTCAATTCTCATTCTTATCCTTTTTTTAATAATTTAACAAATAAAATTATTTAAAAATATTAAATTTGGTTTAACTCAATGAACTGATAAAAATTTGAAAAATAAATTAAACTAGACTAACAAATTAAATTAAATTTATTTTAGTTGAATCCATTCAAGTCATGACCTAGATAGATTTAAACTAGATTAGTTCATAAGCTTGTAAATTGATTCATTTTATAGAATAATAATTATCTCTTAAATACAAATAATATTATTTTATTAATATATATATATATATATATATATATATATATATATATATATATTATAAATCAATTTGATAAGGAATTCATTTCTTCTAAGTTTCTTAGATTAATAAATCACTTAAAAAATGAAAGAATAAATTTTTAACTATTATTTTATGATTCAATGAATTTCTTCTCCTATAATTTATATATTATATCATTATATTTGAATATTGATATAATTTAAATTTTAAAAATATATTTTTATTTTATAATTTTTATTTAAATATTTTTTGAATTAATTATTTTGATATACTCTTTGACTTAACATAGAGTCATATTAGACTAAAAATTATATGATGTGTAAAATATAAATTAAACTGAATCATCAAATTTTTTTTTACAGGGACACGTGAAACTGAATTGAGTCATCCATTGGCTTTAAAACTATATATTATTTTAGACATTAAATTATAATTATTAAGATAAAAAATGATTTTTTAATAAATATTTATCTTTAGTGTAATCAATGTTTAGTTTTTACATATTACTAATTATTTTATCAAATTTTAAATGTTCACCGTTATAGAAAAAACAATTAATTTGATGAATGATATAGTGATATACATTTATTGTAAGAAAAATTGATTTCGCATGATGAGTAATAGCAAATGAACTAAGTCAAAATCATCACACTCGTGTAATTAAAAACATTATTAATACGTAATTTAATTGTTTTGATATATGTTATCAAGCACACATAACTTAAAACTTAAAACTTAAAAGTTGATGTAAAGGATTAGGTATTGTTACTCCAACTATCTTGATTTATATGTAATTATCTCTCTCTCAAAACAGAGCAACATCAAATCCTTCGAAAACCAAACCTCCATTTGTCCTTCCCGTTTGCGCCTTATCAGTACCAAGAATAGGTTATGTTTGATTATATGTGTACCTTATATAATTATTTATGAAATGTGTGAATAAGAGAAAGGTAAGAAATAGAAAGTATAAATGGATGATGGTTGAATGTGTACCTTGGATGGCGAAAGAATTTGCCTAATTGCGGCCAAGTGGTGCTGGTCAAATATTGTGCGTGATTTCTTTTACGCGTCCTTCTAATGCTACTTTAACATCAATCATAAAAGAAATGCCACTGAAAGATACCTTCCATCTCTGGATGTGCACTCTTTATCTTACGTCACGCAGGATGTAATTAAGATGAGCATTATTTTAAAAAACAGTGAGAAGTTTTGATTGGCTTGTGAAAAATACAACAACCATGAAATCAGGAATAGTCTAAATTCTAAAAACCAATTCCTGTTGAAAATGGTGTCTCGCAAGTCAAGATGGTCGATTCCAGGAAGGTTCTGAAACGAAAGAGACATACGCAAGTCAACTAAGAATGTGACTAAAGCGTGTTGCACCACCATCTTTTCACTCCACTCTGTATTGAATTTGGTCATTGTAGTTAAATAAGCAAAGTTCAAACAAACTGCACTGTCCTCACCACTGTATCTTCATTTGCAGGATCGTGAAAGAGGTTTTGGAGATTTAATTAATGCATTCAAAATTGTTCATGAATGTTTCTCTACTCTGAGGTTATACTGCTACTTCTTCACAAATCGGAAATTCGACCATATAATTAATTAAGGAAAAGACGGTCTTTTATGCCTTTATGTTTCCTAAGGTTGCGCCAAGTGTTTTATAAATGGTTCGTTATATAATTTAATTAGTACTTGTTTGTTTGTGTACCAGCTTTTTGTTTTTATTTTTATACGTAGACTTATTAAAATGTTCGTGTAAATCATTGTTTGTTTCATCATATTATAATTATTATTATTAATACTATTTAACTGGCACTTTTTATGGTTTAGGTTTTAGATTGAAATCAATGTTATATTTATTTATATAATTATTATTTTTCTTAATTAAAGTCACATAGATGTTAATCTCTTTTAAGTACTTGCAAACTTTTCCTTCTCTTAACCTTTGACTCTTATATAAAATTAGAAAGATGTATATATTTTTTTCTTTGACTCTTCTAGATTTGAATTCCCTGTCTCCCATTTCCCACTTTCCTTGGTCATTCAACCATTTAAAAACATGAAATCACGTGAAGAGGAATTGTAATAACTTTATTCATATATGTATAATAATAATAATAATTATTATTATTATTATTATTATTATTATTATTATTTTAATAAATGAACCTTGCTAAGTGCCTTGTATGGATGCAGAATGAATACATTGTTCAAAAGCTGGTGCGAGTGGTCCATTTTTTTGTTTTGACCAAAAAAAAATATAAAATTGACAAACACGTCACAAGCATGGAATGTGAAAATGAAGGAGAGTATTCAGCAATGTAGCAGCATAAAGCGAAGAGTTTACGTTGTTGAGTGAAAGTCCATGCATGTGTTGGGTTTCGTTGGAGGAATAGTTGACGTAACAGGATTTTATATTCCTCAAAGTGATGCATGCAAAGTTGGCCGGTGCTCATCAACCCAACCATTGTCAATGATTTGTCAATAAAGTTATTAATGCCACCACACATTACACTCACACCATTAGTCATGCTCACGATCATTTTCATTTTTTATTTTTATAAAAAAGAAATTGTAGACTCTTGAACAAATTAATATTATAATGAAAAGTGTTCAAATTAGATTGAGCTAATACGATATTTCCTCTTTCACATGTAAACTATGGATAGAGAAAAATACTGAATTTGAAATAATCTTACAATATACTATATTAATAAAAAAAATGTTCTTTCATTTTAGTGCTCATATTTAAAGTATTAAAGTTTGATTAGAGGTGTAAATTATTCTAACTTGATTCATAAAATCAGTCAAATCAATTTAATTTACTTTCGTGACTCAAAAGTTTTACAACTTAATACATTTAATTATAATCTAATCCACTTCTTACCAAACTTTTAAGTTATTAGAAAATCTAAAATTTTTAGAATTAAAAAAAGGAAAACATATATGAATACGAGGGTATTAATTAAAGTATTTATTTTATTTTAACATTTTATTTTAATTTTGTTTAGTTAAGAAATAAAATTTAAGTTTCATTTTTTATAATATTATTAGAATTTATCGATATGTTATAAGATAAAAATATATATAAATTATTTTATTAACTTCTAATGAATATAAAACTCACATATCACAGATTTTTTTTTTTCAGATTACAAATATATTACTTTTAATTTTAATTCCTATACTAAAATTATACATTATAAATATATTTTTCTTTACTTTTAGCCTCATTAAATCACCATTGTCTTGTAGGCGCTATTCGATGATGTCATGAATGTGATCCACGTAAGATTAAAGTGACATATCATCACTGCAAACCAGTGATGAAACTTTGCTGAAAAATAGCTTTGGGGTCCAAAGTACAGGATATGCCATTTGAAAAAATATATTTTAAAAACTTTTTTTTCCTATAAACAATTCCTCCAACAACTTCGTTTAATAATATAATATTAATTTAAAATTATTTTTATTTTGATTGATTTTTTATAATAATAATAATAATAAATTATGCAATAAATGTTTGTGTATAACATAAATTATATAATTTTTTGCAAATATGATATATAATTTTTAAAACGACAATAGTATATTATAAAAAAAAATATTACTCAAATATTTTATCTGATAACAAAATGTTATTATAAAATTCAAAATTTTGATATCTCAAATTTATATATATATATATATATATATATATATATATTAATTATGATATTAATATGAATTTTTTATTATTAGGAATCAATTATTAATAACCCTAGTATGATACAGATTATTGATAACAACTCTTTGAACATGATTTATTTTATATCCAGAATAGTATAATTACAGTGGATTTAAAACAGACCCAAACCAAACCACTGTCACATGATTATCATAAATTTACTCTTTGAATAAGGAAATTTAATTTTAGCCTATGAAAAAATAAATTAAATTATTTAAAATGAAAATATTAATATTAAATATTTAATATAAAATATAATAAATATAAGAAATTAAAGAATATAAATTACTTTAAATCAAAATATACAACAAGGTTATATATATTAAAACATTTTTCATAAATTTAAAAAAATTTAGTTTTTATTATTATTTATTCACACAACATATTTCATCATAATTATTTTTAAAAATTATTTCTTTATAAATTATTTTTTTAAACCTATTATCAATATATTCAAGTGCAAGTTTATCTCCTTTCAAAAAATTAGGAAAGGAATAGTTAATACAATTTTATTATGATTTTATATTTATAATTAAATCTTAAAAAAGTAACTTTCATCTTTAATTTAAAAAATAAAAATATTTATTTATTTTATTATATATTATTATGTGTGATGAATTTATTATTTTTATAATAATTATTTAAAAATCTAAGAGTCTGTTAAAAAAAAACAAAAACGAAGAAAGAGAAGGAAAAAGTACAACGCAGTCCCGTGTAAATTGTTTGACCAAAGTTCGCAGCCGCAATATATATCCAGAAGGTCATTTACATTCTTCTTCTTTTCTTAATCTTCATTATAAATACAATGATCATTAAATAAGAAATTTTAAAAATTATATAATTAAATAATTTCTAATAATATAAACTGTTTATATTATTATTTAGTATACAATTCTTTTTTACTTATTTAAGTTCAAAGATAGTGTAGTATTCCCATTTATTTCATAGTTAATGTAGTTTAAGTTAAAGGTTAATATTATTTTTAAAAGTCTATTCAATTAAAATAGTAAGATTTCTTTTTTACTTATTTAAGTTCAAAGATAGTGTAGTATTCCCATTTATTTCATAGTTAATGTAGTTTAAGTTAAAGGTTAATATTATTTTTAAAAGTCTATTCAATTAAAATAGTAAGATTTCAAGAAATTTGTTAAATATTACAAGTTTTAGAGATTAAAAATACTTAATTATTATTTTAACTAAATTAGAAACTATTTTTAGTAAAAAAAATTAATTAACATCTATACGAGTATCTAATCTTAATTATTAATAATTAAAATTAATATTTTAAAATCAGACTCATTGTTAAATGGGTAAAAATATATGTTCAAGACTTAAATATTTAAATAAGTTATAAATAGGTAACTTATACATATCATAAAATATTTGAATATATTATTATTATTATATAATAAAAAAATATTTGAATACATTATTATTATTATATAATAATAATATTATAAATCTTTTTGTACTCATAAAAAAATTATCAAATTATATATATATATAATATAAGATAATAAATTAAAATATATCTTTAATTAATAATAATAAAAATTTGGAAACGGAAATCAGCAGAAATCCTCCTCTGTTGCCAAACCTATAAACAAAATCCGTTCTATGAAAATCCTTTCAATTCACACCTATTTCATTCTTACTCTAAGCAAATTTCAAACAATTGTAAATATAAGTTCATTTATCTAATTAAATGACTTTTTCGTTGAATTTAAACACGTGGGGAACATGATAGATGGTGATTTAAGAACCAGAGTGTTCATAAGTTATATAATAAATCAGAAATAATATTTTTAATTTTAAAATAACCCTCATTTAATATTATAATAATAATTTTAATTTATTTTTATTCTTATTAAATTATTATATTAATAAAAGTGGGTTTTTTTAAGGTTGTATGTTTCTTTTTTGTGAAAATATCACTTTTCCCATGATAAATATTATATTATTCCATGGGTGCAAAATGTCACGATGAATCCATGAATTCATGACGTCAATAACGCGGCCTCACAGACCACACATTGGTTAGGCCGCTGTTTCTGGGAAGCAGCAAACTCCTCTCTCTCTATGTATATATATCCACCTTCCTCTCACCAATTACATGACAATAAACAACGCGTACAAAAACGGAGAGAAATAAACAAAAAGACCAAAACCTTGGAGTATCACATATCACATTCTTCTAATCGTTAACTCCTCCTGCTTGTGTTCGTCAACCTCGAACTCTCAAACCATGGAGAATATTGAGGAGGACAAGCATTTCTGGGAGAACATTCTCTTCCCAAACCAAGAGCTTAATAGGTAATCTCAAATCACAATAAACCAGTTAATTAATCAACCGTCAATCATGTTTTCTTCATTGTGATTTCAGTGAATTAAGTTTGTATAAACATGCATAATTCATGTGAGGGAGATTGAATGATTAATTAAAAAAAATTGTTGATGGAACATGCAGCTGGCCAGTGGATGAGGCAGCCTTGTCAGGGTACTATGATTCAAGCTCTCCGGACGGCGGTGCTTCATCGGCGGCATCGAAGAACATTGTTTCGGAGAGGAATAGGAGGAAGAAGCTGAATGAAAGACTTTTTGCGCTTAGAGCAGTGGTCCCCAACATCAGCAAGGTTAGTTATCATTGTTCATTTCGTTTTCTGAGAAAAACATAGGTAGCAGACACATATTGTGTGCATTAATTTAGTTATTGATGCCGATTGTGCACAGATGGATAAGGCTTCTATCATTAAGGATGCTATTGAATACATCCAGCACTTGCATGAGCAAGAGAAGAGACTCCAAGCAGAGATTTTGGATCTTGAATCTGGGAAGCTCAAAAACCCAACCTATGAATTGGAGCACGACTTGCCTATTCTCCTCAGGTCCAAGAAGAGGAGAGAACAGCTATTCGATTCTGCCACTTTAAAAAATTCCCCCATTGAATTAATTGAGGTATGAGCTGATTGAATTTGACATTAGATCTCATAGTAACACTTTATTTTGGATAATGTTCTTTGTTTTATTAATCTTAAGCTTTAGAAATAAACTTAATATATCTTTGAATATAAAAATGATATGAATGTGAACGAATAAGTGGTGGATGACAGCTGAGGGTTGCATACATGGGAGAGAAGACGTTTGTGGTGAGTTTGACGTGCAGCAAAAGGACAGACACCATGGTAAAACTGTGTGAGGTTTTCGAATCTTTAAAGCTCAAGATCATTACTGCCAATATCACTTCTTTTTCAGGAACACTTTTGAAAACACTTTTCATCCAGGTTAGTCTCTCAATTTTCCATATTATCTTTCTGTTTAACGTTTCAATTAAATTCCTTAAAAAAAAAACCCGCAGCAGCTAGAATTTTGGGGGCCACATCCATATATATATATATATATATATATATATGACTACTATGTATATGAACCACCCACAAAAAGAACAAATGTATTACTACGAATTTAGTTTTATTAATAAGATTTTTAAGTTTCTACCTTATCAATAAATACAAAATTACTTTAATTTTTTAGAGATAAACATCTCATTTAAATGTAGGGATAACATAAAAAACAAAAAAATTGATGAATTAATTTCATGATATATTATTAAATTAATCTTTGAGCATTAGTAGTAATTTTAAAAGAAAAAAATAAAGAAATGATAAAATAAACTCTTTGAAGAACTACTTAATTTGGCCTCTAAAACTTTTTTACCTGGATAATTTATATAACTTAAAAAAACTAAAATAAATTCACTATCTATTATTTTTTCTTCAATTATTTCTCATTTAACAGTACTTTTAACACAGTTTTCATCATTTTTGTCTGTTTTTCTTGTCACTTCCTTCCCCACTACTCTTTTTTGTCTACAAAACATAAGGATTCTATCTAATTCTGGGTTGATTCATAGTTTAAAAATAGCTCACTGCACTAAAAATAACACTAAAATAAAGTCAACACTGAAGTGACAATTAAAAAAAATTTAGAAATTCAATAGCGGTGCGGGACTCCCAAGACGAAATTAACCTTATCCCTGAAATTAAGATAAGTGGCTGATTTTTTTATACAGATAAGTAACTGATTTTGGTAGCTTGAATTTTGCCTGTTTAACATAATTTCAAATCCTAGAAAATGATTTAGGTTTTTAAATACTAATCAAAACTCATAAATTTTACTCAAATATTGTTTTAAGATAATCAATTGTTTGATCTATAATATATAAAAAACAATTAATCATAAAAAAACTCTTTAACAAGCTCAAGATTTGGTTTTGTATATTTAGATAGTTTCATTACAATACTTTTTCCTACAAATTTGATGCTTTTGAACAAATTCACCTTCAATCTCCATTTCAATTCTCATTAATAGTAGTTACAACACCAAATTCTCTACATAACCAAACATTTAATAAATTATGTTGCATCAATATACATGTCTTTGTTTGTAAATTTTCGTTAATTTCATTTACAGCAATTAACATATATCAAAGGAAATTATTGGTTCATTTGATTATAAGAGTTTTCAGTTTTCTATTTTTAGAAAAAATAATAATAATAATAAAATAAGAACCAAAAAATAAAATTTATTTAGAATTAAAAATAAATTTATTATTATTATAAATATATTAAAAATCAATATTTTATAATTATTATTAAACTTATATTTTTATTAAAAGATAAATATTATATATATATATATATATATATATATATATATATAGTCATGCTAGATGATGTTTCATTTTGCATATTTTAACAATAAAACATAAATCAATTTAATTTATAACAAATAAAAAAATTATATCAATATTTTATATATTATAATAGATATATAAATTTATTATAATAATAAATAAAAATAAATTTATTTATTGTTTCTTTACTAAATAAATATTGTGGAATATTTTTAATTTTTTTCTAACTTTTTGTCTTTATCCGATTCTGAAAATATATAAAATTACAATTTTTATATTAGAAAAGTAAAATTACAAAATAGAAAAATTTAAAATTTAAGCAGAAAAAGTTACAAATATTATAAGGTGAAAATATGAAAGAAAAAAATATAAAAATGAATAAGTGATAAAAAAAATATCAGGGTGAAATATAAAAAATTTATATGAAAAATGAAAAAATTAAATGTAAAAAAGAAAAAAATTTAAATATAACAAGAGATAAAAAGATATAAGAAAATTGGTCCCATTATTTCCGAAAATTGGTAACGACAAAGATTCTACAATGATTCGTGGAATTAATCATAACAGGAATATAAAATGATATTTTGACATCTTAGCTAAATTATTATATTGTTCATTGATATCTTTTACTTTAAGGGTATATATCTATTGAATATTTGGTCCCTTTTCTGTTGCATTGAACCTGGACTAGACCAGTCTTTTTTTGCATCTTGAGCCGAAATTTTCAAATTGAGTTTCTTGGAAATTTCTAGGTATTTTAGTCTACTTTTCATTATCACTTACACTTGACAAAAATAACTATATGGCAAGAACGGAAGTACTATACTGTTTTGCTTCCTATTTTTATAGTAGTCCAGTTGAAGGAGACAAACTAATACCAACAATTGAAAACGTGTTTTGCATTCTGCATATATACAAATCAGCGTCTTCCTCGCAACTCCAATTTTCAGCACGTTCTTATTTATATTTTATCACGTACCATTGTCGATTTTAACTTGTTTATATTTACAATTATGTCTGCGTATGATTTGTGTGCGCCTGACATCCTCTGTAGTTGAAAAACAATATTGCAAGAGTAGTCACATCAACCTATCTTTCCACCTAAGCAAGAAGAAAAGTTTGTGTCAAATATAGCGTTGGAAATCAATCATGTTTATTTAACTCAATAATTGAAGTCCTAATCAGATTGATTAGGAAACAAATTGGTCGAATCCAATGCAGAAGTGTATGATTCATTGAAAGATGACAGCGTTCTTACACTTTTATCTTTACCATCAGGGCGAAGTTGATCACTAGATTAATGAAAATGATTCAAGTTTTTATTAATTAATTGTTTCAAATGTTTTCAGGCAGATGAAACAGAGAAAGACGTTTTGCAGATAAAAATTCAGACAGCAATTTCAGCTCTCAATGTTCCTCAAAGCCCAATGAGTATCTGAGAATGTTATGCCGATCCAGTTTCTTTTCTTTAGTGAATTAGTGTTCAACTCAAAACTTCGCAAGTTTTCTTCTTTTTCTTTTCCTGCATCTCTGTAGCCTCTCTCACCTTCTAAGCTTTGAGTACGTTGCCTTCAATGGAATCCAATTTTCATCTCTAAAATATCAACTATTTTATTTTAAATATAATAAAAATTACTTGGGAACAATAATACAAATCACTTTCACACAAAACTTATACAAAATTAATTGTCACTTACAAATATAATTTCATATTTCAAAAGTCAAACAACCTATTAACATAAGTTTATATAGATACAAAATAAAATTAATTTAGTGATAGAAAGTTTAATTTTTCTTTTAAAGAGAGATAATTGCTAATTACTCTTGTAACACATCCTTTTAATAGTTTCATTTTCATCCAATAAAAATATACATTTATTATGCATTTTTACTTTCTATATAAAATGTTACCCCTTAGCTCAAAAATTAGCCATTAGAAAAATTCATGCACGGATTCAAGACTCCACTTTTTTTTTTAGTTGATAAAATTTTATTTATCTGTTGAAAGAAAAATTATTGTGCATTAAAAATAGAAGACAAAAAAATATTGATATGATTCAAATAAAAGTCGAATTAAATTAGTTTCAATTCGATATTTATCTCAAAAAATACAAATGGAATTTCATTTTTTATTTATTGTGTCGGGTATTTTTTTTTTAAATTCGTTCAAATTAAACTGTAAACACTCTTAATTTTGGAAATATTTTAATTTAACATATTTTTCAATTTTATAATATATTAAATCAAAGATGTTTTAATTTAACATTAACCTTAAAAATGTTGATAACGTTTTATAATCAATTTTTTTATTAGAATATATATTTTAATTTATTTAATATCAATGATAAATGTTCTAGAGGCATTGTTTAGAAATTTTTTATAAAAATAAAGCAACAGATGTGAAAAGTGCAAAATAGTTATTTTAGTACCCATTTGATAAACTGTTAAATTGATTTTCTAAATATTATTTAGAGTTTGTTGAGTAAAAAAATTTCTTTAATCTAAATTTAAATATTTTTTTATTAAATTATTACAGGTCAAGAGCAATGATTTAGTCATAACGAAAACATTCCCGAGTCATTGACCCAACTCTTTCGGTTTGGCATTCTGGGCTCAGCCCATTCATTTTTTTTTAATGTTTCATTTATGGGCAGAGCACTATTTTTTGTTTATTGTACTATTTTAAAAAATTACTGACAATTGATTCACTATTCTTTAAAAAAAAATTGTTATTAATTTATAAAAAAAATTAAAAACTAACTACTGGAAACATGTATTAATATTTTTCAACTGTATTAATACAAATTATTTATTGCTTGAACTAATTACTAACACTATCGGAACGAAAGACATAAGCCTCTATTGAAATATTATTAATCTGTTCTTTCTTACTGAAAAAATAACGATTAATTTTTTTTTTATTGAATTTACGCATTAACTGTTTTTTATTTTCATGCATATTTATTATTGTTGAACAAAAGTAATGAATCTAACCCACAATTCATTTAATGCCCATTTGGCTGAACTTGTTTTAAAATACAAAACATTTTTTCTCTTTTTTTTTTTTTTAGATTTTTATTTTCCAATACATGCGCTTACTTATATTATATACTTGAATTTCATTTTCAATTTCGAAAATATCTTTTATTAAACTTTCATCCTCCTTATACAAAGGTTTAATGATAATTTTTGTCTTTACAATTATATAATTTAATAAATAAATTAATATTTCATAAAAATAATGTTTATTTTTTATATTTGTATTTTGTTTTAAACAAAACTTATATATTACTAATAAAATAAAATTCAATATATATATATATATATATTAAAATATATTTTATCACAGTACACGTTACATTTAATAATAATATATAAGGATTTATTGAAAATAAAATATTATAAGAAATAAAAATTAACCTTAAGATATTTATTTAAATTTTAAGAATAATTTGGGTTTAAATTGATCATTTTACTAATTGATATTTTTTTTAGATTAATATTTTTTTTCTCAATTTTTTTAATTAATTGTTTCAATTATTTTTGACCTTGAGTTTTTTTTTTTTTTCAATGGCTGGAGATTACAAATTTATATTCTCAAAATAAAATTTAAAAAATTGAAGTAAAACAGAAGAGATTTATGTATGTATTAGTCTGATTGGTGGTAGGGTTGGAGGAAAAGAAGGTCATAGATTAGATTGGTGTTGTATACTCAATTCACAATTGTAATAATCAAGCATTGCTGCTATGGATTCCCTACTCGCCAACTACGCCTCTTCAGATGGTGAAGAAGAAGAAGAACGACAACCAACACCACCCAAAACGACGACGCCCTTCTCCTCTCTCCCTCAACCCAAATCATCGCTCTTTCAATCTCTTCCCCAACCCAAATCCTCGTCTTCTCTCTTTCAGTCTCTTCCTCAACCCAAATCATCGTCTTCTTCTCTCTTTCAATCCCTTCCTCCGCCAAAACAACCTTCCCTCGCCACTTCCAGCGAAGCCGCCAACCCTAAACCTAAACCCCAAATTCAAGAACCACAGCCCAAACGCGTCGTGCAATTCAGGCCCCCAATCATTCCTCTCCCAAACCCTACCCAACTCCTCGACGACGATGACGACGACGAAGAAGAAGAACGAAACAGAAGAAAGAAAAAGTTAGAGTCCTCCAGGCAAACTTCATCCGTCAAATCCTTCCTCGCCAGCATTCCGGCGCCAAGGAATGCTGCCACTCTCGGGGTTCAAGCGGGTTCCGGTTCAGGCCGGAGATCCATCATCGAAACCGAATCAGCGGCATCGACACTGGCAACGGCGTCGAATTCTGGCGATTCAAGTAGTGTTACCGCGGATCAGAGTTCAGGGGATTACGAAAATTATGAAAATTATGAGAATTACCAATATGCCAGTGACCAGTATGCTGGTTATTATGGCAATTATGGTTCGGGTACCGAGTCAGGGAGTTTGGGAACCGAGCCTGAGGCTGGGCCTGCTACGTATGGAACTGAACATTATGGGAATTACGGACAGTATGGGAATAATTGGGGTGACGTGTCAGCAGCACCGGTGGCAGAAGCGTCTGGGATTGGGGACAGTGTGGTGAGGATTCCTGGGAAGAGAGGGAGGCATGAGGTTCCCACCGAAGTTATTGAGGTGAAGCAAGATGAGTTGATTAAGAATCGGCCGAGAGAGGATCAAGTCAAGCTTACTGGGATTGCTTTTGGACCCACTTATCAGGTATTCTCATTTCTAAACTTGTGTATGTACATGTTGAGCTGTAGGTTTATTTGGCTGTAAGACTAAGTATTCAGTTTTTGGCTAGTTATGCAATGCCATTTCAATATAGTGCATGTGTGACTGTTGGATTGGGGTTTGAAAGTTGCTGACAGAAAATATGTTTCGAGTGGTTTGTGAGATAATTTCGCCTGCTTGACATGGAAATATATTTAGATAGTGTAGGAGATTCAATAGATAGCTATAGAGGGCAGGTCTTTTGCTTAATAAGTGAAGATTGTTTGAAGAAAATTTGAGAGATGTCTTGTATTAAGAAAATCCTGGTCTCCCTGGTTGCACACTGACAGCCATTTACATCATAAATCTAGGATAGATCTGATTTATCTGTCTAAAATCATTTAAGTAAAACTAGACTACAAAGTATTAATAAAATACAAAAGTAACACTGCGGCTCCTTCAATGAAGTAGGATGACCAATAACCATCTAGAATAGCCCAAGCAGTGCAAGTAATCATTGAACATGATATGTTTCTACGTTCCCTATCTAGATTTGAACATTGTTGAGAAAGTACTGAATATTATTTTTGTGGTTAAGTATTGATGCTTATATGGGTTCGTGAGGCAGTGATTGGGCGTAGTAGAACGCTTCAAAAATCAGTGTCCTACATTTTTGTGGACAGCATAGAAAATTCATGACTAATAGGGTTCAAATTAAACAGAAGGAATGATAGACCTTAGAAATTTTGGCATGTGGAAGGATAATTGTATTGCATTTGGCTGGAAGAAACACAATACTCAGACATCTAAGAAGTTGTGTATAATATGTCAAGGGACACATTATTCTAAAGCATTGGGAAATTGGATATATTAGATCACCAATCTCTGTCGAGGAAGTTTTGTTAAAAGTCCATAGTTAAATTGGGAGATGAGTGTACTCTTGGATTTTGCTATGTTTAAAATTAATGATAAGTTTTTGGGTACAGTTCATAGAATAATATTGTTGACCAATTCCGTTAGCTTTTGAGACATGGGAATGGCAGTTCTCTAATAGTTGAATGCAAGAGGCCCCCTGCTTCCAAACATATCCTATGATTAAGGACCTGCCAATTCCTTACTCTAGTTCCCAAACAAATATTGGGTAGAATGGGGTTTTCGTACATGGCTTGTTAACCTTGGGAGATTGACGAGCGTTTAGTCCCTTCTACTGTAGGTCCCAAGTGAGTATGGGGTAGAGAGAGATTTTCATAGATATCTGTAAGAGAATTTTTATTGAGAGAACCCTCATGGTCATCATTCTCCCAAGAACTTTATGAGAACAAATATGAAGTGCATAAATAACTTCGTCATATCATATTGATTAAAATATGAACACTATTCTTAACAACAACAATGCATATTTCATCGGTCATGAATACAACCGAGTCTATTACAAGAATACTCCCCTTCTGAACACTGCATCCGAGACTGCTGTCATATGCAATTCCCAAAGTGACAATGGTTTGTGGTCCTTTGATCTAAAGTCACTACTCATTGCAGTTGCTTACATGAGGGGGCTATATGTTTTTATATTGTCAAACATATTTTGTGTTAAGTGATTTTAAATTTAATTATTCAACATATTACTGATAACTTAGAGGAAGGTGGGTGACTTAGATGAGATTTATTCCTTCTACATAATTAGAATGATGTTTTCAAGCCCCTTGATGGAATGAGGTTGCATAATGCTTGTCCATGTTGAAGTGAGTCTATGAGACATTTCCTCCTTTGTTTTAGTTAGTATGCTCATATATCAAGATTCAAGACACTAAAACTGGAACTATACATGGGTAATTTGTTCCATGGCTTGTATTCAATGTAAAGAGAGTATAATATATGGTGATGCTGATCATTGTTGTCAAATCATTAAAATTCCCATTACTTGATGTTTTATTAGATGCCACTCTCAAGTTGTGCAGTTAAAATGGGACTTTAATATTATTGCCATGTAATGCTAAATAACTGCCGTATCGCCACCAGAATGCTATAATGTGTTCTGTTTCGACCCCTCTGCCATCGGCACCATAGACCATGGTAGCATGCTTATTTGGCCGAGTTTTGTCCTTCCACCATATTTTGCTATCCCCAATTGATAACCATGCCCATCTTACGGGCAACTTATACGGTCATACACTTAGAATGGATCGGCATTGTAATTTAAACGCATAAAATGAATTAGTTTGTAATCCGAATATAATTAAGACCAGTAATGAAGGTATTTGGTTTAGTTAGATTAAATGAGCCAACCCAATTTTGGTCTCTACAAACTGGACGTAAGCTGACCTAGGTTACATTATGATATGTATTAGTTGTTCTCCATACAGGTTCACTTCAGCTATATTGCTCATTTATATATGAAATATATCTCATCTTCCTTTTATGGAGAAAAAAAGGAAGCTCGAGCAAAGTTGACAGCGAATCTCTCCTCATTTAATATAAAAAGGACTTGTAAAGTTTAAATAGTTTTTCTTCATTCCATTATTTTTTACTTTTTTAAATTTGGTTTCATTATTATTTTTAATGTCAATTTGGTCCTTTTTTTTTCCTTAAAGTAAGTTAATGTTATTCCTGCTGTCAACGTTGTTAAGTTGACTAACGAATGAATGCAATATGGCATTGACGCGACCATGATTCCTGAATTGACATTCTGTCAACATGCATGAAATATCATCAATAATTTATTACATTGTACATATATATATACACACACACACACACAACAGCATCACCTCAACACCATGTTAGTAAGCATGATTACATCGGTGTCACTTTGCACTTTTTGTTTGACAACTTACGATGATGACGAAAGGGACAATGTTTACTTCAAATAATTCCACTAAAAAAAACTATTTAACCTTAAATATAGAAGTGTATAAACAATATTGTTGCTGGTTGACATCATAGGATTTGACTTTTACGCACACTTCTGTACATTATTAATTTTTTAACATCAGAGTTTGAGAAATTGTTCACCTTGTTATCATTTATTTTTCTTTACATAAGTTTTATCAAAGAAAGCCAAGAGGGTTTTATTCAATTTGCACCATTTTTACTACTACTGATACATATACATACTTAATCTAGCAGTAATGGTAACAAATAAAAAGGTAAATATTTAGTTTCTCATAGCTAGAATTTAGGGGTTTACCCATGTGTCCGTACAGACTCAAACCGTTCTATAAATACGAAATCTTGGTTACTGGGCAGTTGCTATACATTCTACAACTTTTGTAACTTTCTTTCTACTCCATTAAGGGATGTTTCTATCATTTAACTTTGTGCTTATATTTATTCTTGAAGCCTGCTTCGACAAAGGGGAAGCCTTCAAAGCTGCACAAGAGGAAACATCAAATTGGTTCATTGTACTTCGATATGAAACAAAATGAAATGAAACTGGCTGAGCGGCGTGCAAAGGGCATGCTTACCAAAGCTGAAACGCAAGCAAAATATGGATGGTGATTTGGGACACGATGATATTGGAAATACTTCCATTAAAACGTTATTGACAAAGTAGAAATTTTCTTTTAGCCGCAGTCCTTGTGTTGTGAAAAAGATGTGTACATTTGCTGCTTCTTTTTTCAGTGCAAATTATGTATTTCTATCCTTTATAGGCAGTAGAATCTTATAAGGTACACTTTCTTATGACAGAAAAATCACATTTCTTTCCTACTTTAACTTGCTTTAGAGGCCATGTTCAAAAATATTATCTAATTAAATTTCACGAAGTTATATACATTTTGAAACTTCTATATCATTAAAAACATTTACTTAAAGATTTTTTTTAAAATTGTTTTTATTTGTCTTTTAATATAAATGTCCGACTAGGTAAAATGCTATCTTAATACTAAAAAGTCATAATAATTTCAGATGATTTTATTGAACCTATTTGATCATCATATTTTTGTTCAATAATGCATTTTTGGAAGCACTAGTCTAAACTATGATGCGGTTTGAAGAGATGTGTGCCGGGATGTGCTTGTTTGAAGAGTGTAGGAGTGCTTGTTTTAGGTTTGAACAGTCTTTCAAGGGAATGTAATTTTGTTAGTACAATATTTTTGAAAAAATTGTTATAAGCTTTGAACTAATATTTACTTTTTAATGGGAATGTAAGAATTTATTATTAATTTAATTATTAACTTTCATTTAATATTTTTGAAAATGTCATTTCCGAAAATGTATTTGCACATCTAGAAACAAATAACACCTAACTATTATCATTGTCCATTCTACAAATATTGTTAGATCGAAGGTGAAATGCCTAAATATTTTGTAAAACGACATATCTTTTTAATCTTTACTTCAGAAAGAGATAATAAATCATAATTGGAATCAAAAGTTTGCAGACAATATTGACGACCGAGATAATAGAGGCAGAAGTGCATTATGATGACTTATATTTGTAACTAACATTATTTATCTTAGATAGATACTAGTAATGTACTTTTAATTTTCTAAACACCATTTAGTGAAATTCTATATCGAGAATTAAAAGAAAAAAGAAAAAGACATTATTTAATAAAAAAAAAAACAATTTATCACCTCCTTGGTATTGTAAATAACCAGTTACAAATAATCCAATCGAGTAATATGAATGATATTTTACTTCTTGATATGGTTAGAATTTCCAAACAAGTATGTTAATTACACAAAGCTACACTTTTGATGTGCGTTACAGTTACATCCGTTCCCTTAAAAATCAAAATCACCGCTATATGGTTTATAAAACGCGTTAACTTTCAAATCCTTTCCAACACGAAGAGAAATAAATTGAAGGCAAGAATTTTGAAAGCATCAAAAGGAGGACGCTTTTTCCGATTTTGATAAACTACTGTATTCATTCATACAAACCATGCATAAATTTTATAATTATCCGCAGGAAGATGAATGACCAGATTTTTTTTTAGCAGTGAAACTCCACAAATCTATCCCTAGAAAGTAAGTTCCGTCAAAAGGTTGAGCCATTGAACCCAAAGAATGAGCGCTGCACCAGAAAACGAATATAATGAGAACAGAAAGTAACGAATATAACGGTTGAGACTATGTACGACATTTATGATTCGGACAGGAGCTATTTGAACAGGTATTGTTCACTTACCCATCTTGATAATGTTCATAATGTGCTTCAGTAAATTCAAAACAATTAAAAAAAATGAGAAAGAGATCACTATTTTATGAGAAAAACAATACAGGGAATGTAGGAACTTATATGAGGACATGATAAAGTTAGCAAAGACAGTAGTAGCAAACATATTTTCTGTGACTGATAAGAAAACATATTTTCTCTGTTACTACAGGCAAAACATGGCTAAACAACATCAGAAATCAATTCCCTAAAAAATAGCACTAATTCAATCCCATTTTTTGCATCCTCCAACAACCATTCTGAGAATCATAATCATGGATACAAAACAAACCTCTACGTTCAAAGAACCAAAGCAGCTTCAATATATTATTATTGTGGCAGAGAATTAAAGAAGATAGATAAATGAAATCACTTCACCCCAAGTACAAATATTTCAAAAATGTAGACAATACCAAAAAGTGATAACCAATCAATTAGCAATATTCTCAGAATCACACAAGTCGTCCTAGAACAAAGCAGCAATTTACCTGAACATCGTAAAACTTAATATAGAATCGGGAACTGTCAATATAAAGCTTAGTTTGAAGAATTTCTGCAATGGTAGAACTCAGTTTTCCATTTACACTCGGACCAAGGCCCCCAATTGAGATCAATTCTCCATAAGCAGCCGGCTCTTCAGTTCCAGCAAATTCAATAGGCACTCCCCCATTCAACAAAATCATCACATACTGAAATACAACCCCCCCATACAAAAAGAAAGACAAATCCAGGTCAAATTATGCTAAACATTAGAGTAGCAAACAATTATTCAACAGTGGCACATTAAATTACCGAAAAAACAAACAGAAAAAAAAAAAAAAAAGTATCATCAGACAGCACTGTGTCAGAGTGTTGACGGTAATTTGATCAAACAAGTGGTGAACAATGTTGAAGGAGAGTGAGTAAAAGAGAAGAATAGGGGGTAAAAGTGAACTTAACGGATTCGGGTTTTCCGATGATTTTTGCAACAGCTTTGGTGGCATCTCTGAGAATGTCAGAAGCAACGACGGTGTCAACAGGCACGTTTGTGAAGAGATTCAAAGTGGGCATCGCTGCAATATGCACCAGCGAGTGGCTTCGGCTCAATTTATCCGGATAACTTCACTCTCTAAATATTCAACTCATTCCTTAATAATAGGCTCGTTTTTTGTATACGCATGTTCCTAATTTTTATTATATTTTTTATTTTAACGAATTAAAAATTAATATATAAATATATATTAATTTTAAAATATACATATTTATTCTAAATATTATATATAGTTAGAGACTAAGAGCGTGGGAAAAAGTTATAAAAAGAGAGAAAACTTGAAAAAATAATTTTTTATTATTTTTATTTATTAATTTATACATTAGAGAAAAAATTGTGAGAAATATATCAATAAAAAAAAAAGAGGAAAAGGATGACTTTTTAATTAATATTATTTATTTTATTTACATTAAAAAATGAAAAAGAATGCATTATTCAAAAACATAAAGATGAGAAAAAACATAATGTAAATAATTTATACATGGAGATTGCTTACTTGTATAATTAATGTTTTAAAAATATTTTTAAATTTTTTTCCTTCATTTTTTAGACATTTTTACGTTCTTTATTTATTTATATTACATATGCTTTTTTTTTCTTTTTCATATAAAAAAGTGATAAAAAGGAATATCCTTTACCTATAATACATTTTTTTTATTCTCTTTTTCTCCATCCACACTCTCACTCTCTCTCTCTCTCTCTCTCTCTCTCTCTCTCTCTCTCTCTATATATATATATATATATATATATATATATATATATATATATATATATATATATATTTATATATATATATATTCATACTTTTTTTCTCCTAAAAATGTTTACAAAATGAAAATTCTTTTATATATATAACTAATATACCTATCCACATTTTTTATCTAAATAATTTTTAAAATAGTAAATATAGATATAGATTATAATATATTGATTGAATAGACATGAAAATGAATTGGAAGCTATTTTTGTACAGGGTTCAATATATTTTTATCTAGTACTATTTTACTTTTATTTTTATTTTGATCTGTAAAAGTATTTTTGAAAATACTATTAGTATAAAAAATTTATAGTTTGTTCTTATTATTTATTTTTCTAATATATTTTTCTTTTTCCTTTATCCTGTCTTTTTAATTTTTTGACAAGTACATCTGGTCTTAACAAGTAAATAAGAGAGTATTTTATAAATTTTCAAAGGACTTACTTCAATGTCTAGCATAATTTATTATTTATTATCAATGAAAGTAAAATCTATTCATTGAAAATTCATTATTAGTGAGTGAAAAAAAAGTTACAAGAAAATATATATCAAGTTTAATTTGCAACTAAAGGTAGCAAAAATCACAATTAATAAATAATTATTTGTATTTTCTTTCCTGACATCATTTTATTAAATTACTTATATGAATAATCGAAGATAATAAAATTAATTACTTCTATCCTAGAAAATAATGTCTTCTTAAAAAAAAAACTTCCTGTACTCGTCCCACTCAGAGCCTTCTCTTCAATTAAAAAGTAGTTAAAGCCAGTGTTTAGAGCTCGTTAAGCATCAATTGTTTCTCAAATTTAATTGCTCTATGTCGTATTTGACTCTTCCACACTCAGTCCAAATCTCTTTTTATTTCCCTTTTTTCTCGTCGACGTACCTAATATATATATATATATATATATATATATATATATATATATATATATATATATATATATATATATATATAATAATAAACTATTTCAAAAAAATAGATATCTATTATTTATTTCATATTTAAAAATAATCAGATCTTTCTAATATTTTCCTTTTGTGTAAAACAAACATTTTCTATAACAATGACCTATTTTAGCAATTTTATTTTATTATTATCATGTATGTACTTTCTGTTAAAAATAAAATTTAATTTTTATTACAGAGCTGGTTCACTTACCTACTTCACCCTAATCATTCCCTAAGTTTAATGACTGATATCAAACTTCTTAGTTTTAAAGATAAAATACTCTACTGCGTGTTTGTGGAAATTATTAAGCTTTGTTTCGACTGTTGCTAGAGAATAACCTTTTTCTTTCTTCCTCATATACGGTTAATATATTAAAAATAAACTAATATTTAGTAAAAATAACTACTATGTTTAAGAAGTCCAAAACTTCAATTATTTTAATTTGATGTGCTATTAAAACATCTTATGTCTTGTTCTATATGTGGCTAAATAAATAAAATTTTTTAATAATAATTTATACACAACTTATGTTGACATTATAAATTGTGCACGATTTTACTCATTATAAGAAAATTATTTTTCACTCCTCCTAAGTTGAATAAATTTTTTTTTAATATCATTTGAAACTTACTAACTATTCATGTGTAAGTGATCATTACAATGTTAGATAATGTAACCACTTAAACATAAGAAAATGTTATGACATTTATTTACTAAATCAAATTTAAAATATTAGAAGTTTTTAATATCGTAACTGTTTTATTTTAATAAATTGAGAACAATTAATAAGCAAGCGAAATGAAAACTTATTAAAACATTAAAATACTTTTAATAAGTTAAATGTTATATTTTTAACTACATATTTTTATTTTAATGTATTCAAAGTATATGGCAAAAACAAATATTTTCTTACAACTACATAAACCAAGGTCCAGGATTCTCATAGCGCAGGAAAGTATATTATCCTTAAAGAATATAGCGCAACTTTACCTCGAGAATTAGGTTTATCCAATGGCTTAAAGAAAGTGGTGGAGAGGGCTTGGGATAAAACTTTGCAGGTGAGGATCCGGTTCCGGAGAGTAACACCTATAGTCCAATCTATCGCTGTTCAACAACACATAAAGCAATGATAGGACTAGGTAAGAATAGTTAGCATTAAAAGTATAAAATAAATAAAACATTTAGTTGCATGCCCTATAGATCCACCATTAAGCTTTAAATCAATGCACATATACACTACAAAACTAGACATCCTGAAAATGGTTAAAATTTCATTACATTTTCTATGGTACTACTCAGCTCTTGGCCACATCAAAGATTACCAAATTACATATGGCATTCACTCTCTCTCCAACCAGACCCAACTAGAACAATTTGGCTCAAAACGAAGTCATTGTGACCTAGAGACACCAATTCAAAGTCTGAAAGTACTGTAGCCTCCTAGACCAGAAGATCCGTACCCGCTGTAGGGTTGTGACGAAAAGGAAGATGACGAATAAGATGAACTGCCCAACGGAGGGTAAGAAGATCTCGGACCTGTATCTAACCTGCTGCTGTAATTACTAGCAACAGGTTCTTTGTGATTACTTATAACTTCCTGTAACACGAGAGATTTATATCAGTATATGCATACGATGTAGCCTACTCTTTCGGTATGAATTCGATCATTGATGGCTAGTACCCAAATCAAACGTCAGTAATCAGTATGAAAATTGAATGGATGAAGCATACATACAGGAGACAGGAAATGAATTATGGTTGTAATCATGTCAAACCCTTTATTCCACAATTAGTAAAACAGTCCAAAAGAGGAGGGAGCCAGGATATAACAACTATAAGGTACATGCTACAAAATTTAAAAGTAATACATAAAAACTGACAAGTCTGATACACATCTTATGTTCAACTTATCGGGTGAATGCTATTTCCTAAATCAATACATCTTACCTTTGAAAATTTATTTCAATATTATCTACCAAAGATTGATTTGTTCAGGTCTAGTAAGGGAAAGCCCAACGAATACACATCCAATCGCAATCATATGTACCCAAAAGAAAATCATGCAATGGTCATAATGCTTTGACTTGCGAGTATTTGATAAGTTCAGATTCTACCCACTTAGTATATAGCTGTATTTATGAAAACTGAAAACTAACACTTCTTTTTCCCCACTTCCACCCCTACCGACATATGATAAACAAAAATACCAAACTAAGCAAACCATCTACATTTCTTTCATTTCCTACTTTTCTTTTATTAAAAATGGATTAATCATTTTTGTCTCTTTTCTCATACATTCTTTTACTACATATCTTTCAATTTTCCAACTAAGTGATCTAATTGCAAGTAGAATAAATGTTTTAGCACATGAGGAGTGGATATCTGGATATCAACTAGAAGCAGTCTAACAAGTGGGGATCTAATACCGATAAAAATGAGTAACCACACAATGAATATATTAAGAGAAATCATCTAAAGAAAAGGTACCTGTCCAAGCACACACATATATATGCATATCTTAATGTCATACAAAGTAACAGGACCACAAATGCGTAACTTTTCTTTCATAGGACCAAGTCTCATACCTGAATCAACTGTTGTGCAGTCTGAACCTGAGATGAGGTGCCTTTTATTTCCACTATGATTTCATCAGGCACCCGACTCTCCTGCACAGTCAGTATTGCTCCACTGGTGCGGCGAATGTAGTCAATATTAGTCCCTTGTATACCAATGATGTCCTCTGCATAGGATAGTGGTATTTGCATTGTTTGTATTACCTAATAAGTGGACACAGTAAAGAAAGGTGGAAGTTAACATCACTATCAACAAAAAAATAATAAAAACAAAACAGAACGACGTATAAGCAAATATGTAGAAGTGGAAAAGAAAGTATGCTTTCAGTTTACAGACAGTGACAAAATCATATTGTAATTTGTACGGATCACTTTAAATGCTTGGTCCATAGCCAAATCACCATTACAATAATAGGTACAAAAATCCATGTATAATAAATCAGAATAAGAAATTACTCAACCTTGATTTAAAATTTAGACAACATGTAGCGAAAAATATGTATAAAAGCTCTTATATAAAGAATTAGTATATAATTATGAATAATGGTTATTTTTTGGCTTGATTACCTATTTGGTCCCGCAATTTATTTGATTCAAATTGGTCTCTCTTTTACTAAAAGATTCAATCAAGTCCGTTAAATCAATAAAAGGAAGCAATGTGGCCCTTCTCTTTACTAGTAGTTTTCATCTGTGAAGAATGGTGATAAAAAACTGCCAACTATATATGCTATTGTTTAGCAATTAAAAATAAAATAAATATATTTTCACTGATACTTCTCTCTCATCCACCTCATTGTGCCACTCACAAACATTAACCTAAACAGACTGTTCTGTCTGTCTGCCTTGAGCCCCGCAGCAATGCATTGCAACACTGACAGTTCAGTACGCACGTCAATTGCACCAGCGTCAATTCACCAGTGACAAAAATTTCATAGTCTTGGGGGTGCAGCACTGACACCATTTCCGCTCTCAAGTTCGACAAATTGTTGCTATGAGAAGAACATTATACTGCCTCGGCTTGAAATAAAACAAACATAGGAACAAGAAGAGGAAAAGAGCAGTAAGTGGGTTATGAGGTTTGATTGTAAAAGGGAGAGAGGAAAAGATATGTTGCTGTTTTGGCTGTCTTTCTGTTGTTTATTAGGATGGGTACACAGTTGTCAACTGACAGATTCCTTTCTATTGTTTGTTAGGATGGTTACACGGGTGTCTTTCTGTTATAAGTTGAACCTTGCTATGCAAGCTAGATAGTTAGAATGAGACATGTATATAAGTATCTTTTGTAACAAAAATTTCTAAGAAGCTCTCATCAATGAATTTAATTTGTTTCTCATTTAATTCTGTTGTGTCATTTCAATATCCTCCCATCATCATTGTGTTGCAATTTGTAAACTGAGTGAAGTGAAAGATGCAGATCGAGTAAAGGGTTTACAACAGCAATTCTGTTTTTAGTTTAATTTTTAACCAATATTTAATTTAATTTATTTTTAATTTGAAACTAATAATAATGTCTGCAGTTTAAAACTGCCATTAATTGTAAGCAAAACCATCGCAAATAACAGGACCAACGCCATCAGTTTCAAATGAACAGAAGGGTAACCGTGCTGCTACTTTTAAATTAACGAAAATTACAGAGACTAACAGCATCAGTTTCAATTGAACAGAAGGGTCACATTGCTGCTATTTTTTAAATTAACAAAAATTAAAAGAATAACAGCTTCATTTTCAATTGAAGCTAATGGTCACATCGCTCGATTTAAAATTAAGGAACTTAATTGAACCTTTTAGTATAAGATAGACTGAATTGAATAGAATAAAATAAACATAGGGACTAAAAAAAATAATTTAGCCCTTATTTTTTTGACAGATGGTAAAAAAAAATGATATTGACGGAGAAACAATAGAACTTTGATATTATGTGGGTTCTTGAAATTACTAACCGTGGTAACAATAGGAGCACTGGTTCGACTGAGTGCTGAAGAACGAAGACCAGAAAGTGAAGAATCGTGCCCATATATTGACATTGTGGAGGAAGGGAGCAATGAATCCAACTGGCTTTCACGATCAGCAAAGAGAGAATCCCTCTTTGATGAAAGAGGAACATCATTTACAATGTTAGGTTGTGAAGCACTATGCAGTGATGGTTTGTCAACCCAGGTATTATCTACTTGCCTCTCTTGGGAAATTGTTGCATTGTACTTGAACAAAACAAAGACACGCATCTTAGTGTTAATACATGATATTCTTTGATGATATTCAACATGTGAACAAAATAAAATACCAGTATAAACACATGATATGCACTGGTATTGACTATTTCAGCCTAATTTAAAAATTGAAAAATATCAAACTTACACTTTTCTCAAATAAGGGAAGAACACCAGGATCAACCAAAAACTTTCTCAGATGCCCAACTACTGCCTCCAGAGCCTTAAGGACCTTCATGGCCTCTCCCTGTAGCTCAACAATCCTCTCATCCGCAGCAGCATAAAAGGGAACCTCATCTATCAGGAAAATGATTTGATATCAAAATCACTTCCATCATTGAACAAACAAACAAAAAATACAGTCTGACAGAAAACCAATAAAAAGTTCTTTCCCATACGGAGCAAAGAAGTTAAAAATGACAACAACAGAAACTGGAAAGGTTCCTCTAAAGTGAGATTGCCTTTAAATTAAGTAAGTAAGGAGTATGGATTCTTGAATTTTAGTTGGCTCAGATCATAATGAACTTTGAATCAAACGTGTGAATACATCTTTACTCATGATTCTAGCTACAATATCTAAACGGTAAAACACTAAAAGGACAAAAAACCACCTCATTTCAAGCGTATACCATAGAAGCCAGGTAAAACAAATGTCAGTAATTAAATTATGATTCAGCACACATCATATGACATCAGACAATATAAGGAAGAATAGGCAAAGTAAAAGGATGCTATTCAGACAGAGAGTAAAACACAGATGTATGCCACGTTATCAGATTAAAGGGACAACAGGCACACCTCCAGACAGTACTCTAACCGAAGCACTGGTATTTTCCTGTATAGATTTAATTAATGAACCCTGCTTTCCAATCAAATTGATAGCCTGCGTTGAGGCCACCAATAAACGAACGGAACAAAATGCAACCCCTGCCACTTTATCACCATCAATTTCAGACAACCCTGAGACACGTTTAAAAATCCTTATGACAGCGTCCATTGCTGGAGAAAGAGGTGCCTCTGGCTCTTCCTTCCCTGATATGAGTACCTTAAAACAAAATTCAAACCATATCAGGACAAAACAGAACTAGATACACAAATCAAATAAATGTCTTCATCTACGCATAAGCATGAAAAGAAAAAAAGAAAGTGATTCCAACAAGTATCATCTGAACAACACATAGACCAACTAAACTACAGAGTAAACTTCCATTCACTTTGGCAATTTCCCACCTGCATTGAAAACTGCAAGCTATAAATTATAAAGGAAACTCAACATCATAATACCATTGATACTACGACTATCATGTACCTCCCGTGAGCATTTACAAATACAACAAGGAAACCACCCCACAAATACTATAAAACACTCTTAGTAACGATACCTCGATCGAACATGCATCACAAAATTAATGAAACTACAATAAAAATGTAACTTTGACACTGAGCGAAGTAACGCAATGAGCTGAAAGCACAACGCAAGCACAAAACCCCATCTTGTAACCTCCAGGCAGTTCAAGTAAAAATCCCTACTAATATTGTACAAGCAAATTTCATGAGAAATGGCAGAACCTAGCAAAACCAAGAAAATATAAAAAAAAAATGAAACCCTAGAAACGAAATAGGGAACACTCACGATTCGATCGGGAGTGCCAACCGCGCCGTCGAGGACTCGAATGCGAGCTTTCGTTTCCTCGCAGGTCTTCTTGATGAGCTCGCCCTTGCGGCCAATGATGCTTCCCACTTTGAGGACCGGCACGATGAGGCGGAACACGCAGAGGCCGGGCCATCCTGGCCACCTCTTCTCAGCGGAAGCCTCGGGAGCAGTGTCGTCGGCTGTGGTGGTGGGCGATTCGGCGGCGTCGGGATTATCCAAATGGAGGGGATTGGTGGTGCCGTTTTGGATTGGGTCGAGCGTGGCCATAGAAGAAGAAAGGTGGAACTTAGGGTTTATGGTGTTTGTTCTTAGGTTCGTTGGTTTCAGGTTTATTCTTTTCTACCCAAGCTCTCAATTTGTGAACACTACTACTTACTAACTACCACCTCAGGTTTATTCCTCGCTATTCTCTCTATAAACCGTCATGCTTCACGCGCTCTTCCCGTTATTTCCTCTTTTATAAATTTACTCTGGAGATAGGCCTCTAAGCCCAACAACATCACACAATAAAATACAATGTAGCCTATTTTTGCTTCAATTTCTGTTTTCTTTTTTTCATCTTTTAAAAAAAACAAATAATCTTTACTATTCACTATCTATCTATGTCAATTATGATAATAATGACATCATCCTAACATACTATTATGATTAACTGTAATGATGACATTATTATGATGTCATCATATGTTATACATGTGTTAACCTTAGCTAATACAACTCAGGGAGGTTTTGAGTCCTTAAAAAGTGAGTGCACCTAATTTGGTTGACTTTTTTGTGAGTAAATAAAATACTCAATTTATCATACGTTAAATTGATTGAATTTTGTTCAACATAAATTTTTTAAAACACAACAAACATGTAGATAATAGAGAGCACAAATACACCAAGCTTAAAAATATACTTATGCATTAAAAATTGAAAGAATAATAAGATATCAATAAATTTTAATTTAAAGTAAAAAAGGGAAATTAATAAATTTAGAAAAAAAATTGAGATTACATAAGTTAACTTCACTCACCAAAATCCTTTGAACTCCATGTACATATACTAAATTGTGAGTACAGTTGACTCACAAATTAGATGTTACTTTCACACTTCTAGTTACATGCATGTGTTTTTACTTTATTAGTTTATCTTTCAAATTTTAAATGCTAGATATTTTTTTATATAAAAGAAAACTTTTTTTTATGTTCTGTATTTCTTATACATTGCGGAAAGAATCTTTAGAAAGTTTATTAGTATAAAATTATACATAAAATCTTGCAAAATTTGTAACAAATATAACTTTAGAAATTTATTTCTGGAATGTGTAAGGAATAATTTTTCAAAATTTAAATTCTGGAACAATGAACCCACACTCCTTGATCATAAGGCACTGCAATAAAAACGTTACAAAAAGTTTTGAGGGTATGTAATTAGAATAATTAAACAAGTTATTATATGGGAATAAATTTTCGGAACAAACAAAATATTTCCCCTTATTCTTTCAAAAAGAATACCAATTAAATTCAGATTTATTATATAACATAGGATGTAATTATTAAAATTTATGTTAAAATAACATAGATATTTTTAAAATTACATATATGAAAATTTATGTTAAAATAATGGTAAGCGTTTATAATAATTACATCCTATGTTATTTTAATCAGATATTTTTATTAATCTTTTCGCTCAAATATGAAGTAATAAATAAATAAAAGATCTTTTACTATTCTGTCAATTATACATCCTTTTTTTGTTTCTTTTTTTCTTAAAATTATTTCTAACATTTATTTTCAATAATTCATAATTTGATGAATAAATATAAAATAAAATTTAATAAATTCAAATAAAAAAATATATAATAAAAATGTGGACACGGACATATACATGTTTGTGTTTTCGTTAGTGTATATAATTAATTTAGAGTATATTATATAATTAGAATTTATTCTCATAAAAAAATAGCAGTGGTTTGATATATATATTAAGGTGCTTAGAAAGTATGAAAATAGACACTAAAACCATTTCTTAGAGAATAAAGTTTGAAAGTATATTTTTGTAGTACTAAAACTTACCTACTTGTATTTTTGGTCGCATTCTCCTTAGGGACATGCTAAGATTATTGGGTTTGGTGGTGGTGGGTAAACCAAGTTGCTTTTTGTCCCTCTCCTCCATTAGTATATATGAAGTAACAACCCTAGAACCATTTAGAGTTGAGATGTGTTCATATGATTAAAGGAGCAATGAAGGTTGTGCCCATGCTTGTGAGGGATGAAATATATGGTCCCCAATATATGTCGTTTTTGTTAGCATCTGCTTTGTTTTGTTGATCAACTAGTTTTGCTGTACAACAGTGACACCATGCTACCAAAAAATGACCCCTGTTAACCTTCTAAGGTCCTTCTAGTAAACTTCAAAACAATAGGTTTCTTCTCACTTGGTGTACTCGCCGCAGGGACCCTGCTATTTGAAAACCATGCACAGCCAACCAGTAATTAATATCAGTTCTTTCTGTCAAAATATCAGTTTCTCAGTTCATTTTGTTGCAACTGATAAAATTGTTAACTGTAATTTCATTTGTCGGCAACTTGTGGTTTTTCATAGTCTTTAAAACACCTAGTGGTGCTTGCTGATTAGTAAATTCATGTACTCCATGTAATGTTTGTAGTTTATTTACAGGTTTTTTTTTTTTTTTTATCATGTCATTTTTGTTTCTTTATTCTAATTTTCTGCAATTCATGCTACAAGAGTATTATGAGGTTTTTTTAGAGATTTAAAAGGGACAGAAGAGAGTAGAAAGGGGTTACTTGTAACAATTAATTTCCACTTCTTTTCATATTCCTTCTATTTTTCTTTAATTTACAAGAAATTTCAACTTTCTATAAGCTTTGGTTGGAGGAAAAGGGGTTAAAGAAAACAAAAACAATTAATAAAGTCTGGTGTTTGTATATCTAGCAAGGACCAATTAGTAGTTACGTGTTCACTTCAAGATCAAGATAGTGCCATTTCAATCAAGAACGATTATCAATGTTAATAGGAAACAGTAATTATCTTTATTGTTTGATTCAATCATATCAATTATCATTTTTATTTAATAAAACTTTAAATCTTGTAAATTGCTTACTAATTTGATAGATAAAAAATTGTTATATGATAGCCAATGGGGCATATGCAAGATACTTCAATTTGCTTAAAAAAGTGTGAAATCCTCAAACTCAGATTATGTTAAGTTGTGGCTAGTTACAATCCACTCGTTAAAAAGATTATATAAGTTGAAGATAATATTTTGATAACATGAAACTAATTGGTGTTGGGAACATATGCAGAGTCACATGTTTCGATGAAATCTCTACCTTATGTTATCTTGTAGTTCAAAGCCTATCCAATTTCAATGGTCCTAGGGCTTCCAAGTCACTCCCTTCCCACGATAAGATCCTGCCAAATATCAACTCTCACTCCATCACATGACTACCCATTTCAAATAACTTTCTTTGGAATTATTCTACTCGTTCTGTTTTTTATGAAACTTGTTATGATCTTTAAACACACTGTATTTATCTTTTAGTCTTGCAACAATTTAAACTTATATATTTCATATAAATATACCTTAAGGATTGAAGCAAAAAATTGTGGTAAAGAAAAAAAAAAAAAACTCTTCCACGCATGCTCTTGAATAATTATAGAGTAAAAAAAAATATATATATATATATATATATATCTTTGAAAATATTAGAGTTTCTGCAGGAAATATACAATCAGATATTTTCTTGAAAATATCTTAATCAGAAAATGACATTGGACTCTGAAAATGCAACAAAATAGTACAGCATTCAATCCTTTGAACAATTCTAAATACCAGATCTTGAAAACAATTGTACATAAAAGAATGAACATTTTACATGTTCTTTTATTAAACAAAAAAAAAAACTTTAACATATATAAATCACGGTTTGTTATACCCTTTAATAAAGTAATTTAGCATAGCAAAACTACAATTACAAAGAAAAAAAAGGATGTCGAAAAGTTTGCTAATAAATAAATATATTAATATTGCATTATCTGAATGACGAATAATAATTGCTTTAAATATAATTGAAATTATAAACATATTTAAATATAAACTTCATAATGTACAAAAAATAATTTAATTAGTAATATAATTAATAAAATTTAATCTAGTGGTGAATATAAAAGAATATTGCTTAAAAATAAAATAAAAATAATTAATATATATAAGATAAAAGAAAGATAATAAAAAACAATTGAGAAATTTTTTAATTAAAAAATATACACATTAAAGAAAACTGAAACTATAAATAAAAATGCTATGATAATATTATTAATTATCAATGGATATTTAAAAGTTTTTTTTGAATTATTGGAATTTATAATTAACAATTTTATATGTGAAACTAAAAGATAGTGGGGACAGTTGCACCCCATGGGGTTGAACATGAATCCATTGGTTGAAAATTAAGTAATTTATTATTTATGAACAAAGCGAGAGAAAAGAAAATACTGAAGGGTTAGATGGATAGTACAAATATGGAGTTTTGTCTTAATTAAAGTCTGAGTTTTTATTTAATGCATTAAGACAGTGGTATTGTGAGTTATATAGCCATATTATGGTCTCCAAGTAGGAAAATGACCTAGACATTTTTATTTCACCAAACATTGATAGTGACTTGGATACATATTATTTTGTTTCTTGTCTACATATTAATTACTCATATTTATGATTCAGTAAATTGAATATCGTTTAAATTTGTTTAGTAAATTTTGGATTGTAAAATTTACAGCTTGGTACACTAGACACACATACTTATACCAACTACAACAACAAATGCCAAAACAAATGTAGTACGAAAAAAACAAAATAATATCTCGATGAAAGAACAAAATTCAATAAAAAATAATAATAAAACACAAACTAATGTCAAAATATTTGTGTGGACGGCACTATTTGAATTGCTTGTTGAAAATATAAGATGAATTATTATGTGATAAAAAAAATATCGATTGAGAGTGTAATAAAATAATGTTTTAAATTATGAAAATGATAGTTTTTTTTATTCATTCACTTACTTTATTTGTGAATTAACTTTAAAACTATGTTGATTTCGTTTATTATATGAAATAAATGTAACATACATGATGGCGATGAACATAAGTGGTTCGTGATGCATTTTTATATTTTGCATCAACATTGTAATTCCTTGCTAGATCATATTATTTTGAATATTATTTTGAGTAACAACTAATATATATATATATATATATATATATATATAGTGTAGTAATATTTAAGACACTATATTTATTTGAACGGTAATTTTTAAAATTGTTATAGTTGCATTGGACAACCTAAAATGTAACCTGAATTCATTTAAACTGAGTTGATTGATAGGACATAACAAATAATGAAAAAAAAATCTAGAATTTTGATAGGCTGAACAATTTTTTCAATCTTTATAATATTTTTTTATTAGTTTTTAAATATTAATAAAATATTTCAAAAGTATTTTTTATGTTCATATATCTCTTTGTTTTAAATAGATTCTTATGTATTATTATTAAAATGTAATTTATTTTGTATATATAAAAAATAGATTGTATTTTAATATAATATATAAATATTATATTTTAATAATAATATGTAAAGATTTATCCAAAGAAAAAAGGGAAAAAGTTATTTTTAAATATTTTATTAAAATTTTAGTGATAAATTAAAAATTTATAAATTTTAAATGAGTATTTTACCATTTAAAAAATAAATATGTAAATAAAATAGATTGCATTTGCATAATAATAATTTTTTACGTCAATTAATAAAAATCCTAGAAAATTGTAATTTTTTTTTAAAGACAGTAATTCTAAATTGTTTGCTATTTATATTATTACACACTATATTAACATTCGGAAAGAACAAATGTAAAGTAATGATGTGAAAATGATTTTTTTGCCGGATATAAAACCAGCATAATTAACTAACGAAGATAAAAAAATATATTTAAGCTTTTGTTTGATAATAATATATTGTTTTATTTAAACATATATTTATAAAAGTGAATAACGTTGTATTATTAAAATATTTGAATAAAAATGAGTGTGTTAAATGTGTATAAAAAAGTAAATTTAATGAAAATAAATTTATTAACTAAAACGAAAATTAATATCTACCCACACATCACATTTTGTTTGTTGGAGTAAATTAAGTTGTCCAATATAAATTAGAATATATAATTTATTTCAGAAAGTACGTATTAGAAGGAAAGTGGATGCTCATGGAATGTCTCTAAATATCTGATGAAGAAGCATAAAAGTTGGACACTTGGGCGAATGGATAGCATAAGTAGAGTGTTAATAGTGTAATGTTTGTGAATATGATAAGGTTGTGGAGAAAGAAAAACAAAAGATTTTGAATTGGTATTGTGAAATGAGGAGTCATTGATGGTAATAAGGGGAACGTAGCGTGGTTAAGTGCCACAGATGGAACGCGTAAGACACCAAAAGTGTTCCAATCTGGTTGGTCTCAGAACACGTCCAAAAGCCCACCTCTTTTTCTTCATACACGTGAAAAACTGTGCACCAGCTTACCCATTAAAGGTTGGCCACGTAAGCCAGAAAATCTTACGCCTCCAATCAAAACCTGCCACGTCACCAGATAAGACCCTTTTCCCGTATACCCCTAATAAGCTTTTGCAGCAGGTAAGGTATGGAAATGGAATAATTCTGTAGCTACACATCCACGTCTGTCTGTCACGGCCATACATAGTAAGATTTTCATTCCTCATTTACCATATTGCCCCAACTCCTAGAACTTCTCAAAATATTATTTCAAAAATATCATGAATAAAAAGTTTTAGTTTTTTCGTCTCAAACCACAAACAAATCATATATATTCCTTTTCTTCTAAAGAGACAACCAAAAATATTGTTTAATATCCATGCTAAATAGAATTTCTCTTCCCAAGTCTATTTTTGAATAAATTGTATAGTAAATTTAAAAAATATAATGTTTCGTTTTAATGGGTGATTGGGTAGCAGATCACATTGTTTATTTATTATTTTTAATGCCAATAACAGTTAAACAATGGCCGGCTCACATTGTTCATTTATTACTCTGCAAAAATAACTTTTAGTTTGTAAATTTCTGTTTATATTTTGAGCATGTTTAATAGTTTTGATTTTTTTTAAACACATCTATAATAACTCCTGTTTCGGTATTTTTAAAATCTTGAATGGAAACCGATTATTGAGTGTGTTAATTTATTTTAAAAAAAAAGTAAGAAAAAAAGATGAAGGAGAGAAATATGAGATTTGGAGAGGAAAATGAGAGGGATATTATAGTAAAAGAACAAGGTAAAATAATTGAAGAGGTAAAAGAGAGAGAAAGAAAATAAAAAAAAGAGCTTAATATGAATGGTCCCCACATTAGGAACAACAGAGAAACTGAGCATTGTCTCTTCCTTCGTTCTCATGTTCATTGTTCCACCACCACCTCCACTGCAAGTGTCAACACTCGACTCTCTGTGAATTCCCTAGCCTCTCTCTCTTTCTCTCTCCCAACAAGTGACACAGTCGGTGGGCTTATACCCCTCTGCCAATTTCCTATACATACAGAGACCCCAACGGTTCTTTGCCTTTTATCTATTTCGCCTCGTGACCCTCTACCCTGTCTCTTCTCTCTCTCTCTCTCACTCACTCTGTTACTGAATTTAACACTACTCACCTTTCATACACCTCAAACCTTTTTTATTGGCCAACTTTCCCTTATTCACACCAACAGTACTTTCTTCTCCTTATCCAACACGAATTTCGGTTCCTCTTTCGGGTTTCGGAATCAATCAATCAATGAATGCCCTGTTTCTATACTCCTGCTTTTCCTACCCTAGCCCAGCCTTTTCGCAGACTTGCTAGTAAAATAGCAAGTCTCAGATTTTTATTTTATTTCGCACCATTTTCCTCTGTTCTCATTCTTCCTTCCACTCTCTATGATATTCCCCAAACCCTTGGCCTTTTCTCCGTTTCCTTTTCTTTTTTTAAAATAAGGCAATAACTTTTGTTGCTTCTACTTTTTGGGTTTAGGGTTTTGCACCCCTTTTGGAAAAACCACAAGCCTATGTTCAACTCCACGCCTCTTCAATTCTGATCATTCATTATATAAACTTTAACCACACACACGTATAAACAATGTCTTCGTGTCTGACCGGAGCTGGTGGAAGAACCTATGGTTTCGATTTCGAATTTGTTAAATCTCCGTCTTCCTCCACTAGAACCTCTCATACCTCTTCTTCACCTTCTTCGACAATCTCCGAATCGAGCAATTCACCGCTCGCAATCTCCACGAAGAAACCCAGAACACCGCGAAAGCGACCGAACCAAACCTACAATGAAGCCGCGGCGCTTCTCTCCACGGCGTACCCCAACCTCTTCTCCACCAAGAACCTCAAAACGCAGGGCAAATTCGCAAAGCCCGCATCGGAGAATTTTGATTATGACTCTTCGGAGCTGTTGTTGCCGTTCAGGGTTTTGGACGGGTCGTCCTCGTGTTTCCTTCTGGACCAACCGGACCCGAAACCCGTGGAGAGGCCTAAAGTGGTGAGCGTGCAGGAGAAGGCGTGTGGGAGCCCCGGGGAGATAAGCTCCGTGGTGAATTTCAATTTCCTCGAATTGAACGACGATTGCGAAGAGAGCCTCGATGCGGAATCGATTCTCGACGAGGAAATCGAAGAAGGGATCGATAGCATCATGGGGAGCAGGGTCCAAGAGGTCTCAAACGACGCCGTTAATGACTTCCCCTGGATAATGCCTTTTGGCGGGAAATCGGACTTCCCCAGACCCCGTGTCCGCGCTCTACGACACGTCGACGACGGAAACTGGTGGAATTTTCCGGCCGTCGATATTCTCCAAATATCGCCAAAAATTAACACCAAGCCTCCCCCGGTGACCGCCGAGAAGAAGATGAAGAAGAAGAAGGTGGCAGGGATTGCAGCGGCGGAGAAACCGGTCGTGGTGGAGTTAAAGAACGCGGAATTGCCCAAACCGAAACAAGGTTTGATGTTGAAATTGAATTACGACGACGTTCGGAGCGCTTGGTCCGACCGCGGTACGCCGTTCTCCGACGATAGCCCCCTAGCCGACTTGCCGGAAAATGACGTCACCGTAAGTTCCATTAAGTAGCAGTAGCCAATACTCTGTTTTCGCATTTTCATTAAAACCTTAATTGCGAGGAAATAACAGCGTGTTTACAACGAACAAGCTTTATTCTAATTTAACCTAAGGAAGTTTGGAGATTGACTCCATGGTTAGTATTTTTAATCACGTGGAGTATGAGAATCGAACTTATTAAAACTGAAATAGTAAAGTATTTCATGCATCTCTTGCTTCATTCCTTATTACTTTTCACGGTAATGTTTTAAAAAATAAAGGTCTACTGTTATATTTAATGGATTTTAATTTCAATTTGGGTATATTGTAAAGGAGAAAGGTTAAAGGTAAAAGCATCTTTTTGAGTCTGGTACTACCTTTTCTATTCATTTTCATTATTAATTATAATTTTAATTATATTTGTCTTGCATTATTAAAATTTGTCTTTGGGTACAAAATGATGAGGTATCTTTAAATTTGTTATGGCCGGTACCGGGTACATTTACTGAAAAAGCTTAAAAGTGTGAGTGTACACGGTAGGAGGGTGTGGTGCGGGAGTAGTGAATAATTAACGGATTTTGTGTTTTGGTGTTGTGGGAGGCAGGCGCGGCTGTCGCAAATTGATTTGTGGTGGGACAATGGCGGAGTCAGAGAAGCTAGCGTGCAGCGCTACAAAGAGAAGCGGCGAACGCGCCTCTTCTCCAAGAAAATCAGGTACCAGGTCAGGAAAGTCAACGCAGATCGACGGCCCAGAATGCAGGTACGACTCAGTTGAGGGACACTTGAAGAAATTTGATTAAAAAAGAAAAAAAAAAGAGGGAAATGTGCTTTATGATTTGGTGATGATAATTTTGGACACTGAGGAGGGTGCGTGCGTCATAGTTTTTTTTTTTGTTATGGAGAGTGGACCCCGTTATGGTGGTTGGTCACTTTGTCCAACTTTTGAGGATCTATCTATTTCACCTTAGTTTGATACCCTGCCACTGCCGTTGCCATTCCCATTGCTCTTATTTTTAATTTCATCAACATCTCCTAACGCTTGCATCTCTCTCACTTTTTATTCTCTTCAGATTCTTTCACCACTATATTACGCTCTCTCTCTACATAAATAAATCAATAAATAAAACATGTTTGGTCTACATTCTTGTATGTACGCTATAATTCATTTCTATTGGACGCTATAATTCTCAAGTGTGATGGTTGGTTGAACAAGGTGGCCTAACTAGAGCGAAAATTTCATACCAAACTCTAAAAGGAGAAAGGGGGAGGAGGGTAACAAAGATGTTTCTTCAGAAATTAAATTATGAATTATGGTTTCATTTATGTCTGACACACACATGCAGTTGAGGTAGCGAGTCTAACTTGTTTGTGATGTGGCAGGGGCGATTTGTTAGGAGGCTCAATCCTAGCTCAAATGCACACAGATGATTTTGTATATGTAGTACAACGTAGCAGTAAAGAACAAGCTTTTTGGGACTCTTCTCTAAAAATAATAAAACAATAAAAAAGAAAAGAGAGAGAGAGAGAGTTTTGTAACCTTTACCTTTCTATTTTATTTTTTCCTTTAGTTAGTTCTTTTACTTTTTGGGTTCTTCTAGGTTCCTTCACTGAGGCTGTATGAGATAAGCAACGAATTGCCTAAGATTCTATTACGCTTGATTCTCTTGGCGTTATGACCACACCCAGATTCTTCCTTTCATGCTCCATCCCTATGTGGTCGATAATTCATTCTCGTAAGCAAATTAAGATTTATCAAAAGCTAACAAAATTACAACAACAGCAACAACGACGGAAGAAAGTTAACGGTGATTGTTGTGTTTTGTAATTATAGGTTTTTATAGATTTCTTAATGTAATGATGATGATTTGACTCCAAGCCATGAAAAGTAAAAAGAAATCACCTTGACCGTTGAGTTGGCCTTCTATAGAAAGACATCACTATACAATTCAAATATGATTTTTAATTTTAACACATTCATCATCATGTGTGGTCTGAGTGTTAACCTTGTCAATTCAGGCTATCATAGTTTATTCCAATCTATCTACAATAGGATCATTCATATTAAATGCTACAATGCTACATTCTTAATTGAATATTTAAATTCAACCATTTTTTTGAATAATTTATGCTTGAGAAATAAGAAAATAAAATAAAATAAACCTTACACAAGTAAAAAGTTTGAACAAAAGTACACTAATTCTTTTTTAACAAATTAATGAAAAAGTTAATTACAAATTTTATCCTCGAAAAGTATTTAAGAAAAAAAAAAAAAAAAACGTGGGGCGGAAGTTGCATGCATTATACCCCAGCCTTGATTGAAAGTGATGGTATTGTAATAGCTTGTTGAAGGTTGGGAACGGTTATTGGCATACTTCACTTGTAAATGGTGGCCCTTGTCATCCACCCACCCATTTCACTCCTATCTTCCTCTCCTTTGTTTATTAGAACTCTCACTTAACACAAAATAAAATAAAATTCCCCAAGAGGATCTGCACGCACTTTAATTAGAGAACTATACCCTTTTACTGTAGCACTGAACATTTCAATTTTGAACCATCTTTTTAATTTTTACTTCATTTTATGTTTTTAAATAATTATATTTCTTTACATAATCTATTGATTTAATGATCATAATTTTTTTAAATATTATTTGAATTATAAATTATATTTATAATTATTAATATAATATAATTATCAAATATTGATAATAATTTTAATATTATTTAAATTTTTAATTTTCACATTTTACGTTTATTGATATAATGTAATTTTCTATAATATAATTTATTTCATATCGTAGTATTTTTATTTTTTTATTCTTATTTTCTTATGTTTTTAATTATTATTTGTATATTAAATAAAATAAATAATTATATTATATTAAAATAAAATATTATATTATATTAAGAAATATAAAATAAAATTATTTAAAAAATTAGATAACATTAAATATAATATTATTATCAATTATTTAAAAACATAAAAACTAAAAAAAAGTTCAAAATTCGATTAGCTTGATTACCTGACAATGAATTTTTCAGTGGTAGAGTAAAAGGGTATACTTATGTACTGTAACAAACGCACAGGTTTAGTTGGGAATTTTTTTCCACACTACACTTTCATTTTGTATTGGTTCTCAACATAAAATATATATATTTTTATTTTCATAAAAAAAAATTATGTCTTTGTAAACTACTTTTTAAACTAGATAAATTAATAGTGATGTAAAATGCTTTACAACAGTTTAATAAATTAAATATATATATATATATTCTAATTAAAATTTAAAAATTACAGCAAAAAAATATGATTTAAAAAATAATTTAATTACTTATCCTAGAAATTGTATTTTTCGAATAGAAATCGACTTAACTATGCTACAATTTGAATAAAAGATAAAATTGTGCTATCCGTAGTTCAAATTTAATTAGAATGTTCTATGTAATTAATTTGATTTCTCATTTTTTTAATTTAATAACTATTAAAAATAGTAATTGTTACTGTCATTGTTCTGTGGCTATTTTCTAATTAGGTTATATTTGACATGTGGTTTAAGCTTGTTTTTTATTTATTTTCTACTAGTAAAAAATATTTTTATTTAACTTTACTAATAACGTTTTGTAAATAATTTGTTTTCAGTAATTTGTAGTTTTTATTTAAATAATATGTTTTTAAAATGTTAACTTATAATTTTATATTGTTTTTGTTATATGTTACAACAAATGACTAGTTAATTACCATAGGTTAATTTTTTTAGCAATTTTAATAAATGGCTACAAATTATACATAAAACATTTAAATGCCATAATTTAATAATTATTTAAAATTAAAAATGAGCATATGGTAAATTAATCTTTTTTTATTTTAATTATTATTTTTTCAACGTATTCATATTTGATGTATCCAGTCACTCGTGTTGAATTTGTTATTTTTATTCAAAGTCAACATTAAAATAAAAGTTAAAATTCATGATATTATGAAATTTAGACTTCACTCAATTTTTTAAATTTGACAAAGGAAATATTATATTAGTTAATTTTATTATATTTTTAATCGATGTATTTTTAATTGAAAAAGACTTTTTACCACCCTCCTATCATTCTGTCACCATAAAAAAATAATTAATAATTCTAATAATATTATAATTAATTATGATACTTAGAAATGTTTAACGCCTGATTAAGTTTATAATGATAAAAAAAGTTGGTTATCAGCTGATCATAATGGGTAAATAAAAAATCAATATTTAATTGATAAGCTAGAGTGTAACAATTATTATATATTGTTTTGATTTATATTAAATTATATTTAATTTTGAATCTATAACTCTTTGTGTAACATGTAATATTCATCACTTTGCTCTTTTTCTCTTCTTGAACAAAATGGAAGATGAAGAAATTTTTGTTGGGCGCATTTATGAGAAAATTTGTGTTAGGTAATGTAGTTATAAATAATTTATATTTATTAAATAAAATTATATTATTAAATATTGATATGAAATTTAATATATTGTATACATTTCAATTATATTAATATAATAATAATTCGATAATAATTTTTATAGAGTTCCATAATATAATCAAGTATTTCGTATTTTTTATTAAATAATTACATAAAATTCAAAAAATATATATATATATATATATATACTTTTAATATTAATATTAATATGATTTGTATTTTATAAGATGAAAATAATAAATAAAATACATTAATACTATAAAAAATATATTTTTTAAATGATAATTTTTATAAAATTTAACATCATATATTTATTAGATGTATTTGATATATATTATGAAATTTGTTATTTTAATAAACTAATATTATATATTATTAAATACATTACATTGTAAAAAAAGTGTGAAGTTTTGTTTATAGTTTAATTTTAAGATGTAATTTTTCCAATTTTATATTGATACATATAATCTTTTGGTAAATAAAAATAATTATTTATTATATCAACAATAAGGAAGAAAAAAAATAAAAATAAAAATTTTATTATCGGAAGAAAAAGATAAAAAAAGTTTATTATGAATAAAAAAGAGAAAAAGGTATAATATCATAAAAAAAATTAATTTAACATAAATGAAAAATATATAATTTATCAAAAGTTAAAGATAGTGTGATATATATTTTACAAAGAATTATTTTTTATTATAAAAATAAACTGAAAAGTTAAATTTAAAACATGATTTTATAAATAAAAGAAAATACATTGTGTTTTTATATTAACGAATATTTCTATTTAATATAATTAAAATATTTTTTTAATTTTTACATATTATTACAATTTGAATATTATTATTAAAAATATATGTTATATAAATAATTAAATGATGTATATTTTTATATGTATGGATTTAAGTATTATTGAAATAATTTATCTCTATAATGTCTAACATGTAATGTCCTAAAAAATATTTATTATAATTATTATATAAAAAATGTATTTTATCTACTAAAATATATATTCAACTCTTCCTGTAATGATTAAAATGTATATCTTGTAAGTTCATTAATGGGATTGATATAATTATTGAGTAAAAAATATGTTTTATTTAATAAAAAATTATATGTGCTATTGAGTACATACAAAGTTAATTGACTTAAACAATTATTTTTATTATTTTTTAATCTACTGTTTTTCACTTTTACGTGGCTGCTCCCTCTTCTCCCCTTTCCTGACGCGGTCCCTGGGCGAACCCCTTCCTATCCTCTCCTCACCAGCGCCGACACCGACGATGCCTTCCTCCTCCCCTCGCGTCACCCCCGACAAACTCTATCTGTAAAGAAAGATTCTTACCTTTTCCTGCCTCTCTCTGATGCACAAAAATGAAAGAGAAACAAACTTTTTTTTCAATTTCTGAATGATGATTGACTTTACAAAGAATGACTTATTTATAGCCTCTGGTCTCTACCTTTTATTTTGAAACTAACTATTAAAAGATAAAACAGAAAATAAATCTTATCTAATTTCCACTTTTATTGCGGAACTAACTATTAAAAGATAAAACAGAATGACATATAACAGTTTCTCCCCTGAAAGCAGATCTTGTCCTCAAGGTCTGTCAACGTGAAACACGTCATGTATTTTGGTTCCAGCAGGTAACTTAAGTTTATAAGTCACTTTTTCTATTTCCTCTAACACTTTATATGGCCCAAAGTATCTAGCTGCAAACTTTTTTCTGTGAGTGTTAACAGACAATCCACAACAGCTTTCATAGACCCCTTTTCTAGGTCTGATATTTCAAACCGGGGCAATCCTACTGCGTCCAAAGCTTTCAGAAACGATTTAACATTTTCTGATTGTGATGACAGAGAATTATCAGGTTCGCTAATCACATTCACACTACCAAGTCGTAGCTTGTTCAGTATCTGGCACAAAACTGTACCATTGCTCAAACATGCTCTTAATTCATCGTCCGTGACATTTGGTGGAAATTTCAATAAAGGAAGAAGGCTAGTTAACCACTGAACCAAAATCAATCTACATTTGGCTTTCTCTGTAGAGATCTTATTGTCTAATTCTTTATTAATATCATCCTGTAATCATGTTAGACGTATTGCTTCTTGGATGGATTTAGGGTTATGAAGACGAACTGATTTCTCTAAAGGACTTTCCAAACCTGCGAGGAAGAACTGAGAGTCATGCCTTCGGAGATCATCACACGCGCTAACAAAGAATCAAAATTTTCAAGATATTCAGGTAAAGATTCTTGTTGCCGTAAGCGCGAGATTTCAGCAATAGGGTCATCGTAGGCTCCATCATCAAATCTGTTTCCTACATCAAGCAAGATATCGGTCCAAGATTTCGACCTGAAGCTGGGGTTTTTGATGTAATGTCGTTGCCATGCGAAGGCGTTGCCTTCCATGGATAACAGGAGCAGTTTCCCTCTTTGGTTTACTGATGTTCCTTCTAATTCAAAAAATTGCTCTGCCTTGGCTTGCCAAACCCTAAAGTTTGTGCCATCAAAATTGGGGAATTGGAGCTGTGCACGATGTAATACTAACGTAGTAGATTCGCTTTCATCGTCGTTCGGAGGTGGAATGTTGGTTCCTGCTGTTAACGCCGCCACGAAAGCTGCTAAAGTCTGCATAGTTTTCTGCATCGCCAACAATGTCGTATTCGTTTGTTCTTGTGAATCTGCAAGAGATTTCTCCAAGGATGCCACACGTTCTTGTGAATCTGCAAGAGATTTCTCCAAGGATGCCACACGCGTTTCGAGTTTCTTATTGGTCACCATGATCGTTGCCTTTCAACTGATACCAATTGTAAAGAAAGATTCTTACCTTTCCCTACCTCTCTCTTCTCTCTGATGTATAAAGATGAAAGAGAAACAAACTTCTTTTTCAATTTCTGAATGATGATTGACTTTACAAATAATGACTTATTTATAGCCTCTGGTCCCTACCTTTTATTTTGAAACTAACTGTTAAAAGATAAAACAGAATATAAATCTTATCTAATTTCCACTTTTATTGCAGAACTAACTATTAAAAGATAAAACAGAAAATAAATTTTATCTAATTTCTACTTTTATTGCGGAACTAACTATTAAAAGATAAAACAGAAAATAAATTTTATCTAATTTCCACTTTTATTGTGGAACTAACTATTAAAAATAAAACAGAATGACATATAACACTATCAGCCTCCACCACACCATATCCTCATCTTAACAAACCCTAAAACATCCGTGTGATTCATGCAGTTCACTTTGTGGCATCCGGTGAGCTCCTGAGCGCAGCCAACAATACCTTTTGGATTGCGACCATGTGGTTCGTTTCTACTCTCCATGCCTTTTCTTCAGTTTTTAATTTCTAGCCCCTTTTTAGGAGAATCAGTGAAATAAGAATAAATTTAGTTATAAAATCACAATATCTTGGAAATCACTCACGTTGTCTGCTGCATGCGAATGGGGAGCAAAGGAAATATAAACATAAGGATAGGATTGTTGCCGTTGATGCTGGTTGTACTAGCAGTAACAGTAATCTCTGTGTGATAACTCATCATTCCCTTGTTTAGAGAACTTTTGACACTAGTGGGTACAAAATTTTATGGATGAAGGAAGAAAGAGATAGGAGAGGAACATGTATAAGATAGGAGAGGACCTATGTATAAGATGGGAGTGAAAGAAAATATAGAAAAGAGGAGAGGAGAGGGTGGGGATGCAGGGAGAATACCTAGAGAAGAATGCAGATAGGGAGAAAAATAGAAAAAGAAAAGAGAATAATATGAGACAACACCAGTGATGTGAAAGAAATAAAGAGAATAAATGAATTATAAGTGACTTCTTGTACATATGTCACGGTATTAAGAAGTATAGATCACTTTTTGACATTCCTGGATATCATTTAGGTTCGTCAGATTGGGAGAGAAAAATTAGAGAAATAAAAGGCTATTCTATTCTATAAGGGGAAAAAGTAACCACAAACATTAAAAACTCTACCTCCTAAACAGAGTAATAAAGGAAACAAATTTGTCATTTTAGCCTGTAGATTTAAAATATAAGCTAAAAAGAGAGAACTGTAAATTCAACAATTTTTGCATTCCATCCATTATTAAGCCACCTGAATAAATTGGGAGTGTTGCTGTCTCAATTAAGCTTTTTGTTCTTCAAGGAATTTTCAAATGCGTTAGTTTGTGTATTTTGTACATGCCATCATATGCATTTATTTCCTAAGGCATTGCCTTGCGGTCCAAAATAATTGACTTTGTCTGCTGTAACAAAACCAGCATACTCCACCCTCAAAATTACTAGGGATATGCAGTACTTTTGAATTTGACTCAGTTAATTCTAGTTCCTCTTTGTTGGTTGTAAGTAGAGGCTCATTATTGTAAGTCATTCCCTGCATATGGCTAATAGTATTATTTAGGAAAGCCGTTTTCAATCTCTAAGTCTCTTTTGGCTGATCATTTTGCTCACAAAATACAATTCAAGACTCCTAACTACTAATGAAATTAATTTCTCCAAAAAATACATCAAATTATTAGTATGTAAGCAGCATCCGTACAATCTGTTTAGGACTAAACCAATTAAGCTACATTTGCGACACTTACTTGGTTTTTCCCTTGGAAGGCATACAAAATTGAAATAGAAGTGGAACTAAACCAATTAGGCTGAGCTCAAGTTCAGAAGAACACAACAGGTAACCCTAATTCAGCAATTTAGTTCTAACTAACTTATACTTAGATACAATTATGCTTCTTTATAGCATATACCAATTGAATCTGAGATGATATATCATATAGAAATCGACTATAGCAACTATCACAAGTGGAGAAGAAAACAGAGAAATAATATTGTAACCGTATTTAGATGAAACCAATGAATGCAGAATAACTATAGTTTATTTTCCATTGTTCTAGAACAGTTGAGTAAAAAAACAAAAGCTGTAAAAATATTGACTTACACTTTTTTTGGCAAAGTTGCATATATGATACCAAATAACAACCATGCTTGATTTATTTGTCATATGCACAAATTCCAAAGGGAAATAAAACTCTCTCTCAAAGTGGGACAATATATCTTTAGACGGCAAGACATGTAATAGCCTAGCATATGATGCATTTGGTAAAGAAGAAAATAAGGCTAAATTGTTTATTTTTTTTACATATATGTAAAATAATATAATAAGCATTTAATTTGATGAATCTAAGGACTTCTCGTTTCAAAGAAATGATTATTTTTGTTTAAAGGCACCCATAATAAGACATTTTATGCCCTCAAATTACACATGAAACTTAACATTTTATATTTGCACATCATGCTATGCTTTTCTTATATGTAAACTCCATATATTTGGCAATCTTTATTCTTCTACAGCACACATGCTTTTGTTTGTTCAAGTCATAAATTTACAACTATTTCATTTTTATATGGAGGAAAATTATTTTAATAATTTTTTAAAAATAATTTCACTATAATTTTGCTACTAGATGTTAAAAGAAAACACAGTAATAAATAGATAGTCATTATAAGATGAACTTGTTAATTTGTTACTTTATTTACATGTTATTTTGAATACACGCTAAGGAGAAGCATGAATTATGCGAAGTCACGGGACCATAAAAAAAATAGAAGTAATGCTGTGTTTGTCTTTGTGCCTAAATCACTTTGTATTGGACCAATGCACTGGAAACACTGTCTGAGAGGCACGTCCCATGAACTTCATCTACAACAACAGCCTCTATTTTGTTTTGATTCACACACAGTACGTTATGCTCTGAATTCATAGTTGATCATGACAAATCATTTTTTTATATTTTTTTGAAAAATTGTTCTACAATCGAAAGAAAATTGGTGATATGAATTATGATGAGTTCTTATGTTTCTTGTGACAGATCTTATATATATTATATGATTGTGAATTTCATTAATTTTCAAGTTAATGGTAAGAATATCTATAATGGGAGTTGCATATAAGAACTCAGAAACCCCTTTCAACACTACTCTTGCTGATCAGAGACTTTACATCCAAATCAGTAATCACTTGTTTTCCTCTGTCAGAGTTGCTGTCACATTAAAGGGGTTTGAACTTGAGAGAGAGGGTGTGAAGTGAGTCACTAGGTGTTGTTCCTATCTTTTCTTCTTCCTCTGCACTCTTGTTCTCTACATTGGGTCAGGATGACATCTTCTGAGACCCTTACATTCATGGAGCTAGCCATACACCAGGTAATGCTTTGAAAACATTTTATAAGCATTCATTTTTTGTCTTCTTCCTGACAGCAGTGGTAGTGTTGAAACTGTCCATTTAAGCCATCTCTCTCCCTGACATATTTGATTCTGCTTTCCTTACATACAGCAGTTCAAATGTATGTTCTGGTATTTTTTTGAACCTTAACATAGCAGTTAAGTTGTGCCTTTTAGAAACATCTATGCACATGCTAGGACAAGGTTGCATACAACCCTCCCTCGCACCTTTGCATAGCAAGGAGCCTTCTGCCATTGTGTAACACTAGTTTTAGTTGTTATTATTATTTTTTTTTTTTATTATTTCATTTGATCGAACTCCTGTTATTTCTTGTTATTTCTTGTTATTACTCTTCTTTATGTGACAGGCAAAGTTAGCTTTGGATGTTCTTGAAGTGCCTGTTGGGTAGGTTACTTTCACAATTTCGTATTACTTGAATAGTATTGGAAGTGTAACTTGTATTTGATAAAGGTGTTGTTATGGTTGGAAAGTGTTAGGCAAGGTTGTTGACCAGTATCCACATTCATCACTGGTGCTAGCTGATTGCATTAAGATGAGGAAATGCATGCTATGATAATTAGATATTTTGTTAGATGGTTGAAATCAGAAAATATTGTAGTATTTAAGTATCTAATGGCTGAGGAAGAAGGAAGAGGGTGATAATGATTTAATGTTACAGAAGATGACTCCTTGTACCATAAATATATCTTAAGAATGCATTGGAGAGTGTGGGCTAAATGGATCTTGGTGTTATGGTGACTGTATACATGTCAAAAGAGGGTGTAACAAGAAGTTGCTTAATCTTTTAATTGGATTTGGGACATGTCGCAAGATTCACATGACTCCTATTTAAAAGACCCAGTGCTGATTAAACAAAAAGTCAATTATATGCATCGGTCGCTAAAGTAATTTCAAGTCAATATCAATGGGATTTTATGGAACAAAAGCAGAGTTACATTGACTAGAAACTGAAAATATTAGGAGTGTTATATTGATCACTTAATCCTTGAGGTTCTCCCACTTAATGGACTAGTCTTACGGGTCGGACACTCCTCTTGTACTAACATTCTAACAATTGGTGTTTTCATTAAGAGTTTGATTACGGAAAAGGCTACCTGTAGGTTGGATTAAAGTGCAACCGGAATACTGATAGGTGAGTGAAGCTGTAAGAGGAAAAAAGGCTACCATTGGGTCAGTGTCATAGAGTGAAGCTATGTGGATACCGGCCCTTAAAGGGGATGCAATTTTAGATGTTCCATATTGAATAGAACATGTTACATGATGCGATACATAAGCCTTGAGGTACTCCACCTAATGGACTAGTCTTTTTCGGTTGAACTCTCCTCTTGTCCTTTATGTTCTATCAGGAAACATGCTACGGGATGGTGATTCCGTTCTAGGGTCAAATCAATGTCTTCTAAGAATAAATATTTAAGTATCATTTATGGCTTATGGTATTATACAAAATCCAGTCAATTGAACTGCTATTTGAATTTAGATATGAATTCCCTTTTTCTTTGGTACTTTTACATTGGACAGTAATAAGAAAAAGGTTTTAGCATGCATAGTCAGAGATTAATTTATTTGATAATAATGTCTTATTGTTTTCTCCTTTAACATCATGTAACCTTGAGAACAAGGTGCATTTAACATTTACTTGTAATTCCTGGTATTGTTCCTATCATTTGTTGAGTGTAAAATTGGCTGATGAGAACCCTTGTTCGTTCATCATCTTGATTGTATTATGCATTAAATTGATTGAAGATATTATGTCTATCATTTTCATTGGAGCATTATTGCTTTGGTTTGCTCTTTTTATATAAACTGTATTTGTTCCCAGATGTGTAATTGTTGAGGATGGCAAGGTTATAGCCTCAGGCCGGAACCGAACAACTGAGACACGAAATGTAATTTTATCGATGACCTCTTTTTCTGTTTCCATGCATATATTTTCTATCCTTTGGTTTATATTTAGCTGCTCCTTTGATAAATTTTTTTTTATAACTGGATTACTTTTGAATTCATACTTTTCTACTGAAAACTTAATGAAATTTGGTTTCTATAAGTTTATTTTTCCTGGATAGAGGCATTATTAGCATATATCTCTTCACAATATAAATGGTAACTAAATTGCAAGTGAAATTTAAAAAATGTATGGTTCTCAAAGTAAGTAATGAAGTCTTCTTTGGTATATTATGAAAGAAATCAGAGAATGTAAAATAAGTATTTTCTGGGTATTCACTCCATCGTTATGAACGGTAACATGAGAAAGAGAATTTCTACAGAAAAATGAGAAATATAAAGCTTGGCTGGCTCATATGCCTCTGTACTTGACTGGAGTAAATTTCTTATTAACTGAATGCCCAACATTTATTTGCGTGAATGAAAATTTGAGGAGTATTTATAAAAATTAAACACATGTTATTAAATTTTTAGTTAGAAGAGCCAGATACATAGTAAAAACTAATTTAACCCTCCTACTCTGGCCTTAAAAACAATAAAATATTGATTTCTAGTAAACACACAGTGCACTCTTCAAATGACAGAAAACATTGAAAATTTGATAATTTGTGAGAGTTGAAAACATTTGTTTCCAGTGGTAATAGGTTTATATTTGCACGGAATTTACATGTGGTCTTTTTTGCATTCTGTTATTATGAACTTGAATGAGTGATCACACAACTTGTTAATATTTGTTTTCTCTATGGCCCTGAATGTGATTCTTAGTGAAGTACTCGCATAAAGAAAAATATTTGATTGTTCTAGTCAATTTTTTTGTTATTAAATAAAGGTAAACAAAAAACTTTCATTCTTTCTTCCACAATTCATTAACAGTTATTGCATGTTTCACACCAAAGATTTATGCAATTCTTTATTCATACTTCTCTTTGGCGGGTCTTCCTTAATATAATCGTCATATTGTGTGGTCCATGAATTGCTGTTCCTATCAGGCTACAAGGCATGCAGAAATGGAAGCTGTAGACGTGCTTTTAGTGCAGTGGCAGAAAAATGGACTTTCAATGTCTGAAGTTGCTGAAAATTTCTCAAACTGCAGTCTTTATGTTACCTGTGAACCATGCATAATGTGCGCATCTGTTTTATCAATTTTAGGTATGCTCCTATAGTTTTCAGTCGATCAATCTATAACAGTTGCACTCTTTATATTGTCATTTCTAATTCATTTATTTGTGTATCATTTCAGGTATAAAGGAAGTATTTTATGGTTGTTCAAATGATAAATTTGGAGGCTGTGGATCGATATTGTCATTGCATTTAAGTAACTCCACACCACTCAATAAGTATGTCTCTTAACTCAACACAATCTATGCAAGCGTTATCTTGATCTATTCTACTTTTTTTAATTACTATTATTTTGTTGGGATAAAGTGATTTACTACTATTATTTTTACTTTGTTAGTAAAAATATTAATGGATGTTTGTTGTTGTTCTTTCTTACATCTGTCCGTGACATACACTAATGTACGAAAATAAATAATTCTATTTTTCTTCTAATAAATAGTGAGGTTTCATCCGGAAAGAGTTTCAAATGTACTGGAGGTATAATGGCATCAGAAGCTGTCCTTCTCTTTCGAACATTCTATGAACAAGGAAATCCCAATGGCAAGTTACTTTCATCTTTTGTTACTAGTAGACAAAACCTTCTAAAGCTTTCAGATATTGCTAATATGTGGTCCATAATATAGCCCATAATAATAAATATTGCTTATGCCCTTTTTCTTTCTTATCAGCTCCAAAGCCACACAGGTCTCTAGCACCTCAGGCATGAAGTCTAATTTGTTATCACCAGGTTGGTATCCATTATTTCTTTGTACAAGGTTTTTTATTATTTATGGCTGAAAATTTTTTGTTACTAATTCGCTGGTTTGAAATTCTATTCTGTCTTGTAATAGAATATTTGTTGACAGTTGCTGCTATGGTTATCTGTCATGAACCGGGAATCTGCGCTACCGTAGAGCATAGTGAGCGGGTTCAAGCTGGTGTTGAATATCATACAAAGCCTTTCAATTCTTACTGGAAGTTCTAACTAGTTGCAAAATGGAATTGAAGCTTTTCAATTTTGTTAAATATTAAGTTCCTCGAAGGTGAAGTGATTTCCATTTTATTGTATACGTAATTCGTGGTTATTGTCTAATTGATGAAGGAGAACGAATAGAATAGTATTGCCATTTCATCTTTCTTTTTGGGATTGCTCGTTCAGTCTATTATGCATATTCTTTACCTAACCTACCTCTATTTGTCAGTTCTACGAAGAAAATATCCACACTGATTATTGACTTTCAATGGTCTAAAATTAAGGGTTAGGTTATTTTAACAAGTGGTTAGGCATGATTTCCAACTTTTTTAATCGTTTTTATCTCGTCGAATTAAAAATTAAATTTTTATTTTTATTTTTGATGGATTTCAAATTTTCTCGTTTAATATTATTTAAAAATAATAATTATATTTATAATAAATTAATATTAATATTTTATATATTTTTTACACAAATAATTTTTTATAATTTGTAATAATTATTAATTAAATATATATTTTAATTTATTGTATTTATATTAAAATATTAATATAAAAGAAATATTTAATTATTTTTTTATATAATACATATATTATTATTATTATTTATTCAAGCATTTGATTATATATATATATATATATATATATATATATATATATATATATATATATATATAAAGTTAATTTTTTTAAGTTGTCATTAAAAAATATGAAATATATAATTTATAAAAAATATTTAATAATTTAATTTTTATTTAATTAGTTCAAAATAATAAAAGTTTTAATTATTTTTTTTTAATTTTTAAAATATAATTATTTTATTAAAATGAAATTTAATAAATAAAAAAATAAGAATAATAAGTTAATAAAATTTAATAAAGATAAATTATAAATAAAATAATAGTAGTTATTACTAATATTTATGTAAAATATTTAGAAAAAAATAAAGGAAAAAAATTAATTTTATGTTAATCAAATTAGTTGAAAAAATTGAAAAAAATCAAATTGTTGGGAAAGATTAAGGAAATGAGAATAAAATGAAAGATAATTAGTTTGATTTTTTTCAATCAAATTTGGAAGAAAGATGGATTGTCTCTACTAAGTGATTAATTTTACATTTAGCTTTCAATTTTAGTGAGTGATAATTTACTGTATACATTCTTTTATCACATTGATTAATATTTATTTTATAGAGACTCTAAGGTTCTAACATAAAATCAATTGACAATATGTTGAGTAACGTAACATGTATTTAAATCATACAAAATGACATGAGATAGGTGATGTGAGACTTTCAACACACCCCCTCTAACAAAGCCTGCCAGACCAGGTAAAGGGTACTTTTGATCCAATTAAAGGGCAACTTTTGGCCCATGACAATAATCGGAAATATGTTAGGCTTTGACTCTGATACCATGTTAAGGTTCCAACATAAAATCAATTGACAATACGTGGAGTAGCGTAACATGTATTTAAATCATACCAAATAAGATGAAATATGCCACGTGGACATTCAACATTCACAAAATCAAAAGAAAACTTCATTTGTCAATCATTATCTTGGGAGCAGGTAATAAATTATAAGGATAAAAAAGTTATTATTGCATTACTTATTACTTTTTAGTCAGTGAATAGTAAGGAGCAGTAGCCAGTGGAACATTTATTCTCTTGTCCATGTTAAATTTCTCAGGGCACAAGCCTGTTAGTAAAAAAATGCTCCGTGTACGGCTTTATAATTATGTTTGCCTTGACGTACAGTCCCAATTTATGAAGTGACGTGATAACGAATATGTATCGTGAGGAAGCTGGTGTTAAATTGGTTAGCTTCAAAACAATGCAAGGTGATAAGAATTAACTGGTATTCCCCTGGTTTCATAAATTTTCCAATCAAAGTTATCATTCAACCTTTTCCCTTAACACAGCTGTGGGTACATATACAATGGATGGTTCATTAGCATGGGATTCATCTGAATCCTTTACTCTGAACCTTTGAATTGTAGTTAATTTTTCCTTCATACTATCTAGTTTTTGCTTCAATTTGCATAGTCTTTCAAATTCCAACTCTGCCGTCTGATAATCTCCTTCAAATGTAAAATTTACCAACTTCTTTTTTCTTTTCTTCAATAGTTTCTTCAAGCTCACATCATCACTCATCTCCATGAAGTCCTGAAGGGGAAAAACAGTGAAAACTTGTTAACTGAGGCCCATCCCAATCCAAAATAATTACAAGTGCCAAAAACTATATAATGGAAACTGCTAAGCTAACAGACATAGGCCATCATTTCTAGTGATTTCAAGAAAAAAGAAATGTTCTGTCTATGGATGTGTTACTATTTCTCAAGCATACAATGCTTTTAGAACATGACACTACTTGAAAAGCACCTTGTTTCCATTTTCTCCTGGAGGTGGAGGAATCTCTGGTTGTCTTTTCTTGCTGGATAACTTCATCTTCTTTCTTCCAGTGACATCCTTCTGGGAATGAGTTGTAGTAATTTTCAAGCTCTTTGATTTCAAAGGATCACTATTCTCTTGATTTTGTAATGTGGAGTTCTTTGTAGAAATGATACCCTTAAGCTGAGTTGCTGCTCCTTCTGCTTGATGCTGAACAAAATCCACTCAAATTAGAGTTCATTGCAAATTCCAAGGACTAGAGAAGTTGACCATCTGACACAAAAGGAAGTCTTAAATCTACCAAAAATGCTAAGAGTACACTCTTGCTCTTCCCATTAAGACAAGAATTTTCATCATATAATTTTCAAGGCATCTATCTGTTTTCAATCATCAGGCAATGCCAATTATATGATCTTAGTTATTGTAATAAAAAATTACCACAGATCTTCAAGTTAAAGCTTGATATTTGTTCAAAATCAATTTTATAAGCAAAACATTAAACACTTCTACGAACAACTAGATGATGTATAGAAGGAATGATGACAGTTATAAAAAGACTATTGGTGGGAGAATTTTTTTTATATAAGAAAAAGAAGACACAATTGACTTGCATAAATTGGAAGTGAGAGATTAAAATGTGGTTTACCTTTCTATTTTTAAGTGCTAAGTAACGTGCATTTTTGAACCATTTGCTGACCTGCATTTTCTATCACAAGTTAGTAACTGGAAGGTTGAACAGATAAAGAGTTTCTAGATATGCAAACAAAGAAGTAACTGGAACAATTATGGGGAGCAAGAAAGTGTGCATCAAGGGCAATAACTTCATAAGAAAATTCAGATGAGAGATAGACAGAAAGTAAGTCATCACCTTCTCAGTGTCAAGTCCCAGCTCTTTTGAGAGAGCCTCTCTAATAGATCTTGGAGGAAGTTCATTCTCAGCAAAAACTTGGCGAAGCTTCTGGCTCATTTCATAAGAAGATGAAAGGAGGATAAATTAAAGCACATTCAACCTTTTTATATATAAAATGACCAAGTGTTTCTAGTAGTACCTGAACAGCATCACGCGGAATCCTAAAACAATGCCTTTTGACATTTACGCTTGAAGAATCTTTTCTAGTCATGTGCTCATTATTGGGGTGCCTATTCTCACTTTCGTGCAAAGTCATAAGAGAATCAACAGCATCACACTCCTTTTCTCTTCGCTTTCTTCGTCCAGGACCCCAGTCTTCATCTTCACTCAATTGTTCATATGCAGGAGCATCCTTTCCAAACATTTCCTGAAAAAATGAACTCAGATGAAACTTCTTTTGATAATCTAAACTATGCTCAGATTAGGACAGCAAACAAAGCAGAAACTCTATATTTTAGTGGTGTTTTGATGCATAATGATTATATCTGTCTACATCACATTCAAAGGTAAGTCATACATCTATCTGGAATACATGTTCTATGTCATTCCACTAAAGCCTAAAGAGGAGTCAGAAATATTTACCAACCCCATTCATTAAAATGGACATCAGGATAATTTACCAACCCCATTTGGACAGGAATTAGTAACTTCTATATCATCACTGTTGAAGCTTTAAAATTGAGAACTTTAACTAGCTTTTCTGAAAGATAACTTCATATACTTACATCATAAAGTTGCTTGTAGTCCACAGCTTTTCGGTGCCTACGCCCACAGGCTTTGTCCTCATACTCATCAGAATCTATGCTACTATTGACAAAAAAATATTCATGACTGACACCATCCACTGGAGAATATTCACCACCAGAATAACACAGACTGGTAGAACTACTAAAATCATCAGATGAACTATCATTTGTTCCTTCCATGTTGATATTCTGGCTGTCTTCTTTCCTCTCTGGGTCATAATCATCATCTTCAGAATCATCTGACGGCCATTCTTCTTCAGGATTCATTAATGCAGTCTCACCATCAGGTATAGCAGCCTCTTCTTTGAACACATCCTTTAATTATGGCAGAAAGGAATTATTAGTTGAACCAGTAGGAATATATGGATTTGAATTCTTTAAAATGAGAGTCCCCTTCAGAGAACAAAGTCCAACAGACACTAGCTGATGAGAAAATTGGGGCAGTACATTATCGCACTTACATGTTTTGTTACACACACGTTTGTATTTTATAAAATTCTAAATTGATTTTATATGCAGAGAGAGATGAAAACAGAAAAATAAATGGTGTTAAGAGATTATAAGGTTAACACCTGCCAAGCACTATGCAAGGAGAAGTGAGTTCCAAGATGAGCATTCATTGCTTCCAGTATTTCCATCTTACATTCACAAAATTTACAAAACCAGTCTCCAAGAGGAGCTGCAATATATATTAAACAATTAATTTATTAATGAAGTCAAAACACAGGAAGTTGCAACTTAAATAACAATTTTTTATCATATAATGGAACTCACCATTTTCAGTGTCTAAAGGAGGGTCTAAACATTTTTGGTGAAAAGCACGCTTGCATGTGCCATCACATCTTATAACATCATTATCTGGAGCCTCTTCACGCATCTTGCACTTGGCACATATTATCTAAATGTAGAAAATAGAAGAGTGAATATACTGTTTTTAAACTGTGCCTTGTCATTCCATACATAATACATGATACAACTTGACGTCAGAAAGTGCATGAGAGATGGTTTTTCATTAGCAAAATAAGAGAAGGTATGAAACAGGTTCACAAGTATGAAATGGAAAGAATTCAGAAACATTTTAATGCAATGAAGTATTCAAAGTGTTGATACTTGCTCACATGTTCATAGAAACCAGATCCATGTGGAGGAATGGCAGAATCTTCAATGCTACTCACTGAACCAAGAGAATCCAACTGGCGAATGGCATCACGAATACCAAGTCTACATTTTAAAATCTGCTTCCTTGCTCTTTGTAGCTCCTTTTCTGGCCTAATCTTTTCTCGACTGCAGAAGGAGTTCCCATCAATGCAAAAAACAGAATAATGATGAGCCACACTGCTATTTGTCAAGAGCTAGTGTTGATCAATAGATAATAATTTTTTTAATGTTAGATCACACTTCATTGCTGCAAGCTGTTGTCCATGAAAAATGTTTAAAGAAACCAATCCATTCTGGTTTATAATAAACTATATACATATCCATACTAAGTTTTTTATGCAAAATATAAATTCAACTTAAATGAGTACATGAAAATTCCGGCTATCAACAAATTCAATTGATGTATTAATCTAAATAAACCAGTCATTTATCTATTTATATCTCCCTTGAATCATATAATCTCCTATATTTTTCATGGGATAAATTTCAACTGACATAGAGCATACAACTTTTATAATAACATTAACAACAATCAATTAAATCAACTAAAAAGTAAAATAGGTATGTTATTCATCCAAACTTTTTAAACAAAAAGAGAGCTATATGCAAAGTTATCCCATACCTCTGACCTTTCCAACCTTCTCCAGAGTAAGCATCAATAAGGTTCTGCTCTAGCTTCATTTTGATTAAAAGATACCGTGTTCTCCTCTGCAGGCGTGAAGGATCATCAAGATCCACGTTATTCCTCTGTCTTTTCTTCTTTCTCTTTCTCTTCATTTTTTGAAGCTTTACCTCCCCATCAGCATTTCCCCCCTCTTTTCTAGAGTTAAGAGAAGCCTTTTTGACTTGCAACTTTGAGGATGGCTTCTGTGAAGATTTTTTGTTCTTCGAAGGCAATTTTTGTCCAGTAATCAATTTCTTATCTGCAGAATCCTTACGTGGCCCTTTGATCTTGAGGGAACAGATAACCCTCTTCTTTGATACGTCAACATTATTTGTGTAAGATTTTGATTCCACTTTCACTTTATCCTTCTTCCCCTTCGTACGTACCTTCAAATGACCAAATTTTTTAGATCCTTTGTTGTTTAACTTCTTCACACTATCCCGCATACTGATATGTTATGTGCCAATCCTGAAACTTAAGCACAAAACATTAATTTTGTAGAACAAAAGGACAACGATTGTACAGAAATTGTTCTTGGCAATGCATATTAAGTTGCTCGTTATCCACGGTGCAAGTATAATTACTCAATTACCTTTATCATTCGCATAGAAGAAAAATGCTGAGTAGTAAAAAAATGGGCATTACAATTGATCAAATTCTTAAAATCAAAACAGGATGGAACAGTGCCAAACATTGTATGAAATGGGCAAAGAACAGTTGAGCAATATGAATATGAGTACTACTCGTCGAAAGAACATTGAATCATGAATTACATGACGAGTTCAGCAAAATAGAAAAGTCAAGATAGATGTTTAGGACCTGATCGTTAGAATCACAAATCAGTCATCCTCAGTTATTCAAATCGAGAAAAAAAGCACTTGTGATAAGCAGAAGAACGCACACAAAATACCACAAGTACTACAAAAGGCCATGATACCACGAGACAAAAGACCTTGACTTTGAATCCAAATGTCAAACCCCACAAGAGTTTGAGGCAAAAGAAACAAAACCAACCTGTGAGGGAAGAGGAATATGGTGAAAGATCAGAACTTTGTGAGGTCTTGAAAGGGTGTGAACATGGTCTCAGTGCAGGAGTTGGAAGGTTTGAATGGGTGAAGTTTGATTGAGAGATTGGTTTGAATTTGAAATTGGGCCTCAAATTCCCAATGTTGATTGATGAAACCAGTCGCCCCAAATAGCCACCCCAAGCGCCACCAAAGGTTAGCTTCTTGTCATGTCGCCATTCCCATCTATTCTATGAATCTCTCTGTCTCTCGTTCTTCCTCTTTTCTCTGTTTGTGTGTGGTTTTATTGCAGAAGTAATTGTGGCAGAATATGAAACGAGAAACAGAACAACATTGATTTACTCTTTGAAAAAAAAAAAAAAAAATCATATTCTTTGGTGAATCATAGCCACTGTTGCCTATTTTGTGTAGCCAATGTGTGTCTCAGCTCGTCAATGCAATATAGGAAGCAAAAAGTGCTTGATTATATGCAAGCAGAGAATGAATCTTTGTGTGATCTCCTCATAGATTTAGTCTAGCACAAAGAAATTACTGATATAATTTACTGTCATATTGTTTGCAACAAATTTTTACATACTAATGTTGCAAAGATTAAAACGGGAACAGCAAATAACAAAATTGATTTTATTTGTTTTTTTCTGAATAATGTTTTTATATCATTTATCTCTCCCGTTTTTTATACATTAGAGATGTTGTTGTTCTCCACTAATTTGAAGTTGATCTCATTCAAGATAAAGAGAATACCAATGTTTGTTATGAAATCATTTTTGTGACTGTTGTTAAGAAGCAAACTTTATTTAATAATATATTCAATATTGTTTGTAACTTTTTTTATTCTATATTCATTTTTTAACCTTTTTTTTATATGCCTAGTAATAATTAAAAGTTTACTAAAATATCTCTTAAAAAGCTACTTTAGCATACTAAACAGTGTTTAATTTTGTTCCATTCGGAAATAAACCAATATAAATACATAACAAACGTTTCCTTTCAAAAATTACTTTATATATAATTAATCGTATTTTGAATAATTTTGAAATAGTTGTACCTTCACACCAATTTCAAAGGATTGTATTAGTACATTTTTGTTTTGAAAAAATATTTATTTATGGATCATATTAGATAGATACATAATGTTGAGGATGAAGCAACACTTGTGATTCTAAACTGAATGAAATAATTTGTGAAAGTTGAAAGATGAAATGAAACACCAACACAATGTGAACAGAACCCTAGCACTTGAAAATGAATAATAGGGTCAAACTCAAATAATCCAACTTTCCTAGTAAGCTGGGAAAAGGAGGAAAAAGGCATTTGTTTGAATCCATGGGACTTCAAGACTCAGAAGTAATCGCACTTGGCAAATTTTTGCCAAAAAGTGATTCGGGTGCAAGGATAAGGACCACATTTTCACATCCTAATATAAAATATATTTTCCATCTATTTATTAATTTTAATTCATAGTTTAATTTTCTTGTTCTAAATTAAAGATATTTCATTTCTTTATTTTGAAAATGTGACATTAATTTATTATAATATTAATGTTAACTTTCACACTGATATTGTATTAAGATTTATTTATTTATTTCAAAGTGATTGGAATAATTTTAATATTCATACACATATTTGTTATTATTTTACAACAACTCAAACAAAATTATTTCTTTTTTAGATTAAAGTCCCCGGGTCAATTTGGTATTATTTATAGAAGCTGAGAGGAGAGTATGAAAGAGTAGGAATGAAGTGGACAGAATAATTTTGTGAAAAAAGAGAGAGTGAAATTCACATTTCTTGAAGTTATGAAGAAAATTATAAAAGTTTAATTTACAACTATATTAACATAATTTGAACCTAATTGATTATATTTAAAAAAAGAAAAAAAAACTAAACAACTTTCTCTTTGTTTTTTTATATACAATTGATTATATTAAAATATGATAATATCTTCTTTTTATTTGTTATTAAATTGTTTTTCATTTTTTTTATTTTTATATGGCTAATTTATAGTTTTAATAATATAATGATAATAATAAATAATAAATAATAAATAAATAGTTTTTTTCTTACTTATTTTCATTTTTTTCAACCAAACAACTTCTATTTTCAATTTTGTTTTTCTTTGACTTTCTTTAACTATTTTAAGATAGTGAAATTTGTTTATGTAAATAAATTCAAATTTAAGTATCTGAAGTACAATAACTAAAATTTCTTTTCATTGACTTTGTTTGAAAAATGAAAAGCTGCAGCTGGTGACGTGACTTGTTCGAGTTTCATGCGATGTAATGTAAGAGAAGACGATGAAGATTGGTTTGATGTATTTCAAATCCAATCAATAAGCATAACATAAGATATTATTATTATTATTATTATTTTTAGATTTTACTTAATCTTTGTACTTTTATTAATATGAAATTCTGGTATTAAATACATGACTGATGGGATTTCAAAGTAGTTAGAGATATTATAATTTTATAATGATAATGTTATCTTTTATTAAAACATATGATTACCGAAAATTATGTTTACTGTCTTAAAAAAATATGTGAGTGATTAATAATTGCGGATTGAAAATTTTGATGAATTTTCGAATTAATGATCCAATATTATTATTGTTACTATTTTTAAATTACTTTAATCCGATAAATTAATGAAATAAGGTGCGAATAAAAAATGTTAAAAAAAAACAAAAAAAAGGGAGGTAAAAAAGTAATAATACGAGGAACCATATTTGTAACGTGAGAGAAGCATAGGCTGTGGTGTGCAACGTGGATGATGAGACACCGAAGCCATGGTTGGATGCCACCTGTAAACACTGAAAAGACTCAACATTTTGGTGATTTTGTCTTTGAGCTTAAAGCAAAACGGGACCCTGGTTTTTCTGTTTTATTGAAAATCAATATTATTCACAAACTGTGGTCAAATATTTCCATAAATCAGTTAAGGGTCGTAGGACCGAAAACTACCAAAATACCCTTTGGTCGTTGGTTCTTTCTTTTTGCCGTTGGAACTTGGAACACAATACAGTGAGAAAGAAGAAGAAGAAAGAGGAAAATATCGTTCCTCATCTTCCTTCTCTCTTTCCATCAAATTTTAATTATTTGGTGAATGGGAACGTTCCGGAGCTTAAGAAAGGCCTACGGTGCTCTCAAAGACTCCACCAAGGTTGGCCTAGCCAAGGTCAATAGCGAATACAAGGTTCGTTATTTCATTTTTCATCAATCTATGTATTTTTCTACAGAATAATCTTCTAGCTCAATTGATTTAATTTTTCGGGTTTTCTCTATTTTGATCTTGTTATTTATTTTTATTTTTTTAAGGATTTGGACATTGCCATCGTGAAGGCTACCAGTCATGTAGAATATCCTCCTAAGGAACGTCATGTTAGAAGTGAGTTCTCAGATTTTGTTGAATATTTATATATAATTGAAAATTATGCCTTTCTTTGTATATTCGTCGTGAAATTAGGAATAACAAGATTTGAATAATTAATTTTCGATCCATTATGGTTCAATTGCATAGCTCTTGTTGCTTGCATTGGAAGAAATTATAAATGAGATCATAACCATAATGCCAAAGTGGGATCTTTATTTGTTCTGTCTTTGCAGAAATATTCTATGCAACTTCAGCACACCAACCACGGGCAGATGTGGCGTACTGCATACATACACTTGCTAGGAGGCTTTCAAAGACACGGAATTGGATAGTAAGTCCTCTAAAAAACTGTCTGAATACATTAACAGCAGAACTATGTTTGGATAAAATTCGAAAACGTGGTTGTGATAAATTCAATTTACGTTTCCGAATTTCATGACACAAAATGAAGAAGAATGGGTTTGAATGGTGCTTTAAAAATATAAGTACTTAACTAGCATCCGAACATATAATAAACAAACAATTGTCATTTTGTTTTTCTTGTGCGCATGAGGTAAAATGTTGTGTTTTTGAACTGTGTTGATAAGATGTTGTCATGATTGATTTCTGTATGAAGATAACAAACTTAGCATATATAAGGGAAAAAAGGGAAATGGGAATGATATAATTATCATCAATCAACCATCACAAAAGCTTAAGTTGTTTAGTGAAAACAAGTGAAGGATTTTAATATCGTATTTCTAATCATCACGGCGGCATTTATGGCTCTAAGCCTCCACTGCCCTTACAGACCCTTGTAGAAAGTAACATTCTGGTGCTAAATAATTCTAAGGTTCATTTATCGTTGATGAAGAGAGAGGGAATGTGATTTGCACACAATTATTGTTTTTAACAGAATAACGACATGTCACATGACAGGTTGCTGTAAAGACATTGATAGTCATTCATAGAATACTGAGAGAGGGTGATCCTACTTTCAAAGAAGACCTCATAAACTATGCCCGCAGGGGACGTTTTCTTCAAATATCCAATTTCAAAGATGACTCTAGTCCTCAAGGTAGATAGATCAATGAGAACCTCTTGTTATCGAGTTTACTTTCATTCTATGCTTATTACTATATTTCTCTATGCAGCTTGGGACTGTTCTGCATGGGTTCGAAGCTATGCACTATTTTTAGAAGAAAGGCTTGAATGTTTTAGAGTCCTTAAATATGATATCGAGTCTGAGCGTTTAACAAAATCATCACCCGTTATAACGAAGGTGTGTGCTTTACCTTTCAATTTTATTCACACATTACTTGTTCCATGAGGCTTTCATTACTAGATATAGAAAATTAGTAACTTTTAGCTTTGACAGGGACATGGCAGAACACGGTCCTTGACTAGTGAAGGGCTATTGGAGCAGCTGCCTGCGCTGCAGCAACTTCTATATCGCCTAGTTGGTTGTCAGGTAAGAATTTATGTAGAAAACTTTGATTTGATATATCCATGCTCTGTATCTGTTATGCTATAACTCTTGCTATTGAAATGACTGCATTTTATTTCCCTTAGATAGATAATAACATGTAATTTTCTTGCAGCCTGAAGGTTCGGCTTTCAACAATTATCTAATACAGTATGCACTGGCCTTGGTATGCTTGTTTAATTTGTACTTTTCACACAATAGTACTTCTAAGTATTATCTCATCATATGTTTTGTATCAATTGTATAACTGAATAAAATTAGTCAAACATCTTTTTCCTAAAAAGAAAAAGGAGTAACCTGTTCATGTGCAGAATTCTGGATATCATATCCTTGCAAAATGAGCACATGGGGTTGGTCTAACTGAAAGAACTAGTTAATGTAGTGACTAAAATTTGAATTTCTTCTTGAAAAAAATAGTTACATTTAGTGTCATGCAGTATTTCAAGAAAAATTAGCTCCGAAAGAGAAAACAAAAAATTATCCTTGCTAATGATGTTTGAAGATTTGAGATTTGAGATTTGAAGAATACATATAATATTTGAAGATATGCAAACCAACGAGATTTGAGATTTTAGAATTATGTCCCTATACTATTTGCTAATGATAACAATAGTCTTCAAAAGCACTCGTTAAAGCAATGGCTTATGCACTCAAGTGGAAGAATACATAACTTAGGTGTAGGTCGGCCGGATTACTGCTACACTCTGGATTGATTTCCTATGATGCAAAATTGTTTCAGCCTGATTCATCCTTATCTTCTGTTTCATTTTCATTAAAAAGTGTGACATGTTTAAAATAAGCTCTCATTTCAGAGACAGAAGTGAGAAATTTAATTGATTAAAAAATTAAGGTTCATATTATTATCACATGTAAAACAAATAATGGATTGTTAAAATACTGCTAATTTTTCCTTTTTTAACGGTTGCCAGGTTTCAACGTTTTTCGCCTGAAAGTTAACATATCATTTCAGAGGAGTCCAATCCTAACACACACACACACACACACACACACACACACACACACACAAAATAAAAATAAAAAAAATTCTTCTATTCTGGAAATCCATTCGCTGCGAGAGTTTATTGTCTAACTTTATTTTTCTGTTTCTGGAAATGTCATTCAGGTATTGAAGGAGAGCTTCAAAATATATTGTACCCTGAATGATGGAATCATAAATCTTGTGGAACTGGTAACGTCTTTTTCAGTTTAACATGTTCTTTCAGTTTAGCATTTGAATTTTAAACTGTACTAACTAATGAAAGTTGCAGTTATTTGATATGCCAAAATATGACGCAATCAAGGCGTTGCATATTTATAAAAGAGCTGGCCAACAGGTTTACAATGATGCTTTGATTTCCTTCAGATCCATTCTTTTGTTGTTTAATTTGAATTGTTTCTTGTGCTCAACGAGGCTTTCTTAATGGGTCATACGTGTTGAATTGATGATCATTCTAACTGTGCAGGCTGAAAATCTTGCTGAATTCTATGAATACTGCAAGAGATTGGACCTTGCTAGGAATTTTCAATTTCCAATCTTGAGACAGGTTATTTCTTGCTCATTAATAACAATATTTAATTTTATATCGTATACAGTTTCTCACTAAGATCTTTCTCCCAATAAACAGCCGCCTGCCTCTTTCCTTGCCACGATGGAAGAATACATTAGAGAAGCACCCTTGAATGCATCTAATAGACTGGTAAGAAAAAGTGGTACACAAATTTATTCGAGAAAGCCCGTGCCTTGTATGCGCTTTGTGTATGGCTTGAACGAACCAATATGCATCTCTTTCTAAACTAATATAATTGTAAATCTGGATCTGGTGAATGCAAAACAACTCCCTAAGATTGATTACAAAGTATAGGGCTTAGGACATGCAATATGGCAAATGAAGCTTAAGCCACTTCGTCAGAGAGTGGAAGAGCTTGGCTTTTAGAACGAAACAATGATTTCCCAGGACAATCTGGTGTGTGGAACTTCTATTCTTTCATGCGGAGAATAAGGTGTAGGGTCCATCACTCTAAAGCAGCTTAGCAATTGATAGAATAAATTTAAGACTTGATAATTTATTCTGCATTGGACTCTGGAATCAATTTTGCCACATCCATTGATATGGATAAGTAGGGCAACGGTGCACCGGCAGCTTTTTGCCTTTCCAACTTTCTTATCCATTCCCTCTAATTTGGGTAGGAGAAATTAAGTTTTCATCCTTTTAAGGTTGATTTCAAGTTTTTCCACCTTCAACTTATCCCCTTTTACATTATTGATAAAAAATAATTATGTTTATAATAAATTAATTTTAATTTTTTTATATAGTTTTTATAAAAAAATAAATATTTATAATTAAACAAATTTTAATAATTATTATTATTAATTAAATATATACTTTAATTTATTATATTTATATTAAAATATGTATGTAAAAAAAATATTTTATTATTTTTCTCTTTATACAAATATAAAATACTTATAATAATAATAATAATAATATTATTATTATTATTATATTATAACACTATATTTAAATATTTAATCATATATATATATATATATATATATATATATATATATATATATGTTAGTTATTTTTAAGTTGTTATTTTAAAACATTTATAAATATGAAATGTATATTTTATAAAAAAATATTTAATAAGTTAATTTTTATTTAATTAATTTAAAGCAATAAAAAAATTTAATTATCAATTTTTTTAATCTTCTAAGTACAATTATTTTATTAAGATAAAATTTGATATATAACAAATATAAATAATAAAATCTAAAAAATATAACAAAATAAAGCCTAAAAAAATTATAAATAAAATAACATTAGTTATTACTAAGATTGATGTAGAATATTTAAAAAGAGATAAAGAAAAAAAGTTAACTTTGTATTTTGATTGAAAAGATTGGAAAAACCAAATTGATTAATTAGACTAAGAAAATGTGAAGATGCAAACATAAGAAAAAAAGAATAATGTAATCAATTGACTGATCTAAGATATTGAAAAAGATAAATGTGTGAAAAATAGATGAAAAAAAAAAACAAAATATAAAAAATAACCTTATATATAATATAAAAAAAATATTTTTAAAATATTAATATTTTAGAATTTAAATTTAAATATAAAATCAAAATAAAAATAAAGTCAAAATGGAAATTATATTACTCGTCTTTATCCCTATCTCTCACTTTTTAAAATAGTAAAAACTCGAACTTGTCCCTACCTTCAATCAACTCAATTTTTTCCATTAAAATTGAGATGGAAACAAATCAATCCCATGAATATAAATTTAATTGTCATCCGTACAGAATAGAAGATTGAACAAGATAACAATATTTTATTATTAAATATCCTCAAACAATTTTGCATCTATGTCTAGTTCAAGTCAGGGCATATTTATATTGCATTTATGCCCAGAACATATTTGTAAGTTATGATTCGTTATAAATGCCATGGAACATCAGGAGCATCAAGAAAATGACCGATCACCTCAAAAGGAAGCAGAACCCGAAGTATCTGAAGAGGCTCAAGCAAATGAAAAACCAGATGAAGAAGTCAATGAGGAAGAACCAGTGGACAAAGATGAAACAGAGCCTAAGGAAGAGGAAGCTGAACTTCCTCCTTTGATATCAACTGATACTACTGATGATTTGCTGGTGTGTTTTTGGTCATGTGAATCGCATGAATGTTTGAGATGTTGGTTTGACGGAATATATAATATCTTTGTCACTTTTGCAGGGTATAAACGACATAAATCCAAAAGCCCAGGAACTAGAAGAAAGCAATTCTTTAGCGCTAGCAATTGTTCCATCCGGAGGTAAGAGTAATTGATAATTAACGACGTAAACTTCTATAGTGTATACATATAGAATGGTGATTGGAATTTGTTTCACTAAGAGATATTACATCGGGATTATCTTCCAGAGGCTCAAAGGATCACAATCTCTCTCTCTATGTGTATATATATATATATATATATATATATATATATATATATATATATATATATATATATATATCTTTAGATTTTGAAAATGGAAACTAAAATATATGACTAGTTCGTAAAGAAAACTTGTCGAACGAATACTCTTTATTTTTTCGTTTATTCGACAAAGCAGATGGGAGAAATGGGAGATGATTCATCTAAACCTGTAAGGGATAGCTGTGCCATTGCCATTTCTTGCTCACGTAGTAAGTCAGATACATAATTACCAGGACTTGATTCAAATAAACTTGTATTAATAAAAAAACCTCAATCGAGTCCATCGTTTAGCTGATCATTCTTGTTGTTTGATACTTGATTCAATACTAAGACTATGCAATTTTATGTAGGAAATAACTCAAGCAATCTTGCTTTGGCTAACATAAATGGAACGTCTGGTTGGGAACTTGCACTGGTTACAACACCAAGTAACCATTCAGGCCAAGTACCAGATCGCGAAATGGTTAGTTTTTACCTGCTTGTCATATTTAGTAGCTCATGTATATAAAAGACATCCCAATCAATATGGACATGTTACGTGCACATGCTACAACCAATGCGGCATAAAATGATAATTGTGACATTCATCTCACAGATTTTGCTTACAAGTACAATTTCATATATGTCAATAATAGTATAGATCTGTCTGAAAATGGCCATTACATGTATGTACCACATTCGGTCTCATATTAAGAATAGCTCATATTGTTTTCCATCTAACTCTAAATTAGGCTATGGTTTGTCCTTTGAATCTAAAAGCTAACAACACTATTGTTCTTTCCTCCCTCGTTTGTTGAGTCAGGCTGGTGGGTTTGACAAGCTATTACTAGACAGTTTGTATGAAGATGAAAATGCTAGGAGACAGCTTCAAGTCCGTAATGCAGGCTATGGATATGGGGGAATGGATACACATAATCCATTCGATCATCATAATCAACAAGATCCATTTGCAATGTCCAACAACATAGTACCTCCACCCAACGTGCAAATGGCATTCATGTCTCAGCAACATCAACAACAACAAATGATGTTCCACCAACAGCAACAACATAACATGATGATGGTCCCTTACCAGTATCCACAGACTCAATACCATCAACAAATGCCAGTTATGGGTTCTTTTAATCCATTTGATGATCACTTAACGATGCCTACCCCGGCTTATAATTCCATGAACCATCAAGGAAACTACCATTTAATGTAGAGTTCAGCTTCTCTCCTACTTAATCCTCCTCTTTTTCTCTCCCCAATACCCTGCCTATAAAGGATGCATTCTTTGTAAAGTAGGATGACACTAACTGTCTTAATCAAAATCTCATTCATCATTCGCCAGTGTATTTGACATGTACATTTTTATCTGCAACTATCGCGATTCATTTTTCTTAGCCATTCTAGAGTGCACCCTTTCAAGTTGAATCAAACGGTGCGTTTGAAAAATAAAGCTGCCTGAGGGATAATCCAAAGTTTGCAACTGGGTAATCTAGACAAGAAAATATGCTTCATTGATTATTATTCCAACTGAGAAATCAAGTAAACAAGTCTAATTGACTACTTTCATTCCATGTTTATTGATTCATTTATCATTCTTACCAAAACAACCTGGAAAACTGAAGTCAAATTGACTGCATTGTACATGCAGTTCAGAGCCCACTTAGAGAACCGTATAAATCAGGGTCACAGAAGCTAGAGGGGAAAAATTAGTCCTACACAAAGGATATAACCCGTAGTCTAACCCCCAAGAAAATCGTCTAGAACTAGCAATATACCTTTACCCATTTATGCCCAGTGTCAGGTTTATTGTGTTTACTGTGTCCCTTGAAAATGTCAACTAACTGGACAAATATAAATGACATTGACATGAATTGTGAATTTGACCAGAACCAGAACTGATTTTCAATGTGAAATTCATGTCCCACAAGCCAAACTAAAAAAAAGACAAGTGATCATCATGATAATAAGAGTAGATTAAAAAGTAAAAACGAACTGATGAAATTGAAAAGTAAACTTATTCTAACTCTTTCCTCTCAGCAAGCATGATCTGAAATTCAACATTAGTAATTTAGGATCCTGTATGGATGTAATGCTATGAATCTTTCAAGCTGAGTTTTAGTGTAGATTGCACGCTAGACTCTTTCAACAACACCAAATGGTTCTCCAGTCCAATTCAAGAACGGTTGACCAAGATCAATTAGTTACAATTAAAATCTCTTTTAACTATAACTCGCACATCTTAAGACTCATCATGGTGAGTTCATGCCAAAAAACAAAACTGTATGTATTTATTTTCAATTATTGTACAGCAAACTTTATAACTGAGAGAGAACGAGAGAAGTATAGAATGTGATGATGAATGATGTAGTGGAGAGAGATAAAGAAAAAATTATTGTATAAATTGTTGGATCAATAACAACTGTTTCAATTATAACACGAGAGAATACAAATCCTAAATCATAAAAAGGTTTAACATGACACCAGCGAAAAATATTCTACACAGGTTATTTTGAGTGCTTGGTCAGGATCCAAACTATATACAAACAACATTGAGATGAAAAAACGTGAGAAGAGTTTATCCCAAAACAACCAGTAGTACTTCACCTGTGCAGGAATTCCTATTTTCATGAACTGTCTTCTATGCAAGCAAGCTTCTTGGTGTTCAAACAGCTTATTTGTTTTCCACCCCAACCCTCTCATCAATGCAACCCTGAAAATAATTCACTATTTGGTCTCAGCAGGGTATCAAATAAGTACAATCAAAAGGCAATTCTGAAATGATATCATGCAAGATTCTGTGTAACTGCATTTGAAACTACGTTGAATCATTGAAAGAGGACACAAACACATACATTCCTGTTTCTTACTTGCTATCATGATCAACCTTCCTCATCTTCAGAGAGGGCAACGTTTTCAGTGGGTGCCATAACCTTGAGTTGCACAGTAACCTCGATCTTTCGTCGGGTGGCAGTAGCATTCCCAGAATCTTCAACTGACATTGAAGGAATAAAGAAAAGTGAATAAAGAGTAACAGGGTAGGTTGGTTGGTCTGAAGAGTGAGTGTGTGGAAAAAAGAGAACCTTGAATTAAGAAGGGTTGAGGGTGGATGAAGAATTTGTGAAGAAAAGGGGAGGGAGGAGGTGGGACCCAGAAGGAGGAACCGGGGAGGAAGGGAAGCCAATCGGGCGTGGCCTTTTTGACCATAACACGGTGGCCGTGCTCATCCAGCAACTTCACCCCATCAATCTCCACCCACTTCGATCTCGTCGCTTCCGAAGATCGTTGGCGATGGCACAGAATCAGGGCCTTGGGGCATTGGGAATGACGGAGTAGCGTCTTGGACTTGGAGACGAACCTGGCCATCATATCATATCATATCAAATGGGACCAAACCATACAGAGACATAAAGAGATATAATCGGTTTTTCAGGTTTAATTGTGGGATTTTAGTATTTTAGGTTTTAATATGTTATCTATTTTCTTTTTTATAAAGATTTTAGATTTAATTGTTTCTGCATCGTTGATTTTACAATTAAGATCAAAGTAACACGGACAACACTTATTTAGTTAAACAATTACTTGTATATGTATCAATATTTATTGTTATTATTATTTATTTTTTAGAAGATCGATGTCTATTATTATTTATATATAAATATTTATTCATAGTACACTAATGTATATCTAAAATTTTAAAATAATTTTAAATGTATTTAAAAATACAAAATTATAAACTATAAAGTTAACATCCTACAATGTATGATACATTAGTCATATTGTTTTGTTCTTTTTGGCATTGTAAAGAGTCGTCTAAGTCTGCCAAGTTTTAATTAACAATTGGATTTCTACGGTGCAAATTTTATCTTATACATAATTCACAATTTAATATAACGTGTAACATATATCTAGTTCACATTTGAATTAGATTGGGAGAGAACAAAATTTGATCCAGGGAACTTTTATTGATTTAGATTAGTTTTAATATTTCAATTTTTTTAGACAATTCAAATAAAGTAAACTTTGTTTCATTTAGAATGAAAACATGATCATTGATTTGGTTCAGGAATAATAATTAATAATTTAAAAAATCATATTATTAGTTTAATTGCTATTATTTAATTTGTAACACAAATGCAATATCCTAACTCATCAACATTTGTTTTGATTCTCAACTAAAAAAGTTGAACTAATTTAATTCCTTCCATTTTCCATTTGAATTCTTAAATTTAATAGATTGAACTAAATCAATGAAAGTTAATATTTGTAATGCCTATAGACTCAATTTGATAAAATGAGAATTTGTGAATCAAAATTGTACAATTTTAATATTTATAAGAAAGTATGTACTTTTGTAGAAAAAAAAACATTACATATAATGTAAAATAATTTTACATAATTATCAAATTATGTGGTAAATTTATTTACTTTCGATGACTAATGCGTACCATTTAGATTAACAATGTGCTGATATGTTATTATTATTATTACTATTATTATTATTATTATTATTATTATTATTATTATAATAGTTTAATTTTGTTATAAATGAATGTTATAATATTTAAATTTATAATAAATAATTTATATTGTATTGCAACATTATTTTTAATTACTAATTTTCTTAAAAATTATTGAAATTAAATTAAATATAAATATGAAAGGAATATATTGAAATAAATAAACAATGAATATTTTAGCATATAAAGGGAAATATTTTTTTTATTTTCTAAAAATTTTAAATAATAAAGTATTAAAATATAAATATTTTAAAAAATAAAAAAAATGGAGAAATAAATTATATAAATTGTGTAAAATTTAATATGATTGATAATGCGAAAAGGTAAATTATTAAAGAGTGAAGAAAAATTGTTGAAATTTTAAAAACACCAAGCAAAAGTTAAATTCAAAAAAACGATGTTAAAAAAAGTAAACCAAAGCTTAACATGAATTAGAAGGAAAAAGTAAATATGATGGAATTTTAAAGGATAAAGAAAATTGTAACTATTTGTGTTTGATAATATACTTTTTAAAATAATATAAATATCAAAATATAAAACTATCTAAAAAACAGAAAAGGTGGAGAAACAAAAATAAAAAGGCTAATAGTTCAAAAGCTAAAATATAATGTTTAAAAAAAAAATTTTAAAAAAAAATCGATGTTTTTAAAGAATAAAAAGTGAAATTGTCAAACTAATGCCTATAAAATATGATATATATAAAATGAAACATAAAATGAAGAAGAAAATTATAATTTTGTATAATAAAATTTTTTAAAATAATAGAAATAATACAATTGGTTTCGTTTAGATATAATAGTTTATAAATTTCGTATTCACTCTCGAACATTAGTAGAACATTAAGGCCGAAATATTTTATAAAAATAAAAATTCTAACGGATTAGAATTAAAAAATAATAATAATTCAAACATGATAATAAACTTCATAGACCCTCTTTATCTTGTTTCTACACTGAATATTATGGAAGTATTTTGTAAATATTAAAAAAAGTAGAGCAATACAAATTATAATAATGTGAAAGCATTTAAATATGATTGAATACATTCATATTTGGAGGGTATCTAAACATGACCAATATGAAGTTTGGGACTGCTTTTGCAAGGGTGTTAATGGAAACCAAGGTATGCAATGAAATAAAGGAAATTTAAAGTCATAAACAGGAATAAAACACCTTACTTTATTTGGTGGTAACTCCAACGTTTGTATTTACACATTCATCTCTGCAAATCGATGGTATTCATGAGGTACAGAACAGAAGCACAATCTCATTTAATTATTGCTACTAAAAAATTATAATTACAGAATATATAGAGGAAAGGGCAATGTAAGATTGGGCTCACATCTCAGACAAAAGATTGCTAATTTTACGTAGTTCCTTCAAAGCTGACATGACAGTAACCTGCCCTTCGCCAACCACATCATTTTTAGACATGCTATCCAATGATGCTCCCTCGCCCAGCTGTTGGAAAGCACTCTCTATTACCTGCCACACGAAACTTCTTAGCATACATTCATGTAAATAAAACTCTTTCTTTCCATGTAAATAGGACTTTTAAGTTATAAGTTCACTTAATTCACTAATTTATCATTGAATTTGAGCGTGACAATGAGAAATAAGTATACCTGGATATGTTCAAGCATTGACTGCCCAATATTCCTCATAGTGCCGGTCACATTCTGCTCTGTAGATTCCCCTTTGCAGCTAAGAGAACTACAATGTCCATTGGCTGTAGAAGAGGGTATTGTATTGCTTTTATTATCGCCGTTGTTGGCAGGTTTTACTGCCTCAGAAGCATCACTTCCTTTCTCAGAAATAAACTCGCCATTACTCCGCCCAAACTTCCATAACCACTGAAATTTGGTCACTTTTCTCTCCTTGGAATGCGTGGCTGAATTTCTAGCGGAATTATTAATATTATTGCTCCCTGTTGTATTTGATACGTTCTGAGGATGATCAGAGATTGGAAGAGGTGAATCAACGGGACTACTAACGGAAGCTTCATTAATTCCATCAAGGGATAAATTAGACCCAACACTACTCTTCTCACACTCATATTTGTGATCATTGGCCTCGTTAGGAGGGCTAGCTGGGCAAGAAATATCTGGTGAGTTTTCAACACTAGTGTTTTGGCTTAGACATCTATCTTCAGGATAATAATTGTTGCTGCATTCGGAACTGTCTTCCCGCTGCTCCTCTTCAACTTTTGCAGGCAGATTATCATGATTGCAGAGTTTTTCAGTATCTTTCTCAAAGCCAAGTTCCTTAGCAAGATCTTCTAGCAAACTGCGCCCAAATGGTGACTTGGATTCGTTTTTACCACTCTTAGACCTTGGTGAAGAGGGGTCAGAATCTCTTCTTTTCAAACTGAACTTTACCTTCTCTGTCCATCCCTTCTTTCGCATTGGAACCTGTTTTTCTCCTGCATCTTGTTTGAGTTCTTCAGCCTTGTGTACAACTCTCCACTTTTCTTCCCAGTAGCTCTCAGGTACCAAATTCAGAGGAGTTTTCGGAGAAAATGGTTCAGATGGAAGAGTTAGAGATCTTGCCATAACTGGTTTCGGTGGCTGGTTATGATGCTCCACAAATGAAGGTGTCGAGGATGAAATCTTAGTACTTAATGCAAGAGCCTGCAAGGATTTAGCCTTCTCTATTAGCTTTTCAATATCAGTGTTCTCAGGAAAGTTTAATAATCTCTGAAGACAGGTTGTAGGATTTTCAGCGGCAAGAAGCGAAGATCTTATATGAAGCATCATTGCTACAGCCATAGCTGAGATAAATGCCCCACGGGACGAATTGAAGATCCTAAAACCAGAGTCTGCATTGCCCTCAGCGTGTTTTTCTACTTCGCTATTATCTGATGAAAAGATTTCATCCCAGATTATTAAAAGGTTGCTGAGTGAAAATTCTCGTCCAAATAAAACTCGCAACCAGCGGAGAGCAAAGTACTGGGGTTCAACCCCAAGATCGACAAGATGGTCATGCAGAGATGAATCAGCATGAGACAACAAACGATACAATGCAGCAGAAGCTTCAATTACAGGAGGCAAGCCAGTATGTGACCCAGGCAAAGGAGAATAAGAGAAGAAATCGGTCATTGCAATTGAACCACGAGCCCCATTCATCAAAGCATCAAACATACAATAAGCATCATGTTCGATGAATTTCTCAGATAAAACAATGCCCAGTTCACCTTCTGCCCCGTATGCATCACTTAGCAATACAATGTTCTGTATCTTAGGGTCAAGCTCATCAAGACTCTTGATTTTCATTACATTTCCATTGGAGTCAATTCCATCCTCCATCAAATCTGAAGATTTTCTAAAATCAAAGTTATAAGAAAGATCATTCTCTTGACAAAGGAGGTCATCAAATCTGTCTGTGAAGTGATCTTCATAAAGCTTTCGAACTTCTGAAAGACACTCCACATCACATTGGAGTACATAAAGGATTGGAGCAAGTAATTCATGCATTCCTACAAAACAAATGGATGAGATAAGCCCAATAATATCATATTGGGAACATCATAGTCAAATTTAGGGAATTTATAATTTACCCGCTAACAGATTTCCAACAACTTAATCGATGCAAAAGTAGTCACAAACTAGTTGACAGTAAAGAATATGTATAATGGATATAGTAATTAATGCCATTGTTGATGCCCCAGAGAACATGAAACTGGCTATATTAGAGATAGATTATTTTATTATATTGTTAGCATAACCGTTGCTACCCCTTTTCTGTTTTTTTGTTTTCTCTCTTTCTGTTAGCTTTTCTAGATGATATTCTCTTTTCTTCTTTTCTCTCAGTTCTATATAACTGAACCAATGTATCCCTTTAACGTTGACTTGATAGTTTTTTAATGCAATGAGAAATGATATACCATCATTCTGTAATAGGCTATGAGAAACCATAGAATGTGCCTTTTTGTGATAAGTATAGTCAAGTTTTCATTCAATTATATGTGCTATCGTTGGAAGGAACAATGAGACACGCATGATAAATGAGAAAGCTTACTTGAACTAAAGATGCGTAACCATAGTTTCTTGGGAAATGAACGACCCCTATCTCCCGAGGTTATGCTAGAATATTCACGCATCCCAGTTTTTAAATAAACATCCACTTCCCTTAAGATTTTGGTAAAATAACAATCACCCCCTTTAGTTTTAAAAGACACTTACCTCCCTACTGTTTTCAATAAAATTAAATGACATTCATCTTTTTTATATTTTTAATAAAGTATCACTCCCTGCCCTTATATTATTCTAAAATAACATATTGGCTAAAATTTAATTAAAATTATTAAAAATAAAAATTAAAGTTTTAAAATATATAAAAAAATTATACATAAAAATTGAATGATTTAGTTATTGGAAAATTGCATCCACCCATACAGAAGTTCATACTTTTTTCTAGTTTTAAAATAGACATTTGCATCCTTTATATTAGTAATTATTTATTTCTTTGTATTTATACTTTTATTATTTTTACAACATATTTATATTTGAATTAAAATTATATTTAATATAATAATAAGTAAATAAATTTAATCTTAGATTTTATAACTATTTATTTAATTTTACATTAAAACAATGTTGTATAAAAAATATATTCTTTTTATATTTTTATAAGATCATTTATAATTGAGTGAAAATACATTTTTTTATATTTTGTTAACATATAATAATTAAATTGTTTAATTTCTCAATAAAAACTTCTTTAATTTTTAATCTTTTATTTAAGTTTGAAAAATATAAAGGACGTGAATATCATTTTATCATAAACATAAAGCAAGTGAGTGGCTTTTAAAAATTAGAGATGTGAGTGTAGTTTAGCATAACCTGAGGGGAAAGTAAGTAACTTTTCCTAGTTTCTTTTATGGAGTTGGAATAAAAATTAAGACAATCATCCCAAAATGAGAAAGCTTACTTTAACTAAAGATGGGGTAGCCATAGTTTCTTATATGGAGTTGGAAGGAAAAATAAGACAACAATACCAAAATGAGAAAGCATAATTAAGACAAACGTTGACTTAAATTCAACATATTGTCAATAAATGTTGCTTGGGAGAGCAATTTACCTTGTCTGTAACCACACTCTGGGTGTCTGAGACACCATAGTAATAAAATTCGTCTCAGTATTCCTTGGCATCCGGGGGTCTGGAAATAGTTGCCATGTTCTGGGTATAAACGTGATAAATCCTGATCCACCATCTTCTCCATCTCTGCATTGCGAAAAAAGCGACTCCATGTACTGTCTGCATAGAGGACAAATTGGTATGGACGTCAGCATAGACAGAGTTCAAATGGCAAGACATAGAAAGGGTTAGACACCCTACCTAAAAACCTACTTATATCAGTAATATGTATTTCAAGGTTTTGAGACAACATTATGACAAAATAAGAAACAATTTACAAGCTTGGCTTTTTCTGTCTGCTCCCGCTTCACCTCAACAGTTTGTTGTTTGCCATTATTTTTTTGCTTAACATTTTCATGGGTTTGATTGCCAAAAAATGAGCAGGCAACATTGCTACATTCCTTTAGGGGGGATATAGATTTACGAAATCTTGGACAATAGCAAATTAGCAATAGATATATAATCTGTCAACAGGTAAAATAAAAGGATACCAGAGGATGATGCTCTTATTAAAACCAATCTCAGGAAAGGTGGAGGGAAATATTGTCATTAGAATTAAGATATCAAACTTGCTCTCTACTCAGTATATGGGAATTTATGAAAGTATATTGGATAAATCAGGGATTTATAACCAGATATAGATTTATCATGTAAAGTGCAGGAATGGGGTGAGAGAATATGCTTAGGTTTACCTGGATTTTGTGAAAGTGGGTTATCCATGACAACATTGGGGGAACTATTTCCATCCTTTACAATATGTGGATCAACCAGAAGGCGCCCTCTCAAACTGGCATACCTGACAAGATTACAAACAGTTCATGTTAAATAAGATACACCCTCAAAAAATTGCAATTAACTGAACCAATGTGCAGTTGTTTTTAATGCACAATAATGACAGACATCAGGTGCATCTAAAACTTAGCCCTGGCAACACTGTTCGAGACATATAGGTAGTCAAGGGCCAAATCCATAATTTATGCAAACAACTCTCAATGCCAACAAAAGAAACAGCTTGATTTTCTTTTCATTTCAGGCAATGAAACAATACTTGGTACAAGATTATATTGGCCGGACAGGGGGAGCAAAAAAGAAGATAGTATCAAAACCAATTCACCCAAACACGTAGGTAAGCATTCTCGAATGAAGATTGCCAAAATATCCTCAAATTTCTGTATCACAATTATTCCAAAAAATAAAAGTTGTAAGGTGCACATCTTTCTAGAATCCCTTGTTATTATTGAGACATTGAAGGGTGGACATTACCCACAATGACAAAAGAGAAGGTTATATCAAATAGTTGTTAGACGTGAAGTTTATCATCAAAACCTAGGAAGTAATCTCAAACTCGGTATAACTTTGGCTAGAACATCTATCAGGCTATTGCTAACAAATAAAGCTCTCAAACAGGCACCAACCTTGAGGTATACAATTATAGAAACACCACAAATTGGACTAAAAAAAATCAATTTACATCATCATAAGAAAAAAACTAGAAAAGGTATGATCATTAAACTGGCCTCTTTACCTCCTTCTAGAATTAGCTGTGGCACGACGAAGATCATCAATGGAAGAAGATGGCAACACCCCAAGATTTATTCGCCACTGCAGACCTCTAAGATCCCCGAATCGCCGATTCTCCGGCGCCGTGACCGGAAAAACAGTGTCGGAGGTAAAAGACAGCACCGACGACGTTTCCGATAATGGCGGATCCACTACAGCCGGCGGCATGATAATCCGGCAATCCCTCACCGACCCAGATGCTCAAAACCAACGAGAATCCAGAAAAACGCGATAAATCAGCGAAATTCGTCCCAAATTCTGAAGCGGGACGCCGCAGAAGGTAACAATTTAGCCGAATTGCTTTTTTTGGGAAAGCAAAAGATTGAAAATTTTCAGGCGCGCAAGAGGTGGGAGCTGACTAAGGAGGGAAAAAGGTGAGTGGAGGGAAAAGGGGTGAATTGGGAGATGAGAGCGTGGGCAGAGAAGAGGAAATAATGAGAAAAGTTGAATGTGTTGTTGCAGAGATTCTCTGTTTCTCAATGTCTCTGTTTTTCAGTTTCTTCCTTTGTGGGAAGAGACAGACAATGAGAAAAGAAGAGAATAGGAAGTTTGTTGGTCCAGAGCAATGGAAAATGGAAATAAAGAAGAAGAAAGAAGGTAAGGGAATGGTGCATCCGTTGAGGAGTAAGTTAGGATGAATTGGATTGGGGGTAAATTGAGTTGTACACATTGCCCTTCTTTTTCTTTTCCCTTCTACTCGATCATAATTACTCTGACTCTCACAACTTTATTCATGTTTAGGAAAAAGTTAGGAAAAAGATAATGTATATATATCTTCTAAATATTTAGAATTATGATATTGATTATACCTCACCTATATAAAATTTCATGTTACTTTTTATATGCATAAATATAAATATTTAGTGTGTGTCTAAGGGTGACAAAAGTAGTTGTTCAAGTTCAAGCACTTTCCAAGAACATTATTTTAGATAATTTTTGAGATAAACAATAAGATTGTAGACAGAATTCATCATCCAATTTTAAAAGTCTTTGAATTCAAAGTATTTTTTTTATAAATAGAACAAGTTACTTTTTAAAAAATACAACTCACTCTATGCATGGTTAACTGGCTCCCGTATTTTTCACCAAGTTATTACATTTGTATATTCTGGAGTGATAAAAATAAAATAAAGTAGAGTATATAATGTAATGTACGAAGTAGAAAAATGAGGCAAAGAAATAGAAGGTTGTCGGGGATATTCGTTTTGGGTGCTCTTAAACCCTTACAGTTGTTTGTTATTGTTACGCGGCTTACGCATCATGGAATTTAGTTTATGGAAATTATGAGACAGAAAGAGAAAGTGGTAATCTTCGTCCCAACAATTTGTTTTGATTTATATCTTAATAAATTAAACAAATTAAGGGACATTACAAAAAGTGTACATAATTTGTTAAAAGTGTATAATTAATGGTTTTCGTAATAGTAAATAGAGTAAAAGTAGAAAAATTGTTTCAGAATAATAGGTTTGTTTAATCAAGAGTTTTAGGGCATGTTTCATCCAAAGTTACATAACACCAATCTCTATCTGCTAATGTGGTGTTTCTTTAATAGGGTGAATAGTAGTGGTTCATGGTGCCAATGACACATTGACCTACTTCGTATCTCTCAGATTCAAGATAATTCGTTCATTTATTTCTCCCTTCGTTTCAACCCATCCACTTCGCCAAACCAATCAATCACCGTGCTCAACAACATTTCCGGAAACATACCATAACTTTATTTGTAAAAGAGTAACACATCAAGAGGTTTGCATTAAAAACAAGTATCACAAATTTTTTGAAATTAATAGGTGAAGATATGAAATAATATTCTATCTTTTTTATTTTTCTTTAACTTTAAAGACTCTTCTTTACTTATATTAAACAAATAAGAATTTCATAGGTTTAGACTTTTGGTATAATTAGTTGAAAATCCTAACATATATTTTTCTTCACTAGAGTGGTAAAAAGAGGATCATCATAATTTGATCTGACTTTACGTAATAAATAAAAAATAATTTGATAACTCAGTTTATCTATATTTTAAAATAGAAAAGAAAAATCAATCTAATCTGATGTCATATTAGATGAACGAGTTAATAGGTCAACATTAACTTAATTGAATTAAAAATACATTAATATATTTATACCAAAATAATTAATTAAAAAATATTTAAATAAAAAATATTTTTTAAAATTTGAATTATATTAATAAAATTAATTTTATTTATAAAAAAATTAAAAACTTATTTTTTATTATTATTTTTTTTAGTAATTTATTATCTAAAATAGTAATTAATCTTAATTATTAGATATTAAAAAAAATTGTTAAAGACTTATATTTACTTTTAGAATAAGTAAATTCATTGATATATATATATATATATATATATATATATTAATAAAATAATATTTTTTATGTTTATTTAAAAAATAATTATCATTTTATATAATAGGTTGACACATAAACTTATGAATTAGTCTCGATTTAAGTTCATATATATCACGGTTTAAATAAATAGATGAAAATAAGTATGATTTAATTTATATCACAAATTTTATATTTAACCCGACATATTTATCAGGGATCAACCTATTAAACTAAACATATTTTAATACTCATACGCTTCACAATTATATAAAGATAACTATTAATATCATCATTTCACACTAACCTTAATAGTATTAATCATCATATAAGTATTATTATCATTGGTAAGAACTTTATATCATATTGGTGTATCTCCATTTGCTCATATTTTTGAAACTTATCTTCTTCTTTTAATTTCACTTGTTGAAGTTGATGAAGAGAGAAATTCACTCTTTCAAATTTGATTGCTAGAGCTAAAAAGAATTTGTCCATTTTTTTTATTACCATGACCATGCTAAATTCTTGATTACCATGATAATGAATGATCTTCAGAAAGTAATCATGAAACCCTCCACAATGTAATCAAAATTTAAAAATTTAATATAGTTCAAATGACATTGCAAAGTATGACTTGGTTTCTTAAATATTACTATTTTAAAGAATACTTTCTAAAATAGCACATCTGGAATATTATTTACCCAACTAGCATTATTTGTTGTTCACGGTACTCTCGCTCAAGCGAGAAATACATCGCTTGAGCGAGGAGACCTGAAACTTAAGAGCTTTGTGGGGTTTAGGTTCGCTCAAGCGATAAAATTCTCACTCAAGTAAGAAACCCTTCGCTTAAGCGAGGAGACCTGAAACTAATGAGTAATATCGGATGTTAAGCGATAAGTAATTTCGCTCGAGCGAGAATTTATTGAAATATGTGGTGACCCAAGTTGCATTATGTGACTAACTACGTTGGACTTTTAGCCTGTGGTCAATTCTCGCTTAAGCGATGGGTAATTTTGCTCGAGCGAGAATTGATTGGTTAACTTAACGCCTGTGGTCAATTCTCACTCAAGCGAGGAACTCATCGCTTAAGCGAGAAAATTTATAATTGATTATAATTTAAACTAATCGATCATAATTTTAAAATAATTGAATATTTAAAATTATGATCGATTATTTCTCTCTCGCTCAAGCGAGAAATCCATCGCTTGAGCGAGGAGATCTGAAACTAATGGGTAATGTCGGGTCATTCTCGCTCAAGCGATGGGTAATTTCGCTCGAGCGAGAAGTGATTGGCTAACTGCGTTGGACCTTTCACCTATGGTCAATTCTCACTCAAACGAAAAATCTATCGCTTGAGCGAGAAAATTTATAATCGATTATAATTTAAACTAATCAATCATAATTTTAAAATAATCGAATATTTAAAATTATGATCAATTATTTCTCTCTCGCTCAAGCAAGAAACCCTTCACTTGAGCGAGGAGACCTGAAACTAATGGGTAATCTCAGGTGTTTTTTCGCTCAAGCAATGCGTAATTTCGCTCGAACGATAAGTGATTGAAATATGTGGTGACCCAAGTTGCATTATGTGGCTAACTGCGTTGGACCTTTAGCCTGTGGTCAATTCTCGCTCAAGCGATGGGTAATTTCGCTCGAGCGAGAACTGATTGAAATATGTGATTACCCAAGTTGTATTATGTGGCTAACTGCGTTGAAACTTTAGCCTGTGGTCAACTCTCGCTCAAGCGAGAATTCCATCGCTTGGGCGAGGAAACCTGCAACTATTTATAATCGATTATAAGCTAAACTAATCAATTATAATTTTAAAATAATCGATTATTTTAAATTATGATCGATTATTTTGTGACTTTTTTATATAATTAATAATTTTTTAAAAAAATTTCCCAAAACATAACTTCCCAATATAATTTCTAACGCACACAAGTCAAAAATTCAATGCTAAGTCACCCACCCAAGTTAGGATTCTCATGCCTTTCTGATGCACACAAGTCAGGAATCCAATGTTGAGTCACCCACCCAAGTCAGGATTCCAATTTTGGATTCCCTGCATTGGGTTAGAAAAAAGCAGAAGTCATGTGAGGGATCCTTGGATTAGACAAAAGCAAAAGAACATTTTAAGAGATGCTGACCCACCCACTTTGCTTGGGTTTTGTGTGCGCCAGAAGCCATGTGAGGGCGCCTTGGATTCAAACCATTGGACTTCATTATAAATAGACCACTTTCATTCTTTGAAGTTCTCACATTGCACACTCCTAAATCTCTGAAGCTCTTTGCATTCTTTCTTCTTCTTACCTTTAGTCTTCTTTTTGATCCACACTCCTAAAATGGGTGTAATGTCTACTATTATCCACTATAATGGTTCCATGAACCCATGTCCCATGGAGGGAGTTACCTTCAATATTGAGACTGCAAAACTTGTTCCTTTAAAGAGAGGAATTTTTCTACAAAGGTTGAAGAAGTTGATCCACAGGAAATTAGAGAAAGAACCCCATGAAAATGTAGTAACCATCCATTTTCGCTGCCCAACTAGACTCGGAGTTGAGATCAACAACTTCATTGTTGTTGAGTTGAAAGATGATGACGACGTGGAGGTCATTTTCGATGTTCATGATTCAAACTCAAGTCTATGTGGTATTGAAATTTTTGTTACATTTAAAACTTCTTCTTCTTCATACCCCAACACACACTCACCTGAAATCTCACCCTCACCGTACCAAGCTTTCCCAAACACTGATCCAGAAATACCCACACATAATGACTACATCTCTTTTACCCAACTTCTAAGTGGACCTTCCACCAACATCAATGAAGAACTACCCACACAAGAGAACAAAATTGTTGGCCTCCCAATTGAAGTCGTTGATCCTTTTAATGAGGACGAAGATGAAGATGAAATTCTCTGCCAACACCAAGATGATTCAGAGGACGAACAACCACATATCCCTACACATGCACCAAACTTCATGGAATCATACAACCCACCACAACATTTTCTTAACTTTGAAAGTTACATTCAACAACAAGACCTAGAGTATGGTCATGCATTGGACAGAGAGTCTTTTGTTTCTCCGGTAGGAACTCTATTTCTTGGACAACGTTTCATAACAAAAGAACAAGTTCAAGATGTCATCGACCGCTTTCACATTGTCAATCACTGTACATACAAGGTGAAAATTTCAAACCAAAGTAGATATATTGTTGCATGTGTTGATAACCAATGCAATTGGAGATGTCGAGCAATATTGTGTATAAGAGAGCAATATTGGGAGATTATGAAGCTTGAAGGGCACCATACATGCGTTTCACCATTAATCAGCCATTACCACAACAAGTTGGGATATAAAATGATTTTCCAAACAATTGGTCAAATAATTGATGTTGATTCGTCAACACCAATCTCCACAATCATAGCCCACATCCAATTAACAACGGGTTACAATATAACGTACAAGAAGGCCTGGATGGCCAGACAAAAGGCAGTGGAGACCATCTACGGCAATTGGGAGGATTCGTATAAGAAGTTGCCTTGTTTGTTACAAGTCATGCAACAATTTGTTTCCGGATTCATCTACAAACTGCAGTTACAACTAGCTTACCAAGGTGAGGTCCTTCAACAAAATTCAAATATTTTTAAGCGTGTGTTTTGAACGTTTAGGCCATGCATAGATGGATTTGTTCACTGCAAGCCCATTATTCAAGTGGACGAAACTTTTTTGTATGGAAAATATAGAGGTACCTTGTTGGTTGCAGTAGCACAAGATGGTCGCAACAACATCATCCCCATTGCGTTTGCAGTGGTTGAAGGTAAAACAAGTGATGTCTGGTTTTTTTTCTTAAAAAACCTCCAAAGATATGTCACACCCCAACAAGGATTATGCCTCATATCAGACCGACATGAATCCATTAAAAGTGCATACATGAGAAATGGAAGCGGATGGACAGAAAATAATTCAATGCATGTCTACTGCATTAGACACATTGCACAAAATTTTATGAGACGTTTCAAAAACACCGCACTAAGGAAAGATGTTGTAAATACGGGTAATTTCTTTGCTTCAAATTTGTTACAATTTATTCATTATTTAACTATTGCTAATAAATATTTATATTAACTATGTTTTTTAATATTGTTGTAGCATATGAGATGATTGAACCACGATTCTACTATTATTACAACATCTTGAGGCAATGTGACATAAAAGCAGCTAATTGGTTAGATGAGATACCTAGAGAAAAATGGACATTTGCATGGGACAATGGACGGCATTGGGGCCACATGACGACCAACATAGCAGAGTCTATCAACTCTATTTTGAAAAAAACAAGAAATCTACCTATTTGCTCCATGGTCAATGCAACGTACACCCGCTGCAACAAATTTTCATTGAAAGAGGGAGACAGATAGATGCTATGATCAATGCTGGTCATGTATACTCTAAAATTTTGGTCACAAATTTAGAGGAAGCATAAACACAGACAAACACGCATAGGGTTATAACTTTTGACAGATCTACCACAAAATTTGTAGTAGAAGAAACACAAAACCCGCGTGAAGTTCGACCAACAGGGAAGTTTGCAGATCGCCTTGATGAGTTGTGGTGTGACTGTGGGAAATTCCAGAAATTTCACATGCCTTGTTCACATGTTCTTGCTGCATGCAAGCATGCACACCATGACTTCAACAACTACATTCATCCAGTGTATACCTTACAACAAGTTTCAAAAGTATACAAAACACAATTTGGGTTGTTGCGAAATGAAGAATATTGACCAACATACATAGAACCTACTTTGTGTGCAGATCCAGAAATGAAAAGAACTTCAAAGGGCCGACCAAAATCAAGCCGTATAAGAACTGAGATGGATATTACAGAAAATCAAAGTAGGATTAAAAAATGTTCATATTGTCATACCCTTGGTCATAGTAGAAGAACATGCCCCAATGTTGCACGTGCATCTACTTCGCATAATTAGATTATGTTAGTTAAGAAATGTCCCAATGTATGAAACTTAGGAGTTTTTCAATTAATAAAATTTCTTCTTTGCAGAGTGGGGATTACCTACAATGTAGTAACTCATGGACTCATCTGTTCTTATAATAAAGATAACTATATTGGTAACAAGTCATAATAGGAATACTAGTTTGTTGCATGAATTGTTAATATCCTTCACTTTAGTCCTTTTGTTGTTCAATCTTGTTCATGGCTGAATCGAAGATATGCTGACAAGGTTGCAATTTGCAGTCCAGGGAGTGTATAACTTAAAATTATCAATGACAAAATTTTGAATACGAAAATAATTAGATAAGCCTTTGCAGGTTTTATGAAACAATTATTGCAAAAGGCTTAAGTTGACTAGTGAAGATATAAGATTCGATTATTTTAAAATTATAATCGGTTAGTTTAGCTTATAATTGATTATAAATAGTTGTAGGTTTCCTCGCTCAAGTGATGAATTTCTCGCTTGGGCGAGAGTTGACCATAGGCTAAAACTCCAACGCATTTAGTCACATAATGCAACTTGGGTCACCACATATTTCAATCAGCTATCGCTTAAGCGAAATTACCCATCGCTTGAGCGAAAAAACACCCAAGATTATCCATTAGTTTCAGGTCTCCTCGCTCAAGCGATGGATTTCTCGCTTGAGCGAGAATTGTCCATAAGCGAAAGGTCCAACACAGTTAGCCAATCACTTCTCGCTTGAACGAAATTACCCATCGCTTGAGCGAGAATTGACTCGACATTACCCATTAGTTTTAAATCTCCTCGCTCAAGCGATGAATTTCTCGCTTAAGCGAGAGAGAAATAATCGATCATAATTTTAAATATTCGATTATTTTAAAATTATGATCGATTAGTTTAAATTATAATTGATTATAAATTTTCTTGCTCAAGCGATGGGTTCCTCGCTTGAGCAAGAATTGACTACAAGCATTAAGTTAACCAATCACTTCTCTCTCGAGCAAAATTATCCATCGCTTGAGTGAGAATTTACCACAGGCTAAAGGTCCAACGCAGTTAGCCACATAATGCAACTTGGGTCACCACATATTTTAATCAGCTCTCGCTCGAGCGAAATTACCCATCGCTTGAGTGAAAAAACACCCAAGATTACCCATTAGTTTCAGGTATCCTCGCTTAAGCGATGAATTTCTCTCTTGAGCGAGAATTTTATCGCTTGAGCGAACTTAAACCTCACAAAACCCTTAAGTTTTAGGTCTCATCGCTCAAGCGATGCATTTCTCGCTTGAGCGAGAGTACCATGAACAAGAACAAGTGCTAGTTGGATAAATAATGTTCCGGATGTGTTATTTTGGAAATTATTTTTTAAAATAGTATTATTTATGAAAAAAAGTCACAAGTAGGTCACATTTTTATTTATTTATATTTATATTATTTATTAAATTATTTAATTTATTACCCCTCTCTATTTATCTAGAGGCCCCCCACCATTTATATTATATTTTATTATTTATTAGGGTTATTTATTACCCATTAGTTTCATGTCTCCTTGCTCAAACGATGAATTTCTTGTTTGAGCGAGAATTTTATTGTTTGAGCGAACCTAAACCCCACAAAACCTTTAAGTTTCAGTGTCTCCTCGTTCAAGCAATGCATTTCTCGCTGAGCGAGAGTATCATGAACAATAAACAATGCTAGTTGGATAAATAATGTTCCAGATGTGTTATTTTGGAAAATATTTTTTAAAATAGTATTATTTATGAAAAAAATATTTATGAAAAAAAGTCACAAGTCACATTTTTATTTATTTATATTTTTATTGTTTATTAAAATATTTAATTTATTATGCCTCTCTATTTATCTAGAGACCCCCTTTCCATTTATACTATATTTTATTATTTATTACAATTTTTAAAATCAAATTAAGAAAATTGTCATTGGCAAGATTCAAATATAATACCTTAGAGTTGGAGACCGAAACTCCAACCAATAAGCTACTAAGTTTTACTAATAATAATTTACAAATAAATTATATTTATATACAAATAAATGTATATCCGTGTAAATATATAAATATAAAATATATAAATACAAATCACAATGCAATATTTATTAAATCTCTCTATTTATCTAGAGAGGTCCCCCTACCATTACTAATAATAATTTACAAATAAATTATATTTATATACAAATAAATGTATATCCGTGTAAATATATAAATATAAAATATATAAATACAAATCACAATGCAATATTTATTAAATCTCTCTATTTATCTAGAGAGGTCCCCCTACCATTTATATTATATTTTATTATTTATTACAATTTTTAGAATCAAATTACGAAAATTATCATTGGCAAGATTTGAACTTAGTACTTTAGAGTTGGAGGTTGATATTCCAACCACTAGACTACTAAGTTTTTCTAATAATAATTTACAAATAAATTATATTTATATACAAATAAATGTATATCCGTGTAAATATATAAATATAAAAAATATAAATACAAATATATTTATATAGTTATATATTTATATGTTAGATGTGAGGGCGCTCGATGGTGAAAGTGTGTGTCGTGTTTATTAGAATATATTTAAAATTTAGTAATTATTATATAATTTTAAATATTTAATTTAATATTGATTTTTAAAAATATATTTTAAATTAGTCGGTAAATGAACAAATAATTACCGACAGATATATTCATCGGTAACTAATTGTTCATTTACAAAATTATTAAGTGACTAACGGATATATCCGTCGGTAATTACTTATTCATTTATTGACGGATTTACTGAACGGATATATCTCGTCAATAATTATTTATTTATTTACCGATCGGATTTACCGATGAATATATTCATCGATAATTAAATATTTATTTATCGATGGATTTATCGACGGATATATCCGTCTGGTAAGACCAAATTCCACAATTACTTTAAATGTATCGATAATTTCCGTCGATAATCACTTACTTTCCAACGGATACATATCTGTAGGTAAATATCCGTCGATAATATAAGATTTTCTTTCAATGTGATGTTGGTGAAGTAAAAAATAATGTAGAATAAATGAAAATTACAAATAAAATAAAATGAGATAAACTGAAAATATATACTAAAATAAATTATACTAAATTAAATGAAGATTAAAGTAATAGTATTTATTTTGTGGACTCTATTTTATATTGGCTTAGTAGACTCTATTTTATGTCAACCTTCAAAAATCAACCAATTTATGGGTAGATTTTTTATGGTTAGTCTTAGCTTTTATCTAATATTAATTGCGGAATTTCTTGTAGTGAATTTTTTTTTAAATTATATAAAAAACTTTTAACATCCGCCCTAAATTTATATAATTAATTATAAATTATATATTATAATTTTTTTATCACTTAAAAAATATATAATTATGAGAAGATAATGTGAATAAAAAATTATTTTGTCACCTAAAAATTACATTAATTTATTTTATTAACGATAAACCTGTTTGTTCTCTCATCATCCAATAAAATATTTTTAATTAATAATAATTATTTTTTAATGTTAGGATTATTATTTATAGAATTAATAACAATAAAGAAAGGCAAAAAAAAAAATCATTTTTCTAACATGGTAACAAAGTGGCTTGTTTAAATATTGTTTCTTTAGTCTCTTCTTAAAGTTGGTGTGATTAAGTTTAATGTTTTTGCTCTCTTGTCTTGTCCTCCATTAGTTGCTCATGCTTATGGTTGGTTGTGTTCGATCTTATATTTTTTATTATCATTTGCAATTCTTCAATATTATTATTTATTTCATTGTGACGGTCTTGCTTCTCATTGTCATAACAACTTCAGATAAAAATAACTTTTGTGTTTGATTCAATGAAAATATGTATCTAGCTTCAATTAGACATATGTCAAAGAAGCATTATGGGGTCATCTAGAGAGGGGTTTCATATCATCTACTGAGAAAATAACCTTAGATGTGTGGGAAGTGAAAAAATACCAAAAGTATTTATTAGTTTCTCAGTACCATTGATTCTCAAATGATCAATAATTTACGTTCTTTCAAAACTAATAAATAAATATAGGAATGTTTGAAACAAATTCACAAACAAGAAAATACAACCAAACATTTTCGATTTGAGTTAGATATAATCCATTACAAATAAAGTAATTTGTCTATTAAAGAATATTATTCAAGTTGTCTGAATTTATAGATAGAATCACTTTGTCATTTGATATATTATTGTTCCTCGGTCTTCACTAGGAATGACAAAATGGACTAGGTCCGATAAGCTGACCCCCAACCTATCTAAAAAAATGACGAGACGAGTTGGTAGTTTTCACCTATCAGCTTGTTTTGACTCATCCCACCTAACCCGTCAATTTAATGGGCCAAGGGTAGAGCGGGTTTACCCGCTTTAAAAAAAATTATATATTAAAATCTAAAAAATAATTATAATTAAAAATATTATATTTTTTATGGTACATTGTTGAAATATTTAAATATACTATAATATTATTATAAATATTAATCAATTAAGTTTAAATTATTGATTATAATTAGGTATTTTACACATATATAGTAATTTTTTCAATTTATCCTCTAAAAATATTAATAAATAAATAAAAACTTAAAAACTATTCATATAATTAAAGGTATATTTAAAAAAATACATATAAAAAATTATATTAAAAAAATTGGCGAACTAGCCTCGCTAGCTTGTAAGCTTGCCCTTTGGCGGAGTTAATTGGGTTTTGTAATTCATCTTGACTATAACGAGTCAACGTGTCTTGTCCTGATTTTTGTGGGCTAGAGCCGACGTGTGCCAAAATAGGACAAACTGACTCATTTTGTCATCCCTAGTATTCACTCTCGTTTATCCAAGATGTCTATAACACTAGTAAACGATATCAATTTCTCATGAAACTTCACTCAGAGTTTGAATTTGTTATAGGTATTTTGTTGAACAAGAACCTTATTTCTTCTTTGGATACATGTGTTTGTGAACTTAAGGAAAAACAACATTTACATACTTAAGAATCCATGACTCATGATGTTACCTCTTTTGAAATCTGTGATAATTGCATTTCCTACCCAAACTAAAAGCAAAGATTGTGATATGAAATAGGTCCAATGTTTTTCTTGCAGATTATTTGGACATATTACTTGTAACTGTAGTAAAAAGTTATGATATTACTACAACCAATAGGTCATTATATATCTTATTGTCCCACATGTCTTGCAAGAAAATCACATCATGCCAGTATTAGTATTTCCAACTTGTCCTCCTGGTCATGATGCATCTTATATTGACATTTTACAACCTAAAATGATCGAAAAAAAGGTACTTTTGACTCTTTTAGCCTTGGGCATTCAAGGTAAGTCTTCTATTGTATCTAATTTATGGTTTCTTCATTTTGGTGCATCTAATCATATGACATGTTCTTCAAAATACTTACACAATATATATGTTTATCATGATACTCAAACAATTCAAAGTGTTGATGGTAATACTCTTCCTGTCACTTATGTTGGTGACATAAACTCTTATTTTCAAAATATACTAATATCACCTGGACTCGCTTTAAACTTATTGTTTATTGATCAATTAGTTGGTAATAATTATAGTAATAACTTTTCTCATGTTAGTTGTCATGTGTAAGAGTGGGTATTAGGAAAAGTGATCAATTAGTTGGTAATAATTATAGTGATAACTTTAAAGTGAGAAGATTGTTTCCTATCTAATTTGTCCCTCATAATCTATCATTTTTTTATAATAATATTTTGAGTTTTTATGAAGATTGACATAGGAAAGTGGGTCATCTTAATTTACTATCTTGTCTCACTTGTTAAATTTTGGTTTGCTGGAAAATAAAAATACTATTACTATTAAATTTGTTTCTTATTCTGTTTGCAAATGGACCAAAAGTTAAATATTTTGTTTTCCCTCTAGTGCACATCATGCTTCCTATTGTTTTGAAAGGATTCATAGTGATGTTTGAGGTATGTCTCCTATAATTTCTTATACTCACTCTAAATATTCTATTGCATTTATTAACAATTATAGTTGTTTTACACGGATATGTTTTCTTCAATTTAAATCTGAAGTATTTTTCATATTTAAGAAATTTATGACATATGTTGAAATCAATTCCAAACAAGTATCAAAGTATTGCACTTTAACACTGATGAAGAATATATATCCCATGAGCTCCAAAAGTATCTTCAACAAAAAGGTATTGTATGTCAACACTCTTGTCTCAATACTCATCAACAAAATGGTTGCAGAACACAAGAATTGTTACTTACTTTATATGACCCACACATTGCTTCTCCAACTTTTCAGTGAAGGCTCTATCTAATGTTGTTTTTCTTATCAATTGTCTTCTTTTTATGGTTATTGGTGTAAACTTCTTCTTCTTTTGTCTTTTTAAGACTCATCATAACTATAGTGTTTTACAAACTTTTGGTTATGTATGTTTCTTCATTTACCACCACTTGAATAAAAAAATTGTAGGGTACAATCTATTTAATGTGCATTTATGGGATATAGTCTATGTGATAAGGGTTTCATTTGTTGTGATACTCCTAATAATCATTGTTACATATCGAGGAATGTGATATTTTCTGACAATGTAATTTTGTTTCCTTGTTTTTCTCTTACTCTGAATGAAATTGTTATTCTTACAAAATTTTTCCCTTATCTCCATATGTTTAAATTGAATGTCATGTTCCTACCCCCTTTCTAACACTAATATGCCACATGTTCTAATTGCAATTCAATACTTTAATAAAATTTCTCAAGCACCTAATAGATATTTATTAGGCAAGTTTGATTCCTTTCGTACTTCCTTGATTTTCTCTCTACACATTTATTCCTACTTGTTACTCACAGGTTGTTGAAGATATACACTTGGTAAAGGCAATAAATGAACTTTAGGCCCTCAATAGTAACATCATCACTATAGTCTTAATTATTATCCTTCACTTTATAACGAGATAACCCACAAATTGGACAATTTTTTAGTTCTTCAAACTCATTTTATATAAAAAAATCATTAGAACATGCATGTATCTATTGCAGGTAGCATCAATTGTTCCGTGGCGGAGGCCGCGTGGACCAAGTCACAATCGAATCGTGGTGCTTGAGCTTTTACTTTTAAATAAAAAGAGTTGTGTTCTAACTAATGACTATAGATTTTGGTCTAGTGGTAAGCGCTCGATCCTAACAGTATATTTTTATACTCCATACCCATTGGACAAAGTATCTTTTTACCCTTATAATTACGATTGGGTAGTGTATTTCCCTTCTATAAGCATTTTCTTCAATAACTATAGTAATTCAGTGAAACTTTTATTAGTCCACTCGTTCATTGCCTTCAAATTTACCAATCTTAATATTGTTGATAACTGTGTGAAGTTAGTTGAATTAGGATAAGGTAAAGTCTCTGCATCGTTACACATATCTTCATACACATGTGCTTGAGTAAAATATTATACTTCAACATCACGAATCATGTTCTCCAGTCGATCATCAATGGTTGAATTAACTAAATCATCAAATTTGTTTGCACATGACAAATCTAATAATTCACCATGTAAGTCCAATTTGTGTAATTTAAAAAAAAATGTCTATAAAAGATACTCCTTAATTTCTTAACATTTAATAATCTTTCATTAAGACAATTAACACATGGATACTTAAATCTTTCACTAGTAAAACTAGTTGAAGTGTTTTGTTGTGTAAATAATAAAAATTCTTCCACTTATTTCTCATACTCATTAGTTATGCGTGCACAATTAATATAATTTTTGTCCATTTCTAAATTTTGTAATGCATACACAACTATATAATTTAGTTAACAATATAATTTGTCAGGGATCAGACATCTCTAGACTTAACACAAATTCGTTAAAAAAAAAAAACAAATATCACTATCAATCATCACAATGCAAACAATAAATCAATTCATACATTAATCACGACAAAAAAATTACTTATTAGAGAGGAAGAATGAACTCTCCCACCATGGACCACAATGCTCACGGACCATCACAAGGAGGGAGCATGGCGAGAGGGATAGAGGCACCGAGAGAAAGAGATTGCGTGTGAGAGGGAGAGATTGTTGAGAAATTATGTGTGAGTTTGAAGTTTTACATTGGATAAAAATGGGAAAGTTGAGTAACTTATAAGTGAGAAAAATCCATAACCTAATGTCTTAAGGTTTTTGGTTGAAGGTGGTGTCATATTCTCTTATATGGTTGGTTCATGACCCATTTGTGAGAATCTCCTTGTTGTTAGCCCCCTCGAAAATACCCAACAATGGTATTAAAGCCGATGGTTTGTCCAGTGACTGACTTAATTGAGTATAGTAGGTGAAATGTCCTTATGTCAAAAGTCTTCCTTGAGTATAGTAGGTTGGTACAAGTAAGGTCATCACTAGGTACCCATGGCTTAGAAATGCTACCGCTCGAGGTGGAGGTATACGAATGTGAAAGGAAATCACACTAGAGAGGGAGATGTTGAGAATTCAAGTATGAGTTTGAAGTCTCACATTGGATAGAAATGGGAAAGTTGAGTAACTTATAAGTGAGAAAAACCCATGATCTAATGCCTTAAGGTTTTAGGTTGAAAGTGATATGATATTCTCTTATATGGTTGACTCATGACCCATTTGTGAGAATCTCTCTGTTATTAGCTCCCTCGAAAATACCCAATAGAGATGCACGAGCAAGAAAAAGAGACTTGCACCCAAGCGTGATCAACTAGAGGTACAAAAAGATACGACGATTATTAAATAATTATTATTATATAATTGATTGTATTTTTAAAAACTAGATGTATAAGAAGATACACCACGACGATTATTAAATAATTATCGTTATATAATTGATTGTATTTTCAAAACTAGAGGCATAAGAAGATACAACGATTATTAAATAATTATCGTTATATAATTAATTGTATTTTAAAAAATATTACCATGATGTTTTCGACGATGATTTCATCGTTGTCAAAAAGTATAATCATTCCCTAATTTTGCATTAATGCATGAATAAAGAATTATTTTATCTTCTAAAATAAATTAATATATTTTTCTAATAATAAACCTAATAAATCATAAATTAAATTTTTTTAATTGTAGGCTACGAACATTAAACAATAATGATATATAATTATAAATAATAATTACTTATAAATATTATTATTATTATTATTATTTATAAAACCAATAATAATTCATCAAAATCACAAAAGCGATTTTTAGGACGGGGAAATCCATTTGAATTCATTGTTGGTAATTAAGTAAACTCAACATGAACCATAATATATATCTAGTTAAATTGTGTATCGATTTAGGGAGGCAATTCAATCAATAATAATAATATAATATAACCCACGTCTATAAACTTATTTTTTGGTAATGATTAATTGAGAACGGGTTATATAAACTAGAATCAATTTGACAATCCAAAATATGGATAATATATTCATAATCGATTGTTGACCAAACATTTTCCTTCCATCAGAAACAGTGAAGAATAGAAAGGTCAGACAAAACTCAGATAACACAAGGAAATTAAAGATATTTATGTTACTATTGTAATGGATAAAACTCAGACAACACAGTGGTTAAGAAATTGACATAAGGTTTACATGCACATAACAAACATTAAATAAATTTCTCATCTTATTTAGGTTATTTTAAGTTGAGAAGTTGTTGACCACAATTCATGATACTTACTCAATGTCCTCATAAAAATGCTTCTTAAACGCATCCATATGCACTTCCTGTAGACATAAAGCAAGCAACAAAGATCCATCTCCATCAGGACCAGGAAGAAGCAGAGAATCTCCGTCAAAATCATGTGTCCCTGGACCCATATAAACCTCCTTCCCCCACCCAAAATCAACCCCATAGATTGGCAACGTCAACCAACTAACAACACTAAGATTAGGGTCCCCATGTAAAAGCCCCTTCTCACTCCCTATCACATAAGGATACTGAAACCTGCTCAAATCATCTTGATTCTTCAAGAACTCAATCCCCGACCTCACGTACTCATCATTCACCCTCTCAATCGCCTCTCTTATTCTACTCGACGCATACCCCAACGGCTTTGACACCAAATCACCCACCAGACTTGAAGCAACCACATCGAAAGTGGCATTTCCAAAATACTCTTTTGGCAAAGGAGGTTCCATGCGACCCCTCGAATCAACACAAACACAAAGCGCGGTTGGTTGGTCCTCTTTATGCCCTCTTGCCTTACATGCACTTCTCCACACGTGACCAGTTACACTTTCGTAACGAGTGTAACCACGACTTTTCGTAGGTCTATGACTCTCATTTGCTGTCTTTCTCAGCGTCTCAACTTGGACTTTGCTTAGTTTGAGAATAGCCACTTTGGTTTTCTTCTTCCTTTCCTCTGTCCTCTTTGTTTGGTCCAGCAACAACGGAAGGTCATCGAACTCCGAGTAAACACGACATTTTGTTAGCGGTGCCAAAGGAGGCTCCCCAGCACGGAACACTTTCTTGTCAATAAACGGTGTCGTTTGCAGAGGCTCGCCGCGTGAAAGCCTCGCCCACTCAGAAGTGAAGTGCATTGCACTTGGTCCATCAGCAAGTGCATGAGAAATTGCTATGCTAATGCTAATGCCACCACACTTGAAGTTGGTTAACTGAACCAGAACCAAGGGCAACTCGTGAATTGGGAGAGTGTAGTCTACAGTTGGAACTAGGTAGTGGTACTCTGAAGAGGGTGAAAAGTCACCGAGATCTTCCAAACTTAATGAGGACTGAGCTTCAATGAACTGAGCACCCATGGCATTGCAATCAAGCTCTAAACGACCATTTTTTATCCAGTACAAACGACCAGCTAGAGGATAAAACGGCACCAGGACTCGGCTTAATGAGTCCTTCAAGGTGGAAGCAATATTGGTATAGTTTGGGGAGAGATCAAAATGTTTGGAGGGACGGTAAAAGTATATTGTGGGAACGTGATTTATGGTGCCTATTTGATCCCATTCAGATAAGGGTACACGTCCACGCTGTGTTGGCTCCATAGGCTTCACCATGTAACAAGCTTGGAAGGTTACTGACATGTTGATTTATCTTACAAGAGTGTGGGATCAAAGGTTAGGAAATTGAATTCATGAATTAGCAGCTTCATTTGGAAGTGTCTTATATAGTTATAGGCAGAGGATTGGGAAAATAAAATAAAAATGTAAAGTGTGCTCTCTCACTCTATGCCGCAAATTCTGACTTCCATTTGTTGAAATGAAATTCCTATGATGGTTGGTTGTTGCATGAAAGAATTTTAGTGGGTAGATGGAAGAAACTAACTCTTAAATTAATTAACTTTCAGCCATTCATTCTTTACTAAACTATCCAAAATCATCATTAGATTTTTATATTATTATTTTATTTTCTTTCCAATGATAAAAAAATTTATTATTCTAAAATTGTTTATTGAATGTTTAAAAAATTGTTAAATGTAAAAAAATATTTTTCCATTAACTTTTTATTAACTCAATTAACGAGTAAGAAAAAATCTTAGTCCCAAAACCTTTTATAAGATGGATTTGTGTCACAAGTTTCTCTATGTAATAATATGAATAAACATTGTTATACATTTTTTTATAATATTATTATTTATATATGTTAAAATATAAAACCTATAATATTATTATTATTTATTTTTTATTTTTTATTTTTTATTATAACCTATAATATTTAAAAAAAATATTTCTTTTTTCTAATATGTAACAATGTTAGAGTTATGAAATAAAAACTATAAATTGAAAAGATAGTTTTTTCATAAAGAAAAGTAAGGACAAATTTGTTAGAATTAATTAATTAATTAAATTAATTCTATTATATGACTCATGTGAAATATAATGATAGACTCAAATATAATTTTAATAAAATATAAGGACCTATTGATTATTATTGGAACTCATAATAAAATAAAGATAAAATAAAATAAAAATTTACGATAGCCAACTTGATAAATATTGATTAATAAAAGGGGACTAGGGTCTCGTATCTGACCATAACGTTCATCTTACCATAAGTCGTAAAAAAGTGTAATAGGAGAAAAGAAAAATAGAAAGATAGATTGAGAAAAAGAGGTTAGAGAACAAAGACATTGAAGAACACATTTTCATTAAATATCTTTCATGATCAAGATTAGTCTCGCTTATTATAATTTATGTTATGGTGTAAGAATCATGAATTTAAAGATTTGTTGAGTAGTTTTTTGAAATAAATTAAAAAAATTACAAGACGATTTACAAAATTATTAAAACAAAATCATTAAGAATAATATAATTTGAGTCTTTCATAGTTATTTTAATTTCATTTCATGTAAGTGATTATATTCATATTATTATTAAAATACAACTTTATTTTTTTATATTATGTTAAAATACAATGTTATTTTTATATATATAATAACTTAATTTCATTTTAATAATACCATATAAAAAATTTAGAACAAAATACGAATAAAAAATAAAATTATTTTCAAAAATTATTTTTATTTATTAATATTTAACGAGTAATTTAAAAATTGTATATTAAAGGGGACAAAATATTTTTTAACTAAGAAATTTTATTTTAATTTATTTTCAAATATAATTTTTTATAATTATTTTTTAAAACTAGAAAATAAAACTAAATCAAACTTATCTTAATTGTTTGGTAAAATCGCAATTATCTAGTAAAGTCAAAATAGATAAATCATGGATTGTTGTAAGTGTATAATAATTTAATTAATTTCATTAAAAAATATTCAGATAATATATTACTCGTACTTAGTGTTATTATGACAATAATGAAGTTTAGTCAAATTTTAATAAAAGTAGACGTATATTTTCAACGAGTAATGATATATCTGCAATCATCCTAAAAAAACATCTAATAAATAAGTAAATTTATCAATATAATAATAATCAAAAGATTTCATCATAGAAAAGTAATTATTATAAAAAAAAAACAATTGTTTAAATATTTTCCCTTTTCCACATATATAATTTTATAGTGAATTTGATCCGACGGGTAAGGACATCACCATACCTCATGTTATAAAAATGGAATAAAAAATTTTAGATAAAAAAATTAATATATAAAAATAAATTATTATGTAAAGATAAATATATTATATAAAATGTATAATAATATATTGAATATTTTAAATTGAATTTAAATTTTAAAATAATAATTTATTTTTTTATTTACCCTTTCTTTTCTTTTAAATAATAAATTTATAATTATTTTTAAACATTTTTAAAATTCAACCTAATTTTTTTATTCAGTATTAATATTAAAGTAGAATATCACAAAATATTAAAATAATTAATTAATTAATAACAAATAAAAAATTATATTACTATTTTATATTTTTATACTATACTAAATTGTTATAATAATAAACAAAAATAATAATTATTTTTTTATTTTAAGAAAAATACTGTGAATATCTTTTTTATTTTTTAACTTTTTGTATTATGTGAAAAAGAAATTACAAAGTAAAAAAAATATAATTTTTTTATGTTGTAAGATGAAATCAATAACAATGTGAAAGTGAATGAATATAAAGAAAAAAGACAAAAAGGTAAATTGTTATTTATTTTCTTGTATGTTAATGATCTTGTTAGGAAAGGGGTGAAAATTTTTATTAGGATTTATTAATAGTGATTATGGAGATGACTTAGGATTAGGATAGAAAATATAGTGCTGATTATGTGAAACATGTACATGTCAAGCTATTTGATTAAGAATAATTTTTAAAAAAATTGGTTATGTGTAACATGTACATATCAAACTATTTGACCAAGGATAAGTTTTAAAATTATTTTCAAATAATCATTTGCAACTATAATATTATTCAATGATAATTTCTTATACCCTCGATTACCACACACTCCATTACGGATAACAACAATAAGACCTAAGTTAAATTCACGTAACAAAAATGATTGATATCATATTCAACTTAAAACTTTTAAAATATTAAATTATGAGTCTTTTTTTTCTTATATATTACTCAATTTTCTTATTCTTACTTAATGCAACATCAATGAGATATGAGTCAAATTGATATCACATCTACCCTAAAACCTTTAATATATAAAATTATGAGTCTTTATTTTTCTTATATGTTACTTAAATTTCTTATTTTTATCTAACGGGAGACTCTCACCTATACTTAAATTTCCCATTAGTATGTACTATCAATTAAATTGAACTCTAGAATTGTTTTATTTTTCCTAATTATTATTAAACTTTTTAATTTTTATATTATAAAAATGATCAATTATTATATATTTATATTGTAAGTTGCTTAATAATATTTTTAATATTATTTATTAAATTTAAATTTTGTAAGTTAAAAATTTATTTTATCATATATTCTCTTTTTTTTTCTTAAATAATGAATATATAATTTTTTTCATAGACATCTTTAAAATTTAACTTAATTTTTTTTATATTTTAACATTAAAATTGAACATCATAAAATATTAAAATAAAGAATTAATTGATAGTAAATAATATACATAACAATATGCTGTAATAGTTAAAAAAACAGTAAAAAAATTCTTTACTTCAAGAAAAATAAGTTAAAATTAAAGAAAAAGTTAACAAATTTTATATTATAAGATGAAAATGTGAAAGGAAAATACAAGTGAGAGAAGAAAAAAACAAAAGAGCATGCAAATGAAAGAGTGAAAAAAAAAGGTAAAAATATGAAATTGAAATGTAGAAAGTGAAAAGGTGGAAGAATAAAAAATAAAAATATAAAAAAGAGAGAAAAAAATATAAATACAAAATTATATGAAAAAAATTAAAAGTCTTATAATTAAAATTATTATTAGTATTTATAAAAAATATAATAATATATTATATTTAAAAAATAATTTAATTTTAATTTTAATTTTATATAAGTATATATAAAAAAAATCAAAATTTTGAGTGGTGGATGCACATCACATCCCCTAATTTCGCATGCGAATGTGTTGTTAACGTGATTATTTTTATGCTAAATTATTTATTTAATTATTAAATTTTTAAGAAATGAATTTCAAACAACCAAATGTGTTGTTAATGTGATTATTTTTATGCAAAATTATTTATTTAATTATTAAATTTTTAAGAAATGAATTTTAAATAACCAAATATAATATTTTGCAATAATAATTTAACTATTAAATTATTAAAAAATTTGTGTTACATAAAAAAAATAAAGATAAAATATTAACAACATCATTATTTATAACATTGTAGAAAATAAGAACAATAAATATATATATATATATATATATATATATATATATATATATATAAATAAAGTCTTTTAAGATTTCTTTTATAATAGTTCAGTTATTAAATATCATATCTCAAATATATTTATAAAATCTTTTTAAACATTTTTTTTATTCTATAATTTGAGAAAATTGATAAAGTATGTATTATAGATTATAAACTGAAATATACAATGTTTCATTTTCTTATAAGTGCAATTATATGTCTAACCATTATCCTTCTGTTATGTATCTACTTCATCATAAGATGAGAATCCTTAAAATCATAGTCCACATATATAAAATTACAAAATAGTAGAGGAAGTTTGACTAACAACTGAATAGACAAAATTATCAACCCAACTAACTCAAAATATGAAAGATTACAAAGAAATATAGGTCCTAGATAAGAAACAATATAGAGAAAGTCTTAAATCTTATTCAATTTTTTTAACAAAAAATTAATAATATACATAATTAATATTTATATATATAAATTTTACAATATAAATATTAAATAGTTATATTAATAACTTTAAATTATACTTTTTTTTCAAATTTTTAAAAAATATTGTGGTAGTATATATATATATATATATCAATATTATATAATTTATATTTTATATTATATAAATTATTTATTTTAAAAAACATATATAATTAAAATAGTATATAATGGAAGTCGACTTTGGTATAGATTGTTGTGAATATAATAATAATAATAATAATAATAATAATAATAATAATAATAATTTTTTATAAAACAATTTAGATTTCAAATTAAAATAAAAAGTTAAATTAAATCCAATTATTATTGATGATTATTTTATAATTTAATTATATTATATTTATAAAAAATTATAAAATGTTATACTGTAATTTTTACTTATAAAATTATGTAATGTATTTATAAAAAAAATAAAATAAATTATAAATATAATTTTTTTTTAAATCACAAAAATATATTTAATTTTAAAAAATTATTATAACAAAATTATTTATAAAAATTTAACTTTTTTTTATGAAAAATGTTTTACAATTTTTTTAAAAAGTGTTTAATAAAATTTTAATAATATAACTGTAATGATCCATTTAAATTTATTTATAAAATATTGATTTAAAATTTATATTAAATTGAAATTAAATTATATTTAATTTTTATATTTGCTTTATACTACTCTTTAATAATAATAATAATAACTAAATCAAACGAATTCTAGCATTTTTAAATTTAGGAAAAAATTATGTGATGAGTTATGAGAATAAAAAATAAAATAATTTATAATAAAATATTATTGTATTTATTTTATACTCGAATTTAAAAAAATATTTATACAGTCGAGAGTAGTAATTTTAACTTCATGTTTATATATATATATATATATATATATATATATAGTCATTTATATTTATTTAATATAATTTATTTTATTTTTTAACAACAACACATATTTATTTAATTATTAATGAATGAAATTGATGTTAACATAAGACACATTTGCATACCACTTGTATTTAAAGTATGTTTTACCTTACCAGTATTGTTGTTGAGTACATATTATGTTTCTCCATTCAATATATAAAAATTGTTTAATATTAGAAAAGTTACTTCTGAATCATTCAACCTAACATTACAAATATTTAAATTTTATAATATTTTAAAAAATTATACATAGGATCATTTATGTTTATAATTTATTAGTCTAAGAAAATAATAATTTTAATACTATTTTATTATATTGTTTTTGTAAACAACAAAGTTATTTATCCATTTTATATAATTAATAATGTATAATATTGTATTCTTAATATACATATGTAATCTTTTATTTCATTTTTTTTATAAGAACAGTTGTATGTATTATTGCGAATGATAATTTATAAATAATACAAGATTTTTAATTAAAATCTGTTGATATAATGTTATACTTTTATTAGGTTATAATTTTGTTTTATATATACTTTTTGTTATGTTTTTATTTTAAAAATAGATAAATGTTAATAATATTTTCTTTTCAAATTTTAAAAAATATTTTTGAAATTCAATTAAAATTAAGCATCACTTCATATTTTTATACTGTGTATATATTTTTTTCTCGCACCGAACTTATAAAAAAATTTATATTTAAAAGAAATAATATTATTATGTCATTATTTATATATATATATATTTTTATTTATTTTTCATTCATACATAATTATAATAATATTGTTAAAAATATATTTTACTAATATAATTATTTTTAAATTATATATTATAAATTATACACAACTAGAATATACATACCATAATAATAAAATAATACCGTATAATCACACTTCACATAAAAATATAAAAAATATTTACACTCATTTTATACTATTAAGTTTGACTGATAACATGTTAGTTGAATAAAACAAAATGTTTACAATGACAAAATATATATAAAAAAATCAGAATAATAAATAAAATCTTTTATATACTTCAATTATTACCTTTTTTTCTGTATTAACTATTCACTATACATTAAAAATGATATTTTGTAACTAGTTTATAATGAAATTTACATATCATACAAAAAAATGGTTGATATATTATCTCTTAGAAAACATACCATCTTTAATATATTCATTATAATATTTTTTTTATTAATAATAAAAAATATTTTCAAATTATAAAATCGCAAACATAATTATATTAAAAATAAAATTCAATTTTTTTAATTTTAATTAATACATACAAATATGTGAAACTAAATAACGATGCATTAAGGATTGCAATCCTTGTTTTCTTTTTTTACCCTAATTCCCAATATAATAAATAGATAGGATATAGTGATAAAATATATGTTATACTAGAAAAGCGAATTAAATTGTGTATACTGATAGTGGTGTGTGGGTTTTAGGGTTTTTGGGTGAAAGGATGGCGTCGAGACCAGAGGTGGTTGCGCCGCCTGAGATTTTCTACGACGATTCGGAAGCTCGCAAATACACTTCTTCTTCCAGAATTATTCAAATTCAGGTTTTTTTTTTCCTTTCTCTCATTCCCAAATTTCTTTCTCTATGAAATTTATTTGTTAATTGTTAATTGACCTGTGCCAAAAAGGCGACATTGTCAGAGAGAGCCCTTGAGCTACTTGCTCTACCTGATGATGGCATTCCAAAATTACTCCTTGATATTGGTAATTTAATTTAATTTAGTTTAATTATTTTCTGTTCCTTTTGTCAAATTTGTATGATTTGTGAATGATCGATATAGGTTGTGGTTCGGGACTTAGCGGGGAGACACTCACGGAGAATGGACACCATTGGATTGGTCTTGATATTTCAGCATCAATGCTTAGTATGTCATCTTTTTCCTTTTTTTTTGTTCGAATATTATTTTTATTCCTATCTATATGCATTTTTATTTTTTGCTACTTTTATTATTTTTCTTAACTGAAAGATGTTGCATTGGAGCGAGAGGTCGAAGGTGACCTTTTACTTGGTGACATGGGTCAGGTATGCTAATTACTTTTGCGCTTGTATCTTGTCATTATGTTTGTGTGCAGCAATAACATGCATGTTCTGCATCTCGCCTTACCATTCGCGCTTGTCTTTGGTTTCAGGGTTTAGGGGTTCGTCCTGGTGTTATTGATGGGGCCATCAGTATATCTGCTGTTCAGGTGTGCTTTCGATATAAATGACTAATTTAAACTAAAACTACTTGTGAAAAATTCCAAGACCTTTTTAGTTTTGGCCAAAGGGTGATGGAGGTCATAGTCAGTTATAATATTTAAATTTACATATTTTAAATGAGCGGGCGTTTATATACCATTTTTATTTTGGGGGAGGGAGTACTTTTATTCGAATTGGTGCTATTTCTCTAACAAGTTCGATTGGGGGAAGCATTTCATTTTCATTCCCAATGCTGTGGACGTTTTTATGACATGACAAATTTTTTTATAATGCAGTGGTTATGCAATGCTGATAAATCCTCTCACAACCCTCGATTAAGATTGAAGTATGTACCTTTACTTGTTCATTGCGCTGCTTTTCATTATTTTTAAGTATTTATAATCTTTTATATTTTTTGTTTCTTTAAACTAAGCATATAGAAACTTGCACTAGTTCCACAACTTTGGCATTTCACTACAGCGATATTCAGTAACTTTGGAATCTATCTATTTTCCTCTGTTCTAATGGTATATAATCAAATTTTCCTGTGTAGGGCATTTTTTACTTCTTTATATAAATGCTTAAGCAATGGAGCTAGAGCAGTATTTCAGGTGTATCCTGAAAATCTAAACCAGCGTGAGTTGATTTTAAATGCTGCAATGCATGCTGGATTTGCTGGTGGTATAGTGGTGGATTTTCCACACAGGTATGAATAAATAATCTTACAATTTGACTATGTTCATTGTTTCCAAAAAAGTGTGCTGTAAAATTATTCTGTATTTTTTAGTGTTTAAAAAGTCAGCAGCACAAATTTTTAGTGTTTTCCTATATTTTACCTTTTACTGAGAAAAAGTAAAAGAAGCTCAACTTCTGTCTAGATTTTGTTTATATTTCTTTCCTCTGTTTTCTTGTCGCTGCTTGTTTTGCTTAGTGTTATTTGTGAGAACCAGCTGAAAGTTTATTAAATATATTAAGAAGAATCCTCTTAAGCTATTCACTTCGATGAAAATATACTCCATTTCTAACCAGGGTTGGTGCCGTAGAATATTTATTGAGGTGGTCAAATTATAAGATTAATTTAAGTAAAAAATAATGAATACATAACAACATCAAAGTAAAGTTTAAATTCATCAAGGTTTCCCATTCACAAAGTAAATAATATAAAAAGCAAACACTAAATGATAGATAAATACTAAATGTGTCAAACACTATCAATTAAAATTTCGGGCAGTCAATCATATTTATCTTAGCTACTCTCAAAAGCTTATTAAAAAATTGTTAACCCTGGCCATAATGTGGTTCCACGACTGCCTTTGTTATGCTATTGGTTAGGATGGGTGAAGGATGAACACAAATGGGTAATATATTTGAACACACATTGGTGCATTGTTGATTCTCTCTGCTTTATATAGTTATAGATTTATTACCAATTATATACACTCCTAGAGAAAAATGGTCAATGTTTGTATGTGAGGTGTAGTGTTTTGTTTGATTTATTTTCTGGCTATGATTTTTAAGAAGAATCATTGCCTAGCCTTCTTGAACATGGTGTTTCACTAATTGGAGAAAAATTGACTTTGCTAGTTCAAAGAGGAGAAAGGAGTTCCTTGTGCTCACTTGTGGTCAACGTTCAGTAAATTCATCCGTGTCCGATGTTAAAAATGAAGATGGGGAAAGTTGCTCCGACGAGGACAGTGAAGATGAAGAAAATCAGACAGTGAGTCTTATTGCATTTATAAATTCAATTTTTAAAAAACATTCCCTAATATATGGTTGTATTCATATATCACTACCAATTAATAGATTTATTCTAGATTTTGGAAATGTATAATGTGTAAGTTATATAATGCCGTTTTGTACCCGTTTGTACAAGCCTTATGACTGGTTTATTACATGTGAATAAAAAAATAAAAATACTACAGGTATGCATCTCAGACAGGCATAGACCCCGGAAGAAACTGAAAAAGAATAAGAGTGGCAAGGGGAAGGAATGGATACTAAGGAAGAAGGAGCAGATGAGAAGAAGAGGAAATGCAGTTCCTCCTGATAGCAAGTACACTGGTAGGAAAAGAAAGGACCGTTTTTGATCTTGTCTGCCATTTGCCTTCGTCGTGGACATGTCTTACTCTTACATGCAAGTTCCTGTAATCCATTTCAATGGAGCCTTAAAATGATATTTATGTGGAATATCAGTTTTGTTTTATTTTTTCTTTTGGGGTTGTCGAGCTATATATAGGCTTATGATTTTTAATGTGGTTTTAAAGAGAAACACAATTCCATAGTACAATACAATTAGTGTTTCAAGTAATGAGTAATTATATTATAGTTGTGTATCAATTTTATATTCGTAGTTTTTACTAATAGAGTCTTAATGGACTTTTTCACTAAAATGGGTTAGAAATAGTTGGATTTTCCTGGTATTGGTCAAATTTTTCAAAAATTATCGTGAATGGTTAAGTCGTGTTACGTTATAATATTTTAGATAAAAAAATCATATAGTTAAAAATGATTTTTTAATAAAAGAATTAAAATTGTAATTTTTTTAAAAATTTAATTATATTCATGACTATGACTTTAATTATATTTATATATAATTAAAATCGTATTACATAATACTATTTTAGTTTTATTTTTTAAATAATTAAATTAATTTTATTAAATAAATATATTATTTTAAAATTAATAATTTATTTAATTTATTTATATAAACTATATTTTATATAAACTTTGAATAAATAATAAAAGAGGAAAAAATGTTTTAAATAAAAAAATATATTAATAATTTTTTAAGTTTTAAATTATGTTATATTATTTATTTTAAAATTAATAATATCTATTTTTATAGTTTTTTACAATTAAATTAAGTTTTTGAGATAAATACACTATTTAAAAATTTATAATATATATATATATATATATATATATATTATATTTTAAAAGTTATAAAATATTATATTATTTATTTATTTATATTAATTACTATTTTATATGAATTTTGTATAAATAATATATAAATGATAAAGGTAATATATATATGATATTATTATAATAATTATTATTATTATAAAATTAAATAATATATTTATTAAAAATATTATATTAAATATTTATTTTGGACCAATTTAAAAAAATATATTTATCTAAACAATATATATTACTATTTTTGAAATTAATAATATAACAATATAAATTTAAAAATATATTTATTAATATATTTAGTTTTTATTTAAAATATTTTTTTCTATTTTTATTATTTATAAATTTTATATAAAATAATAATTGATATAAATAAAATAAATAATCAATATAATATAAATAAATTATTAAATTTTAAATAATATATTTATTTAATAAAATTAATTTAATTATTTAAAAGAATAAAACTTATGGTACGACTTTGGTTTTATAATAAAAGAAATTACATTACAGAAAACACGATTTTAGTTATTTTATTACAAAATTATTTTACATTACATAATTTCCTTATTTAAAATTGTGTAATGTAATATGATTTAATCTTTTTTTGTAATTTTTAAAAAAATTTGACTTATATCAATAAAATTTAAATATTTGTAACCTGGTGAAAAAACCGTCTTAATGTAATATATCTGAATTTAAATATATGAAATGATAAATCTTTCCTTGAATTTTGATGAAGAATTTATAAAGGGTAATTTATTTTAACAGAATAAATTATAAATTAGTTGTTTGGATAAAGAATTTGAAAAAATAATTAAAATTTTTGAAATTGGTAAAGGTATTTTGATTATTTGAAATGAGTGAATTCAAATTTTATTTAAAAAATACGAATTTGAATTTTTCTATTATTTTTCTTAAATTAATGTTTTTTTATATTTTTTTATTTAATTTTGATTGAAATGTTTTTTATTTATCTTAATTTATTTTAACACGAATTGGTCCAGTTTAACCTAAATCAGCAACGTAGTCTAATCCATTTGATTTAATTTGAACAATTTTTACATATTTTTATCATTATTGAATTATCTTGATTTGATCACTCTCAATTTAGTTTATTTTATATTGATTTAATATAACCTATCTTTATTCGATCCAACCTATCTTAAAATAAGCTTGATTTATCTAAATCTAATTTTGTTAAAATAACTCTCAATTTAACTTTATCTCAAACTTATTCATCTTTATATGTCTGATTAACTTGATTCTTCTTATCTCAACACATCTTGTCATAATTTGATTTAATTTATCTATTAATTGTTTGTCCTATTCACTTATGATTGGGTTTGACCCATCTAAACTTGAACAGGGTCTAACCAGCTTGATTCATTCAAACTTAATCAAACTTGACTCAATTTCATTTCATTTCAATTTGTTATCTAATTTATCTTTATTCAATTTTCTTGACCTAATACTGTTTAGTCTTATTGGGTGACCTTTCTGGTTTGATGTGTCCCATTTTTATTTAACTTGATCTAGTTATAGTTTAACTTAGTTCAATCTTACTCATATTGATAAGGGATTGTTAGTTAGATTTAATTAACAATGTAATAATAATAATTGAAACACTTTATTCAAATAAGAAAATTAAAATTATAGTTAGTTTGAATTGTTTTATCTAAAGATTACAAAATAATTTATCTAAAGATATAATTAATTTTTAGTAATTGAATCTTACTGGGTTCAAATTTATAATTTCATATATAGCTATTTTTTATGTTCGGAGCAGCGTTCGTATTTTAATTTGATCATTGAACAAACACAATAGTAATTATATGCCATTTTTAATGACTACCGGTAAAATAAGTTTAGATTAATCCAATTTATCAAGTTAAGCTCCTGCATGTGCTAAATTAAATGTTCATTGGGGGATGAGGGAAACATGGGACGTATTAAAAAGTTTTCTTCGGTAGTCCTGAACAATATTTGCGTCAGTAAATTCTGTATCGATGATAGTCATAAGCTCAAGAATTTTAGTTAATAGGCATTATAATTTAACCAAATAAAAATTGATCGAACTTTTCACTTAAGTTGTAGTTCATGTAAAGCTGGTAGTTTATGCCAAACTCTAAGAAATTCACTCATACAAATAGTTAAGATGTTAAATCCTGATCAATATTAGCGTGAGCAAAATGATGATCATAGAAGATAATCATGAACTTTTATAGTATATTTGAACTTTTGGTTTTATTTTAAGTGTGTTCAAGCAACAAATAATATTTTTGGGCATAACGCCATTCTTCTAAATCAAGCTCAAGCAACTTCGGCTGTTAACGACCACACACTTATATCAAGCATTCTCCTTCGGACACATGGAGTATTAGAACAGCACCAATTAATTTAACCGCGCTCAATTCATCACTCAAACCACAAGGAAGAGGGGGCAGATACTAAGGAGAGACAAACCGTTGGTTGACCCCGGCCCTTTCCCATAGAAAATCATGTAAAGCAGAGAAGATCCAGTAAATTTACATCACGAAGGATTTCTCCAAGAAACTACTTACGAGCAATCACTTAAATGACGTAATTACATTAAGTGCACAGCATATATATGCACACACTAACATTAGTTTATTTCATTCGGAAGCCCAAAGATCAATATCTCATCTATCTCCGTGACAGAAATACATGTTGATTGTTGCGTTTGCAGGCCACAGAAGTATTATGCAATACCCTCTACTGTCGTCAAGATCCAGGTGTTTGGTTTTCTGCATGCAAAATAGAGGGATAAGACAGCATAAAAAGGTGTACTCTTACACATTGTTTGGTATTGAGAAAAGAGAGAACAAAAATAGGTAACAAAGAAAAGCATTTTTTCTCTCCTCTGGTTGAGAGTAAGGTGAGTCCCACCAAAAATTCTTCTCCCCTCCTTATGTGAGACAACCTACTAATGTCTATAAAACCGAATTTCTTATTACACTAGTTTAAGTACTAATTCAAGATTTAATCTAGTTAAAGTACTAATTCAATTTTGAATTGTTCAACTCTTGTTAAACCTGTGTAAATAAATTAATAATTATCAAATAATATTAAAAATATAATGTCATAATTGTATACTATGGAACTAAAAATATAACATTCTATGGTTCTTGTTAACTTTCTAAGTAGTACACACAAGTCCAAATCAAATACAATATTCAAGTCCAATAGCCTGTTTAGTTCTGCGTCAAGGGACAACAGACAGTCAACTTTTCACATCCAAGTAGAAACCACTCGGTATTACTACATTGGTACTCCAAGGGGTATTCCATTCAATTAACATTGGTATAAAAGTTTTAAAAGTAACAGAATTATAAAAATACAACTAAATATTTGAAGAATCCATGTGGTGTCTGACATAGATACATATCTGACAAAACTACTAAGAAGTGCTGTGATTCTTATAGAATATTAATCAAAATTTTGGTATTCTCAAGTAGCAATATGTTTTGTTAATCCTGTCACCATCGTCAGTTGAAGATGACAAAATATCCATGTTAAGAAGAAATGCTAACGTTTTAGACAATAACATCCCAAGGATGAAGATAATCCTAGAGGCTTTGAAGAGATGTTATCCATTTATACCTACAATATTATATAAAGAGGATACAAATTTCGAAACTGTTTCGTGTACACATTTTTTTGTACAATTTTATTTACTTTCACAACATTTTGATATTTTCGTTTTTCGTAAGAAAGGCACGACAAATCCTATATTTTCACCAGTCACTTATAAAATGAGTTAAATCCAAAAGTTCACCAATGCTTATAGTGGATTATACATTACCCCTAACCAGAAAGATTAAACATTATTTTTTTATCACACTATTTAGTTTGTTAGAATGATCGTTAGTGGTAGTAGTTGGTGGTTGTTGTTTTAAATATTGTAATACATATATATATATATATATATATATATATATATATATATATGAGATCATAAAGTAGATAAAGTAGAGTGATGTATCCCACTAAATTATAAATCCTCTTTTAACTCTCTTAACTTAGTATCAAAGCAGGTTGGTCTTGCTCTGCCTTTCCAGCCACCGTTCGACCACCGTTCAGCCACTATTCGGCCACCATTTGGCTACAGTCCGATCACTTCCCGACCACTTTCCGGCAACCGTCAACCCCCCCCCCCCCCATCTAGTCACTTTTTTGCTGCCGTCCGACGATTTTTTGACCACCTTCCAGTGACCTTCCAGCCTCCGTTCCGCTACAGCTGTCCGTTGCTACCATTCGTCAGTTTTCTTGCAAAGAGATAATTAATACTTCCCTCTCTATCTAATTCTATCTTGAGTGTTCTCCTTCTTACAGGTTTCATTGTCTCCATCTTACATCTACATTATTTAAAATATGTCGTCAAGACCCACAACCTCCTTTTCCAGAACTCCTACTATAACGACAGAGAAATTAAATGAAAAAAATTACATGTCTTGATCCTCTTCAGTGAAACTTTGGTTCCTTGGACAAGGGTTTCACGATCATCTAGAAGAAAACATAAGATACCAGAATATCAGGCTCAATAATGGAAAAAACTTGATTATCAACTATGTGCTCTATTGTGGCAATCAGTAGAACTAAATATTTTGAACACTTTCATATCCTTCAAAACATGTAACTCTTTCTGGAAAAAGGCTCAGAATATTTTTGCAAATAATATCCAACGCCTTTATGATTCTGCTAATCGATTAGCCTCTCTCAAGCAAGTGGATAAAGATATGATGACCTTTATTGCTGAAGCTCAATCAGCAGTTAAAGAAATAAAGATGTTCCTGGAGGTGGATTCATTAGAGGAGATAAAACAAAAGTTGGATAAATTCTATATGGTTATGACTCTCCGGGCTATGAATTCAGAATTTGATCATGTTAGAGATCAAATTTTAACTGAACAAGAAGTTCCTTCTATAAAAAGTTTTACTATAAGACTGTTTCGTGTTCCAATTCTCAAAGGAAAAAATAATTAAGAACTTGTTGAATCTTCTGCTATAATTTCTACTCGTGGAAGAGGAAGTCGCAGCACTAGAGGAGGACGTAGAGGTAGAGGACGTCCTCAGTGCACTCATTGCAAGAGAATGGGTCATACCCTGAAAAATTGTTATTCTTTGCATGGTTTTCCTGACAAAACTGTCAATTTTTCCAAATCTGAAATGGTTGAACCCAAGTTCTCTCACGAAGAATATCAGGAATATTTGAGGTTGAAATCCAGTAGTCTAGCACAGTCATCAACAACCCCAAATTCATCAACAGCTTGCATTTCACAATCTGTGAAAAGTCAAAATCCATGGATTATTGACTCAGGTGCTTCTGCTCTTTGTTCTCTTCTCTCTCATTTCTTAAAACTCTTCATCTCATAACCTTAGCCAACGAATCTAAAGTAGCCTCTAAAGGAACTGGTCAAGTCTCCATTTCTCCGTCTTTAAACTTAAAATATGTTCTTTTTGTTCCTTCATGTCCCTTTAGTCTCATTTCCCTAAGTCAATTAACCAAATTATTGAATTGTTAACCTTTAATGTCAACTCTTTTGTTATACAGAAACGTTGTACGGGTCGACAGATTGACGAAGGACATGAATATGGAGACTTATACTACCTTGGGACTAAATCATCTATATCCTGTGTTGCATCCTTGTCTCCAAAACTATTACACGAACATTTAGGGCACCCTCACTTGTCAAGATTAAAAAAAATGATTCCTAAACTTCAGACTCTTCAAGATTTTGAATGTGAATCATGTCAACTAGGAAAACATACTAGGTCCTCTTTTCCTAAACGTTTTGAATCTAGATGTGACTCTGTCTTTTCTCTTGTTTATTCTGATATTTGGGGTCCTAGTCGTGTCTCATTCTTTAGCTATAGATATTTTGTTATCTTCATTGATGAGTTTTCTAGGTGTACTTGGATTTATCTAATGAAAGATCGTTCTGAATTATTACATATCTTTAAGTCTTTCCTTAACGAAATCAAAAATCAATTTGGAAAAGTAATCAAATTTTTACGAAGTGATAATACCAAAGAATATTTTTCTACTTATTTCTCCACTCTCTTAAGTTCTTAAGGCATTTTACATCAGTATACTTGTCCTCACACACCACAACAAAATGATATAGCAGAACGAAAAAAAATAGACATTTGGTTGGAACTGCTCGTATCTTATTACTTGGTGCAAATATGCCTATTCATCATTGGGGAGATGCTATTCTTACTGCATGTTTTCTCATTAACAAAATGTCATCTTCTTCTCTTGACAATAAAGTTCCACACTCTATTCTATTGTCAAAGGAACCACTCTTTCATGTTTCTCCTAGTGTATTTGGTTGCGTATGTTTTGTTATTCTCCTGAAACCAAGAAGTACTACATGTCTGCTAATGTCACTTTTTTTTTAATCAACTCCCTTCTTCCCTTCTTCTATGCAGGATATTAGTTCGGTCCAAAATGTCCTACCTATACTCTTAGTGGAGCCATTTGTACCTCCTCCTTCTGACACCCAAAATTCCACACAAAATACACTGAAATCCTCATCACTGCCTCTTATTACCTATCAACACAGGAACCAAATGATCAGTCCCATGCCCCAAGATAAGTCTTCCTCAGCAGATCCTTCTCAATCATCCCCTGATACCACGATTCCTGATAATGATGACTCAAGTTGGCTCATTGTCATTCGCAAAGGTACTCACTCTACTCGTAATCCACATCCCATTTACAATTTTTTTAGCTACCACAAATTGTCTCTTTCCTATTTTTCTTTTGTTTCTTCTGTATCCACTATTACTATTAATGTGAAAGAGACACTTGATCATCTGGATGGCAACAAACCATGATTGATGAAATACAGGCTCTTAAGCACAATGGTACATGGAACTTAGTTCCTCTTCCACCTGGGAAGAAGATTGTTGGTTGTCGTGGGTCTATGCCATTAAAGTTGGACCAAAAGGTAAAGTTGATTGACTCAAAGCTAGATTAGTAGCAAAAGGCTACACTCAGATCTATGACCTTGACTACAATAATACTTTTTCTCCTGTGGCGACAATGGCTACTGTTCGACTTTTCTTTGCTATGGGAGCTATTTGTCATTGACCTCTCTTTATCAGTTAGATATCAAGAATGCTTTCTTGCATGGTGATCTTGAGGCGGAAATTTACATGGAGCAACCTCCTGGTTTTGTTGCTCAGGGGGAGTCTAGTTTGGTTTGTTGGTTACATTGTTCTCTCTATGGTTTCAAACAATCTTCACGTGCTTGGTTTGGAAAGTTTTAATCACATTGTTCAAAGTTTTGGACTAAAACGAAGTGAAGCAGATCATTCTGTTTTTTATTATACTACTTCAGGAAAATGTGTTCATTTAATTGTATATGTGGATGATATAGTCATTACAGGGGATGATGTTGATAAAATTTCTCTACTAAAGAAACATTTATGCAATCACTTCCAAACTAAGGATCTTGGTTGTCTCAAATACTTTTTAGGGATTGAAAATGACTCAATCAAAATAAGGCATCGTAGTCTCCCAAAGAAAGTATGCTTTAGATATCCTGAAAGAAACAAGCATGATTGGTTGTAGACCAGTAAACACTCCTATGGATCCAAATAAGAAATTAATGGCAGATCAGGGTGAACCGCTCTCTGATCCTGAGAGATATAGAAGACTTGTTGGGAAACTCATTTATCTCACCATTACCAGACCTAACCTATCTTTTGCTGTTGGAGTTGTCAATCAATTTATGCAAAATCCGCATACTGATCATTGGAATGTTGTCGTTCACATCCTAAAATATCTCAAAAAGGCTCCAGGACAAGGTTTGTTGTATGAAGATAAAGGGGGTACCCAAATATCTGGTATTGTGATGCTGATTGGGCTGGATCCCTATGGACAGATGCTCCACTACAGGATATTGTGTTCTCATTGGAGGCAAGGAAAAGCAAGAAACAAAATGTAGTAGCCCGGTCTAGTGTTGAAGCTGAATATAGAGCAATAATGTCTCTCACTTGTGAACTAGTGAAACAATTCCTTCAAGAATTGAAATCTTGTGAGATCCAACAAATGAAGATGTATTGTGACAATCAAGCAACTCTCCACAATGCCTCTAATCCGGTGTTCCATGAATGGACCAAACATATAGAACTTGATTGTCATTTTATTCGTGAAAAATTGTTGTGAAAAAAAATTTACACTAAATTTGTCGGGTCCAATGATCAACTTGCAGATGTATTGACAAAGTCTTTAAGAGGACCTCAAATTGAATTTATTTGTTCCAAGCTTAGCACATGCAATTTGTATGCTCTAACTTGAGGGGGAGTGTTAAAATTATTATTAGTTAGTGGTTAGTAGTTGGTGTTTTAAATGATGTAATCCTATATATATGAGATCATAGAGTGGAGTGATGCATCCCACTAAATTATAAATCCTCTTTTAACTCTCTTTACTTAGTTCTTCAATGTTCCAAAAATGAGTCAATGCCATTGGCAAAGCTCAACATGTTTTCTCCGGCACTACCTACCTCATTATATATTACGTGAAGAATGCATTCATGTTTTGTGTAAACTAACCACGACCATTGTATTGTCAACCAAACTAAACTAAAGCACTAGGTGTACACACCTTCCCCAAGTAGCTGTTCAAACCGAGCCACAATGTGTTTTCCATAAGTGTATTTCTTCAAAGCATGAGCATGAAGTCTTATGCGAGAAAGTAACATTGCTCTTTGATTTTCAGAACAGATCTCAAGAACCTTCTGGATCACATAATTTGCAAATTGGTCTTTCATCATTGTCTACAATTAATCAAACATGGAATAGTAAGCAAGAGTACAAAACCCGAAATGCAACGGTCATATCAGTTATGATCCTGTTAATTATGGCATAATGCACATCACATGTAATTCTCAAGAACTTTCTACCATCGTAATAATTTGGAAGATCTCAAAAACACTGAATACAGTATAAGATCATCAGATATCGAAGGATCAATAATTCCAGCTCATAATTAGTAAAGAAAAAGGATCTTAATGTATTTTTAGTGCCTCAAGCAACATGCAACTTGAAAGATTCTAGATCAGTGAAATAAAACAGCAAATACAACAGCCATAAAAGCTTCCTGGCATGGTTATTCTATCAGTTCTACGTACAACATGTAATAAACTGGTGGTGGGAATGTAAGTCCCTCTTTTTACCGTAACTCTTACAACGAGACAGACATTTTGAGCAGAGTAGCAGATGTGTTTTTTTTTTTTTAGGGGGGGTGGGGGGATCACACTGATTACGTATGAGCTAAACACTATCCATTTAAGGTATTTTTTGAACAATAAATAGTAAGACAGTGGCAGCCTACAAAAAGTTTGGTGTGAGCTACGAGGGGCAGGTTATAGATCAACAACATAATGTTAAATACATGTTATTTTGTTTCTGAAAATTGATAACATAATGTTCTCCAAAGAAAAATTATTGAAACCTCGTGTAAGATTCAGTTAAACCATTGAATAATGTCTCTTTTACTTGTCTGTTTCTTTGAATTTGTTTATTTCAATTCCTGATAAGTTATAACCTGCCATAGGCATCAGTTAACACGCCCCCAGCACCACATTCCAAACTAATTTTAAGCCATTACACTCATTTAATTGATTCTGCAGGTGACTGTTGTCTTTTTAGAATGTTATTTTTAAAAATCTTTAACAAGCTAAATGAAAAAAGTAACATGTGCATGCCAGTTTCAGGGATATAATCTGCTATAGAATATATGCACATTTTTTAACTAGTAAATGTGATCAGTAGTCTTGAAAATTTAATACTTACCAACAAATTATCATGTTGTTTGTCATGTCCAACAATCTCTGCAATTAAAAGCTGTCGCTCAGTGAAATCACCAAACTCCAAGCATTTCTCAACAACATTTGATGCAAATTTATGCTGGCTTAATTGGACAATATGTCCTGACAGCTTGCTAATAATTTGGCTCCTTTCCTGAGACTTTCCTCTCTCCAACACATGCTATAAAGACATAAACAAAGCATCGTAACTAAGAAAACGAAAAAATAAAATAAAATTTAGACATAAAAGGTCCACAAGCCATAAAAATATCCCATGTGCAAAATGTCAAATAGGTAAGTAAACCCCAAAAGTTATCTGTAAATCATGTTTGGGAATGATTCGGGTCGATCACCCCCGCCCCCAAACCTCCAGAAAATCCTTTGCCCATTTTTACTAACTCTAGTCATCAGTACTTCCCTGTCTCACATACAACGTATTGTGTTCAAATAGACAATCACTGTCAATCGATATCATCATGGCGCACATAAAAATAATCAATTTCTTTCTTTGCAAATATACTTTGCAAATATAATGTCCTCTGCAGTTTGAACAATATAAAATTATTTGCGAGTAAATTTTCGAAAATGACACTATAATATTTGCACTTACCCATTATTACTGGGAGTCAGAGTGGCCCCAAAACGTATTACCATAAACATGTGTTAGTATTTTTTTTTTTAGATACAAAATTGCAGAACCATCTTATTTCATACTTACAGTGGTATCACCAGGATTTGAATCTTGAACCACCTAGTTAAAATATACCACTAGCTACCACTTGTGCAAGTATATGTCTACTTTGTAATAATATTGAGAAAGACAATAATCTGGAATAACAAAACAAATGCCATCCTACAATTTGCATTCCACTAGCACAATTTATTTTCAAACCTTTTAATAACATCATCCTTGTGTACCTAAGGACCATAAGCCACATGATAGCTATATAATACGATTTGAGTTTTGGTCATTTAGAATCTAATTTTTATTTAATGGAAATATCTAAACCTGTTCATGTCAGCTTCTCATTTACATGGGCTGAATAGAATTAGGTAAATTGACATAGCCCAAATAACAGGTGTTTTATGGCTTTCTTGATAGTCAATGGAGAATATGTCAAAGCAATACCATCTACCTTCCCTCATCCAAAACAACCACCAAACCACAAAAAGCTTTATAAATTATATGGAATTTCTTTGCAATAGGATAACTGCTTAATTGAGGTGAAATACAAGATAGGATGAATTAGAAATTAAAAAAATATAAGACATCAACAGAAAAATAATTCACATAGAAATAACATATTGCTATTTATAATTGTATAAATGATAGAAAGGGCATATCTATACCTCCAATTTTATTCAGTTTCTAGTATGCATAATAACCACCACCCACTGCGAAAAATCAATATTACAGTTAACTGCGACAGACAAATAGTAACTAACCTGAGCAACATAATTACCATACTGGTCCTGAGCAAGAGTAAAAACTGACTCCAATATTTCATCCACAATGAACTGACATTGAACCTCGTCTGAACAATGCTCTAGAACTCTCTACAAGAAACATTATCATGGGCTAAATGCACAATCAAAGAAACATCAATTCCTTTATGGGTGAGGTAAATGCAATAACCTTACCTGAATGACTCGGCAACCATAAGGATGCATAGATAGAATAGAGACTTGACCACGAAAGGCAGATATTATAAAATCAATGTTCTTAGTCGGAATAGATTCAATGCATTTCTGTATTACATGATTCCCGTTTTGGTCACGGACACATCGCATGACATTTCCATCTAGCTCATGAACCAGCTGAACTTTCTGCTCAAGATTGATAACCTCAAGTGCCTGCACAGGCACAAAATTGAGATAAATATGAAATGACAATTAAAACCCAAACCTACAGAATAAATTGGAATACTTGTATTTATCATTTTGTTCTTCTACTAAAGACAGTTACCCAGTTTGGCTTTCAGAAAAGAAACACACATTCAGGGAAAATGAATGAAAAGAAACAGAAATCTCTTAACTCCAAGAACTAAGGAGCCTAAGCCACAATGGTCAAATTCTACACCTGGCTTCCTCCACTCTCCCCCTTCCCCTCCAGTCTCTTTCGCTGTATCAGACCCCTCCCCCCAATTCCCATAACTTATGCTTCTCCCCACTTTCTTCTCCATGTGATCTGTTCTTTCTTCTAGTGTAAATCTGCAAAATCCTAGGCCCATTAACACAGTTGACCAATTGGCCCACATCCCTATTGGAGTATGTTCTCCATTCAAGGCTTTATTTGAATTCATAAATTTTTCGTATTTTCAACTTTCTTCCCTAACAAACAAATAAAACTTTAGAAGGAAACAAAGAAACAACAAAGTTATGCGAAAACAATCAGTAAACATTCAATTGTTCCACTGCACAAACCACTCCAATCAGTATTAGTGTGATAGAAAACTAGAGATTTACAATGATACAGTGGAAAGTCTCCTCTCTAACTCCCAGGTATTTAAACTTGAGTGACCCAGTTCTCTACCTAACAATTTATTCTCAAAACTCTCAACCGATTCTTGACAAACTATCCCTTTCCACCTTTTCTTACTAGTGCAAGAAGTTTATCTGTTATTAATGGAATTCAGTTTTGATCCCCTGCTAAACCTTTTACTATATCGAACCAAAACCCTTTTAAGTTAGGGGATGGGGAGGGCTTGTATTTAAAAATAAAAAATCTGTTGAAACATGTTGTTTTTCTATTCTTTTGTATTCTTTGTGTATGTTCCTTAGACTAGGGTTAAGGGTTTGGGTTGAGGCCCATATCCTCTCTGTTGTATTTTCTTTATCTAAAAATACAATGTAACAGTGCCTTTAGATACTGTATTGAAACCCTAAATAAATTTCTCAAGTTGGTATCAGAACGGGTACGATCTTGCACTGATTTTTTATCATCCCTGTCATCTTTGGCCACCGTGGGTCGTCGTTTGCCGTCGGCCACCGTCTCAATTTGGTCTGGTGAAGGTAGGGTTTGGTGCACCTCGAAGAGTGCAACCCACCCGTACCAATTGCTCCTCCATTTGCGGCCCCCACGCACCATCACGCCCAGCTTCAGGCAGAGCTCCCAGGCGCGTATGTCCCATGCGCCGCCCTCTAGTAGCCAGAATCAAGTCCGATTACCACCGGTCGACTTGTTGGCACCCTGTGAGTCTAGTGGTGCCCTTATTTTTTTGTTTTAAGAACTTTGGAAACTAGGTCACGTGGGTACCCTATTGGTTAGGTTTATCTTTCATCTCTGTTTCAGATAAATGACTTTATCTAGTGCTTTTTCTTTTTTTGCTACTCCCACCATAACCAGTGTTAAACTCAATTGGAAAAATTATTTATCCTGGTTTGCATCAATTGAACTATGGTTTCTAGGTTAGGGGTATCATGACCATTTGGAGAAAGATATGAACTTTGTTTTTGCCTCAGAGAGATCTCAGTGGGAAATAGACTTCTAGCTTTGTACAATCTTATGTAGTCTATGGAACTTGAGGTTCTTGAGCTTCTCAGGTCATTCAAAACCTGCTTTTCCTTTTGAAAAAAGGCTCAAGATATTTTTGCTAACGATATTCAACGTCTATTTGATGTAACTCAAAGAATGACATCTCTCAAATAGGCAAATTATGACATGATGGCTCACATTGCAAAAACTAGGGCTGCTGTGGAGGAATTAAAAAGGTTTCTTGTGGCAAATACCTTAGAAGAGTTAAACTCCAAACTGGATAAGTTGTACATGGTCCTAATTTTGAGGAGTCTACACTCTGATTTTGATCATGTCTGTGATAAAATTTTAGCTGGTGATCAAGTTTCGTCAATGGATAATCTTGTCACAAGGCTGATTTGAGTTCCCAATTTTATGACAAATGAAAATCAGGTGCAGACAGTTGAAACTTCAGCTATGGTTGCTCCTTGTGATCGAAGAGGAGGACATAACAGTCAAGAAGGACGTGGGAGTACAAAAAGTCGTCCTCAATGTTCCTATTGCAAGAAGATGGGGCACACGCAAAAAAACTGTTATTCCTTACACGGTTTTCCTGACAGGAATACCACTGCCCATGTTTCTAAGTCTAAAAAACCGGATATGAAAATCTCTTATGAGAAGTATCAAGAGTTTTTGAAATTCAAATCATGAAAATTCAACCGCCAGGATCAATCTTATTCCATGCCTAATGTTTCACATCATGCATTTCTCAATCTGTGGAAGGTCAAAACCCATAGATTCTTGATTCAGTTGCCTCTAATCATACATTTGGTAACAGTTCCTCATTTTTCTCCATCTAAAATTCCTCATTTGATTACTGTAGCTAAAGGATCTAAAGTAAAGTCACAAGGAATTGACCATGTTCTTTTAACCCCTTCTTTGAATTTAAATTTTGTTCTTTTCATTCCTAATTATCCTTATAATTTGATTTCTCTAAGTCAATTGACTCGGAATTGTTATATAACCTTTAATTTCAATTCTTTTGTTATTCAGGAACATGATACGGGTCATCTGATTGGAGAAGGACATGAACCACGTGGTCTGTACTATCTAAATCCAAGTCCTTTGGTGTCATGTCTTGTTTCTCCTGCTCCTAAACTTTTGCATGATCGTCTGGGTCACCCAAGTTTACCAAAGTTGAAAGTGATGGCTCCTAATCTCAAACATCTTTGAGGTTTAGAATGTGTGAATCTTGCCAATTAGGAAAACATGTTAGGTCTACCTTTCCTAAACACTCTGAAACTAGATGAAATTTTCCTTTTTCAAATATTCATTATAATGTTTGGGGACCGAGTCGTGTCTCTTCATTTGGCTTTTGCTATTTTCTAACCTTTATTGAAGAATTTTTCAAATGTACTTGGGTTTATTTAATGAAAGACAGATCTGAAATTTGGTCTATTGTTCTGTCTTTCTTCAATGAAATTAAAAATCAATCTGGGAAGATAATTAAAGTTATCAGAAGTGATAATGTCAAAGAATATTTTTAAACCTCCTTCTTTTCTTTTTATCTTCCCAAGGCATTTTACATCAGTCAACTTGTCTTTACACTCCACAACAAAATGGTATTGTAGAAAGAAAAAATAAGCATCTTATTGAGACTACACGCTCTCTAATGTTGAATGCCAATGTTCATGTTCATCATTAGGGAGATGCAGTTCTCACTGCTTGTTTTCTGATCAATCACATGCCATCTTAATATCTTCAAAATCAAAATTCTCATTCCCTTATCTTTCCAAATGATTCTCTTTATCATGTGTCTCCTCGTGTATTTGATTGTACCTATTTTGTACATAATGTCTCCCAGGTCTTGATAAGTTAAGTGCTAAAGACATTAGATGTGTCTTCTTGGGGTACTCTCGCCTCCAAAAAGGGTACAAATGTTATTCTCCATCCACCAAAAGGTATTACATGTCTACTAATGTCACATTCTTTGAAGAAACACCCTTTTTTTCTTCCCCCATGGAGTATAGTTCCTCTATTCAAAATGTTCTTCCTATACCCTCATGTGATCCACTTATAATACCTGATCCTTCACCAATTCAACCTACAGGTCTCAATGATTCTCCTCTTCTTAGATATTACCACAGGATCCCACCTACACCTTTACCAAATTCTGCAGATAATCGTGATTCAAAACCTTCTCCATCAGCTTCTCATACCATGGATCCTTCAACCTCCTCTCCCACTTCTGTTTCTAGATGGCCTATTGCACTCAGAAAATGTATTCGTTCCTCTTGGAATCCATTTCCTATTTATAACTTTTCAAGTTACCATCGTTTGTCTCCTTCCTATTCCTTTTTTGTTGTCTCTTCGATTGACACTACTATTCCTAATACTGTCCATGAGGCTCTTGATCACCATGGATGGTGACAAGCCATGATTGATAAAATACAGACTCTTGAGCATAATGGCACTTGGGAGCTTGTCCCTCTTCCTCCTGGCAAAAAGGTTGTGGGATGTAGGTGAGTCTATACAGTTAAAGTTGATAAAAATGGTAAAGTGGATCGTCTTAAAGCTCGTTTAGTATCTAAAGGCTACACTCAAATTTATGGCCTCGACTACTATCATACCTTCTCTCCAGTAGCTAAGATTTCCACTATTTGTCATTGGCCCCTTCACCAATTGGACATTAAAAATGTGTTTTTTCATGGTGACCTTAAAGAAGAGATTTATATGGAGCAACCTCCTGATTTTGTTACTCAAGGGGAAACTGGTTTAGTGTGCAAGCTACACTGGTCTCTTTATGGCTTGAAGCAGTCATCCCAAGTTTGGTTTGGGAAATTCAGTCATGTTGTACAGTTGTTTGGCTTGAAAAGAAGTGAAGCATATCACTCAGTGTTTTATTATCATTTCTTTTTAGGCAAGAGTGTGTATTTTATGGTTTATGTTGATATTATTATTACAGGTAATGATTATACTAAGATCAGCCAACTGAAGAATCATCTATTTGCTCACTTTCAAATCGAAGATCTTGGTCAATTGAAGTATTTCCTTGGTATTGAAGTGGCTGACTCAGAGGAAGGTGTGATAATCTCTCAAAGGAAGTATGCTCTTGATATTCTGAAGGAGACGTGTTTAACAAATTGTAAACCCATTGATACCCCAATGAACCCTAATCAGAAATTGATGGGAGATAAAGGAAAAAAGTCGTCAAACCCAGAAAGATACAAGAGGTTGGTTGGTAAACTCATTTATCTTACTATTATCCGACCTGATCTTTCTTATGCAATTATGCAATTGGAATAGTTAGTTAGTCAATTTATGCAAAATCCTTGTACTGATCATTGGGATGCCTTGATTCGCATTCTTAGATATGTTAAAGGAGTCCTGGATAAGGATTGTTATATAAAGATAAGGGAAATACTCAAATTCTAAGTTATTGTGATGCAGATTGGACTGGTTGTTCCATTGATAAAAAATCTACTAATGATGGGTATTGTATTTTTATTGGAGGGAATTTGATTTCTTGGAAGAGTAAAAAACAAAATATTAGTGCTCGATCTAGTGCAGAAGCTAAGTATACATCTATGGCACTTGCTACATGTGAACTCGTGTGGATCAAACAACTCCTACAAGAATTAAAATTCTGTGATAATGGGCAGATGAAGTTGTTTTGTAATTATCAGGTACGTCTCCATATTGCCTCCATCCCAGTCTTTTATGAAAGAACAAAACATATCGAGATTGATTGTCACTTTGTTAGAGAAAAGTTAGTGTCTAAGGAATTTGTAAACTCCAATGAGCAACTGGCGGACATTTTAACTAAATCCTTGAGAGGTCCTAGGATTCAGTTCATTTGTTCTAAGCTTGGTGCATACAATCTATATGCTCCAGCTTGAGGGGGAGTGTTGAGACATGTTGTTTTTCTATCTTTTTGTATTCTCTATGTATGTTCCTTAGACTAGGGTTAAGGGTTTGGGCTGAGGCCCATATCCTCTCTGTTGTATCTCCTTTATCTATAAATACAATGTAACACAATGTAACAATGCCTTTAGACACTGTATTGAAACCCTAAATAAGTTTCTCAAGTAAATCAAATAAATATTCAGTTTTCCTCTTCTATTGAGAGTATATGTTCTATAACTGGAGCACATATAACAGGCTCATATCTGGTAAGCATTTTTTACTCATGTGACTCTTTTACAAACCCCAACTTGCAACTTGCAGAACCGGGAGATGTCTTTCCTCCAAAAAATCTTACTTCCTTCCATTTACTATCTATTGTTTACACATGAAAAGCCCTATAAATTCATGTTGACATTGCTTCACCCCTTCCCCTTCAGATATTAAAATTGTTAATCAAACAGAATTTCTGTGGTAAAAAAAATTGTCCTTCAAAAAAGAGTTTCCAAGCACGTAAAATTATGTAACTTGTATTTGATGTGAAAAACAAATAACAGACCATAAGTAGTTTCACCTTTATCAATTGCAAACAAATCATTTTGTCATTAGCTGGAACTAAACCTTGGGTACAAGAAGAAAAGATAAAGTTCTGAGTTAAGCAGTCCATGAACATATTTTGTAACCAGATTGCAATAACTTCCAAGACAAACAAACAACTGACATAAGCATATACCAGTGTCTTAACGTTGTATGAATCAATACAAATTACATGCCTTTTGGATCACACGACACCCATACATCTGAAGACTTAAAGGCAGTATCTGACCAAGAAGATGATTAGCAAGTTCCTTCCTCTGCTCAGGGTTTCCATAATCAAAAAACTATGCACAGGAGAAACAGTTAATTAGCATAACAGATTCCAGAAAACCATAAAGTTAGTTAATAACAATGTACATTACTTCAAACACACCTTTTGGATCACGTAGTTGCCAAATACATCAGTCATTAGTTTAGAAGTATGTGGAAGAACCTCTTTGAACACTAACTCCTTCTCTTCAACACCACAGTTTTCCAACTTCTGCTGTATAAAACGGCTCCCATGTTGATCAGTACTGGAGTTAAAAACCACAATAAACTTAATTTCCAAAGCAAAGATATTGATAAAGTGATAAGTAAAAAGATTACAGAAAATATTACTTGCCTAAATTCAACTATGTGTCCAATAATATCAGACAGCTCAAATCTGCGACTTTTTCCAGATTTTAATTCTTCAAGAAAAATAGCAATTTTTGGGTCATGAGCACTGTCAAAGGCTCTATAACCTTCCCATCCAGATGATAAACCTACATTTCTACCAGAAGCTGGAGAGGATTTCATTTCATTCTTTCCACCTGGAACACCAGGATTACTCTCTGGGTAGCCTGATAAGACTGGTCTAGACAATGGGGAACTTGGATACTGGGTTACAAAACCCATATTTGAAGGGTGTCCAAAATAACCAGGATGCATTAGCCCACCTCTATTAGAATTCAAATGAGCACCACTTCTCTGATTATATAATTTTTTTTCATCCAAGTAAGAACCACTATTGGGCCTTGTTTGGGAATCTAAAGGACCTATTTGGCTTCCAACACTGGCTCTAGGTGTCAGCAGATGACCAGATACACAGTATCCCTCCACAAAAGGTTGCTGATGATATTGCATGTAAATAGGCTCACCAAAAGATGGCTGCAGAGGAAATCCAAATTGTCCAAAAAACTTGTTTGCATGTATCATTTCAGCTCCATGTGAAATGTTTCCACCAGTAGAAGAAACCCCTGCTGCTTGGGGAGTAAAACTAGAACCAGTAGCCCCATCAACAAGCTGTACAGAACCATGAGGAGGATATGCGGCAATATATGGAGGAACAGCTTGGGGACTAAAAGGGTATGCACCTACATATGGCGGAGAATATATACCTGAAGCCTGAAAATTAGTATAAAATGGATTTGTTGAGGTCATATAAGCTGCTGCTGAAGCATATAGCGGAGGAGTATACCCAGATGATTGCAGTACAGGTTGGACATCAGAGGAGTTTGGATTGTGAAGAGACTGCTCCATACCAATGTATGCACATTTTTCACTTTGAGAATTGGTGCTAGGAACTTCACATAGATAGTTTTGTTGGTTTTGTTGCATCAAATTATTCTGTACCCTATTCTTCCATTTATCTTCATAACTCTGGCTTTCTGAATTTGGTAGATTAGATACACTGAGGGCCCTTAGTTGAGATTCTACAATTGTAACATCTAAATCATTACCCATGCTTCCAGTGGAAATGAGAGATGATGAGCTTGTGACAGGGGCAGGGGAATCAACAAATGATGGCATCCTTACATCATCTGCACCTATGGTAGGTTTTATTGCTTCCACTGTAGTGACAGGAGGGTCATGAGAAGAATTTGAACCAGTATCTACATCAATTAGTTCATCCACCAATCCAAAAGACTTATTATATACAGGTGACATGGTATGCGGGGGATCCTCCTGAAAGTTTGAATTTTAATAGAGAAAAAAATCATGCATTCATAATCAAAAAATTAATATGGAGGCAAAAAGGGAAAAGGTCAAGTGATTGGCTACAGTCAAATCTTGGACTCAAAAACATACAAAAAATAGTAAAAGAAAGAAGTTGATATCACAATAATCACCAGTAATAATATTTTGTGCTGAGATGATGTTGAAGCCACATCCTGTCTATGCCATTTTCCTCTAGCCTTATCTACCTCATTATCAAACAGCTGTTGAGTTGAATCATCCTCAGCCTCAGCCTCCTCCTTGTGTGTTGCAAGTGTTTCTCGGGACAAATGAAAGGATCCTTTACCACTATTATCTGCAGTAGACAATCACCAATTACTGTTAATAGCCTACTACCAAACCAATATGGTACACCAGACAGGCCATTCTCTCATAATATAAGTGGGTAAGGATATATAGTGTTTAAGTTGACATAGGAACAGTCAAATTAGCAAAATCAGCTAGTAATTGGTCATCAGACTCACATTTTTGTACAGCTCTGTTCAGAGATCCCAGGCTTGCATTTCTGGTGGTGTTCTGGGATAATAAGTTTTCTATGGCAAGAAATGAGCCTTCCATGCTTGGAGGTGCACTGCCACTTCGGTTGGGTACCACATCTTTTCCAATGCCATGGTGGAACCTCTGGCCACTCAAAAACATACCCAGATCCTCTGTTGCCATATGACGAGATTGTGAACCAAATGTCACAGCTTCCTTAAGAGACGGCCATTTCCCCCCGGCTTCAGATATCCTGATTGGACTCTCAGTTGCCATACTTCTGGAAGATTACTTTATCCCATCTTTCGTAATGGAAACAAGAAATGTCATGTTGCCTCCTAAAGTGCACGCACAAAGTGTTACATCAGCGTAAACTTCCAATGAAAACAAGAACAAAGTGCTAGCAGGGAACAAGAAACAAGAAACAAGAACACGGATGAAATATCACAGTGAATAACTGACAAAAAAAATAATCTCATGATATACTACTACACGTGAAACTGTCCACGTGTAATGCAAAATCTCATGCAAATTCACAGAGTCAAGTCACGATACAAAATTCAGTTAGTTAAATTATGCTATTGTAATGTTCCTTAAGGTCATAGCAAGCTTACTGTTCAAAATTTAATTTGAAGCAGAACGTCGTCTTCTTTAACTTCGTAGTATCCAAACAAGGAGAGACCAAAGTTAGCAACGATCACAAAATAAGTATCACCAGCAAGGACAACAACAAGCAAGTATAATTATCTCATAAATTACTAATTCATAATAATACGAAGAACAAGGGAAAAAACAAGGGTGAAATTGACAAGATATGAGAAAAAGGCTGAAAAACGAATGCAAGAGAAAAGGACTAGAAGAAAAAGGAATAAGTAGTTGGAGGATGAAGAAAAGGAACCTTAGGTTGCTGGTTTAGGAGTTTCCTTTTAGGAGGTGAAGAATGAGTGTGTTGGAAACCCTAGATTCTTTATCGAAGCGGAAATTGGAAAGAGAGAGAGGGATGAGGATGAGTAAGACTGAATTGATATGTTTTTGTTCGTTTATAATTTATTTATATATTTATTGTTATTGAGTACTGTTATGGGTCAAATAAGTTGAATGCAGTGCAGTGGAGAAGGGGACGAAGGTTTTAAAAGTGCTTTTGTACTTTGTATATGTACATAGAGAGAGAAAAGTTTAGTTCCACTCTCCGTTTTGCTATTCTCACTGTGCGGTCGTGTTTGTGTTTGCCCGTCAGAGTGGGACAAACAAAGACGCAACCAAACACGATGACCAAACCAAACTAATCATGCACGTATCATGTACATGAGGCACAATGCGCTTGTTATTCTCAATTCAAGAGAATGCTATTTTAATATTATATTCTTAATTTTTTATATTTTTTAATGTGTACAAAAATTATTTCATTTTTTATATAATTTATATTTTTCTTATAACTGTTTTTAAAGAAATTAACAAAAATTATTCTTAAAAAAAAGATTAAATGGGAGTTTATACGCATGGAAAATTTAATTTATACTGTTCCCTAAATTTTTTATGAATATCCGTTGTAAATTTTATTTAAATCACTTTTTAAACTTTATTGAAAGTGTGAAAAATACATTATCATATAATTATTAATTGACATAAAAGTTGGAAAAAATTACATTATCATCTTAATTACAAATTGACATGAAAGATAAATTCATTGATTTTTATAATAAATATTTTACAAGTGATTGCCACCATTTTAAAATTGATTTAAAATGTGTTTTTTACAATAGCCATATTTAAAGTTTATCATCCCTAATTTTAATTTTAAATTTAAAGTAACTTCCAACCCTGATGTAAAGCACTATTTTCAAGTTTTGTTTTTATAACTTATAAAACATTTTTCAAAATTTATTTTTTGAAAACAGGCCCACTTTTCCAAAAACAGGCCCATTTAAATGAAGAGAAAACAAAAGCAACAAATCAGACACAAGACACAAAAACAATCGCATGAACCCTAAACTGAACCCGTGGAGAATTATTGATATTGATGCATGGCGGAATTGAACACTCTGGTGGTACGGAAGCCATGTTTTGGCCTCCCAACTGGTTGCCCTCAGTGTCTCTCTGCCTACATCTATCTCAAATTCGCTCAAATTCCCTTCCACTTGGATTTCCACCTCAATAACCCACATACTGGTAACACTTTTTTTTTTCTATTTCAGGCTAATGGGTTCACAATCACATCTCAAAAAGTTTCATTTTTTACCTTTGTTTGCTTATGGCTATGCACATTTTTTTTAGATCAAATTCCTTACTTTGAGTATGGTGACTGTGTGGTTTATAACAACAATAAAGAGGGGATCGTTGAATGCTTGAAGAAAGATGTTGGGGTTGTCGATTTGGACAATGGGGTTTCTACACTCCCTGAGTGGATTTCAACCAAAGCAATTCTCACCACTTGGCTTGCTGATGCACTTGCCTATGAACTCTGGTTGGGGGGTGAATGTTCTTCTGCTTATAGCATCTATTACTCTGATCTTCCGTGGCCATTGGGGAAGATTCTCTCTTGGAATAAAGCTCATTGGGTAAAGCTGAAGCATGGGATTACTAATGACAATGCTGAAGTAAAGAAAGGAGAGGTCAGTTTATTTTTCTTTCCCTATGTAACTATGTTCGGTGTTTGGCAAAAACCGTGTTTCTGATCTCTATACTTCCGACCATGGTCAAGTTCCCTATACTTTCATATCAATGAATTTTGGTCCTTAAACATTGAAAAATGTTGATCTGGCCTCTCCTCTATAAGAATAGGTCATTTTTTAAAAAGGTAAGAGGGACTAAATCCATATGTTCTTTCAAAGTTGAGGATGTAATTCATCAACATGAAAGTATAAGGATATTGATCATGGTTATAGGGTTTTTCCCTTCATTTGTGTGTGTGTGCGCGTTAGTAACAGTTTTGTTGTTCTGCGTGATTTTCTCTTTAATTTGGCATTTATGTTTACTTATTAGTGATGGACAGATATACGAGAGAGTAAACTCTGCATATGATACCTTGTCAAGTTGCTTAGGCGAACAAAATTACTTACTTGAAAACAGGTAATTTCCTCTGGTTGAGTTGTACACGAACTTGTGAGCTTATCTTTTGTTAGAGCAATTTGTGGTAAGATTTTGGTTTGTTTTTCAATTTTGGAACAATTATTAATTTCGACCTCCTGGTGATGTATTCATATGCTTTATTTGGTTTATGTAGGCCATCAAGCTTAGATGCTATTTTTCTTGCACATGGATTAGTTGTTCTTCAAGCTTTACCTGTAAGTATTAATATTAATTAACTGTTTTTCTATGGTTTGTTTTGAGATTTTTATGGATACTCTAGTGGCCGCTTGGTTTATGCTGGCCAATTAAATTGGACAAATATTGTTATGGAGATTACATTTTGCACGTTGGGAACTATCATGAAGTTGGTTAGATTCTCAGATTAGGAATAAATGTTTTTGGCACTCTACTAAAGCAATGTAGCACATTATAGTCAGGTGAAAGAGAGATTCATACAGAAAAGGGATTTTGTTGGGGAACACATTGTATATGAACGTATTAAATGTTTACCTGCATTTGGTAGAGTGAGTGACAATTGACTAAGATTGTTCTCAAGGAATTGTAGTTGATCTTTAAAAGATATTATTCTAAAAGAACATTTAATTTGGCTAAAATCGGTTCCAGACTGGGAAATAAACAGCCGACCTGAATTTCACCATACTTTTTAGACCTGGTCTATTTGGGGCTTTCTGATAAAAAATACTTATCTTTACCTCTTTGGTGGTGTAAGATCATTGGATCATGTATCACAATAGACCTAGAATAGAAATAGTAAAATAATTGCAATGAGGTGCACTAGGGGGAAATTTGTAACTTAGACTTGTTCTAGTGAGATGACTAAGCAAATGAGAGATTGATGATTTGGTTCCTGGTTTTCGTATTGAGAAACATGTTATTTTTTAAACATAATCTGATATTGGGTAATACTTCTGAATGAGGAAACTAATCTTTGACACAAAACCCTTGTAAGCTTGTACTACGTTGCTTTTGTATTATTCTACCCATGAGATTCCTGGCCTTTCTTTTCAAGGAAGAACAGATATATGTTTTTATTTTATTTTATTTCATTTTATTTTTTTGCATTTAGTGTGCGTTCTCATTAGAATGACTAAGTCAGTTGTTTTGAGAAAACTTTAAACTTTGCACCCCTCATTGATGTACCATCAGGAATCTTCAGTGCTGCGGATCAAGTTTTCAGAGCATGCCAATTTAGTTAGGTATGTGCAACAATGTAAAACAGAATTCATAGAAGCTGCTCCATCTCCTTCCTCTGTTCCACAATTTCATTCTGGTTCATCATCATCTGCTTCCAGAAGTCAATCAAGTAAGATATTTTCTGGACTTTGTAAATGGACACTTTAGCTTTGTTTGATGAGATTTTCTTGAGAAGCATATGTGGTGTTCCCCCTCTTTATTTTGGAAGGGAAGGGGGATAGATAACTAGAAAGAATCCTTCTATCTAATAATTTTATTTAGGTATGGTGGCTGGAAATACGTTGGCATGGTATGATATTGCTGGTATCAAAAAACATCTCTACTTTCTGGGTATTTTCTATCAAAGTCCTACACATGGATTGGAGTATTCTGAAATTCATAGGTTTCCAGTGACTCGAGAGTTATGGGATGGGGGTAATTAACAGATGAAATAATGTTAATCTTTCAGCTTTTCTTAAGGTGGAATCTCCTGGTAACTTGCTACTTTCTATACTATTATGTAATTCATTAACAACTTATAAGGTCAAGTGATATTTCCATCTAACAGCAAGTCTGTGCTTCAATGACAATTTACAGGTTCAAAATTTTTTAAAGACCAAAATAGTTTTTTCATATTTTAGAGGGATCAAAGTTTTTTTTTAAGTCAAATTTTGCTCATTTTTATATGACTAAAATCAATAATTTTAGATTTCCGAGAGATGAAATCCAAAGTTTCTTTTATGGAACTAAAATTAAAACACTTTCATTTTACAAGAACTAAAATTTAATTAAAAATAAGGGCTCTTAGTAGTTGTGTCCTAATTCCTATATCTTGGTGTCTTTAAATTTCGCCATGTGGTCATATATGGATTGTGGAAAAAAATTATTGTAATAACATTTTTTTTAATGTGAAAAAATGTGTGTTTACTATTTTAAACTCTCATGTCCTGTCACTCTTCATTAAGTTTGATTGGCCATTTTTTTTAATTAGGTTCAAAGCCGAAGAATAAACCCAAGAGGGAGAAAACACAGGAGGAGAAAACCTTCAAAAGGAAAGCCAAATATTTTGTGGTAGCACAGTTGATTGCAGTTGTTGTGTTCCTCACACTTGTGACTACCTTTGATGATGCTGAACTGGAGTTAGATGATGGTGGTTTTGATTACGATGAATGAAATTGCACTCGTTTATTTATCTTCCTCTGAGTGACAAAGCCAAGGCTGCCACCAACCTAAATAAAACAAGTGCCTCTTACTTTCTTACGATGCAAAATTGGAAAAATTACCATTTGTTCTAATTTTCTAGTTATAAGATCCATCGTTGTACACAAGTTTTAATCAGATTGAGGGAAGATGCCATTGGTCGTTGAGTTGAAGGAAATGAGTCATGATTAGGGTTTTGAGAGAATCAGTTCATAGTCCAGACTGTGAACGTCGTGTTTTAAATGTACTTTAGATGTGCGAAATAAATTATGTTTTTCTTTTGTCGGTAAAAGTTTACATTAAATAGACCCAAATTAAGATTATATAAATAGACCTTGACTTTAAAAAATCTTTTAATTTAAAAGAAAAAATAAGAAAAATGAAAACCAAGTTAATTGCTTCAGGTAATAATATCTTTAACCCTTAAGGTAATTGCTTCATCACAGGTAATAATATCTTTTCAACCCGTGGTAGTTTCTTCGTCACAGGTGGTAATAAAGACCCAATTAGAAATGGACTAGATAGAAAACATCCTCAATCTCTATTCATTTTTTTTTAATAACACTTGCTTCTAAATTAATTTTCAGATTTTAAATCAGAAATTGAGCATTGATTAATGCGAAATTGGTTTTATTGTAATATAATATGAAATTAGTTTAGAAAACTGTTTTTTAAAACCAGAAGTAGCAGAAGAGTAATGTAATCTTTTTTTTCAATTTTATTTTAAATTTAAAAATATTAATATTTTAAAAAAATTAATTTTTTTCTTCATTATATAATGTCATTTTTATTTTATTTTACCCACTTTTTCATTATTATTTTTTTACTTTCATATTAATTAGTTTATTACATTATTTTCTTTTTTTTACCTTTCACTTATTCATATTTCTTTTATTTCTTCTATTAATTTGATTTTTTCAATCTTTTCAATCAATTAATTTTTTCAATCAATTTGATTTTTTCAAATTTTTCAACCAATTTGATGATAACAAAATTAATTTTTTCTTCATTTGTCTTTTTCTAAATATTTTACATAAATATTAATTATAAATAATATTATTTTATTTATAAGTTATCTTTATTAAGTTTTATGATATATTTTTTTAGATTTTATTATTTTTATTTTTATTTATCTAATTTTATTTTAATAAAATAATTATATTTTAAATGATTAAAAAAAGTTAATAATTAAAACTTTTATTACTTTGAATTAATTAAATAAAAATTAACTTATTAAATATTATTTTATAAATTATATATTTCATGAAAACTTAAAAAAAATTAATATATGTAATTAAATATTTGAATACAATATTTATTATTATTAATATTATTATGTTAATAATAATATTTTATATCCATATAAAAAAAGATTAAATATTTTTTTACATATATATTTTAATATAAATTTAATTTAATATATTAAAATATATATTTAATTAATAATAATTACAAATTATAAATTTTTATTTATATGTAAAAAATATTAAAAATAATTTATTATAAGTATGATTATTTTTTAAAAATAATATAGATTAAAAACAATACCAACGTAAAAAGAACTCAAAATCCAACAAACATAACTTAATTTTTATCCAAATTAAACAAATTGGGTATGGAAGTCGGAAAGGCAAAATCCAGTCCCGCTCCGGTGCCATGACGAGTAATAAGTATCCTCCTCTATTGTTTGAGTATTTAAGATCCCCAAATTAGAGAACTTCAAAATGTTTTAAAAACTTACAAAGAAGGGTCGGACTTGAGCATTACATGGAAAATTTCTCATTTCCCTCCCCTCATTATGAAAATTCTCTAACAATGGTGAGACATTGGCCTAAAATCTCCCCCCCCCCTTTCATTTTCCTTTCATCTAAACCTACCCTTAAATAAAGAACTTTCAATGACACCAATTGCTAAACTAATTAAATGAACAAAATAAAATTGTAAGTCATCTATATCTATCTATCTATCTATGTTTCAGTTCCACAAGAAATCTGCTGCAAGTTCACATTCTCCCATTTCTTAACAAGTTCATTGTATCCCTCAGCATAATCAACAGCAAACTCTGCCATTGAGTTCATAGCAGTAGACATACCTGCACAGAGCACCTTAATAGCAACTTCAGCCAATTTCTCCGTATTCATCACCTCTTCAACATGACCACCTTCCACCATTTCCAAATTCTCATCATGTTCTTTTGATCCAACTTGATTTCGTCGAGTTTCTTCTCTTGACTGTTGTGCATAGAAGGACCCTATGCCAGCTGCAAAAAAGTCTATGCCATCAAGTACTGCAGTTTCTTGGAGGGCATCTAGACGCCTTGACAACTGAACACAAAGTCCAAATAATGGATGAGTGCCACTGGACCTACGAGGAGAGCATGCTAGCTTTGACGGATCATGCTCACATCTCACACACCTTAGAAGCCAGCCAGTTAGAGAATGAATGTAGGATCTTTGAGAACTAATCCATGCCTCAAAGGTGTTTCGCCAATGCCTCAATTCAGTTTCAAGATTGGAGGCAGAACGAGCAAGCCTTTGCGGATCAGTTAGCGATGTTGCACAGTGTTTTCTGGCATCAGTGTCAACAAGAAGAATCTTGGTTTCATCTAAGGTTCTCTGCTGTGTCTGATGACATTCTGCCATCACTTTCCACATCTTGGCAAGCCTGTTAGTTTGTACGTTAAATCAGCATACATGATACTTTATTTGTAACAACATGCATTTGATATGTTGCAGAAAGACACGTCATATTGCTCACGTAGAAATGAGAAACTAGAGTTGAAGCATAACCATACACAAAACTGAATATGCAGACAAGAAGCGCGTGATCAAAGTTTTTGAATCAAATGGATATATAATCTTGTGGGCCACTGTATAAGACAAAGTTATGTAAAATTGATAGCTCTAACAAACAAAATATCGTAAAATTAATTATAAGTCAATAATTTTTAACTCTTAACAAACTGTACTATTACCAAACAAAGACTAGCATTATTAGCATAGAGAATGGGTATACAGGACAAAATGAAATATTCTCAGTGAAAATACTCTGAATTGTACCACAAGTTTTAGTGTTAAAGTTCATCTACAAAATGAAGTTGTATGGAATAATGATTTTCATACGTACCCTTGCACCAATTCAAGAAGCTGAGGATGCAACTCCTCATCCCTAAGAGTTTCAATTCTCCTGGAAATAGATTCAACTGAGTGTATTGAAACTGTTATCTGGGTATGTAGATCTCTAATGGCTGCCCTTGTTTTATCAAGGGAAGAGGGTTCCTCTCCATTAACATCATGATTCCTGAGCAGCTGACATTTCTTGTCATACGCAATTCGAACACGTTCTCCAGACTGTTGAAGAAGAAAGTGGGATAGCATTAATTTTTTTCATTATTAAAATCATAAGCACCACGATCTGTAACAATAATTATCTAATATATTAAACTAAATGAGTTTGAAAGAAAAATTACTGAATTAAATTAAAGGGTTAAGTTAACCTCCAGTGTGATTTCTTTTCAAATACCTATTAAACATCTAGAGAAAAATGTATACCCGTCTGCTAGTACTAACCATTACAAGTGTAATTTTTATAGATGGATTGACAACCTTATGAATGAATGCTAATTTTTTTATCCCTAAACCACTTCTACATAGCAGCTTAGTGACAGAATTGAACAAAGGCCAGTAAAGGGTTAAGAAAAATTTTATTGACTACAAGGATTCATTGACGACCAGAGAGCAGGGTTATAAGTTTCAGTAGGCTATATTTCAAGCAGCAATTATCAGTACCAAAGCAAGACATCTGAGAATTTATTTTGAAATAATTTTATAATGCATATGGGTTTAACAATAGTTCAAGGGTGGGTTCGTTAATAAATGCACCAAAAAGAAGGGTTCAGTAATATACCCTGACTTCCTCGTAGAGTTTCTTCTCCCATGCATATAACCTGTCTAATGTTGACTGATGACTAACAGAAAACAAACAATGTTCCTCTGATGGATCATCTGCGCCTTCGAAATCTTCATCCTCAGTGTTTGAAGAATTCATTAAAAATCTTGATGAGGATGAGCGTGAAGAAGCTGAGCGGAACAGCGCTACTGGGTTCAACAATTTTGATGCTGCAAAAGAAAAATAATTCAAATTTATTTTCTTGAAAAATTAACAAATAAATATGAGTGAAAGAAAAATGATGCACTAAAATCAAATGAAAACTTGGGAACAAGAAAGATGATTTCTATGCAAAACAAAACACATTTTCTATATTATGGTATATTGACTTTGGAATTGGAAAATGAAAAGAAAATTGCAATTTTCAGAATTCAAGCGTTATTAATGCTTCACAAACATTGCTAAACATTTTGTTCCTACAACATAACAGAGCATGAGCAAATATTAAAGTTATTCTTGAAACTTGAGGCTCGACTTGAACTCTGAACACTATGAAATGAGGAGCATGAAATAAGAATAATACTTAAAACAAGGTCAAAATATAAATTGTATACTTCCATCAAACCTGACAGTTCATTTGATGCTGATAAATACTGAGCTTTCTTGGCCTCTAACAATGCCGACACGTCATTAGCCGCATTGCAGATTATTGTGAATTGTGCTTCAAGATCCCCGATCACTTCAGCCATGCTTGTTGGCCTTCGGTTTACATAAACAGTAAAACCAGGTGTTTCTTCCTTGGCTTCTTGATTACCAGTTTCCATTTCCTGACCAGCAGTTTGAGCTTTAAATACTTGCAAACATTCACTGCCTTGTTCTGTGACTTCATTAACAGTTCCAGTTTCAGCAGCCGTTCCCTCCACTTCCTCCTTGTGTTTCTCAACACCTTCAACTGTGACTTCTTCTCTGGAGGGGTTTACGTCAATTTTGGCTCTTTCGTCTGCTAAATTTCTCTTTACAACAAAATCCTCTTGTTCAGTTCCATCTTCTTCCAGGTCTGGTATTCCTTCTTCCTCTCGAACCTGCCTCAGTCCTCCGATCTCATCATCCATTCCAGTCCGGTCAAAGCTACTTCGGGTGGGGTAACCATAGTAGTCCAATGATGAAAATGGGTTCCAAAATGATTCCCATTGGGAAGATTGAGGTGAAGGAGGAGGGATATTGGTTCTGCTGTTGGGAGAATAAGCAAAACTTGAGGAATTCATAGGTGGGGATTGCATAGAAAAGAAACCATCGATGCCAAACTGGTGCATGGGATAATATGTTTCAACCCGAACCATTTCAGGCGATTGAGGCCTTTCCTCAACTGAAATTGCTGGATTACCACCCGGCCTTAAGTAATTCACCTTCAATGTTGTTTTGGGACCAAACTCAATTGTTGTTGGGCTGAAGTGTTTTGATGATATGGGCATGAAGCCAGGAGAACTGGTTTTATTCATAGGTGTGGAAGGTGGGGTAATGAATGAATCTATTGGCAAATGGTGCGACTCGTCGCCTTCAAAGTAATCTAACAGTGCAGCTGAAACCCTTTTCAGAGACTGAATGTATGCTACATGCTCAGTAGCAAATTGAGCTCTTTGCTCAACAGCCTGTTTGATGAATCGTTTTCTATCTTTGCAAAGCTTGACTACTTCTTCATCATCCAACCTTGATTGAGAACATCCCATCTCTTCACTATGCCTTTCCTATGAATTTCTCAGGATTGCATTGGAATGTGATATCAAAGGACAGACTATTTATCGCAAATCTGTCCACAGAAACAGGAAAACTCAATATATATACTGAACGCCAACAAAATTGAATTGGAGTGATAATAAAAGAAAAAAGTAAATTAAACATTACAATAACCAGAAGAAATGTATCAGGATAAATAAAGTTATATGCTTTTCTTTGCTATCAAGTCTAAGAAGGGCAATGCAATGCAAATAGAGATTTGGCCAATAGAAACAAGTAATGGAGATTCCTCTATGTTTTCCATAGGACACAAGGCGGAGACATTAAGAAAGCATAGAACTTTTGATTTGGGAGTTCTTGTTTTGGGCAAAGGTGAGAAACAACCACCCAAAAATTTCAACAGAAACACATTTCGAAGTGAAAATAATAAAAGGCACGCATTAAGACAATCATCAATCATCTGAAGAGGAAGAAAAACCGTATAGGGGGCAAACAGTAAAGTTTTGAATGGAGAAGCATACCTCAGAATGTGGCGTTGATCTCAGAGAGAGAGAGAGAAAGAGACGTTGAGAAAAAAGCAACGGTCAAAACATGTAGAACTATAGAATGAGAAGAAACAGTGTTGTGTGGGGAACACAAAAAGCAACATTTTAAAGGCAATAACAAAAAGAGTGTGACAACTGAGGGCATTGGCCTTGGTGTTGAACTGAATTTCTTCACTGCCCCCAAATGGAAAATGTTAATGAAAACGAGAATGACCATTCAAACTCTCGAATTAGTTGCCTCAATTAGCTACTAATCTCATTGTCTTTTGAATTTAAAATTTCAGTTATTTTACTCCAAATTCAAATATACTTAAGTTTCAAAACATTTATAAATTATATTCATTTTCAGTTTAGACTGACTTTTAGTTTTTAAAATTTAAAATTATGATAATTTATTATGACAGTAAATATTTTATTTATGATAACATAAATAATTAGTTTTAAATTATTTTATCATAATAAATTAATTATTCATTTAATTAAAAAAATGAAATATTTATAAATTAGATATAATTTTTATTTAGTAATTTAATTTAATTATAATTAAGATGGATTATAAAGATTAGTCGTAATTTTAAAAAAATTATTTTAAAATAAATATTTAATTTTTTAATTATTCTAATATAATAATAATATTTATAATACTATAAATTTATAATATAATATATTAAATTATAACATTTTTTAATGATTTAATTGTTTTAATTTTTAGAAATAATAAAAAACCTATTTTATCAAATTTTAATTTAATATTTTTAATTAAAAGAATAAGATAAAGTGACAAAATAATAAAAAGAGAAAAAAATAAATTAAATAATGGAAAAAAGGAAAAAGTAATAATAGTAAATAAATAAAAAGAGAGATAAATAATAAAATAAATAAGACAAATAATTGTAATATATTAAAAATATTTATTTTTTATTATTAAATTTTATATATGAATAATAAATAAATTTACAAACATTTTATTTAAATAGTTCTTTTTAATATATAATTTATAAAATTAACTAGATAAAACAAGCTGGTCATGCGTAATACATTTATTTTGATATTATGTGTTAAATTTAAAATAAAATATATATAATTAAATAATTTAAATATGTATATTTTATGATAAAATATTGAGTAAATTTATATGGATATAATTTTTTGTGATAGAATATATACAAAAGATAAATAATATTATAAAAAAATTAATGTAATAATTATATTAATGTTTTGTTTGATTCTATATTGTATTGTTTTTTCATAGATGTGAACACATTGGTAGTGATAGTGTTTGTATCTGCAAATTTAAATTTGCACTATTAGTATAATGGAGTGAAGAAATGAATGTATTTTACATGAAAAAATAGAGATAAAATTATATAAATAACCTGATTAAGGTAAATTAAAGTTGCAAAATAATGACACATCTATGTCTAGTGCGGTGTAGCTCAACTCAAGAATTCATTTGTGTAATGATAATTTATCAAGTTTAATGGGAAAATTTATTGTGTTTATGACTAATTGTAACATTTTTGTTTATTTTCCTTAGATAAGTTTGTTTCTTCATTTTTTTTTTTATAATTTTATTGTATTTTTTATAAGTAAGGTCCATGTCTTCCTTATTTTCTAATTTTTATTTAATTTATCTATTTCACCTTAAAAATAATTTGATTATTATACTAAAAATATTATTATTCTATTATACTATGTCTAATTACATCAATTACAATAATTTTTTAAAATTTATTTTCTTTTCCTTAATCCAAACAATTTCACAAATCCCCTCCCTCAAATTCTCATTCCAATCCAAATACAAGTTAAACAAATATTTCTCCATAAATAAATAGTTTCAATTTATAATACTAGTATTTTAACTCAATATATACGGTAACTTTCATATTACACTAGTACTTTTAAGAAACTTAACAAAATATACTGTATAAGATTATATACTTTAAGCTTAAATAAATCCACTCACATATAAGAAAATATTTTAACATATATTTTTTATTTTTTATTATAATTAAAAGAACATGAAAATAGTACTCCGAATCAGATAAGAAGAAATTTAAAGTTTGTAAGTTTTTTTTTAATTACTTTAACATATTTTAAATTAAGACTTTAATATTGATAACATAAAACAATTTTACATTTGTCGATAAAAAATTAACATTTATATAATTTTTAATAAGAATGTAATAATAAACTTAGTTAAATGATTCAGACTAAAATTTTTTTTAACTAAATCAAGTTTATTTTAGTTTAACCTATTTAAATTGACTTATGACCTTAGATTAAACTAATTCATTGACTTATGTATTGGTCTATTTTAGAGAATAATTATTATTTTTTTAAATAAATATAATATTATTTTATTAATATATATATATATATATATATTATAAATTAATTTGACGATAATTCATTTATTTTAAAATTAAATATTAGAATAAATTTTTAATAATTACTTATTTTAATATTTATTTATTAAGACTAATTATTATTTTAAATTAATAAATTACTAAAAATAAATAATGATAATAAAAAGTAAAATTTTAATATTTATTTTGAGATTGAATAAATACATTTTCTTATAATTTATATATTAAATTACTATATCTTAAACAAAAATTAATTTCATTAATAAAATTTAAATTTTTAAAATATTTATTTTTAAAATTTATTTAAATATTTTATAATTAATTGATTTTATGTAGATATATCAATATTTTTTTAAATTTAATTAAACTAAAATTGACTCGTTAGCTCATTAACTTAATATAAGATTAGACTATACTAAAACTTTTGAATATTTTAAAATATAAAACAGGTTAAACCATATTTTTTTTATGTAGACCGATAGTAGATCAGACCAAACTAAGTTAAGTCATCGCACTAATTTTTAACCTAATTATCATAAAATTTGATAAAGTTACCATACACAATGATTTTATATTAAATAATAAATATATAATTACTTTACATTCACCTAAACTATAATTTTCTAAAATAATAAAGAAAGAACACAAAAATAAGAATAATTTGATTTTTTATTATAGAAAAATTAATCTTTTAATAATTTTTGTTACACCACAAAAATTTTTCCAATTAGTTAGGAAAATTTGCTACAAAATTTATTTTTCACTAATTTGTGAAAGCAATGAGGGGAGATTGATGGAAATGTCCTTACATTCCCAAGAGATAATTTTGATGATGATTCAAATCAACTACATTCAAGTCAACACCATTCAAGATGAATTAAGGACAAGCTCGAATTTATGACGTTGGTGAAAATGTGAAACATTTCCCTACATGCCCAAGATATGTTTTTGATAAAGATGATGATAAGCAAACCCAAGATGATTCCTGAAGACTAGATAGACAGTGACGGATCTTCTTGGGAGCTGAAGGGGCCGTGGCCCCCAAAGTTTTATAACTCCCATGTAATTTATGATTTTGGCCCCTCAAACTTAATAAACATTTAATATATTTATTTGTATATTTACAATTTTATCCTCTCAACTCCTCCTCAATTTTGTAACTCCCATGTAATTTATGACTTTGTCCCCTCAAACTTAATGATCATTTAATATATTTAAATATATATCTACAATTTTATCCTTTTACCTTTTCATATTCTTTCTTCCTTTTATATTTATTTATTATTTATTAATAATATATTATTTTATATTTATTTATTATTTATTAATAATATATTATTTGGCCCCCCAATATCAATGGGCAAGATCCATCACTGTAGATAGAGTCTTAGAATATCTGGATATGGAGGTACAAGTTGATAAAGTAATATTATGCATAAGCCTCCAAAGCACAAATGTGATAAAATTCATAACATGATATTTTTCACTATCATAATTAATTATGATGCATCAAAAATGGAAAAATGATTTTCTCTATCATAATTGATTATACTGGTAATATAATCAATTATGGCAATTCAAATTTAAAAAATATATCTGTTTTAAAGAATAAATGTTTTTTAATACATCATGATTTTCTCTATGATATTATTAATGTCCAATGATCATTTTCTCGGTACTATTTTTCTATTTAATTAAGTTTTGATGACAAATAAAAAATACACAATTATAGAATTCGAAAATATAATTTACATTCAATCAGTTTTGAGAAAAGAATTCTGAGTAAGGCAACGAGAGATATTTTACACCTAAACCCTCTTCTCTGCTGTCTTCTGTGCTTTCATTGTTAATTACACTTATTCTTGGAGATTGACATTCTACAGGCTTCTACAATTTGTTGTCTCCATTACCCAGGTGTGTCTGTTCTTATTTTTATTACCTTCATCCTTTTTGTATTGGTGAAAAGGAGGTGTTTTTCATCCCTAGTGTGATTCTAGGGAGGTGTTCATCCTTAGTGGGATTCTAAGGAGGTGTTTTCATCATTTGATTTGTTCAGAGGAGGTGTTCATCCCTAGTGAGATTCTAGGGAGGTGTTCATCCTTAGTGGGTTTCTAAGGAGGTGATTGTCTTTTTAATTAGTTCTTCTGTAGAGTTGATTGTAATTTGTAAACTGAATTTGAAAGATAGTGAATGAGGAGTCACTCTTGTGTTAAGAGTTGACTGGGAACTGGATGTAGGGTTGGTTATACCTGAACCAGTATAAATCTATGTGTGCTCTTCTCTTTCCCTTATCTCTTTCTCCTTTCCTGATTATATTATTGCTTCCGCTTTATCTGTGTTCAAACAAATTATTGACTCAAATAAATTTTTAATTTGACATCTATTTTAATTTTTGCATCTATTCACCCCCTCTAGATGTCATTTGTCTAACAAGTGGTATCAGAGCTTGGTTAGATAAGATATTTCTAAACGATCTGTCAAGATGTCTATGCAGAATCAGGTTTACAGGGAAGGAGCCTTAATAAACATACCACCATTATTTGAAGGAGAAGACTATCAGTTTTGGAAGGCGAGAATGAAAATATTTTTACAAACACTAGATTACGGTGTTTAGGATGTTGTACTTAACGGTCCCTACATTCCGATGAGAACAACGGAGTTTGGAGCTGTTCCAAAGACTTTTGACCAATGGACGCCGGATGAAAATAAGCGTGCCCATTATGATGTAAGAGCCCGAAATGCTATTGTTTCTGCCTTAACTCGTAATGAATTTTTCAGGGTCTCACAATGCAAGATGGCAAAAGAAATATGAGACACTCTTGAAGTAACACATGAAGGAACAAATAAAGTAAAGCGAGCATGTAAGAACATACTCATCCAGGAGTATGAATTATTTCAAATGCAGCAAAATGAAAGCATCACGGATTTCCAGACACGCTTCACACATATAATAAATCACTTGAAAGCATTAGGAAAAAGTTTTGACAAAGAGGAGTTGAGCACAAAGATCTTAAAATTCTTAGACAGGAATTGGCAACCAAAGGTCACTGCTATTACATAATCAAAGGATCTCACAAAAATGAATATTGCTACTCTATTTGGAAAGTTGCGAGAACATGAGATGTAGCTACAAAGGTTAAAGAATGGTGAACAGAATCAAGCCAAGATGATAGCTCTAAAAGTAGAAAAATATTCACAAGACGAAAGCGAAAATGAGGGTAAGTTTTCAGATTCCAATATGTCTATTTTTGTTAAATAATTTTCTCGCTTTATGAAGAACAGGAAAAAGAGACAACAAAGAAAGGAGAAAATAAATAAATTTCATTGCTATGAATGTGGAAAACTTAGTCATATCAAACCAAACTGTCCGAAACTTAAGAAAGAGAAGAAATATATGAAAGAGAAGAAGAAAGAAAAGAACGGTACCTATAAGAGCAAACACAAAACTTATATTGCTTGGGAGGATAATGATTCTTCCACAACACAAGAGAGTTCTTCCGAAAGCAGTGATGGAGAAGAAGAAGCAAATCTTTGCTTGATGACAAAAAGTGATGATGAAGTCTCATCATAGGTAAGTAGTACAAATTCCTTAAATGAATATGATGAGTTATTTAAAGAATATCAAGATATGTATGAAGGTTTTACTAAGTTATCTAAGAAATACAATGCACTTAGGCAAAAGTTTAATGCATTAGAAAATATTGTTGGTATTCTTGAAAAAGAAAATGAGTGCTTAAAGAAAGATGTTGAGAAATCTAAAACTTTGTCTAAAAATAAAGAAGTTCTTAAACCTTGTGAAAATTGTAATCTTTTGGAAAATGAGATTTTCAAGTTAGAGAAAATAATAAGCAATTTTTCAAAATCTTCTGAAAATCTTGATTCGATATTAGGTTATCAAAGAGGAAATTCTAGCAAAGCTGGACTTGGTTACACACCCAAAGAAAGTCTAGAACCTCATAAAACTAATTTTGTGAAAGAGTCAAGGAAAACAGATGTGAAACCAGTTTCAAAAACTTTAAGAAACGCATTTAAACCTTTTTAAAGAAAACCAACATGTTTTTATTGCATGAAATTAGGTCATACATCAAATAGATGTTACATAAAACATTTTGGCATATCTAATGGCAAATATGAATGGGTGTCTAAAGGAACAAAGCATTTATACATGTCTAGATGATAATTTGAGCATTTAATTGATTATCAGAATTAAAATTTTTTTCTTGTTGTCATAATCAATTATGTTGAAAGTTTAAATTTTGAAAGTTTAAATTTATGAAAATTTGAAATTATTAAAGTTTGAAATTTTGCAGTTTGAGATTCTTGAAATTTGAAATTTTGCAATTTGAGATTTTTGAAATTTGAAATTTTGCGAGTTTGAGATTTTTTTTAAAATTTTGCAGTTTGAGATTTTTGAAATTTGAAATTTTACAATTTGAAATTTTTGAAATTTGAAATTTTGCAGTTTGAGACTTTTTTAAAAATATGCAGTATGAGATTTTTGAAATTTGAAATTTTGTAGTTTGAGATTTTGAAATTTTTGTAGTTTGAGATTTTTGAAATTGAATTTGAATTTGAATTTGAAATTTGAATTTGAAATTTAGGATTAGAAATTTGAATTTGAAATTTGGAATTTGTTGGAATTTAAATTTGAAATTTGAAATTTGTTGCAATTTGAATTTGAATTTGAATTTTGAAATCTGGAATACGAGTGCATTTGAATTTGAAAACTGTCTAAATAAGAAGACTGTAATTGGTGGAAACTACTGCATTTCATTCCATTATCTCTATAATCATTTTTTTTCCCTATCTTTCTCTCTCTTCATTTGTCTTGGGTATCCTAGATATTGTCTCCTTAATATGATATTCTTTTCTATGACACTTTGTAATGCATTATCTTCTCTACCTTGATTTATGTACTAATATATGCAAATTTGTTTTCAGTTTCTATTGCAATATTTTTCATAATTGTCAATGAAATAGGGAGATATTTTGATGATACTAATATGTGTGAAACAGGGGAAGATTTTTTATTATAATATTTTTTATAATTATCAATGAAACGGGGGAAGATTTTTTCTTATAATATTTTTTATGATTATCAATAAAACAGGGGGAGATTTATTTTTGAATTAAAATCTGTGTGAAATTCTTTCCTATCTAAATTAAACAAGGGGAGTTAAGAGAAGTCTTTGCTCATATGAGTTAGGGGGAGTCTTGTTATTAATATATCCAGGCGGAGATTAAGAGACTCTGACACTTGATACAAATCTGTGCTAATCTTGAGCTGACTATATAGAGTCAAGTATTTTAATTCATTTCAGGTGCTTCTTTGATCATCATCAAAAAGGGGGAGATTGAAAGCAATGAGGGGAAGATTGATGGAAATGTCCTTACATTCCCAAGACATGATTTTTGATAATGATTCAAGTCAATTACATTCAAGTCAACATCATTCAAGATGAATTAAGGACAAGTTGAATTTATGACGTTGGTGAAAATGTGAAACATTTCCCTACATGCCCAAGATATGTTTTTGATAAAGATGATGATTCAAGCAAGCCCAAGATGATTCATGAATACTGGATATGGAGGTACAAGTTGATGAAGTAATATTATGCATAAGCCTCCAAAGCATAAGTGTGAAAAAATTCATAACATGATATTTTTCACTGTCATAATTAATTATGATGTATCAGAAATGGAAAAATAATTTTCTTTATCATGATTATAATGGTAATATAATCAATTATGACAATTCAAATTTAAAAAATATATCTGTTTTAAAGAATAAATGTTTTTCAATACATCCCGATTTTCTCTATGATATTATTAATGTCCAACTGCCATTTTTTGATGTTATTTTTTTATTTAATTAAGTTTTGATGAAAAATAAAAAATACACAATTATAGAATTCGAAAATACAATTTACATTCAATCAGTTTTGAGAAAAGAATTCTGAGCAAAGCAACAGAGATATTTTACACCTTATGAGAAAACACTCTTCTCTACTATCTTATGTGCTTTCATTGTTAATCACACTTGTTCTTGGAGATTGACATTTCTACAGGCTTCTACAATTTGTTATCTCCATTACCCAGGTGTGTCTGTTCTTATTTTTATTACCTTCATCCTTTTAGTATTGGTGAAAATAAGGTGTTTTTCATCCCTAGTGTGATTCTAGGGAGGTGTTCATCCTTAGTGAGATTCTAAGGAGGTGTTTTCATCATTTGATTTGTTCAGAGGAGATGTTCATCCCTAGTGGGATTCTAGGGAGGTGTTCATCCTTAGTGAGTTTCTAAGGAGGTGATTGTCTTTTTAATTAGTTTAATTTTTACTGGTTCTTCTGCTGAGTTGATTGTAATTTGTAAAATGAATTTAAAAGATAGTGAATGAGAAGTCACTTTTGTGTTAAGAGTTGACTGGGAACTGGATATAGGGTTGGCTATACCCAAACCAGTATAAATATTTGTGTGCTCTTATATTTTCCTTATCTTTTTCTCCTTTCCTGATTATATTATTGCTTCCGCTTTATCTGTGTTCAAACAAATTATTGACTCACAAATAAATTTTTAATTTGACATTTATTTTAATTTGTGCATCTATTCACCCCCTCTAGATGTCATTTATCTAACAATTTGTAGCTAATTAGCTATGGAATAGAAAATGAATAAATTTGTAGTTAATCTGTAGTAAAATAACTATAAGATAATATTTTTGTAGTTAATCCCTTATTTAGTAGAAAAATAATTTAGCTAGGGAAAATTTGTATCACTAATCTCTAGCTATAAATATTAACTATGTTATTTTTTTGAAGTTATTTCTTAGTTAAATTATATAACATACAATTATAGTTAAATTGTAGCAAATTTATAGCAAAAAAATAATTATAAAATTATTTGAAAATTATTTTTACCAAATTTACTATAAATATATTAATTATATATATAAATTATTTGTTGTGTCTGAAATAAATTATTTGAAAATAATTTTTTTTTTTGAAAAAATATCTAAAAGAATTGATAAATATTTAAAATTATTTTTCTGTAAATTTTATATAAATTTAAATTTGTAGGAAGTATTTAATAATTTAAATTAATAGAAAATTTTATAAATATTTTTTGTATATTTTTTTTAGAAATTAGTCTTTATAAAAAATATTATTATATTAAAATATTTATTTAATTAAATTTATTTTAAAAATAAACATCTTTAATATAATAATAAAAATATTTTCTTAAAAATTATAAAATTTTTATAATTTTGTAATAAAAATATTAAATTAAAATAAAAAACATACAAAGATAAAGATAATAAGAGAAAACACTTATGATCATGATAGTAATTTTTGCAGTTATATTACATTGAAAAAATCACTTTACAATATTGATATAAATTTGTAATAGTAGTAATATTTAATATAATGAAAGTCTCACTAGGATTAATCATACCATGTAATAATATCATTATAAATACTAACTCTAACCAAATTTTAAATCATTCATCTATAATAAAATATATATTTTTTCCATCATGCATATATCCCTTCTTCAATTATAACCAAGGACTACCAAGACCTAAAGATATTCGAGATCAGAAAACTTTGAAGACTAAAAAACCGAATTTCAATATTTATAAGGAACTTCAAGCTAATTGTTGAAAAGGTAGTGTCGAACCTTGTAGGATCAAAATTTATTAAAAGTAAAATAAAAATCTCACTCCTTCAATTATTTGTTGATATAAGATTTCACGTTGTTACCCGGAATAAGATTACGCGCTAACGGATGGATAATAAACCATCGGTAAATAATATTTTATTATTGGTTTCCAATATATATTATCATTTATTTTTTCTTGAATAATAATAAAAAATATTTCATTATAAATTATTTAAACAAACATCTTTATTTATTTTATCTCATTTTGATATGTAGCAAATATTTAAATTCAACCATGTATTATTTATTAAAAATATTCAATAATATTTTGAGTGTACTTTTAAAAAGAATTATTTTCCAAAAAAAAAAAATACCAAAACACACCCAACAATAATTACATAGAGCTTTTTATATATCACCCTCTCATATTCCAACCCTTTCTTATCAAAATCCAATTTGGCTTTCAGCTACAACCAAGTCTAACTACTTTCTTATAACTTTGGTATTTATGGGTACTATGAAATTGATCACCAAAAACAGTACTTGTTCAGATTTTGACTGCTAATAGGTTTGTGTCTGTTCATTTGTGATGTTTGTAGGTCAACGTATGCGCAGTAGGAGAAGGACAAAGATTCATATAATAAGGTTACATCACAAATGGTTTAATAATTCATTACTGCAATCCTTATATATCACACTCTTAGACGTAGTTCACTGGTCATAAACGTCATAAAGTATAATAATAATAATAATCACTCATACTGGTTAAACTAATTATTAATCTTTTTTAAAGTTATTGTTGTTCTTTATTGAAGAATTTAATACTGCTTACAATGAAATCAATAGCATTGAAAACTTGAGAGATATTTAATCATTTTATTGGATAGTGTCCACTAAATATCTTATTAGGAAAGTTGAACATTAGTGAAACATATTAAGGAGTATAAGACAGCTATCATATATTATCTTTGTTATTTCTAATAGTTTATTTATTTTGTCAATGTAACAACTTATACAAAGTCATAACATGTCTTCAACTATTCCCTTTGATTATCTATTAATAAGGTCAACCATTTTTATTATAGTGTTTGTTAGCCAACTTATGTTCATCTTTTGAGCTCCTACTATATTCAATACGTGCGAAGGTTAATTAATCCCTGTATGATTTGATTAAGGTAAGAATTTAACAGCTTAAAATCTGATTTTTTTTATCCAGTTTTTATATTTTTAATGTTTTCCTTTGGTAAATCAATTCAAACTTATTATTATATAAAAACTGAAATTTTAATATCAAATATTAGCTAATTTAAAATAATTAATGTGTTAAAAAGAACACATGGATATGAAAGATGTGTGGATAGTTTCAAATTTTATTTTTTTAGAATTATAAATTATACCATTTTAAATAATCAAAACAGTTTTATAAATTATTAAAAATTTAGCTTCTTTTAAAATTATTTATTCAAACCACATATTATATTATAAAAATATTATAAATTAACAATAAAAGTAAACTACCCTTTAAAATTTCCTGGTAAATATAATATAATGTTAAGTTTAGGAAGGAAATATTTGAATGCTTTAATAGAATAAACATATATTTCATACCTAGGAATTCATTGTCTAGTTTAGAAAAAGAGAGGATTTTCAATTGACTCTAACCTGTTTTCATTTTATTCTTTTCACAATTCATTGCTTCATCCAAAAGTCACAACAAAAGGAATTTGAAAGCCTTCATTGAATAAAAAATGTTTCACTATAATTTTTAGCTTAATTTTGTAATTTTAATTCATTTGAGAGATGTAAAATTTATAATCAAGCCATTAGTAATCACCTTTCCATATTGCTATAACTTGTAATGTACATGGCACAGAGTTATATTATGTACGCCTAATTATTTAAGAAATGTCTCGACAATTTACAAAAACTATCAGTTTAATGATTAATTATAATAAAATGCGAAATTAATCTTTGAAGTTAATAAAATAGTGAAATGGTAAAACAAATTGTATAAAAACCCAATAAAATCCCTATAGAGTACGGGCCGGTCTGCACATAGTCCAGCCCACCTTTTCTATCTTTCACTGGGCTCTATCACCAACACTCCAACTTTTTATTTTCTTAAAAAAAAATTGCATGCAAAATCAGCTATAATTAATTATTTAGTTTTTATAAAGAAAATTAATAACATTGTTTAACATGTATAAATAACAAATTAGAGACAAAATAGAGATGTTTCCTTGTCATAGTTATACATTAAATTTTTATAGTATTGAAAATTTTAAAATATAAATTGATACTTTAGATAACATTCTCTAAAAAAGAACACTGTAGAGTGTTGAATTAGTTTGGCAGAAAATATGTTAATTTACTAAACACATTACAATGTGAGGACAGCATGCGTGCATAGATAATTTGTTCTTTACTTCCATTTTTAAAAACAGTTTACAAAGGAAAGGAGGAACGAAGCAGTATATCTCCAATCCAATGAAATTGCTTGGTTTTGGCTTTCTATGTCTCATATTTAATTTGATGATAATGATTGTGAAGTCAAAGTAATGTTTCTTTGAAAAAAAAAAAAAAAAAAACAGGGAGCATTATTGATTGTGGAACAAATAATTGTGAATGAGGCATGAAAATGGAAAAGTGATTCAGCAAAATGCACCATATTACGTGCCGTGCTTCTCCCTACACATCGCTTTTAATTGGATTGTAGTGTCTCCAACTCCACCATCTCACTCACCATTCCCTTTCTCACACGTACTTTTACTTCGTAAGGGTATGTTTTTTAGTCAAGTCAAGCCACATTCCATAATTCACCACCCAATTAAATTTGTTTTTTTCTTTTAAAGTAAATCAAAATCTATTAGATATAATTTTATTTATATCATGAGTGTTTTGGTTGATAATATTATTATGATAAATTTTATACAAATTAAATTTATATTTTTTATAAACTTTTTTTTAAAGATCGAGGTAAATTTAATTTTGAAAGAACGATAAAGTTTTTTAATAAACAATACCATTGAGTTTTTTTTTTTTTTTTTAAATGGTGCAAGCGGTGAAATTGATCTTGACATGTTGACCGTGTAATGTTGTTTGTTTCAAACGAAAGCCACAAATTTAGACGAAAAGGGGTGGTGGATTGGTGACACTTGTGCACTAAGCAATGTTGAACAATTGTCATGTGGCCCACTATCCACATGTAGTGCCACTAATTTTAATGGCAGGACCTTTAAGAAAGCCACCATTTTGTTCCTTTGGTTTGTGGATTTTGACCTCTGCAGTTTTACAGAACTGCATGATTGGATTTTAATGGTTGGATTTGAACTTCACATCATCAGATTTTTTTTCATAACTGTAGAAGACTGGGAACATTATTTGGTATTGGTATGATCTTCACGTCATCTTATATGATTAGTATTTATTAAGAACACAAATAATTTTAGTAAAAACAACTTTATATATATATATATATATATATATATATATATATATATATATATATATATATATATATATATATAATAAACAATCAAAGTTCAAATTTTATCCAGAGATGTTTCATCTTTCAGTATATAATGATCGTGTCACGCGTATGATTATTTTCAATATGTGAATTTTTTTAAAATATTGTTACTAAATCTAAGTAGGTTGAATAATGTTCTAAATTATTGTAATTGACGATTAAATTGATTAAATAGTTAAATAATTAAAGAAAAAGTATATTTATATTATTTTTTATTTATCTTTGATCATTCTATTTTTAAATGAAATAATTTAGTTTTCTAATTTTAAAAGTTTTTATTCCTAATTTAACATTCATTAATAACTTTTACTGTGATAAAATTGATAGAAAAATTAAGTTCATATATTTTGTGATTTAAACTTCTTTATACTTAAATTTAATATATCATAAAAAAAAACTAAATTCACAATTTTTTGAAGTTTACATACTAATTACTTAATTTTTAAAATACAACAGGCAAATGAAGGTAAACAAATATATAAAATGAAATAAGTCTTTACCAAAATGTATATTAGTTGATTCCGGATAAATCCCTGGAATAGTTCTTCCACTAAGCCCACTAGTCCACTTTCACATAAGATAAGAGTACTTATACCTTCTACATGTAATAATATTCAATTTGTTCCAACCAATTAGGGTTTTCTATTAACCCATCCATTTTAATGTTAAGTACAGTATTTTATCTACAAAATTTATAACTTAAAAGTAAAAATAAAAAACAAAAAACAATAGATATAATAGATCATGCTTTCCGCAAAGAATACGTGGCTTGAAACATCCATTGCAGATTCACACGTGAAGAAGATAATGAACAGTGCTTCAGAACGAAAAACAGAATAAGATGGGAAGGAGAAAAAGAAGAAATAAAAGACGGGAAAAGTTTATTTTCTTGTATATTAATCAATGAAACATAATAGTTATATATATAGAGTTGAAACAAAGCACAAAACAGAAAAATAAAAGACTCACGCTTAAGAAAGAACAAAGGCGGGCTAAGTGTTTTGACACAGAAAACTACATGCAAACCATGTAGTATGGATGTCCAATTTTCAACAACCCCCCTCAAGCTAGGAATATATATTACTCATTCCTAGCTTGCCACTTAAATGTTTAAATAAAGTAGAAGGAAGCGTTTTTGTAAGGATGTCAGCTAACTGCATGATGGAGGAAACGAGGAGAATTTTAACCGTTCCAGCGCAAACCTTCTCACGAATGATATGACAATCTATATCAATATGCTTGGTCTTTTCATGGAAAACTTGATTTGAAGCAATCTAGATTGCAGATTGACTATTACAATAAATCAGTGCTGACTTGGAATAATTAACCTTCAAATCATTCAAGAGATAAGTAATCCACTGAATTTAGCATACAGTAGAAGCCAATGCTCTATACTCAGCCTCTGTCGAGCTTCTGGAAACAGTGGGTTGTTTCTTAGACTTCCAAGATAAGGGAGAATTACCTAAATATGTTATATACCCACTAATAAATATTCTGGTTTCTGGACAATTGGCCCAATCGGAATCACTGTAAGCTTTAATCCGTAATCGTTGTTGACAGTGAAAAAATATCATTTTACTAGGAGTACCTTTCAAATACTGTAGAATACGCATGGCTTTCTGATGATGATCCATAGTTGGAGCAGCAACGAACTAACTGAGATGATGCACAACATGAGTGATATCAGGCCTAGTGTTAGTGAGATAAATCAACCTTTTTATAAGTCTTCTGAAAGCAGCAATGTCAATTAACAGACACTCATTATTGTTGGAAGGTTTATCATTGGGAACCATGGGAGTATAAACAGGAGCACATGAACTCATTCCCATTTCTTCTAAGAGATCGAGAGCATACTGTCTTTACGATAGATGAATACCGGTCGAGTTCCTTGCGACTTCAATACCTAAGAAGTATGTTAAGTTTTCAATATTTTCGATCTTAAATTCCTTGTTCAGCAAATCTGTAATTCTTTCAATCTCAGAAACATTATTACCCGTAAGTATAATATCATCTACGTATACAAGAATCATAGTTTAATCATTTTCATCACATTTCAGAAACAAGGAATGATCTGCATTAGAGTGAATATATCCATGTAATAACAAGAAGCTGGATAATTTTTCATACCATTGCCTACTTGTCTGTTTTAAACCATAAAGAGATTTGTGCAACTTACACACTTTTCCTGGTGAGATTCTCGTGATCCCAGGTGGTGCTTCCATAAACACTTCCTCATGCAAGTCTCCGTGTAAGAAAGTGTTGCTGACGTCCAATTGTCTTAATTCCCATCCATTTGCAGTGACTACAGCTAATAGGGTTCTAACCATGGTTAACTTAGCTACAGGTGAGAAAGTGTCGAGGAAATCAAGGCCCTTCAACTGTGTGTAGCCTTTGACAACTAATCTCGCCTTGTACCTATCAACAGTTCCATCAGTCTTATACTTGATTTTGAAGACCCACTTACACCCTATAGGAGTCTTATTCAATGGAAGGGAGGTAATCGTCCAAGTCTTGTTATTTTGCAAGGCTTCAATCTCAGATCTCATAGCAGTTCTCCAGCATTCATGTTGGCAAGCTTCCTGATATGTCCTTGGTTCCTTTTGAGCGTCAATAGAGAGAATAAAATGTTTGAACCCTTCTGATAACCTGCTATAAGACATATATTTTTCAATTTCGTATTTGCTTTGAAGATGATTCTTAGGATTTATATGATTAATGGTAACATAATAGTCTTGCAAATGACCAAGTTGTTGTTTCATCCTATATGATTTTCTAGGAAGATTCAATTTATTGTCAACTTTATCAGACAATTCATGGTCACTGTAAGCAGTATCATCTAATTCATCGTTGTTGTTTTCAATTTCATTAGATGGTTCAATTTCATTGTGAGTGATATCACCTATATTACATGATTTCGAAACATTATTATCATACTCAGGTAATGTTACATCATCATGGATTCTATTAACAACATTATTGGGCAATGAGAGACAATTACCTTCATTCTCATAGTTCATATTCTTACTATAGGAGAATATATTTTTGAAAAATACCACATTTTTTGAAACAATTATTTTGTGGGTGAAAATATCAAACACTAAATATCCCTTTGTGTTATTTTGAAATCCAAGGACTGGCTCTAGGATCCAGTTTCTTCCTTTGGGCAGTTAGAGTATTAGCATAATATAAACATCCAAATATGTGCAAATTACTGATATTACAATTTTTACCATTCAATTTTTCGAAGGGAGAAGAATAATTGAGTAAGGGTGTAGGGATACAATTTATTAAATGTACCGCTTGTAAAGCTACATAGCACCACAATTTTCGGGGAAGATTGGATTGGAAAAGAAGAGCACGCGTGACATTGAGGATATGCTGGTGCTTTCTTTCAGTTATCCCATTCTGCTCGGGTGTTTCTATGCAAGAGGTCTAATGGATGATACCTTTTCATTGAAGAAGTCTGGCATAATGAATTCTAACCCATTATCGGACATTATACATTTTATAGTTTTTTGGAACTAGTTCTCGACATAGATAATGAATTTCCTAACATAATCACGAGCCTCAAATTTCAATTTCATAGGATATATCCATGTAAATTTACTGTAATCATCAACGATGGTAAGGAAATACTTGTTTCCTAGCATAGAAACATCAGCACAAGGCCCCCATATATCACCATGTATGAGATCAAAAGTAGCATTTATACGAGAAAGGCTTATAGGGAAGGGAAGTTTTCTTTGTTTAGCAGACTGACATGCATCACATACAAAATCTTTATTGGTATTAATGTAAAGAATTTTTGTTTCAAGATGTTAAAACGTTTGAAGGATAAATGTCCTAATCTTGCATGTCAAATGTCTAGATTCCTGGAAACATGATTATTCAAGATATTGAATGAATTTGTAAAGCATTGTTTTTCAACACTCAATCTTAGTATAAAGTCCATTCCTTATCTCAACTGAACCAATCTTCGCGTTGTTCTTGCTGTCCTGTATAAAACAATAATTTGAATGAAAAAAATGGTTGTAATCGTTATCAGTAGCAAGCTTCGAAATGGATATGCTATTGTATGAGAAGCCAGGAATATAGAGTATGTTTGAAAAAACTATTCTATCATTTAATTTCACTATATGAGTGGCATAAGTGCACTTCCCATTAGGAAGATTAACCATAACAAATTTGATTTGCTTTTGGTAAAGAAAATTGGATAAGGAACAAGATACATGATCCGTGGCACCAGAGTCAAGTATCCAAGGACTAGATTTACCATTGATATTATTAATAGTTGGATGGATATTACCTTCATTTTTGCTTAACATGTTTTGTGAAGTCAGGGAGCATATAGTAGGTTGGGCTATGGATGCATCTGTTTTGATTCCTGATTGTTGAATTAATGTCACTAGAGCTTGATATTGTGGCTAAGACAGTCTCACTTCTTTATTATCAAGGGATTCTTCTTTCGGTGCCTCAATATGATTAATGGTGTTCTTGGTGTTCGAGAATTTATGTCCTAGTGGGTAGCCATGTTTCTTGTAGCAAATATCTATAGTGTGTCCAATTCTCCCACAATGTGTGCATATTTTCTTATTCTTTCCGTTCTTGGTATTTTGGTTATTAGGAAAACCATGCTTCTTATAACACACAACTTCTATATGTCCAGTGCGTCCGCAAATCTGCAATTGTTTGAACTAATGCTGTTAATTCTAGAATCAAGATTCGAAGTAAGATTATTACCTAATAATTGTCTTTCTTGCTACACAACGTAAGAGAATATCTTGGACAAGGGAGGAATGGGATCCATGAGAAGGACATGGGGCTTAATATTTGCATATTGTTCATTTAAGCCTTTGAGGAATTGCATTGCTTGGTCTTCCCTTTTTCTCTGAGCAATGATGTTGAAGGCAGCGCAAGAACATTTAATACCACAAACGCATATGGGATCGGGTATGAAATTATCAATTTCATCCCATATAACTCTAAGTTTTGTGAAGAACTCGATAATTGAAAGATCTCCTTGATTAAGCATTGATGCATCCATCTGCAAGTCTGAAATGTGAAGCATATTTCCCTGAAAGTATCGAGACCTTAGATCGACCCAAATTTCTTCAGCCTTATCCATCCATAATATACTTTGTCGAATGAACGGGGATACAGAATGCACAATCCAAGAAACAACCATATTGTTACCTCTTCCATGCAAGATAAGACGGGTCATTCTTGTTAGGTTCCGATGCAGTTCCGTCCACAAATTTCAGTTTGTTTTTCGCACTTAATGCTGTTATCATTGAACGACACCAAGAATGATAGTTATTCGTATAAAAAACGGGAGAAACAAGACTAGTAGCAGGATTTTCACTGGGATGTATGTACAGGTAATCTTCCATAATTGCAATTTGACGAACGACTTCTTCTTTTTTCTTCCATCAAACAAGAAACAGTGCAAGAGAGGAAATGAAGAGGATTAGAGTACACAGCAGAACTCTTCAAATGAAGAGCTCTGATACCATATCAGAGATCATGCTTTCCGCAAATAATACGTGCCTTGAAGCATCCATTGCAAATTCACGCGTGAAGAAGATAGTGAACAGTGCTTGGGAACGAAAAACAGAGCAAGATGGGAAATAGAAAAAGAAATAAAAAATGGAGAAACATTTATTTTCTTGTATATTAATCAATGAAACAGAAGAGCTATATATAGAGTTGAAACAAAACACAAAACATAAAAATAAAATATCCACGCTTAAGCAAAAATAAAGATGCACTAAGTGCTGTGATACAGAAAACTACATACAAACCATGCATTACGAATGTCCGATTTTCAACAATAGAAACAATTTTGGTTACATATCATTTGAAGTTTTTACCATACACACAAAAGCTAAGAGCTATTGTTTGGGATGAAAAAGTAAGTTAATTATCTATTTTGGTCTATTCTTTTGTTAAATAAAAGAATTGTTACGGGATGAATCGACTTACACAAAGTTTGCGACTTGAATATCTTCATCCTCTCTTATAAATATGAGTTTGTTGATTAGGGAGGTCAACTTGTATAATAATTTTAAGAAAAAGTTGTTATTAATAGATATACTATTTGTCATTTTTTAGAATTTTAATTCATAAAAATATAGTAATGATTTTTTAAAAAGAAAATATAATTATTATAAATTTTAGTTGTTTTTTTTATTTATTCAAATGAATTTAGTTTATGACTTCATAATTTTTGTATTTATTTTTTATATTTATTTTAAATAATTAAATACGAGATTTATATGACAATTATCTCATCACAATTGATTTTAAATCAAATTAAAAAAAAAAAAAAAAAAAAAAGTATCTGAGTTACCTCCTATCTTGCGCGAGCTTCACTTTATGTAGAGTGGGCTTAAGTGGGTTGTGACTTAAAAGTATTTAAGTGTCCCATTTTTTTTTATAATAATTTTGTAAGCTTGTCCGTGCAACCTGTCCTAGATTATCATTCATACTTGTAGTACATTTTTTTACTTTATTGGGTTTTCTAAATTTATTAATTATAATGTTATTGTAAATGTAACATATATTTCATAATTTTTTAAAAATATAAATTGGGTCAATTTAAATATATATATATATATATATATTTATTTATTTATTTAGTATTGAACTATATTCAATCGATTTTGCCAAAGAAAAATAAAACCTAAAGTTAATGAAGTATGAAAATTAAAGAGTAACAAGATGTTGTTGATCCGAATAGTACTATTTTGATATTTCTTAAACAAGTGTAGGTTCAAATATTTTAAACAATAAAGAAATTAAATCAAAAGTTAACCTAGACCACAAACACTCTACAACTTTTGAGATGAATGATGCAAAAAATTAGGCCAAGATACAGAGAGATTTCATTTATTTAAATAAAATTACAGAAAAAAAAATGAAACTTTGTTTATGATTATCAAACCAAAAGGAATATACTTCACACACTAAATTAAATATATTATCTTGATTATGATGATCTGAGCATGTAATGATCTTCCAACTTGAGCTACATATACTATTGCTATCTTTTTGTTCTGTTTCTTCCCTTAATTATCATATTCATGAAATAAAGCTCCACTCATAACTTACAAATATTTGTTTAAAAGGAAGAGAGATTTGGCCATTAAAAAAAAAAAAATGACACGTGAAGTTGTGTTTGGCAAGATGAGTACATGAAGTGAGGATGTTTCCTTAGTGCAGGCAGGGGAGCAAATAAGAATTGAAATAGTAAACATTTATATTATGTTATGTTGGATTTTAAGAGACCATTCCAAACTCAACTTATCAGTTTTTTTTATAAGTTATATCAACTTTAAAGGCAACATCACTTATCATGTTTTTCTATTTTTTTATCAGTTTAAATAAGTTCCACTTATTTATCTTATTATCATGTTTAATCAATATTTTTTACGTCACACATAATTAAATTATGTGAAATCTTTTAGGTAGAAAAACAATACCTCTGTGTACTAAAAATTATAATTATAAAATAATTTTAAGCTATGTAATAATTTCTTCGACCAAAACTTGTCCTGACAATTTAATATATTAAATATATTGGTTAAAAATAGTATTATATTCTTTTAAATAATTGATTGACTCATATCAATCACCTCAAATACCAAATAAATTTAATCATAACCTTGATGCACTTCATTAATAAAAACATCGTAAACGTTTATGATTGACAAATTATTTACGAACACGGTATATAAGAGTGTCCTGATTCACTTTGGTTTTATTTTTTAAAAATAATAATCTAAGTTAAACATAAAAATTAAATCTATTTTCATTTTATTCGATTTTAATTAGTATAAAATCTGGAATAAAGCAAAATTAATGTTTTCTGATTCTTTTTACAATATTTTTTTTATTATGCTTTTCTATTTTTTAGATTAACTTTTATTATATTTTTAATAAATTTGAATTTGAAACACCATAATCAACCTTAGCTAAAGTTAAAAGTTATAGAATAATAGAATAGATAAAAGTATAAACATAATTGAAGTGAGGAAGGAAAAATGTCCACTAAACATATACGAAAGATAGTGGATTGCTAAGTGAAGTCCACTGCAACCAGTTTTTGCAATCATGATACCATTTATTATTATTATTATTATCCTTTTCTCAACTTTTACTAATTCTTCCGTTAAATATGATTTTTCATGAATCACGTTTATAGAATTAACTTCAAATTAGTTGAAATTAGTCATATTTATCAAAAATTATTTAATAAAAGTGTTTTGAAAAATTATTTAATCAAAATATTTGGATATATTAATGAATCTCACTATACTTAAAAATCAAAATTAATAATAATTTATATTAACAATTTATATATATATTTTCTTAAAATATTAAAATTATGATAAATAAGAATTTTAAAACAAATAATATCTTAAACGAAAAAATTAATCTAATGATATTATTATAATAAACCTAAAATTGTGTTAATATTTTTTTAAAGATAATAAAATATCATAATAAATAGTGTGAAGTGTGAAGAGGTAAAGTAGGGTTGGTATCAATTTAAAGGTCGAAGAATATAATAATCTAAATATTTATTTAAGTAGCTTGCTTATATATATATATATATATATATATATATATATATATATATATATATATATATATATATATGTTAGGATCGAGCGCTTATCACTAGGCCAAAAGCTATAGCCATTAGTCGAGCGCAACTCTTTTTACTTTAACGTACCTGCGCCACGATTCAATCGTGACTCGGCCACTTGACCTTCGTCACAGGACAATTGATGCTACCTGCAACAATCTCCCCTCGACGAATTGTCCTATAAGGTATCCCACTCTTGGATTGTGACTTGGCCCACGGCCTCCGCCACGGGACAATTGTGCAACCTGCAACAATCTCCCCCTCAACAATTGCCCACCAGGAATCGAACTCGTGACCTTGGCTCGATACCAATTGTTAGGATCGAGCGCTACCACTAGGCCAAAAGCTATAGCCATTAGTCGAAGCGCAACTCTTTTTACTTTAATGACTAAGCGCCACGATTCAATTGTGACTCTGCCACCTGACCTTCGTCACGGGACAATTGATGCTACCTGCAACAATCTCCCCTCAAGCAATTGTCCTACAAGGTATCCCACTCTTGGATTGTGACTTGGCCCACAGCCTACTGCCATCGGACAATTGTGCAACCTCGCAACAATATATATATATATATTAAAAAGTTTTGCTTCGTATTAATCCCGCTTAATAAATAAAGCACAACCAACATTAATAATACTAGAACGATTCAATTTTAAGTACAACACATTAATAACTTGTATTATGAAACTATAAATAATTATTTAAAATTATGAATTTGAATAAAAGTATTTTACAAATACTAAAACATAAATTTACTCATTTTAATAGAACTAAAAACAACAATTTTAAATTTTAAAAGATATTTTTCATTAAAAGAATTTAAAAGTCGTTATTTTGAAAAACTAAAAATATATTCAAAAATATACTTTTTATTTGATATAAGTTTAAGACTTATATTTATTTTTGTTTTTTTTTTTAAGTTTTAGATTGAATTTGAATTACTAAAGTAAAGATCAGAGAAGAATTTGAAATATTCTTTAATTTTGCAGTATCAGATCTGACAAACTTGAACCAACTCGTTTTTATGAGTTGGATGGGTTGATTTGAGTTTGATGATTTTTTTCAGAATAAAACTAAGCTTATTTTGAAAAAAATTGATAACATTGAATTCTAATTTAAAACTGAATCAAATTTCGTAGGTGAAGCTTCAAAGATTAATTTTAGAAACCAAAAAGTTAGATATGTGGACAGAGGGACAACTGAGAGATGTGGAGGCGTGTCTCTTAGATTGTGTGAAAGGACAAAAATAGAATATATATAAATAAAATGTTTAATAAAACATTATATATATAATATTTGAATATAGTTTAATAAAAGGGGATATGTTGCTTAATAAATTAAAATGTTTCAAAGAATAAGAATAACAATAAATATATTTAAAACCTAAGTTATATGAAGGTCATTTATCAATGTTATAAATATTGTCTTTGCATGCATGTTGGTTGAAATTAAAAAAATAAATAAAATCTGAAGTCAAAATTGTTAGTGAAACTAATAATAATTATGATCATAATTTTGATTTTAACGATCAAACATAAACATTATCATATATTCATAAACATGTTTTAAAATGAATGTGAAAACGTACTTGAATTAGCCATAATAATGATATCTTTGTAGAGTACTATTAATCTTATGGTCTTCCACATGAAAAACAACTGTATTTCCCTCTAGATTTTATCTCTTAATGGGGATAAAAAGAAAGGAATAGGACTGAGACTTACGTTCTGTGTGTGCTCTCAGAAGGGGACCATGACCCTTTAAATAAACAGAATTAGGTTAATTACTTAAGTTCACTAGTACAGAAATCACTTTTAACATCGGTCTTTCCACATCGGTTCTTTAAGAACCGATGTAGAAAGTGGATTCAAGACTTTCTACATCGGTTCCCAGATGAACCGATGTAGAAAACACTTTCTACATCGGTTCCCAGATGAACCGATGTAGAAAATACTTTCTACATCGGTTCTCAGATGAACCGATGTAGAAAGTCATTTTATAAAATTAAGAGAACTGCCACTGGCAAGATTCGAACCCAGTACCTTAGAGTTGAAGGCTGATACTCCAACCACTAAGCTACTAGGATTTTCTCGATAAATGTATATCCATGTAAATATATAAATATAAAATATATAAATACAAATACAAATATATTTATATATTTATATGTTGGATGTGAGAGCGCGCTCGAGAGTGAAAGTGTGTGTCAAGTGGGTTTTCAAAATTTGATGTCAAATTTGTGAGCGAGTCTCTTTATATGAATTTGTAATTTAATGATAGAATATAATCTTTATAATTTATTTATAATAATATAGCATATAATCTTTATACACTACTAGAAAAATGGTTAATAGTGACCGAAATTAGTGACCGAAAAATTCAGTTTAATATATTTATAAAAAAATTAAAATTATTTTAATTACTGAATTGATATTTTAAATTTATATTAATATTTTGGATAATTTAATAGTTAGATATATATTTTAAGTTTATATTAGTTATTTTTATATAAATTGTAAAGATTAAGTAAATTTATTTTAAAATTTAATTAAACATAATAATATAATATACTATTAACCATATTATTAGTTAGAAATTAATTTTAAGTTTTATCATATTTATTTGAAAAATATTTTTTAAAAATTTAAAATAATTAATTAAAATAAAGAAATTTAATTTAATAAATGTGTTAATATTATTAGTTATTAGAAAATTAAATTTATAATAATAATAATTATATAAAATTATAGAATTAATAAATGTTTCGCTTGAGCGAAAATCCCTCGCTCGAGCGAAACGCCCCCTGCACAAAATATGATCGGTCATAATTGCATTCTGATCGATCATAATTGAACGATATCATAGCGGTTCCAGGTTAACCGCTATCTAAGTGAGTTTTTAAAAGCGGTTCCTGTGTAACCGCTATCTAAAATGTCTTTCGCTTGAGCGACAGTCTTATCGCTCGAGCGAAACGCCCCCTGCACAAAATTGGCATTCTCGGGTTGTGTTTCGCTTGAGCGACAATCGTCTCGCTCGAGCGAAACGCCCCCTGCACAAAATTATGATCGGTCATAATTGCATTTTGATCGATCATAATTGAACGATATCATAGCGGTTCTAGGTTAAGCGCTATCTAAGTGAGCTTTTAAAGCGGTTCCTGTGTAACCGCTATCTAAAATGTCTTTCGCTTGAGCGACAGTCTTCTCGCTCGAGCGAAACGCCCCTGCACAAAATTGGCATTCTCGGGTTGTGTTTCGCTTAAGCGACAATCCTATCGCTCGAGCGAAACGCCCCCTGCACATATAAAAATATAAATATATAAATATATTAATATATAAATATATCAATATATAAATATATATAAATATATATATATATATATATATACAAATATATCAATATATCAATATTATCCCCTCATATATTAATATATCAATATTATCCCTTCATATATCGGTCACTGAATCGGTCACTAATATCAGTGACCAAGGAAATAGTGATCGATTCCAGTTGGTCACTGATTCGGTCACTGAATCGGTCACTGATTCGGTCACTAATTCGGTCAATGAATCGGTCACTGAATCTGGTCACTAAAATATATTTTAATTCCTCACATCCAACATATAAAATATATAAATATATTTGTATTTGTATTTATATATTTTATATTTATATATTTTATATTTATATATTTACATGGATATACATTTTTATTTGTATATAAATATAATTTATGTATAAGTTATTATCAGAAAATCCTAATAGCTTAGTGGTTGGAGTATCAGCCTCAGACTCTAAGGTACTTGGGTTCGAATCTTGCTAGTGACAATTCTCTTAATCTGATAATAAATCAAATTTCTAAAAAATATAAATAATATAATAAATAATAAAAATATAATATAAAAGGGAGAGGAGACCTCTAGATCAATAGATAGGGTAATTGGAGAGGGGTTATGAATAAATAAAATAAATAAAATAAATAAAATATATAAAAATATTAGACTTTCTACATTCGGTTCCTTAGGAACCGATGTAGAAAGTGGAAAGTCACACTTTCTACATCGGTTCCTTAGGAACCGATGTAGAAAGTGTGACTTTCTACATCGGCTGTATCTACATCGGTTCTAGAACCGATGTTAAAAGTCCCTGGGAACCGATGTTAAAAGCCTGTTTTGTACTAGTGGTTTTAATATTTCTAATTTGGCCCCTCATCAAATTAGAAATTACTTTATGGTCTCTACACAATTTTATTTTTTATGACATATGTTTTTAGCCAAAACTTTAATTTAGTCAGATCACTTTATTATTTGGCTTAATAAATAATGACCTTAACACATTTAAATTATGTATCATATATATACATAACCCAAAATTTACCAACAATCTCCCACTGGTCACAAATATATATATCCTTACAACCTTATAAATGTGTTAGACTTTATGAACTCAAAATTGCCATTATATTTCTTTAGCATACTCCAAAAGTCTCGTTCATTGATCATATCAGGATATAGAACCAAACCAGTTTTTCATTACATCATCGCAACTAAAACCAACAATGATTACTCATCTTGACAAAATAAAATGACATGGATTCATCATGAAATGTGTAGCATAAAAAATTACGTGCATGTGATTTGTACACGTCTATTTTCAACTGGTTCAAACTTTAACTTATCGAGATCGATATAATAACCTTAATGTACAAATGTAATGAATGAACGAAAAATCGTATATTTATAGATAACCAAATATGTCCAAAAATTAATGTATACATACATGAAATTAAACATAGAACATAAAATATATGAAAATGACTAACTTCCACTAAACTACAAATTCCTCAAACTGTAAAACACCTATGTGAGCAACATGCTCATGAAAGACCTTAGGCAGAAGTCCTTTAGTTAGAGGATCTACTATCATGGAGTTTGTCCCTAAGTGTTTTATGAAAATCTGTTCACTTTGTACTCTTTCCTTTACAACTAGGAATTTAATGTCGATGTGCTTTGACTTAAGTGGTATTTCAACGTCTTTCACAATTTACAACCCTGTGACAAAATTTCTCTGCCATATTCCATTATTTGATGTCTCATAGCATGCTACAAATTTTACTGCCATAGTGAATGAAGCTGTAAGGGTTTGCTTGATACTGTGCCAAGAAACCGCACCACCTGCCAACATGAAGGTGTAACCTGAAGTGGATTTCAAACTATCTTAACATCCTGCAAAGTCCGAGTCAGAAAACCCAGCGATCTCCAACTGGTCGGACCTCCTATATGTGAGCATATAATATTTTGTTCTCTTTAAATATCTCATGACCCTTTTTTCTACTTTCCAATGGTCCATTCCTGGATTGCTTAAATATCTGCCTAGAATCCCAACTATGTATGTTATGTCTGGACGCGACATACTTGGACATACATCAAACTCTCTACAGCTGATGCATAAGGAATCTTCTGCATTTCCTCAATTTCCAAATTCCCCTTTGGACACTGATTGAGACTAAACTTGTCTCCCTTAGCAACTGGAGTATCCCCGGATTTACATTCATGCATGCCAAACCTTTTAAGAATTTTTTCGAAATAGCTCCTTTGTGATAATCCTAAAATACCCCGAGATCGATCTCGGTGTATCTGAATTCCTAATACAAAAAAGGCATCACCAAGATCTTTCATTTCGAAATTCTTTGATAAAAATTTCTTGATTTCGTGCAATATGTCTATATCATTAGTGACAAGTAGAATGTCATCAACATACAAGATCAGGAAAATATATTTGCTCCCCTTAAACTTGTGATATACACAATCATCAACAATATTCATCTCGAAGCCAAATAAGAGAATTACTTGATGAAATTTATAGTATCATTGACGAGATGCTTGTTTTAGTCCACAAATGGATTTTGTCAGTTTGTAAAACATATTCTTTGGATCTCCTTGTACAAAATTTTCTTGTTGTATCATATAAATTGTCTCATCAATGTTGTCATTGAGAAACATTGTCTTGACATTCATTTGATGAAGCTCCAAATTATAATGTGCTACAAGAGTCATGGTTGTCCTAAAGGAGTCTTTCAATGAAACTGAAGAGAAAGTCTCTTTAAAGTCAATCCCTTCCTTTTGGGTATAGTCCTTAGCTACCCAACGAGCCTTATACCTTTTCACATTACCTTTAGAATCCCGTTTGGTCTTAAATATTCACTTGCAACCAATGAGTTTCATACCTTCTGGTAATGGGACAAGTTCCCAAACCTTGTTGTCTTGCATGGATTTATACTCCTCCTTCATTGCTTCAATCCACTTTTCAGAGTTAGAACCTTGCATGACTTGACGGAAGTTAATTGGGTTATCTTCCATCATACCATTTTTTTCCTCATGTTCCTCAAGAAAATTCCATGTAATAATCTGAAATAGCATTTCTTCTTTCTCTAGTGGATCTTCGCAAAGATATTGGCTCATGATGCACAGGTTCTTGAGAATCTTGAGTTTGTTCTTCATGAACAACCAAATCATCTTGAGTAAGGTGTTCATTAACAATGTCTTGTGGAGATTCCGAACTTATTTTATCAAAAGTAACTGTATGAATCGGTTTTGGAATTGTTATCGATTCTTCCTTCAAGACAAAATTTCTAATTTTATTCTTCCCTCAAACTCAATATCCTCGAAGAACATATTAGTTCCCGTCTCAAAAATTGTCTTTAATATGAGATCATAAAATTTATATCCCCTGGATCTTTCAGCATAACCAATAAAATAACTACTTAATGTTTGGGAGTCAAATTTCTTTTCATTTGGCTTATAAGGCCTTGTCTCAGCTGGACAACCTCACACGTAGAAATGTTTCATACTAGGTTGTCGCTCAGTCCAAAACTCATAAGGTGTTTTGGTAGTTGCTTTAGTTGGTACTCTATTTAGAATATAAGTTGTCGTCTTTAGTGTCTCTCCCCAGAATGACTCCGGTAAGGTGGAATGACAAATCATACTTCTGACCATATCTTTAAGAGTCTAGTTTCGTCTTTCAACTACACCATTCATACTAGGGGATCCCGACATGGTATACTTTGGGACAATTCCACACTCCTCTAGGTACCTGGCAAAAGGTCTTGGATGTTGTTCACCTGACCCGTCAAATCTGCCATAGTACTCACCACTATAGTCGGACCTGACATACTTAATTCTTTTGTTGAGTTGATTTTCAACTTCAGCTTTAAATGTTTTGAACACGTCTAGAGATTGTGATTTTTCATGTATAAGGAATAAGTATACATATCGTGAGTAATCGTCTATGAATGATATAAAGTATTGTTGATCATTATACGAAGGTGTAGGAAATGACCCACAAATATCCGTATGTATCAACTCTAAGATGTCTATAACTCTATATGCACTTAATCTCTTCACTATGGTCTGTTTGCCCTTAATACATTCAACACAAATATCAAAGTTTGTGAAGTCAATAGATTCTAAGATTCCATTTGACACAAATCGTTCAACTCTATTTTTAGAGATATGACCTAAGCGCATGTGCCATAATGCTCCTGAGTGAGTATCGTCGATTTTACGTTTAGTACCCCATAATTCTGTATTAAGGGTTTCATTATAGGTGGTCACAGTATCAAGTAAATATAGTTTATTATAAGGCAAAAGTAAACAAATTCCAACAATATTTGAATTAAAATACAAATTGAATTCATTGTTTCCAAATGAACAAGAATAACCTAATTTGTCCAAATAAGAAACTGAAATTAAATTTTGTCTAAATGACGACACAATAAAAGTATCTTTCAAATCCAAATAGAAACCAATACCTAATAATAATTTAAAATGCCCTATAGCTTCCACCTCTACCGATTTGCCATTTTCAACATATATCCATCTTTCAGAATCAATTGGCTTCTGGTAACTTAGACAACCCTTCATAGAAACACTGATGTTAGTAGTTGCACCTGAGTCTAACCACCAAGTGTTACTAGGTACTGACGCTAAATTGATTTCAGAACAGACCAAAGTAGGAAACATACTTTTGAGGATCGAAACAGAATTCAAATTGGCAGATACAGAAGCAATTGTAGCTAAATTAAGAACAAAAGAAACAAACTAATTATTTTTACATTATAAAAATAATTAATTATAAATATTCAAATAATGGTTTAACCTATCTCAAGACACCTAATGCACCATTAATATGAAGTCTTTGGATATTAACATTAACTGTTAGGGGTATCTTGTTATAATGGTCAAACACTAATAATAAGGCATGTCTGATAACAAACCTATCTTTTGATTGATTTTATTATCAACATGCAAAACCTTATAATTATCATGTGTTTACCATCATAGGTGTGTATGCAACTCGACCAAATATTAATCTTCCTTTGGCCGATTAATACTCGTATTGAATATACACAAACACTAATATTCAATATTTTTTCACTGAACTATCCAATTTAAGAGAGATTACTTTGGTGACTTTTTGACCCAATTTGTTTAAAAAAATATTAAACTACTAAAAATTAAATATATTGATTATATAACAAAACCAAAATTATATAATTATTTATTTATATTGAATATAGTGATTATATAACAAAATCACAATTTTCCAACATGATCACCTCGGTGCCACCCACGTACTTCCCTTGCACGAACACCTGAGGTAGCGCCACGTGACGCTCGTCCAGCACGCATTGCAGCTCCTCCTTGTAAGCAATGTCCATGGACACGTCCTTCTCGTCCACCCAAACCCTAAACTCCTTCAGGATCATGCGCATCGTGTTGCAGTCCTCGAACGTTCACTGAACCCCGCGCAGGCTCGTTAAATAACCACGATCGACTCCTCCGTCCCGGACAATTGAAATAGTGTCGTCGTCGTGCATAACTCCCAATGCACTTTCAATTTTGATTCTGGGGTCTTCTTCGAGGAGGACTCGAACAAGGTGCATAGTTTCTTCACCATTTTCCCGCGGATTGAGGTTTTCGCCGACTCCACGGATCCATAGGATCGGTTCAGAGAACCGGACCAGTCCAGATTCTGCTAGCTCTGAGGAACGTAGGGTTTCCACGAGGGCTCAGAGTGAATCATGTTCGACCTATTGAAGAACGAAAACCACGACATCTTCGCGAAATTTGACAATCTCCGAGCTCCTTTTCTTGTTCACTTTGATCGGACTTGTGATAAGCGAGTATAAGCATATTGGGGATTTTACCCCCAAAATTCAAAATTAGGTTTAAAAATTGAGAATTTACCAAAAAATTTGAATTTAGGGTTTACGAAAATTAGAGATTATTTTTCACCTAGCGTTCTTGATTATATAAACAAACATAAATAAAGTATGGGTTGCTCTAATATCACTTATTAGTAAAAATAATAATAATTATGATCCTAATTTTGATTATAATGATCATACATAAACATTATCTCATTCTCATAAAAATGTTGTAAACTGAATGTGAAAGCGTACCTGAATTAGCCATAATGATGATATCCTTGTAGAGTACTATTGATCTTATGGTCTTCCACCTGAGCACCTGTATTTCCCTCTAGATTTTCTCTCTTGATAAGGATATAAAGAAAGAAACGCGAATGAGACTTACGTTTTGCGTGTGTGCTATCAGAAGGGGACCATGACCATTTAAATAACCAGAATTAGATTAATTACTTAAGTTTTAGTATTTCTAATTTGACCCCTCATCAAATTATAAATTACTCTATAGTATCTATACAATTTTATTTTTCATGACATATGTATTTAGCCAAAACTTTAATTTAGTCAGATCAGTTTATTATTTGACTTAATAAATAATGACCCTAACACATTTAAATTATGTATCATATATATGCATTACCTAAAATTTGCCAACAAAAATACCACTCTCTCTATATGAACTTGGCATAAGACCACTAAAATGTTTATATATATATAAATGTTTTTAAATTTATCCAGTGAGGAGGTTGTGAAAATATTATCTTATAAAAATAAGCCTTTGTGGTGTTAATTTACAAGAATTTGTTATTTAACATGACATGAGTGGATTACATACTAACTTTGAAGTTTATCTCTTTTTATTTCAAGTTATGAATATTTATTGGCTTTGAAGTTTATCTCTTTTCACTTTAAATTATCAATATTGCTAAATAACTTAGAGATATCAAAATTGAAGAATTTCGTAAATGAATATTCTATTTACACAGAGAACAAATGTAACAAATGAATAGTTCCCAATAATACAATCTATTTTTTCTGGAAAAAAGTTATTGATAAAATTAATATAAGAAAAACCTAATATTTGTACATTTAATTTCTTATTTCGTATTCTTAAATAAATTATTCATATTCATCCTTTTTTTTATTTAACAAATAATGGATAAAAAGAAGAAGAAGAAACATAAATAATGAATAACAAATTGGTTGAGGTTATTTTATGGATCTAGTCATGGTTGTAATGATTGTTTGTCTTAATAAGGAATAAACAAATGAAAGGTTTCCAATAAAAGATGATTGTGAGGAGGAGGAGCACAAAAATATGGAACACATACATACACTCCTATTATTATCATGTCTCAATTTTCTGTAATCAAAATTGTTTGCCACAAACATACTGATTTCAGTTTGACATTTTAATTAAACACTATCGTCTTGTCTTTATCTAATGATTGGGTTGAAATTGCTAATTATTAATAACATCTTAAATTTTAATATTTTAAATAAATCAAATTATTATATTTTTAATAATAGGTTATTAATTGTCTCTAATTAAGTTGGGCTGAAAATTTCAATACAATAAAAGACATACTTATCCATTTAACTAATTTCTTCCTATTTTTAAGGATAAGTTTTAATTCAAACTCAAATAATATATTAATCTAATGAAAACTTTATTTATAACTTTCTAATTATATATTATGATTAATTTATTATTATTGTTCCGATTCATTTACAAGTCTATTTCAAAATAAAATATAGCTTATTTATATATATATATATATATATATATATATATATATATATAAGTCAAGTGATAAAATTTATTTGTTTAAAAAAAATAAAAATTGAGGTGTTTGGATTTTCTACCGAAGGTAATGCGGTTTAGTGGTGTTGGGCCTGTTGGAATGCAATCATGTTGTTTTTATAAAATATAAATGGACTCCAACAATTTTGGGTCGCTACAGTAAAGGGATAGTTGTCAATTAATACGTAAGGATCCACCAAAATTATCCAAGAAAAAAATAATTGTGAATTATTTTTTTCATTATATTCTTCAAGTTTTTTTTTCTTTTTCAATAATGTTTAATTAAATTATGAAATTTAGTATGAAAATATTATATATGTGAAAGTTCATACGTGGCATTTTAACTTCAATTAAAGAGAAATTAATAAATAAAATATAAAATATGTTCTTATAGATTAACACTAACTTTTTGTTTGAAGTTATTTTTTTTAGAATATTGTATCTTCTCGAAGTTTTTGTTCGGATGCATTGGTTAGTAATTTTTCGGATCCGAACAATTGATGGTAAGAAATAGCTACAAAAATATTCCAACACCGAAATTAATAACAGGACAAATCTTTTATAAAAGTGGTAGGAATAAAATTGTATTATTTTTTCATAAAACTTAGTGGTTTTTATAAAAACGTTATAAGGTAATATAACTCAAAATTTCACTATTTAGAACCTTATTACGATGAGAGCTACAGGATGATGACAAATGATTGCTTTTACGAGTGTTTAATACATTTGAAATCAAAATCTTCAATTAAAGCAAGGGAAATCTTGCATCAGTTCATTAATGCGTTCTGTGTTTTTAATACAGTGTTTCTTACACATGTGTTATAAACATCACCATAAAAAAGAACAAAAATAAAAAATTTGGTTCTCATTTATAATTCTAATATGGCTAAAATTATAAAATATTTCCGTAATATTTAACCTGATAATAATGATTATCAATTAAAAAAAATGATAAATATATTTAACAGAATTTTTTTTAACCTGCAGGCATAGGATATAAGATAAAAAAAATTGGATAAAACGTTTGTGCGGACAATCCACGGAGCATATCCTTTTAAAAATATATATTTTCTTATTTTATTTGTTTGTCTATTCGATTATGGTTATGGTTCTATTTTCTCATGCCAAACCCTCTATCTATCCCTTCAGTCTGATTAATCGTTATATAATTCAATTCTTACTATCCTTTCTACCCATTTGAATTTGATGATCCAAGTTTGAAGATGAACTTTTACACAGCATTTCAGTTGCAGTGGCTGCTTCATTGACTTCTTCACCACGTACGCCATGGCCGATGAACACAAATTGTTCTGAGTTCCATAGATGGCAACCATGTTCATGGCGGTTTGAAGCTGAAGAAAAATTGTGGTGAAGAAAGGTTGGTATCAATTACAACTTCAACTATTTCGTTATGTGTAAAGCATAAAAGTGTTCCGCTTTCAAAAGTACAACCCAGCAGGCGGTGGAATATATATATATAAACTTTTCACTGATAGATACAAATATATTTCTATTTATAAATAAAAAATAAAAATATATGCTTCTTTTTAGAGTGTCCTCATAAATTTAATTAAATATATTTTGTTTTTTAGAAATAGATCTCATAAATACATGAATAGATGAGTTTGGTTGGTTATAGAATTTGTTATTATTTGTTCAGGTTTTGCATAGAACATAATCGGTTAAAGCATGTGGGATTCAATTAGAAATTTTCTTTAACTGGATATTAGAAATCCCATGCATTTTCATTTTGTTTCTTTAACTCCCTTCTCTCTCTTCCTTTCTTCAACTTTCCTCTTAAACAGTTGACCAAATTTCATACTATGCCTTCCTTCAATTTTCAATTCATTCACTGCAACCATCTCCGTTCGATGATGTTTCTTTTATAAAAAAAGGAAAAAAAATTGGTGTTAGTAACTTGTAAGTCACACTCACGTAGGTTCATTATCCCACGAGTTTCTCCTTCTTATCTAATCACGTCACTGTGCTTTATTATTTCAAATAAATCTATTTCCTTCGCCACTATACATCACTTCATTCAATAATTTTATGTTAAAATGTTAAACTGAAACATTTTAATTAGTTCCTCATCAATAATACATGTTAAAACTCTAATTACGTTTGACATAAACAAATAAATTGATATATCTACTTATAAATTGTGATTCAACAACTGAATCGACGATATGTAGGTGTGACATGGAATTGAATGGAAAATTTAGATTCATGTTTTTAGAACCGCATCTCATTCTGTAGCATCTTTCAATGTTTTTCATTTATGCCATTGTGCCGTTTCTTTTATTTGTCAAGTCTGTTTTTTTTTTTTTTTTTTTCTTTTTATTAACTTTCTAACGAGGTTTTGTTACGATACACGTCTTTTGAGGCAATACATTTTTTTTTACTGTTACACTTTATTAAATAATTATTAAATCATAAATGAGCTCAACGAATCCTATAAAAGTTTATGATTTGTAAAGAAACAATTGAATGGTTGTTTGTAAAATATACATTTTTAAAACTTTTATGGAAGAGTGATAAAAATATATCTGTTAATAAATTGTCTCTAATATAAAATTAATTTCATAAATAATATATTTTAAATTATTTTTTATTTTTTTTGTTTTTTTCCTATTTCAAATTATTTGTTTTTCTTTTTCTTCTCTCACTTATTCTTATAATTAAAATTATTATATCTAAATTTAATAAAAATATGTTAAAATATTTTTTAAAATCAAAATTAAAACTAAAAATATATCAAAAAAAATTTTAAATTATAATGAAATAAATAATTATTTACAAATTGTAAATAATTAATTTAAAATTATTTAATCATAATCAATTAATTATTTATTTGATTAAGAATTAAAATAATTAATAACAAATTTACTTTAGAATAAATATTTAATTTTTGTTAATAATTATTATATAACAATAATACCTTGAATTTATCATATAATATTTTTTAAATATAATATATTAAATTATAGTATTTATAGATAATATAAATATTATTTTTTTATAAATAATAAAAATTTTATTTTATCAAATTTCAATCTACTATTTTTTTTTAATTAGAAGAATAAGACGTAGTGAGAGAAAAACAAAAGAAGGAGAAAAATAAAATAAAGATATAAATGGAGAAGGAGAAAATAATAATTGTATTATCTAAAACAAATTTATTATTAATAATAAATTTACAAATATTTTATTTAAATATATTATTAATGAGATTAATTCCTCTACATTATTTATTTTTAATTAATTAACACTTAATATTGATAATAATTTTTTTTATTTACAGATTTAAATATCTAAATCTAAATAGTATATCCAGAAATTAATTAAAAATGTCACTGATCTGTGCTGAATATTATAGTACACTCTTCCGTTGTCTGTTTACTAAATTTGTCCCTCACTATTGATAATAATTTCTGATAGTGTCTCACCAAAAACATAAGAAGAAAAATTTATGGTGAGATTTTGATGTGTTACACTCTGAAGTTAAAGTGGCATGGCAACTATATATCGTTATATTTTATTACATCATATTTAAAAAAGTATTTTCTTAACAAGTAGGAAAAAAAAGAGTCAGCGACAAATTAACATGTCTATTTCTCAAAATAAATTAATTCACATGCATGCTTCTTTATAATAAATTTAAAAAGTTCCATTTCTTGAAATGAAATTAAAAATATATACACCTTTTTTCATTTATTTTAACGATAAATTCCTTTTAATTTTTTGTATTTTATCTCAAAAGCGTAAAACGTTCACCTAGATCCTAGAAAATAGGGATAAAGTAAGAAGTGCGAAGGGTGGTTATACGTAGAAGACAAGATTTCATTTAATCTGGATTTTTGCTAGAAGAGTTACTTACGTTTAATGTTCAAAAAAATCTTTAACGGAAAAAGTTTCCCAATAAAGATACCTACGAAGAAAAGAAAAACATTAAATTATAGCAACATGATTTTCTCATGTGTGTCTCATGGCATCTGAAAGCTTCAGTTAATAAACTTCATTAAGTTTTATGTACAAATAATTTAAACTTTGTTTGTCATATAAGACAACAAATTATAATCACAATATGAGTTAATCACAATGTAATTTCAAACAAACTCTTTCCTATTTTTCATATAGTTTCTCCTTCCTGAAGGTACTGTTACAATTAATAAAAATAAAACTAAATCTAATTATAGTTTCTGGTTGTTTTTAACAATACTGCAAAATTAAGGTCCCATGTGTGAATGGACATGGTGGAGTAAATTTAAGAAAGATAATGCTTTGTGATGATGTTTTTGGTTTGAATGTTTAAACCCATTGTACTAAAAATAAAAAGAAAGTGTGGATTCATAGGTGGATTCCATTAATCTTGTTGATTCTCCACTACACACCCTGTCTCATCCCTAAAAATAAACTAAAATAATAATTGAAGTATGGTGATTATTTTGTGTTTAATTAACTTTCCAATTAGTGTTTTTTCTGTGTAATTAAAACTTGTGTACCTGTCCCTTCAAATCATAGTGCATCTTTTGTTCCTTTTTATTTATTTTTTATTTTTTATTTTTCATTCTTTCTTTATTTCTTTTTCCTTGTACCCCACCCAGAGTTTGCCTACTTAAACTCCCGTTCCTCTTGCACCGCTTCACACAATTAACTTCAACACCATATTCCTCTTCTCTCTCCTCACAACAAGGTGGTTTTTCTTTCTCTCTCACCCCTCTCCCTTCTTACGTTGGACCATGTTTTTCATTTTGCTATTCGTCTCACATGATGCATCATTCTACTTGTTTAACGGTTTGGTTCTTATCAGTTAGTAACGGGCATTTCTGGTCCCTCAAATCATCTGTTCTTTTGTTTTTTGTTTTCTTAAATGATCCGAGAGGAGTTTCATTTGGGTGATTCTTGTTCTGGGGTTTCAGGTGTTTTGATCAAAGCTTTGGAATTTCACCTTACATGTTGTCATGGAGAAGAGTAAAAAATTGCAGAAAAGCTACTTTGATGTGTTGGGTCTGTGCTGCTCCTCTGAAGTGCCACTCATCGAAAACATCTTGAAACCTCTTGAAGGAATCAAAGAGGTTTCTGTCATAGTTCCTTCGCGAACTGTCATTGTTCTCCACGACACTCTAGTCATTTCGCAGCTTCAAATTGGTAATTTATTCTCTCAAATCACTTTTTCCTCTTCTAATTTTCATCATCTTGTTTCTTATTCTATACTCACAGAAAGTTGACAAGATACTCTTTCATATATATTCCTCCAAACACATTTTTCTTATTAAAAAGTATATAATTTTTAACTTTTATTTTCTCATGAATTTTATATCGCAATCATGATATCCTAAAGCTTGTAACATATATCTCATATGGAAATCATAAAATTAAACTTTTGTTTAATCATATGGAGTGAAGAAGCGATTTTTTTTTCTCTGTTCAAGTGTACTTTTAAATTGAGCTTGAAAAACTTTAAAAATATTTTTTATTTTGAAATTAATAATTTTTCCTTCTTCATATGACACATTAGAGTTTATTATTATTATGCATTAAAATTCATAACAATAATTATAAAACTTTACTCCAAACAACCTTTTTATAGTTTTTTGGATCGCATAGCAGGAAGATAAAGGTGCTATAATGGGATTACCTAACTTTTTTGTAATGGTTTATCGAAACGGGGTGAAAGATTCTTTTTCTATGTTTCCATAAGTTAATTAGTAAAGGAGTTTGGTACTTGTACTTTGTTGATTCTGAGACACAGTTAGTTTTTTTATTAATATTATCATTTTTTTAATATAATTGTGTGGAATTCAGAATAAATTGAAAAAACAAAAACTATTTTTGTGTAATAAATTGCCCTAAGTGTATTTGACCGTTATAAAAGCTAGGAAAAACCCGAGGATTATCTTGCGTGCTTGAGCATCCTCTTTCCATGAAATAAGAACACCATTGTCATCTTTTTTCACAAAGTTTCCTTTTCCCAGAACGTAGCGTGTTGAAGTTAAAGATGATGCATTATCCATGGAAAAGGAAGTGCCTCTTTATCTCAACTTTTTCACTTGGACAGAAATTATGACTAAATGCGTTTCTTCCACATTTGACTCCACAAATCTCATGTTTGGAGGGGTTAAAATAGATTTCCCAACTTTTCTTGTTTTAGATTTTATCTTCTTAACATTTTCTTTTAAAATAAATAAATATATTTTAATTTTAATTAAGTAGAATTTATTTTAACCACAGACAGATTAGTTAATCTCATCATTAAAATTAAATTTGTAACAATATTCTTTTGTGAATGCAAAGTGTATCCTATATGACAAAAGTCCTATTATACATATAGCATTTGTGCCCTTTGAATAAAGTTAGTCTGTTTATCTATCTTTTTTTTTTTTGCTTTAAGAGTACCTTTATCTTTTGATGCAAAAAGATATGTATAATTATAATTAGGGTAAAATGAATAATAAAAGGTTGTGATGGACACAGTTAAGGCACTGAATCAAGCAAGGTTAGAGGCTAATATGAGAGTGTATGGGGAAGAAAAGCAGGAAAGGAGATGGCCAAGCCCTTATTCAATAGCATCTGGTGTCCTACTTTTGCTTTCCTTTCTCAAATTTGTGTATAATCCTCTCAAGTATTTGGCACTTGGTGCTGTTGCTGTGGGTATCTACCCAATCATCCTAAAGGCCATTGTCTCCATACGGAACCTTAGGCTTGATGTTAGCATTCTCATGATCATAGCAGGTAATTTTTTTTTATCTCTTCATTTTCTTTTTATTTATTAATTCTTTATCTTAATAATTTATTACCACCTATGACTTTATTCAGTTTTGATCCTTATGTTACACGGCATCTACTTTATGTCGTAGGCATATTGGCCTAACAAATATAATTATCAGTAATTCTTACAACATCTTTATAATGAGACTGGTTTGATGAAACGTTTAACTAAAATATTGTTGATTTAGACAATTTAAGAGGATGAGGTCTTTAAAATCTATTAAAAAAACTTTCTATTCAAATAAAATCAATAATAAGTTAATTAAAACTGATATTACATCATAAATTTGTGTTTTATATTTTCTAAAATAAGAGACAACTTATTTGTTCTATTGAAAATATCTTTATTTTTATTTTTTCCTCCTAATTTAATCAATAACTTTAATAATTCGAGATTGTATTTATCAAATGAGTGGTGATATTTTAATAATTAGAAATCATATAATCTTTTAAATAATTTATTTTTATTAATATAATAATTTATAGAATTTAATAAAAATAAAAATAAAATAAAATAATTATTATAATATTAAAATAGAGTTATTTATAAGAATTACAATTTAAGTTATGAAACTATCTATTTTTTTTTTATTATTAAATTGGACCGCTGTGCGATTCCTTCACATCACTCAAATAGAAAACTACCAACGTTAAAAAGGCTGCTATGATAGAAGAATTATGACATTGACACATTTTGGATTTTACATGATTTCTCTTTGTCTTTATTACCAGATTTCTTAGAGAAAATCACACAATTCAAGGGAAACAATTAATCTATAGTATTTATTTATTTTATGTTTACCCTTCTTATAATTATCATTAAATTTTCAATGTAAAATGACTGACATGCTAGTTGACACATTTTGAATTATATATATCATCATTCTCTTTTTTATTGTAAAAAATATGAAAAAAATTAATTTATATAATATTTTCATTTTTAACTTTTTTCTTATCCTTATTAATATTATTAAATAAAGTCATATAAAAAAAACAATTATTTGAACTGTACAATATCTTATATTAAAATTGTGCATATTTTGTTTAAATAAATTTTCGAGTTCATATCATATATGCCTTTAGATAAACTTTGAAAACCCATCTTTGCATATTTTTCCAAAATTTCTGTCCTTTAACTCTTAAAACCAATGATTAATTTTTCAAAAAAATCTTGTTATTTTATTTTTATTTATTGAATAATGTTTTAAATTAAAAACAACCCCTTCTCTAAAAAGAAGTAATGAAAGGACACTTCACAACTTCAAATTTATATACATTTTTGTTCTTTATTTCTATGTATAATTTAAAACTTATTTGTTATAGATTAAATATTTTTAGGATATTTTCTTTTAAAGTAACACACCACAATTTTAAGTTTTTCTTTAATAACTTATTAAACTTTTAGTAAATTGTTTTTGTTATAAAAATCTATATTCAACTGAAAATAGTTTACTTAACTATTTGCATTTTTTTATTATTTTATATTTCTTTTACAATTATTATAACTTAGAGTAATTTTTTTCCCTTATATAGTTTTATATTTAACTTTTTGAATTATGAATTTTTGTTTTTAAAATAACTATTGACAGTTTTTGTTAATTTCTGGTAAATCGTTTTTTTTTTCTTTTATATTTAACTGAAATTTAAAAATAACCTTCAGCATACTTTATCATATTTTCTCCCTATCTTCAAACTCACCCCAAAACAACTCTTCCAACAAAAATCCTGAATAGAGACACACAAATTCTGCCATGTATAAGATATTCATCTCCATTTCATTTTCCACCTAATATAATCACGTGGAGATTCTCACATCCTAGGTACACATGATTCTCTTTCGTAGGTTCTGAAACTTCAATGATTTCATATATTCTTGTCATGCAAAATAATTAAATTAATCTTTAAAAACAAGCTTATTAAACTGATTTATAAAATAATTAAGGTTTGCATCTATTTATTTATATATAATATCATACTTTTTAGTTTATGTTAGATTTAGATCATACTAAAACATGTGGGGTTGGAAAGGGGTTCACACCACAGTTTATCACAGAAGCTAAAACCAGTAACTGCAACTCTCACGTGAAAAACCACATAAAATGTAGCAGCTGAAAGGATCCATTCAAACATTCTGAAACTCTTCTATGTAGCAAACAAACAAACATCACCGTTTGCTCATCAATTAAAATTGATGAAAGGCTCTTCTCAGGTTCACACTGCACGTGATATTTTGTGTAGTTACCTACTCACAGTACTAACTTGCATATATTATTGAAGCCATATAAAGCACAAACTTAACCCACTGAAATATCTTTTCTACTAACTTATCAAACATTTGATAGAAACAAACAACAAAGAAGTCGTGATGAAATCAAACTTGATAGGCATCCAAATTAAGCAATTAATTTTTAGTTCAGATGAGTAAATATATTCTGTCAAGATAGGTTATTGGTATTTATGAAAGTTCTATACGTTAAAACATAATAATGATTTGAATATCTAAGATAATCAGTTTTGTTCACATAAAATCTTCTTTTATTTATATCTTTGCCACATAGGTAAGACGTACAATAGAAAACTAATAAGAGCACAGATTCAATATAAGTAAAAGAGAAATGGTACTGAATGACTAGCATCACAAAATATAGGGTAAAAAAAGTAAATATACATCAGAGAAAAAGTTGAAACATCACCTATTGTAGAAATTAGAAAGATGATAGCTTGTTTTATGTGACTTTTTACATTTTGTGAAAAAGACATTTAGAAGTTTTAACAAGGATATTAAATCAGACTAAATGCTAGCTAAAAGGTGAATGATAGAGCTTAAGAAAGGGATATAATTAAATTCTGATTATCTAAAAAAATATTATTATTATTATTATTATTATTATTATTATAAGATTTACACATTTGGAATATTGTAGAATTTCACTAATTCTTTCTATTTGACAGTTATTGGAACAATTGCTATGGATGATTATTTGGAAGCCGGCACCATTGTTTTCCTCTTCTCAATTGCAGAATGGCTAGAATCAAGGGCAAGTCACAAGGTATTCATTTGTCATCCTTAACACTGCCTCAAGTATTAATGTATTATTCTTGAATTAATCAATAACTTAGTGGACTGGATTCTATTATAAAACCTCATTAGATAATTTAAGTGATCACTGTCAGGTGTTCAAACACACATTCACACATATTCTTGTATTAATCAAGGTGTTTACTTATTTATAATGTTTAACACTGGCTAAATTATTAATGTCTTATTCTTGAATTAATAAAAAAAATAGTGGACCCGAAATCTATTGTAAACCTTATTTGATAATTACTTATGGATAATGGTTGTCACACTCTTGAGTGTAAGAAAGCAACATGGGTTATACATAAGAAGTCTAATTGCATTATTGATTACACAAAAAGCATACAAAAAATGTGTGATTTAAGACTCAAGAATTATTAACATAATTATGTAGGTGATGTAGAAAACTGATGGATGGAGTCCATGTAAACTGGTCAATGTTGTCTCACGTATAGATGTTATCAGTATAAATATCTGTTTCAATTCTGATAGTATGAAATATTGTTAAGCTTCTAAATTGCGAAAAATGTATGGGTTCAGGCAAATGCAGCAATGTCATCTTTGATGAACCTAGCCCCTCAAAAAGCAGTCATAGCTGAAACAGGAGAGGTTGTGGATGCTGATGAGGTGAAAGTGAACACCATTTTAGCAGTTAAAGCAGGCGAGGTGATACCCATTGATGGAGTTGTTCTAGATGGAACCTGTGAAGTTGACGAGAAAACTTTGACTGGAGAATCATTCCCTGTGGCAAAACAAAAGGATTCGACTGTATGGGCTGGCACCATCAATTTAAATGGTAAGTAATTCTTAGTCCATTATATGTAACGTGTCATTCGTAAAAGAGAAAATATAAGAAGAAAAATAGTTGGTAATTAGTTTTTTCCAAGACCAAGTTTGTGAATTTAATGTGTTTTCTTGATTGATTAAAAGGTTATATTAGTGTGAAAACTACTGCACTGGCTGAAGACTGTGTGGTGGCTAAAATGGCAAAGCTAGTGGAAGAAGCTCAAAACAGTAAAACCAGTGTTCAGAGTTTGATCGACAAGTTTGCCAAGTTTTATACCCCTGGTTAGCCAAAATCTCCAGTTTTTGTTTCAATCACTTTTGCATGGTTCCATTTCGTACTATGTTCTTGTCATATGTTAAGTCTACAAATGAAGGTCACTTTTACATGCATTTTTGCACTCTTTGCATGCCTGCCATTAGACCGTGTTGAAATGATGGAAATTGATAAAACGAAAAAATAGAATAACATGTAATGCTAATAGGTTCCATTATTCAAAATAAAATGGGAAGTATTTCATCCAATCAATATTTTTTCTTTTCCTCAAAACATAACGCTGCTTCTAGTTTTCAGTCATTGGTTTCTTGCCTGCATTCAAATTCATCGGCCTTTCTTTTTGTTGGTAATGTTTTGCAGCCGTTGTGGGCATATCAACCCTTCTAGCGATAATTCCAGTGGCGTTAAGATTACGTAACGAGAAACACTGGGTTCACATGGCGTTGGTTGTTTTAGTAAGTGCATGTCCATGTGCACTCATCCTTTCAACGCCAGTTGCAACCTTTTGCGCTTACACCAGAGCAGCCACATCAGGTCTTCTCATCAAAGGGGGTCACCATCTTGAAACACTTGCAAAAATCAAGGTCATGGCCTTTGACAAAACGGGTACCATAACGAAGGGTGAATTTGTGGTCACGCAGTTTCAATCTCTTTCAGATGACATTGATTTGAACACATTGCTTTACTGGTAAGGATAGCCCTTGTTTCCCTTACACTGCTATTTCTGACCATCTCTGAAATGTAAGTGTTAAAAAAAAAGTTTAATTTACATGCACTATGTGAATGGAAAATATTTTAGATAGTTCATTTAAGAATGTTATTATTAAAATCAATGAACTTTATTAATACATATGACAGTATGTGATTCAAGGAGTGTTAGCATATAAACTATTTACTAAACAAAATAAACATATTAATGAAAGATAGTGTAAAAGTCAACAACCTTAATATATATAACAATTTGTGATTTGATAGCATTGAAAAAAAAATTCTTTACACTATGTATTGTGTACTATTTACTTAAAAGAAACATACAAGCGAAAGTGATAGTTATCTTGTGTGTATAGCAGATATAACATAATATTCTTAGGAAATTTCAGAAGCCTATTTTTAGAATAAAGATTAAATAAATAGTTGGATTATGAGATCAATGAGTTTAGATTAAACTTTTCAGGGTGTCAAGTGTAGAGAGCAAGTCAAGCCATCCACTGGCAGCAGCGATTGTGGATTATGGAAGGTCTCTCTCCGTTGAACCAGTGCCAGAAAAGGTGACAGAGTTTGAAAACTTTCCTGGGGAAGGAATATGTGGAAAAATTGAAGACAGAGTTATTTACATTGGAAACAAAAGAATTTCCGCAAGAGCCGGGTCAGAAACAGGTGAATTCCTTTTCCATTGAGGTTGTAGAAATATAATAATGCTATCGGAAAGAGATTACAATGTAGTTTTTACTTCCAATATAGTTTAATCCAATTAGAATTTACCCTTACGCTCTCTAGAGGTTAATATTTTGTTTTTCTTCTTTTCTTCGAACTGAGTGAGATGTTTATTGTGATGGTTTTGTTTTGTAGTTCCAATCTTACAAGGTGAAATTGCAAGAGGAAAGACCACTGGATACATATACTTGGGAGCAACCCCAGTTGGATTTTTCTCTCTTTCGGATGTTTGCAGATTAGGGGTTCAGGAAGCAATTGGGAAGTTGAAGTCATTGGGAATCAAAACAGCTATGCTCACTGGTGATGGTGAATCTGCCGCGATGCAAGCACAGGAGCAGGTGTGTGATGTTATATGCTCCAACTTTGTTGAATATAATATGGGTAAATTGTAGCAACCTGTCACCATAGTAATTTTGAATAGTGTCAGATTCTCTATTTTCAAAGTGAACTTATATGTTTTGACAATTGAACTTTTAATGCTTAAGATGTCAGTAGGCCATTCAATTTTCCATATGTAAATATCTGAATAGGCTATGTTATTAATGCTAACTTTCCATGCACAAGTTTGAGTAATGGAACCTCAGTTAAGTACTAATGGCAACAATGGTTTCATCAACAGCTGGGGCATTCTCTGGAGTTAGTCCATGCAGAACTTTTGCCAGAGGACAAGGTGAAAATCATCTCAGCTTTTAAGACGGAAGGTCCAACAGCCATGATTGGAGATGGTATAAACGATGCGCCGGCATTAGCTGCAGCTGATATTGGAATCTCAATGGGTATTTCAGGTTCTGCACTGGCAAGTGAGACAGGCAATATAATTCTTATGTCAAATGACATTAGGAAGATACCAGAAGCCATTAAACTTGCAAGAAAAGCACGTAGGAAAGTGATAGAAAACATTCTTTTGTCAATCAGTACTAAGGCTGCGATTATTGGTTTGGCCATTGGTGGTTATCCATTGGTTTGGGCAGCAGTTGTTGCTGATGTTGGAACCTGTCTATTGGTCATCTTGAACAGCATGTTACTTCTTCGAAGAGGACACAAGCATGGAGGAAAATCTTGTAGATCTTCCACTAAATCGCATAACCACAAAAATGGATGTGGTCTCACTCATAACCATGATCATCAACATGATCATGCTCACAATCAACATGATCATGATCATCATCACCATCAACATGAACATGAGCATGATCACCATCACCATCAACATGAACATGAGCATGATCACCATCACCTTCAAAGCCAGAAATGTTGTCGCTCAGACAAGACAGTAAACATCTCTCAACCTAAGAAATGTGGTGGCACGCATGGTAGTTCCTCTCATCATCATCATCATCATCATCATCAACCACAACACCAACATGAGCATGAACACGAGCATGAACAACATCATAACCATAACCAACAAGATCAACATGATCATCATAGCTGTAATCAACATAATCATCAAAATCATAGCCATAATCAACTTGATCAACGTCAAGATCCTCACAAGTGTGCCTCCTCCCAGAGAAGCTCCTCAACATGTCCTCCAGCCTGCTCTTCAAATTCAAGTTTAGGTGCAATTGTTAACCATTGTAAGACCATGAAGGGTCATGATCAATGTAAAGGAAGTGATGAATTCCATGAACATGATCACTGTCATCATGGAGGATGTGACAAGAATCAGGATGGAATCCACAAGCATGATACGGAAAACCACTTGAATTCACGCAATTTGATTATAAATGAAGAAGATAATCATGCAGTTGCAGCAAACAGGCATGGCCATTGTGCAGGACATAAGGCTCATGGGACAAAACACTGCCACCACCAACATGTTGACATGGTTGCTCATGGTGAAGTTTTGCATAGTTCTCCTGGCCATCTTCATCTCTCACGTCAAAAGGAGGGCCAGCAACACGCCAATAACCATTGCCACTCTATCCCTTGTTGTGAAAACCTGAAAGACCCTGAATCCAGAAATGTTTTACATTCCAATCAAGACATGCATCATAAAAAACCAGGTTGTAGTTCTGACCTTGAGAAGCATGGGACAGGTGAAATTTCCATTGATATCATCATTGAGCACGTTGAACTAGCCCCAATGCATGGTTGTTCAAGTTTGGCAGAGAAAGAAAAAGGTTCCTGCTGTGAAGGCTGCTCAGAGACATGCGAGAATTTGCCTGCTGTGTGTGGCTGTGAGTGTTCAAACGAGAGAGAAGATAGTGCATGTTGCAGAAATGAGTGCTCTTCAAAAGAATGCAAGGAATCTCCCATTATGCATGTTTGTCTTGGTTTGGACAAGAGAGAATTTGGTGGATGTTGTAAGAGCTATATGAAGGAATGCTGCGGCAAACTTGGACACTCAAGAGCTGGTTTTGTAGGAGGTTTATCAGAAATTATGACAGAATCGGTGTAGCTGACTCCGGCCTAAGCAACTGATGTCAGCATGCTTGTTCTTGGAAAATTATATTTATTTAGCAGATTTTTGGTGGTACATAGTTTATGGTAACTAAAGTGAACACAGCATGGTGTTTGCGACCTCCATTTTACCAAACAGGTCTGCAGGAGCTTCATATGACCCGCATAGATTTTTAGGTGATTCCGGAATGGCATTTTAACTCCTAAAGGGAAGGGGAACCAATCCTTTTGATTTGAAGTTGTTTATGTAGATGTTAAGGGTTTTTTTCTTTTTTTCTCTCTTCTCAAATGTATGTTACTTGTTACAACTATCCTTTGATATGTAGTAAGTGACAGTGTTATGTCAATCTCCATCTTATTTATCTCATTCCAATGGTTTGATAGACTCAATTTACAATTTTACAACATAAAATCAGTTGTTAACCTTCTAATTTTAAAATGATTTTGATAACAACGAATTCAAAAGTTAAACATAAAAAGTGTAATATATATTTTGTTAGCACTTATTTTTTTTAATTTCTTAATGATCATTCATTTTTTAAATTACTCTAAAAATAATTCCTTGCCTTTTTTTAGGATTTTTTTTTCGAAGTTTATCTTGAAATATTTTAGAACACCATTACAGTGTCAACTAATTAAAAATATTTTTAATTTCATTTTTAAAATATATTAAAAAATTATTTTACATGATGATATTATAATATTTTTTATATGTTTAATTTAGTTAAATTTTAATATTCATTATTAGACGGAAGACATACCAACATGTGTGGGCAAAGATTACACGGGCCTAACCCAGCCCAATATTAATGATCGACTATAGCTCTTATTTTTAGAAAACGACATTCATTCATTAGTCAAATTATTTAAAAATGTTAATTTTAATATGTTATTATTTATTTGTTTGTTGTTTTAGAAAAAAGAGCAAAGAAAGAAAAAAAAATACTCAAGATTTATGTACCTAATTTTTGGGCTTATGACTCGGTTTTCTGCACTAATCCCACCCAAATCCAATGATGAGTGAAAGATATTTTCTTTTTTCATCTCCATAGTTTTTTTTTCTGGATTTTTATAATTAAATTAAATTAAATTCTATTTAACCCTTACTCCTACTTTTTATTTAGCCCCAATGAAAGTATTTATTTTTTATTTTTAAAATTTTAAATCTCTGATTTTTAAATATTACTAAAGTATTTTTATTTTTCCTTCTGCTGTTAATATATTATTGGAAACATATTTTAGAAAATGGATTCCATAATATATTTTTAGTATTAATTTTTAAAAATATATTTCAGATTTTGTAGATCTGGAGTGTACTTCCTCATTATATATTTCAAAAGTATTCCAAACTCATCAATATGAAATAAAAAATCAATTCTAAAACATGTTTTTAAAAATTATTTTTGGAATGACATTTTCGGATTCCTTTCTCAAAAACTACATTATGAAATGAGTACTCCTGCGTTTATGGAGAAATTAATAAAAATACATTTTATTATTTTTTATTGGATGTTACTAAACACAATCTAATTTTCACTCAACTTTGCTATCGATCAATCCGAATCTCGATGTAAAATTTCAGTACATGATAATACACTATCAATCTCGGTATCAATTACAGAACAGTGTTTTAATATTACAACTTTTTCTTATAAGAAGAAAACAAACACATTATTTTCTGAAAGATGGGTTGGAATCAAGATCCAACACGTCAATTCTAGACTCCATCTCCATCTTCACCACCCACAACAGCACCGGTCATCACCACATGTCCAATTCCTAAAATATTATAAGCTCTGTTCTTTCTAGTAATTGAAATGGGAAACAAAGAGAACAAACACATGTATACATGTCTCATTATATTGTCATTTGTTGTTATTCCTCGCTCCAATATTTATATAACTATTATAACTATTGTCATAATTATCAAATTTAAAAATTTCATGACTAGTTTATGTAAAAATGGGAATGGAATAAAATATGAGTGGGATATCAATATTTTAGAAGTGATTGGGTAGTGGTATGACCATCAGGGAAACACATGGTATAAGGTTTAGTTGTGGAAATTTAAACCCAGGGATGCACCACTGAAAATGCATGCAATGAGGGAAATTGGAATCAATTCGAAAATAAAGAAAAAATGCAGAAAAAATGTTTTATTGTAGATGATTCATGAATGATCTCACCGGAAGAGGTGTTGAGATTAAAAAATGAAGGGAATAACGTGGACAGAGATAAGGAGTTGCACGTGGCCCTTTCCTTATGTGGCTGCCTTCCATAATCCTGATATAGAAAATCGGTGACTCAGAGTGATCTCATATTTCTGCACCTCTCACTCCATTATAATATGTCTTTCTCTGTTTATTCACTGTTTCTCATCTCCTATATATACATCCACATGCACCTCAGACTCCACAACACTCATCAAGCCAGCTTAAGGTTCTCTCATCTCACAACAAGAGGCACAAAGTAGAGTGCAGCCAAGGATGACTTGCCGGCATGCCATGCTCAGTTATATACATATTTTCACTCTCTTCTTCTTCTGATCTTTCATGATTCTTCACGTCGGCAAGTTGTTTTTGGCTACATTTTGCTTTCTGCTTCTGCTGTGATGCTTTGAGGATCATGTTCCATCCATACAGTTCATGATTCATTCATCATCATTAATGACTTTGTTTTTAAGTTTTGATTTAAAATGATATTCTTGTATGTTTAGTTAATTAGTTTGATCTGATTAGTGATCTTTTGTGCTTCTTTATACTCAACAGCATATATGTGGTATGTTGTGTTTCAAGGCCAAAAGCTTGCAAAGATAGGAAAGTAAAGTGTTTCCTGCAGATCCTTCCTCACTCTGCAGTTTTGTTTACTTAGCTGTTCTTGGAGCAATTAGAGTTTGTTTATATGAAAAGTGCTTCTCTGGCTGAAAAAAAGACAATTGCTGCATATTTTGACACACCTACACATTTATGCTTGTTTTTGGTTTTCACTTTCCATATAATACTTATTCATTTTACCATGTTCTGATTTTTTTTTAATGTTATTTGTTTAATCCTATTTAACCATTTAACTTGAAAATTAGACCTTTAATTGATGAATGTTTTATAATTGAAATTTTGAAATTAATTGACAGTATAAAGCTTATATATTATGAAAAATAATATTAAAATTGAGATAAATCTGTAATCGATTTTTTTCCTTTCACAATAAATAATATATTTTTTATATTGTTACATTAAAAGTTTATATTAATTTTCTTATGTAAATATTCTTTGGTAAATCTTTCAACATTTTTTTATTCAAATCTGTTATTTTATATTTTCTTATTTTTAGATTTGTCTTTTTTGGTACAGAATTTTTTTTTTGGTAAATCTTTTTTTATCTGTCTTTGTATCTCTTTCTCAAAACATTTGTGCAAGACTTTTGTTTTCTTCTTCTTTTCATACTTTAATTTTTCTATACTTATTCTTTGACCATATAATATTATTTTAGTTTAAATTATCCAATTTTTGTTAGAAATTATTGTGAAAAATTTAAATAAATAAAAAACATTCTAGGAATATTATTAATCAGTTTTTTGTTTGATAAAACTAAAAGTCTTAATCTAAGAATACACTATAGCAAACATTTTATACAAATACTATAAATTTTTTTAATATTGTCTATTATTGTTATTATTCTCGCAATTAAACTTATAAAATTATTGATTGGGGTCTAGGGTTCCAACTTTTGTGTTTGTGGAAACGGGGATAATTTCTTAGTATCAAGCAATTGAGTGAATTTCTTTCTTTTACAAGTTACAAAGCTATTAACAAGCAATAAAAAATGGTGATTGAAACAATTCAAAATCTAAATTTTATTAAAAGACTAAAACTAGCATAATAGAAAATATTATTGTCTTCATCAACATTACTTGAATGTCGTGTACTAAGCTATCATAATTGATTCTTGAAGAAGATTATTGCATTGAATGAAGTTATGTTGGGAGTATGAAAAAGGATTTACACATAAGTTTTCACTACTTTTTCTCTCATTCTCTTAAAATTTTCTGGACAGATTCATTTGTTTCTTAAACTACACACCAATTAATAATCTTTATTTAATCCCTTAATCTTGAATTTGCTTCAACTCAACCACACTTTGAAGCTGATTCACAAATTCACTATTGAAGTTTAGTTATGTCCACTTTGAAATTATTGAAATACGCTCCTTCATTGGGATTGTTTTTCAATGCACTCCAAATACATACTTAAAAAATAAAATAATTTCTTTTATAACTTTAAATTAACTCCTAAGAGATACTGAAAAGCATAAAATAATTTTTTAATTTTCTTTCTATAACTTAAAATCAAATCCTAAGATATACTAAAAAGTTATATTTTAAAATCAATTCCTAAGAAATACTAAAAAGATAAAATGATTTTTTTACAACTTAAAATTAACTCATTTATATCTTAAAAATAATAATTTTACAAAAATCATATGCGAAAGTTATAGATAAAATTATTGCTTTATTACTTAAAATTAACTCGTTTATATCTTATAAAAGATAATAATTTTGAAAATTATTTACAGATAATTTTTAAAAAGTTATATATTTCTACAAAAAATTAATTAAATTTTAATTTTAGATTATTAAAAAAAAAAGTATTTATGAAAACGTTTGTTAATCTACTTCTTATGTGAAGTTTATTTTTATAACTTTATTTAGTTAAAATTTCACATTTAGATAATTTTAAAACTATTTATTTTTAACGAATTGACTTATTTCAGTAAATAAATAATTTTATAATATTTTGTTAATTAGTTATCTTATACAGTATTTAATATTAAAAATCGATTAATTAATTTTAAAAAAACATTTTAGATTTATTATCTTGAAAAAAAAACAAAAAATATGTAGGAACTAAAATAAGTTTTTAAAGAAATTTAAAAAATAGGTTAGATTTTTAAAAATATGTTTAATTAAGAAAATATGTCATGTTTAAATCTAAAATTTAAAAAATAAGTGAGATTTCAATAGATATTTTATGTGCAACATAATATACGTAGTTAATTCATGAAATCTATTTTGGAAATCATAATTCATTCATTTTCATGAAAATCATTTAATATTTTCTAAATTTAAACTCTCTATGAGTTTGGATCTTCATAATAAATTATCAAATTTTGCATACGCTTAATTTCAATAAGATTAGATATCAAATTAATGATTGAAATAGTGTTGGACGAATAACTCCCTAACATTTTTCTCACACTAAAAACAAAAATATCAACAACAATAAATTTATTCCTAACAAACAAACAAAGAGCTTAGAAAGTTCAATACTCTCTTTTGATGTTTCACTCCTGTTGGATTATTTTATAATTTTTATGTCAAAAAAATATAAAAATATATTATTTTATTAGTTCCAATTATGTGATACTATATCAATGTTTTTTAGGCCTAATATCATTATTATACAACACAATGCTAATATTTTTGTGGATTTTCTATGATGGATTACACAACACAATACTAAGTTAACACCAAAAAAAAGAAAAAAAGAATTATATTTCACAAATGAAACTTTGAGTGAAACATGAATAGTTTCTCTTCATTAGATGAATAATGATAGCATGTTTCTTTGACAAATTAGGTGCAAAATCCATGATATCATAACTGGTAATCACAGTTTCTAATTAGAGAAGTAGGGCAGGAACATTAGAAAGGCTACAGGGCAAACACAGTAGTTAAAGAAAGAGGAAAAGCAAATTCTTGTTTTGCGAAGGAATCCGTACTGTTGTGCCTTAGACTGGTACAATTAATGATTCGTTCAAAAAAATCTAGAATTAGGAATTTTAACTAACCTCTATGCCCATGCTAATACTTAAAGTCAAAATGTTATCAGAACCTCTTTTCTGATCAGCTGAATTTCTGCGGAAAAATTCTCATTGACAATGCCAAATCAGAAACATAGGTGCATGCCTACCTTTTTTATATTCTATTCTCACACAGTCAATTAATCAACGTACAAAGTTTTGGGAAGACAACGAGCTAAGTCAACTTTGGCTTCATTCCAACAATAAGATTGGTTTTGGATAAAGAGCAGCATGAAATAAAATTCATAGCTAAGTGGGAACCACTTGTTATTTACTTTTAATTTTAACATGTTTGTAGTTGTAATTATGTCAAATTTATTAAGAATGTCAGTGTCGTCCTTTGACTTTGACATTTTGTGCTTATAAATTGGCTTCAATGAGCCTCAAGATTATGCAGACTAATAAATAATGTGAGTGGGTGGTGGTGGTGGAAAGTGAAGGTAGGTTGCTCTCAAGTGTCTTGCATGAAGGTAGAAAGAGTGGATGTGAGCAGGGATGGCTTGCCGGCATATGCTTAAAAGCAAAGATCCTCTCTGTGGGCATTGCTGGGAGCCATCCTGGCTCATGTTTTCTCCTTTTGCACTCTCATGTCAGACTTTGAAAAGAGCTTGAAAAACTGTATATGCTCTGTGCCTTGTTTTAAATGTATCATTTTGCAGTTCTAATATGTAATGAATGATGCATGAACTAATTATTTTGTTTTTGGCTTTACTAGTTTGATTAATAAGTGCTTCTTTCAGGGATTCCTTTAAAGTGCTTAGTTCAAAGGAAGAGGCATTGTTAAATTTCAGGGAACTGTTTCGGTAGACCAATATTGTACTCATTTTTATACTGCAATTGTTTTGACATTATATTATCTGCTAAAATTCAGTAAACTGTTCTACAATGAACTTATGTATAAACAGATGCATAAGCTAAGGAGGAGTTTTCATGGAAGTATCTCACAACCATACAATTTGTTCAGAAGCCAGGATTTTTCCTCATTAAATAGGAGGAGATTGTGAAATTCAAATTCTTGATTTAATAATATCAAACCTTTAGAAAAATAAATTTAAATTTGTTGAGGTTTTGTGTTATCTAATGAAGTTTTACTGTTTCAGAAAGGCACATGTCAGGATGGTTCTCATGTAACAGTACAACTTTAGTGACTTAGCAAAAGGTTGTCTTCATCACTGACCGGACTCAGTTGCAGGCAATGGATTTACTGTAACAAATAAATTTTTTTTTTTTTTATTTAGAGCAATGAAGTTGCCTTCATTTGGTAAGAATGTTTTAGAGTGTAAAAGGAAGTGTTAGGTCCTTCGTATGAAAAAATCCATAGGGAAAATGTGATATGTTCGGTTCATCATAAATATCTTTCTTGTTCTGTAATCCATGAAATCTCTAGAGACAAGTGTTGGTGCTTGCTTGTGGTACTTTTGTCATACACCTATATAAAAAATCATGAATACTGAACAATCATGATACTACTCTTGGTATACATCTAAAGCCAAATAATTAAGATGATAATATTGTATAAGTCATTTTTAAAAAATAAAATGTAATTTTCTTAAACTAATATAAAATGTTTTTGGAATAACTGGCTAATTCATATATGACAATATTTTCTTGGGTTAATATCTAAATGAATAATAGTTCAAATGTCTTAGACGGATAAACTGAGTAGGTGAATGATCCATTAAAAAAAATGATGATTTCTGCGATATTCACCTACGAGACTATAATAGAATACGACTTCATTTTCAATTTAAATTCTTAAGTCTCAAGCGTGAGTTTTTATAAATTGAAACAATTTCCTTCTCATATGAGACATCTCATTAACCACAAATATCTTAAAACATACTATCGATTTAACCAAAATAAGATATATTACTTGCACTATTTCCTACTCGATTAAATTGGTCATCAAACAAACTAAAAATTATAAGAGGATAATATTAGATCAATATTCATCTATGAGAGTAAGTATTCATATAAAAAACAATATTCCAATTAAAAAACTTAAAAGTAACGAGGGTAATTGTAACTTATGTTAGTGAACTTAACCATTTCTAACCATGAGATTTGAATTCAAAGAAAATTCGGTATCAAAGGAGTGTCAATTAACTTCTATGCCTATTCTGATTGGGAAACCAATTAAAGCCAAAATGTAATCAGAACCTCCTTTCTGATCAGCTAAATTTGTAAGAACAAACTCCCATCGACAATACCAAATCAAGAACATGGGGTAACCACTATTCCTCTCTAGCAACATTCCTTGTTCATACATTCTATTTTCACGATATTGAATTAATCATCGTACAGTTATAGGGACACAACGAGCTAAGTCAACTTTCGCTTCATTCACAGAATAAACATGGTTTTGGATAAAAGAGCTTCTTAAGGTTGAAGAGAATCGTTTAAATAACAAAATTTCTTCAATTTTAAGAAACAAAAGTTTGAAAAGTGTTAGAGCGTGGGTATCCTCCAAAGTCCCATATTTGATAGTTTGAAGAAGGGAGTGGAAGGAAACTACTATAAAAATAAGATATTAATGTGAGTATTAAACAACACAATTTAAAAGAGTTTCTTTTGTGTATAAGGGGCTAGAGTGAGTTGTGAGTCAAAGAGGTGAATATTAGACAACACAATTGCACGTTGAGTAATAAAATATTGTTGAGTGTGTTGTCTGTGTGCTTCCGCTGGTTGAGTTTTGTGTGCAGGTGCTCTTTTCCCTTCTGGTACCCAACAGTGGTATCAGAGCTATTGGTGTGGTGGGCTATGTGGGATTCTTAATTCTTAATATGCGTATCAAAGTTGTGGGATTCTTAATTCTTAATATGCGTATCAGAGTTGTTGGTGTGGTGGGCTCTGTGAGATTCTTAATTCTTAGTATGCTCTGTGGTGTGGTGGACTCTGTGAGATTCTTAATTCTTAGTATGTTTTGTGATTGTAGTATTATCTGATCTTCCACATTAAAAAAGAATTGAGGTTCTGTCCTAGGGAGAAAGAGAAGTGTGCCAGGGAGGAAGAGAAGCAGTACGTGGGTCAAAACAGTGCGGTGTTATGACTATGATGAAGTTAGATGTTCCTTTGTTTGATGGGAAGATAGACTTCTCCTTATGACAATGCACAATCCAAGACTATTTAGTCTAGCAGGGTCTCGATTGTGCCTTAGAAGAAGAAAAGTCAATTGAGATGAAAGATTTAGAATGGAGCAGTACGTGGGTCAAAACAGTGCGGTGTTATGGCTATGATGAAGTTAGATGTTCCTTTGTTTGATGGGAGGATAGACTTCTCCTTATGACAATGCACAATCCAAGACTATTTAGTCTAGTAGGGTCTCGATTGTGCCTTAGAAGAAGAAAAGTCAATTGAGATGAAAGATTTAGAATGGAGTACAATCCAAAAAAAAAAGGCAGTGAGCACAATTCGATTGCCACTAGCTTCACAAATCAAAGTGACTATGTTAAAAGAAACCTCTCCAAGGAAGTTGTGGGATTTGTTAGAAAGCAAGTTTGCATCAACGATGTTGACCAATCGATTGATGATGAAAATGGATTTGTACTCACTGAAGATGGAAGATGAAGGTAATGTGTTTGCTCATATTAATAAGTTTAATGAGTTGATATCTAGACTGATGAATGCAGGGGAGACTATCAAAGATGAAGAGCAGACATTGTTGTTGTTGGCTTCTTTACCCAAATCTTATAAAACACTAGTACAATCATTGCTAGCTGGGAAAAGTATATTGCTACTAGAGGAGGTGATAAGGACGTTGAAGGAGAGTCAACAAATGATCGGTGGTAATAAATCCTCTGAAGACATTCAGATACTACTAGCTAAAAGCGAGTAAGGAAAGAAAAAGTATGGTGATAAACATGGTAGAAGATTCCAGCCGAAAGATATGAGTACTGTTAAGTTCCATTACTATGAAGAGTTTAGTCACATTCAAGTCAAATGTCCAAAATTCAAAGAGGACTTGAGATACATGAAGAAAAAGAAGAGTATTCCTTCTGTAAAATATAGTCAGTCATGATGATGGATTAGTGTGAGACTTTGGATGAAGGGAAGATATGTTAGTGTGTGGGTATCCTCCAAAGTACCACATTGGCTAGTTTGAAGAAGGGAGCAGAAGGAAACCACTATAAAAATAAGAGATTGAGGTGAGTATTAGATAACACAATTTAAAAGTATTTCCTTTGTGTATAAGGGGCTAGAGTGAGTTGTGAGTCAGAGACAGTTTATACAGTTTTTTCGGGCAAAAATTGTACGTGAGGGTTTGCAATTTTCTCGTCCTAAAATATTTGTTGTGTATTTTGTGTGCTTTTAATTGTTTGTTGTCGGTGTGTGCTTCCGTTGGTTGAATTTTGTGTGCAGGTGTTCATTTCCCTTTTGGCACCCAACAAAAAGAGAGCTTTAAGTACGATATGCATTGTTACTTGTTGTAAGTGTTTTAAATTAAGTACGTTGCAGAAGAAGAAGATTGTTTCAGAGAACGTTGCAGAAGACTGTTTCAGATGTTTTAGAGAACGTTACAGACCCACTACCAAGTCTTCCCATAACTGTTACAGACTTTCTCTTATAAATAGATACCACTTCACACTCTTCAAGACACACCTCTCTCATCTCTTCTCAGATCTTCTTTCTGGGTTAATTTACTCTTTTGAGAGTTTCTTACTAGTTTTTGAGATCCGCGGATATTCCGAGAAAATCCTATTGTATCCTGGAGGACTTGCACAATACACCGCGTACACGCCTCAGGAATAAAGTTTGTTCGTGTCTCTGTTAGCCTTTACAATAATCTTAAGGACTTTTGGCTGACATTATGAATATCAACAACTTCCTAATAGTTTTAGAATATTGGATAGTGAAAGAAAGGGAATTATGAAGTGCTCATGGATCAAGGTTAGTCTTCTGATTATAATTCATGTATGTTATTATGTAAGAATCAATTCATGTATATTATTATATGATTATGATTCATGTAGGCTATTACGTGAGAATAAAGAATCTAAACATGAAGAATAGTTTTATAGAATTAATAACGTATAAAAACTACAAATTAGAATACACGTGATATCAAAGTCATACTTATTAGATTTATGATTTTCTCTTATGATAATTTAATTATGTTTTTCCCAAAATTAAATAAAGGAATAAATCCTAATCTATGTTTTAAGCTGCAATCAATTTCAAATTGAAATTAATTTCATAGCCCCTGTGTGAATGACACTGTAATTCTTATTGAAATGTGAATGACTCTGTAATTGATTTTAATTGAAAAAGAAAAATATGTGATTGGGTTAAAGGTGAATCATATATGAAATTGATTACTGCATGTTATAGTTATGATGAAAGAAAGGTAAACTTTTAGATCAAATGCTATCAGCATACACCATGCAGCTTGTCCATAGAGCACATGTGTCAAACACAGGTTCCTTTTTCGGATTTATTACACCAATGAAATAGGAAAAATGAATTATGCTTCATGAGTATATGAATTATGCATGAATATTATATGTTGCGAGAGATTTGTTTTGGTAGTGAACAATTAACAGTTACGTGTGCATGACTTAGATCTACATATTATTTTGTACATACGTGTAAGATATTATTTTGTCTGCATATTATTTTGTACATACGTGTAGAATATTATTTTGTCCACATAATATCTTGTACATACGTATAAGAAAGGGTTTAAGGTTATGAGATTGTATTAAAGCAATGAATCTAACCTCACTTTATCTTCAAGAAGAAGAAAAATTATTTTTCTGTGGAAAGTCAGGTCATCATGCATTTCAGTGCAAATATAGAATAAGAAATGACAATCCTCCTAAGGCAAATTCAGCCAGAGTAGAAGATACAATTATTGTGGTCGTTTCCCAAATAAACCTTGTGACAAATGTGAGCAAATAGGTGGTAGACTCTGGTTCTACCAGGCACATCTATGCAAATAGAAGTGTTTTTACCTCTTATACTAGTGTTGGGGATGGAGAAGAACATGTTTATCTCGGTGATTCCAGGACAAATTCTGTCTGAGGAAAAGGAAAAGTTCTTCTAAAGCTCACATCTGGAAAGACTCTGACCTTGAATGATGTGCTACATGTGCCATTGATCAGAGTTAATCTAATCTCTGTAGCACTGTGTTTCTGGTGAAAATTTGATCGATTTCGATTTCTCGGAGACTTAGGTTCTAATCAAATTTCGACCACGTAGATTCTTTTACTTAGGCTAGCAAACAGTTTTCAATCGAAACATGTATGAGAATCGAAAATACCATAGTGTGGAGAAATGCAATATATCACACAGATTGACAATCGAAAGTACTTTTTTTGATATTTTTATTAATAAACGTGAAGTGAAGCAAGCAGTAAAATGCATCGAAAATGAAAGGCAGTACAAAATATTAAATTACAGAGAAATGTAAATGCAGAAACCTTGAAATTAAGAGATGTAAATGGCGGGAATCGAAAATTAGTGAAAGTAATATAGCAAGAAATCGAAATTGCAGTAATGTAAATAACAGGAAATTGAAATTGCAGAAGGGTAAATGGCAAGGAACTTAAACGCAGAATCTTAACTTGCATAAAGATAAAAATGACAAAGAATAGAAAAGACAGACACTGAAAGTTGATAAACGTAAATTGCACGAAAGTAAATTACCAGGGAAAGTAAAGAAAGCGATAAAGACAATCAATGAAAATGGAAATCCAGATCGCCAGAAACTTCATGATTCGTCGTTTCTCCGGTAGACTTTTCACTTGTGTTTCTGCTATCTCTGCTAATTTCTCATTCTTCTTCAAACTTCGTTCTATTTATAGGCATCCTTCAATATAACCTCCCAAGAGCAAATAAAAAACTGTCACCACGTTCCATGTGCACGTTCCTCGATTTTTACCTTAGTTTACGGTTTAGAAAACTGCTTCCACGTTCAATATGCATTATAATCGTCTCTCAATTTCTAACTTTAGCCGCAATGTGAAAAGCCACTCTTCGTGTTCTATCTGTATGATAATCGTTTCCCTCGATCTCGATTCCAGTTATCGAGTTCGATTTCCCTTAACCTTGACTTTATCAATACTTTCATCGATTTGTTTCTCTCTTTTCTGATTTTCGATTTCCATTCTCGATTTATATGCTCTTACTATCTCATGGTCACCGGGCGTCCTCCAACCATCTTTCCGATTTATCGACTTTTTAACCAATCGTATAGTATTCGATTTTCTTTCTTCTGTTTTTCGATCCTTGTATCGATTTTTCACTAACAAATGCCCCCTTGAAAGAATATGAATATTTGTAACAATTTTATATTCTTTCAAAATAACTCCTGCCCTTTAAACGTTCTTGACGCTCAAAATATCTTTTTAGGGTTTAGGGTTTCTAGGGTTTATGGGGTTTTTAGGGTTTTTATGTCTAATATCAAATCACATCACATCTGCTGTCACAACGTGTATACCACATTAATTACCCTTTTCGTATTCGTCGTTTCAAATACCCTAGTCGGCCCCTTTAAGTATTCTTATCAGTTTTTTACTCTTGTTTTTTACCACGAACCTAAGTTGCACCTTCTTTTCATCTTCAATCCTTCCTCAAACTGTAATGGCGACCTCCAAATCCTCCGACTTCTCCGCCCCACCGCTTTCCTCAGTAACTTCGACTTTGCTAGAGATAAACGGAAAGAAGTTTGCTCCGGTTCCTTTGATGGAAGAAGCCTCACAAAAGATTGTCGAGACCCAGGTACTTATCCCTTACGTCGCTGATAGTATAAATTATGCATTTGGTGGTCCTATCCGCTACTGTGGCAGATTGTTTTCTTCTTCCCTCAGCCTTTCTTCAGAGAGTAAAGCTCTTATTCATCAGTCTGAGGTTCGAATTGATTTTCTGAATACTATCTCAAAAGTGTATCGAACGGGCCCTCCCCACAAAAAACCTTTATACATTAGATGGTTCGACCGAGTAAAAACTAAGTTTGGGAATCATTGGAGAGATGTAAGGATCTTCGATTTCCTACATCTATCTCGATGTGATATGTTGTTTTTAGATATGACCATGTTTCTATCTGTTGTTCATCTGTGGAACAAAGATTTACATGTACTGGAACTTCCCTGTGGTCCCCTTTCACCCACCCTTTTTGAAGTTGCTGCAATTACTGGACTAAAACTCACAGGGGAGAAATATTTTAAGGGTGCTTTCCCTTCGGATGATTCTCTAAGGTCAAAAATCGATTGGGAATCGAAGGCATATGGACATTTCATCGAAAAACATTTTGTCGACGATCAATCGGTAGCTGTTTCTGATGAGGAGCATGTGACCTTCCTAGTATATTGGCTCTACACTCACGTTTTTTGCCCTCGATCCATCTAAATCTCGTCCCACCTCTATAATCTTGTCTATCTCCTCCATACTGGGCAACCTAGGATTTGTTTAGCGAAGCAGTTATTGGCCCATGCTTATGCTTCTTTTGATGAGGTTGTCGACATTTTGAATACCCCAAGAGCCTCAGGGAATTTTTCGGATCCCATCTGGTTTATTCAATTATGGCTTACCTCGATTTTTGAAAGTATCCTCCCTCCAACCTCCAAAATTCCCCCGAGTTTGAATTTAGAAGGCGTTCGATTATCCTCTCGACATCCTCACCAAAAATCCGACGAGACTAGTTATCGAAATTACCTAAAATTTTTGTTGACTTGATTTCAATTTTGAGTCAAACTTTGTCCCTTTCACCGTATATCATGGAAAAGTAAGTGACAAGCTTCGAGGGCCAGCATGGTTTAAATCAAAATTCCCTACTCTTACTCCAGGGTTGCAATTAGAATTGGTCGAAGTGTGGAGCAATTACTTGACCCAGGATGTTCTAGTATCGGGTTTTCAATCGAAGGATCTTCAACTCGTCATCTATTATCCCCAGCTCTTTTCGCGGCAGTTTGGTTTAAGTCAGGTTTTACCCTTTTTCCCCCTCGATACTTCCCTAAGGTCCAAATTAAGTGAATCAAATGTTGGACGAGAGCTTGCCAAACTGTTACCACAAAGCCCGATGCATTTCTATCCTTATGCTTTTGAGTCGAATTATTTGTCTACTCTTGGTTTTTCTCAATGGTGGACCGATTGGTTTTCAAGTATTCATTCTAATTTTGATATAGTACAATCGAAATTGACTGCGCGTCCTTCTCTCGTGTTGCAGGATAAATCGAAGGTAAAGAAATGTACATACTCTCATTATCTCCAAATATCTCGATTTGAAAATTTTTATCGAGAATGCTACAACCCCCATAAATTAGAAGAGACCTTTTATAATGTTGTTATCTCCCTAGTTAATAAAACAGACACCAACAGATCAAACCACAAAATAATCAATCATCGAGGAAAAACTTCATTTGAAATGTATTGTCCCAACCATCTTCCCACTTTCCCTACAGCCCCATTTGGAATTGTCAAACCTTTAACTCATCCTAAATGGGTTCGAGAGTTGAGATCCCTGAAAGAAACTCTTTCACCCAGACCTAAGAATAGAGAGATTTCGATATCTAAACTGTCATACTTCCCTTACCTAAATCTTCCTCAAACTCTTCTTCCTCCCTGGCTTGTCCATATCGATCGAGTCAAGATTTTAACTCTATCACCCTTTGGTGAGATTTTACTGCCTCTTTTAGGAGTATTTTTAATTTTCTTCAAATTGCAAGCTAACTGTTTTTCTTTTTTGACAATTTCGAAGTCTCACAAAGTCACCACCTCTGAGAAAGACTGGGAGTCTTTGGATGAATCAAATCCCTCTGCCCCCACTCAAAAGCGAAAACATTTTGCCACGATTTCTTCATCTTCGAGAAAATCGAAGGTTTCTTTTCGATTCCCTATTATCCTTGTTTATTTGACTTCCTTTTTCTATAGCTGATTCACTTCTCATTTCAGAAACAAAAATCAAAGAAGAGTCTTCGAGCCATTTGACCACCTACCATAAATCCGTTATCGACAGACTCTAACACGATCAGCAAAGCGGGCCAAACGACACCCACCACTCATTCAAGTCACGTAAGACCCCTTTTCACGTGAATTTTGTATATCTAGAATTCGACAAGGCCCATAACATGATTCCAAATTTCGATATTTTTAGGACCATCCATCGACTACGTTATCGACGAATGTCGATTCTTTATTTCAATCATCAACACCCATTCTTGAGGTACAACTCTTAAAATTTATATGTATATTTTTATTCAACTTGTTTCACACATTTCCCTTTCTAACCTTTGTTTCGATCCACAGCAACCCGAGGTTGTACAACATCCCTCTCCCGCACCAACGCCCCTCGATCCACCTTCCCCTGGTAATAATTTCTTCCTTTACTGCTCAATTCTACTTCATTTTTTATTAAGATTTTTCGATTCATTCCCTCGAATAATTTCCTTTCCAGTAAATATCTCCGTAGTCCAAATTCAAGATTCCCCTCCACCAATTTTTCCAGAGCAACCGGCTTCGCCACCTTTTGCGCTTCCATCTATTGAATTGCTTTCGTCTTCGCTGCCTGAAATAAGCGATCCTACTCCAGAGGATTTGTCAAAATATCGAACTGCTATTGAAGAAGATCCTTTCTCAATCCTTGATATTCTACTGTCTGAAGATGTCACTCCTTCGAGCCACTCATCCAAACCGCCCACGACATCGACTGAAGAAGCGCACCAACTGATCCAACGATTTAGGTTTTTCTTCTACTCTTCGCCCCTGGAAGTCTTGGTGGAATCGCGCGAGAAGAAACAATCTTTCCAGGAAATTCTTACTTCTATCGAAGCGTTCCCTGATGACGCTCTTCCGAAGAGTTTCGACACTGAAGTAGCAGCGGCCACCGACTTGTTCAACAGAGCTTATGCTGCAAGGAAGAAAAAGCAATCTATAGCGACTGAATTAATTGGCATTTCTTCCTTTCAGATTGAAAAATCGAATCTACTGAAAACTCAAAATCTCAATCTAGAAGAGACATTGACGGTACGATCTTCGGTCAGAAGTGAGATCGAAGAGTTAGATAAGAGACTTCATCAGCTTAGGTCACAGGAGGAGTTCCTCACATCAGAAGTAAATTCGATCAAATCCTCTGCAAAGGAAGTGACACTTTCCTTGGGACAAAGCATGGAGCGAAGACGAAAAGTGATTGCTGAAGAACATTCATTTTCCTTTTCTTGGATGCAATTGTTAACAGACTTTGATCAACTTAAATCTCAGTATTTAACTTTGTAAAACATACTATTTGAATTAATGTTGAATACTTATTTCTTTTATTCGAGGTTTATAGTCTTTCAAATATTTACCGTTTATCGACAATACTTTCTCTTTGTTATACCACTCGACAATTGAATAAGCATTATTCGATAATACTTTAACAACTTCAAAAGGTCCTTCCCAATTTGGCGACCATTTACCATACTTTTTGCATTTCTTATCCATCGGCAAAATCGTTTTCCAAACTAAGTCACCTTCAATAAACGTTTTCTGTCGAACTCTCTTATTATAGACTCGAGCGATTTGATTCTTTTGTAGAATAATGCTATTCAATGCTTGTAATCTTATTTCATCGAGTTCATTTAATTCATCGTACATTAAGTTCCAATAATCACAACTGGGTAAATCATTTTGTTTTTGTATTCGAGTTGATTCAATATTTATCTCGATGAGTAAGACAACATCATATCCATAAACTAATTTATATGGAGTATTCTGCAAAGAATCTTTCGGCGAATTTCGATAGGCCCACAGAATTTGTAATAACGTTTCGTGCCAAGTTTTTGGTTTATTACCGACATGTTTCTTTATTAAACCAATAATCATTTTATTAATTGCTTCGACCTGCCCATTAGCCTGAACATAATATGGGATTGATGCTAACAACTGAATATTTCTTGATTCGACATATCTAACCTTCTTTTTCCCAGTGAACACTGTCCCTCTATCATTAGTAATAGACTGTGGGATCCCGAATTGATAAACAATGTATTCTTCAATAAAATCAATTACATCTTGTTGATCGACATCTTTTAATGGAATTACTTCTACCCATTTTGAAAAATAATCGGCCGCTACGATTATATATCTATGTCCCTTCGATGACTGTGGAAAAATCTGTCCAATTAAATCGATGACCCAACCTCTGAAAGGTCATGGTTTGATGATCGAGTGTAGTTCGCTAGCAGGAACTTGTTGTATAGGACTAAATTTCTGACATTCTTCGCAGGATTTAGCATACTTGATACAATCTTTTAAAATCGAAGGCCAGTAATATCCTTGTCGAGTTAACATCCATCTCATCTTCTGGCCTACCATATGAGCACCACATATTCCATTATGAACTTCAGTCATTGCTACATAAGCATCGTCATTTCCTAAACATCTAAGTAATACTCCATCGATACCTCTTTTATATAATTCATCATTCATCAAAACATATTTTACTGCTCGATATTTAATTTTCTTATCGATTCTCCCATTTGGATTTTGCAAATAGTCTATAATCGATTTTCTCCAGTCTTGATCATCTAAGTCGCCAATCTGTAGAATTTCCCTTTCTTGGGGTAATTTTTCTTTTACTTGAATCATTTTTTGTAAATTTTTAAGAGATATCTTATACTTAGATGCGATTTGTGCCAACTCATTGGCTTCCCGATTGAATTCTCGGGGAACATATTCAAATGTTATGTCATCGAACATTCTTCTTAAAATCATTACTCTTTCTAGATATCTGACCAAATTGGTGTTGATACATTTATACTCTTTTCGTACTTGTTTGATCAGTAGTTGTGAATCACCTCTTATAATTACATGTCGAGCTTTTAACTTAATCAAAGTTTCGAGAGCTACAATTAATGCTTCATACTCAGCTTCATTGTTCGAACAAGTGGGCTTAATTTCAAATAATAACTTGGTCGGGATATTATTCGGAGAAATGATAAGAATTCCTACTCCTGATTTGTCTGATGTACTCGATCCATCGAAATACATTATCCATTTACTTATTTCAATAAATAAATTATCAATTGAGTCAACTGTATGGTCTGTCATGAAATTGGCGATAATTTGGCCTTTTACTGATTTCAAAGATTCGAACGATAATGAGAATTCTGTCAAAGCTAGCACCCATTTTCCTATTCGATTATGCATAATAGGTTTAGACAAAAGAAATTTCAAAATATTATTTCTGGAATAAACCACCACATCGTGAGGCTTCATTACATATTTGAGTTTCGTACAAGAGAAGTACAAACACAATCCTAATTTTTCGATATCGTTGTATCGAGTTTTGGCATCATTCAAAATTCTACTTAGATAATAAACAGCACACTCCCCACCATGCTTATCCTCCTGTGCTAGTAGACTGACTATAGTTCGATCTGATGCTGATACATAAAGCTTTAGTGGCTTGTTCCTCATTACTGGTATCAAAATCGGAGGATTTGTCAACATCAATTTGATCTGCTCAAAGGCTTCCTGATGTTCTTCCCTCCATTTGAAATCTGCTTCCTTTTTCAACTTTAACAAAGACAAAAAAACATAAGTCTTTCCAGCCAAGTTAGAAATAAATCATCTTAAATAATTTATTTTTCCCAAAAACGATTGTAATTGTTTTTTAGATTTTGGAGCAGAGGTGTCTAATATAGCTTTTGCTTTATTCTTATCGATCTCGATCCCTTTTTCGTGTACTATGAATCCTAAAAATTCGTCAGCAGACACACTAAAAGCACATTTCAAGGGATTCATTTTTAATCCATACTTCCTCATACTTTCAAAAGATTTTCTCAAATTGCCTAAATGTTTATGTTTTTCTTTCGATACAACAACAATATCATCTATGTAAACTTGCATAAAATCATTGATTAAATCATGAAAAATTAAATTCATTGCTCTTTGATATGTTGCCCCAGCATTTTTCAATCCAAATGACATTACTATCCATTCATAAGTGCCCAATGCCCCCTGGCATCGAAAAGCTGTTTTAGCTATGTCATTCTGGGAAAAAAAATTTGATTATATCCTGAATAATCATCTAAAAGACTTAACATTTCATTATCGGCTACTGCATCTATTAGCATATCGGTTATTGGCATGGGATATTCATCTTTAGGAGTTGCTAAATATAAGTCTCGATAATCAATGCATACTCTTATTTTACCATTCTTTTTAATAACTGGAACAATATTAGAAATCCAATCGACATACCTGGTAGTCCTGATGAACTTTGCTTTCAGAAGTCTCTCGATCTCTTCTTTAATCTTACCCATCACCTCAGGTGCAAATCTCCTCGGAGCTTGTTTTACTGACTTTCTGTCTTCTATGATAGGTAAACTATGTTCGACTTGACTTCGATCCAAACCAGGCATTTCTTCGTAATCCCAAGTGAAACAGTCTTTATACTCTTCCAATAACGAAATCATATCTTTTTTCATTTCTTTCCCAAGATACCTGCTAACATAAGTAGGTTTTCGGTCTTCTACACTCCCCAAGTTGACCTCTTCTAATGGATCTTGGGCCTCGACTTTTTTGTGATTCGATGTGATGGATCTTTCAAAACCTAAAGGAGAATTATCATAAATGCAATCAAGTATGACTTGATCACTATTATTTGCTATTACTGTCGAGTGAATCGACTTATTTATTCCTATCTTAGTACTACTACTTTCTTGACCCTCCTTTTCATCTTCATATCTTCTTAATCGAGCCAAAAATTCCCCATAATCTTTATTCATTTTCACCGGCCACTTCGAGGCTGGCCCCCTCTTTGATCATGACAAACCCTTTTTTCTCATTCATTTCCAAAAAACGCTCCTCATGCAATTTTGAATTAAAGTCTTCGACAGTCTCGAAGGTAAATGGTTGAGTGAATGTCAAATTCTGCAATGACCGACCAGCCTGAGATACAAATGTCACAAACTCGTGCTGGTCTCCTGAAATTATTTCGAGATGTCCATCTCGATTCCACATAAACAATTTCTGATGAGCCGTAGAAGGTACGGCTCCAACTCTATGAATCCACTCCCTGCCGAGCAACGCATTAAAGTTGGCCTGTGATTGGACCACTACAAACACAGTGGACCTCGAATAAGTACCCACTTTCACATCTAAGGCAATCATGCCTTCTGAGCTCGATGATTTCCCACTGAAATCAGAAATCATTATATTATGCCTAACTAAGTCTTTCAATTCGATACCAAACCTCTTCAACATAGTGATTGACAATATGTTTACCGCTGCACCACCGTCAACAAGGACTTTATTCACCTTCTGTCCTTGAATTTCGACGTTCAATAATAAGGGTTTCAAATGAAACCTCATCTCCTCGGATGGGGGATCGATAAAAGCAGCATCTCTATGGGGTACTTCGCACGATGCTTGTGTTACCCATGTGACGTTTGGTCTCATGTCTTTGGAATAGAAATCGTCCTCTTGATTGATATTACTTTGCCCTTGATATTCCTCATACTCGCTAACATATTTCGCGGGTAGTATCGATATTACTCCAATTTGATGTTCATCCTAACTATCTTCTTTTTTGTCATCGACAAAGTCTCTTACATACTGACCCCCAATTGGCATATTACTTTCTTCAAAGTTCCTATAATTATTGATCATTCCCCAGTAAGGGATTCTTCCTCCTCTCCTCCAAGGCCTTCCTCGAAATCTCCTTTGGAATGTAGGGAATCCAGTATTTGATCCTTCATCATATGAAAGTCTGTCGAAAACATCATTATTTTGAAATATGCCCCTTCCTTCCCGAGGAGAACACATTTCTTTCCTAATCCATTGTTTCTGATTTCTACTAGCACCAGAACCAACAGATTTCTGCTGACTCTCTCCTACCGTGGCTTGGACGGTTTGATCTACTTTATCATTACAACTTTTATGTTGATCCTCTCTTTTCTTTATCTGTCCTGCTCTGAAAGCTTTAGCAGCTGATCTATCGAGGACATAGTGTCACACCTTCGTCCTTCTCTTTCTTCCTGTTTAGAAATTCGACGAGGGAATCTTCTGATCGAGGATAGATTTCTTTCTCGAACTCGCTTAGGTCGAACTCTATGTCTTCTTCTGACATGTCCATTATGACATGTCTGGGATCAATGTCTTCAGTAACATCGACCATACCTATAAAGGTCGAATTTACCAATCGGACATCCTCAGTTATGCTCGTTTGGGATTCAACGTACCCTACTTGAACTTCAAATGGACTCGTATCCACTTTCATTGACATTTCCTCGAACTTCAGTCTTCCTTGGTCGATCGCATCTTGGATCATGTTCCTGAAATGTATACAATTATTAGTCCAATGTCCGTAAATATTATGAAATTTGCAATATTTTCGACCATTTCTTTGTTCTGCAGAAGGTAATTTGTGATCGTCACTCAACTTAATCTGTTTATCTTTCAATAAAATACCGAATATATTTATCTGCCTTTGTTACATCAAAAGTATATGTGCGATTTGTCATTTTGTCTTTTACTTCATTTTTCTGTAGCAATTTACAGACATACGGGGCTCCTACTTTGAGCTCTGCTACATTTACTTTCTCATCGACAGATTCTTTAATATTTACTTCTATCCCGGGATTTTCTTCATATATGTCATTTATATATGCTACCCTTTCTTTCTTCATAGGTTTCTCAAATTTCTTGTACCTTTGTTTTTCATATTCGATTTGTTCTATTCTTCTCACTTTATCAGCTAACTGAGTCATGCCATTCAACGGTAAATTAACTAACTTTTTCCTAATCGAAAATTCTAAACCTGCAGAGGTCATTCTGACTAACTCAAATTCGGAAATTTGAGTAAAACATCTCGACTTCATTTGTCTAAATCTATTCAAATAATCATCTACACTTTCATGATTATATCTCTTTATATTCATTAAGTCGATAAGACTTACTTGAGTCTCTCCCCTAAAGAATTGCTCATGAAAATTTCTTTCCAGCTGCAACCAATTATATATTGAATTAGGTGGCAGTGACATAAACCAAGTAAAAACATTCTTTGTTAATGAACTAGGAAAGTATTTCATTTTTAATTCCTCACTCCACTACAAGAAAAAAGCCTATTACCTACGGAATAATACCTACGGGTAAAAATCCGTAGGAAAATTTTACATTACCTACGGATTTTACCTACAAAAGTATATTCGTAAATAAATTATCTATTACCTACGGAATTTACCTACGGATGGGATGATTATGCATTACCTACGGATGTAGGAGGTAGGTAATGTTTTTTTACTACTTTACCTACTCATTTACCTACGGATGCTAAATAAAAAAAAAGAAAAAAAGAAAAAACCCTCGCTCACTAGTGGAAAATAGCTTTCTATGACGGTTTTTTATCACGGTCGTAGTCCACCCGTCATAGTATGTGGCGCGGTGGCATGTATGTAATAAAATCATAAACTTTCTATGTCGGGTAAGTTTTAACCGACATAGTAAGTGGAAAGGTCACTTTACTTTCTACGTCGGTTAAGATTTACCCGACATAGAAAGTAAACTTTCTATGTCGGGTAACATTTAACCGACATAGAAAGTGAACTTTCTATGTCGGGTAAAATTTAACCGACATAGAAAGTGTCTTTGATGACGGGTGTTAGAGCAACCGACATAGTATCTTCTGTTTTAACCTTCTCCTTCCCTCCATTTCATTTCATCACTTCCCCCATAGCAGAGCTCCCCTGTACGTTTCTCCCTACGCTCCATTTCTTTTCATCAGTTCACCCATAGCAGAGCTCCCCGTTCGCCTGTGTACGTTTCTCCGCACCCACATTTGCTCGTCACGCCACCTGCCAACGCTTCGTGCCGCCTGCTGCTACTGGTGCCCGTCGCCTGGGATACGTTTCTCCCCACCCAGCTCTGCACGTCACGCCACCTGCCACCTCTGTAGGTCTTCAAGAGGTAAGTTTTCGTGCTTGCTTTAGCCATTGTATGTTTACAGTATTGAATCTAGTAAGTAATAATGCTGTCAAGAGAGGGAAACATCACGGGTCCCTTTAGCTAATTTAGAGATGTATTGTAAGTAGTTTAGTCATTTGAATGTGTTTCTGTAGGCATTTGAATGTGTTTCGTGATTTTGATTTTGAAAATTAGATTTGTATTATAATGTAGTTATTTTGAGAGTGGAGTTGGATTTCGTGTAGGCATTATAATGTAGTTATTTCGTGTTTACGTAGCTAATTTGATTTTGAAAACCCATGTATACTTCGATGAGAATGATGATTTAGTACTTGATATACCGAGACACCATGTTTCTCTTCAAATATGCCAAACTTTAGTGTTAATGTAGAAATAGATGATGTGCATGCCATACGTTATGACCATATGGAAGGATTTTGGGAGAATGTTCCAACTTGATAATGTATGAAATTTTTTTAATGTATTATTTTTTAATGTATGCACTTTTTTGTTTATCTTCAGTCATATTGTCTAAACTAATAACTATTATTTTTTTCTTTGAACACAGATATGGCAGATTCATCTGGTTCCCCTCCTCCTACACGGTCCCCCTCCTACGGAAGGTGGTGATCAGAGTCGGCCGTCTACCGGGAAAAAGGGTAGGCGTGGTACACGGTTGAAGGAGTTGAATATCGGTCGTAGCTCCGATCAGAAATTGCCTATCCGAGTTTGACATGCAAGCTGGTAGAGCCATTGGAGAGCACGGTGCTAGATTCACTAGCTATGTGGCCTTGCTTGGGAGAAGCAAGGTTAGTATTCTTATTGAGGATTGGGACCATGTTCCAGAGACATCGAAGAACCGATTTGGCGAGTATCCTGGTACCTACTCTTATTTGGCATTTAACATGTTTATATATATTTAACTTTTTGGGAACTTCATGTTATTTTTATTGTGTAGGTCACATATGATGTCCCTAACACCACTTTGTTCAGGAGAAAGTGGATCTCATATGCTTGGGGAGCAGCTGGAGAGGTTTTAAGAGTGATCGACCAGTCGATACATATATGGGGCATTGAGCAACAAGAACCCATGTGACCGAGTATCAGTTTTTGGATGAGGAGACATGGCGGGCATTTCGGACTCGGCGTTTAGACGCTAAGTTTCGAGGTTAGCACATTTGTCATTTGTTTGCGAGTCATTTTTTTTAAATAGAGGTTTTAAATGCTGGTATTTAACATGGAATGCAACAGGCCAAGCGGCAGAAGGCACAAGATATTCAGAGAAAGAATATCCACCCCACAGAGTTGTCTCGTGGGGGTTATGAGAAATTGGAGGAGAAGATGATGAAGGAGACATCTTCAAGTCATCTTTCAGATGAGTCGGTTGTGAGTGCTTGTCACTCGCCCTTCACGCCATGATAAATGGAAGAGAGCTCGCCAGAACTCATCGGGGAATTACTTATCCGAGCAAACTAATGTTGTTGCTCAACGTATTGTAAGTAGCATATCCTAAACTAATTATATATGTTATACTACAATAGGCATTTGTATTTGCTAAAAAATCATTCGTTTGTGTTGTAGGATGAGTTGGTTGAGCAGAGCACTCGGGGATCATTCCACCCACATGGCCGTCGGGATATATTGGCGGTGGCCATTGGTACCCAGAGCATCCTGGACGTGTTCGTGGTCTTGGACGAGGGTGGGCATCGAGACGGTACTTTGGTGCCCCACCCGTGGCAACTCCTTCTTTGAGGCAGTCTGAATGAGCAAGAGTTTGAGTCCCTCAAACAACAAATTAGGAAGGAGATACGAGATGAGGTGTACTCGACTTGAAGGCGAGTTATTGAGCTCAATGCGAGCAGAGTTGGCATCTTTGTCCTCTCAACCTTCTGTCCCCGCACGAGAGGCATCCCCGATTCATGTTAGCACAAAGGAGAGTTGTGATGCTCCTGATAGAGGGGCACAGGTTGCTCCTACTGACACTGCTGACTGTCAATTGTATGTTGCGGGTCCTCCCGAGCATTTGGTGGCATACGGTACGTATTATATCTTTGACATGTATTTGGTACGGTGTTAAGCATTATATAGTCTAAAATATTTTATCCTTTGTTTACCTTAGGGAAAATGTATGCATTGGGGTCAACCATCCACCACCGAGTATTGGAGATGATATGATAAGAGTGGTGGTTGTAGATGTCGGGATGCTGTTGCCCCAATCCCTATTCCCAGCGACGAGGTTCAAGCAGTGGGACAGGCACCTGGCCATTTTATCTTATGGCCGGTTTCATTAACAAGACCCATCCCAGCAGTTGCACGGGTTGATTTATGCATTGAACGATAGTACTTATTATTTTTTGATAGGTTGATGTATATTAATGTTATTGATTTTTGGTACTTGTATAGAAAGAGTCTGAAAAAGCAAAGGAAGTTGTGCATGAATCACCACCACCACCATCCGCTTTACAGCGACTCGGTGCACTGGCGGCGACTATCGGGACCACTCCCATACGGTTAGATATGCCACCGAAGTCGTATGCGGGACCAACACGATCCCTTTTTTCTTACTCCAAAGGGATATTTTTGATCTTCTCGTCTGGTACTGATATGTTATGTGTATCGGTGTTGCAGCTTTGGGAAATGTAAGTATATTTACATATTTTTTATATTCTCAACTGGTACATTATTTTATAACTTTATTTATTTTCAATGTTGAAGGTATTTATATCGTTTGTGTGTTGAGAGGAAGATCCGCTTTCTCTATGGATTTCTTGACCACTGTTGCCATTCGGTCCGTTGGGAATAAAGCTGAAGAGGTGCAAGCGTACTTAATAGAGGCATTTCAAGCTGGGGGCAAAGAAGTCTACTTAGCACCTTACTTGCATCGGTAAGTATACATCTTATAAATTAATGCACATTTATGTAAAACTGAAATTTTACTAATATTATTTCAACGTGCGGGGGTCATTGGCAGCTCATAATTATTGTTCCTCGGCAATTTCTTGTGATTCTCTTGTGTTCATTACACAAGAAACCAAATGATTTGGATATTAGAAAGCACATAGACGCGTAAGTTTGGTTTTTTTAATTGTTGTATGATATGTGCACTACTTACACCAAAATTATTTGTCCTTTTGTAGAGCTTTGGAAGCTCACCTAAGGTTGCAAGGCCTTCCATCTCATGCTAGAAAGAAGTTGACGTATATTGCACCAAAGGTGACCAAACATTCCTCTTACTTGTTGTTCAATTAGTCATTTAAAGTTAATCGACATGTATTTAACTTGTAGTGTCCACGCCAACCGGCAAGCCATGAGTGCGGGTATTATGTGATGAAGCACATGCACACCATCGTAGACAAAAATATTATGAGCTCATGGAGGGAGGTAAATATACTATAATTAAGTCAAATATGCCAATTATGTAAATGGTTTCTAAATGTGAAATGTTTCAATATGTAGGCATTTACGAGACGCATCTCCAATGAAGATTGAAGTGTTAGACGATATTAGAGAGCGGTGGGCTTCTTTCCTTTTAAGCATTCAATCTTCATAGGAAATTTGACTTGTAACAATTTAGATTGAATTGATTTAAGTTAGGAAATTTACATTCGTTTAAGTAAATGAAGCATGCTGGAACTGGATCTGTACTGTACATATATTGATTTCAATGTGTTTCATATGTACATATCATGCACGCAACAGGATGCTGTCATGCTTGGATATATATCGTAGCAAATTTATATTTGAACTGTGCATATCATGTCATGCTTGGATCTGTGAATATTTGTGCTGGAATTGTGATGAATAGGCAGAGTCTACTCGAAGAAAGGTAGCATCTATAAAGAAAATGCAAATATTTTAAAAAAAAATAACACTTTCTACGTCGGTTCACTGACTAACAGACGTAGAAAGTCATCCTATGACCGATCGGAACAAGTTATGACCGATCAGAATTGCTCATACAAAGTAGGACTTTCTACGTCGGTTCCTCGAATAACCGAGCGTAGAAAGTCATCCTATGACCGATCGAGAACCAGTTTGGCCGATCATAGTAGCTCATAGAAAGGCTTTCTACGTCGGTTCCTAGGAACCGACGTAGAAAGTCCTACTTTCTACGTCGGTTAGTAGGAACCGACGTAGAAAGCCTTACTTTCTATGACCCCCGCATCCGCGCCTCACTCAAGCTCCCAAACTCCTTCCTTCGTCTCCCTCAATTTCACTAACCTCCTCTATAACCCGCCACCCACCTCCTTCACCAGAACCCTAGCTGCAGCCTCCCCACTCTCGAGCACCCCACTTCGTTGTCCCCTTCGTCGAGCCACCGCAAGGCCAAGTCGCAGTCGCGGCCTCACCCTAATCCAACCTCCACCAAAGCCCCTCGTCATCCACGACAACCACCACCATCGAGCGTCCCAACCCCCACTCCTCACCACTAACGTCTCCACTCTGCTCCACTTCCCTCCTGTGTTGAATCTCTCCCTTCGCCCCAAACCATCGCGCACCACTGCCCATAGCCGGCCACCGCGAACCCAGCCGCAAATCAACCTCTAGGCCAGGACGCCACCACACCCCCTGTCGCGTAGCATCCCTGCAGCCTGGAACTTGAGTCACCTCGAGGCCGGCTGCGGTCACCGCCTCCTCGCTCCAGCCCACCCCCATTGTGCGACTGAGCTCGCTGTGAGCTAGAGGTGAGATATAGAGGCAGTGAGTTAAGCCTGGTATTATGCTTTAATCCTATTTCTTTCACATATTTTGGAGTCTGAACTGTTCTGCTTAGTTAACTATTAAGCCGGGGTCTGGTTTATTTGCATATGAATCATTGAATTGGTGGCTTTGTTAGTTGAATAAGATCTTGGTTTATTAAGGTTTTTTGTACCGTTATTTCTGTTTAGTTTGGCTTGAATCTGTGGTTTTCACTTGATGAGGTTGAGTCTGGTGTTATCCAAGTCCTATTGGCTTGGTTCATGTCTCTGTGGCTTAGTTTCTTGGTGGGTGAGTTAAGAATGTGTTTCCACCTTACAAATGCATATTGAGAGGAGTTTACGCGTGGTGTTGTATTCTTTTTGTGTTTTCTTAACTTATGGAAGTTGTATCTTACACCAGTTGTGAAATGATAATTCTCATTGATATTTTTGACATTAATTGCTGTCTTTTATAATTATTCTTCAGTATTGCATTCCATTCTGTTTCTAAAGTGTTTATATATCAATCAATATAGTAAACCTCCCGACAAATCTCAATTCACAAACTCAACTACAGTTTGGTAATACTCAAAACTAGGCAATCCAAGAGAATTAAATGTTCACTACTGAATACTTGTAGAACATGGATCAATTTTATGCAAATCGCTATTGGATGTATGATCGAAGCCATAGTAATAGAGGTGGTTTAAAACAAAGTTTTGTTGATGGCGTTGAAGAGTTTGTCATGAAAGCTTCTCAACAAGTTTGTTATCAAAATGAAGGCCAAACGAGATGTCCATGCAATAAATGTCAATGTACAAAGATCTTGCCAATGGAAATGGTTAAACTTCACCTTTATAAAAATGGTTTCATGCCTGATTATTATGTTTGGGTTGATCACGGTGAGGAAATGAATAGGATTTGTGTAGTTGACAAATTGTTCTTTATGAGTTAATTTTTATATTCTACATGATGTGGTTGAGAAAATGTTTATTATGTAGTTGAAAAAATGTTTTCTTTGAGTTAATTTTTCTATTTCATATTATGTATGACGTTACTCCATTGCATAATTGACTATATAAATTTCCTATGTATAGATATGTCATCAGGAGGATGTGACTCACCCCAACCTCCCATGCCTCATTCCAATAAGGGGAAAAAAGTAACGAAACGAAAAAAACCACGCTATATACTTAAAGTAAATGTCCCTCCCCCACCCGTAGCTCCTGCACCTATACCTTCTTCAGCTGCAGGTGCTGAGAATATACATGCCCATACAAACAATATTGCACCTACAACCACTTCTGCCCCATCCCCAGTTGATGCACCCAACCCTAGTCCATCACCTGTCATTGCATCAGCACCTTCCCCAGGAGCTACATTGCCTTCAGTATCATCAGTACCATCACCACTACCTTTGGTCTCACCTACATTACCCTCAAGGTCTCCAAGCACTATCACCATTATCGAGTGCCTTCTAGAGTCCGTCATACACCAGCTGGGAAGACCAAGAAGTGCATATTCAGCAAGGTGATGCACAATCGGACATTGACGAGGATCATCCACTTGGCACTAATCTTCCTATCATATCACCTTATGGTCTAGGGTAAGAATGAAGTTAAAATTATATCATTCCCATTATTTGCAAGTATTAGGAAATTGTGATTATTATTTAATTTAATTATTTGGAGAAGGTTCCATCCATGTCGGGTTGCATCCCAAGCTATAACAATGACTATTAAGCAACAATATTCTAAGCCATGGCTGACATGGGGTTCAATGACCGATGTTGAAAAAGAGACATTCTTTCAACGATTTAAAGTAAGTTTTCTTATATTTAGGTTGATGAATTATTTTTATTACTTACATTCATTGACACAATTATTATTATTTGTTTTTTTGTGTAAATCATTTGCAAAGAGAAAGGTCACCTGGAGACCTGAAGATGAGGATAGGATTCGAAAGAATTTTCACTCAAAGGCCTCACATAGGCTATCCGAAATGTTCAAAGATGCTAGAAGGACAGGTCAAAAGCCCTATTGGATGTTTGATGATGTGTGGAAAACTCTGTTGAACAAGTGGAACTCAATTGATTATCGTGCAAAGTGTGCACAAGCTCGGAAGAATCGATCTTCCGAGACGGGTGGTAGTTTACACACAGGTGGTTCTATTAGTATGCATGAACACGCCATTCGTATGGTAAATATGAAATTATAACAAAAGTTTCTTTCTTTCATTTCTTCATGATATGTTATTAATTAATTTTTTTTCCAGGAAAAGGAGTTGGGTCGTCCTGCACATATTGATGAGGTGTTCAAACGAGACTCATATACGAAAGGTTAATGGTGAATTTGTTGATGAAAGGTCTAGAAAAACTCATGTGAGTTGTGAACTTATTTAATATTACTCTATTACTCTCTTATATGTTATGATGGATATGTGTTGTATATCGTACATAATTTTTATTTGTATGTGAATAGGAAGAATTTCAGAGAAGATACTCTGAGGCTAGATCTGAGGCAGCATCCTGTGCTGCTGAAACCGAGTCATCTTCATTAGATCCTATAGAGGAGGAGAGAATAAGGACTGAAAGTTGGATTCTTGCTGCATCTAGCAACAAAAAGGGTCGGATCTACGGTGTTGGAGAACTTGCCCATAAGTTTAGGCCCGGAGATACCCTCTCATATTCAGCATGTACTGATTCTCGTGAGATTACACAATTAAAGAAACAAGTGCTTAGTTATAGGGAGGATAATGAAAGATTGAACCACCAATTACAAACACTTGTCAGTGTTGTCCTTCCTTTACTTCCACCTGATGCCCGACAAGCATTTCAACAACAACATTCCCAACAAGGATCACAACAACAATCACAACAACAATCACAACAGGAGCAGCAAGTGCAGGAAGAGCAGCAACAACAATCACAAAATGAACCAGCTTTCGTAGAGCAGCCTCAAGATGAACAAGGACATTACTATAATTATTAGGACACTCAAACAATATTGTCATAATATTTATTATAGTACTTCTTTGGATTTGTATGTTCTTAGATATTTGAAGGACTACTTGATGCATGCTAATATTAGGATTTGTGTTTGATATCTGAATATGCATTTGGTGCATATAAATATTATGGAATATTGTTAAATTTGATATCTAAATATTTTATGTGTAATATGCATGTAACAGGTAAAATTTAGTTAAATTGGTGGTGATAAAATTTTATAAATTTACTTAGTGATTTTCCTACGGATTTACCTACGGATTTTGAATGAGGTAATTACCTACGGATTGCAATCCGTAGGTAATTACCTACGGATTCTGTTCGTGGGTATTTACCTACGGATAATTACCTACGGATTCTGTTTGTGGGTATTTACCTACGGATTGCAATCCGTAGGTGATTACCCACGAACAGAATCCGTAGGTAATTACCCACGGACGACATTACCTACGGATAGTAATTCCGTAGGTAATTACCTACGACCATATTACCTACGGATTTTCTACGGAAAAAAATCCGTAGGTAAAATGACATTACCTACGGATTTTTGCCATTACCTACGGATTTTTGCCGTAGGTAATAGGCTTTTTTTTTGTAGTGCTCATCGCTAAGTCTCCACATTCGATTTGATATCGCGCCACATGCTCGATAGTGGATTCACCAACTTCTCCAGCAAATTTGGTGAATTTGGGTATTTTGTATCCTCGAGGTAATTCTGTCTCGAGAATTGTATTTGGAAAAGGAGAAACAAAGTACGGTTGATTGGGTGGTCTTAATTCCACTCCTGAAGGATTCATCTTTGGTCCCAGCATGTGATTATACTGCATGTTATTTTGATTATACATATTTTGGAATCCCTCATTTAGATTTCCATAAGTATCATTCCTCACATGCTGATATTCATTCCCCACATGCTGATGTTGATCATTGTTTTGATTTCTCCTTAATAAATAAAGGGGATTAATGTTGAAGTTTTGATTATCCCGATTGGCATTATTTTCCACCCTCATTTGTTGAGGTATTGTCAATGCATCCCTGATACGTGACATTTGATCTGCTAACATCTCAAAACTATTAGTAGCGTTTTGAATTAATGGATTTAATACTGTGGTCAACTGTTGTGACAACATGTTAACCATCTCAAAATTGCTTTCATCCATTTGTTGTCGAAGTACTCCTAATGAATTACTAGAAATTCCAGTACTAGCATTTCCAATAGCATCGAAATTGGATCGATGATAATCTCTATCGAACGCATACCTCCCATGGTCTAGATTTGTTCTATTATCCTGGTTTGGAATCAGAGACATCTGTTGTGTTCCTAAACTTTGCGCATTTCCTGGATTTTGAGGTGTTACTAAATTTTGAGACACCCCTAAATTTGGGGATACTCCAAAATTTTGAGGCATACCTAAGGTTTGACCTGTTCCTAAGTTTTGGGGCATTCCTAGGTTAAATCTCGTACTTCGTTGTATTGAAGAAGTACCAGCCTCATTCATATTATTAATCAAAAAACCAAGCGGCCTTACACTCATATGCGGACCTACATATGTTGTTACGGGACTTCCCGTGGTTTGCATAGTATTTGACATTACAGTTCCAGACCCTATTATCTGAGCATTTTCTAATGTCCCTTGGTTTTGGTCAGTACTCACAGGTATCGACGCACTCACAATTGTCGATATTACAGGCATAATTCCATTGTGAACTTGCCCCCCAGTGTTTGGTGGATTTGGACTATTTGGAATCTCACTGTTATTCTGACTATTTGGTGGATTTTGACTCATTCTTACTACTCGTCCACTCCTTAATCTCATACACTTTCGAACTAGCCAATTTTTTGTGTAACGAGACCCCCTACCTGGCGCGCCAATTTGTTTCTGGTGAAAATTTGATCGGTTTCGATTTCTCGGAGACTTAGGTTCTAATCAAATTTCGACCACGTAGATTCTTTTACTTAGGCTAGCAAACAGTTTTATATCGAAATATGTATGAGAATCGAAAATACCATAGTGTCGAGAAATGCAATATATCACACAGATTGACAATCGAAAGTACTCTTTTTGATATTTTTATTAATAAACGTGAAGTGAAGGAAGCAGTAAAATGCATCGAAAATGAAAGGCAGTACAAAATATTAAATTACAGAGAAATGTAAATGCAGAAACCTTGAAATTAAGAGATGTAAATGGCGGGAATCGAAAATTAGTGAAAGTAATATAGCAAGAAATCGAAATTGCAGTAATGTAAATAACAGGAAATTGAAATTGCATAAGTGTAAATGGCAAGGAACTTAAACGCAGAATCTTAACTTGCATAAAGATAAAAATGACAAAGAATAGCAAAGACAGACACTGAAAGTTGATAAACGTAAATTGCACGAAAGTAAATTACCAGGGAAAGTAAAGAAAGCGATAAAGACAATCAATGAAAATGGAAATCCAGATCACCAGAAACTTCATGATTCGTCGTTTCTCCGGTAGACTTTTCACTTGTGTTTCTGCTGTCTCTGCCAATTTCACATTCTTCTTCAAGCTTCGTTCTATTTATAAGCATCCTTCAATATAACCTCCCAAGAGCAGTTAAAAAACTGTCACCACGTTCCATGTGCACGTTCCTCGATTTATACCTTAGTTTACAGTTTAGAAAACCGCTTCCACGTTCAATATGCATTATAACCGTCTCTCGATTTCTAACTTTAGCCGCGATGTGAAAAGCCACTCTTCGTGTTCTATCTGTATGATAATCGTTTCCCTCAATCTCGATTCCAGTTATCGAGTTCGATTTCCCTTAACATTGACTTTATCATTACTTTCATCGATTTGTTTCACTCTTTTCTGATTTTCGATTTCCATTCTCGATTTATATGCTCTTACTATCTCATGGTCACCGGGCGTCCTCCAACCATCTTTCCGATTTATCGACTTTTTAACCAATCGTATAGTATTCAATTTTCTTTCTTCTGTTTTTCAATCCTTGTATCGATTTTTCACTAACACACTGTTGGAAAAAGTTTGGAAAGTTGGGGTTAAAGTGTTATTTGAATCTGATAAGATTGTTATGACAAAAATTAATGTATTTGTAGGGAAGAGATATTGTGACCAAAGCCCTTGGTTATTAATGAATCTTATTCTTCTGCTTATATTATTGATTCATATGATCTGTGACATTTATAGATGATTACTCTAGATAAACCAAAGTATACTTAGTCAAACAGCTTTAGTGCACCTAATCACCCTTAAGAGAAGATATACTTACAATGTTTTTTTTTTAAGAAAATTGGTAAAACTCCCTATGAGTTATGGAGAGGTTATAAACATAATCTTAAATATCTAAGAGTGTGGAGGTGCCTAGCTAAGGTAATGTTACCCAATCATAAGAAAAGGAAAATAGACTCTAAACCTTATGATTGTATGTTCTTAGGTTATGCAGAACATAGTGTTGCCTATAGGTTTCTTGTCCTCAAAAGTGATGTAATTGAACATAATACTATAGTGGAGACAAAAAATGTTGAGTTCTTTGAACATATTTTTCTTCAAAAGTTTAGTGAGACACCTAAACAATCTATAGATATTAACAGTGATAAAATATATGAGGATTTGAGGAGAAGTAAAAGATAGAGGAAGGAAAGCTCCTTTGGAGATGATTTCTACGCTTATCTAGTTGAAAATGATCCAATGAGTTTTTAGAAGCTATTAGGGCTCCTGATGCAATACATTAGGATAAGACCATTAAGACTGAAATTGATTCAATTAAGAAAAATAATACTTGGACCTTGGTAGATTTGCCTAAAGGAACAAAACTTATTGGTTGTAAGTGAATCTTTAAGAAAAAGTATCATCCTGATGGATCTATAGATAAATATAAGGCAAGATTAGTAGCAAAGGGTTTTACTCAAAAATCCAACATTGATTATTTTGACAGCTTTGCCCCTGTGACTAGGATTTCCTCTATTCGAGTTTTGATAGCTCTAGCAACTATCCATAAACTAGTTATACACCAAATGGATGTTAAGACAACCTTTTTGAATGATGAATTAGAGGAGGAAATTTATATGACTCAACCTGAAGGGTGTGTTGTTCCAGGTCAAGAGAACAAAGTGTGCAAACTTTTAAAATCCTTGTATGGATTAAAACAAGCACCAAAACAATGGCATGAAAAACTTGATAGTGTTTTACTTTGTAATGACTTTTCAACTAATGATGCTAATAAATGTATGTACTCTAAATTTGAGACTGGTGAATGTGTAATTATATGTTTATATGTAGATGACATGCTAATATTTGGTACATGCATTGACATTGTCTCCATAACTAAGTTGTTTCTGGGATCTAAATTTGAAATGAAAGATATGAGTGAAGCCAATGTGATTTTGGGAGTTAAAATAAGGAAGGGCGATAATATTTTTTCTATCTCAAGAACAATATATTGAGAAACTTCTTAGGAAATTTAGGTGTTATAACGTCAAACAAGTGAATACCTCTTATGATGCTAACTCTAAGTTAAAGAAAAATAGAGGAGACTCAATCTCTCAACCTCAGTATGTCCAGGTAATTGGAAGCATACTGCATTTAATGAGCTTTTCTAGACTTGACATTGCTTATGCAATAGGTAGACTGAGTAGGTACACTCAATATCCTAATCAAGAACATTGAAATGCACTTACAAGACTTATGAGATACTTAAGAGGTTCAATGGATTATGCCATTGAATATAGTGGATTTCCCGTTGTACTAGAAGGGTACAATGATGCTAACTGGATCTCTGATTCAGATGAGACAAAATCCACTAGTGGCTATGTATTCACATTCAGGGGTGGTGCGATTATATGGAAATCAGCCAAACAAACAATTATTGCAAGATCAATAATGGAATCTGAATTTGTTGCTCTCGAAATGACTGGTAGTGAAGCTGAGTGGTTGAAAAACTTCTTAGTAAATATTCTATTAGGAATGAAATCGATCTTGTCTGTATCAATACACTGTGATTGTCAATCAGCAATAGTTATAGCAAAAAATAAGAACTACAATAGAAAAAACAGACATATACAGTTTGACATAATTTAGTGAAGCAACTGCTAAAGAATGGAACAATTTCCATTGACTATGTGAAGTCAAAATGGAATCTAGCAGATCCCCTGACAAAACCATTAGCGAGAAATATGATTTTAGAAACATCGAGGGGAATGAGACTTAAGCAAATTGCAAATAAACAGGTGATGGTAACCCATTGGAGATCCCATGAATAAGGTTCATATGGGTAAAAACAAGTCACTTGTTAGTTCTGCTAGCACTAAAATTGATTAAAATCAATTATGTTCATTCCTATGGTGTATATGTGAAAGTGTTAGATACTACATCATTGAAAGGTTAAACTTTGTAATTAAAATTCTATGTGGTGTATGAATTTTAGTCTAAACAAAGTTTTTTAACGATTTCATATCCCTTAAGGGTGGTGTATGATTTGCAGCATACGCTTGATGAAGTCACCTAAATGAGTGTCGAGTGGGGCCGCTTGTATGAGATCTTTATAAGATTTCTAGAGCACTCATGAATACTGGGCACGCGCATGACCTAATAAGCGCAACACAGCGATAACAACAAGAATTGTGGGGGTGTATTGTGATTATTAAAACCGCTAACACACATTAAGTGTTTTGGTTCATATAACTTGCTACACCAACTACATTGTGTGTTGTGTTAAGTTTTTTAGTCTAAGATTGGTTCATATAGCTTGCTATACCAGCTCTGATGCATTACATCTTATATGAGACCCATGATTTTCTTCTCTTATTCTTTTATCTCTTTCTTTTGTTTTGCAATATGTGGGGGATTGTTGTAAATTAAAGGGTATTGTAAAACAGAGAACATGTTCTCACACGTTACAGAAGACCGTTTCAGAGAACGTGTTCTCATACACGTTGCAGAAGATTGTTTTAAATAACGTTGCAAAAGACCGTTTCAGAAAACGTGTTCTCACACATTGCAGAAGACTGTTTCAGAGAACATTGGAGCTTTTACAACAGTAAGTGTATCACTACTAGAAAATATACTTTCAACGTCGCTATTTAACGTCGGTTACATCTTAGCCGACGTTGAACATGCTTTCAACGTCGGTTGGTCAACAACCGACGTCGAAAGTCGAATTTTGACACATTCTACGTCGTTTTAGCATGCACGACGTGGAAAAGTAGGCTTTCGACGTCGGTTATGCCCTCACCCGACGTTGAAAACCCTTCTGAACTCATTATGACCGATCAGAATACAAATATGACCGATCAGAATCAAATGTGATCGATCAGATTTTAATTATGAGCGATTAGAATTTTTTCAATCGATTAAAAACACATTTCAATCGATTAAAATCTCTGAAAGGGTCAGGATGATCGATCAGAATCCAGTTATGACCGATCAGAACTATTTTAATCGATTAAATCTCGTTTCAATCGATTAAAACATGTGACTGGAGATAAATCGAGTTTCTAATTTATTTTGTTGTTTTTGCAAAATCACTTTGATATTGTTAACTCTGAACAAGTTAGGAGAAAAGTCATGTCATCTATTGCCAAAATGTGGAGGCAATTCAAGTCGACATTGACTTCAAAATGGATTTTTAATGACCAAGCCATTAGCAAAGGATTAACTCCTTGTCAGCTTTATGGCATAGATGAGGAAACTTGGAAGCAGTTTGTCAGGAGTAGGACTGGTCCACAATGGGAGGTATGTTACTATTTAAAAACTTTGGTATGTTTCCATATTGTCTTATTAATTTAGCACATTGTAATATGATATTATGTTGCAGGAGAAGCGAATAAAAGGAAAGGAGATTCGGAGAGTTGAATGTGGCCCCCACTGTCTGTCTCGTGGGGGGTATGATTTGTTGACGCAACGCATGATGAAGGAGAAGGCTAAACTCCGAGAAGCTGAGTTAGCCTCTTCGGTGTAAGCCAGGAAGAAATTTCCCCACCATCTCCTCCAAAACGTCATGAAAAATGGAAGAGGGCTCGGCAAAAGCCCTCCGGTGAAATGACATCGGAGGAGGCCCGCTTGATTGCTTGAGCGGATTGTAAGTCAAATTAGTTTCTTTCAACCTCATTAACCATGCTTTGTCATTCATCAATTTTTTTTACAATATATAATGCTCAATTGTAGGATTCTTTAGAGGAGCGGTATACATAGGGAACATTCGTTCCCGTGGTCGTGAAGATATATTAACTACTGCTATTGGACGCCCAGAACACCCAGGGCGTGTTCGTGCTTGTTGGAGCTGGTGTGGGTATTCGAGCATATTTTGGAGCTCCATCATCGAGACCATACCCACACCACATCATTGAGCCGGCGGGAGATGGCCAGATTGGAGGAGAGTCTAACGGCGAAGGCGAGACCGGCGATGGTTGAAGAGGCGACGGCGACGCGCGACACCGGCCATTACCGCACGAGTTCGAGGAGGAGATGATGCGTGTATTTGGTTCAAGTCTAGCATCCATAGGTGTCACACAGCCTACCCACCCACCTATGGATGTTCCTCCTCCATCTGCGCACGAGTTAGCACTAAGGGTAGTTGTCTTGAGCCAAATACTGGCGATCAAGACCTTCCTGCTACTAATCGGGAGGTTGTTGTTGTTGTTGCGGACATCGACCACTCAGGTATGTGTGGATGATATCTTAATGACAAAAATTCATGTGCATATTAAATAATTAATGTCTTATTTTTGTGTAATCGAGTCGGTGTGAATTTTATGTTGATGAGGATGGATCTGAACCACGATTGGTGGCGGTTGGTTCAATTGAAGAGGGGCCTCTACAATTCATAGTGTGCCTTTAGCACCTAACTTGGCCAAAGTGGTCATTGAAGAGGTTCGAGATGCTTATGCTCTTGTACCTGTGCCCACGAGACGAGGTGATGACGGTGGGACGAGGCCCTCCGGACCTTCATTGCATGGCCTAGACATCTAATCGGGCCTATTTTGAAAAAGGTTTGCATATACTTTACGTTAATTATCATATGTAGTACGGTACTTGTTTTTTATTATTTCTCAAGTCAATGTTATTTTATGTAGGATGTTCGGAAGCCACCCCGGTTGCCTAAGCTGGTTCCTACTTCCCATACTAGTAAAGGTAAGGAAGTAGATGTCCCAGAAAATCCAATTTTTCAACTACTATCTGTTGTCCCACAGTTGTATATTCAATCTTTTCAAGTGAAGTGGGATGTTGATAAGTTAGGGGTAGACAATAAGAACTTTCCCCTTTACATTGACCACACCGATCTTTGTGGAGATAGCAGTTGGCAATCGGTGTCTAAACATAGCGGTGTTACAATTTTGGACAATGTAAGTATTTATTTTTATTTACTAATTATGTTATTTGAAGTTATCGTCATATTTAATGTACATTGAACTGGCTACTTTAGGATGATGAATGAATTGTCGGAGGAACAACGCACCCAAGATGTGTATGGATTTTTTGAGCCCCAATCCATACAAAAATCAGGAAACAAGAGAGAAGAAGTTCAAATATACATCCAAAATTGGATGATGAAGTCAAGGAAGAAAGTTTACTTGGGTGCTTACCACCATCGGTAAGTATTTAAGCGTATGAAATTATTCGCATTAAATTTTATAGTGTATTGTATTATCCTAACTTTTTGTAATGTAAGCAGAAATCATTGGCAGTTGTTGGTTGTTTGCCCAAAGCGAGAATGTTGTGGCTTGGTTACGCTCCTTTGGGCAAGAAACCGATGCGAGATCTTAAAAACATTGTAAACAGGTACACATTCTTATAATAATTTAAACAATTATTAATTGTTTTGTTACTTAATTGTTTCATTATATCTTGTATTGCACAGTGCATTTAAGGTTTGCAATACAATTGATGGAGTACACACAAGCAAAAACACGACTCCAGATTGGATTTTTGTTAATGTAAGTCATTTTATATTTATGTATTATATCATTCATTTTATATGTCAAATTAATATATTATTTTTTGTAGTGTAATAGGCAACCAGGATCTTATGAGTGCGGATATTATGTTATGCCTTGGATGTGGCTGATTGTTGTTAGCAAGACTGAGGATACATGGAATCGGGTTTGCTTAAATTTAGTATTCAATAAAAGACCCGAGTATTGTGTCATTGGATACTCTGTTAAATTATCTTTTTCTTGTAACAGGTATTTTCGAGACGAGGAAGCATTGCCCATAGAGACCATTGACGATATTAGAAACACATGGGCCGATAAGTTTGTTAAAGTTAGAAGTAGGCAAGTTTAGTTATTAATTTAGTAGTTAGTTTAGTAGTTAGTTTAGTAGTTAATTTAGTAGTTAGTTTAGTAGTTAGTTTAGTAGTTAGTTTAGTAGTTAGTTTAGTTACTTTACTAGTTAGTTTACTAGTTAGTTTATTAGTTAGATTAGTAGTTAGTGTATTTGGTAGATAAGTAGTTGGATACACTATAATTTTGGATACAATTTTATTTTTGGATGCACATTCAATTGTTTATATCTTGTACATTGTCTGCCTGGGTTGTATTCAAATTTGCAGGTATGTATATATACAAACATTGGGTACCACTGTATAAACAAGGCGTCCATTTAAAAAAAAAATAGACTTTCTACGTCGGTTCATACCATAACCGACGTAGTAAACACGTACTCGCTTGAGCGACGAGTGTACTCGCTTGAGCGACGAAAGCTTCAAACAAAAGGGACTCTTGGGTCCCATCTCGCTTGAGCGACGAGTGTACTCGCTTAAGCGACGAAAGCTTCAAACAAAGGGGACTCTCGGGTTCCATTTCGCTTGAGCGACGAGTGTACTCGCTTGAGCGACGAGTGTACTCGCTTGAGCGACGAGTGTACACTTTCAACGTCGGGTATTAATAACCGACGTTGAAAGCCTAAACTTTCAACGTCGGTTATCTATACCCGACGTTGAAAGTGTATACTTTTAACGTCGCCTGATACAACGTCGGTTGTATAACCGACGTTGAAAGCCTTATATAACCGACGTTGAAAGGCATATCTGTAGCAGTGTATCGTGTTTGCATTGCATGATACATGAACTACATTATCTGGTTTTGGAACAGATCATTAGTTAACAACTGGACAAGAGGTTCTTTTCCACATTGCTTGGCAGCATACAAAATGGTTATGTTCGTGGAATCTGTTAGTTTTGTAATTTGTTCCTGATTGAAATAAATTCATGTATACATAACTGATTTATTGATTTTACAAAACAAAAAATCATTTTTAGTTAATTTCAAGATGATTATTATAAAAAAGCATACAAATTTATGATTGGGTGATATTATATAATTAAAAAATCCTATCAAATCCTGTTTCTAGAAATCTTATTTAGTTCAATAATGATGATAGCCTTTCTCTCGAAAATGGGAATCCGTGTTGTGCTTTGACTCATACAGTGCATGGGAATGACACGTTCACAAGAGAACTAGGATCAAAGAAATGTTAATCTCATGGCCATATATTGATAAAGTCAGAATGTAATCAGAACCTCTTTTTCCAATCAGCTAAATCTCTGAGAACAAATTCCCATTGACAATGGCAAATCAGAAATGGGTTGCATGCCTACGTTGTTATATTCTATTCCCACGCAGTACATTAATCATCGTACACAGTTTTAGGAGACAAGTAGCTAAGTCAACTTTTGCTTGATTCCATAAGAATGGTTTTGGATAAGGAGCAGCATGAAAAATCCATAAGAATGTGTTTTGCAAGTTGCTAAAATTTCTATGGGAACCACTTGTTATTTACTTTTCAATTTTAACATGTGTCCAGTTGTAATTATCTCATGGTATTGAGAATGCCAATGCCATCCTTTGATTTTCACATATTGTGATTATAAATAGGCTTCAATGAACCTCAATATTACAGACGCTAATAAATAAGGTGAGTGAGAGTGTGTATGTGGTGATTGAAGGTGAAGGTAGGTTGCTTTCAAGTATCTTGCATGAAGGTAGAGAGAGTAGATGTGAGCAGGGATGGCTTGCCTGCATATGCTTAAAAAATATTATTTATTTGTTTATTTAAAATTAACTTATGACCTATTTAGATAAAATAAAATCAAATATATAAAATCATAAAAATGAACTGTTACAAGTAGTCTTAAGGAGTTATAATTGTTCATAAGTTAAAAAGTCAAACATATTTACCAAAAATAGTAGATAACACATATTTTAACTTTTTCTTTTCTGTTAAATGCATGTTATAAATATCTATAATTGAAGTGTATTTTAATAATTGGTTTAAAATATCCTGCCAAAAATATTAGATAACACATTTTTAACTTTTTCTTTTTTATTAAATACACGTTATAAAATAAAAGTGTTTCCTGGTTTAAAAATAGGATTCAAAACTTTATTTATCTCCTAAACTCTATCGTACTCAACATAATTAAATTACTCAACATAATTAAATTGAAGACCATGTTTAATAATGTATCTATAGTAAGAGCATCTCGATAAATTTTAAAGTCAAATTTACATTACTTCAATAAGTTAATCTTATTATCCGGCATAATTCTAACGTTATAATACTTTGAAAATACGTTATATTTAACAATATGTCGTTTTAAATTATTAATCCTTAAAAATAAACATGATTGCAATAAAAGAAAGAATATGATCAATGAAGATTACGCTAGAGTTTATTATTCTTTTTAAATTATATATATATATATATATAAAACAAAATATATTATCAAATTAATTTATTATACATCTATCTTCTAATAAAATAATATTACTTTTATTTTATTGGTAAAATAATAATTATTTTATAAGACTGATTAGTGCATAAGCCTAGAACTAGTCTGCTTAAATTCATTTAGGTTTAGTTTATATAGATTGCACCAAAATTTGTTTTATTCTATTTAAGTTATAAGTTTTTCTGTCTATATGACCTATTTTCAGACCTTTCAGAGTCACTCTACTAAACTTATTTTGACACTCTTTTTCATACCTTTCGCATTGAATCACTGTACTAAGTCTATTTTGACAATCTCTTATGGTCATCCTGACTCATGTTTGCTTCCTTTACACTCTCATGTCAGACTCTGCAAAGAGCTACAAAAGCTATATATTCATTGTGCTTTGTTTCAAATGTACCATGTTTCAATTGCTATCGAGTAATGGGTGACGCATGAACTGTATATTTTGATTTCCGAAGATTGCTTAAATTTCTCATTCTACCTGGCTTTCCTGCATACGTTTTTAAGTGTCTTTTTTCACGTTGCTTAATCGTGCATGCAGGTTTAATATTGTTGCTTTGGGATACATGAACATTATAAAGCTCCATTCTATACTAAAAATAATATAATGTGTTGTAGAAGGCAAATTCAGAAGTGGATTTTACAAGTTTATGAAATGGAAGGGGAATCATTATTTGAGGTTAGTTAAACAGAAGGAGAGGCGGAAGAAGTAGCTATTGTACTCATTTTGGCCGAAACAGGGTGCCTCCACATGCACACATTGGATTCCCTGCAGTAAGAGAGAAAACAAAAGTTTGAATCATAAACCCATATAATCTTATTTTCAATGACTAGCCAAAAACCCATGTTTGTATAATAAATCTTGCATTTCAATATTTATATACGTACATGCCTACCAAATATATATATTTGATGTTTCATTAAATATCTTTTAGAGAGTTGAGAAAAGATTTTTTTCCAACTAATTTTTACAAATATTTAATAGATAATCTTAAAATATTTTTTTTAATGATGGATGGATAAAAAATGAAATAAGATAGATAAGTAATAATATACAAATTTAAAACTGAGTTATTAAAATATCTCCACTATTTGAAATTTTCACTTTGTGATGGAATTGAGGCATCTTACCTCTCTTCCTCCTTGATTTTTTTTTTTAAATTGACTGTTATCTTTTTTCCAATGTAATTAATAAAAGTTTATTTTAATATTTTTTTAATAAACCTTAAATAATAAATAAAACAATATATATATATATATATATATAAATATAATCAGCGTACATGAATTCCGGAAGAAGTATATCGTTCGCACAGCTGCGAGTCACAAGAATCCCAATGCTTCCTTTTTCGGTACAGCAGATTCCCAAAAAGTTGATAAATTTCACTATAAAAATTATATTAATTTACCATTGTAATCAATTATTAAAGGTGGGAAAAAACGTTCCAAGTTTTGCTAACCTCGTCACAAATTGTGATCGTCTGTTTTGTTCGCTGATTCAAAAATCGATACGTTCAACCAAATATAGCAGTGCAGGATTATTCCAGTATTATGATTACAAAACAAGTGTCAATGAGACTGATAACCAACATCTTCATAATAGAGGGGTAAAAGCGTCAAATACTGATGTTATGCAGCAAGGATACCTGGCAGATCATGGAGGCAGGAAAAGCACAAGAATTAAAATAACTAATTCTAGGTTGAGGGATTTTGATTGGTCAAGAGTTTAGTATAAATTGTTTGTTGTGGGGAGAGAGAAAAGGGGGGTAACGATTGGTTTCTCATTTTTTTCTCTCTGGACCTTTTTTCTCTGAACTTTTTTCTCTTTGGCATTTTCATTCATACGTGTTGATCTTTCTCTGTAATTCTCTTACCACCATGAGTATTTTCTGAGTTTTAATAATACTGCTGCAGAGAATTACTTTACGTTATCGTATTTTGTTTTCATCTGTTACAAATTGGTGCTTTCATTGAGATGGCTGAGAATACCCGCCTGAAAGAACTCACAACGGAGGTGAAACGGATTCTAGAATTCATGGAGACAAAGGATAAAGAAAATGCCATGCGATTCGAAACGTTAGAAGCTGCGGTAGATAGCCTCTTGAAGCAGAATCTGGAGCAAGAGCACAAACATTCCACTGTGTCGCCACCATTTCAAGTGCGTAACGTGAAGCTGGACTTTCCGCGTTTCGATGGGTCGGAGGTGCTGCAGTGGATATTCAAAGCAGAACAGTTTTTCTCCTATTACAATACACCGGATGACCATCGACTCACCATTGCTGCCATTCATTTCGACAAAGACGTCGTTCCTTGGTATCAGATGATGACGCGTCATGATTCCTTCCACTCGTGGGTTGCTTTTACTCGAGCGTTAGAAATGGAGTTTGGCCTATCATCATATGAGTGTCCACGTTCCCATTTATTCAAACTTACACAAACAGGTTTTGTGCATGACTATTATGTTCAATTCACTGCTTTAGCTAATAGAGTTCAAGGTATATCGTCGGAGGCCTTATTAGATTGTTTTGTGGGAGGATTAAAACCTGATATTAGAAGAGATGTCATTGCTCAATCACCTGTTACATTGATTCGAGCTGTCTCCTTGGCAAAGTTATATGAGGAGAAGTATGTTGCCAAATCCAAACCGTACCATAATTTTCCAGCTTCCAAAACACCAGCTGCAAACACTTCCTTTCCTATCAATCAGACCCTAAAATCCACTAGCCTCCCTCCACTCCTATCTAATCCCCCTCTACAGTCTGGTTCCATAACCTTGAAAAATTCCAATATAAAAAGAATGACCCCTGCCGAGATGCAGCTTAGGCGAGAAAAGGGTCTTTGTTATACTTGTGAGGACAAGTTTTCCCCTACTCATAAATGTCCCAACAAACAATATTTACTTCTCCAATGGCAGGATGAGGATAATGCCGAGTTACAACTTGAGCCTCCAGATAGCGAGCAACCGCTAGTATTGCAATTGGCCCAAGAACATCATCTATCGTATAATGCCTTAAAAGGATCCTCTGGCTTTGGTACTCTAAAGTTTACGGGTTCTATCAATGGCATGACAGTGCAGGTTTTAGTGGATAGTGGTTCCAGTGATAATTTTTTGCAACCCCGTTTGGCTCATTGTTTAAAGTTGCCTATTGAGCCAATTCCTAATTTTCAAGTGTTGGTCGACAATGGTAGTGCATTAGTTGCTGAAGGGAAGGTAAGCGAATTGGAGGTTACGATTCAAGGTCACCTCTTGAAATTGCCTGTGTATCTCTTACCTGTTACTGGCGCTGACTTAGTGTTGGGAGCTGCGTGGTTAGCCACGATTGGACCCCATATTTCTGATTACAGTAAACTTACACTTAAGTTTTACGTGGGCAATCAATTCGTCACATTGCATGGAGATCATCCATCCTTACCACTGGCCGCTCAGTTCCATCACCTGAGAAGAATGCACCAAACGCATGCTATAGAAGAATTATTCACACTGCAATTTCAGCAGCTAGACTATTCTTCGGATCAAGGGTTGGTGTTACCTCCTACAATTGAACCAGCAGTGGCAGAAGTGTTGAATAAATATAGAGTGGTATTCTCGGTGCTTTCTGGATTACCTCCTAATCGGTCCCACAATCATTCTATTCCCTTGCTACCCGGTTCCGCCCCGGTGAAGGTTCGCCCCTACAGGTATCCTCACAGCCAAAAACACCAAATTGAGATTATGGTTCAGGAAATGTTGAATGAAGGAATTATTGTACCTAGTACTAGTCCTTTTTCGTCTCCAATAATCCTTGTCAAGAAGAAAGATGGCACTTGGAGGTTTTGTACTGATTATAGAGCCTTGAATGCTATAACTATTAAAGATAGTTTTCACATTCCCACTTGTAGACGAGTTACTTGATGAGCTACATGGGGCCCACTTCTTTTCGAAATTGGATCTCCGTTCGGCTATCACCGAGATATTAGTGAATGAAGAGGATCGATTTAAGACCGCTTTTCGCACCCATCAAGGCCACTATGAATGGGTTGTGATGCCGTTTGGTCTCACCAATGCACCGACCACATTTCAAAGTTTAATGAATGACATTTTCCAGGGTATGTTGAGGAAATTTGTGCTTGTATTTTTTGATGATATCTTAGTTTTCAGTCCTACCTGGCCCGCTCATTTACAACACCTTGAAGTAGTGTTGCAAAAATTGCAGCAGCATCACCTATTTGCCAAGTTCTCTAAGTGTTCTTTTGGGTTGCAGCAAGTGGATTATCTTGGCCATACCGTTTCCGCCCAAGGTGTGGCAATGAATCAGGATAAGGTGCAGGCTGTCTTACAGTGGCCATGTCCAAAAAATCTGAAACAATTGAGAGGCTTCTTGGGTCTTACGGGTTACTACCGCAGATTTATTAAAGGATATGCAGTGATTACTCAACCCTTAACAAATTTATTAAAGAAAGGTAGTTTTACTTGGAATGATGCGGCTACATTAGCTTTGGAGAGGTTGCGAACGACAATTACTCAAGCACAAGTACTATCCTTACCAGACTTCTCTAAACCCTTCGTGTTAGAAACCGATGCCTCGGGCCTGGGCATTGGTGCTGTCCTTAGTCAGGATTCGCATCCTATTGCTTTTTTCTCCAAGAAATTCAATGCCACAATGCAAAAGCAATCCGCCTATGCTAGGGAATTTTATGCTATCACAGCCGCCATTGCAAAGTTTCGACATTATTTACTGGGCCATAAATTTGTGATTCGAACCGATCAAAAGAGTTTGAAAAGTTTAACTGACCAAACAATTCAGACACCCGAGCAACAGAAGTGGTTGCCTAAATTGTTAGGATATGATTTCCACATCGAATATAAGCCGGGAAAGGACAATCTTGCAGCTGATTCCTTATCCCGATCTTTTTATGCAGCTTGGTCTCAGCCTGCGTTTCATATTCTACCACAGTTAAGAGCCACTGTTTCACAAGACAGACCATTAAAGGCTATTATGGATGCATGTCTTCTTAACAAACCTCCAGACCCCCACTATTCAGTGCATGATCAGTTGCTGTATTGGAAGGGCAGGTTGGTTATTCCTGCTGCACATGAATTGGTTAAGCGAATTTTATACGAGTTCCATAGTTCGTTGATAGGCGGCCATGCGGGTTTTACCAGAACTTTGGCACGAATAGCAGCTCAATTTTATTGGAAAGGAATGCACAAGGATATTAAGGAGTTTGTGCAAACCTGTTTGATATGTCAATAGGCCAAGGTGGCTAATACGCTTCCTGCTGGGTTATTACAACCACTTCCAATTCCGGATCAGATTTGGGAAGATCTAGCAATGGATTTCATTACTGGTCTTCCTAATTCTAATGGCTTTACTGTAATTCTGGTGGTCATTGATAGACTGTCAAAGTATGCCCATTTTTCTCCCTTGAAGTCGGACTATACCAGTAACTCAGTAGCTGAAATTTTCATGACAAATGTGGTTAAGTTACATGGCATGCCGAAATCAATCGTGTCTGACAGGGATCGGATCTTCACTAGTCAACTATGGCAGCAACTATTCAAATTGAGTGGTACGTCCTTGAATATGACCACTGCATACCACCCACAATCCGATGGGCAATCTGAATCCTTAAACAAGTGTTTGGAAATGTATTTGAGATGCTTTACTTATGATTCTCCTAAAGCGTGGTCAAAGCTATTACCTTGGGCTGAGTATTGGTATAATACTTGCTACTACCACAGTAGTGGCATGACCCCTTTTAAAATTGTTTATGGTAGAGACCCTCCTACATTGACTAAATACAAACTGGATAGCCACGATCCTATTTTAGTCCAAGAACAGCTAGTGCAGCGAGATTTGACTCTGAACCGATTAAAAATTAACTTGCATAAGGCTCAACAGTACATGAAAAAATACGCTGACAAGAAGAGGCGATTCTTTGAGTTGAACATTGGTGATATGGTTTTGGTGAAATTGCAACCCTATCGGCAGCATTCGGTTGCTCTAAGGAAAAACCAGAAACTGAGTTTACGATATTTTGGTCCTTTTCCAGTAATCGAGAGAATTGGACAGGTTGCTTACAAGCTGTTGTTGCCCCAAGGAAACCGAATTCATCCGGTCTTTCATTGTTCTCAGTTAAAGCTTTGTAAGGGAGATCATTCGCAACCTTATATTCCATTGCTTATTCACAATGAATTATTCCCTGTCATTCAACCTGTCTCCATTCTGCAATCTCGGGTGATAATGAGAGGCCAAGAGCAGATTCAGCAACATCTGGTTCAGTGGGAAGGATTAGATGTATCTGCTGCTACATGGGAAGATCACGATAATTTGCAGCAGGCTTTTCCAGTATTTAACCTTGAGGACAAGGTTCATTTTAATGGGGGAAGAACTATAACAAGTGTCAATGAGACTGATAACCAACAACTTCATAACAGAGGGGTAAAAGCGTCAAATACTGATGTTATGCAGCAAGGATACCTGGCAGATCATGGAGGCAGGAAAAGCACAAGAATTAAAATAACTAATTCTAGGTTGAGGGATTTTGATTGGTCAAGAGTTTAGTATAAATTGTTTGTTGTGGGGAGAGAGAAAAGGGAGGTAACGATTGGTTTCTCATTTTTCTCTCTCTGGACCTTTTCTCTCTGAACTTTTTTCTCTTTGGCATTTTCATTCATACGTGTTGATTTTTCTCTGTAATTCTCTTACCACCATGAGTATTTTCTGAGTTTTAATAATACTACAGGATAATACTACAGCAGAGAATTACTTTCCGTTATCGTATTTTGTTTTTATCTGTTACACACTTCTTCAAGGTAAATTTCAAATTCAAATATTATAAAAGGCTCAATACTAACGTGACTTACAGCTGAAAGAAAAAAATAAAGCAAGCGAAATTGCATCATAGAGATAGGCATAAGAATGGACAAATTAATTTCTGAATGAACAGTTAGGCGTCGTGTTTTCAACTAAACAAGTGGCATGTTTTACAGAGATGAACAACCATAATGAGTTGATACGATTCCTCCAAAATCTATCACGAAAGTATAACGGAAATGGAAGGAAAAAAATAAGCCATCCATCCATCCCAAATCCCAAAGAAAGGAACACTGAATCGTTAGTCTCCTCTTCTGTTCATGTTCAGCCACCGAACTCCATGGCCAGTTCACCTTGCACTCAATATATGTGGCTGGCAGGCGATCAAGCCTCAATAATGCTGCAATTTACAAGTCTCATGTCATATGAGAAACCAAGATGGGGGCCGAAAGAACAACTTTTTTCGACCAAAGAATAGATCAAAATAGCAAGCTCAAGGTGCTGAATAATTGGAAAATAGATGCAACAAATTATCTAGCGTTTCAGGAGTGAACTTCCTAGCAAATAGGTAACATGGCTTCTGAATCCCGTTCCATAAGCAAGGCCAGCTTTGCACTTCTCTCTGCGGAAACACAATAATTCATCAAGATGGTTTTAATAAAACAGATCAGTAAAGCTCTCATCTACCATACCTTCTCATCACTGGTTACGTGCACGCTTACATCGATGGACTGCAAAAGTAACAACTATTGTTAATATCCATGAACTAAATTTGAAAACAAATAAAACAGACAATGCTAAGTTGAAGTAGATTAACAGTTGCAGCATACTTGCTAAAAAAAAAAAAAAAATACTACTGTAGACAGGGGAACCGCACCCCCTTATTTCTGTTTTTTTTTTTTTTTACTTTACTTTCCCTTAAAAGTCTAATGGTGTGGTTTACCATAACTTAGAAGAGAGGGAGACAGGGGAGAGAATTGTCGATACAAATTAACCATAGAGACCACTTTGACCTATCTCACAACTTAAGGAACTTCATTTTAAATTTTCCTATACATGACCATTTAAATTCAGTTTTCATTCAAGTTTTAGAATTTCCGTAACATGGATAATGTCAATTAGGATGAAATCTATTCCATCCCATCTCATCCAATTTATCTATATTTTTTTTTTCCCAATTTGAGGTTAACGAATAATTTTTACCAATCTTCTTATTCTACTCACCATCCAAACCATGAAGAAAACAAAACTTCAATTTCATCGTAAAATATCTAAACACTGCCATATGGTATTCCATTCCATTCAACCCATACTTAGATATCCAAACAGATCAAGACTGGGAAGTGATGTTGATGCTAGGGGTTTACCCTCCACAAGGCTATCCCTTTCTCGTCTACATAGTTGCTCGGAGAAAAGAATGAATATGTATTGTTGTAAAATTTAGAGTTTTAGCCTAACTATACCGTGATATTCTTCAAAAGCTCAGAAGTGACATCCTGAGCCCTATAGGACTTTGGGTGCCATTTTCTCTCAGACCAGTCAACATGAGTAAGTGACCAGTTTGCAATTCCACCGGGATCAACCATCTAAAACCCAAGAAAATCAAAGACAGAAGCAAGTTAGCTTAAGAATGAAAATGATAAAATAAAAGAACTCTATTACCATTCAAACTCTCACCTGGAAGAAGGTCGGCAAGTAATGCTCATCAGCAATGCAATTCCGGCCCTCCAAACCAGGCTGGAACAATAAAAAAAATCAACATCAATACTGAATTCGTAGTATACAATACTAAATTTGTTTATTTCTCCTCCCCTCCCTTGTGAAGCAAACAGGATGTCCTACCCGTCCTCCTTCATATCCACCCCTTTATTAAAGCCTTCCCCTTTTAGGAGTAAATGGTGTTTAGGGTTTAACATTGGTACAAAACATGTGTTGAAAATCTAACATCAACAAGATATAAGATCAAATTATAATATGCAAATTTCACCTTCAAAACCCGTTTAACTTAGGCTTTATATTCACTCTCTAATATGGTATTAGAGCTCAGGTTACTACATTCAACAATGAACGTTGATAGATATATATCATTTCCATATCACCTCTATGCTCCCAAGGTCAATAAGGTGTTTCTTTTCTAGTTTACACAGCAGTACATTTATGGGATTTGAAATTTTAAATTATTAGAACATATATGGTCCAATCACCTTAATCACAAATGCAACACCCGCATACAAGATAAGACCAAAAATATCAAAGTTGCTAACGCTTTTTAGCATTCCACATTGCCATTCTTTCAGAATTTTTTGCGGCATCCATACCTGAAGTGCAGGGGCATAAACACCATAGCCATGCAATCTACAGTGCACAAATATTTTTCTTTTTTCAATGCAAAAAAAGAGGATTGTACAAAGCAAATGCTTGCTCTAACGTCTTACTTATTTTGGAGAAAAATTATTAAACAAAATGCAACATCCATGTATTGCTTAAAAAAATATGATTAAGGATAAGCAAAACATACACAATCAGAAACTGAGCATATTGAACCTTGAAAAATACTAAACTTGCTTGCGGTTTATGGTTAAATAAACTAACACTTATGGGGGATAAATTAAACTATTAAAAACATCTGGTCTAGATATTAATCCCAACGACAAGAAAACTACTTCACCTGGCAGTAAGACCGGAATTTTGAATAATACAGGCTATCAGCCATGACTATAATTGCATGCTGCCGCTTCATAGCAAACCACTGCAGGGGAAGATAAAAATGAGACAGAGACATAAATGGGTTGCATATACCAAAGACTCAGAATATGAGTGAACAAAATCCTAAAGGAATAGGTGTGTGGCAATATTGAATGACAATAGGACACTGATGGGATGACCATAGATATAGAAGGAACTTCCACGGAAGATTAAAGTATTATTCTTGTTATTGACAATGTCACCAAGTTTCTATGACAAAACTCAATTCTGTAGCGTGTTAAGTATAGCCTATTGATACATATCACACAAGGGTATGAAACAATGGCAACTTCCAATTATCCAGTTGGTATCTTGTGAAAAGTGCAATGTTAAATAATGTAGCCAAAATACTTTGTTCAAATTACAAATTTACCGAACATCAATAGGCAATATTTCTATTTTAAAAATGTTGACTTCCAAGCTCCAACTAGACTTTAGCAAGAATATACCTGTGCACCCTTTCTAAAGTCCTTCACCTCTACTTCAGGTAGCATGCGATCTGAATACCTGCCATTGCCGTGAGGACCGGGATCCTTAAAGCTAATAAGAGAAAGGAAAAGTTCACATTAGTAAAGAATGTCAAATAGACAGCGGAAAGTATAGAAAAAGAATGGTTATTATCTCAATAAGAAGCCTGTGGACAAAGCTTGTCATACCAGTCAACAAAGCTGATATTTGTATACATCAGATAGTTGTAAATATAGTCAAAATGATATAGAGGCACACAGCTGCAAAAACAATATATACAAATCAGGAATTGATAAAACCTATACAAACTAAAGAGTAAAATATATTTTTTATCCTTAAAAAAATAATTTAAAGTGGTTTTAGTCCCCTATTTTTATTTATTTTTTAATTGTAGTCCCTGTAAATTTTTAATTATTAAGGGAAAACATTGCATGCATCAAGCCATGCCAGCTCAAAATGGAGCTATTATGACATGAGTAGACATATGTCATGTCACCACTAAGTAGTGACAGACAATTTTCAAAAGAATAAAAATTTAGGAGGACTCAAACCAACGGAAATAAAATTAAGGACAAAAACCAAATGAAATCATATTTATACGAACTAAAAATATGTTAAAGTCTTGAACTAATTAATCAGTAAGAAACTCATAACATATTAACAGTTTACCTATCAGACAGTAGAACAAATTGCTGGTTATCAGGATCTTGAAGGGCATTTGCCAATAGCCGTCTCTCTGCATCAACCATAGAAATTTTTCCCCAAATCACCTGCCACAAGACTTCTGATTAAAAGAACCGCAGACTATTGGAAAACAACAGGCAAATACACTTGCTATCAATATTGCTATAAATAAAACATAAACAGTTGAATTTAAAAACACATTCACCGGCACCCAAAAAAAACATTCAGAATTATTTCAAGAAAATACCAATTAATTTTAAGTGGATACAACATTGTATAAATAAAATAAACTCAGAGAGTTAAAAGTCAAACTGGACTTGTTAAATTCTCATCTTATCTACCGAAGAAAACAAATACTTTATCTCAAATTTAACAGAAATGAAAGTGTACAATAGAACATTAAGGTATCTGCTTACACAATTATTGTGACATTTTTAAACACATCCTTTGATTAAAAGAACCCGTTTTTTTCTTTAAACAAAAGCCTAAATTAAAAGCCTAAAACAACAGCCTGTCGATATATATATATATATATATAAACATTTAATTAAGACAGCACAATTAATAATCATAGTAAACTGAATAATAACAAGAAAATACCTGATCACTGCGTACATCCCGATTGACAAAATATCGGCTCACATGAACTGGTTTTGTCTTGGATGCATGAACATAAACGGAGAACTTTCCTTCATGACCCTGCAAAAAAGGAGTAAAGCATCTTTTAGGTAACCGCAAACCACAAGATTGTTGAGAAATCTCCCATCGACTAAAAATATGATAACATTATATTAAACAGGTTAGCTATATGAAATTTCTCAACACAAGATAACAATATTCAGAAGAAAGGAAACCAACTACCAACCAATGAAATTACAAAAACAAACTAAGGATGCAAGTGCAGTACAATTTATTGATGAGGTCTATTATTAATTAATTATTAGTAGTGTAAAACATATTTTGCACCTTGTGTTGTAAAATACAGACTCACAAATACAGACCATTTTAATCATTTAAATCATCCAACACTTCACTTTGCTCATCATTCCCCAGAAGCAAGCGAGACCACTGATAATTTTCATGCAAAGCACCAGTGCCAGCCAAAAGAGCTGCAATAAGCAGTTTCCTTTTCTAATAATTTCAATTCAGTTTTCTGACCGAAGGAATGAAATTCTCAAATTCTCCCAAGTCCTAATAATTTGATGTTTCTTTAACAGTCACTTCCAATAAAAGAATCATCAAAGACAATAAAGTAGTTTCAATCATAGACAAATTCTTAGTGTCATTTAAGTACACAACAAGCTAATTTCTAATAGAAAAAAGAAAAACTGCAGGATATCAATACACTACCAAAGTGGCTATCTTCTTTGTGTTAAAACATGTGTCACAAATACATTTTGAAGAGGAACATTGACTGTCTTCCAGAGTGAGAATTCATAAACAACGGCTTGAACATAAAGATTAGACAGGTAACAAATTCTTACTTGGAAAAACTTGTCCCACAATTTTTCGAATGGCAGAGAGCCAGGTGACAAAAACATGAATGCAACTTTTGATTTTCTTGAAATAATTGCCGGTGAGTTCAAAATATCCTTAATCACAACACGTGATGCAATCTCCTCATCAGTGTATTCTCTTGCAGGCATAGGTGGAAGCCAATCAACAAAACTCTTGCACCCTCTGGAAGAAAAGACATAGCAGGCCGAACTGCTTTTGGGTGGGTAGATATAAGCACAGATTAGAAAGACACACACAAACAATACCAAGATAATAATCCACATTGGCTTCTTCAGGGGAGGACGGTGGCGAGACCCAGGCAGTATCTGCATATCACCCATGCTGCCTAAACGCCAACCTTTTTCTGCCTTCATCTACGCAAATGCATCACAGTTTTCACCTACAGCAAATCTGTTTTATCCACATGCACCCTCACTCAAACCCACAAAAACCAAGGACCTATACCCTGAAATTAACTGACAGATTGGTGCAGAAAAATCTGAAAACAAAATGAGTGTATTAGCGAGCAAGAAAAAGTCACCCTTTTTATCCACTCAACTCTTCACCGAAACCCACCTAGCAAATGAATAACAACCCTCAAGACATCATCAAAAGAGAGATAAAGATAGACGAAAACGCATCATCCACCTAATCTTTCTTCTAATTTTACTAAATATTTCGCATCACTAAGGAACAAGGACGAATGTTGCGGAAGATAAAAAAATAAAAAATAAACTGTTAGAAACATGCAAAAACTCAAGCAATTAATTACTCATGCTACAGAGTATTCAAAAATTTGGCCGGCAAGAAATGAGAGGGACCAACCTATTAGATGTTTCGGAGTATCCCAACAGCTAAAACAACCATACTATTCAGCAAAAGATGAAGCAAACTTAATTATTCAATGAACAGGAACTTCAGTTTAAATTCAAACAGCGGTCGAAGCCACCGACCAAGGGGTCAAAATCAAAAAGATATTCTAACCCCTGCTCGGTAACACGGAGTGTGTAACAAAAATAACTTGCAAGACACTAAATAATCTCACCTAATTTATTTAAAACAAAAAAAAAAAACAAAAAAAAATTGTTTCCTGTGTGTCGTCTCTTCACGCTTAATAAATTAAGCCACGATATAATTTGAAATCAAAAAGAGGGAGAGAGAGGAAGCAATGAGAGAAGTACCTGAAATGGTGGAGTTGAGCGAGAAAACTGGAGGAGATGGATTACGGTAAATGAAATCTAATGATTTAGAGAGAAAGATCTAGGGCAAAGGAAGGAAGAATCAGAATGGTGTGCGTTGAAAAGGCATGGAACCCTTTCTCAATTAATTAATTAATTTTAAAAAAACAAATTCGACTCCCTCTGTGTAAGCGCTTTCCGAACAAACACACACAACTCAACACACTTTTTTCCGTTTGTTTGCCTCACCCATTGCTTTTTCTTGGCGCTCGCTTTTTCTCTTGTTTTTTCATATTTTACATTTAAATTACTATGTCTTCATTTTATATAATTAATTAAAAATTATTTTTAAAAATGACAATTATTTTAATTTACATAAAAACCGACCTTTTTTCTCCCTAAATATTTCAAATTTTAGTTTTAGAGTTAATTTTAATAATTTTATTTATAACAACAAAAAAGTGTTTATTTGTTGTAATAAACCTACAATAATGAGAATAAACGATTTAATTTTTGTTAGCATCTACTCTCTTTTTTTTTTAATTACAATAAATGGGGCCACGCCAATAGAGAGACGCGTTTGCTTATTCCAACCAAAGTATCTGGAAAGCTTTTACTTCCGTTATATAATGCGTTGTGTTCTATTCAACAAAGTCAAATTTCCTATTAATCAACTCGTCACCAAGCGGTTCATCATTTAATGCAAATTACTACTATTAAATTAAACAAAATATTTGTCCATTCATTCAGTCTTAGCACATCTGTCTTAAAAATAAAATATATTGTTTTAATATAAATCTCATAATCAGAATTATTTAAAAAAAACAAAATTACTTATATATAATAAAATAAATATGTAAATTATTATATATTATTTTATATATATTCAATTCTTAAATAGTATTTCGTTTATTGATTCCATTTATCATTGAATAATAGAAAATTTGTTTGTAGAATATTAAACCAAAGGAAATGATTGAAATATAAATTATGAGTTATTAGTCGATTTTGCATTTCATGAAAATGAAAATTAGAATGAGAATGGTTGAAAGGATCAACGATCGAGAATATGCAGCACATTTACCAGTACTAAACCTCCACTTTCCTGTGTCTTTTTAAACTTGAGAATTCAGACACGTTACTGGTGGGGCTTTCCATGTTCTTTCTTTTTTTTCACTTCAAATGAAGTCAAGAAAGTCTTGAACCAAAAGTTCAGCCATGCCCAAGCTTTTATATCGAAGAATGACATCAAAATAATTGGAGAAAATAAGTTTAATTTTTGTGAGAATATAACATTTTATGTGGGAGAAATAAGGTGACTAAACAAAAAAGCTTTTTATTATTATTATTATTATTAAGTTGGAAATTACTTCTGAATAATTGGTGATTGAGAAAAACTATACATTTGATAGATTGGAAATGGCAAAGTTACATTACGGATTGAGCTTCCATATTTTACTTTTATGCCCCGCTATTTTATCAAACTAAGTTCTGATTATCTTCAAAGCATAAAATTAACCTGGCCACATTTTTTTTCTTTTTAAAAAACGAAATAAGACCTATATAATTAGATAGTTAAGACAAGGTATACACCGATAAGTTAGTAAGTTAGTTTATAATTTTTTAAATATATAAAATTATATTTATATATGTATATATATATATACATATATATTAAAATAAATTTTTAATTATATAAATAATTTTTTTATTTTTATACTTTTATTAATATTTTTATCAGATAAATTGAAAATTTTATTATATTTATATATCAAAAATATTTAATTATAATTAATAATTTAAATTTAATTGATTAATATTTATAATTTAAATTATAATATATTTATATATTTTTAAAATATAATATTTTAAATTATATTATTTTTATTTTAATATATAAGTTAAAAAAATGGACTAACGAACAATTATTCTATTTTTAATCCTTAATAAACGAAGAAAAAAATAGAAATAATAAATTAAAATCATGCTAATTTTAATATCGATACTAATTATCCACAAGAAGGAAGTAAAAGTCATGAAATAAATTCTTGAAACTCACTTAAATAGTTTTTTTATTTTATTTTTACTAAACAAGTGAAATTAGTTATCACATTGATAATAATTTGTAAGAAAGTAAAAGTCATGAAATAAATTATTGAAACTCACTTAAAAGATTTTTTTTTTCCTTTTATTTTGTTTTTAGTAAACAGGTGAATTTAGTTATCACATTGATAATAATTTGTAGGGAGGGAGGATATGGTGAGTGAATAACAATATTTGAGTGAGTGAGGAACAAAAGCGTTGTCATTATATTAAAAACAAAGAGTTGATATATTTTTGAGAAAGATAATTAGTGGCTACAATATTACATGGTCTAATTTTAAATTAGATAAGAAGTTATATATTTAATTTTTTAAAAACATAAATTTTTCTAAGATTGCATAATAAAAACTTTTAACTTTATTTTTTAATATAATTTTTATCCACATTTTTACTTTTAGAAAGAGTGAATGGGTGCATAAAACAAGTCTAAAATTTTGAATTTTTCATATCATCAATTTAATGATAAAAGTACCGAGAGCCGGTAAAAGAATAATTTAGGTTTAGTTATCCTGAGTAATATATTAATTGTTTTTTTTTAAGACATAACTTATTCATTAAATTATCTTAACTTTTTTTTTTAATTCTATAATTGACTATTTTAAATAAATCATTTACTTGCCAGAGCAAACTTTTTTACTTAAAAAAAAAACAGTAGACCCTTATATAAAAGGACTTTTTTATAAACTGTTTTATATTTTATATAAAAAATTAATAATTTAAATGATTTTTCTCAAATTTAAAATTGATAAAAAACAATTATTTCTCATTTCCTTTTTTAGTTTAACGTTTTTTTTTCTATTTTTAAAAATTTTTCTTCCACATTTATTTTTCTTTGATAATACAGAATTTTAAACAAAAATAATTGAATTTTAAAATTAATTTATATTAATTTTTAATTCATAAAATAAAAATACATAATAAAAAATACGCATGAACACCTGTCTCCGCTAATAATATGTGAATAAATCTATACATAAATAAACTAATAGGTCTAGTCGGATTTTTCTTTTTTCAGTTGTCCTTTTAGGTTTATATTTATACAATTTTTTTATAATTTAAAATTGTTTTTTTAGTTTGTTTTTTTTTTAACTTAAATAAGCAGTTTGACATTTCTTTTATTTATTTGTTTATTTTAAAAATAAGCAGTTTTCGTTTCAGTGTATAATTTATATTTGTTTCTTTAAGTGATATTTAAAAAAAATGTTTATTTTCAGAATATTTATTTAGAGTTTAAATGAATTTTCTTTGAGTCTCTGGGAAGTCTTTATTTATCTCTTTTACATTTTCAGTAAAATTAATAATTCAAATATAGGAAAAGAAACTTAAAATTTGTTTGATTTTTACATGCATTAATTGAAGTGTATATAGAACATTGAATGTGTAAAAAAAGTTGAGAACAGAAAATTAATACAAGTAGAATACATTAATTCATGTCAAAGTCGTTGTTTCATTATCAACATAATTGAAGAAGACTATGAAAACGAAAATGAGATGTTAACATATTATTCTCTCAATTTGCCATTAATGGCGGATAGTTTCTTGCTCAAGACTTGCGTCAATCTGTCACCCCACATGATCGATGCTGTTATTATTTTCTTTCTTTTTAATTTTATCTCTTATTTTAAATATTTGTTTAAGAAATAATGAAAGCAACGAAAAAAATTATTGTCATTCATTTTTGTATAAATTTAAAAACACAAAACATGTAATCTTTATAATTTAAAGTAAAAATAAATAAAAGATAAAAGTATTAAAATAATGAATTTATGCTTATTTTTTTAGAGTTTAACATTTTAGTTCAAATTAAAATTAATTATAAAATTCGGAGTTTGTCTAGTATTTGGTACACTTAAAAGTTACAATTTGAGTTAATAATACGTGTCTTAATATACAACGTCTCTGTGTAAGGGTCTACCAAGTTCAGGGTCACATAAAATCACTTTTTTCTTAAGTGATTTATATATATTTTGAGAAAATTAAATTAAATCTATTTTTTTATTGTTTTAGATTTAAAAATAAAATAATCAAATCGATTTACTTTCTTTTAGCCATCCACCGTTATTTATGGGGAAATTGTTAACTTTTACATTAATAATAACTATAAAAATTATATTAATGATGGTTTCTAATTTTTAATAATATATATATATATATATATATTTAAAGTTGATAATGCATAACTATTGAATCCATCATCATTATTATTATTATTATTATTATTATTATTATTATTATAAAAACATATCATTATGTAAATACATTATTGATTAGTCTTTCTTTATTTCAAGAAATTAGTCAAAATATAAAATTAAGAAATTAATAACAATTTATTCATCTTGATGTATCGATTGAATTGAGTTTATTTAAAAAAAATATTATCAAATAAAGTTAAAGGAAAAAAAGATAAAAAATCAAAATAAAAAGTTTAGAAAAAATACGCCAGGAAAGTTCTCCAAATTATCTTGTATATATATATATATATATATATATATTTATGATATATATATATATATATATATATATATTTTTTTTCTAAAAGTCCTTTAAAGAATCTTGTTCACGTTACATTATTATGTTTGCTATGAAAAAAAATAGTGAATATATTAAAAATTTACAATGTGTAGTTTGCTTAACCAGTTTAATTCCCTCAACAAATATTGAATTAATTATATGATTGAAATTAGCTAAAACTAGCTTTGGGATTGCATGGGAAGAGAAACTTTGTGATGTGATGTGGCATTCGAACTTTTGAGCTGATTAAACAACAACTGAACACCTAATACTATTTTGTGTTCGGTCATTAAGTTGATTCTTTCTAAAAGGTGGAGGTAGCAGTTTAAAGAAGGAAAAGTAAACAACTTAGACTTTTGTATATAATCATACAATTTTTTAATATTATTGTTATATTATTCAGTTTTTATTTTAATTGCTTAAAGTCATATATTATTGTTGACATTTATTACATCATACAAGAGTATTCTTCTTTACTTATCATAATCATAATAATAATAATAACAATAAAATTATTATTATTATTATTATTAAGCCATGCCATGATCCAAAAACATAATTACACAAGACTGGAAACAAAAGATTATTAGTGATCTTTAAAAAATATAAAAAAGTGGTAACATAGAAAACAAACAATAATGGAAACAAATTTATAAAGTGCTTGATGGTTTCAATTTCTTCATATTTGAGTTTGTACCAAAATTTGTATTATGTTTTCGACCTTTGATCAAATAAGTATTTTATATTGGATTAATTATAATAATCAATTTAATTTTTGTAATATTATATTTCATTTAATTATAGTTTTGTTTTGTTCATACAATTATAACCACATTAAAATAATATTTAATTACAAAAATAAATTAATATTTAAATATATTTTTGGCGTGGGGCCGAGCCCTTGGTCCAAATTGGGTTAAGCCCATGGTTCACCCTAAGCCCAAACAAGGTTCTCTGGTATTCATAACCCATTTTATTGATCTGTTTTTGTTATCTTGGGCCTTAAGCATTTAAGATCTGATGTGTAGATGGCCTCTTTCTTCTTAGTTTTCCTCAACAGAACTATTATAAAACGTGTGGTTTAGAAATGAAAATAAATATTTTATTATCTATTCCATAATTCATTTGCTTAAAATAAAAAAAATGTTTAAAAGTGAAAGAAAGTTGTTTATATAAATAACTTAATTTAAAATAATTTATGAGTGTTATTTTTAAAGAACTCTTATTAAAATTTTTATTTGAAAATATCCTTAAAATCAAAAGAAATTTATTTTTATAAATTGATCAACTTTTAAATAATTTATTTATAGAATTTATAATAAAATATTTAATTTTATTTTAAAAGTAAAACTTAATTGGAGATGCCATAGACTGTCTAATGATAAATCAGATACAATGATTTTCCTAAGATTATATAAATATTATCAACAAAAATTTCAAACGCCAATATTCAGCAGCGAATTTGAGGTTTTTGCTAGAAGGTACCTGTATAGCAGTTCATTATTAATAATTGTCGTCGTTTTCTTTGGAAATTTCATTGAAAGCTCAAATACAAGTGACATTGACTCCAATGCATTTAAGATGACCCTCAAATTTCGATGATGGGTTTTTCCTTACTACCAATTCTAACTCCCCTCATAATACATAAAAAATATGTTATGTTAGAAAAAAATTGCGATGTAAATTCAATTAGATATATATTGACTTAATTCGATTAGATTATGGTTTAAATAAATTTAGATTATATTAATATGTAATCTCATAGTAATTTAATTTTATAAAATAATAATTATTTTAAAATTAAAATAATATTATATTATTAATATAGATTATAAATTATTTTGTAAAATATTTAATTATTATAAAATTTTATGAAATATAATTTAAATAAATATAATATTAAAATATAAATAACAATAATAAAAAATATAATTTTAACTGTTGTTTTGAGAATAAAAGAATCTATTATTATATTACTTTGGAAGAAATAAATATATTCTTTTATAATTTATATATTATATTATTATATCTAACATAAAATTTAATTTTATTAATATTATTTGAATATATTTTTATTTTATTATTTTTTATTAATTATTTTATATAAATATATTAAGATATTTTTAATTTTTAATCGGATCAAAATTATTAAAAAAATGGTTATTTTAAAATATAGAGTAGATTAAATCATTAATATATTTTTCTTAACTAGTGCTAATTGTATTAAATAAGTAACATTAATGTCACGTTGTATTATTCTATTAATTAATTAAAAACATTGATAGATGGAAATATATTAAATAAATTTTACGAAAAGCCAAAAAATTAATTAAAACTGATAATAATAAGACCAAATTCAGAAAATTATGAAACAAAATAAAATATTAAACCTAAGTTAACTTAAGTTTATATAGATTATTTTTAATTTATTTTCTATTTTAGAAGTGTTTACAGAGAAGTTTCCTCGTAACATAATCTTAATTATTATTTAACTAAAAACTTTGAGAGAAATATTTATTTAATTATTGATTCAGCTGGATTAAAATAATGTGTAAAATGAAATTAAACTAACATAGTTTATTTATATAATGTGTCAATATTTAAATCATATATAATTAAATAAATATAAAATTATATTTAAGGTATAGATTATTATAAACAGATATATATTCGACGTAAAATATGCATTATTTGACATAAAATATCTCTATTAATTCAAATGAAAATATAAAGCACTATATTAAATTAAGTAGACTCATAATATAACATAAATCATTTCTCAACTTGCATGAGGTATAAAGAGAATAGGAGGCAGCGACGGACTCTAAAGAGATACACAACGAGAACGATTGAGATTTAAAACGATGTTTCTTTTGCTGTAAAACAAAAATAAGAATTTTGAGGTTTGAGAATTGAGGAAGAAAAATAGCATGCATACTCTCTCTTAAATATCAGACAAAATCATAAGCATACATAATTAAAATAAAAATAGAGGAAAAACAACTGTAAAATAATCTAAAAGGAAAGACTCATTTTTTCTCTTAATTTATCTTTCTAGTACCGAAACAACAAAAGAAAGAAAATGAAGTTATTTTGGTGTGTTTTATAAGGTAAATACTATGTTCCTTTTATAGTAAGAAAAGTAAATACAAAAATAAGATTTGTCTGACGTGAGACTTCTCTTCTCACTATCTTCCACTTAAAGATTTTGATTAAAATTAATCAAATATTCACATCATGCTTGCTTTATTCTTGCTATCCACGTTCTTTATTTTTCCGCTAGGTCATAGTAGGATCAATTTCATATAAACTTGTCAACACTAACTGGCTTTGTCATAACATTTGCTAGGTTCTCATCCGTGTGAATATTTTACATATCCACACTACCTTCTTCCACTACTTTCCGAACAAAAAATGATATCTTATTCATATGTGCTTTGTCCTGGAATGAAATGCTATATTTTTTGTAATATGCAAGACATTCTAACTGTCACAATACATAATAATTTGTTGTTGCTTGTGCCCGAGTTCCTCCATTATCTTCCTAATCCAAATAACTTCCTTATATGTTTGGGTGATTGTCATGTACTTAGCTTCTGTGGTAGATAGAGCTACAACATCCCGTAACTTGGATAACCAACTTACTGCCCCTTTTGCAACTGTAAACATATAACTAATAATAGATCTCCTTTTATCCATATCACCTGCAAAATCTGAATCAACATAGTTTTTGACAACTAGTTTTGATCCTCCATAACATAATGCAACACCTGAGGTTCCTTTGATGTATCTAAGCATCCTCTTTATAACACTCTAATGCTCTCCAATAGGATTTTCCATGAATATACTAATTATTCCTATTGCTTGTGCAATATCTGGTCTTGTACAAATCATGACATACATAAGACTTCCCACTGCTGATACATACGGTACTTGAGACATTTTCGTTCTCTCCACTTCATTGTTGGGACTCATACTTAAGGATAACTTACAATTCATAGGAAGTAGGGTGAAAATTAGCTTGTAATCTTGCATGTTAAAGCGCCACAAGATTTTCAGTACAGTAAGTAATTATTCTGAGAAAGTCAAACCTTCCTATCTTTTTTGTCTCTGTGAATTTACATCCCTAAAATCTTATTTGCTAGTCTCAAGTCCTTTATGTCAAACTCCCTAGCTAATTGTGTCTTTAACTCTTGGATTCGATCTATGTTGGGATCTACTACCAATATGTCTGTCATCCATATACAATAACAAGATAACAAAATCATTATCACCAAACCTATTGTAATATGTACAATGGTTTGAGTTTAGTCTATTATAACCAAGACAAATAATGAAGGAATCAAATCTCTTATACCAATATTTGGGTGTCAGTTTTAAACAGTATAGTGATTTGGTCAACCTTGTTGAATATTTGGCAAGCGTACCAAAATTATCAATCGTAGTACAATATTTCGATTAAATAAAAGTCGATCCCACGAGGAACAGTTTCACTGAAAATTCCAAATCATATGTTTACAAAGTGGATTAAAGCAAATTGGATTTTTTATAAAGATTTGGGTTGAAAATAAATGACAAAGAACTGTAAAGTACGTTTAGAAAATATCAAATAAAAGAACTTAGGATTGACTTATTTTCTTTTCCCTCTTTTGTATAATGACTAAGTCAATTAAGAACATCAATTAACCTATCAATGTTGATGACACCTACTCAAATCATTCATGTTGATTCCTCACACATGAAGTTCATAAGAAAACTTAGTAAATGTTGATTCATCACACAATTAAGAGATTTTCCAGCATTAGGTTTAGGGTGTTAAGCAATTGATACATTCAGTCCATTCCTGACAATTAACGTAATAAATATTCTTACCATGATCTAGGATTTAAGATATATTTTTCAATCATATCCTAAACATCAAGAGTAAACGTTCAAAGACACAAAGGATAAGAATAACAACATCAAGAACATAGATTAGTATTTCAAAATATAACTAAGATACAAAAGAGTTCAAAGGAAGTGCACCAAATCCTAAGATAATGAAGTTAGTCACTCATGGTGGTCATTACAAGCATCCAAATGGAGAAGAATTTAAGAATTGATGAAGAACAGAATAGTCGTCGCACTCTTTCTCCAAAAACCTAAAATTAAAACTCAAAATGCGTCTTATCTATTTATAGAAGAATTTGGGCCTCGCGTCATTCGCTTAAGCGACCAATTACTTGTTGAGCGACAATATCAACTTTCGCTCGGGCGAGTAATGTTCGCTCAAGTGAGTAGAAACCCGAAAATTTTGTCGTATTTTCGCTTAAGCGAGAATGGATGTCACTTGAGCGAGTTTCCAGTTAAAAATCTTTTTTCTTTCAATTTTTCTTCAATTATCTTCACAATTATGATCTTTTCTCTTATATCAAGGTATTCTACCAATTCATCTTACATTGGGAGAAAAATAGATTAAAATCAATATAATTGAAGTGGTTGCATAACAATTAAGAGCATAATATTACATCAACTTTTACCACTTAACAAACCTGCAAACCAAGTTTTCTTATTCTTTAAAGCCTTCTGGTTGGAGCATATAAATTTCCTCTTCAAGATCTCCATGAACAAAAACAGTCTTTACATCCAATTGTTTAATATGTAAATCAAATGCAGCATACATAACCAGGGCAACTCTGATGGACTTCAATCTAATAACCAGCGAGAATATCTTATTGAAATCAATACATTTTTTTCTGAACATATCCCTTTACCATCAATCTAGCATGATATCTTTCTACTTGATTATTGTCATCTCTCTTGATCTTATAGACTCATTTGCTATCAATGACTTTTCGACCTTTTGAAAGTTCCACAAGATTTCATGTCTTATTTTTATGAAAAACCTCAATTTCTTCCTGCATTGTAGTCATCCATAGAGAAACATATGAACAACTCATAGCCTTTTGAAAAGTTGAAGGTTCTCCTTCTTCATTTAGAAGATAATATGCATCATAACTTGCCATCACATATTGTGAATGCCAAAATGGTCTACTTTTTTCTCGTGTTGATCGTCGGAGATCTCTATTACCAACCTCATTTGACTCTTGATCTTTGTGCTCCTCTTCTGACTCAGACGAGTCATCCGAAGACTTCTTCTCTATCTGTAGTATAACCTTGTCCTTTATCAAGTTAACATTGTGTAGTTCATTTTCTGCAAAGACTACATTTCTGCTAATAATAACCTTGTGGGAAGTGGGATCCTACAAGCGATACTCCTTCACATTGTCAGCTTAGCCTAAGAAGATACATTTCCTAGATTTTGGATCCAATTTTATTCTTTCTTGAGTGTTGTACATCACGTACACAAGACAACCAAAAACATGTAAGGATGAATAATCAGCTCGTTTACCTTTCCATAACTCCATTGGTGTGCTCAAACCAATGACGACTGACGGTGATCAATTTATAACATAACAGGAAGTTTTAACCGCTTTTGCCCAAAAATACTTGGCTACTCCAGCTGTTCGCAACATAGCTCTAGTTCTTTCTACGAGAGTTTTATTCATCCGCTCTGCTACAACATTTTGCTGAGGCGTATGTGGGATAGAAAAATTGTCTGGTGATATCCTATTGCTTGTAAAATGCTAAAAATTTCCGTCTACATATTCTCCTCCATTATCTATCCTCAAGCACTTAACTCTTTTCCCAGTTTCAAGTTCTACTTGTGCTTTGAATTCCTTGAACTATGAAAACACAAATGACTTCTTTTTTATAGGCTACACCCACAATCTCTTGGAGTAATCATTGATAAATGATACAAAATATTTTGCTCCTCCGAGGGATACTATCGGCGATTCCCACACATCATAATCAATCAAGTTCAATGTGTTTACTTTTAGCAATCACTCTTGCAAACTTTAATTTATGTTGCTTGCTTATCACACTGTGCTCGCAGAAGGATAAACTAACCTCTTTAAGTCTGGGTAAGAGATTACGTTCTACTAGAATTTTCATACCACTTTCTAACATACGACCAAGCCTATGATGTCACATGATTACTGCATCTTCCTGACTTGTTGCCGCAACTGATGCATCCGCTTTTTGCAACGTATCTCCAAGCAGCACATACAAATTTGCCATGATCTTCTTTGCCTTCATGACCACCAAACTCCCCTTCACCACCTTCAAGATTCCACCTTCAGTATGGATCTTACACCCGAGGTCATCTAATTTCCCAATGAACAATAAATTCTTCTTCAAGTCCTTCACATGTCATACCCCTTGAATTGTGCGAATAGTATCATCATACATTTTAATTTTGACGATACCAACTCCAGTAATCTCCAAAGCATGGTTGTTGTTTCCCATGAAGACGGACCCACCTGAAATAGTTCATAAGTGTGAAACCAATCTCGGTGCGGAGTCATGTGTCATGTTGCACCTGAATCCATTATTCACTTGTCATTAAATTCCTTTTCACCGTTAGAGCTAATTACTGCTTCGCTCACCAGAATATCTCCTTCTTTTGAGGTACTTACAATACAACCTTATGAGGTTGATTCTTCATAGTTGTTTCCTCCATTCTTCCTCTTCCAACACTCTTTTATCGTATGTCCTTTATCGCCACAAAAGTAATATTTGATTTTAGAACTCTTCTTACTTTGATCTATCATTATTTTGATTCTTACTTAAACCACGTTTCGTTGACCTTCCTCTTATCATCGTCAAAGTCTCTGCTTGTTTGAAACTTTTGCCTTTACTCATCCGCTTGGATTCATCTTCAAGAATAGTTCCGATAATATCCTCAAAGTGCATATTCCCATCAATATTATTATTTATAATATTGATGATGAGTTGATCATACGAATCAAGTAAACTTTGAAGTAGAAGCTCTACACGTTCATTTTCATCTATGTTGAAATATGTCGTTGATAGTTGGACAAACAAGGTATTCAAATGGTTGATGTGGTCCGTCACTGATGTGGACTCACTCATCCGAAGAGTATAGAGTTTTCTCTTTAAGAATATTCTTGTGTGAAGTGACTTCACCTCATATAGTTTAATGAGAGTATCTCAAATCTCCTTCGCAGTAGTCTTCTTCGCAACACTGGATAAAACTGAATCTGTCATTGATAAGTGCAAATTCGCAATAGCATTGTCGTTCATTTATTTTCATCGTCGTTCATTCGTGAGTGTCACGGTTCTTTCTGCAATTGCATCAATACAATTGTCTTTCCTCAATATTGCCTTTATCTTCAATTTTCACAATGAAAAATTACTCCCATTGAACTTCTCTATCTCATATTTTATTATCATGGTTCCAAACTAACTTATGTAATCCTCATTATGAATAATATTGCTTACTGGAACAATAACGATAGACCGTGAACCAAGGAAAGAGATGTGAGTCATTAATGGACACACTTAAATACAAAGTCTTTCCTTGTCAGAACTTTTCCTAAACATGCACTACCAAATAATATCCAGTAACAAGAATAATTATTTTCTGATGTGGAAAATCAGATTAACCGTAACCACAGAGCATACTAAGAATTTTCTTCAACACTATTCTAATGACTATACAACAGAAGACCAATATCACACCCTAGTGACTCTGATACCACAACCTAGTGGCTCTGATACCATTATTAGGTATCAGACAAAAGTATAAGCACACACAACTAACATAAAAAAATGAGAAAAACATCGACAATAGACAAAAGAGTAATTCCATAAATGAAAGAAATTACAACTCTTCTCTCTCTATCTCCAAGTAGGAAACAATAATACCCTCTCATAAAAATAAAGGAAAAATAACTCTAAGAGAACTTAAAAGGAGAAACTATTTTTCTCTTTTAATTTATCTCTCAAGTACTAAAGCAACAAAAGAAAGAAAAAGAAATTATTTTGGTGTGTTTTACAATGTAAACATTGTGCTCCTTTTATAGTAAAAAAAAATCACCAAAGTAAGATTTGTTTGATGTGAAACTTCTCTTCTCACACACACAAGACAACGAAGCAAAGTAACTACTTACTAATCAAGTCATAGCAAAATACACATGTTTGACTTTTTCATACTTAATTCATCACCACCTTAATCTTCTTCTACTCACATAATAAAAGTCAACTCAAACACACACACTTGCGGACCTTACCACAGGGACGAGAAACACATTCAAAAAAAAACAAAACCTTCTTGCTAAAGTCAAGTAACAATATTTTTCTTTAAGTTTCAATAAATTAAGATAATTGCATGTTTTAATCAAACTGTTATTAGGTTATCCAATGTGAGATGGTGTGTTATGTCGTTAATGGAACACTCGTATCCTTAATTTGAATATAAAAATTAAAAATCATCAATTTTTTAATGTGAAAAAGTATATTAAAATTTTAATTAATCACAAATATATAATAAAATGATAATATACAATTGAAATATAAACCTTATTTTAAAAATAAATTTTATAGGATTTAGTAAGAGCTCCTCATTTTTAAGATAATATTAATAATATAAAATATAATGTTTTAAAATAAATTATTAAACCCTTATGATATCGGATACTTTAGAGACAGCAAACAAGTTCACATGTTTTTTTTTTTTAATCAAAACTAGAAAAAGACAGACATAGTGAATAGAGAGTTGCAACTTGGAAGTTCTTTCAGAAAACAAATGGCAGAGTCTCGTTATTATTGGAATTTGTCTCTCTCCATGCACTTTTAATATTGGTTGCGATTTTGTTTTTCAACGCTTCAAGCTTCCATCAACCTTAGAAATTAATACGGCACGCCAATGTAACCAATCAAGTAGGACAATGGGGACAATGGACCTTGTTTCGCGTTTCTCACGGTCAGGTTAGAAATTTTGTCACTTGAATACAGCGTAAGTAAGCTTTCAGAATTTATTTGAACGTATGATATAATTAATACATCGTTGGCAGCATATGCCTTTTTGCCTTTCATGTCAATGATGCTGCAAGTTGATCATTACTATACAAACAACTTGGTCAGAAAAAGCACTGTTTAGTTAACCATCAGTTTCATCTCCAAAAAGGTTCAATAAATCCATTTATCATTTAATTCATCAAAAGTCAAACCCCGTTCGTTTATTGTACATGACACACAAACAATATAATAGTATTTTACGAGTTAATATAAGACCATAGACACTTACTGCTTCTTCATTAGCATATTCGAGTGGTTCATCAATAAGCAGAGAGAGAGAGTATGGGAGCTTGTTTTTCTTGTAACTCATCCTCCACATTAAAGAATATTCGTGTTGTTCATATGAATGGTTTTGTAGAGGATTTTGAGCAACCAATTTCAGTGAGGCAAGTTATTGGGTACCCCTCAAAACAATTTGTTTGCACTTCCACTCAGCTTCTTTCCACTTCCTCAAAATCAATGAATGGAGACACACACCTCCAACCTGGGCAAGTGTATTTCATGCTGCCATACTCAGTACTACAAGCTGATGTTTCGCCTTTGGACCTGGCTGGCCTTGCAAAGAGACTCAACGCAATAGCCAAAGCAGGTCCTTTGTCGAACCAAAATCAAACAGGTTGGTGTTCACCTTCTAGCAGTCCCGGCAAAGTTGGTGTGGCAGAGCAATATGGTGTTGCTAAGATGAATATTGGTGGAAGAAGCCCTTGTAAATTGCAATGGAAACCTATCTTGGACACCATATCAGAGAAGCCATTCCATAGGAGGAGTGAATCAGATTGGCAAGAAAGTTACTTGGAAGACCTTGCAGTAACCAGATAAGACCAACACATGTAAAGTGGTGTGTTTTGATTATTAAAAAAATTTAGAAACTTGTTTCAGTTTGCTGAAACTTTCATTTTGGGGAATTATTGCATGATATGTATTTTAGAGTTTTTGTATCTGATTCTCCTAAGCTGTACTGACTAATGTCTCAGAGGACATGGATATTATCAAGCACCGGATATTGTAAACTTCAAATCCAAAATTTTATTTAAACTGAAAGTGAGTTAAAATATAGGAGAGATAGGTTTCATGCAACGTTTGGTCAATTCTTTAGATTTTGTTATTTGCTTTCCTTAGAAATATTGGGGAAAAAAAAGGTGAGAATATGTGCCCCACCCTAAGGGTGGTATGTTTATCCTACAATCTCTGCAGGTTGGGGTTCCAGAAAAATGTGATCTAATTAGAATTTTCTGAACTCATTAGTTTAGTAGGTTTGGAGAGTGGATTAGGCTAGTATTTCTGCAGATATCTAATTACATGTCTATTTGGTAATAAATATTTGGTAGCACAAATGATGGGAAATGATTTATTCATGAGATGGTTGGAATTGGGTAACCAAATAGGAAAGTGCTTCTCTATATCATGAATTCAATAGAGACAATATTTTAATGTTCCAAATATATTCCTTTGAATGGAAACAACTTGGATGATTCCTTTTCCTGCTCATGAGTTCATAACCAACATGTGATTAACTTTTTGGTCTTTGTAACATACAAATTGGTCTTGATGACTTTTATGGTATCAGATTCTCTCTGAGTTTTAAAAATACAGAAATAGTGCTAAAAGTGGCATCAGTTTTTTGGTAACAGCTTTGAAGCATACCTTTTGAATTGGTGAACAGTCCCAACCCTCTTCTTCGCTGTAAGACACCAGAAGTGTTTTGGAGCCCAATTTTCCCCCTTTGACTCTCTTTCTCTCAAGAGCTCCTCTGTTTCTGTTGGCCACACACTCTGATAATGTACAACCCACTTTCATATCAAACTCAGGAAGACATACATGCACACTCACATTTTCAGCAAGAGAAATTTAAAAAAAGATCATATTTTGTGGAAAAATGGAGGAAGAAGAAACTAACAGAAGAAAGTGAAATATGTTGGATCCTTGACAATAGGAGCTTGAAGGCCAGAAATAACTTTTTTTGCATCATATATCACTCTTGCTTCCGTGTTAGATGTACTTTTCGCTGTTACAGTACTGTTGCATTTTTTGGATTAGGATATTTGAAGGAAACAATTAACAAACATTGCTTTTTATGTTAAGGAAATAAAAAGCCGAAGACGTGCTTTGAGGTGACAAATAGGTTATTAATAGTTAGTTCAAAGAGAGATTACCTATCCCCATGACCTTCAATTTTGAGTAGAATGAATCATAGACTGTTGTTCCTTTAATCAGTCTTCGACCTGCCCCAAATCCAAAGAAAGATTGCCAACCCAATCAGTCCCAGGGATTGGAAGCATTCTGATAACTAGATCAGGAGAATTCATTTCATACGTCTCTCCATGATTGTGGAGCTTCAACTGTCGTTTGCCATGCACCTTAGTTTCTATTGAAGTACCTCCATATTCGGTTTTGCTTTTGTTATGCATCGATTAACTACAATTCAAAGTTTGAAGTAAGAGAACAATAGAATTCAGAACATCCATGCTCCAAATCATCAACTAAGCAAAATCAAGAATCAAAAGATGTTTGATACTGATGTCATTTGATACTATATTTATCTAGATATACATTAGATAATAGATAAATAGATATATATACCACTGAAGTTTGAAACCGGAGAGTGGCACCATGTCATTTCTATGCCATAGAGGGCATATACCGGAGGGTGGTGTGAAACCTGCAAACACAAGCAGATGCATTTAAATCCTATAATCCATCTATCTTAGAAAAAGGAGAAAAAGGTGTGCAGATTATAATTAAGCATTTTGAGGCCAAAATGAGAACGATAAAAATAATGAGTAGTACCTGCTGGAGTAAGACAGTAAGGTTTCCTTTGAGTCTCACCAAGAGTGGGATTGTAGGGTGCAACTCCAAACCTTAGTGGGCGTGGGGTAGAAACGGTCCATACTACTACTAATATGAGTCAATAAAGTGGAGTCTTGCCACTGTTGAGGTTGCTTAGCAAATCTGATGCTGTGCAATATATAGATTCTGCATAGCACTGTAGTTGTGACTTCGGCATGTTGAACATAGGTGACAACTGCGGAATACAGATTCGACAACCAAATCCAACTATTATGAATTATGATGAAAACTATGGGCCTAACGAACCCATGGGCTTTGTCAACAAAGGGCCTAAGAAAGTAAGAAGTTTTGATATATTCAAATATATTTTAGTATTTGTTTATTTTAATATATATATATATATATATATATATATATATATATATATATATATATATATAAATCGGTTTAAGCAAAGTGCTAGAGATTAAATTCTACTTTTGTAATAGAAATATATGTGTAATTGTGTTTTATATTGTTACATTTATGAATTTTAGTTCTACAAATTTGTAATTATTTTTTAAAATTTTTTATGAATAAGTATTATTTTAAACCATTAATATACAAAAAAATTAAAAATAATAAATTAAATTAAGAAATACTTTTCTTCTATTTTATTGAATGAGAAGTTGGCTAATATATATAGCCTTATATAAAGTTAATAAAGCTGAAAATAGTCTAGGCAAGTGGCCTATTACTTCCTAATATCATGATAGTCTTATTCAATAATAAAAATTGTATAACAAAACAGCTCTTAGATTTATGGAATCATGAAATTGATTAACAAATTCTCCTTTAAACTCAAAGTTATATGCAATCAGTTTATATCAGACGCTGAACAGACTCCTAATGACTTGCGTAGTTTTATATAAGTATCCAACTTAAGTGGTTTTGTCATAATATCAGCCACTTGTTCTTGTGTCCAACAATGTTTCATTTCAATAGTTCCTACCTTGGTTATACATCTAAGAAAGTGAAAGCGTACGTCAATATGTTTGTAATGACTATGTATTATGGGATTCTTTGAAAGCTTAATGGAAGAGCTACTGTTACACTGGATTATAGTAGTCTTATTTTGCATTTTGCACAACTTTCCTAACACTCTTTTCAACCATATGGCTTGACAAACACATGATGTTGCACCTATAAACTCAACTTCTTTAGTTGATAGACTTACAATTGGTTGTTTCTTTGATGACCAAGAAATAGCAGCTAAACTCAACAAGAAAACATAATCTGAAGTGTTTTTTCTATCATCCAAGTCCCATGCATAATCACTATCAGTGTAACCAAAAAGTTCTTGGTTTCCTCCCTTCTTGCAAAAAATTCTAAATCCAATTGTTCTCGTTAAATATCTCAACACCCTTTTAGCTGCTACTAAATATAGTTCCGTGAGATTCTCCATATATCTACTAATTAAATTCACCACAAACATCATATCAGGTCGAGTAAATGTAAGATACATAAGACTTCCCACAATTTGTTTATAGTAGGTCTTATCCACCTTTACACCACCCTCATTCTTTGTGAGTTTAGCCTAGGGAATTGGAGTTTGCACAGAATTGCTTTTATCCATTCCAAACCTTTGCAACATCTCTAATGCATATTTCTTTTGATATAAAAAAATGTCATCCGATCGTTATACAACTTCAAGACCCAGAAAATACCTCATTTTTCCAAGATCTATTATATAAAATTCATGCTTCATGGAACTTTTAAATCTTTCAAACATCGCCTCATCATTTCCAGTAAAGATAATATTATCAACGTATAAGCTAACAATTAACACTATATCTTCCTTTTCTCTTTTCACAAATAAGGTATGCTCATAGTCACACTTTTCAAATTCTTCTTTCAAATAATATGCTTCTATACGACTATACCAAACACATGGTGCTTGCTTGAGTTTGTATAGAGCCTTCTTCAGTCTATATACTTTATGCTCGTCTTCCTTTTTTTCATAACCACAAGGTTGGTCCACATATACTGTTTCATCCAACTCATCATTTAAGAATGCTGACTTTACATCAAGTTGATAGATTGTCCGTCCCTTTTGAGCTGCAAGTGCTACAACTAACCTGATTGTCTCCACGTGATCTACTGATGAAAATACTTCAGTATAGTCTACCCCATACTCTTGGGCATACCCCTTCATTACAAGTCTAGCTTTGTACTTGTCTACCTTTCCATTCTCTTTGAATTTAGTTTTATAAATCCACTTCACTTTACTTTCTTTACTCCATCCGGTAAATCCATTAATTCCCATGTGCCATTTCTATTTATTGCTTCCATTTCCTCATCCATGACTTTCCTCCCTTTTTCAATTTTAACCGCAGTATCAAAATGAGTAGGGTCACTTTCACCAGCTACTAACATAGTAGACAATGCTAGATTAACATTAGTATTACCTTCAGAAAATCTTTCTCCAGTTTCATAGTCTTCCATCCAAAGTGGTGGTCTTCTACACCTTTGCTGATCGGGACTGAAAGTGTTTTCTTCTATTGTAGTATCAGAGGAAGTAATTTCTTAATTTTGGTTATCTATGTTATTCTGCCATGCCTCATGTTCTTCTGCTGTAATAGCTTCGTGTTCTTCTTCTATAAGAGTTTCCACATCCTTATCACCCCACTTTAAATCACATAAGACGACTTCTTCATACTTCTTATCCCAATCCCAACTTTTGTCCTCGTCAAATACAACGTCCTGCTTATAATAATCTTCTGTGAAATTGGATCATAAAGTTTGTAAGCTTTTGATACTTCACTGACGTCCAATAAAACACAACACAAGCTTTTATCATCTAGTTTAGTTCTCTTAGCATCAGGCACATGTACATGACAAAGACATCCAAAAACTCGAAAATATGTAACTAAAGGCTTGACTCCACTCCAAGTTACCTCTGGCGTCTTGTTTTTCACAGCTAATGTGGGACATCGGCTCAAAACGTGCACGAACCAGGTTACAGCCTCAGCCCAAAAATTTTTGGGCATTTTCTTCTCAGAAAGCATGCTCTAAACCATGTTCATAATGATTTTGTTCTTCTATTCAGCAATCCCGATCTATTGTGGCATATATGAAGCTGTTAGTTGTCTACGAATACCATTTTCACAGCAAAAATTAGTGAATTCTTTTGATGTAAATTCACCCCCTCGATCAATGTGCAAGCCTTTGATTAATGAATCGACTTCTTTCTCAACATGAATCTTTAAAATCTTAAGGATGAAAGAGCTTATAATTTTTCTGTCAAGAAATAAATCCAAGTTTTTCTGTTGAAATCATCAATAAAGGTGAGCAAATACCTCTTTTTGCTATTGGAGACTGGTATGATTGGTCCACAAATGTCTGCATGGATTAGTTGTAGAACTTGCGTAGCTCTCAAAATACTCTTCTTAGGGAAGGAATCGTGAGATTGTTTTCCTACCAAACAATCTTGCACAATATTTTAGGTTCCTTCATTATTGGCAAACCATATACCCTATTGTGTTGGGCCAACGTATGTAAACCCCGAAAATTTAAATGCCCATATCGGTAATGCCAAAGATGCATTTTATCCTCGATTACTATTTGAAAGCAAGTGGATTCAATAGGTTTCGACATGACATGAAGTATGAACATTCGGTTTGAGGATATTCTAGTTTCCATGATGAGACCGCTTTCAGGATAGAATACTTTGCACTTTCCATATTGAAATAAAATAATAAGTCATTTTTCTTGTACTTATCCAATACTTAGTAAGTTATTCCTTAAATCAGACACAAAAATACTCCAATAATAATATAAATTTTATCATTCATATTTAACATAATGTTACCTTTGACAATTATATCCATGCTAGAATTATTGCCCAATTTGACAGAATCTTTGTGACTTTCATCCAGATATGAAAAATACTCCTTTTTTTGGTACATGTGATTGTTACATCCGGAGTCAAGAAACCAAACAATTTCTTCATTTGTCTTGTTTATATCATTGTAGACCATCAATAACATTTCTGCATTGGTCTCTACAAAGTTGGCTTCTTTCTTCTGATTTGAACATTCCCAGCTGAAGTGCCTGAGTTGATGACAAGTATAACACCCCACATTGGATTTGTCAAATCCATCTCCGCGGCCAAAGCCTCCACGACCTCGTCCCCATTCTGCAGTGTGATTTGTATGAGCAATTTGTAGGGCCTGCTCCTCTGCAACATGAGAAGCCATGCATAATTCATGGACAAGCATGCTCTGCAGTTCATCAATGGTCAACATATCGGTATCTTTGAATTCTTCAATGGAACATACAACATAATCAAACTTTGGAATCATGGATCTCAGAATTTTTTCAACTACAGCAATATCTCCTTTGTTTTCACCATTTGCCTTCATCTTGTTGGCTATGGAGAGTGTCCGAGAAAAATACTCATTTACGGATTCCCTTCTTTCATACGAAGGATTTCAAATTCCTTTCGTAAAGCTTGCAACTGTGTCCTCTTAACACATGACCTCTTAACACATGACCTCTTAACACGTGAAGTGTCTTAATATTTTTGCTTTAAAGAATTTTATATATTTTTTGTTGTGTTTTTCTTAAGAATTATCTCCAGAAGTGAATGATTCAATGCTTGAAATAAGTAATTCTTTACCTCAAATCTTTTAATCTCTAATCATCTCTATGCTTCCTCATTACTTCGGTAAGAGGTGTTTCGTCTGCGGATTCAAGAACTCTATTTTCCACTAAACTCCAATACTCCATTGAATACAAGAAGTTTTATATGAGCATGATTTGGGTATAGCAGGTTGGACTCCATTTTTCACTCAACTCCAATACTCCTTTAAACGTAATAAGTTTTTCATGAGCACGACGTAATGATCATAATACCCATGAAACTTGGGTATAGCAGGCTGCACAAATGAGCTTTCAGATGTCGTGTTATTTTAGAAGACTGCTGCTTCTATTTTGGATCAGACCCGTGATGGAGCTCTGACAGCAGATGTTGGAATATTAGGTGTATAAATGTGGTACTGTGAAAGAAATATTTTTTTTTCTGTGTTATTGAAAGAGAAGTTGGTTAGTATATATAGTCTTACATAAAATTAATGAAACTCCACTACTTCTTAATACCATGATAAACTTATTCAATAATAAAATCTGTATAACAAAACTACTCCTAGACTTAGGGAATCATGAAATTGACCAACACTACGGCAGGTGACATACAAAGCATTTAAGCACCATGGATTTAGACCATCTGAAGTTCATCGGCACCAACGTCTCTACGATAAATACAGTTTTATCGTACCATTCCTTCTATCGGAGACTATTTAGAAAAAAGTTCTTATAAATAAAAAATATTATTTTAATATAAATCTTATCTATAGAAATATTTAAAAATATTAAAGTTTTAAATTATTTTATATTAAAATAATATTCTTTTTTTTAAGTTATTCTCATCTAGATTAAAGAGAATAAATATGTTTTTTTAAACTCGTATATATATATATATAATTATATATTATATTATGATATTTAATTGATTTAAATATAATAAATTTAATTTCTTAAATCTTATTTAATATTATTATTTTTAAAACACTCTATCTTTAAACTCAAATATCAGCTTCAATAAAAATTAATTTGAGAGTGCCTGAGAAAAAAATCTCTTTATTTATGAAAACAAAAATATCAAATCAACTTCTGACTACTGTTCTTACTATTCTTCATAGTGTAAATGTGCTACATTTGAATGTAATTAGAAGAAATAGTAGCTACTTGAATACTAGTTTATTATAATAGTTAAATTCATTTAATATATTTTATTCTAAATTACCCACAAATTATATTTATTAAAGTTATATTTATGTTTAAGATAAATTTTTTTGAAACAATAGTATTAAATAAAGTTTATAAAGTCTACTGAATATAACTTTATTTTATCGTGGTCAATGTTATTTGTTTCGTTCAAAATAATTTTCAAATTATAGGTATTCATAATTTTTTTCTATCTTAATTACTTTTAAGAATAGTTTTTCGAATTTGAATTTTAAAAATAATTTTAAAAACATACAAATTAAATTAAATCAAAGTCACCCTTAATATTTTATTAAAATATGTACATATCAATCAATTTAAAAAAATTTATATAGTTAAATCTTCACACATAATGGAAGATAAGAAGTAAAAAGAAAGAATTGGTAAAAACAAGAAAAAACTAATTGATGTTACAATTTTATTTGGACTTGAAAAATAAAAAAATAACCATTATCATACTTATTAGAAATAGTAATTAGTTCATTTAATATTCTTATTTTCATACAGTAAAAATATAAATCTTTACTAAAATATTTTTATTTATATTTATTGGGAAAACTGTTTAAATTTAAAAAAAAATAAAGTTGTTTTTAAAACATTTAAGTAGTTAAAATTTTGTTATATTATCATTTAATTTATGATGGAGTATTGAGAAACCATAATTATGGGTTTTAATGTAAAATTAAAATGGAGAATTACTCCATACATGTGATTGATTATTAAAACTCCAAATAGATTCTTCTAATTATTGAATGAATTGGTGGTCACTCTTCCTCCTCATTTTGACTAACTTATAAGTTCCATCTAAATAAAAGTATTAATTACTCATTCTTTCATTGGTTTGATTAAGATGTCTAATAAGAATAATTTACAATTGTTTTTATCTTTAAAAATATAAAATATAAATTTATGTGACATTATTTTTGAATAATTTATTATTAATTTTATTTTATTAATAAATTTTAAGGATTTTTTTCTTTATTTATTTTTATAAATTGTTCGATGGCCAAATTATAAATAAATTTAAATAATTTATCATGTCATTCGGAAATTATTTCAAACAATTATTATTTTATTCAAGCATTAATTACTCTTTATTTTATTGATTTATTATTTAAATTTAGTTCTCTTAATTAATATTACTTTATAATTCACTTAAATTTTTTCTTTCATATAATTTTCACCTACTTATAATTTAATATATTTAAAAATAAAAATTTGGAGAAATTAAATAAAATGACATAATATTAACAAAAAAAATTAAACAAAATATCATAATAACAAAAAATATATAAAAAACCTTCAATCACTTGTATTATTATAACGAAAATAAAATAAAATAAAATTATTTTACGAAGGTGGTTTTTGCTCAGGGTACTTGGTTGAGTTCTCTTTCTGAGAGAAATTAAGAATACAGAAAGCAACCAAGGTTTATTATTTTAGTCACATATTTTTCTTTTTTATCAACCTAAAGCTAGCAGAGTGGGTCCTTATAATAAATCTTATTCTATTGGTAGTTGAAGGTGAATTAGTTGGGTTAACCATCAATGGAGCTGTATAATTAAATACATGGCTTAATGTCACTATTAATTACATGCATTGGACAATAAAAGTAAAAGATAATGTGTGTGTTTACCACATAATTTATCCTAATAAAAATTAATGATTATTTCTTTGCCACCCAATCTTAAACATCAAATATATACTTAACTTAATCTTAATTATTGTTATTTTTGTTATTGGTGGTAAGGCAAAGCTTGAAGAAGATTCATTCTAAATTGTTTAGAGATGTTGGCATTGGGTTCGCCAACGTGGGAGATTTATATGCCACTCAATTAAACAAGACAACAAACTCTATAAAGTCTATCACTATAGAAGAGTTTTATGATTAAAATATGTTAACTTTTAATTTTTAGGTCCAAATATAATTTTCTCCTCTTTTTTTTTCTTTAATTCATAGTTTTTAATTTCTTTGATTTTAAAATATATTTTTAAACTAACGATTAAGAAATTCATGATGATTTTCATCTCACACGTTCTCGTATCAAAACTATCTATTTATTTCAAGATGATTGTGATGATTGTTTTAACAGTGACTTTCATGGTATGTTATTTTATACTTATGTGACAACAAATTTATAATAAATTTATTAACTATCCATAATTTAGTGTAAAGTCATTGAACAATAATTAGAGTGTGTTAGGGATACCTTAATATTAATATTTTTTTATTTTAAAGTTTTGGTTTAAACATTTAGACTAAATTTTTTATTTTGAGTAAAGGTGTGTTTTGTTGACAAACTTCTTCACAAACACTTATATAGGAGAGAAATATAGTCTTTCTCAGCGATGGACACGTGGTCCACCTCCCATAATATCTCTGGTTGAAACATTAACTCTTGTTTCAGAATTTGTTAGTGAAGATAAAAGAGCTTACGTGGGAGTTTGTTTAATCACAAATTTCAATCTTTTTCGTTCCTCACACTTCATTCATTGTGAGGAAAATAGAGTGTGGTCCTGCTTCTTCTATGCATGTGCCTTCTTCTTCTACCCTTCTTCCCCTCTCCTAATTCCAACATCTGCCCAAGGAGAGAGACATTGTTCTATCATTTTTTGTTTTTGTTTTTCCTTCCTTCTAAAACAATTTGAAAGTAGTTCATTGCTGAATCATCACAAGAATTCAAAACCAGTACCAGCTCCATTTATTGCTTTTCGTAACAACCATGCATATATTGGTTTAAATGGTTGTGATTATTCTAGAGATGCAAATAATGGAGTGCGTCTTGTTTCTTGAAATAGGTTAGTGATATTCCTTAAAACATATATTATAAATTACAAGGTGACGATAGGGGCGTTTGGGACCCAGTTTTCAATTGGTGAACAGTTCCAAAGCTCTTCTTTGTTATACATAAAGTGTTTAGGAACCCACTTTTCTCCTTTTGATTCTCTTTCTCTTTGAAGCTCCCTTTGTCTTTCTTCCACACGTTTCTTTGCTTCTTTTGCCTTTTCCCAGTCTTTGCTTAAGATGGCTTCGCTTAACTCACTCCAAACAAGACCTGTTTCTGTTGGCCATACACTCTGCATATGTAATGCACAATGTATATTAAAATGGAAGATTTGCACATTCACATTGTCAACAATTGAGAAAAATAAAAGAATATTTTCTTACATATACTCAAAAGATTTAACAGTTATATACGATAATTATTATTACCTCTATATCCTTGACAATAGGAGCTTGCAGTCCTGATATAACTTCCTCTGCATTGTATATCACTCTTACTTCTGCATTATCTGTATTCTTCGCTGTTACAGTACTGCAACAATGCATTTATGGCATTAATTGGACTCGGAACATATCATCATCAGCGCATGATAAGGAAACAGTTCACAAAAAGTAGGTAAAAAGGTTGGTTTTCATTTCTGAGAGTTAATAAAACTTCAAAGTGAGATAGATACCTACCTATCCCAATGACCTTCAATATTATACAGAATCTTTTTAGATAATGAATCAAAGATCTTCCCTTTAACCATTCTCCGATTTTTCCAGAAGCCAAGGAAAGATTGGCTTATGTAGCTTAATTCTGTGACAAGACCTGTTTCTATGCACCGGATAGTGACATTGCCAACCCAATCAGTCCCGGGGACTGGAAAAATTCTGATAAGGATATTAGGAGAATTCATTTCATACGTCTCTCCATGATTGTGGAGCTTCAGCAGCCGTTTGCCACACACATGAGCTTCTACTGCAGTACCTGCATGATTCATATTGTTATGTATATAAGTCTTTTTTTTTTTTTTTTAAAATTGAATTCAAAGTTTCTAGTACCAGAAAAGATTAGAACATTAATATCGAAGCAGACAAAAAATTAATGGAAATGGGTAATATTTATTTTATCAAAGAACAGGTATATATGTTGAAGAACTTAAATTACCAGTGAATTTTGGAACAGTAGAGTTGCACCATATTATTTCTATGTTCTCCTTGCAATCGGTTGCATGCAGAGCAGAAACCGGAGGGTGATGTGAAACCTGAGAACAAAACATGCATGCAAATATCCATGTGTGAGTATTGAGATTTGTTGCAACAGGGTCATGGCCAAAGTGAGAAAGAAAAAACACAGTGAATAAGTAGTACCTGCTCGAGTAAGACATTGAGGTTTCCTTTGGAAACATGGTGAGTCTCACCAAGAGTGGGATTGTAGGGAGCAACACCAAAACATAGGGGGCGCACGTTAGAAATGGTCCATGCTACAACAGCTACGAGTCTATCCAATGGTGTGTTGCCACTGTTGATGTTGCTGAGGATGTCTAACGCTGTGGAATATACGCCCTCTGCATAGCACTGAAGCTCTGACTTGGGCATGTTGAACACAGGTGGAAGCTGCACCAATGATTGATTTACAACTCTCAGAACTTTTTCCAGTCTCTGGGACTGATTTGATTGGTAAGTAGCTTACCTTGAAGCAAGAGACATCGGATCCTGGGCGCACATTACTGAAGAGACTTAATATGCGCCGCAAAATGTTTGGAGCTTTATAGTCTATTTCCGGATCTGATTGCCTCTCCAGTGAAAATGGCCTTGTCAGCACTATTTTTCTCTCCTCCTACACCACATCAACATGCCAAGAAAACAGAACATAATACACTACATACATAAATGATATCTGTAATTGGTAACTGAAAGAAATGAATAATGAAGGTATGAATTTGTACTTACCATTGTGCATCTGCAACAACTAGTCTTGTAGAACTGCAAAGCTAGCAAAGCTGAAGCTGAATATATAGTGGTTGCATAAATGGTAGCTACTATACTATTCATGCATCATTACTACTGGTGAAAAATCTTGAATATACTCTACCTACCTCACCTTCCACACTACCGTACAAATATTAACTATGCCAGTCATCTCCATTTTTATGAAAATAAAATTGTATAAATAAATTATAATTTAGGGTAAATACTAACAAATGAAACAATTAAATTAGTTTATATATATACATATATATATATATATATACATTGATTCTTGAATATAATTTAGATGTGAAATTAATTTTTTATTAACATTCAGTAGAAAAATTTTGTCAAAAAATACCAATAATTTAACATCCGTCCGCAATATTCGTAAAAGATTACCAACAAATATATTTATAAATAATATTTTATTAGTTATTATTTCTGACGAATTTTTTCCATTGGTATAAACTTTTTTCATAGATAATTTAAATTTTATCAATCGATAATATAAATTTATCGACAAAATTTTACATAGTTAAATATAATTTGACGTTACACTTTAGTAAAAAGATTGACTCACAAAAATTGTTTCATATATTATTTTATGAGTTTTTTCATTTATTAAAGTTTCTAATTTGCTTATCTAGATTTATGAAATTATGATTGATTTGATAAATTGTTTAAATATAAGAGCGGCGTGTTTATATTAATTAAAATTTAATGAAATTGGAAACTAATACTTCATATAAATTATCGAAACCTTTTTACTACTAGACCTTAGCAGTTGGTATTTTAGTTTGAAACTTCAAAAGTGTGTATAATTTATTTTATAAGGATCTAAACACTCTACAAGACCTTCTTGCAGGGCTTTGGAAGCTGTTCTATATTAACCTATTTAAAACAAATAATTGATTCGGCTGTTCTTAAAGAAAAATAAATAAAAATATAACCTTTCAATCCGTGTTCACATGCTGCATCATGGACAAGGCAAGAACATTTAACATGTCCCAAGCTATGGTTATACACGCAACCTTTTGTTTCTGTATCGTGTATCGTTTTGGTCCTTTCATTTCTTTTTCTTTTTTTAATTTGGTTTATATTGTCAATCAATTCACTAACGAGATATTTCATATTTGGAAAAAAATATATATTATATTACTAAATATAACCCTTCTTTTCTGTTACATTTAAATTTAGAGAGAATACATAAGAGTAAATAAATTATGGAGCTATGATGGGGGCTGCAGGGACCCATTTATGAGTTGGTGAACAGTACCATTCCCAGGTGTCTTCACTGAAGGAGACCCTAAAATTCTTAGGAACCCAACTTTCTCCTTTCATCCCTCTTTCTCTCATCGTCTTCCTCTCTCTTTCCTCCACACTTTCCTTTGCTTCTCTTGCTTTCTCCCACTCATTTTTCATTATGGCTTCACTCAACTCACTCCAAACAACGGCTGATTCACTTCCCCACACTCTCTGCACATAACAATTACAACAACAACAATACTAATCAGAAAAGGCTTCTGCAGGCCATGCCAGGAAGATTGATTGAGAAATGTCAGGGATTTATAAAAACAAAACTAATTAAATATCACAAGGAAATGTAGACAGAACAGAAGTTAATTACCTCTGCATCCTTGATGATAGGTGTTTTGAGCCCTGAAATGACTTCTTTTGCATCATATATCACTCTGACTTCTCCACTGTTTGTATCCTTTACTTGAACTGTCCTGCATAATTTGATTTGATATGAAATGTTTCACTATAATCATCATGTGTAGCATAATATTCTTGAAAAATCAAGCCATGTCCTCCCTAATTTAAGCATGTCACTTGTGAACGGTTATCTAGCATGTATGACTTTGATTAATCGTTTATCAAATATTTAATGTGTTACAAATTTAGGCTTGTTTAAAAAAGTTTTTTTATCGAAAAAAGAAATAAAATAAATAAATGAACTTTTTCTTTAAGCTAAAAACTTATTAATACAAAAAGTTTAAAGAAATTATACAAGTTTCTATGAATTAAATTATAGATAAACTTATTTTAACTTATAAAGAGAAAATAAAAATAAATTAATTTTGGAGGGAGTGTACACGTACTTATCCCAATGACCATCAACTTCGTAGAGAACTTTGAATAATGAAGAGTCCATGATCTTCCCTTTGATCAGTTTACCATTTCTCCCAAATCCTAAAAGTGAATAGCTTGATCTGTATGATATTTCGGCAACAAGACCTGTCTCAGGGCACCGTATATTAACATTGCCAACCCAATCCATCCGAGGAACCGGAAGAATTCTAATTGAAAGGTGAGGACAATTCATTTCATATGTTTCCCCATGATTTAGGAGTTTCAGCAGCCTTTTACCATGCACTTCAGCTTCAATGGATGTGCCTGCATATTTAGTTTGAAAAACTCTCATGAAATTACAGAACATGGTTGAGAAAGGGTATTAGAACTTGAAATTCGACTTCAGACTGGTTAAAATAAATACTTGTTTTAAGATTATCGTGGACGAATAAGCAATGTTTTGCATGGATTCACCATGGCTTAAGTCAAAGGAACAACATGTAAAGGTTCCACACCCAATTTGACCATCTGTAGGAAGACTGCAAAATTGTACTAGTGATATCTTAATGAAATGCAGCACTTTATAGAATGGATGGTGGAACTACTTTTACACCAAGCTATGTCAAATAAAAGTTTTCATTTTTCACCTTGATATCTCATTTGTAGTTGGCAAACAAATGCTATAATATGAAATATAGAAGGGTCTCAGTGACACACTCTTTTGTAACACTCTTCAGTCATTAGTTAAAATTCATTAGAAATTACAGAATGATGAGTGGGACTCCTTTGTAAGAAGTAAAATTCCCAAGCATTTATAATTTCTAATCAATTTCAGTTAATGATGATAGATTTTAAAAAATGTGTTGAAAAGAGAGTGAATCGCTGATATTTCTGATGAAAAATATGCCCCTTTGTTGATTCTTTTTTAAATCTCGTAATTGGTCCATCAATGAACCACAGAAATTTACTGCATGCTGAAAACTGAAAGCTTCCACAACCATTGTGGATGTTCATTGCCGAGACAGATTTTAATTATCGGCTAATTAATTAGGAATTGGAGGAGAATTTCATGGTAATGGTACATTTCATTTTCTAAAGTATGAGTTAGTGTAGATTTGAGTTACTAATGATCCTAGAAAAAAGTGAAAGATACCATGAAATTTCGGAACAGGTTGTTGCCACCATATCATTTCAATGTTTTCCTTCTCATCTGTTGCATGGAGGGCAGAAACAGGAGGGTTGACTGAAACCTGCAGACACAAGAAGGTGATAGTGTTGCTATATCTAACATCTTAACTGAAGAGAGAGGGTCCAAATTTGAGCACAGTGTGACCAAAGTGTTGAGTACAAATTGAGAAGCAACTAGTACCTGCTCCAGTAGGACATTGAGATTGCCCTTAGAAACATGGTGCGTCTCTCCAAGAGTAGGACTATAAGGAGCCACACCAAAAGATGTAGGGCGTGTGGTAGATATGCTCCATGCTACCACAGATGTGAACCTGTCCAGTGAACTCTGTTCACTGTTGCATTTGCTCAGCAAGTTGGAAGATGTGCAGTACACTGATTCACCATAGCATTGGAGTTGAGATTTGGGAAAATTAAACACAGGCGGCAGCTGTACACAACACAAAATGCTTCAATATGTGATAATTGATATCTATGCCTATTAGACAGTTACCATTTGCTTAAAAGATCATATACATAAAAACTTTTTTCCTTTTCTAATAACCATTAAGTTGGTGTGAAATATCCTCCATCTTTGTTCATGATTAATATTTGCTCAAAAAAATCTGCTCAACCCCTTTGATGAATTTTCGTTCTGAATAAGGGTAACTCAAACTTAAAACCTCACTTTAAAGTTCAATCCACTCACAAATCATAAAAGTTATCCTTCATTCACATATATGATTGTGCTTATATACATTTAAGCTTTAAAATTGTATTCACAATTATAATTTTGTCACAATCTTTCGTATTGCAGAAAATTACAAACAAATGTAATTGATGTAATCTAAGTTTTTTCTTGTAAGTATGTATAAAGAAATTTATCTAGATATTCATAGAATAGAATATGTTAGAGCAGTTAAAACTTAAAATCAATACCATCAATCTTTAATATTAGCTTTTGGCATGCTTTTATTTAAGTAATTTCCTTCAGGCAGTGTAAGGTAATTTGCTGGGTCCAAATGAAGCTCAAGGAACGGGACTAATAAAATTATTGTGAGAGAACTTGCCTGAAAGTTTGTGAGATCTGATCCTGGCCGCACGTTCTTGAGTAAAGTTAACAAGCGACGTAGGAGACTGGGGGCCCTATAAAATGGTTCTGAATCTGACTCACCTTCTAACGAGAAGGGTTTGGTCAGAACAATCCTTTTAGCTTCCTTCTCTTTCTGTACTTCCATCTCGACCTAACCACAATCAGTGACCTTTATAATTATTTAACTAAGATATTAAACTATTTCTAAAAACTGATGTATACAAATGAATTGCTTATAGTCTTCATTTTATATCCGTTGATCTCTTTATGTTTCTTATTTTAATTTCTTGATTTTAGAAAATTTATAATTTTACTTCAATTCTTCATTTTGTATACGTTTATTTTAATTTTTAATTTTATGTTTTACTTAATTTCTTGATAGAATATTAGATAAATATATTAGAATTCAATTGAGCTAAAATAAAATATAGGTAAAATTAAAATTAAAATCGAAAAAAATATCGAGGATCAATCATAAATAATTAAAAGAGAAAAAAAAACTAATTTACACTTTTATAAATTAATCCCTTCTCCTCCACAAAGAAAATCCTAAAGGACCTGAATTTCATCAAATATTGCTAGAAGTGAACAAAAAAAAATTGAGAAAACAATACAAAATATTTTTTATATTCCAAAATAATACTACTATTTTAGTCATATAAAAAAAATAAAAAACGATGTTCTTATCTTTAAAATTAATACCTTTTTTTCCTTCTTATTCAAAATAAAACATTTATGAAAAGAAGAAAATAAATTTAACTTTTTCATAAACTAACTCATGCATAAGCGTAATTTTGACTCAAATGAACGAGACATTTTCCTTCACTTCAAATGAACGAAACTTAATTCGCATCACCAAAAAGAAAAAAGTCCTTATGTCATTTTGTGTTTAAAAAGCAGAAAAGACAAGTCCTTATGGCAGTTTAAAAAAGAGGAACTAAAGTTGGCATCAACCATATTCCAAGGTATCGTGTAGTGGGACAACGAATATCATCCTTTTTATTTTAATTTCTCATTTCGCTTTCACGTGCTTTAAGGTGTGAAATGACAAAACAACATATAATTTATAGTAGCATTCACTACAATGCGTGATTAACTAGAATGTCTAAATACAAACAATACGTGTGCATTCATATGAATACCACTCATTTTTGGAACACTAAAACCACCCTTGGCAGGTGCCGGCAAACAGCCGTAGGAAAACAACCTTATAAAGAATTGAAACATATGCAAATAAAAAACAGTGGATGTTGTTATTGCGGGTGCACACAAAAGAAGCATGCTCAATCACATATGGAAATAGTTGAGAAACACAGGGCATACCTTCTAGGGCTGTGATGAAGAAGAAGACGCAGAGTTTGGCAGTGAATTTGGAGAGGAGTGAGATGTGAGAAAAAACTGTGTATCTTCTCAAACTATTGCCACTTTAAGGATTTGATTAGAGAAACAAAGTATGTCATTTGGGCCACTGAAAAATGGACACCGAAGGACACGTTGAGTGCGTATAGTAATTAATTATATGGGCTGCGTTTTTCCCTTAACTTTACTCCTTTTAGAAAACTAGTAATTATAGTGGCATTTGGATGTTTGGAAAGTTTGGAGCTTGGGAGTTGGAATGGAACACAGATTCAACAAATAAACACTCCATCTCAATATCACAACAGTTGCAATCAAATTATGTACTAATTATGTATAAAGACTAAAAATATATTTGAATCTTAAAATTTTATGATTTTTTCTTAGTTTTGACCAATTTATTGCCCTTAATAAATTATATTAATTCAGTTTCATCTCCTCTAACCAAGAAGGATATCATCCTATCATTTAATAAAGAATTTAAGCCAGCAATGGTGTGTCGGAATGAAAAATAATTAGTGATCCTAAATCGCATGGTCTTTAATTAATTATCACGTGTAATAAATTATTATTAGTATTATTATTATTATTTAATAATTTAAATTTCAAATGCATAGAAATTATTAAAACCTCGATAGTCCTAGATTATCATTTTTTTCTTAAATTGATAATCGTATACAATTAGATGAAATTCATTAAAACTTCATGAATTTCATACTTAGTGAGTCATTTAGTTTTTATTAATAACAGTAAATTTTAATCAATAAAAAAAATGTTTTTAATGTTAGCACTCATCTCTAATAAAGAGTAATCTCATTTTCTCTTCTTTATCCTTCAATATATCCTTCTCCATCCTTTTTAAGAAAAATAAAAATAAAAAATAAAAATAAAAGTCTAAAAATATAAACATATTTCTCCTCCCATTATTTTCAACCACAGAAACACAAGATAAATAAAATGTTGTGACTTTACGCATTTTAATAAAAAATTTATAAAATTAAGATAAAATTAATTATTCTCACTTGAAAAAAAAAACCAAAGGAAGTATGAAAATCTAATATATCAATTATGCACAAATACATAATAAATTATATTAAAAATTTAATTAAAATATTTTTTATTTCTTTTATTATTAAAATAATAAATAATTAAAATTTATATTAAAGTAATAAATATAATTATTAATAATAAATAAATATATTTTAGTTTCCAATTATTTCTATTATTTTATTTTAATTTAAAAAACCTCGTCTTCTTTTTTTTTCACATTTTTCACTCTATAAACTCATCCTTCAATCCAATCACAAATTTAATCATTATTGTAAAAGATACTGTAGATGAATTTGGAATTTTTCATTCAATTAAATGCCTGCTCAGAAATCTCTTCACATAAAAACTTGTATCATAAACTTAAACTTATTTATACAAATTTTGAATCAGTTTTCCAAATCCTTAAACTGTAAAACATATACATTTGCTTGGAGAGTTGGAGTTGCAACATTGTGTCATTGATGAAGCCACTCAAAAGTCTATCATTAAAAACATTTGTCTTAGGATTCTAGGATTTAACCACCTCAAATTGTTATTTTCAGCAAGTCAATTAACTACAAAGATTCCTCCGTACATCACATACATACCTAGAAGCAGCAAGTGTCGTGGACCACTAGTAGGTTTACTATATCATGGAAGAAAGTATATGAAGAAGAAAAACGATCCCATTTTGAACATTCTTTGAGGAACACATTAATACTAGAAGAAGCAAATGCAAGAAGTCAAGAATCATGTCCTATGACAGCTTAACAATTATACTTTGGCCCACAAGAGGAAAACCAGTTGCTTCTATTCAAAGAAAGTGGTAATTTGCTTTCAAACTATGACTGCTGAAATAAGAGCCATGGAATTGAACTAGCCAACAGCATTGGTAAGATTTATGCTGTGCCATTGATACTTTGTGTTATACTACTCATTATTTCATGTATTACACATGCAGTAAGCAAGATACTTTTGGGGAATGGGGCAGATACAAGGAAAAACTTATGACGAAGGATTACAACAATTTACTAGACCATATAAGCAAAACTTTATATGTGGAAGAAACTAGGAATAACCCCTTACACCTGCTTACCTTTACATTACATTACACCTATTCATGATTTCATATTATATATATATTTAGACGAACTAATATAGCGCCATACCTTATTCCCCACAAGTTACAAAGAATATTACAAGCAGCACTGCGTTGCTTTCATTTGCTGACCAAACTATGCTATGACATCTATCTTCGGAATCCATTGGCCAGAACAGGAATCCTCACCTTGTGCCCTCTGCTCCCTTTCAGTAAAACCTCTCCAAAACTATAAGCTCCTGTCACTGACCGCACTGACAGTGTCACCGAAAATTGACGGGATGCACCTGCTTTGATAGTCATTGCCGGAGGGTTGACTTCAATGGCAACAGCAGGCTCCATTCTGGCTGTGATCACATAGGTTTCTTCTTCGGCGACATTTGTGACTGTGCGTGTGACAACTTGAGTTCTCACAAGATGGGAAATTGTGATAGATGGGGTGTTTAAATTTGATGGCTTGCCCATGGTGGTGTTACATGGTGTGTGAGTGTAGTTCCTTATCTCATGAACATCAATGCCAGGTGTTGTGCACAAGAAACCTAGATAATCCTCGTATCCTGCAAAATTGATTAAGCAAATTTATTAGAATATAATTGAAATACATAGAGTGTTTCCACTGCTATCCAATCATGGACTGCTATTTAATGAAAATTGAGTCTTGTAATAATGACTTTCTTTTACTGTATTGTAATAATGACTTGAAAAATCATATTTAAGGTGATTTTACATATCATAACTACTATCATTATGCGTTGGTTTTACCCCTTGTTTTAATAATAATATTTATATCAGGCTCCCAATGTTTGAGTAAATAGAAAACAACTGTAGAAAATCCCAGCTGTGGTTAAACAAATCTAACAACTGATTTTAATTTCGTTTGTATACATGTTTATTTTTTTCAGTTTGATCAAGATTCACCAGTTGATTTCTTCTTGTCCTAGACAACCACATTTTCATTGTAAAGATTCTTTCTATTGAACTTCTCGTAACCACTGAACCAGTCAAAAAAATGTGTTCAAAGAAGTTCATGAGTTTTACCAAGATTAATCATATACGTGTTTACGAGTTGAGTGGGAGTTTAAACTTGCTAAGACAAAGAAATAGTCAAACTAGGGAAGAGGAAATCATACGTGCATCAAAGATGAGTCCAGGGTCTAAGGCAGCTGTTGGATCAACATGTCCACTCCCATAATCAAAAGGAGTAGCTTTAACCAGCTTCATAGCTTCTGATTCAGATGTTTGCTGGGCTAGAAGAGGATTCCCTGCTCTGTCTAGAGTTGTTGATGTTGTCATCAAAGCTGATTTAATGGCAGCAGGGCTCCAATGAGGATGCTTCTGCTTTATAAGAGCTGCTATTCCAGCTATATGCGGTGCAGACATGCTGGTTCCAGATATCATGGCAAAACCCTCACCTGCACAAGAAAAAAAAAAAAAAACTGCTATCAATTATATAATATATCACCAAGTTTTTCTTCTAGTTTTGTCCCTCACCTCCTTCAAATTATCCAGATGTAAGCTCAAAACAAAGAGATACCCTAAGCATCAGTATCTAATATTCCTATGTTGAGCATATTAGTTTGACAGGTTTTATTGTACAACGTACATGTTCTCCTTTTTCTACCAAGAGGGCTCTTGTCCGGTTTGGTATCTTGGCTTGTCTCAGTTATTGAGGAAATTCTCATATTATCCACGTGAACAGAAAAAAATGAAATCCAGTTCAAAGCAGCAATGCAGCATATCTCCAATCAATCTCTTTTTTTTGGAGAACCTAGACCGCACACCTCACTAACCCATATGAGCGTAAGCCCAGTCATGAGTTGAAATGTACAATTGAAGGTAGAAGTTTTTGAGTAACAACAACAAACAAGACAACTTAGTAAAGTCATCACTTACCAACATAATTTGGCTCATCAGTTCCATTTGGACACCAAGCAGCCCAAATCAATGAACCAGGAGCTAATATATCTGGTTTGAGAAGATCTGCCTCTTGGAAGCTGAAGTCCTTTATATTTGGTCCTCGAGCAGAGAATAATGCTACTTGTGGTGCAGATTTATGCAGAATAGGCATCAAACCATCACCGATTTTACCTGTACCTTCAAACCTCTTTACCCGCCCAGTCCAATCTCTTAGTGTAGTGATATTATAATAATCTATAAGTTCCTGAAAAATAACAATTTTAAGGTTAAATCACATGATAAATAGTGCATACTTTATTATCATAAACAAAAGCAAAAAATTATTGACGAAAATGTAGAACAATGAGATAAGAACAGTGGTAACTAAGATAAATATTTGACTGTGGAATAAAGCATAGGCAAACCCGATAAGATTCTTTTCCTTTAAGGAGGGAGTTAAGAACGGGCCAAGCTCTTTATGACTTCTTTGGCACAAATTGAAAGTCTAGTTTGACATAAATTCAAATCTACATCAATGTACCAGTACAAATGAGTTTGATTACCTTAGAATAGCTGACATCTGTGATGAGAATCCCAGGGAGGCCAACTGGGACTGGATCAAATTTTGTTCCTGGGGAAACATTTTCGACACAAAGAACAAACCCAACTGCACCAAGGGCTTTTGCTGTTTCTGAGACTTTCTTGATTGATGCAGTGCCAACAACAAAATTGAAGGAATAACCACATAGAAGAATATTGCCCTTTATCAAGTTCTTGTTTAAAAGTTCTGGTCTCTGGCAATCTGTGGGGCTGTACTTCATAACTGAAGAATCTAGTAAGGCATCATTTGCAGCAACCAATGTGTATGTTTCGTTCAAATGTGTGGAAGCTGTACAAGCCATTATGCATATTTTAGCAAAGCAGATTTGGTATTGAGTAGTTAACGTATACAAGGGGAACTAAAACAATAAATCAACTGTGGACATCAATATATCTGGTTTGCCAATGCCATGTAAGCATAAATTTACCCAACACTGGAGAGATCTTATTGCTTCAAGAACTCATGAAATTTGCTTTCGAAACAACATTGCATTAATAACTAAACCCCAATATAACAAAACAATCCTAATTGGTGAAGATAGTTAATATCTATACAACTCTGCCACATTTCAAGCATTAAGTAGTCAGTCAGTGATATATATTTTCAGAAAACGGATAATTTTTATAAAATCATAAACAATAATATTTTATATCATTAGGAAGTACTCTGCTTCTACAGAAAACTAGTACATGATGTACATATACATCCTCGGTCACCAGAAGATATGTTGAAAAGCGGTCTAGCACTTAGCAATTGTCAGTACAATGTATCTAGGCTGTTAAATATTTTATTACTATCTTCAACTTAAACTGAAAATAATTTACAAACCAAATAACAGAACAAGTTTTGTTGCAGGCACTTTTAATTAAAGGATGAGACTTTTCTCACTAAAATGCGTCGACCACTTAAGGTGAAAGCCATTCAGGAATCAACATATCGGATATATATTTAATAAAGCAAACTTCATTGAAGGAATAATAATACCAAACATTTTCATTCTGACTACTACTATAATTTAACAATGAAAGCTAGCTAGTACATGCATTTTTCCCATTATAGTAAAGGTGGATATCCTGTACCTTAGTCCCAAGGAGGACATTTCTACACTTGGAAATAAATGATGTCACACACAAAAGAAAAAGCCAAGAAAATTTAAACTTGTCTTATATCCTTTTTAGTGGTACCAAAGAAAACAAAGTTAAAGATAACGTGAAGCAGTAACAGAAAAGAGATAAGTTTACTTGAAAACATGTTTTTGTTTATGTTTTATATTCTTTTTTCCCAGGATTCGGAAGGGGAAACTTATTTTTGAGTTTCCATCAACTAAAAATGAAAATTTCTTCCAAAATCTTCTATATTATACCTCACAAGTCTCAATGTCACTCCATATCACGACTCCCAAATCTCAATGTCAGACCATTAAAAAGAATAATTTATCAGAATTTATAAAACTCACGTGATAACCCAATTCCAGCTAGGGTTTTTCCATTTCCAAGGATCAAATGGTTTTTATATCTACGATCATCAATTGCAGCTGCTACCGATGCTATCCATGGACTGTAGGAAACCAGGGTCTTTGGAAAAGGACCACCATTTCCCGCAGCCTGTGCGACAAATACACCAGCTTTCACAGCTCCAAGAAGTGTAGCATCAAAAGGGTTCAAAAAGGTAGTTCTGGTGGCTGCTGGAGGACTGTTGGGTCCAACTGAAAGGCTGAGTATATCCACTCCATCATATACAGCCTGTAGACACTCAAATTTTGTAAATTAGAAATTTTGAGATAGAATACAAACACGAAAAAATGAGATTGCGTGACAAATTATTGAATTTTATATAGAATGCTAAGATTTACAGAAAAATAAACAGTGCAGCTGGAATATACAATAATATCCACTCATAAGCAATCTAGTGTGATAATCTTGCCTGGGTGGGAGAGAAAGTAATTTAAGTGATTGTATGAGAGGGGGGGGTAGGAGGTAGGGACTATTTCATGAATTTTAAATCAACGTGTTTATATATAATATTCTTGTATACCTGATCAATTGCAGCAACTACATCTGCAACAAACCCTCCAAACAGTCTATAGAGTGCCTTGTACACAGCAATCCTGTAACAGAAACACCAAATGTCTAGTGAAACAGAAACAATTGTAATTCCCAGTTTTAAAAGAACCAAGGCTATTGTTCCTCACCTAGCACGAGGAGCCATCCCACTTGCTCTCCCAAATTCATGGCCATGCATTCTCACAGGAATTCCATTATTCCCGGCTGCAATAGAGGCAGTATGACTTCCAGGAGACAACACGGTAAAAACAGAGGATCATTAAAAAGAGTTATCAAATTAAAAGATAAATGGCTTAAATCATAATATTGTCATTGCTAAAACTCCACTTCAAGTTCTTCAAAGAGTAACAATGAAGAACTAATGTTACTTTCTCATTATTTTCTTATAAGAAAGATTGAAGCAAATGACAAATTTTGATATCTTACAATCTTGTAGAAAGGGAACATGTGAAGAATTCCAAGGGAAGAAGTTCATAAACAAAAAAGGTGGAAGATCCTAACCTTCCATGTCCATCCCCATCTAGAGGAGACGCAAAGTCAATTATAGGATTAAATGCCCCAGCAGCTATTGCAGCATGAGCAAAGTGTTGTGCTCCAACAATCTTCCCATTGCAGTAACTTCTTTTGGTATCTGGATCAGCTTCACATTTTCCCCTATACTTTGGAACTGGCCCATATGGCTCGGCATTATGAGTTGCAAAACTTGGGTGATGAGGGTAGATCCCTGAGTCCACGAATCCAATGACAATGTCTTCTCCAGCCCTATCAAAGCCGCCTCCAGTTGGCCAAACCCCAGTTGGAAGCCCTAAAAATTGTGGGGTATGTGTTGTATGTTTCCTCACTTTCCAGTCCCTCTCAACAGATTTCACTCCTGGAGCACGTCTTAGAGTTTCAGCCTACTAATATAAAGGGATAGCGTGTCGAAATTAGAGTGAGGAAATGAATTCAAAATATTCTAGTTAGTTAGGTAAAGAATAATAAAAGGATAAAAGAAAACTTCACCTGTTCGGGGGAAATATGAACAGCAAACCCATTTATAAGATGTCGATAGCTGTAGAGTTTCTCGTAAGTCCCTTCCTCAAACAGCAAACCCAGCAGCATGTCATGTTTTTTCTCAAGATGGCGAGCATAAGAAGTAACTGATTCACTGGAAGAAATTTTAAATAGTATAAAAGTTGAGCAACCACATTATCCAATATCCATTTATTGTTTCATCACATACTAGAGGAGAAAAATAAAGGCCAAATTTTTTTGTTTAGGTAATACTAAAATTATTGCTCAAAACAGAGTGGGGTGGTGATCATTGCATTGTTTTCCTCAAAAATGAAGAGAAAAGAAAAGGTACCAGCTGTAACATATTGTTTGCAATCACTAGTTATCCTACACAAGAAATATAAATATCTCTACTTCACAAATAATTCAGGTTTCAAAGAATAACTTTATATAAGCAATAGTTTAACAGTTACTTCTTAAGAGGGTCTAAATTAAATTTACTCATGGAGAAATTAAATTAGACTCTTAAAAGATCTATTAACATGTTCACCTCAGCTAACAAGTCCAATCCAAGACTCACAGGGATATTTTATTGAAGAAAGAAACAAGTCAAAGGAACATCTCTTAACTATTAATAATGACAAACAAGAGTAGAGAGGAAGGTATACAAGTACCTTTCGGTATCAATCTTCTCATCAGATTCCACTGCAGTAGCTTCAAACCCATCAATACCTCCAGTGTAGCTTATGATAGGCTCACCTTCAACAGTTACTATGTAAACCTCAGCAGCTCCAGAAACCAGAAGTGCAGATAGAACAACCAACACACACCCAAACTCCAACAATCTCATTTTACCAACCAATCCCCAACTCCAATAGCTTACAAGATCTGAGTCAAGTCCAGTCAATGTCAACCAGTTAGACAAAATGGTAACCAAAAATTCACTAAATAAAAATCACAAGCTGGTTCCACGTCAAAAACTAAAACACCCCTTGTGAAATTTGGGCTCAAAGCAACAAATTTTACCAATGCCCACTCACTCTGATCCAAGAAGCCAGCAGTTGCTCACTCACATAAACTGGAAGCAGAGAAAAAACAAAAAAGCACGTGAAGGTGAAAACAAAATAAAAATAAGAATGAGGAGTAATGAAGAAGAGGAAGCAAAGAATCCTTGTGAGAGAGAAAAGCAGAAGAAGATGGAATCAAAGAGAAAAAGGGCATGTTTTGCATACGTACTTCCCATACACGGCAATGCACTCAGTCAATTCATTCACATTGCGGTGATCAGTGATCTAACGGTCACTGTTGAACCTGAAAGCCATGAAAGAAGAAGAAGAAGAGGAAGATGATGGTGAGTGAAGAGTGGGAGTGTTAGGGTTTGGTTTATTTGTTTAATTGAATGTCAATGGAGTGAAGTAAGAGCATCATGGCTAATCTTGAATCTTGATGCAGGGAAGTAATATTAATATTGATGTTAGTATTATTAGCAATAAACTTTCATTGTTTATCATTATTATGGGAATCATTTTGTTTGCGTTATTCAGGTTTTAATGAATTTAATTAAATAAAAGTGTATGTATGTGTGTGTGTGTGTGTGTTTTTTTTTTCTTTTAGCAAAATTGCAAGGTTGGTTCTGATTTGTTCCCAAATTAATAGTATTAACTAAAAGGTGGGAAAGGGTACATTCGCGCGCAGGCTGTCGGAGCAGTTGAGGTGAAAAGACGAGATTGCCCTTGACGTTTGGTGGCGTTTACGCGTGTCCGAAATCACAGGGATGGGAAAAGGGATGCATACTCATTATTACTTCTATTATTATTATTATTATTATTATTATTATTATTATTTTGCATTTCTATTATTACACTCGCTGTCACAGCTGACAAACCCATTTATTCAATTTGGACTTTTGGAAGTTAATTTTCTTTACGAAAATCATTTATCTTTTTGTTCATTTAAATTGGTTTAGCAGTGGAAATTTGAGTAATTTATTATAAATTTTAAGTTTAAAGGGTACTTTTTCAGTTAATATGTTTCTCTCTCTCTCAAACTTGATGGATGTGGAAAGGAGATAAAGATTCATACTCAATTATATTTTTCAGTTAATATGTTTCTCCTAAATCTTAATAGTTAAAGTTTTTTAAGAATTTGATATCGAATCCCATTAAGATCTATTATGTCTAACTAAAAGCATTATTTTATTTTAATTAGTCCTTAGTCACACTCTAATCATCTCATCTCACTTTATTATATTGATTACCGCGTACATGAATTCTCCTTTAAAAATGAAATCAATGGGAAACACTAATAATAATAATAATAAAGTCTCCAACTCCAAATCCTAGAACCTTAATAAATAAATAAATGGTGGGATTTAAAGTTTTGAGACTACTATAATATGAACTTGATTACATTGGAGACTTTGCAAATAAACAATGAGGAGAGTAATGATTATGTATATTATCTAACTTTGTCCATGTGAACATTTCATGAAGATTTGTTATTTAATAATGTTGAGAGTCAAAAGGAGAGTTTAGGTGAGTGGACTAAGAAAGCTTTATGTTAATGTTCATCATTGATGGTTACTATTTTAAATATATATATTTTTTAATTTTATTCTCACCATTATTAATATTTTTACTCTCTATTGTTTTATATATATGATATTTATTGTAATTTAATTATAACACCGCATTTATTTTTAACATATTACTTTATTATTAAAATTTATTATTTTATTAAATCATGTTAAATTTTGAATCTGTACCTTTCTTTAGTGTGATCAGTGTAGCATAGTGGTGGGAAAAAATGGAGAAGAAAAATGAATTAGATGCAATGGAGTGAGTTAAATGCAATGGAATAAGGAAAAAGAAAGAGGAAGATGATGAGAAAAATAACAAATAGGATGATGAGTTAATTTTAAATATTAACGAAGTTAAATTTAAGTAATATAATAATTATTTTAAAACATGTAAAAAAAAAAAAAGATTGAAATATCATTTTACCCAGTGGAAACATTGTGTAGTGTAGATGTAGACCCATACTTTTATTATATTTTTTTATTCTAATTTATTAAACTTTAATATATATATATATATATATATATATATTAATTTTAAATATAAATACACTTAAAATATATTTTTTTTATTTTAATTTATTAAAATACACTTAAAATTTGAAAAAAAACATATAATTAAAAAATAAAAAATAAATTATATTTTTTCTTTATTAAAAAAATAATAAAATATGATTAATAGAATAGAGAAAATAGAATATAAAATAAATTAGATTATTACTTATTTTTATTTTTAGAATACGTTCGGGAATGCTGATTTATTGAAGAACAAACCTGAGTGATTGGGCCTACCCCCTTTAAGTGGTGATAATGGACCACAACTATTTATAATTTTTTTCTTCTGATTTGTTTATTTATTTATGCATTCTGACACATTTTTCAAACTTATCATAATCCTCATTTATTCATACTAGTACTAGAGGTTAGGATGCTAAAGCAGCTGGTGAATTCACAAAAGGATTGATAATTTTAATAGTTATTTTATCTTAGTCATATGATAAGAAAGATCGATTTATAAATTTATTTTAAAAAATATTTATAAATAAAAATATTATATTTTTATATTGTATTATTAAAATATATAATTAATTTAATTTAAATTATTTAATTTATTTAATAATATTATTAATTACTAAATATATTTTTAAAAAATATTTATATAATTAAATGTATAATTTAAAAAATACATAAATAAATTTATATAATTATTAATTCGTACTTTTTAATTAAGGCGGGTCAACGTTTTAAATGGATTAAATGAATTAGTATAAGATAAAAAATAAAAAATAAGTTATCCTATTTTATTATTCTAAAAATATATAATTTTTTAATTTAAAATAGGCTTGATGAAATTAAAAGAAAAAAAATTTGAGTATAATAAATACATATCAACGTGCAAATAATATTTATATTGATATCTCATTTTATTCTTCTGTTATGAATTGATAACCTAAAAAGCGAAATAATATTTTGTAAAATAAATGACATATTTTTAAAACAAAATATAACATAGTTATTAAATGTACATAGAATATTAATGATTTCACTTTCCCAAAAAATTCATACTAAGTAAGCCAGGAACTTTTTAAAAGCAATCAAATGTGGCATGGCTTTAGAAATTAAGGAATTTTTTTAAAAGAAGTTCTTATTAAGAATTACTTAATAATAAAAATAAATATTTTATTATAACAATTATTTAAAAACGAATAAAAATGATTTCATATTTTTTAATTTTAAATATAAAATCTATAATAAAATATTTATTTTTATTCCAGTCATTCCTATTTTCTACTTAAGAAGTAATTTGGAACGTAGCAGGTGGTAAGTGTCATCTTGTCTTCTCCCACAAATTGCCATGTTTTTGTCATACACATGAATCTAATATCTTTCTTATCTGCTTTTCAATCTTCTTTATCACCTCCCTTTATGTGAATATTATGTTTCTTAAATATATTGTTGGAAGTTCAAATTTGTATAAAACAATACATATGGAGAGTAATATATATTTTTTAATAAATTTCAATAAGACATCATGATTTTTTGTACTGAAATAATAATCCTCATCAACCTAATTCATGATTAAACAATGGCATCATGTCACATGTCAAATGTGTAAAATTTAGTTGGGGACGTTGACATTTAAAACTGATAATGTATGCATTAATTAAAATTAGTTTTTGAAAAAATAAATAATAGTTTTTATAAATTAGTTTATATATAATACATTACTGAATTGAAACAACATATAAAACACATCTTATTAATTACATTATGCCAATGATATATTTTTAACAAATGTTAAAAGATACTATTTTGTTTTATAAACTCTTCCTATACTATCTTTTTTTCATTATAAGATATTTCTCTATCATTACTCCATCTATTACCTAAAAACACACAAAATATTCAGTATAATTCTTCTTTTTCTCGACTTAATATTATTTTTTAAAAACATTTCAGTTTATATGTCTTTTATATAGAAAAAATTATATGCATTAAAATATAAAAAAATTGTGAAATAAGAGAATTAATGTTAATGTTGACATTCAAAAATATGATAGTGAAAATATGTTATAAAAGAAAATTTATTAGTCAATTAAATAAAGAGTTAATGTTAGTGGTAAATAGAAGAAGTTGGAAAATTGGAGTTAATATGTTAACTGTGAAAATATAACTTAAAATGTTTAGGTATCATTACACGCGTACACAACAATCCCCTTGATACTTTTTTTATGAATTATTTATACCACTTGTAAGGTACCGAATTATGATGCAGATGCCAACATAAAAGTGAATATTTTTTATCAGAAAAAATGAAGTGAAGTTTATAAGAACTTATATACTCTGTTGAACCAAACCATTAACTAGAAGAGCAGATTCTGTTGTGTTGATTGGAATAATAAAAGATGAAATATTGTTAAGATGAAGTGAAGTTTATATGGCGATGGTTCCTTTGTGCAGTGCACATGTTGGGAGACCCACTACCCTTGTCTTTATGCTGATACACCACATGTGACCAAAGATGCCCTTATTGATACCAGGGAAAATGAATGTGAACAATGCCAAAATACATATGGCTCAGTGAATTCGTGTAATGTCTTGGGATGAGATGAATAAGAAAACACATTTCTGTCATCTGATGGATCAGATTTGGATGAATGTATCTGACTAATGTCTAGTCAAAGATCAGCAAAGCACAGTCACAAACTGGTTATCATCACACCCTAATATATGCCACTGTTTCTAGACATTGCTACCTCATCATAGCATGCTTTATTACCCTATCTTCATCAACTTTAACACAATCAATGTCCACCCATCTCTAAATAGAAAGAGTACAGCTTAAAAATCATCACTTTATTAATTATTATAGATGTATAGTATAATTATGTTAGAAGTGTAAAGGAACTACAGAATAACATGATACTTTTATTTAATTAGAAAAAATGTCACTTTTTTGCATGTTTTGTTGTACCTAAACATCATGCCCTTTCATTTCTTCCCCCATGCAAAAGAAAGTGAATGAATGGTGAATGCAGTGAGCCCCATCTGGTTTCTTATTCTTTAGCGATTCATTTTCAATCGAAACAAGCACCGCGTAAGTGTGGGTTAATCAACACATACTAAGAGAGAAAAAGGTAAGATTTTTTTTTAAGAAAAGAAAAAGTTATACTTTTAGTATTCTTCGATGCCAGTCGATTGATCATAGCTATCTGGTAAGAGAAAAAAAAAACTATAATTAGTGATTAGAATTCAAAGTAGTATGATTAACAAAGTATAATTAAGTGCAATATGGGAAACTGAAATAGCCACCACCACCACCACCACCTTGTAACTGTTATTGATAAAACGTTTTGCAAACTTTTTCTGTGATTCTTTTTTGTACCCATGTGTTGTGAAATAGGAGTTTTCAATCCCTTTGAAAATGACTTGCACTTGTTATGAATGGGGACAAAAGTGGTTGTCAGTGTGACAAAAGTCATTAGACTTTTTGATGCCAGTTAAGGACACATAATCACCCCAAATCATATCAGTTTTTCCACACATTTACCCTTTTTAGGGATTTTCACAAGTCATGATTTTCATCACTGTTGGGTGAGAATCACCCATTCAATTTGTTGAATGGAAAAGTTAATGCAATATCCCTAGGTAGCTATAGTAGTAGTACCTATTCAAAATTTTAACCTTCTTTATTGTTTGGTCCATGCTTAGAGAGGTGTGATAATTATTATTCCATGGCATCTATCATGGGAGAGGTGGGCTCTGAATTTCATTATTTAAATTTGAAAGAATCACGGACAAAGTTATGTCTTTATTGTTCCTAGTGTTTATCATTTGGCGTTATCCTCCACTTTCAAGCTCCTTGAGTACCTATCAAATCACAATTACCCCCTCATGCAGTAACTAGCAAAATATCAAAGAAAGATACACTATAATTAGTCCCTTCTATCATCTTTCACTCTTATATTTCACCAGCTAAACATTAACATAGTAGGTCAAATTGTTGGTTGGTTTATTTTAGAAAAAATTAACTTTACTCTTTACACTCCAATACCTTCAAAACTTTCTACTCCTTTTTATATGTTTTGCTGTGCAGGTTTGATTGAGATTATTTCTGAGACAAAAAAAGGCATTTAAAGTTTGTATCAGGTGTGGGTAGAAGTCTTGAAATTAAAGTTTGTATCAGCCCAATCATTCGTTTAGGTTAGGGTTGTATCAACTATAGGCTGATAAACTCGTAAGGCCCAACTGTTTCATGCTGAGTCAGGGACTCTTGTCCTTCATAATAGGCCTGTTGCCCCTTTTGTTTGATGGAGTCACAGGCATTCGGTGTTTCATCTGCAGTTACAGATATTGTTGGTATCCTAGTTTGCTCATTGCTATGTTTCTTTTTTAAAATAACTGTGTTATGGCTTATGTAAATGTTAGCATGTTTTATTCAATAAACCAATTCAGAATTATTTGATTTTTAACTAAGATGAGAGATTATATTTGAATGAATGTATTGTCAGTACTAGTCTTCTGGCTTAAGGTGTAAAATTTGTGGTGATTGATGTACACATACATGAGCAAAACTAAAATAGGTAACTTAACATAGTCTTTAGAGGTTAATTGGGTTCAAATTTCAGTTAATTTGCTGTCAGATCCCCTTAATAAGAATTTATAAGATGTTGATATAAATTGGTAACAATGAGTTTCATTCCAAATTTTTCACTGTACTTTGTCTAGTTGAATAGTGACTGATCATCCATTATCCAGTGATATTGGAAACCATTGATCCATAACCAAGGCTCTTTGCCGTCATGCTGTTGTGTTAATAATGTACGTCACTGCCTATTATTTGTTGTGTTTAACGTGTTCGACGAAATGTCTCAATGTATGGTGACAGTAATTGATCTATAGAAATTGGAAACAGAGTGAGAATACAAAAAAGAACACCATCTCTCCAATACAATACCTTTTTGTTTGGGTATAAATTATATTCCTGGTTGGGTCAAAATTGATCGTTAATGGGCCTCCTGAATGAAATTAAAAACTGTGAAATGGGTGAGGCCAACCATTTTCTTGGTCAAAAGAAATCTGATGTGCATATATTACTAGTGAAAAAGGGGCTTTTATGTTAAATAGTTAGAGCTTTTTACGTCGTATTTAAGACTGACGTTAAAATGGGAGACGTAAATTTACGTCGGACCCTTTAACCCGACGTAAATTTACGTCAGTTATCAAGACCCGACGTAATTTTGTGTTACATATACCACTAAACAGACGTAAAAACTTTCGGTTTTTTTAAAAAAAAAAACAGCAAATATACGTCGCATATGGTATATGCGACGTAAATTTACGTCGCATATACCATATGTGACGTAAATTTGCTGTTTTTTTTTTAAATTGGGTTGATTCTGTTTTACAACTAAAACCTACAAATATATATTACAACCAGACAGTCCAGAGGTTCAATTTTGTTTAGCTAGTAAATTAAAAATATAATATTATATAATTCAAACTACATAATAAAACAATATAATACAAACATACTAACTAAAAAATCTATTACAAACTAAAAGTTAATACAAACTAAGCTACCTAAACTACATAATACACACAATATAATATGAACAAGAACTTAAAAAATTATGTACTAGAATTGTTGAACAAAAAATTTTGCCCATTGTTCTCTAATTTGTGTAATATCATATTCTGGTAATGGAGATGGATCATGAAATACTTGAAACATTAATTTGACTCTTGTAAACATGCAACATGAATAAAGTTAAATAAATTTAACTAATGTTAAAAGCAATTACCTCCAGTCCAAGAATCAATTATACCCGCACAAACTATGACTTTCATCCAATACATAACATAGTAACCACATTCAAACGAGTTTGTTTGCTTATTACATCGAAATGATGAAAAAAACATAATGTTATTTTCAAAATTTAAATACAAACAATAATTATGGTATTCACTTATATAAATAAGTTTCTAACCTTAGGATAAATGAACCTGCAAAGTCTTTGTTCTAGGTTTTCCACTTAGAACATTAGTTCCGAGACACGATTCTAAGTGAAAAAAGTCATATATTATTCAATATGTATTTACAATTTAAAAACATAATTAATGAATAAAAGATAAAGTTACCCTTGTAATAAGCTTTTCATTTCTTGACTCGGTTTCCGATGTAATGAACAAAACCACACCACAGTGTAATCCCGGGTATGATTGCAATTAACTGCCAATGGGACCTACATTGTATGACATAAAAATTAGTTACAAAAATATAAATTAAAATACAAATAAAAATACTAACCCTTCAATGTATGGAGCCAAATATATATGTCTTTTTGAGTCACTCATCCATGTTTGCATATATTGTTGGATTCCAACCTTTGTATTTCCGGATTTTTGGATGGATTGAGGCTCAATAAATCCGTATACTTCGGATTTTTCTTGTTCCACACTCAATTTGTCAATGTACCTAAAACAATTAATTATAAGTTGAATATAATTATTATAATCTTAGAAACATAAATGAGAATGACTTACATTGCCCACAATTGTATGATGAAAATGTTTAACATGCAATTTTCCCCAAGCAATTTCTAAAGCATCGGAAAGGAAATGTATAATGGAACACCTGGAATTGTCAATTCCAAACACTCTAATATCCCATTGTATCTAACACGGTCTCTTCTTCAACCGTGGTAATATGGTCAACAACATAGAGATGAGATCATCATCACATTCTGTCAAATCCTCATCAATAATAGGTTGTTTTTTATGCTTAGCACGACGCAAGTCCTCCTAAACAAATGATAACAATTAATTAAACATTTATATAATTATAATACTAAAAGTTGGTAAGATGTTTCGAATAACCACTGGTAAAAGTTGTTGCATCAACACATGACAATCATGAGACTTTAAACCAACTAATTTCAACTCTTGCATAGACACAAGACTCTTAACATTTGAGGAGTATCCTTGTGGCACTTTGACCTCACGTAAACACTCACAAAAGCTTCTCTTTTCTTTCTTTGATAGAGTATGACAAGCTCGGAGGTAAGTAAGTGCGTTTCCAACCGATTGTGGATATAATTCGAACGTATACCCATGTCTCGCCAAATCTTGTCTTGCTTTTATTCCATCTTTTGTATTTCCTTTTATGTTAAGCAATGTCCCAATTATACTATCACAAACATTTTTTTCAACATGCATCACATCTATACAGTGTCTAACTTCTAACTTACACCAATAAGGAAGATGGAAGAATATAAACTGTTTCTTCCAAATGTTTTTCTCATTAGATTTCTTTTGGGTCTTTTCAAACACAATATTAATATTTTTCACTTGCTCATATACTTGTTCACCATTGCGTGGTACTGATGCAACTGCATTCTCCTGACATCCATTAAATTCTTTTTTCATTTTACGATATGGATGATTAGCAACTAGAAACTTTCTATGCCTATTGTACGCAATTTTTTGTCCATGTTTCAATTGGATATAACTTGTGTCTTCTTGACATAAAGGACACGCTAAATGACCTTTCACACTATAACCGCTCAAATTACCATATGCTGGAAAATCATTTATAGTACAAAATAACATTGCACGCAACCTGAAATTCACTTCGTGATATGAATCAAATACATCCACTCCTGTTTCCCACAACATCTTCAAATCATCAATTAAAGGACTAAGATATACATCTATGTCATTTTCTGGTTGTCGAGGTCCTGAAATCATCATAGATAACATCATATATTTTCTCTTCATGCATAACCAAGGAGGCAAATTGTAAATGATCAACAAAACTGGCTATGAACTATGTTTACTACTTAAATTTCCATAAGGATTCATCCCATCTGTAGCTAATCCAATTCTCAAGTTTCTTGGCTCTGCACCAAATTCTGGAAAGGTTTCATCAATCATTTTCCATTGTGGAGAATCAGCTGGATGTCGAAGAAGATTGTCACATTTTTTACCATTTGCATGCCATGTCAAGTTTCTTACATCTTCTTTTATGGCAAATAATCTTTTAAACCTAGGTATAATTGGCAAATACCATAACACCTTAGCAAGGGGATCATCTAGTTCTTCCTCACCACTAATTTCCTCAACTTTGTTTTTGAACCTCGACAAACCACATGTCGGACACATCTTTAATTTAGCAAAATCGTTTCTGTACAATATACAATTATTAGGACATGCATGTATCTTCTTGTACTCTAAACTCATTGGACATAATATTTTCTTTGCCTCATAGTTTCGAATAGGTAATGTATTATCTTCAGGAAGCATCTCCTTCAACAACTCCAATAATTCGGTGAAACTTTTATCAGTCCATCCATTTCTTGCTTTTAAAGTAAACAATTTTAAAGTTGCTGATAATCTTGTAAAACTACATCCTATGTACAATTGTTGTGCAAAATCAGATTTCAAAGAATCATATAGATGTGCTTTCATAAAATTTTCTTCACCAATATCACGTATCATATCCTCTAGATTATCATCCATCCCTTCATCAAAATTGTCTGTAGTTGACACAGTTGGGATGTCTAATATTTCTCCATGCCATGTCCATATTGTATAACACTTAATAATACCATAAACAAACAAGTGATCACGTATATCCTCAAGTTTATGACGAATTTGATTCAAACAACGAACACATGGACAATAATATGTCCCTTTCATAGCTTTTCCATTTTCACTAGCAAATTTCAAAAATTCCTCAACTCCCTTTTCGTACTCTTCACTAATACGACGTGCATTCATTCAACTTCGATTCATATTATGTTATAAAGTTTCGTCACTCCTAGAGATTTAAAAATTATATGTAAAAAGAAATTAATATACAAACAACAAAGCACATTCCAACAACAATGGAGTGTGTAAACCGAAAATGCACTCAAACAAATAAACAAATAATTACATTCCAATAACAATCCAGTGGAGACATTCATACTATAACGTGATTGAGATCCCCAAAAACAATCACAGATTCAATTTAGACATATAGCAATGACATAGAACACTAAACTCGAGTGTAGACGAAAAATGATTTCAAACTCGAATTCAATCGGGGAGAAATATCAAGTTCGTAAAATGACGCACAATGTTGATGTTTTTCACTATCAAATTGATCGAAAATGGTGTGCAGAGGTAGTTGTTGTCGTCGTTCTCGTCGTCGTTCTCAAAAACCCTGGCTGCACGAGACGAGGGAGTGGGTCTAGGGGGAATAAAAGAGACTTTTTACGTCGCGTGTTGGGATGTGCGACGTAAAAATTGTCTCTTATTTACAAAATTGCTACCGCGTTTTATTTACGTCGAATATTTTTACATGCGACGATAATTGGGTGACGTAAAAACCCTTTTTTGTACTAGTATATATATATATATATATATATATATATATATATATATATATATATAATTTCTCACAATCAATGAGTGATTGAGTGGTATAATCACGATCCATGCTCCTATTTTACCATTGTTAAACAGATATTTATTGCAAAAACAATTCCGTAAAATGCTTTGCTTTTCAGTTTTTGTTTTTAAATGTGATTTATAAAATAAACACTCATCCCTCTTAAATTTTTTAATAAAATGACAATCATGCACTGACTTTAATTTTTAAATCACCTTCATCTTCCTTATATATCTTAGTAAAATAACATTACTTTTCCTTATTTTTTTATAATTTGTCACTTACCTTTCTCATTTTATTATAAATAAACCATTAACTAAAAAATAAAATTAAAACTGTAACTTAAACTTCTAATTTATAAAATTTAAATATTTTCATTGAATAATTAATTTATAAAAAAATTACCTTCAATCACACCAAAAAATTTCTTAGAAGTTATTTCAAATAACCAATACTTTATCTAACCATTTCAATAAGCAACTTTCATTAATAACAATAGAGTTTATTTAATCAATACAAAGATTTTATAATTAAAAAAAAAAAACCTAGGATAAGTAATTATGAACATTACACACATATGTGTGCACCACCACCTTTACCATCTTCCGCTCATATTGATACCACAAAGTACAATCATTTTCATCTAAATCACAGGCACATCATCTACTATTGTCAATGAGTCAAAGTTGAAGAACTTATCTGATTTAGTTCTCTTACACACTTCATTCCTAATGACTCGGAGTTTTAAAACTTATAAAATTATATCTTATTCAGGGTAATATGAGTATAAAAATTGTACCTTACTCGGAGTCACAAGTATAAATATGTAATATAACCTTATTTGGGGTCAAACGAGTATAAAAATCTAATATAACCTTACTCAGAATCAAATGAGTATAAAAATGATATTCCATTTGGAGTAACAAGTATAAAATTATACCTAACTCAAACAAACAAGTCATAAGATATATTCCACTCAGAAAACGAGTTATAAATACATGCATCTACCTTATCCAGAGTCACACAAGTTATACATACCTTACTCAGGATCGCACGAGTTATACATACCTTACTCTAGTATACTAGTTATCAAAATCTGCATCTACCTTACTTGGCAACACACGAGTTATACATGTCTTACTCAAGTATCTGAGTTATCAAAACCTGCATCTATCTTACTCGAAGTCACACTAGTATATGTATCTTATTTGAGTGTATAAGTTATCAAAATTTGCGTCACGAATAAAAAATTTGCATAGTTTACTAACAATTGCAAAGTCTATAAATAAGATGATCTGTAACTTCACAATCATAATACATACATATAACAAATATAAATCATTTTCCTTATCGGCAAAGTTTTGATCTTCATAAAACGACCTTCTTGAGCTCGAGGGTTGATGAGAGCCCTACTGATCTCGTCTCTCATTTTTCTGAAGTTTTTAGGCTCTATTGAGTAAATCTCAAGAATGTATTTTGGTATAAACAAATAATGATTTATAGGATAAACATGTTCAAATTGAAAACTACTCATCTACATGATGAAATGATTAACCCAACCTTAAACTTATTTGACCTTTATTCCTAAAGGAACGTGACTTCCAAACTTGGGAGACTTGTGTACCTACCTAACCAAAATCTATTAAAATAACTTTATTTATATTATCTTTTTACACATTATCTTACTATCTATTATTTATTATAATATCATATATTAATTATTATCTCTTAGACTATTTGTTATTATTTTTTGGGCTATCAATTATTATCATTTTGCCTATTATTATCTTTTAGATCCTATATAACAAGACTCAGCCAGGGAGTAAATTTCATTTTATCACTCATTATCAAATACATTATTCGTGTAAATGTTGACTTGAGCGTCAAAGTGTCTTTTGTAGGTAGATTTATACTATTTTCAAAGAAAGTTGCTTTTAATCATCTTGAAGCCACGACTCAAAATCTGATCTATCAATTTCCACAATCTAACCTCTCATCCTCTTAACAAAAATATGAATTTTTACATTGTTAAAGTGTTGCTTAGACTTCTCAAATCACACAAGTAACCCTCAACAACATCATAATAATTCAATTTATTATAACTTACAAATTCTTCAAAGCAAAACACAAATTCTTATAGCATAACATCTTATTCATATAAATAATTCATTGTCAATTATCTCAATATATACCTCCATACATAAGGTCTATATTTAGAAAATCAATATTATATCTTTTAAGTCTTGAATGATATCTTACTTACTTTCTCTTATACTTTCATGACATTTGTTCAGATCTAAAAATAATATTTAAAGTTATACTAATTATATGATATTGATATTTATCTTATTTTAAAGTTAATATACAATTATCTAAAAATTATATGTTGACCTCAAAATCTAGTTAAATTGTTTACTAGGCCTAAAATAAGAAAAAAGACAAACTTTTATTCTAGTCTTAAGAGCATGACCTTTAATCACTAAAAAAATATATATCTTGAGTTATATACAATATTTTTGTGCAAAATTAATGTCATTAGTTAACTAAGATGGATGGATACAACTTTGATGAAAATCAAATTTCTCAACTCTGAAGAAAATCATCCCAAAATGTGTTTGTAACTTTTAAATATTAAATATGATCACGAGATCTTAAAATTATAAAAATCAATAATTGAATTATAATTTATGAAATTTAAATTTAACTTAAGATATTTTCACTTTTTGGTTAAGGGATATAGATTCTCATAGAACCCCAATCAATAAGATTGTAAGATCATAAAAATAATACAAATTGATAATTAATTTATGATTTATATGAATTAAGTTTAAAATCTTATTATCACTGAAGTTGCACAAAACAAAATCTTAATAAGGCTCAGGGGTTACATCTCTACCCTTAATTCTTATAAATATCTATATATGAGACATTTCTCTCTCCCTCTTACCTCAAATGACAATATGCAACACTTGAGATGTAACTTGCAAATTTAAAACCCTGTTATCCTAACTCTCATCTTTCCCAATTTTTCTCCCTTGTCTTGAAAACTAAATAATGGAAAATGATAAAGAGAATATTTTGAACTTTTAAAAATAAAGTATAATTTTTTTTTAATTTTATATTTCTATAATTATTTTTCTATTTTTCTATGTTTATCTTAATCTTTGTTTAACAATCCAATTTATTTTATTTTTATAAAAATAATTTTATTTTATTATTTAAGTGTAATTAAATAATTTAATTAAACCAAATAAATAATTATATGACTTTTTTTATATAAAAAATGATACATTCCAAATTTAGTCGTTATTTAATTATTAAATTAGGATTCAAATGATATTTAATTTGATTTCTAAAATCGAAATCACAAATTAATATCATAAAGAACAAAATCAAATTGATATCATAAAAAAACAAAAAACAAAATCAAAATTATAGAAGAAAATAACAATTTCAGACCAATTATTAACAAAACTTAATTTGACTTATTTGATATTAATTTTGTAAATTGATCCTTAAGATTTAATTTTTATATAAAAAGAATAAAAAACTTATTTAAAGAGAAGATAAAGAGTGAAGATGAAATAAGAGAAAAAAGAAAAAAACAAAAGATGAAAAGACAATTTCAATAATGAAAAATCTAATAAAATGATTTTTATATATAAATTTAAAGAATTTTTAGATTATTTAAATGCTCTTCCATCTAAATCAATAGTATTCAATTTCGTCAAAATTAAATTTAAAGATTCATTAAAAAATATAAAACAATAATTGAAACATGTCGGTTATTTTCTAAGCCTCTTGCTTGGTGACAGTGAAGCCTGTGGAGCCAACACAACATCTGAATGAGATCAAACAGGCACGCGCTCCCATAAATCAGTCTGGTGGGAGTAGTTGTGCGCAACCACCTAAACGGATATTAGAGCTAATAATAATGAATGGGTCCTGATATAATAAAATCTAACGTTTCATTTATTCGACGGTTTCCCATCTTCAATAACTGATTCGTGCAGTAACCTAACATCTCGTACGCATTTATTTAAAATTTAACAACTTATCAATTTTACATGGACTTCTTCATTCTCTTTTATATTTTTTTCTTTTTAATTACTTCTTTACAATTAAACCTAAAATAAAATAATATTAAAAATAAATTACGCTTCAAATGAAAATATATTCTTAATTTTATTTTGAAAAATAATATAATTTAATCTATATCTAAAAAATATATTTTTTAAACAAAACAAATATTTAAATACATTTTCAATTATTTTAAATTGAGATAATCATTTGAAAAATTATAAATAAATTATTTAATTATTTGTATAATATTATTTTTTAGATAAATATGGTAGAATTTAGTGTTTTAAAAAATAATTTATTTTTATATTTAATAAACTATTACGTGATGTTCACATAATTCATTATTTTTTATACTTTTAAAACTAAACTATCAATAAATAAATTCTATAATAATTCATTAGAATTATTAACATCAATCACTAATATAATTAAATAATATTAGAAAAATTTAATCACTAGATTTACTACATTTATCATAAAAAATAATATTATACAATTAATTTATGACATGATATCATGTAAATTCAAATTTTGAATGAAAACACATTTAAAATTTATATTTTTTAATTTCACTTACGTTACTTTAATAATTATTTAGATTATTGTAATTTAATTTAATTTTATATTTTTCTTTATTCAAGATGAAGTTAATAATTTACCTGATAAATCTTATGTAGAGTTTGGGGTTACTTTTTTACCCACAACTTTTATAAGTATCTACACATTAATATTTCATACTTTCCACTTTCCTTGAATGATGACTAAGATGCAAATTTCTAATTTAAGAGTATTCTTTAAATTTTCATTTATAATCTCACCCAATATTTATCCCAAATGTTAAAAAATAAACAAATGTGAAATAAAAATAGAAAAAAAATCTAACATTTTGTTTATGTATACTAATAAGTTGTGTTTTGACTTTTGAAGATTAAACTTTAATTATTTCTAATTTTTATCATTTTAACTTTATTTTTATATTTTTATCTATATTTTGTATCTTTATTTTTGTCTATTAACAAACTTATTTTATTTCTATAAAATACTTTTATTTTATTATCTAAACTAAGTTAAACATTCTAATTCAAACAGATGAACGACTATATAATTTTTTTAAAAGGGATGTTACACAGTTCATAACTGATAATTTCAATTTTTAGTTCTAGAATATTTCTCAAAGTACTACTTAGATTGATGTAATTTAGTAAAATTTTATATATTTTTAAAATTTTTTATGAATGTAATAACTAAAGGTCACCAACGATAAGAAAAAGATGTTTAAATTTTTCTTAATCATTATATTAAATTTTAAATATTTGTATGAAAAAAAGTTAATATGAAAACTTTTTATAAATAAATTTATGCATAAAATAATTTGAATTTATAAAAAAATATTTATTTAACTTATTTTTATCATAAATTTTCTAAAGTAAATTTTTGTATCCAAATTAATTAAAGTTAGAATAAATCAAAAGATATAAATGATCAGTACAATAAAGTCGATTTAACCAACATAAAATTTTTATATTTAACAAAAAATTTAAAATATGAAATAAATTAAACCTAAACAACATTTTTATTTTTATTTTAGAAATATAGTGTGGTCGCAAGCTATGCAAATTTTTTTTGACATGTATAAAATAAGACATAAAAAATAAATCAACATAAATTATACTTATAACAAGTTTTTTTTTAAGCTAATGCTAAACGACACTACTTACGTACGTATAGAGATAAATATTATTTAAACCCGCAAACCTTAAAATGTTCCGGATCCATACCCTTTTTCCCTCCCCACCGAGACATGGTCCACCTGTCATAATAACTAGTTCAATCATGCAGGTTGAGACTTTATTTGTGATTGAGGGAAGCAGAGGTAGGTGGGGTTTCTTTAATTGCAAATTTCAATCTTTTACATTTCTCACTCGTCAATAATTGCAAGAGAAATAATGCCAAAGGTGATTTTTTTCAGGTCCTATTGGGCGACATTTACAGGGTCCTATAGATGAATACATTGAGGGATTCTCTGCATATATTGCCTCTAGCATCGTCCTTCATGCTGCACTGGTCGCAACTATGTTAACTCTAGGGATGGCAAAACGGCCAGCCCGCCGCCAAGCGGCGGGTTATGAGCTGTGACTGCCGCTATAATTTAAAAAAATAATTTTTTTAATAAATTTAATAATAAAATTATTATTTGTTTGTCAATAATTCAATATATATATATATATATATATTATTTCAATTTAATAATATAAATCAATATATTATTTTAAGAAATTATAATTTAGAACAATAATAAAATTTACATAATAATAAATAATAATAAATATATATATATATATATATATATAAATAACGTTAAACTTATAAAATTTATATTTTTTATATTGAAAAATTCAAATACCTATATCTTTTTTATTTGATAAAACTTCATATTATACTTGGTTGAGTAATTCTTATACCTTTAATTCAAGTAATAAGGATAAATATAATCAAGTACTTAGGATAAATAAGGAGAACGAGAGATAAGGTTATATTTCAGAAAGGAAAATATTTTATGTGAGAATGAAACTTTTTTAATTCTCTTTTTAAAATTTTTAACTTTATATATTATCTTTATAATTAATTTTATTACAATAAAAAATTATTTTTTTATTAATTAGGCGGGCCACGGCTGGTCACGCCCGTCCCATGCGGTTGGCTCGACGGGTTGGCGGGCGTGGCCAAAGCGGGCTGGTGGGCTGAAACACCAACCCGCCTCGCCATATTATGGCGGGCTGGCGAGCCAGCCACGGCCTAGCCCGTTTTGCCATCCCTCATGAGTCGTAAGTTTGCGACACCAACCTGGTTGAAACTTTAAATTTCACAATTTTTTCCATATTTTTAGAAAATAAACATTACAAATAAATAAAATCCATAATAGTTTATTAGAGTAATTAACATTAATTACTAATATAATTAAACAATATTTAAAATATTTAATCATTAAATTTACAATGTTTATCATAAAAAATAACATCTTTAATTAAATAAATAAATTATTTATAATTTTTAAAATGTTTATCTCATTAAAGGATTTATTTATCTAAAATACATTTTTCTATTTAAATTATATGTTATTCAAAATAAATCTTTCGATGTGGTTGCTTCAAGTCTGGTGGGTGATTTGGTGTCAAAGCCGTTGGGTATGCGTCGAGTAGAATAAGAGAGGCGATTGAGAGGGTGAATGATGAGTACGTGAGATCGGGGATTGAGTTCTTGAAGAATCAAGATGATTTGAGCAGATTTCAGTATCCTTATGTGACAGGGAGTGAGAAGGGGCTTTTACATGGGGACCCTAATCTTAGTGTTGTTAGTTGGTTGACGTTGCCGATCTATGGGATTGATTTTGGGTGGGGGAAGGAGCTTCATATGAATCCAGGGCCATACGACGACTTTTTTTCTTCTCCAACCCCTCTTTTTTCCAATTTATTTTTCTGTTTTCCTTTTCTCCTGTTAGACTTTTTTATAATTTACGGTAAGATGAACGTTATTATCAGATACAGAAACCTAGTCCTCTTTCATTAATCAATATTTATCAAATTAGTTACCGTAATTTTTTATTTTATTATAATTTTAAATAATAATCAATAAATCCTTATATTTAATTAAAATTATATTTGATTCTATCATTATAGTTTTTATTTCATAACTCTAACACTTTACATTTTTATTTTATTTTCCAATCCTCGGCCTATAACTATATAAGACACTTCCAAATGAAGCTGCTAATTCATGAACTCAATTTCCTAACCTTTGATCCCACACTCTTGTAAGATAAATCAACATGTCAGTAACCTTCCAAGCTTGTTACATGGTGAAGCCTATGGAGCCAACACAGCGTGGACGTGTACCCTTATCTGAATGGGATCAAATAGGCACCATATATCACGTTCCCACAATATACTTTTACCGTCCCTCCAAACATTTTGATCTCTCCCCAAACTATACCAATATTGCTTCCACCTTGAAGGACTCATTAAGCCGAGTCCTGGTGCCGTTTTATCCTCTAGCTGGTCGTTTGTACTGGATAAAAAATGGTCGTTTAGAGCTTGATTGCAATGCCATGGGTGCTCAGTTCATTGAAGCTCAGTCCTCATTAAGTTTGGAAGATCTCGGTGACTTTTCACCCTCTTCAGAGGACCACTACCTAGTTCCAACTGTAGACTACACTCTCCCAATTCACGAGTTGCCCTTGGTTCTGGTTCAGTTAACCAACTTCAAGTGTGGTGGCATTAGCATTAGCATAGCAATTTCTCATGCACTTGCTGATGGACCAAGTGCATTGCACTTCACTTCTGAGTGGGCGAGGCTTTCACGCGGCGAGCCTCTGCAAACGGTACCGTTTATTGACAAGAAAGTGTTCCGTGCTGGGGAGCCTCCTTTGGCACCGCTAACAAAATGTCGTGTTTACTCGGAGTTCGATGACCTTCCGTTGTTGCTGGACCAAACAAAGAGGACAGAGGAAAGGAAGAAGAAAACCGACGTGGCTATTCTCAAACTAAGCAAAGTCCAAGTTGAGACGCTGAGAAAGACAGCAAATGAGAGTCTTAGACCTACGAAAAGTCGTGGTTACACTCGTTACGAAAGTGTAACTGGTCACGTGTGGAGAAGTGCATGCAAGGCAAGAGGGCATAAAGAGGACCAACCAACCGCGCTTTGTGTTTGTGTTGATTCGAGGGGTCGCATGGAACCTCCTTTGCCAAAAGAGTATTTTGGAAATGCCACTTTCGATGTGGTTGCTTCAAGTCTCGTGGGTGATTTGGTGTCAAAGCCGTTGGGGTATGCGTCTAGTAGAATAAGAGAGGCGATTGAGAGGGTGAATGATGAGTACGTGAGGTCGGGGATTGAGTTCTTGAAGAATCAAGATGATTTGAGCAGGTTTCAGTATCCTTATGTGACAGGGAGTGAGAAGGGGCTTTTACAGGGGGACCCTAATCTCAGTGTTGTTAGTTGGTTGACGTTGCCAATCTATGGGGTTGATTTTGGGTGGGGGAAGGAGGTTTATATGGGTCCAGGGCCACATGATTTTGATGGAGATTCTCTGCTTCTTCCTGGTCCTGATGGAGATGGATCTTTGTTGGTTGCTGTATGTCTACAGGAAGTGCATATGGATGCGTTTAAGAAGCATTTTTATGAGGACATTGAGTAAGTATCATGAATTGTGGTCAACAACTTCTCAACTTAAAATAACCTAAATAAGATGAGAAATTTATTTAATGTTTGTTACGTGCATGTAAACCTTATGTCAATTTCTTAATAAGTGTGTTATCTGAGTTTTATCCATTACAATAATAAGATAAATATCTTTAACTTCCTTGTGTTATCTGAGTTTTATCTGACCTTTCTATTCTTCACTATTTCACTCTTTCTGGTGGAAGGAAAATGTTTGTTCAACCATCGATTATGAAAATATATTTTCCATATTTTGGATTGTCAAATTGATTCTAGTTTATATAACCAGTTCTCAATTAATCATTACCCAAAAAATAATTTTATAGACGTGGGTTATATTATTATTATTATTATTATTATTATTATTATTATTATTATTATTATTATTATTATTATTGATTGATTGATTGAATTGCCTCCCTAAACCGATAGACAATTTAACTAGATATATAATGAATTCAAATGGATTCAAATGGATTTTCCCGTCCTGAAAATCGCTTTTGTGATTTTGATGGATTATTATTGGTTTTATAAATAATAATAATAATAATAATAATATTTATAAGTAATTATTATTTATAATTAAATATTATTATTGTTTAATGTACGTAGCCTACAATTAAAAAAAAATTTATGATTTATTAGGTTTATTATTAGAAAAATATATTAATTTATTTTAGAAGATAAAATAATTCTTTATTCATGCCTTAGTGCAAAATTAGGGAGTGATTATATTTTTTGACAATGATGAAGTCATTGTCGAAAACGTCATCATAATATTTTTTAAAATACAATCAATTCAATTATATAACAATAATTATTTAATAATCATCGTATACAAGATAACAATTATTAAACAGACCATTGTGAATATGGACGATACAAACTATTTGATTGATGAATTTTTATTAACCATTATTGTATGCTTTATACGATGACAATATTTTTGAAAATACAATCAATTATAGACCATAACAATTATTAAACACCCGTTGTGAACATGGACGACACAAAGTATTTGAAGACGAGTTTTTATTAACCATCATTGTATGCTTTTCACTATCTCCTCCTTCCGTGACTCTCTCCATCTAGTTGATCACACTGGCTGCAAGTCTTTTTCTCTTGCTCTATGCATCTCTGTTGGGTATTTCCGAGGGAGCTAACAACTATTTGATGACGAGTTTTTATTAACCATCATTGTATGCTTTATATGATGACAATATTTTTGAACTCTCCATCTAGTTGATCACACTGGCTGCAAGTCTTTTTCTCTTGCTCTATGCATCTCTGTTGGGTATTTCCGAGGGAGCTAACAACTATTTGATGACGAGTTTTTATTAACCATCATTGTATGCTTTATACGATGATAATATTTTTGAAAATACAATCAATTATATAACAATTATTAAACACCCGTTGTGAACATGGACGACACAAACTATTTGATGACACTTGCTGCAAGTCTTTTTCTCTTGCTCTATGCATCTCTGTCGGGTATTTCTGAGGGAGCTAACAACAGAAAGATTCTCACAAATAGGTCATGAGCCAACCATATAAGAGAATATCATACCACCTTCAACCCAAAATCTTAAGGCATTAGATTATGGGTCTTTCTTACTTATAAGTTACTCAACATTCTCATTTCTATCCAATGTGGGACTTCAAACTCATACTTGAATTCTCATCATCTCCCTCTCTAGTGTGATTTCCTTTCATATTGGTATACCTCCCCCTCGAGCGGAAGCATTTCTAAGCCATGAGTACCGAATAAGGTTTTTTCCTAGCTTTATGCAATAATCTCCAATGACATGTTGCATATAATTATTAAACCCAATGCCACGACCATGGATGCTTGGAATAGATTGAGAAATATTTTTCAAGACAACAAACATTTATGTGTGGTAACTCTTGAGGCCGAATTCTCCACTACTAAGATGAAGAATTTTCTGAATGCTTTGGCATATTGTCAACGTCTTAAGAAGTAGATGCAATTGTATATTATTCTTATAAACACAATGAGTTACAAGTTGCTTATACAAATAAAATAACTTATTTGATTGAAATCAATGAGATAGAAACAAGGAGGGAGACTAATCAAATTGACAAATTATAAAGGCCTAGAAACACCATATGAACTTCTCATTTTAATTCAATATATAATCTTTTTTATAGATGTTTAGTGCAACAAATACAGATTTTGAAGATTTAGCTATTAATATATTTGTATATTTTCAATGAGGTGATGCTACTTATGTTTTTAAATCTTTGATGACATTTGATTTTGTGTTCATTTTATATATGATGAGAGAAATTATGAGAATCATTGACAAGCTTTGTTAAGTATTGGAACAAAAATTTTAAGATATTTTGAATGTTATGCATTTAGCTTATAGTATAAAATTATTAATTCAAAAATTAAGAAATTATAGTTGTAAAACACTTCTTGAGAAAGTTAACATTTTTTTGTAACAAACAAGAAATTGAAGTACCTGGTATGAGTGTTTTTTTCTTTGATATAATTTGATTTCATCATTGAAAAGATGTTGTCACAATTGAGCTTCTTGTATTTATATATTTACTATTGTACTATACTATCAATTGAAAAAAAATTAAATAATAGATTCAACGAGTACATAACCAAATTTTTCGTATTGAGCATTAGTTTGAATCTTAAATATCACTGCAAAAAATTTAATACTTCTTCGTATTTTTTTTAATAAAAAGAGATTAAGTTAACATGTAAATTACAATATTATAAATTTGATGTGTCTAAAACTCCAAAATTTTAAAATTTGTCTACTGTTATATAATTGTGTCAAAAAATAATAAAAATTAAAAAATCAAATATATATTTTTTTATTGATAGATTGATTCAATTCATTCTAACTCTTATTATCTCTACAATTTTACGAAGGATGGTTACAAAATTCGATTAAAACATTGATAATTTTTAAAATATGAAACATCTTAAAACATAATTTAAATAATAAATTGATAAAATTTTAAATATTAAAGATTGTAAAACATAATTAAAATGTATTTAACTCTATATATACGTATAATTGATCTTATAAATGAATAATTTATATTTTTAATAATTTTATATAATATATTTATTTTTATATTATTCTTTTATATATTGAAGCACGTTTAAAATTCATTTCTTACTCCTGACAGTTTTTCATATATCTCCGCCTTTTTTTTTCTTTGATCCACTTTCCTCGCTGACCCATATATATATATATATATATATATATATATATATATATATATATATATATATATATATATATATATATATATATATATATATATATGTATCCATCCAATTTATGTTATCCGTCTCTCTCGCTGATCCTGCACATTGATTCATTCAACAACCAAAATATAATATAATAATAAATAATAACATTATATTCAACCGACAAGTAAAATATAATATAATAATAGATAACGATTAAAATATAATATAATAATAAATAATAATATTATATTAGCATGTATTGGTAATATTTTATTATAAAAAAATATTTTTAAAAGAGAAAACAATAATAATAAAAAGATATAAAAAATAATAAGTAAAATATAATAATTTATTTATCAATTTTTTTATTATTTATAAAAATAATAAATTTGTATAAATAATTTTAAATAATAAAAATAAAAATATTAACCAAATAATTAACAAATTTATTAAAAAAGAAAACAAAATAATGGAAAGACTACATATTATAATAACTAATTCATTCAACAACCAAGACTGTATAATAGTAAATAATAATATTATACCTCGTACGATTCAATCAACAACCAAAATACAGTATAATAATAAATAATAATATTATATTAATATGTTTGATATTTAATTATAAAATAAAAATAATTTTTTTAAAAGAAAAAACAATAATAATATAAAAATATAAAAAATAAAAAAATAATTAATAAGTAAAATAATAAGTTATTTCTCAAGTTTTTATTATATTTATTATTTATAAAAAATAATAAATTATTATATATAAGTTTAAATAAAAAATAAAGGTATTAACAAAAAAAATAACAAGTTAAAAATAAAAATAAATGATCAGAATCTATAGTTTCTCGATGTATGTCAGTCTTTTTTTTAATAAATGATGTTTCAAATCAAAATATATTCTTAAATATATTTTGAATAATAATATAATCTATAAATAAAATATAATTTTTAAATAAAATAAATATTTAAAAATATTTTTAATTATATTAAACTGAGATAATCATTTTAAAAATTATAAATAATTTATTTAATTAATTTATATAATATTAATTTTTATATAACTATGATAGAAATTAATGTTTTTAATAAATAATTTACTTTTATATTTAATGAACTATTACGTGATGTACACAATCATTATTTCTTATATTACAAATTTTTTTATCAATAAATAAATTCTATAATAATTAACATTAATTACATTAGAATTTTTTAATAACTAGATTTATTATATTTATCATAAAAATAATATTATTTAATTAGATAAATAAATTATTCATAATTTTTGAAATGTTTATTTAGGTTTAAGAAAAATAAAATATGTTCAATGATTTATTTATTTAAAATATGTATTTTATTTTTATTTAGGTTAAATTATATTATAATTTAAAATAAATTTTTGAATATATTTTAGATTATTTTGAAATATATATATATATATAGATATAGATATATATATTTTTTTTATGAATAAATTCTATTATTGATTTTTTGTGTTGAACAGTGATTAGTTGATAATTGCAACATCAAATGTAGAAAAAAATAAAAATATTATTATTATATTAAAAAACAGTTATGGTTTGAATGTATAAGACACCTCTAGTGAACCAGTTCCCTCGTACTCAGTAGTCCACTTCTATAACCTTTCATCTAGCACTAGCCTAAGACAAACCAACATGTCAGTAACCTTGGAAGCCTCTTACATGGTGAAGCCTATGGAGCCAACACAAAGTGGACGTGTACCCTTATCTGAATGGGATCAAACAGGAACCATAAATCACGTTCCCATAATATAGTTTTATGGTCCCTCGAAACACTTTGATCTCTCCCCAAACTATACCAATATTGCTTCCACCTTAAAGGACTCATTAAGCCGAGTCCTGGTGCCGTTTTATCCTCTAGCTGGTCGTTTGCACTGCATAAAAAATGGTCGTTTAGAGCTTGATTGCAATGCCAGGTGCTCAGTTCGTTGAAGCTCAGTCCTCGTTAAGATTGGAAGATCTCGGTGACTTTTCATCTTCTTCAGGGTACCACTCCCTTGTTCCAAGTCTAGACTACACTCTCCCATTTCACGAGTTGCCCTTGCTTCTGGTTCAGTTAACCAAGTTCAAGTGTGGTGGCATTAGCATTTGCATAGCAATTTCTCATGTAGTTGTTGATGGACAAAGTGCGTTCCTCTTCACTTCTGAGTGGGCGAGGCTTGCACGCGGCGAGCCTCTGCAAACAGTGCCGTTTCTTGACAAGAAAGTGTTGCGTGCTGGGGAGCTTCCTTTGGTACCGTTAACAAAGTGTCGGCTTCACGCGGAGTTCGATGACCTTCCGTCATTGCTGGACAAAACGAAGATCACAGAGGAAAGGAAGAAGAAAACCAAAGTGGCTATTCTCAAACTAAGCAAAGTCCAAGTTGAGACGCTGAGAAAGACAGCAAATGAGAGTCATAGACCTAGGAACGGTCGTGGTTACACTCGTTACGAGAGTGTAACTGGCCACGTGTGGAGAAGTGCATGCAAGGCAAGAGGGAATAAAGAGGACCAACCATCCGCGCTTTGTGTTTGTGTTGACTCGAGGGGTCGCATGGAACCTCCTTTGACAAAAGAGTATTTTGGAAATGCCACTTTCGATGTGGTTGCTTCAAGCCTCGTGGGTGATTTGGTGTCAAAGCCTTTGGGGTATGCGTCAGGTAGAATAAGAGAGACTATTGAGAGGGTGAATGATGAGTACGTGAGGTCGGGGATTGAGTTCTTGAAGAATCAAGAGGATTTGAGTAGGTTTCAGGATCTTCATGGGATAGGGGTGAGAAGGAGCCTTTATATGGGGATCCTAATCTTAGTGTTGTTAGTTGGTTGACGTTGCCGATCTATGGGATTGATTTTGGGTGGGGGAAGGAGCTTCATATGAATCCAGGGCCATATGATTTTGATGGAGATTGTGTGCTTCTTCCTGGTCCCGATGGGGATGGATCTTTGTTGCTTACTTTATGTCTGCAAGAAGTTCATATGGATGCGTTTAAGAAGCATTTTTATGAGGACATTGAGTAAGTATCATGAATTGTGCTCAACAACTTCTCAACTTAAAATAACCTAAATAAGATGAGAAATGTATTTAATGTTTGTTATGTGCATGTAAACCTTATGTCAATTTCTTAACCACTGTCTTATCTGAGTTTTATTCATTACAATAGTAACATAAATATATTTAACTTCCTTAGTTTTAAGACCTTTCTATTCTTCACTATTTCTGATGGAAGGAAAATGTTTGGTCAACAATCGATTATGAAAATATATTATCCATATTTTGGATTGTCAAATTGATTCTAGTTTATATAAACAGTTCTCAATTAATCATTACCCAAAAAATAATTTTATAGACGTGGGTTATGTTATATTATTATTATTATTATTATTATTATTATTATTATTATTATTATTATTATTATTATTATTATTATTATTATTATTATTATTATTGATTGAATTGCCTCCCTAAACCGATACATAATTTAACTAGATATATATTATGGTTCATGTTGAGTTTACTTAATTACCAACAATGAATTCAAATGGATTTCCCCGTCCAAAAAATCGTTTTTTTGATTTTGATGGATTATTATTGGTTTTATAAATAATAATAATAAAATTTATAAGTAATTATTATTTATTATTACATATTATTATTGTTTAATGTACGTAGCCTACAATTAAAAAAATTAATTTATGATTTATTAGGTTTATTATTAGAAAAATATATTAAATTATTTTAGAAGATAAAATAATTCTTTATTCCTGCATTAATGCAAAATTAAGGAATGATTATACTTTTTAACAATGACGAAAAGTTGTCATGATAATATTTTTGAAAATACAATCAATTATATAACAATAATTATTTAATAATCTTCGAATATAACATAACAATTTTTATTTTTCAAAATACAATCAATTAGATAACAATAATTAAACACCCGTTGTGAACATGGGCGACACAAACTATTTGATGATGAGTTTTTGTATGCTCTATACGAAGACGATTATTAATCTAGTTTATCACGTTGGCTGTAAGTCTCTTCCTCTTGCTCTCTACATATTTGTTGGGTATTTCTGAGGGGGCTAACAACAAGAAGATTCTCACAAATGGGTCATAAGCCAATCATATAAGAGAATATCATACCACTTTCAACCCAAAACCTTAAGGCATTAGGTTATAGGTATTTCTCATTTCTATCCAATGTGAGACTTCAAACTCATACTTGAATTCTCAACATCTCCCTCTCTAGTGTGATTTCCTTTCACATTGGTATACCTCCCCCTCGAGCGGAAGCATTTCTAAGCCATGAGTACCTAGTGATGACCTTACTTGTACCAACCTACTATACTCAAGGACCTGCTATACTCAACTGAGCCTTCCTATTGCTCTCTGCATCTTTGTTGGGTATTTTCGAGGGGCTAATAATAGAGAGATTCTCACAAATGAGTCATGAACTAACCATATAACAGAATATCATACCACCTTCAACCCAAAACCTTAAGACATTAGGTTATGATTATTTCTCACTTATAAGTTACTCAACTTTCCCATTTCTATCTAATGTGAGACTTCAAACTCATACTTGAGTTCTCAACATCCCTCTCTAGTGTGATTTCCTTTCACATTGGTATACCCACTACTAGAAAAATGGTTAATAGTGACCGAAATTAGTAACTGAAAAATTCAGTCACTGATAATAACTGAATCAGTGACTGATTTTCATTTTATATTTAGTGACTGATTTAGTGACTAAAATTTCAGTCACGAAAATCGGTCACTGATTCGGTGACCAAATCAGTCACTGATTCGGTCACTACTAGAAAAATGGTTAATAGTGATCAAAATTAGTGACCGAAAAATTCGAGTTACTAATAGTAATTGAATTGGTGACTGATTTAGTGACTAAAATTTCAGATCACTAAACAAATAATATATAAATTAGTGACCATTTTTTATTTATATAAATATTTTTAAAAAATATTTTAATAATATATTAAATATAAATCTATTTAATAATTTAAAATAATTGATAAAAATTTTAATAACATTATAAAAATTTTAAAAAATAGTTTATTAACTTATTAAATAATTTAGTAATATAATTATTTGATTTTATTTTTTAATTTAGTATGTGAATAAAAAAATTAAAATTAATTATTAAATTGGTCACCGATTTGATCATTAAAGTAATTATTAATTTAGTCTCTTTTATATATATATATATATATATATATATATATATATATAATCAATGATTAAATTAATTATTAATTTAGTCTCTTTTATATATATATATATATATATTACTTTTATGTTAATAAAAATGTATTTCAATGTATTTATAAAAAAATTAAAATTATTTTAATTATTGAATTGATATTTCAAAATTATATTAATATTTTGGATAATTTAATAATTGGATAAATATTTTAAGTTTACATTAGTATTTTTATAAAAGTGTAAAGATTAAGTGAACTTATTTTAAAATTTAATTAAACATAAAAATATAATATACTATTAACTATAAATATGTGAAGATTTAGTTAGAAATTAATTTTAAGTTTTATCGTTTTTATTTAAAAAAAATTGTTAAAAAAAATCAAAATAATTAATTAAAATAAAGAATTTTAATTTAATAAATGTGTTAATATTATTAGTTATTGGAGAATTAAATTTATAATAACAATTATATAAAATTATAGAATTAATAAAATTTAAATTATTGGTATTTTTTTAATCATGAAGCTAAAATTTGATAATATTAATAAATTAAAATAAAAAAATTATATATATATATATATATATCACTTTAATTATTTTAATTAAAAATAATTTCATAAAAAACTAAAATTTGAAAATAAAAATGCAAAAGTATATATATTTTCTTTTATTTAATTATATTTTTTATTTTTTACTTTTTGGGTTTTAGTCCATTACAACAATTTAGTTGCCCTTATTTTAGTTTAACCTAAAAATCTCATCGTCTTACCACAAAAATATATAATTTCTCTTATTAACCAATTTTTTTATCAGATTAAGAAAATTATTACTAATAAGATTCAAAACCAAGTACCTTAAAGTTAGATACTAATACTCCAACCACTAAACTGTTAGAAGTTTTTAATAAAAATTTACAAATAAATTATATTTATATACAAATAAATGTATATCAGTGTAAATATATAAATATAAAATATATAAATATAAATATATTTATATATTTTGAAATATTTATATGTTCGATGTGAGAGTCACGCTAGAGGGTGAAAATGTGTGTCGAAGTAAGTTTTCAAAATTTGATGTCAAATTTGTGAGCGAGTCTCTTTATATGGATTTGTAATTTAATGATAAAATATAATCTTTATAATTTATTTATTTAATGATATAAAATAATTGTTTTCTTTATTTATTTTTATTTTAATTTATTCTTTTTATCTTTTTTTCTTCTATTATTTAATTAAAATTCTTATATTAAAATAATTTTTTCATTATTAAAAATAATTAAATATTTATTTTCAAAATGATATTTTAAAATTATTTAATTTAACAAATTATTATGATTTAATCTATGTATGGAAAAAATAATTATTAAAAGATGATTTTGATTAATTTATAATAATATATGTTAGGAAAAAATTGTTCTATTAATAATCATAATTAGATTAATTTATAATAATTTGTTAAATTAAATAATTTTAAAAATAAATATTTAATTATTTTTAATATTGAAAAAATTTATTTTAATATAAGAATTTTAATTAAATAATAGAAGAAAAAAATATAAGAAGAATAAATTAAAATAAAATAAAAATAAATAAAGAAAAAAATTATTTAATATCATTATATAAATAAATTATAAAGATTATATTGTGTAATTAAATTATAAACTCATATAAAGAGACTCGCTCACAAATTTGACATCAAATTTTAAAAATCCACTCGACACACACTTTCACCCTCGAGTGGATTTATATATTTACATGAATATATATTTTTATTTGTATATAAATATAATTTATTTATAAATTATTATTAAAAAATCCTAGTAGCTTAGTGGTTGGAGTATTAGTCTCTAACTCTAAGGTACTGGGTAGTGACCTCTCCCATGAGCGGAAACATTTATAAGTCATGAGTACCTAATAATAACCTTACTTGTACCAACCTACTATACTTCTCAAGAAAGACTTTTGACATAAGGACCTTTCATGGAGATTCTCACAAATGGGTCATGAGTCAACCATATAAGAGAATATGACACCACCTTCAATCCAATACCTTAAGACATTAGGTAGGTTATGGGTCTTTCTCACTTATAAGTTACTCAACTTTCTCATTTCTATCTAATGTGGGACTTCAAACTCACACTTAAGTTCTCAACAATCTCTCCCTCTCGCACACAGTCTCTTTCTCTTGGTGCCTCTCTCCCTCTCGCCATGCTCCCTCCTTGTGGTGGTCCGTGAGCAATGTGGACCATGGTGGGAGAGTTCATTCTTCCTCTCTAATAAGTAATTGTTTTGTCTTGATTAATGTATGGATTGATTTACTGTTTGCATTGTGATGATTGATAGTGATATTTGTTTTTTTTTTTTACCAAATTTGTGTTAAGTACGGGGATGTCTGATCCTCGACAAATTGTATTGTTAATTGAATTATATAGTTGTGTATGCATTACAAAATTTAAAAATGGACAAAAATTATATTAATTATGCACGCATAACTAATGAGTACGAGAAAGGAGTGAAAGAATTTTTATTATTTGCATAACAAAACACTTCAACTAGTTTTACTAGTGAAAGATTTCGATTTTTTTTCTTCACTAGCATGCTATTAAATTTATAATTCAGAAGTAACATCATTCTATCAATATTTACCTAACTAGCACTATTTTCAGATTTTTTTTTTTCAATAACACGCTATTAAATTTATAATACAGAAATAACATCATTCTATTTACCTTATTACACAATTTTCAACTTCACTAGTTAATATAATTTTTAAAATAAAATAATATTTATTAAATATAAATATATATTTTTTATAGAAAATAAATATATAAATATTATATATATTTAAACAAATTTATTTATATAATAATATAAAATAAATATAAATATATTTTTTTAAATAACATAAAAATATATTTATATAATTATATTATTAATATATTTTTATAAATATAGTAAAAACAAATATATTTAATATATATATATATATATAATGTTTAAATATTTATGTATATGTTTTTTAAAATATATATGTATTTTGTTATTCTACTTATATTATTATTTATTATTCTACTTATATTACTATTTAATTTTTATGATAATAAATAATAATACATATAATAATAAAATAATAATAATTATTATAATAAATAATTAAATTAGTAATATAATAATAATTATTATTATAATTTATTATCATTATTATTTTTGGTAATTATTATTATTAATTTCATTGATTATTATTAATAAAAATAATAAGTAATAATATTAAATTGCATTACAATTATATTAAAAAACTTAAAAATATAAAAATAAATTGAAATCATACATTAAAACATGAATTAACTAAAAAAATCTGAGATCATGTTTACATGCACAATTTTAATATTATAATTAAAAAAATTATATTTAAAAGCACGATTTATATTTTTTAATAATTTTTTAAAAATTATCATATCTGTAAATTTAAAAATAAAATTTATTATTTCGATTTTAGTCGAAAATATTTAATCAGACATAAAAATACAATATTATCCGTATGTTATAAGTTATCAATTAATCATTAAAAAAATAACTCTATTCTTGATTATCATCAAAATAGAAAAAGAATGTGCGCAAACATGGGTTATTGATTGATTTGCCTCCCTAAACTGATATACACTTTAACTGGATATATATTATATGGTTCATGTTTTTTTTTTTTTACTTAATTACCTATAATTAGTTCAAATGGATTTCCTGTGCTGTCTATTTTCTCATAATATTTGTTTCTTTTTCTTCTTTGTAAAAAATGATGAGAAGAAGTATAATTTATATAATTAATTAAATAATTTTAGGGTGGTTCTATTTTTTTAATTCAGACAATAAAAATCAACATCATATACAAGTAAGACTATAATTTCAATTAAATCTAAAATATGTGAAATAGCACAGTTACGATAAGATAATAATGATTTTTGTTCCATCCCATAAAAATTAGATTTAATGACTAATATTGAAAAAATATTTAAATTATTAAGAGATATTTAATTAATATAGTGAGTTAAGAGAAAAACCAACATGGTCATTATTTTATAAATTTGTAGATAGGTATACGTGGAGTTTATAAAATATTTTTTTACTTCAAATAAAAAAACTAGAAAATTAGTGTAAACATATAAAATAACATAATAATATTATTGTCTTTAATTACATTTCGTCATGTAAAATTATATTACTAGACTAATAACTTTGTATTTATTTTCTTGTTTTTATTTGTATATATATATATATATATATATATATATATATATATTGGTTTGTAAAATAATTTATATATGATCTATATTTATTTATTTACATAGTATACAATTAATTTCAATATTGTAAAATAATTACTCTATATTTAACCATATTTTAATTTCAATTTAATTTTTTATTAAATTTCATTAAACAGTATATTGATAATTATATATTATTCAATTAAAACATTAATAGTAAGAAATATTTTATATCAGCATTTACTTTAATTTAAAGTTACATTTAATAAAAAATTCGCCTATTAGTTTTATGAAAGATTTATGTAGTTTAATTATTTAACTTATAGATTGAAAATCCGAAAATTGTGAGATTGAGCAACCTTATGTTTCCTCGTAATGATTTCATATATATATATATATATATATATATATATATATATATATATATATATATATATATATATATATATATATATATATATATATATATATATAGAGAGAGAGAGAGAGAGAGAGAGAGAGAGAGAGAATAGGACAAATTAATCAAGTCTTTAATTTTTAAATTTTATAAGAAAACTATGCATGAAATTGGATTTGAACATCAAATAGGCATATATGATTACGTTGTGATAAGTAATTGATTATACATAAGTGAATATGTTTTTATAAACAAATCTAAATATTGAATTTTAATTTTGATGTTGAGAGAGTTGAAATCTCGTATTGGAGTATCTTATAAATGAAAAAAATTTATAATCAATTGTCTTAAAATTTTAAGTTAAAAATAATTTCATATTTTTTTATATAATAGTTTATATAATATAATTTGTTGTTAATCCCTAATATTTATTATCCACATTTTATCTATTTTTATAGTTTTTTAAAAAAATTATTTTATATATACTTATATATTAATTTTATTTTTTATTTCTTTTTATTATATTTATACTAAAATTATTTTAATCATTTATTAATTTATTTTATTATTTAATTTTTTAATCAATCAAATTAATTTTATCAATTAAAAATTTTTAACTTTTTTTATTCTCTTTTGGTGAATCAAAACAATCTTAACTCTACCTTCTTGGTCAGAAAAATAATTATAAAACCCTTTGATCACATATGAAATTTTGAGTAATAAAAAATAATATGATAAATAATGTACGATGAATAAAGATTACAACAATATTGGAAGATAAAATTGCAAAATTACATCCCTGCCATGCAGAAAACTGTTGCCAGCATATTTTTTATATTGTTTAAACTTATGTATAAACATATTAATCACACTACAAAAAAAAAGCCTCTAGGCAAATTTTACATTACGTCACTAGCAAGAATCGAACCCAATACCTGCCTCAGGCAAATTTTACATTACGTCACTAGCAAGAATCGAACCCAATACCTTAAAATTGAAAACTGATACTCCAACCACTAAACTATTAGGATATTCTAATAATAATTTACAACTAAATTATACTTATATTTATTCGTGTAAATATATAAATATAAAAATATAAAATATAAAATATATAAATATAAAATATAAAATATATAAATATAAAATATAAAATATATAAATATAAAATATATAAATATAAAAATATAAAATATAAAATATATAAATATAAAATATATAAATATATAAATATATAAATATAAAATATAAAATATATAAATATATAAATACATAAATATATAAATACATAAATATATAAATACATAAATATATAAATACATAAATATATAAATATATAAATACATAAATACATAAATATATAAATAAATAAATATATAAATATATAAATACATAAATATATAAATATATAAATATAAATATATAAATATATAAATATATAAATATATAAATATATAAATATATAAATATTTAAATATATAAATATTTAAATATAAATATATAAATATAAATATATAAATACAAATATATAAATATATAAATATATAAATATATCAAAATATAAATATATTTTATATTTATATATTTTATATTTATATATTTTCACGGATAAATATAGTGGTTGGAGTATCAGCCTCCAACTCGAGTACTTGGGTTCGAATCCTGCCAATGACAATTCCCTTAATCTAATAATAATTCAAAGTTCTGAAAATATAATATAAAGAGGAGGGGTTTGTAATAAATAAAAATATTTTGTTTAGGTGATTACCTACGACCAAATTACATACGGATTTTCTACGGAAAGAAATCCGTAGGTAAAGTGACATTACCTACGGATTTTATCCGTAGATAATAAACATTTTTTTGTAGTGTTAATTTTAAAATTCCTTTTACTAAAAAAGATAAACAACAACTTGGATTCCTATACGAGTAAAATCAATGATTAATTATTTTAGTGATCAATTCAATTAATCAAGTGATGCAATAAAATCATACTAATAACATATTTATAAAGTTCTTGCATTTATTTTTAATAGTTTCTTTTAATTTTATCAAATCTTCTAGTCAAGACTTCTAAGATTTTTCTTATTAACTTCTTTGTCACTTATTTAGTGTGATCTAATGTAAAATGATGAAGCTCATCAAATCTATAGCAAAGGCTAAATAAGATGAAGTCTTCATAGCTCATCTTAAACAAATTAATTCAACTCTCTTAAATTATCTGAGTTATACATTAAAATTGAGCTAGGTTTTATGTGAGACATTTATTTGAATTATATATTCATATATTAATCAGGTTAACCATTATTTAGGGATGGCAAAACGGGCCAGTCCACCCCGTTTTGGTCCGTCCCATCTTTGGCCCGCCAAAAGCGGGATCAGGCGAATCGACTCGCTATAGTCATGACGGATCTGTAGATCTTGACCCGCCCGCCAAGGAGCGGGTTAGCGAGTCGACTCGCCATAATTTAGAAAAAAATATTTTATTTTTTAAAATAAATTTAATAATAAGATTATTATTTGTTTGTCAATAATTCAATATATATATATATATATATATTATTTTAATTTAATAATATAAATCAATACATTGTTTTAAGAAATTATAATTTAGAACAATAATAAAATTTACATAATAATAAATAATAACAAATATATATATAACGTTAAAATTTATAAAATTTATATTTTTTATATTGAAAAATTCAAATACCTATATCTTTTTTATTTGATAAAATTTCACATTATTCTTGGTTGAGTAATTCTTACACCTTTAATTCAAGTTATAAGGATAAAAATAATCGAGTGCTTAAGATGAACAAGGAGAACAGTAGAGAGAAAGTTGTGTTAGGAGAATATTTTATGTGAAAGTAAAACTTTTTTTAATTCTCATTTTAAAATTTTTAACTTTATATATTATCTTTATAATTAATTTTATTACAATAAAAAAATATTTTTTTATTAATTAGGTGGGTCGTGGGCTGACTCGCCCGATCCCGCAAGTTGGCCGGTAGGCTTGGTGGGGCGGACCAAAGCGGGCTGGTGGACTGAAAACACCAACCCACCTTGCCATATTATGGCGGATCGGCGGGCCAGCCCGTCGGACCGACCAGCTTTACCATCCCTACCATTATTCGAACACATCATTATACTATTATATGAGCACATCATTATATCATTATCCAAACACGTCATTATGTTATTATCCAATCACATCATTATACCATGATAGTACACCAAAAAACTTGCTTAAATACATTAACTAAAAATCATACATATATAAGGTGAATCTAATTGCCCTTATATATTTTAAAAAGATTTTTCTCTACTTTAAATACCTCAATCTTAGCTCAACCTAGAGCACACTTCGATTTTAGCTCAACCTCGAACACACTTCGGTTTTAGCTCAACCTCGAACACAGTCCGATCTTTACACAACCTCAAGTAAACATTGAACATAACTTTCCCTCACCTTGATTGTTGTTATAACCAAACTCGCATTGATTTTAATGATATTTTATAAATTGTTAGTATAAATTATTCGATAGAAATAGTTGTCAAAGAAAAAATTGTAGTTATTGAATTGACTTGGTCACACCTACAATAAATATAAAAATAATAAACTCACATAAACCAAAGAGTAATATCATAACTCACATAAGTCTTATAAAATTTCATTAATAAAACTTATTTAGTCAACAACTGAAGTTTGACTTTAAATTTGAAGACTTATATACATGTTCAAATCTTCAAATCCATGGTATCTAATGTATAATGAAAATATTTCTTATATTATAATAATAATGCATAATAAATATATATAATTACACATAATATTACGTTAAAGCTTAATAATTATAATTTACTACATAAAATATCCTAATAAGAGACCTACTTATACCATCACTCTACTCTTTATATCTCACTCTCATCTCGATAATTTTCTACTATTTTATATATTCTCTTTATGACTTAAACATCATAATATCTTAGAAGTGAACATCTTAATTTTTTTTTTTTAAGGATCCAAACTCATATATGTGAGTTTATTCATTATTATAATTTTTTTTGGTAAAAGCATCGTTAAGCCCTCACTACAAGAATTTTACATATTAGCTATGACACATTCCGTAACTATTTTATAGATAATCTCTCGCTGGTATGTTTTGCTACAGATTAGCTACGGAATAGCTATGAAATAGTCCGTAGCTAAATCCAAGTAGCTAATTATATATAGATGTATTCTCTCTCAAACTTGTTGCAAATTTTATCGCTAAACTGTCGTTAAATCCCTCGCTAATTTAAATGATGAAATTTTGTTTATCTCTAGCTAATTTGATCTCCCAAAACTTGTAACTAATCCGTAGCTAATCTCTCGCAAATTCACTATCGCTAATTCGTTGCTAATCTCTCGCAATTTTTCTCTCGTTAATTCGTAACTAATCTCTCGCAATTTTTCTTTCACTAATCCGTAGCTAATCCCTCACAATTTTTCTTTCGCTAATCTGTAGCTAATCCCTGACAATTTATCTCTAACTAATATGTGGTTAATGCCTCGCAATTATTTCTTTGTTAATCCGTAGTTAATCCTTTGCAATGTTTCTCTCGTCATTTCATAGTTAATCCGTCACAATTTTTATCAAAATTTATAATATCAAATATTTAGGATTTAAATTATTACTCATATTCTTAAAAAAAGAAGACAAACTTATAACTTTCAATATAAAAGTATTGTTTAAACATAGTTACTTTTTTTTTCTCTCATAACTGCCTGAAACAGAACACAAGCAAAGTGATTCTCTCATAACACTGTCACTTTTTTTTCTTCTTGACGTTTATAATTAAAATAAAAATACAAATAAACCAATCATATTCTACTTCAAACCCAAAAATATTCATCTAATTGAACTAACAATTGAGAATTTCAGAAGTGACCAAACTAGCCACTCAAAACACAATGCAATTTCATACAAAAATGAGTTAAGCTTCTGAACCAGAAACACGATCTTGTTCAAATAGAATATAACAACTACCGCTGGAGGATTTAATTTAAAAATGTACTGAGTAAAAGAAAAAACAAATAAGTAACTCTCATTACAGAAAAGAAAACATGAATCACCACCATCCATAGAGAGCTTGAGTGTATGTATTCTTGATCCACCTGAAACTCTTTCTTAGATAGCCTTTCATTTTGCCTTCTGCAGCATATATTTTATAGCCAACAACTCTCTTCTTCCTCTGCAACTCAGGGTCACTGAAGCTCCAACTTTTTGATGGTTTAACAGCTGTCCTTTTCCCCTCTCTTCACCTTCACCTCCTTACCAGTGCTACCTATCTGGTGTGCACGACCAAAAGAAGCATTTTTAGCACTCTGACACCTCAGATCTTGCATGCTTGTTGGGACCACCTTGCCTCCACCGTTGCTTTCAATCTGGAGCCTTTCATCTCTGCATGACTTGGATCTGAACTCCATGATCATGCCAACCACAATACCCCGAAGTAGTAAGAAAGAACAAGTTCAAACAAAAGGGTTGAAGGCTTTGCTTTTTTGTAGCTGAATGTTAATATTGTTTATTGCTTCTCTTACTTTAAGTTAAACCAAATTATAGGGTTACTCTTTTACATAACAGTTCAAGTTCATTTAGTTAATTTATCTTTTAAAAAGATTGTGATATTAAATTGAAAACTCTTTCCTTAATTTATATAATAAAATCTTTTGAGAAAATGAGTAGGGTAGGGTAGGACTGATCCAACTATCTTTGCAGAGCAAAGTTGCATGAGGCATTTGAATTCACCACCTTTCACATGTGCAAGTGTTAAAATTAACAGTTAACTAGAGCAAGGAATATATGCTGCTATGCTACCCCATTTTTTAGAAATATAAATTGAAAATCATATAATATTTAAATAACGAAATGACATTTTTTATTACTACCCTCTATGCTTTAGGTACGAAGAAGTTAAAAGAAGAGGAGAATCTCCCATCAAATCTAAACAGAGAGTGAAGATGGTAAATGAATATTCCCTTTAACCCCCCATGCAATAATAACAATCTGCGAGCAGAAAAAGTGGGATTCACCATAGTTCACAAAATCACAAGGAAGCTATACCTATATAAACATGCTTCCTCTGAATATTTTTTCTCCATCTATCCAACACATATTTACAAGGGACCTCCTTCACTCTCTCTTGTGACAGTACTGCAAGCGAGTGCCTACAGAGTATACCTCTGAACTCAAACAAGCGACAATTGCATCTTACATCACAACCTTTCCTGTCTACTTGTATATGCATGACGGATATGTTATTTAACAACTATGAGGTTTCCACCATTTCACTGCAGACTGCAGCATGACTGTATACAATAGAGCGAATTATTAACCTAAAACATCATCAAAACATGAAGGAGTAAGAATTGCAAACCTCTTGCCGGTGATTTGACGCTGTTACTGCAGCCGAGTAAGACCACTAGTACCATTCCCATTAAGGCGCTCCTTCAAGGACCTCCGCCCTCCATTCTCCACGAGATCAGCGTACATTTTTTGTAATTCACTCGGTTCGAAATCAGAAGAAGAATTATGAACCCTAAATTGAAGAACAGAGACAGAGAGTGTGAAACGGAATGGAAGTGATCACGGTTCGCAGAGGAAGAGGCAGGGAACCGCAATGCGGAGACCGTAGCAGAGAATGAAAACCCTAACAACCCATTTTCTTCGTCGTGTGTTGAATTTTGAATGGAAAACAATGGCAACGGTTTGTCTCAGGAAATTGGAGTTTAAAGGAAAGGGAAAAGATTATGAATCGAAGGATTGGAAGAGTTGAACGATTGTTCCCCTGTGGTGTGAGGTTTTGATTTTGCGAAGAGAAAAAGATGATACCTGTTTGGTACGGAAGTAAGAATGATTTCAGCTTATTAATTTTGACGCCCCGAGGGGAAACGTTGCAAACACTGCCAACAGGGGAAAATAATGCTAGTTTAAGAGTTTAATAATGGTCTAGGTGGGTTATTTAATCTACCTTGTTTAATTTGCAAAACAGATTTTATTTGTGGACTCTTTAAGTTTTTATTATTTAATATAAAAATATTAATAAATAAGAGGTATAAGTTATGTAAAAATAATTTTTTTAAAAAAGTTACGTGAAATTTTATTACTCTTTTTATGATTCAGTAATTATTAAATAGGGATATAATATTTTGATTTAGTAGAAAATTATAAAATAAGTAATATGATGTAGAAAAATATGTTTTTAGGGAACGAGATGCAAATTATGTTACAGTTTATAAAAAATACTTCCTACAAATTTAAATTTATAAAAACTTTACAGAAAATAATTTTAAATATTTATCAATTTTTTTAGATCTTTTTTCAAAAAAATTATAATTATTTTCAAATAATTTATTTTAGACACAGAAAATAATTTTATATATATATATATATATATATATATAATTAATATATTTATAGTAAATTCAGTAAAAATAATTTTCAAATAATTTTATAATTATTTTTTTTGCTATAAATTTGCTACAATTTAACTAGGATTGCATATTATATAATTTAGCTAAGAAATAACTTAAAAAATAATATAGTTAATATTTATAGTTAGAGATTAGTGATAAAAAAAATTTCTAGTTAAATAATGGTCGTTACAACTTCACTATAACTTGATTTATCCATGTAATTTTTTTAAAAATCTATTTGGTAATTTTTTATAATGGACAAGTTAGTTTTAAGAAGAAAATATTTTATTAGTTATAACTATTTATTACATTATGACGTAGGTAAATCTTGAAAATGGATCTTTGATTATACAAGATACTAAGTTTGTATTTGAAATATGTTTACAGTTTTATTACTCTACTAATTAATGATATAAGCTTTGTGTATGATTTTCCATGTGCGATTTGATGTCATTTTCAGGTGCTTGAATGGCTGATGATTAATGAACATGTTAGGGCAGGAGGGCCTAACACCGAATGAATGAAGTAGTTTGGAAATAAAAAATCTTGTCAGAAAAATGGCCATATGACACTTCGTCGAATGGTGTCTCTGATATTTGAAGAATAATTTAATCTGCAATAGTTGTTAAGCTTTTGGTGATACGCTTCTATGTGAAATTTGGTATATTGATAGCTGTCATCGTTGCTGGAAGCATTTTATTATTTTGAATAATAAAAATAGAAAAGAAAATATACAAGTATTTACATTCTTTATGAGATAATTCGTAATCATATTTTCTTTCACTTCCAATCCCTATCTCATTTTTCTCCTATATTTTATTACTTCAACCTTTTGCTACCATATGTGGCTTTTAGCACGTAGAATGGGGGATGTATTTGATGCTTTGGAACTAGCACTGCAAGAAAAAGGTCTTTACACCATTGCCAGTGATCATATTTGACTAATTTACATGTATCTTTATGAAATATTTAAAAGTTGAGTTGCGTGTAACTAGTTCAAAAAGATGTTTTTAAAGTAAGGGAAAGAGGCCATACGAGTAATTCACCCTAAAAAAAAACCTTTGATTTCTCAAACATGGTGGTAACCTTGAAAGCATGTTGCACCGTGAGGCCAATGGAAGAAACATGGTGCGGACGCGTACCTTTGTCTGAATGGGATCAAACAGGTAAAGTAACCCACGTGCCCATAATCTACTTCTACCGTGCCCCACAAAACTGGCTCTCCCAAGACAAGACCATTGCTTCCACCTTGAAGGACTCTTTAAGCCGAGTCCTGGTGCCGTTTTATCCACTTGCTGGTCGTTTACATTGGATAAGCAATGGTCGTTTAGATCTTGATTGCAACGCCATGGGCATTCGGTTCATTGAAGCTGAGTCCTCATCAACTTTAGAAGATCTCGGTGACTTTTCACCGTCTTCAGAATACCACTACCTTGTCCCCACTGTTGACTACTACTCCCTCCCGATTCACGAGCTGCCGCTGGTTCTGGTTCAACTAACGAGGTTCAAATGTGGTGGCATTTGTATTGGCGTAACACTTTCGCACGCGGTTGTGGATGGACCAAGTGCATTACACTTCATGTGTGAGTGGGCAAGGCTTGCACGCGGCGATCCTTTGCAAACGGTGCCGTTCCTTGACCGAAAAGTGTTGCGGGCTGGGGAGCCTCCTTTGGTGCCACTAACAAAATGTCATGTTCACACGGAATTCGATGATCCTCCTTTGTTGCTGGGCCAAACTGAGAACATTGAGGAAAGGAAGAAGGAAACCACGATGGCTACCCTTAAAATAAGCAAAACTCAAGTTGAAACACTGAAAAAGAGAGCAAATGAGAGTTCGCACAGGCCTAGAAATGGTGTTGGTTATTCTCGTTACGAGAGTGTGGCTGGTCACATATGGAGAAGTGCATGCAAGGCAAGAGGGCACGCAGAGAACCAACCAACTATGCTTACTATTATCGTTGACACGAGGGGTCGCATGGAACCTCCTCTGCCAGAAGGGTACTTTGGCAATGCCTCTTTGGACACTGTTGCATGTAGTCTTGCGGGTGATTTGGTGTCCAAGCCTTTGGGGTATGCGTCAAGTAGAATAAGAGAGGCGATTGAAAGGGTGAATGATGAGTACGTGAGGTCGGGAATTGAGTTCTTGAAGAATCAGGAGAATTTGAGAAGGCTTCATCAAGATCTTCATGCAGAAGGGAGGGAGAAGGAGCCTTTCTATGGAAACCCCAATTTGTCTGTGGTTAGTTGGTTGACGTTGCCGATCTATGGCAATGATTTTGGGTGGGGGAAGGAGGTTTATATGACTCCAGCAACACATGACTTCGATGGAGATTTCGTGCTTCTTCCTGATTCAGGAGGGGATGGATCTTTGCTGGTGTTTTTAGGTCTGCAAGTGGTGCATATGGATGCATTTAAGAAGCATTTTTACGAGGACATTGCATAAGAATCATAAAAATATTGAAGGGCAATGCCATACATTTTTACTATGCTTTAAATCATCAACCTATACATTTTACTATCAAATTATTTTTCAAACCTTGCAAATCTATCAAATTAGTCACTTAATTATTCAAAATACTATATACATTTTTTATAGACTAAAATGGTACAAAAATTATTGAGGTATAGCATTGGCAACATCGTAAGGTTTAGGAATTACTTATGATAATTTTCCAAGAATAAAGTAGTTGAAAAAAAATGCTTTAAGAAGTATACTTTAAATTAGTTCCTAGTATAAACCGATTTAGTTTTTTTTTTTAAATTAACAAATCTCAACCTCTTTTTGTAATTTAAGAACTAAAATAATAATTATTTAATAATGTTAAGATTAAAAATATTATGGTCGAACAATGCTCATAATATTAGAAACTATGTTGTTGAAATTTTAACTTTTAACTTTTAAATATTTAACAGTTAAAAAATTTAAACGACTGAAGCAGTATTAAAGTATATGTTTTTGGAGGACTAAACTGTGATCTTCTTTTTGCAATTGGAATAAAAACTGTGCAAGGGAAAATATAAGTGAGACCAAAGGCCATATTTCTTGTTCTTTTTCCGCATAAAAAAAGCTAAATATTCTCGCATTTTACAACCAATTACAAGAAAATCAATTCAGTTCATATAAGCTTAATTGAATAACACATTAAACTCACATCATCACGTACCAAGAACAAAGTTACATGGACATGAAGTGCATTGCGTACCAAGAACAAAGTAACTTACAGAGACAGATGCATCTAAGAAAAATCGTGAGAAGCTAAAAAAAAAAAAACGAGTCCATAACGAAACTTGTTAATTGAATGATACAAGTAATTTTTTTTATTAGCAATGGAACTATTTTATTGTTGATTTCACTTTATATATATCATTTTGTTAAATTTTATTTAATTTGGAAATGAGAATAATAAATTATTTTATTTTCTAAATTATATGAATTGATTTGTTATTTTCAATTGTATATTACACACCAAGAAACAAAATATATGTAATTATCAGCAGTAAACACTCTTATTAAATTCTCTTATTTCTCCTAATGTAAATGTCAGGATATCTTATTTTAAATTTATTCTTTGTTGGATGGATGATAATTATATTACAATTGTAGTGTTAATTTTCCTTTAATTATCCTATGTAAAGGTGATCACATAGGGGTTTAAAGTAGGAAGCTATTTTCATCTTTAATTTTTTTTCTTTGTTATTTGTCTTCCGCTTGTAATAATATTTTAAATTTTTATAATTATTGATATAGAAAATTGAGTTATATATTGTTTAAATTTAGTTTGTTAGGAAATAAAAATATTTTCAATGTTAAATTTGTTTATTCTTTGCAAATTGGTTAAAAAATAAAACCTTTCTTTTTTTAATGCTCATTGTGTTTCCTACTGGTTTGAAATGATTCATAGTGATTTTTGGGGTATGTTATGACTTAAAGGCTTATTATCAATATTTAGTTATATTTATTGATTATTATAAACATTTTACTTAATATTATATTTTTCTATCAAAATCTGATGTTTTTTTTTGTTGGAAACCCGATTGAAGATTTGATGAAGTCTAATTATAATTGCAGGCTTGACTGAACCGTATACGTGTGTGTCTGTTCTATAAGTTCTTTCACACTTATTTAATCTAGCAAGAATTATAGAAAGCCCTATGGAAAAATATTTTTACTAGAAAATATATTTTTACTAGAAAAGATATTTTAACATGTTAAAATAATATGTCAAGATATATGTAAATATATTTTGTTATTATATTTTAGGTAAGAATATATTTAATTTATAATTAGTTTCTTAAATATATGCATGATTTCATTAGTTACCTAATATTACGACTTCTACATTGTATTTATTCCAAGTCAGTGAATGACATCAATTGAGAAAAATATTCTTTTGTGGTATCAAATTTTTAGGATAATTACGTTTCTTCTTCTTCGTTCTCCTTCATCTATCTTGTTTTTTTCTTCTTCTCATTGTCATGACGGACAACAAAAGTTTTTTTCATCCGGCTCTTGCAGTTTCCAATATACGGAACCATATTTCCATCACTTTTGAAATGGAGAATGTCAAATACTCTACATGGACATAAATTTTTAAAATTACTGCACGTTCTTGTAAGATCCTTCATCACATTATTCCTCCTGTCAATGACAAAGAGAAGGTACTTGTGACTGAGGATGAAAATGAATTATGGTCGACTCTTGATGCTAAAGTTTTTTTCTGGCTATATGCAACCATCTCCAATGACATGTTGCATACAATTATTGAACCCAATGCCACGACCATGGATGCTTGGAATAGGTTGAGAAATATTTTGCAAGACAACAAACATTTTCGTGTGGTAACTCTTGAGATCGAATTCTCCACTACTAAGATGGAGAATTTTCTGAATGCTTCAGCATTTTGTCAACGTTTCAAGTCTCTTGCTGATTAGTTGAAAAATGTTGGAGCACCGTTGTCGAAGAACTGTCTCGTCATTCAACTTGTTTTGAGTCTCATAAGTGCATATCGTGATGTATGGACGTTAATTCGGCAGAGTGATCCTCTACCTCCATTTTATCAGGCTCGATCGATGCTCACACTTGAGAAAACCAGATTGGCAAAGGAGACTACCACAAGATCAGAGTCGACAATGGTGGTTGTCTCCCAATCCGTTTATGACTCAAATTCCTTACATTCAGACCAGCTACACCACCAACAACATCGTGGAAATTCGTATGAATATCGCAAGAATTCTGGAAAAAAAATCGATGGCGGTGGTCGCAGGTCTGGCGGTGGCAAATCCAGCCGTCCAGGGGGTGATAATGGGGGCGATAGTGGTGGTTCACAACAGTTTGGTGGGAGTCCACAACAACAGCCACAATGAGGGTCTTTACCTTGGCCGAATTACCCACCTTGGGGTTGGATGCCTCAATGGGCTCCTCCATGCCCATATCCAAACTAGGGGTGGGCATGGGGTCCAGCACCAGAGAGACAACAACAACAACCCGACGTTCTTGGGTCACGCCCACAGCAAACTTACATGGCCTCTCAGAATGGGAAGTCCACTTCTGATGTTCCTACAAATATTGAAGTGGTGATGCATACTATGTCTTTGAGTCCCCCCTAATCCATCATGGTACATGAACATTGTTGAATAATTGACAAGCGCACCAATATTATCAATCGTAGTATAGTATTTCGATTAAATAAAAGTCGATCCTACGAGAAACGATTTCACTGAAAACTTCAAATCATAAGCTTACTAAGTGGATTAAAACAAAACTGGTTTTTCATAAATATTTAAGTTGAAAATAAATGGCAAAGCACTGTAAAATGTTTGGAGAAAAGATCAAATTAAAGAATTTATGATTGATTTCATTCCTTTTCCCTCTTTTGTATTAAGACTAGGTCAAATTAAGCATGTCAATTAACCTATCAATGTTGATGTCACCTACTTAAATCATTCACATTGATTCTTGGCACATGAAATTTATAAGAAAATATAATAAACGTCGATCCCTCATACATTTAATAGATTTCCTAGCATTAGGTTTAGGGTGTTAAGTAATTGATACATCAATTCTATTCCTAGCAATTAACGTAGCAAATATTCTTAACCTAATCTAGGGTTTTAAGATATATTTTTCAATACATCCCAAACATCAAAGATAAAAATTACAGAGCACAAAAGATAAGAATATCAACATCAAGAACATAGATTAATATATCAAAATATTACCAAGATACAAAATAGTTCAAAGGAAGTGCGTCCAATCCTAAGAGAATGAAGTTAGCCACTCATGATAGTTATTACAATGATCCAATAAAGAAGAATTGAAGATGGACGAAAATTGGAGTAGCTGTTGCGCCTCTCTTCTCAAAACCTCAAAATTCTCTCTTCTCAAAACATATATGATCTATTTATAGAAAACTTTTGCGTCATTCACTCAAGCGGGTACTTTCGCTCAAGCGAATATTAATGACTTCCAGAGAGGTTTGACGTATTATCGCTCAAGCGAGCGTCTATTCCGCTTAAGCGAGTCTTAAGCTTAAAATCTTCTTCCAATTTTTTCAATTTTTCTTCAATTAACTGGAGAATTATGCTCCTTGCTCTTGTACCTAGGTACTCTGTAAATTCATCCTACATTGGGAGAAAAATATATTAGAATCAACATAATTTAAGTGGTTAAATAATAATTCAAAACATAATTACATTAACTCTTGCCACTTAACAGACACCAGAGCTACCTCTCACATGACATCTTCCTAAATATGTAAATATATTTTGTTATTGTATTTTAGGTAAGTATATATTTAATTTATAATTAGTTTCCTAAATATATGTCTGATATTATTAGTTACTTAATTAGTTTCATAAGATTATGACTTGTATATTGTATTTATTCAAAGTCGATGAATGAGATCAATTGAGGAAAATATTCTTTTAGAAATATTTTATGTTAAAATATTTTTTTATTTTTGATATTTTTTATTTAATTTTGGAAATATTTTGGGATTGTGTGTATTCCTTAGTTAACATATGATAGAGAATCAATAATACATTGTTCAATCAGTAATTGTCAATTTTAATTTTACATTTCATATTAACTCAAGCCATAATTATGCTTTATAGATCTTAAATTATGTCATGCTTTTTAGTATATAAATACTGTTAGGTATTTCCAAAGGGGCTAACAGGGAGATTCTCACAAATGGATCATGAGTCAACCATATAAAAAAATATAATACCACTCTCAACCTAAAACCTTAAGGCATTATGTTATAGGTCTTTCTTATTTATAAGTTACTCAACTTTCCTATTTCTACCAAATATGGGAGAGCATGGGTATTATCAAGAGAATTTTTATCAAATGAACCTTGGATGTTGTATTATGTTTCAGAGGATCAAAACTAGTTGTCAGATGTTATGTTTGTTCAAGTTTTGCAAGTGATCTTGATGAGTTTACCTTTGTTGGAGAGACAATAACTAATTATCCAAGTTATAAGATGTTGTAGCTCTATCTATTACAGAAGCTGAGTACATGGTAGTCACCCAGACATGTAAGAAATCTATTTGGATTAAGAGGATAATTGAGGAACTTGGGCAAAGCAGCAACAAATTATTATTTATTGTGACAGTCAAAATGTCTTGCACATTGCAAGAAATCTTGCCTCGTATTTCAGGATGAAACAAGAAAAACCTAATAGATGTTATAACAAGTTCCACATAAAGATGATCCTACTGAAGGTCTATTGCAATAACAACATGGAAGACATTAATAATGTATTGTGAAGATTTAATTAATTTAATCAAAATTTTCAAGTGGGAGATTGTGAGAATGCGAGAAGAGAAGTTCCACATCAGAAAAATTATATGTTGGTGCTTACTTTTTCTAGTATAAAAGGAGCATCATGTCTACCTTGACAATCATCAAAAATATTTTTTTTTTCTACTAGTGCATTACATAATATTTGAGTTCTCTTATTTCTAAGAGAGAATATTATTATTGTTTTCTCCTTCAATTTAAAGAGAGTATTGTAATTTCTTCCGGTAGTAAAATTATATTATTAACTCGTTGTTTGTTTTGTTTATCTTTTCTCATCTTTTATTTTAGTTGTGAGTTCTTATACAATTACTCTAATTCCTAACAAATACTTCATCACAACTTAAATAAAAAGAATTCATATTTGATAGATTATCCTTTTATCATGTGAAAATAAGATTATTAAATGAACTTATTATTATTTTTAATAAGTATAATAGTTAATTTTTTAATATTCAACCTAGTTTTTACCAATTCTTTCTTTTTACTCCTATTCTTCCATTATGTTACAGTTTTAACTACATAAAAAGTCCAAATTGATTAATGTTTTCATATTTTAATGAAATATTAATTCTCTTGTTCTTAATTTATCTTTAAATTAATTCTATTTTCTTGTGTAAAACAAGGCATTTATTGACAAATTAGACTAGAGACAAAGAAGAAAACTTTAGTAGAATAGTAACTTCATTCTAAGTAAGAAAAAGACAAGAAAACAAAGATTGATTATTGATCGATGTCGTACTTCGGTCAAATAATTAAAACGAGATAAATGTAGTACTAGGAAATTTTCCTAGGTCGTCTCCCAAAGACCACGAATTTCTATCAAAGCTTATCAATTTTTAAAATTAGAACAGTAACAAAAAAAAGGAAGTTTTTCAAAATTAAAATATTAGATGAAACAGAACAAAAGCAGATTATAAAAATGCGGATTAAAAACAGATTAAAATGCAATTGATTTCCTGATTCTAATGCAGTTGTCACTTATCCTAGATTACGAAATTAATTCGAAATTAACCAACTAAGCGAAGATAAATCCCAAATTATATTCTAATTCGAAATTAATCAACTAAGCGAAGATTAATCTCAAATTAGCTTTAACCCTTGTTCCAATATGAAATTAACCAACTAAGCGAAGATTAATCCCAAATTTTCCTTAACCCTTATTCCAACATGAAATTAACCAACTAAGCGAAGATTAACCCCAAATTATCCTTATACAATTAAGCATTGCATACATCACATAATCTCATATCTAACACAGAATTAAGCAAACTGTGATATAAGTTTCGGTTTATTAAGCATAAACAAATTATAATTCAATACTGAGATTAGAAGATGAAGAGTTAAGAGAACAAACAAAATGAAATTGAAGAACAAAACCTCAAAGATCTACTTGCATTCTTCTCAGAAAATCAATACAAAGATTTAACTATCCATGGAAAGTTGAAAATGCAATAGAAGAAACATAATTAAAATCGAAACAAGAATTTAAAAATAATGACAGAAGAGTAAACAAACTTGAATATAAATTGCAGAAGATGAAAGGTGGAAGTGTGATGGCTGCGTAATCCTTGTGTGATGTGTGTCTTTTCGTGTGATGTGCCTCTCTTATATAAATAACCCTAACCCTAATCTTAATCGAGGTTTTGGGCTCAACTAGTCCATGAAACACATCATAAATTGGCTTCAATGCAGGTCCATGAACTTCAAACACGTGCAGTATTTTCAATACTTATCCAAATTAAGCGATTTTGGTCTCCTTTGAAAGTCTTTTGAGCTAGCTTTAAAACGCCATTGTTTCTACTATTTTCGGAGCTCTAATGAATTTAGGAGACTTAAATGACTGAAGCATGTCCATTGGGCCGGCCTGGTGCGCTTGACCCGTTTTGGATAATTTATGTAAAATCCAATTTAGCTCCGAATTGAATGATTTTTGATCCTGTGGAAAGCTCAATGTGTCTAGTTTATAATTATTTTATAATCATGTTATTTGGAGATCTATAGAAAAAAATGATAAATAAAACAATAAACTAATGTCAGTACCCGTATAAAATAAAATATGATATTTGGCCCAATTTTTCAAGACCAAAATTGCTTTAAACTGTCCTAAAATTAATAATGAGTAAAAATTAGATCAAATAGATTAAAATCTAAATTATTGGCCCAATGAAGCCCAATCAATGAAAATGCACTAATAATAGACAATTAAACACGATGCACCAATTAAGATAAGTATATAAAGATAAGAAAATGCGGGAAAATAATGACTCATCAATTATCAAAGAATATTACCTATATATGAAAAAACAATGGTTAGAAGTATCGTAATATACAAAACCCTTATGAGAGGGTCTATATCCCTTAAATACACTCTAAGAGAGTTTAAACCAATAACCATACAAGGAAGACGGTTGATAAACAAAACAATATTGGATAAAACTTTCACACAAATTTTTTTATGGAACAAACACTTGTAGAAGTAATGTATGGATCACATCAAGCAAGTGATGATTTGTGCATTCTACAATGCCATTTTATTCAAGAGTATTGGTACAAAAGCGTTGACGCATAATAACTTTTTATTTAAAATACTTTTCAAAGTCATGAGACATGTATTCATCACCATAGCCAAAGTAAAATGTTTTAATTTTAACTTGAATCTAGTTTTCAACATATGTCATAAAAAAATGTTAGAAAAAATAGTTGAGTTAAAGAGGTGGGTAAATTGAACTTAAAATATTTTTTTTTTTTTAAGATTTGTTAGTTTAAGATAGACAGTGAAGATTTATTTAATCAATTAATCAAAATTTGGAAGCAAGCATATAAAACCATATAAATAATTAATATGATAGTGAGTGAGAATAAGGAAAGAGAAAGAACACTAAAATTTAAACTAGTAGTTTACCAAGTAAAAAACACTATCAACTTCTCACCTAAAAACAACAGCAGCATAGGTATAGAAAGAACCCAGGTGAAAGTAGAATTGTAACAAGCTTGATCACCCAAACAAAACCAATATAACCTCCGAGAGTAAGTAAATGATTCGCAAAAGTTTTGATTCAAATTGTTTGTTAAATGTTTAAGAGAATAAGGAGTTATATACACTACTACAGAAAACACTTACTACGACAGCATCCAACGTCGGTTTTTATGAAGACCGACGTTGTACAAGACGCGGTGGCAAACTTGTAATTAAGAAACAATATTTAACGTCGGTTATAAAAAATCCGACGTAGTAACGGACAAATAACGTCGGTTAGATGACACACGACGTTAAATGTTTAAATTTAACGTCGGTTATGTATAATCGACGTTGAAATCCCAAAATCAACGTCGGTTCCATGATTTATCCGACGTCGAAAGCATTATCCACGTCGGGTTTTTTAATAACCGACGTTGAATGTCCTATGATACCTACTCCAAGGCGTGCAATTGTTCTTCTGCTTCTTCTTCGTGCCCACATACCTCCCTCCTTCAGTCCTCACTGTCGTGCACTGCTACCTCGGCTCATTGTGGTCTGCGCTCGCCTCACGCGTGCCTCGCTCTCGCGCTCTTCGCGCTCACTCGCCGCTCTTACGCGCGTACCCCGTTGTCGCGTGTGTGCTAGCCTCGTTTCCCTAAGGAAACCCTTCTCATCGTTTAGATTAAGTTGTATGGATGATTTACAACATGCATTTAACATAAATATGGATTATTTAGAGCATTTTCTGTGTATGAACATTAGAAAGATGATGGATGATTTTGTATGGTTTGATTTGATATAGGTTCGTTTAGGATTTTGGAAGTTTGTTTTCGGTTTCGAAGCGGTATATACTCTTTCATGTAGATGTACACGTTTTATTTTCCCAATCTTGATGTGGGAAATGAGATGTACACGTTTTTTTTTGTATTGTTTTGCTAAACCTTTTCTAATAAACCTTGAATATCTAGGCAAGCCTTTTTGTGTAGTTAGATGGATCGAACTTGGGTCAATGCAAGTCACATGTCAGAAGAGTATGAGAATGAAGTTGACTCCTTGTTGAAATTTGCCAAACAAAATGCTCCCAAAATGAATGGAAAAATATATTGCCCATGCGTTAATTGTGTAAATGGCAGAGTACAAGAGATGGACACAACGCGGGAACATCTTATTTGCGATGGGATGATGAAGAATTACACCATATGGACATGGAACGGTGAAGTGGTTGATATTCCAACAGTATCACAAACTATTGAGGATGATGTAACCTGCGAAGATCGAATAGAGGACATGCTTTGTGATGTGGGTCAAGAGAGCTTTCTTGAAGCACATGCATCTATATATGATACATTGAGGACCGATTCAGAGACACCTTTGTATCCCGGATGTACAACTTTCACACGGTTGTCATCTGTGTTAAGATTGGTCAATCTAAAAGCAAAATTTGGTTGGAGTGATACAAGTTTTAATGAATTACTCCAACTTTTGAAGGAGATGCTCCCAGACAATAACACCTTGCCGGACCGTATGTATGAAGCGAAGAAGATACTATGTCCGATGGGTTTAGAATATAGGAAGATACATGCTTGCCCTAATGATTGTGTGTTATACAGGAAATAATTCTCATCTTTAGACCAATGTCCAACATGTGGTGTCTCACGTTACAAAGCGAAGGATGGTGATGATTGTAGTCAGGAGAGTGGTAAAAAACGTCCTCCTGCAAAAGTTTTATGGTATCTTCCAATAATTCCAAGATTTAGGCGGTTGTACGCTCACGAAGATGCTAAAAATTTAATTTGGCATTCAAAGAGAAAAACATGTGATGGGAAAATGCGACATCCATCTGACTCTCCCCAATGGAAGAATTTTGACCGTCTATTTCCAAGTTTTGGTAGTGATGCAAGAAACCTTAGACTTGGATTAACAACAGATGGGATGAATCCTTTTGGAAATTTAAGTAGTAACCATAGTTCATGGCCCGTTTTATTGATGATTTACAATCTTCCACCATGGTTATGCATGAAGCGCAAATATGTCATGTTGTGTATGATGATTTCAGGTCCAAGACAGCCAGGAAATGACATAGATGTGTATTTGAGTCCTTTGATAGAAGACTTAACACTATTATGGGAGGAAGGAGTAGATGCATTTGATGGGTATCAGCAGCAGAAGTTCAAGTTGCATGCAATGTTATTTTGTACCATTAATGACTTCCCTGCCTATGGAAACTTGAGTGGGTATAGTGTGAAGGGGCATTATGCTTGTCCTATTTGTGAAGAAGAGACCAGTTATATACAATTGAAACATGGAAAGAAGACAGCTTTATAACAGTACGTGAAAATTTCTCCCGCATGACCATCCATACCGTAGACCGAAGAAAGCTTTTAATGGCATACAGGAGGATGAAATTGCCAGAGAACCATTGAATGGTTTAGAAGTTTACGATCGAGTGAAGAACATAAGCTTTACATTTGGAAAGACCCAAAAAAGGTCTTCTGACAAGAACATGTGGAAGAAGAGATCAATTTTCTTTGATCTTCCACATTGGAGCCATTTAGAAGTACGACATTGTATTGATGTTATGCATGTGGAGAAGAATGTATGTGATAGTCTCATTAGCACATTGTTAAACATTCAAGGAAAGTCAAAGGATGAGATCAAAGCACGTCAAGACCTTTGTGAGATGGGAATACGTCCTAAATTACATCCAAGGCCTGAAGGCAATAGAACATATCTACCACCAGCATGTCACACCTTGTCAAAGAAGGAGAAACGTAGTTTATGTCATTGTCTTGCAAGTATTAAAGTGCCACAAGGATACTCTTCAAATATTAAGAGTCTTGTATCCATGAAAGATCTGAAGTTAATTGGATTAAAGTCCCTTGATTGTCACGTTTTGATGCAACAGTTGTTACCCGTGGCTATACGTAACATATTGCCTAAGAATGTTAGACATGCCATTATGCGACTATGTTTTTTCTTCAATTCTATTTGTGCCAAGGTTATCGATGAAAAATCACTAGATGAGTTGGAAAATGAGGCTACGGTTGTGCTATGTCAATTGGAGATGTATTTTCCTCCATCATTCTTTGATATAATGATTCACTTAATAGTTCATGTTGTGAGGGAGATACGAATTTGTGGGCCTAGGTTTATTTGAGGTGGATGTACCCAATTGAGCGATACATGAAGATCTTCAAAGGGTATTCTAAAAATCCATACGGACCTGAAGCTTCAATAGTTGAGCGGTATATTGCGGAAGAAGCCATAGAATTTTGTTCGAGATTACTTGGCAAGAGTCGTACCTGTGGGTGTACCTAGAAATCGTCATGATGATAGGCTAAATGGTAAGGGAACTCGTGGTATTAGAATTCAAACAAAAGATCATGTAGAGTTGACCACCGCCCACTTATATATTTTGAACAATACAGAAGAAGTTATTCCTTACATAGATGCGCATAAAGCAATGTTAAAGGACCTAAACCCCAAAATGGGTGAAAGGTGGTTGATGAAAGAGCATAACAACAACTTTATCAATTGGTTTCAAAGCAAAATATTTTCAAGTGACAATGCCTCTGATACACTGAAATGGCTAGCACATGGGCCTAGATATAATGTTATAACTTGGCAAGGGTATGACATTAACAAATACTCATTCTATACGAAGGCACAAGATGACAAAAGTACAGTCCAGAATAGTGGAGTATCTATTGAGGTAACATCTATGCACTTTTCTAGTGCAAAGGACAAAAACCCCATCATGGCATCAATTAGTTACTTTGGAGTCATTGAGGAGATTTGGGAGGTCGACTATACTAAATTCAGAGTGCCTTTATTTAAATGTAAATGGGTTGATAGCAATATTGGTGTCCAAAGAGACCAAATGGGATTTACTTTGATTGATATAAACAAGATTGGTCATAAGGAAGAACCCTTCATAATGACATACCAGACAAAACAAGTGTTTTATGTCACTGATCCATCAAATGATAGGTGGTCAGTTGTCCTCAAAGGAAAAATGATTGATGTCACAAATGAGAATGGAGAAGAATTAGATGATTTTATTAACATTCAAAATTCACCACGGTTGCCTATTGCTATATCCCAATTGGAAGAGGACTTTGTTCATGCTACTCGCAATGACCATGATGAAGGCATATGGGAAAATATTAATACAATCTAAGTTATGTTTCTATTTGTTTATTTTTTTAACATGTAATTGAGGAGACTTTGCATGTGTATTGATATAATTCTATGTTTTTTTCATTACAGGTAAATGGCATGTCCTTCACCATCTCCTCCACCATCTCCACCATCTCCACGACCATCTCCTCAGGCATCTGGAAAGACATTTTCCAGTAAGAGGAGTCGACAATCTACACGGTTGAAAGACTTGACCGTTAGACACATATCTCGGCCAGAAGTTATCTCAGTGTTCTGTTGATCCTAGGACCGACAAGGTGTCAAGTCCCTTTAGTACCCAATTTAGTAGCTACTTGGGTACACTAGCTAGAGAGAAGGTATTTATTCTATTTCAAAGTTAATTTCATTTCAAATATATTGTTGATACTTATGTTGTTTATGTTGTGTAGATATCTATTCTCCATCCTACTTGGGATCATGTGGAGGAAACCGTGAAGAACTTGTTATGGCAAGATCTTCTTGTAAGTATGTGTATTTAGTTGTTTATATTGTTTATACATTATTATCAATTGGTTAACTAAAACTTGTTTGCTACTCGTAGGAACACTTTGATATAGTCAATTTCGAGGATGTGAGGAGGAAGATAATGACGCCCATAGCAAAAATGTGGAGACAGTTCAAGTCCACATTGATCACTAAATGGGTGTATGCCGAGGACAAAGTTAGGAAGGGATTAACCCCTTGCCAAAGATATGACATAGATGAGGACACTTGGAAGAAGTTTGTACATAGTAGGACTGGTTCAGAGTGGGAGGTAATGTTAATTGATTAATTGACTTGAACATTTTATAATGAGTTGTGTATCTAATATTGTGTTCAATTATGTTGCAGGAAAGAAGACAAAAAGCAAAAGACATTCAGAGCAAGAATGTCGCCCCCCACCTTCTGTCTCGTGGTGGGTACGACCTATTGACAAAGAAGATGATGGAGGAGAAGATGAGACTTCGACAGTCGGAGTTAGCCTCTTCTGGTTTAAGCGAAGAGCAGATTCCTCCACCATCTCCTCCAAAACGTCACCAGAAGTGGAAGAGGGCTCGTACAAAGCCTTCTGGTGACATGACATCGCAGGAAGCCCGAGAAATTGCTGCTCGAATTGTAAGTAAAAGAAGTTAATTTACTTTGAATTAGTTATATGTAACTTGTTCATTAATAAAATTAACTTTTATAATGTAGGATGCCTTGGAGGAGCAAGTGTACACAGGGAACTTTCATCCCTTCTCGGTCGTCAGGATATCTTGACCATCGCTATTGGACGACCGTAACATCCAGGTCGTGTTCGAGCTGTTGGCCAAGGTGTGGGTGTCCGACAGTATTTTGGACCACCATCACAGGATATCCGCACCTCCACATCCTCGAGCCAAGAAGATATTGCCGCCTTGGAGATGACTCTCACGGAGAAATTGACACCGCCCATCGGGGCAAAATTGGAGGAAGAGTTGACTCTCGCCATCAGCGCACGACTTGAGGAGACCATCACCGCACGTGTGCAGGAGCAGCCTCTGCGTATGACCTCCATGGGTACTTCATTTGCCGATGCTCATCCTCCATCAGTGCATTTTCAACCACAAATTGGTACTTGACTTATGTTTCTAAAATCTTAGTCCTTATTGGAATTTACTCGTATTTGTAGGTCCAAGAGTTAGCACAAAAGGCAGTTGTGCTAAAGCCACTATCGAGGTCACACCTGAGGTGGCATCTATTCATCCCGAATCCACAAAGGATGATCGATATGGCTTGTGGGTCGAGGTAGATGAAGGTCTAAGGCTAGTGGCCCATGGATCAGCTTCATGAAGGGGCTTCAACCATCCACAATGTGCCTTTGGATCCTAACTTGGTCAAAGTAGTGGTTGAAAAGGTGGTTGACGCCGCGGCTAGTGTCCCTATCCCCACCGAAGAGGTGCAGACAGTGGGCCAAGCCCTTCGGACCTTCATTACTTGGCCCCGACATTTAGTTAGGTCAATAATGGCAAATGTATGTATATGTATGGTTATAATACATCTAACACATAAATAAATTGATTTATTGGTTATGATTATATTTTATAAAATATGTAGGATGTTCAAGCAGCCAAAAGACTTGGGTAAAGCTATTGCCACTCCTTCCGCATCTAAGGAGAAGACACCAGTTGTGGAGACTTCTCCAAATCCAATTTTTGATCTCTTGTCTCTTTCCCCACAATTGTATCTCGTAGTCATTCCAAGTTCCATGGGATTGTACATTATTTGGGATGGATTCTAGCAATATCCCCCTATACATTTCCCACACCGATGCCCTGGAGATTGGGATGGGCAATCAATGTCTAAATATAGTTGTTTTACAATTTTGGACATTGTAAGTTCATATCTTTCATGACTCTTTTCATTTTAGTAAATATATAAGCTATAAGTTCACTTAAATTGGCATATTTTAGGATGATGCACGAAATGATAGTGGAGCAGGGCATTGGTCATGTGTATGGATTCTTCGAGCCTCAATCCATACAAAAGTCTCGGGAATAAGCGTGATCAAATTCTCGCTACATGCGTAATTGGATCACCGATTCTAAAAGAGATATTTATCTTGGAGCATACCATCATTCGTAAGTTATCCCAGACCTCTTCCTGGTTTTACACAAGTTTTTTTAATAGATTATAATCATGTGTATATACGTAAACCACTGGCAGCCTATTAGTTATTTGTCCAAAGCAAAATCTTGTGTGTTGGTTCTCGCTCATCGGGAAGGAAACCTGACATGGAGCTAAAAAATATTGTAAACGAGTAAGTATTTCTTATATTATGTCTAAACATCTTGATTATTCTATTTCTAACCCCCTTCTTTTCAATATATAGTGCTCTAAAGGTTTGTAGTACATTAGGTGGAAAACACACAAGTAAAAGCACAACTCCAAATTGGAATTTTATCAAAGTAAGTAGCCTTTATATATATTATACTATCTATTAATTTATGTTCAAATTTAATAGTTATTTTTAACATATTTAGTCATTTTTAGTGTAACAAACAAAATGGAGGATACGAAATGCGGCTACTATGTAATGTATTGGATATGACTCATCATTTTTGGTAGCATTCAGGATAGTTGGAATGAGGTAAGTTGACATTTGCTATTATATTCAATTCCTTTATTTTTATTGCTTAGGGTTTACCATTATATTATTGTGAACTTCTTACGTGCATTTAAAGATATAGAACCTTTGCCTATGGATACTATAGTACATGGTTAGAAACAAATGGGCGTAAAAATTTGTACAAGTAGTTAGGAATAGGATTGATTGATAATTTTTTGTGTATTTTGTACATAATTTGGCTGATTTTGACATATATATCTATCATTTTATATATTAGTGATTAGTTGAAATAAATATACTGTCTGGAATGAGATTACAAGCAGGTCGTGTACTCGTTAGTGGCACTAAAACAGACTCTACATTTTAAAAAAAAGGATATTCTACGTCTGTTATTGCATTAACCGACGTTGTAACGCTCTGGCCGCTTGAGCGATACAGAGGTCGCTGAGCGATACGTAACCCGAGAGTCCCCTTTGTTTGAAGGCTTCTTCGCTCAAGCGAGCACACCGGCCGCTTGAGCGAGAAAGGACTTTCAACGTCTGTTAGTTCAATAACCGACGTAGAATTTACTAATTTCTACGACTGACATTTGGTTAACCGACGTAGATATATATCACTTTCAACGTCGGGTATTCTCGAACCGACGTAGAATCATTCGACATTCAACGACGCCTGAATCAACGACGTCATTGGAACCGACGTTGAATGCCTTCCACACCCGACGTTGAATGATCATTCTGTAGTAGTGATAGTGTGAGTTACTCACAATTTTAACTGATTAAAACTCTAACTCAATATGTTAATTTCACTTAAATATGAATCAATCAATTAATTCACATTTCTCATCAATTTAAACATAATGCCCAAACTGCTCATTAAAAAACATGAAAAATGTTTATAACAGATTAAAAAAATTTAATAGACTAAAACATAGACACTAAAAAATCCTGTTCATGGATAATGATATTTTTAACAAATTAAAATAATAGTTAATAAATTAAAACAACTTCAAAAGTTACTTCTTAAGACCTATACTATTTTAATATATTAAAATTTCTTTTAACATATATTAAAGTAGGAGACTCTAATTATCTAAAATACAATAATAAATATATATATATATATATATATATATATATATATATATATATATATATTTTAACTTAATTATCTTTTATCTCATCAGAATCTAAAATTTATTATTTAATTTTACTAAAAAAGAAAAACCCTATAATAATAAATGGATGAAGACATGCGTGTACAAAATCTACAGACATCGTAACATATCATATTTACGGACATCCACTTAATCTTTTTGTTATTATTTTACATGTATTTAATATTTTTTCTTTCAATTTTATAATTAATTTTTCACAAATAATTTTTCCATGTATAATCTTTTTCGTCGTGGGTCCTCTTCCCTCCCTCACCTTCACATGGTCCCCTCCCATAATAAGTAGTTCAATTTATGTTTCAGACTTTGTTTCTGAGGGAAATAGATGGTACGTGGAGTTTGTTTAATCGCACATTTCAACCGCTAATATCCACTTTCATAAAGATAAAAAAACATATTTGTCACTTTGTAGTATATTAATGAGTCTCACACGATGGAAGATTAGACCGCAAAGAAAGTTTCAAAACCAACAGTGCGAATGGAATTAACCTTCTTTCTATCTGAACTTGATAGAAAAATAGGGATGACTATTAAATCCGTAGATGTGGGGATCGATCCGTTCCTGTCTTGAGTTTGACGGAGAAAATCTGAGTTGACCAGGGACGGGGTGAGTTTGGGTTTTTCCCGCTTTAAAAAATCGGGGGCGGGGCGAGATGGGTAATGCAATCCCCACCCCGACCTCGTCTTTGCCTCCGACTTTATATTTAAATTTAAAATTTAAAATATTAATACTTTAAATGTATTTTCTTTTCTTTTTCTATTACATATAATGTTATTTTTTTAATATTTTAGCAATTTTTATTTTCTTCTACCCACTTTTAATTTTTTTGTCTTTCTTAATCTTTTATATCAATTAATTTATTACATTATTCTCTCATACCTTTCTGTTTTTTACATTTCCTTAATTTCTTCTAGGGATGACAATTAAACTCGTCCCCGTGGGGATCGACCCGTCCTCGCCCGAGTTTAATCTGGGAAAACCCAAGTTAACCGGGGCGGGCGGCGGTTTTCCCGCTTAAAAGTCGGGACTGGGCTGGGATGGGTAATGAAATCCTCACCCCGACCCCGCCCCGTCCCCGCCTCGACTTTATATTTAAATTTAAATTTTAAAATATTAATATTTTAAAAGTATTTTCTTTTCTTTTTCTATTACATATAAGGTCATTTATTTATATTTTACCAATTTTTATTTTTCTTCTACCTATTTTTTAATTTTTTTGTCTTTTTTAATCTTTTATATCAATTAATTTATTATATTATTCTCTCTTATATCTTATAGTTTTTCATATTTTCTTAATCTCTCTCATCAATTTGTTTTTTTTTCAATCTTTTCAATCAATTTGATGAACACAGCTTAATTTTTTATTCTTTATCTTTTTCTAAATATTTTACATAAATCTTAATAATAACTAATATTATTTTATTTATAATTTATATTTATTAGGTTTCATTATGTCATTTGTTTATTTTATTATTCTTATTTATCATATATCAAATTTTATCTTAATAAAATAATTGTATTTTAAAGGATTAAAGGAATTGATAATTTAAACTTTTATTACTTTGAATTAATTGAATAATAATTAACTTATTAAATATTTCATTATAAACTATATATTTCATATTTTTAAATTACAACTTAAAAATGAATTAACTTATATATATAATCAAATGTTTGAATACAGTATTATAATAATAATGATAATGTTATAAGTATTCAAATATTTGAATACAGTATTATATTAATAATAATAATAATGTTATAAATAAAAAATGATTAAATATTTCTTTTACATATATATTTTAATATAAATATAATAAATTAAAATGTATATTTAATTAATAATTATTATAAAGTATAAATATTCATTTATATATAAAAAATAGATAGTAAAATTAATTTATTATAAATGTAATTATCTTTTTAAAAATAATATAGATCGGGGACGTGGCGGGACTGGGATGGAGACTTAATTTCTAACCCCGTGGGATCGGGACTGGGACAGTGGACGAGGATGATTAAAAAGTCGGGCGGGGATCGGGAGGCAAAACCCGCCCGCCCCTCGCTCCGCCCGTTGTCATACCTAATTTCTTCCATCAATTTATTTATTTTTTTAATCTTTTCAATCAATTTGATGAACACAAATTAAATTTTTTTCTTCTTTATCTTTTTCTAAATATTTTACATAAATCCTAGTAGTAACTAATATTATTTTATTTATAATTTATATTTATTAGGTTTAATTATGTCATATTTTTTTATCTTATTTATCATATATCAAATTTTATCTTAATAAAATAATTGTATTTTAAAGGATTAAAAGAAATTGATAATTTAAACTTTTATTACTTCAAAATAAGTAAATAAGAATTAACTTATTAAATATTTTCTTATAAACTATATATATTTCATATTTTTAAATAATAACTTAAAAATGAATTAACTTATATATATAATTAAATGTTTGAATACAATATTATAATAATAATATTATAAATATTCAAATATTTGAATAATATAATAATAATAATAATATAATAATAATAATAATAATAATATAATAATAATAATAATGTTATAAATATTCTCTTTATATATATAAAATAATTAAATATTTTTTTACATATATATTTTAATATAAATATATTAAATTAAAATGTATATTTAATTAATAATAATTATAAATTATAAATATTTATTTATATATATAAAATACATAATAAAATTAATTTATTATAAATGTAATTATCATTTTAAAAATAATATAGATTGGAGACTGGACGGAGAAATCGAAATTCAACGGAAACAAAAATAAAGATTTAATTTTTAACCCCACAAAAAATTAGAAACAGAGACAAGGATAATTAAGAAAGTGAGGAGCGGGGTCGAGGAGGCAAAACCCGACCCCGCGCCAGCCCCATGCCTAAGAAAAAGGCACCTGCTCAGATAAGTCGGCGCATCTTAATGGGAGTAATTGTGCGCAACTACCAGATTAGACCTAATTATGATGAGTGGTTCCTAATATAATAAAAGCAACGTAACATTTATTCGAGGGTTGCCCATCCTCAATAAGTGATTTGTTCGATTAACCTAACATGTCACATGCATTTATTTAAAATTTAAAAACGGGTCAAATTTACCTGAATTTCTTCAATCTCTTTTATATTATATTCTTTTTTATTACTTTTTTAAAATTAAACCAAAATAAAAATAAAATTATCTTAAAATAAATTATACTTCAAATGATAATACATTCTTAAATTCATTTTGAATAATAATATGATTTTATCTATGTGTAATATATATATATATATATATATATATATATATTTAAATACATTTTCAATTATTTTAAATTGAGATAATCATTTTAAAAATTATAAATAATTTATTTAAATAATTATATAATATTTATTTTTAGATAAATATGATAGAATTTAATGTTTTTAGTAAATAATTTATTTTTATATTTAATAAACTATTACATGATCACAATGAACAAAGAAAGAGAAAAAATTGCAATAAAGGAGAAGAGAAAAAAAGGAGAAAAAAAAATAGAAACACAAAAGATGAAATGAACAAAATTAGTGAAATTAAAAATTTTAATGAGACATACGATGATTCTATGAATAATCATTGTTATATGTGACATATGATGATGATTCTTCTATAATCGTTGTCGTATGTGACATATAACAAAAAGTATAAAAGAACCATCGTTAAAAGGTTAAACATACAATAATAGTTATAAATATAATCGTCGTTATGTACATATAACGATGGTTCATTTAAAATTGTCGTATGTCACATATGACGACAATTCTATTTATAATCATTATCGTATGTTACATATGACATCAGTTAGAAATAAACTGTCGATAAAAAATAAAAAATAAATTTAAAATTTTCATCGTGTCTTTTTCAACAACGGCTCACCTATAACTATTATTAAAGGATGTCGCCTTTTGTGTATTTTGTACTAGTGAATGTCAAATAGTGACAAAAATGAGTGATTGGAAATTTTAGTCACTATTAGTGATTAAATTAGTAACTAAATTATTATTTTTTAATTTAGTAACTAAATTTTTGATAAAAAATCAATTACTATTTCGATGACTATATTATTTAATTAATTAATTTAATAAATATAAAAATAATATTTCATCAATTTTTACCATCCCAAGTTTTCTTCTGCAAACCTAAGCTAAATCATATTGTACCCAACTTACACCACTGTTATCCAACTTACACATTATTGTCAGAAGAATTTGAAACCTAGACCAGTCCAACACTCTTATCCACGTCAAATGAGTCGTTGCTTTTGGATCCAAAACCTTATTAACTTCATTTAACCTACCACACAAACCTACAATCTCGAACTTCATCCCCCTAACCTTGAGAAACATGAACCACAAACACAACTCCAACAACTTCGGACTCCAGCCCAAACCCATGTGACCTTGAACCCTAACCTCAACCCCAACATGACGAACACCTAACCCCATGTTAAACTTTAGATAAATGATGAAATAAACTTCACCAAATTTGCATTGAATAAGTAATATTGAAAATATTGTGGAACAACCTACAAGTGATCAATCTATTCTACAACCTTCTTCCAAAATTGAAGATTGAACATGAAAAAATTGGTATTGATACTTTGATATGTGATCTTGAAAAACGTCCACAAATTTGGAATTATTTTATAAATTAACAAAATAAAATTCGTAGAGTATATATGCAGTTTGAACCTTACCAGTTTTCTATGGATGAGTATCCACTTTCGGGTTTAGACAATTATCCTCGTCGATTTAAGCTAATTGGTTCAAAAAATTTATTGGTTAGAGTATTCACCACAAGTAGATGTTGCATTTTGTCTTTCATGCTATTAAATTTTTAGGAAATCTACTCCATTCACTATGGGAGGATTTAGAAACTGAAAAAAAAAGCGAAAAATGAAAGAGATTGTACATTTTTATCTTATATTGGAAAATCTACTAATTCTCCTTATAATATTGTTGTTAAATGTGACAAAGACTTAAGGAATCAATCATGTCATATTGACAAAGTGTTATATAAGCAGACTTCACAACAAGTTTTAACCAATCAATTATGTCTTAAAGTTTTTATTGATGCTATTAATGTTGGGAATCCAAGTGTGAGTCTAAATCTCACATTTGAGTAAAAATGAGAAAGTTGAACAATATATAAGAAAGTATGACCCATAACTCAATGTCTTAAAGTTTTGGGTTGAGAGTGGTGTCAATCTCTTATGTGAGTTGGACTCATGTCTCATCGGTGTTGTTTCTCTCCTGTAAATCCCTCTCGAAAGACCAAACAGTGGTATCAAAACTGATGGTTTGTGTTGAAAGTTTTCCTAACAATGGGTCAGGTAAGCGTGTCATGTTATGATGAACGGTGATGCATAGAGGGATACTAGTGTGCTCGAGGAGGATGTACCAATATGGAGAATTTTTCACTTGAGGTGATAGGGACATGACTATGAGCAAGGACAAGGATTCATTTGAAGGACTTGGATAACCTATGACAAGGGTTAGAGTAAGGGAAGCAAAGGAAGCTCTTCAACAAGTGTAGTCCATATTATTTGAATATAAGCCCACATTTCAAGGAGAAAAGACTAAAGTTGTGAATTGCCTCATGACCCAAATGGAGGAGGACTAATGTGTCACTTTGCTTTAGTCTTTAACCTTGTTTAAATAATGGTTCAATCATTTGTAAAATTGGCTGACCAAATTATGTTTTGAGTTAATTAATTAATGAACTTTAGTTTGATTTTGTTTCAAATTATAATAAAGGCCTAATTGGAAACTTAGGCATCAGTCTTTGGGAGACCAAGATGGTGCATAGCTGATTGCTTTTGAGTGACTTTTGGTTGCGACAATTTCAATTATAATCAATCATTAAGTAGTTTTCAATTCCTAAGTTAATGGATTATTATTAGCATTTATTTTACAATCAACCATTAAGTAGTTTTCAATTCTTATGTTAATGGATCATTATTGGCATTTATTTTTCTTTATTGAATCTTGGTAACTTTGATGACAAAGCTTTTATATAAGCTGAACCATTTTTATCAAGAATACAAGTTACGTTTTATTTAGAAATACTAGAGTTTAACTCTTTTATCGTATCGAGAGTGATTCTCCTAAGTTCTTAAATGATTCAAGAACCCTTGGTTGTATCAAAGGACTTTCACATCCTTTGTGAGTTACCTCCATTGGGAATAGTGATTCTTTCCTTCAACCTTTTACATTCACTTCTTATTCTTTCTTAATCAGAACCCATAAATTCAATTTTGTCCAAATTTATTTCGTGGTTATAACTTTTATTTTACTCGTCCAAATTGAGTGTTTTTTTAGCATAAATTGAAATTCAAAACAAGAACTTTAATCTTGTTTTTGAATAATCTTAATCAGAGTTTTATAGCTCGAGATATCAACGTTTCTAAAATTTTGTCTAACCCTGAAATTTTCATCACTTTCTCATTAATTTCCTACAAGGTTCTAATCCTAAAGATCTTAAGTCAGCCCTTGAGCAAATGGGTTCATATCATTTGAGTATCAATTTGGGTTCTGATACCAAATGATATGAACCTCGTTTGCACAAGGACTGATACCTAAGTTTCCAATTTGGCCCTTATTATAACTTAAAACAAAATTAAACTAAAGTCCATTAATTGATTAACCCAAAACATAATTTGATCAGCGAATTTTACAAAGGATTGGACCATTATTTAAACAAAGTTAAAGATTGAAGCAAAGTGACGCATGAGTCATCCTCTATTTGGGTCATGATACAATTCACAACTTTAGTCTTTTCTCCTTAAAATGTGGGCTTGTATTCAAATAATATGGACAATACTTGTTAAAGAGCTTCCTTTGCTTCCCTTGTTCTAGCCCTTGTCATAAGTCCTCCAAGTCTTTCAAGTGGATCATTACATTTTCTCATGGTCATGTCCCCATCATGAAGGGGAGATTGTTGAGAAATCCAAGTATGAGTCTAAGTCTCACATTAAGGAAGAATGAGAAAGTTGAGCAATATATAAGGAAGTATGACCAATAACCCAATGCCTTAAAGTTTTTGGTTAAGAGTGATATCGATCCCTTATGTAAGTTGAGCTCATGTTTCATTGATGTTGTCTTTCCCCAGTAAATCCCTCCTCGAAAGACCCAACAATTAAGTGGTTAACATTTCAATCTTGTGCTTTTAGAGGTCATGATGAAAGTTTGGAATCAAAGAATTAAGGCAACTTTCTTGCATTGTTGAAACTTTCACTACTACAAAAGAGTTTTTTACGTCACCCAATTCTCGTCGCATCCAAAAATATTCAACGTAAATAAAATATGGTGATAATTTTGTAAATAAGAGGCAAAATTTTTACGTCGCACACTACTATATGCGACGTAAAACCCTTCTTTTACGTCGCACCTTGGTTGATGTGACATAAAAGAAGGTTTTTACGTCGCATACAGTAGTGTGTGACGTAAAAAGTGGATCAGTTTTTACGTTGCACACTACTGTATGCAACGTAAAAGCCTTCTTTTACGTCACACCAACCCAGGTGCGACGTAAAAGAAGGCTTTTACGTCGTGTACAGTAGTGTGCGACGTAAAAACTAATTTTTATTCTGCTCTGCGACCACTCTCTCGTCTCGCGCAACAAGAATTTTTGAGAATGAAGACGATAATGATGACGAACACTACCATTTTCACACCATCACTAGTGCAAAAATGACATTTTACATCACCCAATTGTCGTCGCATGTCAAAATATTCGACGTAAATAAAACGCGGTGGTAATTTTGTAAATAAGAGGTGAAACTTTTACATCGCATATTGTAGGAGGTGACGTTAAAAATCTCTTTTACGTCGCACCTGGTACAACGCGACGTAAAAGAGAGCTTTTTAAGTCGTGTGGGGTGTGCGCGACATAAAAAGTGATACTTTTTACGTCACGTAGGGGGTGTGCGACGTAAAAAGTATCATTTTTTACGTCACATGAGGGGTGCGCGACGTAAAAAGTGATACTTTTTACGTCACGTGGGGGGTGCGCGACGTAAAAAATATCACTTTTTACGTCACATGGGGGTGCATGATGTAAAAAATGATACTTTTTACGTCACATGGGGGGTGCACGACGTGAAAAGCACTTTTTACGTCGCGCACCCCCAATGTGACGTAAAAAGTATCACTTTTTACGTCGCGCACCCCCCCACGCGACGTAAAAGAGGCTTTTTACATCACGTACTAGGGTGTGCGACGTAAAAAGTTCTTTTTATTCTCTTCATTACCCACTCCCGCATCTCGCACCGCAAGGGTTTTTTAGAACGACAATGAGAACGACGACGATAGCTACCTTTCCACACCATTTTCGATCATTTTGGCAGTGAAGAACATCAACATTGTGTCTCATTTTACGAATTTGACATTTCTTCCCGATTGGATTCGAGTTTGAAATCGTTTTTGTGTTTACTCGAGGTTAGTGTTCTATGTCTCCTGATATATGTTCAAATTGAATCCGTGATTGTTTTTGGGGATCTCAATCACGTCATTGTATGAATGTCTCCATTGGATTGTTATTGGAATGTCATTATTTTGTTTGAGTGCATTTTCGGTTTACACACTCTATATACGTGCTTTATTGTTTGTATATTAATTTATTTTTAAATATAAATTTTGAATCTCTAGGAGTGACGAAACTTTATAACATAATATGAATCGAAGTTTGATGAATGCACGTCGTATTAGTGAAGAGTACGAAAAGGGAGTTGATGAAATTTTGAAATTTGCTAGTGAAAATGGAAAAGGTATTGAATAATATATGGCTTTTTTCATTTAGAATCGTGTCTATAACTAATGTTCTAAGTGGAAAACCCAGAACAAAGACTTTGCAGTTCATTTATCCTAAGGTTAGAAACTTATTATAATAAGTGAATACCATAATTATTGTTTGTATTTAAATTTTGAAAATAACATTATATTTTATTTATCATTTCGAGTGTAATAAGCAAACAGACTCATTTGAATGTGGTTACTATGTTATGTATTGGATGAGAACCATAGTTTGTGCGGGTATAACTGATTCTTGGACGGAGGTAATTGCTTTCAGCATTAGTTAAGTTTATTTAACTTTATGTGTGTTGCATGTTTACAAGAGTCAAATTAATGTTTCAGGTATTTCAAGATCCATCTCCATTGCCAGAATATGATATCACACAAATTAGAGAATAATGGGCAAGGTTTTTCGTTCAACAATTCTAGTACATAATTTTTTAAGTTCTTGTTCATATTATATTGTGTGTATTATGTAGTTTAGGTAGCTTAGTTTGTATTAACTTTTAGTTTGTAATAGATTTTTTAGTTTGTATGTTTGTATTATATTGTTTTATTATGTAGTTTGAATTATATAATATTATATTTTTAATTTACTAGCTAAAGAAAATTGAACCTCTGGACTGTCTGGTTGTAATATATATTTGCAGGTTTTAGTTGTAAAACAGAATCAACTCAATTTAAAAAAAAATAATAGCAAATTTATGTCGCGTATTGGTATATGCAACGTAAAATTACGTCGCATATACCATATGCGATGTAAATTTGCTTTTTTTTTTTTAATTTTCAAAGTTTTTATGTCTATTTAGTGGTATATGCAACGCAAAATTACGTCGGGTCTTGATAACTGACGTAAATTTACGTCGGGCTAAAGGGTTCGACGTAAATTTACGTCTCCCGTTTTAACGTCAGTCTTAAATACGACGTAAAAAACCCTAAATACCTGACGTAAAAGCCCCTTTTTGCACTAGTGCATTTTCGATAATTTTAACTGTGAAAAACATCAACATTGTGTCTCATTTTCCGAATTTGACATTTCTCCCTGATTAAATTTGAGTTTTAAATCATTTTCGTGTATACTCGAGATTAGTATGTCTCCTGTTATATGTTCAAATTGAATCTCTGATTTTTTTAGGGATCTTAATCACATTATTGCATGAATGTCTCCACTGGATTGTTATTGGAATGTCATTATCTGTTTATTTGCTTGAGCATTTTCGATTTACACACTCCATTTACGTGTTAATCACTTTCTCCGTTATAGCTTCATCACGCGCTGCCACTTAAGACTCATCTGATGTCTCCTAACGCTAACGCTAACATAGGATCTTTTCCAAACAAAACAAAATAGGTTGTTTCTGCCAAAAAATTGTTTGATGTTTCGGAGGATGGGATGTTCTTGGACTGAGGTCACAAAGGAGAACCTTACATAACTCGAGAATCCCTGTCAATCAGATAGATCTTTCTTCAGAACATCTTATCTAAGCGTCTAGTGTCATGGTTTGATCAATCTATCAAATTCAAAGAACAAGGGAGAACCTTGTTTTCCCCTTTCTAATTGTGGGTGTATCAGGGACTTCCGGGGAATCAAGCTCATTAAAACCTTACCCTCGGTGGGACAATGACTTAAATTGTCCTCTAGCGGCTGAGCCGGAGCCTGCCTCCTCCACATCGGACCACCCGAAGGAGGTAGTGGATCAAGCTCTCTCGGAAGCGGAGGATAGGATTATGTATAATTTTTTTTTAAATATAAATTTTGAATCTATAGGAGTGGCGAAAATTTATAACATAAGTAGATATGAATCAAAGTTGGATGAATGCACGTCGTATTAGTGAAAAGTACGAAAAAGGAGTTAAGGAATTTTTGAAATTTGCTAGTGAAAATAGAAAACCTATGAAAGAGATATATTATTGTCCATGTGTTCGTTGTTTGAATCAAATTCGTCATAAATTTGAGGATATATGTGATCACTTGTTTGTTTATGGTATTATTAAGAGTTATACAATATGGACATGGCATGGAGAAATATTAGACATCTCAACTATGTCAACTACAAAAAATTTTGAAGAAGGGATGGATGATAATATAGAGGATATGATACGTGATATTGGTGAAGAAAATTTTATGAAAACACATCTATATGATTCTTTGAAATCTGATTTTGAGCAACAATTGTACATAGGATGTAGTTTTACAAGATTATCAACAACTTTAAATTGTTTAGTTTAAAAGCAAGAAATGGATGGACAGATAAAAGTTTCACCGAATTATTGGAGTTGTTGAAGGAGATGCTTCCCGAAGATAATACATTACCTATTTGTAACTATGAGACAAAGAATATATTATGTCCAATGAGTTTAGAGTACAAGAAGATACTTGCATGTCCTAATGATTATATATTGTACAGAAATGATTTTGCTACATTAAAGGTGTATCCGAAATGTGGTTTCTCGATGTTCAAAAACAAAGTTAAGGGAAATAGTGGTGAGGAAGAACTAGATGGTCCCATGCTAAGGTGTTATGATATTTGTCAATAATACATATGTTTAAAAGATTATTTGCCATAAGTAATTTTCATTTATGTTTCTAAGATTATAATAATTATATTCAACTTATAAGTCATTATTTTAGGTACATTGACAAATTGAGTATGGAACAAGAAAAATCTGAAGTATATGGATTTATTGAGCCTCAATCCACACAAAAATCTGGAAATACAAAGGTTGAAATCTAACAATATATGCAAATATGGATGAGTGACTCACAAAGACATATATATTTTGCTTCATACATTGAAGGGTTAATATTTTAATTTGTATTTTTGTCATCATGTTAATTTGTATTTTTATAACTAATTTTTATGTCATATAATGTAGGTTCCATTGGTAGTTAATTGTAATCATATCCCGAGATTACACTCGTGGTGTGATTTTGTTCATTGCACCTGGAAACCGAGTCAAAAAAAAAAACTTATTAGAAAGATAACTTTATCTTTTATTCATTAATTATGTTTTTAAAGTGTACATGTATATTAATTAATATATGACTTATGAATGAATAATTTATAATTTTAATAATTTTATATAATATATTTATTTTTATATTAATTTTTTTATATATTGAACCACGTTTAAAATTCATTTCCTACTCCTAATAGTTTCCCGTATATCTCCGTCCTTCCGCTTCCCTTGCTGATGCGCACATGTAATTCATTCAACAACCTTATTTAATATAATAATAAATAATAATATTACATTCTACCGACAACTAAAGTATAATATAATAATAGGTAGCAACTAAAATATAATATAATAATAAATAATAATATTATATTACAATGTATAGTTAATATTTTGTTATATTTTTTTTAAATAAAAAACAATAATAATAATAAAATTAATAAGAACAATATAATAATATATTTATCAATATTTTATTATTTATAAATAATAATAAATTTTTATACATAATTTTAAATAATAAAAATAAAAATATTAACAAAAAAGTTAACAAATTTATAAAAAAAAGATCGAACAACTACATATTATAATAACTAATTCACTCAACTACCAAACTCTGTATAATAATAGTACATAATAACATGATATCTCGTACATTAAATCAACAACCAAAATATAGTATAATAATAAATAATAATATTATATTAATATGATTGCTATTTAATTATAAAATAAAAATATTTTTTAAAAGAAAAATAATAATAATATAAAAAATAAAAAAATAATTAGTAAGTAAAATAATAAGTTATTTGTCAAGTTTTTTATTATATTTATTATTTATAAAAAATAATAAATTATTATATATAATTTTAAATAAAAAATAAAGGTATTAACAAAAAAAATAACAAGTTTATAAAAGAAAAATTATCAGAATCTATAGTTTCTCGATGTATGTCAATCCCTTTTTTGAATAAATGATGTTTCAAATCAAAGTATATTCTTAAATTTATTTTGAATAATAATCTAATCTATATCTAAATAAAATATAATTTTTAAATAAAATAAATATTTAAAAACATTTTTAATTATATTAAACTGAGATAATCATTTTAAAAATTATAAATAATTTATTTAATTAATTTATATAATATTAATTTTTATATAACTATGATAGAAATTAATGTTTTTAATAAATAATTTACTTTTATATTTAATGAACTATTACATGATGTACACATTCAGTATTTCTTATATTATAAAAAATAAAAATTATCAGTAAATAAATTCTATAATAATTAACATTAATTACTAATGTAACTAAATAATATTAGAATTTTTTTAATAACTAGATTTATCACAAAAATAATATTATTTAATTAAATAAATAAATTATTCATAATTTTTGAAATGTTTATTTAGGTTTAAGAAAAATAAAATATGTTCAATGATTTATTTATTTAAAATATGTATTTTATTTTTATTTAGGTTAAATTATATTATAATTTAAAATAATTTTTTGAATATATTTTAGAATATTTTTTTTTAATTTATGAGTAAATTCTATTATGGATTTTTTTATTGAACAGTGATAGTTGATAATTGCAACATCAAATGTAGAAAAAAATAATAATAAATAATATTATTATATTAAAAACCCGTTATGGTTTGAATGTATAAGACACCTCTGGTGAACCAGTTCCCTCATACTCATTAGTCCACTTCTATAACCTTTCACCCAGCACTAGCCTAAGGCAAACCAACATGTCAGTAACCTTGGAAGCCTCTTACTTGGTGAAGCCTATGGAGCCAACACAGAGAGGACGTGTACCCTTATCTGAATGGGATCAAACAGGAACCATAAATCACGTTTCCATAATATACTTTTATGGTCCCTCCAAACACTTTGATCTCTCCCCAAACTATACCAATATTGCTTCCACCTTGAAGGACTCATTAAGCCGAGTCCTGGTACCGTTTTATCCTCTAGCTGGTCGTTTGCACTGGATAAAAAATGGTCGTTTAGAGCTTGATTGCAATGCCATGGGTGCTCAGTTCGTTGAAGCTCAGTCCTCGTTAAGATTGGAAGATCTAGGTGACTCTTCATCCTCTTCGGGGTACCACTCCCTTGTTCCAAGTGTAGACTACACTCTCCCATTTCACGAGTTGCCCTTGGTTCTGGTTCAGTTAACCAAGTTCAAGTGTGGTGGCATTAGCATTAGCATAGCAATTTCTCATGCACTTGCTGATGGAACAAGTGCATTGCACTTCACTTCTGAATGGGCGAGGCTTTCACGCGGCGAGCCTCTGCAAACGGTACCGTTTATTGACAAGAAAGTGTTCCGAGCTGGGGAGCCTCCTTTGGCACCGCTAACAAAGTGTCGTGTTTACTCGGAGTTCGATGACCTTCCGTTGTTGCTGGACCAAACAAAGAGGACAGAGGAAAGGAAGAAGAAAACCAAAGTGGCTATTCTCAAACTAAGCAAAGTCCAAGTTGAGACGCTGAGAAAGACAGCAAATGAGAGTCATAGACCTAGGAACGGTCGTGGTTACACTCGTTACGAGAGTGTAACTGGCCACGTTTGGAGAAGTGCATGCAAGGCAAGAGGGCACAAAGAGGACCAACCAACTGCGCTTTGTGTTTGTGTTGACTCGAGGGATCGCCTGGAACCTCCTTTGCCAAAAGAGTATTTTGGAAATACCGTCATCGATGTGGTTGCTTCAAGTCTGGTGGGTGATTTGGTGTCAAAGCCGTTGGGGTATGCGTCGAGTAGAATAAGAGAGGCGATTGAGAGGGTGAATGATGAGTACGTGAGATCGGGGATTGAGTTCTTGAAGAATCAAGAGGATTTGAGTAGGTTTCAGGATCTTCATGGGATAGGGAGTGAGATCAAGGAGCCTTTATATGGGGATCCTAATCTTAGTGTTGTTAGTTGGTTGACGTTGCCGATCTATGGGATTGATTTTGGGTGGGGGAAGGAGCTTCATATGAATCCAGGGCCATATGATTTTGATGGAGATTGTGTGCTTCTTCCTGGTCCTGATGGGGATGGATCTTTGTTGCTTGCTTTATGTCTACAGGAAGTGCATATGGATGCGTTTAACAAGCATTTTTATGAGGACATTGAGTAAGTATCATGGGGAAAGGTACTTGCAGCAAAGCAGAATTGTGGAACAACTGCTCAACTTATTTGAGATTTGTTATATGCATGCAAACCTTATGTTAATTTCTTAACCAGTATCTAAGTTTTATCCATTACAATAGTAAGATAAATTTCTATAGGGATCACAATTAAAATCAAGGACCAATTTTTTATTCTTTAGAATTAGATAAGAAAAAATCTAGTTGACTGAAGCAAATGCAATTTCGACTACACATGGGTACTAACTCTAAGTCGAACACACGTACACATTGATAATAGCTATACATCACTATTTTCAAAATCAATCACTATTTTCAAAATCAAACCGAACTTGTTACTTCAATCGGTTCTCAGTATATTGATTCAAAATAATTAAATTTTAATTAAATTAGAAAATCGTATGGATATTTGTGAATTCGATTTTGATAAAAAAAAATATTTTTTTAATATAATTTTTGTATAAAACATATAATATATTTTAATTTTTTTTACGTCTTAAGCCAATTTTAAATAATAATTATTTTATTATATTTTTATATTTTTTAATTATTATTCATTTTTCATTCACTAATATATTTTATATTTATAATATTTATTTTAATTTACATGATACTAACTTTTATTTTTATTTTTTTTGTATAAAAATGTTGTTACTCATAAAAATATTATTATTTTATTATTTCACCGATTCATTGACAGTTCCGATTTTTGAAAACATTGTTCTACATGGAGCACACGTTGATAAAAACTCTACATGGAACACACATGAGTAATAATTATACATCAAGTCTACTCTGTTTATTATTCTAAATCAAACTTATCTCAATCTTAATGATACTTATAAATTATTCTCAATAGTTATAAAGAAAAATTTGTAGTCATTAAATTGACTTAATTATACCTACAAATAGAAATAAAAACAATTTACTTACACAAATCAAAGAATAACATGAATTTATTCATAATTAATCCATTTGTTTCACTAAAGTTAGACTTTGAGTTAAGGGTTTACATACCTCCTTGATTTTTCCCATTTATTACATTTAACAAAAATATTCTTCTAATAAATTCATTTAAATGCATATTATGATAATAATGTATAATTAATATATATATATATATATATATATATATATATATATATAATTATTTGGTTATACACAATATTGCATTTAAAGGGTAATTATTAACAAGTATAATGTACTACCTAAATTACCCTTATAAGAGACCTATAAATAGAATCACTCTACTCTTTGTATCTTATTCTCAATTAGATAATTATCTATTATCTCTATTATCATTCTCTTGTACTAACTTAAGTATCACAGCCTTCGTAAGTGAATGATTTTCAATATTGTTTATGAAATCAAAGATTTTGAGTTTAACACATTAAAATATATTCCATTCATAATATTTTTTTCATAAAAGTTAGATTTGACAATTTTTATATTGAAATTTGAAAATGCAATTGAAACATAATTTCAAACACAAAATTTCAAGAATGAAAGATCAACATATGAATTCTCAATCAAACTAAATTGATTATGTTAATTAAAACTCAATATTATTCAATCTAGTCAGTATCTAACTATAAAATTAAGATTTAATCTATTCCTAAATTTTATTTTTAAAAACAAAACTACAGATGAATATCACAAGATGCAAAATCAATATTAGAGAAGAGAAGAACAAACTCAAAACAAGAAATATTTGAATTCAGTTCTTCTTGGATGAAGAACTCTAAAACAATTGAGACAATAAAAGAGGAAGAGTCATAAAAATAAAAAAAGAAAGAGAAAGAAGAGGTAGAGACACTTCTTCAATTGAAAAACTAAACAAATGAATTATACATATTAGTTTAAAATATATTTAGTCTAGAGGCTCTTAAATTTGAAGTAAACATGAATCTAAATATAGATGTTAATTAGGTCCATAAGTTAAATTATAAAGTTAATAGAAAGAAAAATTAAATCTGCATGCATTATTTATAAAATTTCAACAAATCTGTATCAATTTCTAAAAATCTATTATCACTCTTTTAAACATGTTATTATTAAATTAATTTACAAATGTTGCAAATCTATCCAATTAGTCACTTAATTATTTAAAATACAATCACATGATTTTTTATAGACTAAAATGGTAAAAGAAATTTGGTATATTGGCAACATGACTAAGATTTTGGAATTACTTATTATAATATTCCAAGAAAAAAGTAGTAGCGAAAAAATATGTTTTAAGAAGTATACTTTAAATTAATTCCTAAAATTACAAGTATAAACTGATTTAGGTTTTTAAATTAATAAATCTCAACCATTTTATCTATAGTCTTTGTAATTTAAGAAGTAAAATAATCATTATTTTAAGGATTAAAATTATTATCGTCGAACAATGTTCATAATATTAGAAACTATATGTTGTTTAACTTTTAACTTTTAAAGATTTAACAATTAAAGATTTTAAACGACTAAAGCAGTATTAAAGTATATGGTTTTGGACGACTAAACTTGATTTCCTTTTTGTCATGATATTTAGAAGTTTAAAATATATAAATAGATGAATGAATAATTTAATTATTAAAATTGTAACAACTAGTTAAATTGGTAATATGTTGTGTAAATATTAAGAAACTTCAATTATTTTTACTTTTTTTCTTATATCTTTTTACTGTGCCAATTCAATCTTCAAAATATTTAGGCAGAAAAAAGTTTGTGTCACAAAATAAAATCTTAACTCATGATTTATTAAGGTATAAAAAATAAATAAGATAATATATTACCTTTCACCAAAAATCTTAGTGGGTTTCTCAAGTTTATAAATAATCAATTTTTTTTATTTTTATTTAATATAAAATTTCATTTTAAACTTAAATTTCAATAAATCTTATTTTAAAGATAATTGATATAAGATATATGTTAAAGTTTGTTAATAGTTTGTTATGATTACTACCTAGAGTAATAATCGTTCTTTTTCTATCTGTCCTTTCTATTAGGATTTCCGCTGACCCTATCTAAGGGATTTTCTTATCATCTTGTTGATATAGTTAACACATAATAAATAATACACAGATAGTTTAGGATTATCTTGCATTTTCAGTACACGTGGGGCCTTTTTTCTCTTCATTTTTACATATAAATCTATGGGTCCCTCATCATGGTATCAAGAACAATCTTCCGCTTCTACTGCAACCTGTTCTGATCATCCTCATCAATCTTGCTGATCTTCTTGGTCACTGACCTAATGGAGATTTCAACTAGCACCAACACTGCACAAAACAATAACTTGGATCAATCTTTAATCCCTCTAGCCCTTTTTACCTTCATCCTGGAGAAAACCCAGGTCTTGTATTAATTTCTCAAACTTTAAATGAGTCTAACTACTCATCATAGAGCAAGAATATGAAGAGAGCCCTACTCTCCAAAAACAAATTGAAATTCATTGGTGGAGGAATAAAAAGACCGCAAAAAAATGACCCTTTGTACAATGCATGGGAAAGATGCAACATGATGGTTCTGTCTTGGATTATCAAGACCCTTTCAACCCATATTGCAGAAAGTGTCATATATGTTGAAGATGCTAAAGAACTCTGGGAAGAACTAAGGGAGAGATTCTCCAAAGGAGACTACTTCAAGATTTTTGACCTATTACCCAATTTTTTACCGATTTAAAAATCCTATGGAAAGAGCTTGAATATCTTAGACCCATTCCTTTATGCACTTGCAATAATCCCTATACTTGTGATTTGTCAAAAATCTCTGTTAAATGCAGAGAAATTGAACATGTTATTTGTTTCCTAAAAGGTCTAAATGACACCTATAACATTGTAAAGACACAAATTCTATTAATGGAGCCTTTGCCTAGCATCGACACGGTTTTTCTCTTGTCATGCAACAAGAAAGACAGATTGTTGGGGTCACTAATCAAATAGAAAGCAAGATCCTGACCACTCAAGGAAGGGGTTATGGAATGCATGGTTAAGGAAGAGGAAGGGGGAGAAACCCCAATTATGACAAACAATGCTCCTATTGCCATAATATGAACCACACCATAGATGAATGCTACTCAAAGCACGAGTTTCCACCATGGTACAAAAAGAATGATAATCAAAACCAAGAAAAGAATGGTCAGAATCAATGGAGTTATGCCAACACCTGTAAAGAAGCCCCTACAACCCCTGCTGAAACCAACACTGCCAAACCTACTGGGATTGAAAAACCCCTCAACACTTTCACCCCTGAACAAATGCAAAAAATTCTGAAAATGCTGGAAAGCAGTGACAATGGAACCATCATTTTTTTTAAGAATTTTACTCTTTTCAATGTGTTATACATTCCAGAATTTTCTTTTAACCTTATATCTGTGCAAAAATTAACTAAAGAATTAAACTGCACTCTAATTTTCTCTCCTAAGTTTTGCCAGATCTAGGACAGTACTACCTTGAAGACGATTGGGCGTGCTGATGTCCACAAGGGATTATACTACCTTAGAAGTTTTCCTATTTTCTGTCAAAACTATATTCTTGGTTCTGTTCTTTCTTATAAATGTGTTGATATTAGTTTGTGGCATTATAGATTAGGCCACCCTGGACTCAAAGCTACTGAAAAAATATGTAAACATTTTTCTTATGTTGATATGCCTACTGAAATTGTTTGTGATATATGTCATTTTTCCAAACAGCATAAATTGCCTTTTTCACAGAGTGTTTCCTATTCTGCCAATTATTTTTGATTTGATACACTTTGACATATGGGGCCCTGTTTCTATACATTTTGCTCATGGGCATATATACTTTTTGACTATAGTTGATGATTATAGCAAACATACTTGGGTTTTTCTAATGAATGCAAAAGGTCAAACTAGAGAATTACTTTAGAACTTTGTTTTAAAAATTAAAACCCAAATTAATAAGACTATCAAGACCATTAGGTCTGATAATAGCCCTGAGTTTGATTTTGTTGCCCTATATAACAGTCATGGTATTGAACATCAAAGAAGTTGTGTGGAGACTCTACAGCAGAATTCTGTTGTGGAAAGGAAACATCAAGATATTCTAAATGAAACTCGTAACCTAATTTTCAATCTAACATTCCCAAAGCCTATTGGTCATATGTTGTTTCCCATGATGTTTACTTAATTAATAGACTACCCTCTGATGTTCTAAAAGGAAAAACACCTTATGATTTACTTTATAATGCCCCTCCTACATATTTGAATTTAAAAACCTTTGGTTGTCTCTGTTTTGCTTCTACTTTAGAAAATAATAGAAAAAAAATTTCTGCTAGGGCCAAGAAAGGTGTTTTTCTAGGATATAAAAATGGTGTGAAGGGATATATTGTGCTGTATGTATACACTAGAGAACTTTTCATAAGTAGAAATGTCATTTTCTATGAAGATATTTTTCCTTACAAGGATTTGAACGACAAACATGACGCCTCTCCTGGAGAGAAGAGTGAAGAATGCTCAACTAATGACTTTCTGAGTGAGCACATCAATACTGGCACACAGAATCAAGTTCCCACTAATTGTAGCAATACCACAAGTCAGACAGAGGTCCCTGGACACGCTGAACATGAAGAAGAGTTCAATGATAGAGACAATGTTCTCATTTCCCAGGATAACAAAAGACCCACAAGAACAAGAAGAATCCCTGAATATTTAAAAGACTACATACACTATGTTAATTCTTCCTTTAACAACTTAAAGGAGAAAAACAAATTAAAAAACTGTTTATCCTATTTTTAAGGTCCTATCCTATGCATCCTGTCTGAAAAACACTTAAGGTACACATTGACTATATCTAGTGACTCTGAACCACGAACATATGCTCAAGCCAGGACCAATCCTGACTGGATAAATGCAATGGAGAGGGAAAGTTTTGCAAGAGAACAACACATGGTACTTGACATAATTACCTCCTGGAAAGACTCTCATTGGCTGTAAATGGGTGTACAAAATCAAATATAAGGCAAATGGGATCGTGGAAAGATACAAAGTCCGCCTAGTGGCTAAGGGTTACACACAATAAGAAGGGATTGATTTTCTGGACACTTTCTCCCCAGTGGAAAAAGTAACCACTATTAGACTCTTGCTTGCACTAGCCGCCTCACAAAATTGGTTCCATCATCAACTAGACATGAATAATGTTTTCCTACATGGGGACTTAGATGAAGAATTCTACATGGAACTGCCACCGGGACTGAATACTGACAAAACAGGACAGGTCTGCAGGTTAACTAAATCATTATATGGCCTGAAATAGGCCAATAGGCAATGGTTTGAGAAACTCTCAACCTTTCTTATTTCTGCCAATTATACTCAATCTGTGTCTGACCATTATCTGTTTATTAAGAAAACACCCACTAGTTTCACAGCTCTTCTTGTGTATGTAGATGATATTTTATTGGTTGGGAACTCAATGACTGAGATAGAGCACATCAAGAGCCTTTTACACAACAACTTTTGTATAAAAAACCTTGGGGAGCTTAAATACTTTTTAGGATTTGAGGTGGCTCGGTCAAAGAAGGGGATCCACTTATGCCAAAGAAAATATGCTCTAGATATCCTAGAAGAGACAAGAATGATGGAGAACAAACCTTCTTCCATTCCCATTTTAAGTGACACAAAGTCCCTATACAAGACAAAGAGATTTTTGTCTAATCCTAGCTCCTACCGCAGATTGATAGGGAAGCTGCTTTACCTCACCAACACAAGATCTGACTTGTGCTTCTCTATTAATTTGTTAAGTCAATTCCTAAAGAATCCCACTGATTATCAATTTCGTGCTTTACAGCATATCCTAAGGTACATAAAGTCCAGCCCTGCCTAAGGACTCTTCTTTGTCGCATATTCTGAAGCAATAAAAGCATTCAGTGATTCAGACTAGGCTACTTGCCCCAATACTAGAAGATCCACCACTGGTTTTTGTGTTTTTCTTGGATCTTCCCTAATCTCCTGGAAATAAAAAAAGCAATAGACTGTTTCTCGATCGTCTACTGAAGCTGAGTATCATGCTTTGGCCGCGACTGTTTGTGAGATACAATGGATCAAGTATGTCTTACAAGACTTCAACATTCAGGCCTTCAGCACAACTACCTTCTACTGTGATAATAAATCTGCCAGACACATCGCCCATAACCCAAGCTTCCATGAAAGGATGAAACACATCGACCTTGATTATCACGTTGTTCATGAGAATATTAAAGCACATCTCCTTCATCTCCTTCTCATTCGCTCTAAAGAACAGTTCGCAAACATCTTTACAAAATTTTCTCATCGCGTGTAGTTCAAATCTATCATCTCTAAGCTTGGGTTAGTGAATATACACCATCTAGCTTACGGGGAAGATGTTAAAGTTAGTTAGTTTGTTAATAGTTTGTTAGGATTATTACCTAGAGTAGTTCCTTTTTTGTTTTCCCTTTCAATTAGGGTTTTTGCTGATCCTATATAAGGAATTTTCTTCTCCTCTTATTGATATAGTTAACACATAATAAATAATACACAGATAGTTCAGGATTACTTGATTAAAGTGTTGTGTCGCTTGTATTTTTAGCGCACATGAGACCTTTTTTCTCTTCATTTTACATATAAATGTATGGTCCCTCATCAATATAAGTTGATTAAAAACATTATAATATTATAATATATAAAAAAGATACAAAATTTATTTTATAAATTATTATTGTAGGGTTGAATTATATATTCTTTATTTCTAATATGATATTAAAATTAATTTTATTATTGTTAGGACTACTAAAAATAATGTTAGAATCAAGAGTGAGTGGAATAACATATAATTGATTGAGGTGTAGTGTATGGTTGAGTCTATACTTCTATAAAAACAAGCTTAAGGGTAAAAAATCATAAAATCCGAAAAATCTCCACTACAAAAAATTTTAATATTATCGACGGTAAAAATACGTCGATAATAACAAAAATCCGTCGGTAATATCCATTTATTGACGGATTTTCAACGACCAAAAATCCATCGAAAATTTGGTTGTCGGTAAATATTACCGACGGATTTAATAATCCGTCGGTAATTATCGACATCGGTAAATGTTTTACTGAAATTATCGACGGACAAAAATCCGTCGGTAATATTTTTATTATTTATTAAATATTTTACTTATATAACTTATAGAAATCCTTTCTCCTATATTTTTATTATTAATTATTATCCCCTATTACATTTTTATAGCCTTCAGTTATTATCAGATTAAAAGAATTATCATTGGCAGATTGAACCAGATCTTAGAATTGAGGCTAATACTCCAACCACTAAGCTACCAAAATTTTTTGATAATAATTTACAAATAAATTATATTTATATATTTATATATTTATATATTTATATATTTATATATTTATATATTTATATATTTATATATTTATATATTTATATATTTATATATTTATATATTTATATATTTATATATTTATATATTTATATATTTATATATTTATATATTTATATATTTATATATTTATATATTTATATATTTATATATTTATATATTTATATATTTATATATTTATATATTTATATATTTATATATTTATATATTTATATATTTATATATTTATATATTTATATATTTATATATTTATATATTTATATATTTATATATTTATATATTTATATATTTATATATTTATATATTTATATTTTATATATTTTTATATTTATATATATATATTTTTATATATATTTATATATATTTATATATATATATATATTTATATAATTAAATATTTATTTTTTTAAATTATTTAATTTAAGAAATTATTATAAATTAATCTAATTAGAATTAAATTAAATTATTAAATAAAAAATATTTAATTTTTTAATTAGGTGAATATATACTAATTGTTAATTTACCGAAATTTAATAATTTAAAAAATATTTAATTTTTTAATTAGGTGAATATATATTAATTGTTAATTTACCGAAATTTACAGATGAATTTACCGATCGGATATATCCGTCGGTAATTAATTATGAATATATCCGCTCGGTAATTAATTGTTAATTTATCGATGGATTTACCGACGGATATATCCGTCGGTAAATTCATCTGTAAATTACCGACCGATTTATCGATGGATTTATCCGTCGGTAACTAATTATTATTTTACCGACGGATATATCCGTCGGTAAGATCAAATTTCACAAATATTTTATATCCGTCGTTAATTTACATCGAGTAATAATTATTTTCCGACGGCTACAAATGTGTCGATAAATATCCGATCGATAATACGCGATTTTTTTTAGTGCTCACCTATGTTTTGTTATCATATATCTTAAGAATAAAGTAATTTAACATGTATTATTACCCAAGCTCAAACCTATCAGAAGATATTAACTTAGTAAAAAGAACCTTCAAGAGTAGGTTTTAAACAAATTTTTCACTCAATCGTAACTAACTAAAGTCTCTAACAATTTTTTACTAAAAACATTTATCGGAAAATGGTAAAGTGTTTCCTATCCAACAAAACAAAAAAGCAAAAGAGTGAAAATAAAAGGGGAGCTAGAACAAATTCTCAAACTGTTGAAGTTCCACCAACAATAATCATATATGACACTTTTCTCTTCTGGGTGATTCACGTAGCCAACGCTAGAAACATTCTCAGCCTCATTTTGGTCCATGTTCGCGCCGTTTTCGCTGTGCTCAAACAGTACGTATGTACTCCAACGAAAGGACCTCTATCCTATAAATATAGAAGTTCATTTTTTTTTCTTTTTTCATAATTTGTTTCTTAATGTTAGAAAAATTATCTTCATATCTAATGAAGCAGATATAAATTATTTATTATTATTAATAATAAAATTATATATTATTCTCTTCAATTTGATTTATTTGTATTTTTATTTTAATTAATGCTAATACAATATCCACAAATTGTTTAACAAAGAATATTACTGTAAACGCAAAACAGAAAGAAAATTTATATGATTTTACAAAGTCTAGTGAGTAATTGGTGTGATTTATTTTGTGTGGTATGAATAAAAATGTATTTTTAGTGGTAAGTGAAAATTATTCATTGTATTCTTAATCTTTCAAACAAATTAAACATAATATGAAATGACATTAATAAATCAAATGAGATTGACTGATCCGATTGATCTTTCACTGAAGACAATTAATTGCATGACTTACACTTTAACCTCCAATTTCTTTATTCTTACGAAAACTGTAGTAAAACACCTAATAATGTTTGAAGTCAATGTTTTATCCTTTCTTTCCCATGAATGATATTTTCTGTTCACTTTAAATTTTTAGAACAAAAAAATTGTCACACCAGAAAAATAAATTTGTTCTAAATTTCATTGATTAACTATATCAAACATTACGAGGAGTTTCGAATGGGAGAAGGAAATGGAGGAGGAAATGCTAAGTAAGATTCAGGCGTAACACTTAATAGGGTTACAGAAGATACGTGGTTGTGGGGATCGAATAAAAATGAAAGGTATATTGTAAAAGAAGCATATGAGATTCTAAACGAAGAAACTTGCAATGAGAATGAATCGATCTTCAAATGGTACTGGAAAATTAAAGCGATACCAAAGACCATGGTTTTAGGGTGGAGAATTCTTCAGGATAGGATCCTTATTAAGGTAAATTTAGCTAGGAGAAGGGTTGATATAAGTAACCCAAAATGCGCCTTGTGTGGAAGTGAGGACGAAACATCCAATCATCTCTTTTTCACGTGCAAGATGACCAGGGAGATCTGAGAAAAATGTTTTAGATGGGTGGGAATAAGCTTTGTTAGCCATTGTGAGGCGAAAGCAAGCCTGGAAAACTTTGCATTAGGTGGATTGGGAGTGAAGGGAAACATGTTGTGGAAAAGACTATGGGTAGCAGTGGTATATGAAATTTGGTCTCAAAGGAATAAATGTATTTTTAAAAATGATAAATTTGATGCGGAAGTAGGATTTAGTAATGCGAGTGCAAATTTCACTGCTTGTTGCGCTAGAGACTGGGATGGAGCGAGCCTAGCAAACTCCGATTGATTCTATGAACCGGTAAGATGTATGAGACTAATTGTCCTTTAGCTTCTCTTTTGTCTGTAGTGGCTGGTATATGTCTTTTCAGGTTAAAGTGTGTAATCATGTCACAATGATGAGTACTCATATAAGAAGACAGTGAGCGGGAGTATCTGAGAGCTATAAGACTTTTTTCTTAACCTTTTTGTAAACTTTCTTAGTGTTAACATTTTACCCGAAGCTAGTTCCTTTAGGCATCGCTGGGGTAATTGAACCTGTATTCTTGAGCTTTCGTTCTTGTGACCCAGCAAGGTGTGTTTTATTTTCGTTCATCTAGCTTCTTTTTAGTTGTATTTGGGTTGAAGTACCCCTTTGTACTTCTATTAATTTTATTCTTTGTTGCCGATAAAAAAAAAAAACATTACGAAGAATGTCATATTTATTTAATTTTACAAAATTAGGACAAATTTATGTGTTTTAAAATTCAAATGATATTGGTTTGATGATATGAAGTTACCCAATGTAAAGGTGTTTATTAATTAATTAATTTATTATATATATATATATATATATTAACAAATTTAAATTAAAAAATAATAGATAATTTTTTAATAATATGATATTATATTTATGATAGATATATTTCTTTTAAAAACTTAAATATATTTTTTTCCTATAAAATAATTTTTTTTTAAATTTGATTCTTATAAATACTTGTTTCTTAAAATTTTAAAATTAATGAGTTTTAATTGTTATAATTGCACTTTTATTTTTTTATTAAATAATTATACTTTCATATTTTGGAGATTTCCCTTTTGTTTTCATTCACGAATAAAGAAAATAAATTTGGGTGATTTTGTAATTCTAGACTGCTTTGCTCATTTAATTTGGGACCCTACAAGGTGGATTTATTCAAACCCTATGTGGTCGCCAAAGATCTAAATCGAGACCTCCTAAGGTGGTCTTCACAAACTGGTCCATCATGTAGTTTTCCATGACCCAAATTGTAATGCAAACTCGGTCCATCGTGTGATCGGTCTTCAATGACCCAAATCGTAACCTAAGGTGAATTATATGCACAATCTACCAATAAATCACAAATTCGTTGAAATGTTCGGTCATTGACAAATCACAATTTTATCGTAGCATTCAATTATTGATCGGTCTCAAATATGTTAGGAATAACTTATAGGACACATTTCAAAGAGAAAATGAAAAGTCAAGGATTTTTAAGACCTAGCACGTGCGAGATGAGACAGGAGTGTGATGTCTTAGTGTCATTAACTAACACCTATCATATATCATAGGTCTTATAATAGGCCCGATCTATTGGGTCGGTTATGAGTAAGCAAGCAGCAGGTAGGGCACGTTTTGCTTTCCTCCTTCCGTTTCTGTACCAACTTTTTTTAATTATTGGATATTTTTATTAAAGTTAAAAATTAACTCTTCATATTTTATTAAGTTTTTTTATTTTTAATTTATTCTCAATCTATATTATTTTTAAAAAATTAATTATATTTATAATAAATTAATTTTAATATTTTTTATATATAAATAAATTTTTATAATTTTATAATTTATAATAATAATTATTATTAATTAAGTATATATTTTAATTTATTATATTTATATTAAAATATATTTGAAGGAAATATTTTTTTTATATCAATATAAAATACTTATATTATTATTAGGATTATTATTATTATTATATTATATCCAAATATTTGATTAGTTATATTTTAAAATGTTAATAAATATATAATTAAAAAAATTAATAAGTTAATTCTTATTTAATTAATTTAAAGTAATAAAAGTTTTAATTATTAATTATTTTTAATTCTTTAAAATATAATTATTTTATTAAGATAAAATTTGATATATGATAAATAATAATAATAAAATAAAATAAAAATAACATACTAAAATATAATAAAGATAAACTAAAAATATAATAATATTATTTATTATTAAGATTGATATAGAATATTTAGAAAAAGTTAATAAAGAATTAAAATTAATTTTGTATTTATCAAATTTGTTGAATAATTTGAAGAAACTAAATTAATTAAAGAGAGGAAGGGAATGAGAAAAAGCAGTAAGAGAAAAAAATAATGGAACGAATTAGTTGAATTAAAATATTGAAAAAGATGAAAGAGGAAAAAATTAATAGAAAAAAAGAATGAAATATAAAAAAATAATTTTACATAATATAATAAAGAAAAGAAAATATTTTAAAAAAATTAATATTTTAAAATTTGAATTTAAATATAAAATTAAAATGAGCGTGTGACATCTTCTAATTTTTTAAGGCGAAAAAAATCTACGTTATCCTAATTTTAGGTTAACTTAATTTTTCTTTGTCTAAATGAGAGTGAAGACGCAAAGAGTATAAAAACTATGCATGCATGCAGAAGAATGATAGAAATTACGTATATTATGTGAAATGAATAAACGTATTTATACACAGTACAGAAACAGAAAGAAAAAACAGTTTTGACTTATTTCTAACACGCCCCCTAAGTCAAATTGGTTTTACAACTCCAATAGATTGTCTCAGATACCTAAACCTCTCCCCTTTTAAGGCTTTGGTAAATATATCTGCCAACTGAACCTCAAATTTACAGTAAATGATTTCAAGCTTCTCTTGATTGACTTGTTCCCTCAAAAAATGGAACCTAGTTTCAATGTGCTTGCTCCTACCATGAGCAGCAGGATGTTTTGCTAAGTCTATAGCAGATTTATTGTCCACCATTAATTTTGGACAGCTATTCATCTTCACCTTTAACTCTTCTAAGAGCATTGCTAACCATGCAGCTTGGCACACAGCTTGAGAAGCAGAAATGTATTCTGCTTCACAAGAGGAAAGAGCTACAACAGGTTCTTTCACGGAATGCCATGAGACAGGTGACCCACAGAGGAAAAATATGTATCCAGCAGTGGACTTCCTATCAATTTGATCTCCGCACCAATCAGCATCTGCGTATCCCTTCAGTTCAACACTTCCTTCGCACCCTTTATTTGGAAACAACAAGCCAAGGTTCTTTGTCCCTTGCACATAACGCATGATACGTTTTACAGCATTCATGTGGGTTTGTTTAGGTTCCTGCATGAATCTACTCACTATTCCAACTGCAAAACTTAGGTCAGGTCTTGTACAACACAAATACCTCAAGCACCCAACCATTTTCCTGAATTCTAATTCATCCACAGGTTCCTCATCTTCATTCTTTCCCAACTTCAACCCTGTTTCCATCGGTGTAGCTGCTATGTTGCAGTCTTGAAGCTTGAACCTACTCAACAGGTCTTTTGCATACTTCGTCTGGTGCATTAACATTCCATGATCTGTCTGCATAAACTCAATTCCCAAAAAATAATTGAGTTCCCCCAAGTCACTCATTTCAAATTCAGTGGTCATCTGATGTTTGAACTGCTTGATATATTTCGCTTTACTTCCTGTGACAAGCATGTCATCCACGTAGAGGCATACGAGTAACTTTTCTTCTTGACCATTCCTGATCCAATACTTCACGTATAATCCTTGCTCTGTGGTGCATCTTTCAAAGCCAATCTGCTGCATAAACTGATCAATTCTTTTGTTCTAAGCACGTGGGGCTTGCTTCAAGCCATAAAGAGCTTTGATTAACTTGTAAACTTTCAGTTTATCATCCTTAACCTCAAATCCTGGCGGTTGAGTTACGTATACCTCCTCTTCAAGCAACCCACTTAGAAAAGCTGCTTTTACATCTAGCTGATGCATTCTCCACTTGTTTAATGTTGCAATAGCGATAATTACTCGGATTGAATCAAGCCTAGCAACGGGTGCATATATTTCTCCAAAATCAGTCCCAACCTTTTGCAAATATCCTTTAGCCACTAACCTGGCTTTATGCCTTATCACTTCTCCCTTGGGATTGACTTTAACCTTGAATACCCACTTCAGTGCTATGGGCCTTTTATGCGGTGGAAGATTAACCAATCTCCACGTTCCATTACGTTCAATGGACTTTATCTCCTCACACATCGCTTTTCTCCATTTTTCATCACGCACAACATCCTCAAACTCCACGGGCTCCGCCTCTGCTGCCAATGCAAAATGCACTGGGTTTCCTTCTTCAGTAACAACACCAAACATTTCATAATCTCTGAAACGAGTTGGTTGTTGTCCTTGACGCTGGGATCTTCGAAGTTGCTGAACATCTTCTTCGGGTTCAATCTCACCAGAATCTGCTGCATCATCTTCGGGTTCTAGCGCAATAACTGGGACCACCTCTGCTGCCTCATTCACCTTATTCGTCTCCCACTCCCAACTAGAGGCTTCATCAAAAACTACATTTCTGCTGATAGTTACACTCTTGGTTTCGGGGTCAAACAACTTATACCCTCCAGTAGTGTGATAACCAATCATCACCATAGGCTTTCCTTTGTCGTTTAATTTGGTTCGCTGCACTTCAGGCACTTTATGGAAACACAGGGAACCAAAAACTCTCAGATGCTTGACATCCGACTTCTGTTTTGACCAGGCTTCTTCTGGTGTAACTCCCTCCACCCTCTTCGTAGGTGTGCGATTTAGAATATAGGTTGCTGTTGCAATTGCTTCTCCCCATATATACATAGGCACGTTTTTACTTTTGAGCATACATCGAGCCATGTTGAGGAGAGTTCTATTTCTCCTCTCAACGGTTCCGTTATGTTGCGGTGTGTGAGGCGGTGTAACCTCGTGTGTGATTCCCATTTCAGCCAGGAAGTTTTGAAACTCCAGTGAGTTATACTCACCTCCTCCATCAGACCGTAGTCGCTTTATCATGCAACCACTCTGTTTTTCAGCGAGAGTCTTGAACCTCCTGAATGTGTCAAAGACCTCGTTTTTTCGCTTTAGGCAAAACGTCCACAACTTCCTGATGTAGTCATCCGTGAAGGTCACAAAGTACCGACTGCCCCCAGGTGTTTTCACAGGCAATGATCCACAAAGATCAGAATATACCAGTTCTAACTCCTTCGTTGTTTTGGTGGCAACGAATTTGTTGAACTTGCTCTTCGTTTGCTTGCATTGCACACAGTCATGACACGCTTCTTCTGGCACAGACACACGAGGCATCCCTTCAACCATTCCTTTAACGCTCAGTTCACTCAAATTTCTGAAGTTCAAGTGACCAAAGCGTAGGTGCCACAACCACTCTTCTCTGTTCACTGCAGCTGCAAAACACTTATGGTTTAACGTAGTTATTTTTACCTTAAACGTACGATTGGATGATAGTGCAGCACAAATGACAAGCTTCTTTGTTTGATCATAGACCCATAGGGAATTCTCCTCCAGAACCATCTTGAACCCTTTCTGCATTAATTGGCCAAGACTCAGCAAATTGGTTCGTAACCCAGGGACATACAGGACGTCGTCGACTATAACTTCCTCTCCTTCGAAGCTTCTTAGCACGACCTGTCCATTCCCTTCTACATGCAAACAGCTGTCATCTGCAAATTGCACCCGTTCTTGAGTCTCATTACTCAATTTCACAAACCACTCCCTCCGGCCAGTCATATGGGTAGAACACCCGGAATCAAGATACCATGCGTCATCATCATTGTCTTCATTCTTGGTCTGAACCATGAGTAAGACAACTTTAGAATCAGACGACTCTTCTTGTGCGAGATTTGCCTGGGACTGAGACTTGGGTTTATTTTTCGCTTCATCACCATGCCAGCAGTCGCGTGCGAAGTGGCCATACTTCTAGCAGTTATAGCATTTCACTTGCTTTTTGCCAAACACCTTGTCTTTACTCCCATTCCCATCTTTCGACTCTGGATCAGTCTTCTTCTTGGATTTGTGACCCTTCTTGGTATCTTTCTTTGGCTTCGATGAAGTTCTTGCTTGAAGAACCAACTCCTGATACGATTTGCGATCACTCATGCGTAGTTCGTGAGCCTCCAACGAGTGCTGTAATTCTTGAATACTCAGCTTGTCGATGTCCTTTGTTTCTTCAATTGTGATAACAAGATGGTCGAACTTTGGATGCAAAGAACGAAGAATCTTGTTTACCACGTGTTCTTGAGACAATGTTTCGTTACAGCTTTTCATGGCGTTAACCACACTCTGAACTTTGTTGAAGTAACTCGTCACAGATTCGTTGTCTTCCATTATCAAGAACTCAAAGCTTCTACGTAGGGCCTGCAACTTTACTCGCTTGTGCTTGTCACTATCTCCGTAAGTCTTGATGAGAATCTCCCATATTTCTTTAGCCGTTTCAGCCATTGAAATTTTGTTAAAGATCTCATAATTCACACATTGATATAGCAAATACCTGGCTTTGCTATCCATCTTCTACATCTGTTTGTAATTCCTCTTCTCTTCGTCTGATGCCTTGCTACCGGGATCGACAACGCCAACTTCGATCACTTCGGCCACATCTTGGAATCCAAACACCGCGCGTATTTTGATCTTCCAATCATCAAAACAGCTTCCATCGAACATGGGCAACCCTCCAGGAATGAATCCACCAAGTCCAGCCATGATTTTTGAACGTTTCTTGAAGAATTGCTATAGGTTTCTTTGAACTTCACACGTGCTTCACAAAGACACCCTGACACGCCACACACAGTCTGGCAGAATCACAAACAAGAGAACCACTTCTCAACTTACGGACTGGAAGACCCCCTCACTAAACCGTTCTGGCTCTTGATATCATATAGAAACTATGCATGCATGCAGAAGAATGATAGGAATTACGTATATTATGTGAAATGAATAAACGTATTTATACACAGTACAGAAACAGAAAGAAAAAACCGTTTTGACTTATTTCTAACAAAGAGTACATATTTAATTGATTTTTCCAATTATGAGTCTGCGCATGTGTAAAACAAGTTTCAAAAATCATGTAATCCTATAAATTTCAGCTATAATTAAGACATAGTAAATAATGACGGGTAGCTTAAACATTGCCTTCTCTTTTTCCTAGAATATAAACCTATATAGCTTCTTTTCTAATTTTTCCATTTCCTTATGGTCCAAATGAGAATAAAATTAAGAAATCACACAATAAGTTGTAGAGAAAGGGATGCAATAGAAAATAAAGAGGATTTGCCAATTGCAAAGAGAACAGAAGCAGAACCAGCTTCTAAACTGACTTCTGCTTTTTATCATTGGATGGAGGAAAACTGATGATGTTCAAATTTCTTGGTCTTTTTCTGCATAAGAAAAGCTGCCTACGTTTTACTTTTGTTAAATGTTCTCACATACATCACAACCAAATATAATAAATCAAATCAGTTCATATAAACTTAATTGAATAACACATTAAACTTCAGAATCACATACCAAGAACAAAGTAACTTACAGAGACACGGAGTGCACTGTGAACAGATATGCAAACAAGAAAAAATGCATATAAGAAAAAATCGTGAGAAGCTAGGAAATAACGGTTCCAAAACAAAGTGCATAAATTCAAATTAGAGGCTAAACCTTTTTAATTATGTAAGTGTGTAGCGAATTGGGAATATACTCCTTTTAAATTATTATATGATACCAATTAACAGCAAAGGAACTATTTGATTGATGATTTGATTGTTAGAAATCATTTTATTAAATTTTATTTTAATTTGGAAGCACTATAGCCAACCATCATAATTTCAAGGACTAATTTAATTGATATTTTTCAATCTTAGTATTCAGTCAATTGCAGAGAGTAATTTAATTTATCATTATAATTTCACAGTTTGAAGAAAACTCTCATGTATATTTATAGGAAAATAAAGTAAAAAGAAAAATGAAATGAAAATTTAAAATTAAATATAACTTATCCATACTTACTACGTAGAAGTTGTTTTTTTTTAGAAAATGATTTTTAATTTATATAAATATTAGTTTATAAATAAATTTATTTTATTTTTCATAATTTTTCTTTTTGTTTAACTATAAATACTTTTTTTCAAATGTACTAGAGAGTAAAATACCTAGAGTTAGGATATAATTGGAAGGTATAAACTTCACATTAGAAGTATAAAAATATATAATAAGGCTTTAAACTTCCCAACTTCAATTATTAACTTTGTGTTATGATTCTTCCAAATTCTTACTTATTATAAGGTGGTTACGCAAATTGTAATGATTTTCTATTTTTTATTGAGTTTTTATATCAATAAATATTAATTATTAATATGTTAATTTTTCAGGGAGAGAAATTCTTAATATATTTTGAAAGAATATTTTAATATACTATTTAAAAAAAAAATATATATATATATATATATATATATATATATATATATATATATATATATATATATATATATATATATATATATATATATATAATACCCTTTTCAATCATTCTAAATCGTATATTTTATCCTTCTTAAATCCAACCTATTTCAATTTTAAATTTTTTATAAATATGTAAATTATTTATTATATATTTGTTAATTATTTTGCCCAACTATAATATTTATATATAATATTTATAAATGATAGTTATATAATTTGTATTGTGCTGTGCTTGTTATAGTACTATTATTATATTACATAAACTAAAATCGCAGTGCAGTATTGTAAAATGGGGGCACACGAATCAGAGAGCTTCACACATTTTCATTTCATGGAAATTGCATTGGAAGAATGAATAACACAGTAATAGGATTGACATTGGCATTGGTTGGTAACTCAACTTTCCCGGTTTGTCTCTTTTCCGAGTCTAATCCTCGCAATTCGGAGGTCAGCTTGCTCCATCACCAGCCATTCACCGGTCTTTCGCGTACCATCCCTTTCCTTTATCATCTTCTCTCTTCGCCTTAAAATTATAATTAAATAAAAAATAAATAACAAAATTTCACTATCCCTATTTTTTTAATAAAATAAAGATAATTCGAGAACCGAATCAGAGAAACAGAACCTGGAAAATAAACAAACTTGTGTACATGCATGTTGGCTATTTACCCACTCAAACCAAATAAGCAGAAGAAGAAAGGAGGAAATGAACTTTCCCGCGTAGGTGATTGATTGGTAAGAAGGTACGTAGCCTTCGCTTTTTGAATTTCATTTGTTGCTCTCATCAGTATCTTTTGAAACTCTGTTTTGATTACTACTACACAATATGCAATCCATCCAAATTCCCAAGTCTCGTTGCATTTAATTTAATTAAAGATAGCATTTGAAGTCGTTCACATTATGAATGAACAATAATTGATGGCTAGGTACTTGAAAGAGACTAAGGTTGTGTCAATGAAATTGAATTGAATTGATAAATTCTCTTATCTGAGTCTTTTTGCTCCCCTCAAGTTGGGTATTGGCTGTATTTTTTTTTTACTCCTACTTAATTTTTGAAATTCAAGGTATTAGGCCTGAAAATCAGAGTGCACGTACATTGTTTGTTTCACTGTATATTATTTTTAGTTCTATTTTTTTTTATTGTTGTTCAAATGGAGGATTTTGAAGTTTGAAAATTGTAAGGATATGACTTAAATTCACTTTTATTTTCTATATTTCCATAAATGTGCAATTCTACACCCTACAAAATTTTAATTGCAGAATTTTTGAATTTTAATATGGATCTATTGGATACAGAAAAAATTATATGTATGTTAGTGATACCAGTGTTAACTACTCATTTATATATCATGTATTAAGAATAACGCACACAAATATATATATATATATATATATATATATATATATATATATATATATATATATATATTACCATTCTATGTTAACAATTAAATAATATATTAACGGTGAACTATAATTGCTTAACTTTGAAAAGCTGGAAGATCAAAATTGCACATCCACAGAACTTTAAAGACCAAAAGTGAATTTAAGCCTGAAGATATTTTATATATTTGTGGATTTTAGCTTGTTGTGAGTTGTTATGCTTGCATTGATACAGAGGGACACGTACATGAATTTATGTATTTCCAGACAGTTTTCCTTTTTCAGTTGATATTATTATTAGGTGATTATTTTCCAAAATCACTCTTCATTTAAGTGACATTCTCTCTCTCTCTCCTTCTATTATTTCTGTTTGGGTTAGGTGTACCAGGCAAATTCGGTACATTGTCTTTACTGCATGTGCCTTTGAAGATCTGCGTGTTTTCCTTGATTAAATGTGTGTTTTCCTTGATTAGATGTGATATACTAAATATTTAATTCAGTCAGCTTTGGCGAGGAGTTATTATATGATCACTGAAAACGCATTTTCTACAGCTAAGGCATTTAACAAGTTTATACCAATTAGATATTAATTAGGATATGGTGTTTTTTACCAGCAGCATGCATTAGAGGTTTGATTATTTATTTATGTACTCATTTATTTTAAGCAGTTATGAGAGAGTATGTAGTTGCTGACATGCTTAAGAATGTTTTACTATGCATGTGAAAATTTGTGGAACAAGAATATATATAAATTAGTTCTTTGAGTTTTTGTGATTGAAAGGTAAATGTTGTGTTGAGCACATTAATTGTAATCACTTGTATAATCTGTAAATCAATTTGTCTTCATAAAGTTATTCTGAGCCAGATTTTCCTAGTTGAAAAAAGTTAGTGGGAGCCTTTTCATTTGCTTCTTACTCCCACCATGGATCAATTAGATCTTTCCTTTCTACAGGGCTTCGTTCCAGGGCAATTGTTTTCTATATTCAAGCTAGATTGTGGAAGACCAAATAGAAGAAGAGCAGTATGTCCGTTTCTATGAGAGATTTGGATCCAGCTTTCAAGGGAGCTGGCCAAAAGGCGTATCCTGCACTAGCTAATAATAATATATCATGCTGTTTAACAATTATCATATTTCATCCTGACATAGTTCATTCATGGTTGCTGCTGCTTCATTAGATTCTGTTCTATGTTTGGGTTGATTTTATTCAGGTATTTTTTTTTTCTGTCCTTCTGGCATTATTCTCCTTAACCATAGAAAGTGGACTTGAAATATGGCGTATCGAGAATTTTAATCCAGTTCCCATCCCTGAATCATCTTATGGAAAGTTTTTCACTGGGGATTCCTATATGATCTTGAAGGTAAGTAATATACTTTCCAAATGATTACTCATTCATTGAAAGCTAGTCTCCTATTGGTAAACATCTTGTTGCAAGAAGCTTGCATTTCTGTTTATTGCATATTGTATTGAGATGTCTTAGAATTTTGGTTAGGACTTAATCCTAAGAGGCTTGAAAGGTCCTTCACACCGATGTGTGTGTGACGTCTAGAGTGTAGACAAATGCAACTGGTCCAATAACAAATTTATGTTAGGTTTTAATACCATATTAGAATTTGAGCTCGATCATAACTCAACCTTACTAAATCACCTTATAATATATGGACTACCCAAGTTTTATAAGGACTACATTGATTACATATCTAGTTGATGTTTGATGTCAACAATATGCAATAACATATGAGATTGATTTTGGTCTATTTTACATTTTTCTTCGTAGAACATTCATCATGTGGTTTAAGAGATAAAAGATTGATTGGTGGTAAAAGTGGTAAGGAGGGAGGTATATATTGTGATTTTGAATCCCTCCCCCAACAAAAACTAACATATTAACAACTGACATTTGCTGATAAAAAAAAATGTAAACTCTGCTTTTAAATACCTGCATCAATCCTATCACATATTTCTATACTGCTAGGGTTCATGTGAATACCAGGTCCTGTGCATGAGACTCCCACTATTGTGGGGTCTAGGCAGGGTTTTGTATATCAATCTTATCAGATACTTCTATGTTTATTACAACTGTTGTGTTATATTAACTGTAAATAATTTATTTTTGTATTCATATTTTACCATTTAACATTGTAACACCTGAGCTTTAGTAGAAGTATATTTATACATGGCCAGAAGAATATGACAAAATTTATCATGAATTTAGTAAAACTCAAGATGATTGTTGCCTTGTTGTATAAGACATAAAGTGATGGAGAACACTCATCCATCTAATGGTAAATAAAAATGCTAACTGATTCTGTCTCTTCGTTGAATAAGTTCTGGTTATGAAGTTATTTCTTAGTATGAACACACATGTTGGTTCACATGAACCATTCGCTGTCCTAAAATGTGAGCATGCTTATGATTGACATCTTTTTCTTCTTCTTGGGATAGTCAGTAATTCCAATTGTAACCAGAGAGACCGGTTACATACATTGGATGGAAAAACTGGAAGCTTAGAGATTTACACAATCAAGTCTTTTGATTAGTAGACAATGGACATGTATTGACAAATAAAGTAATACAAGAAAGGTGAAAAGAATGACTATATGCATTTAGGAAATATATTATTTTTAATACAGAATCTGGGGAGCTTGGCCAGTTGTACCTTCGTACGAACTTCTGTTCCTAGTTTTGGAACTTTTGGTACAGAATAGTTTAAAGTATGGTTGCAAGCATTTGGGAAATAAATTATTTTCTCTCAAATGTATAAGAATATGGGTTTCTCTAAAACGAGATTGTTGGCTTCTTTCCCATAGGATTCATTTTCCTCCCAAGATGTTAACCCTAAAGTCTTAATGTCTTCCTTGGCATAACTTATGTGTTGAATTTATATTATTCTTCATTATTTAATTTTTTGAAGATAATTATTAATCTGGTAGGTTTTACTTTTCTTTAGTTTATTTGCCTTCCTGCATCAGGCATGCATTAACGTCTTTCCATGAATATCAAAATTTTCATTTTGCTTATGCTCTCCATGTAGACAACTGCTTCAAAAAGTGGTGCTCTGCGTCATGATATCCATTATTGGCTTGGTAAAGAGACCAGTCAGGTAATTTTTGTTGTTTGTATATTGTTATCTCCTCCAATTGTTTTGGTTTAATATTTGATATAGTCTCCTTCTGTTCATGTGTTCACTGATGATCACAACTATAAAATAGGATGAAGCTGGTGTTGCAGCAATCAAGACAGTTGAGTTGGATGCAGCTCTAGGAGGACGAGCTGTTCAGTATCGTGAAGTACAAGGCCATGAAACTGAAAAGTTCCTCTCTTATTTCAAACCATGTATCATACCTCAAGAAGGTGGAGCTGCCTCTGGTTTTAAACATGTCGAGGCTGAAGAACATAAGACACGGTTGTTTGTATGCAAAGGGAAACATGTGGTACATGTCAAAGAGGCAAGTTTGACCTTATTCCTCTGCCATTGACTCATTGAGGTTTGAGTCTTGTATATTATTATTGTGCATATTGTATACGACACCACATATGTAAATATTATTTTCTACTTGTTGATTAGCTATTTGTGTTGTTTATAGGTTCCATTTGCTCGATCTTCACTGAACCATGATGATATTTTTATTCTGGACACTGAGTCCAAAATTTTCCAATTTAATGGTTCCAATTCATCAATTCAAGAAAGGGCTAAAGCATTGGAAGTTGTACAGTTTATTAAGGATACCTACCATTGTGGGAAATGTGAGATAGCTTCTATTGGTAAGTGTAAGTATATTTTACAGTTTCAAAGATGATTGCTTAGTATCACTAATTGGATATATATGCTTGAACTTCCTTGCAGAGGATGGAAAACTGATGTCTGATTCTGAAACTGGAGAATTCTGGGGTTGCTTTGGGGGCTTTGCTCCTCTTCCACGGAAAACAGTCAGGGATGATGATGATGATAAGCCTGCTGATTCTCATCCACCAAAGATACTTTGGTAATTTGATTTTCCAGTTTTTCCACTGGTTCTTTCATTTATATTTACACAGTCAGTATATTCCTTTTGTCCTTTTTACCACAAGGATTATAAATTTACCATTCTTTTAAAAAACATTGTAGGTAATTTGAGACTATAAAAATTATTAGAAAGTGAATTTGAACCTAACTTAACCATATAAAACCAGTTTACAAGATGAGGTTTACATCCACTTACATACTATAATTTGGTCATATCTCTGGTCAGAGTGGGATCTCCAACAAAAATAATGCTAATTACATAGATGAAATTTGTTTATTATACTGAAATGTAAGATTCTATGGTGCTCTAGTTATAGTGAAATTATAACTTTTCCAGTGTTGACAAGGGGAAGATAGAACCTATTGAAACTGATTCTTTGACCAAGGAATTGCTGGAGACCAACAAATGCTATATTATAGATTGTGGGTTGGAAGTGTTTGCATGGATGGGAAGAAACACATCTCTTGATGAAAGAAAAAGTGCAGGCGGAGCTGCAGAGGTAACATCTCTTGTTTCTTTCATAGTATTTCCAGCATTTTTTTCTGACATTGAATGACTCTTGAATTTTTGTGGATCAAAAACAGAAGTTAGTCAGTGACACTGGAAGACCAAAGTCCCATATAATTCGTGTAATTGAAGGGTTTGAAACAGTAATGTTCAAGTCCAAGTTTGATTCTTGGCCTCAGGGAACTCATGTAATGTCTGAAGATGGTCGTGGCAAGGTAGCAGGTAGTTTTAATTAAATTTTATACTTGACATTGGACTGAATATGTTTCTTCACCTTTAAATTGATTTTGTGAGCACCATTTGCCTGACCTTCATTATGTTTTTCTAATTTTCTATTTTTTTAATATTCTAGCACTTCTAAAACGCCAAGGCTTGGATGTCAAGGGTCTCTTAAAATCTGAACCTGTAAAAGAGGAACCTCAACCTTACATAGATTGCACAGGAGATTTGCAGGTGCTCTTTTGTAGTCTTTATACAATAAACAATTCATCAAAATTGAAATCTCTTGAACTTTTGTCGGTATGAATTTTAAATTTCTAGTATCCTTATATACCCCGTCTAATTGACTTCTTATATTGAAAGAATCTTTTGGAATCGCAATCACTGATCCATAATACTCCACATGTCTGACATTACAAAGGTCATCACAATGAGAGACATACAATGAAACTGAATGCACAAGAGGATAAGAGCTGTGTTCTATCCTATGATAGGAATATGTGAAATCTAGAGTGTCAGACTACTTTAAATTTGATTTAGAACAAATTGAGTAGATGCTTAACATTTTCTGAGAGAGATTAATATAGCTATAGGAAGTAATTTAATTAAGAATAAGCGACTCGACACTTCTACACAAATTGAATATATAAATATAAAATTTGTGTCTTTGTGATTTACCTGTTACATATTAGTCCTTAATTAGATTATTATCATAATTTTTTTATTTAAATGAGATTTTTTTTCATATATATTTATTTGTCTTTTGCCCTATAGTTTTTTTTTTTTCCATATATATTGATTTCTACATTTTCTTTATTTTTGTCACAAATTTAACTGAATGCCTCTCAGGTTGAGAATCCCATTTAATAAGAATCATTAACATTTTACAAGGAAGCTTTGCCTTATACATGACTGATTTACTTCTATTCTAATCTATCAATTAACGAAATAAAACAAGTAAATGAGATCTTCAAATTCGTGCAAATTTGTTCAAATAAATATTGTAGAGAAATTATATTAGAATCAATAAGGCCGAAATAAAAATGGGGTTTAGCTAATCTTGATGAAATCCCCTCAAATTGATGTTGTTGGATCTTGAAACATTAATTTGTCAACCAAAGCCTAGTAAAGATGTAAGCAATTTGAAGATTAGTCGGCACATTAGGAAGACATATGAGGTAGGCATCACAATCTTCACAAATATGATCACAAGCACATTCATGAAATATGGGATTGGTAGCAAGTTGGATAACACTAGTATTATCACCATGAAGAGGAGTAGTCTCATCTTGAGGAAAATCAAGTTCTTCCAAGAATCTCCAAAGCCAAACAATCTCACAATAAGTATGGGGCATAGCATTAGACTCAGTAGAGGATTTAGAAACTCTCCAGGTTGTGTCTTTCTCTTTCAAGAAATAAGAGCATGATCAAGAATTATACATCAACCAGAAACAAAATTAAGATTATTCACACAACAACACCAGCACAAATATCTAGAGAAGGGACTGAATTTTATTTTAAAAGTCCACCCTGTGCAGTATTAAATTTTGGTCTTAGTTTCATCATGAATTGATCACATTTGCTTTCCTTGTTTTGAATAAATGAAAATATCAAAATATTCAATCCACAAATTCAGGAAACTTAAATACTGCTGCTCATGGCGATTCCAAAGACCACTTAAAACTTACATCTCATTATGCACAATAGTGCATAGATGGGTTCAATCCAACACCCAAAGACCACTTAAAACCTAAATGTTGGTGGGTTTTAGAACTGACGGTTTAGTACCATATAAAATTTGACCAAGTGTTTCTCATCATTGACAGAATCCCGTTTAATAATACGAGCTGGGATGGCAAAATGGGTCAGGTACGGTGGTTCAGCCCGCTATAATATAGCGAGGGAGGTTGGTGTTTTCAGCCACCATCTGTCTGGGCCAACCCGCGGACGGGACGGGTTAGCTTGTGACTCGCTTAATTAATAAAAAAATAATTTTTATTGTAATAAAGTTAATTATAAAGATAATATATAAAGTTAAAATTTTTAAAAAAAGAATTAAAAAGTTTCACTCTCACAGAAAATATTCTCCTTACTAAAACACACAACATTCTCTCTCATGTTCTCCTTATTTATCCTAAGCATTAATTATTTTTATCCTTATGACTTGAATTAATGGTGTAAGAATTATCGAAGCAAGAATAATGTAAAGTTTTATCAAATAAAAAAGATATAGGTACTTGAATTTTTCAATATAAAAAATATAAATTTTATAAGTTTTAACGTTATATATATATATTTGTTATTATTTATTATTATGTAAATTTTATTATTGTTCTAAATTATAATTTCTTAAAACAATGTATTGATTTATATTATTAAATTGAAATAATATATATATATATATATATAAATATATTGAATTATTGACAAACAAATAATAATCTTATTATTAAATTTATTGAAAATTTTGATTTTAAAAAATAAATTATTTTTTTTAAATTATGGCGGGACAACCCGTTAGTCAGTCAACCCGCCTCTTGGCGGGCGGACTAAGGTCTATAGTCAGTCATAATTATAACGGACTAGCCCACTCAGTCCCGTTTTTGGCGGGCCAAAGGCGGAGCGGGCAAAAACGGGACGAGCTGACCCGTTTTGTCATCCCTATATAAAAGTAATTTTATAAAATGAAACTTTTCTTAGCACATGACTAATTTACACCTATTGAAATATGTCAAGTAATGAAATAAAAGTAAATTATCTATTCAAATGTGACCTAATTTGTTCTAGTAAATATTATAGAAAAATTATAGGAGAATCAATAAGGAATAAATATTAAGGATTTAGCTAATCTTGTTGACACTGGGTTTAGTCATTGTCAAGAGAGTCAGGATTCTTACATTTTCATCTCATTTGAGTTTTAGCACTACTGGTCCTTATTTTTCATGAAGGATTGGTTCTTATGACAGTTTCTTTTTACTAAGTTATTGGTCCTTGATAGACCAAAACTCAAATATATAGAATCTATAGGGACCAAAATCTTATGTAATCCAATTTTTAATAATTCAATTAGAACATGATTAATTTTAAAATGATTTATTTTTTCTCTTTTCATTATTTGATTTATCGTCATTAAAGTATTGGAAAAAGCTCTTCAGCAAAATACCTTTTTGCATTATTGTGTCAAAGAACTTTCCCACATTCCACTGTTGGGCTTGAAGGATTAAGTGGAAAAGAACAGACAAACAAAATCATCGTGAGTGAAATGTGTGCTATTAGCTACTAAAAACAATGAAAAAACTTTCAAGTATATCAGAACAATGAATATATATATATATATATATATATATGGAATCTTGTGAGAGTTTCAGAAGATATGTTCTGTACTCCTCCCTATTTGGTTGGACTAATTGTAATTTCAGTAAAGTACATTTCTCTTGCTTATTTGTTTATGTTGTTAACAAGAGCTTTTACAAAACCACACAGGTTTGGCATGTGAATGGTCAGGAAAAGATTCTTCTTCCAGCCACTGATCAGTCAAAATTTTATAGTGGAGATTGCTATATCTTTCAATATTCATATCCTGGAGAAGATAAGGAAGAGTATCTTGCGGGAACATGGATTGGAAAGACTAGTGTTGAGGTGAAAGATTTAAATAGCTTTATTCTACTTCTTTTTTCACGTGTGTGTTTATAATTATTTCTTTCATGTAAGCAAATCCAAAAAATCTGACTGCAAAACATTCAACTGGAATTGAAACTGTATCAGTGAAACACTACTTACATATTTCATTACGCTGTTCACAACATTGGCAACTCTTTTGGGAACAGAAACCCTTGAATAAATGTATTAGCCTCCATTCCTTACATAAATTTCTTTGTTTAAATTAGGAAGAGAGGGCTTCAGCTCTTTCACTAGCAAGCAAAATGGTTGAGTCAATGAAGTTTCTTCCTACCCAGGTAATTGTTATGTTCAATTTGTTGATAGATTTATTTGTTTTTTTTCTTTTACTGCTATTGATAATATCTGTGTATAATTAATTGAAGGCTCGTATCTATGAAGGCAGTGAACCAATTCAATTTCATGCCATCCTCCAAAGCTGTATTATTTTTAAGGTTTGTGAAATTCTGGTATTGGGTTAACTAAGAAATTTTTTTATGAATATAATTGTTTTGTTTAATACTGGTCATTTATTTCAATTGTTTATAAGGGTGGACTTAGTGATGGATACAAGAAATACATTGCCGAGAAGGAAATTCCAGATGAGACATATAGCGAGGATGGTGTTGCATTATTCCGCATCCAGGGCCTTGGACCAGAAAATATGCAAGCTATACAAGTTGAACCAGTATGTCATCTTGTCTGTTTATAGCAGCCATCTCTATCCACTCTATTTATATGGGCAATTTAAACTTTCTTTTTTTAAATTATATAGATTTTATTTAAAGGTAAAATTACACATTTGAACTTTATTGTTAAACAAATTTTATCTTTTGGTCCCTATACTTCAAAATCATCCTTTTTCTAATGTATGTTATTTTTTAATCTCTTTTAATTCCTACAACTTCAGGCAATAGAAACTAAGGGTAAAAATAGTAAGCATAGAGACTGAAAGGATTCAAAATAATATTTATATGGACTAAAATACATAAGTTTTAAGTATAGGGATCTAAATAACTATAAGGACAAAAAATGAATAATTAAATCTTATTTAAATAATTGTTTTCGCATTCCTTTTGTCAACCAGGTTGCTTCCTCCTTGAATTCCAGTTATTGCTACATACTTCATAGCGGACCCACTGTTTTTACTTGGTCTGGAGGTTTAGCAACTTCAGATGATCAAGAGCTTGCTGAGAGAATGCTGGATTTGATTAAGGTCTGTTATGTACCGAAATATATTTTTGGTCAACATATTCATGTTGGACTAGCAGTTAAAGTGGGAGGTTTTATATTTTTGCATGTTGAAAATGGTTGACTATCTTGGTTATTGATAAACTTGCCGATGGGCCACCTTTAATTCCTCTTTGTTCAGGGTCCTGGGTTTGATCCGGGCAGGTGCTATCACCCAAGCCACATTACCCATCCTGGGAACTACGTCTATGTAAAAAATAAAATATATATCACTATTTATTAATCGAAACATATGCTTGCCAATTGTCTGTAGCCGGATTTACAATGCAAACCACATAAGGAAGGCGTAGAATCGGAGCTGTTTTGGGATTGGTTGGGCGGAAAATCGGAATATCCCAGTCAAAAGATCGCGAGGGATGAAGAAAATGACCCTCACTTATTTTCTTGCAACTTCTCACAAGGTAAGAACAACTTTTTTTGTTAATTGAAGACTTATCTGATCTCCATCCCCAGTTCCTTCTCTTCTTAAAGGCAAATGGCTGACTTGTTTGTGATGGCTTCTTTCCCTGCTGACTGACCAATGTGCAGGAAATTTAAAGGTGTGTACACCCACTGATCTGTGATATGCATGATTTTGGAATATTTCGAGTTATGGTAACCCAAAGTGGAAGGCATGTTAAAAATGTTTTTGCCAATTTCAATATTTCTTTTACAACATTTTGACTTTTAAGTTCCCCTTTTATTTAAAAACTCAATGACACGGTCCATTTTCAACACAGTGATTCAATAAGATTGAAAAACAAGCTTGGAAAGCTAGCAAAAATGATGGGCAGGAAAGGTTACAAAACTTGGATAATATACAGTTTTTTAAGACACTTTTTAACAACCACACTGTTGTTACTCAAATCTGATGCTAGAAAGAGGCATTCTTAGTGTTTCATTAAGTTGTCATAATGACATTATGTTTTTGATCACTTAATTAGATGTCCCGTGGTATAATTATACACTTGAATGATAAACAGACAGCAAAATAGTCAAACTTAGTTGATGACTAGTTGACATAACGATTGGCAAAAAGGAATAATCTGATTTATGTAAAAGCATCATGTTAGGAGGACCTAGGACATGATCATTCTGCAAAGTGGTCATGGTCATCTTCCCGTCCTTAAAAGACTAACTCTGGATATGGAATGCTGACAGAAAGACTTGTTTGTGAGTTATTGATCACTTTTCTAATAAATAAAGGTGAATTGAAGATAGATCTAGAGGGTAAATTTATTGGGGGTGTGATTTTATCCCAAATAAAATCTTATTGCTATATCTTATGCTTTGCTTGTGTTGTGAAGATGCAAATATTTTGTTCTGCAGTGCATTAATCTGAAGCATGCTTGCAGGTGAAAGAGATATACAACTTTACCCAGGATGATTTGATGACAGAGGATATTTACATCTTGGATTGTCACTCTGAAATCTTCGTCTGGATTGGCCAGCAGGTTGACCCAAAGAGTAGAATGCAGGCTCTAACAATTGGTGAGGTATACCCGGTTTTGCTTTTCCTGGAAGCTATAAACATGCTAGATTAATTTAGTGACTAATAACTCTAGTATTTGAGTAACATTATAAATCAAACTTCTTACGACTTAGTTAATGTTCTTTTAGGTTTTTCATTTTTAATATGGATTTAAGTTTAACTACGTCAACTCTTTCTATCATTCGAATACCATAAAGCAGTTTCGATATTTTTTACGTTCTAGTATTTCTAAAACCAGATGTGCAATTCTTAACTTATTCTTTGGAATTATACAGAAATTTCTCGAGCTTGATTTTCTTCTAGAAACATTATCTCGTGAAGCTCCATTATATATTGTCATGGAAGGTAGTGAGCCACCTTTCTTCACTCGCTTCTTTAAATGGGAATCTGCAAAATCTGCAGTAAGTTTTTCGTATATATATATATATATATATATATATATATATGACCTCAAATAGTCTTATAATTTTGGCTGCTAAACTAATTCATTTTTTTTATGGCAGATGCTGGGAAACTCGTTTCAAAGGAAGCTTGCAATCATCAAAAATGGGGGAGCGCCGCTTGTACTTGTATGTAATCTTTTCTATGCTTCCTTTACAGAATAACTTTTTTCTAAACAGTGAGGAATTACCACACTAAACTGTTAGTCTGAATTTCCATATTATTTTTACTTGTTAAGTTTAATCTCATCTTTAATATACGAGTGAGATAATTTTATCCAACAAAAAATTCTGTCCATTTATCTCATTGTTCCTCGTTAGCAGGTCCCCCCACCCCCATTCTTTTAGATATACAAAGAGTGCCAAAGTTTGAAACAAAAACTTAATGCAAATCATCTAAATCTCACACCAGTAATTGACTCTGCTGGGTTATTCCTTGATATCGAATAATTGCTTTTAATATTTCAATTTTATATTAAAATTATTATCTCATTATAATTTTCTAGTCTAATTATATTTTCTTACCAATTATCAGAAAAATTTCTTGGTTCATTCTTGTTGATTTTTTTTTTCAAAAGCTCTCTAAAATGAAGGTAAACAAATTATTATTTTTCCAATAAGTTGAACTAAGCATATACTTATCTGTATAATATTCTAATTGTTTTATCTCTGCCATTTTTTATTGGGTCAAGATACTCTTACAACCCAAAAATAAACAATTAACAACTTAATAATAATAATAATAATAATATAATAATAATAATAATAATTATTATTATTATTATTATTATATAATAATAATAATAACTAGGTGGGTGGAATGTAAGTGAAAAGTTATTATTTTATTATTAAATAGGTTGTGGTATGCAAATTTTTATCATTGAATTATCGAAGTATTATTTTTCCTTTTTATAATATATTATCAGGTTTCTTTTTTGAATCACAATTTTTGTTCCATCTAATGCACGGTCTTTATATTAATATTTTGTTTGTATTTGCTTTATCTGCTTGGTTATTAATATCTGGTACATTATCAGAAACATAAACGAAGAGCAACAGTATCTTATGGGGGAAGGTCTGGTGGTGTGCCAGATAAATCTCAGCGTTCCCGCAGCATGTCTGTCAGTCCTGATCGTGTTCGTGTGAGGGGCAGATCTCCAGCCTTTAATGCATTAGCAGCTAATTTTGAGAACACAAATACCAGGAACCTTTCCACTCCACCTCCAGTGGTTAGAAAACTGTACCCAAAATCTGTGGCACAGGATACAGCAAAACCGGCACCTAAGTTTTCAGCCATATCTCATCTTACTTCTAGTTTTGAACGATCATCAGCGCTAGAAAATTTGATTCCTCGGTCACAAAAAGGTTTGCAGTAGATGTGTGCATTGATATTTGATGTTAGTGTTAGAATATTATATGATATAAAATGAACTTTTCTCTTATTGGTTTGTTATGATATGAAGGGAGTTTAGTTACCGCAATATCAAACCCGGAGACAATTGACAAGGAGGGTTCTATGAGCAGGAGAATAGAATCTCTTACCATAGAGGAGGGTGTGAAAGAGGGTGAAGCTGAAGATGATGAAAGTCTCCCAGTTTACCCATATGATCGCATTAACACAGATTCTACAGATCCTATAACAGATATTGACGTTACTAAACGAGAGGTATAATGAAAACAACTAGACTTACATTTACTTTAGCATCATCTTGCGTGTCTTCTCATCTTTCTTCGGGAGTTGCATCATATAATCAAGCTTTATTTCAATTTTGTTTTGACTTGTTCGAGCTTCATGAACAGGCCTATTTGTCATCTGCCGAGTTCCAAGAGAAATTAGGGACGACAAAGAAAGAATTTTACAAGTTGCCAAAATGGAAACAGAACAAACTCAAAATGGCAGTTCAGTTGTTCTGAGTTTTAAAGTGCACTTCAACTTCTGTCTGCTCCGTGCGTTTGACATTGTTATCTGTGTTTTATATCTAGTGAGCTTGCTATCTGTTTTTTGCAGCGAGAAATTGAACATATGGAAGTGAAAGGGACAGCATGAATTTCTTTAACAAGTGAAAGGAAGAAAGTAAATAAAGATATTTAGGTTCTGTCTTTGTTGAAAAGCTGCTTGATGTTAATTATCTATGGGTTGATGGAGTGTTTGTCTTATGTGTTTCTTGTTAATCATTTTTTTTTTTTTCATTCAAAATTGTTTTTGGGAAGAAATTACTTAGGTTGTTTTGATAAATTGAGTATGAAGTTTGTACAGTACAGTGTAAAAGCCACTCAACAGGTTATTTATTTTGGAAATAAAAGTGTGATTTCCCCCATTTTTCTTATTATTCTCTCCATTTTGTTTTGTGTCAACATTTTTCTTGGTTGTATATTAAACGTTTAAGCAATTGGGATAATAGAAACGACAACTTTTGTATCTGAAAAAGCAGCAGAGAAACGAGTGAAAATATTATAATTAATTAAATTATTTGAAATTATTATGAAAATTAAATAATAAAAGATTAAAATATTCTTTATATAATTTTTAATAAAAATAAAATATAAATTTATAAAAATATTTATACTTTTTATTTATTTTTAAAATAATTTATAAGTAATATTAAATTATAAATATTATTTCCAAAAACAATTATAGTATAATTTCTTTTTATACGTTGTTATATACTAAGTTGAAAGCATATGATTAAATATACAATAATTATTTTTAAAATTTAAATTAATAATAAAGTTATTAAAAAACAATTATTTAAATAACAAATGTAATTTAGTATTAAGTCTTTGTGTATTATTATTCCAACATTGGTATAAATATTATTTTTGTCATACTTTAATTTTTTATTTTTGAAATTAAGTATGACCAAATTTAATTTGGATGTTTTTTATGTTCATTTTAGAATTTTTTTAGTATAAAATTTTAAAAATAAAATTAATATTTTAATTTTTACTTTAAAAAATAAATTATGTGGAAGATCTTAAACAAATATTTATTTTAAATACCATTAAAATGATTTTTTATTAAAATGAATGATTAAAAAATAGTTCAAAGTTATAATATTTTAAAATATCAAATTCTAGAACACCAAAATATTAGATGTTTTAAATTTATTATAAATTTAAAATAAGTTCAAGTTTGTTTGTAAAAAAAAATCATAATTATCAAAATAATTTATTGATTGTACTGTGAAAAAAATGTTTCTTATAATAAAATATTAAGTTTTGAATCACATTTATCTATAATTTTAATTAATTTTTAAAATGATTTATGATAAAATATCATCAAATATTTTTATCTTATCTTTAAAAAAATTTACCGTATTTGTGTATTTAAAAAATTAATTACAATAATAAATTATATTATAATTTATTTTCAAATTTTTTGTAATTAATTTTGTATGAATTTGTCATATATATATATATATATATATATATATATATATATATATATATTAATAAATTATATAAAAAAATAATCAAGAAAAGTTAATTGACTACCGAGAAAAACTAATCTATTTAACCAATAAAATAAACTTTCTATCATTAGACCTGATTTTCTTTATATATCTTTATGTTTTAGAATAGAAAAATTGTTATACGAATTCCTTCCTTTCATTCCCACTTTTTCTCTACAAATGTATCAATCCAAACAAAATTCGTCACCTAAATTCGGTCTCCCATGCTATGGTTATAAATCCGTTCTCCCGTGCTATGAACAGTACAACCATGAAACAAAGGAGGGATGCTAAGTGTTTGCTGTATCTCATTACGACGATAAAACAGGGCACAAAAGTAGTATAATGTTAGGATTACCACACGCACCTCACAAAACTCCTGTTACGTCATTGGGATTTGGAATATCTTGAATTATGTTTCCCTACGTCTATCATTGCTCTTTCTTATAGTAGTATTTGCGCATTGTCAATCAGCAAAATATGGGAAAAACTGTTAGATTAATGCGAAGAAAGATAGAATATTATATGAATCTATCGTCGCTGTCAGAACTACACGATTCCTCAACACGTTTGCGGTTCTCGTCACGTTAAAAAATCCCGAAATTAATAATAATAAATTATTAAGGAAAGTTAAATAGAAAGTGATTTAGGAAAATGAAGAGAGAGAAACCAAATAGAAGAGGTTGCAGTTGCAGCGACGCGTTTTTATGTGAAAGAATTGGAAGATTGCGAGTGATGATATATATATATATATATATATATATATATATATATATATATATATATATATTGTGGCGGTAGTGAATCGAGAAGTAAGCCGTACCAATTGCGAGTTGCAATGAGTACCGAAAAGACTCCTTCATCAGTTTCATCTTCTTCGAGTAACTACGAGGTGTGCAAGGGATTCAATGGCCTTGACAAGGTTCTTCTTCGCGACGCTCGTGGAAGCTCCGCTGAGGTTGGTTTCCACCTATTTCTTCCGTGCATCTGTATATATTTGTTTGTTTTAGTAATGTCTGTAATTGTTTGTCTTTGATTCGAAGCAGATACTTCTTGATCCGCTTCTCGTTTTCACGATTTAGTTTGGATTCGTATTCGCCTTTAGATTTAAGTTTTGTTATTGTCGTTTTGGTTTTGCCACGTCGGTTTTCGTCGCCATTGTTCATTGGAGAGTGCTGATTTGTGAGCTTTGTCTGGATCGAGATTTGTTAACAGCTAGAGAATTTTGATCTGAAAATACTATTTCTAAGCAATTTGATTTATCTTGTAGGCTAATTTTCGGTGAAATGAATTCTTCGAGCATAGTGGCGTGTGTTTGGTGTTTGATTTTACTGCTTTTGCATCGGATTTGAAGTAGCAAATCGCTTCTGCAGGTTCTGATGGTGTTGGCTCTGATTAGGTTTCATTTCTGGGTTTGTGATTTTCAGGTGTACTTGTACGGTGGTCACGTGACTTCTTGGAAGAATGACCAAGCCGAGGAATTACTTTTTCTCAGCAGCAAGGTACAGTGTGAAGCATATATGAATTTAAGTTCTTAGTGTATTTCTCAGTTGGCTGATTTTCCTTCATTTCATGTCAAGATGAGTGGGGGAAATCTGATTAACTTTTGATCTCAATGAGGTTGTAAATATCAGTTCCCTGTGAAAACTTTCATTGGTTAAGTCCAAAATTTGACTGAACAACTGTAAGGGAAGAAAATGATTTAACTGAGATATATTTTTCAATATTATTATCTCAACTGTTTTGAGAAATATTTTTGAAAACTGATACATTTTGATATTGGAAGTATATGTTGGGAAGAATCTAGTACCCAAAGGATTTGTGTCCCAAGGTTGGCTTGAAAATTCATTTTAAACTCCAGTTATGAGGTTGATAAGCTCTGAATCATCGTGTTTTATTAATATTGTGCGCTTGTGCAGGCTATATTTAAGCCTCCAAAGGCAATTCGTGGAGGGATCCCAATATGTTTTCCTCAAGTATGTACTTCTAATGTCAATATTTCTGTTTTCCATAGTTGCTTTCATTGTGATAAATTGCTTTGAAAGGAAGTAGGTAGAAATTGGAGAAGCATGTGATGGAGAGAAAGATTTGATATATCATGCAGTCATAAGCAAAAGCTCTACATTTCATTAAATGAAATTAAAATGTTGTGAAGATAAACCTCATTATATTTCTGCTACAACGATAAAAGCCTAATATCATATCTCGTGTAATTTATTTCTAATTGAAGAATAATATGATGCAAGGCCCAACAAAACCAAAGTCTAGATTATGAGAAACTCTGATATTAGCCACAATCCAAAGTCACCATGATGTTGGAGACCAGAAGTGTTACAAGTTCATAGATCGGGGTTAGGATGTCAAATCAAGGATAGCAAACCTTGGGGAGGCGGTACTTTTAATAAGGGTTATTTGCCCCAGCTGTATGATGGGGTTTTGGATTTGATGAGTTTTAAGACAAATTCAAGCAGGTATTCCAAACAATTTGCTCGTGATAGGATTAGTTTTTTAATGCTGATTGCCAGGAAAATATAGGTTTGGGCAATGTGGAATTAATCAACCATAAACATGGTAAAATATGAGATGGCAAAGGAGCGAATCCCGAATCAGGCTCACATTTGACTGCATTGCACTACAAAGAAGAGATCAATTAGCAGCCATAACTCAAAAATCCATTTGGCATTTTTATATATGGATACTAGGACATTGCAATTAAGGCCCAAGCTAAATAACTGGTCTCTAAATAGGTTGTAAGACAAAACCACATACACCAGTCTACCCCTGCAGCAAAATCAGTTTTGGTTTTGGACTGTTGAAATCAGTGGCAGAATTAAAAGTGATACCAAAACAAAACAGAGAGATTCTTTGTTTGAGCCTTGTAGATTTACTGCCCTCAATCACTCAGAATCTGCAATCACTGACATACTATTAGGAATAAATAAAAAAAGTAGGGTGTTCTGAATGTCATTGCAATTTGTAAATACCCCCTCCCCAATATGCACTGTTACTCTGATCATCCCATGTTACTTGTACAAGTATACTGACTCTCTCTCTCTCTTTGTAGTTTGCAAACCTTGGTACTCTTGACTCACATGGATTTGCTAGAAACCGGTTCTGGACCATTGATGATAATCCTCCACCTTTTCCAACAAATACTTTGAGTAAAGCCTATGTTGATTTGATTCTTAAACCCTCGGAAGACGACATCAAGATTTGGCCTCACAGGTATACACAGTAACATTCAAAGCTTTTAGCCTATGTTTAGGGAACATTCTCTTAACTAATAATACTTTTTACTGTGTTTATTTACTAATTTTTATGTTATATTTCTTTCTAATATTATATACCATTCTTTTTGAATTAGTTTTGAGTTTCGTCTCAGAGTAGCTCTTGGACCTGGAGGAGAGCTAATGTTGACATCTCGGATCAGGAACACTAACATTGATGGGAAGCCATTTTCATTCACATTTGCTTATCATACATATTTCTCTGTGTCAGATATAAGGCAAGTGCTTGAAAATTGAAACATGCTTTATCTCATTTCGATGCGAAATGTTGTATTATTGTGGATCTCTAGTAATATATTGACTCTGTTGTCAAATTTTGTAACTTTTGAATTTGGTTGAGTACCTATTCAAGATCAACTCATTCAACAAATGAGTAGAACTTTGCAGCCTTATTTTGTGGGTATAAGCTTGTTTTTCTTACTCAATTTGTGAAATCTATTTTGCAAAATGTTTTTTATCTGTATGAGAAAATGGGAGTTGGTATCTAAAGATGCAAAGTGAGGATACCAAATTTTTTCTTATTGTTCCGACTGAAACAGAATAATCTGCAATCATATGTTTTTGAATTGAACAGCATGCAAATCCTGTCATGTTATCCTCTTACATTTTTAGGTGCATATTCATAGATTAAAATGTGTCTTTGATATTGTGAAATGTTCAGGTCTTGGTTAAATTAATATCTTTTGTTTTCTTCATTTTGTGTACTATGTTAACTCTGATTTATTTTATTTTTATGCTGAGGGATATACTATTAGGATGCAGATTTTGAATTGTGCATTTAACTAGTTTGTTTGCTTGCTTGTATTCAGTGAAGTGCGGGTAGAGGGGTTAGAGACATTGGATTATCTTGACAACTTACAGAAAAAGGAACGCTTTACTGAACAGGGTGATGCTTTAACATTTGAATCAGAAGTAAGATTGTTACCCTGTTCAACTTTGCTTTATATGGGTATTACAATAAGTATGCTGTAAGCAATAAAATATGTCAGTTTCTGTGAAATGGAACCTGGTTAAATAGAGTATCAGACCAATTTCATAGATCTTGAATTTCATTTTTCTTTTGTGGCTCATTTTAAGTCAGGCGTAATAAGCACCACTTCCAAAAGAATATTTTCCATTTGACTGCTGCTTTTTTTGTCGTTTATGGATGAAGAAAGATAGTGTCTAACTTTTCTGGAAGCTGTATACTAATCTTTATTTACAAACAATTGAACAGTTTCTTCCCACACCCAACAAAAGCTTCACTTTTCTCGTTTATACCTTTCCTGTAGCATGGGCTGGTGCCAACTGCTAACATGTGTTGGTTTACCATCCATTTCATATATTGTCTGGGTTTTGCTACTGTACATAACCCATACATGAAACATGTTTGCACCAAAAAATAATAAAACCGAAAACATCCACCTAGTTTGTATCATTGTCCCCAATTTGTAGTAATACATATATGTTTTGTTGTAACCAGTCTTGTTGTACGGGCTTTCATATGTTTTGATGAGTTGAAAGTGACACTTCACTTATACTTTGTCTTATAGGTTGACAGGATATATCTCAGCACTCCTACAAAGATTGCAATTCTTGATCATGAGAAGAAGAGAACATTTGTGTTACGTAAAGATGGTCTCCCCGATTCTGGTGATCATTATCAAACTCATCATGTGTACTTAGTGTTACAATTGATAAATTTTACTGGTGACGGTGTGTTGAATATTTACTTTACATATTGCATGTGACTTTATATTTCATTTTCAGTTAAATGAACAAATAAACTCATAATAGTCTGACATGTTTACTTGAAGAACAAGTCAGGTAGTTACTACCACTATTTCCGGAGCCTATGTGTTGCTTTTGGATTGGACAAGAATCATTTTCACAGTCTCTTTACATAAATTTATACTTTCTCATTTATTATCTATGCAGTGGTATGGAATCCTTGGGATAAGAAAGCAAAGGCTATGACTGATTTCGGTGATGACGAGTATAAGCATATGCTTTGTGTAGAGGCTGCTGCTATTGAAAATCCTATTACTTTGAAACCTGGCGAGGAATGGAAGGGAAGACTAGAACTTTCAACTGTTCCTTCTAGTTATTTTAGTGGACAGCTTGATCCCCAAAGAGTTATTCAAGGAAGCTGAAAGATCATTATTGCGTTTTGTATTCTGCACAGGTAATAAAATGAACATTGATATATTTGACTCTGTCTTTTAACATTATCCTGCAAAATGAATCACACAATCACTGAGATACATTGTTCTACTTCTACCTTGAAATTCCGAATATATTAGAAAATGGAAGGGGCAGCACAGCACATGTGAAATGATTCTTTCTATCTCTTTTTTGTACCATTCTTTCTACAAAATCATTCTGTCTATGTCAGATTACACATTACATGTTGATCCAGTACAATGTTTCACTAATTATTTAGGAAACACTTCCTCAGGTAACTTGTTGCCATAGCCGATGAACGATGGAAGGAAAGGTTCTCCGAGCATTTTTTAGCCGTCATCTTCCACTTAGACCTTCATGTTGTACGAATGAACTCATGTATAGAGTTTTTTAAATAATATTTACCTGTAAAACGTATGACTATATTGACTTGTAAGTAGAATAGCCCAGTTGTTTACGGAAAAATCAACCCAATTATAATTGATTTTCATGTTGGGTTGAATGGCCCAGACCACAGGGATTACTTTTAACAGGGCCAATTTACAACACTACAAGTTGAACATACGTTCTTGCCGCAATCTACATATTAAATTAACAAAGTAAAGATAATATTAAGTATAGAAATGTTATTTCAATGATGTAATCAATCATATCAACTTTGGTTTGTCTTCGCAACTTGTAGCTATGTAAACATATCCTGTCGTGTCTTATAATTCTATAGGCTTGATAACTACGGTACCCTTCAGTTACATGAAATATGTATAGGTTATTTGTCAAACTATATTTTGCTGCTTTCTATTTTTCAGATTTATGGTATATATGTATTTTGCCAGAGTCCTGACTTGGTCATTTTTGTAGATAGAGACATGAATTAATGTTCTTGATAAAATATATTGTCGACTGCAGTCAACAATCAAAACACAAATTATGTTTTTTAGGCATCTAATTGTTTTAAAGCTAAATTTGAAAGTCGATGCTATATAAAACAGCACTTATTAAACCAATAAAAAGTCATAACAAAACCCACCAATTAAGAGGTGGGTGTGGAAGGTCAGAGGAACTTTGTGGGGCAGAAAACCGCTAAAACATGAGTTTATGTCACTTTTCATTGTATGTTTCCATGTTGATTGAAATAGATTGATTATGACTTGTAAGAATGCAGCAACTAATTAAATGATGTTAACTGATTTTTATTTATATTTGAGTTTAGAGGAAATTATGTGTTTATAACAGTGTCACCTTACCATATAAATAGTAAAAATCAGGTTAGTAGGTTCAATTGGTGCAGAAGTTACTTACTGTTTTTGACAAAGTTTAATAAGGTGATTATTTGTGTGAAAGAGTTAGCTACAAAACTCGCTTAAAATATTGACATGTAAATTATCTCCCATTTAATTTAGGATATGTCTGGTTCCGATTTTTTGTTTTTTTCTAGCTTAAAATCATTTGCAAGTTAAAGATTAAAAAAAAAAGTTGCTTATAATCTTTATATTCTTTAGCTTAAATCGCCTTTTAGGCTAAGTTTCACAGAAAAAAAAAATTAAAGTTTACTCATTTTTAAATTAATTATTTCTTTCAATAAAAAAGTATATAAAATAAAACTATTTTATAAAATTATGTAATTTAACAAAATAAATAAATAATATTAAATATAAATATTTAAAACTTCTAATTTTTAAAAATGTTAAAAATTACTTAATTAATCTGATTTTATTTTAATCATAACTTCACTTTAATTATTGTGGACCAACAATCCTTTTTCCATGACAACTAAGGCACTATATAAATTTTACATATCAAATTGCTTCTCTAAGGCAATATATCATTCCCATTGCCATAATATATATCTTCATCTCATCGTTTGTGCTTCAATAATTACAATTTACAGAAACTACTCTACCCTGTACTGTTGCCATGCGCTGTCATGCATGTTCCTGAATGTATACATAACTAGTCTATCCCTTGCAACACGGATTATGTTATCTATTCAAAGCTTAATTACATGATTATATAAATAATAAAAATATAAATTATAATAAATAAGAAGATAACTTATAATATTATTCAAATTATATTCAATAAAGATTGTGTAAAATAAATATAAATGGTTGAGCATATTGTTTATCTACTGAAATGACTTGATTATATAGTTTTCATGAATTAATTTATCTATACTTGTGTTTTGAATTGTGATAAGGATTTGAGGAAGTGAATATGAAGTGACTTAAAATGGATTGTGGGGTAGTTTTAATTGAAGAAAGAGAACATATTTAAAAATATTTGAGTAGATTTATTGTAACTGATGTAATTGATAAGAGTGAATATAAAAAATTAAATAATAATTTTTTTAATATAATGACCAAAATATCTTTATTATTATAATGGATAAATTAAATAAAAAGGATAATTATGATATAATTGAATATAAGAATGTTAATTAATTTATATTGTATATAATATTTAAATATATTAATATTATGTTATATATAAAGTATAATTAAAATTATTTTATATATTAATTATAAAATATTTTTTATTGTAGTTTAAATTATATATTTAAAACTTTTGATATTTTAAATAAATATTATATTATCTTAATAATAATTTATAACTTGTTATATATTTCCTAATTTTTTATTTTACATTAAATACAATAATTAAATAACATTGAAATAAAATACAAGATTGTTATTCAATGTGCAATAATATTAAATAAAATAATATTTTAATTTGTAAGAAACATTAATTACAGTCATCCAAATAAATAAATTACAAGTTGATAAGACATCTTATTTCATTCATCCAAAAAAAAAGTAAAGGAAAATATAATATAATCATCTAATAAGTAAAGGCAATTATAGTAAAGTTATCCAGACATGATAGATGTGTCCTACATATCCTATGGCAACTAAGACAAGCCCCCACCGCTCATGTGCTTCAACAAGTAATTCAACCATAAGTGTGGTGGGAGGTCAAATATCATCTCTTTTGAAATTTTTGCAGATAAACTCATAACATTACAGTTGAAGGTGATCGTCCAAAAGGTTAAGCTCACATAACATTTGTCATATATCTGATGCAGAATAATATGGCGTAATAGAGTTCTTCTGGATGATAATGTGCTGACTATATAAGTTTGTTCTCTAGTGCATATCAGTGACTTGAGCCTCTACAACAATCTATTGCTCCACCAAGTCTATGAGTTTGACTGAATATTTGTTACTCTCTCCCATCCTATCTACCATTTGGTGGATCTTTGTGCTCATCGCTTAAAAGTATGAATTTAGATCAACATCGTGTTAAGAAAACTGTAATTGAATATGATCTTCATCCTAATGATCAAACATATATCTATAATCCCATACTGAAAACATGTTATATAAACTAAATGCGAAAGCGTACCTGAATTAGCCATAATATTCTTTGTAGAGCACCTTTGAATTGATCTTATGGTCTTCCACCTGAAGAGCACCTGTATTTCCCTATGGATTTTCTCTCTTGATGGGGATAGAAAGAAAAGAACGGGACTGTATCTGTATTCTGTCTGTGTGCTCTCAGAAGGGGACCATGACCCTTTATATAACCAAAATTAGGTTAATTACTTAAGTTTTAGTATTTTCAATTTGGCCCCTCATCAAATTAAAAATTACTCTATGGTCTCTACACAATTATATTTTCATGACATATGCCTTTAGCCAAAACTTTAATTTATTCAGATCACTTTATTATTTGGCTTAATAAATAATGACCCTAACACATTTAAATATGTATCATATATATACGTGACCCAAATTTTGCTAACAATCTCCCACTGGTCACAAATATATATATATATGTCCTTACAACCTTACAAATGTGTTAGACTTTATGAGCTCAAAAATGTCATTATATTCCTTTAGCATATTCAAAAGTCCTGTCCATTAATCATATCAGGATATAGAACCAGACCAGCTTTTCATTGCATCATCGCAACTAAAACCAACAAGATTACTCATCCTGACATAACCAAATGACATGGATTCATCACGAAATGTGTAGCATGAAAAATTACATGAAGGTGATCTGTACACGTCTATTTTCAACTGGTCCAAACTTTAACTTATCGAGATCGATACAATAACCTTAATGTACAAAGTGTAATGAATGAACAAGAAAACCGCATATCTATAGATAATCAAATATGTCCAAAAAAACAATGTATACATATATAAAACATAGAACATAAAATATATGAAAATGACTAACTCCCACTAAACCACAAATTCCTCAAACTGTAAAACACCCATGTGAGCAACATGCTCATGAAAGACCTTGGGCGGAAGTCCTTTAGTTAGAGGATCTGCTATCATGGAGTTTGTCCCTAAATATTCTATGGAAATCTGTCCACTCTGTACTCTTTCCTTAACGACTAGGAACTTAATGTCGATGTGTTTCGACTTAGTCGAACTTCTGTTGTTGTTGGAATACAATACAGCTGATTTGTTGTCACAATATAACTTAAGTGGTCTTTCAATGCCTTTCACAATTTGCAGCCCTGTGACAAAATTTCTTAGCCATATTCCATGATTCGACGCCTCATAGCATGCTACAAATTCTGTTGCCATAGTGGATGAAGCTGTAAGGGTTTGCTTGACACTGCGCCAAGAAACCGCACCACCTGCTAACATGAAAATGTAACCTGAAGTGGATTTCAAACTATCTTGACATCCTGCAAAGTCCGAGTCAGAAAACCCAGCGATCTCCAACTGGTCCGACCTCCTGTATGTGAGCATGTAATCTTGTGTTCTCTTTAAATATCTCATGACCCTTTTTGCTGCTTTCCAATGGTCCATTCCTGGATTGCTTAAATATCTGCCTAGAACCCCAACTATGTATGCTATGTCTGGACGCGTACATACTTGGGCATACATCAAACTCCCTACAGCTGATGCATAGGGAATCTTTTGCATTTCCTCAATTTCCAAATTTCCTTTTGGGCACTGATTGAGACTAAACGTGTCTCCATTAGCAAGCTGGAGTATCCCGGATTTACATTCATACATGCCAAACTTTTTAAGAATTGTTTCGATATAGCTTCTTTGTGATAATCCCAAAATACCCAGACATCGATCTCGGTGTATACTGAATTCCTAATACAAAGACGCATCACCAAGATCTTTCATTTCAAAATTCTTTGATAAAAATTTCTTGGTTTCGTGCAATATGCCTATATCATTAGTGGCAAGTAGAATGTCATCAACATACAAGATCAGGAAAATATACTTACTCCCCTTAAACTTGTGATATACACAATCATCAACAATATTCATCTCGAAGCCAAATGAGAGAATTACTTGATGAAATTTATAGTACCATTGACGAGATGCTTGTTTTAGTCCATAAATGGATTTTGTCAGTTTGCAAACCATACTCTTTGAATCTCCCTGCACAAAATTTTACTGGTTGCACCATATAAATCGTCTCATCAATGTTGCCATTAAGAAACGCCGTCTTGACATCCATTTGATGAAGCTCCAAATCATAATGTGCTACAAGAGTCATGATTGTCCTAAAAGAGTCTTTCGATGAAACTGGAGAGAAAGTCTCTTTAAAATCAATCCCTTCCTTTTGGGTATAGCCCTTAGCTACCAGACGAGCCTTATACCTTTCCACATTACCTTTAGAATCCCGTTTGGTCTTAAATATCCACTTGCAACCAATGGGTCTCATATCTTCTAGTAATGGGACAAGTTCCCAAACCTTATTGTCTTGCATGGACTTATACTCCTCCTTCATTGCTTCGATCCACTTTTCGAGTTAGAACCTTGCATGGCTTGACGGAAGTTAAGCTGGGTCATCTTCCATCATACCATTGTTTTCTTCATGTTCCTGAAGAAATACCATGTAATCATCCGAAATAGCACTTCTTCTTTCTCTAGTGGATCTCCGCAAAGTTATTGGCTCATGATGCACGAGGTTCTTGAGGATCTTGAGTTTGTTCTTCATGAACAACCAAATCATCTTGAGTAAGGGGTTCATTAACAATGCCTTGTGGAGGTTCCGAACTTACTTTATCAAAAGTAGCTGTTTGAATCGGTTCTGGAATTGTTACAGATTCTTCCTCTAAGACAAAGTTCCGATTTTATTCTTCCCCCCAAACTCAATATCCTCAAAAAACGTAGCAGTTCCAGTCTCAAAAATTGTCTTTAATGTGTGATCATAAAATTTATATCCCCTGGATCTTTCAGACATAACCAATAAAATAACTACTTATCGTTCGGGAGTCCAATTTCTTTTCATTTGGCTTATAAGGCCTTGCCTCAGTTGGACATCCCCACACATGGAAATGCTTCGAGACTAGGTTGTCGCTCAGTCCAAAGCTCATAAGGTGTTTTGGTCGTTGCTTTAGTTGGTACTCTGTTCAGAATATAAGCTGTCGTCTTTAGTGCCTCTCCCCAGAGTGACTCCGGTAAGGTGGAATGACAAATCATACTCCTGACCATATCTTTAAGAGTTCGATTTCGTCTTTCAGCTACACCATTCATGCTAGGTGATCCCGGCATGGTATACTGTGGGACAATTCCACACTCCTCTAGGTACCTGGCAAAAGGTCCTGGACGTTGTTCACCTGACCCGTCAAATCTGCCATAGTACTCACCACCACGATCAGATCTGACAGACTTAATTCTTTTATTGAGTTGATTTTCAACTTCAGCTTTAAATGTTTTGAACACGTCTAGAGATTGTGACTTTTCATGTATAAGGAATAAGTATGCATATCGTGAGTAATCGTCTATGAATGATATAAAGTATTGTTGACCATTCCACGAGGGTGTAGGAAATGACCCACAAATGTCCGTATGTATCAACTCTAAGACGTCTGTAGCTCTATATGCACCTAATCTCTTCGCTTTGGTCTGTTTGCCCTTAATGCATTCAACACAAACATCAAAGTTTGTGAAGTCAATGGACTCTAAGATTCCAGTTGACACAAGTCGTTCAATTCTATTTTTAGAGATGTGACCTAAGCGCCTGTGCCATAATGCTCCTGAGTGAGTATCATCAATTTTACGTTTAGTACCCCGTGATTCTGTATTAAGGGTTTCATTATAGGTGGTCACGAGTATCAAGTAAATACAGATTATCATAAGGCAAAAGTGAACCAGTTCCAATAATATCTGAATTAAAAGACAAAGCTGAACTTATTGTTTCCAAATGAACACAAATAACCTAATTTGTCCAGGATAAGAAACTGAAACCAAATTCAGTCTAAATGACGGCACAACAAAAGTGTCTTTCAAATCCAAATAAAAACCGAGTACTCAATAACAATTTAAAATGCCCTATGGCTTCCACCTCTACCGATTTGCCATCTCCAACATATATCCATCTTTCAGAATCAATTGGCTTCGGTAGCTTAGGCAACCCTTTATAGAAACACCGATGTTAGTAGTTGCACCTGAGTCTAACCACCAAGTGTTACTAGGTATTGACGCTAAATTGACTTCGAACGGACCAAAGTAGGAAACATACTTTTGAGGATCGGAACATAATTTATGTTGGCAGATACAGAAGCAATTGTAGCTGAATTAGAACAAAAGAAATAAACTAATTATGCTCACATTATAAAAATTAAATAATTATAAATAAAATATATATTCAAATAATGGTTTAACCCATCTCAAGACACCCAATGCACCATCAATATCAAGTCTTTGGACAGTAATATTAACTGCTAGAGGTATCTTGTTATAATAATCAAACATTGACAATAAAGCACGTCCAACAACAAATCAGTCTTTGGATTGATTTATCATCGACAAAGCTAATCTTTATAATTATCACATGTTTATCATTACAAGTGTATATGCAATTCGGCCAAATATTAATCTTCCTTTGGGCCGACTAATACTCGCATGAATATACACAAACACTAACATTTAATATTTTTCACGAACTACCCAATTCAAGAGATGTTACTTTGGTAACTTCTTGACTCAATTTACTCACAAAAAATATTAAACTACCAAACAAATTGAATATATTAATAAGGGTAATCCTAAACCAAATTAAGTATCAAGGACCACTTAAAAAAATATTGTACTATAATGCCACATATGATGGATTTTTAATTAAGGCTACGGATCCCATAACATTAATACTATCATATTCCCTTTTTAATTAAGGTAGCGGGTCCCACAATATTAACACCATATTCCTTTTTAATTAAAACAACGGGTCCCACATTTTATTTTCTCTCTCCTCGTAATCCTCCTTTCTCTCCCCAAGTTCATCCTTTCTAAGTCCTTGCAGGCATGGCCCCGTGCTTCAATATCTAAATTATCAATATGAGGAGCTAGACGCCTGCAGTGGCCACACCATACCTCTGCTCCTATTTTCCTCATCACTCCCGACTCTCCAAACGCTTTGAGTAGCTTGTTCGAGAGGGACTTTGAGATGGTGAGGACACTCTGGTAATTTTGCGAAACCCAAGCGGACCTTTCCGCTACCGATTCCAAGCGAGTCAACTTAGTCAAGGCACTCAACAACTCGTTCATGTGCGAAACGACGCCGTAGAGGTCCGTGAAGGATAAGTCCGTCCACGACCACATCCAGAGGAGTTTGGCGAAGCCTGTGACGGTTCCCCGATCGAGGCTATTGGCGATGGCCCTGGTTCGGTCGGTGCCGGCCACATCGCCACGCGTGCCACGGAGGGTGCTCGACAGCGCCATGAAGCTGAATTAGCCAAAGAAGACGAAGGGACGAAGGAGCAGAAGCAGTTCGGGGTTTTCACCCACAAATACGAAATTAGGTTTTTAAAATTGGGGATTTAATCCCAAATTTTATATTAGGGTTTACCCCTTAGGGTTCTGAATTAAATAAAATCTAAATTTTGATAAATCTAATTTCTAAATATAAACATGAATCAAGTATGGGTCGCTCTGATACCAATTGTTAAGAAAACTGTAATTGAATATGATCTTCATCCTAATGATCAAACATATATCTATAATCCCATACTGAAAACATGTTATATAAACTAAATGCGAAAGCGTACTTGAATTAGCCATAATATTCTTTGTAGAGCACCTTTGAATTGATCTTATGGTCTTCCACCTGAAGAGCACCTGTATTTCCCTATGAATTTTCTCTCTTGATGGGGATAGAAAGAAAAGAACGGGACTGTATCTGTATTCTGTCTGTGTGCTCTCAGAAGGGGACCATGACCCTTTATATAACCAAAATTAGGTTAATTACTTAAGTTTTAGTATTTTCAATTTGGCCCCTCATCAAATTAAAAATTACTTTATGGTCTCTACACAATTATATTTTCATGACATATGCCTTTAGCCAAAACTTTAATTTATTCAGATCACTTTATTATTTGGCTTAATAAATAATGACCCTAACACATTTAAATATGTATCATATATATACGTGACCCAAATTTTGCTAACACATCGACCATGTGGGCTTTCCTCTTGGAGTCCTTGGATGAAGAGGTGTCACCGAATGGGGCAGATGGGACAAATAGAGAGACATCGAGACTGTATGAATCGACTGGCGGAGGACTAGGCTGCATCTTAGTAAATGAGGGAGTGTAGTCCTGGTGGAGGAAATGATTTACTACATCTTCATTTAGGTCAACGCCAAAGTCAACTATGAAATCGCATCTTTGTCGAACTAGTCATGTAGTCTCAGTCATGTGCCCCTGTGGCATGATTAGTTCCTCATAGCTCTTCTAACAAGTCATAGAACTTAATGGAGGTGACCTACCATTTGGTAGCAGATGGTTTTTCCTGAGATAAAATATTTGCACACACATTCAGACATCATTGGCTATTATAATTTAAATGTAAAATAGTTACTTCAACATTAATACCTGAATCAAGTCTTGTAAGACTTCAGGTTTAACTTCAAACATCCTTGTGGTCTCATTTCATGCAAAACCTCTTAGGCCATTAAATAGATCGTTGACTTCACATCATTGATCTTTCAAACTTTTCTGCATGTTCTTTAAGTTATTCTTCTTGATGCAAGAATAACCGATTTGTTTTAATACTTTTAAAATGCTTTTATATGTCTGTCTAGTCCATCTGTCATCTATCCTATTGCCAGCTCGAGCTTCGTCAATCATGGCAGTTAGCAATTGTAGATCCATAACTTCAATCCATTTTGTAAACTCTCACATGTTATGACTTGAATCAACCTGTCATTTCCCTCTATTCATTGTTAGCCTGGGAACGGCTAAGTTATGGTAGTTTATGTCATTGTTATTATGGTTGAAGAAAATTTCTACATTAAACAAGTGATGATCATACTACATTATAGATCATCAATTACACTGAAAAATACATCAATATTAAAAAAATCAAGAAAACATAATGGATAGAACATAATTTATTGTTCATAATCATACCACATTTGGGTTGCTATTGGATCCCTTAAGTTAGTCATTTCCCTATAATCATATTCTTGAATTTGTGTTATAGACCTATCATCCGCGCGTTCCTCTAATTCTCGGTCCACTTCATGTAGAAAAGATTCATCGTTATCTACTCTATGTAAAAAATTGTGCAAAATGCAGCATGCCAAAACTATATTCATCGATGTTTCAAAATTATAATAGGATTCAACCCCACTTGCTATAATGGGAAATCATTTCTTTAACATATCGAATGTCCTCTCAATTACATTCCTCAGTGAGGAATGACGATGATTAAATAATTCTCGAGAAGTCGTATAACCTTTTTGCGTATACTTCTTAAGGTGGTACCTTACCCCCCAATATGGAATTATAATTTGAGCCTTTAATATGAATCTTGCATCTCCCAAATAATATTTACTTGCATAAAAAACCATTAGTTAGTAATTGTTGTTAACTATTAATGTTAGCAAATAAACATTATTTTCGTCAAATGCTTCATACCCTTGTTAAGGTATCTTTTAAAATTTGCGAGTCAAATGTAGTACATTTCCACCCTACTAGCACATATGTGAATTTCATGTCGAAATCACACACCGCAAACACATTTTGAGTTGACCAAATTTTTCTTCCACGAAAATGAGGGGCTTCTGATCATTGTACTTTGACATGGACATGCGTTCCATCAATCACACCAAGACAATCCTTAAAATAAGGATGAAATCTAGGATTGTTATAGATGTGCACTTGCACATTGATTCTTGATGGTTGAACCAAAAATTCTTCCTCTAATTCAATTATTACATTTAACACATTATGGAAATGTCAACTCACTATCTCACCCGATCTATGAAAGAAAAATGACATGGTACGATTTTTAACATTATGTCCTTAAATATATAAAAATTTTGCAACTAGTTCTTCAACTGTTGACCTAAACACATCTTTCACGATGTTAGATGCTCTTAATCGATGACACAATTTGATGAAGGCATCGAGTCTCATGCAAATAATATCACAACATCACTCCGAATGAACCAAATATGACATTAGCTCACATCTACGATGATCTTTTTCAGGACCATGGAGGTTAACGTTGTTAGTGTTGCTTATAGACATGTGATCTAACATGTATAATGCAGAGGATACACTACGTAACATGCTTAGTATTGCACTGTTGACATGTTCTTGTATTTGATCATGAGCTTGACATATTAAGTTCATATCTATCCACAAGATATTAGTACTGAATTGTTCTTCTTCTAAATGCATATATTCTTTGTTTTGCTTTTCCATGGTTAAATATTAGTCTTTATGTAAGACAAAAAATAAAAACTTAAATTGTTAGGCTTCATTATGTGGGTCGAAAAGTATAATTTTTATTAAATATGTGAAAATTTGATTTCACATAACCTACAATATTTAAATTTTACAAAAATAAAACTAAAATGTACATATAACATGTGCAAAGTCATCCAAATTTTAACTAAATGGAAAACTATATTCATAACTTATAAAATTACAATAATAAAACATACAATTATCCAATTAATCATTACAGTCATCCAAAATAAAAAAAGGATGGTAAATAAATTACAGTCGCCAAAGTACCAAAGTAGTATAGTTATCCAAATTAGAAAGAAAAAAAAAACAACAGTCATCCAAAAAAAACTTAAATAATATGAATGAGACGTTAACTCAAGACTCTCACGAAGCTAATCAATTTGGTCTTCAACATGATCGATTATGTAGTGCACATAATTAATCCCTCATTGTAGATTCTAATAATTATTATGAACATTCACTTCAAGTCTACTCATACATCTTTGCATATCCTGAAAACCTCCTCATATTAAGTTTATGGTATCAACTTGTTGGAGAGGAGGATATATTTGTTCTCCTTGAACTGGTGCTTCTGCTTTTCCATGTTGAACTGACACATCTTCATATTTGCTAGAGGGGTGATCGTGTTCAAGGTCAGGTTGTTAGACATGTTGACCCTTGCCATGTTGTCATGCCCCCATCAACATTTTATTATATTCAACTTTTTCAAAGATGCCTCGTTAAATTATTTGTCCGTCCGAGGGAGTGACTTGATTATAAAATCAAGTTCAAGCCACAATGCAGTAGAACACGAGTGATTAGAAGATCATAAGGCAGAGACATACGATTTGCCTTACATTTTCTCATATGTCTAATGATATAATAAAGTCAATTAATCGGAATGTGATTCTTTATGCACCAGATCATAAATATATCATCTTGTAACACTTGAACATAATTGTCTCCTCGAGGACTAAACATATGAATGAAGACATAATGGAAAAAGTTTGTCCTCCATGGTCAAACTACCAGCATTCCTACAAATTTGAACTTGTAATTTCAATCTAATCATCGCAGTCAGTGTCTCATCCCTATCGTATCCCAAATTGTCAGGGATGTTAATAAGATCAATATGGTGATCCTAATATTTTAAATGGGTCACATTTAGCCAAATATCAAGTTTGATTCTGATATGCATCTATAAGATCTTAGTGACTAGATCCTCTGAGTCAATCAATTTTAAATTTGTGTAAAAGACCTTTACTAGGTCTTCATAAATACTACCCGTTGAGGTTAGAAATCTATCCAACCCCTGAAAAGAAAAGTGACGTGTGGACATAATCTATCTATTACCTTTGACTAAATTATTTGTCTGTGGACATAATATGCGTACTATTTTTTTCATCTAACGTTCGTTATTAAAATAATGACTATGGTCCAATAAAGTAGGGAAATGAGGCAAGTTAGGAGGAGAGATTGGTGTAAGCTCATCTACTACCTTTTTCCCCCTGTTTTGTGTGACCCATGTGTTTGTCTCTTACCTCTTGATTTCTTAAAATATTTGACATATGTACACAAGAATATTTTATTTTAATTAATTATATCATATTATGAATAATGCTAATAATAAAGTTCTGGTTAAAAATTATTATTGTATTAATTTTATATGATCTAAATAAAAATTATATCTTAACATAAAATGAATTTTATTAACAAACAAAATACCCTCATCTCTTTAATGTCTTACTATAAACAATTTATAAAATACCAAAATAAAATGTATTCATAAATCTAAATTAAAGAGCAAGTTGGTAATTAATTATATTTTAATTAATTATTATTACTTAACAAAATTACCTCTCACATTTTTTGTATTTTTTGTATTTTAAAATTTAATGTCCTAATATAGAAAAATAAAATACCAAAATAAAATTTATTGTTAAATCTAAACTAAGTACAAATTTGGCAATTAATTATATTTTAATTAATTATTATCACTACAAAATATCAACTCTATTCTAATATAGACAATTTATAAAATATCAAAAATTATTAATTATTAAATTTAAATTAAACACCAATTTAACAATTATTTATACTATGATTTATTATTATTACTAATTATTCATAATCTATCATACTTTTGTTTTTCACTTTTAGATTGTAACAAATAAAAACTCAAAATTAACATTAACTTCAAATTGTAGATTAACTTAAAAGTATTTAATCTAACTTATAATTTATCAAATTTAACTGTTAATTTTTCATGTGTAACCATAAATTTCTTAAATACAAGTTAAAAGATTTTAAATTTAACTTAAAATGAACTCAATCTAAGTTTTAATTTTTAATATCTTACCACAAATTTTTTATATGAAACTTATAAGTTTTAAAATTTAACTTGAAATTTATCAAAGCAAACCTATAATCTCCAAAATCTAACCTCAAATTTTTGAAATCTAACTTAAAAATTAGCCGATGTAACAATTCCCTTCTTGCATTGCATCGGTGTATAAAGTAAAAATTAACACATAATTGAATATGGATCACTGCATAATCAGTTATGCAAAGCCCATATTTGATTATGCAGCACCTGATATTTGATTATAGGTCAAACATAATTGATTATCTCATGCCTATTAATCAATTATGAGCCAAAAATACTCTATTATGTCTTGTTACATAATCAAATATGGTCCTCTAATTCTCTCCCAATATTGCACTTAACCAATATACATGCAAAATATTCATGTTTATATCTATGGTTATGCAGTCCAACACAAATCAATGAGAAACTAGTTATTCAACAAAGTCATGATTGAACTTACTTATTTGGACTCCTAAGATTGTTGAAGATGTGGTAGGAGGTTTGGCTATAGTTTCCCCTCCTTTAGCTGAAACAACAACTGCACCTTCAAATACAACTAGAAGAACAACAAATGCAGCTGGAAGAACAACAACTAAAACTGCTCTTGTTTGATCCTTCCTTCACTTGGACGAAAGAACTTATTCAAACTAAAAATGGGTGATGGACATCACTACAAGAAAATCGCTTATTTCCGACGGATTTGTAGCCGTCGAAAAATTAGTTATTACCAACAGAAATTACCAACGAATATAAAATATTTGTGGAAATTGGTCTTACCGACGAATATATCTGTCGGTAAATCCGTTGGTAAATTAATATATCCATCGGTAAATCCATCGATAAATTAACAATTAATTACCGACGAATATATCTGTCGGTAAATTCGTCGATAAATTAATAATTACTTATTGATCGGATATATCCATCGGTAAAATTATATAATAATTACTTAATTTTAAATATATTCTAATAAATTAAATATTCACCTAATTAAAAAATTAAATATTTTTTCTATTTAATAAATTAAATTAATCATAATTAGATTAATTTATAATAATTTATTAAATTAAATAATTTTAAAAAATAAATATTTAATTATATATAAATATATAAAAATATCTAAATATATATAAATATATAAATGTATAAATATAAAATATATAAATATATTGTATTTATATATTTATTTGGATATACATTTATTTGTATATAAATATAATTTATTGTAAACTATAATCGAAAAATTCGGTAGCTTAGTGGTTGGAGTATCAGCCTTCAACTCTAAGATACAAATAAATAATTAAAAATATAAAAGAGGGGAAATAAATAATGAAAAAGAAAGAAAATAAATAATAATAATATAATATAAAGAAAGGGAAGGGGGTGTCTCTAGAAAAATAGGTTTTATAATAAATAAAAAATTTAATAAATAATAAAAATATTTCCGACGGAAAATCCGTCGGTAATATGTATTTACCGACAGATTTTCTTATTTACCGATGAATTTTATCGGTCGGTAATTTCGATTTTTCTTGTAATGCATGGAGGAAGAAGGGAACTGCAATCTTCACTTACGAGAATAAATGTATTTATGGACGAATAACCATTTCTTCAATAGATGATATTCAACTTGTGAATAGTACACCAATATTGTGTTCTAACGCGCATCTTGTAGCACAGTCTCGTGTTGCAAAGCGCAATGGGCAATTTGATAGTTAATTGCACATGATCTTTGATCTTTGTCACTTTGTCACAGAACAAAAATTAGGTCCATGTCCACCTATGCAAAACCATCACATAAAAGGAAGGATAAAATGATAATTTCACCTCAATTGTATATATTTCTTTGCATGAGGGTGTATCCATTGAAACTTTCTCCTCTCATTTTTTTTCCTAAATCTACTCAAATTAGATATAAACAGTTGCACCCTCTCTTTAATCTCCTTCCTCATTTCCTTAACTACAATACATCCATGGAAGCAAAGAAGGCTAAAAATAGTTTTCCTTGCTACTCTCTTATCATAGCTAGGAAAACTCAATATTAGTTAAATAATAATAATAATAATAATAATAATAATAATAATAATAATAATAATAATAATAATCTTGTACTAGTACTTGCTAATACTAAAGTATTAAATTATAATCACGAAAAATAAAATTCCTACTTGAGAAAACAAATCAAATCTTAAAGTCGTCTACGAAGCGGTCAAAATTGAGGTGTTTTTTGGGCCTTGGAAAACTTGACAGAGAAAAAAATGGTTTTATTTGCTACTCTTTTACTTGTTGGTGTTTTTTAAAAGAGAAATTCAGGCGTTGATATAGGAAACTATTCAACTCAAGCATAGTTGTTTTTCTCACGAAACATGCAGGCACAGTAGTATGATACTAGCGTGGAAGAAAGAAGAGGAAAAAACAAATTATACTAGATATTGAATAAGCCCCATAACGTTGAAAAATGATAAGTAATAGCGCAACTAGAAAATAATACAGCAAATAGAAATTAATTATTTGAATCTTAACATGGGAACCATTTTACACATAATTTGATTGTGTATACATGAATATATATATATATATATATATATATATATATATATATATATATATATATATGTGTGTGTGTGTGTGTGTGTAAAGTGTTACTCTCTTTGGGTGGCGTGACATCACTACATTTTATTTTTCTATTTTCGTTAAGCTGTGAAAAATAGAATAATAGAAAATTGATTGTGAATAATACAATAATGGAAAATTGATTTTGTATGAAACAACAAAACAATAGTAAAGAATCATTTACTAGCTATCTATAACATTATATTATTGCCTTTTTGCAGGGATTGACAAGTGTAACTATAGGGATTGGCTATTTTGAAACAAACAAAATAAATAAAAGGATGTTTGGTTTGAACTTTGAAAGAAGGGATCATTTGTTATCGAATAAGGTATAGTTGTTAGGAAAGATGAGTCGTTACGCATATTGTCACATGCAATTGAGTTGGCTATGTGGAAATGGGAAATAAACTACCAAGCTAGACATTCTCTTAAACTAAATGAACATTTAACATCCTCATTTGATTTGATTTGAAAGACAATATTAAAAGAAAAAAGTGTTGCATTACTTTAAGTATTTTAGAATATTTTCATTTAAGCAGTTTGTGTAATAAAGATTCTTATTGCTGATTAGTGAATATGACTTTATAAAATTTTGAAGAATAGCATCAAGATGAAATCTCTTTATTATGATATTGAAAATTAAAGAAAAATGTACTTTTTTATGTAATCTTGTGATCATTTTATTAACTAAAATTTTGATCGTCGTTGTATAAAGCTTCATTTGACATGATAAAATAAAAGATAAGCTTTTTCCATGTCAGTTCAAAAACTAAACTTCTTTGTGGTCTAGTAACATGCTTATTTGGTCGTGCACACCTACCATTCCTTTTTGTCGTTATTATAAAATTGATTCTAATAATATATAACAGCCTCATCCCTCTGCAGATTACAAAACACAACATGGATGCTTCACGCAACATATAATTAGCCTCCATTTTTAAAGCATTCTCAGAGTCAATGTCGCCTCCATCATCCTCTCTTTCACAACATATCATAGTTACTAAATCAAATGGCCAGACTGTCCATGAAACAGACCTTTGTTGTTACTCTCATCAATCATTCTCCAATTATATATTTTATGTCACTCGTGCTCAAGTGGGGTCATGTTGAGTATATATATAAGTGGATACATAACATCGATGTTGGAACCAAATCGAAGTAGCAAATACAAGAGTTAGTAATATGGAAACTCCTAATTTTGTCTTCTTCTCCTTGCTTCTTCTCTTGACTAGTTCCACTATAAGCTCAGCTCAACTTACTCGTGGTTTCTACAACAACGTATGCCCCAATGTGGAACAGTTGGTACGATCTGCTGTTGTACAGAATTTCCAACAGACTTTTGTGACTGCTCCTGCCACCCTTCGACTCTTCTTCCATGATTGCTTTGTGAGGGTGTGTACACCTTCTTCATCACTTCCATGGTTTTCTTAACTTACCATGCTTTGATTTCATATATCTCTCTAATTCTATCCTGCAATATTCATGTCCCGAAATGTTTAATTTTCAGTGTGAAGAGAGTGTCAAAATCTCACAATATAAGTGAGATGACCAAACTATTTATATGAACATACAAATAAAAGATAATTCTAACTTCATGAGCTAGCTTTGGAATTAAACTTAAATCATAAAAACTATAATGAAATTTTAGACTTTTAACTACTGACCTTTGTTTATATCGAATACTTTGAATGTAAAGTGTAAGAAATTTGGTTGTGCACACAGGGTTGTGATGCTTCGATTATGCTTGCAAACAGTAACGCAGAGAGGGATCACCCTGATGACATATCTCTAGCTGGGGATGGCTTTGACACAGTGATTAAAGCCAAGGAAGCTGTTGATAGAGACCCCAACTGCCGAAACAAAGTCTATTGTGCTGATATACTCGCTCTGGCTACTAGAGATGTTGTAAATTTGGTATGATTTCATTTTCTTTCTAATTGTATGTATATCTGTATCATTTTTATTCATTTGCTTGTGAAATTATTGACCAACAAGTTAACTCTACTACCATACAACCATGCATGCACATTCAGAATTATACATTGTTTGAAGTTGCATTTCTAATAGTAATAAGTGCATAATAATATTGTAGGCAGGGGGGCCACTTTATAACGTTGAATTGGGAAGGCGTGATGGTAGAATATCTACTATTGCCAGTGTTCAACGCCGTCTTCCTCACCCTGATTTCAATTTGGATCAACTCAATTCCATGTTCAACTCTAATGGCCTATCTCAGACAGATATGATTGCATTATCAGGTATATATTTTCTTCACTAACATATAAAAAATGAAGTAAGAATCTTAGATATATAATTTGATTTAACTTTTATACAAGAAAAGCGTGAAGAATAATGTGTTTTATTATGTTAGGTGCACACACAATTGGATTCTCTCACTGCAGCCGCTTCTCAAAACGAATCTACAACTTCAGCCCCAGAGATAGAATCGATCCAACACTAAATTTACAATATGCTTTTCAGCTTAGACAGATGTGCCCCTTAAAGGTTGATCCTAGAATTGCCATAAACATGGACCCTGTAACGCCTCAAAAGTTTGATAACCAATACTTCAAGAATCTGGTGGATGGAAAGGGTCTCTTCACCTCTGATCAGGTGCTGTTTACAGATGCAAGGTCAAAGGCCACAGTTAACTTGTTTGCATCAAATGAAGGAGATTTTCAGAATGCTTTTGTTGACGCAATTACCAAGTTGGGAAGGGTTGGGGTTCTAACTGGAAATCGCGGAGAAATTAGGTTGGATTGCACCAGGCCCAACTAGAAAAGTCCTACGTCACATCATCATCATCATCTTCATGGTTCCTTTTTCGAGATCTTATGAGCTTTTTCAGTCTACAACGGCACAAAATAAGGTTTGAGTCTTAAATATTGTAAAGTTACCCAATATTTTCATCACTGCACCCATTTTTTGGGTAGTGTTAGTTGACAAACAAATATCTAAATAAAGTACTATGTATATTATCAGTTGATGTATTTTACAATGAGTAGTACATGATCAATTTATAGGTCTTTGAATATGACCTCTCAACTACATGCATTTAATACAACTACTACCTTTCAAAACATTCAATATAACAACTATCTCTCAACTACATACATTCAATACAACTACTACCTCTTAATTATTATCTCTATAACTACTACCTCTCAACTACATGCATTTAATGTTTACCTAACAAAATCCCCCCATAAACTTAAATGTTTTTCTTGTCCTTCATTCCAAGCATCTTCTTGTTGTTCTCGAACAGAGTGGTTGGCAGTGGCTTCGTGAACATATCTGCAGCTTGTGCATCTGTGTTGAGCTGCTAAGGAAATCAGCAGCCTAATTGTTTCCATCCTCGTCATTGGGGCGAATACTTCATCATAGTTTATTCCTTCCTTCTGCTTGTACCCCTTCACTAAGAGTCAAACTTTATATCGCTCAACTTCTCCTTCAACATTTGTCTTCTTCTTGTACACCCACTTTACGCCGATAGGCCACGCTCCTTTGGGCAAATTAGTCAGCTCCCATGTGTTGTTGCGTTCTATTACCCCGATCTCCTCGTCCATTGCAGTTTTCCACCTTTTCTCCTGCACGGCCTCTTCAAAATTTAAGTCTTCTGAATCTGCCAAGAGACATACAACATGCACTTCGTCAGTGGAATTGTATATATCTTGTAAACTTCGCGCTCTGGGCTGTAGAGGTTCATCTTCTTCATTAGAAGTCTCATGATCTCTCACAGTATGTGGTGTATCAACTTCCGAGCTTCTACTTCCTATGGACTCTTTCTCCGGGTTGTTCCAGCTCCACTCGCTTTCTTCATCAATTTGAACATCTCGGCTCATGATAACATTCTTAGTTATTGGGTTAAACAACCTGTACGCCTTGGTTTTTTCATCATATCCAATAAACACGTATTTTTTGCTTCTATCTTCGAACTTGGTCCTCTGTTGAGCTGGAACATGACCATAAGCTATGCTACCGAACACTTTAAGGTGAGACACACTCGGTTTTCTTCCACTCCAGACTTCTTGCAGTGTCTTGTCGTTCAGCTTAGCATGTGGACATCTATTTTGCACATAGATGGCACATTGCACTGCTTCTGCCCAGAACTCCTTTGGCACGTTTTTGCTTCTCAACATTGTTCGAACCATGTCAAGAATGATTCGATTCTTCCTCTCGGCAACTCCGTTTTGTTGGGATGAGTATGGTGTTGTCAGAAATCTCCTTATCCCTTGCTCCTCGCAATACTTCATGAGTTCGAATGAAATGAACTCGCCTCCTCGATCAGACCTAACAGATTTGATAGGCATGTCAGTCTCTTTCTCAACCATTGCTTTAAATCTCTTGAACACCTCAAACACCTCAGATTTCTCCTTCAAAAAATATACCCAGGTTTTTCTTGAAAAATCATCTATAAAAGAAATGAAATACTTTTTTCCACTGAAAGACTCAGGGGTAATCGGTCCACAAAGATCTGTGTGAATCAATCTGAGTTGTTCCTTTGCACGGTACTCGGCCGTCCTCGAAAATGAGATTCTCGGATGCTTCCCGAGCACACATTCTTCACATAATTTCTTTTCAAATTCCATAGACGGGAGTCCTCGCACCATCTCTTTCTTTACCAACTCGGTCAGCCCGCCAAAATGCAAGTGGCCAAACCGAAAGTGTCACATCATTGTTTCATCCTTCACGTCAAGTTTCAAGCACCTCTCTTGGACCATCTTCAAGTCCAGCTTGTACATTCTGTTCTTCTTCATTTCTACTCGGACAATCAAACGACCCGACTTGTCCTTCAGGTATAGTACTCGGTCTTTCATCAGAACCGAGTAACCTTTCTCCATCAACTGGCTCATGCTCAATATGTTGCTTTTGAGATCGAGTACATAGTACACGTCTCTGATTTCTCCAACTCGGCTATTCTTCTGTAGGTACCAGATTGTACCTCTGCCTTTTACTGCCACCTTTGATGCATCTCCAAATGATACGTGTCCGGCCTCAACTTTAGTGAGCTCCTTAAAAAGGTTATCGTCCCCGCACATGTGGTTACTTGCTCCTGTATCAAGATACCAAACCGAGTTGTCAGAACAGCTTGGACTTAGCTCGACATCCGAACTTCTCGACATCATCAATACTCCTTCTTCCTCAGTGTCCTCAAAGAGGAGGTTTGTCTCCTTCTTCCTCTCAGATCGGCAGTCCTTCGCGAAATGTCCAACCTTCCCACAATTATAACATTTGATACCTGAATAGCAGTCCTTAGCAAAATGACCGTACTTCCCACATTTGAAGCACTCAACTCCAAAATTGCTTGACTGACCACCTCGGCCTCTACCGTCACGACCTCTACCTTGTCTTCGGCCACACCAGTTTTGTTGACTGACTTGCTCCTTGCCTCTTTCATATTCTCCTCTACCACCTCGGCCTTGAGTGTTCTGAGCATAAGGAACCTTCTTCTCCTTTAAGGTTGCTTTTGCTTGGAGTGCTTGATCAAGGGACTCTTCTTTCTTCTTCCTTCTCCACTGCTCATGCGCTTCAAGCGACCTAGCAAGCTCTTCCATCGAGAGCACCGACAAGTCATTGGACTCTTCTATTGCATAAACGATATTCTCAAAGTCGTCAGTTAACGACCTTAAGATTTTCTCCACCACTCGACAAGTGGGTAGCGTCTCTCCATTTCTTCCGAGTTGATTCACCACGGTCTCAACACGGGAGATGTACTCGGTAACCCCTTCGACCTCTTTCGTCCTCATGCTTTCAAGCTCGCCTCTAAGAGTTTGAAGCCTGACTTGCTTCACGCGATTATCCCCTTTATTTTCCTTCTCTAGAATATCCCACGCTTCTTTTGAAGATTTAGCATTTGCTATCTTCTCAAAGCCGGACTCATTAACAGCTCGGTACAGTACGTACAAAGCCGCTTTGTCCTTTACTCGTGTTGCTCTCAATGCAACAAGCTGAGCAATCGTCCGCTCTTCAATATTCTCTGGTTCTTGGTGCCCATTTTCGACCACATCCCATACTTCTTGGGAACCAAGGAGAGCCTTCATTTGCAGGCTCCAGATATCATAGTTTACGCCTTTTGATAACTTTGGCAGGGGCATGCTGTTAGTTAAGTTGGTCATCTCGAACAAACTCTCTAACTCTCAAACACTCTCTCTAACGCACTCAGACACTCAGGCTCTCAAGCTCTAATGTCAATTTGTTGACAAACAAGTATCTAAATAAATTACTTTGTATATTATCACTTGATGTATTTTGCAATAAGTAGTACATGATCAATTTATAGGTCTTTGGATATGGCCTCTCAACTACATGCATTTAATACAACTAATATCTTTCAACTACATACATTCAATATAACCACTATCTCTCAACTACATACATTCAATACAACTACTACCTCTATAACCACTATCTCTCAATTACATGCATGATAATTCATTATTATTATTATTATTATTATTATTATTATTATTATTATTATTATTATTATTATTATTATTAATGGACGGAGTTCCATTAGTTGCTCCAATTTACATTATCATTTCATCATTAATGCATAATTTTTTAGAAAATAAAAATATCGAGTAAATTCTTTTTTATTTCTTCTTTTCAATAAAAAAAAAAAAAGCATCCCCCTAAATTTGATTCATATTTTGATATATTTGTTCTAGATTAAAAAAGAAATGTGATTATGGTATGAAATAATTAATGATTTTTTTTAATTTTTTTTAAGTTTAATTTATGTATATTTACAATCTGAAAAAATATATTTTTTTTAAAGGAACTTATTTTTATGAAAAAAAATGTTTTAAATAACTTTTGATTACGATTTCTGATTTTTCATTATAGCAAACAAAACATAATATATATATATATATATATATATATATATATATATATATATATATATATATATTAGTTTTCATTGTAACTTTTGATTATGATTTCTGATTTCTGGTTTATATTATTGTTTTAATATTTTTTTTATAAGGAATTATTGTTTTAATTTTGTCAGTGTTCACAAAATCTTATCATTTAATTTTGTTGGTGTTGCTGTCCAAAAAAATTGTTAGTGTCATATTGTTCACCAAAAAAAGTCCAGAAATAAAATAAAATGAAAATTAATACGAAGCCCATTCTATGATTAATAACTAGGAATATATTTTTATGATTCCATGTTGCATATGATTTTATTTGTTTTGATCATAAGAAAGTAATTAACAAAATATTTTGTATATTATATTAGTATATATTAATTTATGTAACCCAACGTTAGATTAATATGAATATAATTAAATTTGATTTTGTAAAACAATTTTTTAACTTTTTTTTCTCACAGACTTTTCCTTTTTTGTTTCTTTTTTTTTAAGCTTGAGTTCATAGATAGAAATAAATAAATTGAAATAAGAGATGCCATCGATGAGTTAAGTTCTTTAATAAAAATGAATATGAGAAAATTAGATTAGTATGATAAACTTGGATTCGTCAACGTCAAAAATAAGTTAGTCGAGTTAGTTCGTTGACCTATCAATTTTTTTAAATATATATATTTATATATATTAAAAACATAATTAATTATATAAAAAAATTTAAATATTAATTGGATAATTGAAACTTAATTTATAAGTATTTATTATTTAAATTATAACAATACAAAAATTATAATTTTTTGAATTATAATTTTTTTATTTTAATTTTAACATTTTCTAAATAATAATGTATGAGATTCTTGAGTTAGAAAATAAGATTAGTTTGCCATGGTTACTAGATAATAATATTACAAAATAAATAAGAAATAGAACAATGAACAAATTGGATTCAGTTTTGAATTTCTTTTTCCAAAGTATAATTTAGTTCTTAAAACAACTAATTGGTTAAAATATTTTTTTCCTTAAATTAAATTCGTTTCAATTATATTTTTAGTAAAACATAGAGCATGGTCTTATCCACACGAATAAGTAGAGTTCCTTTTTTATATACTATTAAGAAAAAAATAATTCAATTCAACTATATAAGAAAGTTTTAGTTCAATGTATAATATCAACTTTAATTCTTAAGATCAATTATTGAGTCAAAGATGTATTATTTTTGTCTTAAAACAAACTCATTCTAATTATTAAAATGCTATAATAAGTGGTGGAAACACAACCTATATTTCTTTCACTTTTCATGAATTTTTGTAAGCATTTACATAAAAGTAGAATTCTTATCTAAACTTCTAATATTTATAAAACAATGTTAACTTTTATAATTTACGTAAGATTTTTAATTGTTATTGTATTTAATTTCAATAAATTTTAATGAGTTGAAAGTTTATCAACCCTATCTCATGCAAGAGTTAATGTTTCTCCTTCCTGCATAAAAAATATATAAATAAATAAAAATATTTGAGTTTAGTAGGAAAAAAAAGTGTATAATTTATTAAAAAAAAAAACTAAATGCACTAAAAAATTCGTGGAGTTAAAATGCCATTCGCAAACTTCATCCTGAGCCCCGTCTCGGTACGGGAAAAAATATCAATTCATTGCATGATGTGAAGGGCCCATAAATCTTGAACACTAAACCTACCCACTACACATCACAATTATTTCACCCCAGTTAACTAAGTTTTCGGGAATGAAACGCGCACTAGTGCAAAAAGGGGCTTTTACGTCAGATATTTAGGGTTTTTCACGTCGTATTTAAAACTGACGTTAAAACGGGAGACGTAAATTTACGTCGGACCCTTTAGCCCGACGTAAATTTACGTCAGTTATCTAGACCCGACATAATTTTGTGTTGCATATACCACTAAACAGACGTAAAAACTTTCAAAAATTAAAAAAAAAACAACAAATTTACGTCGCATATGGTATATGTGACGTAAATTTACGTCGCATATACGCATATACTGCAATACGCGACGTAAATTTACGTCGCATATTGGTATATGCGACGTAAATTTACGTCGCGTATTGGTATATGCGACGTAAATTTGTCGTTTTTTTTTAATTAGGTTGATTCTGTTTTACAACTAAAACCCGCAAATATATATTACAACCAGGCGGTTCGAGAGGTTCAATTTTCTTTAGCTAGTAATATAATGATGAATAAATATAATGTTATTTTCAAAATTTAAATACAAACAATAATTATGGTATTCACTTATTATAATAAGTTTCTAATCTTAGGATAAATGAACTGCAAAGTCTTTGTTCCGGGTTTTCCACTTAGAACATTAGTTATAGACACGATTCTAAATGAAAAAAAAGCCATATATTATTCAATACCTTTTCCATTTTCACTACCAAATTTCAAAAATTCATCAACTCCCTTTTCGTACTCTTCACTAATATGACGTGCATTCATCCAAGTTCGATTCATATTATGTTATAAAGTTTCAGTCACTCCTAGATATTCAAAATCTATATTTAAAAATAAATTAATATACAAATAATAAAGCACGTATATAGAGTGTGTAAACCGAAAATGCACTCAAACAAAATAATGACATTCCAATAACAATCCAGTGGAGACATTCATACAATGACGTGATTTAGATCCCCAAAAACAATCACGGATTCAATTTGAACATATATCAGGAGACATAGAACACTAACCTCGAGTAAACACGAAAACGATTTCAAACTCGAATCCAATCGGGGAGAAATGTCAAATTCGTAAAATGAGACACAATGTTGATGTTCTTCACTGCCAAAATGATCGAAAATGGTGTGGAAAGGTAGCTATCGTTGTCGTTTTCATTGTCGTTCTAAAAAACCCTTGCGGCGCGAGATGCGGGAGTGGGGATGGAAGAGAATAAAAAGAACTTTTTACGTCGCACACCCTAGTACGTGACGTAAAAAGCCTCTTTTACGTCGCGTGGGGGGTGCGCGACGTAAAAAGTGATACTTTTTACGTCACATGGGGGTGCGCGATGTAAAAAGTGCTTTTTACGTCGCGCACCTCCCATGTGACGTAAAAAGTATCACTTTTTACATCGCGCACCCCCATGTGACGTAAAAAGTGATATTTTTTACGTCGCGCATCCCCCATGTGACGTAAAAAGTGATACTTTTTACGTCGCGCACCCCCCACGTGACTTAAAAAGCTCTCTTTTACGTCGCATTGTACCAGGTGCGACGTAAAAGAGGTTTTTAACGTCACCTCCTACAATATGCGACGTAAAAGTTTCTCCTCTTATTTATAAAATTGTCACCGCGTTTTATTTACGTCGAAAATTTTGACATGCGACGACAATTGAGTGACGTAAAATGTCATTTTTGCACTAGTGGCGGTTATAGTTTGTTCTTTATTATTCTAATTGAAACTACAAAAAAATAATTTTGATGAATAAGTTGAAATATCAAAAGTATAATTCAATCTTATGTATTTAAAACCTTGTACGTGGACATTTTCAATAGTAACAATTCCTTTAATCTTAAAAAAAATTATAATATCTTACCATTTTTAATAATTTATTATTAATTTTACTCCATTAAATTTTTTTAAAATAAATCTTAAAAATTCTTTTTTTTTAATTTTCTCTTCTCATTTAATTTAATTTCCTTATTTTTATAAACTATTTGATGAAATAATTATTAAAAAAATTAAACACTTATTATTATCATGTAAAATTTATCCAATAAAAAATTACATCAAATAACTAATATTTTATTTAAACATTTCATCAAAACAGCCTTCATCAATGTTCTTACATCAAATGGATAAAAAGTTTATTGGCTGTGAAACCCAATGCGATGCACAAATGTGATTATAATGAAATTTAAAAGCAATCACAACATTGGATCTTACACCATCCCTGGAATAAATTAAGCCTATTTGCTCACATATTTAATTGGAATTCACGCTAGAATTTTTAATACTTCACACTTATAAAATTCCCAACCTTACGAACTCGTATTTATTTATAAAATTTTATTGATTTTCTGTGAAGCGTGAGTTCAAGGACTGGCTCGATCTTATGAAAATAGGACTTGACCTCACGTCCCAATTTAAAACCATAAATCTGAAAATCTGTGGTTGATGTCACTTATGAATTCTCGACTTTGTCTATTATCTTTTAACGTGAAACTTACTTTACCATCAAGCGGAACTAACTCTAGTATTTCTAACAAAAAGTTTCATCAGCTAGTTGTGTTACTTTTATATGTATGACAATAATTTCTACGAGTTTTTTGTAGGATGTGTTGACAAACAAACTTTATTCGTGAGACGTGTATAATTACTGTCTTTAAAGACTTATTCGCGGTGTATTGACAAGAACTTCTCGGAATATCCGAGGATCTCAGAAACTAGCAAGAAATTCTCAAAAGAGTAAATTAACCCAGGATCACAAAAAGAAGATCAGAGAAGAAAAGATGAGAAAGGTGTCCTGAAGAGTGTGAAGTGGTCTCTATTTATAAGAGAAAGTATGTAACAGTTATGGAAGACTTGGTAGTGGGTATGTAACGTTCTCTGTAACGTTATCTGTAAAGATCTCTGTAACGTTATATGTAAAGATCTCTGTAACGTTATCTGTAAAGATATCTGAAACAGTCTTCTGCAACCTTATCTGAAACAGTCTTCTGCAACGTGTGTGAGAACATGTTCTCTGAAACGGTCTTCTGCAACTTTTTTTGAAACAGTCTTCTGCAACGTGTGTGAGAACACGTTTTCTGAAACGATCTTCTGCAACGGTGTGAGAACACGTTCTCTGTTTTGCAATACTCCTTAATTTACAACAATCCCCCACATATTGCAAAACAAAAGGAGATAAAATAATAAAAGAAGAAAATTATAGGTCTCATATAAGATGTAATGCATCAGAGCTGGTATAGCAAGCTATATGAACGAGTCTTAGACTAAAAAATTCAACACACAGTGTAGTTGGTGTAGCAAGCTATATGAACCAAAACACTTAATGTGTGTTAGCGATTTTAATAATCACAATACACCCCCACAATTCTTACTGTTATCGTTGTGTTGTGCTTATTAGGTCATGCGCGTGCCCAGTATTCATGAGTGCTCTAGAAATCTTGCAAAGATCTCATACAAGCGGCCCCACTCGACACTCATATAGGTGACTTCATCAAGCGTATGCTGCAAATCATACACCACCCTTAAGGGATATGAAATCGTTAAAAACTTTGTTTAGACTAAAATTCGTACAGCACATAAAATTTTAATTACAAAGTTTAACCTCTCAATAATGCAGTATCTAGCACTTTCACATATACACCATAGGAATTGACATAATTGATTTTAATCAATTTTAGTGCTAGCAGAACTAACAAGTGACTTGTTTTTACCCATATGAACCTTATTCATGGGATCTCCAATCACAAAGGTTGGGTTACCATCACTTGTTTGTTTGCAAGTTGCTTAAGTCTCATTCCCCTCGATATTTCTAAAATCATATTTCTCGTTAAGGATTTTGTTAGAGGATCTGCTAGATTCCGTTCTGACTTCACATAGTTAATGGAAATTGTTCCATTCTTTAGCAGCTGCTTCGCTAAATTATGTCTCAACTGTATATGTCTGTTTTTTCCATTGAAGTTCTTATTTTTTGCTATAGTTATTGTCGATTGACAATCACAGTGTATTGATACAGACGGGATTGGTTTCATTCCTAATGGAATGTTTACTAAGAAGTTTTTCAATCACTCAGCTTCACTACCAGCCATTTCGAGAGCAACAAATTCATATTCCATTGTTGATCTTGCAATAATTGTTTGTTTGGCTGATTTCCATGTAATCGCACCACCCCCGAGTGTGAATACATAGCCACTAGTGGATTTTGTCTCATCTGAATCAGAAATCCAGTTAGCATCATTGTATCCTTCTAGTACAGTAGGAAATCCACTATATTCAATGGCATAATCCATTGAACTTCTTAAGTATCTCATAAGTCTTGTAAGTGTATTCCAATGTTCTTGATTAGGACATTGAGTGTACCTACTCAGTACCTACTGCATAAGCAATGTCAGGTCTAGAAAAGTTCATTAAATGCAGTAAGCTCCCAATTACCTGGGCATACTGAGGTTGAGAGATTAAGTCTCCTCTATTTTTCTTTAATTTAGAGTTAGCATCATAAGGGGTATTCACTGGTTTGGTGTTATAACACCCAAACTTCCTAAGAAGTTTCTCAATATATTGTTCTTGGGATAGAAAAATACTATCGCCCTTGCTTATGATTTTAACACCCAAAATCACATTGGTTTCACCCATATCTTTCATTTCAAATTTAGATCCCAGAAACAACTTAGTTCTGTAGACAATGTCAATGCATGTACCAAATATTAGCATATCATATACATATAAACATATAATGACACATTCACTACTCTCAAATTTTGAGTATACACATTTATCAGCATCATTAGTTGAACATCCATTACAAAGTAGAACACTATCAAGTTTTTCATGCCATTGTTTTGGTGCTTATTTTAATCCATATAAGGATTTTAAAAGTTTGCACACTTTGTTCTCTTGACCTGGAATAACACACCCTTCTGGTTGAGTCATATAAATTTCCTCCTCTAATTCACCATTCAAAAAGGCTATCTTAATATCCATTTGGTGTATAACTAGCTTATGGATAGTTGCTAGAGCTAACAAAACTCGAATAGAGGAAATCCTAGTCACAGGGGCAAAGGTGTCAAAATAATCAATGTTGGATTTTTTAGTAAAACCCTTTGCTACTAATCTTGCCTTATATTTATCTATGGATCCATCAAAATGATACTTTTTCTTAAAGATCCACTTACAACTAATAGGTTTTGTTCCTTTAGGCAAATCTACCAAAGTCCAAGTATTATTTTTCTTAATTGAATCAATTTCAATCTTAATGGCTTTATCCCAATGTATTGCATCAGGAGCCCTAGTAGCCTCTAAAAAACTCATTGGATCATTTTCAACTAGATAAATGTAAAAATCATCTCCAAAGGAGGTTTCCTTGCTCTATCTTTTACTTCTCCTCAAATCCTCATATATTTTATCACTATTAATCTCTATAGATTGTTTAGGTGACTCACTAACCTTTAGAGGAAAAATATGTTCAAAGAACTCAACATTTTTTGTCTCCACTATAGTATTATGTTCAATTATATCATTTTTAAGGACAAAAAACCTATAGGCAGCATTATGTTCTGCATAGCCTAAGAACATACAATCAGAAGTTGAAAAACCTATTTTTCTTTTCTTATGATTAGGTAACATTACCTTAGCTAAGCACCCTCACACTCTTAGATATTTAATATTAGGTTCATAACCTCTCCATAACTAATAGGGAGTTTTACCAATTTTCTTAAAAAACACACTGTAAGTATATATTCTCTCAGAGGTTATTTGGTGCACTAGAGTTGTTTGATTAGGTATACTTTGGTATATATAGAGTAGTCATCTATAAATGTCACAAATCATATGAATCAATATTATAAGCAGAAGAACAAAATTTATTAACAATATCCCTTCCCTATAAGGACATTATTTTTTGTCATAACAATCTTATCAGATTCAAATGACACCTTAACCCCAACTTTTCCTAACAGTGCTACAGAGATTAGATTGGCTCTGATTAATGGCACATGTATCACATGGTCAGAGTCTTTCCAGATGTGAGTTTTAGAATAACTTTTCATTTTCATAAGACAAGAATTGTCTTGGAATCACCGAGATAAATATGTTCTTCTCAATTCCCACACTAGTGTAGGAGGTAAAAGCACTTCTGTTTGCACATATGTGCCTAGTAGCACCAGAGTCTACCACTCATTTGCTCACATTTGTGACAAGGTTTATTTGGGAAACGACCACAATAATTGTATATTTTCCTTTGGCTAAATTTGCCTTAAGAGGATTGTCATTTCTCATTTCACGTCTACACTGAGGTGCATGATGACCTTACTTTTCACAAAAAATAATTTTCTTTCGTGAACGTAAGGTGGGGTTAGATCCACTGGTTTCATACAGTCTCAACACTTTCTTATACGTATGTACAAAATAAAATGGGGACAAACTAATATTCTACTTATACGTATGTACAAAATAATATGGGGACAAACTAATATTCTACTTATACGTATGTACAAAATAATATGTGGACAAAATAACATTTTACTCATACGTATGTATAAAATAAAATAATATGTAGATCTAAGTCATGCACACGTAACTATTAATTGTTCACTACCAAAACAAATCTCTCACAACATATAATACTCATGCATAATTCATATACTCATAAAATATAATTCATTTTACCTGTGTTCATTGGTGTAATAAATCCGAAAAAGGAACCTGTGTTTGACACGTGTGTTCTATGGACAAGCTGCATGATGTATGTTGATAGCTTTTGATCTAAAAGTTTACCTTTCTTTCATCATAATTATAACATACACATATGATTCACCTTTAACCCAATCACGTAATTTGCTTTTTCAATTAAAATCAATTACAGGGTCATTCACATTTCAATAAGAATTACAGTGTCATTCACACAGGGGCTATGATATTAATTTCAATTAGAAATTGATTGTAGCTTAAAACACAGATTAGGATTTATTCCTTTATTCAATTTTGGGAAAAACATAATTTAAAAATTATCATAAGAGAAAAATTATAAATCTAATAAGTATGGCTCTGATACCACATGTATGTTAATTTGTAGTTTTTATAAGTTATTGATTCTATAAAACTACTCTTCACGTTTAGATTCTTTATTCTCACGTAATAACATACATGAATCATAATCATATAATAACATACATGAATTGATTCTCACATAATAACACACATGAATCATAATCAGAAGACTAACCTTGATCCATGAGCACTTCATAATTCCCTTTCTTTCACTATCCAATATTCTAGAACTGTTGAAGGAAGTTGTTGATGTTCGTAGTGTGAGCCATAAGTCCTTAAGATTGTTGTAAAAGCTGACAGAGACACGAACAAACTTTATTCCTGAGGCGTGTATAATCACTGCCCTTAAGGACTTATCCGCGGTGTATTGTGCAAGTCCCCCAGGATACAACAGGAACTTCTCGGAATATACGAGGATCTCAGAAACTAACAAGAAACTCTCAAAAGAGTAAATTAACCAGGATAACAGAAAGAAAATCAGAGAAGAGAAGATGAGAGAGGTGTCTTGAAAAGTGTGAAGTGGTCTCTATTTATAAGAGAAAGTATGTAACAGTTATGGAAGACTTGGTAGTGGGTCTGTAACGTTCTCTGTAACGTTATCTGTAAAGATCTGTGAAACAGTCTTCTGCAACATTCTCTGAAACAGTCTTCTGCAACGTGTGTGCACACATTCTCTGAAACGGTCTTCTGCAACGTTCTCTGAAACAGTCTTCTCCAACGTGTGTGAGAACACGTTCTCTGAAACGGTCTTCTACAACGTGTAAAAGCACGTTCTGCAACATGTGAGAACACGTTCTCTGTTTTGCAATACCCCTTAATTTACAATAGGTTGCATGTTTAAACACATATAATTTCTTCACTAAAAGAAAAATATACACATGTAAGAGAGTTTCTAACTGATACAGACATAAGAATCACGCTATCATTCGTAAGATACAACGTCTGAGCAGACAAAATCATGAATCCACCTGCATATGGTGACTGTTCTGTTTGAAAGAGACAGAATCATAGCCATTTATCATGAGACTCTGCCATGTGATGATCTTAATTATTCTTTACTTTTTTGAGTTTATTAGTATATTCTATCGAGAATGCATTCTTGTATACTAATACTCAATGCATCCAGTGGTATGAAGTTCAACATTTGCAATAGCATTATAAGGTTAGAAAAGAACATGTTGGAAACGAAAATAGTTTTAGAAGCACTGCAAATTAGCTACTATCTTTATCAGAAAGAGCACTCAGAAGTGGGTGTATAAGCTATTTGTTTATTATTGGAATAAAGTAGAAAGTAATCTAGGAATCTGAATCCATGAACCATATAAATTCGGTGGTCCATGTAGAGTTGAAAGGATACAAACAAGTTATAGTGCTATTTAAGCTTTAGACCTTGAGAAAGCCAATGTGGCCCCTTTCCTTCCCGAGTAAATGTCACAGTGGAGCTACTCATTGGGGTGGTAGGGTCACTGCATTCTCCTGTTCTATCTGATTTGAAGGAAGCAGATGAATTCAGCTTCCTAGTTTTCCCATTGTTTGAGTTTGAGCATGCTAACTGAGGTAATTGAGAACTTTTATTAACTTGACTACCTCCTATACTTAGTGTCAAATCCACTTCCATTTCTTCATCATAGCCACCAGTACTTATCTTACAACTCTGAAATGCAGCGTGGGAGCTAGGCCCTGGCTCACCTTCATCAAAGCCACGCGCTTGAGAAAAAATGTCCTCCTCAGCAGGCCTTTCAAGATCAAAACCTCTTTGCATCTGTATGGTGTCTGACAAGATTCTACCCTTTTCTCTTGACCATATATCCTCTCTCAAATTTTGTACATGGAAATCAGGCTTGTGTGAAATATGTGTTATTTGATGTTGCTGTTTAATGATATGTGGATGGCTTAAATCTATCTCATTCCGGTGGTTCCAAAATTTCTGTTGTCTAGTTTCATTTTTGAGCTCATCCATCAGCATCTTTTGCACATTGTATACCCGGTGTAGCTCTCTAACCTGCAAATTCAAAATTCTCATAATTGCCAGCTTGTAAGAGACTCAATTCTTGTTGATCATCATGTCCTTTCAACAGGGTTGACACTAAGTTTAACTTTCACTAAATTCTTCTTGGTAATAAATAATAAATGAAGTTCAGAGTAATGAAAAATTAACCATAGATAAGATTTCACGGAAGAAGGACTTCATCATACTCTGATTTTGACATCAGTATGTTCAGTTTCAAAGCATTATGATTGTATTTTCACTTTACACACAAAATGCAGTGCTGCAGCCTTCAAAGATATAGAAAAGAAAAGGCAACTGAAATGGAAAGGATCTCTTCTTCAATCTCTAACGCTCATGAATTCAAGCCTAATACAGTTGATTTACCACAGTTTTCAAGGAATGAAACATTTGTGGCAACATGAATTTTGTATTTGTTAAGATGAAAAGTTCAATCGTACGACATAATCAGAATACCTGGTGTTTGAAGATGTCCTCATGCATCTGCATTGTCTTTTTGATGGACTCTACGTTGTTTCTGTCAAGCATCCTATCCATGGGACCTTGCAATTTTTTTATTCCAGTCCTTTGATGCTTGTTCTGATAATGCTCCCAGACATCCACTCCACCCACAGCTAAGTTGCTGCTGTCCACAAGGGTTGCTAGAAGATTTATGGAATAATCAATTTTGGTTCCCATGCCTGAAAAAAGGAAAAAAATGTTGAACTTTTCAATTTCTTTCTATCACATCTTGATGGTATAAGGTAATGCCTCAAGTCAACAAATAGAAAATTCATTTTCAATGAGAAAACCCTTGAGAGAAGTAATAATGAATAAAACATGTCTTGTTCCTTTCTCTGCTTTTTAGGCTAAGCAATGCGGTTGTGATCTCTCTAGGCTAAAATTTTAAAGTGGGGACAAAATTCATTTATGCCAAGGTTGGAGCATTTAACTTGATATCTAAACAACAAAGATTGGACGAAACTGTAAACTCAGAATTTTGGACTTGTTGAAACCCAAATTTGTAGGTAACCATACCTGACACATGGCAATAAATTGAAATGAAAATTCAACAGGATCAGTCAGTCATGATAAGCTGACATTATCCTGCAAGATTCTGTCACTGCCCTTTTTGGTGCACAAATGCAGGCAATATATAGGAAAGATTCTAGTTTATGTTGTGAGATAATTTGTCAAAATAGGGACTCTCACTTTAGCAACCAAAAGTGGAGAGAGAGAGAGATAGAAAGAGAGAGAGAGAGAGAGAGAGAGAGAGAGAGAGAGGGAGGGGACCAAGAGAATTATGCATTGAAATGTTCAAACGTGCAATCAAACATTGCTGGGACACTGATGCAGAGTGTAACATGAACAAGGAAACAGTGAAACCAACTAATATGTGGGTCTGTGATTGTATGATGAAAGCATCACTGGCCATAAGGTCTATAACAGTGGTCTTCATCCCCTACTCCTAGATACTAGCCACAGAAAAGTGTCCACTTATCCTTGTTTCTAATAAAGCTAGCCTCTTCTGAGCTATTCCAAAGACAACAACCAAACTTTATATACAGTGAAGCTAAAGTAATCAGAGACTAGAAAGAATTCACTAAAATTCAAAGATCACACGCATCACCACACAACTCAGAGTTTACATGCCTCGGACATGTGCAAGTCAAGTAGTCAAATTATTTTCCTTTTTATGTTATTCTGGAAACTTTTGATGCCCCTCCAAGGATGTACAATTGATATCACTTCCATGGCAATTACAAATTTTAAACTAACAAAAGAAAAAGGCCTTCGACGTGATGAAATAAATACTCATTGAATTTCAGAAGTCAGAACTGCAACACAGCACCTTCTCACACTATATGTTTGAAGACCACACATCAAGAAATATGTATAACTGAACTCATTAGGATTTGGTACCTAATTCAAGTTAGTGGAAACATATTTGTGAGCTGTTGTCTAGTACCTGAACCTGTAATAAGAAGTACCAAAATAGAAGCTTTCTGTGATGAAGATCATTGAACTTGTTCTTCCCTCATGCCAGCATTTATACCCATAAATGAGCCTTAGAAATAAGACCAATTCTAACATTACAAAGGGCCAATTGTGTCACGAGTCTCCTTGAATCATTCCCAAGGCAAAGGACGGATCAATCCAAAGAGTGCAGCACCTGGGGAATCAGGAGAAAGCTCATTGACAGCAGCAAATCTCTTGGCATATGAGAACCATTCAACCCTTTACTAAGAAACAACAAAGCAATAACCAGCTCAAATTTAAAACTGTAATCATGAGTTTAATAATTCAGGCTTGACAGGCTGTGAGGCAAGGAGGCAAGAGAAAAGCTGGAGTAGCAATGTGTCTGTTTGTGTATGAGTGACTATGTGATATTTAGAAAGAGAGAGAGAGAGAGAGAGAGAGAGAGAGAGAGAGAGAGATGTATGTTCATATTATAATATAAACACATTTTTTGTATTTGTATAATACTAACATTTACTGTAGTTGATTGTACTTTGTACATATTGTTGCTTTACTGTAATGTGGGAAAGGATATATAAAAGAGAGGGGGACCACAAAGATGTATAATAATAAAAACAAATGACACTCAACATGAACCAATGTAGGCCAGTGAACAAGATATTCCAGACAAGGTCTAGCAGGACTTAATCAAGATATGCATAAGCAATGAAAGTTAGTGCTTCTTTACTATACCACCAGAAGTTCTCTCTCTTTAAACATTCTTCATTTTTGAAATTCAATTATATTGGGATTTGATTATTCTTTCCGTACATGCTGAACAATCATCTGTTGTTTTTGGGATTTCATCAGAAATCAGTTTCAGTTGTTGGGTTCCTTCTGATGAATTTCTCTTGGCAGCAAGGATTTGAAATTATATGCCTATTTCCCTCCGCATACATTGGAGGGTGATACAAATGTTAATCTTCAATTCTGTTGAGAATCTAGCATTATGCATCTTTTTCTTCTCTGCCTGGCAAAAAATTTTGGACTTACTCTCTAAATTTGATATCTCGATTCAACTGATAAGGTGTTAATCTTCAACATGGTCCTGGGTGGCAAAAGTAGGAAAGTTTCATTTCCTTAATAAACTCACTATCAAAAAGTGGTTTTGATTTTCATTATCAAAAACTAAAGTAAATTCCACTCATTTTGTTATATTGCCTCTGGAAGAACAAAGCAAGAAATAATACCTTGACTGAAAATTATAAAGTCATTGATATCTTTTATGTGTCTGGTCATGACGATATTGTATTCTGTAACTTGGAAAAAGATGCATACAGAAAGTGGTCTAATAATGCATTCAATGGATGTCCCCTCTTCTGTAGTTGTCCTACGATTTAAAGATTAGTTATTATTTTCTTGTTAAAACACGTGGATCTTTTGTCAAAAAAGAACTATACTGTAATAGTATTATCATATCAGACAACCCTGTATACTCATTATATCAAGAATCATATAGTTTTAAAATGTCAAATGTAACAATATCTAATGATTCTATGCATTTATTACTACTTTCTAATTCTTTTAGTGTTCTTGTTATTAAAAAACCAAGAATGAATGATTTAATCTAATCTGATCTGATCGTCAAAGTTAACAGAAGAAAATTTGTTAATAAGTTGTCAATAACAATTAAAACAAAACATTGCAGTTAAGACTTAAGACTCGGATAAGAGACCTCTGATCTATCACTTTCCCCTTAAAAGCTGAAGGGCAAGAAATACCATACACCTAAACTTTACAAGCTTCCTATCCTTCAAAATTCTGATCCTGAAAAATCAGAACCACACACTTGTATATTTGTCCAAATCATGAGTCTGATTATTAAGCAATGCACAGATTTTAGTACTTAAAATCTCCTTTCATCGTATACGTGGGCATGTCTGTTCTTACATGTTAAGTTTCTGTCTGATTGCCTCTGTAGTTTCAAATAGTGAAGCCATAAATGCAAAAATAGGTTTGGCAATTAGATTGAGAACACGCGTGACCATTAATAATATACGACCCATAATCTCATATCATGTCTGGGATGAGGTTAGATGGGAAGCATTAATCAGAGTTTTAGAAATTGGTCGCCATCGCAGTTTTGTTGTGTTAATATTGTGATCAATTCGCGTTGTAATAACAAGCAAATTAAAAATCTTTTCTTTTTTTAAATAACTAAAATTCAAGGATTCGTGGGAAATACCAAAATTTCCTGATTAAATATTAGCATGAAAATAAATAACTGCAGAATATATATATATATATATATATATATATATATATATATATATATATATATATATATATATATATATATATATATATATATACACTACAATATATAACATCAAAATATCTTGTGAATTCTACAAAAACGCCCAAACTAAAATATGAGAGATTGCTTTGTATTTTGTTGGAGAGTGATGTTACATTATTACCTATGTGATTATATTGTCTGTTCTCTATTAAAATTACCTGTTATTATTATTCTCTTTACACCACCACAAAGATCTGCGTAACAGACACAAACTGGTGGTGGACATCGAAAGTTGTCAGAATCAAGGATGAGTTTTATATCCAGCTTGACTTCAAGAAATTTGTTCTCCAAACAAATTTTGTCAATGTCAACACATCACAACAAAAAAAGTTATTTCCCTCTACCTTTAAACTCAACTTTTTAAATATATAAAAAAATATACTCCTAATGTAAAAGTTTCTTACATATATTATGTCAAAGTACCTTATTATTTCAAGATCCCCGTTCGTTTTTCTATTACAATCGTGAATCAGGATTCGTCTCTAAACCGAGTTTCCTTGAATTCCTAGCAATTGGTAGTTTGGGTAGGTCTATGTGTTTCTTCTTCTTTTGTGTGTGTGGAAGTGAACAATGAAAGACGTTTGTGTGAATCACCAAACTTTATTACTGAACATTATTCCTTTTCTGATGGCTGTTTTGGTTGAGTAACATCTGACCTACCATAAATAACCCAAAGCACCTTTTGGAGTCTATTTTATAAACTTCCAAGTAAACCCCGATTTTGGTGTTACTGTAGAAGATAAACTCATACATAACAAAATAATGGAAACACAAAGGGTATATTATATGCAACGCACGATTAAAGAACAGTAGTGTGTCGTATATTTCAACTTGCAGTAGCTTCCTTCAAATAGGATCCGGAAAGGCACGCGTTGTAGCCCCACCAAGGCACAACCCTAAAAGAGTAGACCCACCACCACACTTATCCACATGTCCTTCTGGATTTGGATTCTCCCACAACTCTTCTCAACTTTACTATGCCAACACATTGACCAATCTTGACCATTATCAGATCCAAGATGAACCAGAGCATTTTAACCTTTTACAATAATTGGATGTAAATGTGACAGAAGATTATATTTTGTTATATATCATCTGGTGGAACTGAAACTCCTTTATTTATTAAAGACTTATCTCATCAATCATGATCATCAAAACCCATAATAGATTCCTTTCTCGAGATAAATCCAAATAACGACACAGTTGCTTGTCGCATAAGCCTTTCTCATCACCAAATTGCTGTTTTGTTCTCTTACTTTCTTTTCTTGGCTTCTATCTGAATCAGTTCATGATTCTTAATACCTTTAAGTCTTGTCAATTTTCTATATAAATAACTCTTAACCTATTTGACCATTATCGTACCCAGAGGCGGGTCCTTGTCTGCCTTGTATTTGTCCCCATCCCTGCATGTATGAAGTAAATATTCTTCTAAATTTACTTTCTCAAGTATAAGAAGAACATGGTTAAAAAACTACATTCATTTACTGGTGCACACTACCCCAATATAATAATCTTTTATAAGATCTCAATCTCAAGCATATTTTCATATTTTCACTCTCAGGATAAATCAGGTGTGCCCCACAGTATTAAAAAACTGATTGTAAACATAATTGGTCACTTCAAATTAGTTACTAGGGTTTCAGCGAATGGCTGCCACATTAAGTGCAGTCATGATCCATAGATTCATAAGAATGTCACATTCACACATGGGTTGTGATAAGGTATGGACAGAAAATGTTGTAGGAGTATGGGGTCCAAGAGGTACGGTGGTGACACGTGTAAGAAACCCAACCATGCAAATGGTTCTCATTTCTTAGTACTCTTATCATGATGTTTCTAAGTTCCAGTAGATTGAAGAGGATCTAATAATGGTCACTTTGTGATTTAACTTCTTTTGGGATGATTTGTTGTTTAGCTATTTTCCAGGGGGGCTTCACTGACATGCCTTTTATTACTTTGCTGATTTATGAAGCAATGGACTCTAGATTCAGCTTTTCATTCAAGCATGTTAGGTTAAATCCTATTTTCCTTTTCATTATTTGATTAAGGCCAAAGGAGCTAACCATTGCTTCATCTTCATGAATCCGATAATCATCACTACTTTATTAATCTCATGTAGTAGTGCTTAAATAAGGACATGCCATATACTTTGTACATTAGTTCATGGATCTCTTCTACTGATACAACATGGAGTTTGATATATTTCTTTTTCTCTAATTCGGATCTTTCATATCATATCACTAATTATAAAAATCATTATGTATCATACCACAAATATTAAAATAGTGATATCATTCATTGAATTAATTAAGTTTTAATTATTTTCATATGACATAACTAGGATTTGTTATTCTTTCATGTTTCTTTCCGTTGTTGAGAGATAAAGATGAAAATATATATTTTATCATCCGTCAGAGTCAAAGAAATCTGAGGAGAACATGTCTCACTTTTTTCCAAAAAATTATAGTATATTTATATATAATTTAAAATAATATATATTATCCTATCTATCTAATACATTTTTATCTAAATAATTCTAAAAACATCAACAAATAACAAAAACATTTTAAAAAAAAAACTTGAGAACAACGTATACATTTAGAAATTATGTAATTTCAAATTTTTATTTAATTTTTATAATTAACACTATTTAACTATAATAATTAATATGTATTTTCAATAATTATAAATTTATTGTAAAAAAAAATCTTATTTGTATAACTTTTAATAATAATTTTAACTTGAGTTAAAAGAATAAAATTAAGATAATAAATATACTAAATAAAACCTAAACTAGCCTAATATCTTAATTTTTAGATATGATCATGCTAAATAATATATATTTTGTCTACTTACCATTTATTCCATACTTACTTAAATCTCACATCGTTTAGGAGTCGAAGAGTAATTTATATATACCCTCCTATCTCTCAATCTATCAAGATGTCTTTTAAAGACAAATCATATATGTACTTAAATCTTACATCGTTTAGGAGTCGAGATCAATAATAGTTTATATATTTTATCTTCTTTCAACCCATCAGCGGACACGAGGTTGTAACACTCTCATTCCTAGACAGAATATTGACTCTCACTGTAGGTCGATGACCCACTTTAAAAATATATTTATATATTAAAATAAAAAGAATTATAATTAAAATTATTATATTTTGTTATGTTATTAAATTATGTAAATATATTATAAATTATAAAAATTAATTGATTAAATTTAAATTATTGATTATAATTAGTTATTTTGACATATAAATATATTTTTAATTTATCTAATAAAATTATTAATTAATAAATAAAAAATTTAAAATTATTCATATAATTAAAAATATATTTTAAAAAATACATATAAAAAATTTTATATAAAAAAATTATTGGCGAGTCGGCCAGCTAGCCTACCCGCCCATCCTTTGGCAGTCGCAAGTTAGGGTCTGTGGTTCATCTTTGCTATGGCAGATCAGTCCACCCAATCTCATTTTTTGCGGGCCAAAACAGAGCGGGTTCGCTCGTTTTGTCATCTCTATTCTTAATCCATCAAGGTGTCTTTTAAGGACAAAACCATGACGAACAAGTACTCCAAAGCGGACAATATCTCGATACATGAAAATTATCCCTAACAATGTTATCATATTGGACATGAGATCAAGACACTCTTATTCTTAGACAAAATATTAACACCCACCGTGGGACCGAGAGTAGAGTTTTGTTTCACTTATACATATACTCCTTAGTTCTCAATTAAGAAGCTTATATTTCGGTACACTCAAGAGTCCGCTTAAGAGTTAAGGTTAATAGAAGTTTATACCTCATCTTTCAACCTACGAGACATCTTTTAAGGATAAAATCATGATGTACGGGAACTCCAAAACAAATAATTAACTTTAACAATATTATTATATAAAAGATACAAAACACAATTAGGTTTAAGTAGTTTTAATTTCACTCAAATGGAAAGTTCTATTCTGCTTATAAAAGTGATGAGAAAGTTCATTCTCACTTATTTACAAATTAGCATTTCTAGAAATATTTTAATCTCAAAATGTTATTTATATTATTTTTCACTTAATTATAATATTAAAAAATTTGCTGGACTTCACTCTAAAAAATTCAAAACATTTTTATACTAATTTTATAGAAGTTAGAAAACAATAAATAAAAGTTGTTATTAAAAACTAAATTAAAAGGTGTATTTACAAATGTTATATTTTTAATTTATACTTCACTAATTTCTTTTCCTTTTCCTTTTCCTTTTCCAATTCAGTAAAAATCCTCTAACTACATTTATAATCTATATTTATAAACGATTTTCTTTTTATAACTATTTTTTATCATCGTTTTTTTTTTGTCATCTCGGAGTAAAAACAATATCCTATATATAATATATTGTGATTTATATATTAAAACATCAGTAGAAAATGAGAGAAAAAATATATGATACGATATAATGAGTGAAAAAAAAATTTGTGTACATCTACAAAATGGAGAAAATAAAATAAATAATTTTTTAAAATAAATTAATAATATAAAGAAATATGGACACATGTATGTTTATACTTAGTTGTATATAACAAGATTTCCATTTTATAACTTTTTTTTTATTATTAAAAAGAGAAAAAAATTGTAATGTATAATGTATTATGATTTATAAAAGAAGAAAGATAATTTAGGAAAAATAGTTATTTTATGTCACATTTATTTATTAGTGAATGTAAATTTAAGTATCATCTAAGGATTTAGACATGATGAGTTGATTTTACTTAAACTTAGTATCCAATCCAATTAAAAAATCTTGGTTTATGATGAGTTGATTTTACTTAAATTTGGCATCCAATCCAATTAAAAAATCTTGGGTTGGGTTGGATTGGATTAAGTGAGTTTTTTATATTTTTTTTATTTAACTCAATTTAATCCAACCAATTTTTTTATGACTGGATAATTGATCATAAATCTTAAAAAAATAATTTTTTATTAATTTTTTAGTTTTAAAATATATTTTTTAAATAGACTAAATTATTTAATAATTGATTAGTTTAATAATTTAATATTTTAAAAATATTTATTTATTTAATATAACAATAAATATATTATTATTATTATTAAATTTATTTAATAATTTTGATTTTGTGGATTAGATTTGATTGTAGGTTTAAAATACAAAATTTGTTACTCAACTCATAAGAGATTGTGCTAGACTATATTAAGTCCCCAATCATAAATAAAACTTAACTCAGTTGAATTGAATCGGATTAAGTATATGAAAATAACTTATTAACATATTTCTGAAAGCAATAGAGGAAAAACGGTGGTATTAATTGAAATCAAATTTTTCTACTATTAAAATCATGCACATTAATATACACATTAACACATCAACTCATAAAACTAATTTTCTTTTTAACAATAATAATTAAAAATTTAATGAAATAATTAATATTGGATGAAAATTAAAGAAAATATTTTAATTATATCAAATATAAATATTTTCATAATTATTGTATGAAAGGAAATATATTACCCTTAAATATTTAACATTAGTGAAAATGGCAAGTAATAATTAAAGAATATTAGTAAAGATTAAAAATAGTTTTATAATTTTAATGACTAAATAAAATTTAAGCTATTTGTATTGTAATTTCTAATGAATATATAGATGAAAATATTATACTTATTACTTATTAACAAACTCTAAACTAATACATCAAATAAAGAGTGCATCCAATTCGATTGCCACATTCAATGCATCATATTGAGAGCATCGTAATGTGTGTGTTTATGTGTGACTTCACCACGAATATGATACAAATAAAACACGAAATTGATATTTAAAGATCAAAAGGAATCTTCCCATTTTTAGTTTGAAGCCTGATCTCTTCTCTTCTTTGGACCCTCTCTTCATTATTATCTTTATATTAGTAATAATATCTTCTCTTCTTTTCCACGTTATTCTAATCTTTATATTTTATTATTATTTTTCTCATCTTTTGTTCCTATTTTAATCCCTTAAATCATTGCTGCCAAAATTATTATGCTACTTTCTCAAAGAAACAGTACGAGTTGAGTCTTACAAAATAAAAATAAAAGCACACTTCTAATCTGGAGTTAAGTTTTTGTACAACTGATTTGTATTTACCTTTTTTAATAGAAACAGGAAAAGATGAATAGCTTGCTCAATTTAAAAGAGTTAAATTAAAAAAAATACTATTGATACAATTTAAAAATGATTGTTAGAAATTCAATAAAATTATGTTAAAATGACGAATAATTAAACAATAGTGTACAATCTTTTTACACTACTGATATATATTCTTTAATCGGGATTTTTTATTTTATTTTCGCATTTGGTAAGATTGGTTTTTGTGGGTCAAAAAGATGTGTAAGAAGTCTTCTTCCTTATTATCCGGTGTACACATTTAGATAAAAAAAATAAAAAATTTATTTTATGATATAACTTATTGTCTAGATAATTTACTTAAAAAAAAATTATATATATATATATATATATATATATATATATATATATATATATATATATATATATATATATATATATATATAGTGTGAGTGAAAGGGATGAGAAAGTGTAATGAAGAGTGGAGGGAATGCATGCACTGTTTATTTGATAAGTATCGTTGATGTAATGAGTGAGTTATTGTAGCAAACCCAAGTGCACCCCACCCACGCCTAACTCTTCCTCCTTCATTCTCAACTCTACTCGTTAAATAAACAAGTACTTACCATGGAAACCACTTCGTACGTAGGGTTAAATTAATCGTACATAGAATTAATGTCACGTTATTTCAAATTTCAAGAGAATTTCTGGCTAGAGTCACTTCGTTCAATAACTTTTTATTCAAATCATATTTAATTTTATCCAACAATTAAGTATTATTACTATAATCAAGTAAGAACAGGGTTAAATTATTTGTATATTTTTCATAAGCAAAATATTTGTATATAAGGTGGAAGTTACCAATGTTTTTTTGCTCCTACTGCAAACATGGTTTGTATTAACAATCATAAAAGTGAGAGTAAAGTTAGTCCAAGAAAATGGCCCAAAAAAGTTGTCATGTGAGCCCAATACCATGGAAGCTGAACTTCTTAGACCAATGCCTCAACGTTTAAAAAGCCCTCGTTTGCGTTATCATGAGTCGCCGAATAGAATTGACGTAAATGATGAAGTTTTGTTTCGAATACTTAACAGAATTATAGATCTAAATGACATTAACACAATTTTTACATGTTTTTGCTGAAATCTACAAGTACTCAATGGCTAAATTAGCTCATGTATAAATTAAAATCATTTAACTTTTCCAAAAAAAAAAAAAATTAAAGACATGGCTTACCTTCAATTTGAGTGTCTGAAACCATCATCAAGTTAAAAAGGAAGTGAATTTGAATTGGTAAAACCTCTACATGTTTTCTTGATCCTTTTCAAATCAGTGAAAATGAAAACTTTCCCTGGAGGAGTATAATGTATCTATCTATATTGCTTCATGCACCTGTGTAACAAGCATGTAAACCAAACCATTAGAAAGCACAATACTGCTTCGCTTTCGAGTATAATATCTCAAAATACATCAAACTAATGAATTGGTCACTCTGCCATTCTTCTATACATCGACTCAATATGACACTCTTTAAAATCCATTTTATACTGCTAGTAGTCATCATCATCTTCATTTCTTGACCCAAAGAATTTCCTCACAACTGCAGCAGCAGCACCAAGAAACATAAACAGAAGAAGAGTGTCAAATCCACCTCCAACGCCTACAGCTACGCTGGGACCTGGTGCAAAGAATGAAAATGGAGACCATCCCCAGCCACCATAGAATGGCACACCATAACCATAGCCATAACCACCAACAAGTGGAGGTGCCACTCCAGGATTTACATAGATATTGGTCCTGTCAATTGGTATAAATTTCAGAAACAAGATTGCTAAGTTAAGTCAGGTGAAATCTCATATGTTCATATAGTCATAAAATATGGAATTACCTGACAACAATAATAATAATAATTAAAAAATATATATATTTCTTCTCTTTCAATTTGATCTCTTGTGATACTCCAGGGTATGAATATCATATAGCAACTATAGTTAAATAAAATAGATTCTATCTACTTTCAGTACAACACTGAACTGTTTTGTATTTGTATGTTGGAGTCTTCAAATGAATTTCTGCTAGAATTTCCGGGGTAAAACACATTGTATGCAAAGAGAGAGAAGAAATTTTCCATAGAAAAATGTTGTCCAATCAAGACCTAGGCATTACATCATCAAACTAGGTCTTGTTTAGATGAACTTTCTGTCAATATTATAAAAAAAGAAAAGAAAATAATAAAATGTATAATTGGGCTTCACCCATAAATTAAAATAAAATTATTATCTTTAGGAGAAGTTCTGTAAAAATAAAGTGCAGAAGTTGATTCTAACTTAAGGAAAGCTTGATTCATGTAACTTTATTGCTTCTTTTTTTATATAAATACTTGCAAAGAAGTTTATCCAAACATATTCTTAGTTCCTTACCTCTACTATTTGTACATACACTGTGCCCGGCAAAAGGGGGGAACCAGTACAGTTCCATAATTTAAACATCAAATATTAATAGAACATGATATCATGCATAATTATCTGTATCTCATGCACTTTTTTTTAATCATATTTGTACACACTAATACATCTTAAAAATACAAACCAAAAATAATCAAAGATAACACCACCAAAAAGTTGTTCCATTTTGTTGTTCACAGAAAACGCTTTGTAAACTTAACAACTTTGCGCGGAAGATATATTTATCAGAAGGCAACACATCTCAAACATTACTAATCAAGCAAACCACCCTGTGAGCTTGAAGGATGATTAACAACGTCAACCTCGGTTACAATTATAGGAATATGATAAACTAAAACATGGTGAAAAGATAAAGCTAGCACAACCAAATTAAGTTCATTTACACAACAACAACAACAACAATGAAAATGAGCATTGATCTCTTAGTCCATACCTGGAATTGTTGATTCTTGGTGAGGAGCGTGGAGCTGCTGACTTGAAGGCCTGGCCACCAATTCTACCACCAGTCTTGGCGGCTGATGCCTCCTGAACTGACCCAAATGTTAACACCCCAGCGGCCACTGCAACCAGTGCTAACTTTGCCAACTTGTTCTCATTCTTTTTGCTGTTAACACAATACAATAAAAGTTATCAAATTCATTCATTGTTTGCCAATTCAGTCAAATTCCAACATGAAAGAATACATGAAATAGGGAGCAGATAAAGATTGATAGTTACCTTGGAGGTTGGTGCTGTTGGTCATGTTGTGGGGAAGTGCAGCAGACAGTAGTTTTGAGTGAAGGGATAGAAACAGACCTTGTCCTGAACTTCCGGTTGTGGGTTAATAATGGAGTGAGGGCGTTGGTGAGGAAGGTCTGGTGTGAGGAGGGTATGGTGGTGGACATTTCTGGAATCACCAAAGATTGATGTGAATGTTAGGTGAATATGATTCTCCTTTCGTCTTCTGCTACCACTGCTAACCAAACTCACTCTCTCCTGATATTTAGTTTCTCTCAAATGCTCATTCTTTTCGTGGTTCTCATGTTGCCACGCGGCACGACATCTGTTTTTATTTTTTATTTTTTTCTACAAGTAAATAATTTAGATTTTTGTTAGAACTAACATTAATATTTATCTAACTAATCATTTTTAGTTATAAATCAATTTTAATTTTGATTTTAATAATTTAGATAAAAAAATTTGTTAATTCATTTTATCAATTGAAAAAAAAAAGAGGCCGTCACATAATACACATTAATTTTATTAATAAGTCATTTTAAATGATAATTCACCTCCCATTGATTTCTTCTATAAATCTTAATAGTAAAAGTCATAAAAAAAATTATAAAAATAAATAAACATAAAATAAAAAAGAAAAATATGTTTGGGATGAATCTAACATGTATAAAATATTGGGTAGTTAGAATTTCTTCATATTGATACTAAGATATGAATAATTCACAGTGTGAATTCTTTTATACTGATATATCTCTTATTATTATATTATCGCTTATCATAATGTATCCTCATTGTCTGTGTATATTTTGGTACAAAAACAACTTACAAACTCTCAACCATATTATAAAGAATTAATATCATCTTCAACACAAAACCTTAAGATATTGATTCTTTCTTCTTTATATGTTGTTCAACTTCCTCATTCTTACTTAATATGAAACTCAGACTTACACTTTGTGACATAACATAAACATTAAATAATCATATTTATAATCTTATTCTCACTTAATTGACTCAATACAAATTTCTAAATAGACATAACATCATCATATAAAATACTTATTTTAAGAAGGATCTTATATGGGATGATCATTATAAAAAATTTTAATCTCATTTAAATTAAACAATGTGTTTGTCCCTTCGTTTCAACTATAGCTCAAACACTAAATAAAATATAGATATTGTATATAATCCAATTAAATAGAAATACATGATACTATATGTAGAACACATTAAAGTGTGTCAAATAAGTAAAATGTACTAAACTATAACAATTATTCCAAATGAAACTACTACTATCTAATAATCAACATATTCTGGATAATGTTGTTATTGGGGTTTGTCGTACTGGGATAAGATGTCGTGTTACGGTTCAACATCATATTGTTATTATTGTGAGTATTCTTATTGAGTTTGTTGTTATTGTTGCTGAAAAATTGTTTGTGAATTAGGAGGTAGGAATCACATTACTGGCCCTAAAACAAATTGGAACTTGTGACTCAATTTTTCATTGTTCTCTTTTGTGCGACAAATCTCTTCTTCACTTGCAGAAAGTCATTGTATGAGCTGGTTCATCTCTTGTAAGTCATATAAAAAGTTGGATGTTTCATGTTGATGCTTTAAACTATCATCTCTTATGAACATATATTTATCTTTATATAGGAAAATAGAGGGTTAATCAAGCATTTAACTATTCATTGTATAACATGAAGCATAAATACATAATATGCCAAAAACAAAGTAAGCGACAATCTATATTAATCTCTCAAAGATGAAGCTCTGGTTGAGGAAAATTGAGATATGCAATTTAGGACTATGTTTAGAAATGCACTTATATTGTGTCCTTTTGTGTATGTTTATTCTGATTAATTAGATGCATGTCTGCCATATATGGCCAAATCCCTTAGGATAATTATGTGTTACAGCTCTAGTAGAAAATTTATTTCACCTCACCTGTTCCCTTCTCAAAGTCAAGTATTTCATCTTTATCATTTCATATATATGCACGTTTTTATGCAAATGAATAATTTGAATTGTCACTGCATGTCATACAATGTTTTCCCTCTGTAATTCTTGGTAATAAAAGCATATCCAAGGGGTTAAAACCTTATATCAAAATGTTCTCCCTTTGCTATTCAGAAACAACAACAATTAGGCCATCAAGTTACTATTATTAACAACTTCATACAAAGCCTATTTGATGGATGATTGTCACACAATAATTTTACTACTCTGTTGTTAGATTGGAGGAAAATAATTAAGCAAACTGTTGGATTTTGATCAAAGTTTCAGATGCAAAAGGGAGCAAAACAGGTTTATCATTAATATTTTAAAGTCCAATCAAACAGTTAGATTTTGATAAAAGTAGGTTTCACATGTAAAACAGAAGAAAACAGGTTAGTACTATATTGCTCCCAAAGTCAAGCAGAACAAAAATTTAGTTTTTAAGTCATAAAACCTAATCGAAGCATTCCATTTTGATGAAATAATGCAATCGTAAATTTCAATAACATCCAACTACACTTCACTATAGAAGATTAAAGATAATTTAATAGTTTTAAACTTAATATATTATTAATTGAATCTTGACTACCCAAATATAATTTCCAACTGCATTATTACTTCCAGCTACATTCCACTATAAGAGGCCACATTTTTATGACATGGGATGGGTATAATTTGCTTCCCTTGTACTAGTTCTCATGTATGTTTATGGAGATAGTGTGCAGTTCAACATCTATGCTATGCTCATGCAGGAAATCCTACAACATATAGGCTATTATGGGACACATTTATGTATAAATTGTTGTTTTCCTTTATAAACATGTTTAAGGTTTCTATAAATGAAAGAATAACTTAATGTCTTTATTGATAATATTATATTAAAACAAACAAAACAACATGTTTAACATTGCTATAACACATTTAATGAATGTTGACTTCAAGGTTTGGATTTATTTTCCTGCATAATAACTAAATAAAAATAACACACCACAACTAGATAATATATCATTGTTGCCACAAAAGTAAAATCCAAGGATCCCATCACCCTCTTCAATGGTAGTAAATCGTTTCAATCTTAGGCATGACATCCACAACTTTCCTTCTTTCACTTTCAATACTTGCTCACTATACAGATACTACATCCAACATCATAAACCCCACCTCTAGTTTCTTTTACAACACCAACACAGAAAAAGAAATAGCACAAATAACACAATCCGATATGATCAGGAAAGTCCAAAAGAAATACAATAACATATTAGAATGCATAATAAAAAAAGAATCTCAGACCAAAATTAACAAACCCTAAACCCTAAACCCTATACCCTAAACCAAAATTAACAAACGACTTTAGTGCATAACTAGACTAACAACAGACAACAAACCACCTAAATCAAACTAAGACATCATAATAAAACGAAATAGCAATCAAAGCACCAACTATACTAAATCCAACAAATTCAGTCAGCCAAAACACAACACCGAAATCAAACCAAAATGATCCCAATAGATAGCAAATGGACATAGAATCGGATAAAACAAACCAAGCCATTATAACAAACATAGTTGAATTAAAAATTGTAGAACCAATCCAAGTAAAAATAACATATTCCAAGCAAACTAATTTAGACAAAAAATGAAATTAAACCAAAGAAAGAGGGATGAATATAAGAAAAATACATAATGGGTCTGTGGGGTGAGAGCATAAGGAGATGGGGCGTGACGCAAAGGCTTGGTGGTTGTTGCGACAGTTCGGACTGGTAAGGCAATTTGGGGTTTCAGTGAGGGTTGAGATAACGATTGAGCTCATGGGTTAGAGGGGAGGTTTGGTGGCGTACTGAGGATAGTCGGAGACGATGGGTGAGACAAGTGGAAGGGAAATCAGAGCTGGAGGTGTGGAGATCGATGAGTGTTAGTTTTTTCTCACAGCAAGTGTTAGTACAACTATAAAAAGGGTTGTCGTGTTTTCAGGGACTTTGCAGATATCAATTATTTCCAGTTTTCAGTAAATCAAACAATAACTTGGTTATATGATTGAAATGATTGAGGTAGAAATGATTAATACAAAAAATGCAATGAGGTCAATTGTTGAATTGGATTTCCCTGGATCTACAACCTATTATCTATGAATGCATGAATTTCATTTTCAGTTGAAGTAATAAACATTCATTTCATATTAATTCTTAATAATGGAGTTCTAGGAATCCTAAACAATCAATTAATTCCTATTATCTATGTATGTATGAATTTCATTATCAGTTGAAGTAATAAACATTTATTTCATATTTGCATTAGGCGCAACTTCATGTATTAGGAATCTCAAATTTTGTTCCTCGCAGTTAAGGTTTCAGATTGATTTGAATCATATCAGGGCACAAAAATCACTTTCCAATGTAAATATATTCCTATAATCATGAAGTTAGATTTCTCTAAATCTAAACCTTAAAATAGAACTAAATCAATACTAGAGAAAGAAAAAATAATAATAAAAAAAAAAAAAAATATATATATATATATATATATATATATATATATATATATATATATATATATATATATATATATATATATAAAGAGAGAGTGTTACAAAAGAGTTAAATAGTTATTGAAGAATTAAACAATTACACCCAATCCAGAGAAATTAGCACCACATGAGATAAATGTCATAATTAAACATAAAAACATGAATATTTAATAATTATCAGTGAGACAAAGACACATCTCGCAATTGATTAGACTCGTAATCAAATCGCGACGAGGATGGTCGTGGTGATTCTCTCTTGGGTTCATGGTGGTCTTGGGGTGGCTTGATGTGTGGTGGGAGGGTGTAGGCTGGGTGGCTCGCCAGTGAAGGAAGTATAGTGGGTGGGAAGCTTGCAGTGGAGGCAGTAACATGCGACGAGCTCACAATTGGGTTAACGGGGTAAGCTGGGTTGACTTAGGCTCTTTAGGATTTAAAACCTTATGAGAAATTTAGGAAATTCGTGAGAAGATGGATTAGAAAGTGATGAAAGTTTCAGGGTTGCGCAAAATTTTAGAAACGTCAATATTTCGAGCTATAAAACTCCGAGTGAGGTGATTCAAAAATAAGGTGAAAGTTCTCGTTCTAAATTTCAATTTAGGATAAAAAATATTCAATTTGGACGAGTAAAATGAAAGTTATGACCACGAAAAAAATATAGGTAGAATTAAGTTTTCTAGGTTCTGGTGAAGAAAGGACAAGAAATGAAAATGAAAAGTCGAAGAAAAAAATTGTTAGAAAATCCAAGTATGAGTTAAGTTTCACATTGAGTAAGAATGAGAAAGTTGAACAACATATAAGGATGTATGACTCATTACCTAATGCCTTAAGATTTTGGGTTGAGAGTGTTCTCAATCCCTTATGTGGGTTGAGCTCAAGTCTCATTGGTTGTGTTTCTCCTCTGTGAATCTCCCCTCAAAAGACCAAACAAGTGGTATCAGAGTTGTTGATGTGGTGGGCTCTGTGGGATTCTTAATTCTTAGTATGCTCTATGGTTGCAGTATTATATGATCTTCCACATCAGAAAAGAATTGATGTAGTGCAGTGTTATGGCTATGATGAAGTTAGATATTCCTTTGTTTAATGGGAGGATAGACTTCTCCTTATGATGAATGCAGGGGAGACTATCTAAGATGAAGAGCAGACATTGTTGTTGTTGGCTTCTTTACCCAAATCTTATAAAACACTAGTGAAATCATTGCTAGCTAGGAAGAGTATATTGCTACTAGATGAGGTGATAAGGACGTTGAAGGAGAATCAACAAATGATGGGTGGTAATAAATCCTCTGAAGACAGTTAGATACTGCTAGCTAAAAGCGAGCGAGGAAAGAAGAAGTATGAGGTGATAAGGACGTTGAAGGAGAATCAACAAATGATGGGTGGTAATAAATCCTCTGAAGACAGTTAGATACTGCTAGCTAAAAGCGAGCGAGAAAAGAAGAAGTATGGTAATCAATATGGTAGAAGATTCCAGCTGAGAGATATGAGTATTGTTAAGTGTCATTACTGTGGAGAGTTTGGTCACATTCAAGTCAAATGTCCAAAATTCAAGGAGGACTTGAAATACATGAAGGAAAAGAAGAGTATTTCTTCTATAAATATGGTCAATCATGATGATGGATTAGTGTGAGACTTTGGATAAAGGGAGGATATGTTGTGTCAGTGTGTGGGTATCCTCCAAAGTTCCACATTGGGTAGTTTGAAGAAGGGAGTGGAAGGAAACCACTAAAAAAATAAGGGATTGAGGTGAGCATGAGACACCACAATTTAAAAGAGTTTCCTTTATGTATAAGTGACTAGAGTGAGTTGTGAGTCAAAGAGGGTTTATCGTTTTTTCAAGCAAAAATTGTATGTGAGGGTTTGCAATTTCGGTCCTAAAAATTGCATGTTGAGTAATAAAATATTGTTGAGTGTGTTCGTGGATGTAGGTCTTGAGGTGCTGAATCACGTTAAAATATTTTGTGTACTTTTAATTGTTTGTTGTGGGTGTATGCTTCCGCTGGTTGAGTTTTGTTTGCAGGTGTTTTTTTCCCTTCTGGTACCCAATAATGGTATCAAAGCCGAAGATTGATCGATAGTGGGTGTTTAAGAATGATCTTTGTGTCGAAAGTCTTCCTAACAAAGGTTTCAGGTAAGTGTGCCCTGTTATGATGAACGGCGGTACTTGGAAAGGTCACTAGTGTGCTCGAGGGGATGTACCAATATGGAGGGACTCACACTTGAGGGAGAGATTGTTAGGTAATCCAAATGTGAGTTAAGTCCCACATTGAGTAAGAATGAGAAAGTTGAGCAATATATAAGGATGTATGACCCATTACCTAATGCCTTAAGGTTTTAGGTTGAGAGTGATGTTGATCCCTTATGTGGGTTGGACTCAGGTCTCATTGGTTGTGTTTCTCCCCTGTGAATGTCCACTCGAAAGACCAAACAAAAATCACTCTTCCCAAGGGAGACAACTCACAAAGGATGCGAAAGTCCTTTGATATAGTTAAGAGTTCTTGAATAACTTAAGAACTTAGGAGAATCACTCTCACCAAGATAAAAGAGCTAAAATCTAATATTTCTAAATAAAATTCAACTTGTATCTTCAAAAATAAGTATTATGTAATCTTACAATCTTAATAATGTGTTTGGACTTCTTTTAGTTATAAATTTCATTCACATTTTATTCTTTGAATTTTCATCAATTCCTATAACTAGACACATGAAAGCATGAAATCAATGAAATTGAATAATAATGAACACAAATTAAACCTAAACCTAAATTGACAACAAACTAATCCTAATCTTAAACCTAAATCAAGAAAAACTAAACTTAACCCTAAACAAAAAACTACACCTAACCTAAATAAAAACAATTAAACCATAATAAATGAGTGAAAGAGATGGTGAGTGAGCAAAACCACATAAAAGAGTTAAAAGAAGGACGAAGAATTGAGAATGGAACAAGAGTAAAAGACTTTACATAAATGATGACAAAACAATTATAATAATTTTTTATTTAGTTGTCAAAAGAATGTTTAAAATTGCAGTATCAATATATCACGAACTAAAAGAAAATACATAAGAAAGTTAATTCAAAGGGTTAGTTTGTTAGAAAATTTGTCCTTTAATTTATGGGCTTACTATTTTTATTCTCTTTTCTTCTTAAATTCAATCCCTAAACAAATTGTGCTAATTTTTGAAAAAAATATATTATCACTATAAAAATGAATTATTAAAATACACATTTCTCATTAAGATCAAAATTTGATCACACTGCATTAAGCTTCGAATAATTATTGTGTATAAGGTGTGGAATAATATATTATTAATAAATAATAAATAAATATAAAAAATAAAAAATAAAATAAAAGAATGATAAGACAACCTTGTAAAGGTTAGAAAATTTTGGACGGTGAGAACCTCTCCTAATTCCCATATAAATTCGTCACTCGATAAAATCTTTCACGAGTATCAAGTTGGAATTTGGTGGATTAATATTTTTATTTCATTATTAAATTAATCTTTTAACGGATTATATTATTTAATATTATCTTATCTTTTAGTTTAATTGTAATTTAAGATTTTGTAAGTAGGTACAAGTCGTTCACTTGAATTAGAAATACTCAAGCACCTTATATTTTCTTTTAATAAATACAAAACTTATATAATCTTAAACGTCCAAAAAATAATGGAACGTTGGATGGAAAATCCCGTTTTAATTGCGAAAGTCAATGTCGTTATTCATTAGTTAACTCTAGCGTATGTTTGAGAGTTTAATTTTAAAGAGAAAAAATAATATTGAGATAAATGCTATTTTTTTCATATTCTTTAATTTTGTATTTTTATAAATAAATAAAATTTAAGCAAACAATTAACATAAATTATTTTTAAAAATAAAAACAGTTTTTTTTTTTGCTTTAAAACTTCAATCTTATATATTTACTAGATATCTTACGTTAATTAAAAAAATATATAATTATATTATAACATGTAAGTATTGAACGAAGTAATAATATATAAATAAATATAAATACCACTTTATAAAATCGTTTCTCTAGAATTAAGTTATATAAATCAACATTGTCACTTACATAAAAATGCATGATATTTTACATATACAACCAATATATATATATATATATATATATATATATATATATATATATATATATATATATATATATATATATATATTATAAAATAATTTTTATGTCAAATTTATATCTATCTATATTTACAAGCCGTAAATAGAATTTTGTCTTTGTCACACTCTCTATAATTAGTTTTTTATTTTCTATATTCAGAAAATCGCATATTTTTTACGGATTTTTACTAATGAATTTGTAGCCTTCGGAAAATTAGTTATTACCGACAAAAATTACCATAGATATAGAATTTGGTCTTACCAACGGATATATTCGTCGGTAAATTAACAATTAATTACCGACGGATATATCCTTCGATAAATTTGTCGGTAAATTAACAATTATTTACAACGAGATATTTTCGTCGGTAAATCCATCGAGAAATTAATAATTAATTACCGACGGATATATCTCGTCGGTAAAGTTATATAATAATTACTTAATATATTCTAATAAATTAATTATTCACCTAATTAAAAAATGAAATATTTAATTATGTATAAATATATAAATGTATAAATATATAAATATAATTTATTTATAAATTATTATCGAAAAATTCTAGTAGACTTAGTAATTGAAGTATCGATCGCTAACTCTAAGGTTATAAAATAAGTAAAAAATACAATAAATAATAAAAATATTATTTGTCGGTAATTACAGACAGACTATTTAAATCCGTCGGTAATATTTACCAACAACCCAGTTTTCAACGAATTTTTGGTTGTTGAAATTCCATTAATAATATCTATTTACTTGATCGGATTTTAATTGTCGGTAATTTTAATATTTTTTGTAGTGGTTAGAAATATTTTCAAATATAATTAAAAAATATTACGTCCTTACTTTATATGAATTAACATTATTTGCAAAATAAAAGCAAACAAGTCGTGCACAAGATGAGATAACATTTAATTTGTTATGAAATTAGAACAATCACATACATTCAACAAATGCTAAATCTAAATTAGAACACGCAATTGTTTATTCCATACCATATTCATATGCATACAAATATAGGTATATACGCTATTATAATTGGTGGGAAAAGACACAAATGTTATTAAGAGAACTCGCAATCAATGAGACCATTGTTTGATAAAAATCTTGTCTTTCCATGCCAGCATTCAAAATCAAGAGAAGATCAGATCCTTAATTAGAATCCAAACATGGATTTTTCAGATTGGACGGGAGTGTTGGGTCGTACAACCACACAAAAAAATAAAAGGAGGAAAAAACAAAAACTGAAATTAATTATGGTTAATGTGGAGAATTAATTAAAACTATATTCCTGTTTGTCGTGATTGAAGATGGCTTTTTAAACTAGGTTGAAGTCCAAAACCTTAGTGGTAATAAATTGAGTGGGGCGAATGTGCATGTGATTCCCCTATCCTTTGAGTTAAAAGATAAAATAAAAAGTTTAGCTTGTAAAACCCAAAATCCAAAGGGTAGTCCCCCTCAATCTGGTTATGGAAAAAATTGTGCAGTACTTGAGTATTAATGATACGTGTTTGTTCCTTCATAAGGGTCTTGAGAAAATGTTGATCACTTGAGCAGCTCATGAAAAAGTAAGCCAGTTGTATCATCATTTTTTACCTGCTGGCAAAGGTCTTAATGATGCACGACTTTGCTGGTCCTAAAAGGACACTTCGTAGAATGCGTTAACAAGGCCAAAGTCAGTGTTCAGATAGCTAGGTGGTAGCAAAAACAAAGCACCATGTCAGATCAATATTGAACACACTAGCTTTTTCTAGTTAACTATAGCTAACACACATATGAGAAATATGATTAAGTTACCTACCTTCCTGCTTTAACTGACAAGCATTTTGCAACTGTTTACGACTGTTTAATTAATTACTATACCAAAATAAACACTCCAATTAACCACACTGCATATATAGTGTGTCTATGTGATGAAGAGAGAATATTTATGAACGAAAATATCTTCATTGTTTTGGAGATAATATTAGAGAAAGAATCTTTGTTAATTACACCACTTTCTTTAGAAACCTTTTTGTTCCCGTTCTTTTCTGTCCTCGACAGTTTGAAAAAGATAAATAATATTTCCACTCCCAAAGTTTACACATGATGAGAGAGATAAAACAGAAGAAACTATAAATATGATAGACAATGTAACGTGATTCAAAAAATTATAAAAGATAACCAGGTTTTCAAAAAAAGGTGAACTTAAATCTTTGAAGAATATGTGCAATAATCATATTCAAATTACAACAACAGAAAAAGGTTAATATATCGTAGCTTCTTGAACAATTAATATATTGAATTGAACATAGTTTCGGGCTAAATTTGTGGAAATGCAAGAGATACAAATTAAATTAACGGGCCTGTGGCAGCAGAAACTGAAGAGCGTTCACCTGCATTTGCAAACAGCTTATGTAACTCTCAAGCTCTGAAGCCATTTGTTCGTCACACATCTCTTCTCCTCCAGGTATCAACCTTCTCAGCCTCTTCCACTGCTTGTTGATGTCCTCATCTTCATTATCATCTTCTCTGACCAAATCACTTTTCATTTCTGACATGTCCTTGCACTTAGACTTGCTCCCTGGAACCTCAACCTGAGACTTCGAGCTAGGGTTTGAAGAGAATTCCATTGGGACAACTTCATTTTTGTCACAAGCCTTTGATGAACCTCCGCCAGCCTCATTTCCAAGAAACCTAGTGCTTTTAGCCGCATTGAAATGAACATGATCGCTTTGAAGCTTGACTTTAAGGCCGTTACTCCATGCAAAACCTTGTGCTGACAACACCATTGCCATGTCCACCTCATACTTGACAGCATTGTTAATATCACAATGGCTGCTATCTTCCATAGAGTTCTTTTCCTTTATCTTCACCAACGCTGGAACTAAATGGTTCAAATAATTCCTAGTAAATATAGATTGCACTATTTGTCTTGGTTCCACAGAGTATACACGTCTGCGTTTAGCTACTTGCCCTTCCATTTTATCTAGGACAACAATGCTGCAACCAAGAGAAAGAGAAGTGGGGGTGGGTGGTGAAATCGGAACTGAAAGACCCTTTTGTTGTCTAAAAAAAATTGCAACTAGCAAAAGGGATTAGAGAGAAGAGGATGTAGAAACATGGTTGGTGATTGTGGAAGAAGTAGTAGGACAAAGGGGCAAAGGCAAAGCAAAGTAATAATAATAGGAAATGGTGAAAGTAAGCAAAAGAGGCTTTGTTGTCAGCTATATATATATATATATATATTGTAGAGAGGAAGGAAGGTAAAATTAACAATTGAAGCAAGTTGATGAAGGTATTGGCTCAGTAACTGAAGTTAACCAAAGTTTCCTTGACAAGGGGTGCCAACAAAATAGTTGGAGTGATATTAAGGAGATTGATTGAATTATGATTACTAGCACAAGCAAGGTAGGAAATGAAGCAGAAGCACAGAAAGAAGGGGAAGAAAGTGAGAGTGATTATAGGTAGGGAGTGACAGAGCAGAAAGATTTGTGTGCAAAATGTTGGGAGTGGTCTACTTATTTAGAATGGCACATGGACTCACATGCTTCTTGCTTTCCACAACTGCCCACAGAACGGACTCTCTCCCATGTGCACTAGAAAACAAAGACACCAAAACCCCACTATAAATGCCGTCACATGACTCCACCTCTTTAACTGGTACTCTTTCCCTTTGCTCCTCCAGGGTCTCCCTAATTACAAAACCTTTTCCCCTCATTTCAAATCAACCAGCTCATCCTACTCCTACTCCTATGTGGGAGGGAGCACTTCAGCTCAGAACCAATTGGTCTCTTCCCTTCTCATATCTTACAATAATAATCATTTTTCACTTTACAATAATAATCATTTCAAATTCAATGCTAGTGCTACCTCATCATTTATTTTATTCAATTTCAGTCTTAACTGCATGGTTAAAATTTGTTATTCTCGTGATAATATAACAAGTGAGAACATATAATTCCTGGTATGGGATGATTGTATTATGAAGCAACAATGACAAAAGTTTGTGTTCCGTGTATATAAATAAAGCCAAAATGTTGCGTTCGTAAGAAAAAGAAAAAACAAAAAGGTTCATCGTGGTGGAAGCTTGATAAAATCCTTGACCTTCTTGCTTATATACTATTAATTATATAATAATCAGTGGTCCTTAAGAGGATATCCTAGCTCATCTAAGAGGAAAGTAAAAAGATAAATAAGAGGATGAGAAAAGGAAGGGGAAGTAGAAGGAGAATAAGAAGATGAAGAGTTGGGTAGCTTTATGGTTTCAGAGGATCCTATACTAGTAGATAGATTCGAAGTCTAAAGTAAAACTAAATGCCAACCACCCTTTGAAGTTTGTGGGACAAGTGTGCATGTGAAGAGTCTGAGAACTCAGATAATTAGTGTAAGGTACGGTTGGGATTGTCGTAGTTAATAATTGTTACTACGTTGGTGGTAATAGATGATAAATATCCTACCTGAGGCAGAAACAATGGTAAGGAGGGTGTGGATGACATAACATAACATAACATAACATAACGGAGTGGAGTGTGTGTGTGTTTGTTGGGTAGGGTCATTTGGCATGGCAAAGATGAAAAGCAAACATGCAAGTAAGTAGCCATGGTAGCTAGGAGAGAAATAAGGCACAAACATTGATTGAATTGAATGTTGTGTTGAACTAGTACTAGTCTACTAGAGAGATTGCATTGACGAGTCAGTCATACACAATTAACGGGTTCGTCAAATTGTCAGAGGGTACGTCATTGATTGGTCTACGCTAGCCTTCGTGAATTGTGAGTATGGTCAAATAGCAACCTTGTATTACTCATTCAACACCCACTTCTAATCAAATATATATGGAACACTCATTTTTTTTTATTTAATACTCTTTAATAAATAAATAAATAAAAAAGAGGATTTAACATTATTTTCGTGGTGTATAATACAACAATTAATCCGGACATAAATATCAGTGATATAAAATTAAAGAAGAAAAAAAAAGATTTAGAAGATATGGTTGGATTTTGAGGGACACACCACAAGGGTGGTCTTGTTCTGTAGCCTATTTGTAGGCGTTTTAGACGAATGTACAGTTTCACATATTTAATGGGAACACTACTCTTACATTCCATTGCACCAGATTCTACCTCACCACAAACGCAAACAGATACCAACATTTATTTTATTTTAGAAACTAATTTTCTTTTCTTTATGAAGTGTTCATTTCCACAAATTTAAAAATCAAACGTTGCCATAATTTTCTGGTAATCATATTAGATTACAAGCTATTTTTGGCGGAGATGGAAAAGGACATGACAATTGACAATGATGATAAGGAGGTAAAAAAGTATATGGTTTGGTGAGTTTGATTTGGCCATGAATTGCGATGAAGATGGTTGAAGTGGCAATATCCGCATGTGTGCATCCTTAAATACACGAGAGAGATGGATAGATAGAAGAATTGCCATGCCTGGCTCCACCTATGCTTAGCTACTTAACAACTTTTATGAGTCAGGAATTCCCGGGGAATGCTACCACTAGCATCGGCTACCTTCATATATATTTTTGGTTTAAGAGATTCACAAGAGAAATATTTTTTTTTTATTAAACACCTCAAAATTGCAGTGTACTAGTCTCTTATATTGAGAGAGATCTGTATGCACCTCTTCTTACTAAAAATATTAGTGGTCCAATAACAATTTGATTATGGTGATTTATCTTAACCATTAACTGATCAATTGCCATTGAAACTTTAACCGATGTAAAAATAATACAAATAAAATACCTCTTTTATAACAGTGGAAATTAGTGATTTGATGCTTAAAGTTAAATTGTATGAATTATAAATTTAATATTGTTTTACTAATTATCAATTGAAATGTTGAATATTGGGTTCAACCGGGATTTGAATAATTGTGAATGAGTTACGTTGAATTATTTATGTTATTGGGTTATTAAAAAACAAAATAAAATATTTTGGAGAATGTTATTTATGCACATAGTTCAAACAATGAATTGAAGAGTCAAGTGATTGTAAATGGTGGGTAATTCACTGACCCTTCTCTCAGGTGGCCAACTACCGTTTAGTTATATGACTTCTTGCTCATATAATTAATTAGTGTTAAAGTGAGAGACAAACCTAATGAATGAAAATTGGTTTTGAAAAAGTATTCACTAAAGATTATTAAAGATATTTCATCACATGAATAATATTTTTATCAATATTAAAACTCCCGATGTACATAAAAATAATAAAATATCTAATCTAGTCCATCGATGATGAAATTTATCTCTCACAGTATCATATGTTTCATATATAACTCAATCATCACAAATATACAACATTTAGGATAATTAATATACAATTTCACATCACATCTAATATCATTCCATCTTCTTGGTTATATATATATATATATATATCAAAAATTGAATTAGATAATCAAATAAAATAGAAAGACATTTAAGGGATATTTTTCTATTTGAAAATGATGCTAAGAGTAGGTAAAAATAAATAAATAATTATATATTTTAAGATTTTATTTATGTGATTAGTATTTTGTATTAAATTGGTAAATTTAATAAGATATTTTTACTCATAAAATCAAATCCCATAAATTAAAAGTGAAAAATAGATAAAAAAAATTCACTTACTAAAAATTGTGTATACATCAACTATAAAGAAAATTATTAAAAATTACCTCCATATAAGAATAATCATGATGTTTTTGTTATTACTATTAGAAATAATAATATATTTTATAATTAATTTATCTTTTTTTTTCATATGTTATTCTAAAATTCTAATAATCATGTTTATTACATGATAATATACACAATATTATAAATAATGATATATCTAAATATAAATAATAAAATTATATATATAATTTTATTTTGTAAAATTCTAATTATGTAGGAATATCTTCATTTATATTGGTAAATTTTTATATGCACCAACCTAAATTTTAATAAAAATAATTATCATTCTTTATTGAGGAGAGAAGAATTCCGTAAGCAATTTATAAATGCATACCTATTTTAACAGTAGATAGAAACCAATTCGATTTTACATTTTGGACAAATTTTGAGAAACCTTGTTCTCCTATCTCAAAAAAACCCAATATTGCCACAAAATTATCAATACAAGTTTTGAGAAGAAGAAGCAGCCATAGTAAAATAAAAGCGGAAGTAAGAACTAAAAGAAACTAACATTTTTTTTTCTCTATCATCCCAGAAAAAGGAAGGCAAAGACTTAAGCCAGAACCGAAAATACATGGAGAAGAGTAAACAGATTGCTAAAGCTCTAATTGATAGGCAAAGACATCCTTCCCTCTTTTGTTTCATTCATGCCACTGGATTCGGGTACTTCGTTATCTACAGTTTTCCAGTGTTGTCTCACAACGTGTAGTGCTGCTGGATGTTATCAATGTCCAAACCCTTCAGCTTCACCACAGACTCAACATGTCCTTTCAGTGTGTGAAGCTCGCGAAGCCTGTAAACATAAAGAAATTTCATGTATTAGTTATAAAGACATGTACAGAATCACACTTATTTTTAGAGATTAATTTCTATCCTTTATTAGTAATGATTTCACACCATCAACCAATTAGAATTATGCAGGTATGACCTCTGATTATTGTAAAAGTCAATTTATTTACATGCATACCAAACTGTGATTGAATGTCTAGTGTAAAATATAGACTATTTACTCATATTTCTATAGATTTCACTAGTCCAAGGACACAAAGGTGTGGTTGGCTTACCGTGCTACTTCAGCTCTTCTCATGGCCTGCTCAGCAATCTCTGAGAGTTCTCTATAACTGTTCTTCTCATTGAAAATGCCAGAAGTTTCTGGTGGTTGAAGTCCGTGTAGGGTCCTCTGAGCATGAGCCCACTGAGCTTCCCTCTCCTCCTTACCGTAGTCTTTCTTGGTGGTGAAGGCAGTCTGTGGAAGATTTTGAAACAACGAATTCAGATCTTTGTCATGAAAGCTTTCACTATTATAGAAAGAAAGCTAACAAACAAATACATATGTACCTTGTTTTGTAGCAGGTTTAGCCAAGCCTTGCCACTCAATATGTAACGGGTGGCAAACTTCATCAGGTCAAGTGGAAAATAGAAGACAACACTGTAGAGCCAGATGACTCCTGCCCAACCCCAACCAATTCCTTTCACCTTTGCAAAGCTCCAGTCAGCATACACTGCTATGACTGTAGCAATCTGCAACAAGACAAACAATTTGGTTAAAATATTGTTCCATCCTTCTTTGATTTGGTTGTGTGGCTACTAACAATTCTGAGAGAGTAATGGAGCAGCATGCTTACCAACTGAGCAATAATGAAAGCGATAACTAACAGCATTCCAGGGCGTTCAACAAACGACCAGCTTCGAGAACGCGTAACAAATATCAGGGCCTGGCTGACTATACTGACTTGTAAATACAAAGCAGACATCATTTCATCATGAGTCAGGTGCCTAACTCCAAACTTTTCCTGCAAAAAACAATCAAGGGGTTTTATTTATTTGACCTAATAAAAAGACTTGAACATATATCAGTTGAATATTTCTTACAGGGAAGAAATCGGTTTCTTTCATTGCCCAGAAGAATATGACAGTCATCAGTGCCAAGTAACTTCCAAGTACAACCCCAGTAGCAAATATTTCTTGCAGTTTCCAGCTATCAGGCAAGGGAGATGGCTTCACTCTGTCCTTTGAAATTGTCATGATTGTTCCTAATAGTATGAAAATTATTGTCAGACCTCTCATGTCAATTAGCATAGTAATGAAGAGAAATCAAGTGTAATTCAGGGGATCATCTGCTAAAAGCCTGACAAATTTACCATCATTTAGAATGGCAATGATCAAAACCATGAAAGGAGAGAAGTCGAACTTCCAGATCAATGCTATGAACATGAAGCCAAACTGCAATAAGAACAAGAGAGAACCCAAACTTATTCATATGCACTCATTCCTTATCACAACGAATTACATATAATCATAACATTACTATCCACTTACCACTATACGGATAGTGATGGACACTGCATATATCTGAAATACAAAGAATATAAAGCAAACAACGTTAATTTAGACACAGCAAGCACAGAAGAAATTACGTGTTATGAAAAAAGCAGACAGCAGCCAACCGTGTAGTTTTTCATTCTCTGGAAAATAGCCCTGCTAGTTAAGACTGCACTAACAATAACACTCAAACCAGGTTCTGTCAAGACAATATCAGAAGCACTTCTTGCAGCATCAGTTGCATCAGCAACAGCAATTCCAATATCGGCCTTCTTCAAAGCAGGAGCGTCATTGACACCATCTCCAGTCATTCCACAGATGTGCTTCCTATCTTGCAACTTCTTGACAATTTCATACTTGTGCTCTGCAGGTATAATATAAATAGGGGGTGATGAGGACAATGTATAACATTTAGGAGAAGGAAAGAAGGTGAAAAGAAAATCATCGCGGTGAACTAGTCAAGAGTGTTAACCTGGAAATACTCCAGCAAAACCATCTGCCTTCTCAATCAGCTCTTCTACTGGAAGTGCAGCAATACTTGCATCTTTGTCTTGACCAAGCAAAGAAGCAGATGGGTACATATTGGTTCCCATCCCGAGTCTTCGGCCAGTCTCCTTAGCTATGGCAAGTTGATCCCCTGGGGAGAAGAACAGGACATCAAGTTGAGCATTCTTGGCAATAAATACTTTTTCATTCAAGAGATTCTTTTTTTTTGGAGGGGGGGGGAAGGGAAGTTAGGAGGAAATAAGTTAGATTAATTACCAGTAATCATCTTGACATTAACACCAAGATGGAGAGCTCTACGGATAGTTTCAGCACTGTCATGTCTGGGAGGGTCGAACAGTGACAACACACCAACAAACTGCCATGGACTGCCAGCGCTTTCTTTTGATTTCTCAGGAACTTCCTGCAGAAGTAGCACAGAAGGACCAAGGGGGATTAGTAAAAGGAAATGCAAAGATTCAACACAAACTTCAAACGTGAAGATGCCATAAAAACCTGTCTAGCAACTGCAAGTGAACGAAGCCCTCTCTCTGCAAATTTGTCAATAATACCATGAACCTTCTTCTTTGCATCTTCCTTGAGGTTACACAGGGTCATGATCTGTTCAAAAAATAAATTACATTAACATCATCTACGTAGTAACTAGAAATCTCACCATTTCTGAACGAACTGAGTCATGAGCTTACCTGCTCAGGAGCACCTTTGCTTGCACGGTGCCAATTTCCATCGGCATCAATGTAAGTCAAAGCAGTTCTCTTGTCAACAGGATTAAATGGTAAGAAATGTACTTCTCTTACCCCGGCCCTTGCCTAGGAAAGCACAAATGGATTCATCATAAACAATCACATCAACATTTTTTAACAATTAACTGAAGTATAGAAACTGTTGCAATTGAAGACAAGTTAAAACCTCTTTTGGATCAGCAAGCATTCCAACAATGGCAGCATCTATTGCATCCTGGTTTTCAGTCCTGGAAGCCCTTGCAGCAAGAAGAATCACGTGATCCTTGTCAACACCCTTTGCAAAGACCTCAATCAAGCTCTTGTCAACACTCAACTTGTTAAGTGTGAGTGTACCTGTCTTGTCACTGCAAAGGACATCCATACCGGCCATTTCTTCAATGGCAGTCATTCTCTTGGTGATAGCCCCCTGCTGAGAAAGCCTGTGAGAACCAATGGCCATTGTCACAGACAGCACAGTGGGCATAGCAATGGGAATGCCTCCAATCAAGAGGACCAGAAGGTTATCAATTCCATCTCTGTACTTTCGGTGCTGAATCGGGTACATGACTATGATCTCAGCCAACATACCAACTGCAATGGAACAAATACAGAAGTTTCCAATTGCCGTAAGCACTTTCTGGAAATGTCCAACTTGGTTAGTACTATCCACCAGGTGAGCTGCTTTCCCAAAAAAGGTGTGGACACCAGTTGCAATGACAACAGCTTCAATTTCACCTTGCTTACAAGTTGAGCCAGAAAAAACTTCATCTCCAGGACTCTTGGTAGCAGGAAGCGACTCTCCAGTCAAGGCGGACTGATCAACTTTCAAAGGATCACCCTCGAGAAGACGAGCATCAGCAGGAATTATATCACCTAGTTTGATACTTATGATGTCTCCAGGAACTAGAATAGCAGCTTCTTGCTCAGTCCATTTACCATCTCTAAGAACCTGCAACATGAAAATTCAGCCAGTCACTAAAACATGCTTAAACTTGTTACTTCTAATTTCACAGACAGCTCAAAACAGTATTTAACCTCATAGGAAAACAGTGACATAATAGTTCATAACCATTTAGTTTTGTTTCTAAACAAATGAGATGTAAGAACTCTCAATAAACTTCAATTTATTACCTTTGTCTTGGGAGCAAGACCAGCCATAAGAGCGGCAGCTGCATTACCAGCATTATTTTCTTCAATGAAACTGATGGTGGAGTTGATCAGCAACAAGCACACAATACCCACAAAATCTTGCCAATCTGGGGGTCTCCCACCGCCATTTGCAAGAGCAATTGCCATAATAGCTGCAGCTTCCATCACCCATGACAGAGGGTTCCACATGAACCCAAGAAACTTGAGTAATTTGCTTTCCTACATCGTTAAAATTGTAACCGGTCAGCATTTGCATTTAAAAATTGTACCATAGAGATTTATTAACCAAATGTCTTGAAATGAAAATAACCTTTTTCTCCTCTAGCTTGTTTGGCCCAAATATTTGAAGCCGATTGGCTCCTTCGTCCGAGGACAATCCTTCTCTGGAACATTTCAATTGCTGGAACACTTCCTCAATAGGAATACGTTCCTGTGAAATAACAAATCATGTCAAGAAAAATGTATGGCTTAGCACATTCTCCATATGCATCATCTCCCACCTCAACAACAACTAAATGCTGCAAACTTACGCACTCTTGAATACCATTAAGCAATTGTTTGTTTTTGGTTTCCAAAGATTTATAAATGCAATTACTTATTTTTATCCATTCATGTTTACATATGTTCTTACTAACAGCTTTTAAGTTGTTCTATTTATTCCACTTATCACCGTTAATAAGATTGAATTGAATATGTATTTTTAAAATATAAAGGTAATAATAATACGGGCAAAAAAGTTGTAAAGTTAGAGGTAATAGTTTCTTAAATTACTAATGTAAACAGAATCAAACTTTGATTTTCGAGTATCACGAGAAGAAACAGATTTATTTTTTAATAATTTCAAAAACAGCTATCTGTTTCTACGTTGATTTTGATGCAAATTTTAGCAGTGTGAGGGGGGGGGCGGTTAATCAAAACAAAGTGAGCCTGGGCACAAGGGGATGTGACCAAAGTCAGTGTGACCAAGAGGGTGGGGGTGTCAGAGAGGACAGAACAACCATCCCTCCATGTTTAACACAATCACCACCTTCCACATTCATTTCAATTTTCTGTTCACATTTCACCACCAACGTGGACAGAACCGTTGCTCTAACGAGAAACAATAATTACTTGTTCAAATGAATGTGGAACAAACTTGGAATTAAAATACCAACAATGTGATTCTTTTAAATAATTTTCTAATTTAGTTTTTCGTTCATATTTTATTTTTTAAAACGTGAGCATTTATTTATATTTCATAATGGTCCCTTGAAAATTGTAAAAATAGTGGTGCACAATTTATAAATAAAATAAATAAATGTAAAAGCTGTGGACCCTGTTGTGTTGTGTCAAGGCCAAGGATCGTCATATCATAAATGTGAAAGTAACCGTTAGTCAGGTGGGGCTGAATGGACAAAAAAGAAAAAAAATATATAAAAAGGCCGAAAGTACCACGGAAAAGTACTTAAAATTCTCGCAGACCAAACACGGCGCACAGAAAGAGACAGATAATACATAACAGGCCTAGAAATTAATTAATTATGTGCACACCGTCAACACATGGAAGGGAAAAAGAAAAAACTTTTAGAGCAAGCTGAGTAATTGATTTTATTTGCCACTACACTATAGATCCATTAAAAAGAAAAGATTGAGGTTTCAAAATTTTTAAGAAATTTAAACTACTAAGTACACTTATCACTATATTGTGTATTAAATCACTAAAATATTTGGATTTAAAATAAGAATTTTCGTCGAAACTTTCTCTTATTCTCAGAAAAAAAAATATTATATCCTTTATATAAAAATAAAAAAGATTCGGTAATAAAATTTATTAAAAAATAAGATTATCTTTTATCTTAAATAAAGAAAAAACTTAGAGTAACGTATTTGAAACCAATTCTAGAATTAAATTATTCTCTGAAAATATAAAAAACTGATAATGTTTAAAATAATTAAAATAATATTTTTATCTTAAAAAAAGTAAAACATTGGAAAAATTAGTGAAAAGTTGTTTTTTCTGAAAAAAAATTCCTAAATCATTCCTTGAAAATATAAAAAACTGTTACAAGATTGGTGATAAAGTTTTAAAAATTAAAATAATATTTTATTTTAAAAACGAAAAAAACAGGTAAAACATTGAAAAAACGAGTGAAAAGTTTTTTTTTTTAACAAAATATCCTATAGTTGGTTTTGAGATCGTCCCATGTCCATGTCCCTTTCCAATCATGTTACCTCACCTAATCTCATAGTCCTTTGCAAATTCATTCCTTAATTTATTTTTTTTTTTCAAGGAATAGAAAGAAAAAAAAATACTCCTTTCATTTTAGATCAAGAATGATGTAAATAACCAAACAAAAGTGAGAACTGATGTTTCAAGTAAAATGAGGAAAGAGAATCTCAATGGAATGCTATGGAACCTAATTTAACAAGGTACAGAGGTACGTCAAAAAAAAAAATACACGGATGTCAAAAACAAAATTGAGAGAAAACACATAAAAAAAATTTGATGGTAAGTCTAACATTCTGCTGTCATTAGGAAAAAAAACTGGAACAGAAAGGGTAAAGAAGAGGTCCCAAATTGAAAAATCAGATCTTTTTTAAAGATTTTGGCAAATGAACAGTAAAATACAGAGCAGAACATAAAAGGAAAAATAGAAGTGTGAGAAAACTTACCAGATCGACGGTCTCGTTTTTTATTTGTTCGAGGGTGATTGCTGCTTTGTCAGTAGCCATGTTTGTGAGGAAAGAAAAACAGAGTAGAAGGGAAGAAAACAGAGAGATCTGATAAAAATAAAGATGATGGCGTTGTACCCCAAACCCACTCCAATGGGAGAAGCAAGAGGGTATGAGAATGCGAAGGGGAAGAGAAGAATGGTGTGTGTTTTATACTCAAAACTCACCCAAAGAGGACATCACAATTAAGACTTCTCCCAAACAATTATGATGTTGACCGTGCTGATACACCTTGGACTTTAAAACACCTCACTGTGAAAATAATACTATCTTCTAGGGTTCTGTTTTTATGCCACAACATTTATCTTTTCCTTCTTTTTATCACCTCAAACTCTCTGCAATTTAGATAATATTGTCATATAATAAATTTATCATTATAATATTAAATTATCTTTGTAATAAATTTATTATATAATAGATATCATAAAAGTTGTATCCTCATATATTTTTAATTAAATTAACACATTTAATATAAATCTTTAATAAAAAATAAATTTATTAACTTTTATTATAGATATGATCATAAGGTAATTTTTTTGTTTTATTAATAGAAATTAAAGATATGTTACAATAACGTACAATAAGTACATGCTCAATAAACCTAATTAATATTTTATAATATTAAAAAAATATTTTATGAATGTATATAAACATATTAAGAAATTTTACCAATATATCTGTAATTATTTTCTAATATACTCCTGTTTTTTATTAATTGTCTAGAGAGATATTTAATCGGATATTTTTTTTTGTTATGTTCTTCTAAATTTTAACTATTTTGTAATTAATTATTAGTAAGTATTAAATAAATTACATCAAGAACTAGAATAATGTTATCATAATTTTTAGAAATATGATAACAAATTAATACCATAATTTTTAGAAACTAATTAATTTTATTAATTGATAATATGATATATTGAAATACTCAGTTACTAATATTTTGAAAACATTAATCAACATAAATTTTATCATATTAGAAAATAAAATATTTTAAATTATATTTTTATTTTTATATCATTACTAACAAATTTAATATTTCATAAGAATATTTTTATAATTTTTTTATAAAAATTGCAAGAAATATATTTTTTACAAATTTAAATATTTTTTTACAAGAAAATTTTTAGTAGTGTAATTGAAAAATAAATAATAGTGTGATAGTGAATTTGTTTTTTTTTTTAATATATAACATTTTTTATTTTATTTTATTATTTAAATAAATATAACTTTTTTACCTGATTTTTTTAAATAAATTTTATATATCAATTTTAAAATGTTATTTAGTTGTTATATTATTATAACATATAATTTAGTCTATATATAAAAAACTGAATTATATTTTTGATAAATAATATATAAAAATATTTTTTAAATTATTAACAATCAAAGATTATATATATATATATATATATATATATATATATTAAAATAAAAAAGTTATTCATGTTAAATTTTTTTAAACAACAAGAATTATTTGCTCAAATCATGGTGAAGAACCAGTTTATATTAAAACTGTAGTTATGTTCAAAATAATTTTTAATTTTTGTCCAATTTTATATTGCATTGCAAATTTAATAATATAAATAAAATAAAAAATACAACACAAGTAATTTTTTATCTTGTTAATATATATTAAAATAAATCATTATTATAATATAAAATATATACATGAAGATATTAGAATATATTTTAACAATTATATGCAAAATAAATTCTGATTCAAAATATTCAAATAAATTTGTTTAATATTTGTAATCCAAACATTTGTCTCTTCCAAAAATAATTCTAATGACACAAAATCATCTTGTATATAATTAATTATCTTAAAAAACATTTAAGATTAAATACATTATTAATCAGTATAAAAAAATACATCATTTTAGAAATGTATTTGGGAGCCAAATTCAATCAATGTTTATTCACATTAAATGTGTAAAATGTTACATATATAAACAATGTATTGATATTATTTTATATGATAAAAATTATACTAAAGATCATAATCTCTTGTTATTCTTTCATGCTCCTACTCATATTTTTTATGATCATATACTGATTTCTTTTATATAAATCATTAAAGAGAATTTGAAATTATAAATTAGTTGTCAAATTAAAGCATTTTATAAAAAAGTTGTCAAATAAAATAAAAGTTATTATAAATTATCTATATTTAAGATAAATGTGTATTTGTTGTAATTAAAATTTATCTATATTTGAGAAAAATGTATTTTTTTCATATTTATAACACAAGAGAGGAAAATATAATAAAGAAATAAATAAATATCAACAAAAATTTAAAGAATTATTACCTGTACCACTAATAAATTTTATTTGACAGATAAATTATTGGACGTTCTGGTTGTGCATTTGTTCATCGTATGAAGAAGAAGGTTAAAATTCAGTTATTGGGAAATCGAATTTTGGTTTTTTATTTTAAAACTTTTTATTTAAAATTAGATATAAAAAAATTATCACACAAAACTGGATTTTATATTAAATTAATTAATAAAAACTAATTGTTAATACTTTTAATTAAACTCAAGATTTATTATTGATATTAAATAGTTAATGTAAACACAAGTTAATTAATATTAATAACATATTAGCATTTTTTTAAAATTTGACAATTATTGATACTAATAAATAATGTTATAAATATAAATATATATGAATATAAATTATTAAATTTCAAATTTAATGTAAATATCATAAAAGTATTAATATTTCAAGTTAATTACTAATATTTTTTTATTATAAAATTAATATTACACTCCTGTTATTCAAAATGAGTTTGATTAAAAACTACTATTATCATTAATGGTTTTTATCAAAAACTACTGTTATAAAAAATTGAGTAATAACAAATATTGTTATTATATTATTTTTATATTAAGAAAAAAATAATAATAAAAATATGAATGGTTGATTTAAAAATTTTAATTATAAAGATTGGCTTAAAAAGTTAAATAAATATATTTTGTGATAAAATATTTATATAAATTATAATTATTTTTATGATTTTATTATTATTAATAAAAAAATAAATTTGGTAATTATTATGTATAAAACAAAAACAACTGTTGATTTGTAATTTATCTTTAAATTAAGAATTCGTATATTTAATTTTCATAATTTAAAATATTTATTAATAATAATAAAATTAAATTTATATTAATAAATTCCATTATTGTAATATAGTTTATTAATATATTTATGACATTTATGTATTTTCCTTATCATAAAATGATAGTAAATTAAAAACTATTAATAATGGTAATTTAATAAATTATATATAATATTAATTTTATTGATATTTTAAGTTATTAGATTAAAATTTAAATTTAAGATTTAATGTTGAAATAAATTTAAATTATTAATGCTAATTATTATCAATATGATGGTTGAGTTTTTAAAAAGTATTAATATTCACATAAACTTAATATTTTGTATTTAAATTAATTTTATATTAGCATTGATTATTAATATTTACATTAAGTTTTAATATAAAAATTTAAGTTATATTGACATTAATGATTTAATAATAATGATAATATATTTTAAGTTTAATTCAAACTGAGTTGTTAATGTAATTATATAATTTAATCATTCAAATTAAATAAAAACTATTTTTTATAATTTTTTTAATGTATCTAAAAATAAAAATATAATTTTGAATTTGTTTGGAAGTGTTAGAATTCAAAATTAGTTTTTCGATAAGAATGAGTGATCAAAATTGAGGTTATCGAAAGTTGAATTTTAAACTAGTATAACAAAGAGGTTTATTCTGATAAATAATTTATGGATAAATTTAATTGGAGAAATATTTAGAAATTGAATTTATTTGAGAAATAAATTCTAAAATAGTTACCACTAAGAAGTATAAAAGTGTATATAAATAAGAAAAGATTGACCTAATATTGAGTTTGTCCGCAACTGAAATTCAGAGTTTCAACTATCATGTGGGCCCCATATGTAAATATTGCATCAATTTCATTTCATTTCAAACTCGATCAACTCCATTAATTGATCCAATGCAGTAACCCCACATCAATCACATGATACTTGCAACACTGTGTAACATCTCCACCGTTGATTGCTCCAATGTCGATCCTCTGTATAGCCCATTGCTGATTAATTTTTCATATGCTTTTTTATGTTTATTGTTTAAAAAATTAATTATAATATTATGTTTTTTATTTTAAAACATTCACAAGTTTAATCCATAAATTTTCAGGTCATTTTAGTTCTTAAATTGAAAATATCTATCGTATTAGTTTTCTAGTTTTGTATTCAATTTGAATATTTAGTTACTTCTATCTTTTGTTATTTTTCAGTTTAACTATTTATAAGTTTATTTTATATTAGACCTGATACAATGGGATTGAAAATAATATATATTATTCCTAATTGTTTTTTATTGAAAAAGATAACAGAAAAAAATTCTGATTATAAGTAATTTGGTAATGATTTAATATATTTTAAATAAAAATATAAATATTATAGTTTGTTAATATAATTTTTTTATGATTTATTTTGTTAACAAATATATTTTTAAAGATTTGTTATTTATTTAATTATTCGTTTTCTTGAAAGGTCAAAATAAATTAATATTTTAGATAATTGAATTAAAAAATAGATGACGAGAAAAAAATGATTATTATAATAAGTAAATTTTGTTATATATAATATTATTATTTTATGAGAATTATGTAATACATTTTAAATAAAAATTAATACAAAATATTAACAATAATAATATTGTTACGTTCTTCCCAATTTACAATCAATGTTAAAGGAAAGGAACAATTGTGGTGGAAATTTTAGGAACAAAGCAGCTTCTTCAATTCAACCCACGTTTGCATTCATTTTGATTTTGACGTGGAAAAGTTTTCAGTGACCATTTTCTTTCACCTTTTTCTGGTAGGATTGAAGAAAAACCATTGTTTCCGAGCTCACCTTTCAACCGCTGAACTGCACCGTTCAAACTCAAGACTATTGAGAAAAAAAGATGTTTATATTTAATATTCTAAAAGTCTGTCCTATAAAATTATTTGTCAAATATGAAAAAATAAAATCACAAGGTAGTACTTCCAACATTAATTAATTAATTTATTATTATTAATAATGTAAGTGTAACAAATATAAATTATTTTGGACTTTTTATGCAAAAGAAATATGTTTTAGAACCATATTTGAATTTTGGCATTATTTGAGTAGAAAGTTTGAACATTATAAATAAGCAATTGTTAAACACAACTGCCAACAAAGGACAAGTTGACTTGTCCCTTAAAAAAAATGGTATTAGTATTAAAAAAATAAAAAAAAGTACGGAATAAATCGTGTGCGCTCAAGGTTAGAGACTATATAAATTATTATTGTAAATCATAAATAATTTTTATGATTAAGAATCGAAAATGAATTAGAATATAAAATTAAAAAACATTGAAATCATTTTATAATTTTTATTCATATTATTTTGGTATACATATACTATGATCTTATAGTATTTTATTCTAACAAATCAGGACTAAATATAATAAGTTTGATTATATAATATTTTGTACCACTTGACAAACCTATAATTTAGCTGATCAAATATTTTTATCCCAACATTCCCCCTCAAGTTGGTAAATGGATGTCATACATTCCCAACTTGTCCAATAATCTCTTAAAAATCTGACTTGTCACAGTTTTGGCAACTGATCTTCAGATCGAATATTTGGCAATTCCAAAATATTTTTATCAAGTTTTTCCTTGATGAAAAATCTATCAACCTCCACGTGTTTCATCCGATCATGTTGGACAGGGTTGTGAGCAATGTCGCGCGCAACTTTATTATCACAATACAACTGAATGTGACGTGTATGCGCATACCCTAAATCCTGGAGAAGTAGTCTGAGCCACAAACCTTCACAAAGTTCAAGAATCATTCATCTAAGTTCAGCTTCTGCACTGGATCTAGCTACAACTTTCTTCTTCTTGCTTTTCCATGTGACAATATTATCTCCTACAAATGTAAAGTATCCAGAGGTTGATCTTCTATCATCAAGAGCACATGCTCAATCTGCATCAATATAAACCATCACATCCTTGTAGTTGGAGTTCTTCTTGAACATAACTCCTTTTCCAGAAGCAGCTTTTATATACCTTAAAATACGTATAACAGCATCCATGTGTTTTTCACCTGGATTGTGCATGAACTGGCTAACCACACTAAGAGCATAAGCTAAATCTGGCCTAGTGTGTGAGAGATACATCAATCTCCCTACAAGTCTCTAATATATTCTCTTGTTAGTTGGATTTTGATCTTCTTTAATGCACAGTTTCAATCCCTCTTCAATTGGAGAATTTGCTGATTTGCATGCTGTCATTCCAGTTTCTTTTAGTAAATCCAATGCATACTTTCGTTGTGAGAGAAAAATACATGACTTTGATCTTGAGACCTCAATTCCAATAAAATATTTCAAAGGACCAAGATCATTCATCTCGAATTCCTTTGTCAAGTACTCTTTCAATGCCTTGCGTTCCTCTAGATCGTTTCCCGTAACTATCATGTCATCAACATAGACAATAAGTATTGTAATCTTTTCTTCCTTTTTCTTTAGAAACAAGGTATGATCTTGGTTACTTTGTTGGTATCCAAAAGCAAGCATTGACTTGATGAATCTATCAAACCATGCTCGTGGCGATTGTTTTAGTCCATACAATGACTTCTTCAACTTGCATACCTTCTTGCTATGTGTATTTGGGATCCCACATCCTTCTGGTAGCTCCATATAAACTTCTTCAAACAATTTCCTGTGTAAGAAGGCATTTTTTACGTCAAATTGTTGTAAGGACCAATCAAGGTTTACAGCTAGAGATAACAATACTCAAACTGTACTAATTTTGGCTACTGGAGCAAACGTTTCAGTGTAATCTATTCCATATGCTTGTGTGTACCCCTTTGCCACTAATCTAGCTTTGAATCTCTCAATTGTGCCATCTGCATTAAATTTCACAGTATACACCCATTGGCATCCTACTGGTTTCTTTCCAACTGGACAATCTACTAATTCCCATGTTTTATTTCTTTGCAAGGATATCATCTCCTCATTCATAGCATCCTTCCACCTGGAGTCAGCTAAAACTTCCTGCACACTATTAGGAATAAATACAGTAGATAATTGACTTATAAATGCGATATTTGAGTTAGAAAATTTCTGGTTACAAACATAATTACTCATAGGGTATCTTGTCTTACTGGTGAGGTCAGGATCATAAGTAGGCTTAGGGATACCTCTAGTGACACGATCTGGCAGAATTCTTTTTTCTGTATTAGGTTCTTGAGGGGACGATTGGTGTGGTATATCATTAGCATCAACAGGCAAATTTTCGATCTCAACATGCTCAAAATCTTCCTCATTATGTGGTTGTTGATCATAACATTGTTGCATACTTTCATCATCTCTTGATACAACTTTGTAACTTTCTTTCTCCAATCTGATCTCAATATCAATTTCTTGAGAAACAAAAGTCTGAACTTCATCATAATTCTCCCCCTGAATTTCAGACTCAGGGGGAAAAATATATCAAGGTTTCATAAAAAATTACATCTATAGTAGTAAACATTTGCTTGGTTTATGGATTGTAGTACCGATATCCTTTTTGGTGATCCGCATAGCCAAGGAACACACACCTTTCAGCTCTAGGAGACAACTTACTTCTCTGATGCTTGTGTAAGTGAACGTAAGCAATACAACCAAAAATTGTATGTGTTAGTTCAACAATTTTAGGACTTACTATTGCATCTGTAAGTGATTGAAGAGGTGTTTTATACTCAAGAGACCTGGACGATGTTCGGTTGATAGTGTATATTGCATATGTGAGAGTTTCTCCCTAATATATTGCTGGCATGTGAGCTTCAATTAGTGCAGCTCGGACCACCTCCAATAGATGACAGTTATTTCGTTCTGCCACCCCACTCTTTTGTGGAGTATTTGGACAAGATCTTTGATGAACAATTCCTTTGGCTACTAAAAAATGTTGAAGTTCTAATTGCATATATTCTCCTCCGTTATCACTGCGCAATACTTGAATTTGTGCTTTGTACTGTGTCTCAATTATTTTGCAGAATTTTTGAAATAGTCCTCCAACTTTACTTTTATACTTCATCAAACATAACCAAGTCATTCGAGTACAATCATCAATAAACGTTACAAACCATGTTGAGCCACCCAACGTTGTAACCTTAGATGGACCCCATACATCAGAGTGAATGATCATAAAAGGAATAGAAATTTTATTTAAAATTAAAGAAAAATGTGTTCTATGACTCTTTGCAAGCTCATAAGCATCACAATAAAAAGTTGAAGTGTCTACTTGGTCAAATACATTTTGAAATAATTTCTTTATGTAACCAAAAGATACATGTCCTAGACGTTTATGCCATAACCAGATATCCTCACATTTTCTTACTTCTTGAGACTTTTTTGTTGTTAGCACTTGACCAAGTCTCTTTGAATCTTTTTCTGTCAGGTCCAGGTAATACAACCTTCCTCGCCTAATACTACAACTAATCGTCTTCCTCGTTTGAATATCCTTAAAAACACAAGAGTCAGGCCCAAAAATTACAACACATAAAAGAGCTTTGGTTATTTGCGAGACTGACAATAGGTTATATTTAAGAGAAGGAACAACAAGGACAGTATCAAGATTCAAATTATTTGAAATAGAGACAGTTCCTTCTCCAATAATAGTGGATTTACTACCATTGGCTGTGGATATACTTTTTTGTGAGGAAGGTTTAAGATTTTTAATTTGTCTAACATCAAAAGTCACATGATCAGAACATGCAGAGTCAATTATCCATGCATTATTCAGAACGGTAGATGTGCTTATTAAAGTCTTACCATTAGAATCATCACTACTTGCGATTGTAGCAAGCATCATGCCTTTGTCGTCCTCTTTGTCAATGGCAGTTACAGCAGCAGCAGTTGGATTTCTTTTTGAATTCTTCTTCGATGCTCGACTGTGATTCCACCACTCGGGGTATCCTATGATTTCATAGCATTGTTCCTTGATGTGTCCATCCTTATTACACTCAGTACACTTGTAGTTACCTTTTTCAAAATATTTTGATTGCTTCAATTTGCTGTGGTGATTTGCTGGCTGCTTCTTTGTCATCATAACTATGGAATCAGAAATCATATCTTCTGTTTTCAACGTTGTTCGCCAAACTGTCTCTCTCTGGATCAATGCATAGCATTCTTCTAAATCAGGTGTCACTTCTTTGCGCAAGATTTCTCCACGAACTTGCTCAAAATCATCATCTAGTCCATCAAGGAATATATGCACCCTTAATCTTTCAATGGACTTCTGATATGACTTCACATCATCAGGGTCCTTCATGACTACTTTGTCACGATGATCAAATTCCCTAAAAATCTCAACCAACTCCTAGTAATATTCAGTTAAGGTTCTATTTTTTTGTTTTGCAGTGAATGCCCTTTGATTCAGGGCAAACACCTGTAGCTCATCACTTCATTCATAAAATGTCTTTGACAAAACATTCCAAATATCGAGGGCAGTGGGTAAACGAATATACCTTTTCATAATTTCTGGTTTCATGGACATCAATAGCCATCTTTTCACTTTTTGGTTTTCAGCATACCATTTTTCATATCCCTCATCGTTCTCTGTTGGAGGCTTCACCTTCCCACGGATATAGGACAATTTTTCCCTCTCTGTAATGTACATCTCCATTAGTTGTGACCATACGTCATAATTGGATTCATTTCGGATGATGTCTGCATTGAAGACACCTTCAGATTGAACAATCATTGGAATTAGTTTTTTTGTCATCTCTCTAGTTAAGATCTCCAAGGATTTTGAAAGAAAAAGAAAAAAGTTATAAGCTCGGTACCAAATTAAAAAATATAGAAATCATTCTATAATTTTTATTCATAATATTTTTGTACACATATACTATGATCTTATAATATTTTATTCTAACAAATCAAGACTAAATATAGGAAGTTCTGATTATACAATATTTTATACCACTATACAAACCTATAATTTAGCTAATCAAATATTTTTATGGTAACGTTTTCTTAAAAGAGTTTTCAAAATGAAAAATTTTAATGTGAATCCTACATTTAAGATTGTTTAAAACACATTAAAATTACTTATATATAACTTTTTACTTATTTGAAATAACTCTAATAATAAATTTACGTTAAAATAATATATTTTATTTTTAAAAATTATTATAATTACCTGCACTCAAAATTTACGTCAAAAAATAGTTCTAATAGAGTTACGACAAACTTTTGGCCAAAAAAATTATATATTTTTTTAATCATAAATTTGAATATAACTAAATATAATTGACTTGAAGGAATGTGAGTTAATTTTGTCGTCCTAATTTAACACCGGTATGATTTGCTTTTATAGTAATAAAAAGAGAGCAAGATGATATCGTAGTCTATTTTAATATTCCATGCCACGTACGAGAGTATGTATATATTTAATTAATATTAATATTATTAATATGTATGTCTTTTGTGAACTTTACTAACGAATGAGTTACACAAGGTTGAATTTAAGGTATTGTTATGAGTTGAATATTAGGATGTTGTTCGTGTTTAATTTCCGCAAGAAACGGGCTATAGCAGTTAATAATAATAAGCTTGGAATTGACGCATTTAGTTTTTGGAATCTCTACAAAAATACTCCTTTAACTATCTTCTCCTTAGTTAGAAGAAAGGTTCATTCATTTATTTTCTCTTTTAATTTATATATAAGTTAATTTTACCTTATAATTTTATTTTATTTTTATGCTAAAGCTTGTTAGACGCAAAGGAAAATGGTCTCCTTCTTGGTGTAGGTGTGGTTGTTATGAAAGATAAATAGTTTATCCATAACGAAACGAAAGTCTAACGCAGGCGTTTGCAAAATTCTACAAAAATAATGTTTTGAATTAGTGGAGTTTTGTTGGTGATTAAGCAATTTCCTACGTTTTCTCCTCTGTTCAATTGTTTTTGGTATTGGCCTTCTTACGGTCAATGTGCAATGATGCCCACATTTTACATCTATTTTTCCAAAACAATAATTTGTGTTCATCATTCACCAACCCATTTCCGTATGAAACTTTATATTACTACGTTACCTCTTTTCTTCTTTAGTCTTAAGGTTTACTAGTCAAAAGGATAAATTCAACCTAATTATAGGATTTCAATGAATTGTATGAAATAAAATGTTTTTTCATTGAATTGATTCATATTATAGTTATATACTATTTGATATATATTTTTGGGATTGACTTAATATCTTTGTTGAATTATTTTTTTAGCATATTCGTTATTGTTTCATTTAGGTATTAGAAAGTAGATATGAATATCGAGTTGTATAAAATCAAATTATAAAATGAAACTTGAATGTCACTTCTATGTTATAGTTTAATCATATTTATAATAAAAAGTTAGATCTTTAATATTTTGCAAAATTTTGGATTTTTAGCAATATATCTAATATTTGTCTAAACTAGTTTCAATAAACCCATGTTATTTACTTGTAGTCCTTTTATCACATGCTGAAACAAGTTGAGAGAGATTGTTTATTTTTAACAATAATTAAATTTATTAAAAATTAAATATATTTATTTTACTTTTTATACATTTTTACTTTTTTATTAATCAAAACAACTTTATTTTTTATTATTTTTCGCTTCTTTAAATATTCTCTACGCAAAGGCTAAGTTTATGTTTGGATGTTAAAGAAATGAAAGAATATATTTGAGTGATTTTTTGTTGTTTGGAGGAAGATATATAAACTGATTTGCAATAAAGTTTAGTGGGATCCACGTGTTGTGTATCGTTTCTAATTTGGAGAAGAAATGCATGAAAAGTTAGTTAAAAAGGAGACAATTTATCCGTTGAGAAAAAAATGTCTGTATTATTTGAATTATGATATAAACAATCTACTTTTCATTTATTATATAAAACATATAAAAAATATTATACTATTCTTTTAAAAATTATTTTTGAAAGCAACGAGGGGAGATTGATGGAAATGTCCCTACATTCCCAAGAGATGATTTTGATGATGATTTGAGCCAACTACATTCAAATCAACACCATTCAAGATAAATTAAGGACATGCTGAATTTATAACGTTGGTGAAAATGTGAAACATTTCCCTACATGCCCAAGATATGTTTTTGATAAAGATGATGATTCAAGCAAGCCCAAGATGATTCTTAAAGATTAGATAGAATCTTAGAATACTGCATATGGAGGTACAAGTTGATGGAGTAATATTATGCATAAGCCTCCAAAGCACAAGTGTGATAAAATTCATAACATGATATTTTTCTCTGTCATAATCAATTATGATGCATCATAAATGAATAAATGATTTTATCTGTCATAATTGATTATACTGGTAATATAATCAATTATGACAATTCAAATTTGAAAAATATATCCGTTTTAAAGAATAAATGTTTTTGAATACATCTTGATTTTCTCTATGATATTATTAATATCCAACAACCATTTTCTGATGTTATTTTTCTATTTAATTAAATTTTGATGAAAAAACAAAAAGACACAATTACAGAATTCGAAAATACAATTTACATTCAATCAGTTTTGAGAAAAGAATTATGAACAAGGCAACAGAGATATTTTACACCTTCTGAGAAAACTCTCTTCTTTACTGTCTTCTGTGCTTTCATTATTAATCACACTTGTTCTTGGATATTGGCATTCTACAGGCTTCTACAATTTGTTGTCTCCATTACCCAGGTGTGTCTGTTCTTATTTTTATTACCTTCATCCTTTGTGTATTGGTGGCAAAGGAGGTGTTTTCATCCTTTGATTTGTTCAAAGGAGGTTTTCATCCCTAATGTGATTCTAGGGAGGTGTTCATCCTTAGTGGGATTCTAAGGAGGTGTTTTTTCATCCTTTGATTTGTTCAGAGGAGGTGTTCATCCCTAGTGGGATTCTAGGGAGGTGTTCATCCTTAGTGGGTTTCTAAGGAAGTGATTGTCTTTTTAATTAGTTTACTTTTCACTGGTTCTTCTACTGAGTTGATTGTAATTTGTAAACTGAATTTGAAAGATAGTAAATTGGGAGTCACTTTTGTGTTAAGAGTTGACTGGGAACTGGATGTAGGGTTGACTATACCCGAACCAATATAAATCATTGTGTGTTCTTCTCTTTCCTTTATCTCTTTCTCTTTTCCTGATTATATTATCGTTTCCGCTTTATCTGTGTTCAAACAAATTATTGACTCACAAATAAATTTTTAATTTGACATCTATTTTAATTTGTGCATCTATTCACCCCCCTCTAGATGTCATTTGTCTAACAAGTGGTATCAGAGCTTGATTAGATAAGATATTTCTAAACGATCTGTCAAGATGTCTATGCAGAATCAAGTTTACAGGGAAGGAGCTTCAATAAACAGACCATCACTATTTGAAGGATAAGACTATCAGTTTTGGAAAGCGAGAATGGAAATATTTTTACAAACACTAGATTATGGTGTTTGGGATGTTGTACTCAATGGTTCCTACATTCCGATGAGAACAACGGAGTCTGGAGTTGTTCCAAAGACTTTTGAACAATGGACGCCGGATGAAAATAAGCATGTCCATTATGACGTAAGAGCCCAAAATGCTATTGTTTCTGCCTTAACTCGTAATGAATTTTTCATGGTCTCACAATGCAAGACGACAAAAGAAATATGAGACACTCTTGAAGTAACACATGAAGGAACAAATGAAGTAAAGCGAGCACGTAAGAACACATTCATCCAGGAGTATGAATTATTTCAAATGCAGTAAAATGAAAGCATCACGGATTTCCAGACACGCTTCACACATATAATAAATCACTTAAAAGTATTAGGAAAAAGTTTTGAGAATGAGGAGTTGAGCACAAAGATCTTAAAATCCTTAGACAGGAATTGACAACCAAAGGTCACTACTATTACAGAATCAAAGGATCTCACAAAAATGAATATTGCAACTCTATTTGGAAAGCTGCGAGAACATGAGATGGAGCTACAAAGGTTAAAAAAGAACATAATTAAGCCAAGACGATAGCTCTAAAAGTAGAAAAATCTTCACAAGACGAAAGCGAAAATGAATATAGGTTTTCAGATTTCGATATGTCTCTTTTTGTTAAACAATTTTCTCGCTTTATGAAGAACAGGAAAAAAGAGACAGCAAATAAAGGAGAAAACAAATAAATTTCATTGCTATGAATGTGAAAAACTTGGTCATATCAAATCAGACTGTCCGAAACTTAAGAAAGAGAAGAAAGATATGAAAGAGAAGAAGAAAGAAAAGAACGATATCTATAAGAGCAAACACAAAGTTTATATTGCTTGGGAGAATAATGATTCTTCCACAACACAAGAGAGTTCTTCCGAAAGCAGTGATGGAGAAGAAGAAGCAAATCTTTGATTGATGACAAAAAGTGATGATGAAGCTTCATCACACGTAAGTAGTACAAATTTCTTAAATGAATATGATGAGTTATTTAAAGAATATCAAGATATGTATGAAGGTTTTACCAAGTTATCTAAGAAATACAATACACTTAGGCAAAAGTTTAATGCATTAGAAAATACTGTCGGTATTCTTGAAACAGAAAATGAGTGCTTAAAGAAAGATGTTGAGAAATCTAAAACTTTGTTTAAAAATAAAGAAGTTGTTAAATCTTGTGAAAATTGAAATCTTTTGGAAAATGAGATTTTCAAGTTAGAGAAAATAATAAGCAATTTTTCAAAATCTTCTGAAAATCTTGATTCGATATTAGGTTATCAAAGAGGAAATTCTAGCAAAGTTGGACTTGGTTACAAACCCAAAGAAAGTCTAGAACCTCATAAAACTATTTTTGTGAAAGAGTCAAGGAAAACATATGTGAAACCAGTTTCAAAAACTTTAAGAAATGCATTTAGACCTTTTCAAAGAAAACCAACATGTTTTTATTGCATGAAATTAGGTCATATATCAAATAGATGTTACATAAAACATTTTGGCATATCTAATGAAAAATATGAATGGGTGCCTAAACGAACAAAATATTTATATATGTCTAGATGATAATTTGAGCATCTAATTGATTATCAGAATCGGAATTTTTTTTCTTGTTGTCATAATCAATTATGTTGAAATTTTGAATTTTGAAAGTTTGAATTTATGAAAATTTGAAATTATTAAAGTTTGAAATTTTGCAGTTTGATATTCTTGAAATTTAAAATTTTGAAATTTGAGATTTTTGAAATTTGAGATTTTGTAATTTGATATTTTTTTAAAATTTTGCAGTTTTAGATTTTTGAAATTTGAAATTTTGTAATTTGAAATTTTGCAATTTGAAATTTTTGAAATTTGAAATTTTGCAGTTTGAGATTTTATTTTAAATTTGCAGTATGAGATTTTTGAAATTTGAAATTTTGCAATTTGAGATTTTTGAAATTTGAAATTTTACAATTTGAGATTTTTGAAATTTGAAATTTTATAGTTTGAGATTTTGAAATTTGAAATTTTTACGAGTTTGAGATTTTTAAAATTGAATTTGAATTGGAATTTGAAATTTGGGATTAGAAGTTTGAATTTGGAATTTGGAATTTGTTGGAATTTAAATTTGAAATTTGTTGCAATTTGAATTTGAATTTTGAAATCTGGAATATGAGTGCATTTGAATTTGAAAGTTGTCTAAATAAGAAGACCGCAATTAGGGGAAACTACTGCATTTCATTTCATTATCTCTATAATCATTTTATTCCCCTATCTTTCTCTCTCTTCATTTGTCTTGGGTATCCTAGATATTGTCTCCTTAATATGATATTCTTCTTTATCACACTTTGTAATGCATTATCTTCTCTACCTTGATTTATATACTAATATGTGCAAATTTGTTCTTAGTTTCTATTGTAATATTTTTCATAATTATCAATGAAACAGGGAGATATTTTGATGATATTAATTTGTGTGAAACAGGGGGAGATTTTTTTCTCTTATAATATTTTTCATAATTATCAATGAAACAGGGAGATATTTTGATGATATTAATCTGTGTAAAACAGGGGGAGATTTTTTTTCTTTTATAATATTTTTTTTATAATTATCAATGAAATAGGGAGATATTTTGATGATATTAATCTGTGTGAAACAAGGGAATATTTTTTTCTTATAATATTTTTTATGGTTATCAATGAGACAGGGAGAGATTTTTTTATGAATTAAAATTTGTGTGAAATTCTTTCCTATCTAAATTAAACAAGGGGAGTTAAGAGAAGTCTTTGCTCATATGAGTTAGGGGGAGTCTTGTTATTAATATATCTAGGCGAAGATTAAGAGACTCTGACACTTGATACAAATATGTGCTAATCTTGAGTTCACTAGTGCAGAAAAAGGCTTTTACGTCACCCAATTGTCGTCGTATGTAAAAATATTCGACGTAAATAAAATGCGGTGACAATTTTGTAAATAAGGGACAAAACTTTTACGTCGCACACCCCAGCACGCGACGTAAAAGGCCTCCTTTTACGTTGCGCCACCCAGGTGCGACGTAAAAAGGGCTTTTTACGTCGCGTGCTGGGATGCGCGACGTAAAAAGTCTCTTTTATTCCCTCCCTGGCACACTCCCTCGTCTCGCGCAACCAGGGTTTTTGAGAACGACGACGAGAACGACGACAACAGCTACCTTTGCACACCATTTTCGATCAGTTTTACAGTGAAAAACATCTACATTGTGTGTCATTTGACGAACTTGATATTTCTCCCCGATTGGATTCGAGTTTGAAATCATTTTTCGTCTACACTCGAGGTTAGTGTTCTATGTCATTGTTATATGTTTACATTGAATTCGTGATTGTTTTTGGGGATCTCAATCACGTTATAGTATGAATGTCTCCACTGGATTGTTATTGGAATGTAATTATTTGTTTATTTGTTTGAGTGCATTCGGTTTACACACTCCATTATTGTTGGAACGTGCTTTGTTGTTTGTATATTAATTTCTTTTTACATATAATTTTTACATCTCTAGGAGTGACGAAACTTTATAACATAATATGAATCGAAGTTGGATGAATGCACGTCGTATTAGTGAAGAGTACGAAAAGGGAGTTGAGGAATTTTTGAAATTTGCTAGTGAAAATGGAAAAGCTATGAAAGGGACATATTATTGTCCATGTGTTCGTTGTTTGAATCAAATTCGTCATAAACTTGAGGATATACGTGATCACTTGTTTGTTTATGGTATTATTAAGAGTTATACAATATGGACATGGCATGGAGAAATATTAGACATCCCAACTGTGTCAACTACAGACAATTTTGATGAAGGGATGGATGATAATCTAGAGGATATGATACGTGATATTGGTGAAGAAAATTTTATGAAAGCACATCTATATGATTCTTTGAAATCTGATTTTGCGCAACAATTGTACATAGGATGTAATTTTACAAGATTATCAGCAACTTTAAAATTGTTTACTTTAAAAGCAAGAAATGGATGGACTGATAAAAGTTTCACCGAATTATTGGAGTTGTTGAAGGAGATGCTTCCTGAAGATAATACATTACCTATTCGTAACTATGAGGCAAAGAAGATATTATGTCCAATGGGTTTAGAGTACAAGAAAATACATGCATGTCCTAATGATTGTATATTGTACAGAAATGATTTTGCTAAATTAAAGATGTGTCCAACATGTGGTTTGTCGAGGTTCAAAAAAAAGTTGAGGAAAGTAGTGGTGAGGAAGAACTAGATGATCCCCCTGCTAAGGTGTTATGGTATTTGCCAATTATACCTAGGTTTAAAAGATTATTTGCCATAAAAGAAGATGCAAGAAACTTGACATGGCATGCAAATGGTAGAAAATGTGACAATCTTCTTCGACATCCAGCTGATTCTCCACAATGGAAAAGGATTGATGAAACCTTTCCAGAATTTGGTGCAGAGCCAAGAAACTTGAGAATTGGATTAGCTACAGATGGGATGAATCCTTATGGAAATTTAAGTAGTAAACATAGTTCATGGTCAGTTATGTTGATCATTTACAATTTGCCTCCTTGGTTATGCTTGAAGAGAAAATATATGATGTTATCTATGATGATTTCGGGACCTCGACAACCAGGAAATGACATAGATGTATATCTTAGTCCTTTAATTGATGATTTGAAGATGTTGTGGGAAACAGGAGTGGATGTATTTGATTCATATCACGAAGTGAATTTCGAGTTGCGTGCAATGTTATTTTGTACTATAAATGATTTTCCAGCATATGGTAATTTGAGCGGTTATAGTGTGAAAGGTCATTTAGCGTGTCCTTTATGTCAAGAAGACACAAGTTATATCCAATTGAAACATGGACAAAAAATTGCGTACAATAGGCATAGAAAGTTTCTAGTTGCTAATCATCCATATCGTAAAATGAAGAAAGCATTTAATGGATGTCAGGAGAATGCAATTGCATCAGTACCACGCAATGGTGAACAAGTATATGAGCAAGTGAAAAATATTAATATTGTGTTTGGAAAGACCCAAAAGAAATCCAATGAGAAAAACATTTGGAAGAAACAATCTATATTCTTCAATCTTCCTTATTGGTGTAAGTTGGAAGTTAGACACTGTATAGATGTGATGCATGTTGAAAAAAATATTTGTGATAGAATAATTGGGACATTGCTTAACATAAAAGGAAAGACAAAAGATGGAATAAAAGCAAGACAAGATTTGGCAGACATGGGTATACATTCTGAATTACATCCACAATAAGTTGGAAAACGCACTTACTTACCTCCAGCTTGTCATACTCTATCAAAGAAAGAAAAGAGAAGCTTTTGTGAGTGTTTACATGAGGTCAAAGTGCCACAAGGATACTCCTCAAATGTTAAGAGTCTTGTGTCTATGCAAGAGTTGAAATTAGTTGGTTTAAAGTCTCATGATTGTCATGTGTTGATGCAACAACTTTTACCAGTGGCGATTCAAAACATCTTACCAACTTCTGTTAGAATTGCTATTACTCGGTTATGTTTGTTTTTCAACGCCATTTGTAAAAAGGTAATTGATCCAAAAAAGTTAGATGAATTAGAAAATGAAGCAATTGTAATAGTGTGCCAGTTAGAAATGTATTTTCCCCCTTCATTTTTTGATATCATGGTGCATTTGATAGTCCATTTGGTAAGGGAAATTCGATTATGTGGTCCAATTTTTCTTAGATGGATGTATCCTGTTGAGAGATACATGAAGATCTTAAAAGGATATGTGAAGAATCGAGACAGGTCGAAGCTTCTATTGTGGAAAGGTACATTGCGGAAGAAGTCATTGAGTTTTGTTTAGGATACATGTCAAAATCGGAACCAATAGGTATTCCTAAGATGAGACATGATGGAAGATGTGAAGGTAAGGGTACTCGAAATTTAAAGATTAAAAATGTTAGTCGGAAAGAAGTTGACCAAGCACATTTATACATATTGAACAACACTGATGAAGTAATCCCTTACATATCACAACACATAACTGAAATAAAGGCAACACATCCACGAATGAATGAAAAATGGGTATTGAATGAACATAACAAAAGTTTCCTTTCTTGGTTTAAAAAAAGGGTATATGTTGAGATTAATGTTTCAGAAACACTTTTGAGACTTGCTCGTGGGCCTAATAGTGATGTCATTACATTTGGTGGGTATGACATTAATAACTATTGTTTCTACTCAAAAATAGAAGATGATAAAGGTAGAGTAAAAAATAATGGGGTCACAATTCAAGTTGAATCTATGCATTTTTCTAGTTCTAAAGACAAAAATCCTATCACAGCTTCTATGAGTTATTTTGGGGTCATACAAGAGATATGGGAAATTGATTATGTTACTTTTAGGGTGCCTGTCTTCAAGTGTAAATGGGTTGAAGGGAATACGGGTGTGCGAACAGATGACCTAGGATTTACTTTGGTTGATTTGAGTAAAGTTGGGTATAAGGATGAACCTTTTATTTTGGCATATCAAGCGAGACAAATATTTTATGTCAAGGATCCATGTAATGAGAGATGGTCAATTGTCCTTGAAGGAAGAAGCATGTACGGAATTCATGAAGATGAGTCTCTAGATATACATGAAACACCTTCATTTTCAAGTAGACCATTTGATGACATAGTTGACAATGAAGTTGATGACATACATGCAATTCGAAGTGATCATGATGAAGGGATATGGGAAAACATACCAACATAATAGGTGTTTATCTTCACATTTTCTAGTTCCTTTTATTCAAACTTATAAAGTATGTTGACTTCATATTGTTTTTCAGGATATGCCGGATTCCACAACTGGTACTGGTACTGGTAGTGGCAGTGGCAGGAGCAGAAGTGGTGATAAAGGTAGATCTGTCACTCGGTTAAAGGGATTGACAGCAAGGAGGGTAGCTAGAGAGAAAACTGAAGTTGAAGTTGATCCACGTTCTGGTAAGGCATATGGCCTAAATGCTGCTAAGTTTAAGAGCTATTTGGGACTACTAGCTCGACACTATGTTCCGATTACTACTCCATCTTGGGATGATGTAGAGGAAACCGAGAAGAACCTCATGTGGCAGGATGTTCAGGTATTTCTATATTTGTTGAATACTTTATATATCATTATTAATTGAATTTAACATTTATTGGTCATTTCACAGCAAAATTTTGATGTTCCTAACACCGAGGTGATGAGGAAGAAGATTTTATCCTCCATTGCCATTAGATGGAGGGACTTTAAGACTTTCTTGACACGGGAGTATGTATTTGGAAAGTTTCAAGATGAATCTCCCTGTCTAAAGTATCAAATTAGTGAGGAGGATTGGTTACAGTTTTGTGCCAGCCGAATGGACCCCTCTTGGCAGGATAAAAGACGTGTTGCCCAACAACGTCGGAGGTTGAATGATGCACCCCATGTATTGTCACGAGGAGGGTATGCATTATTGGAGCAACGTCTCATGAAATCCGAGAAGATTCAGCAGGAGTTGATTCTACCGACCTTGCATCTCCACCCCTCGCTATCGGATGTGGAAGGCAGCCGGACAAAATCTGATGGACAAATGACTTCTGAGTCTGCACGAATCATTGCTCAGAAAATCGTAAGTTATAATGTCAATTTGAATTGATTCTAATGTGAAAGTTAGTGTATGACTTAATTATTGTTAATGTGTTGTAGGATAATTTAGTTGAGCAGATCAGCCAAGGATCATTTATTCCTCATGATCGACAAGATATATTGGCGACAGCCATAGGAAAACCAGATTACTTAGGACGTGTGCGTGGTGCTGGTGGAACCTGGGGCCTTCGTGATTACTTTGGTCCAACATCACGAAGGACCACTGCTGACTCTTGCAGCCAGGAGGCCTTGCATAAAATGGAGATGCAGTTTGAAGAAAAGTTAAATCAAATAAGGCATTCCTTGCAGCAAGAGTTTGATGAGAAAATTGAATCTTTCGCCCGCTCTCAGCAACAGACTCAAGGAACACCTCAAATAATTGAACATGATGTTGTTCGAGTCAGCACTAAAGGGAGTTGTGCTGCTACTGCTGTTGATCCTTCAGGAGAATATACTCAGACTGATGCATCACACCAGTGTGAGTTATATGTTGAAGATGACCCCCCGCGTCTAGTGGCTATTGGTCGAGTTTTTTAGGGTGGCTTAACCATCCATGGTGTCCCTCTACAGGCAGACTGGACACGAGTAGTAGTTGATGAAGTTCATGATGCTAATGCTCCAGGTGTCTTTTCCTAATGAAGAGATTCAATTAGTGAGGCAGCAAGCGGGACATTCTTGGCTTGGCCAAGACGTTTAGTTATGCCACTATCAGCACGGACCAAGGTATATATATATATATATATATATATATATATATATATATATATATATATATATTGTCTATTTTCTCTTTTCTAGTATTATAATTATATAAATGTTTAATTAATTGTTATCATTTGTTTAGGAGGACTTGCGTCGTGCTAAGCATAAAAAACAACCTATTATTGATGAGGATCTGACGTAATGTGATGATGATCTCATCTCTATGTTGTTGACCATATTACCACGGTTGAGGAAGAGACCGTGTCAGATACAATGGGATGTTAGAGTGTTTGGAATTGACAATTCCAGTGTTCCATTATACATTTCCTTGCCCGATGCTTTAGAAATTGCTGGGGAAATTGCATGTTAAACATTTCCATCATACAATTGTGGGCAATGTAAGTCATTCTCATTTATGTTTCTAAGATTATAATAATTATATTCAACTTATAATTAATTGTTTTAGGTACCTTGACAAATTGAGTGTGGAACAAGAAAAATCCGAAGTATACGGATTTCTTGAGCCTCAATCCATCCAAAAATCTGGAAATACAAAGGTTGGAATCCAACAATATATGCAAACATGGATGAGTGACTCAAAAAGACATATATATTTGGCTCCATACATTGAAGGGTTAGTATTTTAATTTGTATTTTAATTTATATTTTTGTAACTAATTTTTATGTCATACAATGTAGGTCCCATTGGCAGTTAATTGTAATCAATGCCCTAGGATTACACTCGTGGTGTGGTTTTGTTCATTACATCGGAAACCGAGTCAAGAAATGAAAAACTTATTACAAGGGTAACTTTATCTTTTATTCATTAATTATATTTTTAAATTGTGAATACATATTGAATAATATATGACTTTTTTTCACTTAGAATCGTTTCTGGAACTAATATTCTAAGTGGAAAACCTAGAACAAAGACTTTGCAGTTCATTTATCCTAAGGTTAGAAACTTATTTATATAAGTGAATACCATAATTATTGTTTGTATTTAAATTTTGAAAATAATATTATGTTTTTTTCATCATTTCAATGTAATAAGCAAACAGACTCGTTTGAATGTGGTTACTATGTAATGTATTGGATGAGAGCCATAATTTGTGCGGGTTTAATTGATTCTTGGACTGGAGGTAATTACTTTTAACATTAGTTAAGTTTATTTAACTTTATTCATGTTGCATGTTTACAAGAGTCAAATTCATGTTTCAGGTATTTCAAGATTCATCTCCATTACCGAATCCGATATTACACAAATTAGAGAACAATGGGCAACATTTTTTGTTCAACAATTCTAGTACATAATTTTTTAAGTTCTTGTTCATATTATATTGTGTGTATTATGTAGTTTAGGTAGCTTAGTTTGTATTAACTTTTAGTTTGTAATAGATTTTTTAGTTTGTATGTTTGTATTATATTGTTTTATTATGTAGTTTGAATTATATGATATTATATTTTTAATTTACTAGCTAAAGAAAACTGAACCTCTGGACTGTCTGGTTGTAATATTTACAGGTTTTAGTTGTAAAACAGAATAAATAAACCCAATTTTTTTTAAGAAAACAGCAAATTTACGTTGCATATACCAATACGCGACGTAAATTTACGTCGCATATTTCATATGCGACGTAAATTTGCTATTTTTTTTTTATTTTCGAAAGTTTTTACGTCTGTTTAGTGGTATATGCCACACAAAATTACGTCGGGTCTTGATAACTGACGTAAATCTACGTCGGGCTAAAGGGTCCGACGTAAATTTACGTCTCCCGTTTTAACGTCGGACTTAAATACGATGTAAAAAACCCTAAATACCTGACGTAAAATCCCCTTTTTGCACTAGTGGTTGACTATATAGAGTCAAGCATTTTAATTCATTTCAGATGTTTCCTTGATCATCATAAAAAAGGGAGAGATTGAAAGTAATGAGGGGGAGATTGATGGAAATGTCTCTACATTCCCAAGAGGTTATTTTGATGATGATTCAAGTCAACTACATTCAAGTCAACACCATTCAAGATGAATTAAGGACAAGGTGAATTTATGACATTGGTGAAAATGTGAAACATTTCCCTACATGCCCAAGATATGTTTTTGATAAAGATGATGATTCAAGCAAGTCCAAGATGATTCCTGAATATTAGATAGAGTCTTAGAATACTACATATGGAGATACAAGTGATGCAGTAATATTATGCATAAGCCTCCAAAGCACAAGTGTGATAAAATTCATAACATGATATTTTTCTCTGTCATAATCAATTATGATGCATCAGAAATGGAAAAATGATTTTCTCTGTCATAATTGATTATACTGGTAATATAATCAATTATGGCAATTCAAATTTGAAAAATATATCTGTTTTAAAGAATAAATATTTTTTAATACATCCTGATTTTCTCTATGATGTTATTAATGTCCAACGGCCATTTTCTGATGCTATTTTTCTATTTAATTAAGTTTTGATGAAAAATCAAAAAGACACAATTACAGAATTCGAAAATACAATTTACATTCAATCAGTCTTGAGGAAAGAATTATGAACAAGGCAACAAAGATATTTTACACCTTCTGAGAAAATCTTCTTCTCTACTGCCTTATGTGCTTTCATTGTTAATCACACTTGTTCTTGAAGATTGACATTCTACAGACTTCTACAATTTGTTGTCTCCATTACCCAAGTGTGTCTGTTATTATTTTTATTACATTCATCCTTTTTGTATTGGTGGCAAAGGAGGTGTTTTCATTCTTTGATTTGTTCAAAGGAGGTTTTCATCCCTAGTGTGATTCTAGGGAGGTGTTCATCCTTAGTAGGATTCTAAGAAGATGTTTTTTCATCTTTTGATTTGTTCAGAGGAGGTGTTCATCCCTAGTGGGATTCTAGGGAGGTGTTCATCCTTAGTGGGTTTCTAAGGAAGTGATTGTCTTTTTAATTAGTTTACTTTTTACTGGTTCTTCTGCTGAGTTGATTGTAATTTGTAAACTGAATTTGAAAGATAGTGAATTGAGAGTCACTCTTATGTTAAGAGTTGACTGAGAACTGGATGTAGGGTTGGCTATACCCGAACCAATATAAATTACTGTGTGCTCTTCTCTTTCCTTTATCTCTTTCTCTTTTCCTGATTATATTATCGACTCCGCTTTATTTGTGTTCAAACAAATTATTGACTCACAAATAAATTTTTAATTTGACATCTATTTTAATTTGTGCATCTATTCACCCCATCTAGATGACATTTGTCTAACAATTTTTACAGTTTAATATTACTAAAAGTGATTATGAAAAATTTATAAAGTATTCACATGTATATAAAATATTGTAAATTTATATAAATTAATTTTAATTTCAATTCATTTTTATCTATTTTATTAAATAATTTTATCTTATGCCAACTTTAATTTATATTTATTCTTATTAAAATTGTGTAAAAGATTTTTTATCATTTATATTAATTTACATTATTTTTTAATCGATCAAATTAATTTTATTTTTTATATTTTTTATCTATTTTTTTAATTCAAATAATTTAATTTGTTATTATTCTCTACTCTTCAAATTCATTCCATAATCAAAGAAATAAAGATGGATTAATAAGGAAGGATTTGAAAAGAAAATTTAAATTTATATCTATGTAAATTTGAGTCGATCTAGGAGCGAAGACGTGTGCATAATTTTTAAAAATAATTAGTTCATATTTATGTTTAATTTATATTTATTAAATTTTAAGAAAATATATTTAAATAATTTATGTTTAATTCAATTTATTTGCAGACCTAGACCAATAATAGTACCCCATCTCTTCAAAAGCTGAAGCCAATGAAGTGTGACAAATTCCAGCCAAGTCACCGTAGACAAATGTAGACATAATTTGGCAATGATTCTCTCCACTCAAGCTTTATTCATGAACCTTATTTAGAACATGATCAATTTGAAAACCATGTTGAAAAATAAAACTCGTAGTAAGTACTGTTGATTTTTAGAAAGTTCGTGAAAGACAAATTCACTCTTGCTATACCTCCACCAAGACTGGCGCATCAAATAGTGCTCCAACTCTAGTGTAAACAGTTCAATATATTACCTATGACTGGTGCTATATATTTTTTAGCATAAATCTTTCTAATCTATAAATTGTTAATTCTGGTATTGTTAAAGAAAAAAAAATTGATAAAATTTTCAAACTTCTCTCCTATAATGTTAAGTGAATATATTATGTTTTTTTGAGGTGAGGAAAAGGCATGATTTTGTTGGTCCTAGTCCAATCATGCGTGCCCCCATGTTGATGACCATTAGTGTCCTTTGAGTCTCCCTTAAAAGTACTGACAATTACCCATTGGGTACACACACGGGTTGCTCCTCTTGTGGAGAACAACACCAAATGTTGTGTTTATATTTTCATAAGTATGCTCTTAACTCTTAAGTTATGATGCACTTGGTGTCAATCTACTTTCTTTGTATTTTTGTACCTTTGTTGGACCTAATTAGTTGTCTCCACCATTATAAACCTAACTTAGCAACCTATGTTAACGACCAACAAAGGTTTTTTTGCTAGCATTCCCACTGTTTTTGTCAACGACCTAGCACACCCAAGATGAAGAAAAAGAGTAATTGAATAATTTTCCATGGAAATCATGTGGGGGCTCCTAAGTCAGATGTGAATTGTTAGAAGCAAATTACTGACCAACCTCACAAGTTAGAAATTAAGGGAAACCAAACAAAAAAGATAAATGTGAGAGCACTAATTTGATGACCAATTACCTTGTTCTTGTGTTCAGATAAGCATGCGCAATTTTATATTTTACTGTTTTTTTTTTCAACCACTCTTTCCTTGATTCATACTTGGATTTGTAGGACCCCATGTGAAGACCTTTTTCCATCCCAATTATGACCATATCGGCAACTTATATTTTATGTCTATCCACACCACCCTTTTACTAAACAAATTACTATATATCCAATTGGACTCCATGATGATGTCCAATTCTGGGCCGGAAATAGGCCCAAATGGCTTCTATAAGAAAAGTTTGTTTTTATCACTTTAAACAAGTTTACTCAACTAACACTCTAGATTCAAGAATTAAAACTTGTAACTTGTTCAAATATCCAATCACAATCAAGAATTAAAAATTAAAAATTGCATTTGTCAACAAACTATTTACGGCTAGAATATCCTCCAGTGAATTCTCACTCTTAAATGAGAAGTTTTTTGTTTTTTTACGAAAAATATACTTTTAGTATCGGCATTTCATTTTTTCAAATTTGTATTTTAAATTCATGAACAAGGTCCTCAAAATTTTAGATATATGTAGATTTAATCCATTTTCGTATCTAATTTTAATTTGTAATGATAACTTTTTATCTTAATAGAATTGATAAAGTAATTAAATATAATTCTAGTAATTCTTTATATATAATTTTATTATTTAGTAATATTTTGTTACTGATAAAATATTAAATTTATAATTGTTTCTATGTTTGAGGACTAATTATTAATTTTTTAAACATAGTGATCATCAAAATTATATTTAACTGTTTTTTATTATTATTATTATTTGAACCATGCGTGTTTTCTTAATCTTTTTTAAACTATCGCATCAAAATTTAACTATGCTTAATTTTAATCTAAAGAAAAAATGAATCTTCACGTACCATTTCAAATTTCATAGTTACAATTTCTTAAATTGGATCAATCTTAGCTTGAAATTAATTTGTAAACTTTATTAAACCATATCGAATTAATAGACATAGCTAAAATATATTTTAATTCAAATGATTTATTTTTCATAATTTCTTCATTATTTTTTAAAAATTATCTAACTAATGTATTCTTATTTATTATAATGATATTTATTACCCTCTGAATAAATATTAGAATAGTTATTTTTTAAAATAAATATTATTCAATTAGAGCATAATTATTTTTTCAAAATTTCAAATTTAGTTTATTTTACTTTTTAAAATTATCCGTTTAATTCTTCATAAATTGTAAAAAATATCTAATTAATTTAGCATTATTTAATATAATATAATCTTCATGATCCTCTAAATATAAATTATGAACATTATTCAATTAGATCAGTTTTAGAAAATTTTCAAAATTTTTAAATGTATTTTAATTTTATTTTTTCAACTTTTTCAGATTTTTAAGATAAAATTTAATATTTTAAGAGTTATCGATAACTAACAATGACTGACACAATATACATTGGTTATCATATATCTAAAACATAATTTATAAATTCTAAATATAATTCATTTCTTAGTTATAAACTTTTACTATAGAAAATAAACATTTTTTTAATGTATTACTCGGACTATAATTTCAGTTCACAATAATTTCTCGAATATATAGTTTTATCTTTGATATTTTCTTTATATTTATTTAAATTTTCAATTTATCCATGCATGACACATAAAACATGTTAGTTTGGTATTTGGTCTGGATGGATTTTCTTTTCCAAGAGGTAGTCAATAAATCAGTTATTAAATAATATTTCTCGTGTATAGAGTCAATAATTGTACATATTCAAAGTTGTATTACTTGTCATCTTAAAACCCATAGAACATTTTTTAGTACAAATTTAGAATGATTTGAATGTTTTTCAAAATTTCTCTAACTGAAAACAACTTTATATTTTTAATGAAAAAAAAAAAAGAGCCTCTTAAAAACACTTTTATCTAGTATTCAAAAAGTCGGTAATTATGTTAAAGTTAACATTACCTTGAAAAGAAAGGGTAAATGCTTAACAGGATTCATTTTTATCAAGCTTTATTATCTTAAAAAGAAAGGATAAATCCTTAACAGAAATCATTTTTATCAAGTTTTACTAATCTTCTACCGAACCAGATTAGGATCCTGGTGGATCATGTTCATAGAAGGAAGAAAAAAATACACTAGAAACACTCAGTTTTTACTTTTTTTTTTTTTTTTTTACCTTTTTAGTAGTAATAGGTAGAAAAAATATTTGAAGAAACCACTGAAAGCAAAACAGTAAACAGAAATGAAAAATACATCCTAAAATTCATTTAAATTAGTAATTAAAGGTTGCCAGTGTCAAAGGTAGCTAGCTCCATTTAAGAAAAAAAAAAAAAAAAACTACTTCTGAAGTCAACAACAGTCCCTCTGCATCTTTTCATCTAACAAAAGGAATGAGCAAGTATTCTGCGTAAAATAGCTGCAACAAGAAACAAGACATCAATACAAGATAGAGCAAACAATTTGAATTTAATATACAAACAAGCAGGCAATAGTTCATGTCCCCATCCATGTGCTGTGAACAAAGTAGAGATGGACATAATTTCACTGTAGCTAGTGTACCCTGGTGTTATTATATATTTCAGTTGGAATTTGGAAGATAATAGAAATCAAAGAACTATTAATTCTCAAAACGGGAAAAACTAAAATAGATAGCTTTTTCCTTATTTCTTTTGAATAACGAGCTAATGAAATGATACACAGTGTTCAAGGTTGGAAATTACCTTCCAAATAAACATATAGAAGGATGTTATCGAAGCTTTGCTTTTCAAATTTACAGATTTGGCTTGATACCAGAGAATTGAAGCCAAAGCAGTGTGTCCAAGACCCTAACAAATTGGTAGAGAGAAAATTTTAGATACTGTAAAAATGTTTACATTCACTTGGTATCATTCTGAACAGCAATAGACCTAAGATTTCTTCTGAAAGGGCGCCTGTCTCCTTTAAAGAACATTTTACTTTTGACACTAATAACAAGATTAAAAATTTGGAATATACTGTGCAACAATAACATGACAGCTTGCCTACACGTATTTCCTTATTCCAGTACAGATATTTGCCATATTACACGCTGATAATATTAAACAAAATTTGAGTGTACCACCTAGTAATTCATGAAAGAGCACCTCGGTTTAGTAATTCAGAGCACAATTGCCCAGAGGCACAAGACTACCCACCTAGTGGGATCTGGGGAGGGTAGATGAAGATAGCCTCGCCACTTGCTTACAAGTGGAGGAGAGGCTACTTCATGATTTGAACCTGTGACATCCAGGTCACGAGGTCAAAGTTAATTTTCCAATATGTAGTAAAACAAATGCAGCAGAAGATTGGCAAGTTTTCCAAATTTAGATACTAGACAACTAATATACAGTACGAGAAAGAAGGCAAGTATATAGATCAACTTCAGTGCAACTCGGTTGTTGAATCTAATAAATAAAAATCACAACTCATCCCCCTGCACCCTGGAACAAAAGAAATAACTGCTTAAATGGAAGCAGGATCAAGCACACCTATAACTGCGGGTGTATACATGGAATAACTAATAAGTAAAATACCGTGACAATTTTGCTCCAAAGACAGGGTGACGAAACTCCCACCAGAAGGGCGACTCCATACGCTATTTCAAGGAGGGATACACAAGTCCAGAACACCTGGAAAAGAGTAGTTAGCAACAAATAAGGGATAGAGGAGGGCAGAACCAATTCTGCTGAGATGGTATATCTGAAGAGCATACCGGCGTCTGCCCCAATCGTACTGAAAAAGATTGGATGCCAAATATTTTATCCCCTTCAATGTCAGGTATATCCTAAATATAATAAAAAAACAGCATGTTACAACAGGTACACATAGAACAGAAAATTTGACGGTGAAAATAAACGTATTCTATAAGAAATTGAAGGCCTTTACCTTAAACAGTGCTATAACTACAGAGAAGAAACTCATGAATGCAGTAGCAAAAATCAGTGGTCTGGAAAAGACAGGTGACCTCTTGAACACATGAGTCTGTACATTGTTACAAGAATTAGCAATCAAAAACATCAAACTTCCTAGGGATATATATTTGTTGTATGGAAAGTTATAACATATTACTCATATACCATGCTGCTAACACTATTCGTCAAAATGCATTTATTCCTTTCACTTTTTTTCTTGCGTAGTAGTTATACTTAGGAAGGGTTATTAGAGAATATAGGCCTCACTAGGACTAGATGGTGAAGACAGATTAATTCATATTGTTGGCAGTTTCAAATAGGTTATCATGAATCCAGAAAAGCAAAACATACAAATTTGGGATAAAGATTTGTCATTGCTGTCAAGATTACAAAAGCTAATGCTGCTCATACAGAACTAGAAGTATTTAAAATGAACAGTTAGCTATAGGACATAACCTGCATGTGAAGGAAAAATGCAAGTTGCACTATAACAGCCCGAACAGCAAGAATGCACATAGCTGCGAGCACTGCAAATCTCTTCCATCTCAATAGAGGAACCTAAAAATTTTCAAAAAGCCATAATTTGTAAATGATGCTGTCAGCACTCAATTACAAGCAAAAACGAAGTTAATTTTTCTATGAACAAAATCCATATCAGATAGCACAACTATTGTCCTCTTAATTTACCATTTGATTAATTGTTATTGCTAAAATATAAATCTCAGTGTTACCCAATTTCAACTCTAAACTCCTTCTACCTTTAGTTTGCATTGATTTCTTTCAAAAGGAAAAAAATGGATATTATTTGACATTTATTCCCTTGTAAATTGACAATGCAAGTACTGTGCAGAACCAAAAGCAGGTAGATTTTAGAATTTAGACATATAATAACTCTTAACTATGCCTTTAATAATGAGGGTAGAAAGGGAGATTAAACGCAATCCAAAATAACTCACATTGATTGAATAAGCAGTCCCCAGCACAAAACTTACGAAAAGAGCCCAAAATAATGGCCATGAACCTACTATCCAGCCAAGCCAGAAACTCTGTACACAAGAACAAAACAATAAACCTCCTTCAATCCAGCCAAAATATCTTGTTTTGACAAATATCATTGAAAAAAGGGATGAATCTATAGGGTACCAGAATTGAAAAGGATGCAACAATAGCAACACCAGTTCCAAAGGAATATTCCCCAGATGCCAACGGAAGATAAGGCTTGTTTATCTGCATAAAACACAAAGCATGGATCAATAATTATATTATCCATATAGTAGTTCCCCTGAAAATTTTGAAGCTGTAAAAGGTTGCATTTTTTAACCACATCCAAGGTTTAACAAAAGTAACGTATAAACCAGATTTTGATGCTCAAGATTTAACTGCTCAAATTGTGCATAAAACAAGACTGGAATTTTGTCGATATCATTTATACATTACTTTTACAGGAAAATTTGAGAAGCCTGAAAGGCACTGGAAAAAGAATAATTTAGCAGCTATGTTGATTGTTTTTTTTGTTCAATTAATAAGTTTCATACCTTGTCTATTTCAACATCAGATATTTGATTTAAACCAACTATATAAATATTCATGAACAAGGCAGCAACCACAGCCTGAAACATATAAAAAAAGTCAAAAAAGTATTGGTGAAGTTAGAAGAGGGGAGCAATTGGCTTTTTAAAGAGAAATAACATATTTGGGGTCTAACCTCCAACACACCAGTAAAAAATAATGGAGATATGTCTGATATTTTCTCAACAGCAAGGAGAGACACAGAAATTATGCTTAATGCCTGTCCAAACACAAAAAAGGACAGTCATTTAAAATCTTCAGAATATTACAAGTATCCAAAAGTCCAAATTCATTGTATTAAGTATTTGAGGATTAGTTCTATGAGTAATTCTACAAAAGCTTGAACTTAACTGTGCCAATAACTGTGTGGGGCCTGGAAAACCTGTAGAAAGCATCCAAGGAATTTTTGACAGAGTCCAAAATGCTTTTTGAATCAAAGACTTCAGATTCAGACTCAAAAGATTGTTCAGAGGTAGCTTTCACAACCAATTTTACATTATATTTTTGAAACGTATACCCTCCCTCACTGCCTTTATAAGGATGGTTCAAACTTGGCCACCGTATCCTCAAACAATTAAATTCTTTTTGGATTTTCCTTTTGTTACGTGAAGCATTTGGCACATAAGAACCTAGAACACCAAATGTTGCACGTTAGTACCAGTGACCATGCATAATATAAAAAACATATAATTTATTGTTTTAGAACGGATCTGATTCAGAGGTAAGGAAAAACATATATATGAGGAGTTTTATAATCAATATCCAAACTTCTGGAAAGGGTACAAATGATTTACAGCTCTACCAAGACGTATACTGTTATTAATATGTAGATGGAAAGAGTTTTATGACATGCATAAGAAGTCAAACTGCAATTATTAGATAAGTGCATGTAAGTTTTGTCACATTCAAAATTTAAAGCAATACTAATAATAATATACAATCTACAACTACTGTTAAAGGAATCTTCTATTTTGATGTAGTCTTTTTGTGATATAGTTTCACCCTCAGTTAATCAGACCTATTGGAACAGGTTTTCTTTCTACTGTTAATATTTCAATCTTGAGTTCATCTATAAGATAGATAGATATATCGAACACATTGATTGCTTTGGTCATCCTTAAAAAAAAATAAAAAATCCTGTAATAATAAGAGAAAATGTTTATAAACTACATTTAAAGATCTGTTTGGACAAATTTCTGTATAAACACGAGAAAAAAAAAAGAACAAAATTGAAATATGCATAAGTTAATTTATAAAAATTCTTTCGTTTAGCTTCTATAATTCTTACTTTTAACCTGTACATGAACTAATTTTAATATAACAAATTAATTCACTTCATTTTTATGTTTTTTACAAAAGTTTTCCAAAACATACCCTGAACTTATCTCTAGAACTAACTTCTGGAATTGAATTAGATAAGGAATTTGCTTGAAAAACAAAAAACTTAACTACTACAAAGAAAGAAAAATAAGAAAAAATTAAATAAGTTTCTCCATTTGCTAATTTATAAAAATCTGTTATATAAATTCAAAATTTTATTTTAGAAAACTAATGAAAAGTTTCATCTCATTTCTTTTATTCTTCTTTCCTCTTTTATTTTCTATTATACAAGTTTTCTGTAAAAATTTGAAGGACAAATTGTAGAAAATATAGACTATGGCACTCAAAAAGTGTGTGGTGAGAGTAAGGGGGTGAGGATGTACTGACATAAAAGTAACAAAGTGAGAATAAATGACTGACACTTCCTAACCTAATTTTTGGATTGAAATAGCCACACCCAAAGTCCATTTAGTCTCGTATTTCATTTAATCTCCTCTTATTTATTTATTTTTTTTCCATACTAACAACAATGATAATGAAAATTTGGAGAGAAAAAGAGGAGACATACTTGCAAAGATGGCAGCGCAATGTCGAGTCCTGCAGAAATCTCCACCTGCCACCACCGACGGTTGCGGCTGTTAAATGTCTCAGATGGAAAACAGATCAAAGATTGGCATAGAAGAAGAGAAGCAGAGATAAATAAAAAAAGAATACCAGTGGTAAGAGAAGAAGCATTGGGCAGAGATCGAAGAAGTATTGAATCCATGAAGAGGGAGGGTGAGGGTGGATTTTGAGTTAAATGAACCCAAACCAACCAAACACTCCACACTTCACTTATACCTCCGCTCGCTCTCGCTCCTCTGTAGCGCCTGCAATTTTGAGCATGTACTACCAAAACAGATTTTTTTTATCATTTTTCACAACGCGCTCTCTCCTCATGTACACGTCACTTCCCAAAAGAAGCCAAACAAGTCCACGTGGCATCCCACGTTCATGCTATAATACTAGATTATCTTCTCCACCGGTATAGTCTGCAGATGCTTCATCCATTGCTCCACCCCACCCAAGAACAAGTATTGCAATTGCACACTTCTTTCCTTTTCACTCAAATACTTTACACACTCCTAATCAAATAACCTAACATGAAATTCAACTCATTATTAATGCCAATCTTAAGTTCTTCCTTTTTAATAAGGTAAAACATTTATTTATCAACCGAGACTATGTTTCCATATATTTACAAGCTTTATATTATTTGAGAAATTAAAACTTTTGTTAACTCAGTGAATTAGTGGGACACTGAAATTTCACTTTCAGATCATACTGTATCATATAAATATGATGATTAATTCTCAAATATTATTATTATAATAAACTTAAAGAATAAATTACTTTTATTTTTAAACGAAACATATATCATTTTAAAAATATAGAAAATCATCTTTTTAAAATTGAATACTTTTTTTAATACGAATTTATTTTAATAAATATTTATTGAGATGTATGTATTAATAATATATATATTGTCATATTACCTATATTTTTCATATAAACAGAATTTAATATTTAAATCTTAACGTCATAAAATATATTGAAATTCCTTACAAATACAATACGATGCATTTCAGATAAACCGAATTTGTACGATTAGTTAATGTACATTTTCTATCTAATAATTCCCACATTACGTGTATTTTAGTGTTTCATTTTATTTTGTCCTAATGCAAATTGATTGTAAGAATCTTCAAACTCATAGGTCAAATTCTAAAACCAGAGTCGTATACCTTTCCAACACACTACGTATGAATGATAAGATGATGTATCCTATGAATTTACATGTGATTTAACATAACCTAAACCCTAAATCAATCATATATTGATATTAAACCATTTTCCTATATTCATATTATATTGTTTTATTATATTTAATCAAATTTATATTTATCTATCTAATAATAAGATAAAGAAAATATTTATGAAAATATGTAATATTATAAAAAATAATTATAAATATATATTTAATAAAATATAGATAAATATCTGATTATTTTAGAGTAGTTATACATGTTATTATATAAAATATTTTATATCTCTATCATTTATATGGATATTTTTTCATATCAATATTTATTTATTCGCATCAGAGTCTTTGTACTTTATTTTTATTTTTTCATCTTCACTGTCAGGTATCATATTTATGTAGATGAACAACCTTATAAAATAATTGTTTGTTATTATTTAATTATAAGATACTTCCTTTTATAAAAAAAATGTAAATATCTTGCGTAATGATCGAAAATATGAGAAAAATCAAATAGAAAATAAGAGAAAAATTGAATTGATTTTTTTAATTAGATTATTCCTCATATATTTAAGGTTTTATTTCTGCTTGTTTTTCAATATCAAAATATGAGAAAAATAACTTAAGAAAACAAGTTTTTAAATATTCAATTTTAACTATGATGAGTTAGCTAGTGTTTATTTTATATTGAAAATTAAAAAAAAATTAAATTATGTTAACTTCCATGATAATTAATTAATACAGTAAAACTTCAGAGCATATTAGTTTACAAATAAGAGGAAATTGAGAAGAAGAAAAAACAGAAGAAAAAAAAACGGAAAGAAAAAAATAAATTAATGATAACTGAACACTAGGTAACGTTTTGACCTAATGTGTTGATGCACTTACATGAAAAATATCTTCTTTAATTTCTTCTTTAATTTTTATGAATTATACTTATAAAGTAAAATAAACACAGACATCACCGAACTCTACATCTTTTCAGTCATTCTCTTGACTTTCTTCGTGTGTGGGTCCAATCCATGAGGGGTGTCTCACAACAATCAACTATCGAGTGGTGACTCACCAATCTTTCTCATTATTTTCTTTTTAATTGGATCTACCTTATTTGCTATTTTCAGTTTTTTTTTTTTCTGACAGGAAAGAGAAGTTAAGTTTATGTTATTAAATGCCTTCATTAATTACATGTACTTTAACCATTGCCTCGTGCCAAAACTGGAATGTTTAATGGTTATTAAGCCATTACGTTTTTAACTTCCCCACCACTCCTTACACTCTTAGTTCTAACCACATGCATGTTATCCTCATTGTGCTACACTACCATCTGTCATAAATGATACAGAAGCTCACTTTTTATCACTTGTATAAAACTGACCATTGCACCTATAAAAACACACATAATTTCAAATCAACTAAATTAATGCTTTTAATCGATTCAGACATGTTTTTAATTCAATCCTTTCCCTACTATTAGTCCATTACTTATCACCATTATTTTTTACCTCCTTATAATTTACTGAAAATTAGATCAGATACACCGCCAATATGTCAAAACAGAATTGATTAAACAAAATTTTATTTTAATTAAGTCTGTATTAAATTTTAAAAATTAGTAAAATATTGAGATTTTAAGAAAATAATACAATTTTTTAAAATAATTTTTATATATAAAATATAATTTTTTAATATACTATTCACATTAATTTTAAATAATAATCATTTTATTATATTCTTATCTTATTTTTAATATCAGTTTTTTTATATATTTATATATTTTATTATAAATGATGCCAAAGATATTAATAATTTTATCATTATTATTATAATTATGTTTCTTCTTATTATTAATAAATATATAGTTATTTATTATATTGTTATATTATTGAAACTATTATTTTATTAAATTTATAAAATTTAATTTGTGTTGGGCTATCAATTTATTTTAAAAAATAAAAAATTATTTTCATTAGTTTTACAAACAAGCCTATGGTGTCCGGGAAAGAGAAATGAATTAGTGTGAAAAATATTTTTATTTGTTTGAGAAGAAAGTGACATAAAAAGAATGAAAAGTGATATTTTTAAAAATAATAAATAATCAAATTAAAATTAAATATTTTTTGAATTATAAAATTATTCGTATAATTATTAATAATTTTGTATAATGAAATTTTTTAAATTAATATATTTGCTAATATATAGTGATATATAATTATAAAAAAGAAATTAAATTATTTTAAGTTTAAATTAATAAAATAATAGTATATTAAAAATATATTTTAGATTATTCATTTCATTTTTATCAATGATATTTTATTCAAATAGTAATTAATATATATATATATATATATATATATATATATATATATATATATATATATAAATTATTTGGATGAAGATAATTTTATAAAATAGTATTTCTCTCATATTTTCATTATCTTCTGTCTATATGAAAATAAAAAATAAATATATACATAACAGTAAAAATATTATTGACCACTTTTTTTATTATTGAATGACAGAAAATAATTTTTGTTCATTTTTTTTATTGGTCACCTTACAATCTGATATTTTTCCCTATAAAAGCTTCGTTAGTTTGAAGAGTGACTAATTGAAGAAATAAACGAAAAATAATACTTTTCTTTTGTTCGATAATAAAAGAAATGACAAAAGAAAATAAAAATGTAAATTTTTATTATAATTATTTTCTTCTCATGTATAAGCAAAAAGAGTAGAATATATATTAAAAAAAACGTTATTTTTACAAAATATCAATTGGCTTCTAAACTTTCTAAGTTTTTATTCATCCTCGTCTCTGTACTTGTTAATATTAGAAATTAAGCATGCATTCGCATTTTTATTAAATTTCATATTTTTTTTTCTTGTCTTGCCTTATTTCATTATTGATTTACGTGATTTTAAAAAAATTAATTATATTTATAATAAATTAATTTTAATATTTTTATATATTTTTATATATAAATAAATATTCATAATTTATAATTATTATTAATTAAATATATATTTTTTAATTTATTATATTTATATTAAAATATATATGTAAAATAAATATTTAATCAATTTTTTTATATAAATATAAAACACTTATAATAATAATATTATTATTATTATTATTATTATAATATGTAAACATTAATTTTATATATAAAATAATTATTTTTTAAGTTGTTATTTAAAAATATAAAGTATATAATTTATAAAAAAATATTTAATAAATTAATTTTTATTTATTTAGTTTAATGTAATAAAGATTAAATTATCAATTTTTTAAATATTTTAAATTATAATTATTTAATTAAGATAAAATTTAATATATGAAAAATAAAAATAATAAAATCGACAATACATTACATAATAAAATTTAATAAAGATAATTTATAAATAAAATAGTATTAATTATTACTAAAATTTATATAAAATATTATATAAAAAAGTTATTTTTTATTTATTAAATTGGTTAAAAAGATTTAAAAAAATAAATTGATATAAAAGATTAAATAAATATTAAAAAAAATTAAAGAATTGATATAAAAAATTAAAGAAATATGAAAAAAAAGTAATTGATATAAAAAATTAAAAAATAATAAATTATGAAATATAAAAAAATATCTTTATGATAAAAAAATATTAATATTTTAAAATTTAAATAGTTTATAAATTTTTTTTAAAAAGACATTTACTCTTCTATAACCAGGTTTCTGCGTTACACATGTGTAAAAAAGCAACAATTCATACACCCTTTTCCTTTTGAGTAGGATAAGAATTTTGATCTTGAAACGTGTTGTGATCAACACTCATCCATAACATAATTTCGTAACCTCCTCGAACTCTTCTTCCAATAATAACTTCTATAAAATAACAAAATGTCTATTGGATAGCAAGGATGAAGAAAATGACCAATTGTGATTATTTGAGTAGAAACCAGAAAGTTCAGTCGCCATAAACATAAAGCACAAGATTGAAAATTGCATGAAACTTGCTTCCATTTTTCAAAGAAAGCAATAGCTTGTGTTGTTTTGTTCAACAGAGATTTGCACGCAATTGATACTGCCCAAGTCTGAAACCTCCAAATCGAAACAGTCACTGTTGTTTATCCTTTTCTGTGTATTTTTTTTTTAGTTTGACCCGGCACAGTTATAGCGTCTTATTTTGATAGCTACACGTTACTAAAGTTGTTTACAGAGAGAACACAAATTTTAAAATGACGTACCCCTTAGTGCAATAAAGAATTTATGTTTATTTTTATTTATTTATAAATTATTATTTGTGTTTAATTTAATTATAAAGTTGTTTTCTTTGTATATTTTTATTTTGAAAATGGGTCTAGATCACAGAGAAATTAAAATAACAGTATCTCTTGGGATTTTTAAACTCTTCATAACGAAAATTCATACGATAAACATCGCAAACCATTTTATGAGTTAAATCATTAAAGATATTTGTTGAGTAAAAGAGAAAGCAGGGATTTTTTTAAGGTGAGAAATGAAGTTTAAATTAGAAAATATATATTATAAAATTTAAATATTTTTTGCTTTCTAACTAAACAAACAACTAAATAGTTTTTCTTTTCTTTTTTGTATTCTGTCTAATTACAACTACTTTCTGTTCTTACTTACGGTGGGCTTTCTTTTGGGGGCTTTCTTTTGGGCCACGTGTATCGGGCACCGAAGTTTGTTCCTCCACTTCCATAATCAAATTAAATATTTTACAACTTTTACATCTATCAAATGTTATTTGTATTAATTTTTTATTACATAAAATACTAGTAAAATAATATTTTTGGCTAGAAAGGGATTGGGAATACAGTTTTTTTAAAAAATAGAAACATGTTTTGGAAGGTAAATTCTGAAATATATTTTTTAAATTAATTTTTCTAAAATGTATTCCAAATACGTGTATTTTAGATTCACAATTTCAAAATATATTTATAAAAAATTAATTCTAAAAATATATTTTAGAATCTCTTTTTTAAAATATATTTTAAAAAAATTAAAATATATTTTTAGATTGTTTTTTATGAAAACTCATTTTGAATACCTAATTTTATGTAGGTTTGGATTAAATTTTTTAGAAATGTATTTTTAAATGGACATTTCAAAATATATTTTTGAAAATGCATTTTATATTGAATGTTTTAAAAATTAATCTAATTTTTTTCTAAAAATTAAAATTCTTAATTGAAGGAGAAAGAATATCACAATTTTTTCAATAAAATACCAAAATAGATTATTGACTCATTCTATACTTAAAAAGGATGACAGGAAATCCTTTGATAAGTCCTGTAAAAAAAAATTTACCGTAATACAAGCAAAAACCGCCAAGGCCCAGAACACAACTACGTCACTGCTTAAACTAGAGTTCAAAATAACTTGATATCATTATTCAATAAAAAAAACTATTAAACATTTTAATATGTGTAATTCTTTTAAACTATATAAAAATGGTTTCTGATTAAATTAAAACACCAATCACACAAAAATCGTATTAATAATAATTATTCTTCACGAGCAGAATATTAGTGGTAATATATTAGGCAACTTTCTCACATGAAAAAAATGAGGGTAATTCCCATAATTAATTTTGTTATAAATATGATGGAAATATTTATTACTAACTTTGTGTTTTTTAACGAGACAGTTATGGAAGAGAAAACCAACGTTGTGGAAGAAGTATGGGTATGCATGAAATGAAATGTCTGAATATTGTGTCTTTTAGATTGTGGTGTGGTAATATGCAAGTTGTGATGCACAAATGTTTTCTTTTCAGAATATGGTAATAGGCTCGTTTTAATATTTTTTAAGAGATGTTTAATCGTATTTTTAGTAATTTTTTTACTGGTAACAAACTAAACAAAAATTACAAATTTTATAATTTCAGATTTTCAAATTTCCAGTCAATTAATTCCATAGTTTTAAAATTAATATTTGCTATTTTTTTCACAAATTAAAGTGATTAAATTATTTTAATTTGTATTTATTTTCAAAATAAAATATATAAATTTTTATTTCCAAAACATTTAAATTAATAATTTTACATAAATTTTGGATTTTTAATTTTATTTATTTATATCTCACGTTTATTTCAAAAACCTAAATATTTAGACATTAAATTATAAGTGGAAGGTTGTAACTTATAAGTAGAAATTATTTAATAGGAATTTTCATTTTTTTAATGTAAAACTAAAAATTTTGTTTAAAAGAAATTAAGTGATATTTTTTATTTATTAAAGTTATTAATTGATATAAATGCTTACTAGCATTGAAGATTTTCTATGCAAAATGATCAATGGAACATAAAAAAATATGTTTCACGCACAAGTGATACATTTGATAAGAGTATGATCGTCAGTTATTCCTTTTTTTTTCATTTTCTTCCTTTTTGGAGATTGTTCTTTCTCGTTTCAGTTTTAAAATAGCTGCTTTGTTAACCCAATAAGCATCTCATAAAAGGTTTATAATTGAAAAGCATAGGGAAATTGCCACTGAAGTTCTTACATTACATTTCCACTTTGTGAAACCCTTTATCATGAAAAAGATATTGCTTTAATGTAACACAGTAATAAAATAAATAAATAAACTTGGAGTTGAGAGAAAGAAAAGAATGGAAAAGAAACCACTTGTGAAGTACAACAAATACATAGGAAGACAAAAGATCCAACATTTCACAGACAACACAACACAACACAACACTCACTCTTCCAACTAACATTACTTTCACACGCTCTCTCTCCGACCAAAATGCCGATTAACGCTGAATCTACGCCGCCACCGGTCATCGGGAAAATCGGCCCTTACACCGTTTTCATGACGCCGCCTTCTACACCCAAACCCTCCGATGACCCCGTTACCACCACCAAGATCGCTCCTCCGCCGCCTCAGATTCCCAAAACCGTTCCTTCCCCCAAACCCCTCTCCGATTCCGACGATTCCCTTTTTGGCTTCTTCCGAAACGCCGTTACCAAGGTCCAAACCGGTACGCACTTTGCCCTTTTCAGCTCTTAGGTTATGTTAGATTCCGTGTCGCCGAAAATAAAATGTGTCCAACAGTTGGAAAATTTTAAACTAAAATTATAAATAAGAGCTGTAGTTGGTAAGTTAAAGTCGTTTTTAGGTTATTTGGATTTTGAATTTAGTTGTTGAAAAAATGTGCGACTGTTGTGATGGATGACGTTCTATGTCTATGTTATTATTTTTCGTAACTTGTTGAATCATAATTCTATCTATTTTTAGAAACACCTTGATTTGATATCTGAAATATATATAGATATATATGCGTGTGAGTCCAGAATTATTATATTGTATGACCTAGTCTTGTGGGAATCTTTTTGGCTATTCGTATTCTTGTTGGTGTTTTGTTTACTATTTTGGACAAAACGCATCTTCGTCCAATTTTTTAAAGTTTTTTGGTTCTAGTTCGCTGAGATATATAGATATATGCTTTCTTCTCTTTACCTTCTGGCAAGGGGGAAGGTAGGTCTCAAATATAGCGATAGCTCGTTGGCTTGCTTTATGTGTGTATATTGCTTTTCAGTCTGGTTGGGGACGTGCACTGCCTATTTCTGATGTTTTGCATTGCACATAAATATATGCATGAACATGTATTGCCCCTCCTTTTTTTTGTTTTCAGATCCTGTAATACAATAGGTCTTTGATTGAGTCTTTTCATTATGTTATTTATTCCGTGAATCACTGCTATTATATTACAATACCCATTACCTTTTCTTTTACAGCCCACTCAAGTTTGGATGACCATTTGGCACGTTGGTTTGGATTAAATCAGTCAAAATATCAATGGGCTCTCGATGATTATTATGAGAGCAAGGGAATGGTAAGAAATTGACTGACACTAATATTTGCAAGATTAGTTTGTGTCCTTTTAGAATTGGATATTCTTTTGCTTGTTTTGATGTGACTCCCTTTGGTGGTTTCATCCGAAAACCACAAATTGGTTCATGGGTACGTATTCACTATTCATTTGTGAATAGGGTTGTTTTAATTTGCTATTTGATGCAATAAGCATGATGACCCAAAGCTGAGGTAGAAGATGTAGGGTGGTGGAGCCTTCAATGGAGACTTTTGGGTTTGGAATTTGCTACTTGGGCTGTTGGGGTGAATGGAAAAAATTGATGGAGAAGCATGAGAAGGAGGAGGAGAAGGTGTTTGTTGTGACCAAGACCACATTTCCTGTGAATCTGAACTTCACCTACCAAAAGAACGAGGCAGGCAGATGAGGAGAGTGAAATGTACCATCTCTCACAATCGCTGTGATGATTCCACTTCAGAGTGGCCTAGGAAAATGTTAAATATTCCGAGTATGAGTCTAAGTTTTATATTGAGTAAGAATGAGAGAGTTGAACAACATATAGGAAGAAAGACCCATAACCCAATGCCTTAAGGTTTTTGGTTGAGAGTGGTGTCAATTCCTGATGTGGGTTGAGTTTATGTCTCATCGGTGTTGTTTATCCCCAGTAAATCCCCCCTCGAAAGACCCACCAAGTGGTATTAAAACTATGTTTGTGCGGTGACCGGCAAATTTGAGAGTGATCATTGTATCGAAAGTCTTCTTGATAGTGAATCAGGTAAGTTTGTCCTGTTATGATGAACAACGGTACATAGAAGAGTCACTAGTGCGTTTGAGGGGATGTACCAATGTGAAGAGACTCACACTTGAGGATGTGTCCTGTTATGATGAGCAATGGTACATAGAAGGGTCATGTGAAGAGACTCATACTTGAGAGTGTCCTGTTATGATGAACAACCGTACATGGAAGAGTCACTAGTGAGCTTGAGGGGGATGTACCAATGTAAAGAGATTCACACCTGAGAGAAAGATTGTTACGTAATCCAAAGGGGATGTACTAATATGAAGAGGTTCACACATGAGGGAGAATTCAATTATGAGTCTAAGTTCCACATTGAGGAAGAATGAAAAACCACATAGGGTTGTAGTTACAATAATAAATGGTGAAAATTTTAAAACTATAAAAAGTGGTCAATGTCTCCTCAATTGGATTGTTCATGAGTTTATCCGTCCAAAGGATTTCTCACCTTTTGAAAAAATATTATACTAATTTCCACAATATATTCTGACTATTTTAACGTTATGTTAATATGATTGATAAAAAAAATATCACATTACCTAATGTAAGAAAAAAGTTGTTACAAACCCAAATGTACAGACCAAGTGTATCCCCCACATATCATAATTTGACACCGGACACCAGACCAGGTACCTGTGCACTGAAGAGTATTGTATATCAGGTAATTATGATTTGAACTGATATGTGGACATGCTACTTAGGTATTGTTAGACTACCAGTTTATATTCCTTTATTTGAACTTTAATTTCAACAAGAACCTTTTATTGCTGGACTTTCGATATATTAAGTACATGTGGACCAAGGTTAATTAGTTGCATGCCATATCCTTGCTTGTGCCATGTCCCTCCCTTTTAAACTATTTCTAAGAAGTAGCAATGCTTAAACAGTTGTACAATCTTATTCAGAACGTCTTTTAGATGGCTTAAAAGTAAGTATAAGTTCTGTCCTCACAGATGGTAAAAATTAAATTTCATATGACTATTAAAGTTGGATTATTGTTAAGTGGTGTTTGAGCATCGGAGAACATCAGTATTTTAGGTTCTGCATTGACTTTCTTGTGAGAGGGATTATTATGCAAGTATTTTTTTAATGGAGTTGCATGAGATTTGATGTTACAAGAGGCTTATCTTCTCTTTTACGATGATGAGTTCAGTTTTAAGAAGATTGGTTTCAATATTTTGGAATGATTTCTGTTTATCATCTCATGGATTTCATACTTCACTGTGATATTCAATAAAGAAAAAATTTAGAGGAATCTTTGGTTTGAGATTATCAAAGATAAAAAGCATTTAACACAATTAAGAATGCCTTTTGGCCACATGCCTTTTTCTAAGTTACTGTGGCAGCTACTGTCAAAGCTAAAATAAACATGTTAACTTAGGACCCCATTTGGCCAACCACCAAAATCAATTCCTCCCACCATGACACATTTTCCATGTAATGTATGTGGCTGAAATTAATGTGGACACATTCAAATTACGTTCAACAATTCAAAAATAATTCTGTTAAAGATCAATTTTACCCAACTTTAAAACAAGTGAGGCCTTCCCTGGTTCGTGAGATTCTCATACTATTTTGTTTTGCTAATTGATTTATGATTTAATCATATGAAAGAGAGAAGTGCTCAGTTTGAGTTTTAACAACCAAAATGATAGTTAAGTACAATTTGGAGTCTGATGAAAATTGTCCGGAGAAAAGAGGATTTTGAGGGAGATAATGGATCCCTTATGTGTTACTTCCCAATATAAAGGCCCTTTATTCCACGATGTTACTATGGATTCTGTTATGAACCTCTTATATTTTTCTTCATCCCCAAATTTATGAACTAGTCAACAGGCCTTTCATTGCAGTATGCTATGCTATGGTCTTGTATAATTATGGAAAAGATCTGGGATCTTGACCTTTCTGATTAGGAGTATGGTGCTTTTCATTCTGAGGAATGAGCATTTTATTTTGATACTAAATAAATTTATTGTTACCCAGTGTCCCTGATCACTCCCTCTTTGTAAGTGAACCGTTAATTATCATTAGATACGATATGGCTCCTTGTTTCAATAGCATAATCGAATTCTCAACTGATTTTTACAATAAGAAATGCCAGTGCATGTGTGAGAGTTGTTTTTTCACTTCTAAAATTTGGAGATTTCGATTGTAGGAAAAAGGAGGCATCAAAGTGAAAGAGGTATCGAGCAAAATACAGAGTGTTTGACTCGCCTAGAGCTGGAGGTAAGTTATACTACCTTTTTTGGCAGTTTATTTATCCTTGATTTGTACGCATGATCCTTTTAACTTGATGATTCGTATCATTATGCAGGATTATTCCAAAGTGGAGTGTGAAGACTCTTGCTTTGATTGAGTATATTTATACCTTTGTATTTACATGTGGAGTAGAATGAATGGGTCCGATATGTCAAAGTTATTCGATCTACATCCATTGATATGATTCAATGGTTATTTTCCAACTCCTGCCAGTTGAGTCTGATTGGACAGTCTCTACTACCTGTAATCTAATTACCAAGTTATTTTCTGGGGGAAATGTTTTGTTTTTTGTATTGTAGTCTGGGTCATGGTTCTGGCCTTCTCCAGATGACAGGGTTGTCTCCTAAGCATTTTGTTTGTCCTATTCGGAGGGGTAAACACTGCGAAAACCCTATGCAAGCGATAGTGATTATTAGAAACTGAAAAAAATCATTAGTTATCAGGTTCACTTATTTTCATCTCAACGTTTTTAAAAATCATCAAGATATTATGTTGAGATACTGTGGTTTTGTGCAAACTGTAGAGAATCTTCTAAGTCATTAAAATAGGGAAAAGTCTTGAAGTTGGAGACTGATATCCGGGCTTGGGATGTTAAAAAACTAAACTAAACATAATTATTTGAAATTAAATAATCTATAACAAACTATTTTTTGTTAAATTCTTGTGTGTAAAGCATAAACTATAAAAAATGTATTTGGATGTGCATTGTTAGAAGAAATATAATTTGTTAATGGATTTAACGTCAAAAACTACCGAAACGTGTGTTCGAATAACAGATAGATTATATATTCATGTATGGTTCATGCCTCGTACGTTAGGCTACAAGGTCAAGTATTATTTCTGTAGAGTTGTGCCTTAACATGTAATTTAACCTTTATAATAAGTCTTTACACTCTTCATTATATATGATTTAATATTAAAGGTATCATGGATTTAATAAGTTTCTAATTATCTTACTGTTTAACATAGACATCTCTCTTAACGAAAAAAATATGTGCATTAAAATTGTCTTTTTTTTTTTTTTTTTCAACTATGAAAACTTAAATAATTTAAAAAATGCGTAAATTTAATGTATTTCAATACCAAAAATATTATTTTTCAAATATTTTTATTCACACTTTTTACTTTTATTTATTTATCACTATAATAATATATAATTAAAATAGAACAAAAAAAATTATTAATAAGTATCATGTGCAGGTATATTAGTGTGTCTGAATTTTTATTATGTTTTTTATTTTAATTTATTAAAATCTAATATATATTAAATTAAAAATCTGAATATTTATTTCTGAAATTGTAAATTATTCGAGGACATAGGTATAAGCATAGAGAAAAATTGAATAAAAGGTGTAACATAGGACTAAGAAATAAATGTTTTTATTATTATTTTATATTCGAGAAGAAAATTAAAACAATATATGGTTAAAAAATGTAGAAATAAAATAATATAAATATAAATTATATTTGTTTATCCCATAACTTTAAAAAAGTAAAAAAAAATCTCTTTTATACATTACTAATAAAATATAAGTGTTGAAACGTACATATTTTTTATAATTAATTTGTATTAGAATATATTTCTTTTAAATATATCCATTTTTGTCTCTTTCTTATATTTTTATTATTTGTTAAATATATAAATCATAATTACTATTTTTTCTTTAAATTATAACACTTTTATTTTATTTTTTTTTCTCTTCAACTATATAAGAAAGCAGTTACAACAAATAATTCCTCCATTTATATAATTATAGATTATAAATAAATTTATTTCACCTTTTATTTATTTTATTTTTGTCTTAATTTAAACGATCGCACTTATACTCTTTGATTTTATTTTTCTCTTTTGTTCTCCCAAATTAACTATCAAATACAAAATCCAAATAAAGGCTAAAGAGTCCCAATAAAAAGGCTCATTCATAGATATGGAAAAACAGTGCGAATCAGAATATAAAAATAAAATAACAAAATAGTAGAGATATAGAAAACAAATAAAAAGAGATAGAGAGATAAATATTGTTAGGTTCCACTCCTTTTAAAAATATATCTTTCCTTACTCATGTTTGTTTTTATCTTGACCTTCCTCATATTTCTCGCTAAATGAATTACTTTTTTTAAGTTGCAAACACTTATACACCATAGTTGGAAGAAGAAATTTATCATTTCAATAATTACAATTTTAAATTATGTTTTTTTGTTAATATTATAATTTTTTATTCATAAAGATTTTATTTTAAGAAACATCCTTATCACACAATATTTTAAATTCTATAATAAAACACAACTTTTTCTTATATAATTTTTTTAAACAAGATTAGTTTTTTTTGGTGTTTATAATGTTGAGATTAATGTTTGATATAACAAATGGGTAAGTAAACTAAAGAAGAAAATGGTAAAGTAATGCGATCATATTTTTTGTTGACCTATGATAGATAGGACTCAATTTGATTAATTATTTCATTTAAACATTTCTTCAATACTTTCAAAATTATGTCCAATTCCAACTGTAGGTTGTATATTGCTAACTACATAGAAACACATAAGACTTACATAAAAACAAATTCAATCTGTAAGTGATATAATATTTTTTGTGAGAGACTATGTATAATATTTATTTATAAATTTTAATTATAAAATCCTTTATAGATTTTAATGGTAAATCCCTTTATAAAAGAAAACAAATATTGAAATAAATGTTAATGGATTAAGAGAGAAAAAGATACGAATCCCTACTTAAAATGGAAAGAAAAATAATATTTTATGTAAGGTATCACCAATGAAGCAGTCAAGCTCACAATTGAATAAAACATCAGGGTCCTGTATTGTATTATCTATTAAGTATGAGTTTTCTTACAATGAAGAAGACTAACACCAAGACAGTGTTAGCGGATACTGGAATATGAAATTAACAAAAACAATGAATAAAAGAAGTCCCAAATAGGCCACAGGAAAAAGAGAACAAGTCATAAATTCCACCCTCATTTTCTCTTTTTCTTTTCTTTTATATTTACTTTAACCCCCAAACGTAATCCTTGAGTCGCAGAGTTAGTTACTATTTTCCTCTCACTTTTGCGGTTCACCCTGATTTCATCATTATCACCTCACGTGTCCCACCCGTGTATAACGGTATTCCCATGCACTTCATTTGTCAATATTTCTTCTGCACTCGTGACATTTCCTCCCCCATAAAAATCAACCTTGTCCCCAAGGTTGAAGTTAGGATAAACACCCTGGAATAAGGATAGATCTTCCCAAGTAGATTTAGTCGTATCCAATCCTTCCCATTGGACCAAAACCTGAGGAATCTGATATGAGCCACGTAAAATAATTCGGGACCGCAATATCTTAGATGGTTGGACAATAGGACCAAATTCATCAGTCAGAGGTGGAAGAGGAACATACAGTTGCTGATGTTCACCTTTGCATGGCTTCAACAAAGAAACATGAAACACAGGGTGAATCTTGGCAGAAGCTGGAAGTAGGAGTTTATAAGCCACAAAACCAATTTTTTGCAAAATTGGGAAAGGACCAAAATATCTAAGTCCCAATTTCTGATTTTTGGGTAAGACAACTGAGTGTTGCCTATAAGGTTGAAGCTTAACTAGAACAAGATCACCCACATTAAACTCCAACTGTGATCGTTTCCTATCTGCATATTTCTTCATATTGTGCTGAGCCTTTAACAATTTATTCTTCAACTGGCGGAGATAACTAAGTCACGTTCCAGCAATAAATCCTGTAGAGAGGGAGGGTCTTGATGGTCTAAAGTATACCTGGTGATTGTAGGAGGATCTCAATCATAAACTGCTTTGAAAGGAGTCATACCAATGCTGGTCTGAAATGAGGTATTGTACCAAAACTCAGCCCATGAGAGTAACTTACTCCAGCTCTTTGGATTGTCAACTGTAAAACATCTTAAGTACATCTCCAAACATCTATTAAGTGCCTCAGATTGCCATCAGATTTAGGGTGATATGTTGTGCTCATAGCCAAGATTATCCCACTCAACTTAAACAAGTGCGGCCAAAATTTGTTAATGAACACTTTATCACGATCTAAAACAATCGACTTTGGCATACCATGTAATCTAACAATGGAATGCATGAAGATGTCTGCTACAGTCTTGCTCGAATAATCGGTTTTGAGTGGAGAAAAATGACCATATTTAAATAAACAGTCTACTACCACCAGAATCACAATAAAACCGTGTGAAAGAGGTAGGCCAACAATAAAATTCATAGCTAACTCTTCCCAAAATTGTACTGAAATTGGCAAGGGTTGGAGTAGTCCATCAGGTAAAGAAGTAGTGGTCTTGACTTGTTGATAGAGCAAATAATGTTAGACAAAATTTTTAATATCGTTTTGCATACCATGCCAATAAAACTGAGAAGAAACCCTAGCCAATGTCCTAGCTCTCCTCGCATGTCCTTCAATAGGGGAATTATGAAATTCATTCAGAACTTGTTGTATAAAAGGATGGTTGGAAGGAAGGGCCAACTTGTTCTTCCAAAATAGTAACTGGTCTTAAGCAGAATAATTCGGGTGAGGAGGAATGCCCTGAATACATAAGTGAAGTATCTCAGACAATTTGGGATTAACAGCAATAGCGGCGCATACCTTAGGAATGATATCCCACTGAGGTTGAGAAATAGCCATAAAGAAAGACCGAGATAAGGCATCCACAGCAAGATTGTCACAACCAGGCTTGTACTTTATGGTGAAATCATATCCAAGTAATTTAGGAAGCCATGCCTGTTGCTCTGGGGTCTGGATGGTTTGATCAGTGGGGCTGCGCAAGCTCCTCTGGTCGGTGCGGATAATAAATTTATGTCCCAACAAGTAATGACAAAATTTAGCTATAGCTTCTGTAATAGCGTAAAACTCCTGCACGTAGGCTGATTTTTTCTATATTCGTGGAGATAATTTTTTTGAAAAAAAATGCAATGGGGTGATGGGCTTGACTCAGAACAACACCAATACTGTACCAGAGGCGTCAATTTCCAGTATAAAAGGCTTAGTAAAATCTGGAAGGGCCAAGACTGGAGCCTCAGTAATAGCTCGCTTGAGGTTGTGAAAAGCTTCAGTAGCAACAAAGTCCCAATGGAATTTGTCTTTCTTTAAGAGATTAGTTAATGGGGCAGCTATAACTGCATACCCTTTAATAAATCTCTAATAATACCCCGTGAGTCCAAGTAAGCCTCGAAGTTGTTTAAGGGACTGTGGAAGTTGCCAATCTAAAACAGCTTGGATTTTAGTCTGATCCATGGTAACTCCATTGCCTGATACTGTATGACCCAGATAATCAACCTCCTCCAATCCAAAATGGCATTTAGACAACTTGGCAAAAAGGTGGTGATGCTGAAGTATTTTTAGGACAACTTCTAAGTGTTGCAAGTGTGAAGACCAAGATGGACTATAAACCAGTATGTCGTCGAAGAACACCAATACTAATTTTCGAAACAACCCTTGGAACACCGAATTCATTAAACTTTGAAAAGTGGCTGGTGCGTTGGTAAGGCCAAATGACATGACAAGCCATTCATAGTGGCCTTGGTGTGTCCGAAAAGCTGTTTTAAATCTGTCCTCTAGAGATACAAGTATTTGATGGTATCCCAAACGAAGATCTAGCTTAGCAAAATATTTAGCTCCAAAGAGTTCGTCAATCAAGTCATTAACAGTAGGAATAAGGAAAGAATCCTTGACTGTTATGGCATGTAATGCTCTATAATCAGTACAAAAACGCCATGTTCCATCCTTTTTTTTAACCAAGAGAATTGGTGAAGAAAAAGGACTAGTGCTTGGTGCTATGATTCCCTCATATACCATCTCCTCAACCATTTTCTCGATTTGTTCCTTCTAGCTGTGAGGGTATCAATAGGGACAGACCTTAACAGGTTAACTATCTGGAATTAAGGGAATAACATGGTTGTGGGACCTGTCAGGGGGTAACCCAATGGGTTTGTCAAACACGTTTTTGTAGGTGTGTAGCAACAGAGCCAAATTCGGATGAATGTCATGAGGTAAGTCAAGCCACTGCAATGGCATGAATGTTGCACATTCGTCTTATATGGTGAAACTGAGCTGGACTTGGTAAGTTAGACTGATCACCATGTAGTGTAACAAATTCACCCTCCAAATAGAATTTCAAGGTCAAAGCACTATAATCTGAGACATGGGGTCCCAATGTAGCAAGCCAAGCAGCACCTAAAACAACATTTGCACCAGATACAGGAAACAAAAAAACTGGCAACTTGATAGTATGCCCCTGAACCGTGATCGTCACATCTTTGACCAACCCTTCAACTGTGAGAGAATTTCCATTACCAACCAGGACTTGAAAACTGGGAATGGGCTCAATAGGTAACTTCAAATAATGAGCCAAACGAGGTCGTAAGAAATTATCGGAACTCCACTATCAAGCAAGATTTGGACAGTGACACCGTTTATCGAACCGTGAAATCGCATAGTGCCCAAACTAAATGAACCGTTCAAGGCATTGAAAGAAACATGATGCTCATGGGTAACATCAGGACAGGGCACGAATACGGAGTCTAGCGGTTCTAATTCTAGAGGTGGATCATCAACTTCCTCTATATGAAGTAATAGGTATTATTTGTTAGGACAATGATGTGTAGGGAAAATTTATCGTCACATGTATAATAAAGGCCCTTCTCACGTCTGATCTGCATTTCTGCTGGAGATATCTTTTTGATATTGGATGATTTAAGGGGCTAGTTAAAAGGTTTTTGGGAAGGGTTAGGCAGAATCAGAGGTATGAATGTGGTTTTCTGGTTTGTGTTTAGGTATGGGGATAGGTTTGTGTGAAGGTTTCTGGAATAAGTGGCGGTATAAGATGATTTGGTGGAGGTGTGATATTTTTTCTCATAAAGCTTAGCAAGGGATACAACTTTAAGGAGGGAATTAAGACTCTGAGCGATCACATCACGGCGGATATCAGTTGTCAATCCACTGATGAAGCAATCTAATAGTGTATCCACAATAATCCCTGTAACTCTGTTAGCCAAAGCAGTAAATTCGATATAATAATCATTAACCGAACCTATTTGCGAGAGCTTAAACAAAATAGAGCGGGGACATTCAAATGGGGAGGGACCAAATTTCAACTCTAATGCTCGAGTAAATGCAGCCCATGATTGGAATGAGTTATTCTTACTCATCATCTGAAACCAAGGAACCACGTCCTTGTCCATATGCACAACGACAATCGTCAAACGGTGTAAATCTGGAGTAGAATAATAGTAAAAAAATTGTTCAGTCTTGAAAATCCATTGCAACACATTAGATCCATCAAAGCGTGGGAAATCCAGCTTAATGTTGCGCACGTGAAAGGGTTGTGGTTTTTCATTCGTCGCATTTGAGTTCGAGCCACCGATGGATTGCATACTGGTCACGTGTTCAAGAGCTAATTCGAGCTTCGTAAACCTGGCAGAATAATCTCAATCCCGTTTTTCCATGAGCTCCATAATCTTCTTGACATTAGCATCTAGCTCCTTCAAGCGAGTATTCTCAGCCATGGTGGCAATGAAAGCACCAAATGTAAGGTATCACCAATGAAACAGTCAAGCTCACAACAATTGAATGAAACACGAGGGTCGTGTATCGTATTATTTATTAAGTATGAGTTTTCTTACAATGAAGAAGGCTAACACCAAGACAGTGTTAGCGGATACAGGAAACAATGAATAAAAGAAGTTTTAGATAGGGTCAGGGGAAAAGGAGAACAAGTCATAAATTCCACCCCATTTCCTTTTTTTCTTTTCTTTTATATTTACTTTAACCACCAAACATAATCCGTATAATAGTATTACCATGCACTTCATCTGTCAGTATTTCTTATGCACTCGTGACATTTTATCAGTTATAAATGACAATAACATTTATTTAACGAATAATGATATATTTACAAATATATTTTATTAAATAGTTATTTATCAATTCTTATTTTTTTAAACAATTCATAGTTTTTTATATCATTATAAATATTATTTTATTTTTATATTAAATATTTGCAAATAGATGATTATGAATAAATCTTTAGCTTTATTTAACCATTTAATATATTATTATTATTTTTAGATGCAGATTAGGATGACGGTGTCAAACTATATCATTACCCAAAACGAAATAAGGGCCCAAAACCCTAGTAAGGGTATTGCCTATTCTCTACTCTTCTGCAACCTTCGCCTATAATCTTCAAAGTAGACTTCTTTTCTGTTCTTTCTGGCTCACGGGTTCTCTTGCAGCCGAGAACGTACCGTTTCGGCAGCATGATAAGCGGAGGGCTAAACTACGTTTCTTCCGCTCCCGCCTTTTCAAACGACGGGAAGCGCTTTCTCGTTTGCAGCGGTACTACTGTCTCCGTTTTCAGCACCGCCACCGGCTCCCTCGTTTCCTCTCTCCAAGGCCACACCGGCCCCGTCACGGCCGTCGTTGTGGTCCCCACTACCGCGTCGTTACTATGCTACTGTTGGACCGCCTCTATCGACGGAACCATTCGCCAATGGAACTACTCCATTCCCGAATGTGTGAAGATTCTCGACCTTCGCGTTCCCATTTTCTCCTTGGTAATTCTTATTGCTTTTTCGGAATTTAAACGCGAGAAAAACAAACTCAGTGTTTAGTTTTTGTACATTGTATATCCTTTTCAGGTGGTGCCTTCGGTACTGTTCACGAGGGAAGAAAATGACGCCAAGTCGTCGCCTAATGTTATTGCTTATGTTTCTGTTGAAAATAGAGATGCACAGGACAAGCGTCCCAAGCCTCGTTTTGGACAGATCAGGAAGTGTAATTTGACCAACTTTCATACTGTTAGCAACCTAATATTGAGAGAGGTAATTTTTAAGAATGCATTAGTGATTATTGCAAACATCGTGCATTATGAAAGGTTGAACTGTGAAAAACTCAATCTCAATTAGCGCATATAGTTCACAGTTTATCGTGTGCGTTTTCATGTATTTGATGCTAATAATGGTTCAATTAGCGCATATAGTTCACAGCTTATCGCGTGCGTTTTCATGTATTTGATGCTAATAATGTTCGTACAGTTTATTTTGTTGTTTGTACGAGTATCTGGTGTTGTTACTGTAAAACAACACAAGCGAATTAAGGGCATTTTCTTAAGAACAAATAATAAAGTGAGAGAGGGGAGGGAGGATTGGTTATGTCATTTGGACGTAACTTTGTAGTTAATCTCTACTTCTATAAATTGCTCTTTAACCATGGTGTGATTTCTGTTCATTGGTTCATCCTCAGATGTTGTTGTCAGTCAATGTATATGAGAATGCACTTTAATTATTATTCTCTCACTTTTTCACAGACTGAACTACCAGAATCTTTAACCATTAGTCCCTCAGGAAAATTTATGGGTATAAAAGACAAGCGGAAACTTCAAATTTGGAAAGTTCCTAAAATGGATTCTAATTCTGCTGTGTCTAAAAAGATCACCCTGCATCATACCAAGACCTTTACAGTTCTTGCATTCCACCCGTCAGAGAGAATTGTGGCTGCTGGTGATGTAACTGGAAGAATTTTGATTTGGAGAGGTTTTGGTGCTCATAAATTCCTGAACAGTAATGGATTAGTGAATGCAGGATCGACAGATAAGGAAGATAAGCCTGGGGTAAGGGAAAATGATGATGCTGAATCATGCACCACGTGGCATTGGCACTCTTCTGGAGTGAGGCATTTATCTTTCTCTTCGGATGGAGCCTACCTCTACTCAGGTAAATTATCTTGCCAGAAGTAAATTAAAGGAGTCATTGAACTGGAGGATATGTGTCTTCGAATTCTCTTATGCATGTCAAGCAATATAATTTATTGTTTATACGGCTTCATTTGATATCAGGTGGGATGGAAGGAGTTCTTGTGCTTTGGCACTTAGACACCGGAAACAAGAAAACTTTACCAAGAATTGGGTCTCCACTTGTTTATTTTGTAGATTCTCCTGATTCATCACTCTCCTTGGTAAGGATTAATAACGTTTAGTTGACAAATATAATTAGAAGTCTGTCCTGACAGCTAGTTCTTTATATTGCTTAACTAATTAAAGGTATGCAGTTATCTTGTGCAGATAATCAAATCCATATATTGAAGATGCCTTCTATGGATATAATAAGGTCTATTTCTGGTATCAAGGTTAGTTCCTATGTTTGTTCTCTTTGTATTTTTATTTTTCTGCTCACCATGTCCTAATATCATTCCTAATGTACTGATTTTGGTTATATAACATCATTTTAGAAATAGATGTTAATTGGAAAGTTGAACCATGAACCATCATTAACATTTAAATCTCTCCTAAATATAGGTTTGTAAGCTTGAAATGACTAGTTTTAGTACAATATTTGATTTTGACGAGGTGAAATTTTTAATTCACATTTCCACACCAAACTATTTCGAGTATTAGAATAGTGCATACTCTTGATATGTTTTTGTACTATGAATCAGTTTGTTGCTATATGTCTAGTTGTTTACTCAATTACCTGTTTGTTAGGACATGTCAGTGTGTTAGTTCTGTTTTTTTATTTGCTTGTCATTGGCTGCTCAACCCTCTTTTTTGTACGTGGCTTTTCAGAAATACAATTTACCTTTAAATCTCTTTAGAATTTTCTCTCTATTATCTTTTACTGAAAAAAATTTAAAACTTCTACGCTAGAGCATCTTTACTTTCTAAAAGAAAAATCTGGTAAGAACAATGAAATTCAGTTTGATTCTTTTTGCAGCCCTCTTTGTCTTCTTTATGTGAAGGTCTTTCCAGCCGAGTTGCCTTTGACTGTGCATCTGGTTTAGTGGCTGTACAAACAGAAAACTATCGCATCCAATTCTATAGTTTGTTTGCTGATCGTGGAGTTTATGAGGTAATGCCCTTTTATTATAAAAAAAAGTAGGATACGATACATATAAAGATACGTACTATACATATAAAGATACGTACTATACATATAAAGATACGTACTATACATATAAAGATACGTACTATACGTATTAAAAAATGTAATAAAATTCATGTAACTATAAAGCTACCATTCAAAAATGTAATAAAAATTCATGAAACATAGTAACTATAAAGCTACCATCGTGCAGATACAAATTTTAAATTACATTTCTTAACTGTGGAAATAAAAAATATAATATAGTTATCATTATAAAATATTATCTTCTCTTATACAATAGGAATAAGACTATCATTTTCATTAATTTCTTAAAATATTTCATAAGAACAATTTTTTTCTTTAGTTTACGAAAAATGTTATATAATAGGAATAATACTATCATTTTCATTAATTTCTTACAATATTTCATAAGAACAATTTTTTCTTTGGTTTATGAAAAATAGTATTTATATGTTTCTATATTATAGATACATATATGTTTCTTAAACTTTCATTGAATATGAATATAAATAATTTAAATGTTGACATTTAATTGTTATACACGTTGGTAAATCATCTAAATAATTATTGTGAAATAAATAAAAGTATTGATGCTTCATAGGTTTGGATAGTGAAGTATCGGTGAACTATCTGACACGACAGATACAAATACGTGAAGCAAACTGAAGTATCGGTACTTTATAGTTAGCCACCTAATGTTTGAATTTCCTGTTCTGCAGGTTCAAGTATGTGAAAGAAACCATCAACCAGTTGATGAGGTCACGGTATGTGCTAGTTACATATATTTCTTCTAATTTCATTGATAAATCACAATCCTTATTGTTAGTATTGTCACATCTTGTCTCAACTTATAAAGCATTTGATTGATGATTAATCTGTACAATATATTGTGGTTATAGCTGGTGGTGAGCTTGGTGGAGCTGTCTGTTGATGGCACTATGATGGGTACAGTTGAAGTGAAACTTCCTGAAGATGGTATAGGAGGTCTTGTTTGTTTGAAGTTTTGGGATTTGGATGATAACAAGAGATTTTCAGTGTCCACCCTTATTTATGAACCTCACAGGTTTGTCCACAGATTTTTTTCATTTAGAAAAATTAAAAATCTAAAAGCTTTTTCATGGTTATATAAGTGGGCCCACATAATGTAGGCATAGTGGTAGCTTAATAGAATTGCATGACTTATTCAATTTTTAAAATATTGTGATTGATTTTTTGGAATTATTCTGTAACACTTGTAGAATTGCACTTCTTCCTTTTCAAGCTGAATTTTGAGTGGCTATTGCCTTTAGATTAATATAAAGTGGAGTTGATGCATGTCTACTTATTTATAGGGATGCTCATATTTCGGCTGTTGCTTTCCATCCAACTCGTCACATGGCTGTCAGCTCATCCTATGGTGGAGATTTCAAGGTTATTTTGGATAAATTGTTATGAATGCTTCAGATTGGGTTCTGGTGTTTATTTAGTTTACTTCTACATATTTCAGATATGGGTATGCAACGAAGAAATTCAGCAAAAAGGCCAGATGCTTCAGAATACCGGTTGGATGTGTCATGCTGTTGGGTCATACAAGTATATAATCCTACTATGTTAGAATTAATTAATATTTGCTTCTGTAGGCTATAACTTGAAGGAAAAACCAATATCAAAGTTAGTTATCCTAATTAGCTTTAAATTTGTGATAAAGTGGATAACATTTTACAGTAGTTATCACTTAAATATCAAATGGGTCACAAGTTATGGATATCAGATAAGAACATAGCTATTATCCTTGGTTTATTTTTAAATACAATAGAGATGATTAATAGTGGCATGAAGTTCTCTTAGTTTCCAGAGTTTCCTTGCTGTGATCCTTAATGTGTGCAGCTGATTTATTTCCTTTATTACTTTATTGGTTTTCCCACTTGAAGTATTGCATTTTGTTGTAATTTGGTCCTTTGGCAGCACTTCAAGTGGATTAGTTCTTTGCAAAATTAGGAACATAATTACATTCTTCAGCAGGATGATCACAATATGATTTGGCTGTTGATTGCTTCTCTTTGAAATTAAGTTGATTATACAGCTAACACCTTGTCACGATGTGTATGCATCATGCCTCTGCAGAAATAAAGCCATGAGAGCTGTTGCTTTTTCAGCTGATGGTTCTGTGCTGGCAGTTGCTGCAGACACTGTTATTACATTGTGGGATCCTTATAATAATGTCCTTGTTGCTGTTATCGGGGAAACTCCAATGGTGATGTTCTTGAACCCTGGTCATCCCTATTATTATTTTTCTTAATATTATTATTATGCTTCTTCATACTAAAACACGTAACTATAAATGTGTTCTATGTGAATAAATAAAACATGTTGATGCAATGTGTGAAATGTATACATTGAGTATTTGCTAGCACTTGTGTGTTTGGCTGTGAACTTTTCGTAAGGATTTAAGGCCTGGTATTATTTGGTCTATATCTAGCAGTATGCATCAAAACATCAAGTTCAGGACCAGTAAGAAAAAGAAAAAAAAGGAGGCTTAAATATGTTTCTGTTCATTGTAGTTATGGATAAATTTCATTTTAGTCCTCAAAATTTGTTAGTTTTGGACCTTTTATTGTTAAAAATTAAAATCCCTACAATAATTCAGTGTTGACATGGCATGCAGCCAATTCTGTTATATCATCGTCCACACTATGGTGTCATAACTAGATGCATGCCATGTCATTATAAGTGATGTTAAGAATCATTTTGAAAAATTATTTGTTAGGAATAGGTTATTTTATTAAGTTAACGTTTTAGAATAGGTTATCGTATTCAGTTAACTTATCTTCTCTAAAAGCTGTTTTTTTTTTATTAGCTACTGGCTTCTAGGTGTAGCCTTTTGTTTTCTACACTCTTTGTAATCATGTAGTTTCTCCTATAAATAAATGGATCAGCTAAGAGATAATTAATCTTTTAAGCTTCTTTATCATATTTGTCCGTCTTAAGTTTATTAAACTTATGAAGACCAAAACTGACAATTTTTTTTGAAGCATTAAAATTGAATTAGCCATGTATTTATAGTCTATAATATATTTTATCCAAGAATGGAAAACATGCCAGAGAATATTTTCCGTTTGTTGTATTTTGAGTGTGCATGCCTGTATGATATTTCTTTTGGATTATATGTTTTAGTAAATTGTATTATTACTTTTACTCATTTCCCCCTTATCTCTAAATTGTTTATTTTTTCCCCAGCCTATCTCGAGTCTTGTCTTTGCTGGAAGGTCAGATTACCTTCTGTCTGTAAGTAATGGTTCAAAACCACAGCTGTCTGTTTGGAGTATGTCAAAGTTAGCTGCATCTTGGTCGTACAGACTCCAAATAGAAGGTTTAATGATATTGTTTCTTTTCTCATGATATACTGACTATTGCATGTCTCTAGTATTCAATTTAGAGATTGTATCGTTTGAATTCTGAAGTCTGTCTTTCAATCAGTAGAATGTCTGAACTATTTGGTTGATATATTTTACTTTTGTTCTTCCATATTAGTAGAGACTGATTTATCTTTATAAACTTATGACTACATTATGGGAATGGTGTTGATCTGATGGATTATATGCATATTCGTGCAGCTGTCTCCTCTGCAATAGATTGGTCATATTTTGCTGTCCTTGCTCTGCTTCCTGAAATGAATAATCGTACATTTAAAGGGGATGGGCTTATCTTATTATTCAACGTGACTGATCCTGTTCCTGTGACCTATTGGTCTGTAACTAAGGTATAAATCCTTTACATCTCTGTAAAATTTTGCCTACAGGGAAAAACTTGGGTTGTCAACTACCAGCATATACAATGGTTTTCAAATGCACATTGATAGTACTCTTAGGGATTTTATTTGGCATATCCTATTTAAGGAAAAAATATATGGTGTTTATTCTTAGTGTTACCAAATATCAGTTATTACTGTACAGGATTTAGTGAAACGGGATTTATCCTAGAATAGCATCACAATTTTCATTATTTTAAAACCAGTGTTATAATTAGCAAATAGCTGTACATACCAGGAAAGCAAAAGTCCACGACAAGAAATAGCTATATAATAAAAATAGAAACTAGAAAAAAAATATATAATCATTTCTCAATATAAATTAGAAAGCTCAAAATACAGACTGTCAAACTGGCCAACTTGAAAATGAAACTGAAATAAATGGATGGTGAAAATATTAAATATAATAGAAGAGAAATTGGACTTGTAAAATTTTAGAAACAGAAAACTGAGTGTGGAAAAGGGAAAGAGCTAAATGAATCAATCTAAAAAGGGAAAAGATAAATGAAACAAATGGAACTCACAACAATTAAAAAAGATAAAAAACAGTACTTAAGATAATTACAGACTGATACATCTTTATTGAAGATGACTGTGCTCATTGTAAGGAGTACTGGAGTGTGCCTTCCTTGACAATTGCCAGAGTGGGTTGTGCGCATCTGCATTAAGTTTTGAACCAGCTGTAAGTTTGGGGGTCTAGATTCCTATTACTAAATCCCTAAAATATTGGAATTAACAAAAAAAACAAAGAAGCCTAATTCAATCAATCTCAAACCACTTACACCCATCATCCTCTGTCATATCCAAGTGTTTGATAAAAATAGACAAAACTGCCATCCATTATGTTAGATATGGTGGTCTGAGATTAAAAAATACTGGAGAAGATTGTTGGACACAATCTTGTAGTCTGTGTCATGTAACATGTTAAATGCTGAGCCATATTGAAATGAGTGCAAGTCAGTCTGTGCATTGCTTTTTTGGAGATTTAATTAGAAATTAAATTTCCATTCCACTTTAGCAATATTCAGGTATGCATGATAACCTTCAAACAAAAGAAATAGATAATTCAGATTGTTTAGGAATTGTATTGAGAAATGTCTTCCAAAATTGATTTTTTTAATTGAATTTTTTAACCATTTTAGTGACCGACTGAATTTTTGTTGCTCGGATTGTTCTTTATGTCTGGCTCATCTCATGCAGGCCAAAGGAGGGGGTCTTACTTTTCTCAAAGGAGATCCATCTGAAGCATCAGTTATTGATGGGAAACCATCACAGACACTGCTTGCGTATATAAATGGAGATCGTGAATATGTCATTTTTCATCCATATGGCAAAGAAGCATGTGAGCTTAGTATCACTAGGCAGGATGATCTTACGTTTGAAGAAACAGGTGTGATGACTTCTATTGTGTTTTGTTCAAGTTCATACTGTTCTGCTTCATGTCTAGGGTCGAAGACAAGAAGTCGTAGGTTCAAGTTCTATCCTATTAATGTGTTTTTGTATTAGATGAAAGAGAGGAGCAACTCAAGGCTATACAATTAGGCTTGGATTTGTTTGAAATGATCTTCAACATTCATGTTTTGTTATGTAGCCAAAAGTAACACCTCTTAACACATTAGCAACGTCCCATAAAAAAATAATAATGAATTGAATAGGTTGTACTGTTAAACAAATATCACCTTTTTTTTTGTCTCAGACCTGAATTTTATTTGTTGCTCATTTTTAGCATGGTAGGTTGTAGGTAAAAAAATAATAGATTGCATTTTGTGGCTTGAATTTCAGTACAATCTGGATACACATCAATTTATGGAGAGCTACCCAAGTTTGATTTGAAAAGGAACATGGCTTCGTCAATATCATCCGCTGCTTCCGAGAGGCCTTGGGAGACCATATTTAGTGGATCATCACATTCGTTGCCACCCCTCACCAAATTGTGCTCGGAATTTTTGGAGTCCCTGTTGGAGAAGAGAACAAAGACTATAGAATGACACTACATGTATGAACCCATCAATGGTTTGGTGCCACTCAGCAGAGATCAAGAGATAAAAAGACCGGGCTTGAAGTTAATATATTTACTTGTATGTGCCCTTCAAGATTGGTTCCAAAACTATCTTCTACCGGCTGTAGGTTGGTCCGGCATTAGCAATTTGCCATTTTCACATGATGGGACTATTTGTCAAATCAGCTGATGCAGTAATAGATGGGACAAAAGATTTCAGGTTAAGATGTTCGCTAGATGGTTTGGTATACCCCAGATGACCCCCCTCGAAATACCCGATTTTGCCTTGCTAGTGTGACCTTTTCCGTTTATAATATTCTTTTAATTTTCAGTTCTTGGAGATGGGAATTTTTTTTACCGTAATGAATGATGATAGTTTGCTGTTTAGTGATGTTGTAAGCTTGAAATCATTGTCAATGAGTCTAGGTAGTATAGCGGCGAATGCTGTAGAAGCTATAGCTCTTAATTCCTATGTCTAAATGTTATGAATTGTGATCCTCAATATATAGTGATAACTACCTTTTACGTCTATTCTTAGTTGGTGAGGCATGAACCTATGCACAATATCTCCCTCTCTCTGGTGAGGGCTGCACCCCAAGTTCTCATGAAAATAATTCGATATACTAAACTTTTTTAAATACTGAAGAAGAAATATTAAAAACCCCCATTTAAATATATTGGATTTGCATTTTCCCCTTAATATATGTCTTGAAAACCAGCATTTTCATAAAAATGAATCATTTTTGGGATGTGTATTTCTTAGCTGGACCACGTATGTTCATAAATGAGTGGATGCAACACAAATCGGAATTGAACAATGAAAAGTATAAAAAGGCAGGGGATAGGACCACGTAACGGAAAAAGATTTAATACAGTAAACGACTATCAAACATAATCATGACATTTGCTTAATTCCATAGACAATGTCCCTATGTTTTTCGAAAACATGTCAGAAATTGATAAAACCAATCTGATTCATGTCCTGATCGACGACGAATATGTTTGTATTTATTTATTTTTATTTCAAATATTATAACTGTCTCTCGCAGCTAGCTTACTTGTGCCCAGTTGTTCAAATACAATAGCATGAATTGATTTCTGAAATAACTGATTCATCATTTTGGTAGCTGATGGAGTAATTGAAAAGTAGATAAGAACGAACTATTATGCATTGGTCTACGTGAAAGAAACTCCCTTCACTCAGAGATTTATGTTTATTGTTTGAATTAGAGGTGGACACCACGGTCCACTCGTTTAAGTCCACATTTACAATAACTCGTACTAACAATAATTCGTCACATGTTAAACTTGCCAGCAATAATTATTAACATATTCAAGTATTTAAAAGTTTAAGTTTAAATCCAATCTACATCTAAATAAAAAAAATTAATTTGAGTTGAATTTTTAAATTACATAACTGAATACAAAATATATATTTTTTAATTATTAATATTTGGTCTCATCTATAATATAGTGTCTTTTTTTTTTTCAATTTTCCAATGTTTAAATGTTTGTCCAATCGACTTGTAATAAAATACAAACAAATAGTAAGTAATTAAGAAATTTAAAACATATCCATTTTTTTCCAAGTTATATAGGTAACTCACAAAATATATCGAAATACTCATGTCTAGTTAGAATGGGTTTATCCATCTTTATCTCCAAATTTAAACCCAAATTTTGATTAAGAAATTTTCACTCATTATTCTTGGATAATCTAAATTTTTTAATCTACAAACTCTAACATCACTTCTTCTTTTTTTCATTCATAGAAGTTGAACAATGATATCAGAATCTATCTATATGCTCTATTTAACTAATTTACATCCTTTGAACCACAAGTCTATAAATTTAACTCTGCCAACCATTCTTAGTGTTAGAAAAGTGATTGCTTTGCGTGACTTTACAATGCTAATTTGTCGACATCTCTTCACTAATCGCTTTTTGAAAATCGTTCTTCTGTGTTTCTTCTATTTTCATTTTTAATATCTAGGTAAGGGATCTTTATTTTTAAGGATAAATAATATATTATTAATATATAATAAATAAATATATAAAAAATAGAAGATGATAATATTAAAAATCAAAATTATAAATATATCACAAAATATATTTAATAATCATTAAATTTAAGGAGTAAAAATATATATATATATATATATATATATATATATATATATATATATATATATATATAAAAGTTATAAAATTGTAGAAAAGTCATGAACCCCTTCAACTCCAAAGTAAAATTCGCCGCTGCATATATTGAGTTTGAAGTTCAGCAATAAACTTTGACCTACTTCTTTATCTAACCTACCACCAAGATGATACAATAATATATTGCTTTTAGTATCTATCCTTTTGTTGTTGCATAATTAATTCTTCTTACTCTTGTTTTAAGTTAAACAACCTTCCAAAGATATATATTTTGATGATTTGGAGGCAACGTTCAACTAACACAAAGCCATAAATGCCAGGTTTTGATGAGTTAAGTTAACTTTTAAATAATTATATCTCTGTCCCAAAAGTCAACCATTTATTATCAACTGCTTCTTATTTAGTCATAATTTTTGTATGCATTATATTTTATTTTATGAAATTCTGACGAGTTTTAAAAAAAATAGTTCATAAATATGTTTGTAACTTTTTTTGATATGTTTATAAATAAATCATGTATGACTATTTAATTAAAATTTTTATAACTTATAATTCAGTTATATTTGGGTTAATTTTTTCTCTCAGACTTTGCAGATATCAATTAAATCCAGTTTTCATTAAATAAAAAAAATGACTTTAGACAATAGTTATATAATTAAAATAATTAAGGTAAATTTTGGTTAATACGAAAAATTCAATGAGGTAAACTGTTAAATTGGATTTTCCTAGTAATAAATATGCAACTTATTATTTATATATTAATGAATTTCATTTTCAATTGAAGTAATAAACATTCATTCCATATTAATTCCTTAACAATGAAGTTTTAAGAATCCTAAGCAACCAATTAATTCCTTAATGAATTAATTAAAATTCTTATATTAAGCACAATTTCATGTATTAGTAATCTTAACTTTTATTCCTAGAAGTTAAGGTTACACATTGATTTGAATCAGATCAAAAATAAAAATAATTTTCCAATGCAAATTTATTCCTATACAACGAAGTTAGATTCCTCTTAATCCAAACATTAAAACAAAACCACATCAATGTTAGAGAAATAAATTTATATATATATATATATATATATATATATATATATATATATATAATTACAATAAAGTTAAACCGTTACACTCAATCCAATATAAAGAAACTTAGCAACACATGATTACAAAAATTCTAAATATACAAGAAGGAGAGCTCCAATCTATCCAGCTTCTATTATCCGACTCTAGCACCTGAAAGTCCGCTCTATTTCTCTTCTCTTCTACTTTTCACTCTCTTCATTTCTACTGTTTATATCCAATGAATCTCGTAATCATTTAATTCATCCGCTCAACACTTCTCAATTCATTCAACGAATTCCTATTCATTGATCAATTTTACCCATCGAGAAGGATTTGTTGTCTGACGCAAATTCACTCAACAGATTGAGACCATTTTTTGTTGCCTCATATATTCGCTCAGCGAATAAGATTCCCTTGAACGTTTTACACCTAGTATTACAATCTTCTTGTTTCTCACCTGCATTTTACACATATTTGCATTAGTTTAGTTTAGTAATTTACTCTTCAACACTCAATAATATGACAATTAGATGTTGCTTATTAATTACATTATAATTACATGATATATGTGTAATATCTAAGCATAAAAACATAAATATTTCACAATTATCAATTGTTTTTTTATTGAGCGTTAATGGGCATATATAATATGTAAGTTTTAATTTCAGGAAAAAAATAAATAAATGTTGAAGTTAACAAAATGCAAGCATAGAGCTTTTTTAGATGATAAATAAACCTTTTGCCCCATATTAGTTTTCTTTTAAGATAATGCATGCTTTTTAAAATATTAATTTGATAAATCATTATTACTATTATTATCATCATTATGATAAAACAAATTTTCTTGATAAAAATATTGACTTAAATATGTTTTTAGTTTCAAATTGAACGAGTTTTGATTTTGATTTTTATATAAAAAAAATCTTTGTTTTTCATTGTTTTCATTTTTTTTAATGAATAAATTTTTTTTATAAAATATATTTCTGTGATTTTCATGTCTCCAAAATTTGTAATCATCATTCTTTAGTTCTAACATTTAATTTATATTTTAAATAATTTTGCATGGTATTAAATGTTAACATTAAATTATAGATAGTAGTAAACCTAATTTAAAATTATGATTTTTTTTTAGTTCATAAGTAGGTAACGAGTATAACAAAATACTGAACATAAATATAAAAAAAAAAACTAAAAACTAAAAATTATAACTAAAAATTTATTCATAAAAAGTAAAAACAATTAAACCGAAAAATTCTTATTAAAGACATTCTTTTGTATTCTTTTTGTCCCATGAATATGGGAGTAATGTTATATTATATTATTATTAAATCTTTCTTAAGTTTCCATTGAGAAGATATTAAATAAGAAATAAATGCATTTAATTAATATCTCACGAACATAACTTTTTTAATATCACATATTTATATATTTATTAAATACAAGAATTAAAAAAATGATACCGGGAGATTTAAAATTATTTTTTCAAAAACAATGCACATATGTTATAATAATAATAATAATAATAATAATAATAATAATAATAATAATAATAATAATATTTAAGACACAATGTCTTTATTTATCTAAAAAACACTTTCAAAATTTATCAAAGTTTTAGTTTTGACCCTTTTAAATCCCCAAACCCTCCTTCAACCTTACGTTAACGATTAGAAACAAAGAAACCCTTTCTTTCTCCTTTGAAAATTCCTTACCTCATCTAACATCAAACATATATCATATTCTGCTGTCTATGGATTTGGTTCTGATTACATTCATGCAAATCAGTTCATGTGAATGCCCAATTGATATTCATGTTTCTATAATAATTAATAACATCATATCATATGCATCCACAAGTTCATGACAGCTCTGCATATGGCAACTTGCATGACAGCCAGTGAATCTCTGATTCTCAAAAACAAATTTGTTCATCATGAAAAACAAAGCTAGTTGGAGTTTAAAACTAGAGTTTATTCTATCAATATTCTTCACTACTAAGTAACAAACAAAATTATAAAAGAGATACAAAAGAAATAATGTAGTTAGTAATGATCAAATTGAGATGAAATTGTGAAAAGCAAGAAATGTACATGGAATAGCTAAATAGGAAATTTTGGGAAACAGAGATTACTTGGTTCATTTTAATTATTAATTAGAGAAGTGTCTCTTTTCCAATCATGCAATTTGCCCTAGGTGAGTGGATATTTGGCCTAATGTTCATTTCCCTCATAATTAATATTAGGCATGGATTTTGAACTTTGTATGTAGATTTCAAATGGCCTTGTCATATGGTACCTTCTTTTTTCATGTAAAGACACATTGGCATGAAAAATATAAGCCATCATTTTATATGCACAATCTATTTCAAAGTCTCTATCTAAACCACTTAAACCTCACATAATTGATAGTCCAATCACATCATGTAGAAAAATTGCAATGAGTGGACATTTTGGACCCAGTTATCTTGCCTTGTTTCACAAAGCTAGAATCTGATTGAAATTGATTAGTGCATGAGAACAACCTTGGTGTGTGTCATTTTCCTCTGGAGTTGCCGACATAATGGGGGTTCAACTTGAATAAATATTTCACATCCACAAAAAAAGAAAAATGTTACAAGAAATTTCATTAGAAAGGAAAGAGTGACATAGCCACATGAACTCCTCTCTATGAAATTTGTGTATATACAAGCAATTGAAAGAGGCATGTAACTCCTACGTAGTACTTCCAATGGAGTCAAGTAATGACATTGAAAAGGAGCTATCATATTCATATTCCAGATCCTCAAAACCCCAGAACTCCTCCTCTTCCTCTTCTTCTTCCTCTGGCATTTTCCACTTCTCTGTATCTGTTTCTCCCTCTTCCATTATCTCTAATACCTGCAATTCATACATAAATCTTGTTAAAAGAACTTCTAGTGTAAATTACCATGTTACATTATCTATGCTAAGAGTTTTCTGAACACTGACAATTGTATATATGCATTCTGTCATCAATTATTGCTTTTTGAGTGATTCACAATAAGAACAAGAGGCCCACAATTCCAATGATTTGAATGTATTTCATCTGTGTGTTGGATAAATGTTCAAATCACCTAATAGAACTACGCATTTAAGTTGTCTTTTAACTTGTTCTATTCGTGTTACACATTTATATCATATGAATTGGCATATATTCTATGAGCTATCTTGTTAGCGTAAAGGATAAAATTAGGTAAATGAGAACATCGAGGGATAAATCAATTTGCCTGGGAAAAAAGGGTCACCATTGGAATTCAGAAAATTGTGATGAATCTATTGGAGAATGATGATAAAAAAATGGTATTATTATGTTTAAGTTAATTGATTGTTTGAACTTTTGAAGCCAGAAAACTGATCTTAATATGCATAGTTTATTGGTAATTTGGAAACAGACTAATAAAAAAGGCTATGATTGGATTGGTGTACACGCCACACATGCTAATAATAGATAATATCACAAATCCACAAATCTTCCCTGAGCAAAAGGAAATTGTGTGGTTGAGAAAATTAAACAACAATAATTGCTTTTCAAATAATAATAATAATAATAATAATAATAATAATAATAATAATTAATGAACCCGGAAAGCATTATTTTGTGTGTGTACTTGTATTGTATTTTTTTGGTGTACTTCAATTGCTTGAAAGCATTGCTAGTACTAAGGAAAATATCACGTCTAATAAAACTTGGCTTAGCAAATGATAAAAAAATTACTAAGTGGTGGTTATACCAGTCATTTTATTGTTCCTAATTGATCTGAGGATTAAGTGCGTGATTAGTTTCATTTGATGGAAAGAACATGAAGATTCCTATTTGCAAAAAAATTGAATATGAAAAGCATTTTAAAAATGTTTATTGTATTATAAAAAATAGATTATTTTAGTTGAAAATGCCACATTTACAAATGGTACATTAAAATTATAGTATACAGAGCTCTAATATAGTTAACGAAATACTTTACAAGTCCATTGAGCATTTTTTATATAAAAATATTTCGTAATACATAATCACTCTAACCTTTAAGGGAAATGACAGAAACAACCTTTTTTTTTAATAAGAAAAGGCCCTTTTAAATATTATTATTTAAACTTTATTATAAACTAAAAAAAATATGTATTCTCTTAGCTTTTTATTACATAAACTCTATTTGTGATGTGGTAGTTTCTACTAAAATTTAATTAATAATAGAGTCCATGTCAGCTTATTTTAGAGGGTAATATTAACACTGCTTAATTTTTAACATAATTTTGATTAGCTTTTTTTATTAGTAAGTCCTTAATGTATGTATTGTTTTAAAAGAATGGAAGGAAACAAGTGAATACAAATAGAAGAAACAAGTGCAAGATAAGGAACCTCAGTCATGGTAGGTCGCCAAGTTGAAGAAGCCCGAATGCTAAGAGATGCAGCAAAGGCAAATCTTTTTAACTGTGTCACATCATAAGCCCCTTCAAGCCTTGGATCTACCAACTCTTCAATCTCACCCTTGTTCAAAATTGGTTTGGCCTAATTGTTCAAAATACATGGTTAACTAGAGCACCAATAATAGCTTAATTAATGACTTAACCAATGTTAAAAGTCACCATTAGACTAGAACAAACCAAAAGGCAAGGCATTTCCAATGGAACACGCCAAGTTCACAATGAGAGAACAAAGTCACAAAGGAAAAAGGAGGGATCAAAGTCACAAGGTTACTTACCCAGCTGTGTAAGCTTTGGTGTGATCCATCCACTGGTTTTCTGCCAGAGATTACTTCTAGCAAGAACACACCAAAGGCAAACACATCTGTCTTCTCATCCACAATTCCATGCAAGTAGTACTCTGGGGCCAAATGTCTACAAAACATTGTAAAAGTATCCATTTTCAAACCATTCAAATATTTTTAAATTATACTATCCATGTAATCATTGAAGGGTCCATGAAAAGATGAGTACCCAAATGTCCCTTCTATTGGGGCAATGGAATGATGAGTCCATTGAGATGGAAGCCATTTTGCTAGTCCAAAATCAGATATCTGCCATTATCATACAGCATAATGAATACTTTGGGTAAAAATAAACCCATACAAAAAAACACAGTTTGAAATATTGATCCAACTAAAATTGGAAAAGTGACTTCAGTACAGATTGAAAAAGCACCTGTGGCTCAAAATCCTTTGTCAACAAAATGTTTGACGCCTTAATGTCTCGGTGGATTATCCTTCTCTTGCAACCCTTATGCAAGTAGTGTAGGCCTCGCGCAGTTCCAATAGCTATCTTATGCCTCGTTTTCCAATCTAAAGGGGGCAATTTTTCATCTACAAAGAAATCCACACACTATTTTTATTTCTGTAAACCCAGAATACATACTATTTTTTACTGAAGTTGGTTTAATTATTACCATGAAGAAGAGATGCAACAGAACCTCTGGAAGATAGTTCAAAAACAAGGTAAAGGCCATTGTCAATACAGCACCCCAGAAGAGGCAACACATTGGAATGGTTCACATGACCAATCGTACCAATCTCTGTCAAAAACTCTTTCTCCTTTCTCTCATCCCTCGAAGTTCTTGTGAGTCTCTTCACAGCAATTTCCTTGCCACCATTCATTATTCCCTTGTAAACCTCAGCATACCCTCCTCTTCCCACCAAATTTTCTGCCACAAGAAGCAAAAAAAAATTGTTTAATAGAAAGAAAAAACGAACATCCTTAAATTTTCAAACCAAGCCAAATTACCTGAGCTGAAGCCATTCGTGGCATCAAACAAGTCTTCATAAGAGAAGCACTTCCAAGAGGGTCTTCCAGAAGCTTCTTCTTTATACGGAACAGTCTCATGGTTTTCTACACCATTAGGACTCACAACTTGTTCCCTTGAACCACGTCTTCCAAATGAGAAGAGCCTCTTGAAGCTGTTGCTCCGAATATACCTCATTGCAATGAACAATCCAACAGGGTACTCTGTTTCATGCAGAGCAGAGCAATTAAAAACAGAGAACAAGTAAAGTAAGGCCTCGTTTGGGTCTCACAAACATAAAGACACGACCACGAGCGCGCTCCCGAGGTTTTGTTTTCTTAGTTGAATGTTCTGGCTTGAAGAAGTGCCATGTATTCGGGAGGGACCATTAGAAAAGCTAAAATGATTTGTCTTGAATACTATCCATCCTATGCTATGATAGCTTTTCAAGATACAAATGGCAAGAAAACTTGACCTGTGGTGAGAAAGTTATGAAGAAACAAAAAGATGGATCGATTAAACTCGGGTTGCAATTTTGGTGCGTATAGGATAGGGTCACCCTATTATCTCTCTATTTAATTTGCTTTCAATATTGTTAATTCACCTAATTAATTGCCACTAGTAGTGACCCATGCTTCTCACAATTGTAATAGTGACCTAAGTTTTCCGATATCTTTCTCATTCTTAACCCCATCTAGAAGTTAGACATGCGTGTTCCATGACTTCTTCATTTGGTGATGTAATGAAATTTTTTACTAATATCTAAGTTTCCAAACAGAATAGAATTGAATTTCTTAAATAATTTCTCAAATTCAAGTTAAAAATTATTTATTTTCTTATAAATAATGTGCAGTTGAAATAAATTGATGTTTATAGTTGAAAAAGGAAAATTGGAGGGAACCATCACCCCATGTGAGTTCATGAGTATGCTTCCATCGGTGCTACAGTGGATAGGCAAATCCAACTAAGGTAATAGTTCAGGTAAACTACTTTGCATTTATGATGGAAAACGAGTTGGGATGAAAAAGTAGCTTTTATTATTGTCAAATTATTTTCAGACCAAGTTTATGTTAAAAGCCATATATTTATTGTATCAACGCTCCATATCTACATTCTTTATGTTAGAACATAGACTCAGATTAGTCCAAACAGTTAAAATAAACTATCATCAAAAACGTTAGATTCATTTTATTTTTTTTGTTATAATTTGAAAAGGAGCTTTTAGATCATGATTGTTTGGATTTGGATGTTTTTAGCTCTTTTCGAAGCTGGAAAAATGAAGTTGATAATGTAACGGTTCCATGTGCCAGGTCCATAATTAGGTGGGACTTAAGAGCATGTGACAAATTATTAATATCCAAAAACCAAACTAATGCTACTTGAAGAAGCTGTACCTTCTGTTTCTTTTAAATGAAGAACCCGTACCCTTCTCTGTATATATTAAACCATATTCATAAAGAAGAAGATCGAGTTCATTGAGTGTATTGTGTGTATTTAAACAGTGGAGGAATAAACACCTAACCCCTTTATGTGTGAAGCAGTTTAAATCACAACTCCATTTTTTCTTAACACTGTTGTGTTAAAGAATAATCAAGTTAATCTCGCTATCATAATCATTGTTCTTACAGGAAATAGAACGTTTTCAATCCAACTATTAAATCATATAGTATACGGGTAATTACAACCACCAAACTAAAATATTCTACACAGTCATCATTCGCTAATAAAAGCACTGCATAAAGTACGTTCTAGCCAATGCATGTGCTCGTTTCAAGTAACAGGACATGTGTCATTTGTTTATCATTCATTAACTATGAGAGAAAGGTCTAGCATAATAAAAAACAATCAAACCAAAGTTTATTTCAGCTAATCTATATATACCTCTCTCTATGATGATTTCTTATGCATACAAGAGAGGTAATAACACTACCAAATTATTTGAACTTCCCGTGATTTTAATTTCATATTATTATAAGTAAAATGGATGCATTTGATTTTTTTATTTTTTTATGTGGGTGATTGATGATGGTTTAGTGGTTTTGACACATGATATATATATTAACACAACTTTTTTTTTCATCAATAATTATGCCCGGGAGATCTAAAGATTTGTCGGTACGTAGTTATGTGGAGGCTATAGAGACAAGTGAAGGCACTTGAAGAAGACGACATTATTAACATCTAAAGGCCTAAAGTTTCCACGACAAATATCAATATTGGTCACGAACATTGATATAAATCCATGCTAGTTGCATGTCGTGTAACTTTGGTCAATCTTGCGTCAACAATTATTGATTGATGTGCTTATAATGTTATTTCCCTCCCTCCTTTTCGAAAAATGATCGCAGATTATGAAAGGTTACGTTGTGTACATCGTTTCCTTAAAGTTGAAGTTGATCGTCGACATAAATTGTAATAGCGAAGTTGATCGTTTTTTTAAGCGATGCGAAAAGAAGAAGAAAAACACGTTATTCTCCATTTTCTCTCATCACGATTTCAGTACTTCATAAACCTTTTTTTTTTCTCTCCTCCCTCGCTTTTTGATGCATTTTTATTTGAACAAGCAAGCACAAAGAGTGAGAAATTGGCATCTTAAACTACATATTCAATTTGAAATGAATACAGTCACGAGCTTTAACATATCTACTATCCGAAATAAATTTGGTTTTTCTTAGTATAGTGTAAATATATATGTGCATGACAGGACCACTCCGGTGAATAAATGGTGATATTAGGGTTTCCTTTTACCATAATGTTGGAAGTTGGAAGAGACAAAGTCCTTTTCTGGCCAACTACTTATGTGTAAACATGAGCGTGTGGGTCACCTTTAGCCATTAAAGTTCCTCAGCTAGAAGCACATGAACAATCTCCAATGAAATTGTAACAGAAAATACAAGGCATGGTGCTGTATGATATGCTCTTTTCTATTCACGAGCTTCCCTCGCTATGTGCCTTGTGCATTGGTTTATTTAATCCCAAAGAAACAAAAAATTGAGAGACCCGAAAGTTGGAAAATAACAAATCGACCACACTCTTTAAAGAAGATACTTTAATTTTGAACAATAAGAACAAAGTAGGAGGAAATCAATGCACATTATATTATGCAATTGGGATGTAAAAATGTGAATTTTGTCTTTCATTTGTTTGTTTCCATTTATACGATAGCCTTTGGTGCGTGGTCAAAAATATGATTGGCTAAAGACAAGGAGTGAGATAAAGTAATGAAATTTGAATAAAATAATTGCATTGCGTTGGATGAATAAATATGGTTTACCAGCTTTACACTTTAGTGTTGTACCCAAGATTCGGGTTTCTTGTGTTCATCAATGTAACCAACAAATATCAGAAACTGACTTACGCGTGCAAGAAATGCTTGTGGCCACCATTTAATCAATTGGATGTACAATTCTGCATGCCCTGTTAACTGTGTACACTCTTTTCAAACAAAGAGTCTTGCAATTGTTTGTTTGCATGATGCTGAATTATTCAACCTGAAATCCAACACAGAGTTAAACTATATGAAAATGATGATTCTAAAAAAATATGAAACTTTTAGAGTATTATTTTACAAGTCTTTTTTCCGTGTTTGTTTGTATTGTATCTGATCTCATCCATCCCTGCCAACCAGTTTTGTTTTTATTTTCCACTTTTGCTTTGTTGGTCAAAGTGACAGGCCGAAGAGTATCTAAATTCGTGACACAATATAATTGTCATTGCTCAACTGAATTATTGGATTGAAGAGTTGAAGGCTCGAACCGACACCAAACCGTTAAGTTTTCAGCCTAACTCATCTTTGAAAATGGGCTTTACAAAACCACCCATTCTTCTCGCTTTACTATAAAGACAAACTACCCTTCACTGTAACCAAAAAGAATTGCATTACATTACTTTTGATTAACTTATTTTATTTTTTTATATCAATAGTAATATCTTATTTTAGTCACTAAAATATAAAAACATTTTTATAAAATAAAATCATTTCACAAAGGAATTAAGTTATAACTAAGATAAGTAATATTAAATGTATAAATTTGTTTATATATTTTTATGATATTGTTTAATTTATTTACTATATATATTGGCATTTTTTTCGTCGAATTTGAAAAGAAAAAAAGAGTATAAACAGTTGAATTATTTAAACAGTTCTGACTAAAAAAACTCAAGACAGCTGAATGAAAGTCGACATTAAGCTATCAAATGTTAATTTCAAAAATGAAATTAAAGCTGCCTAAAACCCTAGACTCAATAATACAAATATTTAAGAATATGAATTGATATAAATTAAAATGAATAAATAAAATTTAAAATTGAAAAAAAAATCTAAAACTTTCAAATTCTCTAATTTGAATTTTAAATATATTTTAAGAATTAAATCAAAGTATTTTATATATTTAATTTTAGCTTTTTATGAGTATTTTATTTATTCTCTTATTAATACTTGTATTTCACACGCTATTTTTATAATTAATCATCTAATTTATCATTGAATATATCATTATTTTATTTTTCTTTGTATATATGGTAGAAGTGTTTATCGTCATTCTATCTTTATCTTTGTAAATGATAAAAGTGTTTTTCATCATTTTATCTTTATCTTTATATTTATATATGTTAGAAATGTTTATCACTCGTTCTCATTATAATTGTTCCTCAAATTTATCATTAATTATATCATCGTTTTATCTTTTATATTTTTATATGGTATAAGTGTTAGACTATCAACTCACTTTATCCATTTGCCTATCTAGTTTATAAATTATATCTTGATTCATCTCAACTCAATCTACAACTAATTTTTTATCGTATTCAAAATTAATTATAAAAAGTTTAAATATAATTAACTCGGTTAAATATATTTATTTTTTATTAACTTGATTAATATCATTTCAGTAAAAGAATATGTATTTATAATAAATTTCAATTGTATTAAAATATTAATTATTATGTCTAATGTACATTTTCAAATAATAAAAATCATATTTTGAAGAAAATATAACTTCCCAGAACTTTAAATAATGTATTAATTTTAAATTTAAATATATATTTTTTAATTTAACCTGCAATATTATTATAATTTGAATTCAATTTATAACATATAGCAACGTAGAATAAAATTGATTTAAATAGTAAAGAAAGCGAGAGTCGTGAATAGTCAAATATATGGTATAAAAATATAACTTATAGATTTAAATTATGAATAAAATTATTTGGGAGGATAATTTTATAAATATTTGTTTATATAAATATAATTAATATGGTATATTTGATAATAATATTATCTATACTTATAACTCAATTTAAATCAATTTTCAAAATTATATATCAAATTCAACACAGTGGAGTTATTATTTTAAAAAAAATAATTGTTTACTGCATATTTTGAATAACTTTTGTATTTGGAATTATAACTTATACAGATTAAAAACTATTCACCATAGTTTAGTTTCCATATTAATAAAATCTAAATCTAAAAAAAAAAATCAAATTTTGCTCTATAATCTTATTTATTTTATCTTTCCTTTCAAAGTCATAATTTTTTGTATTCTTTTTAGTGTTTTGCGTGTTCTATACATTTGTGAAAGAGACGAAAACTCGGGAGGAAATAATGGAAGGATCCAAATCCAGTTTTTTCATATTTGAGTTACATATAAGATATTTTTTTAATAGATTCAAATTAATTAGTGTTGTGGTAATTTTATATTTGATTTGAGAATCTCATAAGTACGAATACTATATAATTATAGGACTTAAAGATTTGATTAACTAGAAAAATTATAATCACAGTATTAAGAAGATAATTTCAAAGGAGTCTCTGTGGTGTGCTGAGTTATCTATATTCTACGTTACTTCATTTTTAATTTGCAGCTGTATCTTTTACGTTGTCAGAAAAAAAAAATAATGAAGATGAAAAGGTCAAAACTAATTTATTTGTAGGTGGTTTCTCGAAGGCTATTTTTTTATTCGTTGGGTTGATTTACTTACATTTTTTAGCCATCAGTGTTAACAACAATATTCTATAAATAATTGAAAATTTAATTCAAAACCAATTTGGTCATATTCTCGTATAATAATAATAATATGTATTTTGAATGACCTAAAATCGTGTTAAAAGAAAATGAAGTTGCAACCACTTCTATTAATCAATTTGTTAATAATTTTTGAATTCAAATTAATTAGATATGTATTTTATTTTATATTTGAAGTTTCGAATATATTTATAAGTAATTTCAGTTTAGATATGACTTGACTCTACATAAAATTAAACCCCCAATAATTTGCATGACTATAACGTCATCGTCATTTTAGTTCACGTCATGGTATTTAATTTTTATTTTAGGTTCCAATGGTGAAATCATGTGTGATGTAGGTATGCAAGCAATTTCACACTGATATAAACAATCAAAAGGTTTAATTATTTATTTCACCTAGGTATTAATTTTTCATTTTATATTTAAAAGTTTTATGTTCTAGTTTTATTCAAGTAAAATCTCTATGTTTTAATTCGTGTGGTTAGATTTCAAGGAATTGTATGACCTATAAAAAAGTAAGTAATTGCACTAGTTTTAAGTATCATCATAAAATTAATATTATCACAAAATGCATTAAATGGTCACAAAAACGTAAACTTTTTTATTTTCTAATAGTTTCATAGTGGAAAAACACTCGTTTAATTTTTTACCACCAATTTGATTTTTGTAATAGTTCTTAAAAACCTTTTTAACTAATATAATTATTTCATAGTTAACTACAAAAACTAAAACATATGATTGTATACAAACCACATATTACTAAATATGAAAACTAAAAGATAAATTGCACGTAACATTTGATATTTACATTTGATATTTTTCAGACACATTTTTCAATATTTTAATAAATAAAACTTATATTTCATCTAGTTTTAACATAGAGGCTTATATTTTAAAAAAATGATACTTTAGTTTTGAAATATATAATATTTTTTTATGTTTTTAATAAAATAATATTAAATTTGTATTCATTTGAAAATAACATATTCACTATATAAAATTTAAATGAGAGAAATATACAATAAAATAGAATTTTAAAACACACAAAATTTACAAATATTTTAATGATTTATAAAAAAAATCATCAAAGTCCAAGAAATTCATTTTATAATATATATTCTAAATTTTATTATTTTGATTTAAATTTAGTAAAATTAATATCTTAAAATAAAATAAAAAATTATCAAATGGGATAAAAACGAGAGTTCCGATCATCAGTTTTGATCTGTCTTATTTAATCCGTCAACTTGACCTATCATATATAAAATAGGATGAACTAATTAAAAAAAATATTTATAAATAAAAATAAAATAAAAATAAAAAATTAAAATAAAAAATTATAATTTAAAAATATTTTATAATATTATAATTTTAATTATAAATATTAATAAATTAATTTTTAATTATAATTAAGTTCTTAACCCATAAATTTTTAATTTATCTAATAAAAATATTAATAAATAAATATTTAAATTTTGTATCTTAATAAAAATAAAAATATTATATATATATATATATATATATATATATATATATATAAAGTTGGTTAGCCTATTATTTGATAAAACGAACTAAAAATTATAACTCATTCTGGTTACTGTGAATCCCATCTTTAAATGATCATAAGTGGATAGGTTTTATAATATAATAATAATATTACTAATAAAAATGTAATAAATAAAAATAATCTTTCATAAATAATGATACAATTATTTGCAAGTAACCTATGTAAAAACATCATATCATATACTAACTTTCTTTATTGACAGCTTATTCTCCAATTATTTGTAAATTTTATTTTTCTCCAGTGGCATGTTTAATTATCTGAAAATATGATACTAGGTAACACAGTTAGTTGTTCTATGATTATTTTTTTAAAACTATGGGCTAACACGCGTAACGAAGACGGATAAAACAGGATCTTCTACTCTTCAATAAATTATATATGTTAACTTTCTATCCATCGATATAAAAATAAAACAAAATTTATTATTTACTTGATGGTTATTTTCTTTTTCTTATTTTTTGTCATTATTGTTATTATTTTATCACTTTTATCATTATTTTTGTTAATAAAGAGGCAATGTGATTGCAAACATTATAATTTGTATTATATAACGAATTACCTCTTAATCCTTTTTCTTTTCTTTTAAGTGTTAGACGCAACACAAAAACAAATAAAACTTAAATATGTCTTTAAGTTTATGTGAAATGAACGCATTTTAATTTAAGTTTTTGTAAAAAGAAAAATTATTTATAATCTCTTTAAAATTAAGAATTATTGTTCTTTGTGTTGAACGAAAAAGTTATTAACAATTTCATGCAGTATATTGGTGATTTAAAAAATTTAAACGATGAACAGACAAAGATTTTTTTATACAAGGATTAAAAAAAATTATATTTTGTAAGGACTAACAAATAATTACGAGTTAATAATATATTTAAGCAATTATGACTTATAAAATTGAAAGGTTGTATTTAGTTATGTTTTTTATCACCATAATTTAATTTATTAAAATTTGACATTATGGATTAAAGACAATTGGTGGAGAAAATATTTATGATAATTGTATACTCATAATAGTTTATTTGAAGTATATAAATAAGGGATCTCGTTCTTGCAATTTATCAAAGAGTAATACAATATACTAGGTATTATATTTGGTCTTTTGTCTTTAAACTTGACAAATCTTGAGTTTTAAAGAGTTGAGAGAACGTGATTAAAGATGAATAATTGGAATAAAAAAAATCACGTTGAAGAAGTTACGATTCAGATATTGTTCATTGCAGTCCCATCTAAAAAAGTTTCAGATAACTCATGGAAAACATTTTAGTATAAATTATTTTAATTTTCAATTAATGACAATAAACTATTTTTATGTTAATAAAGACTTTTGTCGAGTAGTCTCTATAATATAAAATTTTTCTTAAAATTATGTGTTACTAAACCTGACAAAAATATTGATTTGAATATGTTTCCAGTCTCTATGAAAAACTAAAGACTTTTAGTTCAAAATTTGTTTTAATTTTTAAAAATTGAAAATAATTGTTTTGATTTATAGTATTATATTGTATTATATGCCGCTCGTTGAATAAAAAGTCAATACAATTGACAGTTTTATGTTCATTAAGATTTGTGATATAATTACATTTGTCATTTACAAAAATTAAGATCTATAAAATAAATATTATTGATCTATCACAAAATAAATGAATAGTATAAAAAATAATATAGAAATTAAAATAAAGATTTACTCGTTTTATATAAACTAAAAATATATTTAAATATAAAACATTATTAAATTAAACACCACATCATCACTTAATACCGACAATAAAAGAACTGTATTAAAATCATCAACAAATCAAAACATAAAGTATTATGACTGATCAAATTTCAACTAATTTACTCAAACAAAAAATTATAAAAAAATTTATACACCAAAATTGAAAATTATTAAACTTACGATTTGAAAAAACCTATTTTATCTTAAAATAATTAATTATTTTGTAACATAAATTATTTACGTAATTTTAATTATTTATGTCAAAACATCCACAGAAATAGTTATTGATCCACTTAATTAGATTGATGGTTAAAACCCACAATCCAAAAACATAAATCTAATGTAAGAAGACTAATTAATGAGTTTTCTTTTTATATTTTACTTTGTTAAGAGAAATCCTCAAAAAATATTATATGAATTGTTAAATGGATAGCAATTTTTTTTTTCTAAAAGAAACACAATTGTTGCTGTTTACGTCAAAAGCATGTTGCTTCTGGCCATGTTTCAGCGGGCCGAACCCACTGCTAAAGCATCTTTACAACAAAATTGAAGAAAAAAAGTGAAATCGAAAGGAATTTGAAAATAAAAATAAAAATTGGTAATATAATTTCGAATACTCTTTTTACCAAACTTAAGGAAGGGTAGTGTACTAATTTTCAATGTTTTGACCAATGACCATTGACGTTTTAACCTAATAATAATCAGTTGTTTTTAAAATAAGAATAATGACCGTTAATTGTTTGGATAAATTTTGATTTGTAATTAACATTTGCATTTTTTTTAATTTTGTAACTAAATTTTATTTTATATTAAAAAAACTAATAATTATCTTATCGACTGTAAAAACAAAACATTTAGTTATAGTTTTTAGCTAGTAATCAAAGATTCAAAATATATTAATTAAAGAATTAAAATTTTAGAAAAAATACAGTGTTTTATTATTACATTCTATTATATTTATTAATAAAAAACCTTTTTTTTAATTAAAAATAATTCGTAATCTCATAGACAAGTAGTAATCCGTTTACAACAATTAGCAAGAGCATCCCTTGTTAGCTGGAGAGGTAGCACGGGGTTGTTTGTTATAGGGTTTTGCCAGAGCCAACCATGAACCTCAACCCCATCCCTGCAACATGACCGATCGTGAGCGTGAGCGTGAGCGGGATCGAACTCGCGACAGAGAAAGAAAACGAAGACGGGACAAGGACGACCGTGACCGTGACCGCGACCGCGACCGTGAACGAGAGAAGGACGACCGTGACCGTGATCGTGACCGAGAGAAGGACGACCGTGAACGAGACCGTGACAGAGGGCGTAGCAAGAGATCTCGTTCGCGTTCGCCTGACCGAGGGCGCTCCCGCCACGCGCGCTCGTCTTCACCCAGCGAGCGCTCCCACCGGCGGCGCCACCATCGGACGCCATCCCCCGAACAGTCTCGGAAGCGCCACCGTAGAGAATCAGCGGAGGAGGAGCACAAGGAGACGAAGAAAGCGGTGTCGGACTTCGTGGACGGTATCGCTAAGGAGCAGCAGCAGAAGCAGAAGGATAACGGAGGAGAAGCTGAGGGGAACGAGGACGAGTTGGAGATGATGAAGATGCTAGGGATTCCCGTCGGATTTGATTCCACCAAGGGGAAACCAGTTCCCGGTGCTGACGTCAGCGGCGTCAGAGCCGTCACCAAGCGACAGCCGCGCCAGTACATGAACCGTCGCGGCGGTTTCAATCGCCCATTGCCTGCTGAGAAGAATCGCTAGGGTTTTTTATTTTTTCCAGGTCTGTTCAATTATCTTTCCTTTAGGCAAAGATAACCTATATTAGGCTTTTGTTGGAATTTGGTTGCGATTAGATTCGGATTTAGCTTACTTCAGCATATGATTGAAATTTGAATTGTTTCCGTGTTCCAGACGGGTGATGATTAGTAGTAAATTAGCAACTGTGTGTGTGGATTTCTCATAGTTATTATTCATGTTTCTTGTTGGAGTGTGTCATTCTTTTTGTGTAATACATTCTGCAGTTTACCGCTCATGCTTAGTCTGGGGTTAGCTCAATTTTGCTGTGGTTATGATGCTAGCCTGGGTCGTCAAAATCGTGTTATCTTTAACATTGGATTCTGCAGAGTTTTATCTGTGACCTGTCCCAAGAGAGAACTCCTAACACTCCCCTGTTTTCTCCTCTTTCACACTACTCCCGACTATGGTAATTATTACACCAAAAATATAGTTTAATATCTGTGATTGTCTACTCACATTTTTTCCTTGGCTAACAAACCCACATCAATTAGTAAAACTCTTTTCCCTTAAACCCTATTACTATCCAATCAAGCTTACCCTCGGTATGTAAATTACTCTCACCTTGCCTATATTGTACTCTTTTACACAAACTCGCCATCCTGCTTTCCCCCTCTGATATTTTTAAATATATTTTTTCAAATTTCGCAAATCATTTTTAGAGTAGGTTAATATAATTTTTCAAAATAAAGGAAACATTGATGTAATCAGAGAGGAGTGTGAGAGGTGAGAGTAGTAAGATGATATACTCTTATTATACTCTTGTAATTTGGATCTCTCTGCCAATATGATGCGGATTTTTTATGATTGTTTAAAGAAAAGTATTTGGACTAATTACATATCCCTAGTACCGTGTTTAATTCAGAGCTTGTCTTTTGATACCTTTTAGTGTGTATGGTTTCGGATCTGCAATCTGAATCTCCTAATCCAGGTTGATGCTCTGAGGAATAGCTTTCATGTATTTTCCCAAATGGATGCAAAATTTGCACTTCCCAACACAATGTCAAGTTCATGTCAAACTCACGTGGACTTAGTTAGTTGCTATAAGTTTGGCTGGTTGGTGGTCTAATGTTCATGCGTCCTAGTAATAAATGCTAGACATATGTAAAACCCCCAGAAAAGTTTCTGACATGAGAGGTGAGGACTGAAGAGTGAGAAATTAATTGCCATTCTATGTTTTCTTCTATGTTCCAAGACACATTAGCGGTAATCACATAGCTCATAATTCTCATTTTTTCCTTATTGTCTAAATCACGTTCTCTTTGTAGTACAAGTATTAAAATCAGAACATCTATGCTTCCAAGTTATTTAATGTGGAGGCTAGTAGCCAAACACCATAGGTTGCTTAGGCAGGTGAGGCAGTACTTGGACATGCAATGTGGGGGACTATGACACAATCCCTCACTTCCCACTCATGGTAGCAATGATTAAATTTGAATGTGTTACATGATTCAAGTGTGGTAATTGAAAACAAATAATGGATGATCATCTAGAGATGAGAATTCATAGTTACCCTTCCCATAACAGATTTGTCTCCTGTAGACCTTCTCACCTTAATTCTCTCTTCTATGTGGCTTATTGACTGGCACTTCTCTTCATTCTTTCAGCCTAACACCTCTAGCTGTCTAGCTGCTCTTATATACACATTCCTTAGAGTTGAGAATTCATCCCAACTTCAATTCACTAACGGAATTGGGAATTCATAGATACCCTTCCCATAACAGATTTGTCCCCTATATACCTTCTGACCTTACTTTCCTTCTATGTGTCTTATAAACTGGCACTTCTTGACATCCTTATGTGCTTCTCCCTTCTTTCAGCCAAACACCTCAAGCAGTCTAGCTTCTCTTGTATACACAGTCCCTAACACAGGCCTAGGGTCATTGGCTAATTGGGATGTTGATGATTCATCCATTTAGAATGCATTTTGGTAGCAGACAATTGATAAAGAATTGACAGGCATGTTGGATAGAAGTTGTGAATTTTGAACCATAGAAAATGTGATGTATTTGTTATTTATGGCTCATAATGGATTAAATTTATAAATGCTTAGTCGAGAACTAAAGTGGCTTTGTTATCCCCGCTTGAAAACTACCTTTTAAGGAAATGCTTAGGTGCTTATAACATAAGTTTTGAAATCTGATTGGATATAATAGCAATAATAACTATATATTTGCTCTGATAAAGCAAATGTCATATAACTGAGCTCACTGCTGGAGTGCACAAATTTTGTTTGTTACTTTTGTAGAACAAAGATGCTAGTCAGTATGTTAGCTTTTTTGAAAGGGATAAGTTGTGTCAATCATGGTTATCAAACTCACAATTTAACTTGTAAAATTGCTGAGTTTACAAGCTCACTAGTCACTACCCCTTTTCAAGTTAACTCCGTTGTAGAGTAGACTTGAAATAGAAAAAAAGAAAATAAAGAACTGATTTTGAGAGCCTGAAATCATCAGCTTGTGTTCTCTTATTTATAGGAGATAAAAATACAGATTCAGAGATACAATTAATAGAGAGACATGATTAATCCTAGAGAAGATAAACAGATGCATTCTAGGAACTAGGTCTACAACTAATCTCATAAATGTCCAACAAGATACACTTAATCTAATAAATACTTCAACACTCCCCCTCAAGCTGGAGCATACAAATTGAATGTACCAAGCTTGGAACAAATGGATTCCATTCGAGGTCCTCTCAAAGATTTTGTTAATGCATCTGCAAGCTGCTCATTGGAACCAACAAACTCAGTACAAATTTCTTTAGTCAACAACTTCTCCCGAATAAAATGACAGTCAATCTCAATATGCTTAGTCCTCTCATGAAATACTGGGTTGGAAGCAATGTGAAGAGCAGCTTGATTATCACAATACATCTTCATAGATTGAATCTCACAGAAGTTCAATTCTTGCAAGAATTGTTTTACCCAAACAAGTTCACAAGTAAGAGACGCCATTGCTCTATATTCAGCTTCAGCAGAGGATCGGGCAACAACGTTTTGCTTTTTGCTTTTCCATGAAATGATATTTCCTCCAATGAAAACACAATAGCCTGTAGTGGAACGCCTATCCATAGGAGATCTAGCCCAGTTAGCATCACAGTACCCAAAAATTTGGGTATTTCCCTTATCTTCATATAATAATCCTTGTCCTGGAGCTTTTTTAATGTATCTTAAGATTCGAATGATAGCATTCCAATGATCCACACAAGGAGCTTGCATAAATTGGGTGACAACACCAACTGCAAAAGACAAATCAGGTCTAGTAATCGTCAAATAAATAAGTTTCCCAACCAGTCTTTTATATCTTTCTGGGTCAGAGAAAACTTCACCCTGTCCTGCCATTAACTTCAAATTTGGATCCATAGGACTCGTCCACAGGTTTGCAATCAATCATACCTGTCTCTTTTAGAATATCTAGAGCATACTTCCTTTGAGAGATGACAATACCTTCTCTTGATTGAGCTACTTCAATACCCAAGAAATATTTTAGATTTCCAAGATCCTTGGTCTGAAAATGACTACACAAGTGCTCTTTTAGCTGAGATATTTTAGCAGCATCATTCCCTGTGATGACAATATCATCAACGTACACAATTAAATAAACATGTTTGCCAAGGGCAGTGTGACAATAAAACACTGAATGATCTGCTTCACTGCGTTTTAATCCAAAAGCTTGAACAATAGAGCTGAATTTTCCAAACCAAGCACGTGGAGATTGTTTTAGGCCATAGAGGGATCGACGTAATTTACAAACCAAACCAGACTCCCCCTGAGCAACAAATCTAGGAGGTTGCTCCATGTAAACTTCTTCTTCTAAGTCACCGTGCAAAAAAGCATTTTTAATATCCAATTGATGAAGAGGCCAATGACGAATGGCGGCCATGGCAAGAAACATGCGGACAATGGTCATTTTGGCTACTGGAGAAAAAGTATCACAATAATCAAGTCCATATATTTGAGAATACCCTTTAGCCACTAACCTTGCTTTAAGACGATCAACCTGACCATTGGGCCCAACTTTAATAGCATAGATCCAACGACAACCAACTGTTTTCTTTCCCGAAGGGAGAGGAACAAGCTCCCATGTTTTGCTGTGATCAAGAGCCTGCATTTTAGAAATCATGGCTTGTCGCCATCCAGGATGATCAAGTGCTTCGACCACATTTTTGGGAATTGTAATAGAGGAGACAGAGGAAATAAAAGAACAATAGGAAGGAGACAATCTATGATAACTAAGAAAATTGTAAATGGGATGAGGATTACGAGTAGAACGAGTACCTTTGCGAATGACAATGGGCCAACTGGAGTCATCGTTATCAGGAGCCGTGGTATTAGAGGATGATGGTGAAGGACCTGTTATGGATGGCTCATCTTGGGGAATGGGATTGTTCACCTGGTTCCTGCGTTGATAGGTGATAATAGGCTGTGATGCTGATTCTAGAGTATTTTGGTTGGGATTTGGGGTGTCAGGAATAGGAGGTACAACTGATTCAACTAAGGGAACAGGAAACACATTTTGGACAGAATCAATATCCTGCATAGAATAAGGGAAGAAGGATGATGATTCAAAAAAGGTGACATTAACAAACATGTAGTACCTCTTGGTTTCAGGAGAATAACACCGATATCCTTTTTGAAGACGAGAATACCCCAAGAAGACACATTTGATAGCTCTAGGTAAGAGTTTATCTAAGCCAGGAGACATGTCATGAACAAAACATATACATCCAAATACCCTAGGAGAAGCATGAAAAATTGGTTCCTTTGGAAATAGAATAGAGTGTGGAACTTTATTATCAAGAGAAAAAGATGGCATTTTATTAATGAGAAAGCATGCAGTTAGAATAGCATCTCCCCAATGATGAATAGGCATATTGGCACCCAACAATAAGGTACGAGCAGTTTCAACCAAATGTCTATTTTTTCGTTCTGCTATACCATTTTGCTGTGGTGTGTGAGGACACGTGGACTGATGTAAAATGTCTTGAGAATTTAGGACATTAGAAAAATCATTAGAAAAGTATTCTTTGGCATTATCACTTCGTAAAACTTTGATTACTTTTCCAAATTGAGTTTTGATTTCATTAAGGAAAGACTTAAAGATAGGCAATAGTTTAGAACGATCTTTCATAAGAAAAACCCAAGTACATCTAGAAAACCCATCAATAAAAGTAACAAAATATCTAAAACCAAAAGATGAAACACGACTAGGTCCCCATATATCTGAATGAACAATACTAAAAGCAAAATCACATCTAGATTCAGAATGATTTGGAAAGGATGACCTGGTATGTTTCCCTAGTTGACAGGATTCACATTCAAGAGTTTGAAGGTTCTGAAGTTCAGGAACCATTTTTTTCAATTTTGCTGAATGAGGATGCCCTAATCGCTCATGTAACAGTTTTGGGGATAAGGACGCAATACAAGATACAGATGACTTAGTCCTAAGGTAGTATAAGCCTCCAGATTCACGTCCTTCTCCAATCAGTCGACCCGTACCACGTTCCTGGATAACAAAACAATTGGCATTAAAGGTTACTGAGCAATTCAATGATTTGGTTAATTGGCTTACAGAAACAAGACTGAATGGAAAAGAAGGAACACAAAGAACATTTTGAAGGTTTAAAGAAGAAGAGATGGATACTTGACCAATTCCTTTAGAGACTACTTTAGATCCATTAGCTAAAGATATGAGATGGGATGTTTTAGGAAATGAAAGAGAGGAAAATAAAGAGGTATTACCAGACATGTGGTCAGAAGCACCTGAGTCAATAATCCATGGATTTTGACTTTCCACATATTGCGAAATGCAAGCGGTTGACGAATTTGGTGTTGTAGATGCTTGAGCCAAATTGGTTGATTTCATCCTTAAATATTCTTGATACTCTTCATGAGAGAACTTGGGCTCATCAACTTCAGATTTTGAGGAATTAGCTGCCTTATCAGGAAAGCCGTGCAGAGCAAAGCAATTTTCCTTAGTATGTCCCATTCTTTTGCAATGAGAGCACTGAGGACGTCCTTTCCCACCACGTCCTCTAGAGCTGTGATTACCTCTTCCACGAGCAGAAATCATGGCGGAAGAATCAGCAAGTTCCTGACTGTTTTTGCTTTTGATAGAAGGAACACGAAGCAGCCTTGTGATTAAACTCTCCGTAGAAGGATCTTATTCTCCAGTTAGAATCTGGTCTCTAACATGATTAAACTCTGGATTCATAGCCCTAAGAATCATTACCATATAGAATTTATCCAGCTTCATCTTCCTTTCTTCTAATGATTCTGCCTCCAGGAACATTTTTAATTCTTCAACAGCTGACTGAGCTTCAGCAACAAAGGACATCATGGAATTATCCTCTTGCTTAAGGGATGCTAGTCTATTAGCAGAATCATAAAGTCGTTGAATATCGTTAGCAAAGATATTTTGAGCCTTTTTCCAAAAAGAATTACATGTCTTGAAGGCTCAAAGAGTGCTCAAAATATGTGGTTCAACAGATTGCCATAATAGTGCACAAAGTTGATAATCCAGTTTCTTCCATTGAGGAGCCTGATCTGCTGGTATAGTACTTCCATCTTCTTCTAGATGATCATGAACTCCTTGACCTAGAAACCAGAGCTCAACAGAGGAAGCCCAAGACAAATAATTTTTCCATTTAATTTTTCTGTGGTTATAGTCGGAGTCCCAGAAAAAGATACAGACACAGGTCATGACATTTTCCAAGAAACAAGAAAGGACCAGCGTGCTGTCAGAGAGAGGACCGAGAGACGCAGACCCACCACGTTTTGTGACTGAGAACACAACAAAGTGCAGATCTGGCACCAGGGCGACGAGGCGAGCCGGATAGAGGTGGCCTGGAGCAAAACAGCCACCGAGAGGGCGGCGCGTGAGGTCCACACGTGGAGGAAGCCGCAGACGAGGGTGGCGCGTGGCGGCGCGTGAGGCAGAGATAGAGGAAGCGAACACTGAGGTTGGGTCGCGCTCCTCGAGGCAAGCCAAACCCAAGTGTCAGAGAGGAAAAAGGCGCCGGAGAAGACAGCATCGGCGGCGAACGACGGCGGACGGCGGTGAACGGCGATTAATGCTAGAAAAAAAAATAGAGACAGGCAGAGCGGGTTCATCCCGCTCTGATACCAACTTGAAATAGAAAAAAGAAAATAAAGAACTGATTTTGAGAGCCTGAAATCATCTTCTTGTGTTCTCTTATTTATAGGAGATAAAAATACAGATTCAGAGATATAATTAATAGAGAGACATGATTAATCCTAGAGAAGATAAACAGATGCATTCTAGGAACTAGGTCTACAACTAATCTCATAAATGTCCAACAAGATACACTTAATCTAATAAATACTTCAACAAGTAGTCTTTGAGAGAACGCAATCGTGGTGAACTTAGGTTAACTCAGCCAAACTTGCGAGTTTAGCACTGAGATCGTGTGTTTTGGTGTGGGTTGTTTTTTAAATGAAAGAAATGCTCTCTTTGTTTTTTGACTTTGCAGAAATAGGAGAAAATTAAAGACATGTAATTAGGGATCTCCACATTCGCATTTCTCGGTTCCCCATCTCTTCTCTGTTGACAAAGGTGTTACTTCTCTTATTGTTCTCTGATGTTGCTTCTCTTATTGTTCTTCCTTTGGGATTAGGGGCTTGTCAATCTCCTCTGCGATTTCATCCTCTACAATTTGGCTTTGTTCCTTCCCCATTGCACTTTGGTTCTATTCCTTCCTCACTCTGATTGGGCTTTATTTAGAAGTAATAGATTTAGTTACTTTATTGTTGACGTTAACTAGTTTGTTTATTATGAGATTAAAATGTTGAATTATTATGTTGTTTATAGGTATTTTAATATATTTTTGTATATAAAGTATACTCGATAGGTGTTTATGAGTTTCCGAACATTGTTGAATTTGATAACCTTGGTGTCAATCTAACTTGAAAATAGTACTACTTGAGAAAACTTATTTAGGGTTTTATTTAGTGACCAAAGACACTGATATATTGTATTTGTAGAAAAAGGGGTACAATAGAGAAGATATGGGCCTCAGCCCAAACTCTTTATCCTAGTCTAAGGAACATTGGAAAAGAATACTAAAAGATACATAATCAACAGGTCTCAACACTCCCCCTCAAGCTGGAGCATACAAATTGTATGTACCAAGCTTGGAACGAATGAATTGAATCCTAGGTCCTCTTAAGGATTTAGTTAAAATAATTGTCAGTTGCTTATTGGAGCTTACAAATTCAGTTACAAGTTCCTTAGATAACAACTTTTCTCTAACAAAATGACAATTAATCTCAATATATTTTGTTCTTTCGTAAAAGACTGGGTTGGAGACAATATGAAGAGCTACCTGATTATCACACAATAACTTCATTTGCCCAATATCACAAAATTTTAAATCTTGAAGGAGTTGTTTGATCCACACAAGTTCACTTGTAGCAAGTGCCATAGATCTATACTCAGCTTTTGCACTAGATCGAGCAACAACACTTTGCTTTTTACTCTTTCAAGAAATCAAATTTCCTCCTATAAAGATACAACACCCAGTAGTCGATCTTCTATCAATTAGACAACCAACCCAGTCTGCATCACAATAACCAAGAATTTGAGTATTACCTTTATCTTCTTATAATAATCCTTATCCTAGGCCCTCCTTTAATATATCTCAGAATGCGAATCAAGGCATCCCAGTGATCAACACAAGAATTTTGCATGAATTGGCTAACTACTCCAATTGCATAAGAAAGATTCAGTCTGGTAATAGTAAGATAAATGAGTTTACCATCCGACCTCCGATATCTTTCTGGATTTGACAACTTTTCTCCTTCATCCTTCATCAATTTCTGGTTAGGGTCTATTGGGGTATCAATGAGCTTACAATTTGTTAGATCACTCTCTTTCAGAATATCAAGAACATATATCCTTTGAGAGATGATCACACCTTCCTTTGACTAGGCCACTTTAATACGAAGAAAATATTTCAATTGACCAAAATCTTTGGTTTGGAAGTGAGCAAAGAGATGATTCTTTAGTTGATTGATCTTAGTATAATCATTGCCTGTAATAACAACATCATCAACATAAACAATAAGATACACACTTGCCTGAAGAGGAATGACAATAAAACACTGAGTGGTCTGCTTCACTCCTTTTCATGCCAAACAACTGCACAACATGATTGAATTTTCTAAACCAAGCTCGGGGTGACTGCTTCAAGCAATAAAGAGATCAGTGTAACTTACACACTAAACAGACTCCCCCTGAGCAACAAAATCAGGAGGTTGCTCCATATAAATTTCTTCCTCAAGATCACCATGAAGAAAGACATTTTTAATGTCCAGTTGGAGAAGGGGCCAATAACGAATCGTAGCCATAGCAAGGAAAAGACAAATGGTAGAAATCTTAGCTATTGGAGAGAAGGTATCACAATAGTCAAGGCCATAAATTTGAGTGTAGCTTTTTAGCTACTAAATGAGATTTAAGACGATCCACTTGATCATTATTATCAATTTTAATTGCATATACCCACCTACAACCCACAACCTTTTTGCCAGGAGGAAGAGGAACAAGCTCCCAAGTGCTATTGTGCTCAAGTGTCTGCATGTCATCATGGCTTGTCGCCATCTAGGGTGATCAAGTGCCTCATGAATATTATTAGGAATAGAGGTATCAGCCAAAGAGACAACAAAAGAAGAATATGAAGGAGATAGACGATGGTAACTCAACAAATTATACATAGGAAAGGGATTGCGAGTGGAATGAGTACCTTTTCTAGGTGCAATAGGCTAGCCTCAATCAGAAGTGGGAGGTAAGGTTAAAGGATCCATGGTATGAAAAACTGATGGAGACGGATCTGAATCACAATTATCTGTAGGAACTGGTAAAGGTGTAGGAGGTGAATCATTATGACCTGTAGACTGAATTGGGAAAGAAACAGGTATAGGCAGAACTTGTTGAATTGATGAAGCATCTTCCATTGGGGAAGAAAAGAAGGGTGTTTCCTCAAAGAAGGTGACATCAGTAGACATATAATACCTTTTGGAAGATGGAGAATAACATTTATACCCTTTCTGAAAAAGAGAGTACCCAAGAAAACACATTAAATGGCTTTAGCACTTAGTTTATCAAGACCTAGAGATACATTGTGAACAAAACAAGTACAACCAAATACACAAGGAGACACATGGAAAAAAGGATCATTTGGGAAGATAAGAAAATGTGGAATTTGATTTTTAAGAGAGGAAGATGACATCCGATTAATCAAAAAACAAGCAGTGAGAACTACATCTCGCCAATGATGAACAGGGACATTAGCATTTGTTAAGGTTCCAACATAAAACCAATTGGCAATATGTGGAGTAGCCTAACATGTATTTAAATCATACCAAATGACATGAGGTAGGCGATGTGGGACTTTCAACACACCCCCTCCAACGAAGCCTGCCGAACCAGGCAAAGGGTACTTTTGACCAAACTAAAGGGTAACTTTTGGCCCATGACAATAACCGGAAATATGTTAGGCTTTGGCTCTGATACCATGTTAAGGTTCCAACATAAAACCAATTGGCAATATGTGGAGTAGCCTAACATGTATTTAAATCATACCAAATGACATGAGGTAAGCGATGTGGGACTTTCAACAGTATTCAACATTAGAGAGCGTGCATTCTCAATAAGGTGTCTATTTTTCTTTCTGCAATGCCATTTTGCTGTGAGAACAAGTTGATTGATGTAAAATTCCTTGGGAAGATAAAAAGGAAGAAAAGGAGGCAGAGAAATATTCTTTGGTATTATCACTTCTGAGAACTTTAATTATCTTCCCAGATTGATTTTTAATTTCATTGAAAAAGGACACAAAAATGGACAAAAGTTCATATCTGTCTTTCATCATTTTTAGGATAGGACATGAAGGAAAACGATGAACTATTACCAAATATATGATCAGAGATACCTAGATCAAGAATCCATGAGTTCTGATCTTCCACAGATTGAGAAATGCATGCAATTGAAACACTTGGCATTGAAGAGGATTGACCCTGACTATTAAACTTTCCATATTTGAACTTCAAAAACTCCTGATACTCGTCATAAAAAATCTTCATATTTGACTTCTCCGATTTAGATGCATAGGCAGTCTTATCTGGAAAGTCATGCAAGGAATAACAATTTTCTCACGTGTGTCCCATCCTTTTACAATAAGTGCATTGAGGACGAACTTTCGAACTATAACGTCCACCTCAATTGTTGTGTCCTCCCTTTCGACCTTGAGGGGCAACCATAGCAAAAGTTTCAACAATCTCCACCTGATTCTCATCAACCATGAGATTAGGAACCCGAATCAACTTAGTGACAAGATTATCCATTGATGGAACATGATCGCCAACTAAGATTTGATCACGCACATGATCAAAGTTACAATGCAGACTTCTCAAAATTAGAACCATATTTAGCTTATCGAGTTTGGTGTTTAACTCCTCTAAGGTATTTGCAACAAGAAATTTTTTTAAATTCTTCCACAGCAGTCCTAGCTTTTGCAATGTGAGCCATCATGTCGTGATTGGTTTGCTTAAGTGACGTCACTCGTTGAGTTGCATAAAAAAGACGTTGAATATTATTAGCAAAAATGTCTTGAGCCTTTTTCAAAAAAGAACAGGTTTTGAATGATCTGAGAAGCTTAAGAACATCCGGTTCCATAGACTGCCATAAGATTGCACAAAGTTGGAAGTCTATTTTCTCTCATTGAGACCTTTCTACAACTGAAATAAAGTCTACATTTTTCTCCAAATGGTCATGATGCCCTTGACCGAGAAACCACAACTTAACTGAAACATTACATGATAAGTAATTTTTCTAGTTGAGCCTGACACTAGTTATGGTGGGAGTAGCAGAGAAGGTGAAGGCAGAGGATGAGACCATATGAACCAGAAAAGATGAATAAAGCCAATGAATAGGTTTGCCCACGGAACTTTCCACACACAGTTCTCAAATCAGAAAACTTAGGGTACCACTGGACTCAGATGATGCCGACGAGTCTAACGGGTGTGGTCGGCTTTGATTCCGGCTACTAGAAGGCGGCGCATGAGACAAACACGCCTTAGAGGGCTTACTGGGATGACCATGCGTGATAGCTCGTGGGGCAGCTGATGGAGGAGTGACTTGCAGGGGTGGGTTGCGCTCCTCGAGGCGAACAAAACTCCTTCTTCGCCAGTCCAAATGGAGACGGAGGCCGGCGGTGACGACGACAGACAGTGGCGGGAGCTGACAAAGGCGACTGGAAATCAGTGTGGGATCTTACTCGCTCTGAAACCAACTTGAGAAAACTTATTTAGAGTTTGATTAAGTGACTAAAGGTACTGATACATTGTATTTATAGAAAAATGGGTACAATAGAGAAGATATGGGTCTCAGCCCAAACCCTTAACCCTAGTCTAAGGAACATTGAAAAAGAATATTAAAAGATACACAAATAACATATCTCAATAGTACTATTGGCAATAAGGTTAATGGTTATATACTATCACTTCTAAGAAATCCCTGTTTTGGAAAGGTCACCTCTTTACATTAACACGTGTTCGTGGTTATGTTAATACCTGTTAAAAATTCTATTAAATTCTTCATTTGTGTAATTGGTGTTCCTAAACTTTGAAACATATTATGTTAGTATAATTTCCCTGCATTCATATTTTCTTCCTGTTTACACTAGTGTTGGTTGTATGTGCGTTTTGCTGTAACAAGTCTTACAATTACAGAAGATTCTGTTTATGTGGCTGCTTGTTTTACTATATAGTGGTGTGATTTTTGCATGGAATGATTTTTACAAAATTGCTTGTCATGGGCATTCAATTAACTAATCAGGCGAGCCATCATTCAGCCATTTTTTTTTTCATTTTCATTCAAAAATTAAAACGCAGATTCCTTCTTTTACTTGTTGGTATGAAATATATTTCTCACTAAGTATTTTCCTTTGCCTAATCGACTATTGCCATTGTTCATTGTAGATGAGTAATATCCTTTGGTGGTCGTTCAATTGTGTGGAATATTGGAGCCAGAAACTATTGGTACCCAAATTGGAAGTTTGTAAGCGTTCCACCAGTTATGTGTCATTCATTCTCAATACCCTTTGTAGTTGGTGTTAGGCCCGTTTTATCTTCTACCTATCTAATTGTCCAGTTATATTCATAAAATTTGCCAAATTTTCACGAGGTATGTAATCAAGTGATTCTGAATTTCAAAACCACGCATGACCAATGGATGTGCGGGCGTGTTAACTCTCTGTGCTAACTTATTAGTTTTACTGTTATATCTGTGTATGGTACACATTTAATGCGCCTTAGTCCATGAGTCACGAGATGCACGAGGCTGATTATGGAGGTATCTGGACTTAGATATCCTGACGAAGGGATGTGTTTATTAACTCTGACCAAAGCTAAGCTGTTGTTGCCCCTGCTGAATGGCCCTCAGTGAAGAGCTATCGGGATATGACAAAAGGTCGGGCTTCTAACTCCGTCATGCAATATCAAAATCCAAACACCTCTCATATAGAGTTGTTAAAATGGGCTTGATTCTAGAAAGAATCTAGAAAATGGATCAGGCTCAAATACAATGGTCTAAGTTAAAATGAATTAATTTTTGTCTCTACGTTTAACATGTGACAAATGATTTTAGTTCAAACGGGCTCGTTTTATGAAAATAATTTAAAATTATTATTTTATTAAGAAATTATGTGTTCGTTACAATTTATATATCAAATTATTTATGTAAAGTTAAAGCTAGTTTTATCAAGTTTTAAGGTAAAAGTTATATTATATTTTTATTTTTTAATTTGGATCTAAATTTTAAATTATATTTCAAGGACGGACCGTGTAAAAAATATGACCTATTTGAATACACGGGATCAGCCTAATATTTGTGGAGCTAAGCCGTCCAATCAGATCAGTTTAACAACACCTTTAGTCTCATGCCCCCTCTTTCCTCTTTTCTGTCCAATTTTGATCAATAGGGACCCTACTGAGGCTTCGAAGCATTGTGTACATGTTTTTCCACTTGGTAAGTCTAAATTATATTTTCATCTACTGATACATGTTTAAATTATGAGTTTATTTTTTATACATTGTTAGTATATATTTTTTACAGTCAATCAATTAAAATTTATTCTGAACATAATTTTAAAAATAATTATTATAAAAAGTCACTTATTTTCAATATATCACAATTCATAATTATATGACAGTGTAAATTATTTTTATAGCACAGTATATATTTAGTTATGAAATTATATTCATACTCTATCTTGAAAGATAAATGTTCCAGTTGAGCCCATTTAATTTAGATGAACTTTTTGATTATTTGTTCAGCATATTAAATTTGTGACCTTGTAGGATAAAATAAAGATTTTAGATTTAAATTTTATTGTAAGACAAAATAAAGATTTTAGATTAAAATTTTAAGCTGATAACATTATTTGAAACTACAAACTTCATTTATACTATTAAAATCAGTGATAGAATGAGAAAATTAGTTTTGGATACAAATATAATTAGGAGAGAACAAGTATAGCTATCTTGTTTTGTTAAGGCAATTCCTTTATATTTTTAAATATGGGAGAGAAGAGAAACGACAGTAATTTTGCTAAAACATACCAGATATTTAACTGTCAGGAATTGGCTCTGTTAAAATTTGAAGCACAATAAAAAAAAGAAACAGACAGAATTAAAGCCGAGGATGCAGCGAAAGTAAAGTGGGGCAAAGCTTTTGGACCTTAAAAGAAGCATAGGACATAGGAGAGTCACAGAGACCCTTGAATGATATAACCTTTTATTGTTGAGCATGTGGATTGCCATAGGTGTAAGATGTTACCTACACATCCTTCTCCGCTATCAATCTTATAATGAGTCCTATCGCATTGGTTTCAGTTTTTTATTTTCTAAGTTTTCTGCCTTTCTGCTAACAAACCATGGGGCCCCCAGCAGTGAACCAAAATGATGTCTTCTATAGGATAAAATAAAGTATAATTCCTTAGGTATAGTTCTTATACATGTGAACTTGGCCTCTTATGTAGTGAGCCAGAGTTGGTAGTTGCCACTAAAAACACTTCAATATTAATATATATAATTATACTTTAATGGTGATTTTGTTTGTATCATAGCCAACTTGCCTCCTCCATGTGTTCATCAAGGACCACCCACATCCGTGCTTCACTTCCTACAAAACTAGGGGCCAAATCCGTGGTTTCTTCTAAGTTCTAACCCACTAACTCTAGAGCTTAGCCAATATAATATTATTGTTTGAGATCACACCTTAAATCAAGGGATGGATGCTCAAATCTATTGGCTGGTTTTGCCAAAACCAAAATAACAGTAATACAAATAAAAATGCCATAAATAACTAATTTAATCTCACATACTCTATGCTATATTAGTTTCTACAATGAACAAAAATTTAAATAAGTTGCATTCTTTTAAATTTCATTTAAATCTTTCTTGCTTTTTTTCTCACTTTAAATACCAAACTATTTTATTATTGTTAGTGTTATTACAATCATTATTATCATTTAAGTTTCTATATTAGAGATATTCACAAATTAAATAAAATTTAAAAAATTATATTTTATTAGAGTTTTCCGTAATTTCAAGAATAATGTAATATCAGAATATAACATCAGGATAAATTAGTCATTATAAAATAAAAAAAGGCCTCAATCCTTCTTGAAAAAAAAAATCCATTCATCGACCCCTTGCAGGCCAAATCATTTATGTTTTTGAATTTGGATAAGAGGAAACATTCTTTTAAATGAATTTTATGTTTAGATTTTTTTTTTTACCATAATATTAGTACAAAATATATTTTTTTTTTGTTTTTAATTGGATTCAAAATCATGTTTTTTCTGTCACAAAATTTTATTTAAGAGTCTCGTTTAAATTCATTCAAAAACTACCATGTTGATAAATAAATACACCACAATGATAGATAATTTCGTTGAGGCTTATGTTTCCAAGTTCAAATTTCACATTCAACAATAATTTCTGCAGTGTAAAAATAATGTTTGACAATCCAAACAATAAGTAGAGATAAATCAGAATAAACATAATAGTATATAGTATTATTTTGTAGATTGTCAAATAATCATCGATATAATTAAAAGTATGTTTATTCTTAATTTAATAAATACACCACGAAAAATCGAAGGAAACTCAATCATATTTTTGCATGTCTATTCAAATTTCAAACAATCGCAACTAGCCAGATCCATCCAGATGAGTTAGCATTAAAGTTCATATCAAGAGAGAGTGAGGGATAGAAAGAGAAAGAAGATGTAGAAAATAGAGTTTGAAGAGAAGTAAAAGCAGAATGGCTCAAGTGGTAGCAGCTGTGGGAGGTTTGTGAACGATAAAAGCCATGGACTGCATGTGACGGTGGTTGTCAAATGCTAAGCATCGTATATATGCATTTGGATATGTCCTTCTGCATTCATGGATCTCGTTCAGAACTTGGGAAGAGTCACTGCAACCAAACATCGGTAGCTTCCACAATGTCCAATATCTTCCATCATAGTACCCTGCCATATGGCTGTTTTCTCTACGTACATACCCCAACTATTTCCATGTTCCAAACAACATAGTTCCATGTTACTAACATATACAACCATCAAACATCAATACATTTATCCATGATTCAAAACACTGAATCAGGCTAGCCTAGACCAGAAGAACTAAGCTCATGACAGTGATGAAGTCTTACATCCAACCCTTTAGTGTAAACAATACACTTACATATGCATTAACTATGTCTTTCAAATCAACCATTGAAATTGCGAGAAAATTTGAGTTTATAATTGAATGATTTGTAGACTCTGAAAGAAATTATTTTGGATATAACTTTTAAAATAATTATGATGAAAGTCAAACCCCTAAGTTTTATTAAATCTTTGATAGAATGAGAATTGCTAGTTTTTTATAAGTATTCTAGACGAATCAATGTAAGTAATTCTAAGTCTAAGTATACATGGTTGTTTTCTGCAAAGGAAAAGAAAAGAAATAAATCTACTTTATAGTCTAATTTACCTGAAACTTACCTCATCAAATTCAAGGCAAGGAATCCATCCCTTCCTGATCATGTAGTCAATCTCCTTTGCAATGGATTCATCTGAAAGAGGTGGCAGGTAGGACAGTGTTTCAAACTTCTTATTGTTGATGGGATTCCACGTCTGTTATTGGAAGTTTAAACTCAATATATATTACATCATGTCAGTTTAAACACATCATAAACATATATAGATGGACAAGTCATTTGATCACATCACCTTCATGCAGTAAGTCTTGGAACCATTGGAAACAATCTTCCTTTTCCATCCTATGGATGGTGTACTATGGCAAAGAGTCGATGAGTTGGACTTCATGCCAACAAAGCCAGCCCCAGAAACCTGAGTTGAAAAAGTTCCAGCAGACATTTTTTTGGTACAAGTTAATTGTTGAATGGAAGGTTGATTAAAGATGAGAAAGGTTATGCAACTAAGAATCAGTGTTTGATCTTGAATGAGGGTTGTGGTCAGACAAAAGGAGGAAGAAAATAGGATTTGGTGATCCTGAAATAATGTGTAAAGTGGTACAGTAGATGGTGGGGAGGGAGAGTTAAATTAGGCTTCAAACCACACTTCAATGGTAAAATTCTCTACCTTCACACTTTTATTAAAACATGGAGTGAAGGTTGGGGCCCGCCAATTTCTGGTGCTGAGGAATCTCTACCACCAAGTTGAAATGAATAAACAAATGATTCCTCCACTTTTTCATATGGCCTTTCTAGTGCTCATTATTCAAGTTTGGCTGGATATCACAACCTTCTCTAGCTACTGCCAAAATTAAGAATGACTTCATCAATTTACACTGCAGCACACTGATCAACATTTTTCGGGAGTCTGAATTATATGTCAAATAAATTATATAAACCAGTGCACCCTTGTTATATTGGAATGCTCGAGCTTTTCTTATACATACTAGTTCAACATTGTGGACGTTTTGATCAAGTTCTAAGAAAGTCTAGCCCAAATGTAGCTTCCATTATATTGAGGCTCTCCATCAAAATACTTCCCATTTCCCTGCCAGAAAAGACTCTCATATCAACGACATAACGTTAATGAACAATATCATTTTCTTTTATTTGTCTATCTCTAGTGAAAATATCAACCAACCATGCAACCAACAATATCATTTTCTTTTATTTTTTGATTTGCTTATAAAACAAACGATTATCTTGTTACTTTCATTTAAAATTTAAATATTTTCTCCTACTTGGTTCCCTTATTTCCTTTTTATCACTCTTCATGCAATAGACAAGAAGTATGACAGCAAAGAAAGTCACTGCAGTTTTGTTGGAGTCAAAACTTTTCGTCTGGTTCTTTCATAGCACAACCAGTCCTAGAATTAGCATCCGTACAATTGTGCATAAATTTCAACTAATGAGGCACAAAGCTTCTTAGTGCTCAAGTGTTGGTTTGAAGTTCAGAAATATCCAAGATCAATAATATATGAATGAGAAAAGTTTTAGAACATGTTATTTTAGTTTTATGGTTGAAAAGTTCATATCTAAAATCATCTGCATCACCGTAGCGGCGAATCCATTTTTTTCTTGTGTACGCAAACACTCGCTAGGTAACATTCGTGCAACTCTTAAACTCGCAGGAAAAGATCAACTCGCTCATTCAAACACAGAAATGCCATTTTGATGTGACAAACACTATTCCTTTTAGGGATTGCACCAAATAAATCCAAAACCTACAAGGCTCAACACTCTCAATCAAGATTCAATTCTTGACTTCATGTGTAAAAAAATTTCAACACACTCAGTTCAGTGAGTTTGTTTGTTGGAAGATGCCTCGGGAACAAAAAAACAGATAAATCAAATTCCGTGTTTCATTAACCAATTCATTGCTGCAATAATCACGGGCGAGGCTGGCCCAACAAGCCGCGATATCGATATTCTTGCAGAAACTTCCGTTAGACACGCGATGGGTGACTCGTACCGTTTCATGCATGCTTGACGACACACAACATCTGATAAATTTTAATTTCTTAACAAAGATAGTGAAACGCATGCTTTGAGCAGAATAGCACTTGTAAAAATGAAGATCTACTTGCGGAATTCAGCATTTATGGACAAATTCATTAACATTTACTCCACCAATTATTAGCTGTAATTATTGTTGACTATTGCTCACTAACACCAAAATGTTCAATCAAATTGGTAGAAGATTAAAGTTGCACGCTAACTATAGATCTTCCATCCACGAGTCGAAAAACTATTTAACTAATTCAGAGCCTTGCGTCAACGGAAAAGACTAAACCTATGCATAGATTAATTTAGCATAAATCCTTCACCGCTATCTATCGAAAAGCGAAACGAAAACCGAGTTGCAAATAAAAAAAAAAAAAACTATCAATTTTAAATAGTAACTGTATAATAAAATTAAATCTAAAATTCTTAAATCATCACATGAATGATAATTGAAATAAATTATAATTTATAAATATATGTATTTGAACTTTCTAAATGAAGAATATTAATTAAAAATCTAAAGAATTACTGGGTGACAAGCCAGGAGGGGCTTCAAGCTTGGGGCTAGTAGGAGGACCTACAAAACTGGTCAATGCCAAAGCTTCATGCAGAACCCCGCTGGCACCACTGATGTTCTCTTGCTGGATATACATTCTGAGAAGGTGTCAACAAGTTGCTCTGCAAGAGATGCTGGATCTTCAAGAAATGTATCAATGTATATTTTCACAATTCTTACTTCTTGAAGGGTGGCTCTTAAGCTGTACCATGTCAGAAATTTCTGCCTGAAGTTCTTCTCTATGTGCCCTTCACACTCTAACCACCTAATCACCTTCACATAATACTCAAAATCCCGCTCCGAAAAGCCATTTGCGGCACGGCCCTCTTCTTGCCTTTCTCCAGTTCTCTTCTTGGATGTGCTGCCATCCTGGGGGCCCTCCCTTTTCCCGGATCCATTTTCTTGATCTTTGCCACTGGACTTGGATCTTCCAATCCTTCCTGGACCATCCTTAAGTGTTTCCAACTTGCAGGGAGTATTAGGCAAGCCTCCTTCCGAGGTACCTACTAACGGCACACATTCCCTACCCGTTAAAACTGGGGAATTCAACCCATCATCAGTGCTCATGTCCTCAGTGACTTGTTCCTCTGGCGAATGCTTGTCTTCGAGCTTTAGCACATCAGAACTAGGTATGGAGGCAGTCATTCCTACCGCATGCTGCTTGTCTGACAAAGAGTCTGCATCAGGAGGAATACCCACAACATCTATGTTGGAACAGTTAATAGCATCGTTAGATAAATTTCCAGAAACAAGCTGGTCGCTTTCCTTGTGATAAGAAGGATAATGATCTGCTCGGTTATCAGTCAGGTCACTATATGGATTACAGTTATTAGTTTCATCTTCCACTGATGACGGATTGGAAAGGCTGCTACAGTTGGTTACTGGGCTCTGACTTCTTTCTGTTGCAGAGCAATTAGGGACTTCATCCTCGCCAAGCTCTGTTGAGATTTGAGCTTCACATACACCTGACTCCTTCGAATCATTTGCAACAACTTTGAAACTGTATTCTGTACCTGGAAGTAGATCCCTGACACTGAACCTTCTATTTAGTAGGAGGGAGCTGCAAGTCGGGTCCATGGGATAGTCCACATCATCAGCTTTGCGATACCACAAGGTGTAAGCAGCGATATTTTCACCAGAGGGTTCTTCTGAACCCAAAATAATAGTGAGGGATGTGGCAGTGACGTCTTCAAACCTCATCATATTTAGAGCCAGCAAACGTGTATCTGAAAATGTGATGTACACACAGATCAATCTCACTACATTATTCGAGAATCTAAACCCACTGACAAAAAAATTAATCCACCCACAACTGTACAACATTTGCATGAAATACCATAGTTTTGTGCTTTGAAACAAAATCCAATAGAAGTTCTTCATAAACAAAACAATAACCTTTGATGTCAGACATGTCTAATGTTTGGCTGCTGATCCCAGAAATAGTTTTGGGTCACAAAAGTAGTCAATTAACATTATTACATCTTGCCAAAAGTAAGTTTGGTATCCCCACCAATTATCCAAAATTAATTCCCAAACATAAATCTCATTCTTATAAAATTATTTCTTCTTTACACTCAAGTATTTAAATATTTTTACCAATTACCCAAACATGAGCTAAATATTAAGACAAAATAAATGGAAGTAATGAAGTAGTTATTTCAATATATAAAACAAATCACAAGGGAAATTGCGAATGATGTAGATACACAAGGGAAATTGAGAAAAAAATAACAACAAAGAGTACCTTGAGTTGTTGGATTAGGTGATGACGGCAAGATCCTCTTCAAAAGCAGTGAATCAAGTGATTCAAGAGCAAAACCACATTGTTTCTGAACCTCAGGCCCCGAAGAAAGCCTGTTTACAATTCCCCTACCAATCTTCACCGGTGAGCCAGTGAGTGGACCCACTTCAGGTTCAAGTTTCTTCACTGCTTCATCAACAATTTTATAGAGTTCGTCATACTTTTCAGTTCCTTGTAAAAGTCTCTGGCTTAAGGAGACTCGATAACAGAGTATATCTACACGTCTAGTATCCTTTGCTACCATCAGTTGTTTTCTCCAGCATCTAATAAATTTTGATAAACAAGCCAAGATGAGATTGATCTAACCTTACACATTACCAAATTCTCATCCTAAAAGGAATTTGGCACATACACCACATAGTAAAAGAACAATTTTACCATATTTTGATGTCTTTGCCATAATGTTGAGTAGAGTGTCCTACCATAACTAAGCAATAAAAAATAACATTCAACAAATAATCAATCTCTCTCTTTCACAAAACTGATCATGCCTAAGATTCATCTTGAAAAATCAGTCCTTGAATGTTTAAAGCAAATTATGCACTAAATAAAGCCATGATTCAATTTGATATTACACACAACCTAGAGCTTTATGAAGGATATAGTAAGATGACTCAGGTGACCCCATTCTGGTCTATTTTGAAAGTCTTTTGATGCATTTTGAAAACAGCAAATGACTAAATACAATATCCTATTGCATGTGTAGTAAAACACTCCAAGATAGAGAGGGAAAAAAGAAACAGAAATTTTTAAATCAATAAATGATAAATATGTCATCTAAGAAACTGAAGAGCACAAGCATGATTACCCGAGTAAATCATTTACTTTCCCACAAGCAACACAGTAGAAGCCTCCATCAAGCTTGGGACGCTCCCCATCTTTGCCAATTCCAGAACCATTATGTTTTAAAGCACACTCAAGGTGACATGACAAGCCACAAGAAACACCAGGAAATGGATTCTCAGAACTACATATTAACCACAGGCTAGGGTCTTTGTTGTCATCATATAGACGACAAATGCAGCATGAACATCTTTTACAAAATGCATCTGCTTGATTCAGGGTAGCTTTACAAGCTGAGTTTTTGCAGTATGTAGTATTAACAGAATCATTACCATTATTGCCTGGAATGCTGGTCGTAGGAACAGGTAAGTGAGAAGGATTCTCAGATTTTCTCTGCCTTTTAGCAGGTTTCTGACCAGATGCAGGAGAAGAATGTGATTCAGGGTCTGTTGCAGTTTCGTGCCCCCCTGATTTCTTTTCAGAAACAATTTTTAGAAGATTTTCTATAATTTTCAACTTTGTCAGCCCAGTATACTTTCTCTCTTTTCCCATCTCTGCACACAATATTTGCAAAATCTCTTGACGGCTCCATGACTGCAGCATCTCAGATGCACCATGAGACCACTTAGATACTTCATATACCAGTTCTCTTTTTTCCTCCATACTCAATTTACTGCACTTGGAAGGATCAAGAGCAAGACCTGAGATTAAGGATAAAGAAAACATACATCAGCACAATACATACATGAAAGTATTCCAACTTTAAAACTTCCAAGCAGTGAAGGAGACAAGACTAGTTCCACAAAGACTCCAGCCATAACTTGTAGTCATGCTAGACATGTCATCATAATTTATTTTTTCAAAATTCTTGAGACTACAACAGAAATACTTGAATTATTATTTCAATTATCATTCTAGGTACGTAATAAATCAGTACAGTAAATTATCATTCCAAAACATTGACTACTTCAAAAATATTAGCAAGAAGGCCAAAACAAGTAACACAGCAAAAAGTATACAACCGGAACCAGTTGACTTTGCATCACAAGGACATACCAACCACTCGAAACACAGTAAGAAATAGAAATATAGGAGACCTCGTGCAACGGACTAGTCAAGTAAGACAATTAAGCAGTTGGACATAATCTTCTTTGACCTTTATAGGAGACTCCATACTCCAAATATAGAACCCATAGACCCGCTAATTTATTAGCTGGCGCATCGTATACCAAATTACAAGCTTACAAACCCTCCAAATGCACGGTCACAAAAGAAAATAAAAATAAAAAATAAAACCAAAACTTAAGCCAAATATAGAAACAAAAACAAGCATAAACACCTCTACCATGAAAGAACTAAAAAAATAAAATAAAATCAAAAGCTAATCACCACCCAATATTCAGGAAAGGCACACAGGAAGAGATCACGAGAAATTAAATCAAACCTCAGAAAAATAAGATAAGCCACAATGCTAAAATACCACCATACAGATTAATCTTTAGACGTGGATCGTCAAATTATGCGGAAAGTTAAATCTCATAAGCCTGAACATAGCGCAGATAACGAATCCTTGATAGAATTCAATCACCCCAGTTTCAACAGAACAAAAAGGTGAGCACTATACGTGAAATTAAAAGAAACAGAGAGACAAATAAGCAATTCACCCTCAAAAGACGAATCCGTAGCCATAGATATGCAACAAGAAGGAATCACTCAACCCACCACATTACCGCCAAAAGCCCAAAACTTGATCGAACCTACACAACTCAAAATCCAACCCGCATCATGAGTCGCCGTTTACAAACCAAAAAATGATAAATTAAAGGAAAAAAAAAGGACGAAAAATATTGAGAGGAAAAGGAACGAGAAATACCAAAAATAGATGCTTGTAATTGCAGGAAAGAAAATGAATCCATTAACAGAAAAATTAGTCTCACACACAGTCTCTTTGTGCGTGTAAAAGAGGAGATTGGAGGTGGTGGTGGTGGTGGAGGACCCTGCTTTTAGAGAGAGAAAGCTTCCAAGTTGTGTAGAGAAAGAGTGAGAGAGAGAGAGAAAGAAAGTTTGCGTTGTTTTTTAGATAAAATTCAATAAATACATAAAATATTAAATAAATAAAATCAGCTGCATGCTCTGTTGCTATTGATATTGCGATTCTCACTCACTCAACCACATTTTTACATTTCAGCTTTCCTTCAGTTGGAATTCGGAATAGTCCAATTTCCAAATTTACAAAACTACCCTTCCCTTGATATGCAAGTAGCAGCAGTATCTTCTTAAGAATAGAATTGGACGATTTTTCATTGTTTGTTGAAGTTCTGTAAAAGATCTTTTTAATGGATTGAAACAGAAAAATATATATAAACTATTCTAATCTTAACTGTTGAACTCTAAACCCACCGAACGGTATCATAGTATTTCTTAGATATTTTTCAAAGAAAATAAAATTAGTGAGTTCCATATTTTAGTATCTGCATTTATTTTGTGGTGCGTCCATTTTGTGTAGCATCCACATACACCATATCCTATCAGTAACCTGCACCATAAATTCATATATCAGATCATCAGACCCATGTTGAAAGGGAGTGCTCTGCTGTGACATGGCATTGCATTCTAGGACAATATTTTAATTATGTCTTGTCTATTTCTCTTATCTCCATTCATTGTCTTTTTTTCCCCACATTTTTCATATATATTATCACTCTGATAGTACAAATGTAAAATGTTAATAACTTCAACTTTATTTTATTTCATTCTCAACCCTAAATCTTAAATCAGATAACTTTATAATTTATTTCGATAAAAAAAAAACAAATAAAAAAACACATGTATGAACAAAGATATCCTAGTAAAAAGAAAATGTGTAAAGATAAGACACATGGGTAATATTCAAATCATGATCTAAGAAATTAGTTAGCAACAGTTAGCTCATAATACTTTTAATAATTCAATTTTAAAATATTTGTGAATAGTAGTGGCTGAATAATTGGGTGGGAGTGTTAAATTTTGTTGTTGGCAGTAGGGAAGGAACACACGTGGGTGATGATAAGAGCCAAGAACAGATGTAAATGTGAGCGCTCACACTATTGGTCATGGGCTATCCTCAAAATAGATGAGCTTAATCTATCAGAAATTTCATGAGCCGATTTAATTAATTGTAATTTTGTGAGTTATTTGTTTATTAATATATATTTAAATTTTTTTAATAAATGCGATTAAATCGTAGAATTAAAATATAATGATACGATGCTACCACACTAAATGTAATAAATATTATGATATAATAAATAATTAATGATAAATTTGATTATTTCTGATAATTACATAAAATAAAAGACGAAAAAATATAATAATATTAATTAGAATTATTAAATTATTATAATTATTTTTAAAATTTAAAATGAATAATAGATGATGTATAAAAGTATCTTAATTTAATTCAAATTCATTTAATTAATAGATTAAGTAAATCAGATTATTTTTAATCTAAGAATGAAAAAAATGAAATCCAACTCTGAGTTGAATTCGTGGTAAATCAGGCTAAAACCCCACGTAAATGGTTAATATGGTCAATTAACATTAGTTGCCCCACAAAATTACTGTCTAGGAGGAAGAAAGTTGAGTCATATACATATACATATATGCATGAAATTTGTTGAAGTATGTTCACTTTTTTCTTAAAAGAGAAAAAATTTGTCTTGCATGGCATATTTTTGTAAGTTGATGATGTTGTGCAGTGATCCTTTCCCATCTGAGGCCACTCCTGATAATAATGTTTACTTTCCATACTGTATAAATTAGATGATGAGCATCAATCATGTTGTATCGTTGTTGGTTTTCTTCCATATGTGGTACAGTACTTAAAAGATACTACTGCTTTAAGCAAGTTTATGGTTCTGTAAATAAATAAAAAAAAAATAAAATAAAGAAGAAATGTTTACCTTGCTTTATGATTGTGTTTTAATTAATCCAAAAAAGAAGATCCTTTTGAGAGACATAAAAGGAGGAAATGTATTTAATATGATTGAATGAATAAGAAAGAATTGAAGGAGGTGAGAGTGAAGTATTCCAACCGAATAACAGACTATTAGAGAGATATTTGATTGGTGTGGAGAGTTATGAACGGTGGAAAGAAAAGGAGAAAGATAAAGTGAATTATTTATAGTTGAGATGAAAAGGACGTTTGCCTAATAAAAAAAACTGGTAGAGATAAGGGAGGTGCCGCAGAGAGCGCCGACGAACTAAAAATCAATCCTTTTACAAATCATGGAATGGAAAACCTTGTTTCTTTTGTTTTTGTTTTTTTCTTAATTCATTTCAACACCACTGATTCATCTTATTCTTGGAATTACTTTTTCAATTAGGTTTTTTAATGGATAACTTACTTATGTGTGATTTAATTCTTTTATTTCATGACTATTAATTAAACAGATAATAATGCATAGGTACGTGTATGATTATTTTTGTTTTGTTTTCCTCACCTGCTCTGACTAAGAAATATATAAATTAAGAGCAGTTATTTAAGGGACGTTCGTTATTTACTTTTAAATCTTGAATAATAAAATAAAGTAAGTGGTTCAGTATTTGGTACAAGTTATTTAGTTTGTAATTTTTTTTAGTATAAGGATTAAATCTTGAGGTCAACTTATACTTATATTGCAATAATTTTGAAATTCTAACTAGCCTAATACTCTATTCCGGAGAGTTGAATGTATTTAGGAACATGCTTGTTATAGACAAAAGAGATTATATATATATATATATATATATATATATATATATATATATATATATATATATATATATTAATGAGATTTTTGGTTTTTATGAGATATATAAATATTTTCATATAATAAATGATGACATAATAATTTTATTTATTATATCAATAATTTGATTAAAAAATTATTACTTATAATAAAATAGATTGCTAATAAATGAGACTTTTTTTGTGTAGTTATGAGAAACTTTGAAACATCATCTCATTCAATTCAACCACTGAAAAAATTGTAAAGAAGGTAACTTATTTAGTCAAATATAATTAACAGTGTGAGTTCAATACACATAGTGTATAATAATTACTATGCACAAAAATGAGTTTGTGTGAAATGTTTAGTAACTAAAGGTAATTAAAAAAAAAGTTTAAAGATTGTTTGAACATCACCAGTTTTCTTTAAATCATGATTTGAAAATGCTAACAATTAGAGTATTCAAAGATGACTAATTAGTGTTAATATTCTAGTCACACTAATGAGCAATTCCTATTATTATAAATTAGGGTTTCATATTTCTTATATTAAGAGCGTCTCTTTGAGATATTGATGGTTGATATTTTAATTCTAGTTGCAAAGTTGTTTAATATAAAATTTAATTTTCAATTTGAACTATAGCCAGGAGTTAAGTTTAAAGGATTTACAAATATTCAACATAAAACGAGTCAAAAAATAAACTAAAGATCGTAACTTGAAAACTCACATGTTACGACAATACCTTTAGATTAACAGCACCTTCATACATGTTATGCATGTAAATCATAAACATAATTTCAGTGATGATGTTGTCTGTTTCCAGATCCACTAACAATCCATCGGCACCATAAATGTGCCACGTGTCTCCACGTGCTTGTTATCCCAACTCCCAAGAGTAAACTAGAGAGGAGGAAAATTTTATTCCCAAGGCAACACTTTATTTATTTTTTACAATAGCTAGAGATAGAATCTACTTTGTAACCCTCCCAGATTTTCAGTTTTATAATGTTTTTATAAAATCATGATAGTGTTACGTAAAAATTAATCATGAAATATTTTTATAATGTTATTTTCACGCTTTTTTTTATCTTTCTTTCTATAAATTATAATGAAAAAATAATTTATGTAATGATCCCATCACGAGAAATATATGGTGAAAGTCTAGACTTTCTAAAGTAAAATGTAGGTTATTCCATGTGAAACGACATTAAAAACGAAAAAATTAGAGTTTGGAAGCAGGTAACAAAGAACCAATTGTATGTAATATTTGGACATCTCAATCAATTTAAAATATGAAAGGAATATATATATATATATATATATATATATATATATATATATATATATATATTTTGTTCATATTGTAAAGGCTTATATACATGTACAGGTATGATTATTAGTGGTATTATAATTAATTATCAGCTATTATTGGTGGTGCTGTTCCATGAAGAATTTTTTATTAGTGGCCATCCTTCACCAACAATTATTATCCCTTTTGTGGTCCTTGTTTCATTTATTTATTTTTTTTGTGGTCCTTATTGTTATCAATGATGACATGAAAATCATTGCATTCTTTATCTTCCCTTAAGTTTCATTGTTATCTATAAACCCTTCTACTACTAGAAAAATTAGCCACGAAGATATGTGTCAGGGTTCTTCTAAAAGACCAAGGATTATATATGGTTCCTACAACACTCAATTATCCAAAGAAAGAGAAATAATTATAAGGAGAAAGTTTTGACTTCAATATTTTTATTTAGTGTCCCCCGCCAACTTCATCTCCCTTGTCTTGTGAATTATGTTGGATTTATCAAAATGGTTCTCCCTTACACAATCTCAATCATTTCAATAGTCTTTAGCTTCAAATAAATGCAAATTATGTACATTTCTTGAAATTGATCAAAGAACTTTTTAGTAACAGAAATATTCAGTGATAATGATAGAAGAAGCCGTGAAGTCTTATTTTGTAATGGGATTAAATGTAATTGAAGAAACACGTAGAGTTGGAGGTAGAAAAAAAATAAAAATAAAAAAGTGAGAATAGTCAAGTCGAAGTGGTTCTAGATTATTAGAATTATTAATAAAGTAAAAGTCATTTGTCCATCAATCTGTGACATGATCATATTAAAGGGGTCACCGATCATTTTCTAATCTGTAGTTGGGGGGGTGTGCGTAAAATTAATAACATTTTTTTTTTTTTTTTGAGTATTTGACTATTGAACATTTGAACTTTAACTATGATATATATTCAGATTTTTCTAGTTCCAAAACTTTAAAATGTTTTATAAGCTGAAGTTGAAAGTAACTTAAAAAAAGTGTGAAATTTTAGGATTGTGATTTTCCTACTGTAGAAGGCGTGGATTAATTATAAAGCCTATAAAAGTAAGAATAGTGAGGAATTAAATAAAAAAAGCAATGAATTTGGTTGCAATATAGCTCCTATAATGGTGGTTAGTTTGGAATGATAATGATCAAATACTGAAAGCACTTGTATGAGTTTTGAATAGAAACTTAGAAGTCGTTATCTTTAAAATCGATTTGGAATGAAAGAAGGAAGAAAATGAGAAAAAGGTTAGGCACACATGCATGACACAATTACCATACTAAGGAACGGAGCATAAAAGCTGTAACTATAAGTGGCCTTAAAGTAAAAAGAAGAAGAAGAAAATAGTTCATTTATACGCTTTGTATATGCTTTCCGTAAAGTGAAAGGTTAAAAAAGACACACGATAGAATATGCATGAAAGTGAGAACCCAAGTCGATCAATATACTTCATACATATAATGTAGCGAAATATTTTACGTAAAAAAAAATAAAAAATCAAACTACTATAATTAAAATAAACTATTTACCGACTTTATAAATAACTAAATTTTATAAAATTTTACTGGTAACACTTTTCTATTTCTAAAATAAACACTTATAATAAAATAATATTCACATCTTTTATAGCTTAAAATACACATTCACCTCTTTATATTTTTAATAAATGAAATTCACTTTCTTTATATCTTAATTAAGTGAAACTCACTTTTCTTATTATAATTAAAAAATATGTTATTAACTAAAAGTAAATAGATAAAAACTAAAGTATTCAAATATTAAAAAAAAAAACATGTTGTCACAAAATTATAATTTCTCTGGTAAAAGGTTACCTAATCTGAGAACATATTATTTTAATATAATGTCCTCCTCTTTTTTAAATTTTTATTACTGACATTAATAATTTTAACTCACCTAATTGGTCTTTTAGTGGTTATTAGTGGAATAGGTTAAAATGAACAATTATTTGTTTGACCACTCCTGAATTACATTGCATTACATCATATCAATAAAATATTACATTTATAAATAATGTATAATAGTTATTTCGGCCATAGTTGAATTGCACAAATACAAAATGTGAACAAATATTTTATCTCGAAACATTTCGTATAATTGTGTTTATTATATGAGATCACGTTCACATAGAATAATATTTAATTTATTAAAATACATGTATACATATACTTTTAAATTAACAAAAAATAAAAAATTTCAATATTTACATAATTGTGCTCGTGCTTGATTGTGACGTCACAATCATATAAAATTACAATAATATGATAAATATAACATATTACAACTAAACGATTCAGGACAATTTAATTAAATCACACGATTTTTAATCAAATTAATTTATCGAAAGAATTATCAAATTATTATACAATATATTTTGTATCATTATACTCACCCTAAGTGAATTTGTAAGTGTACATAATATCATTAGTAATGATTATCTAAAACATGAGAAAAGATAATCATATCGAAAGTAAAATATAAAATAAACATATTACTTTATTTGTGTCATGTGAAAAACAAATCAATAATTTTTCTGTTTGATTGATTTTATGTGAAGGAAAGAAGGTATAGAAAATTCATATAAAACTAGAAATATAGTTCTATTTCATGCATAGATTACTAACAATGCATGAGGAAACTATGAAAAATAATTTGTATCTTTTTGTGTGAAAGCAAATTAAAGATCTAATAAAAAAAAAATTTGGATAAAGATTACGTTAGAAAGGGAGTCATTGTCTATTCAAACTTTAGAACTTTTCAGTGAAAAAAGATAATTGTTAAAAGTTTAGACTTTAATTTTAAAGGATCCATCGTGTTCATACCCTTCTCCAATATCCAAATTATCTTCTCTGGCTAAGTATCGATGAGGGTTTAATAGTTAACTTTTATCAAATTCCTTTAACTAAAATTTGAACTAGTTAAAAATAATGACAAAGACTACAATGATTAAGGTCTTAGTCACTGAATAATATAAAAACTAATGAAAAAAGAAGAAAGCATGAATGAATAAGTCTCTTACTAACCCACCCTCTCATTGGCTTCATCTGCACCGGCTTTTGGATGTAATGAAGAAATTCACACCTACAGTGCGACATTGGTGTTCCAGTTACAGTTTTTTAGGTGCATTTGTGATGATGAATGCAATGTTGTGAGAAAAGTCCAAGTATGATAACAATTAGGTCAAATCCAGCTACCATTTTTTGTCTCCACATACTTTTCCCCTCTCCCAATGCCAAAGTAGTGTGATTGCACGCAAAGTAGCAAAAATAAAACTCAAACTAATTCAATCCTTATATATTGAATGATAATAAATGCATTGATTGGGGTTGGCGGTTGCCACATCATGTGGGTTAACTTTTCTTACACACTGATTGGAGTTTTTTTTTTTAATTTACTATTTTGATTGCTTTTATTTTTAAATTAATAAAAACAGTTCTGTAGATAGATTTAAAAAAATATTTTTAAAATTAAAATGAAAAAAAAATTGTTCAATAACTTACATGAAATTATTAAAAACGAAAGAAGATCACATAAAAAGATTATTAATAAAAATTGAAAAAATTCTTTAATACCCTGGTGATCATAAATATAAATGATATGATATTATTTATATAATAGAAAATACTTTTATCAATCTTTTTGTTGTTGCTAATTATCAAGAGAAAACAACTCAGTCATCAAATTTTAGTTTAAAAAAAATAAAACCATTTTTAAAAATAATAATTAAAACAGAGTGGGAGTAACCCAAATGAAGATGAAAGGTTTCCGAAGAATTACACCAACAGATAATTTATTATATTCTTATTTCTCAATAATGCAGAAAGGCACGAAGAAACTCAGGCATTATCAAGTTTAGGATCAGCAAGATCCAAATGCAATCACCCCATCCAAACTGAACTCTTATCTACAACAACTATATCCAATTATAAATAGGGTTATGCTTGATACATACCAACGTATATGGAGTAAAAAAAGATGTGAAAATAGCTTTGACTAAAATCAAAATATTTAAGTGATTTATTTTTATTGAAACACTAAAAATATTATTGCCATCATTTAAAATATCTACTCTCCCCCTTATTTTAATAGAAGTAAAATAAAATTTAAAATATTTAATAATTGGAAACGCGTATTTTTGTAGATTGACTTGTTAGTTAGTAGTAAGGTGTTAGAGAGGTGGAAGCAGTACGGAAACAAAACAACCCTGTCTGTGTGTGGTGAAGGGTCTTGGATTGCACTTGTCCTGTTTCTAAATAAAATAGGAAGTTTATGATGAACACTTTTTGAGTAAAATATTGATGACAAAAAAGTCCATAAGTACTTTTTGGTTTTCAGTGATAACCATGCTCATGCTCATGCTCTTCTTTCTTTCTTTCCTGCTAGTTAGGACACAGACAAGCATGCATACTTGTAAGAAAAAGTATCCACAACACAACCAACATCACTTGCAATTCACAAAAGTAAATTAAAGAAACCGATTAAACACATCAAACTTATTATTCTTTTTATTGAATTGGACGATTTGTCTTGAAGTACCCTAATTCACTGAATTCAATGCTAGATCCATTGTTGTATTTCTCTGCCCTCAATGACATAAATTAAGTTACAAAAACATTTAATCTTTTCTTTAATTTTTTTGATAATTATTAAAAATTATATATATACTTTTAATTGGTTTTTGGAATTTTAATACCATTGGTTTAATTCTCTAAATTTGAATTACGCCAAGTTTTAAATATTATTGTACTAACAAAATGTATCGATGTCTAATATAATAAACCATTTAAATTTTTAAATGATTGTAATTAGATTATCTTATTGTTTTAAAAGATTAATATGATATTAGAATAAAGTTGATTATTTTAATTAAGAAATTTTGGTGAAGACTTTGAGTTATAGTTGACTTTGGACTTTTTATCTATAATTTTTTTTAAACGTCTGAATGAGTTAAGGGAAAAAATATATATTTAAATATTTTTTATTCGACTCTTAATTAATGTTTTAATTGATGTAAGATTCGTGGACATACTAAAATAAATAAATATATATATAAATATTATTTCTTATTAAGAGAATTTTTTTTCTTTTGAATTACTAAAATCAAATTTGTCCATTTTGGTTGAAGAAATCTAAATAAAAGTGTTCTCAAATTCCATGTCCATCTGTGGTGTATGTAGAAATATCTTGGTTGAGGATAGTTTGATGAGGAGGAATTGTTAAATAGTTGTTTGATGTGTCATCTCCATCCATAAAAAATAATTAAGGGTTTGTGTTGATTCCCCACTAGTGGTAGTGAAATTAGGATCTGATTCAATGTCCAAAAAATAGTATTTATTAGTGAGTGGGGCTTGAGATACCATCACAAGAAACAACTCAATTGGTAGATAGAAGAAGAATAGTGCCAAAAAAGTATAAGATGAAGACATTTGAGTCAAGTTTCTTGATGCCAACAACACATTCACCAATTCACGTGAAATTGCCTTTGCCTCATGCCTCATACATACACTGATCATTGCATGCTGTAGATTTGTCATTATCAAGTTAACCAATTGTTTTTTTTCCTCAGCTTTTACCTTCACGCTACCATCAATACAAACATGATCCAAAAAGTGTCTACACCTTCTCTCTGCCATTTCAGACAACTTGCCTTAAACTTTCGCACTTTTTTCTTCTCAGTATAATTATGTAAACTTGTTCCTGTTTAAAACATGCATTTGTAACCATTTCTGTCAAGCTGTCAATATTTTATTGATACACAATTACAAGCTTTTTCAATTGGGTCCACAAAATTCAACTTCCTAAACTCTTGTTCTTCAATCAGATTACAAGTCTCAACGTTTGTACTAGTTTTTTTTTCTTCTTTTTTTTAGCCACTGTTCCTCCGAAACAATGTGGTATCCAACACAGGACCCTGTCCATGGTATGGTTTTCATGTAGGCCTAGTCCAATTATAGAAACAAAACACTTCACATTTTTATCTACCCATTTTTGGACCCAAGTCTTTTCTTGATTTGGTCCAACCCAACCAGGACAAGACTATAATTATATTTTACAACAAAATTATATATATATATATATATATATATATATATATATATATATAAGTTTTGTTTTTTAAATTATTGTTTTGTGCGCATTTAACCTATGTCCTCGAAAAAGAAACAAAGGAACAATAGATAGTTTAAAAATGCTATTTCTTACGAATTTTCGTTTAAGTAACGTGAGCAGTGTTTAAAAAAAGTATCTTTCACGTTTTATTTTTGTTTTTTTAATCAATCTTACTATTTGTTTTTTCAAAAAAACACTGTTCATTTCATTTTCCATTTCATTCGTATAGTTTGTTTCCCTACCAAATACAACCACTCTATGATTAATGTTCTGACACGTTTCTATTGCTATTATAAATGGAATTATGAAATAAACTCTTTGTTTTTGTTTTTCTTATTATTAAATACCAATAGAAAAACGAATGAGTTGAAGATCAAAATTTTAAACCTAATTTTAGGAGTAATTGATCTATTTTAACACCCTTTCACTTACGAGTTTCTACGGGTATCTTCGATAATGTAATTCATTGGAGTGGTTATATACAATATTTTATATTTTTCTATAATATCACATTGAATTTAATCATTTTATTACTTTAAGGAACTCAAACATCTTTTTTCTCCGGTCTATTCTTAAAAGTCAACTCATATACTAGTAAAAACCAGGTCCATTACAGTGCTTCATTCCTATGTTTTTTTTTTTTTGGGTGTCATGTCACCATGGACCAACCTTTTTTTTTTTCACTTTGATTGTTAGTGGAATGGGCCTCTCACTAATTTGTTGTCCAACATCTCTTTAATACTTGTTTTAATTTTCTTTTTAATGGGTTGAATTGAAAGAGTGTTATTAAAAAAAACTTCTACTTCTACTTTGGTATTTTCTTTTACAATACTTTTTAAACAAAATACGAGAAGTTAGAATATAGGATAGAATTTAAATATCAATTAAACTCTTATATTAAATAAAAATGATAAATTTAATGTATGATTTTAAGAGTGAAAAAAAATCATAAATTTAATATTTTAAAATTTTGAATGTGATATTATATTAGAAGATTAATATATTTTATTTTTTAAAAGATTTGTTCACTTAGAACTTATTATTGCAAATAACATTATTATTGCAAATAACATTATTAATTTTCTGAGAAAGCCATTTTCTTTTTCGTTTTAAAACATTCATAGAACTTGATAAAATAAAAATTTGGCAAATATTATTGACAATGTGAATGTGCGTTTATTTATGCCTATTCACTTCACCATTCCAATAGTGCAGCTACCTCAATTGTAATGTGATAAAAGCTGTAAGTAGTGGTCTACAATTTCATGCATTTTTTTCTCAATTAATGTATATCTCCCTCTTACTAAGGATTAATTTCGATGATTTTAGTTTTTCGATCTATTTTGATTTTTTTTTAATTCGTCAATTCGATAAATTAAGGAAAAAAGATAAAATACTCCCTTTTAAAAAATAATAATATTTTAAAATAATCATAATTAAAAATATTATATTTTTATTATATTATTAAATAATATAAATATATTATAATTTAAATTATAAAATTTAATTAATTAAATTTAAATTATTAATTATAATTAATTATTTTGATATATAAATATAATTTTTTAAATTTATTTAATAAAAATATTAATTAATAGATAAAAACTTAAAAATATTTATATGATTAAAAATATCTTTTTATAAAAATACATATAAAAAATTTTATATATAAAAAAAATTTTGACCACGGACCCGTTAAGCCATTTTTTTATGAGACTGAAATTTTTGACCCATATAAAGTAGTCCATCTGTCTTCCTTATTAAAAAAAAATATACAATGCATTTAGGACGAGAATTAAATCTGTACCGTAGGGATTAGGATGTCAATTAAATTTGTACCCGTAGGGATCGAACCGTCTCCATCCTAAGTTTGATGGGTAAAATTCGAGTTGACCGAGGCGAGGCGGGTTCGAGTTTTTCCGCTTTAAAAAGTCGAGAGTGAGGGCGGAGATGGGTAATGCAATCCCCACCCCGTCCCCATCCCGTTCGACTTTATATTTAAAAAGTATTTCTTTTTCTTTTCTATTACATATAAGATTATTTTTTTATATTTAACCAAAATTTTTTCTTCTACCCACTTTTTTTTTCTTTTTTAATCTTTTATATCAATTAATTTATTACATTATTCTTTCTCTTACCTTTTAGTTTTTCACATTTCCTTAATCTCTCCCATCAATTTGTTTTTTTTTTCAATCTTTTCAACCAATTTGATGAACATAAAGTTAATTTTTTTATTCTTTATCTTATTCTAAATATTTTACATAAATCTTAGTAGTAACTAATATTATTTATTTATAATTTATATTTATTAGGTTTTATTATGTCATATTTTTTTATCTTATTATTTTTATTTATCATATATCAAATTTTATCTTAATAAAATAATTATATTTTAAAGGATTAAAGGAATTGATAATTTAAACTTTTATTACTTCGAACTAATTGAATAAGAATTAACTTATTAAATATTTCCTTATAAATTATATATTTCATATTTTTAAATGAAAACTTAAAAATGAATTAACTTATATATATATATATATATATATATAAAATTAAATGTTTGAATACAATATTATAATAATAATATTATAAGTATTCAAATATTTGAATATAGTGTTATAATAATAATAATAATAATGTTATAAATAAAAAATGATTAAATATTTCTTTTACATACATATTTTAATATAAATATAATAAATTAAAATGTATATTTAATTAATAATAATTATAAATTATAAAAATTTATTTGTATATAAAAAATAGATAGTAAAATTAATTTATTATAAATATAATTATCTTTTTAAAAATAATATAAATCGAAAACAGGACGTGAGTGAGAAACCCAAAATCCAACAAAAATGAGAATGAAAACTTAATTTTTAACTCGAGCGGGATCGGGGCCGGGAGGCAAAACCACCTCCCCGTTACCATGCCTACATGCATTTCATCCACGGAAGCTTATGGTCATTTATGCTCCTCTCGTTTAATAATTGAATTTCAAGACAATAACCTCGTAAGTTTCATGTATTTTTTTTTCAATAAATTAGATTGAAGAATAATATGTTGAAATAAACTCAGTTAATAACTTATTATATTTATATAATGATTATTATTTTTTCACTTTGAATTATCAATATATCTTTAGTCAATTAGATTATTCACGGATAAAGGTGTAATTTTTTATCATTAAAGCTTTATATTGGGTAGTGACTAATCATATATCCGCATGCACAAAGTTGAAACGAATGTCTTAAAACGAAAAAGATAAAATAAAAATTATATATATATATATAAACACCTTTGATTCAACTATATATAGTAAATTAACTCATGAAAATTCAGTACTTCTTCGTGGTAGAGACCAGCTTGTTTTTTAAGGAGCTTTTATTTCCACCTAAAAATGTTTGTGCTTGTGCTGAGTTTGCAACATTACTTTCACCAGCATTGAAATAAATGGTGCTGTACTTTTTGATACTATAACAGTCAGAACCTAGATACTAGCTTAACGTGGTATTGCCATCTTAGAATAAATGTTGACTTTGATTTAATTTAATTATAATATATATTTTTATATTATTATTTTTAGATTTCAAAAGTTAAAAAATACCATCTATTATTTATTTTATTTTACATCGATTGTTAATTCAATAGAAATGATATCGATAGAGAAGAAAATAAATTTTCACATCAATTAAAAATTGATATAAAAGGTGTACACATAACATTTACTATATAAAGAATCAACATGTGATATTAAAAAAAACTACTAATTTTATTGTTCTTGACCTATAAAATTTTAAAATTTTATATAATAAAACTAAAATATTTATTATTCATAATTAAATCAAGTTTAGCAAACTTAAAAAAACATATTTTTAAATAAATAAGGTATTATATAATAAATCTAATGAAAAATATAAAAAATAAAATACAAATTAACCTTGTAGAAGTTCAATTAGTGATAGTGGAGGAAGGACACTAGCAACAACCTATAATATCAAAAAGAGAAAGATAACTTGCAAAAGGATTAAAGAGGAAAAATAATGGAGAGACAAGATTTACAGTGAAGAGAGTTTTAAGTGACGGGTTTGCTTACAAAGAAGATAGACAAACACAATAATGATTTTAAGGAGGTGTTTGATTCTAATTTGAAGAAAAGAAAAAAATAAAAATAAAGGATTACATCAAGATCGTGGCGCAAAGAAGAAGATAATAATATCTTCCTTTTTAAGAAGAAAAAAATATGTGAAAAAATAAAAAAGTGCAGCAAATGATATTTAAAAAAAATACTATATACTCAAATAATCAATGTGATACATTAGTTAATGAAAGAATTAATATAATCTATAATTATTATATGAATTATTTGTGTAACTAAAAAACGATTGATTCTTTGTGGAACTGATATGATATATATTTATTTAATTTTAAAATTATTATTATATAATTTATTATGATAATACAATGGATAAAATAAGAATAAGATAAATTCATTTTTGGAGAGCTATAAATTAAATAATCAATAAAAAATATTTTTACAATTAAAATTCAATATTTTAATATTATATATATGTGTGTATATATATATATATATATATATATATATATATATATATATATATATATATATATATATATAAAGAATAAACTTATATAAATGTCACCCATACAAAAATGACTCATCTCAACCTTGGTCTCGTATTTTATTTTTTTAAGTATAAAATGTTATTAGTAGTAATATATAATAAAGCGTTGTTTGAATTATGGCCTCATATTTTTTTTTTAAATAAAATGTTATTTAGTAACATATTAAGTTTAATCAATAAACCTTTATTTGGATTGTTTAAAAGAAAGTAAGGAAGAAATTTTTAAAAAACAAATAAATAAAATTATTTAAATTAATTGGAAAACAGTGAGAATGAGTAAAAAATAAAATGATTTATTTTTTCTGAATAATTTATTTAATATTTTAAAATATTTTTTATTATAATAAAAAGTTAAAAAATCTGTATATGAACTATATATACAAATGACACCTTAAAATACCTTTTTTTTAGCAACATAGTATATTTACGTTGTATTCAATAGGAAAAACAGTACAAGTACTTCTGACACAAATTGAAAGATTAATCAGGTTAACTTTCTTCTTAAATTTAATTTCTAGAGAGAGGAAAAACAAACAAGTATTTAAAAAGTATAGCTCAGTTGATTGACCAAAGTTCATAAATAATTAAAGTCTGACTCGATAGATTGAACGAACCATAAATTATTATAATAAGCTCATGTTATTTTTTACAAAAAAATATAATCAGTTTACCTCTGTCATATTCATAATATATTATGGTTGAAATCTTTACAATATATAACAAGAAAAATACCCTCACCATTTAAGGCATTTAAAAAAGACACCGTGGTTTAACGGTGTGAGAAAAAAATAGCAAAGTGAAGATCTAATTATATTTATATATTGAAAGAGTACAAGTAACCCTTTACAATTATAAATTGGAATTCATGAATATAACAAAAACTGAACGTGTTTAGAGAGATCTGAGATGAAGTGGGAAATAATATAAAGTGAGGAAGAGTGGAGAGAGGAATAAAAAAAGATATATGCAATCTAATTCTGACGTTAAACCGCACGCTTCGCCGGAGCACTGCGGTCAGAAAAGCACGTGAGGCTTCGTCCACGCATCATTATCACAATCACAATGTTAACCAAACATCATAATAATTCCTTCCACACACACTATTTTCGAAACAAGTGTCAGACAAACTTAGATGCATACATATAATAACCACAATTTCTTAATTATGCGATTTCTCGTTCACATCCCAAAAGCCACACTTCCTCCAACTCCCTCGTCATTATAAATTAACATAAAAGGAAAACACAATCAAACAAACTCAACAAATAGTGGGTTTGGTTTGGTTGCTAGCTAGCTATTCTAAGACAATTTTAGGGCTTGCTCAGTCAAAGCAAAGGTAATTAATTAATTAAGAATAAATGAATAAAGTTAAGGTGGATGTTTGTATTATCCTATGGCCGACATAACTTGTTTGTAGACACAACATATGGGGAACATGGATTGCGACTTAACTCACTCAAAAGAAAATAAAAATTACAGAAAAAAGAGGTCCCTACGCTCAGATTTAACAACAAAAAGAAAAAGGTCGAGCTTTTTGCAGTTTTACATTTGACTATCATTATTCATTTTGTTCCATTTCAAAGTGTAGCCTTTTCAAGATATCGCATGTGCCTGTCAACTTCCTTTGAACACATCATTTTAATCACATGAAGTACCATTACCACCTAATTATCAATTAGTTTATTTGGTGCAAATTAGTCCATGCTCACCCACGTTTTTCTCACTCTATTCAAACCTAATGTGTTATAACTACTAATTAATATTACAAGTGGGTTAAGTTTAAGCCACACTTTATTATCTATTTAATATATTATGATCTTAATGCCAGGGTTTGTATTTGGAAGTAAATTTAAACATGGAGTCTCTTTCTTTGAAGGACGTGAAAGACCGTTCACACAATCTAGCAATCTTAGATTACGTGCGAGGGTTATTTCTTCAGATGAGAAGAACATATAATTGTGGTGTACTTCCTTTTTTCTTTCTTTATAATTGTAGCTAAGGCTTTGAGCAACACAATTAGGTTAACATATGCAACAAATGACTGGGACTTTCTTTGATACTTGGAATATCCAATAATAAAGTTCCAATATGCAAATGACAGACACTTTCTTTGAGCAAACAATTAGGTTAACATATGCAACAAGTGGGTTAACATATCCAATAATGCAATTTGGAAGAACTTTGTTTTTTGAATGAATGTAATATAATGACTAATTTGGGCTTATTTGCACAGAGACCATGTAAGATTGATGTGCGCAAACGACTACACGTACAATTGTATATGTGACTCGACCTAAAAGAGTAAAATTTCCCTGAAAAATGCTGATATCAAATAAGGCTATATATAGCTCGAGACAATCAATCACTAATCTTTGAATTATCATCTATATATAATTCATGCATGCATGCAATTCTGCACAGCTTAGTGAAGAAGCACGTGCAAGATGTAGATTACATGTTAGTTATTGGAGTAGTTTGTGGTAGATAATTATTTTATGTGAGGAATGCTAGCAATATTTTTTTTAACACTTCCTTTATTATATAATACTAGTTTTTTTTTAAATCACTTATTTTTATGAAGCTCACTTGTTATTTAGTCTTTCGATAGGAAAGTAAGATTTATCAAAATTTGTGATTTTAAATAAATTTTAATTAATAAAAAACAGAAAGAGAATGATTGAGACAATGTTCTCCGTTCTCCTTTTCATATTATTGTATTATTAATATTTTAAAAAATTTATATTACCTTAAATAACAAATATTACGAGACTAATGAAAGTATTTGAAAATTGTAGATGTTAACAAGTGAAGCATTCGTTTAAACGAAAAGAGAAACTAATGAAATTAGACGTGTTGAACAGAGATCTCTTTGATTCCATAGCATGATTAATTATCCAACTCAGTATGTCTCAACGATTGACATGAATTGGGGTACCCTATCCCTACAATCAATGTGATATGTACAAGTCCAAAAATGATTGATATTTAAAATCAATGTATATAAATTAAGGACTATTTAATAAGTACATAAATAATAAAGTTAGTTAGTTTAGTTTAAAATATCTCTATTTAATGTAAGATCTTATTTTTTTCTAAAGTATAATAATATTAAAATATCATATATTTTTTTGTCGAAAGTAGCATGTGACACTAGTCCTTCATCTCCTTTTTCATATTGTTCTAAGAGAAAATTTTATTCGAGATATGATTAGATAATAAATAAAACACTTTTCGTATTAGGAATTTAAACTTTGGTCCAACTTGTTCATATATTATAAATATTCTATGGTAATGCAATTTAAAAAATGTATATTAATTACACAATTTTATAGTAAAATGGTTGTTAACAAAAGCACTACTTTATAATTGTAAATTCATTTAAGCTTTTAAAAAAATAGCTGAAACACTAATTAGTGAAAGTAATGTTTTCTTAATTTTAAAATGAAAAAATATTTTGAGATAGAAAAAAAAAAAAAACTCTGAAAGTGGAGACCTATTATATATAGTGAGAGAGATATTATTATGGTAGTTAAAAAGATACATGATGATAGCAAAACATCATAGAAGGTGACCACACGATCTCAGTGGTTTATGCATCATTAAAGGTTAATTAAAATCATTTTACTATTTGGTTAATTTGTACTTGCGTTTAACCTGGCCAGTGAAGAGATACCCTCGTGCTCATGCATGGTACCCGTTTTTCTGTGACACCTCTTTCCATCAGAGAGGTAGAGAGAGAACCAAATTTTTGGAATATTCTTCTCTGTTTTCGTTATCGTTCACGGCAAAAGATAGAAGACATGTTCAGGTGAAGGTGTTGGAATTTAATGTTGGACACAGTATGAGTCCCAGACATACTGTATTCGTGTTATAGCTTCCATTTTCAGTACACTTCAGCATAACGTAGTGCTTCAAACAAAAGATGAAATAGTCAAAGCAATGGTCAAAGATGAGGGCATGGTGGGGAAGGATCTAACAAGCGCCGAAAGGTACACAGGACACTCACTCATCATCCATTCTTAGAGGCTTCATCAAGAGACAAGAAAAGACACATTTTTTTTTTCTTTCTCTTTTCTCTTTGGTGATCCCTTCTTCTATTCCCTCCTTTTTCTCGTTCCATTTTTCTTCCAAATTTTGAACTTGTGTCTCTAAACTAAAGTCCAGTTGTAACTAGTCTAAAAGGAAGGGACCCATTGCAAAAAGTTCACAACAACACTAACAATATTATGGTTTTTGTCTCTGTCCTTTGTGTATCAGTATCATGATCTTTCCTAGTTATACTTTATTTTTTCACTTTTGAATTTCGATTATCCAACTTTTGGTCAAAATTGTGCCCCCTCATAATTAGTGGCCCCGAACTTACCTTTCTAATGTAAGTAGTACACAAGTATATGGGACCAATTATTACATTCTCCCATAGAGTTTGAGATGGTATATACAACATTACTTGGTTTTGGTGGTTGGCCATTAGGATCATCAAATACTTCATTATTACAACTAATTTGTCTACTAATTTTATAACAAAACGAGCAGCGACAAAGAAAACCAACTACAATATCTCAATTTAATTAATGACAACATCAGGTTTAACTACTACATAGCTAAATTGTGTAGGAGATTTAGCGTACCTGAGTTCTCCTTGAACGTAAAACACAACAGAAATATTAAAAACTTAAAAATTCATTTACGTGTTTTAAGAAATATAAGAGGTTTACAATGTGTGTTTTTCAATTTTATTACATAACTAATATTATAAAATATAAGAGTATATCATTTCAGTTTGAAACGATGACTTCTAAAAAACTTGTGTACGTCAATTTTGTTGGCGAACTGTTATTACTTACACCACCTAAACGCCGAAACTCACGGTGTATCATCTTAGACGAATTTGTTGATTGAATAAAAGTATATGCAAACATGCACGTCATATTCTGGATTTTACTTTCTAAAGTAAAAGAACAATATCCATAAAATTTTCATTGCGAATCAGTCGTGGAGATTTAGGTAATGTAACTTGTTTATATCTTAGATTATGATGAGCATTCAAAATCAATTTTTAAAGTAAAAATATACCTTTTACCAAATGAAGGATTGAAGAAATATGCACTCTTCTGGAAAGAAACAATTGATCATTATTTTTTTCTTCCTAGTAAAAAGTAAAAGCAAATGACTGACTCTATAAAGTACAGAGAGAGGTGTGGTTGCATGTGAAACAAGTCTAGCAGAAAGAGAAAGAAACACGCACTCACAATAAACGCCAGACTTCAAATTCTCCCGAGGCTAGCTCAACGAATATAATCTCAGCTTTTTCTGAGATAAATAAATGACCAATGGACCAAAAACATTTAACACGGATAAATGAATGACCCTTGCTGCGTCACATATAGTCAAATTTAAAACCACAAATCCTTTTTACAAAACTAGTCCATTTCTTATTTTAATATTATTTAGAAACCGGTAAACTAAACTATTCCACGTTTGATGCGAATTTACCAGAAATAGTGAAGAAGACAGGATAGTAAAGGTAGAGCAATATATATAGGCATTCAATGCCTTTCGCATGGATGGCAAGTTGATACTAACCGAAAAAAAATGAGACGAAAGGGATTACAAAAGGATTTCCTTCCCATTATACTCATGAAATGATGTCAGTATATTAACAGGGACAAAAAGCTAAAGGCGTAAAAGAAAAAAAAAAGAAAAATGATCCAAAACACAACAAAGGAACTTTGAGTTAGTACAGTGTCAGCTAGCTATAGCTACGGTTCTCATAAATTATGACTGTCAGTCCAACTCATTCAAATGGTGCATCAGCTAAAGAGACTAGTCCGTGTGTCCTTGCATTGCATTGCATGCTAAAACACCATCACCACCACTGTCCTCCCCTTTCATCATTATATGCACAGATTCTCATCCTACCTCGTGCATGAGCTCATTCCATGCCAAATATTGGCGTTTGAAAGAGACTTGGTTTTGCATGGGATTGGAATGTGTGCAGTGTAGGTCCAATCCAGTTGCCGTAACCAGCACTGCTCTCATAACTAGTATTGCTATTCAGAGAAAAGATGGGCGTGGCGAATGGGATTGAACAGCTTAAAGAAGAGGAACCACTGCTCCCACTTCCATGACCATTACAATTACCATGACCACTTTGTTGCTGGACAAAGATGCCTCCTCCACTGAAAAATGCGGCATTGTTATCACTGCCGGTACTTGAGGGGGCACATGAGAAGTCCATTTGGAAGGGTGTGGCACTAGCAGTGCCGTTGTTGGAAGATGCAAAAGAAGTTGTAGTAACACAAGTAGTGTTCCTGGCCCCACTGTTGTCGAGGGTAGGATTGTGGTACCCCAAGATGGACCAGTAATCTGAAGGGTCTTGCTTAATGGGGATGGCAAAGCTCAAGGTAGAGTTTGAAGGCTGCTGCTGTGATCCAAAGTTTACGGATGAAGCTGATGATGGATCTCGGTCGTCGGATCGGCTGGCCTCGTGGCTTTTGCTCTCAGATGCAGAATCTGCTGAGTTTTTGTTCTTGCTAGATAAACCCCCAATGGGAAGTGTGCTATTTGCAATGCTCTTCACGTCGTAGCGACTCATGTCGAAGTTTGTGACTGCATTTAATCCCCTGAATTTGATAGCTGCAATGTCATAGGCCTCAGCAGCTTCCTCTTGAGTGCCTAATTATAAACAAAATGCCCAAGTTAATTTATTGTTAGTATCAAATCCATAAACTATTAAAAAATATATGCAATTAGACTAGTGGCAAGAGATTTGGCCATTTGAGTACTTTACAAACACCTCATTGTCAGTATTATATTTTGTGTATGTGTGTATAAAAATCAGGAAGTTCTTTCCTTTTCAAAAAAGGACATGTGTAGAGGAATGGAAAGCAAGAAACAAAACAATAATTGATGTGAATATACGGAAGATATTGATGACTCACTGAAAGTGCCAAGGTAGAGGTCTTTGTTTCCGGCAACTCTGCCTATTCTGGCCTGCCATCGACCATGCTGGTGGTGTCTGAATCAAATTATTTTATTCATTCAGAAATCAAAAGATATCCCCTAGCGGTCAAAAGGAATGAAAATGAGGACACAAAACGTTAAACCTAAAAGTACAAGATAGACAAAAACCTCGTCACTCCTCTGTATATAGAGGCCCCCCTAGAGAAACCACTGCTCTTCCTGTAACATGGAGAGAGCAAAATAAATTCAACATGCCCATAAAACTATTCTGACGATTGAGCTTTTAATACAAACTAGTAAATATGTAATTTTACCTTCGCAGAGAGGCAACAAACTCTTGCCTGGTCATGTTCTTCATCTCCCCCAGTTCCTTCTCATAGTTGGAAATCTGTGAAAAGAAAAATAAATATACAACAGAGATTATAAACAAGGAAGGTTTAAGTAAAACTAGAGTAAGAGTAGCATAATAATACGCAGTACATTTATCCCATACACCAAAAAGATGAACCCGTATGGTGTGAAACGAAACGAAAGGTATATATCCTATCCTTCTACTAACCGGAAAGTTGGTGGTGGTGGTTGGACCCCAGTACTTGAGAGCTGCGAGATCATAAGCTCTAGCTGCCTTATCTTCCTTGTCATAACCACCTATAACACAGAAAGGAGGAAGAAACAAAAAAGTCATTTTTTGACTAAATGATTAGCATTTTTGAGAAGAATCTGAATCTAAGAAATGCGCAATCACAGCCATGATCATAAATGAACAGGAGATGGGAGAGAATATGTGCTTTGTGACGGTAAAACATTATGATGAGGTCAATGTCTAAACCAAACCATGTAATGTTGCGAAGTAATAATCATACTCACCCAAATAAACTGAAACCACATAATGAGCAAAAGATCCCGCGAGTCAGCAATCATTCCCCAGGTACAAAAGCCACACAAAGAAACAAAAGAAAGCACGGTCAGAATCTTTAACACCAGCAACATCCCATTCACTCACATCAGCCACAAAAATAATAATATTATTATCATTAATGAACTAATGAAAAAAAGAAATAAACCAAAAAAGCACGTTCTGTGCCACCCACTGTTACACTTCGTAGAACCAAGATAGACATGACACTAGTCACACTACAACTACAACACACAGTCGGCAATCTAATGCTGCTGCGGGCCTGGCAGAACAATCTGAACCATTGAGAAGGGTTTTCATTGGGATTATAAATGGCAAACCACATTCTTTTACTCCCATTTATTCCGGTCACATTCAGTGGACCGTTTCGCACTCAGTCCCGGATCTCATGGACCCGGTTTGCGCCTGCATCTCCCCGGTGCAGGGTGCATGTTAGACCCAACCCCTTTAACACAACAACTACACATAATACCTAAAACTAGCATGTAATACAATAATATATTTATTTACCTTGTCGTCCTTTCCTACTTTGTCCTTCCCTTCTACAGCTATTGTCCCAGAGATGAGCTTCATATCTCCCTGTCCATCTATGTCTGAAAAAAAGAAACAAAGCAAAACAAATAAATAAAAACATATTTTAAAATGAATAATGATGGTAAAATAAAAAGGTAGTGTGGTGATGAATAAGATACCGGGTGACGCCGCGGTAGATGGAGGTGCGTTGGCCGAAGGTGTCGACTGTTTTCTTTGGAGAGGGTTTCTGAGTTTCGGCTGTTGGTTCGGCAGCGAGGCCGCGAGGAAAGCACGAGGCTATAGTTGTTTTCAGTTCCGAATCATACAGGTTGTTGTCGGTGGAGAACTGTGGAAGCTGTGGCGGTGCACCCGTGGCGGTGTTGGCTGCTGCGGCGGAACCGCCAAGAAAGTCCTCAAACTTGGGGGCACCGGAGAATATGGAGAGGTTGGTGGCTCCTCCGCCTGCGGCTGCCTCCGTTGCTGCCTCAACTGTGTTGCTGCTGCCTGGAAGATATAAAATGACAATATAGTGAGAGAAAGTAAATAAATATATCAAGGAGTAGAGAGAAAGAGAGAGAAGGGAAGGGAACCTGTGAGAGTGAGAGATGGGTAAGTGGAGAAGGAGTGAAAAAGGGAGAGAGGAGAGGACAAGTGAGAGGAAGAAGGGTTTGGGAAGTGATTGGAAAGAGAGAAAGCGAGGGAGTTGTTGTTGTTGTTTGGCGGTGACGAAGAAGAGTCCATGGTTTTGGTTTGGATGGTATGTTGTGTTGTGTGGTCTTCGATGAACGTGAAGGAGAGATTATGGGGTTTAAACTTCAGTTGGGTTCTTTGGAAACTGCGATCTTATAGAATCTATTTGGGAGAGGGAAAGAGAGAGGTGAAGAAGAAGGGGTGAGATTATGACACAGATATAGAGGTGGTCTAAGAGAGAGACTCAACTCAACTCAGCTGCTTCTAGGGTTCACCAAAAACGAGGTTCTTTCTCTTAGGATGGCTGTAGATAGATATGCCACACAACAGTGACATTTCTATGCTATCATATATTCACTCTTTTTTTTATTATTATTACTATAAGGTTAGTAATAATAACTAAGTATATATAAATATGATTCATGAATGCATAAAATGCCCATGCCTTCCGTGCATGTGTGTGCATGTATCTTTTTCCTAACATATCCATAAAATAATCTTCACTCTGCAACCGACAAATATGTAGAGTCCGATTCAAATTTAAGTGTCAATATTCATATTGTATGATATTATTATAATAGTGTATATATTTTGCTTGATCTAAATTTGTATTTGATCTCCACCGCTATAAATTACTGTTACCAAGAAGGTCATTTAATTTAATTTGAAGAATTTTGAGAAGAAATTAATGAGGAGGGAGAGAAAAGATTAAAAAAAAAAACAATAGGAATGCAAAGTGGATACTTTTTACAGGAAGAATGGGCGGTCGCAGTCTGACTTGGGGGAAGATTGAAAAAGCATTGTTTGAGGATAGAGACGGAAATTTGATGCGAGGCAAAACTACCACGCAATAAAAGTATGGGTATAAGAGATATTTATGGGTGAATTAGCGTAGGGCATAGTGTACAATGAAATAATACCAAGATTGATTAGATATAAAATACATGAACGTAAAGGAATTATATAATGAGATATGATACGATGATGTAGCATTGGGTGTTAGTGATGTTCATTGTATGATTGTAGGGAAGCAAGAGGGAAGAGGAGGGGGACACGGTGACCCATCACCCATAACGGGGTGAGCCTTGAACCATTTCTTCAATCCACAAAAATAAAGTTTTGAACATGCTTGGTCTCTCACTATTCATTTGTTTCTTTATGCACCACTCAATTTCTCTTACAAGAATCGAAAAAAATGTGTGATCATCCAAATTCTTCAAACAGAAAAGAGATAAACAACACAAAATGAAGCAATTCTGGGCATCTCTGTAAATTAAGCCAAATTAATGATCAAATATGGTGGCTTCTACGAAGATAAACTCTCTGAAATAATGACATCTGAAGTCATATTTTTCCACAATGGCGTGTTTATTTGTTTGTTTGTGGCGATTTTTAAAGCGCAGCAGCATAACACAACCCTTTTCTTTTGACTCCTTCCATGTCCCCTCTTCCCGCCCATACTCCTCTCAAACCCTACTACTTTCATTTTATATCAATCTTTATATCATTTTCACTTCTTTTTTTTAGAATATTGTTAAAGATAATTTAAAGAACAAAGTTCAAAATTTAAAGACTCGCACCATTACAGGTGTAACAAAATTTTTAACTACTCAAACATTTTTTTTTATTAAACATTACTTTATATCATCTAACCACGGTAGGTTATTAAGAATTAATTTGAGACAGTTTTAGATGAAAAAAAAAAAAAAAGTGAACTTTTTAGAAACTGAAGTTGAAGTAGTATAGCGTTATACATTGTTTTCACAATTATTGCATTAAAAATAAACACAAAGTAGTGTAATGGTAAAATAAATAATGTAATTTTATATAACAAAACAAGATTATGCCTTCTCAAGAAAATTGATATGTGCTGAGTTTTTCTCTTAAAAAGAAAAGTTAAACTAACACAGTATTTTAATATTTGAATTTAATTTTTATGGGAAAATTTACAAAATATTAAATAAAGTAGATTGTTGACACATAATGCAGAGAATGCAAAGAAACAAAATAGAGTGGTAATGACAGAACCAAAGGCAGAGTTTGGTAAGGTATGGGCACCAGTGGACATTGAGATGCCATTACTAAGGTCATGTCATGGACCTAGGACAATAAATTCACCCTTTATTGTTATTAAATAAATTACATGTGTCAAAATAAATATGAAAACATGCTTAATGGTTTCTTGAAACATGTGTAAGACTATTAAATGGTTTTTTTTTTTTTCAATTTCAATTCAATATACTTATAAACAAATAAAAATTCATTATTATAAGAGTCTACATTCTTGGAGGATGGATAAAAATTTAGTGGAAGCAAGTCTACAGGGAGGCGTGGATATGTAACTTTATATCAAAATTGAAAAATAATATTTTTTTAATTCCTCAATTTTAAATTTTAAGTTTAAAATTACTTTTTTTTTTAATTTGTCTCATTAGACAAAAAAAGTTGATTTTAAATGTTATGTATCTAAGTATCTTTTTAACCTAAACATTCTTATAACAAATATTTTGAAGACAAAACACATAGTATAGGATGATTAATGATAAAATACAAAATTGTAAGTAGTAAACAAATCAATTTGACCCACGAATTATGATCAGTTCTAATTTAATTTTAAATTATTTTTTTATTAACTTATTTTAATCATTGAATTTAAAGTTTCGCTTAGAGTAGTTAAACAAGTTGATGCATGATTATTTATAATGAATTATATATTTAATTTTGAAATTGTTATTATTTAAAAAATAAAAAATTAAATATACTTTTTTTAAAATATACAATTTTAAGTTGATTTTGTTTTTTATTAAAAGTATCTTAATTAACTGTGATTCGATTCTAAATTAGTATAAAACTTGAATCAAATCAACCTCTAGGATTCATTTGTATCGTGTTACAATTTTTCTTATTATAAAATTGCTAAATAAAAAAAATTATAAAATATTATCTTAAAAAAGTTATTAAATACTTATAAAAAAATTACTAAATAAAAAAATATATTATAATTTTTTTATAATTATCTTCATATTCATGATGTTTATGTCTCTTGTATTTATAAAAAAATCATACAGTTTTATAATTAAAAAAATACAATTCAAAGTTTTCATTATATTTTAATAAATATAAATATTATTATAAATAAAATAATCAAATTATAAAATTATATTTATTGATTAATAATTAACTCTCTCTCTATATATATAATATTATATTTAAATACAATAGTTTTTTATTTTTTTACTTTTTAATTTGAAATTCGAACCCAATTTTATGGTTTAGACAAAAAAATAATAAAAATGTAAATAATGTGTTTAACTCATTTAAATAACTTGTTTTTTTTAACTTTATATTAAATATTATAATAGATTGATGAACAGCTTAGGTTAAGAAAATAATAGAAAATAAGTCGTTATTTTGAACAAAATATAATTTTTCTAGTAGATTTGAAATTATTATCCATTTAAATAATATGAATTTAGTATTAACAATATGAATAAAAAAGTGTCGAAGAAATATTTATCAATAATTCTTTAGTTAATCACTTAACTTAACATTATTTTTACTCGAAATTCTCAAAGCAATATGTTTAAAGATCACTTGAACTCCGTTTAAAAAAAAAATTAAAAACTATTTTTAAATAAGTAGAGTTAAAGATATCTACTTGAATCCCCCAAAAAAAAACAGTTTTGAATTTTACTGAAGCTAAACCTAGACTTTTTTCAGGTCATTTCTTCATGCATGTCTAATCTCAATTAGGCTTAATTAAAATAAACTAAATTAAACACCATTGAAGGTCGAAAATTTCAGGGCGAAATTGCATAATCATGTGCTTCGTAATAAGAAAAACTATTTTGAAAATATCCCATAATTAAAGTTTTAAAATTGAACTGCACATGGTAATTAGTGACATACATTCACTAGGATTAATAGTTAATATCAGTAAATATATAAAAGAAAACATGTAAGAGAAATATAAACGAGCAGCAGAGTTGGTTGAACACTTGTGTTTTTCTTCTGATTTCACGTAAAAACAAGTACACGGTAATTTAAACGATAACACATTTTTATGATAATTGTAATTTTAAGAATAATTTTAAAATTGGAGACATATGATGTTTGAATAGCCTAAATCGCTTATCACATGGCGTTGGAATTCATGTGATGTTTGAATTATTAGATAGGAGAATATGAATAGTTAGTGATATATGGCATCAAAATTGCACGTGTTGAGGCAAACATGGTTTCTATTATTAGATGCATGACGTGAATTTTGGTAGTTAATGAAATTATTGTCTAATCAAAATTACGTGAGAGGCTTCTCCTTCTCCACCCAAAGATATTCTTCAATCGTGTAAACAATAATTCCTCTCCGCTAAGAAACAAGCAAAGGAATGAGAAGAAAGACACCAAAGAAATGAAGAGAACACAACAGAAAAACTCGAAATGTACCGACAGGATCATTCTACTTTTGGAAAATATTGGCGATTTTGTCAGATTGAAGGTGGACATAAATACTGTTTAGGGACTCTTTCTGGCATCAATTAATAATAAATGAATTGAGACAAGTTAGTTTTATTCTGGGACGAACTCTACACCTTTAAAAATACAATTTTTTAGATGATGATCAAAGTTTATGAAACATATGGTTTTCATGCAGCATAAATGAGGGATTAATCCTTTATACATAAATTCTAAAGAGTCATACTTTTCCACTGAAATCTATATTACCTAAAAAGGTGAAATCTTATATCAATTATAGATATAATATATATATATATATATATATATATATATATATATATATATATTAGTATAATTCTTATTTTATTGAATTGATGTTTTATAAAAATAAGTTATTTATTTTATTATTTTTAAGATTTAGTCAAAGATTATGATAAAAAATCTTTATCAAGATCTAAAGTAATTATGTAAAGTTGAATTAAGACTACATTAAATATCATAACAATAAAAAAATATAACCAAAAGTCTATTATCATTTAATAGATTTGAGCGTGCGTCTGTATGACTTTGGTTAACTAAACTCACCTTCAAATCAATCAGCATTCATCTCTAAGTTTTCTGGTTTTGCAGTGTAACCTTTGTTCTGTGTGAATAAAACGAGAGTTTTTAAACACACATTTGTCACATAAACATATAATTTTTTAATTTAAATAGGAACATTGTATTTGTATATAATATTTTTGTTGCAATTTTGTATACAAAAAAAAATGTGAAATAAAAACTTCAGATAAAAATTTGGTATAATAGAAGAGATAATATAAATAATATTTCTTATAGAAAAATATTATATAAGTTTTATAACTCTTTTAAATACATATCCTATGTTCATCAATTTATTGTTTTAATCTAATAATGATCCAAATTAATTAAAAAGATGTGTTATATAAGATTTTATTAGCTCTTTTTGACATTATTTGTAATATTCAGTTTTTATTCACATAAAAAAAAAGACAAAATTTTATCGGAGTTTCACCATTAAAAAGATTAAGAAAATAGAAAAGATTTCCAAAAACAGTAAGTTGAGATTTTCTGGAGCAACTTATAAAAGTAATTCTTTTATAAAGCATTAAATAACATAATAGATGTGAGAAACACATTATCTAAGAAATATTTGCTCACAATTTTATAAACACAAGTTATTATCAATTGATAAAAAATAAATGGTTGGGTAAAAATTATCCACACGAATGCGTTTTGTTTTAAATTTACACAAAAACAATTTTATTTATTTATTGTTTTTCTTTTCCCATAAATATTTATAAAAAAATGATTCAATGAAACAAAAATAATTGTCTGCATGCAGTGGCATTATCCCTTCCGGCCAAAATAATGTTTGCATGTGAGTATTGAATCATGCTTACACAGCTCAGCAGGAGGGTGAAGAAGCAATCCATGCATCTCTCCTTTTTCATCAGACACATCCAATCTCCATAATCAGTTCCACATTTTGGCGTAAATAACTACTTCGCTACCTTCAACCCATTATTACAATTAGGTGAAGGATTCTACGTTTAAAGCATACAAAATTAGCATAATTACACTTTTATAAGTAATTCAATTATAAGATTAGGTGCATCATACATACAATAACCAAAATACAACTAATTTATTTGCAATAATTAACTCAAGAACGATTGTCTAAATTTTATGGAACACAGTAACTTATATTTTAGCACGCATCCATAACTCCTTAGGTTTGAATGTACTGAGAAATTAAAGGAAATTAAAAAAAAAAGAGTTATCTTTATTATCTGGATTTAACGAAAGAATAATATAGATTGTACACTTTTTTTTTCCTCACTTTTGAGTGTATCATTTATTTACAATGATCATGTTTGAGTTAGATAAGATTGAGTATTCAAGTCTTATACGAATGTTGTTAGCAATTTAGTTGAGTGTAAGTCATGTTGTTGGCACTTTTTTTCTTATTAGCAAGTCAAGATTTTCGTAATAAATTACATTATCCGTGATGAGGTTAATTAATCTTGATAAAAAAAATTGGAAAATTGTGTTTGGTAAATCTATTGTTAATTTAGAAATGAATCATGTTACTAGTATGATTGAATCTAGCAAACTTTATCTACATTGTCCGAAGTATGAATCTGAGGACACTGTTGGTGGGATCTTACATTATGAATAAAAAGATTATTATAAGTGGAAACTAGAGACAGAAGAGTGATGATTAATTAAGTAAGCAAAAGTATTCAAGAAAATCACGTTTGAGTGGTGTTATATACGACTAAGTTGGCATGCATTTGATGATGACATATGTGTCACTTGAGGAAGATCAAAGGTGAGTGAGGAAAATTGAGATTAAGATGGCAGTGTTTTTAAACGGAAGGATTAGAATAATGGATTGATCGCAATTATAGAATAAGTGAAGCAGAATTATGCAACAAACATGGTGGCTGGCTCCCGAAAGGACACTTTGACCCCGGACGATGCGGACACTTGTCTGAATCGCCACCAAAAAGAAAGTGTCTTATAGTGACTCAGCTACAGCACCAATCACCAATCACCAATCCAGAGTGCAACCCAAGCAAAGCTCACGTTCACATTGCACATTGCACATGTGAGAAAAGGACAAAAAAGATGGTGAGAAACATTGGAATAGAGATTAGGTAGTGAAAAACAATTGAATTTACTAAAAATGTGGGGAGCAGAAGACAGGGAAGTCCTCAAAACACGTATAAGAGTTAAAAATGCTTTTACACTAAGCAATCAGAATGCAGAAAGAAAGAAAAAAAGGCCTAAAAAACAAAGAGAAAAGGTTACATAATGGTGAAGTATTTGTAGGGAATAAAGAAAGAGTAGAGGGTGTATATGAGATTGGCAGAGAGTTCGGCGGGAGTGGGAGAGTGTTGGCATTGAGGGTTGATTATTCCCTTCAAATCTGCAGTAAAAAGAAAAGGGAGTGATTAAACTAATAATTAGGGACTTAAAAAATGGCCACAAACATACAGATTTTGTTACATAAAGTAAGCAATGGGGGGACAGTTGGCTACTAAAAGCCAATTTCTTTAATTCAAGGCCGAATACTTTGCCAAACAGTCAAACTTTGTTGTGGAAAGGCATTGCAGAGTGTAGTTTGGGGTCAGAGAAACGAATCATTCCTCACGTTCGCTGCTATATCTTAATTTCTATTTTATTACTATTATTACTTCATCATCGTCATCTCTTCCTCTCCTTTCTATTCTAGTGTCCCAATTCTCTTTTTTATTTTATATGGTTGGGTTGTTTAAATTATTATTCTTACATTCTCGGTTCGGAGAAAGGTCCGGTGTCTGATCCTACACGATGTGAGACATAAAGGTAGGACCAACTCAAGATTCACAATACGTGTGGTTGATTAGGATTCTATTACAAAATAAGAGATATCACAAGTGTATCGAGAGGGTTGTTAGCCCCTCGAAATATTTTGTTTTGGCGTTTTTCCAATCTTATTCTAGAATGCATTATATACATGCTAACATAATAAAAAGCTTAACACAAAAAGTCGGATTCGGCATGAGGGTCGCAACTTTAGAGAATATAATTCATACTAAAAAACTAAAAGCAATAATGAAGGAGGCAGAGTGAAAACGGTGCATTCACATGGATGAGGGTCAAACAGAGAGAATTAGATTGCACGTGGCGTCTTGAGAGGTCTACCGTATACTGAAAAATGATCCACCACCACCTCCGCACGTGACTTGAGAAGGAAGAGCTCTGTTTCCACGTGCCATTTCAGGAACAAGACCAAGAGGGCGGTGGAAGTTGTGGTGGAGTGAACCACACGTGATGCTGGCGCCTTCGTAATCTGCTACTTCCACTTAATAATTTACCCCCTTCTACATTCACAACTTCTGCACTTTCTAACTTTCTATACATTCTCGTCTTAATATAATTTGTTTACTTTTACTTCTTGATATATAGCATAATTACTCATCTTTCCAATCCTATATTAACTTTTGATATTTTAAAAAAGATTACACTAATTCCTATTTCATTATATTATCTATTGTTGTAAACTTTAAAAACTCAACAAATGGATGTGCAAACGGGACTTTTTTAAGTTTCATTATGATTTACTACTATTATGACCTTAAGTATCTATTTCTTATTCACACCGGCGTGCATGTTTCAAAGCTTGGCTAAAAGGCTAAACACACGTAGTCGTGTCAAGAAGGGCCCAACTCTCGGCCCATATTAGGATTTTAACAAACACGTTCAAAGAGTAGCATTTTGCAATGAAGCCCATTAGCTCGTCGCTCTAAAGCATCCCTACTCATTACATCCACGGGCCACTACAATAACTATAACCATTGAAACTGGATAATCTTCGTCAATCAAACAGAAACACTTGCCACAATAGATACATTCCATATCACGGTAAATTTGTTATCTATTAACAGTTCATACTTTTTGTATATAGTTATTGTGAGAAAGAAAGACAAGTTGATCTAAGTGTAGCAGAACTGCTGTTTTGCTTGTGTTGCATCACAAGAATGCAACGCAGAATTGCGCGTACTCTGACAAAATTGAAGCCATTGTCCAACAAGATATCAACCGTTGATGATTGACTTATAGTGATCAGCTATAGTTTCATAAACGGCACCTTCATCGATAAGATTTTTAAGAGCCACCCTGCAGAGGAATTCAATGAGAATCAACAAGATTACGAGAGAGAGAGAGAGAGAGAGAGAGAGAGAGGAGAGATACATGAGCTTATCCAAAGAAATTTCAAGATGCTGTGCAATAAGATCACGATGGACTCCTTCATTCCTAGACCTGAAACATCAATATCAGAATGATAAGTCGTGAATACCAAACAATATTCAACCCATGCAACTAAAGAACAAGTGCAAACTTTATTAACTATGGTCGTCTGCGGCTTTTTATAACTCCACTTTATTTTCCAGTATCCTCTCTACTTTTACAGGACTAAAATTCGTGCACTTTTTACTTATGACTAGTTCTTTTAATAACCTCGGTTTAATCCATGAAAACACTAGTGTTCTACATCTTGAGGACGAAGATCTTTGTAGTTTTATTTTGATGAAGTTGTACTTAGCAGATGATATATAAGGTTGCTTGTTATTGTTTTTGCATGAATGTTTGAGATACAATTCAAAGAGTTCATTTTTTCTTCTTCGCATCAAATCTTATATACAATCATTCAGACCGTATACTTACAATTCAAAAAGAGTTCATTTTTATTCTGCTCTGAGCCTAAGCAAAATATGAGAAATCTTCTTGCAAGAAAGTGGATCTTTCATCAGGATCACATTGAAGCTCTATTAGATGTTTTCCTCATTCTCTCTGCTCTGTTCTTTTAGAAAATTTGTCACAAGTCAGGTGGTCTTTTTTCTTTCTTTGTCATTGCATTCTGAGGATTATACACCTAGGTTTGATGTGTTTTTGTAGTAAGTCTCTGCGTATGTATAACTTTCTTGATATTGCATTGTGCTTCGGTATTGTAACAACTGTTTTATGAAATAGTAGAACAATCTATCTCATTGAATTGATTGTAATATAAAATGAAAGTTCTTTTTGAAAATATTTTGTCCTTACGGAGATTAATCCAACTGTTTAAAGAGATCTTACTTTTAACCTTTGATTTTTACCAATTCATCAAGAGGTAATTGTCTAGTGATTTTTTTACAACCTGCTTTGTAAGTGTCCAAGACCAACTTTGATTGATTTTCTATCATATTCTTAACTGATGGCACGTCAATATCTCATCATATACAATCCTTATGAAATTCATCTTTTCTTATGAGTCAAGACATCTATCTTAACATTTTCATTTTGCTACTTCCACGCAACTTTTATCTCGTTGTTCCATTTAAGCCAGGAATTTATTTTCATAGAGTGTAATTAGATTTATAGCAGTATAATAAAACTTCCCTTTGTGAGTTTGGTGCATTGTGATCTCAAATAAGTCTCGCTGTAGTTTTAGAAATAGAGAAAATTAACAAAGAACATCCGACATTCTTGGATTTGTATTTTGGTCATAACAATATATAAGGATACATTGTCCAACCCCAGTCGAAATTCAAGGAATACCAACAAAAATCATGACAAAAAACTTGCTCATTCACATTATAAGCTCAAGATGCCAGTTTGCCAACTTGTGCCAGGTACAATCACTCGAAAGTAGAAACGTACAATTCTTTAACATGCATTTTCAATCATTTAATTTTATTCATAAAAATAGGTTAAATTACAATTTTGATCTCTTTTTTTTTTTATCGACTTGGTGTCTCCTTTATAAAAAATGTTCAATATAGTCTTTTAATTGCCAATGTATGCCCTGTTCATGTTTTCTCATTAACAAAGTTAGCCTAATAATCTAATGAAAAACACACACGTCACTATCAGGGTAAATTTGTAACGGGAAAATAGATGAAAAGGGTCACATTGCATATTTTGACAATTATTTTAACCATAAAATCTTCATATTTTCTCTTAATATTATCTTTAGCATTTTAGGAATTTAACTCTTATGTATGTTTTGTTCAATATTTTCAATCTATTATAAAGATGGTTAATAATGGTTAATATTTTGATAGCGATATTATGAGGATTTCTTTTTGGTTAACTCTTAGAGCACTATAACATCACATTCACATATGCTCTGTTTCAGGTCACTAAATCTGTTTTTCTCTCTTGAAGATACAACAGCATCATGGACTGAATGCAGAGCATGACACAAACACAATGACTAAACGTTTCGTTCTTTTGCTTCCGGTTATTATAGAATTTAAACAATGTTTTATAAAAATTGTTTGACATGTTTAAGATGTTCAGAATTTATTCTTACGTAAAAAAATGAATAAATTTAAAAAAAAAAAGGATAAAAACTAATTTAGCCTAAAAAATCTCTTTACAACCTCGCTTCAAATTGAACTATTACAAAAGTCCTTATTCTACTTCTAGAGCAGACAATGCAGAAGGTTCACAATATTTAACAAAGGTAATTTTGATAGGCATGCACATAAATCAGTGGGTAAACCAACATTCAGGAAAACAAAATAGTTGATTACATGCTCAATAACAGCCAAATAGGTAACATAAAATACATCATTTAAAAACATACCTGTTGGTGGGAAGATGCAGAAAATCTAAGACCATATTCTCAACACTCTTCTGACCATTGATATGGTGATCAGAGAACTACAGATAAAAAGTATCGAAGGAGTTATATAAATAAAAATGAAACAAAAATAGAAAAGTATGGTTGACTCTTACCTGATTAGTTGGTGGAACAACTTGAGATTGATAACCCATTTTGTGAGTAATTGGCGTGGAATTCATAACATGTTGCTGACTGGGGACACTACTCTGAAGATGTAACCACGTGAAACATTAGAATGCACATGTGCGTATGGTATTCATAACGACATATGCACCTCATATCACGTCGTACACAAACAAAATTTGCAATATCACAACTAACCCGAACCCTGGAATTGTAGAGATGCACATGTATGCAATCGATGAAATGACTAGCAACCTCATTAAAGTCAGTCACAGGCCTGAAAATGACACAGCGGAGTAAGGTAAATATTGAACTGTAAGCAAAATAATAGGTCTGCCACAAATCACTGAGACAAGAAGATAACCATCCTTAATTGTGATTATGATAGATATCCAAGACAATATAAAATATTGAACTGCTAAAATAAGAAGTCATAGGTAAACTTTTTACCACACCTGAAAGAGAAAATATTAAAGGTCTTTTTACCCTGAAAATTTTTCAAGTGTCCATGGAGCCTCACATACATTCCGTCCCTAATAATGAAACTAGGATATTAGTACATACTATATGAAATTAATCGTCTTAAAAAAGAAAAAGATACAGATGCAAACAAAGAACAACACTACACAACATGAGCAAAATGATCAGTTGAAGGTATCTGCTTATTTTCTCGCAGAAAAATAAATAAAACGAACATATTTCTGTATCTTTCTCCTTTTTTATTCATTTCAGTAGTAACAATTTATTCATAACATGTCATTTTCTTTCTGAATTAAACAAGTAAAAACATATAGTATTGAGAAGAAAAAACTATTGATAAAACGGAAGTGATTAAAACCATTCTTCCCAATACTTAAACATAAAAGTTTAAAAACTGATGAAGTAAATATAGTCTTAAGACCCTATTAAAATAAATTCTTTGTAAACACACACAACAGAATAAAATAAGTTAAATGAATTAAACATCTTTAAATTAAAATTAGTTTTTGAAAAAGTTAAAAGAAAGAATTTTTCTAAATTAGCTTATATATAAACTAATTTGAATTTATAAAAGAAATTTAATTAATTTCATCTCCTTTATTTTATTTTCCTATAAATATTTATTGAGAATTTTCATTCGACCAGAACTTAAGTACAAAATGAAAATCGACACGCATACTCAATATTAAAGTAGCTTACAAGATAGGCTCTGCTTCATTTATATCAGCAGCTTCCTGAAACCTGCACATAAACAAGAACTCATCACTACCAAAAGTAAATGGTGCAAAAGAAAAAGTGATTATAACAAAATCATAATGTAAAGAAGACAAATTTAACAACAATTACCATTTTTGACACTCAATCTTCCCAGTACCATCATCAAGCACAAAAGTAACATCAGTAATTCGTCCAGCTTTGTTGCACACCCTTCCTATAAGAGTAACCTGGACTCAAATTGTCAGAACCACAAAAACCTTAACCAAATTTACAAACTACAATTCAAGGAGAACGCACAGTATTAACGTCCACACCGTCAACAGTCAAAGTGACTTTATCATCGCTTGACTGAAACGCATCGTATATTTGCTTCACTGTTAGAGGAAGCAAGGACTGAGCATCGCGATTCTACAAAAAAACAATGAATTATAAAATATAACTTAAAACCCTAGGTATTATTTAGTGTTGAATATGGAGTATGATGAAAAGGAAAAAGAAAGGAGAAGGGACCTTGGATGAAACCGATGAAGGGTCAGTGCCTTGAGTGGTCTGAGAAGGCATAAATCCGCCGCCGGAGAAGGCTGCGTTGCCGTCGAACTGGCTTGAAGTCGAATACATGCTTCTTCACTAGCGGAGTCGATTTGCGTACACGAATTTCAAAATTCAAAATTTTGGCGTGCGCACTGGAACTGAGACATATATGCAAAACCCTTTCTTTTTATTTTTTACAATTAAGATGAAAATACAAAAACTGTTTCCGACCGTTCTGTCAGTTCATTTCCTCCTAATAATGGTCTTTTTAAAATAAAATAAGATAAAATAAATGGTCTACCATACGACCAATGTAAATAAGGTCTAGCAGGATTTTTCAGTTTGCTTATTTTTCATTTTTTGACCAAAAATAAACAACCAATGTAGTAAAAATAGATAAATGTATTATTTGCATTATTCTTGGTAATTTAAAGGAACAAAAAATCAGTATAAGGTGTCCTGGTGATGTAGTTGGTTCAAATCCACTGAGAAAATAATACCCAACAAATGAATGATTGAGTGTTCAAAGTTAGCAAATCGTTTGTTACCTAACAAAGAAGAGTGCGTGATCCACCCGATAAAACTATTGGTGGGTCTTTTAAGGAGAATTCACATGGAGATGAGAGTTAAAAGTGGTTTTTATATCGAAATTCTTTCTCACACATTAAGTTAGATAAGCGTGTTCTGTTAGAGTGAACGATGATATATGAAAGGGCTATTAATGAGTTTGAGGAGAATTTACTAATGTGACGTAATTCACACTTGAAAGGAAAATTGTTAGTAAATACAAATGTGATTTTAAGTCTCATATTGAGTAAGAATGAGAAAGTTGAGCAATATATAAGAAAGTATAACTCATAACCCAATGTTTTAAGATTTTGTGTTGAGAATGGTGTAAATCTCTTATATGGGTTGAACTCATGTCTCATTGGTGTGCTTCTCCCCTGTGAAAACCCCCTCGAAAGATTCAACAAGTGGTATCAGAGCTGAAGGTTGATCGTCAATGAGACAAAATGGTTTTTCTATTGAAAGTCTTCCTGACAAAGTAGGTCAGATAAACGTGTCCCATTAGAGTGAATGACGGTACATGGAAGGATCACTAGTGAGCTCGGCAATGGGACAAAATGGTTTTTGTATTGAAAGTCTTATTGACAAAGTGGGTCAGGTAAATGTGTCTCATTAGAGTGAATGACGGTACATGGAAGGACCACTAGTGAGCTCGAGGAAATGTATTAATGTGAAGGGACTCACACATTGAGTAAGAATGAGAAAGTTGAGCAACACATAAGTAAGTACCCTCGAACTCACTAGTGATCCTTCCATGTACCACGGTTCACTCTAACAGAACATACTTACTTGACTCAAGGACCACTAATGAACTTAAGGAGATGTACCAATGTAAAGAGACTCACACATTGAGTAAAAATGAGAAAGTTGAGCAATATATAAGAAAGTATCCCTCGAGCTCACTAGTAATCCTTCCATGTACTGCATAGGACTTAACTCACACTTGGTATATTCTCTGGAGTTCACTAGTGATCCTTCCATGTACCGTCATTCACTCTAACGGGATCCTTCCATGTACTACGTAGGACTTAACTCATACTTGGTATATTCCCTCGAGCTCACTAGTGATCCTTTCATGTACCGTCGTTTACTCTAACAGGACACGCTTACTTGACCCACTCTGTCAAGAAGACTTTCGATACAAAAACGACTTTGTCCTACTGCCGATCAACCTTCAGCTCTGATACCACTTATTGGATCTTTTAAAGGGGTTTTCACAAGGAAGAAACACACCAATGAGATATGAGCCTAACCCATATAAGGAATTGACACCACTCTGAACTCAAAATCTTAAAGTATTGGATTATGAGTCATTATTCCTTTTATGTTACTCAACTTTTCTATTCTTACCAAATATGAAACTTGAAATCATACTTCTATTTCCTAACAACTAAAAAATATACAACGGATTCTAACTAAATACGATTGCAAACAATTTGATATATAATAAGGACAGTGAGTCAAAAATAAAATTCTTGAAAAATAAAGTCAAAACCTCATATATTGTCTTCTGTAACCTCCTATGAAATAATATATGTTAATTTTAAGAAGAAAAAAATTGCGACTGTACCATTAGTAGACAAAATCATGTAATATCTTTGAACAAGCGACATAAATCATTAATGACAACTACAAATATCAATTAATAAGTTATATGACAACCAAAGACATCTAAATTTGAAACGAATCAATAGATGATAATTTTATCAGAAGGCAGTATAGGGGACAAAGAAATTAAGTTTAGTTTGGTACTTCGAGTTCTAAATAGCTATCCATGTGACGTATGATTTTTTTTAATAATATTACTGTGCAAGAAAATTTCGTAACGAAGTTTTCCTCATGCATAGTAAAAAAAAATTCTTTTATATGTTCGAAGGGGGAAGGAAAGGTTATAGCAAGAAATTCTTCCTCCCATATCACGTGTTCCTCATTCTTCTTCTTCTTTTGTCTAAAATTCAAGCAACGATATTCTACTCCTGCAGGATCTGGTGAAACAGGAGACAGTTTGAATTAAGTGAGAAAACTTCGGTAAAAATACCACACCAGGTAAGGGAAGTTTAATTCATTCAATATATAAAATTGAATTGCTGGGTACTCTGTGAATAAGGAATAAGAGTGGAAATCTGAACATTAGAATAATTGATTTTGAAGATTTTTCATGTTTTGCAAAACTTGAAATTTTGTTGAAATTCTTGAAATTAAGGATGAATTATATGATAAAATTGTTGTTTTCAACTTAAATTAGATATAAGTCATGTTTAATTTGAATTTGGAACTAGTTTGGTTGTCTAAAACAGAGTAATTTGAAATCTGCAAAATCTGATACTGTAACTGGGCGAAGGAAGAAGAAAAGGATATGGTGGAGATTTTTTAAAAAGATCAAGGATAAAATAATCATTTTACATCCTAGGGACATAAATGGAATTTTTGAAAATGTTCAAGGGTAAAATAGTCATTTAGGGACATACATGAAATTTTTAGAAAAGATTAAGGGCAAAATAGTAATTTAATGATTTCGAAAAAGATTTCGGAAATGATTTCGGAAAAAGAAGAAGAAGAAGAATATATATATATATATATATATATATATAAATATATATATTTAAAATATAGAATGAATGTAGTAGTTTTAAAGATTTAGTAGTGTGTTGTAACGTGTGTAGGTCAAACTGAGTCTAATGGCTGATGTCCATAATCAATCATATGATGTTATGTATTGGCCAGACTAAGACGGAGGGTTGGTGCCCAGAATCAGTCACATACTATTATTTATTGACTTGAATGAGTCGTGAGGATAGGTGGTCCAGAATCTGACAAATGTGAATGATTTTTATTATGTTTGAATGGTACCCGGGATGGTACAAAGTACATTAGTGTAATAACTATGTCGGAGGATTCTGAATGAGGTCCAAGACTTCACTGATTGGTCGGGTCAGGTAGACTACGAGATCAGGTGGTGAGAAGTCGATGAGGGGATGACTGGTGGCGCGCTCGGAGGGGTATCCCAGTATGAGTGATGAAGGGCGCCAGTAATCCTACTCTGTGTGGAGAGTGATCAGAATGGTATTACGGGTGCCAATCACAATGTGCCTACATATGATAGTCTCTGAGTTCGGGCATAGTTAGGGTATACTTCCGGAAGGTGTCTTAGTGTGTTGATGATTTCGTAATTGATCATAATATATAATTATTACTTCTATATCTATTTTATTATATCGAATGATTTAATATTTACCCTTATTTTTCCATGTGGATGGGGCTGCGATGATTACTTTTATGTGGGAGCAGATGAAGAGTTGAGAGATAGAGATGTGACTACTGGACAATAAGGATAGTTCAGTGGGATAACTTCGAGGGAGCTACTTTTACATGTATAATATATAAATAAATTATGTTACTATATTTTGAGGTTCCGTTAGTGAACCGGAATTTCAATCTATGTTATAATTACAGTAATATAATGTAAGATAGATGTCGTTATTTACTTGTTTACTATTTTGCGAATACATCATTATAGTAGCGATTTCTAGGGTCATTTCAATAGTGGTATCAAAGCGGTAGTATCCTTGTAAATCTGTGGGGATGGATAGTGAACCTATGATAAGTCTGTTGTGATTATACTCTGATATGTGAGTGTGTGTGAATGTTTGCTCTGTATTGATGATTGCGTTTGATATAGGATGATACCGCGACCTCCTACTCCTACTCTTACTCTTACTCTACCGAGTGTAAATGCCCTAGCCAGGGCAATGGAAATGTTGGCAGCTGCCATGCAGCAGCAGGCTAACTACCCGCAGTGGAGGTCATCTATGACATCATCGTCTGCTGAATTCCACCAATCAGAGCAAATGGGGCTGACTGAGTTCATGAGGCATAATCCGCCTCGTTTTGAAGGAGATTTGGGTCCAGATGCAGCAGAGAAGTGGTTGCATGAAGTGGAGAATATTTTTTAGGATACCTTATGCCCGAAAGACAGGAAATTGACATTCGGGAAATACTTACTAGTGAATGAGGCTAAATTCTGATGGTCAGGGACTTAAAGGATGATGATTGCACGTGGGGAGGTGTATAATTGGGAAACCTTCTGTGAGAGATTTTTGGAGAAATACTTCCCTGACAGTGTTAGATTTCAGAAGGTGACTGAGTTCATGAGTCTGAGACAGGGTAATATGACAGTGCATGATTATGTCGTACGATTTGAGCACTTATCTCGTTTTTACACATGTACATCTTCAGAACAGTGACTTTGCAGGAAGTTTGAGGAAGACTTGAGGGCTGAGATCAAGCTCATGGTGGTTCCTTTCTCTATCAGGAGATTCCCTGAGCTGGTGGAGAAAGCGAAGACAATAAAGAGACTCCTGGAGGAAGGAGTCAGAGTGATGAAGACCCACCCAAGTGGGGGTAGTAGATTAGAGAGGAGGATGCCTTATTCACGCCCTCAATCTTCCAAGAGTGGCAGTGCTACCCCAGCACTTCGATCATCGGGATCTGTATCCGGGGTGAAATGTTTTCAATGTGGAGGCCCTCATTACAGGAATCAATGCCCACAGAATGTCTTCACTACTCCTTCCCAAACTTCTCGAGCAGGTATTTGCTACACTTGTCAGAAGCCAGGACATATGGCTAGAGACTATCCACAGAAACCTAGTGTTATAGTCTCAGCTGGGACATCATTAACACCCAGGGGGAGTGACGTGAAACCCATAACTGCAGGATGGGTGTTTGCCTTGTCAGGAGCAGAGACATCAAGGTCAGAGAATTTAGTGCAAGGTGTGTGTTTTATCTCTGATATACCTTTACGAGTTTTGTTTGATTCAGGTGTTATCCATTCTTTTATTGTTAATAATTGTATGGATAAACTTAAGTTACCTGTGTGTGACCTACCCTATGAATTGAGGGTATCTACACCAGCAGCTGGACTGGTGGTGTCTTCCTATGTGTGTTTGAGGTGTTCAGTTGTCGTAGAAGGACGACAGTACAAGGTGAACTTAATCGGTTTATCTTTGAAGGATATGAATGTGATCTTAGGGATGAATTGTTTATCCACCAATCGCATTCTGATTGACTATGGACAGAAGAGGTTGGTGCATCCGAAATCAGGAGATGAGCTTATTACATCAGCTTGGCAGGTTCAGAAAGAGCTACGAGAGGGAGATCAGTGTTATTTGATCCTGACTCAGATGGATAAAGTGAAGGATAATATCCTGGAAAAGGTACCGGTTGTGAGTGAATTTCTTGATGTGTTTCCAGATGAGATACCAAGGCTGCCACCTCAGAGAGAGGTCGAATTTGGGATTGATTTAATTCCTGGTTCAGGCCCAATCTCTATGGCACGATACCGGATGGCTCCAGCAGAATTGGCTGAATTGAAGAAACATATAGAGGATTTGTTGGAAAAGAAGTTCATTCGGCCGAGTGTATCTCCCTGGGGCGCTCCTGTATTGCTAGTAAAGAAGAAATATGGGAGCTTTAGGTTGTGTATTAATTATCGGCAACTAAATAAGGTGACTATCAAGAACAAGTACCCGTTGCCGAGAATTGATGATTTATTATACCATTTACAAGGAGCATCAGTCTTTTCTAAGATTGATTTGAGATCTGGATACCATCAGATACTGGTGAAAGGAGAGGATGTACAGAAGACAGTGTTCAGGTCGAGATATGACCATTATGAATATGTGGTCATGCCGTTTGGAGTAACAAATGCACCTGCAGTATTTATGGATTACATGAAAAGATTTTTCGTCCTTATTTAGATAAATTTGTTGTTATTTTTATAGACGACATTCTTATTTATTCTAAAACTCGGGAAGAACACCAGGAACATCTGAGGGCGGTGTTGGCTGTGTTAAGAGAGAAATAATTGTATGTCAAACTTTCAAAATGTGAATTTTGGTTAGACCAGGTGCAGTTTTTGGGACATGTAATATCGGCAGAAGGGATAGTTGTAGATCCTACCAAGGTAGATGTAATGTTAAAATGGGAACCCCCTAAAACAGTGACGGAAGTGTGTAGCTTTGTGAGACTTGCAAGATATTACCGAAAATTTATAAAGGGTTTCTCTAAAATAGCAACTCCTTTGACACAGTTGACCTGTAAAGATCAACCTTTTGCTTGGACAGATAGATGTGAGGAGAGTTTCCAAGAGCTGAAAAGAAGATTGTCTAGTTCCCCAATGTTTGTGATCCCAAATGTGACTCAATCTTTTCAGGTATATTGTGATGCTTCTATTCAGGGGCTAGGTTGTGTCTTGATGCAAGATAAAAGGACGGTGGCATATGCGTCGAGACAATTTAGAATTCATGAGAGGAATTATCCCATTCATGACTTAGAACTAGCAGCAGTGGTGTTTGCTCTCAAGATGTGGAGACATTACCTTTATGGAGTCAGATTTGAAGTTTTTAGTGATCACAACAGCTTGGAGTATTTATTCGATCAGAAGGAGCTAAATATGAGACAAAGAAGATGGATGGAGTTTCTGAAGGATTATGACTTTCAATTACTTTATCATCCAGGTAAGGCGAATGTGGTGGCTGACGCCTTGAGTAGGAAGGCAGTTCATATGTCAGCAATGATGATGGATGAATTGAGATTACTTGAGAAATTCAGGGATTTGCATCTAGATGTAGAGTTTCGTGATACTAGTATTAGTTATGGTAGCATTACCATTACTAATGATTTTCTCAAGATGATTAGAGATAGACAACAAGGTAATATGACGTTGAAAGGTGTTATGGATCAGTTAGGATCCGAGCAGACCATTGATTACAAGATGGGTGAGGATAATATTCTGAGATTCAAAGGAAGGATTTGTATTCCTGTTGACCAGGAATTGAAGAGAGCAATACTAGATGAAGGTCATCGAAGTCGTCTGAGTCTACACCCTCGTATGACTAAGATGTATCAGGATCTGAAGAAGGTTTATTGGTGGTCTGGTATGAGGAGAGATATTGCAAAATATGTGGCTGCTTGTTTGACTTGTCAGAAAGCAAAGGTGGAACACCACAGGCCGGGAGGAATGCTACAGCAAATGGAGATACCTTAGTGGAAGTGGTATAGCATTACCATGGATTTTGTTACCCATTTACCACGGACAATTCGGGAGCACGATTCGATCTAGGTAATAGTGGACAGATTGACGAAGAGTGCACATTTTCTCCCTGTAAATCTGAGGATATCTATGGCTAAGCTGACACAATAATATATTCGCGAGATTGTTCGATTACATGGAGTACCATCTAGCATTATCTCAGATAGGGATCCTAGATTTACTTTAAGATTCTGGTAGACTTTACAAAAGGCATTAGGTACCCGACTTAGGTTAAGTTCAGCCTATCACCCCTAGACAAATGGACAGTCAGAGAGGACCATCCAGTCACTAGAAGATTTGTTGAAGTCTTGTGTGTTAGATAATCTAGGAAGTTGGGATGATATCCTTCTATTAATAGAGTTCATGTATAATAACAGCTATCATGTCAGTATCAGAATGACACCATATGAGGCTCTTGATGGGAGGAGGTGTCAAACACCTTTATGTTGGTATCAGGATGAGGAGAAAGTGTTGATCGGACCTGAGCTACTCTAGCAGACTACAGAGAAGGTCCGGGAGGTACAAGAGAAGCTGAAAGCCGCTATGAGTAAACAAAAATCATATGCGGACCAGAGGAGGAGGCCTTTGGAATTTGAGGGGGGGGACCATGTATTTTTGAGAATCAGACCTACTACTAGAGTAGGAAGAACAATTAAATCTAAGAAGTTGACTCCCAAGTTTATTGGCTCATATCAGATTTTGAAGAAGATAGGTCCAGTGGCATATCACTTAGCGTTGTCACCTCATTTGGCGAATCTGTACAATGTATTTCATGTATCTCAGTTAAGGAAATATGTACATGACCACAGTCATGTCCTGGAGTCAGACGATGTGCAGATTAAAGATGATCTCTCCGTGGATGTGAGACTAATGAGGATAGAGGATTCTCAGTTAAAACAACTTAGAGGTAGAACCATCTCAATGGTGAAGGTAGTATGGGATCAGAAATCCGAAGACTTCACTTGGGAGATGGAGGATCAGATGCGAGAGTCCTATCCATATCTATTTCCAAGTAAGTTCATTTTTTATGACGAAAATTTTTGTGGAGGAGAGATTGTGATGTATGATTTTTTTAATAATATTATTGTGCAAGAAAATTTCGTAACGAAGTTTTCCTCATGCACAATAAAAAAAATTTCTTTTATATGTTCGAAGGGGGGAGGAATGGTTACAGCGAGAAATTCTTCCTCCCATATCATGTGTTCCTCATTCTTCTTCTTTTGTCTAAAATTCAAGCAATGATACTCTACTCATGCAAGATCTGGTGAAATAGGAGAGAGTTTGAATTAAGTGGGAAAACTTCGGTAGAAATATCACACCAGGTAAAGGGAAGTTTAATTCATTCAATATATAAAATTGAATTGTTGGGTACTCTATGAATAAGGAATAGGAGTGGAAATCTGAACATTAGAATAATTGATTTTGAATATTTTTCATGTTTTGCAAAACTTGAAATTTTGTTGAAATTCTTGAAATTAAGAATGATTTATATGATAAAATTGTTGTTTTCAACTTAAATTAGATATAAGTCATGTTTAATTTGAATTTGGAACTAGTTTGGTTGTCTAAAACAGAGTAATTTGAAATCTGCAAAATCTGATACTGTAATTGGGCGAAGGAAGAAGAAAAGGATATGGTGGAGATTTTTTAAAAAGATCAAGGATAAAATAATCATTTTACATCCTAGGGACATAAATAGAATTTTTGAAAATGCTCAAGAGTAAAATAGTTATTTAAGGACATACATGGAATTTTTAGAAAAGATTAAGGGCAAAATAATAATTTAAATATTTCAAAAAGATTTTGGAAATGATTTTGGAAAAGCTTTTGGAAATGATTTCGGAAGTGATTCTGAAATTATTTCGGAAGAAGAAGATATATATATATATATATATATATATATTTATATATATTTAAAATATAGAATGAATGTAGTAGTTTTAAAGATTTAGTAATGTGTTGTAACGTGTGTAGGTCGATCGAATCTAAGGGTTGATGCTCATAATCAATCATGAAATGTTATGTATTGGTTAGATCGAGCCGGAGGGTTGGTGCCCAGAATCAGTCACATACTATTATTTATTGACTTGAATGAGCCGTAAGGACAGGTGGTTCAGAATCCGACAAATGTTAATGATTTTTGTTGTGTTTAAATGGTACTTGGGGTGGTACAAAGTACATTAGTGTAATAACTATGTCGGAAGATTCTGAATGAGGTCCTAGACTTCATTGATTGGTCAGGTCAGGTAGACTACGAGATCAGGTGGTGAGAAGTCGATGGGGATGACTGGTGGCGCGCTCGGAGGGGTACTCCAGTATGAGTGATGAAGGGCGCCAGTAATCCTACTCTGTGTGGAAGGTGGTCAGAATGATATTGCGGGTGCCGATCATAATGTGCCCACAAATGATAGTCTCTGAGTTCGGACATAATTAGGGTATACTTCCGGAAGGTGTCTTAGTGTGTTGATGATTTTGTAATTGATCATAATATATAATTATTACTTCTATATCTGTTTTATTATATCGAATGATTTAATACTTACCCTTATTTTTCCATGTGGATGGGACTGCGATGATCACTTTTATGTGGGAGCAGATCAAGAGTTGAGAGATGAAGATGTGACTACTGGACAACAGGGATAGTTCAGTGGAATAGCTTCGAGGGAGTTACTTTTACATGTATAATATATAAATAAATTATGTTACTATATTTTGAGGTTCCGTTAATGAACCGAAATTTCAATTTATGTTACAATTACAGTAATATAATGTAAGATAGATGTCATTATTTACTTGTTTACTATTTTACAAAGACATCATTATATTAACGATTTCTAGGGTCGTTACAGTCCACCAAAAGAAAAGAAACGGGAAGAAAGGTAAAAATTGAGAAACAAATTATAAACTCATAAAGTGGTAGAATCCAATAAATCAACAACACAAAATCTGAACCAAGGACAACTGGTCCTTCTAGGAAATCCTCGATAACAAATCTAAATGAAAACCAGAAACTTTGTGACATGGATGACAAAGACCAAAATGTAGGCTTGGTGAACAACACTAAATTGGTCTTCTGTACTTTCATCCTTCAAATTAAATTTGTCATTCAACAAATTAATTGTGATAGACGAAGGAGTTACTAAACTATTGTTCTATTTTTTAAAACGTAGAATATTTTCATTTAAGCAAGGCTTTTTTCTTTCCAGATTTTTAGTCATCCATTTAACAAATGAATCAATTCGATCGCGTTAACAGTATGTCACTAAATGTTAGTTTTCCAGCCTAGTTAATTGTGAGATTTGCGTACTCAGGAATCAGATATACTCAGTTATGCCTATCTCTGTGCCAAAATACATAATACACTTTTTTCTAATTTTCTTCTTATCCTCTGGTCTCCAAGCAAAAACATTCAGAAGGGTAAATGATCAATCACACAACTATCACGAAATCAATAACACCCAGCAGTTCAACACAGAATTAACAATTCAGTGCAGAAACAGAGAAGGATATGGAAAAACAAAGGAATCAAAACACAAGTCAAAATAAAGCCTAAAAAAGAAACCCTAACCCTAGAAAAAGAGGGAGACGAACCTAAGGTTTCGAAAATGATAGCTTGAGATGGAACCTGAGAGCGCGGCAAAGGTCGAGCGCGAGAAAGAAATTTCAAACCAGCAGGATTAAGGATCAGGTATATAACGAATGAAAATATTTATTTAATTTTTAAAATAGTTAAAATATAATTAATATCTAAAATAGTTTGAACATTGATACAATTTGAGAATATAAAAATGGGAATTTAAATAAGAGTTGGATTTATTATATAAAGGAAAATATTTTAACTCTAAATTTTATGGAAAGTACATATTCAATTAATAAAGTAAAAGAAAATTCAAAAATTAGATAAAATATAAAATTTAATATATTAACAAAGTGAAAAAAAATATTTATAATAATACTTTTTTTTATTCTCCACCTAGGTTTAAAATATTTTCATTTTTTTATTTGACCTAATTAATCTATTTTTATAAATTTTATTTAATAAAAACAAATTCTAGTCTAGTTATAACTTAATAGATATATACAAGCATACGTTTTTGTGTAGAAAAGTAAAATAATGATAATAAAAGTACTGTAAGAAATTTAGTAAATATAGACTCATTTAAAAATAAAATAAAAATTTTATTTATGAAACAAAACATTTTTATTTTATAATATTATCTAATAAGATTTTAGTTATTTATTGAAATTATATTTTAAATTATTATATTAATAGTTTAATTTTTTATTAATAACTAAAAGTTATATAGCTAATATTAAATATTAATTTAGATAATTAATTTAGTTAAAATAATTTGTAACCTAATTAATATAATGATTATTATTTTTTAAAATTTATTGATGCTCAATCAATTTCTTGTCGTACATTTGATTTTATTAATGATATAAAATATTTATCTGTGACTGATTTTAATTTAACATCACTCGCCTCCTTTAAAATTAGTATTCTTCTTAGCTACGATTTTTCATTATTAAAAACAAAGATTATATACTAAAAATTAAAATGTAATTTTTATCATGTAAATTTTGATATTAATAAAATTCCGTATACATTTGTACTTTATGCAAAATGTCCATCCTATTATAACAGAGTTTATTCTTAGATTAAAATTTTTATATTAACGTTTATAACTTTGTTTCAATTTTTTATTTATCATAAAATGGAAATAATAATAATTATTATTATTATTATATAAATCTATGGGCAAGATACATTTCCTTTACTAGTAAGTATTATCAAGTAGTTTATTTCTCCGTGGGATTAATAATATACAAACATTTGGTCTTTTAATTTTAAGGCCAATTTTCGTACTACATTTTTATTTAGTTTCTAAATAAAAAACCTGTAGCTACTCTTAATATGTATTTTTTTATTACTTTGGTTTCCATGAATATATATATATATATATATATATATATATATATATATATATATATATATATATAATTTTAATCATTGATGAAATCATATGCTAATCCCATATTTTTAGTGACTTCAACATTTACTCGATAAATGCAAAAATCTTGTGGCCATTTAATGGTGTTATTAATTAATGATGATATTGTATTTAAAACATTCACATTAGAGTGGTGACCTTGTATTAATATCACGAGTCAAAAGAATTAGCCGAAACACTTTCTAATAAATCACAAATATTCTATCAAAATCATTTCTACACTAAAATCTATCAAATGGATCCTGCGTTTTCGACTAACATTAATGTTTTAGGATTAGGTAACATCTTAAATGTTTTATTTGTCAAAACATGTACTATTAAATGAATCCAACGTGTAAATTTAGAAATTTTACAATTCATGAAGATTACAGAGCTAGGCCAAATAAAATGGTGTGGTCGTGGTTGATATATATGTTGGCAAATTTTGGGTCATGTATATATATGATACATATTTAAATGTGTTAGGGTCATTATTTATTAAGTCAAATAATAAAGTGATCTGAATAAATTAAAGTTTTGGCTAAAGGCATATGTCATGAAAATATGATTGTGTAGAGACCATAGAGTAATTTCTAATTTGATGAGGGGTCAAATTGAAAATACTAAAACTTAAGTAATTAACCTAATTTTGGTTATATAAAGGGTCATGATCCCTTCCGAGAGCACACGATCGAACGTAGTTACAGTCCTGCTCCTTTCTCTCTATCCCCATCAAGAGAGAAAATTCATAGGGAAATACAGGTGCTCTTCAGGTGGAAGACCATAAGATCAAATCAAAAGTGCTCTACAAAGGATATCGTCATTATGGCCAATTCAGGTACGCTTTCGCATTTAGTTTATAACATGTATACAGTATGGGATTATAGATATATGTTTGATCATTAGGATGAAGATCATATTCAATTACAGTTTAAACTAACAATTGGTATCAGAGCAACCCATACTTGATTCATGTTTTTTCTTATAAAATATTTAAGAATTGAGATTAATTTATGAAACCCTTAATCCCTAATTAAAAACCCCAAAATTGAGAATCCTAGGGTTTCTTAAAACCCAATTCTGTATTCTGGTGTGGTTGGGAAAGGGAGTTGCTGGGTTTAAAGGCACGGTGATGGGTTATCCTATGGCCTGTTGCACCTGATGGTTTTGACTAATTCAGTAAGAATCAAGGCTGTCATTTACGAAAGACCGTCGGTACCTCCTCCCATTGATTCTAATTAAGATGCACGCTCTGGGTGGTGATGGAGGCGTTGGACATGGTAGTGGCGACGGAGAGAATCGGCAACGTGGAGTTGTGTGTTGAACCCTAGATTGAGAGTATTTCGTCCCAATCGATGCCTTCTGGTGTAATAGCTCTGAAGCACTCGTAATACAGCAGATCACAATTCAACAACGATTCCTTTTCCCCTTCTGTGAATGCACCTTCATATTTTGGATTTTCTGCATGTCTGTGGAGGTGCATTCTGCAGCAGCGGTGTTTCGATCGCAACGACGGGCTTCCTCCATCAACGATGGTTTCGTCTTCTCGCAAGGGACCTCACGTAGGTGGTCCGCGAGATCTATTGGTGGCAGTGGTTTCGCGGTGGACACAGTCGCAGAGTTGCTCGCGACGGCATGGGGAAGCGTCGGAGAGGTTTGAACAGCAGTGGCTTGGGCCTCTGGTTCATGTACAGGGTCATGGCTTCTCACGATCGCTCTCAATTTGGTTCTGAGGCAACGATGTTGGTCCTCTTTGCTGCTGGCCTGGCGGATTGTGCCCATCTAGATCAAGAGGAAAAATTTATTGTGCAAATACCACATGTTAAGCAAGTGAAGGGGTTGCCAGAAAGTTGTTTGATGAAAATTTATAATTGGGGCATCATGCCCCTGTACTGAGACGGGAGGAAAAGTTTGAAATGTTGATCATCTGTCTGAAATTTGTGGGGTAATGGTGGCCTTAGTTATGGAACAAATTCTACAAATTCCAATGCGTACAGGGAGTGGCAGAAAACCTATGATTCAGAAGCCTTATTATATTGAAGGTAACAGCATGAGGGAGAAGCTTTTAGAAGTGGACCCCACCAGTCCAATGTGGCCATAATTAACAATAATAAATAAAAAGCTAGGTCACACTGATGATGCACTAAAGGTGTTTGACGATATTTCACATAAGAACCCCACATCCTGGAACATTTACTTAAAAAGGTTGCTAAAAAGAGGTCAGCTTTATGAGGCCTGCAACGTGTTTGATGCAATGCCTGTTAAAGATGTCGTTACTTGGAACTCCATGGTTTCGAGTGTTGGAATTGACCTTAGGATGTGCGTGGGATAAGGATTGGTGTTCGACTGCTCATGCGGTGATGGCAAAGTTAAGATGCAGCTCCTTCATATATATTTAAATTGACAAATTCCAAAACAATCCAAATAAAAGTGCATATACAGAAATTATAAATTTTTCCTTCTTTAGAATTATAAATATTCGGTTTTGCTATATAATTAATATATTCAATTTTTTGGTAGTTTAATATTTTTTGTGAGCAAATTGAGTCAAGAAGTCACCAAAGTAACTTCTCTTGAATTGGGCAGTTCATGAAAAATATAGAATGTTAGTGTTTGTGTATATTCATACGAGTATTAGTGGGCCCAAAGGAAGATTAATATTTGGCCGAATTGCATACACACTTGTAATGATAAACATGTGATAATTATAAGGATTTGCTTTGTCGATGATAAAGCAATCCAAAGACTGGTTTGTTGTTGGACGTACTTTATTGTCAATGTTTGATTATTACAACAAGATACCTCTAGCAATTAATATTACTTGTCCAAAGACTTGATATTGATAGTGCATTGAGTGTCTTGAGATGGGTTAAACCATTATTTGAATATATATTTATAATTATTTATGTTATAATGTGAGCATAATTAATTTATTTCTCTTGTTCTAAATTCAACTACAATTGTTTTCAGTATTCGCCAATTTAAATTTTGTTCCGATCCTCAAAAGTATGTTTCCTATTTTGGTTTGTTCTGAAGTCAATTTAGCGTCAGTACCCAGTAACACTTGGTGGTTAGACTCAGGTGCAACAACTAACATCAGTGTTTCTATAAAGGGTTGCTTAAGCTACCGGAAGCCAATTGATTCTGAAAGATGGATATATGTTGGAGATGGAAAATCGGTAGAAGTGGAAGCTATATGACATTTTAAATTGTTATTAAGTACTGGTTTTTATTTGGATTTGAAAGACACTTTTGTTGTGCCGTCATTTAGACGGAATTTGGTTTTAGTTTCTTATCTGGACAAATTAGGTTATTTGTGTTCATTTGGAAACAATAAGTTCAGTTTGTCTTTTAATTCAGATATTGTTAGAACTGGTTCACTTTTGCCTTATGATAATATATATTTACTTGATACTTTGACCATCTATAATGAAACCCTTAATACAGAATCACGGGGTACTAAACGTAAAATTGATGATACTCACTCAGGAGCATTATGGCACAGGCGCTTAGGTCACATCTCTAAAAATAGAGTTGAACGACTTGTGTTAAATAGAATCTTAGAGTCCATTGACTTCACAAACTTTGATGTTTGTGTTGAATGCATTAAGGGCAAACAGACCAAAGCGAAGAGATTAGGTGCATATAGAGCTACAGACGTCTTAGAGTTGATACATACGGACATTTGTGGGCCATTTCCTACACCTTCGTGGAATGGTCAACAATACTTTATATCATTCATAGACGATTACTCACGATATGCATACTTATTCCTTATACATGAAAAGTCACAATCTCTAGACGTGTTCAAAACATTTAAAGCTAAAGTTGAAAATCAACTCAATAATAGAATTAAGTCCGTCAGATCCGATCGTGGTGGTGAGTACTATGGCGGATTTGACGGTCAGGTGAACGGCGTCCAGGACCTTTTGCCAGGTACCTAGAGGAGTGTGGAATTGTCCCACGGTATACCATGCCGGGATCACCTAGCATGAATGGTGTAGCTGAAAGACGAAATCGAACTCTTAAAGATATGGTCGGGAGTATGATTTGTCATTCCACCTTACCGAGTCACTCCGGGAGAGGCACTAAAGACGACAGCTTATATTCTGAACAGAGTACCAACTAAAGCAGCGACCAAAACACCTTATGAGCTTTGGACTGGGCGACAACCTAGTCTGAAGCATTTTCATGTGTGGGGTTGTCCAGCTGAGGCAAGGCCTTATAAGCCAAATGAAAAGAAATTGGACTCCCGAATAGTAAGTAGTTATTTTATTGGTTATGCTGAAAGATCCAGGGGATATAAATTTTATGATCCCACATTAAAGACAATTTTTGAGACGGGAACTGCTACGTTCTTTGAGGATATTGAGTTTGGGGGGAAGAATAAAATCAGGAACTTTGTCTTGGAGGAAGAATCGGTAACAATTCCAGAACCGATTCAAACAGTTACTTTTGATAAAGTAAGTTCGGAACCTCCACAAAACATTGTTAATGAACCCCTTACTCAAGATGATTTGGTTGTTCATGAAGAACAAACTCAAGATCCTCAAGAACCTGTGCGTCATGAGCCGGTGATACTCCAGTTACTAAGGGAGACAAGTTTAGTCTAAATTAGTGCTCAAAGAGGAATTTGGAAATTGAGGAAATGCAACAGATTCCCCATGCATTAGCTATCGGGAGTTTGATGTATTCCCAAATATGTACGCGTCCAGACATAACATACATAGTTGGGGTTCTAGGCAGATATTTAAGCAATTCAGGAATAGACCATTGGAAAGCAGCAAAAGGGGTCATAAGATATTTAAAAAGAACAAAAGATTATATGCTCACATACAGGAGGTCAGACCAGTTGGAGATCGCTGGGTTTTCTGACTCAGATTTTGCAGGATGTCAATAATTTGTAGCATGCTATGGGGCATCAAATCATGGAATATGGCTGAGAAATTTTGTCACAGGGCTGCAAATTGTGAAAGGCATTGAAAGACCACTTTAGTTATATTGTGACAATAAATCAGCTGTATTGTTAAGGAAAGAGTACAAAGTGGACAGATTTCCATAGAACACTTAAGGACAAACTCCATGATAGCATATCCTCTAACTAAAGGACTTCCGCCCAAGGTCTTTCATGAGCATGTTGCTCACATGGGTGTTCTACAGTTTGAGGAATTTGTGGTTTAGTGGGAGTTAGTCATTTTCATATATTTTATGTTCTATGTTTAATTTTATATATGTATACATTGTTTTTTGGACATATTTGATTATCTATAGATATGCGGTTTTCTTGTTCATTCATTACACTTTGTACATTAAGGTTATTGTATCGATCTCGATAAGTTAAAGTTTGGACCAGTTGAAAATAGACGTGTACAGATCACCTTCACGTAATTTTTCATGCTACACATTTCATGATGAATCCATGTCATTTGGTTATGTCAGGATGAGTAATCTTGTTGGTTTTAGTTGCGATGATGCAATGAAAAGCTGGTTTGGTTCTATATCCTGATATGATTAATGGACAGGACTTTTGGAATATGCTAAAGGAATATAATGACAATTTTGAGCTCATAAAGTCTAACACATTTGTAAGGTTGTAAAGACATATATATTTGTGACCAATGGGAGATTGTTGGCAAATTTTGGGTCATGTATATATATGATACATATTTAAATGTGTTAGGGTCATTATTTATTAAGCCAAATAATAAAGTGATCTGAATAAATTAAAGTTTTGGCTAAAGGCATATGTCATGAAAATATGATTGTGTAGAGACCATAGAGTAATTTCTAATTTGATGAGGGGCCAAATTGAAAATACTAAAACTTAAGTAATTAACCTAATTTTGGTTATATAAAGGGTCATGGTCCCCTTCTGAGAGCACACAGACAGAACGTAGTTACAGTCCCGTTCCTTTCTCTCTATCCCCATCAAGAGAGAAAATCCATAGGGAAATACAGGTGCTCTTCAGGTGGAAGACCATAAGATCAAATCAAAAGTGCTCTACAAAGGATATTGTCATTATGGCCAATTCAGGTACGCTTTCGCATTTAGTTTATAACATGTATTATAGATATATGTTTGATCATTAAGATGAAGATCATATTCAATTACAGTTTAAACTAACAATATAAACTACAAGTTAACTCGTAATCAATGCAGTTTTGTTGAAGTCGTTGTGAACAAAAAGTGGCCTTGTTTCTTAAGTCATGCATAGAAAAATATTTGAAGCACTTGGGCAAATGAAGTTCCACAGTTAGGTTAACAGTTCCATATCATACTCATTAAGTTATAATTAAAAACTCTAAGTATATGGCAGACAATTAAAAATAACGAATTGTCAAAAGTCCCCTTCATTCTCACAATTATGAAATAGTAGCTAGCTAGTAGCATTATTGCATTGGTTCAAATTCAATGAATGAAACCTTAGGTAATTTCCAAGTAATGGACTTTGCTTTCTTAGCAATTGAGGAAAGTTATGGATGTTCCAATCAAACCTGTGAAGATAAGTAGATGGCCCTTAGTTGTCACATAATAATATATCGTTACTTAATTCAAGCAGAAAAAGCCTTGCCTTACTTTCACCTGTAACCCTATAACATGTGCCTCACATATATCACAAGGCCACCAATATGGTCATCACAACGATCACAAACCCTAATAAATTCATATAAAAACATTAAAATAATGCTGCGAAGGATGTTGTCTGCTAAGCCAAGATGGTGACTAAGTCCTACGGGTTTGGTCACGGCACGTGCAACAGAAGCCGGCCAACTTACAATAATAATTGGTTTGTACATATGGCAACCTTAGAAACAACGACTTTAAGTACGTATCCATCTTGCTTCACCATTTGCTTCCTTGTCAATACAAAAAGGACTTTGAGTCACTCAAACTAGAAGTAACAAGCTATGACCAATCAATGTAATTAACAAAATATTAACTATGAGTAGTGATTTATGACTCTCTAATGGTCAAAACGGTATATATGTATTTAAACTAATTGCATACCGAACACTTCATTGTCCATCCTATATAAACACACCTTTGTCTAACATTCTTTATTGGAAAAGCTATGATGGATTTTGAGTATCAGAAGATGTCATTGGGCAAAATTCTTTCAAGGAGATCCTCTCTGGGGTGCTCCTCTCGCAACTCTTACTACAGGAGTGGGGAAGGGGTTCCATTCAAATGGGAAATGCAACCAGGGATTGCAAAGGAGCAACCAAAAGATGACCTTCCTCCACTGAGTCCCCCACCAGCACTTCTCAGCCTGGGGCTACCAAAGCCATGCATTCCAGACCCCAAACCTTCAACACGGTCAAGACTAAGGTTTTGGAAGAAAAGGGTGAAGCGTGGAAAAAACAGAAAGTCATCCCAAGATTGTTTCCATGAAGAAGATGTTATTGGTTTGGACATGTTAGCAAGATTAGATTGCAGCTCCGATTCTGAGTCTGTGGCATCCTCTCGCGGTTCAAGTTTCTCTTCTTGGTCGTCTATGTCATTCATGAAGAGTCCTTCTACTACTACTATGAGAGAAGTGTATGGAAGGCCTTTGACCTTTGGTTGCTTCCCCATGCATGTTAGCAGAGTTTTCGTTTCTATTGCAAGGCGTGATTGAAATGTATAACTCTATGTATATGCAGTTAGTTCTGCTTTTACGTTCACATTAGAATGGTATATTCGCTCGCACACTCTCACATTATTTTTCATTTGTAAAAATTTCATCATCTAATAATAATTTATCTGATCAGAGCCCCTCTGCAAAGTCTAATGTTTCAACTGCTGGAATGAATTAGATATATGAAATTTCAACTAATGTGTAACAGTTGTTATTCTTTACTTCATGACGATCTTGTAAAAAATTCTCTTACTCCGGTTAAGAAAATAGGAAAAATAACTGCCTCTCGAATTTCACTTTGATTCATGCACGTATAAGTCACAGCTTTTCTTGGTAGGAAGTATCTGGTTTTATTTAATATTAATTTTGATGGAGAATTTAACTAATCACCTTAGTAGGTGTCTCTTCTCAATTATATTTTTTCCAACAACATTTACACATATATGATGCTAAATTTGAAGGATGGTAAATTTACTCAGGTAATTGCAAGAAAAAGAAACCGACCAAATGAAAATAAAAGAAAAATTTACAAGAAATAAAATTAATTTTTGAATTATTTAGGAGAGAGAAATAAGTAAGAAATTGATGGAAATAAAATTCAAAATTGATTGTTTTGAATGAAATAGGAGAAAATGGATTTAATAAAGTTATAACTCTATGCAAAGATACGAGAAAAGTTTACTGTATATAGTTTTAACTCTTCATATGTAATGACTTATTTCTGAAACCGGTCATGAAGCATAATTTTACTGTTTTGTGACTGCTCGTTTTCACCCATTATTTATAGTTAAGTTGTCCACAAAATATTTGAATATAGCGTCACCATTTAGAAATAATCAATATGAATGGTAGCACAAAGTACATATTTAGGCGAAAATTAACTAAATTAATTTGAAAACATTTGATTTTACAATTTAATAAAATTCTTAAAACAAAGTATATACTTTTTATTTGTAGTAAAATGTGCTTTTAACAACAATCTTAATTATAAAAAACTGGAGTTGTACAATTTTTTGTTAATTTTGAAGAGATTCAAGATTTAGATAGAATGGTGTCTTCTTTATAATGGGGAAGGTCGTTGGAAATGTCATTAATTCCTCCATGATTTCTTTCATTGTTGAATTTTTAATTAGGAAACAACTTAAAATCAGACATTCTCTCTTAACTTAGGTGTTAATATCCTATTTTGCTAAGTTAATGGAGCTATTACAACCACCAGCTACAGGGCAATTTTATTGTGATGGTGATATATATCTTTCAAGTACTCAGACTAAGTGTTAATTTGTACATTAGATGTACATGGAGGGCTAGACTTCAACAATCATTCTTGCCAATAAAGCTTACTTGTTAGATAAATTTTTGGTGGAATTTTGTCCGTGAATTCATAGATACTAACTTCAATAGAAATAGATATGGTTATACAAATTATAGGTTCAAATAGTTTATCGTTGTTTAGGTTTTATTTGTTTGTAGTTACTATATTTGGTTTAGTGATATTTTTAACTTGATGTTTCAATAACAAAATGTTGTTGGGAGTTTCAACTTGTTTCCTTTATATACTTTTTACCTTGTGGTAGGGCAAACATTTTTTTTCCCATAAGAGTAAACACATTCCAAACAAGTGTTGGGGAAACATTCCTTGAGTCCATATTTTGTGAACCAGTACAGATTCATAAGATGGGGGCACCAAACTTTTTCACATTCCCCTCCCCTGGATCATTAAAGGAAAAGCTTTCACATCCATGATCGATATTGTGTGTTGGTAAGCAGTAGTAGGCCCAGTTAGTTGTAACTATAACCCGCAACCTATCAGACTCATCATGACTCTTCAAAAACAAGTAACTTGTTGGAGTTAGTGTTTTTCATGGCAGTCCATGTTCTAGGATATGACGCTTTTGAGGCCTTTTGGGCCTACTTGCCGGAAACATTGCTTGCCAACCCTGTCTGTTCAAACAAGTCTAATGACATAGGAAGCCTTTACAATTAATGAACTCATATTTACGAAGGAAAAAAGGGTAAATAATTCCTGCACAAAAATATACAAAAACTATTTATAAATTGCATAGTCGTTCAACGAAATCCATTAGAAAAAAAAAAACACATTCAAAATAACAATTGAAATCTTATTCCGTAAGGTCAGTTACATACATCACCCCAGGTAATGCAAGTTGGTTAAAGACCATCTCTTGAAAACTATTTCAGATGAGATCTTTCTATGCATTCAAATCACCTTAACCTAAATTGTCATTTCTTCTTCAATTGATACTATACCAAAGTTTCTTTACATTCAATTAATTCACATTTTATGGTCACATCCGTCTTATCTCATTTATACTAGTCAATTTTTTTTCTCTTGTTGTCCCTTTGAAAATAACTGAACATAATATAACAAAATAAAACACTAAATTAAAACTCCCCATGACTTATGTACTTTGTGATCACCAACAGTTCTCTAAATTTTTCTTGATCTGAGTCATTATTCAACTTATGTATTACAATCTCATTCATTTCCACATTATGTTATATTATGCATTGATATAGCACTTAACATAGAGAAACGTGTAGTATGACATCTCTCATATTTTTATTTAAACTATATTCCTTTTTTACACTTGCTAAATTAACTAACCTGTCGTATGTATTATAAATTTACTCCTTAGACAAAAACCCTTCCAAACTGTATCTCCATGGCTCAAATTTAAAGTACTAGTCACTCTTATATTGTTCCAATTAACATTGTGTAGCATTCGCTAAAACATGCTATGATATATATATATATATATATATATATATATATATATATATATATATATATATATATATATATATGTGTGTGTGTGTGTGTGTGTGTATATGTATCACCTGCAAAAAGCATGTCATAAATAAGATCAAGTAAGAAATATGTAAATATAGTGTATCGATTTGATCATTATAAAAAATTAAATCAAAACTCACATTTACTTATTCCGTTGTATTGCTATTTGCTAAATATACCACTGAAAAATATTAACACTTCAAATGTAAATCAGTTTCGCAAACCAAGTATTGACAAATTACTCCGCATTTAAATAGCTTTTAGTGATTTGGGGCGTTCACTAAAGATCCTAAAATGGAAATATTTTGTAATGACTTGTGGCTTTGTGGAACACTAGGCCCCAACTAATCCCTCTGCATTCATTTTTGAAAACTACCACATCAATTTCTTCAATAAATCTACGTCAACTGTGTATTTCCACCTAATAAATGAGAAAATGAAATATGGAAGAGACAAAAGTGGTATCATAAAATCTTTCTAGCTGTCAGTCTTAGTTTAAGTGGTCCTTGTGACATCAATAAAATCTATTTTCTTCTACCAGTTTCAAGGGTACAATAACGCTAATTACAACATCATTCTAATAATTACAAAGACATTCGACCATACTCTGCCTGTTAACATGAACTAGGGCAATGCAGGATGGACAAGCAATATAAGTTAAATAGTCTAAAAGCATGATGTCCGTGCCTGTAAATGTGAGTATCCTCAGTTTTGTTAATTACATACTGCCTGTAAATCAAGAAAGAACAGTATCACAACGCTGGCACCATTAATGTGACAGATGGAGAAGTAACAATATATCTACAGCTGAAAGCGACACCATGACTACGATAATGTTACCTCATTTCATATGTTAATAAACATTTCAAGCTAAGAGAATTAGACTAAGAAATAAAAGAATCAGCAACAGAGGCCACACAAATGGTTAACGATAAATGTCATCATCACACTCCCTTTCTACACTAACACTCGCTACAACCAACAAAGGCACACAGACCATGACAACACGAATAAGTTGATCCCTTATGCACCCAATAGAGTAGTAAGTACGATGGAAATCCTTTTTTACTATCCTTCATATTTCTATATTTCTCAGTACTAACAATTTAGCTTCAGAATTTCAGGTAACTTATCAGTCTTTTCTTCAAAACCAGCTGTCTCCAAAGGTCAATGAGTTACTTCCACAACACGGAAACCAGTGGCCTTTAGACTGACTACATGTTGAAGATATTTTCAGCATTGTGAAGTTCATCACCAGAGAGACAAAAAGAGCAGTAATCAACTCAACCTAAAAATAGAGAAACACTAGGAAATTTAATCTGGTCCTACCATGTCGACTAAATTGCATGAACCTACAAGCTATTGACAAATGTTCTATCTTGGTATGTTGCAATCTTAAACAGACAGAATTGATTATTTCTGACTATAATAAACATACTAAAGAAAGGAAACTTTAGTCAAGATTGTACCCAATGAAAAATTCCTAACTTTCCGGTGGCATGCACAAAATCAAAAGACAAAGGATATACAAAATGGCATGCTATGTCCCAAGAAACAGAAACTCATAGATTGGATATCCATGCAATGAGAAGTTCCTGAAGATTGTTTCAGGTCATATCACTTTACAAAATAATGTATACCTCACTACAAATAATTCTCCAAAGCTACTTACCAACCAACCACCACAAATCCAATCACACTAGAAAAAACTTCAGAATCTTAATTATATGAAATGGAGTTGATTGCTAAGTTGAGAACAAATACTTGGCCATAACAGATATATACATAAATACATACCTCTGCCGGTGCTGGGATGATAGATTCCCTGTAAAGGTTGAAAAAGCATTTAAACTTACTGCATCTATTCATAATTAGATGGTAGTTAACCAACCAATAAAAAAATACAAAGTACCTTGGCCTATCAGATTTTGCAAGATGTTTCGACATTATTGATGCCTGCAATACAACACATTATTCAATTAAATTGAAATGCATTGTCAAATTAACACAAATCAATGCTAGAAAAAATACTGTAAGGCAATTATATTGAAAGGCATGATTAAAAGAAAAACTCCTTGGATTTATAGAAAGAGAGAAATGTTTGAATTGAGATACTCATTAGAAGAAAGAAAAATTAAAAAAAGAGTCCACATATATATTGATCCACAGGCTTTTCAAATTTCAGTTTATGAAGAATAGCAGCCCCATAGATTTAAATTAGGCCTAAATCCAATTTCAATCTCCATAGTTTCGTCAATGTGAAAATTTGGTCAAAAAGTTAATAGCACTTTTGGTGTGTTAGTTTTCCAAAATTACACAATTTTGATCCAACATTATTATATCATCTAATGCTAACAAAAATACCAATGTGTTTTCAGTGATAAAAGATATTAGAGCTTATTATTATACACTGAAATTAATATCCTGCGTGAATAAGTAACTAAAACTACTATTAATGCCGAATACACCAACAATTTTTGTTAGAAATTGAATAATGTATTAGCAGTAGACCAAAAATTGTTTAATTTTGAAAGATAAGAGAACCCAATGTGCAATTAAATTTTTATAGGGACCAAAATTGCACCTTCACAAAACTATGGGAACCAAAAGTGGATTTAAAAGTGGATTAATAGTCATATGGTGATAGTACCAGTTATAGACTTGCTGGACAGAAAGACAAAGAAGCAACACTGCAACATTTAGTCATATAACGACTGAAAATTTAGAGTACCAACAAATTTCAGTTAACCTAGTATAGACAGACAGAAAGACTCAAAACAACATTATTGCCATATTTTTTCTATTTTCCCTCCATTTTCTGGCTAAGTACAAGCTTTACCTGCTATAAAATTTTGCTTTTGCTTCCCAAAAGAAGCACTCATTCTTGCTTCTTTTAAAGATCATTTTGTATTTTGGCCACACACTATGAAACATAAAAAAATCAAGCGCTTCTCTAACTAAAAAGCAGCTTTTGTTGAGTTAACATATCAATCGATGTATCAAATAGGCTCTAAATGCCTTGGACCTGACCTGAAAGAAAACAAAACATTACCTGTTCCTGTATGATGCTTCTGGCTTCAACAAGCTGAGCTTCAAGCTCAAGTTCCCTCTCAGTAGCCTCTGAAGTAACTTCTGCTCCCTTTTGAGCATCTTGCAATTGAACCATGCGCTCCTTCATATTTCAATTTTCAAGCACTTAACAACCAAAGACAAAAAACTCATTTATGTAAATACTTGAAGATAAAAACTGGAAAGTACCTTTATAGAAGCCATTTTGTTACGAAGACTTTCTTCTATTTGATCTCTGGCCATATGAAAAGGAAGGTCAAATACGTCCTGCAAGTAACAAACTAATTAACAGTTTCAAAAGGCAGTTTGAAAGGGGAACAGGGTAGGAAAAATTAATAAACTTCCATACCATTTTCCCAACCAATGGTGATTGTGAAGGATCACTTTCCACTCTTTCATTGCCAGTGAGAGATTGTTTTGGTAGTCCATTAGGTGCATTTAAGAAATCGCGCATATCCACCTGTAACCAGTATACTCACAAATCTCATAATCTAGGTCAAGGAACCTGCTTTAGAGGGAGCGGCATCACAGAATAAAGGCCTCCGTATAGAGGGAAGTAAAGACCTAAGGTGATATAAATTAGAATATTGGATAAAATAAAAAAATGCTGAAAGCCACCAATACCACAAATAGACTACCATGTTAAAGTTTTTTCATTTCCCTTTTAGTTAGCATGGCCATCCATCATTTTGCAGTTTGCATGACAAAATAATTGATTCCCAAAATACATCAAATTTTGTTGACTTTGTCTCCAACCCAGAAACATAAAACTTTTAATAATGAAAAAGATAATGAAATGAAACTTGCAAACCCACTCATGTACAGCACAGGTGTGTATACGCACACATTCACACGTAGATCTTGGCATGGAAGAAAGGGAATATCATGGAAACAGACCTCTTTAATAAATTGAAGCCAAGATGAAAAATTAAAAAGACAGCAGCATATAGTGACTGAATGATAACAAAGCAAACTTGAAGAAAGATACAAAATTACATAAAGGAGAATCAGTGAAATGTGAGCAAAAGAAACACACTGCATTCATAAATTTATCTGCAAGTAGAAATTTTAGCAATAAAAGTAATTACAAATCCAGAACCTACCTGCATTGATCTCAACAATGCTCTTAAATCAGTATTCTCTGCCATCAGTTCTTGATTTTTGGCCTCATAAGCATCCACCTTTCAATATTAAATTAAAGTGTATGAGATAAGGATGCTTCCAAAACGGAAAGAACTACAATAACAAGATGAAAGCTTATTATTCAGCATACAATCTTTTTGTAAAAATCATTGTCAGCTTTCTTCCCATTCCATGTTCCACGTTGCCTCCCTTCTTTCTGTTTACACACATTATAAATACCAAACTATCATGAAAATGAATATCTTCCAAGCAAAGTCCAAACTACATGGATAGCAAGTACCTGAAGTAAATTCATTATCTCCATGCCTGACCTAGACTCTTTCTTCTTCTCCATTAAAACTTGGTTTAGCCTCTCCTGCAAATACAAAGTACCAGCCCTTCGTCATTTCCAAATCTAATAAATTGTGGGTCACGCAATAAAGCATCGATAAAGTTCCTACGAGGCTATGACGCAAGAGAACCAATCACCAAAATTCAGTTCTCATCGGACTAAAAAAATAGAAGATATCTCACCTGCAATTTTATATATTCCTTTTCCTTCTTCTTCATCTCGTGCAGTTGTTGAGTTTTTACTTGCTTTAAAACCATTCAATAGTCAGAGGCTTATCCATTTCGAAGTAGGGTCATCCAAACAAGACGCCACAGAATAAGCAAAGTATATCAAAATTCTAACCTGATTACCAATAACCATTCTCTGAAACTCATCCCTCTCCTGTTGCAGCTTCTCAATTTGAGCCTTCAGAGCTGCCGTGTTTTTAGCTTCCTATTCCAAAGGATTTTAACCGCAATTAAAATTAATATATATATATATATATATAATAAATAAATAAATATCTAGTAGCATCAGGGGATCAAAAAGGAAATCGCTGTCCGCTTGCATGATAGAGAAACGCTTCTGATCTTTTCATTAAGCAAGAAATTAATATGCTTTTTTGTTTGCCAAACCAGAAATCCAAACATCTCCTTACCGTTCTAGTAATAGTTGCTATCTCTCTGTCTTTGACTTGTAGTTGACCTTCAAGCCGCTCTACTTTGGCCTCCAATCTTGAAATGTCAGACAACAGTCTACAACAACATCGAAAGTAAAACACATTGAACACATACAGATAATGCATAGCGACGAAAACACAGAGCAAAGGTTCATATTTAGGAACTACCGTTGTCTTTGATCATTAGCCGACTCTCTAAATTCAACATCGCGCTGTCTCTGTTGGAGCAGGAAGTAAATGCAATTGCACGTCCGCGCAATGGAAACCTACCACATTTTCCAAAACAACACCATTCACGTAACATTCAAACAGACATTGGCGCAGAAAACGGTGTTAAGAGAAAATCAGTTAAATTCTCACGGGGTCATTTGCGAAGAGATCGAGCGAAGCAGGGAATCCGAACGTGACGAGCGATTGGTTGAGATACTTAGCACAATGCTCCAAATTCTCCACATCGGCGAACGTGTACTCTCTGAAACAAACGAGAGAAAACGAAAACCCTACGAATGAATTATAGTGGAAGAAAAATTGAAGAGGATAGGGTTTTTTGAGGTACTAAACTAACCCAACTGTGAAGGCAGATTGAGAAGGTTGCTGCAGAGAAACGAGAGTGCGTTAGAGAAACAGAGATGGAGAAAAACGTGAACAGGGATTCTGGGAGTTTTACCCTAAGATCGAAGTCTCCGTCAGTGGGAGGCATTGTTGTTAGAGAGAGAAAGAGGTTAATTTCCGGGCTCTGTGTGAGTCGAGTGCGTAGTGTGTTAGTTTTAGATCTAAACTCTGAGCTTTTAAGCGGTGCCCAAATTTGAATAGGAATCAATGAAACGGGTGTTATAGTTGGGGGTGCTGAATTCTGAATTATGACTATGTCTCCGAATTATACTCTGCACTCGGATCTGGATATTTGTATTTGTAGCCTCCAATTACAGTTCCACATGTGGCTTCACGTGTACTTTTTCTTTGAGAGGCTGATGACGTGGCGGTTTCTTATTGGTAGAAAGATGAAAGGTGGCAACTGAGCTATATATTTTGGTTGTGAATTATGGCGCCTAATTAGAGAATCCTTTTGACTCTAGATTTTTGGGTTGGGGATGAAATGAAGTGAAAGCAAAACATCTTTTGAGTTAGACGTGCAGTTTTTTTTGGTTGGGATGCGACTTTCATTTCGTAATCAATGTTTATGCTATGTATCTTTAGGTTATCATACAATTCTCGTTTTGTAATCAATGTAGATTGTTTTGTTATGTCCCAACTCACATAACTCCTCCAGCGACTTGTTCTCCTTTTGTTATTAGTCTCTGAGATTTATGAGTCCTACGTGAAAAATAAATAGAGTCACGTTATATTTAAATGTATTTTATGATATACATTATATTACACTAAACACACAATCATGTACTTTTATTAAATATGGTGTATATTATTATTAGTATGTTGTCTATTATTTAGTTACATCTTTTAGAAAAAAAGAAAAAAGGTTCGTATGTCAAGCACAAGTTAAATTAAACACCTACTTTAGTCTCTTTGTTCCAATTTGCATAAAAGGAGGATAATGGTTCAAAATTAAAATAAAAAATATATATATTTTTTCAAACACACTTGGTTTTATCATATTCAGGTGAATTAACATGGTCACATTTGTAATATAATTTTAATATCTATCTATCTATATATTAGTTCTTCAAAATAAAAATAAAAACATTTTAATCCTAAAACAATCAATTTTAAAAAGCAAACTGGATTTTGTTAAACTATTTTAAATATTTTTATTTTTTATTTTAAATATTATAATGTTTTTTATTTAATATCAATAATTTTAAAAAATATATATAATTTTACTTTTGTTTTCTTAAGATACACCAATTGTTTTCTACATTAGTAGGATAAAACAAATCAAAATGAAATTATTAAAACTGTGTTTCTATATCAATATAATTACCAACAAGAGTTTTTAATTTAATAATAATCATTTTGATTAAAATAAAAAGTGATAAATATAAAGAAAGGAGTAAAAAAAAAGTAATTTCTCTAATTTAATAATAAAAAAATCATAAATAAAAATATTACAAGAAACATTGTTTTTTTATATAATATGAATGAAATACAATAAAAATACAAAAGGATATTATTTTATAAATAAATAATTATTTATTTTGATATTTATAATTTTAATATATATATATATATATATATATATATATTACTATTTTAAAAATGTTATAAATTAACTATAATAAATTAATATTTTTATTTTATTTTTTTTATAATATGATATTATTTTATAAATTTAATTTTAAATAGTTTAAAAAACTATATATCAAAATATATACTATTAATATATATATATATATATATAATTTAAATGTATTACTTTAAAAGTTATTCTATTAAAAGATGATTAATAATTATATCATTAGTTTTACACAAATATTTTTTATTTTCATGTCAAATAAATAAGAACATTTTTGCTTTATATTCATTTCTTTTTTTATTTGTTTATTTATTGTTACCAAACATATTATTAATAAAATAATTGATAACAAAGTTTAGGTTAACATCATGAATCTAACTTACAGGTAAGGTAGTATATGATAAAATATGGAGGGAAAAAAATCTCTTTTATTTTTCTTTATTAAGTGCAGTTATTATGATTGTGCTGAAATAATAATTTTTTTATTACTATGTGGATATATAGAATGTTAACACACTATGAGATTGATCAAGTAGTATTTGATATTAATGAAATTGATATACTTAAAATCATATTTAAAAAAATATTTATTATTTCCTAACTAATATTGACACAACAATGTATCTTTCTTTATTAATTTATCATAATTCGAATTTTTATATTAATACAACTTATAATATGTAATTTTTATTATTTATCTAATCAGAAGTTAGCCTCATTTATCTATCTAAATTAAAATTAACCTAATTTCTTTATAAATAATACGGATTCATATAAATTTATATATTATTGAACGAATCCATATTTGTAATATTTCTTCCAAATTACGAATAACATTATAGTAAAGTAAAGTAGCTTGTAACATAAGTAAGGACATCTCATAAGTATTTCCCCATCAATACAATGATTACAAAAAACATCACTTTTTGCCATCCCACTAAACATTATTATTTTTAATCAATGGGCATTTAACAATTTTAAATGTATTTATTTTCTTAGATTAATTCATAGTAAATTTTGAAAAGAAATACACCCACAAATATTTAAGAATTAGGATGTTTTTCAATAAAGCAACAGCATTTAATTCAATGATAGTATTTAAAATAATTTATTTAAATTGAATATTTTTTATTCTTACTTAAATAAGATATTAAATAAATATATGATAATATTATAATATATAAATGAAATTAGATTTTATTTTGTTAAAATAAATTTAATAAAATTAAGTTAAATATATTTGTTCTTAAAATAATATAAAATTTAATTATAAAATTGAACTAGATATATCTTTATTTTTATAGTAATATAAAAGTTAATTCTACATATGTTTAACCAGTTGTTAAAATATTTTTTAGTGAAAGATTTTTCTCCATAAAATATTTTCTGTCAATGAGAGATAGCAAGAAAAAATATTTATTAATATAAATTATATGTTAAAATCTTATACTAATATCATATAATTAAATATATAAAAATTTGTATCTCTTAATTAAAAAAAATTCTAAAAATATGAGGTGTCACATTTGTCTTTTTTTTCAATCCTCATGCATACTTTTTTGTATGAATTATTGATATCAAACTCGTCCTATCTGTGAACAAGAGAACATGGTGATTAGATATATGTTGGTGGAAATGGATACTAGTAACGTCATAAAACGATCTGGGACACAGAACATGTCAATAAAGACAAAAAGAAACACCACATCCTCAAATAAGTGGCATTCATGAATCCTGGCCAAGATTAAGCAAAGCCAGGATGTGGAATCCGTACGAATTGGTTCATTATCATTTGTGCGAGGTTTAGTTTCGTTCAACTTTTAAAATATCAAATATAATATTTTAAGTTTAAAATAAATAAATAATATATATATATATGTATATATATATATATATATATATATTTCTCTACCATTGTTAAAAAGGTAAATTAATCATTAAAATTAAAAATCACCAATGAATTTAGTTTAAACATCGTTCATATCAAACTAAAAACATTAAAATCCATGTTAATTTACACATGAGAGTCATATTGATTGCATATTTGATTGTAATCCCTAAAATTAAAGGTACCTTATTAATATTAATTTTTAGAAGAAAAACAAAACTGAATTGAACTAGATGAAATTAATGATAAAAATAAAAATTAATGATAAACTAAAAAACTTTTTATTCTTATTTATTATATTAAATCAAATTCTTATATATATTTTACTAGATATTGGAAGAAAATCAAACCTTCACACTACTTATTTCATATTACTATTTTATAAGTTTTATGTAAAAGGATTTTCATAAAATTTTAGATCGCATGATAGTTATTAGAGGTTGAAGACTTGTACCCAATAATTATTTGTATTGATCTGTATATAATGTTGAGTTGTTTGTCTTATTTTATTTTTGATATTGTTTTTCTAATGTTGGCTTATTTCAATTTGTTGAAGATTTTCACGCATTGTTTTTTTTTATCAATTTAGTCAACTGTTGATTATAAAATGTATATAAAAAATAAACGTAAAATTAAATTATTTAGGTAATATATTAACAATACAGTGAGATAAACAAAAACACTAGACAACAGAAACTAATTTGAATTAAAAGTGATTTTTTTTTAATAAAGAAATGCCAAGAGGGGAAGCTAGACCGGTGTAAATAGCAAAATTATTCAGTGAAGTAGGCCCCAAAAAGCAAAATAGTAATTGGGTGATAGGCCCAATTCAACACGAAAGAAAATAAATAAAGACGAATCAAATTTAACCAATTTGGTAAAATCATTTATTCACATAACAGACTCAATATTTTATTTTTTATGATATCAATTCCTCTCTGATAAAAAAATAAAATATCAGATCCTCTCGCGTTAAGTCATAAACGTACTCTGTTGTACAAAGATTGATTATATTTTGAGTTTAAAATTTTTATTTTTTATTTTCTCTTTTTGAACATAAACCACTTTCGCTTATGAGATGTAATTTTATTGGTTCAATGAGTTTTTGCAGAAAATATTAATTAAATATGTGTTTTGTATTACACAAATCATCCATTTAATGGAAATGTATGTTTTATTATTTTTACTGAACAAGTATTTGTCATAATTCATTACTTTGGGAAAAAAATTAGGGTAAAGGATGTATTAAAAATGTATATATTATTAGATGTATTTATTACAGCATATAGTAACACATGAACAACATTTGTTGTGAGGAAACACCTATTAAATATTTTTCATTTATTTTTGTATCGCTTTGAACTTATCAATTGTGAACTTATTCACCCTCTTCCATTTTTCTCTGAGTATAAATGTAAATGGACATTTAGAGCATCATCAAACAGAAGTTTTATTGACTTAATGATTTTGCTTTCTTTCTACAATGGGTACATGTGATATGATCTGTGAAGGAAAAAAAAGTCAATATTATAGTTTATGGAAACGGAAGATTCTCTTTCAAGAAACTTAATCGGGTTTGAATGTCGATTTCGTGAGATAAGTTCTTTGTTTCTGCATTGCTTCCCTTGAATTCAAAACATTGAACTTTTAAATACTTCAGCTTGTTGAATGTGTAAACAAACATCAAATACATTAATTGTAAGGTTTACCTCATCTTATATATGAATGAAAGTTTGAAAACACTTCAAAATATATATATAATTTCAAACATATTAATTTCAATTTGCACCTACTTGCAAAAAGTTTGAACTATTAAAGATAATATAAGTTTGTTTTCTTTTTTTTTTTTTCAACGAAACATCGTACATTTTTTTTTACCATTTATACATGATTCAGTTTAAAATAACATGAATAAGATTTATCATGATGCTCGGAATAATAATATATTAGAGTTTAGTGAATTTTGTGAAGGAAGAAGTCCCACATCCGTGGGAACTTCAATTGGGGGCTCTCCTCCTTCTTATAAAAGGAGTCCCTCCCCCCTTATTTCATACATCCCAAATCTCTCCTTCTTTCTCTTTTACTTTCCTAGTATTGGTAATTTCCAATTGAAAAGGAAAGAATAGTCATTATAAAATTTTCATTTTTGCCTATTGTCAGGGTTATTTTTCTCGTCTCTATTTTAGTTGTGTGTATTTATGCTGGTACTCTGATACTAACAGTGGTATCAGAGCTGCGTTCGAGTTCCGTTGCGCTAGTCACTAGAATAGTGTTGGTAAAATTCTGAGTATGCTCTGTGGTTGCAGTTTAATCTGATCTTCCACATCAGAAAGGAGTTGTTACTGGAAAAGGTGTGGTAGTGTGAAACTGTTGTCTGGGAAAGTTATGGCTAGGAAAGACTTGGTACTTAAGTGTGTCCATTAGTGACTCACCTCTCTTTCCTGGGAACTTACCTAGTGTATTGGTTCACGGTCTACTACTATTGTTCTAGTAGACAATACTATTCATAAGTGAGAGTTGCATAAGTGGAAACACAACTATGGCAGCAAAGTACGAGATAGAGAAGTTCAACGGGAACAATTTCTCGTTGTGGAAATTGAAGATGAAGGCAATCTTGAGAAAGGACAATTGCGCAGAAGCAATTGAGGGAAAACCTGCAGAAATGACGGATAAAGATTGGAAGAAAATTGACGGCAACGCTATTGCAAATTTACACTTGGCAATGGCGGACTCGGTTCTATCCAGGTGTTGCGGAGAAAGATTCCGCAAAGGAGATTTGGGATGCCCTCATTAAATTATATGAGGTGAAGTCACTTCACACAAGGATATTCCTGAAGAGGAAACTCTATACTCTTCGGATGAGTGAGTCCACATTGGTGACGGACCACATCAACCAACCGAACACCTTGTTTGCCCAATTAGCAGCAGCAAATTTCAACATAGTTGAGAATGAGCGTGCGGAGCTCTTACTTGAGCTTGCCGGACTCGTATGATCAACTCATCATCAACATTACAAATAATAATATTGAAGGACAACTACACTTTGACGATGTTGCTGGAGCTATTCTAGAAGAAGAATCCAGGCGAATGAATAAGGTAGAAAGTTCTAAACAAGCGAAGTTTTGACGATGATGAGAGGAAGATCGGCGGAACGTGGCTCAAGTGGGAGTCAAGATCATGGCGAGATCTAGCTCTCGAAACAAGAAGACTTTCAAATTTAAATGCTACTACCGTGGTAAGAAAGGGCACACGAAGAAAGAGTGTTGGAAGAGGAAGAATGAAGAATCAACCTCACAAGGTTGCATTGCGAGCACTTCGGAGGAAGGAGTAATTCGGTAAGCGAAGCGAGCAATCAGCTCTAATGGCGGAAACGAATTTCATAACAAGTGGATAATGGATTCAGGTGCAACTTGGCATATGACCCCACACCGAGATTGGTTTCAAACCTACAAGCCTATCTCAGGTGGATCCGTGTTCATGGGAAATGACCATGCATTGGAGATTGTTGGAGTTGGTACTATCAAATTAAAAATGTATGACGGTACTATTCGCACAATCCAAGAAGTACGACATGTGAAGGACTTGAAGAAAAATATATTGTCTATAGGGCAATTGGATGACCTCTACTGCAAGATCCATGTTGAAGGAGGAATCTTAAAGGTAGTGAGGGGAAACATAGTTGTCATGAAAGCGAGAGAAAATCATGGCAAACTTGTATGTGCTTATGGGAGACACCTTGCAAGAAAATCATGCAACAAGCTGCGTCGACAAGCCAAGAAGAAGCGGCGATAACGTGGCACCGTAGACTTGGACATATGTCGGAGCGAGGTTTGCAGATTCTTGCGGAACGTGATCTCATACCTGGGCTCAAGAAGGTCGATTTACCCTTCGTGAGCATTGTGTGACAAGCAAACAACACAGGTTGAAGTTTGCAAGAACCACCACAAGGAGTAAGCAAACTTTGGACTTGATCCATTCCGATGTCCGGGAATCACCGGAATTATCTCTCGGAGGAGCAAAATATTTTGTGTCGTTCATCGATGACTACTCGAGGAGATTATGGGTATACCCTATCAAGAAGAAGTCCGAAGTATTTGCGCGGTTCAAAGACTTCAAAGCACAAGTAGAACTTGAGACCGGAAGGAGAATCAAGTGTTTGAGGACGAACAATGGAGGAGAATATGTAGATGGAGATTTTCTAGCATTCTCGCAAGCAAGAAGGAATTGTGAGACAATTTTCTGTTCTACACACGCCTCAGCAGAATGGTGTAGCAGAGCGGATGAATAGAACTCTTCTAGAGAGAACCAGAGCTATGCTGCAAACTGCAGGCATAACAAAGTCTTTCTGGGCAGAAGCCGTGAATACTGCCTGTTACTTGATAAATCGGTCTCCATCAACAGCAATTGGGTTGAAAACTCCTATGGAAATGTGGAGTGGAAAATCAACCGATTATTCTTCCTTACATGTGTTTGGTTGTCCCACGTACGTGATGTACAACACCCAAGAAAGGACGAAGTTGGATCCAAAATCCAGGAAATGCATCTTCTTGGGATATGCCGACAATGTGAAGGGGTATCGCTTGTGGGATCCCACTGCCCACAAAGTTATTGTTAGCAGAGATGTCGTCTTTGCGAGAAAATGAACTGCAAAGCAAGCGGATAAATGACAGACTCGGAAAAGGACAAGACTATAGTACGGATAGAGAAGAAGACTTCGAACATTCCTCCGAGTCGGAGGAGGAGCATGAAGAACATGAGCCAAATGAGGTGGAAGAAGGAGAACTCCGACGATCAACAAGAGAAAGAGTCGGACCATCTTGGCATTCACAATATGTGATGGCAAGTCATGATGCGTATTGTCTCCTAAGTGAAGAAGGAGAACCTTCAACTTTTCAAGAGGCCGTGAGTGGTTCGAAGCTCCTCTATGGATGGTCGCTATGGAAGAAGAAATTGAAGCTCTTCATAAAAACAAGACATGGCATCTTGTGGAACTTCCAAAAGGTCGCAGAGCCATTGGTTGCAAATGGGTCTATAAGATCAAGAGAGATGTCAATGATCAAGTAGAAAGATATCGTGCTAGACTCGGTGGTAAAAGGATATGCTCGGAAAGAAGGCATTGATTTCAACGAGATATTCTCACCAGTTGTTAGATTGACAACAATCGGAATTGTCCTGGCGATGTGTGCTTGCATTTGATTTACATCTTGAACAATTGGATGTAAAAGCTGCTTTTCTTCATGGAGAACTTGAAGAGGAAATATATATGCTCCAACCGGAAGGCTTCAAAGAGCAAGAAAACTTGGTTTGCGGGTTGAACAAATCTCTATACTGGTCTAAAGCAGGCGCCAAGGTGTTGGTATAAGAGATTTGATTCCTTCATTATTAGCCTCGGATACTACGGACTAAGTTCGGACCATTGTACTTACCACAATAGGTTTGAAGAAAATGATTTCATCATATTGTCTGTTGTATGTGGATGACATGTTGGTGGTAGGCCCTAACAAAGCTCGAATCCAAGAATTGAAGGCACAATTGGCTAGGGAGTTTGATATGAAGGACTTGGGACCAGCAAACAAGATTTTAGGGATGCAAATTCACCGAGACGGAAAAGATAGGAAGATTTGGCTTTCTCAAAAGAATTATTTACTTAAGATCTTGCGGCGCTTCAACATGCAAGATTGCAAGCCAATTTCTACCCCACTTCCTGTCAACTATAAGTTATCCTCAAGTATGAGTCCTAGCGGTGAAGCGGAGAGGATCGAAATGTCTCGAGTACCGTATGCATCAGCGAGTGGGAAGTCTTATGTATGCCATGATTTGTACAAGACCGGACATTGCACAAGCAGTGGGAGTGGTTAGTAGATTCATGGGGAATCCTGGTGGAGAACATTGGCAAAATGTGAAGAGGGTCCTTAGGTATATAAAAGGAACCTCAAATGTTGCATTATGTTATGGAGGATCGAAGCGGTTGTCGGAGGTTATGTAGATTCGGATTTTGCAGGTGATCTGGATAAAAGGAAGTCTACTACTCGGTTATGTGTTTACCATCAATGGAGGGGCGATAAGTTGGTTATCCAAGTTACAAGATGTGGTAGCTCTGTCTACTACGGAAGTCGAATACATGGTCGTCACCCAAGCATGTAAAGAAGCTATCCGGATTAAAAGAATAATGGGGAACTTGGTCACAAGCAACAACAAATTGTTGTGTACTTGTGATAGTCAAAGTGCCTTACACATTGCAAGGAATCCAGCCTTTCATTCGAGGACAAAACACATAGGAATAAGATATCATTTTGTTCGAGAAGTAGTAGAAGAAGGAAGTGTAGACTTACGGAAGATCCACATCGAAAAGAACCTAGCAGATGTAATGACAAAACCTAGGTTAATCGTCGACAAGTTTATATGGAGTCGATCCCTCTATGGCCTATCGGAAGCATAAGCAACATGGATGTGAGAGAAGAAGACATAGTGTGAAGATTTGATTAATTTCATCAAAATCTTCAAGTGGGAGATTGTGAAGGAAGAAGTCCCACATCCGTGGGAACTTCAATTGGGGGCTCTCCTCCTTCTTATAAAAGGAGCCCCTCCCCCTTATTTCATACATCCCAAATCTCTCCTTCTTTCTCTTTTACTTTCCTAAGTATTGGTAATTTCCAATTGAAAAGGAAAGAATAGTCATTATAAAATTTTCATTTTCGCTTATTGTCGGGGTTATTTTTCTCGCCTCTATTTTAGTTGTGTGTATTTATGCTTTGCATTCGATACTAACAAATTTTTCATATTGTTTTTAAATATATATTTTTATCTCACATCATTTATAGAAAGATAAAAATAAAGAAAGGTTTACTCTAATAAAAAATAGTTAAATTTAAGAATAAATTATTTTTTAATTTTATCTATGACATTGCTTTTTAAGATGTATATATTAAATATAAGAATTAATTTTTACGAGGTAAATTGCATATAATAATATGCTTGATAATAATAATTTATTTTGAAAAGAAAAATATTTTGCAAAAAACATTGTCTCAGTGGTGCTTACCGCAACATCGAGGATTTCTATTGAGCTTTGACAATGTCCACAAATTGTTAGGTCACTATTTTTAATTAAAAAAATGGCAACCATGGTAGACCGAAGATGCACGCGCTGACATTTAACTCGCTTTCTAATTCTAACATAGCATTTTGGTTTTTTCTTCTCTACGACTTTTTATTTATTTCAACCATAATTATTTGCCATAACTATGACCAATACATTTTAAAATGCTCTCTCTCTCTCTCTCTCTCTCTCTCTCTCTCTCTCTCTCTATATATATATATATATATATATATATATATATATATATATATATATATATATATATATATATATATATATATATCATATTGACATTTAGACTCTCGTCCATTTTCTATTCAATATCCATGCAATTTGCTGAGCCTCTCTAAATTATGAAAATGAATCCTACTTTGTGTGATATTCAAAGAGAAAGCAAAAACTACCTCCAATAACGATGGATAATTAACATTGATGGCCACGTATTTTTAAGAAAGTGTCCAAAAACTGTGGACTTATTTCACTGACCAAGGACAAAGATTGTGGTTCTATGCCATATTCAAGTACATGACACCTTGATGATGCCTTTTGCTCTCAGCATTCCATACAAACTAGAGCCTGGGTCTTGTTTTGTTTTTTCTTGTACCAAATAACAAGTAAATGAATAATCAACAGTTTCAATTGCTTAGGTGTTTTTTTAAACAAGCAAAAATATGAAATTTTAACTTGTATTTATACTTATCAAATCAATCCACATGTAATTTTAACCTTTTTGTTAAGGCAGCTGTGTTTGTCAAAAGTGTACGGTTGAATGTTAAAAAGAAGAGAGGTGATATTTTGAGAATCGAAATCATATAACTCTTCAAATAACTCATTTTTATTAATATAATAATTTATAGATTGATTTAATAAAAATAAAAATAAAGTCAAACTATTATTATAATATTAAAATAGAGTTGTTTATATGAGTTGTATGAATTTGAGTTGTGAAAATATCATTTTACTAAAAACAACTAACGATATATTTGTAAAGATATTTTGACTATTAAAACTTTAATTACATATAGAAAAAATATAAAAAAATTGAAAGTAACTAAATTTTTTATTAAAAAATTGAAAGTAACTAATACTGGAAAATGAGTGGAAATATATATATATATATATATATATATATATATTTTTTTTTCTGATATATAGAAAAATAAATATAAAAAATGTAAATTCTCGCGTTAATTTTTACTCATATACTAAAAGAGTGAAAAGTGTAAGAAAAATTTTCACTTTACAAAATTATCTTTATTTAAATAAATGATGATTTGTTTTTATATTTATAAGTTTAATATATATATATATATATAATAATTACCATTTTATAAAATATAAATTATTATGAAAATTAAATAAATAATTCAATATATATATATTTACATATTAGTATTATATTAATTTATTCATTTAATTTCAAAATAATTTTAGAAAAAATTTATGATAAAAAATATTTTATAATTATATATTAAAATATATTATTGCAAAAAAGAGATATTAATTTAAAGGTATTACTTTAAAAAAATTATTAATAAAAAAATAATTAATAATTATATGACTAGTTTATAATTAGATACAAATTTAATTTTAATTTAATTATTTGTTATTTTTAAAAATATATATTTTATTCATGACATTTTTTTCTCGACTTAATAATAATATTTTTTATTTTATTATATCTCTTCCTTTTCTTTTCTTTTTCTTTTATTTATGTATTTATTTATTTTTTACACAACACTATTAAGTTAGTACAAGAACAGAATATTGAAATAAAGATTAAAGGATGTATAATAAAATAAAAAATAATTCAATTTATAAAAATTTTATCTAAATATTTAAGTAACTATTTATACTTCTTTAATATAATATTATGTGTACTGAAAGAATCAAATATATTTATTATGTATTATTATCATAATGTATATTAAAGAAAAATTATTTTATCTAGTGTAATAAAAGCAGGATTTCAAATAACTAAAATAACATTTTATATGAAAAAAACACATACATTTTGAATATTTGTTAAAAGGTAAATATGAATGCTAAATTTCATTTTGAATAAAACTAGATAAGTTAAGCATTTTAAAATAATATAAATCTAAACTTTTTGTTTAGGTCGAGTGACGTTAATTATATATATATATATATATATATATATATATATATATATATATATATATATTTTGCAGTTAATAACATAATGAAAAATAGACTAAAAGTCAAATCAAACCATTTTAAATCACAGTAAAAAAAATAAAAAAGGTTGTATTTTTTTTAGTTTGGTTTGAATTTTGCATTACTGTAATGACATATTACTAACAAAATTTATTTATCATGTGGATATATTGTAATAGTATTCAGCTAACTTAAAAAAAAAAAAAACTTTTGTTTCACGGTTTAGTTTAGATCTTGTAATTTCTATTGTGAAATCAAACCACATGTCATATTAATTTTCTTACCGATTTAAGTCACATCATGGTTTTGATAATGACAATAATTTTTTTAAAATTGTTTATAATCTTTAAAAAAAAAAAAAAAAAACAAGAGATCTATAGTTTGACTCTTACAATTTGATTTTTGTTGCTTGGATATTTACAATATTTTAAATATAATTTTTAAGTTTTGACGATGATTAGGGGTCTACTTCAATATATATACATTTTCGTAATCATCTATATGGTAATAAATAAAAGAAAAGATTAAAAATTAAAAATAATTTTTGCTTAAGTTATAAATCATATTTTGAAAAAATTTGTGAAATATGACTTTTACAAACTATATTCTGTAAAACTACTTTATAGAAAAAAAAACGTTTTTTTTATATATATGAAAACTACTTTATAGAAAGAAAAACGTTTTTTCTTTATATATGAAAATTTATTCTTAAAATATTTATACAAGGACAACTTTATTTAGTTACTAAATAATACATTTTGTCATTTTTTCTCTATTTTTAAAATTTGTCACATAAAGTAAAAGTAAAAGTAAAATAAGACTGGGCTAGTTCTAATTCAGGAGTGTGTTAATTGTCTTTTTTGTGAAAATGTATGGACAAAAATAGAGGGCAGAAGTTAATGTAATGTGTGGCCAGAATTCAAAGCCATAACTGACATCATAATGTCTAAAGCAAAATTCACTACCATCCCGGTGATCCACCAGTGTCCATCGTGTACACCAACTTCACTTGAATTGGTGTTAACATTCTCCCATAACTTTTCCCTGTAATCTTGTCGGTTAAGTAGTTAGTTGAACACGTGTTCGCATCGTTACCGGTAAGAGAAATCACACGTGTTCACGTTGTCACCGGATGAAACAAAGCAATAATATAATAAAATAAATAAATAATGGAATAAAGGATAGATGGAACACAAGACACGCGGACAAATATTTTATTTATTTTCGACTTTATATTAGATATATTTGAATAAGTCTTCAGCTGTTACTAGAACACTGAAGGTTGTTAACTTGCTTTGAATAAGTCACCTAGTTTTACTAGAGTTATGTTTCCTTATCTTTTGGGTAGTTGCGAGATATCAATATAGTAATTTGTTTTTAGATATTTTTCTATTTGTAAGCTGACTATATATATTTTGAATAACACATGAATAATATAGAGAGTTATCCTTTCTTTATCAAATACTTTATCGCCTATTTTTTATAACATTGTGGTATCGTAGTCTCTCGTAGGCTCGATACAAAGATAGTCATAGCCTAGCTAATCAGTAAGACGCACAAAGAGTGATGGCAACGTAAAATACTTTTGTGCAACCTCGCAATTCCTAGGTTCGATGGTCACTATGATCATTGGGCAATGTTGATGGAAAATTTTCTACGTTCAAAAGAATATCGGGGCTTGGTGGAAACTGGAATTTCAGCTTGTATCTCGCTGAACGACACTAACCGAGGCGCAACGACGTCAAATTGATGAACAGAAGCTTAAGGACATGAAAGCAACGAATTATCTTTTTCAAGCCTTGGATCGTTCCATTCTCGAGACGATTCTCAAGAAGGACACAGCCAAGGACATATGGGACTCTATGAAGACGAAGTACCAAGGTTCGACGCAGGTTAAGAGAGCTCAATTACAGGCATTGAGGAAGGAATTTGAGACACTCCATATGAAGGATGGCGAGACTGTGAATGACTATTTCGCACGTACACTTACGATTGCGAACAAGATGAAGGCTAATGGTGAAAACAAAAGTGACACAGAAGTAGTGGAAAAGATATTGTGATCTATGACTCCGAAATTCAACTACGTGGTCTGTTCAATTGAGGAGGCCCAAGACACTAGCAAACTGTCTATAGATGAATTGCAAAGCAGTTTGCTAGTGCATGAGCAAAGGATGATTAGCCCGGAAGAGGAACAAGCTTTGAAGGTGACTTATGGGGAATCTTCTAATCAAGGAAGAGGTCGTAGTGGCTATCGAGGACGAGGTCGAGGACGAGGAAGGGCAAACTTCGACAAATCCACTGTTGAGTGCTTCAATTGTCACAAAGTAGGGCACTTCAAGTGGGAATGTCAAAGCAAAGAAAGCAATCATACGGAGATTTCTGAAGAAATGTTGCTCATGGCTCAAGTTGGAGATGAACAACTCCAGAGCGACGATTGGTTTCTAGACTCTGGTTGTAACAATCATATGTGCAATAGAAAAGAATATTTTGCAGACCTCAATGAGCGATTTGCAGACAATGTGAAGCTAGGGAATAATGCAATCTTGGTGGTGAAAGGAAAAGGAAATGTGCGACTGCAGATTAACAATCAAATACAGTAATAACTCGAAGTTTTTTATGTGCCCGATTTGAGAAATAATTTGCTAAGTGTTGGACAGCTTCAAGAGAAGGGTTTGGCTGTGCTTATTCAACATAACAGTTGCAAGGTTTATCATCCTGAAAGGGGTGTTATCATGAAATCTGCGATGTCCTCCAATCGCATGTTCAAAATTGCAGCAGTGTCTCTAGCATCTGGGACAACTTGCTTCAATACGATAACTGAAGATGTTGGTCAATTATGGCATTGCCGCTATGGTCATTTGGGTTTCAATGGACTCAACACCTTACAGCAGAAAGAAATGGTAGTGGGTCTGCCGCAGCTGATAAAACCATCAAGAGTGTGCAAGGAGTGTTTGAATGGGAAGCAACAACGGGATCCATTCCCTAAGAAGAGTGCCTGGAGAGCTGAATTGCCTTTACAACTGATTCATTCCGATCTATGTGGTCCTATTCAACCAATTTCCAACAACAATAAGAGGTACTTCATTTCTTTCATTGATGATTGTACTCGAAAGACATGGATCTATTTTCTACATGAGAAATCAGAAGCATTCAAGTTCTTTAAAGAGTTCAAAGCCAAAGCTGAACGTGAAGCAGGTTTGCAAATTAAGGGTCTTCGAACAGATCGTGGAGGCAAATTCACTTCATCAGAATTCTCAGATTTCTGTGCTGAAAATGGGATAAAAAGGCAGCTCACTGCTCTGTATTCGCCTCAGCAAAATGGCGTTGCTGAGCGAAAGAATCGTACCATTATGAATATGGTTCGAAGCATGATGATCGCAAAAAGTATCCCGAAGAGCTTTTGGCCAGAAGCTGTTAATTGGGCAGTTCATGTTCTTAATAGAAGTCCGACATTAGCAGTGCAGAATAAGACACCAGAGGAAGCTTGGAGTGGAAAAAAACCTTCTGTTGGGTATTTTAAAGTTTTTGGATGTGTGGCTCATGTGGATGTGGGATATAACTCTCGAACTAAATTGGATAAACGTAGTGTAACATGCGTCTTATTGGGAGTTAGTGAAGAATCAAAGGCGTATCGACTCTATAATCCCATTGATAGAAAGATAATTATTAGTCGGGATGTTGTATTTGAAGAGGATGGATGCTGGAATTGGGGAGAAGAATTCACAAGCTCAATTCAATCCGAATTGGATTAGCATGACAATGAAACTGATGCTGAAGGGGATAATGGTATGGAGGAAGAGATGGAAGAAGATGAAGAAGGAGTTGCACAACAAGATGAAGTGGCCCAACAAGAAGAGGAGGCTTGTGAACAACAACTTCCAAGAAGGCAGCACACTCAACCTTCTTGGATGCACGATTATGTAACAGGTGAAGGGTTGTCTCGATGATGATTTTGAGTCACATTTGATCTGTCGACAGTGAAATGATCCTATCCACTATGAAGACGCAGAAGAGAATCCAATTTGGAGAAAAGCCATGAAAGAAGAAATTGAAGCTATAGAAAGAAATGGAACTTGGTATTTAACTGAGCTTCCAGGAGGTGCTAAGAAGATTGGGGTTAAATGGATCTTCAAAACTAAGCGTGATGAGAAAGGAGATGTCAGTAAGTATAAAGCACGATTGGTGGTTCGGGGATATACTCAAGAATATGGAGTAGATTACAAGGAAGTGTTCGCCCCTGTAGCACGCATGGAGACTATCCGATTGGTCATTGCTATAGCTGCTCATCATGGATGGCCCATCTACCAATTGGATGTCAAATCTGCCTTCTTGCATGGGAATTAACTGAAGATGTTTTTGTTGAACAACCACAAGGATTCAAAAAAAAAGGGGGAAGAAGGAAAAGTCTACAAGCTGAATCGGGCTCTATATGGCTTAAAACAGGCCCCCCGGGCTTGGTACAGTCGCATTGAAAGCTATTTTTTGAGCCGTGGATTTGCAAAATGTGAGTATGAACCCACTTTATTCACTAAGGTGGAGGAGAACAGTATTATGGTGGTAAGTTTGTATGTGGATGATTTGATTTATACAGGGAATGACAATGAGTTGATGATGGAGTTCAAGAAATCAATGCAGTCAGAATTTGCTATGACGGACATGGGAAAAATGAAATTCTTTCTCGGTCTTGAAGCAACACAAAAATCTGATGGTATTTTTGTGTGTCAAAAGAAGTACGTGATAGATCTTCTAGAGAGATTTGGAATGAACAATTCAAATTTTGCTCATAATCCGATGGTTCCAGGAAGCAAATTAGGCAAGGATGAAGAAGGAAAAGGAGTTGATAAAACACTCTACAAGCAGATGGTCGGTAGTTTAATGTACGCAACTGCCACACGGCCAGACATCATGTATAGTGTGGGTCAAGTTAGTCGGTTTATGGAAAATCCAAAGGAGCTTCATTTTCAAGCAGTAAAGCGAATCATACGCTATCTTAAAGGAACTTGCGAATTTGGATTATTCTATCAAAGAAATGGAGGAAAAGATCTGATCGGTTATACAGATAGTGATTATGCTAATGACGTTGAAGACAGAAAAATCACATCAGGCTATGTTTTCATGATGAGTGAGGCTGCTATCTCATGGAGTTCGAAGAAGCAACCAGTGGTGAGTCTATCAACAACTGAAGCGGAATTTATAGCAGCTACTGCAAGTTCTTGTCAGGCTGTGTGGCTTAGACGAATACTTGAGGCAGTAGGAAGAAATCAAACAAGCCCTACTATTATCTATTGTGACAATAGTTCTACCATAAAGTTGTCAAAGAATCCAGTTATGTATGGGAGGAGTAAACACATCGATGTACGTTTTCATTTTCTAAGGGATCTTACAAGGAATGAAACTGTTGAGCTGCAACATTGTAGTTCACAAGAACAAGTAGCTGATGTCATGACAAAGCCGCTCAAGCTGGAAGACTTTGTTCAAATGAGAAGGAAGTTAGGAGTTGTCGCAAATGTAAACTGAATATGTGTGATGATTCAGTTTAAGGGTGGGAATATTAGATATATTTGAATAAGTCTCCAGCTGTTACTAGAATACTGAAGGTTGTTAGCTTACTTTGAATAAGTCACCTAGTTTTACTAGAGTTCTGTTTCCTTATCTTTTGGGTAGTTGCGGGATATTAACATAGTAATTTTTTTTTAGATATTTTTCTATTTGTAAGCTGACTATATATATTTCGTATAGCATATGAATAATATAGAGAGTTATCCTTTCTTTATCAAATACTTTATCAGCTATTTTTTATAACACTTTAATATTAAAATAAAAAGTAAATTATTTAATATTATTTGAGTTTCTTATACTTACCCAACAATTATGAATACAGATACTATTTTCTTATGTAGTTTCATATTATCATAAAAATGGTGCTCTATCTAATAATTCATGATTTTTTTTAAAATTAATCAATATTTTTTATATTTTAAAAATTCATATTTAATTTTAACATGTATATAAAATGTACTTTAAAGAAGAGACGGAACAGCAAGGAAAAAAAAAAAACATGAGTAGCGACGGATGACAGAAAAGAAAGTGATATATAGGTCGTATTAGGTATGACCAAAACTTATAAAACCGGAGGTTGAAATTTCTGATAGAAACAAGGAAGGTGGTAATATACATTCAATTCTGTGGGTATAATATTCAACTGTTTAAATTATTTATGTTAATTTTATAATTTTTGTATTATTATCAAATTTTTAATACCAGTATAATTAATAAATAAATAACTGGTTATAAATATAATTTACTTTTAAATTAAATTAATTTCTGATGCCACCGTATATTGTTTTGATGAGATTGTATCAATTTGATAAATGAATTCATGGTTTGTTTTTGGAAATACAATTAAGTTGAACATTCCAATAATATATAAGATTCGAATATCATTGTCTGGTTACAAGTGATCCAGAAAAATATATAATCAGGTTATTGATATTGTAATTTTTTTAAAACCCATTTATTGAAGTTTTTTTTTCCATCTATTATAGTGAGTTATAATTGCTTTAGACCTTTAGAAAATGAAAAAATGCTGAGGATTTTAAAAATATTTAAGAACCAATTATAATTTTTTAATCAGTTATCTCGTTACATTTTTTTTAATTAATTATAAAATATATTAATTTACTAAATTCAGACTATTAATTTAATTTTATTAAAATTAATAGAAAAAATATATTATTATTTTATTTACAAAAATCAAATTATAAATAATGTTTATTTTTTAAAGAGTACATTTATTGTCACTCAAATTAGTTATTTATAAACTAAAATACATGTGATTAAAAGAGAGAGGAATTACAGTGGTAAACCATAAGAAGAGATAAGAAAAGATAAATTTAACTTTGAAAATATTACATTTAAAATAAATTATAATCATTAATATCAATTATGATAGATTATATAATTAAATAATAACTAATAAAAGTAAAAGTAAAAATTTAAAAAGTAACTATTTTATAAAATATATAAATTATTTAAGGATAATATATTTAACTTTTTGAAAAATTAAATTTAGTCTACTGTATTTAAAAAATAATAAATAGTTATCAAACTTTAAACTACGTTAGTTTAATCATTTTATAATTTTTATATTTTAATAATAATTATTATTATTTAAATATAATTTTAGATAAAAAATTAAAATTACATATATTATCAATATTTTTATATTTATATTAAATATTAATTTTAAGTATAATTTTTTATTAAAATAATATATATTTATAATTTGAAAGACTAATTAATATTTTCTTAAATATAAAGATCAAAATAAAAATACATAAAATATATTTAACTAAATATTTTATAATAAAATATATTATTTAAATATGTAATTTTTAAAAATTATAAACATTTGTAAGATTAATTTAATTATTTATTATTATATAATTTTAATTTAAACAAAAATAAATTCTTTTTACTAGTTACTCTTTCATTATAATTCTTTATTATTTCCTTAATATGATTAAAATATTGTCAATTAAATCAAAATCGTGACATAATTCATTCAGGTTGTGTTTGATTATGGTTGACAATATTTATTTTAATACAAAGTCAAAGTAGTTTGTTATTTTTTTCACTGTTCAGATATATGTTATTATTTTGTTAAGATCAGATGTCAAATAAAATTATTTTTAATTGATGTTAGTGATTATTTTTTTTATTAACATTGATTAAAATATATATTAATATTATTTATAGATAAATATTAATTAGGGTTTGATTGATTTGTAATAAAAAGACTTTTTTGTTTTCATCAAGTGAGAATTTTTTTCTATATACTTAGTCAAAATCTCATAGTTAGATTGAAATTATTTATCCGTGTAGGAAAATATTTTTTTTTCTTTCGAAAAATTAGATTTATAATATAAACTAATATTGATGAAACAAATTTACAGCAGAAATCACCTAAATTTACTCAGTTGAAGTTTGTCGTGTTTTTTGGTTTTTTTTAGTGTATAAAATTTATTTTCAACCAGTATTAGTGTTATTTTAACTGTAAAGTTGACCAATATTTGTTTTTTAATGTATGACACTAAAATATAGTTTATTAATCTTATTTTGATTAATGTGGGTAAGGACATTATTTAAGTATATGGAAATTTTTTCCTATCTATTTAATAGCAGTTTGTTTTGTTGGAGATGCAAAATAAAACAAGTAAAATGCTTACTTATATATATATATATATATATATATATATATATATATATATATATTTAAATTAAATATTTGATGAAAAAATGACTAAGATTAATGAAGAAAATAAAATTAATTTAATATTTTTAAATTAATATTAATGATTTGATATTTTAAAAATAAAAAATAAAGTTAAGGTACTTAATAATTAAAACAAAATTTTGCCATACTCAAATTTGATAAACTAAATCCGATTGCAGTGATTTTTTTAGTAATGTAAATTTATGAAATGAATAGAGGAAAGAAAATTAGAAAAGAAGAAGGGAGGGTTAAGATTAACCTTAACCAGGGTTAAGGTTAAGGGGAGGTGTGGTAGGTGGATTTGACCGGTCTGGGTTGGTAGGCGTCGTTGTTGTTGTTGTATTGTTTCCCTCCCAACAATATAACCCCCTCACCCACGCATTTCCTTCTTCAGAGTCTCTCTCTCAACTCCCAACTACTTTGCATTCACCACACAACTTCCGAGACGAGAGACTCACCCCACTCTTTCCTCCTTGGCTCAATTTCCTCGACTCATTCATTCACCCCACCATTACCATGGAAGATTCAAGCTCCATCAAGATTTCCCCTCTGGATCTCGTGTCCGCCATGATCAAGGGCACCCTCGACCCCTCCAACTTCTCCTCCTCCACCTCCTCCGCCGCCACCGTCTTTCTCGAGAACCGCGAATTTGTCATGGTCCTCACCACCTCCATCGCCGTCCTTATCGGCTGCGTCGTCGTCTTCATCTGGCGGAGATCCGCCTCCCCCAAGCCCAAGCCTCTCGAGCCTCCCAAGCGCCTCGTCGAGAAGCTTCCCGAGGTTGAGCTCGACGATGGCACCAAGAAGGTCACCATCTTTTTCGGCACTCAGACCGGCACCGCCGAAGGCTTCTCCAAGGTCTCTATCCATTTCAAAACTCGTTAATTAATTAGTTAATCAATTAAACAATTAGTTAATTGTCTCTGTTTCTGTTTCCGTCTCTTCTGAACCTCACTCCAATTGAATTTTGCTTTTCAACAGGCCATAGCGGAAGAGGCTAAGGCGCGTTACGAGAGGGCCACGTTCAGAGTCGTCGATTTGGTACCGTTATTACTGTTACTGTTATTCTATTTCCGTTTGTTTGTTACCATGGTTTTATGCTTACCCGTTGGGGTTTTTTCCGAGCAGGATGATTACGCGGCTGATGACGAAGAATACGAGGAAAGGTTCAAGAAGGAGAGGCATGCTCTTTTCTTTTTAGCCACGTGAGTATTTTTCATCATTTTTTAATTAAATTATTATGCTTTGTTTCTATTAATCTTTCTCTCTGTGGTATAGTTTGGGATTTAATATGTTGTGGTGTGGGTGTAGATATGGTGATGGTGAGCCTACTGATAATGCGGCAAGGTTTTATAAATGGTTTACGGAGGTGAGTTTGCTACTGGCTCCGTGGCATTATTGTTGAATAAAATCGTGGGATTATGTTTTGACTTTGTGTGTCAATGTGATTAGGGGGGAGAGAAAGGAGAAGGATGGCTTCAGAATCTTCATTATGGTGTGTTTGGCCTTGGGAACAGACAGTATGAGCATTTTAACAAGGTTTGCACTGAATTCCCTACAGTCTTCTTGCTTTCTAATGTTTCAATTTGATTTTAACCATGGAGTTGCTGGTTGCTGTGGGAATTAACGCAGGTGGCTATAGTAGTGGATGAAATGCTTGCTGAGCAAGGTATACTATTTATTCCTCTTTATCCCGTTCAGTCCTCAATTATTTCCATGGGAATTGGCATATTTAAATTTGATTGGTAAAGGTGTACAATCACTGATGAAGGCGATCAACCTTTTTAATAATAGAAAAAAGTCTTTACAAATACATATTCTTTTCAACAATTCGTATCTGTCACTTCTGTGCAATCGTTTTCCAAAGATTGAAACTCTTAGTAGTTAACCCTATAAAGACGTGGACATTGGGCAATCTCTCTCCTTGCCTTATACTAGTCTTTTAGGTGAATATTACTTCAACTCTTTGGATCTGAGGATCTCACATGACAATCTCGCTGGATATTTATTTTTGAAGAGATCTAGACGGAAAAGGTGTATAAAAAATATAGGGCCCGCAATCCTAACACTTTATTTTGTCTATTTTCTCTCCACGTGACCCTCACATGAGAAGGGATAGCAATCCTAAATCTTTATACTTTTGTTGAATTCAGCTATGAATTACACTTTGTTGGTTGATAAGTAACCTTTTGTTGATTCTCCAGAGTCAATGACTGTTAAATGAATTCACTAAATGAAGTTTTGTAATATAAGTAGGTTATTTTTTAAAGAGTTTGATTTCTGCTTTGGGTTGTCATTTAACATGATTCATATAAATTCTGTATACTGAAAAGTTCATGTATCACAAGCGTAGTTATATTATAATTATCAAACTTATGTTACTTATTTTAATCTTTCACACTTTGATAGTTCTACTTCTCACCATGAATATGATCTGATCTGGCTTCTGCCATTGCAGGAGGAAAGCGTCTTTTGCCAGTGGGTCTAGGAGATGATGATCAATGTATTGAGGATGACTTCACTGCATGGTATTGAAATAATTAAGTTGACATGAATATATTGGAGCAGGAATCTATTTTTGTACTGCTTCTCCTCCCCTAACTATGATTGTTATTGCAGGAAAGAAGAACTGTGGCCAACATTGGATCAATTGCTTAGAGATGAGGATGATACAGCTGTGTCTACACCTTACACTGCTGCTGTCTTGGAATACCGGGTTGTTATTCATGATCCTTTGGAAGTGTCTGTTGATGAAAAGAAGTGGCATAATGTAAATGGTCATGCCATTGTGGATGCTCAACATCCTGTCAGGTACATTTGGATGGTATTTCAAATGCAAATCAGTTTGTCATTCTATAATCTGACACAAATACTTATGCCTGTGCAGGGCAAATGTGGCTGTGCGTAAGGAGCTTCATACTCCAGCATCCAATCGATCTTGCACTCATTTGGAATTTGACATTTCAGGCACTACAGTTGCGTAAGTATTTTCTTGTGGAAATATAACCTTCGTACATTTTCCATGTTCTTATGCTTGTTTTATTTCACAGATATGAAACAGGGGACCATGTTGGTGTGTACTGTGAGAATTTGTCTGAAACTGTGGAAGAGGCGTTAAGGTTAATAGGCTTGTCACCAGATACCTATTTCTCTATCCATACTGATGATGAAGATGGGAAACCACTTAGCGGAAGCTCCTTGCCACCTCCATTCCCACCTTGTACTCTAAGAACTGCAATTGCACGATATGCTGATGTTTTGAGTTCACCCAAAAAGGTGTTTGTTTTGAGTTTGATACACCCGTAATTTCAACCTTATCCCTTTATCGTCTTGAGAGATTGACTTTGTGACCAATTAATAATTCTTAACATATTTTTCCAGTCTGTCTTGCTTGCCTTAGCTGCTCATGCATCTGATCCATCTGAAGCTGATCGTCTAAGGCATCTTGCCTCACCTGCTGGAAAGGTTTAATATTTTATTATTTTATACCATGGGAATTTGAAGTAACTATTTGTACCTACTCATTTGTATCTTACTCTTGTCTGCTTTTGTAGGATGAATATTCAGAGTGGGTGATTGCCTCTCAGAGAAGTCTCCTTGAGGTCATGGCTGAATTTCCATCAGCCAAACCTCCAATTGGTGTATTTTTTGCCGCAGTTGCTCCTCGCCTGCAGCCAAGATTTTATTCAATCTCCTCGTCTCCAAGGTTAATTTCTTTTTATTGCTTTGCATTACTGTCTGTACATGTGTAGGCATGTAGTTCTAAGGTGTCCTGTCAGCAAATTAGCAACCAACTTTGCAATATCTCAGGTGTCCTGATTTCTTAGCCTACCCATTTAACCCTGATCTTCCCTTACGTTCTTAAGTATGCCTGTTTACATTGGTCTCAAAACTGTAAATGTAGCTTTTTGATATCTTTAGATCTTCCTCAGCTGTATATCATAGAAACCTATGTTCTTGTACTTAACTGTTTTGCTGTTTCTTGTAATTGTTAACAGAATGGTGCCGACCAGAATTCATGTTACCTGTGCATTAGTACGTGATACAATGCCCACTGGAAGGATTCACAAAGGAGTGTGTTCCACATGGATGAAGGTATTATATTTGTTTCCTAGCTTTATGGTTAAATTAGTTAAGATTGGCAATATTTCTTTCAGTGACTAAACTATACTGTTTATTTTTCCATTTCAAAACAAAACTTACCATTTGGTTTGATGTCCAGAATTCTGTGCCATTGGAGAAAAGCACTGACTGCAGTTGGGCTCCTGTCTTTGTTAGGACGTCCAACTTTAGACTCCCTGTTGATAATAAAGTGCCTATAATCATGATTGGTCCTGGCACCGGATTGGCTCCTTTCAGGGGTTTCTTGCAGGTATATAATCTACTTGATATTCTATTTCTTAATTATTTTTTCCGTCCATCTACAATTCCATTTATTTATTTTGTTTTTTATATTTAACTCAGGAAAGATTAGCTCTGAAAGAAGGAGGAGCTGAACTTGGTCCCTCTGTTTTATTTTTTGGATGCAGGAACCGTCAAATGGTGAGTTATCTTATCTATTCTCAACGCAGATTTATTAGTTAAATACAATTTAGATCGACTTACCGATATTTTTTAATAATTTTTATTCTAAAGGACTACATCTATGAAGACGAGTTGAATCACTTCATTAATACTGGCGCACTCTCTGAACTCATTGTTGCCTTCTCGCGAGAGGGACCTACCAAGGAATATGTGCAACATAAAATGATACAAAAGGTACTTACTTTTCTCTCATGAGATTTATTAATTACCAACTAAAGTTGTATGCCTTCTCTTAATCAACGGGTTCATGTGCCAGGCTTCCGAAATTTGGAGCATGATATCTCAGGGTGCTTATATTTACGTGTGTGGCGATGCCAAGGGCATGGCTAGGGATGTACACCGCGCCCTGCACACAATTTTGCAAGAGCAGGTATATTTTTAAAATAACAAAACAAGTCTTGAATTGCAAATTTGGTGCCTTATAATAGCTGCTTCCACCTGCGGCAGTTTTTTAATTTGGGAATTTTGTTGGTTAACATATAAATTCCAAACAAAATATGTGTTACCTAGAGCATGTAGAAATCACGTCGTTTTTGTAGAGATTGTCTCTTCCAGAGGGCACGAGGTTTTTTGTCTTGTGTGATATTATTCACTATGAATTTTCCTTTTCCATAAGATACTGAGTATGGCGCTAATCAAGTTCCTCTGTTTTGTGGATAATCAGGGTTCTCTGGATAGTTCCCAGGCTGAGAGCATGGTAAAGAATTTACAAACATCAGGCAGGTATTTGCGCGATGTATGGTGATGATCATATCTGAATGCCAGCCGTGATGACAATAATAAAACGTGCTTAGACAGAGTTGTGACTAGAAGATACTGAAAGGGCCTAATTTGCGCCAGCTTTCATTGGTGCCCTCGAAATTGAGGGGTGCTTGTTGCCATAGCGACAACATTTCCTACGATTCTTTTTCACTATATTTCCTAAAGGATTCTTTTTGTTCTTGTAATTTATATACTGTTTATACCTAGACTATGAAGTGTTTACTCTAGTAGCTTGTAATGTATGATGAACCTGAAAATAGGTTCAGAGACGAGGCAATTCCTTGTATTGTATCCTATGAACTATGAAAATGTTTCCAGGTAAAAAATGATTTCGTGCAAAGTGTTATTATTAGATTTAAATATCCCAAAATGCAATAATCTCTGCCATACAATTGACTGGATATGTCACAATTTTTCATTTCCCGCAATCTGTTCAGCAATTTCCATTTCCCCAACTTTAACGAAGAGTTAATTGAAATCTTAGGATATTTTTTAATTCGATTAATTATTCTTTTTTATTTCATTGTAATATTAAATGATGGCAAAATTAGAAAAAATGATATTTTTATTTTTATTTATTTAATATCATATGAATAATTTTATAATTTTGACTAGCTGATTGATTAACTGTTTTTTTCTTTGGATTTATAAAAAAAATGGTTTGATATTCTTTCAGATAATTTAAAAATTGGGTGAATCATTCCGTTTTGTATATATAATATATAAAATTTTCTTAAATTATTTTTAAAAAATTATCTAATCAAATTATTTATACTTACTTCAATTAAAAAATGCACTCGGTTTTGTGGCCTTGAGAGATATACTTATTTATATTTTTCTCTCACAAAAAACAATATATTTACAGTGTGAGCGCCTTTTTTTTTTCAGTAATAATGCATATTTTGAAAAATTATTTAGTAAGAACTGTTCTAGATGTATGAGAATTAAGGTATTTAATATGTAAAATAAAGAGATACATCACTGGTTTTTATTTATTTAAAAGTCAACAAAAATCATAACTTGTTCGGTTTAAAATTTCGAGAAAATAATGCTTCCACTTTTTATTATTTTCTTAATTTTTTATTTTAATTTGAATTAATATACTCTTTATTTTTTTATATAATTATTTTTTTTTCTCTTTCCATTCTTTAAATATATCTATTTTTCATTTTATTTTATCACAAAGTAGGTATACTTAAATATTATTTTTCACTTATTCTCTTATTTTATTATTAATTATGATTAGATTAAAAAACATATTATTTAATATATTTTACATTAAGATAGTTATATTTTTAAGTATGTAATTTACTTAAATAGTATATTTATTATTTAGTATAAATAAAGTAATATATCAATTCACTTTAAATATTGTATTTTTTATTTCTTTTCTATATATTAATTCTAATATTCTAATATTGAATTATTATAAATAAATTTTCAATACATCATAAACAAAAATTTATCTCTAAAGACAACAAAAAGTTTGTTTTTTATATTTTTTTAAATTAATAATTATATTACATTAAAAATATATGTAATATAAAATATCAATTAAAACAAATATATTTTTTAACTGTATAAGTTATTGGTATTACAAGAAAATTGTTTTATATATATAGTTATCATGTATGGTTTTAAATTGTGTAAAGAAAATAATAATAAGAATAAATAATTTTAATATATCATAATTAGTAATTCCTAAAAACCTAAAACATTTTTTTTATTTAAAGGTAAAATCCCTATTCACGATATACAAAAAAAAAAAATTACAATCATTCAAAATTATAATATTAATCAATATACGAAAAATAAAATTAAAAGTGTCTAAATAAATTATATTTATTTTTTATAGAAATAAAATATTAAAAGTAAATTATTAGTTGAATATATATTAAATGATAAATATATTACTTTAATTAAATTATATATAAAATTTTTATTTATTTTAATTTGAATTATTCTCTGTTATCTTAATTATATGAATTAATAATAATTTTTATTTTTAATCTTAATATATATATATATATATATATATATATATATATATATATATATATATATATATATATATATAAACACGTAAAGTCAGGAGAAATGAAATATATTAATTTTTTTTAACAAAAACATTTTTGATTAATAATTGAGAAGATTTTTTTAATAAATTATTTTATATATTGTTGGTAGTTGTTGCTCTACAAATAACCGTCTCTTATTGTCAATATTTATGTTAATTTTCATCGCAACATAACCAGGCTTTTCAACAAGTGCTTATCAACTTTTCAAACTCTACATTTTCAACTAACATTTCTGATTTAAGTCTACCAATATAACAAGTCCAAGAAAAAAATTGATAAGGATAAATAAAAACTCAAGATTTATTTTTATTATCTATTATTTAATAATTAAAAATAATAAATTATCTTAATTATTAAATAAAAATTTAAAAAATAATTTTAGAATAAATAGTTTTTGTCTCGTTAAAAATATTACTTATATATTTTTTTGATAAAAATAATCTAAACTAAAATTCGTGAATATAATACACAAAATGACAGTAAAAAAAAAAACAAAAAACTGTGAAGAAACAATCTAGTAGCTTCCACAAACCTACTATGATGGCAATTAATGGGGCAGTTGATGCAGTGGTGGAGCATATTTAATTTGGTTCAACAATTTCATAAAAACTTTCAACTCTTATTTATTATCATCATCGCCATCAATATAAATCCTTTTCTGTCAAAAGAAATGACTACTTTTTATCAAAGCTTTCAATTCTCATGGATTCTGTCAGCAGAGCCTGGTCGATGGCAGCCTTTTCTTTTTACATTGTCAACAGTTTTAAATATGCCTAAATTTTCTGCAAATTACTGAAATAGATAATTTGTTAAGTTATTGTTTAATTATGTGCAATTCTTGTAAATCTATATGGTAAATACTTTACGTGTGCAATTGTTTAATTATTACCAAATCAAATTACTTTATCATCATCATTCCATCAAACAAAAAAATTTACATTTAAGTAAACTTAAAAACCTAAAAAAATTAGGTAAATAGATGCTAATTACGTAATTAAAAATAATTTTTTAATAAAATACGTAATGCATATTTTTAAAGGCCATGAATGGTTTGATCACGTAACAGTTCTTCATACATTTTGATTGGCCAAATTTGGTGGGGTAGGCAATTCCGTGTTGTTGCCGCTAAATTAATTAGAACTATCCTCCACCTGTGTTATTTACTTTCAATTAAATATATATTGAAAATAATACTATAATTTAATTCAACTTTTAATCTAGCCTCTCAATTTAAGAATATATTTAGCTAAAATTATTTATTAAGAATATTTAAATCAAATATTGGTTGTTTGAAGTGGATTTTTATTATAGAAAATTTAAGTGATTTTAAGTTATATAATTTTTTATTAATTATTTCATTTAAAAATGAATAAATAAGTATTTTTAAAAATATTTTAGAATAATTCATTATAAATGTATTGTGACACAGTAAAATTTAAATTTTATGTTTTTAAGATAATAAATAATTAAAAAAATATATTATATAACATATGGTGGTTCTTAAATCTATTATTATAATAATAAAATAAAATTTCATTAAAAAAATATGTAAATACAAATTAATTATTAATTGTCAGATTTATAAATGGGTGTACTATGTATGTTTCTTTAATAATAATAATAATAATAATAATAATAATAATAATAATAATAATAAAATAAAAACTGTGGATCTTGGCATTCACATCACACCCATTTTATGGAAAGCTGTGGAAGAATCATGTGAAGCATGAGGGCACGATTGTGACTTGAGGGTACATGCCACAATTTTGAACCACATAAAATAAAATGTGGGTCCATTCCTTTGTTTTTGAAAGGTTTAACGTGAAAATCCATATTAATAAGTTGCTATTGGTCTTAATCTTTACCTAACCATCATTTATATTACAAGGTGTTTTCGTAAAATATCTTTGCCCCTTTTATATCCATCTTCATAAAAACGTAAGTATATAATATTTAATCAAATTGTAGTGTGAGAGAAGTTTAATCAATTAGCATGATATAAATACTGTTGACAAACTTTTTTTTTTAAATAAAAAAGTAAGTATTAAGTTTTTTTTTTTACTTTTTATCCATTGCAAAACCTGCATCATATTTCTAAAAGCTATAGTATATACAAGAAAAAAAAGTGCATACAAAATTTTATAAATATTATATATGCTACTTTCTAATTATAATTCGACTTTTATCTTGGTAATGCACATAAATATTCAATAGAATATTTTATTACACAAATTGTTGAGTTAAAATAATGACCGTAGATAAAAATAAGTGTATTGCAACAAATGTTTTTAAATATATTCCATTTTTTTTTGTCTTAGGCGCTATATTATATAGGAAATAATAATTTTTTGTTTTGTTTTAAGCACTATATTACATAAGAAATACTTTAAATTTAATCATTAAAACAATAAAATAATTAATTTGAAGATAGTAGTAGTTAAATTTGAAATACATTTAACTAAAAATTATTATTTGAGAAATTTGATATTTGAAATTAATAGTCACATGAAAAGAAAATTTGAGTATGATTTATATATATATATAATAATAATGTGTTTAAACAACCATGAAGATCCTAACTTTTAAAAAATTAGGAGAGTTATGTATATCAGAGGTATTTGTATGAAAGAATTCATATATCTTTACAAGCATTCAATTTTTTTAATAAGGTCTTATATATTTAATGTTTTTGTTTTCAAAGGACGAAATTATTGTCTATAAAAAGAAAATTAACACAATTTTACTCGAAGGTCTTGAAATTCAGTACAAGAATTTTGTTACTATCAATGGTTATAGGATTTACGGTTGTATGAAGATATACGGTTGTATTTACTTCATAATTTTAATGTTAGCATTAAAAGATGAATATTGAATAATACATAGTTACAACCATTGTTTTTGTCTTGATGATAGTTTGATTACGATAACAATTTATTGTTATAATAGTTTTTTTATCATTTTGATAATTTTTATAAACATCATTAACAAATAAATGAAATAAAAGTAACCAATTATAATATGTCTTACTGCTAATAAACCGTGAGAAGAAAACAACAGGAGAAAAAATTAACCAATTTATGATTCGGATTGATTTTTTGTAGGAAAAAACTCAAACACTCTATCAGATATATTGGTAGGGACGTTGATAGCAATTACCTTTTAATTAAAATTAACAAAAAAGTTGACACTAAGATAAAAAAAATGTAAAAAATCTTTAACATAAATTTGTAAATAAATAAACATTTATTTTCAATTACCACAATTAAAAACGTAACAGAGAAAAAATATCCTAGGTTTTCAATTACCACAAATAATTTTTGAATAATTTCTCATTTTATTTATTATCATTTACAAAGGTTTAACATCATGTTACCTTTTTTTTTTCAGTTATATCCTAGTATCTTTTAACTTTTAATGATTTACATTTATGGTATTAAATAGAGACAATGAATAATAAAATATCTCTCATTTTTTTTTATCTCTTAAAGTTTATTTTTAAGGAAATAATAAATAAAATATATTTTATTAATTTATTGTATTTCTTAATTTTTACAAAACCTTAAAATATATATTTATTGATTATGATTAACAACACGTAATAAAATATTTTAACTTTAATAAATATACAACATTTATATACATAACATCATCTAACACATCTCATAAATACAACATATGTATTTTGAATTATTAATTCAAAATATAAATAACATTTAACACATCTAATAGATATAAATAATACCTGTAGTCAAAAGTTAATTTAATTGTGGTTGTTGTGCAAGTTTAGAGATTTTGAATAATGGACGTAAAATGTTTTTTTACCACCATTGATAAGGCATTATTCTATAACTTAGGTTAATATGTTAGTTAATGCCCGAACATAAGTGACAGTAACTGTTTCAGCTTTTAAAATAAAAATAAAAATTGTGATTTATAGGATCTACAAGGACGACGAAGGAATATCTGATGAATAAATAGGTCATTTTGTCAATAAACTATAATTATCTAATTGAGCTGTGTATGATTCCATAAAATCTAAGCCCAGTCTTACTCATTTGAATCGCATGAAAATCATGATGCAAAAACAAATTTAAGTAGAATCACCAGCAGGAATGTGAACAGGCACCCTAATATTCCCGAGTATATCATTGATTAAAATCTCTTCTACACATACTACAAAATCATACATCTAAGATACAAAAGCAGTAAAAAAATAGCAGTTCTGTTTGTCATCACAATTAGCAATTTTTATCGCTCTAGTCTTCTGCGGCTTCTTCGATTTCTTCATCCTCTGGAACTCCTCGAAGGTAAAGAACATTGTTACATCTAGAAACAAACAATGAAATAAAATCAGCTAATGTAATAAGAAATGACACCCAAGAGGATAGAGTGACCAAGTGAAATGGAGGAAATGCATATATCTACTTTTCTGTGGAACACTGTTATGTTCATCATGTTTAGAAATTAAAAGAAACACCAGATTGTAGCTAGTTTTAATTAAAAAAATAATTTTCAACAACATGACAAGGATGACAAAATTGCAAACAATATTTAGATGGTGTAACCATAAAGTAGCTTTTACTTTTGATAAATTTAAACCGTCTAGGTTCAGATGAACTTTATCAGTTTAAGCAACATGATTCAAACACCATATATCATGCTATCTTGTAGCTACATAAATGTTAGAAGGGGAGAGTAACAAAAGTCTTGTTCCCAAAATCACGATAAATTTCAAAACATAGTGGAATTCATAATGAGAATCTACTTGTGGCAGCAAGGGGTATTTCTGATTCAGTTGGAATCCATGTTTTAGATGAAAAGCGTTCAATCTGAACAGTAAAAGCAAACTACAACTTGTTGAAGCCGTTTAAATAATTGACTATACAAACCTGAGCTTCATTATTTGGTTAAGGGTGTGATTTAAATAATCAAGAACCTACACAACATAAAGGCTTCAAGCATCTTAGGAAGTAATGCAAGGATATCACTTGTTATAGCCATTTTCATTAACTAAATGGGATAGTCAAAATAATTTATTTGGGGTATAATAGTAATATAAGGTTTGGTTAGATTTTGAAAATGAAAAATGTAAAATTAATTTGAATTGAATGAAAAAAAAAAGAAAAAAGAAAAAACGGTTCTTAGGGTTTTAATGTCTTCTGATAATAACTTGATTGGTTCTTTAATTTTTTTTTTTTATATCTATTTAGAATTGGATTATTTTTTTCCTAGCCACCAAGCTCCATTTGCACTTTCCAAGGCAACAACAAATGGAGAAGCAATAACGTTATTGGACTGAAAAATGTGAGTTAAGTTCAGTTGAACTTGTTTACAAAAACACCATTAACGGTTTAAAAAAAGGCTTGGATGAAAGTTGAGCACCCCTATGTGATAGCAAAACACAAAAAACCAATGAAATAGAGTAGTTCATAGGGAATTTACCTGATTAAAATTTCTCCTAAATTTCCCGTAAACTGTCCCTCAATGTACTCCTCAGTGTTTGCCAGCTACGATAATAATTCATAGATATTAAAAACTTTTAAAACGATATACCTACTAAGCCAAGAAGAGGCTGAAAACATCTTATTATTATATGGGAACAAACACCTCAGAATTCAACTTAGGTACATACCTGCAAGTTCATATACGAATCAACAGAAACGAGATACCCTGAGAAAAAAAAAATAGTGATGAAATGATAAACAAATAAAATTCATGCAGTATTTAAACACCTAAGGAATAAACACTGAAACGAAGGTTTCAACAGCCATATAACAGTAGAAAAATTGATCCATAACAAATCAGCATACCCTTGTACTCCATTCCCCACTTGAGTTTCACAATTACAGGCTTCCCAGTCAAATTGTTCAAGAAAGGCTTGGGATTAACTGGTATAGTCTGTAAGAACACGAGGTCCCAAAGAAGCATAAATAAATTAGAAATAAGGCACAATTAATCACACGGTATGATCTTCTATACTCAAACAACATCGACTCAGTGCCAGAAGCAAAGGGAAAATTGAAATCGCAGTTATGAAGATGTGGGTAATGTGAATGAAATGAATTGAACATGACGAACAGGAGAAAGAGTAAGGAAACGTTACTCACGGCCATAGTAGAATGCTATGCTCTTCTCTAGAGGATCGCAATCGTCGAAACCTGGTACTGTCAAGCCGCGAGGGCTCGAAGCGGTAATTAGGGTTTTGTACATCGAGCCATTGACGGAAAAAGGAAAATGGGAGTTGGGCCTGTTTTAGCAGCCCACTGGACCTAGCAATGTGTTAGTTTTCCTCTTTTTTCGAGTGTTTTGTTATTCTCACTCCTTTTTTTTTTTTTTTTTTTTACCTTATAAGAGCATGTAGAACTTAAATTATAAGATTTGAGGTATTTTTTTAGGAAAAAAAAATAGTAAAATAAGTTGCGTGTTTCTAATAATAATAAAAATATATTTTTTTCTGCTGAAAAAACAAGATGCTTTATTGAATCTATAAATTTATAATTAATAATTATTTTTTAATAGTCTTTTTTTCTTTTTTCATTTCATACAGACTTATTTGTGTGTAAAAGAGATTTTGTTTTTATCCAAAAGATAATAATAATCTTAATATTATTTTTCTAGCATTTCTTAAAATAATAAATTTTTTTATCTGATTGTATATATATATATATATATATATATATATATATATATATATATATATATTTGTTCATTCAAAAAATATAAGATTCCCACTTATCCCAAACACACAACAAAATGTCTTATTATTTTTTTCTTTTTATTTCCATTTTTATCTATTTTCCACCTTTTACCATTGTCTTCTAATCCTTTTCTTTCCTCCATCTCACTCTAACTCATTTTTTCTTTACCAAACAATTTATTTGTTCCCTTTCCTTTGCCTTTTCTCTTATTCGTCCACATTAGGTCAAGAATATTTTCGTCAGGAAAAATGAAAAGATTTGAGTGTGAGACATAAAAAAACACCGTGAGAATAATAGTGTCCCTATTATGATATCTTTGAAGCCCAAAAGAAGAAAAACTCTTGCTGACCGTTCCTTAACTACAGTTGGATAAAATAGTAGACCAGTCCAGGCCCAATTGGTAACCAATCGATGCCATATTCCCTTCACTTCAAAGTAGAACTGAAGTAACAAAGTATGTTAACTATGTGAAACAAGTTAACTTCACCAATTTAATGAAAATGTATCACAAGTACTTTCCAATCCCAAAATTAAAATGAATGATAATCTACTAGACTTTTACGATAATTATATTAAATGTTTTATCTGACATTATTTTTAAGTTACTTAGCAATATAATTTATTTTAACACAGTACATACAAAAATAATTCTAAATTTGTAAGATGAATGAAGAATAAAATTTAAATTGGAACAATAAAATAAAAACATTAAACATAATAGTTTTTAATCAATATAAAAAAATTACTCTCCTCACTCAATCAGGCTAATTAAATGATATATATATATATATATATATATATATATATATATAATGTAAAATATAATAATTGAAAATTATAATATTATTTTAATGACAATGAGTATCAAATTTCACGCAAATTATTTTTTTATAAATATATTATCTAAATAAAATATATCTTTCTTAAATATCATATTATATGTTAAAATTAAATGACGTAATAAATTTAAAAATTAATATAAACAGTTATATACGTATTAATAAGAATATAAAATTCAACATTGAGATGGATAAAGTTTTTATTTTATAAAAAAGTTATGGAAAAGTGTCATGTAATTAATTTTTGCACTTACTTAATTTAACTAACTCATACACCTAATTAATTTAAAAGAATCCTAAATATATATATTAAAAATAAAATATTTGTCCACTAATTACAATTAATTGTATATAAATTTTGCTTCTGGAATTTTTTTCATGCTAACACTTCTTCTAACGTTTGGTTTTAATTTATATATAAATTAATTTTAATTCTATAAAACCTATTTTGTAGATATAAATAATTGCAAATGTATATATTTAATAATTTTTAAGGAAATGTATATTTGATACTATAAATGGATCATAAAAATAATTAATAACTATATATTTTTACCATTAAAATAAGGTTATTACCTACAATATTCATTATTTTCATTTTTTTTATGAAAATGGCATGAGTAGCTTGCTGAATATGTGTTTGACTATGTTTAACTGAATCTATATATCAGTCTTGGATTCATATGATCAAATTGTGTATAAATTTCTGTACAAAAACTTTGCCTTTAAATAACTACAAAACACTATGTATTGTAGAATTGCGATAAAAAAGTAAGTTTTAAAAGCCGTATTCCCAGTGACAAAAACGGGAGAGATTGTGTTGGGTCTTACACAGCCCTAATAATGTAACCACTCTAGTTTCTCTGCAGAGGCAAATGACACAAACTCCACTTAACGTCGAATCCCAAAGTTAGGAATTTATGATCCCAAGTTGCAGCACAAGAGGTTGCTTGCGTTGTTGATAAAGCCAATTGTCACCTTAAAATCGAAAATTGGGCTCTTGGTGTTTTTGGTGGCCTTGTGATCTACGTAAACCGTGTAACCCGGCAACAAATTTTGAATGCCAAATTACTCTCATTCTAAACCTTACAGTGATGATTACTGTTTGATGTTTTTCTTTTTCATCGGGACATGCTACATGTGACAGCCAGTGAGTTAATTATGCGACTTAAAAGAAGCAAAAAAGATGATATTTTATGTCGAATTGCAGCTATTTAACCAAGTGTCTTCATAAATCCGTGCCAAACTTTGTTAGCTATATGCTTAGCAGTGAAGCTTGAAGGCAAATCTCCTGCTTGTTTTGCTAAAATAATAGTCAATGAAATCAGACTTTTCATTTTAATTTTAACACTTGACAGTAATCAAGGTCAACAAAATCATACTTATCCTTGAAACTTGGCCCTGCCCACTTTCAGTTTGAAATCGAACTATATGTTCTCATCAAGCCATGCACGCACATTGTGAACCAGTTAAGCAGAAACTGTCATTCGGAAAAAGAATAATGACACCAAACCAATGCAATACATTGCAATCTCAATTAAATAATTATTATTAATAGCATACACAATTGCACATCTGCTACACAAATTGAGTTTTTCAAGGCAAGTTTAGAAGGGACACTAAACATGTTATTTGTCCAACAATATTATTTTATTTGCATCTCTCTTTTAAATTATAATTGTATATGACTGTAAAAGTTAAATTAGTTGGTAAAGAATTATATAAGTCGATGCTATTTAATGAAGCAATAGGGTGGCAATTTTTGTAACTAAAAGTGAATTATATAGTACTGTAGAAAACAAATTCTGGCATTTCATCAATGTTCGTGCTAGACATACATTAAAAGCTATTATAATTACTGATTCTAGTTCTGTTCCGAAAGGTTTCAGTGACGAAGCAAATTAAACTCAAAACTTGGGTTTCTCAATGTAGCAAACCGTTCGGCGACCGCAGCGCGGTCGTCTCCACTGCTCATGCACACTGCAACTTTCAAGATTGTTTTAACCTTTCTTTAGGGCAATCTCGTGCGTAGCTAAGTTTGCTTTTTGTTGACGCATTAAATTATTTTTTTGTGGCTATCCCCATGGAAATTGTATTATTGTTATTCATCTTGACAACAGGACCTACCATAAACGTAAATGCAACACTCTAGCTAATATTTTAGTACTCCTAAAATATGTACAATAAAATATAGTTAAAGATGAACTTAAGTTATATATTAATGTATCTATGGTAACACCATCTTTTGCAATCACAAGCAAACATCCCCACCTTTTTCAATCTCGTACTTTTCCTACCACCCATTTGCCTAACTTAATTCTCTCCCTCTCTCTCTTGAGTTAAGAAAGAAAAGAAATGAAAAACAAAGGAGAAAAAAGTGTAGATAACAGTAACAATTTAATTAAGTGAGAAAATGGTAAGCAAGAAATGGGGTGGTGGGGGATAGAGACACATAGTGAATTTAAGGAACAGAGAGATGAAAAGTGACTGAGATATTTTGACAGGGAGAAATTAAGAGTTAGGGGACTCCAATAAATGGTCTTGAAAAAGGAAAACTAAGCCACGAGGTTGGGGTGGATTCTAGACACCTATCTGACCTCTCCCGACATTTGTGCTCTCTCTCTCTCTCTTTCTCTTTTGCATCTCTATATGTGATTCATTTTTCAACAACACTTCATCAAATACATGCACCATCAAAGATAGTGCCCCAGGAACCCCACAAGGTCTCAGATTTGATAACCACCTCTTTATGATCTGAACTTTTACCAAACTCCATTCAAGTTAACCCTTTTCACTTTAGATCCATTCTAGACCATAAGGCCTTCATTTCTCTTCTCCCTCCCATGCGGCATTAACAAACACCCAACCATTTGCAGTCTTTTTGAGTGTACAAATACTATATAGTGTTAGCATTTTTTTGTTCATAAACTTTATTACCTTTTTTTCTCACTTTGCCTTCAACAGCAGAAGAAAATCAGTTTCTGATACAATGAACAGTTTTGACCCCCAAAGACAAGACTTGTTGAAACAGAGATGGCAAGATAGAAGACAGATCACGGGTGCACCTTCAACTTCCTCTTCTTTGGCTTTCTATGTTGGTAACACGACCACCACCGCCAACAACAACAATTCTAGAAACAAATTCCAAGGCTTCCCTGGGCTTGAGGACGATGATCTTGTCTCCACCGTGGTTCCTGCTGTGACAGTTGTGCTAGAGGGTCGTTCCATCTGCCAACGCATCAGCCTCCATAACCATGGTAGCTACCAAAGCCTGGCCAAAGCCCTACGCCAAATGTTTGCGGAAGACGCTGCAGACAGTGATGATCTTGACCTTTCCAATGCCATTCCTGGCCACCTTATTGCCTATGAAGATATGGAGAACGATCTTCTTCTAGCTGGTGACCTTAGCTGGAAGTAAGCACCGCTTTAACATTCAATAATTATTAATATTGCTACTCTAGTACTACTTCTTCTCTTCCTTAGTTATGAGCTTTTATTTTTCTCATTTACAAATAGCTTTCATCGTTATTAATACTATGCAGGCCACATAGGAAAAAGAACATTTCCTTTTGGAAACTTTGAAACATTTTTTTAGATGATGTTGATTGTGTTGTTTTTTATCTGTTTTTGTTTATTATTATTATTATAGAGATTTACATTAAAAAATTATGCAGATTACTGGAAAACAGCACAAAAGTATATAAACTTAACCTTTATTTTTCACATATATGCAGTGACTAATTTCATAAATATTATTAATTAGGGATTTTGTACGTGTCGCAAAGAGAATTCGGATAGTTCCAGCCAAGGGCAACTCAAGAAAAGGTACAACAAGAGCAGCATAAGTTGTGCAGACTATCATGTTTGTGCATGCCGCAGATATTAATGAAATAAAATGGACTTTGAGTGGAAAATGTGCTTTGAGATGATCCGGAATGTGCAATAATGTTAGCAAGAAATGATGATTACAAGTTAATTAGTCCAATTGGAAGTACATGTTTGTGTGCTTGTACGAATAAAAGCCCCGGTTAATTCATGGTATCATTGACCACTGTACTCTTCATTCTTAGTACTGAGGAAAAAGAATTTGGTTCCACAAATTGGTTCGCGGTTGCATCAATGTTGGTTTTTCGTTAGACAAATTTAAATTGTTAGCATAAATGCGTTAATTACCATGTACAAGATTGATATTTGTGTATGGGTAAAATTTAGTATCACCTTTTTAACCTAATGTATATGTTAATTACCTAAGACTTGTTTATATTCGAATTACATTACCATTACTTCGTTTTAAAACATAAACCATACATTTTTCGCACACAAGTTTACAAATGATAAAAAGTGGTAGACAAGTTTAAATCGTGATTTTAGGTGCTGCGAACCCACCACACTAAACTCACTTACTCTACTATTCAGTTAACATGTGTCATTCATCTCTTTCATATCCTCAAAGACATAAGATTAGAAAGTTATTGGAAAACTAGGATTTATTTGAATGACATCTCGAGGCAAGGACATACATGTGTGATGTTTCGACCCTATTCTAAGGTGGTGTTCCATCCTTGCGTAGGTTTCTATGTTAAGGTGTATATCTATCCAATCAGAGGTATAATTTTATTATATCTAATATAATGAGTTTGAGTTTATAGTTAAATCCCACAAAATTCAGTCGTGAGTTGAGGATTTATTATATTTTTTTTAAGGAAGAGTTGATGAATGATTTTCATTTATTTTGTTCTACTTTATCGATCTCTAATTAAGACTTGATTAAGACTTGTCATTTTTCTATATGATAATGTATATTTTTGTTACTAGGTGTCAAATAGGTTTTTGGATATTCAATAATCACTGCTATATTGTTATCTGTGACAATTACACCCACAAAGGATAAGTAGGTTTAAATTTGAATGGAAAAAAACGGCTAAGCTTGTGATCTGTTTAAGCTTTAAGTGCTAAAGACGAGGGGTTAATGACTACAACTTGCTTTATAACATGCCCTAAATAGAATTAGTAACTTTGTTTTGTTTAATTAACTGGTATAATTCAACATTTAATTAAAGCAAGTTGATCAGTTGAGGACCAATGACTAGCCACTGACAACTATATATATATATATACACACACACACACGAAACTGTTGAAGAATGGTTGAGGCCGAAAAAAGCCATAGGAGCAAATTTAGGTTACCTAATATTTTTCTTCATTTCGCTCAAAAGAAGAAACAATATATGAAAAGATGAAACTAACCATAAGCAAAAACAAACTTATTATTTCCATTGAATTGAAACTGGTCAAAGAGACACTCAAACTAGTTGAAGATGTCCTTAATATAATATAAATGCTCCAATATGTGGATACCCACAGAGACACGTTGGGTGATGCTGATTAAGCCCATTTCTCCTTATAATAAGTGGTGTTTGTTAGCTTATGCATATAATGGTCCAATATGCATATCATTAAAGTAACAATGTTTTATGGAACTTTCTTCTATGTCCTCCCCTTTCAGTTCTCACCAGGGATGATTTATGCTTTGACACTTATCATATTTCAATGTCATAAAATGCTTTCACTATTATTTGAACTTCAAAAAGTTCATATCATACGTCATATCTCTTACTAATTTTTTACATACATGCGTCTTAAAAATATAATCCAAAAATAGAACAACATGAAAGTATGATCCCAAATGAAAACATTTTTCCTTTATAAAAAAAGTCATCCACTCACCTTAAATTGTGCCTGAAGTAGCTTCCGCGAAAGATATATAAATGTTATTATTATGCTTTTCCTTTTACAATCACATTAGACAACCTTATAAAAAAACATTTAATTAATATACCATTAATCCTTTAAGTTTCTAATTAAAACACTACTAAAGAACTGTTGATTTATATATTAAACCCCACTTAAGTTTAGCAACCACTGATAATCTGATGATAAGTTTGAAATGGTAGGTACAAAGGAATCCCACGATGTAAAGTTAGTTTGGAAAATATATGTTGTAGGAAAGAAAATGAGAGAAAAAATTAAACAGATTTTAACGATTTATTTTATAGACCCAATGGAATACACAATTGATTTTATTTTACATTCTTTTCTATAAATATTTATTGTAAATTGTTCAAACTGACCTTGATGTTGGATTAATTTTTGTTAGTTTATATAATGTCCAAAAAAAAAAAGTTATTATAATGCATTATATGAATGTAGATCCATGATGTCTACAACAACAGGTTACTTTATGTTAGACGACGGCTATACTAATAAAGAGAAATTCAATGCCAAGCATCTTTTTTGTTAGTAAATGACTTTTATGTAGTGTTATTAAAATTTGATATATTTTACTAAAATATTCAAGATAACATTTGTAGTATATTATAATAGACGTTAAAGTTTATATTTATAAATTTAACTCGTAGTTCACTATAATATAGACATTTTAAAATCATGGTTCGAATTGTAATATTAAAAAATAAACTTCTTATCATTTTTAACAAGTAATTGTGTTTTCTTTAGTATTCTTAGAAAGCACTATTCTTTTAATTTGGAACAGATACTGCATGGTTAGAGTGAGCAGTGTAAGCACTGATAATATAAAAGTGTTTTGAATATTTGCATCATGTCATGCATCTTGCTTAGGTTTTTCATCAACTTTCCAAAAGCTTTTTATTCATCAACCAATTTCCTCTCATTGATAGCCTAAACTGTTCTTCTGGCATATGACAATTAGGACCTGCTTTAATCTTTCTGGTAAAATGTTAGAAACAGAAACAAGAAGATAAATAAATAAAAAATCCATTAAATTTATGCATAAGTTAAACTAAGTTTGCAATAAACTATAATATTAAAAAACTTCTATAAATTAATTTATAGATATACTTGCTTTATTTTATTATTTTTAACCTTCTTTTTCTTAAAAATGCTTCCGAAAAAGTTTATCCCAATAGAGATTTAATAAACTTCTTATTTGTAATGAGTTTTTCTTCCACTTAAGATTTTGAAAAACTTATTCGTAAATATTTACAGAGAAAACATAAAAATAAAAAGTGAAATAAGCTTTTAATAAACATTAATAATAAGCTAATTTATATTAAAAAAAGTCTTATTAGTTTCTCCAACAAAAAAAAGTTGTTAGAAAAATATAAATGTCTACACACACCTAATACGGGTGACTTAGGTTTTCAAATTCTTTTCTAACTCTAATTAATTATTTAAAATCTTTTTTTAATAATCAAATTAAAGAGAATTAGAACAATATTAAAATAACAAGAATATCAAGATAAGGAAAAGAAAAGAACACAAGAGATTATACTAGTTCGATTCTTTTTAAATCTACATCTAGTCTAACCAAACAACCTTAACTTGAATTTTTCATTAAAACTTGTTTAGTAATAAGATTACAACCTAACCTAATAATCTTGACTACAACAACCTTTAATCAAAATCTAAACACAAACCATACTTGAAAATGTTTTTCCTCATAATTTTCAAGCTAATTCGATGTGACTCACCTCACATACATCAAAATACAATAAAAGATTCACAAAGAGAAAGACAAGAACGATTTCATCTTAGACTTTTAGAATATTGCATCCTATAACCAAATAACCTCTGTTTTGAGTTTGATATTCAAAGCATTTTACAGAATCACACACTTTTCTTTATGCCCACAACATTCTTTCTAATTGTTTTAATCATTTCTAAAAGATGTGTTTAATAGAAGAAAAATTTTCATCATTTTATAGAGTAAAAATATGTTATAACTGATTCAGATAATCTAATAGTAGAATATATAATCGATTATTTGTGTGCAGTGACAGACTAAAAATAAGTCATATAATCAATTAAGTACTAACATAATCGATTATTAGTGCGTTATGTCAAACATAGATTTATACACATAATTGATTAAGTGACCACATAATCGATTAACACATATTACGAAAATATGAATTTAAGTCATATAATTGATTAAGTACCTATCTAATTGATTATACAAATTTAATTTTAACATAATTGATTATTTTTATTTTCTATCTTCTTTATTTTAACAAAGATTAGATTATTTGGCTTTATACAAACTACTCACACAACTACCTATCTATCTTATAAGGACATTATCAAAAATTAATTTTTCAAACAATTTTCCTTCTTCATTAACAATCTCCCCCTTTTTTTTATGATGGTCAACTAGTAAAGCATACAACATTTTTTAGCAACATTTTCAATAAACTCTTCTCCAACTAGCATACCAAAACAACATCTGTTTCAATAACTTTTCTCCCTCTTTGAACTTATTAAAAAAAGGTTAAACATAGAGTTAGAAGAATAATAGCATAACAAATATAATATCAGATAAAAAAGTTATATCAAGTATCAGTGGTTACAAACCAACAACTTAATATGTCAAATATTACAATGCAACAAAGAAATTATTTAAGCAAATTAAAACATGATTAAGGAAAATATATTAATCATTCATCATCATTGGAAGATAGTTCAACTATTCTGTTATCTTCATCATCACTTCCTTCATTCTCCATTTCTGTGTCATCTTGTTCTTGTTATATTAATGATAGAATAGAGGATACTTGATCATCCAAACCGTCAAATCTGGAGTAGTAATACTCATGTTTCTCCTATTACCAAAGATGTATTTTATCTAATTTCTCTAACATACTTTGTTCAAAAGCAGTAAAATTACTTCTAGCAAAGGAAGCAAGAACGTATGCATTTATGGGTTATACTCCTTCATCAACAATTTGTTCCTCTTCTTTGAAGAACCAATCATCATCCTTCTATAACCATCCCCATGTGGTGAAAAACAAATTTTCCTATTGCATTGGCATGAGTCATGGTGATAAATGATTCTCCCTCCACATTTATACCAACATACTAAAAAACTTTTGACAGAAAAACAAAATAAGGTAATGGATATAAAGGAAGCCTATATGATTTTCTCATATTATCATTAACAACAACAGACTAATCAATCTGAAATCTTGATTTGAGAGCATGTATTATATATATGTCTTTAGAAGTTAGTTGAACATGGTTGTTCTGTTGGCAAAATTTGGGTCATATATATATATGATACATAATTTAAATGTGTTAGGGCCATTATTTATTAAGCCAAATAATAAAGTGATCTGACTAAATTAAAGTTTTTGCTAAAGGCATATGTCATAAAAATTGTGTAGAGACCATAGAGTAATTTCTAATTTGATGAGGGGCCAAATTGGAAATACTAAAACTTAAGTAATTAACCTAATTCTGGTTATCTAAAGGGTCATGGTCCCCTTCTGGGAGCACACACACAGAACGTAAGTATCAGTCCCGTTCCTTTCTTTTTATCCTCATCAAGAGAGAAAATCAAGAGGAAAATACAGGTGTTCTTCAGGTGGAAGACCATAAGATCAATATAGTGCTCTACAAAGACATCATCGTTATGGCTAATTCAGGTACGCTTTCGCATTCAGTTTACAACATGTTTATCAGTATGAGATTATGTTTATGTTTGATCGTTAGAATCAAAATCAGGATTATTATTATTAATTTTCTAACAATTGGTATTAGAGCCGCCCATATTTGATTCATGTCTGTTTAATTTATAGAACCCTAATTATGAAAATTAGGATTAATTTTGTTTTAAACAATTCAAATTACCCAATTTTATGAACCCTAAGTGGAGAATAATCTCTAATTTTCGTGAACCCTAAAATTTAAATTTGGGGGTAACATCCCCAATTTGATTCTGCTTGCTGATGGAACCGTGGAGGAAACTATGGATTCTTCTTCTTCTTCGTTTTTCCCTTTTGTTTCAGTTTAAGTTTCAAGTTTTACTGAGAAAGAAATAATGTTTCAAATTTCAATCTTTCTTGTATTGGATTCTCTGTTCTCTTTGAATATTTTGTTTTTGTTTTTATTTAATTTTATGGGTTTTTGTTTTCGTTTTCTTTTCATGGTGGATATGAATGAGTTTGGAATTGGGGGTGGTGTTTGGGGAATTCCCAACACAGAAAATCTTAGGTAAATGGTGAATGTTTCCACAGGTGTGATTGTTCTTATTTTATTGTCTTTAGGAAAATTTGATGTTAAATTCCCCTGTTTAGGGTTTGAGTGATTACTGTTTAATCCCCTTTTAGGGTTTAAAGCAGTATGTTAAAGAGACTCAAAACTATCTCTGTTTCATCCCTAGTGTGATTTTAGGGAGATGTTCATCCTTTATGTATTGGTGAAAAATGAGGCCTTTTTTAATCCTTTGATTTGTTCAAATGAGGTGTTCATCCCTAATGAGATTCTAGGGAGGTGTTCATCCTTAGTAGAATTCTAATGAGGTGATTCTCTTTTGAATTAGTTTGCAAATATTAAATATTTGGTTTTGTTATATAAATAAAATATTCAATTTTTTTGGTAGTTTAATATTTTTTGTGAGCAAATTAAGTCAAAAAGTCACCAAAGTTACCTCTCTTGAATTGGGCAGTTCATGAAAAATATTGAATGTTAGTGTTTGTGTATATTCATGCGAGTATTAGTCGACCCAAAGGAAGATTAATATTTGGCCGATTTGCATACACACTTGTAATGATAAACATGTGATAATTATAAGGATTTGTTTTGTCGATGATAAATCAATCCAAAGACTGGTTTGTTATTGGATGTGTTTTATTGTCAATGTTTGATTATTACAACAAGATACCTCTAGCAGTTAATATTACTGTCCAAAGACTTGATATTGATGGTGCATTGAGTGTCTTGAGATGGGTTAAACCATTATTTGAATATATATTATTTATTTTTTATATAATGTGAGCATAATTAGTTTATTTCTCGTGTTCTAAATTCAGCTACAATTGCTTCTGTATATGCCAATTTAAATTTTGTTCTGGTCCTTAATGGAACAAATTTTAAGGACTGGAAAGAGAACATTGATATTATTCTTGGTTGCATGGATATGGATCTTGCATTAAGGACTGAGCAACCCCTTACTCCTACGGATTCAAGTACCTCTGAACAGAAAAAAGATTATGAGAAGTGGGTTCGCTCAAATCGCATAAGTCTAATGATCATTAAGCGCGGCATCCCTGAGGTGTTTAGGGGCACTGTTTCTGAAAACATCACAAGTGCCAAAGAATTCCTTGCTGAAATTGAGCAGCACTTTGCAAAAAGCGATAAGGCAGAGTCAAGCACTCTTCTTCAGAACTTGATCTCCATGAAATATCAAGGCAAAGGAAATATCAGGAAGTACATTATGAGCATGTCTAATATTGTTTTTAAACTCAAGGCACTAAAGCTTGAACTTTCAGAAGACTTGCTCATTCATTTGGTGTTGATTTCTCTTCCTGCAACATTTAATCAATTTAAGGTATCTTACAACTGTCAGAAGGATAAATGGTCTCTTAATGAGCTCATTTCACATTGCATACAAGAAGAGGAAAGACTAAAACAAGACAAGACAGAAAGTGCTCATTTTGCAAGCACCTCCAAGGCTAAGGGCAAAAGAAAGAGATCAGAGGATCTCGAGAAAGAAGTTGCTAAGGGTCCAAAACAAAAGAAACAAACTAAAGAAAACAAATATTTCTTTTGCAATAAGACTGGACACGTAAAGAAGAAATGTGCTAAATATCATGCTTGGCGTGAAAAGAAAGGGTTGTCTAAACTACCGGAAGCCAATTGATTCTGAAAGATGAATTTATGTTGGAGATGACAAATCGGTAGTGGTGGAAGCTATAGGACATTTTAAATTGTTATTGAGTACTGATTTTTTATTTGGATTTGAAAGACACTTTTTTTGTGCCGTCATTTAGACGGAATTTGGTTTCAGTTTCTTATTTGGACAAATTAGGTTATTTTTGTTCATTTGGAAACAATAAGTTCAGTTTGTCTTTTAATTCAGATATTGTTGGAACTGGTTCACTTTTGATTTATGATAATTAGTATTTACTTGATATTGTGACCACCTATAATGAAACCCTTAATACAGAATCATGTGGTACTAAACGTAAAATTGAAAATACTCACCCAGGTGCATTATTGCACAAGTGCTCAGGTAACAATCAAATCGTGATGTTTGGGCTTGTGTTACACTCTTAAAGATATGGTAGAGAGTATGATTTGTCATTCCACCTTACTGGAATCACTTTGGGGAGAGACACTAAATACGACAACTTATATTCTAAACAGAGTACCAACTAAAGCAGCTACCAAAACACCTTATGAGCGACAACTTAGTCTGAAGCATTTCCATATGTGGGATTGTCCAGCTGAGGCAAGACCTTATAAGCCAAATGGAAAGAAATTGGACTCCCGAACAGTAAGTAGTTATTTTATTGGTTATGCTGAAAGATCCAGGGGATATAAATTTTATGATCCCACATTAAAGATAATTTTTGAGACGGGAACTACTACGTTCTTTGAGGATATTGAGTTTGGGGGGAAGAATAAGATTAAGAACTTCATCTTGGAGGAAGAATCGGTAACAATTTCAGAACCGATTCAAATAGTTACTTTTGATAAAGTAAGTTCGGAACCTCCACAAGGCATTGTTGATGAACCCTTTACTCAAGATGATTTGGTTATTCATGAAGAACAAACTCAAGATCCTCAAGAACCTGTGCATCATGAGCTAATAACTTTGCAGAGATCCACTAGAGAAAGAAGAAGTTCTATTTCGGATGATTACATGGTATTTCTTCAGGAACATGAGAAAAATAATGATATAATGGAAGATGACCCAGTTAACTTCCGTCAAGCTATACAAGGTTCTAACTCTCAAAAGTGGATTGAAGCAATGAAGGAGAAGTATAAGTCCATGCAAGACAATAAGGTTTGGGAACTTGTCCCATTACCAGAAGGTATGAAACTCATTTGGCTTCAAGATGAATATTGTTGATAATTGTGTGTGTCACAAGTTTAAATGGAGACAAGTTTAGTCTCAATCAGTGCCCAAAGGGGAATTTGGAAATTGAGGAAATGCAAAAGATTTCCTATGCATCAGTTGTAGGGAGTTTGATCTATGCCCAAGTATGTACGCATTCAGACGTAGCATATATAGTTGGGGTTCTAGGCAAATATTTAAGCAATCCATGAATAGACCATTGAAAAGCAGCAAAAAGGGTCATAAGATATTTAAAGAGAACAAAATATTATATGCTCACATATAAGAGGTCAGACCAGTTGGAGATCGCTGGGTTTTCTGACTCAGATTTTGTAGGATGTCAAGAATTTGTAACATGCTATGAGGCATCAAATCATGGAATATGGCTGAGAAATTTTGTCACAAGACTGCAAATTGTGAAAGGCATTGAAATACCACTTAAGTTATATTGTGACAATAAATCAGTTGTATTGTTAAGGAAAGAGTACAAAGTGGACAGATTTCCATAGAACACTTAAGGACAAACTCCATGATAGCATATCCTTTAACTAAATGACTTCCGCCCAAGGTCTTTCATGAGCATGTTGCTCACATGGGTGTTTTACAGTTTGAGGAATTTGTGGTTTAGTGAGAGTTAGTCACTTTCATATATTTTATGTTCTATGTTTAATTTTATATATGTATACATTGATTTTTGGACATATTTGGTTATCTATAGATATGCGTTTTTTTCATTCATTCATTACACTTTGTACATTAAGGATATTATATCGATCTCAATAAGTTAAAGTTTGGACCAATTGAAAATAGACGTGTACAGATCACCTTCACGTAATTTTTCATGCTACACATTTCATGATGAATCCATGTCATTTGGTTATGTTAGGATGAGTAATCATTGTTGGTTTTAATTGTGATGATACAATGAAAAACTGGTTTGGTTCTATATCCTGATATGATTAATGGACAGGACTTTTTGAGTATGCTAAAGGAATATAATGACAATTTTGAGCTCATAAAGTCTAACACATTTGTAAGGTTGTAAGGACATATATATTTGTGACCAGTGGGAGATTGTTGGCAAAATTTGGGTCATATATATATATGATACATAATTTAAATGTGTTAGAGCCATTATTTATTAAACCAAATAATAACGTGATCTGACTAAATTAAAGTTTTGGCTAAAGACATATGTCATGAAAATAAAATTGTGTACAGACCATAGAGTAATTTCTAATTTGATGAGGGGCCAAATTGGAAATACTAAAACTTAAGTAATTAACCTAATTCTGGTTATCTAAAGGGTCATGGTCCCCTTCTGGGAGCATACACACAGAACGTAAGTATCAGTGTCGTTCCTTTCTTTTTATCCCCATCAAGAGAGAAAATCAAGAGGGAAATACAGGTGCTCTTCAGGTGGAAGACCATAAGATCAATATAGTGCTCTACAAAGACATCATCGTTATGACTAATTCAAGAACGCTTTCGCATTCAGTTTACAACATGTTTATCAATATGAGATTACGTTTATGTTTGATCGTTAGAATCAAAATCAGGATTATTATTATTAATTTTCCAACATCTTCCCCTTAGCAACAAGGACTCAAGTAATTATAAAAGCTAACAATCTTTCATCTTTCTTCATTCCACTAGTTTTATAAATGAAATAATTTCTGACAGTGTTTGGGTTCCTAAGACAAGATCTAAACACAACTAGCTTATTAAAGTTTTCGAAGCCACCAATAACATTTTCTTCTTCTATTCTAAAACCTGCAACATTTATCCATATTTCTTTATCTAGGACTATTTCTACCCCTTTAACTCTAGATTGAATAACTCCAATGGCAGTTTTTAAATTGCAATAACAAACTTTGACCAAGTCAGGATAAAACATCTCATTCATCTCAATGAATTTTTCTAGGCCTTGATATACTAACAAATCTTGAAACAGAAAATCATTATTTATAAAAATGAGACAGAAAGATACTTATGAGTAATTAGTCTTCTTTCCTTCCAGTGAATGAGAAACTCCTCCCTCTATTCATCATCACTGACCCATCCTTCTGCAGAAGTAGTTCTTAGAGGTCTTTTGAAAACTATTCTCTTCATTATTTTTGGTTTTGCAGTAGAAGCCATTTATCAGAGTAATAAGAAGAAGATTTGGAATAAAATGACCAACAAGAGAAGCAATAGAGGCTAGGGTTTCAAAAGAGAGGCTTAAAGGAAGATGAGAGAGTGTGTAGATGAAGTTGGGAAAGTGTAGTTTGCAGAGGATTTAATTGAAATAATTTTGTACATATGATAATCGATTATATAAGTGGATAATCGATTAATGACGCAAACACTAGAGTCAGAAGGTTATTTTAATCGATTATATAAGCTGATAATCGATTATCAACGCATCTTGTAAAATTTTGAAAGTCCCAATTTAATCGATTATTTTTATTATTAATCGATTATTTTAACATCTTGGAAGTGGTCTAATCAATTATGTCAAATATTAATCGATTATTTTTATCAGATTTTATACAGACCAAATTTTAATCAAAGCAATTTATATGTAGTATGCCTAATTCATTTCTAATAGTATAAAATCTTTCCCTAGGCAATGATTTAATAAAAATATATGCTAATTATTGATTTATGTTAATGTATTCAATTTTACAATCCCCTTTGATTACATGATCCTTGATAAAATGATGTCTAATTTCTATATGTTTTGTTCTAGAATGCATAATTGGATTCTTGGTTAGATTTATAATATTAGTGTTATCACATTTCAAATTAATATGTTCTAAATATATACCATAGTCTTCTAATTGATTCTTAATCCAAATTGATTAAGCACAACAACTACTTGCAGCTATGTATTCGACTTCAGTAGTGGATAATGCAACACATGCTTGTTTCTTAGAATGACAGGCTCCATTAGTACTTTTCCTATTTATTTTGCATCTCCCAAAATTTGAATCACTATAACGTGTTAAAACCAGTTTAGTTCCTTTAGGATACCACATACCAAGATTTATTATATTTTTTAAGTATTTCAAAATCCTTTTAACAACACTTTAGTGAGATTCCTTCGGAGCATATTGAAATTGTTCACAAACATAAATACTATGCATAATATCAAGACGACTAGATATTAAGTATAGGAGTGATTCAATCATACCTCAATATATAGTTTGATTAACCAACTTATCATTTACACCATTGTCTAAATAACAGTTTGTAGTCATTGTGGTTGTGGATTCTTACCGTTTTCCATTGAGTATTTCTTCAATAATTCAACACAGTAGTTGGATTCAAGAAAGAAAGTAAGTTCACCCATCGTTGACATTTTCAAATCCCTGTTGTACGTTAATTGAGAATTTTTTACCCATAACATAATTAGTAGATTCAAATATAATGTCATCCACATATATTTGTATAAATAACAAATTCTTACCAGCTTTTTAAATGAATAAGGTTGAATCTATCTTATCTCTATTAAAGTTGTTTTTAATAAGAAATTCAAAATCTATGAATCCAAGAGGTTATTTGACATATACTTCTTTTTTGATAAATTCATTGAGAAAAGCGTTCTTAACATCCATTTGATATAGGTTGAGACACATAACACTCACATTCCTAGACAAATTCTTATTTTTATTTTTTAATATATATTAATAAAGGAGATTGATGGTGTAACTTTATATATATAAAACTTTTTTTTTTACTTTTTATATCATATAAATTGTTCTACCAACAAGTTAGTTTCGTGAGTACTCACCTATTCACGTGCATCTAAATTTTAAGTTAATTATGATTATTGTTCTATGATAAATAAGTGGATGATGCTATTAGAAGAAATTCAAATTAATAGTGTCGTGGCTCTCCCACATTTATATTATCTGGTGGGTTATGTAGGTTTGTTAATAACATCGTCACTCGTAAAAAAATCGATTTTATGATATATCAACAGATTGAGTACAAGTAATATTAATATAAAATGGATGTCTTATTGTTTTTCAGTGAGTTAAATCATTGTTTTGTATTTTTTTTTACTTATTTTTGTATTGTTTTTAAAATAACAATTTTAAAGTCTAAAATAATTATTTTGTTAAATAGTTTTTAAAAATAATTTATAATTTTAATTTTTAAAAAAATTGATAAAAATATATTTTTAATTTTATTAGTTGTGTATATTAATAATATTATTATTTTTATCATTAAATTTTTGTTTTTACTTTAGTCACGATTATTGATGGTTGTAAGAATTATTATTTTTTTCTAAAACAGATTTAAACTAAAGTTATGAATTATTTTAACTTGTAGTGAAAAATAATTCTTTAAAATTAATTTTAAAAATGAAAAAAATAAAACTAAATAAACAAAAAAAGTACGTGGGTATAACTGTTTTATCTGTGCAATTATAGTTTCTGGTATTAACAAATATTCTCCTCATGTTTCCCTTTGACGTAGTAAGTACGTGATAACAACTAGAGATGTTGTTCGTGTTTAACTGTTTCAAGTTTTGGTAACTGGTAGTTGTTTCCAGTTACTAGTAATAGAACCACCATTTTAAATATGGAGCCTCTAAATTAGCTTCGAATTTAATGGCGGGTTCAACCTTCCTCAAATTAAATCCATATGGACCACAAACATATAAATGTAAACGGACCACTGTCAACAAGTCAATAATGACGAAGTGAAAACTCAACAAAATACACACAACCATGCCAAATCTCAGATTTCAGATTAATGGCATTTATAATTTAAAATGAAGAAAGGAGTTATGCAATGACATTGTTAAAAGAAATTACTGTTATTTAATTACAAATTACGTGTTATAATTGACTCCTCTGTAAGTACAAAAAATAAATTAAAATTTGAATTATTTAAAAAAAAGAATAAAAATAATATTACAGGGTCGTTTATTGATAAAAAGTCATTGAAAATATCATTTTACTTTTTGCATATACAATTGAAATTTTGTTTTCAACTTGTACAGGCACTATTGTCGATCATGTCCTGTCATAATCGATCAAACTAACATATTAGCATAATTCATTATGAGGTGATGAGGACGATTCACATCAAATTATACAAAATGTACGTGAACATTTATGACCTGTGAAATATTTCTTCATAAATATTAATTAGTTTGATAGTTCAAGTAAATGAACCTGTTAGTTAATTTAACTGTGCTTAACTGCTTCAAAATAAAGTCACGTTCAAATTGATTTTGATTGTGAAACAAACGGACAAGTATTCGGTTTAAATAAACCGAATCAATCACGTTTTACGTTTCATGCCACGAGAGAAATATGATAATGATAAAATAACTTTCAAGATCTCACAAATTGAAATTGATTGTAGTAATTCAACCAGAACAATAACATAAAACATTCAAAAAAATAATAATCATAAGGTTAAATAATCTATGAAAATGGATTAATAACTCATCAATTAGATGTACAAAACATATGCAGCCTTTTCGGTCCACAGTAAAAATGTGGGGGCAGTAAGAGAAACCCAAGTTCAGCTTCCATTATCTTTAAAAGGAGGTAAACCCCACTCACTAGGGTTGAAATCCAACAGTGAGTTCAAAACTTGGTCGGCTGCATCATGAAAAGATTTGTCCAGCCTTGGATCAGGGACCATAACAACAGACCTGCATGATACGTAACAAGAAAATATTAACAAATTGAAGATAACATTCTAATTGCACATTGTAATAATGTTTAATCAACATAACATGCCACTACTTGGTAAGAAATGAATCATAAGAAATAGGAACGTGTAGACATCATCATGACTTGGTGATGAGGGACCACACTAAATGGACCACACTGTAGAGTCTGGTCACTTAATGATTTTACTCAAATCATATTATTTACTTGCTCAACAAGAAGTCAGACTGATAGCTCTCTGTTACTGTGAGAAAAACTAAGATCCAAAACTAAGTTGTGAAGTAGCTCCAGTTTTGAGTTTTCTAACATCTCTAGGCTAATTTCTATCTATCGGTGAACTAAACAGTGCGGGAGATTTTGGGGGGGGAATCAATCACCATTGAAACTTTGAGGCTAACCATAGTCTATAATCCAGTAAATGTTAAATTTACGGATAAAAACAAACTTAGAGGTTGCAGACATTATAGAATATTCATTTTGTTAACAGGAAAATTGTGATAAGCAATCATATTTCACTGACTATCCGGCTTGAAAAACATTATCAACTGCCACTCGCATTTAATTAAACATTTAAACTTAGCTAGTGCAAGAACACACAAAACAGTGGAATCTGTTATGCAGCTTCCGTTATTCATATGTCAAGATTTTTACAACTCAAACATACACGTACTAAAGATATTATATTTGCAGAATCCCGTACTCTACATACGAGAGGGAGAGAAAGAATGGAAAGAGCCTACTTAAGATATAAACAATAGAAAGATGCACTCTGTCAATTGTTAGATTGAAGAATTTGTTTTGAGTATAAAAACTTAAAAAGCACAGATTTCTTAAAATCCAGATCATATTATATATATATATATATATATATATATATATATATATATATATATATATATATATATATATATATATATATATATATATATATATATATATATATATGCAGATATTTGTCACTACATACCGTGCAAGTAATAATGCAGGACGTGAAACTGCTAAATCTAGCACAAAATTATATATCCGTTCTATCATATGTTGACATATTTTGGAAACCACATTCTGTTGCATTTTAAATTTAAAAATATGAAAACATAAAATATCATCCAATGCTTTAATCCACTTACATTCCAGCATTCTTAGCTGCAAGAACTCCTGAGGGTGCATCTTCAAAAACAAGAACGTTACAAGGATCAATCGGTCCACCCTGTTGAAAATAATTTCATCATAATTAACTACAATAACACAATGTATGATTACAAACTTGACAAAGTAAAAAATACAACAGTAAAACAAATCCAATTCCAAATTCAAAGTAGGAAAAGAAAAAGGCATCTGTAATCTTTTAATCTGCGGACAATTTGGAAAAGAAGTGCACCACATTCATAAATTGGCTTACCTCAAATCTCTTGGCTGCTGCAAGAAATCCATCCGGAGAAGGTTTACCTTGTTTAACTTCTGGGTCATCACCAAGGACAATATGATGCATCAAAGAGAAGATTTCACGATGTCTTTGAGTTTTCAATTCAAAATGTCGCCTGTGAGAACTGTGAGGCAAATTGTCAACAACTTTGCATAACAAATCCTTCAAAACAGATGTGAGGCAGGAAATATTAAGTCTCTTTTTTTTAACCCCTCCTTCCACAAAAATAAAAATAAAAGGTAAATAACGTTTAAAATAAAATCAAACAAACAAAAATATGGTCGAAGTGTACCCAGTTGCCACGGAGATTGGAACTCCTTTGGCATGTAGATGATTGACTAAACGGCTAGCACCTATGATAGATGAAAATGGCAAGGGACATCAATATATAAACATGATAAAAGTGTAAATAACACATAATTTATATATTTAAGTATTTATATATATACCTAGTCTATTGAGGCTGACAGGCTTACTACATACACTACGATCTATTCATCAGTACTAGCCCAACTCCTAATAAATATCAAGAAACAGTAATATAGGTACACATTAAGGCTTTCACAAGAAAATGACTCATTTAGTTAATAGCAAGCATTGAACAGGAGTTTGAGTTTGGGATCTATGATTACAGTTCAATGACAAAATTTATACAGCAAATGGGTGGGTTGGGTGGGAGAAACCCCGTAGAGTATCCATGGCTAGCAGGAAGATTGAATCTTGAATAGTTGAGATCTTTAATATGAACAAATATGTACATTTCCAATTGAAAATGGAGAGCATTTTATGAGGAAAAAATATTTCCAAGCCGAATATCTTGAGATATAGTAATATACTGTTGCTAAAATAACATAAGGAAGGAATTCTAGCCGTTCCTTAAAAACAGATTTTCAAAAGCATAACCATTAAGCCAATACCAGCATTTTAAAACAAATGTACTTGAAGACTGAAGTATATGGGTGCAAAGATGCCAGTAATATCAGTAGCATACAAAAGCATCCACCAGCTACAAAATCATGATAGAAATACATTCCATAAGAATATGATGAATTCAAAATTCATAACTACATTAAAGGTATGAGTTCTGATTTTCAATCTATATATATGACTATGTTGAATGTGTCAATATAATTTCTTCTCATTCCTAGTAGATCCATTTTGAGATGAATCTTTTAAAGTTTTCACCAAGTGTGTCAGCAAAAAGGATGGAAGATGCCAAATTCATTAAACAAGGATGCAGAGACATTATACAAAGAATGATCACAAGTTTAAAGGTTCAATTCTGCAAGGTGACGACCAATTATGAACCTCTGTGCATCACAACAGCTTAATTGATCAAAGACTGAAGAAGGATAAGTGAAATAATGAAACCAAGAGGGCGAAACGAAGAAGAAGAACTAACCCATAATTTTTACATATTTACTCCATTAAAATGGTTAAAGATCCGAAAAAAATGGATAACATGTAAAAAGAGTTGCGGCCAACGCAATTGCTCATAGAAAGCTAGCATATATTTCACCATATGGAAACTTTACCTAATACACAGACCAAATACCAAAAGTCTCTAAGACAACCTACTTATGAATTTGATTATTCAGTTGTGAGGAGATAACATGTAATGGCCATCAACATTAAAATAAAATGTCTCTTCTCTATAACTGAAGACTCCCTCCAATGACTATTTTAACAAGTCTAAAAACAACTTGCTCTAAAGTAGAAGTGATAGCTGCCAAAGTTATATTGTTAACATTTATTCCTAATCATTAAGTGTTGATAAACCTAATTTACTGATAGAGAAAGAGAAAAACAGAGGAATAAAGATATTCTTATTTTACTTACTTTAACATTCTGTATAGTGTCCATTATATAAGGAAAACACCTAAAATAATAAAATAAAAAATACAGCATATAAAATGCTAACAACCCAATCAACGTATCAAAATAGAAAAAATATGGTCAACAATAATAATCTAACCAAAAGGGATTTTAATCAGAAAACATTATATGCTAATAGTCCCCCGCAAACCCAAAGTTATTGAAGGAGTCAATGACTTTGAGTTTGGAACGCAGAAGAGAGAAACGAGCTTGAGAAAGTGGCTTGGTCAAGATATCAGCAATTTGATCTTGGGCTGGAATATGAGTAACAACTAAGGAAGAATTCAGCATTTTTTCACGAACAAAAAATATATCAAGCTCCATGTGCTTGGTTCTCGTGTGTAACACAGGATTGTGACTGAGAGCAACTGTGCTTTGATTGTCACAGTAAATGATAGGTGTAGCACAAGAAATGAGTAATTCTTTAAGAAGGGACTGCAACCACAAAATTTCAGAAGCGGTAATAGCTAGAGTGTGATATTTGGCTTCAGCACTTGAGCAAGCAACTAGAGTTTGCTTCTTTGACCACCAAGAAACCAAATTTTTGCCAAAGAAAATGCAAGCACCAAAGGTGGACCTTTGATCATCAATGTCAGATGCCCAATCTGCATCACAACTGGATAGAACTGGAAGTAGGATGAAGATGCAAACCATAGGAGATGGTACCCTTAAGATAGCGCAATATACGTTTGACGGCCTTCCAATGATTAGTCAGTGGCTGAGACATAAATTGGCAGACTTTATTAACTTTGTAGCCAATCTCAGGCCGAGTAATAGTAATATATTGCAAGGCACCGACAATAGACCTATAAAGAGCAGGATCATCAAAATAATCAGACCCAAATCTAGTGAGTTTCAAGCCACCTTGAAGAGGAGTAGAAATGCCCTTGGCCTCATCCATTCCAGCTTTAAGAAGTAAATCTCGAATATATTTGGTTTGAGACAAAATGAGAGAACTGTCAGGAAGATGTTTGACCTCAATACCCAAGAAAAAGTCAAGTTCACCAAGTTGCTTAAAAGCAAAAATAACATGTAATTTAGAGATGATTGATTGGAGAAGAGTGGAGGATGAGCCCGTGAGTATTATATCATCAACATAAATGAGAACATAGAGAGTATCAATAGCAGTGGTAAGAACTAATAGAGAAGGATATCATACCAGGCCCTTGGAGCCTGTTTGAGACAATAAATGGAACGCTGAAGCTTGCACACAAGAGAAGAATATGTGGACTCGAAACCAAGGGGTTGAGTCATGTAAACATCTTCATGAAGAATGTCATTGAGAAAAGCATTATTAACATCAACCTGCTGAATAGATCAATGATTGGTGAGAGCCAAGGTAAGAATAATACGGACAGTGGCAGGCTTAATCACAAGTGAAAATGTTTCAGAATAGTCACATCCAAACTACTGATGAAACCCCTTGGCCACTAAACGGGCTTTATATTTATTGACAGTACCATCCAGATTCTCTTTAATGCGAAAAACCCACTTGCAAACAATAGTTGTTCGGCCAGGAGGAAGATGAGTGAGCTGCCACGTATGATTAGCTAGTAAAACATCATACTCAGATTGCATGGTTTGCCTCCAAAGAGGAGAGGAGAGAGCTTGCTTAACAATAAATGGTTCTGCAATAGTGAAAAGCAAAGTAGGAAAGCGACGAGGCTTAACAATACCTGATTTGGAACGTGTTTGCATAGGATGAGCGGATGGAAGAGAGGAAGAACTAGGAACAGATGCTAAGGATGGGTTAGGGACAGGAACAGGAGGAGGAGAAGAAATAGAGGGTTGAGACATAGGAGATGACACAACAACTGGAGAGTTCAAAGTAGCATGCTGAGTGGGACTATGAATAGCACTAGGAAGGATGTCAAGGGGTAGGAGACGAGAAGGGGAAGAGGGTAACAAAGGAGTGTGAATTTGAGTGGCAAAGGGAAAAGTGTTTTCATCAAAGATAACATGCTTAGAAATAAAGATTTTACCATTGGAGTCAAGACACTTATACCCTTTGTGACACGAAGAGTACCTTAAGAAAGTGCAGGCCGTGGACCTATACTGCAATTTATGATGATTATAGGAGCGAGTACGAGGATAACATGCACAACTAAACACTTTAAGAAAATGATAATTGATTTCTTTATTAAAAAGAGTACAATAGAGAATTGGATGAGGAGCATTTAATGCAGGGAGACGATTAATGAGATACACTGGAATGACCGCGTTGAAAATAGTCACCACCACGAAAGGTAGTAGGAAAAAAGTAGATGAAGAAGCGGAAACACCCTGAGCAAAGTTAACATTGGGAGAAGAAGCGGTTGGAGACGAGGCTTTTGTGAGATTAAGTGAAACCGTATCACCATCAGGACGAAACTTTGCAAGCCGAGCTTCCTGAGCAACAAGCATAGATTCTACTTCATCGAGAGAAAACAAATCTGCTTTGTTGTTGATGAGAGCAAGGAATGACTTATATTCAACCGGAAGACCTTCAAGAATAAGGTCAAGTTGTTCACGATCGAAGATAGGATCACCAATGGAGTGAAGGGAGTGGACCAGCGTCTTGAGGGAGAGAAGAAAGTGTGTGTCCATTTTCAGACGGTTCATTCGACAAAGACTTCGTCTTACCCCTTGGCAGTGGCGGATCTTGACCATTGATCTTGGGAGGGCCAAATAATATATTATTAATAAATAATAAATAAATATAAAAGGAAGAAAGAATATGAAAGGTTTAAAAGATAAAATTGTAGATATATACTTAAATATATTAAATTATCATTAAGTTTGAGGGAAATAAAATCATAAATTATATGAAAGTTACAAAACCGAGGAGGAGTTGGGAGGATAAAATTGTAAATATACAAGTAAATATATTAAATACTAATTATGTTTGGGGGGCCAAAATCATTAATGATATGGGAGTTACAAAACTTTGGGGGCCACGGCCCCCTCGACTCCCAAGAAGATCCGCCACTTGCCCCTTGGTGTGTACTAGTCACTAGTTTTCTACCTAAAAATGATTTTCCGGTTTTGAAAATTATATTTTCTAAAATATTATTGTAAAACGCAAATCTACTCATTTGTCTCTTTACAATGAGCATGAGCAGCTTCTAGTAGAAACTACAGATTTGAATAAATCACTATCATCAATAAACGCTATGGGGTGAAATCTTTTACCAATAAGACATGGGTACATAATAATACATGCATTAAATGTTTTTAAAATGCTTTCTTTAAAGCATTAAGACATTCAAATGCCATACATGCAGGGTGTATTTGGCTAAATAACTTAATTAAACAGTTATTCAATAAGATTTTGAATGTGTTTCGATAAATGGTTTAATTAATTGGTTTTTCAATAAGCTTGTCACATAAGGGTTTATGCCATAAATTTGGCCTTGAAACTCATTAGGATAAGTTAAAAAGAACTTATTTTGATAAGCTACACCAAGAAGGTTACTGAAATAAGCTATTAAGACTTGTAGGAGTCATGACCTATTTTTGTAAGTTCAAATAAACTCCATATAAGTTATTCCAAACTCCTCTCGTGAGAGCTTATGTCACAGATTTAGTTGGGAAACTTATTGAAAAAAGATGAAAAGGGTTTATCTCGATAAACTTTCCCAAGAATTTTATAAAAATAAGCTCAAAAGCATTGATAGGAGTCATAAGCTATTTTTTTACAAGCCTAAATAAGCTCCAAAGTAAGCTCTTACAACTAAACAAGTGAGAAATACCGAATAGATGATGATAAGACAAATTTCTCTACTTTTAAAATTCAGGTTAGTAATTCATGCAAGAATATATAAACTAAAGAAAACAAAATATAATTTAGTAATAGTTGAAAATAAGCTGGTCACCCTCACTGTAAAGAATTCATGTCTAGAAGTTAGAACAAACCAAGTATTGATATGGGATACATACATAAGCTCCATTATCACATGATGTAATGTCAATTCCCGTTTCCATTGGACCAGACCATGGTTTATAAGTGATGGATCTTTCAAGGGGATTCACCGGAGAGAGACAATCCTAACGAGACATTAGTCTAACCTATATAAGGAATTGACATCACCTTTAACCCAAAATCTTAAGGTACTAGATTATATGTCTTTTTTTTTATATATTACTCAACTTTCTCATTCATTAATGGTTCTTACTTGTATTATTGTCAAGAAGACTTTCAATACATAGACCATGTTTACACGGTGGGTCGTTACACAAACCATCGATTCTAATACCTATTATGGTCTTTCGAGGGATTCATCAGGATTATCGTCACCTTTAACTCAAAAGTTTAATGTATTACCTTATACGTTTTTATTCCTTATACTTACTCAACTTTATCGTTCTTAGTCAACATGTTACTTATACTCACTTGTATTTCCCAGTAATAAGTCATAGCTACACGAATCTTAAACCTGTAAGTTAATTAGATAAGGGTTCTCAATATCCATTACATAATCCACATACCAGGCATAAGCTCACTCGTGGGAAACAACGACTGCAGCATATCCTCTCTTTCTACCAGAAACTGCTCAGCACTAAGTGAATCACTAATTCCAGTCTCTTCAACAAAGACCCTTGCAGCTTCTATTGCTTTCTTTCCCATCATCTTCGCCTTCAGGGTCCAATCAAAGTTTTTGTTGTATCTAGCAAGTATCATTTCCTGGACTTGTGTATAGAACTTCTCAGTGTCTGCAAAAGAATCGAATTCCCAAATCAACAGAAGCTAACAGCAGAAGTGTCACCCAACATAACAATGACAAGGTAAGGGCATTGCTAGTAAACAATAAAGGGTACTGCAGGTTTGTTTAAGAAATTATGTTGGTAAACGAGAATGTGGCATGGGATGGTTGAAGATTGATGGAATACCGAGCAAGAGACCGTCCATGTCGAAAACGACGTGGGTGATTGGCCTTCTAACGGTGACAGCGCCGGATAGACTGGCCATTGCGCGACGAAGCTGAAGGAACAGTGCGACCTTCTTGTCCAGTGTCCGATCTACAACCGCAGATTTCACCGGCGTCCCTAATTTGCTCGTCGCGAATATCAACAATTTTTGTTATCGCAGGAATCACATTCGGACTAATAATATTTTTCGGAGTTTTTTGTTTTTTGTTTTTTTTCCATACACGGAAATTTTTAAATTTTTTAGAAAAAAAAAAAGTTAAATATCGCTAATATGGAGAAATTTAACAAAAATAGCAAGGATAACGTGATTTAAACTATTATTTATAGAGAAAAAGTCATATGTTTTAAAATAAGAAGTGAAATTACATCTTCACAACTTTTAAAAAACATATAACAATTTTTTTACTAATTTATATTTTTATATTTATTATCATTGTATTATTATTAAACAAAAGTTATAGTATAAATGTTTGAAAAAAAAATTGTAAGTATATTACTGTTGATATATGAATTTTAATAAAAATAATAAATTTGACAACATTTTATTTCTTTTAATCTTTGGAAATAATAATAGAAATTTTGTTTAATAACAAAAATTTCCAAAAATGAAACTAACCTTCGAAGACTGGTTTAATTAAAACAATCACTAAACATGATTTTTGCTGTGAGACTTTACTTTTTTTAAATCAAATCATTTTTTTAATATAATTTATTTTTTAAAAATAACATTGATATTGTGTTTTAAAACACGTCTTATAAGATGTAGTTCTCATAATGTATAATTTAACATGTAATAGCTTTTCAGTTTCATAATTTGTTTGGATGGAAAGATGAAAATTGAGAAAAAAAAAACAATTAAGAAATGAATGAAAATATAAGATTTTAAATTAAGAAATGAAGAGATCTTTTTTATTATTTACATATTAATATTTATTAATATTTTATTATTATTATTATTAGCAGAAGTACAAACATCCCATGTGTATTCCTACTTTTTATTGTTTCCGTAGTTTAATCAATTAAAATTTAATGTATATATTAATTTTAAAATATAAACAATCATTTTTATAATTATACATTATTAATTATGTTTTAATAAGAGAAAAAAATAAAAAAATGTGTAATTAAAAAGATAAAGAATAAATATTTTTTTTATTTATTCATTTATATTTTAGAGGATAATAATTAAAAAGTAGAAAAAGAGGATAATTTTTAATTAATATTTATTTATTTCGTTTACATCTAAGAAAAATTAACAAGAATATCTAATTGAAGAATAAAAAATATATAACATAAATAATATATTAAATAATGAAAAAAAAAGTTTGTACAAAAAATTATAATAATTAAGTTTTACTACTTAGACTATATATATAGGTTTTCTCTTTGTTCTCAACAAGATTTATGTTTGTACAATTTCCATTTATGTTTGCTTTTAGTTTCCTTTTCTTCACACTTTGTCATGAAAATAAAATTTACTTTTTTTTATATTTTTCATTTCGTACTATTTTTTTTTATTTCGACTCAAATCCAAACAAGAATCAATCTCTCACATCTTTCCATCTACATGTATAGAAATATTTTTCCTTCCAAAACTCGTCTAATTAAAAGAATGTTTTATATACAAAGAATTTACTTATTATAGCTGAAATCTATTTATTTATTAATATTTATGATATTATAAAAACATTCAAAGATTAACTAGTTATATATCAAATTTAAATAATTTTATTAGTTTTGGTAAAAAATATTTTTCCATTAAATTATAGATAAATGATACAAAATAAATGTAATAAATTTAAAAATCTAAAAATATATTTTCTAACAAAATATACATTAGTTTTCTTGTAAATTTCAACATGTTTTTAAAATATATTTTAATATTTTTTATTAAATTTCAATTTAGAATTTTCAATCAGAAGAAGAGCAATTGGGAAGGGAGAGAAAATAATAAAAGACAATAAGAGAGAAATAAAAAATATAAAGAGTAAAAGAGGAGAGAGAAAAATAAAGAGGGAAACGAAGGAGAGAGAGAGAAAAAATATAAAAAAGAAATAAACAAGAAGAGAAAAACAAATAATGAGTCAAGAATGAGAAAAAAAATATATATATATATATATATATATATATAAAATTAATAATCATATTTTGTACATTAAAAATTAATAAATTGAGCAAATAAATTGATAATATTTGAATAATTGTTTAAAAATATATTATTTATGTGATTAATTATTAATTGAATATTAATTTTATTAAATATATGTATTTTTTAAAATTTATCTATTAATTTATCATAATTAATAACTTATATTAATTTTATTCATGTGACTTAAAAATTAAAAAAAAGTAAAAAAATACAATAACTAAAATTATTTTTTAATTTTAAAATCAAACAAAAATGATATTGTTATGTAACTTCCAACCCAAAAAAAATCACACCTCGAAACCATGCCGTTTTCGAGAATTATATATGCTATCTACCGATAAAGAACTATTACGTCAGACCAACCAAATTTGTGATCCACAAACATTATGGTTCCACATCTTTACTGACCAAGATTAGTCGACAAGGGTCATATAATTCAACAAGAAAATAACCGAAATAGATTCATTTCTCAGAAAGTAGTTCAAACAAAACATACGGAACTTTTCAGTCTGCAATAAAAAGAAAAGAGCGACAAGAAGAGAATTCCAAGTTCATCTTCCATTGGTATCTTCAAAAGGAGGCAGACCCCACTCGACAGGGTTGAAGTCCAGCAGTGACTTCAAAACTTGATCTGATAACTTATGAAAAGTTTTGTCCAGCCTTGGATCAGGGACCATAACAACACGCCTGAATGACATGCAACCAGAAAAGATTTACGTATTGAAGATGATATTCCAACGCTCAATTCATTAATGTTTAATATAACATGAAAATTTATTATACTATGTTTCAATTCACTTACATTCCTGCTCTCTTGGCTGCAAGAACTCCAGAGGGTGCATCTTCAAAAACCAGAATGTTATGAGGATCTATTGGCCCACCCTGTTCACAAACAACTCAGCATTAATGTTACAAAATACAAAAATAAATCGAACCCAATTCCGAATTCCAAGTATTTAAAGAAAGTACAAGGCATGGTGTAGAAGAAAAGTGCACGCCACATTCAGATAGTGGAATACCTCAAATCTCTTGGCTGCAGCAAAAAATATATCTGGGGAAGGCTTGCCCTGCTTAACCTCATAGTCATCGCCAAGAACAACATGATGCAACAAAGAAAATAGTTCACGATGTCTTTGAGTTTTCAGCTCAAAATGTAGCCTGTGAGAACTGTGAGACAAATTGCCAAAACAACTTTTCATAATGAATGCCTCAAAGTATAGTGGTTTCCTTTTCAAACAACCCCTAAATAGGGTGGATACAATAAGTTTGATAAACAAAAGATGATTCAAGGGTACCTTGATGCTAAGCAAATTGGAATTCCTTTGGCATGTAAATGCCTGATTAGACGAGCAGCACCTATAATAGGTGAAAATGATACAGTAGGGCATCAATATATAAACATGGTTGTAGTGGATATGACACATAATTTATATATTTTAAGTATTTATATAACTTCTAGTGAGGGCTTTATTGTCAACAACACCTTGGTTTTTCTAAAACTCAGATTAACTTAATATCAAATGTTGTTACTATAAAATTATATTGTTTTATTTACATCAAATTATGCGATAATATTTTTTAACGTTTATTGGTATTAATATTATTATATTATAAAATATTGTTACTGTTATAATATGTCAATATAGAGACCCTGTACGTGGACCTTTGATGATAGATAAGTTAAACATAGAAACGTAGTTGTCGGGACAAAACTTCATAGAAATTATCGAATGTTTTGTCTAAATTTTTTTATTTATTATATATATAGTTGGAATTTTGAATAATTTGAAAGTTTAATATCTAATATTTAAGATCTATTATCTAAATATTTTCATAAGTAAAATCTGTTATTTTAGTACTTTAAAATAAGAGTCATTATAAATTAGTAATCAAATTTCATTATCTAATAATAAGAAAATTTACAAATAAATTTTTATATCATATAACAAAATAACTTAAATTCAATATTTTAATTTTAATCTTTTGGAATCTTTGCTATATATATATATATATATATATATATATATGAGAGAGAGAGAGAGAGAGAGAGAGAGAGAGAGAGAGAGATGGATATAGATAGATATAATAGAATTATTTTTCAAAATCAAATCTAAAATTCAGTCTTCCTAATAACAATAAAGAATTTCCTTTTTTTCTCAGTCATTTTTTTATTTTTATTTTTGAATTTTATTTTAGTTTTTTCATTGGACCATTGGGAACATTCCTATTCCATCAAAATCAGATAGGAGTGAGACAAATATCCGTGGATTCAAATTTAACATGAATTTTTATTTTTTTAAAACAATCCAAGTATATTTATGTCATGCTTATATTAAAAAATAGTCATGTGCCTCTTCTTCGTCATGTTCTACTATGTTAAAAACATTCAATTTCTGGTGCCAGTTCAAAGCTCCTTCCTCTCGCTCATCACATGTCTACAATGTATTTTTTTAGTTTGCACTTGACCCGACAGGACCGGATCAGGAGCCTCGTAGGAATCTTTTATCAACCGAAGGGATCTCAATCATTAAATAAACTTTATTTGTATGAAATATTAATAAAATATAATTAAAAAAATTGAATGGTCACCCCTCACTGCATGCAGGGGATCTGATCCAACAGCACCAAGTTTATAGCATCATGGTTTAATTTTACGTTTAGATAACGGTTTCCAATCCACATACCTGGCATAAACTCAGTCTTCCAAAATAATGCCTGCAGCATATCCTCTCTATCAATCAGAAATTGTTCAGCGCTGAGAAACTCACTGATTCCTGCTTCCTCAACAAAGATCCTAGCAGCTTCTAATGCTTTCTTCCCCAACATCTTTACCTTCACGTTCCAGTCAAAGGTTTTGTTGTATCTAGCAAGTATGATTTCCTGAACTTGATTACAGAACTTCTCTGTGTCTGCAACAAAACCAACCCACTCATATATATATTTATAAAATCCGTGAATGGCATTAAGCCGTAAACAGAAGTACTTCTCCACAAAGCAAATGTGATTTTCTACTTTGCTAGAAAACACAAAAATGTTAGTGACTTAGGGAAACTACTTGACAACACAAACTTCAGTGGAAATATTACTCCCAAGTCCATCAAGAAAGACAGATCTTAACAAAATGGAATAGTTCTGTGAAAAAGGGACAACTAAAAACTATGTTTGAACATGTTGTTTGAGAAACAAACGGGAAGAAGGTTGCATGGCATTGTTGAAGAGAGATGGAAATACCTAGCAAAAGACCGTCCATGTCGAAAACGACGTGGGTGATTGGCTTTCTAAAGGAGACGAATCCGGAAGGGTTGGCCATGACGCGAGGAAGGTAGCTGAAGGAAATTGAACAATGCAACCAGTGTCCTAGTCCTTCTTCTAGAGCTACTACCGCATATTGGAAGCGTCCTGATTTATACTACATTCAACTGATCTTGCATCAGTGCGCTGGACCAGCGAGTCTCTATCACCATAGTTTCTCTCTCCTTATTATTTGTGGTACAAAGAAAGAGAGAAAATTCCAGATAAATAAAGTTAGCGTGGTACCATGTGCTAGAACAATATTAATTATAAATTAGATCAAATAAACATGAGAGAACTGTAGTCATAGTGTGTTGGCACTAATAATTGAATTACCTCCTATTAATGTTGGTGAGATTAGAAGTAATCCAATCATTAATGTGTATGAAATTGTGTTATTTCGAGAAATGTGATGTCAGTGGACCTGAAATCAGCAGTAATAAGATAGATAGATCATGAGGTAGCGACATATTTGCCTCCTATGAGCAACGATTCTGTTCACATTCATACATATGCTAATGCATGGCTTGTTTCAGAAAAGCCTTTATAATGGTGTGGGTGCATGTGGCTGTCCTAGAAAGACTTCCATGTCATGTGTTCGAATTTTATTGGAAGGGATAGCAATGGAGAGAGACTATGAAAATAAGTGAGAATATAAAAAATATATATAGGATTCCAGAGAATCCAAGGGGGCCAAAGTTCATTTTTTGGGAGCACATGGGTGTGGCTTGCATGCATGATTGTCTATTTGTTGAGGGAAAATTATGTTCTGCCATTTTTTAAAAATCAAACAACTTTTTTGCCAGTTCATTTTAATTATATTATTAAATCATAGTTATAAAATAAGAGTAGGTAAAAGAAAAACAATTTTCAATATATCATGATCTTTTGCTATGAGATCAGAAAAATATGGTTAGGTGGGAGGACCCATGTGCCATGAAACGTAAAATTTCCTGTCCTTATCTTTGACTTTTGTGTATAAAACAACCAACTTTTATACTCAGACCGCTTTTGTATGTAACAATAGTATAAGAATAAACCCATCACAGCACACACCCTTTAAAAAAAATTATAAGGACAATATTTGAAATGACCCACTTATCAGGTTTCAATTCGACCTTAGGTCAAAATTGCTTCTTTGCTTGTAAGGGGTTGTGTAGTCCTTCTGACTTATCACACGAGTTTGGTGATAAGTCCCCCATCCCAAATTTATGTTGTGAATCTCTGTACTTCAAATTTACCAGAGAAAGATACAGGCATAGAAAATGAGTGTTGGACTCCTTTGTGTCTTTTGTTCGAAAATTCCACGAGGTGATGATAGACAATTGGATTCTCTAGATCAATATATCAACCTTTCATATTTAATTATATAATTACTTTTTTAATAGTAACTGCTATATGTTAATCTAAGGACTAAGATAAGACCACAGAGGATCCCAAAACAAGATGATACTTACTTCTCAACTTTACCGTCCAAAAGATGTGTTAAAAAACATCACGATTTTGATATATAAACAATTTAATAAAAGATATCATTTGATTATCACTTTTATCAATAATATAATAATAATAATAATAATAATATTTATATTTGTATTAATATTTTTTTACCTAAAATTTGTCTTTGATTATGGTCAAATAATTTTAACCACCAAAATTAGTTTCGTATTAATTTTAAATATGAATTTTGATGACTTTTAAGTACTAAAATAAATTAAACAAATTGAAATATAAAAATTTGTTTTAGACAACTATTACCATATAGAAGGGATTTGCTTTAGATTCTGTTCAACATGGTACTCTACAAAAAGGGGTTTGTGCTGGACTCTATCTAATGTAAGTAGTACCAGAATAACACAACACAACTCAGTAAGTCATAAAATACTGTTTTTTTATACTATTTAATCATTGATGTACAGAGTAAATATGTAAGTATAAAATATAATTATATTCTCTGATAAAGAAGTGTTCAATAAGGATAATATTGATATTTTAAATATTTTGTATCGTGGTTATAAGTAATTTGAGAGTTTTGTCTGATTTTGATTTTTTTTGTTAGGGAAATAATGGGTTCACAATTCATATATTTTATCTACAATTATTTTAATTAATTAAATAATAATATTTATTACTATATTAATATTTTAAGTTGTTAAATTGATGTTTAAAGTGTCAAAACATGAAAATATATTTTTTTTATTCTCCAATAATTGAACAGATATTGTTTATTCTCTGACAATTATCAAACAATTTTTTTTTCATTTTCTCAGTTTTTACATCTTCTTATCTAAATAAAACATTATTTAAAAAAACATAATAAAATAAATAAATATTTAGTGAGATAAAAGTATTAATATTTTCATAAATATATTAAATATTTAATAAAACGTTATGTTAATTAAAGATATAATAATATTATCGTATAAAATTTATTAATTTTTATATTTTTTTAATCTAATTTTGTAAAATTAATTTAAGTATTTTTAATATAATATTATAATAAATTTTAACAATATTAAATCTATTAAAAAAAATTAAACTAAAAACATTACGATAATAATAGATAATCTTCGTTTTGCCCAAGAGTCTTTATGCATACCCGTTTCTAATAATATAAACTTCAATTATTGGAGGTAACCTTAGTAGTGTTATTCCATTTGAGGAAGGCAGGGAGGACTTCAATTATTGAAATCTTAGTCGTAGTGTCAACATTTCAAACTTTTTCAGTAGGCCACTCTGTTATGATGGCACAACCAATGACTTCAAATTAGTAATATTTTAGTTGCTTTATTATCATATCTAATAATTAATTTTTATTTTTATATCATTTAAATGAAAAAAAAAACTGTACAAGGAATACATAGTTATTTTTCATTTTGCATATATATTCACTCCAATAGGGGTAGAGTGTGCAACTCTATGTGAGGTGAACTCAGTTATTTATGACTGTATAACTCTATGACATCTTCAACAGTGTTCCAAAATCAGCTTCATTTCGTTAAAAAAAATAAAAATGTTGACTTTAGGGTCATAAGGTCAATGTGACCTCTAGACAACAATAGATAAATGTTTTAAATATTTAAATAATATTAAAGTTATATTTCATATTCAATAAATATTTTAGGAACCTGTGATAACATTTTTAGATTTACTGTGTATGTTTTCAATTTTCTAGCTAGCCGTGCAATTCACCATGTACCTTTAAAGGAGAATAAAATTATGTGAAAAAAATCTTAAGTGTGTTAATGCTGTCAATTAATAAAATTATTGAATATGTTTTCTAATTACAGATTTATCATAACTGAATTGGATAAATGAAATTAAAATTTATTGAAAAATAACCATTACAATCAATATAAAATCGAATAAGAAATAAAAGAACAAACTAATATAAAAAGTAAATAAAAAAAGGTTAGTTTTAGGATTAAATTTGAAGTAACGACTATCAATAAATATACTATATTTTTTTTAATTTGACTTGTAATTGAATGTGAATTAACAATTTTAATTATGTTTAACTTAAATAGAAATTGTATATAAAAAACTATTAATTAATTATGAATAATATTTTTTTCCCTTAAATTATATTAATTTATTTTTAATAAATTATAAACTTATTTATTCTTTAATATAAATTATACAAATAACACGATAAAAATATTTATAATTATGAATAATAATTATTTATAAGTATTTTAATTATTGTTTATAAAATTAATAATAATAAATAATTCTTTTTATTTTTTTCATATATATAGTCACCGCTACTCATTTCTTATGCAAAATTTGTAGGGACACCACATTTGACATCCTTTTTAACTTTTAAATTCTTAATATGATTTGTTAAGATATTTACAAAAGCACTTCAATTTCTCATTATATTAAACACATCCTTCCTAAATGTTTAGTTCTTAATATGATTTGTTAAAATATTTGTAACTTGCAAAAACATTTCAATCTCTTATTATATTAAATTGATCACAAAGAAAATTATACTCGATCTAAATTTATATATTCTTTGGAGTCACTAAACTATTGTCTATTAACAATTTCATAACACTACTTACTCTCAAATGAATCTTCTTAAAAAAAATTAAAAATCTAAGTCACAACATGCTACATAATAGAAAATTATGTATTCTATTTCACATAAAGAAACAACTAGTACTACTTATATCTTTTAACTCTACAAAAATTAATGCATAAATTTTTAAACACGTATTTTTTTTTCACCTTATAGGTTTATTTTGCAAACACACCATTTTCATTTGTAGTTTTTAAATGAGTAAGAATAATGAATTAAATTTTTTTGGTTATTTCTAATGATAATTTTATGTTACTATGCTTAAATTAAAAAAATAAAAAATATGTTTTGTTAATTTGAATTTTAAGATTAATATTAAAACTTAAAAAAACATAACACTTTTTTGTATTTTTAAACTTAGAAAGCTAATTCAATCAAAATAGATATTGATGAACATTAGACTCCACACCTCACTTATTTCCTCTATTAAACTCTTTTTTTCATCAATATTTATCATAAAAATAGTTATACTTTAATCCCTTTTAAAATATTATATTTAATTACAATACCAAGCCACCAGTTCAATAAGATAAACTTGTAATAAGTTTAAGTTTAAAAATTCAATGATGAATAATAATTATTTATTAATTATCTTATCATATATAATAATTTATATAAATATTTCAGTCTTTTAATAACTTATTTATAATTGATTAAGTCACAATAATTAAAGAAAAATAACAATAAAAAGTCGAAATCATATATATAAATATAATCAAAATATATAAAAGAGTTTGATAATGAAATCTAATTAAAAAAAATAATGAAAACAAAATAAAAGATAAAAAAATAAAAAAAATAATGGAGAAAATATTTAAATGGATGGGTGTAGTAACTTTCTCCTCTATCAACATGTCTTCTAATATAAAAATACACTTTATATTGAGATTTAAGGATAACATAATGAGCTAAAACCCAAGCTCGTTGAACAAGTATTGCTTGTATTTGTTTATGTTTCATGCCTTGGGTAAGAGGTTACTTTGGTTGAGCGAGAGGTTGCTCTGATTGGATAAAACGTTGTAACATTTGATCCTAAGTTAACCCAACATAAGAGACTGGCTTAATCAATATTCATTCTAACTAATCAGTAATCAAATTTGGTGGATTAACATTGTTCATTCCATATTTGTATTTCTTATACTCTCCTAAATTTGTTTCTTCATCAAATTTTACAAAAAAAAATGTCAAGTATATCAATAAAAAATATAATTAATTTTCAAAAATTATTAAAAATAAATAGAGACTAAAAATTTTATATTAAAAAATATTTTAAAAAATACGACTATGCTTAATAAATTAAATACAAACGAGACTTATCAACACACCAATTAAAATATGAGTATCACACCTAAATTTTGAATTGATTTTTCCTTTTAGGAAACAAAACACTGCATTTGAAGTTCTTTTCAAGTATTTTATAATTATTTTTTTATGTTAATAAACGTGACTTCTCAAGATCCTCCATAAATCTCTAACCAAATTTATACCACAAAATACCTGACCAACTATTGCAAATTTATTTTAAAGGAGTAAAACTACTTGTAGAAAGTAGTGTCGGTTAGGCATCGCAACGGTCGGGGCAGGGCGGGTTTTGAGTTTCCAATGTCCGTTTTTGACTTTTTTAACCATCTCCATCCCCGTCTTCGATTCTTACCGAGGTTAAAAATTAAGTCTCAATTCTCGTTCTCATTAAATTTCGGGTTCTTCGCCCCGCTCCGTCCCCGATCTATATTATTTTTAAAAAGATAATTCATTTTATTATGTATTATATATATAAATAAACATTTATAATTTATAATTATTATTAATTAAATATACATTTTAATTTATTATATTTATATTAAAATATGTATGTAAAAAAATATTTAATTATTTTTTATTCATATATATATAGAGAGAATATTTATAATAATAATAATAATATTATTATTATTATTCAAATATTTGAATAATTATACCATTATTATTATAATACTCGTATTCAAACATTTAATTATATATATAAATTAATTTATTTTTAAGTTGTCATTTAAAAATATGAAATATATAGCTTATAAGAAAATATTTAATAAGTTAATTCTTATTTAATTAGTTCGAAGTAATAAAAGTTTAAATTATCAATTTCTTTTAATCTTTTAAAATATAATTATTTTATTAAAATAACATTTGATATATGATAAATAAGAATAATAAGATAAAAAATATGACATAATAAAACCTAATAAATATACATTATAAATAAAATAATATTAGTTATTACTAGAATTTATGTAATATATTTAGAAAAAGATAAAGAAAAAAATTTACTTTGTGTTCATCAAATTGATTGAAAAAATTAAAAAAATAAATAAATTGATAGAAGAAATTAAGAAAATGTAAAAAACAGAAAGATAAGAAAGAGAATAATATAATAAATTAATAGATATAAAAGATTAAAAAAGACAAAAAAAATTAAAAGTGGGTAGAAGAAAAATAAAAATTGGTGAAATATTAAAAAAATAACCTTATATATAATAGAAAAAGAAAAGAAAATATATTTAAAGTATTAATATTTTAAATTTTAAATTTAAATATAAAATCGACGTGAAGACGCAAGTTAAGGAGGGGATTGCATTATCTATCTTAGTCTCCCAACTTTTTAAAGCCAAAAAAACCTGAACCCGTCTCCGCTATCGTCTTCCTATCAACTCGAATTTTCTCATCAAAATTGACATAAAACTCGAGACGCGAATTTTCTCATCAAAATTTACATAAAACTTGAGACGAAGACAAATGGATCGCATGATTACGAGTTTAACTGTGATGCTTAATTTCAGTTCACTTTTCTACCGAACATTTAACTACACCGACGTTAGCTTCATCTGGTGTTGGTGATATGTTGTAATTCTAAAACGAGAAAAATATAGGAAGACGAACACATTATGCCACCAATAATAGTTAAAATTGAGATAAGCTTCTCAATTTTTTGAGGAAGAAACTACTCCACTAAAAATACAACTTTGTGTATTCGAGAGTTGAAATCGTGGGAAAAAAAAACTTCGAAGTCGTACATCTAACGTAATTAACCACTCGTAAATACATACTTAACATTTTGAATTTCTGTAAAATATTTGATTATTTTTTATGCAAATCTTAAAACCAAAAAGTATAAACTAACAAAAATATTTTTTTGTTTCCCACTTTAATTCAATTATGTAAATTTTTTTATCATAATATTTAAGGATGAAGCATGAATTTCACATGGTTGATTTTCGAAATATGCTACATTTTCTTTATATCCCACACTAATATATGAAATAAAAAAATATTACATTTTCAAATTCAATTGCGCTAAAAAAGATGTGTTTTCTGACAGACACAACTCCCAACCAAAAATATACCCACCAGCCCAAACTTCAAAATTTCAAACCTCACTATCCGCGTCACACACTTTCCACCAATTGAATTCAATTATTTTAAATCCAACGGCGAAGATATCCTTTCACAAGGATCGCTAACCAATCCAACGGCGAAATATATATATTGCGGTGTTTATATAAACCTTTGATTTTCCCTCTACCCCGCCAAGTTATTGCTTGCATATCCAAATTGGAATCAGGAAAGAAAATCTGTGAACTATGTCTGGAAGAGGAAAGGGTGGCAAGGGTCTCGGAAAGGGAGGAGCAAAACGGCACCGTAAAGTTCTGAGGGATAATATTCAGGGAATTACCAAGCCGGCTATTCGCCGTCTCGCAAGACGTGGTGGTGTTAAGCGTATTAGTGGTCTCATCTATGAAGAAACCCGTGGTGTTCTTAAGATTTTTCTTGAGAACGTGATTCGTGATGCTGTCACTTATACCGAGCATGCTCGCCGCAAGACTGTAACTGCTATGGATGTTGTATACGCTCTCAAGAGACAGGGCAGGACCCTCTATGGTTTCGGTGGATAGATTATTGGGGATTTTTGCTATCACTGATGATTATGTTCTCTAATAGTTACAATTTTACTGTTGATATTGTATTAGTTGTTGAGTTTTAGCTTTGGGTTTCAGGGATTGTTTTTGTTTCGCTTCGTAGCTTTGGAAAATTTTAAAGTTAATTGCATTGACTTTAACTTTTATAAGGTAAATAAGCATGGGTATTTATGTTTATTTATTATCTAGTTTGCTATGTTCTAAACCACAGAAGTATTCCCCTACTTATTATTAAGCATTGCAATTTGGAGGTATGAACAACATAAGTTGGTGTTAAAAGTTTTGTAGCAATGATAACTTTTTTTTTTTTTTTTTAATATAAATAGTTTTCATCTCAATACGATAACGAGGAGGGATATTTCATTTTTATTTTTTTAAGGGTGAAATGGAAGTACATGTTATTGTGTGAGTTATAAACTTACATAGTAGAAAGTTTTATTTATATAGTTAAATTCAAATAATATTAAATGGTTTATATATATATATTTAATATTTGGGTTCATCTTCGCTTTATGTCCTTTTTTTGTTCAACTATTTAAGAAGAACATGACAGTATGAAAACGTCTATTCTCTAAATAAAATTATTTAAAGCTAACAAATGAAAAATGAACATAGTTCAACTTTAGAATGAATCATTATATCAAGTCCTCAAAATCAAACTTATCAATTAAAATTCCACGTGAAAATTCATTGATACTGAAACCCATTAAGAAATACAACTTGAACATTCATAAAACAAACATTGAAGGTTGCAGTGCAGGAAAATCATGTAAAATTTGACACAATTTAGTCTATGTTAATAACTACAATGGATGATTTCACAAAGACATTGCTGGAGGCTTGACGCTCCATGGTTTGATGGATCAGCCCAATTTTGGTCAATTGTAAAGGTTTCACCGTTGTTTTATTTTTTATTTTTATTGGCACCTGACACAGAAGAGGATCACAGAATGATGATATCAATCTTCCTATATGGATTCACAAGATTGGATGGATATTTCCAAATGGACAAATTGATTCATGACTTCATTTCTTAAAATTTTGAGTTGAATCTACTATTTTCTTGTCTTCAAATTGACTGATCCCAAATAGTATTCATTATGTGTAAAAGTAAATTGTTAGAAATATATTATTGTCATGGTTTTTTACGTAACAATATTATTCTAGAAGCTGCTCTGACTTTTAATCAGAGAGAAATACTGTAGTTGTTGTCTATGTGACGCATGACAAATCCTACCATGAATTGCATTTTAAACCACTACAAACTTTTAGTCTTTGTTTACAAGAGAGTCAACAAAAAATAAAATTACGAAATAAGATTATTTTAATTTAAAAATAAAAATAAAAATATGTGAACAAATAAAATAAATATTTTTTAATAAATTTATTTAATTATTTATTATTATGATAATTAAAAACAAAATAAAAAAATTGAAACCTAATCAATTATATAATATAAAATATTAATATTTCATCTTAGACAGAAATTATGTTTTGATTGTGTGTCTTTGCATATTCCTTTCTTTCCAAACTTTTCAATTTTGAATGGAAAAATAAGAGATATTATTGTTATTGGATAGGAATTTCACACTTTCTATATTTTTTTTTTCAAATCTATTCTTTGATTCAAATGTACTCTATCAGAGAAAGAGAAACTTAGGAAGGAGAAAAATTGTGAGAAGGAGAAATGAAGGTAATAATTTCTAAGAAAATATACTCAAATCTAAGAATTAGGAATTGTTTTTTATCTTCATTAATTTCATAAAAAATTAACTTCTATTCTTTGATTAAGTGATACTATTTCATAATATAAAATAAATATATTTCACCTATATATATATATATATATATATATATATAATTATGCTATCTTAATTTTCCTTTAACTAATTCACTGAAGCTGCACTTTTCAGCAATTAGTTTTTTTTCAAGAACAATAGATAATATATATAATAAATATTACACTTTAAGTGGTATAAATCACACTCAATTTTATATGCTTTTCTTATTTAAAATAAATAAATTAAAAAATTAGTTCCTAATAATAATAATTCATTCTTCATAAATTATTAAAGAATATTCATTTTCAATAAAAGATTGTAGAAGAATCTTTAGATATCATTTTTTTCTTTCTATATATTACTTCGTGTTTATCTTATTTATTTATGTCATTTTTAAATAAATTTCAAATTAAGTTTTTATTTCTCTATTCATATATGTTAATTTATATGATAATAAAAACAAATAATTGCTGGAGAGATTCACAACAAGGAAAAACAAAATCCATGATAAACAAAGACAAAATATTTATTTTTCTCCAGAGCATATATTAATAAATTTATAACAATTTTTAGAAAAGTAAAGTATTTCCACAATTAAAAAAATACTTTTCTCACCTAAAATGATAGAAAACTTAAATCTTGTTTTCAAAGGGAAGCTAAAGATGAAGCACAAGAAAATATATTTTTCTCTCTCTAAACATTGGAGTGTAAAGATTTGGGCAGAAGTGAAATGTATCTGGTTATTAAAAATAAAAAAAATAATAATCTATTTGATTGTAATGAATATTTTTTATAAAGACTTTATAACAAATTTAATGTATTATTCATATAAATACATTAGTTCATACAACTTTGCTATATATATATATATATATATATATATATATATATATATATTACTTTTAAATCTCTACTTTGTAACAAGATATTTATACAATTTATAAATCCTCTATATATTAGAAAATAAATTATTTTATCATCATTCGAACTTATAATATCAAAATTAATATATAGAAAAATATTATAGGCTTTTCAGTAAATATAAATTATTTTCAATAAAAATATAATTATATGAGTAAATTATCGGGTGAAAAATAGTAATAGTATATTTAATTATGCGAGGTTCCAATTTAAGTGAGTTAAGAATAGAAGGGATATAACGAGAGTAAGTTTGAAGTTTTACCGCTTAAATTAAAAAGAATTATAAATAGAAAAGTTTAAATATTTAAATTTTATTCTTACAAAATTATTATCTCTCTACAACTCTCTTTTCTATACCTTTTCTCTAAATCTCTTGCACTATTTCTCATTTTTTTTTTCTAGATCTAAGCACACCTTAGTGCTCGTGGAGGAGAACAAATCATTTCTATTTGATCAAAATTTTGAATATAGTAAGTTTCTTCTTTCCTAATTTTAGACTATTTCTGACATATTTTGGGCTTAGGTCTACATGTGGGTCTCGGGGGCCTTGCATGTACACTTTGTTGTGAAAAGATGAATCTTGACTAGTTCATAAACATTGTGATATGTTTAATTTTTTTTAATTTGAGTTTTTTGTGAACATGATCTATCTTCTTGAAAATTAGAAGTTTTTGGGGTTCTATAACTAGAAGACAATGTGTTTGAGGTAAAAAAAGTTAGTTATCCTTCAATTTTCATAATACTCTAGGCTAGAAGATCTGGATTGTGAAGGTGACTTAGTCATTGTTTGAGTTATAGAAATTTGGATTGTGTTATTATATTTGTGTTGATTTGTGATGATGGTATTAAAAGTGAATGTATAATTGATTGATATAAGATTAAAAAAGATAGTCTTTTGTATGAATATATCGTTCTTAGATTGAATTTTGTAAATAATTTACAATAAGGAGGGTAAAGTTTAGAATTAATTTGATTTGAAACATTAGAAATAAGGTATTGGGTAGATTGTGTTCTATGCTACTGTCACAAATCCGTCCAGTTGATTTAAGACAATGTTAAAAGCATTTACAATTCGCTCAGAGCTTTCAAATTAGCCCAACGAATTTTGAACAGTGTTGGAGGTTTCATTCTGCCAAAATTTCGCTCAGTAGATTCAAATATACTTAGCGCATTAAAATTCGCTCAACGCTTTCAAATTTGTTCAATAGTTTTTAAAAAATCATAAAAATAGGTTTGAACTCCAAATTTAATGTTCTATATATGAAAATCAAAGCCCCAAAAATAAGGAATCCAATAAAATAAGAATTAGTTAAAAAGAATGTCTATAGAAAAAGTTATGATCAAATGAATAGATAGAGGTCGAATTAAATAAAAATTATGTTTTGTTATAATATGAGAAATGATGTGTATGTGTCTTAAACTATTAAAATATATGTTATGAACATAAAATGAGGTGTGTTGAATGATATTATATGCCTTAAAATGTGGTGTTGTGATATCAAAATTACCAAGGGTATTCTCATGTGTAGGGTTGTATGTATAAATATTGATTACTGGAATCACATAAATAAAATGATCAGGTAGTGAGGGGTTGAAGGAGGTTTCTAATGACTTAGTCTATAGTGTGGAAAAGAACTGTATATTGATAATCCATTTAGAAATTTACTCTGCTCACATATGTTTCTAATGACTTAGTCTGCGGTGTGAAAAATAATTGTGTCTTGATAAGTCATTTAGAACTGTGTTTAGAGCACCCTTGTGTTATGCACTTGGGGAAGTTGTGCTGTGATAAGTGCATATCCCTGATGTCTAATTCAATATCTAGTCTTCCGGAAGTTGTTCAGTGTCTGTGTAAGGTGCATGCGAGCTTGTATGAGCGTGTGATGTGATTTATAAAACTTGAAGTTGAATTATGTTATTTTATCTTACATTTAAATATTTCATGCTTAAATTGAATCACTAGCTTACCTTGTATATTTTATATGTGTTTTTTTTACTATGATGATTGTATGTTTACAAGAAAGCAGATTTTACAGGTGTTAGACCACAACAGGAGTAGGTATGAAGTAAGGAGTAATATAAATTATATTTTGTTTTGTTAAGTCTAAAAATTACAAAAAGATCGAAAGAGTAGATCAAGCTTGATTGGACATTGAATGGTTGTAAAGAGTGAAAGCACAAATCAAAAATGACATATCAAAGTAAAAAAGTAGTTAGGATAAAGTTTTTTTTACAAAAGACAGAATATCAACAAATTGAGAATCGAGGAATTAAAAGAGAAGAATATCGAAAAATTAGGAATCAAAGATTTAAAGGGTGAAAAAATGAACATGGATATATCAAGAGAAAGTTACAGGGGAATGATAGTGCATGCCAGCTTACAAAATAATAACCATTACAAAATAATAACCATTTGAAAGATTTTAATTTGTAATTTTAATTTTATTATTTTTATAGTTACTTAAGCATTTACAAAAAGACAATATATATGAGATAAAATAAAGATAAGTAGGATGATTGTCAAATTGTACAACTCACCGTCTGAAAAATAGTGTGAATTGAGAACAAACATTTCTAATAGAGTTCTTTGTAAGTTGGATCACCACTTTAGTTGATTTCCTCTGTCAAGTTCTATTTTATTCTTGATGAGTTACATTTATCTTTATGCTATTTAATTTCCTATACATTTATTTTTTAATAATTTACTTTCCAATATTATTTTTGTAAGTTATTTTTAAATGTTACAGATCTTATTAAATATAAAAATTGGATGCACACGATCATTTATTCAAATCCACTCTGTATTGAACTTTAAGTAAAATTAAAAAATCCTAAATAATTGATATTTTGAATTATTCAAAACTTTTTAATTTATATATATATATATATATATATATATATATATATATATATATATATATATATATATATATATGTGTGTGTGTGTGTGTGTGTGTGTGACATGTATAATTTGTGGGTTGATACGCTTATCTTAAATATATTACCTAACTAAACAACGTTCCTAAAATTATATAATTGTCTTAAATAAAAAAATTATTCATTCTCTTTATATATTAATTAATATTTGTAGAATGAAATTAACTATGCTAATAAAAAAGTAAAGATTTTAAATTAACAAATATATTTCAAAATCTAAAAACATATATATTTCCAAAAACTAAAATCGCATCTAAAACTTAAAAAAATACTTTACTTTAATATGAAACCAAATTATTCGAAAAAATATTTTTTTTTACAAATACATATATTTGAATCAAATTTTGAAAATAACGAAATTTGGATCAAGAGTTCTTTGATTAAAATCTAACAAAATAAACAACTCGTAAAGAAACTTATTTTATTAAAATCAATCAAATCCTTTATTTTTAAATATGTAATCATCTCTCTAGAAACGTGACCTTCCAAAAAATCACATATAATACTATTATTAAAGATATATTATTTTCACATGATTTTTTTAATAGACTTAAATCAATTAAATAATAACTAAAATTACAACAAAAATTTATAAGTATTTATAATTTTATTTTTTAATGATATTTAAATTCTTATAATCTTTTACTTATAAATAAATTATTTTATCGTATTTATTTGATTTTCAATATTATATACTTATACTATATCTTACAATATTTTTGTTCAAATTTAAAATAAGATAACTATTTTATATAAACATAATATGCAATTAAAAAATAAATTTAAAATACTAAAAAAAAGTTAAAATAAAACAATAATAAAACAAATTTATTATCTAAATTGATGTATAATCTTAAATCAGTAAACTAAATGTGTTAAATAATATAATAATAATTATTGATAATATATTTTTATTTAAAAATAAAAATAATAACTTTTTACATCAAATAAAAAATAAAAAATTATGAAATCATAAATTTTGAATGAATGAAAAAAAAAACATAATAAAATCTTCTTCCTTTGTTTCATAAAACATGAATTTTTGTTGAATTTTTTTGTTTATAATATATATTGTATATGACATTTTGTTGAAAAAAAACTGTTTATGGATATATATTATTAAAAAATGTTGAGATTGTATTAATTATTTGTATTGATTATATTTTTATTTTTTTAATTATATTTATTACAGAAACAAAATAACATATTATGAAGAAAGATTTTGGATAATAATATTAAGATGATAATGATATTAAAGAAAAAGATTACAAATTTCTTAAAAATAATAAAAATAAAATTTTGTTTTAATGTGTGTAATCAAATCTTCAATATCACATGTATATTTTTTTTAAGAACTTAATAAATACTTTTAAAATAAAACGAAATATATATATAAAAAAAAACCGAAAAATTTAAAGGTAACGTTTTGAAGAAGTACCCCTTCTAACAGTTTCAGAAATTGGTACAGACTACTAAAATTAATCATTTATTAAAATATTAATAATAAGATAACATAAGCTATTTAATTAATATTAGAAAACGATAGAAAGTGGCTGAAATTTTGTGCCAGGGTCCAAATGTATATGCTTTTTGCGTAAGAAAAATGAGAAGAGAGGTGATATTTTCACAATCAGAATCCATGTAACCTTTTAAATAACTAACTTTTATTAATATAATATTTTATAAACTGATTTAATAAAAATAAAGTAAAACTATTATTATAATATTAATATAATATTTTATAAACTAATTTAATAAAAATAAAGTAAAACTATTATTATAATATTAAAACAAAGTTGTTTAATGGAGATGTATGATTGAAAAGTATCATTTTTCAAATGAAAACGTTTATGTGAGTTAGTGGTTTGGTGTTGTCAAACTTTGTAATTGGGAGATTGTCCATGACGGCGGGTCTCTCGGTGTTGACAACGCCAATCGATAACAAAAAAACATGAAAAAAAGGATGCACCGTTTTCACGTCAGTACTTATCATCTTCAAATTGCCAACCTTAAACTGCGCTTATTGCTCACTTATAAAAGCACTTGCAGTTTGCAAAGAGTTGGTTGGTTTGAATTTTGACGTTGGTAATTAATAAAAGCAATTAATTTGAGCCATGATTCTTACATAGGCACAAAAAAACCTACCCCTTTGGAATCATTATATGGACACATTGGCATGTTCTTTCGCAGAAATGGACACTGCACTATTCCCATCCTTCCCCTGTTTTCATTTCTCTGTTTTGGGCTTTCTACACACCTTTCCCTATCATTTTTTCTAGAAGCCATCGCCAAAATAATCACAAACCACCGCACCTATAGTACAAAACTCCAAATACAAATTTCGTTATATACACTCCAACCTAAAAAATAAAGTGTGATAGAAACTAATAATTCTCCTCACCCTTCTTTGTTTTTTTCTCCACTCCTTCTCTTTTCCCCTTTCTAATCATACTAATCAGGGTTTTTATTTTTAGCTTCTCAGTGAAACTCACAACTACTTTATAAAATAAGTTACACTCCATTTTACCACACCCGAAAAAAGCGCACACACATATATATATATAATAATTGTTCCCGTAATTTTTTTCAACAATGGAAGAAGAAAAAGCACACATAATGAAAGACGCCGAATACATGGAATCTCGAGAAGATGAAGATAAAGAAGAAGAAGAAGAGCAAGAGGAGGCACTATCGCTCTGTGACCTTCCACTTAACCGCAATTCGAGAACTCCAAGCTTGGACGAAACGTCGTATAAGAAAATTCTCCGACCGTCGTCCTTAGACGATCACGATGGAGAGATTTTCAACGGCTTCAGCAGCAGCAGCAGCTCCGACATGTGCCCCGCCGATGACATCATTTTCTGCGGCAAACTCGTTCCGCTCAAAAACCTCATCGTGGAAGAGGATAAATCGGCCGCGCGCCGCCGGCGATCGGAGTCTCTCTCCTCCGTGACGCGATCGAACAGTGTCAGCGCGTGCACCGGCTCTCGCCGCTTCATGATGAGGAACAGCAAGAGCTTGGATTACAGCAGGCTGCGAGAGTCCTCCGCCCCGGAGGTTGACCGGAATTCCTCCGTCAGGAACGGTGCGCCGCCGGAGGTTGCGGTGAAGAAGGCGACGAAGCCGCGCTGGTACTCTCTGATGTTCGGGACGATCAAGGTGCCGCCGGAGATGGAACTGAGCGACATGAAGAACCGGCAGGTTCGCCGGAACCCGTCGAGTACAATGTTTATGGCGGCGGAGAAGGTGGCCGTGAATCGGAGCCCCGGGAAGTTGTCGTGGAGAATACTGAAGGCATTGAGTTGCAAGGATCACAGCAGCGTTGCTGTAGCGACGTCGTTTCCTTTGCCGCAAGCGTCGTAGGTTGGATTGGAAGTCACGTGAGGCAGACGTGAGGAGAGTTTTTTCTATGGTTGAATTGACGTAATTACCCCTGTGAGTTGGGTGAAATAGTTCGAGGTGGAAGGGGTATTTTGGTGATTGAATTGTTGCTTGAGCGAAAGGAAAATATAATATTGACTTCACGTATAAGGGGTATGTGTGTACAGTGGGGGACTGATGCATGAAGGACGACCATCCTTCCTCCAAGTGGATATTAGAGGATTTGTTTATTTATTATTTACACTTTTGATTTATTTTTGGTGAATTCTAAGTTACTTTTTGTTTGTTAGGTTGGTGGCCATGGATTATAGAAGTGAATGACAATCACGAGAAATCCGACAGTGACACAAACAATGCTGCTCCTGTTTGTAATTGTTTTCTAGCCTCCAAATATTACTTACCCTTTTTATTATTTTCTTTTAAAATGTTGGAACTATTTCTATTAGTATCATGGGAATGGAAGTTCTTTTTGAAGACGATGTTGGTGCTGAATAATGATGTACTGCTCACGTGATCCCATTTTTAATTAAGAATCTAAATTTAACCACGGATTTTGTATAAGCTATATGGATTGTGCTGTGCAAACAAAATTTATACAAATAGTATTTGATGAATTTAATGTCTTACCACAACTATATTTTTGTTTAATTATAACTATTCTTAATTAATACAATTAATTGAGGGCAATAGGACAAGTCCAAAAAGCACTTACAATTATTTTTGTTTGCGTCATGGAGATAAATATCTAAAAAGAAGTTATTAAAATAAATCATTCATTACCTTAAAAATATTGTCCTTATTTATTTGTTTCTATTTACTCCTTGTTTTCAGTCCTCAAATCTTATGATATTATATTAACAAGAAAAATATCGGTTCAATGACCTCAATATATCATGTGATTTGTGAACCAGAGAAGATGGGGACATAAAAGTGTTGAAAAAGAATTAAAATTATTAAATGTAGTTTTTGACCCTTGAGTTGTTTTAATTTTGTAGCATATTTCCTTTTATGATGGGATGAGGTAGTGAGATTGGTGAAAGAAGCTTTAAAGAGAGTATGAATATTGCGTGTGGTAACAAACCATGCTAATGACCCTACCATTTACTCAAGTGCCGCATTCTCTCTCTCTCTCTCATCAACAATATCCCTCGTTTGTGTTACTCTTTTCTCAAGGGTTATTATTTCATTATTAAGCAAATGCTCTTCGTTTTCAATTACCGCAATTTCCACGCTTTTTTAATTATCCACAAATTATTAATTATTAAATTTTACAATATTATAATAAACGTTTTAGTTTTTTTTTCATTCAATCAAATAAGTCCACTTTTTTTATAATAATATTTTGTTGTTTAATTTTTTTATTTCTTTTAGTTAACAATTGTAGCGGTTTTTCACGACGATAAATTTTAGCAGCTTTTTTTTAATCAGTTATGATAGTATTTTTCTTGTTGATAAAATAAATAATTTAACTGAAGAAATAAATTATTTTTTAATAATCAATTAAACTGAATAAATATTGTATAAAGGTTAAACTACTAATCTCTCATTATTATTTTTGTATTTTCTTAACTATTTTTCTGAAAAACCCCTTTCAACGTTCTTAATCAAATACAAATCACATCACTTTTAAATAATTTTGACCAAAATTAATACTATTAACTTCTGGTGGAATTTTGATCGATTTCGACTTCCGAGATACTTTGATACTAACCAAAATTCTATCACGTAAGTTCTTTTTACTTAGGTTAGCAAATTAATCTTCAATCGAAATGCATATGAGGATCGAATCTTACCAAGTATCGAAAATGCTACTTTTTGATGTTTTATATTTAAGATGCAGAAAGCAATGAAATGTCGAATAGAAAAACAATACAGAATATTAAATTGTTGAAACTAGTAAAATGCAGAAACCTTAACAGTACATTAAATGTAAATGACAAGAAATCGAAAGAACAGAAATGTAAATAGCAAGGAATCAAAATAGCAAGAAATATACTGGAAATCGAAATTGCATTAATGTTAAGGGACAAGGAAACTTAAACACAGAAACTTAACTTTGCTTGAATTGAAATGACAGAGAATCGAAAGTAAAACATAAAATTGTTGAATATAGGGTGCATCAAAACAAATTACCAAGGAAAGTAAAGAAAGCGGTAAAGGTACTCGATGAGCATTGAAATCCAGATTGCCAGAAGCTTCATGGTGTTCGTCATTTTCCGGTAGACTTCTCACTACTGATTCTGTTCTCTGCCAATTTTCTGCCCCCCTATTCCTTCCTCCTCTGCTCTATTTATAGGGCATCATTCAAGCCTTCCAGGAGTAGTTAACAAAACTGCTACCACGTTCTTCGTGCGCGTTGCAGTTTCTTCTTCTGTGGTGTCAAAACTGCACCCACGTTCCCATGATTTTCAACCTTTGCCACGATTTAGAAACTGTTTCCTATGTGCGTGTTTAACTCCTTCTCTTTATGATCTGGCCACGATTTTGATATTTATGCGGGTTAACCTTTCTTTCGATTTAGACTTCGATTTTATCGAGAACTTTGGATTACTTTTGATTCCTTTTAACCTTAGCATCGTATACTTCTACTTTCTTGGTTTGTTTCACAATAAAACTTGACTATTATTTCTTCGATTCCGACTCTAACTTTCGATTTTATGTGCCATGCCCTTCTAATTGGACATCGAATGTTTGTTCATCCACCCTTTTGCTTTACCGATCAATCACATGTTTCTCGATTTTTCTTTCCTTCATTTTTCGATCGCTTTTCTCGATTTTTCTACTAACAAAATGCCCCCTTGGAAGAATATAAATAGTTTCTGTTTATATTCTTTCAACATGATTCCCGCCTTTGCTTGTTAGAGGCCCACAAAACTTAGGGTTTAGGGTTTTTGGGGTTCTAGGGTTTACAGGGTTTTCAAGTTTCCTTTTGCTTTATGTCACCATCGCGTCAGTCTGCTGTCTTACTGTACACGCTACATTAATTACCTTTCACCTCCGTCGTTTCTAGCCCCCTAGGTTATTTTCCCTTTAAACTCTCTATTGGTTTTTTACTTTAGTTTTTTACGCGAACTTTTACCTCTTTGCAACTTCGTCTTCCTCCTTGAGCTCTTATATTCGTCCTTGCTACCTCACCTTTTAACCTCTATCCTCCTGATTTCCTCAGCTTACTAGAATGGCAACCTCATTTAAGTCTTCTGATTTTTCGGCTCCACCTCTCCCTTCGCTAACGGCTCCCCTTCTGGAGATAAATAACCAGAAGTTTGCTCCAGTCCCTCTGATGGAGGAGGCTTCTCAGAAAATCGCTGAGACGCAGGTACTCATCCCTTACACTGCTGATGGTGTTAATTTTGCTTTTGGGGGCCCTATCCATTCTCATGGCGGATCTTCCCTTAACCTTTCCCCAAACAGCCCAGCTCTTGTCCACCAATCTCAAGTTAGGGTTGATTTTTTGAATCTTACTTATAGAGTATATCGAACTGGCCCTCCTTCCAAAAAACCTTTATACATTAGATGGTTCGATAGAGTTAAGACTAAATTCGGGAATCATTGGAGAGCCGTGGGGATTTACGACTTCTTGCACTTGTCTCGATGTGACCTATCTCATTTGGATATGACCATGTTTTTATCTGCTGTTCATTTATGGAATAAGGAAATACATGCTTTGGAATTACCTTGCGGTCCTCTTTCACCCACTCTGTTCGAGGTTGCTGCTATCACTGGTTTAAAACCTTCGGGGGAAAGATATTTTAAGGGTGCATGTCCCTCGAATAGTTCTTTAAGGTCTAAAATCGATTGGGAATCGAAGGCCTACGGACATTTCCTCGAGAAGCATTTTGTCGGTGACGAATCGGTCGTTATTATTGATGAAGAACACATAGCTTTTTTGGTGTACTGGTTATGTACCCATGTTTTCTGCCCTCGATCTATCCAAATTTCCTCCCACTTCTATGACCTTGCCTATCTTCTTCATATAGGTCAACCTAGAATAAGTTTAGCCAAATTTTTGTTAGCCCATGTATATACTACCTTTGATGAAGGCGTCGAGATTTTGAGTGCCTCCAAAGCTTCGGGAAATTTTTCTGGCCCTATCTGGTTTATACAACTGTGGCTTAACTCGATTTTTGAGAGCATCCTTCCCCCGACTTCTACCATCCCCCCGAGTGTAAATATAGAAGGTGTTCGATTATCTTTTCGCCATCCTCACCACAAACCCGACGAAGCGACTTACTGTAGATATCTAAAATTTTTGTTAACTAGGCTTCGCTTTGATTCGACTTTGGCTCCTTTTGCTGCGCATCTTGGACAAATCAGTGATCAACTTCGAGGGCCAACCTGGTTTACATCGAAATTTCCTGCCTTAACACCTGGGTTACAATCAGAGTTGGTAGATGTATGGAGTAATTATTTGACTCAGGATGTGTTAGTATCGGGTTTCCAGTCGAAGGATTTTAGGTTCATCCCTTACTACCCACAACTTTTTTCGAGACAATTTAGTTTGAGCCAATCTTTACCTTTCTTCCCCCTCGATCCCTTCCCAAAGTCCAAGTTAAATGAGTCGACAATCGGACGGGAGTTGGCTAAATTACTACCACAAATCCCACTACATTTTTATCCCTATGTTTTTGAGTTAAATTTTTTATCAACTGTGGGTTTCTCTCAATGGTGGGCCGATTGGTTCTCGAGTAACCATTCTGCTTTTGACGAGGTTCGACAAAAATTGACTGCTCATCCTTCTCTTGTATTGCAGGACAAATCGAAAGCGAAGAAAGGTACACACTTCCACTGTCTTCAAATATCTCGATTCGAGAATTTTTATCAAATATGTTACAACCCACTGAAATTAGAATCGACCTATTATGATGCTGTTATCTCCTTATCCAATAAAACAGACACTAATCGATCGAACCACAAAATAATCAATCCTCTAGGTAGAATCCCTTTTGAAATGTATTGCCCAAATCGACTTCCCACTTTTCCCACAGCTCCTTTTGGACTTGCCAAACCTTTAACTCATCCCAAATGAGTTCAAGAATTAAGAACCTTGAAAGAAACACTCCGTCCTAAACCAAAAAACAAAGATATTTCTGTATCGAAATTATCTTATTTCCCTTACTTACATCTCCCTCAAATTCTCCTACCATCTTGGCTTGTACATATCGATCGAGTCACGATTTTGACTCTATCACCTTTTGGTGAGATTTTACTGTCTTTTTAGATATTTTTTTAATTCTTGATATTATAAGCTAACTGTCTTCTTTGTTTCGACAGTTTCAAAGTCCACCAAGGTTGCCGTTGTTGAGGCAGGGAAGGAGAAGGACTGGGAGTCCTCTGATGAGTCTGATCCTTCGGCCCTTGTTAGAAAGCGCAAACGCTCGGCCACCATTTCTACGTCTTCGAAAAAGTTGAAGGTTCGTTCCGATCTCATTGTTTCGTTCATTTTTTTGTTTACTACTGCTTCATTCTGTATTCTTATACCTATTTCTTTTCGATGTTTAATCTACAGAAACAGAAATCGAAGAGTCATCGATCTGTCCAACCACCTGCAATAGATCCATTGTCGATGGACTCTAACACAGTTCCTACCACGGGCCAAACTACCCCCACCACTCACTCGAGTCGCATAAGTCTTTTCCTCTGCACCAAATTTATATATATTGATTTCGATTGGTCTTATAACATGGAAAACTCGATATTTTTCAGGACCATCCATCGGTAACTGTATCGACCAACGTCGATTTTGTACCTTCCTTTACAACACCTGTTCTTGAGGTACCAATCTTAAATATTTATATGTATCTTTTGACGTACATATTTTCTCTTCTAATTCTTTGTTCCGATTTGCAACAATCCGAGGCTGTACAAAGTCCTCCTCTTGCCTCGACACCCCTTGCTCTACCTCCACCTGGTATTTCTCTTTTTGATTTCATTATTCTAATTTTCTATTTTATTCAACTTTTTTGACTCAACTTTTTGACTTGTTTTCTTTTTTAGTAAATATTCCCATAGTCCAAGTCCAGGACTCTCCTCCAACTACTGCAGAGCAACAGGATTCTCCTCCCTTTGCAATGCCTCCTTTCGAGTTGCTCTCGGCGACATTACCCGAGATAAGTGTGCCTGCCCCAAGCAATGTGTCAGAATATCGAGCTGCAATCGAAGAAGATCCTTTTTCAATACTCGATATTCTGTTATCAGAAAAAGCGACGCCGTCGGACTCTTCCAAGTCGCCTATGACCTCAACTGAGGGACCATACCAGCTGAAGCAACGTTTTCGATCTTTCTTCTATTCCTCGCCTCTCGAAGTTCTAGTGGAGTCGCGTGACAAGAAGAAACAATTTGAAGATATCATAACTGCCCTCGAGACGTGCCCTGATGATGATCTCCCGAGGGGTCTCGATGTGGAGGTCGCGGCGGCTGCCGATTTGTTCAACAAAGCATATGCAGCGAGGAAGAAGAAACAATCGATCTCGACCAAGTTATCTGACATTGCTACCTTCCAGATTGAGAAATCCAACTTACTGAAAACTCAGAAGCTTAGTCTAGAGGAAACATTATCTATGCAAGCTTCGATTGATAGCGAGATCGAACAGCTGGAGAAGAGACTTGCTCAGCTTAAGTTGCAGAAGGATTTTGTTGCTTCAGAGATAGATTCGATTAAGTCCTCTGCGAAAGAAGTAGCATTGTCTCTGGGGCAGAGTATAGAGCGCAAACAAGATCTGGTCGCCGAAGAACACTCGATTTCTTTCTCTTGGACTCAATTGTTAATAGATTTTGATCAACTTAAGACCCGATACTTATCTTTGTAGAATATTTATTCAATTTAACTTTGAATGTTTATTTCTCTCATTCGAGGTTCGTATTTCTTTAAGTACTTGTCATTCATCGATAACACTTTATCTTTATTGTACCAATCGATAATCGAATAAGCGTTACTCGATAATACTTTAATGACTTCAAAAGGCCCTTCCCAATTTGGCGACCATTTACCATAACTTTTACATTTCTTATCCATTGGTAAAATCGTTTTCCACACTAAGTCACCTTCGTTAAACGTTTTCTTTCGAATTCTCTTATTGTAAACTCGAGCAATTTGATTCTTTTGCAAAATCATACTATTCAACGCTTGTAACCTTGTTTCATCGAGTTCATTTAATTCATCATACATCATGTTCCAATAATCACAACTGGGTAAATCATTCTGCCTCTGTATTCGATTCGACTCAATATTTATCTCGATGGGCAAAACTGCATTGTGTCCATACACCAGTTTGTATGGAGTATTTTGTAAAGAGTCTTTTGGTGAATTCCGATAAGCCCATAAAATTTGCAACAACGTTTCGTGCCATGTTTTGGGTTTATTACCAACATGTTTTTTTATTAACCCAATGATTACCTTGTTAATTGCTTCGACCTGCCCATTAGCCTGAGCATAATATGGGGTTGATGTTAATAATTGAATGTTTCTCGATTCAGCATATCTAATTATCTTTCTGCCAGTAAACACCGTCCCTCTATCTGTAGTGATAGACTGTGGGATCCCAAATCGATAAACGATGTATTCTTCAATGAAATCAATTACATCCTGCTGATCAACATCCTTTAATGGTATTGCTTCTACCCATTTTGAAAAATAATCGACAGCAACAATTATATACCTATGTCCTTTCGATGATTGTGGGAAGATCTGTCCGATTAAGTCTATAGCCCAACCTCTAAAAGGCCAAGGTTTGATAATCGAGTGTAATTCGCTCGCGGGCACTTGTTGTATAGGACTAAACTTTTGACACTCTTCATAGGACTTAGCATACTCGATACAATCCTTCAAAATCGAAGGCCAATAATAACCATGTCGAATTAATGTCCATTTCATTTTCTGACCTATCATGTGGGCGCCACATATTCCATTATGTACTTCAGTCATTGCTAAGTAAGCATCATCATTCCCTAAGCATCTAGGTAATACTCCGTCAATTTCTCTCTTATATAACTCATCATTTAACAACACATATTTTACCGCTCGATACTTGATTTTCTTGTCAGTTTTCCCATTGGGGTTTTGCAAGTATTCTATGATCGATTTTCTCCAATCTTGGTCATCTAAGTCATTAATTTGTAAAATCTCATTTTCCTGAGGTAATTTCTCTTTAATTTGAATCATTTCTTGTAAATTTTTCGGTGATATTTTATATTTAGATGCTATTTGTGCTAAGTCATTGGCTTCTTGGTTGAATTCTCGAGGAATATACTCGAATGTTATATCATCGAACATTTTACTTAAAGTCATCACTCTTTCTAGATATCTGATCAAATTGGTATTGATACATTTATACTCTTTTCACACTTGTTTGATCACTAACTGTGAATCACCTCTTATAATCGCATGTCGAGCTTTTAACTTAATTAAAGTTTCGAGACCAGCTATCAAAGTTTCATACTCGGCTTCATTATTCGAACAAATGGGTTGAACTTCAAATGATAACTTAGTCGGAATATTATTTGGAGAAATAATAAGAATTCTTACTCCAGATTTATTCGATGTACTTGAACCATCGAAATGCATTATCCATTTACTTATTTCAATAAACAAGTTCTCAGCAGGACCAACTGTATGCTCAGCCATGAAATCGGCGATTACTTGACCTTTTATCGATTTTAAAGATTCGAAGAATAATGAGAATTCTGTCAAAGCTAACATCCATTTTCCTATTCTATTGTGCATAATCAGTTTCGACAAAAGAAACTTCAAAATATTATTTCTGGAATAAACCATTACATCATGAGGCTTCATTACATACTTGAGTTTTGTGCAAGAGAAATACAAGCATAATCCTAATTTTTCGATATCACTGTATCGAGTTTCAGTATCGTTCAAGATTCTACTTAGATAATACACAGCACATTCCACACCATTTTCATCTTCCTGTGCTAATAGACTCGCTATTGTTCGATCTGATGCTGATACATATAGCTTCAATAACTTGTTTCTTTTTACCGGAATCATAATCGAAGGATTTGTCAGCATCATTTTAATTTGCTCGAAGGCTTCTTAATGTTCCTCCTTCCACTTAAACTCTGCTTCTTTTTTCAACTTTAACAAAGACGAGAAAACATAAGTCTTACCAGCCAAGTTCGAAATAAATCGTCTCAAATAATTTATTTTTCCCAAAAAAGACTGTAACTGTTTCTTAGTTTTTGGAGCAGAAGTATCTATTATAGCTTTTGCTTTATTTTTATCGATCTCAATACCTTTTCCATGTACTATAAAACCTAAAAATTCACCAGCAGATACACCAAAGGCACATTTCAAAGGATTCATTTTTAATCCATATTTTCTCATTCTCTCGAAAGATTTCCTCAAATTGCTTAAGTGTTGATGTTTTTCTTTCGATACAACCACAATATCATCTATGTAAACTTGCATAAAATCATTGATCAAATCATGAAAAATTAGATTCATTGCTCTCTGATACATTGCACCAGCATTTTTTAATCCAAATGGCATTACTATCCATTCATACGTACCTAATGCCCCCGGGCATCGAAAAGCTGTTTTGGCTATATCATTCTCAGACACAAATATTTGATTATATCTTGAATAACCATCTAAAAGACTTAACATTTTATTACCAGCTACTGCATCTATTAACATATCATCGATCGGCATCGGATATTCATCTTTAGGAGTAGCTAAGTTCAAATCTCGATAATCGATACACACTCTCATTTTACCATTCTTTTTAATAACAGGTACAATATTAGAAATCCAATCGACATACCTGACAGTCCTGATGAATTTTGCTTTCAGAAGTCTTTCGATCTCTTCCTTGATCTTACCTATCACCTCAGGTGCAAATCTTCTCGGTGCTTGCTTTACTGGTTTTCTACCTTCTATGATAGGTAGTCTATGTTCGACCAGACTTCGATCCAATCCAGGCATTTCTTCATATTCCCAAGCAAAACAGTCCTTATATTCTTTTAACAGAGAAATCATGTCTTCTTTTATTTCTTTCTCGAGATATTTACTGATATACGTAGGCTTCTGGTCCTCGATACTCCCCAAGTTGATTTCTTCTAATGGGTCCTGTGCCTCGACTTTTTTGTGATTTAATGTAACGGATTTTTCAAAACCTAACGGAGAATTATCGTAAATACAATCAAGCATAACTTGATCGCTTTTATTTGCAACTAAAGTCGAATGAATCGATTTATTTAGTCCTACCTTACTACTACTACTACTTTCTTGGCTCTTCTTTTCATCTTCGTATTGTCTCAATCGAGCCAAGAACCCTTCGTAATCTCTATTCATCTTCCTCGGCCACTTTGAGGTTGGCCCCCTCTTTGATCATAACAAATCTTTTCTTCTCATTCATCTCTAAGAATCGCTCCTCATGTAACTTTGAATTGAAATCTTCGACCGTTTCGAAGGTGAATGGCCGAGCTAGTGCCGGATTCTGGAGTGCCCGACCGACTCGAGAGACGAATGTTACAAATTCGTGCTGATCCCCTGGGATTACTTCGAGATGTCCATCTCGATTCCACATGAATAATTTCTGATGAGCCGTAGATGGAATGACCCCTACTCCATGAATCCACTCTCTTCCAAGTAGTGCATTGAAATTTGCATGTGACTGGACCACAACGAACACAGTAGGCCTCGAGTAAGTGCCCACTTTCACATCCAAGGCAATCATGCCTTCTGAACTTGATGTTTTTCCGCTGAAATCGGAAATCATAATATTATGCTTGACTAAGTCTTTCAGTTCAATGCCAAATTTCTTTAGCATATTAATTGGCAGTATGTTTACCGCTGCTCCACCATCGACAAGGACTCTATTTACCATCTGTCCTTGTATCTCGATATTCAATAATAAGGGTTTCAGGTGGAACCTCATTTCTTCAGATGGAGGATTAATAAAAGCAGCATCTCTATGAGGTACTTCACATGATGTTTGTGTAACCCATGTTACCTTTGGCTTTATGTTTTCTGAGTAGAAGTCATCTTCTCGATTGGCATCACTCTGTTCTTGGTACTCTTGATATTCACTAACATATTCTGCTAGTAGTATTGATATCACTCCGATTTGATGCTCGTCCCAAGTACCCTCATTCTTATCATCGAAGAATTCTCTTGCATATTGACTCTCCATCGGTACAATATTCTCTTCAAAGTTTCTATAATTATTCCAATAAGGGATCCTTCCTCCTCTTCTCCAGGGCCTTCCTCGGAACCTCCTTTGGAATCTTGGGAATCCAGTGTTCGATCCTTCATCGTATGACAATCTCTCGAAGACATCATGGCTCTGAAGTCTGCCTTTTCCTCCTCGAGAAGGATACATCTCTCTTCTGATCCATTGCCTTTGATTTCCGCTAACACCAGAACCAACGGATTTCTGTTGACTTTCTTCGATCATTGGTCGGGCCGTTTGATCCACTTTGTCATTTTTCCTTTTATTCTGACTCTCGATCTTCTTTATCTGTTCTAACCTGAAAGCTTTAATAGCCGATTTATCGAACACCGCACTGCATCGTGGGCATAACGACACCTCCTCGTCTTTTTCTTTCTTTCTATTCAAAAACTCAATTAGGGAATCCCCTGATCGAGGGTAGATCTCCTTTTCGAACTCTTTCTCGAATTCACTCAGATCGAATTCCATATCTTCTTCAGACACGTCCATTCTAACATGTTTAGGATCAATGTCTTCAGCAACATCGACCATGCCTACAAAGGTAGAATTCGTCATTCGGACATCCTCAGTCATGCCCGTTTGGGATTCGATGTATCCCACTTGCACTTCGAATGGACTCGTGTCCACTTTCATCGACATTTCTTCGAATTTCAGTCTTCCTTGGTCAATCGCATCTTGGATCGTATTCTTGAAATGTATGCAATTGTTAGTCCAATGTCCAAAAACATTATGAAATTTACAATATTTTCGACCATTCCTTTGTTCTGCCGTAGGCAGTTTATGGTCTTCGCTCAACCTAATTTGTTTGTCTTTTAATAAAATATCGAAGATTTTATCAGCCTTTGTCACATCGAAAGTATATGTTCGATTTGCCATCTTATCTTTTACTTCATTCTTTTGTAGCATTTTACAGATATACGGAGCTCCTACTTTGAGCTCTGCTATGTTTACTTTCTCATCGACAGTCTCTTCCATATCATTCTCTGTCGTGGGATCTGTTTCATACACATCATTTATATATGCTATTCTTTCTTTCTTCATCGGTTTCTCAAATTTCTTATATCTTTGTTTTTCATATTCAATTTGTTCTATTCTTCTCACTTTATCAGCTAACTGAGCCATATCATTCAATAGTAAATTGACTAACTTTTTCCTAATCGAGAATTCTAAACCTGCAGAGGCCATTCTGACTAATTCATATTCAGGAATTTGAGTAAAGCATCTCGATTTCATTTGTCTAAATCGATTCAAATAATCATTTATGCTTTCATGATTGTATCTCTTTATATTCATCAAGTCGATGAGACTTACTTGAGTTTCTCCTCTAAAGAATTGCTCATGAAAATTTCTTTCCAGTTGCAGCCAATTATATATCGAATTGGGTGGCAACGAAGTAAACCAAGTAAAAGCATTTTTAGTCAAAGAACTAGGGAAATATTTCATTTTTAATTCTTCACTCATCGCGAGATCTCTACATTCGATCTGATATCGAGCTACATGCTTGATAGTTGATTCACCAACTTCTCCAGCAAATTTGGTGAATTTAGGTACTTTGTATCCTCGAGGTAATTCCGTCTCGAGAATCGTGTTTGGAAAAGGAGACACAAAGTATGTTTGGTTGGGTGGTCTAAATTCTATCCCTTGGAAATTCATCCTTTGTCCTAACATGTGATTATTTTGCATGTTATTTTGATTATACATATTTTGAAATCCCTCATTCATATTTCCATAAATATCATTTCTTCCATGTTGGTATTCATTCCCCATTTGTTGATCATTGTTTCGATTTCTCCTTAAAAGATATGGGGGATTGATATTGACATTCTGGTTAGCATGATTTTCTACCCTTGTTCGTCGAGGTACAGTCAATGCATCCCCGATTCGTGACATTTGATCTGCTAATATCTCAAAACTAGCTGTAGTGTTTTGAACTAATGGGTTTAGGACTGTAGTCAACTGTTGGGATAACATATTCACCATCTCAAAATTACTCTCATCCATTTGTTGTCTAAGTATCCCTAATGAGTTACTGGATATCCCAGTACCAGTGTTCTCGATAGTCTCAAAATTGGATCGATGATAATCTCTATCGAATGTATATCTTCCATGTTCCAAATTTCCTCTATGGTCTAGATTTCCTCTATGATCTAGATTTGGAAGCGTCTGTTGTGTGCCTAAATTCTGTCCGCTTCCTGAATTCTGAGGGATTACTAAGTTTTGAGATGTTCCTAAATTCGGAGGGACTCCAAAGTTCTGGGGCATGCCCAGCGTTTGAGGCATTCCTAAGTTATATCTCGAATTCCGCTGTGTTGAAGAAGTTTCAGCCCCGCTCATGTTATTAAGTGAAAACCCGGGAGGTCTTACACTCATATATGGCCCTACATATGTAGTTGTGGGGTTTCCCACAGTTTGCATATTATTTGGTACTACCACACTAGATCCTACTTGGGTATTTGCTAGGGCGCCTGAATTTTGTTCACTACTCGCAGGTGTCGACATACTCGCAGTTGTCGATGTTACAGGCATATTCCCATTATGACTTTGCCCCCCAGTATTTGGTGAATGTACACCATTTAGACCCTCACTATTACTCTGGTTATTTGAAGAATTTTGACTCATTCTTATAACTCTCCCACTCCTTAATCTCATACACTTTCGGACTAACCAATTTTGTGATTTTCAACACAAGAAACCTCTACCTGGCGCGCCAATTTGTTTCTGGTGGAATTTCGATCGATTTCGACTTCCGAGATACTTTGATACTAACCAAAATTCTACCACGTAAGTTCTTTTTACTTAGGCTAGCAAATTAATCTTCAATCGAAATGCATATGAGGATCGAATCTTACCAAGTATCGAAAATGCTACTTTTTGATGTTTTATATTTAAGATGCAGAAAGCAATGAAATGTCGAATCGAAAAACAATACAGAATATTAAATTGCTGAAACTCGTAAAATGTAGAAACCTTAACAGTACATTAAATGTAAATGACAAGAAATCGAAAGAACAGAAATGTAAATAGCAAGGAATCAAGATAGCAAGAAATATACTGGAAATCGAAATTGCATTAATGTTAAAGGACAAGGAAACTTAAACACATAAACTTAACTTTGCTTGAATTGAAATGACAGAGAATCGAAAGTAAAACATAAAATTGCTGAATATAGGGTGCATCAAAACAAATTACCAAGGAAAGTAAAGAAAGCGGTAAAGGTACTCGATGAGCATTGAAATCCAGATTGCCAGAAGCTTAATGGTGTTCGTCATTTTCCGGTAGACTTCTCACTACTGATTCTGTTCTCTGCCAATTTTCTGCCCCACTATTCCTTCCTCCTCTGCTCTATTTATAGGGCATCATTCAAGCCTTCCAGGAGTAGTTAACAAAACTGCTACCACGTTCTTCGTGCGCGTTGCAGTTTCTTCTTCTGTGGTGTCAAAACTGCACCCACGTTCCCATAATTTTTAACCTTTGCCACGATTTAGAAATTGTATCCTATGTGCGTGTTTAACTCCTTCTCTTTATGATCTGGCCACGATTTTGATATTTATGCGGGTTAACCTTTCTTTCGATTTAGACTTCGATTTTATCGAGAACTTTGTATTACTTTTGATTCCTTTTAACCTTAGCATCTTATACTTCTACTTTCTTGGTTTGTTCCACAATAAAACTTGACTATTATTTCTCCGATTCCGACTCTAACTTTCGATTTTATGTGTCATGCCCTTCTAATTGGACATCGAATGTTTGCTCATCCACCCTTTTGCTTTACCGATCAATCACATGTTTCTCGATTTTTCTTTCTTTCATTTTTCGATCGCTTTTCTCGATTTTCCTACTAACAACTATTAACATAAATCCGAAGACATTAAAGTCATTGATGATGAATTCAAAATCACAAAATATTTTCACATAGCTTCAAGTAATCATTCACAACGTGGTTTTAGGCTTGGTCGAAAATAGCTTTTTTGCTTATAACGTTAGTGATTCAAGAATAAGGCAACTAAGAATAATCATATATATATATATATATATATATATATATATATAAAAGATCAACTAAATGCAACAATATTTATTACGGACCAGCTGAGACTAATTAAAAACTGATTTATTGATTTTAAATAATTGAATTTTAACTAAATTAAACAAAATCTTGATTAAATTTTTGGATCGGTTCAGTTTTTGATAAAAAAGTAAATTAGTATCAATATATAATATAACTTTTTATTTCAATTAGTTACAATAATTTAAAATAATAATTATTTTTTATATTTATATTTTATTTTAATTAATAATTATTTATATTATCTTTTATATTTGTAATTTTTATTATAAGTTATAAAGACGGTAATAATTGTTTTTATAACAAAATATTATTATTAATAAAATTATTATATATTTATTATGTTATGAAAATATTATTTTATTAAATTTAGTGAAATTTCAATTAAATTTAGATGTATCTTTAAATCTTAAACTTATATATTTCGAATTTAATGTCAGGTAAAGTTTAAAAAATATTGGTATTCATAAAATTTCTACTAGGGTAAAAAGCATTTATTTATGGAAAAAAGAGACTTGAAATAATTTAATGTAAGTACACTATGAATTATTGTAATAGAGCGTAGAAGTGCTTTTGGGAAATTGGAGTGGGAGACAAACATGGTATTCCATGATTCCCTTTGGGTTAACTCAGAAGCACATAATTACTACTATTATTTTGACAGGCATTGCGTGTTCTCAATTTTTTTTTAATTCATTGTTAAGATAAAAAGTAATAATAAAATTAATTTTTTTATGCAGGGAAAACAATTAAAATTCGCTGGAAATGATTGTAGATTAAATGTATTTGAAATTTCAGTTTGTTATAATTATCTTTAATTTTTAAACGAATAACCGGACATTTAGGATGTTATACTTGTACTAATAAATCAAAGTCAAGAAATACAAAATAAAATAATATGGACATTTTATTTTTTTCTTTTAAGTAAAAGGCAAAACATTTATACATATATATACTAGGTTTATGTGAAGTCCGAAAAGACAGGTAAAAGAATGAATTGAGGGAAGTTATGGGCATAATTAGATTCTTTAATGAATTTGTCATAATTAAGGGACAAGTGTTCCTTGGACAGGGACAAAGAGAGGCTTAACCCTGAAGTAAGCAAGCTAAGGTTAAGTGAAAACCAAACTGTAACACAATTATGGTGACGATGAGCATAAAGTATTCATTTTTTAACTGTGACTTCATTGGGCATTGCCTTCTTCAACAATGAACATGATAAAAGCCAAGTTATGATGACTTTGGGGACTGTTCCCTTATCGAGAGGTAATAATTCTCAGTATAATTAAGACGACCGATATTATAGTGTCTGTCTCCAAATCAAAGGATATCGATTGCTCTCTTCATGTCAGAGCAGGAAAAGAAACACACAAAGTTTGCTATTTTCTATCTAATTGGATACTGAGGTGGCAGAATCAACATTATTCGTTTTTGTTTTTAAGCTACACAACAGTGTTTGAATTGGATCTCTGAAAGATAATCAATCTAAGATAAGTGTTGCTTAATTATTTTTTTTTAACATTAAGGAATGTAGTTTTTTTTTAATATAATAATTATAATATTTTCAATTTTATCCTTTTTTTTATTTTTACACACACACACACACACACACACATATATATATATATATATATATATATATATATATATATATATATATATATATATATATATATAAACCAATTAAATATTAAGATGAAGAGTAAAAAGTTAATATAAACATAAGTTTTTTCAAAATCCGAGTGTTAAAAATGAAAGTACAGTATCAATGTTCAGCTAGCTCAGTGTAAATGAAGTTATAAACAGAATTTTGAACAATTGGTACCTTCTTTTATAAATTATTCGGATTGAATTTGTAATATAAAATGTAGAAGAGTAATTTTCTATTCTAGCTGTTGATATTCTGAGCCTTAGTCACTCTGATATTTGCTTGCACAGAAAAGGAAAACTAGTTTATGAAGTGAAGAGTAATTTATTTTAGTTTTTTTTAACTGTTGTTTATACAAAAAATAATTAAAGTAAGCCACTATTTTCAAAATCATGAAAACTGAAGTAATTGATGCTTAAGATATAGAGATTAGAATCAGTGGAGGTTTACTCTTAAAATATAGTATGATTGACCAAAAACTACTTATACATTTTGTGGTTGAATTTTTATTATAAAATTTTTATAATCACAAACATGTATTGAATATGGATTTCTTTGGTAGAGTAGAGTGTACTACTTTTCTTTTGATTGGTAAAAGAAGAATAGGGATAGGTATGTCAACTGGGCGAAGCGAATTTTATCTCTTTCACTCCTGTTTTTTATTTTTTTAACCTTTTTCATATCTGTTTCCGATTTGTACTAATAATTATATTTATAATAAATTAATTTTACTATTTTTATATATTTTTTATATATAAATAAATATTTATAATTTTATAATTCGTAATTATTATTAATTAAATATATATTATAATTTATTATATTTATATTAAAATATGTATGCAAAAAAATATTTAATCATTTTTTATATAAATATAAATATTTATAACATTATTATTATTATTATTCAAATATTTAATTATATATAAAAATTAATTCATTTTTAAATTGTCATCTAAAATTATGAAATATATAGTTTATAAGAAAATATTTAATAAGCTAATTCTTATTTAATTAGTTTGAAGTAATAAAAGTTTAAATTATTAATTTTTTAATTCTTTAAAATACAATTATTTTATTAAAATAAATTTGATATATGACAAATAAGAATAATAAGATCCAAAAAATATGACATAATAAAACTTAATAAATATAAATCATAAATAAAATAATATTAATTACTACTAAGATTTATGTAAAATATTTAGAAAAAGATAAAGAAAAAAATTAACTTTGTATTTATCAAATTTGTTGAAAAGATTGAAAAAAATTGATTGGAGAAATTAAGAAAATGTGAAAAATAAAGATGTAAGAAAAAGAGAATAATGTAATAAACTAATTGATATAAAAGATTAAAAAAGCAAAAGAATTAAAAAACAGGTAGAAAAAAGTAAAAATGGTAAAATATAAAAAAATTATTTTATAAAAAATGAAATATTTTTTAAAATATTAATATTTTAAAATTTAAATATAAAATCGGAACGAGTAAATATAAGGATTAGATTACTCGTTCTCGTCCATCTAAACCTGTATTTGTCCTTGATTAATTTTATCAATTTTTTCCCGTCAATTTCAGGATGGGAACGAATGGGAACGAAATGATCCTACGAGCACGAATTGAATTATTATCATGAAGAAGGAAGGTTCTTTCCTAAGAGATCATAAAATAATAATAAATTGTGTATATTACTGAACAGGTTTAGAGAAAGATAGCAAGAATGAATAAATTGCCACTTGTTTTCAATGTGTCTTCAGCTTCATGTATAAGCTTGATCACATTTCCCCATGTCCATTTTATTATGATACGAAGGAATCCTATCGTAGTAAGACTTTTTTTTATTAAAATTTAATAAAAATAATAATTTTCAGCAGATCTTACTTCCCATCTAATGAAACCCATATAAAATTGTTCCCTGACCTTGGCTATTACATAATGAAACGAAATCACACTATTTTCTTCTTAACTATCATGTATTTAAGATTACCCTTCAAAATACCTTCACTCCATCACCGTGGAAGCTTATTGAAAAGCTTTAGTTGAGATACTTCATAATACAACTGATGACATTTTTGTAGGTAAAAATTTCTGCTGTTGAGAGAGGATCGTTGTGACCCCATTTCTTCCACATAATGGACCCACGGAAAGTAGGTTGATTTAAACACCATTTTGAAAACACAATATTTTCCAAAGTGCAAAGATCAATTGTCCAACAACGTGGGGCATGGTAGAGAAACTTCATTCGAGGAAGAGATGAAAATTTGATATTAATACCAACTCAGGTTGGTATTATGATTAATGCATTAATTGATCAGAGTGGGCAAAAGACCTTGTTCCAACTTAGGTTGACATTTTCAAACACAAAGGGAGGCTGATAGCTATTTTGAAATTTTGTATACAGTTTATATATTTCGTACTACATATAGTAAATGCATATAAATGCTCAAAAATTTAAAACAAAAATACTCAAATCTTGGCATGTTCATAATTATCAATGAACAGTTATTGGTCTTAGCTCCTACGCAAACATGCAAGTAATTAGTAACAAAGGATACCATGACTAACCGAAGAGATAGAGGAAAGAGTAAACGAATGTGGGTCTTTGGGAGATAGATGGTCAAAGAACAGACGAATGTAACAAAGAACAATAAACAGATAGCAGACTTATGGAACAAAGAGAAAAAATAAACAGTGGACAGACTGATTGAATAAAGAGAACAGGTCATCTCTTGGCTTTTTGACTCATCCACCTCTAGTACTAAGACAAAACAAGACAGGCTCCTATACTCAAAATAAGTTACAAATCTCAGTTCATCCTACCTTATACTACCTTATAAAAAAACGGACTAACCAATCAGTCATCCAATTATTTTTTATACATTTTTTTTAAATATATTTTTAATTTCATAAAATTTTTTAAGTTTTTATTTATTAATTAATATTTTTATTAGATAAATTAAAAATTTATTATATTTATATATTAAAATAATTAATTATAATTAATAATTTAAATTTAATCGATTAATTATATAATTTAAATTATAATATATTTTTATATTTTAATAATTTAACACAAAATATAATATTTTTAATTATAATTTTTTTTATTTTGACACAATTTTTTTTATGGAGATCCATCTTGTCTCACCCTTACCCTTAATTTGTCAAGTCGACGGATTAGATGAAACAAGCTAAAATGAATTAGTAAACTAAAACCATCAACTTATCCCGTCATAATTATTTTAAACGGGCTAACGGATCTAACCTTTTTTATCTTTTTTTAAAAGACAACAATAAACTGATGGAACATAGAGAACAATAAAGAGCGAACAGACTGATGGAACAAAGAAAACAATAAACAGATAACAGACTGATGGAACAAAGAGAACAATAAACAGAGAACAAATTGATTGAACAAAGAGAACAAAAGAAAACAGAAAATAAATAGAGAAGAGAGACAAAAAACACAACAAAGATTGATGAGAATAGGAGACAAGTTTACACGATATAACTGAAAAAAAACAAGAAAGAATGAAACATGGAAGTGAAAAACAACAGGCAAGCTGCTACATCGGTTGCCTGAGACAGAGTCACCAGAGGGGCACAGCTGCTGGTAGAGAGTTGCACTGGGTTTGTGCAACAGTCACAAGATAGAAGAGCAGACAAGTGAGGTATAATAATAAACTTTGAAAGAGTTTTCTACAACCTGAAACCTTTTTTTTACCCAAAATAAAAAATAAAAAAAAAATCTTCGCAAAATGCCCCTCTAAGTTGTTAACATAGAAGGCCATTATCGGGATCTTCAACAACACATCAGCACAACAATGCTATAGCGCAACAATGATACAGCACTCCAAAATGCTGCTATTTTGGCTGATACAGGGAAGTGTAACACTATGGCAGTGCACATGGAGGCAGGGCCACTACACCTTTATAACATGCTATTGACAAATCTTTATATTTCCACCATATAAATGAATACCGTTGTATGAGATAGGTACTACAGGACAAAGAGAGATTAGAAAGGACAAAATTAATTTGTCTACAGCACGTAAAGGGAAAAAACTGTTTACTACTAGCTTTCAATCCTCGTGACTTGAGGACCTCTAGAGTCTAAATTGACTTACTAGTTTTCAAGTTGCCACAATTTCACATTATTTATTCAGTCAACACAATAAAAACTGTAGCATCTAACAAATTTATTGGGCAAGAGTCTGTTAAAATAAGCTTGTCTCTAAAGAGTGCATGTAAGACACATTTGCCACCTTCATAGGTTGTCCATGGCGTATCATAACTTTAAATCATCATAATAATCCTTTTACTATAGGTTCCTCACCTAATCCCAATACTCTCTTCATAATCCCTCCAACCATCCGTTGTCATTGCTGAAGACGCATTTTCTTTCTTTTCCACATCATCTCCATCCTGTCCTCCCTCCTCTTAGTCGACTTTGTCTCATGTTCTTCAAACTCAACCCATCGCCTCTGCTTTATCTTCAAACAAAACTATTATCTATCACATCTAACCCCAAAATCTCCATCTTGGAATGACCCATCTTATCTGTCTAGCCTACATGTTTGTCGACAAAGGAAGGTAACACGGTTTTTGAACTACCTCATGGACCGCAATTCCAATGTTGTTTCAACTCCCAAGTGTTCTTTACATACTGAAAGATGTGGTGGTTCACAACCTATTGTCCGCATGGTCACACGTGCAAAGTGCCCAGCAAGAAGCACATTGTCAAAGTCATCATGGATTCAATGGCACAGGAAGCAAGCAACATGCGCTGCTGCGAGAGCTCTTCATTGCAAGATCAGGAAGCCAAAGGCCTTTGGAGGCTTTCTCACAGTTGAAGGAAGGGCACAACAGCTAGGATTCCATGCATAAAGAAGAATGGGGTTTTCTTGGTGTTGTTTTTACAAGAGACTACTTTTGTTCAAAGCACATTGCAATGGTGGAGAATTTTTCTTGAGACTCTGAATCTAGCATGGGACGGAGATTTTCAAGTTGGATGTAAAAGTAGTTGTTGTCATCACAAATTGTCTCTAATGACAAACAAACAATGAGAGGATGCCAGAAGGGGATAAGAAATCTAGTGTAAAAGAACCTATAATACAAGATTAATCTAATGATTTTAAACTATGGATCACCATGATGGTTGTCATCCTAGCTTTGCTCTATAATCTTAACCTATAATATTCAAAGGAGAAAACACCTTTGCTCACTTCACATTGACAATTTTACTTTATGGTATGTTTTGATGGGAGAAATTTAAATAAATGAAAGAAAAGTTGAAAACACATAACAAAAGTATTTATTTTATTTTGTTTAGTTGGAGAGAAAGTGAAAGGAAAGAAGAGAAAAGTTGAGTTATACAGACAACAAAATTCAACTTTTCTTTTCTTTCTTTCTCTTGAATTCAGGTTTCAAATATTTTTTTCTTTTCCCTTGTTTTCCTCCCATTCTAGCAAACAGAGACCTTGTTTGGTAGAAGAAGAAAGAAAGATGGTGGATAAAAATATAAAGGATAAATAGAAGTTAAAGATGTTTAATTGAAGAAAACCAGAAAAAAAAAATGGAGAGAGGATTGAAAATAGATGTTTAATTTTCTTTCTTACCAAACAATCCTAATTAAATTCATTCTCTCTATTTCTTCTCTCGCCCTTCCTACCAACAAGACCATTAAAGTGTCTATTTTCAAATTTAATATACCTTGCTAGGTACAGCCATAGTTTATCGCCAAATCCAGAGTAAAACCCTTGCCTAGTGTTTCATCTCTAAAGTGATCCATATAATAAGTAATTTTTGAAACCTTTCTTAACCAATCTTAATATTAGAGAAATAATTTATACCTCCTATATATGCCTTAGAAATGCCCATTTAAGAGAACTAGTAACATGCAGCACGGGGTAATACTAGCAAGTAGCAACAGTACTCCACACACTAGCTTTTCAAGTATATATAATTTCTAGTAATGTCCATAACACCATAACGTGGTGTTTTTGGACCACTTCGCCAGTCACCACTTGTTATTTTCCATTGTATGACACCGTCTGCCATATCTATCATGGCACCTGCCATGCCACAGCACTGCAACACCCATGGCAGAATATCCCCTGTTTTTCTTCTTTCCAGTTTTAAAAAGCCCCCTTAAAGGGGTTCTTCATCCTTTAAACATATCGGACAACATTTCATTTAGTGTGTGTAGTCTTTCTTGTTTAAGTGTGAAAACTAGGGTTTTCACCTGTCTTTTCTATTGGGAACCTCCTAAGCTGTGGCAAGCAACTCAGGCGAACCTTCCCCATTGACCACCCTGGTCAGCAACTTTAGTGTGGCTATGCTTGTTTTTCTTCTGTTTAACGTTTATGTGCTCTATTTTCTCAAAATTTCAGGATTTAGTTCTGGCTTTTAGAATTTCATGTTCTATAATTTTTTTTATTGTTACAAATCTCTCCACCAAAGATATAGTCAAATTATAATATATAAATAAAGTGTAAATTTCATCTTTTTAGAGTTGAGTTAGATTCATATCTACTTTCTTAACATAGACGCTATTCCAACGATATTTTGTGGAACCTTTACTACCTGCTATCAGACCGTTTTTAAATCATCCATCTTTGAAGTGAGAGGATGTGTTGTTGAAAATCACCCATTATCTTGTGTTAGCAATTTCACCTCCATTAGACTTATGACCAAATTATAGTATTTAACTGAAGAACAAATCTCACATTTCAAACTGACATTGTAAGATTGAATTAGGCACATTCAATTTCTTAAGCTTTATTAAACCTATGATGTTCCCAATTTTGTTTCATTTTTAGGAAAATGTCAATCACCATGTATATACGGTAGTTTTTTGGTTCGCTACTAGGAGTATAAATGAAACAAGTTATTTGTGAACTATTTGGGCTTGGCTTCTTAATTACTATTTAAGCTTGTTTGTTAAGTTAAATAAATATTCCCAACCTGTATACTAGACTTGATTATTTAAATGAGCTGAGCCCCAAGCTTTAAAAGATTGACTTTAAGAGCTCATGAATATAATATATATATATATATATATGTGTGTGTGTGTATAGAGAGAGAAGTTTGGGATGGAGGGTACTGTAGTATATGTTTTATTGAAATATTAATCCGTTTGTTTCAAAGTTCAGGTGTATTAGCTAATGTTGAGCTACATTTGTGCAAACATTAGCCTATTTTTTAAAATATGAATTATTTGAGAAAAAAAATTATACATTTTTTAATGCTATATTGATAAAGTTGAAATATAATTTAAGAGAATTTCTTAAAAGAAAAATTAATTAAGTTATAATGAGCAAAACAAGTCAAATTCAAGCTTAATATTTTTTTAATAAGCCAAGCTCAAGCCTTTACTTAAGCTGGATTCAATAAATGGGTCAAGCTTGATTCATGACCTTTTTTACAAGCTAAGTCCTAGTTTCAAGAGCTTAACTGGGCTCGTTTACATCCCTATTCACCGCAATAGGCTGCCATCCACTGTTGATAAACTTGAATCCTAGTTATTGTTAATTTTCCAGAAGGCATTAGCAAGTTGTAGAAACCTATTGCTTATTGTTCATCTAGAGTGATAAAAATAGAATAAAAAGTTTTAGAAACATTTTGTATCCAATCTTTATTAATTTGTGCATTAATCAATGAAATTTTAAAACGGGCTCGGGGTAATACTAGCAAGTAACAACTAGTAAGTACTATCTAGTAATTATTGCAAAGAGGAAATACAGTCCATTGATGTAAATTCATAGCCACAATACAGAGAAACAAATATTTTCAGATAATTTCAGAGTTCAAGGTACATAATCCATATCCAAGAATGCTATAAACACAACTAATCCATAAATCTCATGAACACAAAATGAAAAAGTATAACTCCTGCTGATCATCTATGATTACAAAGTCAATCGCACATGTATACCCCACTCTCAAGTCTGTCACTAACCTCGTAGAAGTCTGTCTTACCCTCCGATGCAGGCCGTATAGAAACTCCAGACAATGACTGAGTTACTTGTTCAGAAAATTTCACATAACCGACAACCTCCATTTCTTCGTCATCTTCATTAGAATCTACCGGCATCCGAACTCTCAATCTGCCAGGAGTGCCCTTCAACGGAATCTCTGGTACAAGCCATTTAATTTCTCTTTCAGACCTATTTAACACGGCTTTTGGGGAAACCTTCAATAGTGTCGGATCAACGGGCAGTTTTAGAGAGAACGTAACATCATGCAAGGGAACTAACAAATCAGGGTTTGAAGCATATTGTATCATCACAGAAAGCAAACTGCCAGTATGCCGTTTTGTAAGTCGAACCCTCAAAGGCAATGGCGTCAACCTAGGAACCAAGCTATACTTCATAATCGGTATTGGCTCCTCAGAGGCCGCAGTCCTCACATGAAACAGTCCATTATCAAGGCTACTAACGCGCGAACTCTGAATAACAAATCTCTTAACAGCACCGGTTCGCTCAATGCGGAATGAGAATTCGGTTTCCTTATCACCAGCAGTTTTGGGTGGCAAAGTTCTGAGGTAAACAATACCCATTAATCCCACTCTTGCAAGCAACGATTCCCTGAACTCTGCGCTAATCACCTCCGAGATATACATCTCAGGACCCCTCATCTCAGTTTTCTTCACCAACAAGTTCTCAAGTGGAGTTCCTGCACCACTTTCAGTAGCTGCTTTAGGAGCAGCATCAGGCCCAGTTTGCAACAATTCAACCCCACCAAGCCCTTGCGGTTTGGGAGGCCTGGTTGTGCCCACGAACTCGGAAGGATCCAGTCCACCACCCCAAGCATCATTGAAACCTTCAAAAGCTTCTCCAATAGAAGCTTGCTCATGCCCAAACTCAACGCCACCGTAGTTCCCTTCAAAACCCTCCACGTTTATATGCGTGGATTGAGTAGCCTCCGGAGGAGGCAATGTGGTAACATCAAGCCCCTCCAACGCTGAGGTTAAATCAGTAGCAGAAGGGTCCTTTGTTTTTTTGAATCCTTCAACAAGCTCCTGCGGCTTGTTAATTGCATCACTTGCTGCAAAAGGGTCCTCCACCTGAGACTCTTCTTGCTTCTGCTGCGGCTCCTCCTGCGCCTCAGGCTGGGCGGGGGCAAGGCTGGCGGCTACCTCTTCGCCGGCCTCGAGCGTCTCCGGCGGCAACTGGAACGAGGCGGTGGAGAAGGCGTCGATGCAGGCCTGGTGCTCGAGCGATTGGACCTCCACCGTGAGCCAAGTATCGGCGCCGCGGATCTTGTTCTCGGTGTCGATGGCGGAGTGGACCATTCTGGCAATGCTCTCGCCGTGCATGGTGGTGAGCATGGCAGCGAGGCGGATGTGGCTGACGCCGCGGAGGACGATGTCAAGGGCCATGTAGATCTCGGCGTACTTGCGGCTGAGCTTCTCTGGCGTGACATCGACGCCGCGGCACGCCGTGACGACGACGCTGACGGCCTGGTTAACGATGTTGATGCACTCGAACACGTTGACGGAGTTGTCGTGGTCAGCGACGGTGATGCCGAGGACGTAGATGCTGTTCACGAGACGGTACACCACGCGGTAGCGGCTCTCCACGCCGACGATGACCTGCCCGCTCGACGCCGCGAGGGGGTCGTCGCCGATGGATTCCGCAGCGTAGGCATCGTCAGGAGTGGAGTGCTTGTTGGCGGCGAGGGCGCGGCGAGTCTGGCGAAACGCGGAGAGGGCGCCGAGGGCGCGTGAGGGAGGGAACCACTCGCGCGTCTGGAGAAGGATGTCGGATCCATTTGCGGGTTGTAAGGAAAGCGCTAGACAGGACATCGAAGATTGAGGTCGTCTTCAGTTAGGGAATTTGATATTCTGAGAATTCGAAAATGGGAATTGGGGATTGAACGTTCAATTTGTTGCAACACACGGAGCACGAACGAACAGAAAGCCAAACTCGCACATCTGAGTGTGGTGGAGGACTGATTGGACTCGCTACAGGAATCTGGCTCCAATCCTCTCTTCTTTCTCTATTCCTTTTCTTCGTTGTTCCTCTTTTTTTTTTTTCTTTTTTTTCCTTTTTTTGAACCATTTCTTCTCTCTCCATTTGGTTTACCAAGAATGTTGGGCCGATCCATCCAGAGGCTGGGCCCATACAAGGTTAGTTACTTAGCTTCAGCTTCGGTGAATTAAGGTTTTATCTGAGTCTTCTGATCATGATAGTGTTGGATCTTTCCCTTCACTGATTTAAAATGCCATGACTCAGAGTCGAAGGTCTGCAAAAGAGAGAATCCATTATCCAACAGTGCGCCTAGGCATGCTCTTCAATTGCGTTGAGAATTTGGGATAAAGAAGATAATTTTGACTTGATAGCTTTTCATTTCAAAGTGTGGAATGTCAACCCTATACTTTTTTTTTCCAATAGAAAGTTTTTCTTGGAAGATTTTATGTATTATTTAACATTAATCTTTGATCAATCCAATTTCTTTTTTCATCTTTCACAAACAAAACTTATCATTTCCATCTTTTAAGACTAATGTAACTTATCCCAGGCAATTTTGCTCCTTTTTTTCTCCAGCTTTCCTTTGACTTTCATAGAATTCTAGTAGTATTTCTTTTAGCACAGATAACAGGTGGGAAGTATAGGAGAACCCTGCATTGTAGGTGCTTGTGTTCCATCCTGGAAGAATGATATTTTATAAATCTATGAACCAACACGTTTCATCATCGTAACATATCCAGAACTCTTATTTATAGTTTTTTCTCACACCTAAAACTCTTTATGAATAGAGCTAAACAATTATTTTGCGTTCAACAAGCATTAGTGGCAGCAGTGGGGTGAAACCAATACCCTTGCCTATTTTGACAACAATAATAAACTAATTTAATTACAGCCAAACAAACGCATTAATGGGTACAAACGTCGACAGTTATTTTGTCGCTACCCCTTGGTTCCTTCTGAAATTAGAAACAAAGATATTTGTATAAAAATGAAAACAGTAATAAACGTGTTTGATGACGATGATAGATATAACCTCCAACCTTATCATATTTAACTTTGGATCTAAAGTTGCATTGTATTGATATAGAAATAGTGTTGCAACCAAATAAAGCGGAAGTTGCATTAAATATTGGATGAATGTATATACATTTTAACAGGCCTGAGAAACTAAAATAGACAGCTGTCCCTGTTGGACGCAGAGGTTGGTTGTTATCCTATCGGTATCCACACAAAGGTAAATTCATCTTAATCTCAACAACGACAAAAGAGAAGATCACACTCATTGTCTTCACTGTCCCTTCAGCTAACCTGTCCCACCACTGGCTGAGATCTCTCTAATGACCACTCACCTTGTCTACCACAACGACAAGTAAAGCCCTACAAAAGCCAAACATTAATTGATACCATGAGCAGATCAAACTCATTTCTCATGTTAATTTTTACTTGATTTAAAAAATGATGCTATGTTTGAAATCATCAAAGCTGTTTGCATCTGCATTAGTTGCGTGTGGTTAAATCTACTTGTGAACATCTTACAAGAAAACCACAATGATCAACACAAACTACCTGAGGAAAAAGGAAATGCAAGTTTTCTTGGTTCCAACCATTTTTTAAGGAGAAAGGAAACATCTTCTTGTTAACTTACACCCCAAGCATACTTGCAACATATCCAGGTTTTATTATTTTAATCATAACAGAATATAAAAACGTAAGTTCTAAGGTTGTGGAAATACCTCTTAAAGATATTGACCGAAGCAGCCGTTTAACTCAAGATGAATAGAGTACAAAGGGAACTACAGCGAAAGGCAAAAAACATCCTTTAATTAGCAATTGCCTAATACGTTAACTGAGAAAGTATAATGTTTGGCAGAAAAGCTGAAACAGCTAAGACAAGTATAAAAGTACAGCTTTTTGAAACAAAAATCATCCAGATATTGAAGATATGAACAAGTTGCAGATTAAGAATTTGTTTTCCCTATCCTACATCAAATCAAATAAATTAGTAAAATAAAAGCAGCCAAAGTGAAACCCCAACTATCCCTAACTACCAGTTGACGAATACTGTATCTTGTTAAACCAAAACAACAAATGTGTCCACGTATAATTCGTTGTAATTTTTTCACATTTGCAAATTAGGAAATTGTGCTAAAAAGATACACGCACCAGAGGGTGCTTTGACAGATTTCTAAGGAAGAAGGATACGAATTAGCATCGAATTATTGACAGTGGGTAAGTCTAGGTATGACAAGTATCATCATGATATCAACAGTAATAACAAGATTGATCTTTCCCTAGATAATGGCATGGTTTCTATCCGACTACCTTCAGTCCACATTCTCTGTATTTCTTCCCCAGTAAAATAAGCACACATACAGAAAAATAATAATCATAATCTCAAGCAATAATTGTTCACTAATTAACAATATGAGTGTTTTTTAATAATCATCATCAAAGATTATAGGAACTAACAAGTTTCAAGATCTTCTAATTTCACTCACAAGTCTCAACCCGGTTAAAGAAAATGTCCATGCATTAAATAGCTTTATTCACAAGAACATGAAAGTATAGCTGAAATAAGCAGAACTTGGAGACAAAATAGACGGAATTCCCAGAAAGAATCCTTTTTGAGCAGGAAATTGAAAAGCTTACCGAAGAGAAAAATGGTCAACATTAGAACAAGTGTAACTTGAATAGAACAGCCATATCGCAAGTGCAAGGGCCTTTGAAACTGTCTTTGGCTCTGGCATATACCAGTGCGCCCAAAACGCTGCGCAGTACAAAAAACACTGACTGTAAGCAAAGAAAACTATAAGAAAATGTTTCAATCTTATGTATTAGTCATCTAACCTGATTGAACATACGAACTACTCGCATGGCCTGAGGATATTCTTCAAACTTTTGTTTCAAAAATAGATGTTTGAATCCTTTTTCTTTAGGGGTGGCATCAACAGTCCGTGGAGGTTTATCTCTTGGCTCATCTTCGTCAGCAATCACAACTTTTAGAGCACCATAATTAGGTGGACTCCACGTCTTCCTTGTACTTGTTCCCTCTGTTTGAGAAACTACCTCATCATTACTTCTGGAAACAGCATCTGCTTTTATTTCTATCACATAATCTGTATCCTTGTTAACAGAAATGACATCCTTAGAAGACTTTTCACTAGCAGATAAATCCCGGTTGCGGAAAGTGTCTAAATCTACATTTTTATCTTCTTTTTTGACTTGTTTCTGCTGAAGTGGGCTTATCTTCAAAGAAGTACTCTCCATGCATTCATCATTAGTGCTTTTTGTGGTCTGACAAGTTCCCGTTAGAAACGCAGCCAGATCATCTCGCTCTTCTTCATCAAGATTTACCCACCGAAGGGGTTGCTTGCCTTGCTCAATAAAAGATTCTCTTAGTGCTTCTTCAACTTGCGTAATTTGGCTTTCAATGGCAGAAATAAACTGCCTGTGCCTAGTGCTTGTATTGTCATCACCATGATGTCGGTAGCTTAGCCTGACAGCTTTCTCAAACTCCTCTAACTGTTTCAGCATGTTCAAAACACAATAAGGAATATCCAGTCACAAGATATAACAAGAAACAAAGGGAGAATTGACTTATCAGAGAATCTCCGATAATAAAACTACAGATTTTTGTTTCAAATAATATATATAGTCAAAAGAGGGAACAAAGGATTCACCATTAAGAAAAGTATAAGTATATTGACTTACCTGCCATTTTGCAGTACCTAATGCAGTTTGTAGCTCCCTGCAGAGTTCATTTAATTCCTCCGTTGTTGACCTTTCTCTCTTTTCTCTCAACCAGGCCCTGTACGCAGATTCCATTCTGGATAAAGAGAAACATGAAATTTATGTCAGACAGAAATGACATAGTCCAATTTACTTATAGAGTATAGTCGAATTGAAGACATAACCAAACTCCCTCCTAATGACTGAATAAAAGGACATGGCAGTACATAGATCATCCAAATAGCTGCTTCATGTATTTCGAACCCAGATATAACATGGGAATCTACTGTAAGTTGTCATGCGTATCATCTACATACACTCTAAGATCAAATAAATGCCAACTTAGGAATAGTTCTAAAATTTGATACAAGGGAAAATATATTTTAAATTCTCTTACTTCCTATACCTCCCCTTCTTTCCATTATTCCCTTCAACTATCAAAAACTCTATTTGCAAGCAAGAAAAGAAAAATCTATCATGTTTTGTTTTCAAGTTTCATATTTTTTTAGGAAGAGTAAGCGACTCAAAGCTCTCAAAACGAACCCTTAGTGATATCATTAAAAGTCTATCTGAGCAAAGAACAAATAGGAACTAGGAACAACGAAAGACACCACACGGAGATTGGAAAACAACCCACCAGAACCAAAAAAACCCCACACATACCCAACATCTCCTCAACCCACAAGATGTATGCTTTAACATTAAATTCATCTAATATCGTGATTAAATCACCCTAAGAGACGAATCGGGAACGTACATATCAGCCGATTCCTGCACCTCTTCCGCCGCAGAGAAAAAAACGTCCTTTCGCCATAGATCAAAGCTATTAGCTACCAACATCCTTAGCAACACCAGATAATAAAACGACCCAAACGAAGATCAGACCGAAAAGGGAAAAATACAGAAAGCTGAATCCCTCCAACAGCTTAATTCCTCCAAGCTGGAACGAAGAAGCCCACACACGAAACTATATCTTGTCGAAGAACAAAAGCTGTTGGGTGGGTCGAAATGGCCGCAGGTTCTTTCTCTCTCTTCCCTCTTGTGTCACACCATCACAACACAGAGCAAGGGAAGAAGAGAGAGAAAGAAAGAAGCCATCGAAGAGAGAGAGACGTTTAAGCGACCCTTCTCTCAATTTTATCCTCCACGTTTTGTTTTTCCAGTTTCTCTTTTTTCGGTTGGTTAAGATCGGGTGCTGCCACTTCTACCAAACTCCATGCTTTCCACCAAAGCTTATGAGCCACGTGTGAGAGTGGTACACATGGCAGGGTTGGAGTGCGACGTGGAGGGTTGTGTTTGGAGTAGGGTGTGGGCGTCCGTAGAGGATGAGAGGAGAATGATGGCCGAAGGGAAGGCGAGAGGAGAGGCGTCGGCGGTTGGAGAAAGAAAAGGACAATAGGGCAGTGAGTTTATGGCTGTTACCAGGCCATTTTTATTCTTTTCTTGGGTCCCATCTTTTAATTACTGCTATATTTTATTATTAGTTTTTCTAAGTCTATGAGACATGGAAAATATCCTTTCCATTGATCATTTTTTAGGCTCGTGATTTGGCTGCTCTGATAATTCATTATTCTGTCACTGGTAGTGATGAAAGAAAGTAAGAAATTTTTATTCTTTTTCTTTTCTCGTGGAACAGAACATTTGGAGATAGAATAGAGTTCGTACCTAAATGCATCCTAGTCATACTTCACTTGCCAACCTTCTTTTGTTTGCTGTCTTTTTCTGGTGACCCGAAACCAGAATTTGTTTTCTTTGGGTTTTACTTGTTTCTTTGTTTTAAAATTTGTTTTTCCAATTCTGGGAATGTTTTAAAACCATTTAATAAAACCTAATAAAATTGAAAGTCGATAAAAGCATGTTATTCTATTTAATAAAACCATTTTGGAAGTAACTGTATTTGCACTTTTGAAAGTAGGCATGGAAATCATCTATAAAAGACATAAATTTACAAACAACATTAAATCAAATTAAATAAAAATAAATTTTGTTACTCATCAAAATATTTGTTGCATCAATCACCCAACAATTTTGTTAAAGAATAATTTACTTTCATACTTTAAAAATTAAGTGAATAATGTTATACCATAACAAATGTCATGGTCTTAAAAGTAAATTTCTACTAACTTTTTAATGTGTGTCACTTATGTATACACAACAATGTGTTTTGAGACACGAAGCATTATGAAACCTCCCAACAATAACCAAATACCGAACAAGAAAAAACAGAATAAAATATAAGAATAATAACGATGATGAAAAAAATTATTTGTATTATTTTTAAATTAGGTTTTATTTTACAAAGTTTAATTCTAAAATCAAATTGATGCAGGGAGAATGCTAATAAAATTATTTGATGGCAAACACAGTCAGTTATATACCTTTTAAAATATAAAAAACAAATATATGAGGAAAACATTATCAAAAGGAAAAGAAATTATACTTCCGTATTTTGTATAATAAGTGCAATTATCTCCATAAATAAATATTATAAAGAAGCATATATAAACGCCAAAAAGGGTTTTCAATATCAGAAAGCATGGAAAAGGGTTCATGAATAATGCAAAGAAATTATTTCTATATTTTAACCCAAAACCAATTGGTTTCCCAGGTTATGTTAGGTACAATTTGATTGGAATGTTAATTGATTTTTTTTAAACTAATAATTTAAAGTTGTTTATAAATGTAAATAACTAAATTAGATTGATTTATACAATTTTTTATTGGTAATTTATATTTTTGAGTATATTTTAATTTTATTTTAAACATTTGTTCAAATGTATAGTAATATTTTAGTTACAGAAATATATTTTAATTATATTTATTTTACTTCCATTTTTTATATAATTTTCATATTTTTCATTTACTATTAATCTTATATTATTTCGTACAATATATATATATATATATATATATATATATATATATATTCAGAATTAGACTACAATATAATTAATATATTTTTAAATAGATATAAGTTATTTTAAATAAAGTAAAATAAAGTTAAAATACATAATATGATACGAAAAATATTTAAAAATAATAAAAATAGAACAAATTTACTATTCTAACAATATTAACATATTAAAGCATAATCCTGAAGTTATAAAAAAATATTGTAAATAATATAATAGTTAAAATAAACTATACAATATACAAGTATCTAAATAGTAATGAAAAAAAATTTGTCATCATTATCAGTATTGTATTTAGAAAAATATTAAAAATAATAAATCTTCACCGTCAAAAAAATAATATAGTTGTGCGTTCGAGTTATGAGTGGATGAAGAAAATAAAATGATAAAATCGTGAATTAAAAAAAAAAACATAATTTAATACTTATAATAATATCCTTTAAAACGCTACAAGCTACTTTATAAACAAACAACTAGTAAACAAATAAATAAAACTAGTTGAAATGACGTGTCAAACAAATCTTAACATATAAAAAATCTGAAGTTACAAAAATATTCCTAGTTGGATGATTTTTTTATCGATCAGGTTAATAACTTTCCACGAAAACATCACGCGAGTGGTGGAAATCTATTTTTCTGAAATTAAAATAACAAATTTGTTAAGAAATTACTACGTTACTTTTATTATTTAACATAACAGCGAATAAAATTATATAATTAATGAAAAAAATCTAGAAAATATTATTCACCTTGAAATCTCTCTTTTTAACTAAAAATTTTATAATTTATATAAATTACCTTAAACTAATGTTTTGTCACATTTTTATCAATTAATGTCACACTCATGTCTTACAATTTGTAATCATTTGCGTAGCCACTCATCAAACTTAACTTAAATTTCAAAAATCAGAAAAAAAAATCACACCAATATCTAATAATAATAAAAAAATAATATTATGTAAATTTTTTTACAATATATAGACATTTTTCTGATGCCTTTAATTATGATTACATTCACATCCTACAAAATAATAAGAATTTAAACTAAATCTCACAATATTCTATTACAAAAAAAATTAAATATAAACTTAAAGTATCTTTAATGGAAGAAAAAACTTCATAAAATTTAAGTCTATTATTGTTTCTAGTGGAATTTCGATCGATTTCGATTCTAAACAGTATTATGGTCCTAATCGAAATCCTCCCACGTAAGTTCTTTTTACTTAAGCTAGCAGATCGACTTTCAATCGAAAACGTGTATGAGGATCGAAAATCACAAGATATCAAGAAATCTGGTTTTGGTATTTTGTATTTAAAGTACTCGAAAACAAGTAAAGTATCGAATCGAGAAACGAACATTAAATTGCAAGAAAATATAAAGTGCAAAAACCCCAAAATTGCATTAATTGTAAATGACGAGGAATCGAAAATAGTGCAAATATAAATGGCAGGAAATCGAAATGTGCGGGAAATGTAAATGGCAATAAATCAAGATTTGCAGAATATTAAATAACATGGAAACTTAAATGCATAAACTTAAATTTTCATTGAATTAAAATGGACAAGGAATCGAAAATACAGAAACATAAAACTGCTGAATTTAAGTTGCATCAAAATAAATTACCAAGGAAAATACGAAAGTGGTAAATGTACTCGATGAGCAAGGAAATCCAGATTGCCGGAAGCTTCATGGTGTTCGTCGTTTCTCCGGTAGACTTTTCACTACCGATTCTCGTTCTCCGTCAATTTCGCCCCCCTTGTTCCTTCCTCCATTGCTCTATTTATAGGGCATCCTTCAAGTCTTCCAAGAGCAGTTAACACGACTGCTACCACGTTCTACGTGCGTATGGCAGTTTATCTTCTATAGTTTCCCACGTTCTCACGATCTCCGACTTTTTCCCATGATTTCAAAACTGCTCTTTATACATGCATTCGACTTACTTCCTTTCACGATTTGGCCAAAGTCTCGATGTCCACATTGGCTTCCTTTACTCTCGATTCTGTATTTTTCGAGAACTTCGAATTGCTTACGATCCCTTTTTAACCCTGGTCTTATATGACTTAGTTTTTATTCGACAACAGTCATTTGATTATTATTCATTCGATTCTCGATTGTGTTTCTCGATGCTATATGCTACGTATTTCTAATTAGACATCGAATGAATTTTTGTTTATCTTATCGAGTCACATTTCTTTCCTTCGATTTCGATCGTTTTTCTCGATTTTCTACTAACAAAATGCCCCCTTGGAAGAATATAAATGATTTCTGTTTTATATTCTTTCAATATTCCCGCCTTAGTGTTTGAAAGCCCACAGGATTTAGGGTTTAGGGTTTCTGGGGTTCTAGGGTTAAAAGGGGTTTTAAGTTTCTTTTCCACTTTACGTCGCCGTCTCGTCAGTCTGTTGCCTTTCAGTACAAGTTACATTAATTACCTTTCCCTTCCGTCGCTTCCAACTCCCTAGACGATTTCTCTTTAACCTTTCCTTGGTCTTTACTCTGGTCTTTACGCGAACTATCACCTTCTTTGCAATCTCGTCTTCTTCCTTGAGCTCCTGTCTTCATCCCTGTTACCTCATCTGTTAACTCCTCCCTTGCTATTTTTTATAAGCTCACTACAATGACCAGCTCATCAAAATCTTCTGACTTTTCCGCTCCACCCCTTTCTTCACTACCCTCTAACCTGCTGGAGATCAACAACCAGAGGTTCGCTCCAGTTCCTCTGATGGAGGAGGCTTCCCGCAAGATTGCTGAGACGCAGGTACTTATTCCTTATACTGCTGAGGGGGTAAATTTTGCTTTTGGGGGTCCTCTCCGTCCTATCGATGAAATTTTTACTCCTCTTAACCTCTCAACTAGTCCGGCTTTGGTTCATCAACCTGAAGTTAGGGTTGATTTTCTGAATCTTACTTCTAAAGTGTATAGAACGGGCCCTCCTTCCAAAAAGTCTCAATTCATTAGGTGGTTTGATAGGGTAAAAGCCAAGTTTGGGAACCATTGGAGGGATATAGGAATTTCTGACTTTTTGCATCTGTCTCAATGCGATCTATCATTTTTGGACATGGCGATGTTTTTGTCTGCGGTGCATTTATGGAACAAGAACCTACATGCTTTGGAGTTGCCTTGTGGCCCTCTGTCGCCTACCCTTTTCGAGATTGCGGCTATTACTGGGTTGAAGCCCATAGGGGAGAAGTATTTTAAAGGTGCATGTCCTTCGAGTAGTTCTTTGAGGTCCAAAATCGATTGGGAATCGAAGGCTTACGGACATTTCATTGAGAAATATTTTGTTGATGACCCTTCGATAGCTGTTACTGATGAAGAGCATGTAGCATTTTTGGTGTATTGGCTATGCACCCATGTATTTTGCCCCCGATCCATCCAAATCTCCTCTCATTTGTTTGACCTTGCATATGTCCTGCACATAGGCCAGCCTAGGATATGTTTGGCTAAGCTGCTACTAGCTCATGTGTATGCTACTTTCGACGAGGCTGTCGAAATTTTGAACACACCTAAAGCGTCGGGGAACTTTTCAGGCCCCGTTTGGTTTGTACAGTTGTGGCTCACTTCGATTTTTGAGAGTGTCCTTCCTCGAATTTCTTCCGTCCCCCCGAGTGTAAATATAGAAGGGGCCCGATTATCCTCTCGTCACCCTCGCCATAAGTCTGATGAAGCTACCTACTGTAAATACCTTCATTTTTTGTTAACCAGATTCACTTTCGACTCAACCTTGGCCCCATTTACTGTAAATCTTGGACGAACAAGTGGCCAACTTAGGGGGCCAATTTGGTTTAAATCTAAATTCCCTACCTCGACTCCTGGGTTGCAATCGGAGCTGATAGATATATGGAGTAATTATTTGACCCATGATGTGTTGGTATCGGGTTTTCAGTCGAAAGATTTTAAGCTTGTCACCTATTACCCCCAACTCTTCTCGAGACAATTTGGGTTTTGCCAATCTTTGCCTTTCTTCTCTCTTGACACCTCCTCAAAGTCCAAAGTAACTGAATCCACAATTAGTCGGGAGCTTGTTGAGCTTTTACCAAAAACCCCGATGCACTTTTTCCCTTACGCTTTCGAGTCAAATTATTTGTCCACTGTGGGTTTCTCTCGATGGTGGACTGATTGGTTCTCGAGTAGTCATGCTACTTTTGATGAAGTTCGACCGAAATTGACTGCTCAACCTTCTCTTGTGTTGCAGGACAAGTCGAAATCGAAGAAAGGTACACACTTCCACTGCCTTCAAATATCTCGATTCGAGAACTTTTACCAAATATGTTACACCCCACTGAAATTAGAATCGACCTATTATGATGCGGTTATCTCCTTATCCAATAAAATAGACACTAATCGATCGAACCACAAAATAATCAATCTTTTAGGTAGAACCCCTTTTGAAATGTATTGCCCAAATCGCCTTCCCACTTTTCCCACAGCTCCTTTTGGACTTGCCAAATCATTAACTCATCCTAAATGGGTTCGAGAATTGAGATCCCTAAGGGAAACACTTCGTCCAAAACCCAAAAACAAAGATATTTCAGTCTCGAAATTGTCTTATTTCCCTTACCTTAACCTCCCTGAGGCTCTTTTGCCTCCCTGGCTTGTACATATCAACCGAGTCAAGATTTTGACTCCATCACCTTTTGGTGAGATTTTACTGCTTTCTTATACTTTTTTGATTCTGTATATTATAAGCTAATCTGTCTTCTTTTATTGGCAGTTTCGAAATCTACCAAGGTCACCGCTGTCGAGAAGGGTCAAGAGAAGAGACAAGAGGACTGGGAATCCTCAGATGAATCGGACCCGTCTGCCTTAGTCAGAAAACGCAGACGCTCGGCCACCATTCCTACTTCTTCGAAAAAATCGAAGGTTCCTTTTGACTTCTGTTTTGTCCTATTCATTTTTCTGTCTGATCAATCCATATTCTTATACTTATCTCTTTTCGATCTTCAATTTTCAGAAACAAACATCGAAGAGTCCTCGATCTGTTCAACCAGTTGCTCTCGATCCATTATCGACGGACTCTAATACGATCCCCACGACAACGCTTGCCACTCGCTCAAGTCACGTAAGTTCCCTTTTTTATACAAATTTTATGTTCTTAAGTCTCGATAAAATTTATAACATGGTTTCAAAATTTGATTTTCAGGATCTTCCATCGGAGACTGTATCGACGAATGTCGAATCTCAACTATTAACACCCCTCATTGAGGTATGTTATATACCATTGTATGATTGCTTTAACTTTTTGTGCATTTCTTATTCTGATAATGGTTTTCAATTTACAGCAACCTGAGGCTGTACAGATTCTTCCTCCTGCCTCGGCACCACTTGCCCTACCTCCCCCTAGTATTTATACTTTTCATTGTCACTTTCATTTCATTCTATTACGAACCTCTCGCTTTACATTTCTCGATTTCTTTCCTTTCAGTAAATATTCCAATAATCGAAGTCCAAGGCTCTCCTTCCCCTGTTTCTGCGGAGCAAGAGGATTCTCCTCCTTTTGCGATGCCCCCTATCGAGTTGCTCTCGGCGTCATTACCAGATATAGATGTGTCTGCTCCGAGCACTGTGTTAGAATATCGAGCTGCAATCGAAGAGGATCCTTTTTCTATCCTCAATATTCTATTATCTACAGAAGCGACACCATCGAGCTCTTCTAAGACGCCCATGACTTCAACTGAAGGACCATACCAGCTGAAGCAACGCTTCCGATCTTTCTTTTATTCCTCGCCCCTCGAAATTTTGGTGGAGTCGCGTGACAAGAAAAGACAGTTCCAAGATATCATCACTGCCCTCGAGACGTGTCCTGATGATGATCTTCCAATGGGTCTCGATGCGGAGGTCGCGGCGGCTGCCGATTTGTTCAACAAGGCATATGCGGCGAGGAAGAAAAGACAATCAATTTCGACTAAGCTCTCCGACATTGTCTCCTTCCAGGTTGAAAAATCAAATTTGTTGAAAACTCAGAAATTGAAGCTGGCGGAGGCATTGTCTACACAAGCTTCGATTGATTGCGAGATCGAGCAGCTGGAGAAGAGACTCGCTCAACTTAAATTGCAGAGGGATTTTGTTGCTTCAGAGATAGATACGATCAAATCCTCTGCAAAAGAAGTCGCATTATCTTTGGGGCAGAGCATAGAGCGTAAACAAGATCTGACCGTCGAAGAGCATTCGATTTCTTCATCTTGGAATCAATTGTTAATAGATTTTGATCAACTTAAGACTCGATACTTATCTTTGTAGAATATTATTCAATTTAATTGTTGAATGTTTATTTCTCTTATTCAAGGCTTATATATCTTTAAATACTTTCCATTTATCGACAGCACTTTATCTTTGTTATACCAATCGATAATTGAATAGGCATTACTCGATAACACTTTAATAACTTCGAAAGGTCCTTCCCAATTCGGTGACCATTTCCCATAATTTTTACATTTTTTGTCTATTGGCAAAATTGTTTTTCACACTAAGTCACCTTTATTAAACGTCTTCTTTCGAACTTTTCTGTTGTACACTCGAGCAACTTGAATCTTTTGTAACATCATATTATTCAACGATTGTAATCTTATTTCATCGAGTTCATTTAATTCATCATTCATCAAACTCCAATAATCACAACTGGGTAAATCATTCTGCCTTTGTATCCGGTTCGACTCAATATTTATCTCAATCGGCAAAACTGCGTCGTGTCCATATACCAACTTGTATGGGGTATTCTGTAAGGAATCTTTAGGTGAATTTCGATAAGCACACAAAATTTGCAATAACGTTTCGTGTCATGTTTTTGGTTTATTACCAACATGTTTTTTGATTAACCCGATAATCACCTTGTTAATTGCTTCGACTTGCCCATTAACCTGAGCATAATATGGAGTTGATGTTAATAATTGAATATTTCTCGATTCAGCATATTTAACTATCTTTCTACCAGTAAACACTGTCCCTCTGTCTGTAGTGATAGACTGTGGGATCCCAAACCGATAAACGATATATTCTTCAATAAAATCAATCACATCCTGCTGATCAACATCCTTTAATGATATTGCTTCTACCCATTTTGAAAAGTAATCGACAGCAACGATTATATATCTATGCCCTTTCGATGATTGTGGGAAAATCTGTCCGATTAAATCTATAGTCCAACCTCTAAAAGGCCACGGTTTAATGATCGAGTGTAATTCACTAGCGGGCACCTGTTGTATGGGACTAAAATTTTGACATTCTTCACAGGACTTAGCATACTCGATACAATCTTTTAAAATCGAAGGCCAATAATAACCTTGTCGAGTTAAAGTCCATTTCATCTTTTGACCTATCATATGGGCCCCACATATTCCATTATGTACTTCGGCCATTGCTAAGTAAGCATCATCATTTCCTAAACACCTAAGTAATACTCCATCGATTCCTCTTTTATATAACTCATCATTTAACAAAACATATTTCACTGCTCGATATTTAATTTTCTTGTCAATTTTCCCATTGGGATTCTGCAAATAATTTATAATCGATTTTCTCCAATCTTGATCGTCTAAGTCATTAATGTACAGAATCTCATTTTCTTGAGGTAATTTTTCTTTGATTTGAATTATTTCTTGTAACCTTTCCGGGGATATCTTATACTTCGATGCAATTTGTGCTAAGTCATTTGCTTCTTGATTGAATTCTCGAGGAATATACTCGAATATTATGTCATCAAACATTTTACTTAAAGTCATCACTCTTTCCAAATATCTGATCAAGTTGATATTAATGCATTTATACTCTTTTTGCACTTGTTTGATCACTAATTGCGAATCACCTCTTATAACCACATGTCGAGCTTTTAATTTGATTAAAGTCTCGAGGCCCGCTATCAAAGCTTCATATTCAGCTTCGTTATTCGAACACATGGGTTGAATCTCAAATAATAACTTAGTCGGAATATTGTTTGGAGAAATAATCAGAACTCCTACTCCAGATTTATCCGATGTACTTGAACCATCGAAATACATTATCCATTTACTTATTTCAATAAACAAATTCTCAGTGGAATCAACTGTATGCTCAGCCATAAAATCGACAATTACTTGACCTTTTATCGATTTTAAAGATTTGAAGGATAATGAGAACTCTGTCAAAGCTAACACCCACTTTCCTATTCTATTATGCATAATTGGTTTCGACAAAAGAAACTTCAAAATATTATTTCTAGAATAAACCATTACATCATGAGGCTTCATTACATACTTGAGTTTTGTACAAGAGAAATACAAGCATAATCCTAACTTTTCGATATCACTATATCGAGTTTCAGCATCATTCAAAATTCTACTTAGATAATACACAACACATTCTACACCATTCTCATCTTCTTGTGCTAATAAACTGGCTATTGTTCGATCTGATGCTGATACATATAACTTTAATGACTTGTTTCTCTTTATTGGGATCATAATCGGAGGATTCGTCAGCATCATTTTGATTTGCTCGAAGGCTTCTTGATGTTCCTCCTTCCACTTAAACTCTGCTTCTTTTTTCAACTTTAACAAAGATGAAAAAACATAAGTTTTGCCAGCCAGGTTAGAAATAAATCGTCTCAAATAATTTATTTTTCCCAAAAGAGACTGTAACTCTTTCTTAGTTTTTGGAGCAGAGGTATTTATTATTGCTTTAGCCTTATTTTTATCGATCTCAATACCTTTTCCATGAACTATGAATCCTAAAAATTCTCCAGCAGATACACCAAAGGCACATTTCAAAGGATTCATTTTTAATCCATATTTTCTCATTCTCTCGAAAGATTTCCTCAAATTGCTCAGATGTTGATGTTTTTCTTTCGATACCACAACGATATCATCTATGTAAACTTGCATAAAATCATTAATCAAATCATGAAAAATAAAATTCATTGCTCTCTGATATGTGGCTCCAGCTTTTTTTAATCCAAATGGCATCACTACCCATTCATAAGTACCTAATGCCCCCGAGCATCGAAAAGCTGTTTTAGCTATATCATTCTCAGCCACAAATATTTGATTATATCCTGAATAACCATCTAAAAGACTTAACATTTCATTACCAGCTACTGCATCTATTAGCATATCAGCTATTGGCATAGGATATTCATCTTTAGGAGTAGCTAAGTTTAAATCTCGATAATCGATGCACACTCTTATTTTACCATTCTTTTTAATCACAGGTACAATATTAGAAATCCAATCAACATACCTGGCAGTTCTGATGAATTTAGCTTTCAAGAGTCTCTCGACCTCTTCCTTAATCTTGTTCATCACCTCAGGTGCAAATCTTCTCGGTGCTTGTTTTACTGGTTTTCTACCTTCGATGATGGGTAATTTATGCTCGACGAGACTTCGATCCAATCCAGGCATTTCTTCGTATTTCCAAGCGAAGCAGTCCTTATATTCTCTTAACAAGGAAATCATGTCCCTCTTTAATTCTTCCTCGAGATACTTGCTGATATACGTGGGTTTCTGTTCCTCTTCACTTCCTAAGTTAACTTCTTCTAATGGATCTTGGGCCTCGACTTTTTTATAATTTGATGTAATAGATTTTTCGAAACCTAAAGGAGAATAATCATAAATACAATCAAGTATAACTTGATCGCTATTATTTGCAACTACGGTCGAGTGAATCGACTTATTTATCCCTATTTTACTACTACTACTACTTTCTTGGCTCTTCTTCCCATCTTCATATTTTCCCAATCGAGCCAAGAACTCTTCGTATTCTCTATTCATCTTCACCGGCCACTTCGAGGTTGGCCCCCTCTTTGATCATGATGAATCCTTTCTTCTCATTCATCTCTAGGAAACGCTCCTCATGCAGTTTTAAATTAAAATCTTCGACTGTTTCGAAGGTGAATGGTTGAGCAAGCGCCAGATTCTGCGAGTGCTCGACTCGACTCGAGATACGAATGTTACAAATTCGTGCTGATCTCCTGGGATTACTTCGAGATGTCCATCTCGATTCCACATAAATAATTTTTGATGAGCTGTCGAAGGCACAGCTCCTACTCCATGAATCCACTCTCTGCCAAGTAATGCATTGAAATTGGCATGCGACTGGACCACAACAAACACAGTAGGTCTCGAGTAAGTGCCCACTTTCACGTCTAAGTCAATCATACCTTCTGAACTTGACGTCTTTCCGCTGAAATCGGAAATCATAATATTGTGCTTGACTAAGTCTTTTAGTTCAATGCCAAATTTCTTTAGCATAGTAATTGGCAGTATATTCACTGCTGCTCCTCCATCGACAAGAACTCTATTCACCATCTGTCCTTGAATCTCGATGTTCAGTAATAACGGTTTCAAATGGAACCTCATTTCCTCAGATGGGGGATCGATGAAAGCAGCGTCTCTATGAGGAACTTCACATGAGGTTTGCGTTACCCATGTTATTTTTGGCCTTATGTTTTCTGAATAGAAGTCATCTTCTTGCTCGGCATCTCTTTGTTCTTGGTACTCTTTGTATTCGCTAACATATTCCGCAGGTAAAATTGATATTACCCCGATTTGATGTTCGTCCCAAGTACCATCATTCTTGTCATCGAAAAATTCTCTTGTATAATGACTCTCTATCGGTACAACATTTTCTTCAAAGTTTCTGTAATTATTCCAATAGGGGATCCTTCCTCCTCTTCTCCAGGGCCTTCCTCGGAATCTTCTTTGGAATGTTGGGAATCTTGTGGTCGATCCATCATCATACGAGAGTCTTTCGAAGACATCATTACTTTGAAGTCTACCTCTTCCTCCTCGAGAAGGATACATCTCTCTTCTAATCCACTGCCTCTGATTTTCACTAATACCAGAGCCAACGGATTTCTGCTGACTTTCTTCGATCGTTGGCCGGACTGTTTGATCTACTTTGTCATTTTTCCTTTTATTTTGGTTTTCGATCTTCTTCATCTGTTCTGTTTTGAAAGCTTTGGCAGCCGATTTATCGAACACTGCGCTGCAACGTGGGCATAATGACACATCTTCGTCTTTTTCCTTCTTTCTATTCAAAAATTCGATGAGAGAATCTCCTGATCGAGGGTATATTTCCTTTTCAAACTCTTTCTCGAATTCACTCAGGTCAAATTCCATATCTTCTTCAGATACATCCATCCGGACATGCTTAGGATCGATGTCTTCAGTGACATCTACCATGCCTACAAAGGCCGAATTTGTTAATCGGACATCATCAGTAATGCCCGTTTGGGATTCGAGGTATCCTACTTGAGCCTCGAATGGACTCGTGTCAACTTTCATTGTCATTTCTGAAAGTGATCCTAGCAAAGATCTCATTGATTTGATGAAGTCAAAGATAAAGTCAAGGGTCAACTCTGCAGCAGTCAAACAAGTCACTCGAACAAAGGAGCTGAAGACTTAGTGTGTCTTAACGAAAGCTTAGGTAAAACCACTTTACCTTTTCCATCGCATAAAGCTTCTTCACTCAATTTGCAAAATGCCTCAAAAATAGTTTTAAACAAATAAAAAAACAAAAGCATTTTGGCAAAGAATTTTCTTAAACAAGTTATTAAGCTGATAAAGGTTTGAAAGAATCAATTTAAAACACTTAGAATGTTTTAAAAAGTGTTTTTACAATATTTTAATCGATACAAACTTCTTTTAATCGATTAAAACTCTTTATGACCGATTAGAATTCGAATGTAATAGGTCAGAATGCAATATAATCGATCAGATCTTAAATATGAGCGATTAGAATTATTTTAATCGATTAAAACACGTTTCAATCGATTAAAATCACTTTGGATGTCAGTATGATCGATCAGAATGAGATTATGACCGATCGAGTTGGTTATGATCGATCGAATTGAATTATGACCGATCAGACATATTTCAATCGATTAAACGCATTTCAATCGATTAAAATAACTTAGAAAATCTTTTCAATCGATTAAAACGAACTTTCAATCGATTAAAATGACTTGAAAATATATGTGCAGTTTTTCAATCGATTGAAACGACTTTATATCAGTTAAAATAACTTGGAAAGTTTTATAAGAAGGTTTTTAAACAAATCAATCGATTAATACGTGATTCAATCGATTGTTTTATACTTAGAAAATGTTTGTAAAACGTTTTAACCGATAAAAACGTGGTCGTATCAACTAAAACATTTTCTGTTAAAGATCAAGAACGCATTAATGGGTTGAAAGGACTTTTAACAGATTATAACGGCTATTTCAACAGATTAAAACAAACTTTCAACAGATTAATTAATGCAGCAGATTTGAAAATACTCTTTTATAAACAGATTTGCTTGAAACTTTGAGATATAGATCATACATCGGTTTTACACAATTCAAGCAATCAATACAAACAACTATTAGCATTTTTCAAGAAAGATACACAACTGTTTTTGTGAACTTCTTTTGAAATCTTTCTTGAGGCACTTTGCATTTCTTTGAAGAAGAAACTGATCGTGGATTGGTGTAATCCGGTTTGAGCTTTCTTTGTTTCTTCTTTTAAATTTCTATTCATTCATTTGTACTTGTTTTGTACCTGGAATTTGGGTACAAGTTTTCTGCAGTTGTTGTAGAAAGTTGCCAAGAACTGGAATTTGGTTCTTGGTGGAAAGGTTAAAGCAAGAGCTGGAATTTGGTTCTTGTGTGTGGTGCCTGGAATTTGGGCACTTGGTTTCTCTGCTAGCTGGAATTTGGTTGCGAGAGGTTTCCAAGAGCTGGAATTTGGTTCTTGGTGGAGAGTTAGAATAGGTGTAAGAGGGTGAGTCTGTAAAACATCTATTCTAGTGGAACCCAGTTGGAATTTGGCTAGAGTGCGGACGTAGCCCTGGTATTGGGTGAACCGAGTATAAAATTACCGGTGAAATCTTTCCTAACCTTTCTCTCTTTAATTTCTACTGCTTGCACTTAAAGCTGTTTGATTGCTTTGTGATTTGTGAATTGATAAGTAATCTTAATTTTCGAATTAGATAATCTGTGTATTGCGAAAAACTTTCAAAAATCAATTCACCCCCCTCTTGATTTAAAACTACTTTTCTAACAATTGGTATCGGAGCGAGGTGCTTGAAAGTTACTCAAGTTACTTCGATCCATGGCATTTTCCGAGGAGCGTACATTGATAGACCTCCAGCTGTTGTGTGGAGCAGTTATCTATTCGGAAACTAAGGATGAAAATCTTCATTGAATCTGTTAGTATAAATGCTTGGAATGTTATTGAACAGGAAATTGATATTGCTAACAGAATCCAAGATGATTGTATTGCCAAGAATATCATCTTATCCGCCCTTAACAAAAATGATCTTTTCAGGATTGCACATTGCCAAACAAGTTGCACAAATGTGGAAGATTCTTGAAAAGACCTATGAAGAAGCACCAGAAATATGCTTGATGGTCAACTCGGAATCACCAAATACCGAGTGTAAGTTCGAATCTATGAACTATAGCTCATTACAAGATGCTTTCCTTGAAATACATGCAGTAGCAAAGAAATTAGAAAGCTGAAAATAGAAAATTGAAAAGCATGAATAGGCTTTTAGAAAACAAGATCATTCTTCTTGAAAAGAAAATAAGCTGATGAAGAAACTAAGGATGAAAAGTTAGAATTAGAGAATGATACTCGATTGCATGTGTAATATTGAAGATTGCAAAAGCTGTCCCGAGTTACGGAAACAAGTATCATATCTAGTAAAAACCTCATCTAAATTGGCACAAGGAAAAAATAATCTTGATAAGATACTTAATTCCCAAAAATTAGTTATTGAACGTGGTGGTATAGGTTATACACCGACCATTGGAAAGAAAACCGGAGCTTTCAAAAATTATTTTGCATATAGTAAAGCTGTTTCATCTCCGTTTATCAAATGCTTTTACTTGTATGAAAAAAGGGCACTCTGTTAAATATTGCGAGAATTAAGAAATATGCCAGTACCTAAAGGGAGAATGAAATGGGTTCCAAAGATTAATTCTTTTCAAATAACATGATCAGGACCCAATAATTATAAAGGGTACCAGAAAAATACTTAATTGTTTTGCAGGAACAAGTTTGGGAATCCCTTGAAGATCAGAGCTGCGAAACCAGGTTACGTGTATTTAAATTAATTGTTTTAATTGATATAAATCAATATTAATCGATTAAAATAACTTACTGATATCTGTCAGTACCATTTTAATCGATTGAAATATCGAAATAATCGATTGAACTGATCTCGGGATTTTGGTTTAATTGTTTTAATCGATTGTAATATCTGTATATCAACTAAAAACACTTAGGTATCAAAATAATCGATTCATTTACGTTTTAATCGATTTAAATTACGGTGTCATGTTATTGATTTCATTACTGTACCTATCTAATCGATTCTTTCATAAAACAATCGATTAATTCATCATGCATCGTTTTCAAACCTAATAGGAAAAATGAAATTAATAGATAATTAGTTAATCAATCGATTAATTAGGTTACGAAAACAAGATTTATAACATCTAATTAAAGTTTGATAGGCCAATTCGAATCAAAAACCCAGTTTCTTTGATAAACAAAATCTGCATAATACTTTCACCCACTGTCCTGTAAATTGTGCCTCTGTAGCGATCAGATAATCATAAATAAGTCTCGAACATATCTGATTCAAGTTATCTCGTTATGAAACACCCAATTTTCTTTAAATGGCACATGCTTGAACAAATCCTTGAATTAGAAACTAAGACTAGTGGAATAAATGTGGGAAAGTTATTGCTGATTGAATTACTGCAAACTTTACATGTGGGAAAGTTATCCATAGATGAAAAAGTTATTTTAACATAGTCATGATTCAAGTTGTAGACGTCTACATTTCTCTTAATACTTTACATGGAATGCTTTGCGTAGTAATACATTGAAAATCAAAGGAATTATCAAAGAATGGACTGTAACTTTTCTTATAGACACTAGTTACAAACAGGTCAAAGCTGTTAGGACTGAAAACATAGTTTATCAAAAATTTTTTTAGTGATAATTGTTTTCGGTAATAAGTTATTCATTACTAGGAAATCCAATAAATACATGTTTTCATTAAATTTCTTGATATTACATTGCAATATATTTGAAATAATTTTGAGCATGCATTGGTTCAAAACTCTTGGTGAAATTCATTGGAACTGTGCAACTTTGAATATTTGCTTTAATCATCAATGTCACGAGGTGACACTATAAGGGAACCAATCTGGAACAGACAATTCAAAAATTGAATAACGTGAGTACAGGGAATGTATGTTTTATGGTCGATGCAGGGGATAAATTTTATATTGTTTTTGAATTACGGATTGATTGTCATCACCTGTCCTCATTACTAATCATTGCCCACTCTACCAGAATAAGTTTTTTGTTAATCACTTGTGCATATGATACCACTTGGAAACAACAAAGTTAAAAATGACTCATTCCTCAAAAGATAATGATGACTGGTTCACTATAAGTGAGAATAACACCCATCATACTACATTAATAAGAATGCGAGTTATTTGCTTGGATAATGACAACTGCAGGGTTCAAAATGGGTTGGCTATTATGAAAGAAAATTCCTATCTCGAGTACATCATTAACACTGTGATTCATGCAATTTATGGTATCATGCATTACTGTGTGGGATTTGGTCGAGTACATGATTATGCCTCCGATGTGTAGTAGAAATTCCAGTGTGGTGTCAACCATGGACTGTAATGCGATCAATAATAACGATGAACTTGCTAAAAGATTTCTTTTCGGGAAAAGTTTACGTATGCATTCGTCGATACGAGAGTGACAGCGAGTTGTTGACTCAAATAGTTGATAGAGCAAAATTAGTTCCAGCAAAAGGAAAGCCTATTATCTTTTGATATTGGTGGGGATCAAATGAATGATCACCAAGTCTGGTGGATAAGCGGTTCAATCAGGGAAATTGGGATGACTAGTTCCCCTCATCATCTTTATCTTACTGCTTATTTCTATCTTTATATTGTTTGCATGGATCGTGATATTAACTGGTGTTATACCAGGAACATTTGCCTTAACCTTTGGTTAAATATGGTTTAGGATCTAATCTAGATCAGGTCGGCGTAAATAGAATTTAAATAGATCCCGAGAGCTTTAGCTAAATAAGACTTTATTCGATAGATCTATTAGCTAAGATAGGCTGTTAGTATTGTTAAAACATCCTTCTAAATGATCAGTTTTACAAAATATGCATTAAACATTACTTCATTTTCAAAACTGATTGTTTTAATCAATACAACATCTTGTTAATCGATTAAATGAACTTATACAACATGTTTTAATCGATTGAAAATCGAAATAATCGATTATTTTTACTAAAGTTTCATGTTTTCAAAATCTTAAATGTTTTAATCGATTAAACTTTTCTTTCAATCGATTAAAATCATTTACCAAGAACATTTTAACCGATTATACTCTGTTTTTAATCGATTTTTATTCAGGAAGAAAGATTAAAGGCTTTAGTTAATGGTCATTTTCGTAAACATGCTACTAAAGCGTGATTCCCTTATCTTTACACGTGTTAATTGTATTCATTACAAACGTGTTAATGGAGATAAAGTTTGAATCAACTTTAATTGATTCTTTTCATGAGTGAAATATTGATTCACTTTTGTATTTTCAAAAACTTGAGCATATTTTTCGAAACCTTACATTCTTCTCTCTTCTATTCCCTATTTTTGATGAAGTCAAAAGGGGAGAAATAGTTGCATCACTTTAAGATAAATTTAAGAACAACATTTTAGGGGAGAAATAAGTTTTAGGGGGAGAAACAAAACTTTATTACATTCTTATATTTCTCACCTAACTGCATTATCAAGTGACTTATTTTGCGAGAGATTGTTTTTTTCAAAATGGTGTTTGTCTTCATCAAATAGGGGAGACTGAAAGTGATCCTAGCAAAGATCTCATTGATTTGATGAAGTCAAAGATAAAGTCAAGGGTCAACTCTGCAGCGAGTCAAACAAGTCACTCAGAACAAAGGAGCTGAAGACTTAGTGTGTCTTAACAGAAAGCTTAGGTAAAACCACTTTACCTTTTCCACTGCATAAAGCTTCTTCACTCAATTTGCAAAATGCCTCAAAAATAGTTTTAAACAAATAAAAAAACAAAAGCATTTTGGCAAAGAATTTTCTTAAACAAGTTATTAAGCTGATAAAGGTTTGAAAGAATCAATTTAAAACACTTAGAATGTTTTAAAAAGTGTTTTTACAATATTTTAATCGATACAAACTTCTTTTAATCGATTAAAACTCTTTATGATCGATTAGAATTCGAATGTAATAGGTCAGAATGCAATATAATCGATCAGATCTTAAATATGAGCGATTAGAATTATTTTAATCGATTAAAACACGTTTCAATCGATTAAAATCACTTTGGATGTCAGTATGATCGATCAGAATGAGATTATGACCGATCAGAGTTGGTTATGATCGATCAGAATTGAATTATGACCGATCAGACATATTTCAATCGATTAAAACGCATTTCAATCGATTAAAATAACTTAGAAAATCTTTTCAATCGATTAAAACGAACTTTCAATCGATTAAAATGACTTGAAAATATATGTGCAGTTTTTCAATCGATTGAAACGACTTTATATCAGTTAAAATAACTTGGAAAGTTTTATAAGAAGGTTTTTAAACAAATCAATCGATTAATACGTGATTCAATCGATTGTTTTATACTTAGAAAATGTTTGTAAAACGTTTTAAGCTGATAAAAACGTGGTCGTATCAACTAAAACATTTTATGTTAAAGATCAAGAACGCATTAATGGGTTGAAAGGACTTTTAACAGATTATAACGGCTATTTCAACAGATTAAAACAAACTTTCAACAGATTAATTAATGCAGCAGATTTGAAAATACTCTTTTATAAACAGATTTGCTTGAAACTTTGAGATATAGATCATACATCGGTTTTACACAATTCAAGCAATCAATACAAACAACTATTAGCATTTTTCAAGAAAGATACACAACTGTTTTTGTGAACTTCTTTTGAAATCTTTCTTGAGGCACTTTGCATTTCTTTGAAGAAGAAACTGATCGTGGATTGGTGTAATCCGGTTTGAGCTTTCTTTGTTTCTTCTTTTAAATTTCTATTCATTCATTTGTACTTGTTTTGTACACTGGAATTTGGGTACAAGTTTTCTGCAATTGTTGTAGAAAGTTGCCAAGAAGCTGGAATTTGGTTCTTGGTGGAAAGGTTAAAGCAAGAGCTGGAATTTGGTTCTTGTGTGTGGTGCCCGGAATTTGGGCACTTGGTTTCTCTGTTGCTGGAATTTGGTTGCGAGAGGTTTCCAAGAGCTGGAATTTGGTTCTTGGTGGAGAGTTAGAATAGGTGTAAGAGGGTGAGTCTCGTAAAACATCTATTCTAGTGGAACCCAACTGGAATTTGGTCAGAGTCCGGACGTAGCCCTGGTATTGGGTGAACCGAGTATAAAATTACCGGTGAAATCTTTCCTAACCTTTCTCTCTTTAATTTCTGCTGCTGCACTTAAACTGTTTGATTGCTTTGTGATTTGTGAATTGATAAGTAATCTTAATTTTCGAATTAGATAATCTGTGTATTGCGAAAAACTTTCAAAAATCAATTCACCCCCCCCTCTTGATTTAAAACTACTTTTCTAACAATTTCTTCGAATCTCAACCTTCCTTGATCGATCGCATCTTGGATTGTGTTCCTGAAATGTATACAATTGTTAGTCCAATGTCCATAAACATTATGATATTTGCAATATTTTCGATCATTCCTTTGTTCTGCAGACGACAATTTATGATCATCACTCAACTTAATCTGTTTGTCTTTCAATAAAATATCAACGATTCTATCTGCTTTTGTTACATCAAAAGTATATGTTCGATTTGCTATTTTATCTTTTACTTCATTCTTTTGTAGCAATTTACAGGTATATGGAGCCCCTACTTTGAGTTCTGCTAAGTTTACTTTCTCATCGACAGTTTCTTCAATATCATCTTCTGTCATATTATCTGTCTCATATACATCATTTATGTATGCTATTCTTTCCTTTTTCAAAGGTTTCTCATATTTCTTATACCTTTGTTTCTCATACTCTATTTATTCCACTCTTCTCACTTTATTAGCTAATTGAGCCATGTCATTCAATGGTAAATTGACTAGTTTTTTCCTAATCGAGAATTCTAAACCTGCAGAGGCCATTCTGACTAATTCATATTCAGGAATTTGAGTGAAACATCTCGATTTCATTTGTCTAAATCGATTCAAATAATCATATATGCTTTCATGATTGTATCTTTTTATATTCATCAAGTCGATGAGACTCACTTGAGTTTCTCCTCTAAAGAATTGCTCATGAAAATTTCTTTCCAATTGCAGCCAATTATATATCGAATTGGGTGGCAATGACGTGAACCAAGTAAAAGCACTCTTAGTCAAAGAACTAGGAAAATATTTCATTTTTAATTCTTCACTCATCGTTAAATCCCCGCATTCGATCTGATATCGAGCCACATGCTCGATAGTCGATTCACCAACTTCTCCAGCAAATTTAATGAATTTTGGTACTTTATATCCTCGAGGCAATTCTGTCTCGAGAATCGCATTCGGAAAGGGAGACACAAAATATGTCTGATTGGGTGGTCTAAATTCCATCCCTTGTAAATTCATCCTTTGTCCCAACATATTATTCTGATTGTGTATATTTTGAAATCCTTCGTTCAAATTCCCATAAATATCATTTCTCACATGTTGATACTCATTTCCCATACGCTGCTGTTGATCATTGTTTCTATTTCTTCTCAATAGATATGGGGGATTAATATTAGTATTCTGATTAGCATGATTTTCTATCCTCGTTTGTCGAGGCACAGCCAATGCATCCCCGATTCGTGACATTTGGTCTGCTAATATCTCAAAGCTAGCAGTAGTGTTTTGCACTAATGGATTTAAGACTGTAGTCAATTGTTGTGATAACATATTCACCATTTCAAAATTACTCTCATCCATTTGTTGTCTGAGTACCCCTAATGAATTACTAGATATTCTGGTACCCATGTTTTCGATAGAATCAAAATTAGATCGATGATAGTCTCTATCGAATACATATCTCCCATGATCTAAGTATCCCCTCTGATCTAGATTTGGAGGTATCTGTTGTGTGCCTACATTCTGTCCATTCCCTGAATCCTGTGGAATTACTAAGTTTTGAGACGTCCCTAAATTCGGAGGGATTCCAAAATTTTGTGGCATACCTAGTGTTTGGGACATTCCTAAGTTATATCTCGAATTCCTATGCGTTGAAGAAGTTCCAGCCCCACTCACATTATTAAGTGAAAACCCGGGCGGTCTTATACTCATACGTGGCCCTACATATGTGGTTGTGGGATTTCCTATAGTTTGCATATTATTTGGTATCACCGTACTAGATCCTACTTGGGTGTTTGCTAATGTACATGAATTTTGTTCACTACTCACAGGTATCGACATGCTCACAGTTGTCGATACTACAGGTATGTTCCCATTATGACTTTGCCCCCCAGTATTTGGTGGGTGTGACCCATTTAATCCCTCACTGTTACCTTGGTTATTTGATGAACTCTGATTCATGACTCTCCCACTCCTTAATCTCATACACCTTCGAACTAACCAATTTTGTGTTTCTCAACACAAATCCCCCTACCTGGCGCGCCAATTTGTTTCTGGTGGAATTTCGATCGATTTCGATTCTAAACAGTATTATGGTCCTAATCGAAATCCTCCCACGTAAGTTCTTTTTACTTAGGCTAGCAGTCTGACTTTCAATCGAAAACGTGTATGAGGATCGAAAATCACAAGATATCAAGAAATCTGTTTTTGGTATTTTGTATTTAAAGTACTGAAAACAGTAAAGTATCGAATCGAGAAACAGAACATTAAATTGCAAGAAAATATAAAGTGCAAAAACCCCAAAATTGCATTAATTGTAAATGACGAGGAATCGAAAATAGTGCAAATATAAATGGCAGGAAATCGAAATGTGCAGGAAATGTAAATGGCAATAAATCGAGATTTGCAGAATATTAAATAACATGGAAACTTAAATGCATAAACTTAAATTTTCATTGAATTGAAATGGACAAGGAATCGAAAATACAGAAACATAAAACTGCTGAATTTAAGTTGCATCAAAATAAATTACCAAGGAAAATACAGAAAGTGGTAAATGTACTCAGTGAGCAAGGAAATCCAGATTGCTAGAAGCTTCATGGTGTTCGTCGTTTCTCCGGTAGACTTTTCACTACTGATTCTGTTCTCTGCCAATTTCTGCCCCCCTTGTTCCTTCCTCCTTTGCTCTATTTATAGGGCATCCTTCAAGTCTTCCAAGAGCAGTTAACACGACTGCTACCACGTTCTACGTGCGTATGACAGTTTATCTTCTATAGTTTCCCACGTTCTCACGATCTCCGACTTTTTCCCATGATTTCAAAACTGCTCTTTATACATGCATTCGACTTACTTCCTTTCACGATTTGGCCAAAGTCTCGATGTCCACATTGGCTTCCTTTACTCTCGATTCTGTATTTTTCGAGAACTTCGAATTGCTTACGATCCCTTTTTAACCCTGGTCTTATATGACTTAGTTTTTATTCGACAACAGTCATTTGATTATTATTCATTCGATTCTCGATTGTGCTTCTCGATGCTATATGCTACGTATTTCTAATTAGACATCGAATGAATTTTTGTTTATCTTATCGAGTCACATTTCTTTCCTTCGATTTCGATCGTTTTTCTCGATTTTCTACTAACAATTATATAATTATTATTATCAATTTCATTGTTTATCCAATATAATGTGAGATTTTTCAAAATATAATATTTTCATCAACCCAACAATCTCTACCATGATTAAAATAAACACATTTCTTTTTATCACTATTTTTTATACTAGCAATCATTCATACTTCACCATAAAGAATATACTCACTTGAAATTAAACCATGTCAATAATTTCTTTTCACTGCACACTTACATTAATGCTAACTAATGTCCTTGCATAATTATTGTTAGAAAAAACTCACAATTTTCTATGACAACACGGTTATGTCATAAGGATACTTAACTTATCCTTTTACAAAAGATCACTCTCCCAACATGAGAGAAATAGTATCTGAATCTGATTTCATGTTAGAAGTTCTTTCTTTCAACACCTTGTGTAATCTAGATTGCATCAGCACATCTTTGACTTGAGTTTGCCACAAGCCAAAATGGATTATTTCATCAAACTTCTATATGTCACATTTGACAATACTTGCACATGACATTACAACTTTAGCAATCAAGGATGATTCTCTAATAAGAAGGAATTAATATTTTCTGACGTAGAAAATCAGACTAACTTGCAACCACATAACATACTAAAAAAAATCCTACTAAATCATAAGTTCTAATATCATTGTTAGGTATTTTCGAGAGAACTAATATTAAAGAGATTATCACAAATAAGACATGCATCAACCATATAAGAAAATATGACATCACTCACAACTAAAACCTTAAGATATTAGATTATGGGTATTTCTCATTTATAAGTTATTCAAAATTCTCATTTCTATCCAATATAAGTCTTCAAACTCACACATGAATTTTCAAACAAAAATTCCATGATATAAATAATTGTATAATGGCACAATACAATTTGCCTTCCCCTTTATACGTATTTTTGTAATCTTTAATAACAATTAATACCTTCCTCCATTTAGTCATACCATTACGTAACATTGATAAGACAAGATAAAAAAATAAACACTTAGTAACTTGCATGAAATCTTCTATAATCCTATGCAAGCAAATACTTGTCTTGTTCTTAAGGGAAAAAAAAACTGTCTCCAAAGTTTTTTCTTCTTCTTTAAATCAAAGGTTGAATTAATATTTTTCTTTATTGTTTGGATAATAAATTTTAAGACTGTATTATTTTTTTCTTTGAAATTCAAAATGTTTATAATATAAGATAATGGATGAATAAGAATTTTTGAAAAAAATATGAAATTTTAAAAGTTAATTAAAATATATTGTTTACTTAAAATAAAATAAAATAAAATTCTCCAAACTATGTATCCTCTTCTTCTTCTTTTTTCTATTTATTCATAATGGTTTTCTTTCCCCTTTTCCTTTCATTTATCATTCTCATTTTCTTCGTTGTTTATTTTTTTGTATGTGATTAACCCACCCGTTTCTCAAAAAATATTATTAAAAAATGTTTTTTTTTTGTATTTTTTAATACTTGATTGATATTAAAAACTCAAAACATATATTTATTATTCAGGTTAGTTTATTTTATAGAATTAATTTATCTAATATTAAAGTAATTAATATCCAAAAAAGTGAACTAAATTACTAATATATATCATATTTTTTAACTAAATTTGTCTATTTAAATTGTTTTTTTTTATAATAAATAATTACAATTTTTTTCCTGTTTGTGGATCGATCCATCAACCACAAATTCATTCTTTGTCAAGATTTCTAACTCATTTTGAAATGATGGGCGACACAATCTATTTTTGAAGAGTTTGTATTTACACACACACACACATATATATTCCCAAAACACTTTTATTAACATTCAATTTACATTTAATAAAAATCACATGTAGCTCTTTTTTTTTTTTTTTGCTTCAATATCAATCGTTCCATCACGACAATGCCTTTTATTGCAAACCCCCTTAACATAAATTCAAATTAATTATTTAATGTCATGGTCTCTTTTCTTACTTTATGTTCAACCACATTTTTTCTATAATTTGATAGCATGACCGTAAAAGTATTTACACCCCCTTCTATATACTTTAATATACAGATTTGATCAATTAAAATTAACTCTTAAATAAGACATGGTAAAGCAAGAACTGAAATGTGTGTACATCTTTGTTAGATTAGTAATAAACATAAAAATATTATAAAATTTATGTATTAAAAGAAAAAAAAAGTTTTTCAAATGTGTTTAGTGTTTCAAGATGAAAAATAATTAACTTAAGAAAATTTTTGAGTAATTTTTTTCCTCAAATGCATTGTCTCCTAAACTTTACATAATAAGTGCATGAGACTAGAGGATTTTTATTATTATTTTAAAAATTGGACTCAAGTGATGAATTTAATCGATTTAAACAGTTTAGAAATTAATTTATTATTTTAAAATAATTATATTTTAATTAAATTAGTATAATTAAAAAAATTGATTAGATTTTTTAATCTAACTGATTTTGATAACAAAATTATTTTTAATATATATTTTTTATAAAATATATAATATGTTTTAGTTCTTTTATCTCATTAATTATTTTATTATGTTTTCATCTTATTTTACCTAACATTCATGAGAAAAAATGAAAATGTAATTAAATATTTAATTGGACCAATGATTAAAGGAAGAGTTAGAAAGACCAAAAAATATTTTACTATTTTTTATGGAGTTAGGATTTAAACCCAAAATTATTAGTTTATAATTTGCTTAGTTTACCATTTGGGACAAATTAACTTTACTTATAATTTTTTTTCTTTTTTTTATTTATAAACAAAGTCAAATCCTAAGAAAATCTTAAATTTGTATTTATGATGGTTGAATTCAGAAAAAAGAATAAATAATTTTTATCAAAGTAAAGATATCTCAGGACTCTTTCTTGCATTTCCATCTTATCAAGAACTCACTAATTAGTGTGGTGATCATTCTTAGGCTTATCAAACTTTATTTGTGATGTTTTTATTAATCAATTTACTCTATTTTGTTTCTTATTCTCAATTTTGTTGTTTGTTTTATTCGGTTCCAAAACTTAAATATCAATTTTTTATTATTGTATCTCTTAGAATTATATCATTTGGTATTCATAGCAAGATTTTGTTGTGTACATCCTTTGTTAATTTTGTTCAGTGTTATTATTGACATCATTATTCTACATTGTTCACAATATTGTTTATACATTGCTATGCTTTCGTTTACTATTCATCATATACTCGTTCATTGCTAGATATAAAGTCTGAAAACTAAAAAAAATTATGGTTTTCCAACTTTGTTTTTGAATTTTAATTATATATACAAATAAAAAGAAAATGAGAAAAAAATTTAAAAAAGAAAGAAAGAAGTTAATAAAAAAAATATAGTTATCAATCTTTACATTTAGCGCTCGTCAATTGTGTTGGTAAAAGTCATGCTTCTAATGTCTTTTTTAATTTCATAGTGTCTTGTTTGTTTGTTGGTAATAAAATTGTTATTTGCTACTTCTCTTTTGTAGATACTAAAATTGTGTTTTTTTTTTAGTATTGTCATTACTAATTTGAAAAGTTAATCTTGATGTTAGATTATTTTATTCTTGTAAGAACATCAAGTAGAGAATAAGTGGTAAAGAATAGTGTGATCATTGACAAAAGAGTTGTATTGAGTAAAATACGAGTGTGAAATGTATACACATGAGGGAGTATTATGAGAATAAACTTATTGTTATTTCTAATTTGTTTGTTGAAACATGTAAGGGGAAATACCAAATAATGGAATGTCACAAATGCAAATGTAAATCTTAACTCAATATTTGAAAAGACTAATGAAATAATAAAGTGATGAACTCCATGACAAATTGAGCAAATACAATAAGACAGTCGTGAAAATAAAAGAGGAGATAGGAGAAGAAGAAATGAGAATGAGAGAGAACAAAGACAACCTATAATTGTTGTCATCAAGTTAAATAGCTTAACATTTGAAAAAGAAATGATCTAGAAAATTACTTGGAGTGGAAGCTAAAATTAGAACATTCGTTTGCTTGTAATGAGTACAATGAAGAGCAAAAGATGAAATTGACAATACCAAATAAAGGGAGATAGAAATAAGAACTTATGATGAACTTTTGGACTGAAATGAAAAAAATTATGAAAAATAAATATGTTATAGCAAGTTATAATAGGGATTTGCAACTTAAACTTTAAAGGATAACTCAAGGAAATAAAAGTGTGGAGGAGTATTTTAAGGAGATGGAAGTGGTCATGATTAGAGCTAATATTAATGAAGATAATGAAACAATCATGACTAGAATTTTTAGTGGGTTGAATTATCATGTTAGAGATGTTGTGGAGTTGCAAAAGTAGTTTGAAATAAAGGATTTGTTGTATAAGATTATTCAAATATAACAACAATTCAAGAGCAAGGGAAGTATAAGAAGGAGTTCTTACAATAATAATTATAATTATAGAGATAAGGTTGTGAGAGATAAAATAAGTTTCTTCAAATTTAGTTATGATTTCACATTGGAAGTCACTTAACAAGTTGAATAATTTATCACTTAAAAGTAAGACAAGTGAAATGAAATGTTTCAAATACTTGAGGAGAGAACACTTTGCTTCAAAATGTCCAACAAAAAAAAATGATTATGTTACCAAATGGAGAAATAGATAATGAATCAAGAAGGAAGAGATAGAAATGAAGTTGACTGCATTCATGGGTGATTTGTTGATAATTAGGAGACTTATGAGAAGTGGAATGTAAGTCTTAGAACAAACCCAAAATGAAAATATTTTTTTACTAGGATTATTCCTTGCATATTTGATCTAATAAAAAATTCATTAATTCTTATGACAAACATCCTTAAGTTTATCAAACTTTGTTTGTGACGCTTTCATTTATCAAGTTACTCGTATTTCGTTTCTTATTCTTAATTTTGTATTTCATTTCTTATTCCTAATTTTGTTTGTTTTATTTGATTCCAAAATCTAAATATTAATTTTCCACTATTATTTTCCTTATTCATAATAATAATCTTTATTATTTTTCTTTTAAAAATTATTATTATTAATAATAAATTTATTTAAAATATTATTTTTTTAAAATTTGATTAGATTCCAATTAAATCTCATCAAACATTTAAATATGAACCCATGTCTTCTTCGAATAAATGATAGTTAAATTTAAAAAATATTGATTTTATGCAAAGTGATGAGACTAATTGAAGTGAGTTTTATCACTCTTAACCTAGTTATTTACCAATTGTTGGAATTTATTGGTATCCATCTAGTGTGTGATTGTCACATGTTTTATTTTTAACTATTGGATCATAAATTTAAGAGGGAGTGTTTCTAAGAAACTCATTTTTTAGTCATATACTGAGTTTAAATTTTAGTTGTTGCACCTCGATCGAAAAAATTTGAAGACAAATAATATAAATATGCGTTATGGTTGTTTAAAATATTAAAAGTAATATTTGTAATTTAAAAGTAACATTTTCTTCAATCTTTGTCGGTGACATCCGATGTTGAAGCTAATAAAACGCATATAGCAACGAGTGAATCACAAGTTTATGGTAAAAAGTCAAACCATTGTTTGAAGTTATGAGTGAGATGCGCACGATAACACCTTTCTTTTACTATATTTCATCATGAAAGGATATTGTATTTTAGACGGACATTGTAACGGTAAATTTAAAAAAAAAAAGTTTTTTTCTTTGTTTTTTTTTTTAAAAGGTTACTCTATTGATTGATCACTTTAATGTCAATTTTTGTGTAAATTGTTTCTTTTTTCAACACTAATTTTCTTGATAGCTCACTCAATCATGCAATACACATAATATATTCTAATATCTTGCATATTTTTTATTACTTTATTATTCAATAAATAACATATCAGAATATTAATAAAAATCATATAAAATACATTTATACTAAATCGCATGCCGATTTAACTTAGTGGTATATGACATTCTGGACCGCATATTTTAAAGATTACGCAAATGCTCATACCATTATTTAGGCTAATCTTCCACTCAAGCATTTAGGATGGTAGGTTTTGCATTAGTTAGCAATTAAAGAAACACGTGGCGCCACGCCAGTAGTTACGCCAAACAACTTCCATCTTCTTCCTGAAAAAAAAAATGTGGAAGTGGGACCATCCATTTCACCTAAAGGAAAGATGCTGAGCTGTCTGTGTCAGATTGGAGCGACCAAATTCAGCCACATAGCCAATGACAGCAAAGCTTGACGGAGTTTTACAATACAAAATGATTGTTAGACTACATGGTCCAAACGACCGTCTTCTTAGAGGGCACAAAAACCCCAGATGCTCAATTAGCCTAGGATGTCCTCAGCCATGCACTTGCGTAGTTCGTTCTTCAACATGTCCATCCCAACGTCACATGAAGTTGAAACAGAACACGCAATTCGTCTCTGTGTATTTTTAAAATCCATAGCCAATTTTTCATCCTGACTGCAGTTTTCTCTGAGGATAAGACAAAAAAATACCATGTCACCAACAGAAACTTCATAATTTCTTTCTGCAAATAACTAGTTAATGACTTCACACCTGTCATCAAGATCGTTCTCGCCCATATTTTCCACCATGTCATCAAAAATATCTTTGAGATTTTCAAGAACTTCCAGCTCATTTTCCAAGCTTTCTTGCAACTGCAAAACAAAGATTCTAATATACATTAAAAAGGTGAATCAATAAAATTTGACGAACAACACAATATGTAAACTATCTAATAGGTACAACGCATGCTTTTTAACAAGAACTTTCTACTTTTCATTCTTTAACTATTATCCAAGCTTTCAGCACATTGTCCAAGCTTTCTTGTTACTATAAAAGGAAGATTCTATAAAAAAGGGTGAATCGGTAAAATTTGACGCCCAACAACTATATATTATTGGAAGAACAATGTATGGGTGCATGTTTTTAACAAAAACTTTCTACTTTTCATTCTTTAACTATTATCCTTATTTCTTTTACAAATCTTTTTATACTTAAAACCGCATGACATCATTAGAGTCACCTAGACAATTTTAAGTGTACTCTAACAAAGTATATATAAACTATTTTGAGTTCAACTCCTAATACACGAACATAAAATATAAAATGTATTCAACGTTTTCTATATTTAACAAGGACAAGTAGTAACAATTGTGTAATTAGATGATATAAAATCAATCATGCAAGAATACTGATATGCATTCGACTAAGGAGTTTAGGGGAATGCAATGTTCTCTTTCTCTGAAGTGAGGTAAAACTATGCATTGCGTGATAAACTTCTAATAAAATAAGTTCTGAGAACAAGATAGGATGGAAAGGAGAAAGAACAGTACAAAGGTCTTCGTCCGCAGCATGGGACTCTGAGATCTCCTAAGATGGTCCAATAATGGAGAGGGAAGACCATAGTAGAATATCCTGTGATCCTTGGAGAGCCAGGTACCGCGCACCATGTGACTCGTCCAGTTGGAACTGGGTATATCATTAGAATCAACGTCGGTACCGTCAATGTCTGCAAATGACAATTGGTTAGAATATCAATGGGACAGATAGGACTATCTAAGGTGCAATAAATTCAGGAAGGGACGTTACTCAAGATTATGGACTGGATGGAACGGAGCGTAACGTTTACCTATCGGAATAACATCGTACGGGTTGTCTCCTTGTGGTAAAAAACCATAGAAGGTAATTAGATGAGAGCTGGAGAAGTTGCCATAGCTTAACCAGCATTCTTCTCCAGATCTGCATGGTCTTGATAAACAAAATTTCAGTGAATTTGTTGCAGGATCCACTTTGCCATAGTGTATAACATGTGGACACAGCTGTTGTCGGGGTTCAGAAAAGAAGTAAGACAAATAACATTTGTAGGTGTAAAACGCTACAATGCGTATTTCTTAAATAAGAAAAGAGGTTTGTGTATAATCAACAAATGTAACGCACCAAAGTAAATAATTGTCAAACATCAGATATCACAGAACTGCTAATCCACGTATAGAAAGCAACAAATTAATTGGTATCAACTTGCAGGTAAAATCAATCTAAAGAAATGTCAACCGTGTTATGCCATTCTTAATAACGTAATTTATAGCTCTTGTATTTTCAAATTTCGTTACCTTAAGTTTATTCATTAAATTCAGCGATCAAAGCATAATATTTGAAGATCACAAAATTTTATCTAAATATTGAAAAAGGAATGGAGCACAGGAGAAAACTTGCTAAAGAGAGAATATACATACTGAATGATTAAGAAAGCCAGCTATAGGGATTAAGCATGTTTTTAGCTTTCCATCGGAATACATTATCTTCATGCTATTAGAGTACCAAAGTTCACAAGCCCATAAAAATTTCTTCCATGTGTACAGCTCTGGTGGAAATATATCAGGAAAAGTACTGGACAGAGCAGGGAACAACTCATCATATTGAGCATGCAGGTGCTGCCATAAAAAGAAAAAAGTCACTGCTTAAAGCCGGAAACTTTCAACAGTATGCCGTGAACAAAAAAGTAGGAAATAAAGTCTATGTGAATCATTTTATTTCTTCCTTTGTAAAAAAATATATTGAATAGGGAATATTTATTAGAAACAAAAATTTGCCCTCCCTTCCCTTTCCTTCCAAACTCAACTCCCAAATATACTATAAGAGATCCCTCAACTTAACAGGCTATTTTTTCTAGGTAACTTCCGATTCTGGCTCATATTTTGTATTTAATATTTTGTCCTTAAAAGGGGCAGGTACTTAGCCTTAAATTGAAACGATCAACAACTTAAAACCTGGAATAAACTAATAAGAATAATTCAATGTTTCAGTACCTCAAAGGAGGGCAAAACCTTCAATCTAGACACAAGTTGATCAATAAATATGTCATAAACTCGGAATTAATTACCTGTCTTGCGTGCATTATCTCTTCCAACAGCAACGTTCCATCTAACATTGTAATTGCTTCAAAGCTGAAACTCAAACCTGCAATGTTAAATGCCGAAGCATATCATAATCTTATTCACAACTCGAATTCTATGATTTGGCTAACTATTGATCTGTATTATAAGATAAATACCAGATGACTTTGTATTGTATGATATATGAATGAATTCGTGCAATGTCATATTATCAATACAGAACACACAATTTAACTATTTGTTAATTATTCTTTTTCTTTTGTCAATTCTCATGAAAGAAATTGAAAGTTCATATAAGCTTAAATTGCTAGATGAAAAGGAACTGTAGGAGCACTTCTCACTTTTATTTGATCATTCCACTCCTTAATTTGTCACCCACTCATTTAATACATGCACTTTATTAGGCTACTTTTTTTGGTCCATTTCCACTCAAAAAGAGGCTTCACAAACAAACTCGTATAATATAACTAATAATTTCATTTTGAGACTTGTGGATAAGTTGTTTTTGTCTATTTCAAATTTAAAACTATTATATTGAATTGAACACTACATATCATCTATATGATATATATTTGAAGTTATTTTTAAGTTGTAGTTGAATCTTACGGCTTGATACAAACTACATTCAAAATGTCATAAAGCAAAATATCAATCTCTGGATTAGTTACTTATGAACTTGGTCAATGCAAACAAAAACTTCAAGAACTCAGATTTGAGGTGTCTATGCAGATGACACTCATTTGTGGTAATCACACCTGCTAAATATAACCTTAAATCCAATGTTACATGAGAGAACCAAAAACTTCTAGATAAATTGTCATTTCAATAGACAATATCTTATCCAGACTCTAGAGACAACACCATTCATGTAACTTATGCAGATGACACTCATTTGTGGTAATCACAGCTGCTAAATATAACCTTAAATCCAATGTTACATGAGAGAACCAAAAACTTCTAGATAAATTGTCATTTCAATAGACAATATCTTATCTAGACTCTAGAGACAACACCATTCACTTCATTAATTCTAATGACTAGCTAGTCTTCGAGTGGTTCTTAGATAATTAGACATGCAACAAGCTTGTTGCATAAGCATATATCTCTAGTTTGAGAAAGTGTGGCGAAACATGCAAATAATGTCTAGATGTGTAATAGTTGTGTAATTAAGATAATTGTAATAGTTGTAATTATTATCCGTTTATATATTTCAACTCCATTGGGTACCTTAAACATACATGTACTACATCACATGTCTCTCTTTTTTCTCTTTCCTTGTAGAATTCGTACTAAAGCATGAAGATTAAAACTTGACAAAACCACATACCCTATGGAAACAACGCATAGTAAAGTAAGATTACCTGTATTAAATTTTTCAGGGAGTGTGTCAAAATAAATTTTGAATTTTGAATCACTGTTGTACTTTTCTTTCATACTCCATAATAGCAATATTGTCTCAGATGATATGCCTTCAATTTCTTTTAAGACACCATACTGGATTGGATAAAGACAATTATCAGTTATTAAGAACATGATGGAGGGTGAACATATCACATTTCCCCCTTTTTATTTATTTTAAGAAAAAGTGATACCTACAATAGATGGTAATAAGAATACTCAAATAAAACACAAAAAGAATGGAATAGAAAGTATAATTGTCTATATTTAGTATTTCTATGATTAAATATATCAAAGACAACTCCCAAAATGGGAGAAAAGAGTCTCTCTGCTCCCAAAAGTCCCCCCCCCCTCCTTCTTTATTCTCTCTCTTCTTATAAAAAAATTCTCACACGATTTCCTCCCTCCACGTCAACCATTATGTTATTACAGAATCAAGTATGTAAGCTTGTTCGCCCCAAGTGATGGGTTTCCACTTCCTCCTCTCATAAACTTGGTGGATTTTTTCCTACTCTGCCCTTCCCCTCCTTTTTCTTCATTCATAACAACATTTGTCCCTCGAAAATTCACTTTGTCCTCAAGGTGAAGTTCAGGAAAACATTCCATCATCTTGTGAAGAGGTTCCCATGGATTTTCACAAGCTAGTAGATTATTCCACTTCCCTAACACTTCCACAGTTTGTTCCCCATCTCCTCTTACATCTAAGACTTCCTCTGGTTGGGCTGCTAACTCCAAGTCTTCAATCAGATAAGGAGGTAGTTGTTGAACAACAACTTCCTCCGCCACCCTTGGTTTCAATAAAGACACATGAAACACGGGGTGCACCTTGCTATCTTCTGGCAATTTCAATTTATAGGCCACCTCTCCAATTCATTCCAGGATCTCATAAGGACTATAGCACCGTGGGGTGAACTTTTGGTTTACTCGTTTAGCCAAATTCTTCAACTTATATTGTTGTATCTTCAAGTAGACCATATCTCTCACCTTATATTCCACCTCCCTTCTCTTTTTGTTAGCTTGCTGTCTCATCCTATTTTGAGCTTGCATCAATTGATCATTCAAAATTACTAGCATTTTATTTCGTTCCTGAAGCATCACAACTATCTCTTCTATAGGGGTTGCGAGAACATCTCCCCTAACTACTGAAGGAGGATCTCTTCCACATAAGGCCTTGTTGAATGGAGTCATTTTGGTGGACTCATGATAAGTGTGGTATACCACATCAGGCTGCTCTTCATATTAGTTCTACTCCTGTCTTTCATAAAAGGACCAAACACATTGAGATTGACTGTCATTTCATTCGAGAAAAGATTATGTCTGGAGACATCAAGACTGAGCTTGTTAACTCAAGTGATCAGTTAGCAGATATTTTCACTAAGTCTTTACGGGGGCCTAGAATTGATTATATTTGTAACAAGCTTGACACATACGATTTGTATACTCCAGCTTGAGAGGGAGTGTTAGATATTGTTTAGATATTATTTTATATTGTTAAGATATTGTTAGATATTGTTAACCATAATATCAAACAATATCTTCTGTTTATTCTGTTTACTTTCGGTTACTCTTTTAGTTGTACTTCTCTCTATTATAAATAGATTACCCTATGAGTAGTTTATACACAAGGGAGATTAATCTCAAACCCTATTTCCTCTATATTCAACACCATTCTACGAATTGGATGGTATGAATGGTTGCATACTGCATTGTTCTAGAGAGTGCATCAACTACTCGATTTTCCTTTCTCGGTTTGTACTTAATTTCGAAATCAAACCCAAGCAACTTGGAAATCCACTTATTTTGCTCCTCTCCCATCAATCTTTGATCCCTTAAGAACTTCAAACTTTTCTTATCAGTATGGATTATAAAATACCTCCCAAGTAAGTAGTGTTGCCATTTCTGTATAGCAATGACCACTGCCATTAATTCTTTTTTATAGACCGACTTGTTCAAATTCCTTGTAGAGAGGGTTTGGTTCATGTAAGCAATTGGTTGGCCTCCTTGCATTAAAATTGCCCCTAGTCCTTGGCTCGAAGCATCGATTTCAATCACAAAAACCTCTAAAAAATCTTGTACCACAAGCACTAGTACTTGAGTCATTTCCTTCAACTTTTCGAAAGCTTTTTGAGTTGATTCATTCTACTAAAACTTGTCTTTCTTCAGCTGTTGGGTCAGGGGCTAAGCTATCTTTCCATACCCTTTAACAAATTTCCTATAATAGCCTGTGAAGCCTAGGAAACCTCGCAATCCACTCACATCTTTAGGAATTGGTCATTCCACCATAGCTTTGATCTTATCAGGATTCGCAACTACTACTTGGCCTGACACAATATGGCATAAATACTCAATACTCTTCCTTCCAAAAGAGCATTTTTTTTTTTCACCACCAAGTTGTGTGACTGTAGTGCATACAACACCATTCTCACATGCTCCTGATGACAATCTATACTCTTGCTAAAAATAAGAATGTCATAAAAAAAAACAAGGGCGAATTTTGTCAAATAAGGACGAAGGACTTGATTCATAAGAGCATGGAAGGTAAAAGGTGCATTAGTAAGCCCAAAGGACATTACAAAAAACTCATAGTGACCCTCATGAATTCTTAAAGTTGTTTTGGCTGCATCTTCTCTCATTCAAACCTGATGATACCCAGATTTGAAAAAAATTTGAGCTCCTCCTAGTTCATCTAATAGCTCATCTATGATGGGTATAGGGAACTTGTCTGGCTTGGTGAGCTTGTTTAAAGTCTGGTAGTCCACACAAAACCTCCATCCTCCATCTTTTTTTCGTACTAAAATGATTGGGTTACTGTAAGGGGTTGTTACTGAGTCTGATAATCCCGACAACCATCATTTCTTGCATAAACTTTTTAATCTTAGTCTTTTGATAGTAGGAATACCTATAAAGCCTGATATTCGGAATGGTGGTGTTATCTTTAAGATAGATGACATGGTCACAATCCCTCTTTGGAGGCAAAACAGTGGGCTCTGTGAATATATCCTTAACATCAGCAATGGTAGGGCTGATAGGGTATTTTTGCTTAACATCAGACAACAAAGTGGCTTGACATGATAGCACATGTCCTTCTCCTTAATAGGTAAGAGCGTTTATCATCGTCTTCCATGATGCTTGTGATTTGCTTAGGGAAGGATCACCTCATACTATTCTCCTTACCTTTCTCTCCCCAAGTAAGAATCAAGTGTTTAAAGTTCGCTTTAATATTCTCCAAATTAGTCAACCAATCCATCCCTAACACCAAATATGTCCTTCCTAACTCCATGATGAAGAAATGTTGAACAATAGGAACTCCTTGCACTTCAACTTCCAAATGCTTGCATATTCCGCAATTCCTCACTTTGTCGCCCATTCCTACCTCCATCTCATAGGCCTTCGTGTCATTCCCTTTTAAGCTGAGCTGCTTAACTAATTTCTTGGAAATGATATTAGTCAAAGCACCACAATCTACCAAAATTATCACCTCTTTGTCCTGGACCATGTCCACCACCTTGAAAGATCTATTAGAAGTTAAACCTTCTTTGCTTTGTAGAGAAATGTGCAGGACCTTGCTAGTGAGAGGCTCACCCTATCCTCCTCTTCTTCACTCCCTTCCAATTCTTCACCTTGTGATCCTTCAATCAATACAAATTGATAGTGTTTTAATTTACAAACATGCTCTCGACCCCATGTCTCTCCACATTTAAAACAGAGTCCTTTCATCCTTCTTTCTCTTAATTTCACTTGAGACACTTTCCCTTCACTTAAGGATTTCTTTTCTCCAAGGTTTGTTTCCTACAGCTTGTTACTCAGTCCTTCCTTATTTCCTCCTCTCTCCCACCTAGTGAAGCCATGAGTATGTCTTCCCGCTGTCTTCTCCATCCATTTTTTTTAGAATTTCATCAGTCTGGCTTTGCGTAGAGCATTATTCTTCTCTTCCAGTAGCAAAGTCCTATCCATCATCTCCTCAAGAGACCCAGTAGTAAATAACTCCAATTCAACCTGAATCTCTTCCTTCAAGCCATTGAGGAAAATGCCTTTCAGCATTATTCTCTCCTTCAGCGGTGCGGACTCGCGTTCAAATTTTTCCCTGTATTTCATCACAGAACTGGTTTGTTGAAGACTCAATAGTGAGCCCAAAGGATTTTGGACCAGCCCTGGTTGAAAGCATCTAATCAACGCACCTTTAAACTCCTCCCATCGGGGTTCTTGACTCTACTCTGTCCACAATTGGTACCAGCTTAAAGCCTTATCTTCCAAGGATATCACCACGACATCTAGTTTTTTGTCATCTTTCACCAAATTGAGTTTGAAGTATCGTTCAGCCCTCACAATTCAGTTGTAAGCTCCCTCTCCTCTAAATACTAGAATCTTAAGCTTCTGCCCTTCGAAATCACACGAAGACTCATGACTACGGGTTTGGGTCGTGTAGCTGGCGTTGTCCTCCGTCTCCACTTCGCCATCAACAACATTATGCGGCCCCTCCCTCTTGTGCAAGCGGCGCCTGCAAGGTCGTCCCTTTTCGGGACCTGCTGTGAGAAATTATTAAAGTCTTCAACTCAGCTAGTTGTTGCTCGAGCCCCTCCATGCGTTGTTCCATTGCACTACTAGTCAATACCATGCACTCCCAAAATCGAGTGTTCTGATACCACTTAATAAGAATACTCGAATAAAACACAGAAAAAATGAAATAGAAAGTATGATTGTCTATATCCAATATTTATGTGATCAAATATTAAAAACAACTTCCAAAATGAGAGAAAAGAGTCTCTCTACTCCCAAAAGTTCCCTCCCTCCCTCTCCCATTCCCCCCTCCTTCTTTTTTCTCCCTCTTCTAACAAAAAGATTCCCACACGATTTCCTCCCTCCACGCCAACCATTATGTTATTATAGAATCAAGTATGTGCGCGTTTGTGGGGCCCCAAGTGATGGGTTTCCACTTCCTCCTCTCATAAACCAGGTGGATTTTCCAACTCTACCCTTCCTCTCCTTTTCCTTCATTCGTAACAGATGGAAATATCCTTATCAAATAAGAGGGATCGGAGTCCAACTATATTATCAGTCTTTCCAACCAAGACAGAGTGCTTCCATTAAAGGATGGTCACATTAACTAGCATCCTACATAACCTTATTTTACAATGTTGGAGATAAATGAAATGCAGGCACAACATAGGTATTTATATTCAACTCTTAAATAAAATGGCACCGTGTTGAATGCAAAGGAGCTAAAGCATAATTTATTATCATCCAATAGTTGTTCGCAGCAAATAAAAATTTATCTACCATAGGTTTCTTAAATAAGTTTTGAATAAACTTTCTTCACTTTTTTTCAACAAGGAAACATACCATATCAGTTTCATGCACAAGCTCCTCAGAAATGATAATAGACACAGGAATGTCCAAAGCAATGTCTCCAACTTTTAGATCTTTCCTTGCTATTGCACCTCGACCAGCTCCTTCAATATCTGAGTAGATTGGGGGGCAGGGGAGGGTATTTGCATATATGTGTTAAAGGAAAGCTCATACTTATGAGCAAAGGAAAGAAAATCATCCTCTTTGAATGAGGAAGCAACTAAAAAACAAAGAAAGTTGCAGTGAAACTTACAAGCTATTTTTAACTGTGTCATTACACCATTGCTTTCACCCCATTCTATCAGGCGTTCTTCTTGGTCACAACTGTGGTCCTTTTCAACTACTCCCTTCACACTATTTTTCTCCCCCAAATCAGAAATTAAATCAAGAATTGTTTGGCGTAACCTTTGCAGGATGTCAGTATGGAGATGTGTACAACTAGATAGTGATATGTCAATGAGCAAAACAATTGAATTGAGAGCCTCCAACTCATTCCTGGGACTGTAAAATTCTGTTGAAGTGCATACATCTTCAGCAAAATAAAGTTCCAGCTGCAACTCAGTAAATCAGTTAATTCATGACTTGTTAATGTCCTAAAAATGAAAAGTGGAATAGAAAAAGATAAGAAAAGATCACGGTATAATTTATTTCAGTTTTGCCTCATCAAATTGATCGAGAAGTAATAAGCTTATTTCATAAAGATGTGTGGAAAATCCCAAGACTACCACAACCCCTTAATTATAGTCTGTCCTTAGATTGATAATGAGTAACTGTAACTCAGTATATATTATAGCCATAAAAGGATGTAACCTCATTTAATTGAATGATCCGCGCAATCTGAAGTAAAACCTCCACAGTAGCACTCATCCAGCCAGGTTTTGAAGAGCTCCTGAGGTATATGCGTTCTTTGGGACTAAAACCCTTATTTTGTAGTAATTTCTGATAAAACGATGTTAAGTAGAAATGGCTTAGGACTCAGAAAATATAAATCACAGGCATATTAGAGTAATAGCTTAATCATTGTGCAATTATACAGCCTTTAAATTTTACAAACATGAATATGAGCAGTTTGTCACCTAATCGTTGTCATGCTTGAAACTCCTCAACGAAAAACACAAAAGTAAAAAACTTAAAACTTAAAGGACTTTATTGTCTTATTTTTACCTTCTTTTTGTCAAAGAAAGGATCCCTCTCAGACAATTCAAGAACAATTGAGTACTCCTCATCAGTATCCATGACTGCAACTGCAGTGAAAGTTTTTGAAGTCAAACACTGATCACTAGGAAAAAGTATAATTGTAATCTAAGCAGAAGTTCCTCATCAACATTTGTAAACGACTATCACTGACTTGTCATCCAAAATGCTAAAACGCGAAATCCAGAACTTAAACATTTACATTTTCTACTTACTCTTCATTCCAACATAATCTGGTGTAGTTACTTCTCCACTAGTTTATATGTTTTAGATTCATTAACATTTCAATATAGACCTGATATTTGAAAAGTGTAGGAAAAATAAACACTAAAATAGGAAAGAAAAAACAACTATGCATTTCTGGCAATAGCACTAGAAAGAATTGAATATCACATTCTGACTCCTATCTGCAATAAGCTAAGTGGAAAATTAATTTCAGCAATCTTTGCCACTCGTTCCAATTGTAACATACAATGACTGCCTATTTTCTTTGATCACTAACAATTGCTCAGCAACCAAACATGCACAAATTAAGATTAGAATCCAAGCAAGAAATTACCACAACACCACGACAGGCTCTAAAATAAATTGCGCCTGCTTCAGAGAATAATGCGAGGCTCACTTCGTAGTTCTCTTTCAACTGAAGCCACCAACAAAGCGTAAGAGGAATTTAAGCGGCAAAAAATGAGCTCAAGCTGGTGAAAGTAGCGAGACACAAAATGTTGCCACTCTGAAGCTTTGCCCTTGCTTCTTCAAAAAAATTTATCCAACGGCTAAACATACGTTTTCAGTGCTGATTGTCCGGTCTTACAGTAGTTTAAGATGGAACCGCTGCACCAGAAGAAAACCCCCTCAACAATAATAAAAAACAACAAACATAGATTGATCCATTAAGTTCACGGGGCTGATGGGCCTGTCTAATAGCCCATCTTTTCTGGGTCACTTTGACGTATCCAATTTCCAAACTATTATTTCTTTGGTAGCACCAATTTTTTTTTTTAATTTAATCCTAAAAACTATTTAATTTGTAATTCTGGAATTTAGAATATTTGTCTGAAAGTAAATTATATAAAAGTGGTTGAATTCGTAAAACATTCCTGTAATAAAAAAATATATTTAACATATTTCAAATCAAGATAATAAAAAATAACTTGACAAACAAAGTAATTTCCGTCCCAAACAAAACTGGAGCAACAGATAGGAATAGTTATTTTAAAAATCAGAATAAATAGTGTAGAACAAGATAATAGAAATAATTATCATAATTTCGATATAAAAATGACAAAATTATAAATAAGAACCTAAAAAACAGATTCAATCGTTAATTTTCTTACTTAAAAAAAAGGAAAAAAACTATATTAGTTATTACTTAACTATTACAAAATATTACAATTCAAAGACAAGGACGAAGAGACGGATTAAAACATGAGAGATGGATATTTGGTCGCAGATTGATAAATGTCTTTTGAAGAAGGTGTAGGGACACAGTCTCTTTTTTAGCCGTCGAACCCCACGTATTGCTTTTAGAATTTGTCCCTATCTTTTTAGAGATTTTTTGGTTCGAAGAGAACTAATAAATGTCAAGGGGTTGATCGATAATTTGAATGGATTTGAAGAAGTTATTTTAAGATAGGATTGATGTAATATATTTGAATAAGATTTCAGGTTCATAAAAAAATAATAATAATAATAATAATTATACGAGCTTTTTAAGGATCAACAATAACATTTTTTTGATAAATATTAACAGTTATCATGTACAATTGATGAATATTTTATACTTGATATAACTTTTAATTTAAAAAGTAAAATGAATAAGTCGGTTTATGATTAATTTTACGCCCAAGCAAATATTTAGAAGTACATTGCAACTTTGGTTGTGATCCACATATCACAACATCATTATGCCTTTGAACTTTATCACTAATGTCTCATTTTCTTTCATATTTAAAAATTATTTTAATTTAAAACTAAGGACTCATGTCAACGAGAATAAGTAAGAGACTTTTTATAAATATATTTATATAGTTTATAATTTTAACTTATAACTATTATCTTATTAAAAAAAATAAAAACTTAGAACTATAAATGAAGTGAATAAAACTCAAAGATGAAAACCTCCTCTGTGTCCAAGAAACTTTTGGAGGCTATGTCCTAATAGTAAGATCATACATAGTAACATAGTCTTGAAAAAAAAGTTTAAAATAGAATATATAATAAAATAAGATCTCTATTTTTTTAGTAGTTTTTTCTTTTCATCATTAAAAAAAGTTTGTTTTTGTTTTTATAATAATTTTTTTTAACTTCATATTTTAAGAAAAGAGAAAATAAGTTAAAAAATTCTATCAAATACTATCCTACTAAAGCAGAATTTCACTAAAAGATCAATGGTCTATATTTTCAGTGAAACCCACGTACATTTGACCTGATGATAGAAAATAGATTCCAAATAAAGTATTAGAAAGTGTACAGTGATTGTTTTTTATAAATATTACCTTTTGTGTCTTATTACATAAAGGAAAAAAAAACATTTACCCTTTATCTTTTTGTTGGTTCATTTTTGTTAACGAAATTTATTTAAAAAAAAATAATTAGATGTGTATAACATTCTTTGATATACATCCACTCATTAATTTTAAAAGTGTTTTAAGGAATTATAGGTTTTATTTTTCTTAAAAATACACTTGACATGCCTTCTTAACCTTCACTATTTAAAAATACACATGAGAATGAATTTATATGAGTGCAGCGTGGAGAATTATACAATAATGGAAGGTGGAATATTGTTGCTTAATTAGCAGAAAAATCATAACACTGTTGTGTTTTATTCTTTATCTTTATTTTCTTCAGGTCAAGCTAGACATAGAATAAAACAAAGTGTATTCCTATCGTTCAAATGTTCTCTATATTGTTGAATCCATGTATACGCCTCTCTTTTCCTAAATATTGGGACCATTTTTTAAAGCAGATAAGGACTTCATTGGATATAAAATGGATATAATATTCTAGATAATGAATGTTTTGAAAGTAATAAAGAAGTAACAGTTTATTTGTTGTTTTAAAGTAATAAAAATTGTTAAAATAAATAAATACATCAAATCAATTATTAGTTTTAACTATTTTTAATAAGAATGAATAAAATTCAATATTACATTCAAATCAATCTTGTGAAGACCTATTATCTCACCTTATTATTACTTATTTATCTATAATTTGGTATGTTGGTTAGCTTAGCATATGTTCAAATTAATTAAATTTCAATCAGGTTAGGAAATACAAAAATATAAAAAGAAAAAAAAATATGATTAAGTTAAAAGATAAATTGCAATTTTCAGTGTAAGTTTGTTTTGACCATTACTTCTCGAGCCTTATGTGCATTAGAGTGACTTGTGGAACAATAGTATTTACACTGTTTCTACTACAAGAACAGAGCATGATAACACAAAACTAGTTTAAGAAGCTTCTTGCAATGCTAATACATTCACATATACCCTTCCAAACCAGGGGAAGCAAAACCAAACAAATGAGACAAGATAGAGTAAGAAAAGGAAACTTGGTTTATGGGAGTTAGAAAGTTTTGTTTTTGTTTCAAATAAAAGAGTTTCGGAAGAGTTGTTTTACACCGCCTAATAAAACCATCTTGCTTATAAATGGGAAGAGTCCAAACAGAAAAGGGGTTCTGGATTTTGGAGAGGAGATTGGTCACACACTCTTGGTTTTTTAAAAATTCGTTTTCTAGTCGAAGGTGACTCTGATGATGATGGTGACAAATCTCAACCTCTGTTTAATAGAATAATTTGAGATAATATTTTGACTGAAAAACGATTTAAAGCAAACAAAAACACTGCTATGTATTTGAAATTATTTTGAGAAGTCAGATGGTAAACTACACTACATCCAAAACATCCAGTCCTTTTTGGTGAAGAATCCTTTGTTGTGGCAGCTTGCCATTATTTTGTAAATGCCAACCATGCACAACTCATTTTCCGTATCTTTTTTCCATTCAAAATTTAATTTATACTTTTATCATTGTACAAAATGTTCACCGTTGAGCATGGTTCCAAGAGTATCTGATTCTTTGTACTCCCAACGAAAGCGATCGATAAATGCATCCAACGGTTGCAATGAAATAGTAAAAAACAAATTCACTTGTTCTGATTCTGTGGACTTTGAAGGAATCAAGTATTTTGATTCTTGTCACTTCCTTTTCCACAGACAATCAGTGGCTACCATCTCTTTTAGGCTAAACGGGTAGAAAAAGAATGTAGCATATACTGGTGAAAACAAGTTAGATGAAGAATAAGGACCCTACAACATTGCATGTAATGTAACATTATTTGGTCTAAGATTAAGCTATAATCTTAAATGTATCTAAAAGTAACATTGTTGTATGTGAATATATAAGTTGGGTCCGTTGAAATTATTGGGACTTTTTGTATTGAAGGGGAGAAAACAAGTACGGATAACTTTGCTGGGTTAGCAAAAGAGCCAAAATCACATCACGATTCACGTCCAATATTTGGGTTTGGTGGGGCATCTTATATGGCTGAATGGGGAACCATTAGAATAAAAATCTTTGCATTGATCTCCAAGCAAGAAAATGACACAAAAACGCTGAGAAAGAGAGAGTAAAAGCAAGAAGGACTTGTTAGCGCAGCGTCCTTGTTCGTAACGCTATTTCATTCGCATTGAAGTAGAACTGTGAAACCTGTAAGTGTTTTACTAACGTGTGTGGAGGGGTTTTCTTCACAGGACATCAAAGTGTTGCACGTGTTATTGCTGTTTTTAATTGATTCATAAAGACCTTCAATATTAACGGTCCACAATTTTGAATTGTCCTCGTTAAATTTAATCACTCAATTTATTCTTGGTCGCTAAGCAAGGAATATGGGTGCTAGATAAAAATATTATTTTGGTCATGTTTAAAATAAGAAATAAATCCATTGAGCGAAGAATGGACCTTTTTCCTTAAAAGAATCGTGTACTAAAAAGTCATAGAGAAATCCTAAAAGTACTATATGAAGCAGAACGTACATTATTAAATAGAGAAATGTGTATCTCTATTATACTCATGAATGCATGTTATGTGCATAATAACTTGAAGATTAGGATGGAAAGACAAGAAAATTAAACAATGTCTTTAGGTGATGATTCGGCGTGTTTTAAAAACTAAATATCATATTCAATTAAAAATTTTATTTGCGTAATAGTGTTTCAACAACTGATGAATCACTTGCTTAAGTACGTTAAATGGAGAAATGCTTAGGAATGCATGTTATGTGCGTAATAAGTTGAAGTTTAGGATGGAAAAACGACAAAAAAACATGCTCAATAAAATTAAACTTACACATTGAGATTAATTTTACGTGACTGATAAAAAATATACTTAATAATTTATCGTCTTTCAACGAATAAATATCATATTATTAGTGCAAAATACTTTAACAAAAAGTAAGTAAACTACATTCCTCTCCTTACAAAAATTACACTATTTAGATGATTTAATTTATACCACTAAAGTAAATTACTCATTCTTCTTTTGGGAGACAAGTGTATTAAAATATCTCTCCTCTATTTTTAAATAGAACATAAACTACATGTTTTTATTTTAAAACATGTTAGTATTACATTATTTTTTCTCATGTTACCAAAATATATAATTTACTCCATTTGGTTTTACATTATTAAAAAAAAAGATATTTTCAAAATTCTCTAGAATATATTTTCAATTAGAAACCACTAAAATAAACACTTTTTATAAGTTTTAATGATTAAATTGTATTAACATATTTGTTGATACACATATAATAATTTAATATACTCATACTGTCATAAAGTTTACTAAATCCAATAATTAACTATATTTAATAATAAATATAATTAAGATTGTGTAAAAAAAGTATATGTTTATCTACAAATAGATACTGTATATATATTTATTCATGTGATTTTATGAGATTGGAAATAAAAATAATGTTTTGTTAGTCATAATCCAATGAAAAGAGAAAAGCAAACGTAGTGCGTTTTTGTGGTTAATTAATTGGGTGAGTTGATTTCATTTGATGTAATAATAATGTGAAAGGTTGTTGCGTGTGAGTTGTGGGCACATACCCTTGAGGCAAGGTCTCTTTGTTTTTGGTACATTCCCTTTTTTCTTAAAGTACACACCACTTACTTGATAGCCTTTACAACTCAATATCAAAATCAGCAACCAAACTTGTCAACTTTTTCTCATTGTATTGGAAGACTTTCTAGTTGCTTTTGTGCCTTTACCCTCCTTTTCCCAACACAAAATCTGCCTCTTCATCACTTCTTTTCCACCCCTTACCTCTCCACCCCCATACTAATTTCAACAATTATTCATCTCATCTCACTCACTCACTCACTCACCATAATTACATTCCATTGAGTGGGAGAGTCATTTCATTTGGCTTGAGCCCATTTGGATTATGGACAAATATAGAAATGCTATGAATTATTGTAAATCATATAGTATATCAGCGAAACACATTTTTTTTTCAGAAAAGTATAGTTAAGGATTTTGGACGTTGGAATATGACAGAGGATGTCAAATGTTATTAAATCTCCTTTTGTGCATGGCTGAATAGGAATGCAGTTATTTTATGTTCTTGTGCTAAAAGGTGAGGTAAGATGCTAATTGTAATACATCCATTCAATTTCTTTTGTTAAAAAGGATATGAGGTATTATTATTTTTTTTTAGTTTGGTTATTCACACCTTGTGGTAATACTAAGATACTAAGATATTTAATCAAATTCAAGTTTTGTCTCTTAAAGTATCAAAGTAAAGGAAAAAAAAAATGTAGGGCTCAACTTTTATTTATTTATGTATTTATTTTAATTGAACCCAAAAAAAAGGTCTTCAACGTTGCATAATTGAATCCATTATGATATGCAACATTATTATGTTGTGATAGTAATATGTTTTTATTTAAAATACATTTTCATAATTGATTATGAAATTCTCGTAAGAGTTTTTAGTTTTTTTTTTTTTTCTTTTCAGATCCTATATTATAATAGTTAAGACAAACTTTTATATACAATTTTTTTTTAAAGATGTCTATATATTAAAATTAGTTATTTATATAAGTTTTTGTTTTTTACATCATCTAAGAAATAAAAACTCTACTAGATAACTTTTACTAGTTAACTTACATGTCAACTAATTTTAACTTAAGAAAAAAATTATTTAATTTTTATTATTGCTCATCCTTTTCTTTTCTTTCCCCTAAAAAAGACCTCGTAGTTTGTCCAAACATAAAATCTCCAATTTAGTACTTGTAAAAGTTTAAAAAATGATTTAAAATGTTTTAATGCGTAAATGTTTAGTCATGGGTCTTGAATATTATAATTTAAAATCAAAATAACTCCTAATTTAGTGTTAAATTAGTCATTCAATATACAGCGTTATAACAAAATGATTTCATAAAACTAAACAACAATTATGAGTCTTTTTCCGTATCCATAAATTAAATAGTTTTTCTTTGAAGTGTTAGAAAAAAGTTGTTTTGAACAAATCATGTGCACCGTGTAGGATAGTAACTCAAACTTTGCTTTCCTTGATGTTTGGTTTGGTTGAAGTCCTTCACTTAAGCATAGACTCCTTTTTCTTTAATAATTTAGAGTTAGTTGTACTTTTATATGATAATAGTCTAAATTTGGAAAAAGGTAATTTTCAAAATAATTTATTTTTGTTAGAAAGAATTGTTGTGCGTAATTATTTTTAACAATTTTGTTCCTTTAAGTTCCAAAGAGCAATGCAACAGTGAACATAATTTGAAGGAGTCTTATTCTCAAATGAACCTCAGATGAAGAAGCAGAATTAACTACATATGATCTAGATGACTAGGAGAAAAAAGGACAACAAATTTAAACACATTCGGCATTGGGATGATGAAATCAAAACCAATTTTGGTAACTTTGAAACCTGATTATTAGCATTGCATTTGAGTAGTGCATTGGATAAACAAGGTTATTACTATGAACGAGAAATTTTTGGCACCGCCACACCTGGTTTAGAATAAGGATAGATTGAAGGGAGGAGGAGAGCAATAGGTCCTGGTCTTCCCTCCCACTCTCTCTCACCTTCATTCATTGCATGATTTAAATTTGTCATTAGGTAACAGTCCTACCCTACTTATTACCATTATTCCCTACATGTCCCATCAGATTACCAACCTTTCCCATGCCATGTGCACCCAGGTGTTCACCAACATCCCAGCTGGCTCCCCAGCCATGTCAGGGTGTAAAGTCCTCCCCACACCCAAATCAAATCTACAAACGGAACAAATCTTGAACTATATCACGATGCAAATCAACTTTCCCTACCTATCTAAGAATAAAAAGGACTCCATTATTCAAAACTAAACCAGACACAAATATGTGACATGTTTCAAATTAGAGGCCCTAGCTAAGCTTCTTCCACTCCCCCCAACCCTGTTGTATCTTACAAGTCATATCCCCCGTAAAAAAATTCTGTTCATCATCAACCAGTACAACTACACTTGGATATTGAACATTACAGTGTATGTATTCATTCTATTCTCCCTGTTCTTCACTGCCCGGGGAAGAAACAAACAAGTCTTGAACAACATTATTATTATCATCACTATATATCACTTCTTCTCTTCTTCCTCTTCCTCCTTGCAATTGTCCTCAATCTCTGACTCCTCCTTAGGACTCTCACTGTCCAAAGCTCTTTTCTCCTGCTCTTCCTCTTCTTCAACCCCATTCTCCCCTCTCAGAACCCCACTTTTCTCGTTCATCTCCGCTCTCACCTTCAACGTTTCCAACAACTCCTCCACCGCCTTCTCCTTCTTGCGCCTGTTCTTGATCAAAACCTCGCTGATGTCCGCTGGAGTCATACGCGCCACGTTAACGACCTCCTCCAACTGCTTCAAAATCGACTCCTCCAACTCACACTCTTCACACCCCAAGTAGTTTTTCAGCAGAATCTTCAACGCCGGGAACGAACAGTAACTCATGAAAATATGCATATCCATTCTCCCACTCCGTAACAGAGCAGGGTCGAGCTTCTCAATGTGGTTGGTGGTAAACACGAAAATCCTCTCACTCCCGCAACAAGACCACAACCCATCTGTGAAATTCAACAAACCAGACAGAGTAATTGTGTTCCCACCTTCCTCACCACACCCACCACCGCCACCACCTCGTAGCTCCGAATCATAGTAACTCCTCGAAGCAGAAACAGAACTGTTACTGTTGTTTCTGTTGGTGAGATTGATAGAGCAATCAATGTCTTCAATCACTATGATAGACTTGGAGCTAGTTTTCATGAGAAGCTTCCTGAGTTCAGAGTTGTTATGCACCTCAGTCAACTCCAAATCATAGATATCATAGCCAAGATAATTGGCCATAGCAGCAATCATGCTAGATTTACCAGTACCGGGAGGGCCATAGAGAAGGTAACCCCTCTTCCAAGCCCTTCCAGTTTTATGGTAGAAAGATTGCCCATTGGCGAAGTCCTGAAGATCCTCCATGATCTCTTTCTTCTTCTGAGGGTCCATGGCCAATGTGTCAAAGGTGCTGGGGTGCTTGAAGGGCACAGATTCCCAAGGGTGCCCCCTGGAGTCCAAGGAGCCACCCCTGGAATTGGTGTACAAAAGACGATCCTGGTTCTTCCTTCTAATATCGCTGGCTTTCTCCATAATGTACTCGAGGTAGGAATTGAGGACCAAGGACTTGTCTTTCTTCTTGATCCGGAGCGTGAAGCCACGCTTCTCGTCGGGAAGTGGGCGCCACGAGAAGGTCTGGGCCTGCCTCTGCGTCACTACGTGCTCCCAGAGGACGTTCACGCCGTTGAACGTGTCCACGATGCTGTCATTGTTGGCGAGCCCGAAGGTGAACCCGCTCGAGTTCAGGGCGCGTGTCAGGCTCAGCCGGTTCCCAGTGATGGAGACGGAGGAGCTGAGGTAGAGCTGCACGGCGTTGTAGAGCTCGTTGGTGTTGACGCCGTCTATCTCCGTTATGTCGAAGTAGCAGTAGGAGGAGAAGCAGTGGAAGATCCGGTTAAAGAGCTTGACGGAGGCGAAACGCAGCTCCGGGGGGAACACTGCTTGGAGGATGGTTTGACAGAAGGCAAACACACCCAGAAGTGACGCCAACGAGGTCCAATATTCTCTCATTTTTCTCCTCTTCTAACGGCTGAGATCAATATATCTCGTAAGCTTGTAATTTTAAGAAAGTGGTGCTGGGTGTATTTATAGAGAGTGAGGCGTTGTGAACTGAGAAAAGAGAAGGGAAGGAGAAAGGGAAGGAGAAAGGAATAAAGGGTGGTTTGAAATGTAACATAAGGTAATGTGATGTGAAGAGAGGGGGGTGGGCCAGGTTGGGGATTTAAGTACAGAGGAGAGAGAGAGAGAGAAAGAAAGAAAGAAACAAAAAGGGTTTTGGAATTTTGGGTTGGGAAGAAATCAGAAATCAGAGATGGGTCCTAATCCATTGGGTTGGGAGCTGGACTAGAGAACCAGCCAGTGTGTGTGTTTAGTGTTTACGCTACACTACACGCCTTTTCAAACTATTCTTTTTTCTTTTTTTTTTTCTTTACACTAATGTAGAAAATTTATTTTCAGCTTTGCTGATGCCACAGATGGATGGATGGCTGACCATCATTCATTCTGAAGTGCTATCAGAATGCCCCCATTTCATATCTTTCTTTGCAATTGGACAAGCAACTATGTTGGAAAAGGAAGGTTTTACAGCTGGTTGCACCCATGTCAATAAACATCTTCTATAACCAGTATGGGTTAAAATAACTTCACATAATTAGAAACACCACAACGCTGCATTTCTGTTGCTATCGTTATTATTTCAAAGCTTACCCTTTTACCTACGTACCTGAATCCTGCTGCTGATAGGGATATGTCATTCGTGCATGTGAGTTTTTGCAGGAATTAATTAGTAGTAAAACCGAGAAGATCTTGTACCATTGGATTTGAGGAAACCTATTCACACTGATGCACGTTGCAACTGTGGAATTCTATTTCATTTGTTTTCACCCATTAATCTCTGTGTGAATTATTAGATAAATGGATAGATTAATTAGTTGAACAAATTGAAACAAAGGAGGTAATCTGACCCCACCACCACACTATTGCTCACATGTAAACACGGTTATCTAATTAATTCAGAATCATTTCATTGTTTTGGAGTTTTATCTTCTATATGAGATTTTTCTGACTACAAATTAATGTGGTTGCTTGTCAGTTGAGAAAAGATAGAGGAAGTAGTTAATTAAGCGAATCAATATGGAGGGATTCTGTGGCCACCCTCTCCTACAATCAAATATCACCCTGGATTCGAGGTCATTTGGGGAGTATAAAACTATAATTTATTTAATCTCACCTTATCACAAGTGTCCAATTCACAATGGGTCCAAACTGCCAACCTTATGAACACTGTTCATACCCCTAAAACACTCATTTCCTTCTCTCTATAGAGAGACCCCCTTTCTATAAACAAAACAATTTGTACCAAAATATTTTCATATAAAGATATAGTAGCAAGGATTCTGATTTTTTTTTTAAGTGTCTTATATTCCCTTAAATGTACATGTATAAAAAACAAAGAGTCACTAATAGAGTCAATTGTGAATAATTTTTATCAAATTATCATTTATACAAAATTAAATTGATCTTATAATTTTACTAATAATTTTCATATTTCTCAATTCATTAGTTCACATAATTTTTTTGTTTCTCCAAATATTTGTCCCCCAATAAAATTTTCTAATTTTATATTATTGATTGCATGAATATCAATTGTGTAAGTTTCTTTTTCTTTTTTTTTTAATGTGAATTAATATATGAATATCAACTGTGAAGAGGCTTAATCCACTACACAAAAAGCAGAAGTAGTAGGTTTCGAGTTTGGAACATTAACTTGGCTTGATACATGTAACTCTCCTGTGTTGTTTTAAAAACGGATCAAAATTCAACTTTTATTAAATTTTTAAAATTATTTTGTTAATTGTACAATTTAATTCAAAATTTAAATTAAAAATTAAGAATAATTAAATTGAACTAGATAACATATTATATTTAAAAATAATAATCAACAAATAAATATACATAATTCTATTTTTATTTAAGTTTAAATATATTTATTTATAGTATATTTAAATTTATATGATATGGATTGTAATTTTTATTTATAAAATTATATAGTTTAAAATATATTAAACTTATTATTGTAATAATCATCATATATATTTTTTTATAATATATTTTTTATAGAAGGATTCATTTACTATAAAAACTTTAACAATAGTGTATTATAAACATCATTTAAAAAAAATAACAATACAGTATAATAAATAGTGTAATCCAAAACTAACGTTGATTTGATTTAAATTTCATGTTAAATTAGAATTGAATTATATAAAATTATATTTTACTTTTTTATTTGCTTTAAATACTTATTTAATGAAAAATAGTTTTACCTTAATCATAAACACATTGTGTTTATCATTAATGAAATTGATTTGAAAAATAATTTGTTAATGACTAAGTTTGAGAACCTAGTACCAAAACCAAAAGCATGATTTTCATTTGAAACAGTGCACTTTAAAGCAATACTATTTGAGTGGTAGAGTCATTGATATGTAGTAATATGGATAGAAAAAAAAAAGTAAGGACAGAAGAGTAGGGTAATTAAGAAATAAGGGCTGTGTGGTTGAATAATTCCATTCTGGTTTGTTTTCTTTATCATTGAGTATGGAAAACAATCAAGTATACTCATTGAATCTCATAATTCAACGTCCTCCTGTACTTTATTATCCTACTTTATACGCATATCCAAAAATGTGCAAAAATCCACACAGCACTTAATCGAAGAGAGAACTTCGTTTGAACCATGTATTAAGCATTATTGTCTTTTAAATATTTACTTGATTTAAGGATAAATTGAACCACACATATTAGGTTACCATGTTAGGATAAATTTACGCTATTTTTCATCTTAATTATAAAAAATAAAGACATTTTCTAGATTATTAATTATTAACTTTTTATATTCTTAATTTATTGTAAGATTTATAAATAAATACTATGAGTGTAATTATTAAATTAATCAAGTTCCAGTTTTTTTATAAATTTTAGTTTATGATATTAATGATTAAATTGGGCTATCAAACTATTTTGATTGAAGATAAATTATATATTTATTTCATATATAGACAAAGAAAATAAATAATTAGAATATTTTGGATTATTAAATAATATTTATTGTATAAATTAGCATGGTACTACATAATTGAACTTTTAATGGGAATTATCCATGTTGAATTATTTAAATGTTCTTAAAATGTAGGGTCCCTACTCTAATCTTACCTACCTCTAAAACTAGTTATTTCACTAGAGAATTTAGTACGTGTGTTGTGTGAAAACCATAGTAACCAGTGCACAATCAATCGTTTCTCACTATTGTTTTTTTCATAGGTTAGTCAACGTTTTGTACAAATATGTTTACACAAATATTTACAAGAGAATAGAATAATAACAAAAAATAAACATATATATTAAGAATTAGAAGTAGTTCAAGTTTCACTCAAAGTTCGTTTAAAATTTATATATATATATATATATATATATATATATATATATATATATATATTTCTTAAATTCATTAATCTTAGATTTTATTAATTTATTTATTTTTTGTTTTAAGATATTTTAATTTTATAAAAAAAAAACTAATGTTAGAAATACAAAAGAAACCAAACCTTAATAGATTTAACTCCATGTTTTTTGTTTTATCTTTTTTTTTTCCTTTAATTTTTTTGGGTGGTCTTCTAAGTCTCTAAATAGTAGAACCAAGTCTATTGAATAATTTACCCAACACATCAACAAACATTTTGGGACTATGATGGCTAAACTATACATTTTACTGTTAAATTTAATAATAAAAATAGTGCCTTAAAGACACAGCATCTTATAATTTGTAATCTAAACTTGTTATTATCTGTTGCTTAATTATGAAAATATATTACATGTGATCCAATTTTAGTTCCTTAGTTACGAAAATGAAGAACACATATAAAACATTTTTATAAAATGAGATAAATAATTTTGCTTTCAAAGCTTAAAAGAATATATAATTTTGTGAAACTATAAAAAGAATGTTATAAATATGTTATTTTAACGTTACTAATGTAATGTTAATAACTTCACTACACATGACAACATATAATAATAATAACATGAAAATGTTTAATTTATTAAAAAAGTTATTAGAGGTGAATTTCATTAGTATACATAGTCTATAACTCTTTACATAAAGGGACAATGACAATATAATAATAACATGAATAACTCATATTTATTTATTATAAAGTTATGAGAGATGGTTTTCACTAACACATTTAGTTGTATATATAAATCTTTAAAGAAAGGGACAAATATTTTATTTAAAGGCATTTCATAATTATAGTAGGTAATTGTCACATGTTTATGGTTAAATTATTAAGATAAGAAATGCTAAAGTGAGAGAATGCATACAAAAATAAAAGAAAAAATGCATAAAATTTGGTTTAAAGTTGAATTATTTAAACAAATAAAGTAAAAACAACAACAAAATGCCTAAGATAAATTATTAAAATATTTATCCAAACATCAACTAATGAAATGAAATAGTCAAGAATTACCCACGACATAAAATTTAAATGAATATTACAAGTTCCAATTCTTATAGAGAATTCAAATGCACTATTTAGAGAGGAGACATATTAAACTTCTTATCATCTAAATTTGTAATAATCGTTCAAAATTTCTGATTAGATTAATAAAGTAACAAAAACATTTTTAAATTATATATTATTAATCATTCGAGTCCTTGACACTATAACAAATTATTAAATTGGTATTAGACTTAATATAAAAGAAAAATAACTCGTGAAATTTAACAATATATAATTCAAGGACTATATTGATGAATAATAAATACATAATTTAAGGCTCATTTTATCAATTGTAAAATTAGTACTGTCATTATTACAAATTTAATAACATATTAAATTGATAATTTACTTTTTCATTCTAAATTATTGTTTATAATATTGAAAATATATACATGTATTTTTATCTTACTTTTAGGAAAATTTGTTATAAAATTTAAATTATTTGTTTTTGGTTTATGCATTATTTAAGTTGATAATGTGAGATTTAGTTTAAATAAGTTAAGATTATAAGTGATTTAGTGAAAATAAAGTTTAAAGTTTTACATTAATTATAAATAAAAAAAATAATCATTAAAACTTTATTTTCACAAAATTATTATTTATATGCACTTATTTTTATGTTTTTTTTTAACTTTCTTACTTTTCTAATATTTTTTTAAAGTATCAAAGTATATTTTAGTGTTATTGGATTTAGGATGACAAAATGAATCAGTCTATCCTATTTTAATTCATCCAATCTCTAACTTGCTAAAAGCGAAGTGAGCCGGACCGGTCCACTATAGTCGGGACATGTTACAAATCTCAGCTCACTCAGTGCAAAGGGTGGACTGACAGGTTAGTAGGCCAACTCGCCAATAATTTTTTTATATACAATTTTTTAAAATATATTTTTTAAAATACATCTTTAACTATATGAATAATTTTTAAAATATTATTTATTAATTAATATCTTTAATTAAAATATAAATTTATTATATTTATATATTAAAATAACTAATTACAATAAAAAATTTAATTTTAAATATTTTATTTTTATAGTTTAAATTATAATATTATAATATATTTATATATTTCAACGTCATAACACAATAAAATATAATATATTTAATTATAATATTTTTTGTTTTAATTTTAATGTATAAATATTTTTAAAGTGAGTCAACACGTTAACCCGTCCTATTTTGTTTTTTGCCTACCAATTTGGTGGGATAAGTCAAAACGAATTGAAAGCTAAAATCATCAACATGGCCGTTAGACCTAACTCATTTTGTCTTCTTTAATTGGAGTAGAAAAAAATTATTTATACTCGATTAGAATTTTATATAGATTTAAGTTTATCTTTATTGCGTTTTAAAGTATTTTTGCATACTAGAGGTTAAAATTGCATATAAGCTGAGTGATTGTATGTAGAATTTGTTAAGAAAAGATGAATCATAACTAGTTTAAAAACATATCTTCAATTTATTAATTATAATTTTTTGTGAATAAAATTTGACTTCTTGAGAAATTATAAATTTAGATTTTTCAAGACATTGTGACTGGGATATGATAAGTTAGTTTTATTGTTTATAACATCCTGAGTTTTTGAATGTGTTAAGCCGACTTTGTCATAATGGTTTGAAATAAATAATTTAATTAAGTTGGAAATCTAACTTTTCGTCGATGGTATAATTGTGCATATATATTTTTTTTGCAACTTGTTTGATTGAACATGAGATGTTTGGTCACTAGGCGAGGGGTATATTCGCTAAACAAACAATTTTATAACTAAATGAAGAGAGTATTTTGTAACTTTAAAATACATGATTTAAAATGATTTTTAATTATAAAATAGTTTATATTTTACTTAATTGTTATGTTTTAACAATTTGTTGATATACATCACTATGTATTGTTATTTGACTGATAATTGAAAATTTTAGTATTATATTTATGTTAAGATGTTTGGTTTTGCAAGATAAGTTAGGATATATGATGTGAGATGAATTATTATGAAATTTATATAATGTGATTATATACATTTTTGACAGTGCGTACAATATAAAAATTATATATATGGTGTAGGGTGCATAAATATTAAATTGAAAATTCAATGAGATATTCTAATTATATTGATTATTAAAATTACATAAATAAAAGGATTAGATAGTGACTTTTAAAGAAAATTTTGATGACTTATATCTCAATGTGTTAAAAAGTGGATCAAATAAGTCAAAAGAAATTATCTTTGTCACATAAGAGTATATATACCAATTTAGGTATCCTAATGTCCATGTCTTGGATTGAGGTAGAAATTTGAGAGAGGGAATTTGAAGTGATTTGAGTGGATTTTTGAGGTTATTTGCATTAAGAGAAAAGATCATGGATTTGAAGGAATTTAAATGATTTTTTATTATAACTGATGAGATTATATATAGGAAAATTGAATAACATTTTTTTAGTGTAATGAACAAATTATTTTTATGAGGTGGAATGGATAAATTAAGTAAAAAATAGAAAATGAGAAAGATATGGATGCTACCTATAAAAAATGCAATACATACAAACAAGAAACATAAAGAAATAATGCAACAATACTTTCGATTAAGCTTGAAAGAAAGAAGTAATTATATGTTTGTGTACCTAGATCAATGGATTGAGCCACACTCAGTGGAGGTAGCTGGGTCATTATTCATTGGAGGGTTACTATTTATACGAGGTTATTTATGTCATTTTATCCCATTTTTACTATAAATATATGTATTTCTTTATTCTAATGTGAAGATTTCCTATTACTCCAACCCCACACCAAAATTAATGTATCTCTCTCAAAATTTATAGATACAAACAAGGTGATATCACTCTAAATTTTTCACTCACAAATAAAATATTAAGAAAAGTTAAGACGTGACAGATAAAAAAATCTGAATCTAATTTTTAAAAGATAATTTTTTAAAATTGTCAAATATATATATGACATGATAGTAAATTTATACGAGTGCATAATATGATGTATAAATAGATCAATTTGCATTATAAATCATTTAAATTATTTTAAATTGTTAACTTATTTTAAATGTTTTAGTATGCTACTTAAAAATATAATTGTAATTAGTTTTATATATTAAAACTTATATATCTACGTATTTAAAAAAAATTGCTATATTTATTTTAATTATATATTTATAATATATAATTTTAAAATTATTTGAGTTAAACAAAATTTCGATAAGACTAGTATCATAGATACATATATATTTAAAAATATATTATTAGTAATTAGTGCTTTTAATCAAATAATTAAAAAATATTTATTTACTTATTAAAATACTCAATTACAAATAAACACTAATTATTTAATTTTTAAATATTTATAATTTAAATTATAATTATATAATATATTTAAATCATTCAACCGTAAAAAAATAATATCATTTAAATTATTCAACCATATAATTTTTTCATAAAATATTTTAATAAAAATCGTATTAATATTTTTTATTATTTAATAATACTAATATCAAATAGATTACATGACAGGAAACATTAAACACAAAACGTTATTTTGTATATATATAAACTGAGAAAATGAAAAAGAAAAAAGTTTGAAATAATAAAAAATTAATGAAAATTTTGAAGAATATATAATTCATTTGATAAAAATAAAAAAGGATAAAATATTCTTTACAATTTTTTTTTTCAAATTTAAGAAGAATAAAAAAACTAATACTTTTGTAGGGATAATTTGGAGATCATATCAGTGTCATCGTGACATTGTTGTTAGAAAATGCGTTCACTTTTGCAAATAGTCTTAACTAATTTTGTTTGATAATTAAATACCATTTAAAAACTTTAAAATTTTGAAAAAAAAAGTTTACTGTTTTTTTTTTTATAAAAAAAAAGGACTAATTTTTGAGATGTGTATACTCTGATTCCCAGATGAGAGGTTAAATTTAATTTATAACATTTCATCTTAAAAATTAAGATATTATTAATTACTTTAACAAAGACAGAATTATTCTCCTTTGTTGAATATTTAAAACCCTGTATACCGTAGATAAATTAATTAAATGTTGAAGATTTTGAAGATGAGAATCATTCTTGGGGTGTGTTCACATTGGTTTGGTAAATAAACGGTAATTACGAATTGATAGAAGAGAAGATGGACGAAGTTTTGAGAGAGGGTGAAGTTAGAGGTGAGATATTACGTAAAGCAAAGTGTGTGTGGCAGAGACAGACATAGGTACAGGATGACGCAAAGGCAGAGAGATGGTCCCAGTGACGCAGTCATGAGTGCCTGCATTTCTTCAGTTCTGTGATTTGTACAATTTGTTCATTCCTATGCAAAATCAAACAGTTTTTATCTTGGGTACTAACCCTATCTTCATTGTCAATTTCTTGTTGGGTTAAGATATATTCACAACTCAATTTTTTTTTCATATCTAATTTAATGATTATTTTTAAATTTATATATTATTATTTATCTATTTTATTTTATTCGTTTTTATTCTATTAATAAAAAATAATATTTTAAAATTATTTATAAAATATTTAAAAATAAATTAAATTAATCTATATAAAATTAAAAATTTGATATTTTTAAACATATTGATATTTTATAATAATTTCTAAATATAATTAAATTGTAAAAAATATTTTAGAAAATACAAACTTTATTAATTAATAATGACTAACTCTATTATATTATATATATATATATATATATAATTATTGATTTCATATATATTTTACAAATTTTAATTAATATTATAATTATAATAAATATATGTAATAATTATATATTTAATTAATATTTTAATATTATGAACATATAATTTTAATAAATTTCATATAATATTATTTTATAATAAATTAATAAAATAATTTTGTTAAAATTAAACAAAAATAATTTAACATCTAATTAATTATATTATATTATATATATATATATATATATATATATATATAATCAATTATGGATGCTTTTTAAGGTAATCAGACAATTTTAATATTTTACAATTGAAGTTTTTATTTATTTATTTATTTTGTAAATAAGTTGATAAAACCTGGCTCTTGATTGAAATAGACATAATAAATATACTTGCATGCATTTGAAAATTCACTTTGAATTGTTAAAACAAAATATTTTGTAGAAGTTTATTTCATCAAGGCTGAGTGATATGAATTTTTCTTGCATTACTTTTTTTTATTCCCTTGAGTGTTATTTACAAAGTTGATATGATTTAAATTTTGATATATTATATCAAATTAAAAATGTCCTTCCATTTTATAAAATATAAAAATATTATTTTATTTAATATTGTGCTTATTTAAAATCTATACTTTAAAACCATGTAGCAATAAAAAAAGAAGACATATGTTGATTTAATAAAAAGAATTATAAATATCTTCTCAACTTAGGAGGTATTATTTTGTTAATTTATTCATATTTAATACAATAACATATTCATTAATTTTCAGCAATAAATATTAATTGTTAATGATTAAAACATACTGTTTTCTTCAATTTATCTTATTTAAATTTGTTAGAAAATGTTACATTTTTAAGATGATCAAACTCTTACCTTATTGTAATAGAAAAAAAAGTTGAAAGGTAAAAAAAAAAAGTTGTTTAATTAAATTTTTTACGAAAAAAAAGAAAAAGAAAAACAAAGGTTATTTAATTTAAAAAAAATAAAATATTTTTTTAGATTTATATTATTTATTATTATTGTTTTTCTTAATGTATGTCTTCTAAACTTGTCGAATCGAGCTTGTTTTAATGACTTGGTGAAAATGTGTAGTGTTTGATCTTCAATACAATAATAGATCAAGGTTAGTTTCTCCTTGCATACTTGATCAACTAAGAAAATAGAATTTTGTGTCAATATACTTGCTTCTACCATGTAGAATAGGGTTCCTTGACAAATTGATAGTTGATTTGTCTGAACTGGTTTATGATAAATCAGTTTTAACTCCTCCAATAATATCTTCAATCATAGACTTTGACCAGCTGCCTCATATGCAACTATGTATTATGTTTCACAAGAGAGTTACAACCTTCTGTTTCTTAGAGCACCACGAAATTTGTGCATTTAGGTACCCAAACAAATACCTGTAAGTGCTCCTTCTCTCCACATTGTCTCCACACCAATCTTAATCATAATAAGCTTTCAACATTGCTTAATTCTGTTCACCTGCCTTAGGAAAGAAAATTTCATAATCTATAATACCTTTAAGTACCTCAAGACGTGCTTTGCAACAACCATATGAAGGACTCTAGAATCATGCATAAATTTGCTTGTTAGGCTTACCCTAAAGTTTAAGTTTGGTCTACTATTGCATAAGAATCTAAGAGATCCCACAATTTTCTTGTATAGGATTGCATCAACAGTTTCTGCTCCCTTTTCATCAGTCAATTTTAGGCCAGTCATAACTGGTATTACAGCCTCATTGGATTCCTCCATCTTGAATCTCTTCAGAATTTCATTCGCATACTTCTTTTGGTGCAGAAATACTCCTTTGTGAGTATGCACAGATTCCAGCCCAAGAAAGTAGTTTAGGAGGCTTAAATCTGTCATATCAAATTCAGACTTCATCTTCTCTTTAAATTCTTCTGTCTCTGTAGCCACATTTCCTGTGATGATTAAATCATCCACATACAAACATACAATAAGTATATGTTTCTATGAAGTGTAACCTTTATATAAATCCCAAATTCCACTATGCATTTTACAAAGCCATGTCTGACCAGTACTGCCTCTATCAATCTGTTTCAGGCTCTTGAAGCTTGCTTAAGGCCATATAAAAGCTTTTCTTAACCTGTACACCTTGTGTTCTTTTCCTTTCACTTTGAAATCTGGAGGTTGTAAGATATAAACTTCTTCTTCTAATGGACCATTAAGAAAGGGCAATTTCACATCCATGACTGATTTTCCAGTCATTTGAGCTTGTTACTGCTGTGACCAACCTCACAGTTTCCATCCTTGCTTCAGGAGCAAATATTTCTGTATAGTTAATTCCATGTTATTGCAAAAATCCTTTTGCAACTAATCTGGTCTTGTACTTATTCACAAATTCATCTGGTTCTAGCTTTAGTTTGAAGACCCACTTAACATCAATAGGGTCTTTATTCTGTTGTAAATCAACCAATTCCCTGATTTGCTCAATTACTTCCAATTCCTCTTTCATAGAATCTTTGCATTCCCTGATTTCCAAAGTCTCTCTCCATGTGATAGTCTCTGTGTCAGCCATAAGCGCCTGATGAACCATATCACCAATTGTTGTGATCATATCATCACCATATACTTCATGATCTATAAGTCTGGTTGAAGGAAATTGTGTCTTTTGTGCTCTTCTACTGTCTGGTACAACAATTGGAGTTTCAACTTTGTCTTCCAAAACACATGGAACATTCGGTACTGTATCTGCATCATCTTTCCAACTCCAAGAGAATGTTTCATCCACAAGAACATCTCTACTAATCACCACCAGTCTTTTAACTAGGTCATCCAGCTTGTAGGCACCTGTTGGATGGTAGCCAATCAGGATAAGAGGCTCACTCTTATCATCCAACTTCCTCCTCCTTTCATCTGGGATATGTCTGTGATATATTGAACCAAACACCTTCATATGTTGCACATACGGTTTTATCCCAGACCAGGCCTTCTCTAGTGTCACTGTCTTCATTCTCTTTGTAGGGCATCTATTAAAAACATAGGCAACAATGGTTACTGCCTCTCCCCAATAGCAATATGGAAAATTTGTTCCTTTTAGCATACCTTTAGTCATGTCTAATAACATCTTATTCCTTCTCTCAGTTAGCCTATTATGTTGTGGTGTGTAGGATACAGTCACCTCATGTATTCCTTTTCCTTCATAGAACTTACTGTATTACCTGGTCTTTATCACCTCCTCCATCTGTTCTGAGAATTTTAAACACTTCTCAACTTGTCTCTCCACTAATGTATAAAATTTGACAAATATAGAAAACACATTTCCCTTTTCCTTTAGTAGATATACCCAAATTTTCTTGAAAACTCATCTACGAAGGTGAGAAAATACCTATTCCTCAAAGTGATGGTGTGTCCAGAGGACCACACACATCTGAGTGCACAACCTTTAATACTTTCCTAGCCTGTTTTGGTGTAGAGGTTTTAAAAGCCTTTCTAGGTTGTTTTCCAATTACACAACTCTTACAAAATTTGATTGGTAATTGAATTTGTGGCAGTCCACTCACCATCTGCCTACTGCTGAACTGACTCAAGCTCTTGAAATTAAAATGACCATATCAATAATGTCATAGGCAACTCTCTTCCTTCACATTAGTTGTTGATAAGCATTGTATTTCAGTGGCATCCAAATTCATCTTGAAGGTCTTGTTCTTGGATAGTGGTGCCTTAATCACTAACCTCTACTGTGAATCAAATATTTCAATAAAGTTTTGTTGCATGTTCATAGTATAACCTTTCTCTAATAACTGTCCTAGGCTAAACAGATTGTTTTTCATGCTTGGGACATATAGAACATCATTCATGTAGGCAACCTTTCCATCCTTGCATGTAATTATCACCTTCCCAATTCCTTCTGCTACAATGAAACTATTATTAGCAAATTTAACACTATTTTTCACACATGGGTTGAAATCAATCAACCAACTTCTGTTCCCAGTCATGCAATTAGAGCATCCTGTGTCTAAGTACCATGATGTGTTATCCTCTTCACTGGTTGTTGTTACCATCAACAGTACTTGGTCTGAATAAGATCCACATTCTTTTATCTACACCAGATTAACTTCCTCTCCATCCTACCATTTTTTGAAGTATTATATTGTCAACATTCATATGAATAATGACCAAATTTGTTGTAGTTGTAACACTATATTTTTCTTTTATCATAGGGCCTTCTGTCACCTCTTCCTCTCTGTATTGACTTCCTCCTCTTCTTTCATTCCCACTATTTCTAGACTGTTCTTGGGACATTAGTTCATCATTTCTACCTCTATTTCTGTTCCCAAATCTTCCTCCTCTAGTTCTTCCTCCGCCTCTTCCTTTCCAACCACTACGACCTCTTCCATTCTAACTAATCTTGGCTTGTAAGGCCTGCTCTACCACCTTTTCACAATTCTTTCTTTCATTCACTCTCTGTTCATGTGCTTCAAGAGAGTTTTGTAATTCTTCTATTGTCATAACATCAAAATCCTTTGATTCCTCTATGACAACCATAATATGATCGAACATTGGAGTTAAAGCTCTTAAAAACTTTCTCCACAATCTTGCAATCTTCTATGCTTTCATCACACATTCTTATGACATTGGTAAGTACTTGTAACCTGCCGAAATATTCAGCCATTATCTCCGAATGGAAAGAAGTTCGTATTGCCTCTTTAAAGATTGCAGTTTTACTTTCTTGAATTTCCTAGAATTTCCATATCCATTGTACAAGATATCCTAAACCTCCTTTGCTGTGGTAGCTTTTGAAAATTTCTGAAAAATATTGGCAGCAACACATTAATGTAGCAATACCCAAGCCTTGTAGTCCAACTTCTTCGTCTGTTTAATTGTTTTATTGGCTTTGTCATCAACGTTTTTGGGTGGTTATTTGAAACTCACCTTCACAATTTCATCAATTTCTTGCAAACCAAGAATCGTTTCTATCTTTACACACCAATCATTATAACATTTCCCGTCAAACACTAGTAAGCTTCCGGGTATCAAATTTCTACCAGCCATGAGTACACATATAACAATGCTCCCAAGATTCTTTCTTAAACCCTGCTCTAGATACCACTCTGCTCCTCGTACACACCACACAAGAGATCTCTCTCTTGCATAAAGCTATGTACCACCTACTTTTGTTCTCACATTTTCTTCTTTTTAACCAATATTCTTCTTTTTATGCAAGACACCTTCTGTTTCTAAAAGATGACGCACCCACACTTACAAGACATGAGGAAAATGAAAAAATATACAAAGAGAAAAATGATAAAAAAAAGTATTTTTTCTTTATTAGTTTATAGTTATTTTACAATAAAAAATGATTATATTTATAGGAATTAATTATATTCCTAACAAAATAACAAAATCTTAAACTAATTTTAAATTAAACTATCAACAATATTGATTTTTTATTTTAATTTAAACATGAATAAATTCACTTATAAAAAAAACACAATCAAGACAATATTTTATTTTATTTATGTTTGAAGGACAAGAAAAAAAATACTAATAACTTTGTTTATTAGTGAAAATTTTGACGAAAATCACAATTGTCAAAGCAATGTTAGTGAAGAATTTTAAATTGTGAATAAATACTTGTTCCTTTTCTCACTTTTCTTATAGTATAATATTGTCTGAATAGAGTTGTTTCTTAAAGATTCAAAATAGATATTTACTCTTAATCTCTTATTTTATAGGGTTATTTTTATTTTGTTTTTGTGAAGAATTGTGACCAAAGAAATTGTAGCCACCTTCCATTCAGTCTTAGAGATGCTTTATAAGTTATTTGCACAAATATCGAAAGGAATATTATATCGAACTGTGATTGATCACTTGCTTGTATGTTTGACCAAAAATTGAATTTAGAAACTAAGAGAAGATGAAAGGAATAAACTTGTGTAGGGAATTTCAACTTGATTATTATTCCCACTCTTTAAAATTGACTGTTGTATGTAGTTTTCTTCTTAACAATCATTCGCGTACTCATTCATAATTTTTTCCTTCTTTCAACCACGAACGCACAAAAATGGAATTTGAACGCGGACTTTTGCCAAAAGCGAATTTCACATCACCGTTTTGTTCATCTGCTTCTTCACTTCTACGTTTGCATCAAAATATTAAATTTTCGATAAACTCATTCATTATTCCCTACAATTCAACAATTTTATCTTTTAAGATATATTGGTAATAAAGAAAGAAAGTAGAAAGAAAAAATATATAAAATATGAAGTTGAAAGCATTATTATTTATTTCAAAGGAAAGTAACATAAAATAGATAAAAACATTATTTAATTATAAAATTATGTATGTAATTATTAGTTGAATTTTTATTAATAAAATAATTTTTAAAGTAATATCTTTAAATTAATATTTCATTTATTGAATAATATATTTTGATATATAATTATTTTTATAAAACATTTTTCTAAAAATATTAAAATTAAATTAATAAAATGATATCATATTATAAATAAATATATTAACTTATTTATTTAATTTTTATAATATTTTTATGTTTATAATATTTTATTAAAATAATTATATATATATTAAAATTATAAACATAAAAAATACTAATTTATTTAATTAAACATAATATTTTATAAAATAATAATTTTTTTTCATTCATATACAAATAAAAAACAAAATATTTATATTATAATAAAAAATGACTTTTTTTCTGTTCATTTTTCTGTATTAATAACTTTTCCTTTTTTTTTTTTTCAGACTAATGGAACCTTAGATTGAACTCTTAAATTCTCCAATTGATTCTTAATCATATTATTTTTAATATGTTATAGTCTTTATGAATTTAGACAATAGACATTACAATAGATTTCACATTGTATTAGACAATATTCTTTTTGTATTATAAGTTCATTTGTTGACCTGCACAATTCATTATGAAATTGTTCTAGATGGTTAATGGTAGAAGAAAAATAGAGTGAATAGAAGAAAAATTAACAGAAAATATAAATATTGACATGTTTGACTATAGAGAACAAAAGGAAAATTTTTATAGTTATGAGACTCATAATTTTTTCCCATGATTTTTTTTTTCATTTACAAAATAATTATGAATTATTAATTCTCATATTTATAATTTATTAATGTAGATTGACTTTTAATTATACTATTTTAGTATTTTAATAAAGTGTGATAAATATGAAAATTGTTATAAAAACTAAATAATTTTATATATATTTTTCTAATACAATATTATTTTATTAATTTTAAGTTTAAAATATTTTTGAAAAAGTTTTATAATAAAAAAGATTTTACAAATATACGTCAAAAGTATATTATATTGAAATGAAATAAGATTATAATTTGGAAGAGTTAATTAAAAACTTACTTGGTTTATGTAAAATAATTTATAATTACATGAGTAATCTTGTTATCATATGAGTATTTAATTTTAGTTTGTTTATTATTTTGAAATAAATATTTTATATTATTTTTACATTATTTGTTATTTAAATACTTTTTTATTATATTTTTTTCTCAATACTTGATAGAAAAAAAGAGAAAACAAAATATTAAAAATAAAAAAATATTATATATTAAGTGGAAGTTGATTTTTTTTTTTTTATGATAGAATTCTTGTAGTAGAAAGAATATTATTTTATTTAAGCAACGAGAATACAACATATCTTTTATCAATAATAAATTAGAAAAGAAAATATAAAGTAGAGGAAAAACTGAAAACATGTATCTTTATTTTTTATTTTTTATTTTTAAGGCAAATAAGGGTTAGTATGCGTTGAAATGCAGTCATGTCAAAATGCGTAAATCTACTTAGCTAGGCGGGTGAAATGATGATACCATAAGAAGAATGTATACAACATGTGAAGTAAATATTGATTATTTGACCCTACATACCAACTCATACAAATTTGATTTATTTATAACAGCGTGTTCAATTTGTGTCCAGGACCATGCCTAGACTAAACCTATTATACACGCGCGATCCGTACCTATTTTTTACGTCCATTTTGACAAAAAGAAATGTGTTGATGAAGATGTACGACAAAGATGAAAAGTACCGGTGGCTATAGGCATGCAATGATTTGGGGTAGTTGCATACTCTTTTGTTTCAAAGTTGCAATGAAAGGTGAAATGAGTAAATGGTAGTAGTAATTAACTGTTGAAAGGATAGGGCAATCTATATATAGGTGAAACAATGAATGCTCTAATAATGTCTCCATCTTAACCTACTAATCCTAATTATTTAAGTTTTTTTCTTGGGCTTTTTCGTTTACGAGATTCCAACATGTATATCATTGTTGTCGGATTGGACGTGACTAACGAATTGCATTGGAAGGGCTTTTGATTTTAAAGCAAGCACTACTGGGACTGCGACTTGCCTAATCTTATTCCCACAGTCACTTAAATGGATATATGTTCAAGTCTCTCACGTCGATTCAATAATTCAAACGCCCAACGCAGCAGTGTGGATAAGATCAACCGATAAAAACCCAATGAGCTTAAAACCTGCAAGTAAAATGGGCTCTACACTTTCAAAATTAATAATAAATAGAGATAAAGCACTACACTTTGCTCAAACCTATGTCTGTTGGTCATTATTTAGGCATGTAACTAGTCCAAGATCAAATTTAATTATATTTTTAACTTAATCTAATTAAATTTAATTCACCCAACTCAATAATAATAATAATAATAATAATAATTTGTTAGGAAAGATACCTCAACATAAAAATATTTAATATTTTTTAATAATTATAAGATAATCAAAATACTCATAATACACACATAAATAATATTTTTATTATGTACTTATTATATAATTAAGTTAAGTCAACTTGATTAGGTTTATTTGATTTAAAATTCATAAACTCATTATCAGACCCAATTCCAACAGAGGACATTAAATAATACTTAACCTGATCCAATTGTCCAATCAAATTCAAAAAAGTTATAATTGAATTAAATTAAGTTGGGCCAATTATCCATTTACACCTCTGTCAACGTTCAATTTATGCTATTTCAAAGAATTTTGTTTTTTATTTCCCATTTAACTTTTTCTCTTTTAACCTATTTCTTCACCATTGCTGCAAAACCAAACGAAGAATTACTCGTCATACTCTACCAAATGATAAAATAACAAACTATTTTAGATAAATAATCAAGAGACAATCATAATGAGAAAATAAAAAATAAAAAATATGAATGGACATATTTTTTATTATTATATTAATAAAAAATTCAAATAATTACTTTTTTACATTAGATTGTCTGTATATAAGTCTTGTACAGTGGCAGAATCAAAGAACACTGACAGAACTCAAATATAATAAAATGTAAACTAATAGAAGGGCATAATTGACGGATTAGTTCAGACTTAACTGTGAATTCAACCCTAATTATTTTACGAGGAATAATAAATTTTATATTATATTAATGGAGGAATAATAAATTTTATATTATATTAATGGAATGATTCCCTAATTCATATTTATTTTTTTGTTATTCAATTTTTCCTAATAAGCACAATTCAATCATGAAATTGAGATACAATGATACCGTGGCTTAACAATAGCTATGGTACAACTATAATATGGTGACTTCGTGGACACAATAACACGAAAGATATTATGACACAACTAAATAACACAACAAATACTATGACACAACTAAAATAACACAATAGTGCAACAAATAATTAAGAATAAACTTGATAAAATAACATTAATTAAATTACTAAATTATTATAATGATTTATAAAATTTAAAATAAATTATATATCAAATGTCAACTTACCATTACCATGACCCATTTTGAACTCGTTTAATCATAGATTAAGTAAGCAAGATTATTTTTATTTTTATTGCATTATTGAGAGAAACCACTCTTGATTTATTACATGATCAAGGGAGGTCCAAGTAATATTCAAAATAGGTATTTCAGATAAAGTTTCATTAAACCTAACATACAGGGTGAGTGTGATTCGCCTAAAATAAAATAATCCATTTAATCAAATTATTTCTCTATTTGGGTCCTCCAATCCTATCAGTATTCACATTCACATATTAAATAATACATGATATAAGAGAACAATATTTATGCAGCAAGCTTGGTCCCACCATATACTTTCCACGTAATATTATACAACTGTCTGTGTTCAAATATATCTAACCAAATTTTAAACAGAAAAAAAGGAAGGGCGGAAAAGAATTAAAAAGAAGAGGTTGATCATTAAACAAAAATTCCTATTTCGAAAGATTCCTGGCGGTCATCGGAATACAGCAATCAGAAGCATTAATGGATTTAGTCAATGGCAATGATGAGAAAACCAACAGATACATACATGAGAAAAACAGGATAGAGAGCAAGAGCTTTTCTCCTGGGGTTGACGGCAGAACTCATAAAAGGATATGCAGCCCAAGAGCTCCAAGCCAATGTCACACATACCACAACCACTTTCACTATGACATTGTCCTTCAACATACAAATTAATGCCCCGACATCCAGAGGGAACAAGCAATAACCCAACAGACTCAGACTCTGAAAGAAAATAATGTGTCCACCCTGAAATTTTGAAGGGAGGAAGACAAAGTCAAATATCTGTCTTTATTCATCAAATTATACTTTCGAGAATGGTCCACCACCCTTCAACATAACACAAAATTGACACTCAAAATATGACTAGATAAAGAGATAGAAGAGGCTATTACCAGAAGAAGTACATTCAACGTCAAAATTACAGCACCCGCAGCAAGTAAAGCAAATGCAACAGCAAAAACTTCGGACTGATACACAATCAGACAGAAAGACGTTAAAATATGACTAACATCGACCAAATTCTATTAATTATAATTATACAACACATGCAAACTACAAAATCTAATGCACAAGGTTCCCACCTGGTGCAGTTTGGGGAGGGTAGATGTATACAACCTCACCTCCAAGGCTATCTCTAGAATTCAAACCCAGAATAATAACTTCTAGGTGAACTTACCATTGTACCAAGACTCACTATCATCAATGCAAACTACAAGGCAGGTAAAAAAAAGGAGTATATAAACTAGAGTGCTACAAATGCGAGTAGAACATAGTACAAAGGACCAAGAAATTTGAACCCCCCATAAAAGGTTAACTAAATTCAACAATAAAATTTAAGTTACAACTATTGGTTCCATGGACTAATCACTACATAGCCCAAGAAAGGGTAAAAGGAAAAGAACAATTTATTTGAATCACAAATCATAGTCATCAATCACAGATAGAGGTCGGCATGTAGTAACTAACTCTGAAAACAATAAAGCAGGAAGCGAGATGACCACTGTACAATCTAAATAATTCCTACTACACATATAAATACTCATACAGCAAAACAAAGCATATAAAATCATGATACATACAAGTCACATTCCACACGCCCAATCACCATCAATCTAGGAGCATAAGAAATAGTAATGAAGCCAATACACTGAAAGAAGATGGTGAAATTAATTGAGAAGAACATAACAAATTAGATAAAAAAAATACTAGAATGTGAAATCTAATTATGAGTGAAGGAATAGATGTCAAAACAGAAGTAACTTCGTGAATTTGATAATAAAAGAACATAACAAATTATATAAAAAAATAGTAGAATGTGAAATCTAAAGGAAGAAGAATGAATGCAAGAGAAGTCAAAATAGAAGTAACTTTTTGAGATATATTTTAACCAAAAAAAAAAACAATGATTTTCCAAGGGTAAAAATGGGGTTTTGAAGCCTACATCATTAGAGTGCCGTTCTAGCACACAAAAACTTGCTGTTTTGGTCTTGAAACTTCTCAACTAATTGAATTCCATAGCGGCACAAAGGACGCTCTACAATCCTGCTATAGCACTCTACTGACAACTTCATCATGGAGAAGAGAAAGATTCTATTGATAGATGTAATTATAGATAGAACATATAGTACAAAGGATTAAGGGAAATGCTAAGAAATTTAAACCCTGATACACAGTTAACTGAATCCAACAACCATAAAATTTATTTTCAAATACAACTATTGGCTCCATGAACTAGTCAGTAATCACAACATCAGCCTCTATAAATTCATATTTACGAACTGAAATTTAATTACACATAGCCAAAGGATAAAAGGGAAAAAAAATCTATATACGAATTATTTTATCATGGACAAGAGAAAAATTCTACTGATAGATGCAATAATGTAATTCAGACCACCAACAGCTAGCAAAGTTCTGCTATACTGAACACAACGGCCCTAACAATTGGATGCCCTTCGGTAATAGTAATAGCATGTCTCTTTGTAGCATCTATCGTAGCTACTGTTTTATAAACTTCAAAAGTGATACAATATGTTTTGATTTGAGTGATAATAATTAATGGTTATCAGTATGTATGATTTGAGTGATACAATTTGTTTTCTCAGCTTGGTGATACAGATTGTGGGTTGTATCAATTTTGGAGTGACACTTTAAAAAGCACGAAAATGGCATCTAGAGCCTGCAAATCATGCCACACTGCAGTAGTAGGCCTTGTGTTCCACTCACCGCTGTGTTGGCTGCTAGAAGGTTAAAGAGAGATGACCTAATTCATAACCATAACCAGCGTACTTTATTTTTTACTTAAGCAACTTTTGTATTATAGTTCCAATACAAATACGCTGGACCCCTTTATTGCACATGATTCTCTAATCTCTTTGAAACTAAATACAGAAAAAAATAAAATCAAGAGTCAATCTATATTCATTATAAATCAAATTTTTATTTTCTAATAAAATTTAAATAAAGATATTTTCGAATGAAGATATTTTGGAAATTTAAAATATAATTTTTTTAAATTTTACATGTCGATATATATGTGTATTGATTTTTCATGTTTCTGTATGTTAAAATATTTCTAGAAGCACTTTTTTAATTATTGGCCGTGAATCTAACGATTTACAACACAATTTGATTAACGATTTAGAAAATTGACATCGCAATTCATGATTTGAAGCCCAATTCGACCATGTAAATAAGAATATATAATTGGGAAACTTGAAACAGGGTAATTCAGGAAAAACACTTGGTAGAAATGGCAATCCCTACCACATAATTGTACACGTACAGCAAACCAACATACACAAATGCAGGATAGAAAATGTCAAATCATCAAGCACCATTTCCATTTGCTTCATGCAACACCAAAGTAATGCTCCGTGCCATTGCGAAACTAGATTTATACCTCACAAACTCATTGTTCGATGGGCAACCCCTCCAATGGGATACAAATTACAGAGACCCTTAACTTTTAATTTAATTTTCACACTATCGATCAACAAAGATGACCGAAACCCAACATGCACAATTAGAACCATCAACTTAAATCAAGGAAAGGATAAATCACCGTTCAATTCTGTAACATAATGCAGAAATAATGAAAATAAAAAGAAACAACCAAACTACACAGCAAAGAGACCATAATAGATCAGAATCAGCAATTAAGCACGTACATATACATACATTCACTCTCTTCATTTTATGTTTCCGCCAGACATACACAATCAAACATAGACAGCAATAATTGAAGCCTAAAACCAAGTGATTGTCGGACACATTTACAATAAGATCAAGATCAGGCACAATGTGTAACTCCTAAGCGGATTTTACCCTAGTTCCATCCAAAGACACGTGATTATCAATAACCACTGAAATTTCAGCTGAAACTAGCCACTAACAGTAGATCAGAACCTGGTGACAACAGATCAGCAAAGTACGATTTGCGATCTTAATTGCAAAAGCTAAGAATTAGGAAAGAACGAGTGCAACGAAGAGAGATATACACATACCTTTTTGACAGAGGCGGACCAAGAGAGAGTGAGGCCGAGAAAGACGATGAAGAAGAAAGGGCCCCATAGATCCCAATCTCTGAGGGCCTTACCGGGGTCCTCGCGGAAAGGGTTGGGGAAGACGACCAGCTTAAGATTGCTGACGATTCTCGAGAGATCGCGCTTCACGGTGTCCCATACGGGTTCAGTGAGGGTGTTGGGGGCGGATCCGAACCCGGACGCGGAGATGTCGGGGCGCGGAGGGGGCGGCGGAGGAGGGGCGGAAGTGGTGGATTTGGGGAGGGAAGGCGGCGGAGGGAGGTTGGAAGAAATGAAGGGGGAAGGTGCGGCGGAGACAGAGACGGGGATGGAGGCGCGTGGGGGACTGGGAGGCCTTGCCGACGGGACTGTTTGGTGTGCGCTGGCATTGATGAGATTCTCGATCTCGTCGATGTCGGATTGGGAAGATGGGTGAAGGGGTATGGTATCGCTGTGCGACATTTTCACACCCAAGACTCACACCCAACCAAGATCAACCACAATATACAAACACACAAAGATCACTATTCTTCTCTTCTTTCTTCCTTTTCCTTAATTTTCCTTTCTTGTTCATATAATCGATTATTATACTACTATAATATCATTATTATTATATTTCTCACTTTTCTTCTTCTTTTACAATTGTTGCAAACGCAATTTTGCATTCATTCATTCTCTTTTCCTGTGCAGAACCAGAGGTCTAATAATAAACTGTTTTATTTTTTTCGAAGGAAAAAAGGTTTTATTTTATTACAAACTCGGAAATTTGAGAGGTGAAAATTTTGTCTCACGTATTTTTTAGATAATTTTTGAAGTATTTTAGAAGTCAAAATTGAGTGATAGTATAAGACACTTTTATTTAAAACACGTAATTTATTATGTTTTATTCTTTTTTGAGGAAAATACAATATTTTGTTTTATTACAAACTCAAAAAATAATGAGTTTTAGTTTAATTCATGTATATCGTGATTGTACCCTTTTGGTCACTATTGAGTAATAAAACAGTATTTTTCATTTCATTTTCGAAGCAATTATAAAAGTTAAAATATTATCCTATGTAATGATTTATAATGAGGAGATTGTCTAAGAATATTTTTGATTGAAAACAAATAACTAATTACTTGTGTTTGTTCTATACTTGGATAAAAATTCTTCGATCTAAATTTTCAGTCCTCTTTTTTTTCGCATAAAAATATTATTTACTATGCTCAAGCGTTTTACATAAAAATTAGATATGAATCAAAGCTAACATTCTCTATTTCTTGTCACCTATTAAAGGTAAAAATATGAAAACTAGTAATCAAACCCTCATCTATAATAAAAGTATTAGTAATTCTTTCATATATCTCTTACTTCTCTTAGTTATTACTTTGATGTTTCATACCTTATTTTCATTTCTTTGCCAGTAAAACTAAAAAATGGTAACAATATCAATATTTAGAAAAACTTTAGTAAAAAATAAGTGGAACCGATTTGTTTAATTTTTTTTTCTTCAGATCATTTTATAGGAAACGAAATGGTAGTACACTTTAGACTATTGTTTCTTGTAAATGGCATCACTGCAAGACAAAAATGAAATAAATTTAGTAATATAAGCAAGTCTTATGTCAACATAAAATGATATAAAATCAATTAAATATTTTAAATATATTGTCACGGTGTCATATTCTTGTTTAAATGTTCACCGTCAAATCCAGTTTTCTCCACAAATATTGTGCATTTCTACGGGCAAAATAAAAAAAAAAACAAATGTAAGTGCCAAATAAATGAAAAACTAAAATTTAAAGCATCTAATATTAATTCCTCTTGCACTATTGAACCTAGGTACGGAAACATAAAACATTTAATCTAATTTGCAATCATTCAATTGCTTGAGATAGCCAAAAATGGTTCTCCCAACACTCTTAATAGTGTTTTATTTCCAAGTGTAGATGAGGGAGCTGGTGAAATAAAATATTAGGGCGAAAATAATATGAAATGAGATATCAGGCATTCACAAATCCACCTGACCATGAATCACTGTATCAAATTATAGAATTTGACCCCAAAATCATATGCTAGATCCTCGATGGTAGTTAAATCAGCTACAAAATCCTCTAGCCATTATGCAAGAGTATTTCAAAACTGGGTCCTCTTTCCCTTTGCCGCTTTAGATTTCACAAATATTAATAGTTTCTTTGGTTTACCTTATGATTAAAACAACCCACCATGGGTTTAGGAAACAATGCAAAATGATAACGGTAAAAGTCGAAGTCACCAAATCAGATTTAATAGGCTGGCCAAATTAAGGCTTGAGAGAAAGAGCAAGACCGAACTTGGTGGATGAACTAAAGATCTTCGTGGAGTCATATTCAGCAGACAGGGTTATAAGTGAATTTGGCCTCCATGCTCGTTGACATTGGAAGGCAGCTTTCCCATCGTCACTGAACCGAGTCTTTAATACTGTATTTGGATCTATTAACTGTGAGCTCCCAATAGTAAATCTGTTCTCGAAGGTGGAAAACCTGTGGGTGATTTCAGCAGCAACTGTAAATTCATCAGGGCGATCCACATGATGTATGTATGATGTCTTCAGGGTCTGTCCTTTATCAGCCCTGCGTAGCGAGTCAATGACATGAGAAGTTAAAAGAAATCCCCTATCAAAGCTGATGAACACATTTCTTGAACTCAACAAAAAACTTTTGTGGAAGGACATCTTCACAAAATCTAAGCAAAAGTAAGAGACTGGAAGATTGGAAGGAAACTATAGCCTTTCAACACATACAAGTTTGGAAACTGTAGTCTTCCTGTACATTATTTTCAATAACAAAATTTATCTGCCATAATACCTTATCAAGAACTTCTGACAGAGATTCAATTTAAATGTCAGTAAGAATTGAATTTTATATTCTGTACACAGAGACTACAGTTTATAATAAGTGTAATGTAGCTTCCAGAAATAACTTCAACTCTCAAATGAAAATGAAAAACATTAATAAAAAGAATAGAAAATTTATCATTTATCAAATACCAATGCCTTCAAAAATCACTAAAAACCACCGTATTTTCAAAAGGTATTAACACGTATCCTCTCCTCATAAATCATAGATATCACAATAAACCATTATAATATCCCAAGGTTCATAGAAAATTTAAAGTGCTAATACCTTTTGAAAATACGGTGGTTGTTAGTTAAAGTAATTATGGATTATTATTAATTTATGAGTAAAATATTATCTTTATCCTTATCTGACAATTAGAGAAATGATTATTATTTGTATAAAGATATTTGCATGGGATTGTAATAAGATTGGTCCAGTGATGGGTTGGGTCAATCACTAATAAATAGTACATTGAAGGGTTTCTACCTACTCTAGGGTATCATAAATTTGTTAGTCCATCAAGCATAAACACAATCTCTACAATAATTCCCTAGAATTATTGATAATTTGGAAGAATAATTGGAGGGTATGTATGGTTGTATGGCTGCGTTCCATTTGTATCCAAATATATTTGTAATCTCATATGCAATGGGTACATTTATGTGAATTTTGTGATGTGTTATGATTTGACGATTTGAGAATAGTTTGAAATAACTATATACATTTATTGTCAAAGATCCTCCTTGAATTATTAAATCTTTATTGACTCTAAATACAAGGATAAATGACAAACTGAGATTAATATTGAAATATTTTAGATATTATTTAACTTATTATATAAATGCATGCATGGAGAATTTTGCTGATGATATATTATTTTTCTACTTTTATGGATTTTATTTAATGTTAAACAAGAGTGTAATTTCTTATTTGAATATTATTCATTATTATCCTTAAATAGTTACAAATATCCTTAATTGATTATTACGTGTGATTTTATGTCTAACATTAACTATGAGTTATTCCCATGCTTACAGAATTCACAATCTTTTCTTGCCTTTCTAATAGGTCTTCTCCGATAGAGGTTGAAAAGATAAAAAAGAAGAGCAAAAAACGAAACAAATAATAACAAGAAACTACAACATAAACTGAACACGGAAAATATGGTACCAACATTACTCACAGTATAAGTGCTGCTGAGAAGTCCGGTTTATTGAAGGCAACTCCAGCATTGTATTTTGTGAACGAAGCAGAAGTTGTATTAAATCCAACTTCAGCACCAAGACTAAGATCTTTGCTGCCAATTGCAGCTGAAAGCTCCAATAGAGGGGATGGATTCAAACCAATACTAGAATCAATGGCTGCATGAGGATGGAGGTACTGCACATCCAGCTGAGGTAATATAGCATAGTCAGATATGTTGTAAGAATATCAAATTAAATTCACTGCTTACATATTGCTAAGCATAAACAAGGACGGCCTAGTGAAGAATGCTACCGTCATTGCAAATGTTTGGAAGGGACAAACAACCAAACCTTAGCAGCCACAGCCCACCATGACCATAATTTGAGAGGCTGTTTCCAGGTATGACTAAGCTAGTCTCCAAATAAATTCAACTTATACTTTACTAGTATAAATCATTACTGGTAGGGTAATTTACCACAAGATAACAGACAGTCTCTCTACCACACCTCCCCACAAGGAGAAAACAGAAAGCATCATTCTTAAAACTAGATGATTGGGTGCACTAACTTTATCAATTTGAGATTTCTGATCGCAACCAATCTCAATCAAGTGAATAAACTATCATGAACAATATGTCAATCACATGATTTTCAGCCGTAACTTAAGGTTATAAAGAATGCAATCCCTTTTGCTGTCTAAAGTTACTTCGATGAAACTTTTGCTACAAATTCCTTCGCTTTCTTCTATGATTTAAGCTCCAGCAGAGTCGTTCTATTTATGAAGTCCTCATAGATAGAGAGTCAAATGTGACATTTAAAGTATCTTCAGTAGTAAAAGATGCAAGGCTTCACTTAATTCAGGCTTTAGAATCATGCATTAATATTATCTAACAGTGGGAAATCTACATTATACCCACCTTCCCAGACTTGTGATCCGGTATGTTGAAGCTCAAAGCAGCTTTTGTACCATGCAAGATATCATTCACAGTAACTTTTGTAGATACCTGAAGAGGTAAATTAGAGAAAATATCACTGGTTAGAAAAAATAAAATATTATACTCTATTTGGTCATATCTCTTACGATTGTTTGCCATATTTTCTTATCTCGTATTTCGATTCCTATTTGATTACAATTAGTTTAAATACTGCAGTATTGATTGCCATATTTTATCATCTGGTAATTTGATTCCTATTACTCAGGATTATAATTAGTTTAATCACTGCAATTAATTGCAGTAGTCAATATAATATTATTCAAAATGTATATTCTGTTTTATTTCTCTTCATCCCACTATACCTAAACCCCATAACTTCAACAAGGGTAGCAACAGGTTTCAGTTTACATCAACTTAGACGACTAAACCCAATTTAGAAAGCTTGAACTTTTTATACAATTAGCCGTTAATATTTTTAAAATCCGTGACGACTATGGTTCAAGATTCAATAGTTCAACCGTCGTTGAACGTATTTTAATATATAATAATTAAATAATATATAACTATTATTTAATAAATATAATAACATAATTTTATAATGCTAAAAACTAAAATTAGAATATCAGTGTTTAATTGTTAACATTAAAAATAAAAATAAAAATCAAATATAACATAATAATTAAGTTAAATTGATGAAATACAACAATATTCCTTGATAATAAGTTTGCATACAGAATAAATAGATACATATATAATATTAAGTTATAAGCAAATAATATATAGAAAAATATAAATGATTAAATTATATGTTTTTTACCAAAAAATTAATAGTTTATAAAATAACTCATCAATTTGTAAACCCTTACTAAATATGAATTTTTATTTATTTTACACTTTTTTTAGTTTGAATTTAATAAAAATTTAAAGATTAAGAAATATTTTTCAAATTTAACAGTTGAAACTAGTTCAATGCACTGGAATTTTACCGGTTTGACTGGTGTTTAGCCAGTGCTCACCAGTTCCAAAAATATTCCCCGTTTTATATTATGACCGGACCAGTTACTACGCCGGTTCCTAGCTGGTCCTGACCTGTTTTCAAAACAATGGTAGCAACACTATCTATGTATCAAAGGAAGCATATTTGAGTAAAATTAGAACTCTATCTCTTACATTAGAGTATGTATCAACTTTCACATCCACTGTAGTATTTCCACTCTTGTAGAGTGTACTTATGTCACCAACAAAAATTTGATCCTTCTTCAATCCAGTTGCTATAAGCCCCTGCCAAATGGAAAAAGAATGTGAAATCAGGTCTAATACACAGAAGGATGGACTAAGGGTTGCAATCATTAAAGTCTATTTGATAAAAATACAATTTTCCAATTTTGTGAGCATCTTCTTTAGTCCTCGTACGAAAATGTAAACAACCCATGAACTGAAAGACATAGATTACCGACTTTTACAAATTTCATATTGGGACGACGAGTTAGTTGACACTGAAATAATTTGTAAGTACACATAATTAGTTATTTAGAGATTTACTCAATGTCTTTTAGAATTTAGTATAGTTGTAGTTATGTTAAATAGATAAAACATGATTCCATACAAAAAATAATATTTATCTTGGTATCCAGCGGTTACTTTATCTCACAACTCTTGATAATTTGCTTAGCAGAAAAATAACTAGATTCAAATGTTAATATTTTAACTAATGCCAATTATTAACTTAATGACATCACATCAATCAATTGAGCAATGTATTAAATCCATTCATTCTTCCTCTGCCTTTATTTTACTCAATACTGGAATAACAAGGAAAGATGAAAGATGGATTTGATGAAATTTCTATCGTCATATCACCAAAAATGGGAAGCAATTCACTTATCCTGAGATTTTCTAAAGAATTATGTTCCTGTTTGATGGCCGGTCAAAAGGAGGAGAATATAAAAACTGCATAAAAAAAAATCTTTATACTCTTAAATTATATGATGTTCAGTATGTGTGTGTGTGTGTGTGTGATTAAGACAACAGCATATTCACGGAAAATGGGTTTTATATCAGCATCAACTGCAATGAGAAATGAGAAATGAACAGTAAACTAAAACAAGTAATTTAAAAAAAAAATAGCAGAAAGTGGGTTAGCATTACCAATCCAGTGGAGTTTGGAATTGACAAGCTAAACTTGTGGTCAAAGTTGTAATCCTTGTATAAAAGGTCTGCATATCAACAAGAGTATTTACAACTTAATGCCACTGGTACATTTTACAAAATTTAGATGTGACATGATATGAAAAATAGAGAAACCAACAGCCTAGATTTTCTACCACATACGACCATATAGGGATTGAAACTAGAGAAGTTTTTAAGGACAAATTGTTAGATAACATAGTTTTCATACAATTATATTATACATCACACCATGCTTCCAGAGGCCTAGTGTACAGAGGTTGGATTGAGAAAGTCAAAGATCTTTGGATTATGTTAGAAGTCTCACTTGAGAATCTTTGAAATAGTTCATGATATTAGAAATCTCAGTTGTTAAGTAAACTAAAAGTGGCAGCAACAGGAAAATTAGTTGTGCAACAGAACATAGAGATTGAAAATAATTAAATTATTGAAGAAGAATACAAGGCATGAAGCCAATCAAAAATTTTCTGTGGATTTTACCATGTCATGTCTTACATATCTATGTATACTTAAGTGAGGTGACATATAAAAATAATTTTTGAGTAATGACATGCAAAAATGAATATACTATGATTCCATCGTTATCAATGGCAGATGACAGAAAATAAAAATTCCAACATATAAACATGGCATAGCATGTGATGTTGCCATCGCAGGCCTGCCTTCACAAATTGACTACAGCAGTTGGCAAAAAATCCACCACAGCATTTGGCCATTTAACAACATAATATGATTCCAAATGCAAATTTACCTCTCGCCCTTTTTCCAATATCAGAAAACGGTGCCTGACCATTGGCCATAATGAATCAGAATGAAGTGCACCAAAACCTGTGAAACACAATTATTGCTTTGTATTATAATTGTCGTTTTCAGAATTAAAACTAATAAACAAAATACAGGTCAAAAACAAAATTAGAGTAACAAAGATCAAAATTGTCCCATGCGCCAATGTGTGCCTACATGCAATGCTATGTTTTTGTATGAAACAAAAGATTAATATTAAATGAACCAGCAAGCCAGTGCATAATATCAGCGGGGAAGGAAGATGGAACTATCATCTATGAGCTTTATGCAACTAATGCACTACTGTATACATGTCCATTTATGTGCAACCAATAAAAATAATCAGTAAATTGATCCAGGAAAAGATAAAGTAACGATCTAAGCAATACCCGATGACTCATCAGGATTTAGGACTAAGTAGAAGCCTCCGAAGTCACATTAATGCATGAGTTTTAATTTGTATTCTACTTATCCCCATCCCAGACGTATTCTGACCGAGTATATGGATCATCGCAAACAGCCCCGTCATCCAAAACTGCTAGAGGTTGAAGAGTTGTGACCCCTCCTCTAGCCTTATTCTAACTGAGTAATCCTTTGGATCGCAAGTTCGCCCTAAACTCTTGGGCGAGAATTAATAAAATCCATAAAGGAACAAAGAGGTGATATGTATTCACAAAAATAGCAAGCGGTAGTAAAATATGATCAACAACTGTTATGTGTTTTCTTATTGAGATATGGTGGAATATATACAAAAAGAAGGAAGCAAAACAGAGAGAGAGAATAACAAAAAAATACATCATAACAAAAAAGATATTGCAAAAAGATGCAAAACAGAAAAAGAAAGACGTAAAACACGTGACGTTAAGAGTCTCCCTCAAACTGGGAATAGATGTTTGTCATTCCTAGCTTGGAACAAAAATCTTTAAAAATAGAAGGAGATAACGCCTTAGTGAGGATGTCAGCTAATTGAAGAGAAGAGGATACAAATAGCAATTTAATCAAGCCTTTGCTAACTCTTCCTCGAATGAAATGGCAGTCCAATTCAATATGTTTCGTGCGCTCATGGAACACTTGGTTAGAAGCTATCTGTAAGGCAGATTGATTATCACAGAAAAGGAGTGTTGGTCAAGTGAATTGGATGCGAAAATCTTCTAACAAGTAAATGAGCCATTGAAGCTTAGATGAAGTGGTTGCAAGGGCACGATATTCTACCTCAGAATAGCTGCGAGAGACGGTTGGTTGCTTCTTTGATCTCCACGAGATGAGAGAGCTGTCAATATAAACGCAAAAACCCGTAATGGAGCGACGTGAATCCACACATCCAGCCCAATCAAAGTCACTAAGGGCTTTCAACTGAAGAGGGCAGCAACAAGGAAAATTCCATATCCAGGGGCATGCTTCAAATAACAAAGAACACGATAAGCGGTTTGATGATGAACTAAAGTAGGTTTGGCAACGAACTGGCTAAGATGCTAGACAACATGAGTAATGTAAGAACGTGTGTTTGTGAGAAAAATCAACCGCCCAATGAGTCTCCTATAACCCGAAGGATCCACTAAAGATTCACCACTAGATGCAGATAAACGAACAGAATAGTCCATGGAGTAGATGAAGGAGAACAAGCAAGCATGCCAGTGTCAGAGAAAATATCTAAAGCATATTTTCGTTGAGACAAGTGAATACCAATTTTGTTTCTAGCAACCTCCAACCCAAGAAAATATTTTAAATCACCTAGATCTTTGATTATGAAAGCTTCATCAAGAAGAATAGTGATAGCACGAATTTCAGAAATGTCATTGCCAGCAAGAACGATGTCGACCACATATACTAGAAGAGCAGTGCAAGTTGATTCTGTGAACTTTAAAAATAAATAGTGATCTGCAGAGGAGTGTTGATAGCCATGTGATACAAGGAAAGTGGAGAGACGAACATACCATTGTCGGCTGGCTTGTTTGAGCCCATACAAAGAACGTTGCAAACGACAAACTGGACTCAGTTTGGATGAAGTTACACCAGGAGGGAGGTGCATGTAAACCTCCTCGTTAAGTTCCCCATGAAGAAACGCATTATTAACATCCAACTATTTGAGATGTCAATCATGAATGGCAGCTAACGAGAGAAGAAGACACACAATAGTAAGCTTGGCTACTGGAGAAAAAGTATTAAGAAAGTCAAGACCTTCAAGTTGCGTATACCCTTTAGCAACGAGACACACCTTATATCTTTGAACAGAGTCGTCAAAATTATGTTTGATCTTGTAGATCCATCAACACCCAATCACATATTTGTTTGGAGGTAACGAAGTGATGGTCCAATTGTTATTCGCTTTGAGTGCAATAATCTCACCTTTCATAGCTTTAATCCAACAATCACTTTTGGAAGCTTCAGCATAAGAGGAAGGTTCGGTGGTAGTGGAAATAGACAAGATAAAACGATGAAAAGAAGGAGATAAACAATCATAAGTTATATAAGAATTAAGAGGATAATGAATACCTGGAGAAGGAGCAGGTGCAGTTGATGCGAGGGTGACGTGAAAATCATGCAGGTATGTGCGTGCTTGACACATGCGGGTAGAACGACGAAGAGCAGGTGGAGATGTAACAATATTTGAAGGGTGAGTAGAAGAAGGGGAAGGAGTAGGGTTGTGAAGAAAGTAATTAGTGGTAGTATGTGAAGGAAGGAAAGGGGTAAAAGAAGTAGTATGTGAGTCAGAGTTAGTGTAAGGAAAATGATTTTCATAGAAGACTACATTACGTGATACTTCAATGTTACGTGTGTGAAGGTTAAAGATGAGGTATCCTTTTGTGTTAGGTTTGAAACCGAGATATATACATGGACAGGGTCTGGTATCAAGTTTCTTACGATGAGCTTGAAGGGTACTAATATAGCACAAGCAGCCAAAAACACGAAGTGTGGAAATATCGCATGGTTTGTCATATAGTTTTTGAAAAGGAGATATATTTTGTAAGAAAGGAGTTGGAATGCAATTTATGAGATGAGCAACATGCATGATAGCAAAATCCAAAGAGAGGGTGGTAAGTTGGAGTGAAAGAGAAGGGCCCGAGTGACATTTAAGAGATGTTGGTGTTTCCGTTCCACTATGGCATTCTATTATGGGGTTTCAATACATGTAGTTTGATGTATAATTCCTTTAGAATAAAAAAATTTATTCATCAAGAACCCACCACTGGTATCAGTTCTAATAACTTTGACTCGTTTTCCAAATTGATTTTCATTAAGATTGACAAAATTTATTATGTGGTTACGAGTCTCAATCTTAGATAACATCAGAAAAACCCACGTGAAACGAGAATGATCATCTAACTACAATAATAAAATATTTATGTCCATGCAAAGAGATTTTTGAACAATGTCCCCATTTGTCAATATGAATTAAATCAAACGTATGAGATGCATGAGAATTGCTTAATGAAAATGGAAGTTTCTTTTGCTTGGCATGGTGACAAGTATTACACGTGAAATGATTATTACTATAGAAGAATGGATAATGTTGCTTCATAGCGTTAAGTCTCTCATATGACCCATGCGAAAATGCCACAAATCAATGTCTTGGACAGTATATTGGAGAAAAACAATAGTGGAGGAAATTAAAGGTAATTGGATAATAGGAGTGGTCAAAGTGTAGAGTCCTCCTTGCACATCAACTGTACCAATCTTCTCTTTGGTGTTCACATCCTGTATAATGCAAGATATAGGGGAAAAAATAAGTTGACAATGAAGAGAAGAAACCAATTTAGAAATAGAGATTAAGTTAAACGTGAAATCAGGGATGTACAAAACATCTGTTAAATGGAAGGACTATTTGAATTTGACTATGCCAGAATGAGTAGCATGAACATGATGACCTGTGGGCAACTTAACAACTATAGGATCAATAGATGTATATGTAAAGAAATTAGAAAGGGAGGAAGACACATGATCAGTTGCACCAGAATCAATGATCCAGGAGGATAGACGGCGAGAAATGATAGAACAATAATTACCTAAAGAGGAGGGTTGTGTAGAGATAGAACTGACAGAACCAATAGTAGTGTGGGAGGGAGAAGGAGCTGAGCTACCATCGGTGGGCTGTTGTATTAAATCCATTAAGGCTTGATATTGTTGTTGAGTGAAACGAAAATCCTGGGACATGGGAGATTGTTGTTGATCATTATCAGTGACATTACAAGCATCAGTCATGGTGTTGTTGACAACAGAATTCTTTCTTGGAGAGGATTTATGACCTGGAGGAAAACCATGTTTGCGATAGCAAACCTCTATGGTATGACTTGTTCTACCACAATAAGTGCAAAGTTTAGTGAATTTGTTAGAAGAATAACGAGAGCCTCCGTTATCATGCGTGGAGGGAAAACCATGTTTCCTATAGCAAAGATTCTCAGTGTGACCAACATGTCCACAATGAGTGCAACTGATCGAGGATGTAGCAGCATTAACCACAGTCATTTTGGAAGAAACATTACCAACAAAATTTGTTCTTATTAATTGGCGTTCTTGCTGAGCAACAAATGAAAATATCTTGGAAATTGGAGGGATAGGATCCATAAGAAGGACATGAGATCTGATGTTGTATTGATCATTCAAGCCACGTAAAAATTGCATGGCCTGATCCTCTCGTTTTCTTTGTATAATGGAAGGAAGAACCTTACAACAACATTTAATCGAACAGGTGCATACGGATTCAAGTCAAAAATTCTCCAATTCATCCCAAATGATACAAAGTTTAGTGAAAAACTCGATAATGGACATATCATCTTGTCCAAGGGAAGATGCTTCATACTGTAGATCTGAAATACGTAGGAGATCACCTTGAGAATAACGGGATTTGAGATCATTCTATATCTCATCAGCTTTGTCCATCCAAAGCACACTCTGTCAGATTGAAGGAGATGCAGAATGTACGATCCATGAAACAACCATGTTGTTGCATCGTTTCCAAGCTGAGTAAGTGAGATCAGATTCAAGAGGTTGAGGTGCAGATCCATCAACAAATTCCAGTTTGTTTTAAGCACTAAGGACTGTAATCATTGATCTACTCCATGAATGGTAGTTACTGGAGTCAAGAATAGGTGACACTAAAGTTGTGGCAGGATTTTCTGCAGGGTGTAAGTAAAGAAAACTATGAATATTGGGTGTTTGATTTGAGGCTTCAGCCATGATGGAAAAGGAGTAGAAGGAAAGCGCAGCAGAGCTCTTCAATGGAAGAGCTCTGATACCATAATAAAATCCATAAAGGAATAAAGAGGTGATATGTATTCACAGAAAGAGCAAGTGGTAGTAAAAAATGATCAACAACTGCTATGTGTTTTCTTATTGAGATATGGTGGAATAAATATAAAATGAAGGAAGCAAAACAGAGAGAGAATAACAGAAAAATACATCATAACAGAAAATATATTGCAAAAAGATGCAAAACAGAAAAAGAAAGACGTAAAACACGTGACGTTAAGAAGAATTGCAGAAGGCAAATCAAGCTATTAAGTCTGGAATAGCTGCCCTGCTTATGACGAAAAATATGTCAGCACAAAAATCCCTAAAGAACCACAAGAGAGACCTGAGGTGGGCATATTGAACACAATTGAATACTCTGTCTCTAGGCAGCATCTAACCTTAATAGAGGTATCTTAGACTGGAACACTACCCATTAGGAAAAGCATTTATGCTCCTTCAGTCTACCCCAACTTTACCGTTACAACATTGAAAACACGACAGCTAAATCCTCACTGCGAAGACGGGATGTTTAATTTTTTCGATATGATGCCAATTTCAAGTTCACTATGTTAATTTACACAAATCGGACCAATTAACATATTTAACTTGAAAAGTAATCTATGATATTCTCATTATTAAAAGCGATTGATATAGGTTCAGAGAAACTTGACACACAAAACTGATATTGTGAATTCAGGCAGAACAAGTGCGTTACTTTCACGCGGAAGTCAACCTAGAGAAGAAAATCAAAACCCGACCAGCCCATGTCTAAAATAAAGTGCAACAACTTCTCAACACACTCCACTAGTTCTCTAAGAAGCACTACATTATGAAACTACTGCGCATCGCATCTTTTGATTTTATATGCACATGCTGGACAAAATAGCCAAATGAGGAAGAAAACAACTCTTACGTGCTCAAACAATCGCAATCCAAAGTAAACCAACATCAAGAGATAAAAAATAGGTAAACAAAATGGAATAAATCTGAAAAATGATGATGATAGGACTTAAGGATTGCAAGATCATGATGCAAAAACCTTACAGAGAAGCAATGAACGAGTGAAACGGAGAGAAAACGACGCGCCGCCGCAAAGAAAGAGTCGAAGCGTAAGGGTCGTTGTCTCTCTCTCTCTCGCGCGCGCGCGCAGCAGCACAGGTGCAATGCGAACTTGTGTGGGCTGCGGAAGAAAACGCGATGGCCAGAGTCTCAACTCAACTCACAAACAGTGCGACGTGGCCTCCCAAGACCTACCTACACACAAATACACCTTGAAAAAGAAAATTAACAACTATGAATCTCATTGGTTGGTGGGTGAGAAGGCCCTAGACTCAATTTACACTTTTTTTATGAGATAAATTTTATCAAGATAAAAATATATTAAAAGTGAAATAAAAATATTTAATTTTTTTAAAAGGGCAAAATAATACTATAATTTTCATCATTTTCTGATTTATTTTTTTAATTTCTTCCATGAAACGTACCCAAACCCATTCGAGCATGGAGCATTGGTTTGAATTTTGGTGGCCTCGGTTGTGACGCGACTGGTTAGAAATGGCCCCATTCAGAATTTTTTGCACTTTGGTTGGCTCTCGTGTGTTTTGGTCTGCCCATGTATCTCCAGGTTGTCATCCACAATAATTTTACCTTTTTAAGCTTTTTAAATTCCTACATATAGGTTAAAAAAAAATTATCAGTTTTCAAAATTTGGAAGTTTTTTTTTTACAATGTTCAATCTTTATATAAAATCTTGTGAAGTGGCCCCTTAAAATTTTAAAAATATTTACTTTTATTTTTATAGAAATTTGGAAGTTTTTTCACAATAATTTAAAATAATTATATAAGATCTTCGAAATAATATAGTTAATATTTTGATATTTAACATTAAATATACTCTAACATGTTCGCTTCTTCGTAAAATAATTATTTTTTCAAACTAATTTCACTTTATGATAAATAAAGTTTGATTATTGAATTTACATTTAAGAATTAAATTTGGATAATATTCACTCAATTCGATTTTCAGTTTTAAAGATAGATAAAAGCTTAATTAATGATTGTTTCGGAAAATATGTGAACGAATTTTATGTCAAGCTGAGTAAATTAATCACTTGTGTCACTGTACTTATATGTAATATTATTTATTTAATAAAAAACATGTTTAAAAAATACTTTAATTTTTAAAAATTTTTAATTGTATCACTTGATTCAATTATTTAAAAATATGTTGTTAGTACATATAGACCGTTTTATTGGTAGATAAATATTCGCACCCAGTTACATTTCAACGTGAAGAAATTAAGAGTATAAAAATATTAGAATAATTTAAAAAAAAGTGTGTTTGTAGGAATTAAAAAACATTATTCAATTTTCAATAAATTGAAAAACGGCTCAAAAACATTATATAAATAAAATTCGAAATAAAAGATAAAACTTTAGCCCGCACAGAGTTCACATTTTCATACCTTTCTTTACAATTTTTGTATTTAGGAAAATTATTAATTTTGAAGATTTTTATTATTATCACGTTATACAATGTTACGTAGGACTCTATCATTTTGACGTATTCAAGTTTCAGAAATTGGACTGTTTGTATTTTAAGAATAATTGAAGCTATTATCACGAGGTCTTAATTTGTTCTATCATTTAATGTTCTTCTACTTTGTGATCGAAAGTATAAATGAGAGGAAGATGAAAATAAGTTTTTTTTTTTTAGAATGAGTTAATTTTTTAAGATAAGTGAGAAATTTTAGAAAAAGAGAAATGAAAAAAAGGAGATATATTTCTAAAACACATCCAGTTAGACTTGTCAGTATTTCTTATTTATCTTTGATGTAATTATTTTGTTATCTCTTTTTTATTTTATTTGTTACCTTCACATTTTTTTACCTATTTGTATTTTCATTAATTCTATTTCTCTCTTCTGTGTTAAAACACTCTATAAAAATTCTCCTGCAGAAGAAATGGAGATATAACTTTTTTTTGTTTTAATAGTTTTTATTTTTATTTTATTTTTCTATTTAGGTGATAGAGAAGAGTCAAATCGATAAAATAAAATAAAATGTGACGGAATAAACAAGGGTAAAGGAGACCAAGGCAGGAATAGAAGAGACACTGCAACCAGTGGTACTTGTTATTATCTAATAATGAAATTAATAATTGACATGAACGATAAAAAAACAGTGAAAATGAACTTAAGAAAATTTGTATATAAATTGAATTCAACTTATAATAAATTAAAAATAATGCATACATAAATTGAATTAAAATAAAATTTAAATTTAAAAGTCTATTCTGTTAAAGTTACTTATGAGCAACGTCATTTTTAATCTGTTTCAATATTTCAAAACTCATTTGGTTCATAAGTAATTTTAGTAATGGCAACGCAAATGCTCTTAATTTCTTCTTTGTATCGGTAAGATTATTATTATAGACGCATTTCGGGCCTTTTTTTTACATATTTTGTAATGCATTTTAGGACATTTGATAATTTTTTACGTCCTTTTCTCTCTAATTTTTCTTTATTAAGGAAAATGAAATATATTAGTGCTTTTATTTTGAACTTTACTTATTATTGTTATTAGTTAGTAGTTTAATAACTGTATTAAAATTATATTTGTGCTAAACTAATGTAATTGAAAAGGATTATAGCAATTAATTAATGAAAATGTTAAGAACTTAAATTAAGTAAGTTCTTCTCCTCGCATCATCAACATAGATACAGTCCAATCAAACGTTTCCCCAAGCACAAGGCCTTAGAGGGAGTTGCATATTATGCAGTGCACTGGACCAAAATTAAATAATCTACTTCTCTAGAAAACTGCAGAGTACAACCAGACAAGAATGGTGTATTGATGAATTCTGAACATCACAAATCCTGAACATGCTATTTTTCCATGTTAGGTAGAAAGGAAATGAAAATCCCCGCCTTCACCGACTCTGTTTCCCCATTTGAATTGATCTCCATCTCATGTTAGATCCAGTCTTAGAATATCTTTCAAACCTCAAATTCACCACAACCCTCGTGTTCCACCACTTATAGATCAGGAACGTTCAAAATTTGCATGTAAAAACCTCAAATCAAGCAGCTTGCAAGTTAATATTGTTCCTTCTATTCTCCTCCTCAACAAAAGACCACAACTTATTAAGACCCCCAAAATGAAATCAGATATGGTAACATTATTACTATCATCATATGTAAAAAAAAGGGAAAAATGTGAAGAATGAAGATGAGGTAGGAGCTATATATTAAGCTAAGGTATATGGTACAACTTGGATGGCTTCAAGGAATGAGTGTGGTTGAAGAAGGAGAGAGTCCGGATCCACTTTTCTTGATTCTTCAACAAATGAACCGCAATAGTATCATTCCAAAGCTCGTGGCTACACACGGAGGGTGGATCAGGGTAGTTGTACATAGACCACTTAGCATTGTACCTATTTTTTCCACGGCGAGCCCATCGCATCCAATCTCCAAAGACCTTATCCTCTGGGCCCTCCACGTGTTTCTTCGGAATATCAGAGCTGTGGATCCACTCCACGATGTCCCAGGACACCACAAAGCCCATCCCAGACATGTAGTGTTTGAAAGGGTCCATGCTTCCACAGGGTATGACGAACCCATAGTATAAATCCTCCCTCGGCAACGGCCTCAACGAACGCACCAAACTGTTAATTCTCACGTACGTGTCATCGTCCGCTTTCATCACGTAGTGGTACGGAGGGTGGGGGCCCACACCGGTCGTGTCGTTGAACATCTCGGGCAAACTCGTGAAGAACGTCGACGTTTTGCCCTTGTTCATGTTCTCCGTGCAGTTCAGGATGATGATGTCGTTGTGGAGCATGATTTCCAGCGCCACCATCACTTTCTGGTCCTCCTTTGTGAGGTTGCAGAACACGAACTTCACGTCCACTTTCGCGCCCTCCCAGGTTTGCGTGCCGTACACGAGGCGCAGGAAGTGTCGCCGAAGGTACTGGTCGGGGAGGGTCAGAACCGAGATGAGGATTCGAAGGTCTTCTGATTCGTTTGTCGTGGGTGCAGTTTCGTTTGAGATAGCACATCGACCCAACCTCAGTAAACCACTGAATCGAACTTCATTAATTGATGCGAACAAACAGAGGAAGGAGATGAGTATGAAACAAGAGAACATGAATCGCCCCCGGTTGGGCTTTGAGGACTTTGACGCCATTATGTTCAAGCTTCACAAAAGAAACTGAAGTTTAGCATTTTTTTGGGGGGGTACGAGATTTGTAGCGTGGGGAGTGATTATGCTGATAAAAATTCAAGTTTCTTAGATTTAACGCATAGGGGAACATTTTTCGTGCTAGTAGGATTTCCCTTTTCCTTTTGACTTTCCCTTGAGTAAGGAAATCCACAACAATTTTTCTTCTTGTTTTAAAAAAAAAAATTACATTTTTTAACTCATTGGTAATAAGGATAAAAGCAAAATTTACAAGTACCAAAATTATACTTTTCCCCAGGAAAATGGTTTGCTAGGGCTTTTAAAATGTGAGGAGTTTGTTAGCTTTTAAAATGTGAGGAGTATCGTAGAAAAGGAAAAGAAAGAAGAAAGATGTAAGGGGTTTTGATAAATGTCCCGAAGATATGGCTAGCATCGAGGAAGTTTAAATATTAATTAATGTTGAGACGGTGGAGTTGAGCCTGAACATTGGCCGCGTGCAATTGTTGAGTTTGGTTTGCTTGATAAAGTGGTTTGGTCAACTTTTCGGAATTAGGCATATTTGCATGAACAGGGGAGGCTTCACCATTATTCACGCCATATTTGATTATGATGCAAGTAACGCCATTGACTTGGAAATACGTAATTCTTTAAGGTCCTCAGTTCAAATATGAGAAACTCTGTTTGTTTATAAAATAAATTTTACATACTAAGATGAAGATACAAAGAGAAAAAAAATATGTAAAAAGTAATAAATGAAGAGATGGATAGCAAAAATGTTGTGTTGAGATGTGTTCAACATGAATTCAAAATGATTTTTTTGTGACGGTGGCAGATCCGTTACCCCTGCCCTGCGTGATTAGGGGGAGGTTATTCTAGAATCAAAATGAATTCATTACATGTTTCGCTTAGGAATTGCCAATGACTGTTGTTGACAAACCAGAGGATTGTTGTTTTTAATTATTGATTCGGTAATAAAACTTCAATACATCTTAATATTGATTTTATTTTCTGGAATTTAGTCCTTTTTGTATTCAAACATAGCGCATAAAATGTTTTTAACGCTAAAATTAGCATGTTGGCTTAAAATAAAAAATAACAGATTCACACTTTCATTATTCAATTTAAAAACAATAGAATCAATATTGGATTGTAAGTGAATATTTTGTTTGAGAAACATTATTTAAAATAATTGTATTTTAACATTATTTTCAATTCACCCTTTTAATCTATTATTAATCATATTAAGAATCAAACTATATGAAGCATGACTATAAATTGTCCAATGATATAAATTATCTTTCATGTATTACATCACAAAATACTAAAGTCCAAATTTAGTGTATATTTTAATTAGAATTTTAGAAACTTGTGAAATTGAAAGTTAAAAATTACTTTGTTGGTTGAACAAATTTATTTGATACTTTCTCTATTTAAAACATCTTTTTAGTTTTTTATATACTATTTTTAATTTCTTTTAGTCCGTGTAACTCTAATGATTGAGAATAAATAAATAAATGGTGTATATAAAAATTAAAATAAAAAGTAGCAAGACTAAAAGTTAAATTTGCATAATTATAATGATTAAATAAGTAATTAACTTATAATTGGATACGTGTCAACATTAGGTTTATTGTTTTATCTATAAAAATTCAAGGAAATTCATGGCACAAGTCATGGTGAATAAAACATCCAAGGAAGGGGCAATACATAATAAATAAAATAGAAGTAACCTTCTCTTCTTCTCTTTGTTTTCTTTTTATTTTTACAGTCTCCACTTACATACATTCTGAGTTATTTACAGAAAACAAGCCAATGTGACAAAATTTCAGAAAAATGATATTTAAGCCTTTTTTTTTTTTTTGAAAAACACCAATTAAACAATTGATATAAAAATCTAATAAGATTATATATTATTATATCGGATTGTATAATGGTTATTTTTTAAGAGGGTTATTATACGATCAACCAAAATTTTACATTTACAGTTCAGTTTCGTTTGGTTAAAAATTAACAAAAAAAGGAAAAAAAGAAAGTGTTTAAAGAAACATATAAAAAGTATTCATTGAAATGACTTTTAAATGGAACTTTATATTATTTGGATTGATGGCATTAACAATAAATGAAATAGAGGTGATTTGTTTTCATTTATATGGCTATATAAGAAAACAAATTTTTTAAAAAAATTACCTATATAATTGAATCTAACTCTATGTGAAATAATTTTTGAAGCATAATTTCAATCCATGATCTGAAGCTACATATATGTGGTGTATAATGCATGTTATATTCACTGCAAGAAAATGTTAAATTATTCGTAGATAATTATGGACGGATTTAAATTTGTCGTAAATTTATATTATCAGATAATTTTTTATACATTTAAAGCTATTGATAAATTTATATTATCAACGAATTTATATTTACATATAAATTAAAATTATTATAAATAATTATCGACAAAAATATATACTTAGTAAATTTATGTTCCTAATAAAAATATTCATAAGTAATAAATATTTTATATCTACGGTTGTCCAACACATTCATAAAAAAACATCTAAAAGAAAATAACAATAAGCCATTTAATATTACTAATTATGTAAAATAATAAAAAATATGTAAAAATAAAATCTTAACAAATATATTAACTTAAATATACTTATTTTATTTTAATTATTATTATATTTGATATAACACGTATGTATTTAATTATAATATAGATATTTAATTAATATATTGATTATTAAATAATAAATATTAACTTATAATTTATTTAATAAATACTAAAATATTAATTATTTAAATTTCAAATATTAGTTATTAATTTTAATTAATAAATATTAACCTGTTAAATATCAAACTAATAAATTTCTTTATTAATTAATTAATTTTTATTTATTAACATTTATTTAATAAATATTTATCTGTTAAGTAATTAATTAAAAATGATCTAATAATTATATAATTAATTAATGCACCATTAAAAAATTATGAATGAAATAAATTATGAAACTAAAAATTAAGATATATTTTATTAAATATTATTATTATTATTTTATTAAACTATTTCTTCTTGAATTTCTCTAATTATCCCGAAACTAAATCAATATTAGTTAAATAATTAAATTTATAGTAAAATTTAAAATATATTCATTTACATTTGATATATATATATATATATATATATATATATATATATATATATATTATATATATATATATAATTACTAAAAATAAGAATTAATATTTTTTCAATACTACAAGAAATTTCTGAATTACCGACGGATATTTACCGATGTATGTAGAACTGTCTGAAAATGAGTAATTACCGACGGAAATTACCCACAAATTTAAGATAGTTGTGAAATTTGGTTTTACCGAGGGATATATCCGTCTGTAAATGAATTATTAATTATCGAGGGATATATCCGTCAAGTAAATAAGGAGGAAGTGCTTACTGACGGATATTACCATACAAATAATATAAATATAATATTTAATAATATATTTTAAAAATATTATTTTAATATGTTTAACCATAAATATAAATATATTATTAATTTTAAAAAAATTATATATATAACATAAATTAAAATTACATATATTAATTTCAAATTAATTTCAATATATATATATTAAATATATAATTATATATATATATATTTATTTATTGTATACATTAAAATAATAATTATCAAGTTAATGTATACATTAAAATAATAATTATCAACTTAAAAATAAATTATATTTATATATATATATATATATATATATATATATATATATATATCATTCAAAATATTACAAAAACATAAGAAAAAAATATACATTTCAAAAATATAATTTTACATCAAAATATTATTTCATCTTATATACATATAATTTTTAAGAATTTTATTATCCTCCTAATTTATTATTAATTTCTTAAAAATATATTACAATATCAAATAAATAAATAAAAAGTAACCATACAAATAATATAAATATAATAATTAATAATATATTTTAAAAATATTATTTTACTACGTTTAACCATAAATCTAAATATATTATTAATTTTTAAAATATATAAATATTTTTAAAATTTTAAATAAAATATTATAATATTATATACATATATATATATATATATATATATATATATATATATATTTATATATACTAGTTTTTTTTTTATCAAAAAAAAAAATCTATTTAGGATTCGATTACGAACAAATCGAATTATAACTCAATTACTTTTTTAAATACTCCGTTATGATCGATTATATTTTCAAATAATTGGTTATAATCGAGATTTTAGATAGCGGTTCTAGAAGTAACCGCTATCAAAAATATATTTTAGATAGCGGTTAAAGTGGAACCGCTATCGTATATGTGTCACTTTTAAGAGTGGTTAACATTTTAACCGCTCTTAAAAGTGAACATATAACCGATTACTTATAATCAATTAGAATTTTAAATATATTTTAGATAGCGGTTAAAATGGAACCGCTATTATATGTTGACTTTTAAGAGCGATTAAAATATTAACCACTCTTAAAAGTGACAGATATATCAACTTAATGTATACATTATATATATATATATATATATATATATATATATATATATATATATATATATCATTCAAAATATTACTAAAACATAAGAAAAAAAATATATTTCAAAAATATAATTTTACATCAAAATATTATTTCATCTTATAAACATATAATTTTTAAGAATTTTATTCTCCTCCTAATTTATTATTAATTTCTTAAAAATATATTACAATATCAAATAAATAAATAAAAATTAACCATACAAATAATATAAATATAATATTTAATAATATATTTTAAAAATATTATTTTACTACGTTTAACCATAAATCTAAATATATTATTAATTTTAAAAATATATAAATATTTTTAAAATTTTAAATAAAATATTATAATATTATATACATATATATATATATTTATATATACTAGTTTTTTTTCTTATCAAAATAAAAAAAAATATATTTAGGATTCGATTACGAACAAATCGAATTATAACTCAATTACTTTTTTAATTACTCCGTTATGATCGATTATATTTTCAAATAATTTGTTATAATCGAGATTTTAGATAGCGGTTAAAGTGGAACCGCTATCATATATGTGTCACTTTTAAGAGCGGTTAACATTTTAACCGCTCTTAAAAGTGAACATGTAATCGATTACTTTTTGAAATAATCGATTATAATTTTAAATATATTTTAGATAGCGGTTAAAGTGGAACCGCTATTATATGTTGACTTTTAAGAGCGGTTAAAATATTAACCGCTCTTAAAAGTGACAGATATATCAACTTAATGTATACATATTATATATATATATATATATATATATATATATATATATATATATATATATATATATATATATATCATTCAAAATATTACTAAAACATAAGAAAAAAATACATTTCAAAAATATAATTTTACACCAAAATATTATTTCATCTTATATACATATAATTTTTAAGAATTTTATTATCCTCCTAATTTATTATTAATTTCTTAAAAAAATATTACAATATCAAATATATAAATAAATAAATAAAAATTAACCATACAAATAATATAAATATAATATTTAATAATATATTTTAAAAATATTATTTTACTACGTTTAACCATAAATATAAATATATTATTAATTTTTAAAATATATAAATATTTTTAAAATTTTAAATAAAATATTTTAATATTATATACATATATATATATATATATATATATATATATTTATATATACTAATTTTTTTTTCTTATCAAAATAAAAAAATATATATTTAGGATTCGATTGCGAACAAATCGAATTATAACTCAATTACTTTTTTAATTACTCCGTTATGATCGATTATATTTTCAAATAATTGGTTATAATCGAGATTTTAGATAACGGTTAAAGTGGAACTGCTATCATATATGTGTCACTTTTAAAAGCGATTAACATTTTAACCGCTCTTAAAAGTGAACATATAATCGATTACTTTTTGAAATAATCGATTAGAATTTTAAATATATTTTAGATAGCGGTTAAAGTGGAACCACTATTATATGTTGACTTTTAAGAGCGGTTAAAATATTAACCGCTCTTAAAAGTGACAGATATATCAACTTAATGTATACAATATATATATATATATATATATATATATATATATATATATATATATATATATATATATATATATATATATATCATTCAAAATATTACTAAAACAAAAGAAAAAAATACATTTCAAAAATATAATTTTACACCAAAATATTATTTCATCTTATATACATATCATTTTTAAGAATTTTATTATCCTCCTAATTTATTATTAATTTCTTAAAAATATATTACAATATCAAATATATAAATAAATAAATAAAAATTAACCATACAAATAATATAAATATAATATTTAATAATATATTTTAAAAATATTATTTTACTACGTTTAACCATAAATCTAAATATATTATTAATTTTTAAAATATATAAATATTTTTAAAATTTTAAATAAAATATTTTAATATTATATACATATATATATATATATATTTATATATACTAGTTTTTTTTCTTATCAAAATAAAAAAATATATTTAGGATTCGATTGCGAACAAATCGAATTATAACTCAATTACTTTTTTAATTACTCCGTTATGATCGATTATATTTTTAAATAATTGGGTATAATCGAGATTTTAGATAGTGGTTCTAGAAGTAACCGCTATCAAAAATATATTTTAGATAGCGGTTAAAGTGGAACCGCTATCATATATGTGTCACTTTTAAGAGCGGTTAACATTTTAACCGCTCTTAAAAGTGAACATATAATTGATTACTTTTTGAAATAATCGATTAGAATTTTAAATATATTTTAGATAACGATTAAATTGGAACTGCTATTATATGTTCACTTTTAAGAGCGGTTAAAATATTAACCGCTCTTAAAAGTGACACATATATGATAGCGGTTCCACTTTAACCGCTCTTAAAAGTGAACATATAATAGCGGTTCCACGTTAACCGCTATCTAAAATATATTTAATATCTAAAATATCTTGTAACCTAAACGAGATGTCGCCAGTTATTCACTTTATTCCCCTGATTCTCTCCCGGTAGCCTCCAAATTCAGGTGTCACACCACCTTATGACGGTCACAACCACTCACATCAGTCGTAGCCCTTCCGCGACGCCTATCACCTTCACCAACCTCACTTACTCTCGCCCCACCTTCACTGAAAATCACTCTAACACCCCCATCTCCGTCAGGCGATACGTAGCTTGGGTCGCCTCCACCACTAACCGTGAATCGCCTCCCTACCCATCCACTCACGACGGATCGAAGCAGCAGCCAGTCCCTTGTCGAAGGTGAGGGCATGAACTAGCTCCCCTGAGGAGGTTGAAGTCGAGGTCAGGATCCGTATTCTGGGTTTGTTTTTGCTTTATGTTTGTACCTTATTCTGATTTATCATAATCCTGAGGAAAATAGGAAGTGTAAGGATGTGATTTCAAGTGTGTGATCTGTTATATACTTGGTCACAGACCATATTTACTGGGCCTCAATTTGGGTTTTCTGTAATCTTGATTCATTGATTATTAGAGATAGCTTACATAGTTAAATAGTTAGAATAACATATTACAGCATGTAAAGAATAACATCTCTCATCTATTCAAAATAATCAACTCAACTCTGGAAATGTAGAGGAACATAGTTTTATAGTTAACTATGTAAGTTATGTCTAATATTGATGGTTGGGAAAAGCTAACTCATAAGTTTGGTATCCTGTATTGATTCCTGGTATTCCACATAAATTGATACATTACTGGGACATGCCTGGATGCATTAATAATTGAATCTGACCAAAAATTTTTAATGAAATATAATTGTTCAAAATGTTGAGAAGCAGGGACAGTTGATGAAGTATGATTTATTACTCATGATTAATTTTTTATTGTGTTTCGATGTATCGAGTCTCGAGATGACTTAATTTTTCTTCATGCATGTGTTCATGTGTTTTAATTGAGATATAAATTTTATCATAGTTTGGCTCCATCTTAATTTTGCATGACATTGATGAATCATATTTCTTGATGGCAGCTTGAAGAGGTCAAGAAAGTTTCAACCTCGAAGATAGACTTTTTCATTATCTTCAGTGACCTCACCAGCGGTATGTTTCGATATTCGATGATATATGCTTTGAACAACAATAGAAAAAATAACATGCACTAGTTAATGCTATATACGTTTTCTATGTAAGATAAGAAAAATATATCTTCGTACAGTTCATCTCTTGTTCGATTTGTCATGCTTGTTTAGAAACAAATGGGCATAACATAAATACTTTTGTTTGATAATGAAAGCATTAGAATGTCAACTTCGGGAAGAGAAGAGGTGATTAGGACATGTTGGAAGAATGAGTTTTTTGCATTTTTGGTTACATCCATGATTCTGTGCTATTTTGATTTAATCCCCAGCCAAGAGTAATGGCAGAGTAGAGCTCAGTTAGGAAGTAAGGCAATTTGATCTGATGATACAATCAATTTGGAGCAGAAAACATTTCAGAGGTTTACTTTTGTAGAAATATGAAACAATTATTGAATTAGAAATTCATGCTAGGCTCTCAGATATGACTATCCATACTGATTTTGAAAGGGGATTTATTTGTGGTGAGGTGAGTTTAGTTCATGAATATTGACATTTCTTGATTTAACCTGGTTGATTCTTCCTTTTATATATTTGCAAATATGTTTTAGTACACTGATTCCTTTTTTGTTCAAGCCTAATTGCTTGAAAGTCCAATGTTAAATTGGATTTGACAACATAAAAGTAGCTTAGTATTATTATGTTGAATCCAATGTTTAATCAATGTTCGATTTTTTTATGTATAGATATGTCCACAGGAGGTCCTGACCCACCTCGACCCCCACCCTCTAGTAGTGATAAAGGGAAGGGGAAGGCGATATCAAAGAAAAAGAGACCACGCTACATTTTGAAAGTGGTTTCCACAGATATACCTTCCACATGCACTACACCTAGACCATCCACTACACCTACACCATCCATTACACCTATATCATCCACACTCGTTGCACCCATACCATTGCCATCCTCTGTTGTAGGACCTACACCATCCCCTTCACCCCTTATACCTATTGTACCCACACCATTCACAACACCATTAACTTCTATTTTACCACCCATACCATCCTCTCTTGCAGTTGTGGCACCCGCCTCCTCTCCAGTTGTGGCAGTCACTCCTTCTCCATCTTCATTCCCTGTTGTGGTGTCAGCACCTTCCTCCTCTCCAGTTGTGGCACCCACTCCTTCTCCATCTCCATCCCCTATTGTGGCCTCAGGACCTTCCTCCTCTAAAGGTCACTCACCTACTGTAGATGTTGATTCAGAGGTTGAAGAAGATGTTCCTGCTATACATGATCGACCGATGATTGAACCTTATGGTCGAGGGTAATATTTAATTTAAATTCTCCAATTTATTTATTATAACTAAGTTTTAGTCATTTTCAGCACATATGTAACTTGTATTAATTTTTCTTTGTAATTAGGTTTCTTCCATCCAGAGTTGCATCACAAGCTATAACAAAGAGTATTAAACAACAATTTCTTCAACCTTGGGCCACATGGGGAGTGATACCTAATAGTGATAAGGAGTCATTTTTTCAATGTTTTAAGGTAACTTAATCTTCTGTACATACTTAATTATTAGAAGCATGTTTAATGTTACTATTGATTTCCATTAATGTATATATAGCTATAATTATTGAATATATGTTTTGTAGTCATTTTTCTATAATGTGTATAACAATTTATACTTTTATAGATGAAGGTTCAGTGGAGACCACAACATGAACATCAAATAAAGAAGAATTTTCATTCCAAAGCATCTCACAGACTTAGTGAGATGTTTAGGGATGCAAGAATTGCTGGTCAAAGACCAGATTGGATTGGAGATCACGTTTGGAGCAGTTTGCTAGCACATTGGAACTCACCAATGTATCAGTCCAAATTTGCACAAGCCTAAAAAAATAGGGCATCTGCAAAGGGTGGGAGCCTTCACATAGGTGGCTTTATCAACACACATGAGCATGCCATACGTATGGTAAGTCTTTATATCATACATTTACGATTTTGAAAAATTTATTGGGTTTTATATCTCAAATTGTTTATGTAATGTAGGCAAAGGAACTTGGAAGATCAGTTTTTATTGATGAGATCTTCCAACAGACTCATATTAGGAGGAAGACGGGTCAATTTGTTGATGAAAGATCTAGGAAGACACACGTGAGAACCTTCATGTTAAACTTTGTATATTATGTAAAGTTAATAATCATGTTAATAATTTGATTTGTTTCTACTAATAGGAGGAATTTGAAACTAGACTTTGTTAGAATCGCGCAGCGGAATGTTCGCGTGGTCGGACAAAAACCAAGAGGGGGGGTGAATTGGTTTCTTAATAAAAATTAGGTTTTCAAAATTTTCCCCAAATTTTACCGATTAAAAACTGTGTAAATGTAAATAGAGAAAGAGATAGAGTCTTACACAGGAGATTTATACTGGTTCGGATCAAAAGACCCTACGTCCAGTTGCTAATCACTCAAACAGAAGATTAACGCTGTCACTATAATCACAGTTGTTACAAACAGATTACAATTGAACAAGACAAAGTAAAGAAAACACCTCTCTTGAAATCCACAAGAGATGAAGAACAATTTTCCCTAGAGACGACACAACACACAATCCACTAAGAACTCCACTTAGTGATTCTTATCGCTTCTAGCCCACACCAGGTTCCAAAAGCCCCTTTTTCTTGCAACAAACAGTTCTCTGGCACTCACAACACTTAACTTTTGTATGAAAAAGGTTGTTCTACATTTCTGAGTGCCAAGGAGAAACTTAAGTAGAGAAATTAGGGTTTTGGAATTGGGATTTTCGAAACTAGGGTTCTTGGAAATAGAGTTTTTGAAAATAGGGTTGATTTGAAGTTAAAATTCGAAATCTGACTTAAATAATCGATTAAATCAAGAGTTAATTGATTATTACAGAGCCAAAATCAACAGAACCCCAAAACTCTCTGTTTTAATCGATTAAAAGCCCTGTTAATCGATTAACAGGCCTGTTAATCGATTAAACCAGTGAGCAGATACAGAAAATGGTTTTTCTCACTGTTTTAAGCGATTATTTCACCATTTAATCAATTAAAGCCGAGGCACTTTGATAAAATTGAGCTTTTTGAAGCTTATAAGGTGTAGACTATGTACCGACTATCTCAAACTCTAATATTACAGACTCAATCTAATTAAAACAGAGTTATTACACTACAAAACAAGTCTTCAACTCTTTAAGTCTTGTGTTCTTGAATCATCATCAAAATCAACAAGCTTCATGTCCATCAAGTTCAACATCAAGTCCTTGAATGTTCAACAATCTCCCCCTTTTTGATGATGATCAAAATTATCTTTTAAAGCCTTGTAATAACCTGTTTTATCTGTCATACTAACAAACACATTAAACATACCAGATAATATTTAAAAACAATAATATTAGGCTTTAAATATTTCTCCCCCTATTTTGATTATAATCAAAAATAATTCTTCTATGACAAACATAAGAGCTCCCCCTCAATCAAAGTAATAAGAAAACACCACATTTTATTTCATAAATAAGAATTCATTACAATATAAGAAATAACAATCAAATTTAAAATTCTTCACTATCATCACTATGAAAGTGTGCATCAAATCTATTTTCTAAATGACACACTGTATCATCTACATCAGATATACGACGAATTATTTCCTCATGCCGTACTCCAGAAAGAGTGAAGAATGACTGCATTCTCTGATTCATGTCAGATAACATGTCTTCCATGGATTGTCGGGTTTCATGATGAGTACAGGAAGTTCCAACACTTTGGATTTGATCAGAGGGAAGCTCAGCAGCAGGAGGCATATCTTCATCAGAATCTTCATTATTGTCACCTTCATTTGGAACATCATCCTTATGAACATAAATATCGTTGACACGCACCATTTGTAGTTGGATTAATGTGTTGTCTAGCATACGATTCAAGTTGTTTGTTCGTACAACTTGTTCCCCTTCAATATTTACTCCTTTGTATTCAAGGATTCGAGAAACAAGGAGAGCATATGGAATTTTGAAGGTGGGATGACGTTTGGTTTTTAACATAGTCATGGTGACAAGAACGCCCCAGTCTAAAGACTCATTATTCATTATAACATGAATAATACGAAGATCAATTGAAGAACATTGAGCATGATTTGTAGCCCGAGGACATAGAATTCAGACAAGTAGATGTAAAATCATGCGTTCCTCCTTTTTCAAAGGTTCAACAAGAAGGAGACGTCCAATCTCCATGGAGGGATTTCGCAGAAAAGAACGGTAAGCTAAGAACCTGTCAAAATCATCTAACTCACCATATACGTTAATAGCATCTTCTCTAATTGGAAAGTGGGCAACGTTTTCCCAAATATCATCATCAAGAATAATTGTTACTCTCTTAACTCTAGAGGTAGCAATTTGATCTCTAAATTTGAACTTAGAGTAAAATACCCTAACTAAGTCAGGATAATACGTACCTTGCATTTGGATGAAAGGGAGAACTCCTTGAATTTCAAGGAGATTAGGAAAGTTGAATCCTCTACTGATGAACTGCTCACCAATAAGGAACTTAGGAGAAATAATAGCACGTTCCTTCCAATAAGACATAAATTCTTGACGGTCATCTGCATCAGAGATCCATCCTTCTACAGAATTAGGACGGGGATGAGATGAGGGAGCAGATCTTCTTCTAGTGGGGATTTTTGCACGAGAAGAGGAGGCCATTGAAGGATTAGAAGAGTAACAAGAAGATTTAAGAGGACAAATGTAGTGAGAATAAGGCAATATTGATAGAATAAGGTAAGAAAACTTGATTTCAAGATATAGGAGTGAGTATAAGTGAAATGGAGGTCCCTATTTATAGCCAAGCATGTCTAACGTTCATATTGAAGTGAATAATGGTCAAGAGAGCTGTTGGCAATGGCTAGGAAGCCAAACTTGCCAGGTTTAATCGATTAAAATTCAAATTAATCGATTAAACCAGTATCAGAATCATTTAATGAATTAAATTGTGCAGTTAATCGATTAATGCTGAGTTTAATCTATTAATAGGCGAATTAATCGATTAATCCAGAGAGGAATGTCATGTTTTGAGTGTTTTGGATGCAAATAATCGATTATAACTCCAATTAATCGATTATTCCAGAGAGTACATCAAATTTTTGAGGTTTTTACACATAATAAACTATTAACATCCTGTATAATGAATTATATCCTTATAAACATCCAAAAACTGTCTTATTAAGCAGAATTTAAGTTATTTCTAATATCCCTAAGTCTTTTCTAAGTTCATAGAATCTATCCTTGGGTAGAGGCTTAGTAAATATATCTGCTAATTGATGCTTTGTATCAACGTACTCTATTTTACAGTTTCCTTTGCTGATATGATCTCTCAAAAAGTGATGTCTAATTTCTATATGCTTAGTCCTAGAGTGCATTACTGGATTCTTAGTAAGATTAATTGCACTCGTATTATCACACATTAAAGGTATGTCATTCAGAAATATACTATAATCTTCTAACTGTTGTTTCATCCACAAAATTTGAGCATAACAACTACCAGCTGCAATATATTCAGCTTCAGTGGTAGATAAAGCAACACAGGCTTGTTTCTTAGAATGCCAAGATACTAAGGATGAACCTAACAAATGACATGTCCCACTAGTACTCTTTCTATCAATTTTGCATCCACCATAATCAGCATCAGAATATCCTATTAAACTAGTACAAGCATCAGATGGATACCATAAACCAAAACCAGTAGTTCCTTTTAAATATTTTAAAATATGTTTTACTGCAATTAGGTGAAATTCTTTTGGACAAGCTTGAAATCTAGCACACACACAGACAGAATGCATAATATCAGGTATACTAGCAGTTAAGTATAACAGTGAACCTATCATACCTCTATACATAGATTGATTAACTTCCAAACCTGATTCATCCTTGTCTAGATAGCATGAAGTTCCCATGGGTGTGTTAGCTTCCTTTGAGGTGTCCATTCCAAACTTTTTAAGGATCTCTTTGCAGTATTTGGTTTGAGAGATGAAAATGCCATCTTTAAGTTGCTTAATTTGTAGTCCAAGGAAGAATGTTAATTCTCCCATCATAGACATTTCAAACTCTCCCTGCATTATCTTAGCAAATTCTACACATAACGAATTATCAGTTGATCCAAAAATAATATCATCAACATATACCTGGACCAATAAAATATGTTCTTTAACTTTCTTTAAAAACAGAGTAGAATCAATTTTTCCTCTAGAAAAATCATTTGAAGTTAGGAAACTACTTAGCCTTTCATACCAAGATCTAGGAGCTTGTTTCAACCCATATAATGCTTTCTTTAATTTAAAAATATGATTAGGATAACTAAAATCTTCAAATCCAGGGGGTTGCTCCACATAAACTTCTTCTTTAATAAAACCATTCAAAAATGCACTCTTAACATCCATTTGATATAATTTAAATTTCATTAAAGATGCATAAGCAAGAAGTAGGCGTATAGCCTCTAACCTGGCAACAGGAGCATAAGTTTCATCATAGTTTATACCTTCCTCCTGACAATAGCCTTTGGCAACAAGTCTGACTTTATTCTTTGTTATATTTTCATCTTCATCAAGCTTATTTCTAAACACCCATTTGGTTCCAATAACTTGATGTGATTCTTCTCTTGGGATTAATTCCCAGACTTGATTCCTTTCGAATTGGTTAAGTTCTTCTTGCATTGCTATGCACCATTGTTCATCTTTGAGTGTTTCCTCAACATTTTTGGGTTCTATCTGTGACACAAAAGTTACAGACATGCAGAAATTAGTCATATTTCTAGTTCTTACCCCTTTTGAGATATCACCAATGATATTGTCCATTAAGAGTCCTCTTGGTGATTGTCATTCTTTTGCTAATTCAGGTGTTTGAGAAGGCTCATTTTCTTCCAAATACAATTCATCAAGAGCCTCTCTTATATATTCATCATCACCTGCAAGTTCTTTATTTGACTCAAGAGGATTTCCCCCAAGGTCTACATTCTCATCAAAAGTAACATGAATAGATTCTTCAATATTCAATGTTCTTCTATTAAACACCCTGTAAGCCTTACTAGTTAATGAATAACCTAAGAAAATGCCCTCATCGGCTTTAGAGTCAAATTTTCCTAAGTTATCCTTTCCATTATTTAACACAAAACACTTACATCCAAAAAATTTCAAATAAGCAACATTAGGCTTTCTACCATTAAACAATTCATAAGGAGTAGATTTAATAATTGACCTAATGAGCATTCTATTCAAAACATAACATGCAGTACTAACCGCATTAGCCCAAAAATATTTAGGAACATTAGATTCATTTAACATAGTTCTAGCAAGTTCCTCTAATGACCTATTTTTCCTTTCAACTACACCATTTAACAATTCCTAGGGAGTTGATTTTATAATTGACCTAATGAGCATTCTATTTAAAACATACTAAATGATTAATTTTCTTTGAATAAATACAAGAGACAAACAATTCATTTAACTATAGGAACCCAAATATATTTTCCTTTAGGAACACCAAAATGTTTTATTTTACATCTATTTGAAGTATGACCATGTTTTATACAATAAAAACATGCTTTAGATGTAGCTTTTGAAAATGATGTATTTCTAACAATAGATAATTTAGTTCATTTTTCCACCCATACTCTTCTCTTTTTAGTTTTAGGCTTTTTCATAGAAACTTGATGATTTACACTATTTTGAGTTACAACAATTTTATCCTTATTATTATTACTCAATTCTTTTTCGGCTTTATCAAGCAAATGATTAAGAATATCTATGTCATATTCATACTCTTTACAAGTTTCACATGCTAAGTTCTTATCATCATCCTCATCTAAACATACAATTTTCGTTTCTAATAATTCCTTTTCTTCTAAACATGTGATTTTCGTTTTTAAAGAGTCAATTTCCTTTTCGGATCTACTTAAATTCTTCTTCACAACTTTATATTCATTTTTCAAATTCTTAAAAACACTAAATAATTTATTATATGCATTTTGCAGTTCATCAAAATCATTTTCATCATCACTTGAGGATGAGTCGGAATCACTAACCTCAAAGTCGGAAGATATATTATCTTTTGCCAACAAGCAAATGTTAGCTTCTATTTCTGAGTCACTTGATTCTTAAATCGCGTCACTATCATCGGATCCTTCATAAATTACTCTTAGTTTTTCCCACATCTCTTGAGCACTTTTACAAACAGAGATCCTGTAAAACTCGTCAAGCGTTAAAGCAGATGAAATTATATTTCTAGCCCTAACGTCATATTGGGCTTTCCTATTTTCTTCATCAGATCATCTAGAAAATTGTTTTGGTACTTCTACTCCATTTTCAAAAACTTTATGAATAAAAGGACCGTTTAAAATTGCGTCTCAAACGCCTCTATCAACAGACTCTAAAAAGATTTGCATTCTTACTTTCCAGAAAGGATAATTTTGACCCGCAAAAAGTGGGGGTCTGTTGATAGACGCACCTTCGGCAAAAGTTTGATTTTTTCCGGCCATTTTCGAAAAATTGAATGACTATCAAAGCAAGCTCTGATACCACTTGTTAGAATCACGCAGCGGAATGTTCGCGTGGTCGGACAAAAACCAAGAGGGGGGGTGAATTGATTTCTTAATAAAAATTAGGTTTTCAAAATTTTCCCCAAATTTTACCGATTAAAAATTGTGTAAATGTAAATAGAGAAAGAGATAGAGTCTTACACAGGATATTTATACTGGTTCGGATCAAAAGACCCTACGTTCAGTTGCTAATCACTCAAACAGAAGATTAACGTTGTCACTATAATCACAGTTGTTACAAACATATTACAATTGAACAAGAAAAAGTAAAGAAAACACCTCTCTTGAAATCCACAAGAGATGAAGAACAACTTTCCCTAGAGACGGCACAACACACAATCCACTAAGAACTCCACTTAGTAATTATTATCGCTTCTAGCCTACACCAGGTTCCAAAAGCCCCTTTTTCTTGCAACAAACAGTTCTCTGACACTCACAGCACTTAACTTTTGTATGAAAAAGGTTGTTCTACATTTCTAAGTGCCAAGGAGAAACTTAAGTAGAGAAATTAGGGTTTTGGAATTGGGATTTTCGAAACTAGGGTTCTTGGAAATAGGGTTTTTGAAAATAGGGTTGATTTGAAGTTAAAATTCGAAATCTGACTGAAATAATCAATTAAATCAAGAGTTAATCGATTATTACAAAACCAAAATCAACAGAACCCCAAAACTCTCTGTTTTAATTGATTAAAAGCCCTGTTAATCGATTAACAGGCCTGTTAATCGATTAAACCAGTGAGCAGATACAGAAAATGGTTTTTCTCACTGTTTTAATCGATTATTTCACCATTTAATCGATTAAAGCCGAGGCACTTTGATAAAATTGAGCTTTTTGAAGCTTCTAAGGTGTAGACTATGTACCGGCTATCTCAAACTCTAATATTACAGACTCAATCTAATTAAAATAGAGTTATTACACTACAAAACAAGTTTTCAACTCTTTAAGTCTTGTGTTCTTGAATCATCATCAAAATCAACAAGCTTCATGTCCATCAAGTTCAACATCAAGTCCTTGAATGTTCAACAGACTTTCACAAGCTAGGTCATCTGCTGGATCTTGTGTTGGTGAACCTGAGTCCACTCCTGCTGATACTGCACATGATGAAGTTATAAGGTCCCGTTGTTGGGTGGACACAGTTGGAGGTAAGAATAAAGGAAGATTGTATGGAGCTGGACAACTTGCTGATGGCTATCAGAGTGGTTTAGATTGCTTGAAGCATCAAACTCAAGCATCCAGCTCCTCAGTTGACTTAGAAGAGATTAATCAATTGAGACAACGATTGTCTGTACAAGAAGAAGAAATACGTCGAACAAGGGAGCAGAATGAACGACTAGAGCACCAATTCAGAGAGTTTCAATCCCTTGTCGGTCATCTTCTACCCCTCAGTGCACAATCTCTTGTTCAACAGCGTCAACATAGTGAAGCAGATGATGAACAACAACCCCAACAACAACAATTGAATGAAGAGCAACAAGATAACCCACCACAGGACGACAACATACCAGAACATCATTCTTCTGATTATTCTCATTATTAAATGTTATACAAACATCTATAGAATAATATTTCAATTCTACTTGTATGTTGATACTCTTTTTAGGATTATACATTATGTTTCATTATGCATAAATTACAGTACATTTGAATTTACTTATGATTAAGGGGAGTTAGATTTATGTTTAATTGAATTGTTGAATATATTATTGAATTGGACTGGATTGAATCTTATTTTACAGGTTATATGGGATGAAAAAAATAATAACCTGCTCTGGAACTAGAGGTGGTTTTATCGACGGATTTACCGACGGATAATCCGTCAGTAAGATTTGTGCATAATTGGTAATTACCGACGAAAATATTCGTCGGTAAGTATCTATGACATTTATCGACGGATATTTCCGTCGGTAAGTATCTATGACATTTACCGAAGGATAATCCGTTGGTAATGTAATGGGTATTTACCGACGGAAAAATCCGTCGGTAATTACTCATGATATTTACCAATGGACTAGCAAAATCCGTCGGTAAATTTTACCGACAACACTATTATCGACGGATTTAGGACTGTCGATAATCCGTCGGTAATATATATTTACCAACGGAATTTGTTACTTACCGACGAATTATGTCTGTCGGAAATTTTGATTTTTCTTGTAGTGTATAAAAATATAATATAAATATGAAAAATTATTATATTTATTATTCTTTCCTAAAGTTTTATTATTAATTATTTAATGAATTATTTAAATTAAAGAAAAAACCAAAATTTCTCTCTCAACCTTCCAATATTCCCTTAGTCTATCCCAAAATTAAAGTCCACTCAAAATTTTGTGTTTCTCTCTGATGTAGAAAACCTCTTATCTTCCTTTGTCTAGTCTCATCTCAAAATTATTATTTTTATGCTACAAAACCTTTTTATCTTCCAAATTTCACACTTTCGTCAACGGTCTTCCATTTCTGTTGGTGTCTCTAATCGAAACTACCATGATGATGGGGTTGGAGAATGTCAAAGACTAGAAGCGGTTTAAGGAGTCAGGGATATCATATGCAACGTAAAGGAGAGACCACAAAGTTCTCGTGGGGAAGGTCTAGAGACTCTAAAGAGAAATTCATTTTCGAGAGGTTAGTTTTGGAGAAAGTCTTGCATATTTTCATTGATATTGATTTCAGATACATTTCTAAGGTATCTATGAACCCATCATATACATTACATTGTCATTGATTTTTAAATGACACTATCTTGATATCTGGGTCACATGTTGGTTTTTTGTTTTTTTATTTGTCTTTTGAATATCTTAATAATATATTTTATTCAAGTTTAGTTGGCTTTCTTGGTAATATTCAAGAATGTCTTTTATGAGAGTTTTGATTTTTCTTATGGTTTTGAACTTGGTTGGAGTTTATTGTTCTTTGATGTGCTTTGTGAACATGAATTATTTGTTGTTGGATTGGATGACCATTGGCAATAATCTTTATGCATAGAGAATAATTAAAATCGTCATTATTAAATTTTGGTGGTAATTATTCCCAAGTTTCATATAACATATTAATTGTAATAATTAATTATAGAAGGTGAACTTTAATTTTTCATTCCACATAATTTTTGGCCAAAATTATAGCTTTGGTTTTGTTTTTGTGTAAATCACAACACATGGTAGAAACAATATTACGGTAGTAGAAACACCTACTCAAATATAAAATATTTATAAATCAATAAAATAAATTGTTATTTATCAATATTTTATTAATATTTTCAAATATAAAACTTAAATAAATAAATTGTAAAGATAAAATTAGCTAAAATAAAAATTTGAAGTAGTTTCTATAATTTGATTAAGATATGTACTTATTTGTTGTAAGTTGTTAGCATTTAAAATTATGATGTATTTATATTATTTTTATAATAATTATCATATATCATGTATTGATATCTTGGACTTAATAAGGGTTGGTTTTAAGATTTATTTTTTAAATTTTAATTTGACATTTTTTTTAGTTAAATAAAGTGTATGGAAATATTGTAGATAATTGGACAAAAAATTTACTCACACACAAATAAGAAAGACAAAGAAGAAAGGAAAAGTTGTCTTTAAAATTGTATCTTTGTCAATAAACTTTCTTTTACATTTGAGTGATCTTTCAACTATTTTGGAACAATGAGATAATATTATGATGTATGAATTTAGTAAGAAAAGTACATGATGTATTAATCAAATTTTAACTTTAATAGTTTATTTACTAAAATATATTAAATGTTAGAATTATACTTTCTAACCATTGTTATTTGTGAATTATGATTAATTTGAATTAGATTTTCACTGAATTATATTGTTGAATTAGATATGGATGGTTATCATAATGTTATATGGTAGAGGAGCATTAGATAATGATTTTTTGAAAATAAGGATAAATTTATCTATAAATATTATTGTATAAGAAATATTAATAGATAAATTTATGTAATTGTCGACAGATTTTCTCCCTCAATAAAATAAAATTTTCTTATAATATTAGTTATTTTATATTTAATTAGTTTTTAGTTAGGAATATTTTAATATAATTATAAAAATATTTTCTTTAAACAAAATCCCTCTCGCATTTTCTCTAATATATTAAAAATTAAATCATCACTTTTTTTAATTATGACCATTTTTAAAAAAATTCACCAAATAGTATATTTAATCCAGGTGAGGCCAATGGTGACTATTTTTCCAATACTGCAATCTGCGAAAAAAAAAGTTTTAAAATATTATAAAAACTGACTCTGAACATATTTTCCTCAAGATTTATATACAATTTTCCAATAATTAACATCATTGAAAAGTCCTTGTATAACATTTTCTTAAAAAAGTATTAAATGAGAATACATACATTTAATGATTAATATTTAAAAAAATATATTTAATATTTGTATCTTAAATAATTAACAAATATTAAAATATGTAAAAAAAAATTATTATAAAAAAAGTAACTTATTCATACGTATTAGGGTGTAAGAAAAATAACAAAATATGCTCTTGCAGCATTGCTTCTTTAGGTCCAGCTGGCAAGCCCATCAAGCCAAACCCAACCATTAGAGGTCAAAAAATTCGAAATGAAACCAAGAAAATTATCATATTTTAGGTGAACACCAATACCACTAATAATGTGTTTTTTGGTTTATCCTAAATCTAGAGAAATAATTATCTATCTTCAATAAATTATTATAAATTAAAAACGAAACAATTTTCTTTTTTCGAAAAAGTTAAACCGAAATACACCAAAACTAACCAATGTAAGTGTACAAGTTTGAAAATCAAAATACATTCACATTCTGCTTATTATTTAAAGTTGAATACGAATAACTTCAGGAAAATCAACTTTGAATCATCAGAAAAAATAAGATACGTGTTTAAGTTAATCTCAAATATAATTTCACATAAAACGTTTAATTTTATTTTAAAGGGTAAGAATTGATTTTGCAAAAGTGTAGAAAAAATAACAGCAAAACTTTTGGACTCTTTCGGCAAGGAAGAAAGAAATAGAAAAACGTCAAGAAAATATATGAAAATAAAGTGAAAACTAAACGTGTTCGATTGAAATAAAATAAAATAAAAATAATGAAAGAGACAAAGACACATATAAAGATGAGTGATAAATAAAATAAAAAACACCATAAATCCCACCATAATTATATTTTTATTTTATTAACCAAACAACCAATATTATTTCCTCTTTTCCTATATTTATTTCTGTTAATGCATCAGTCTGATGCGATCATTATCACAATCACATATCAATACAGACACAGATTTCTAATAAGATACAACACTTGTTGTCTATTTTTTTATTTTCTTAAACATGAGATTAAACTATATTTTTTACAAAACATTGAAAAAAAGCTTCTTCTTTTTTTCATCATAAGGTTTTTATTAATAAACTTAATTTTAAAACATTACTAAATAATCCAAATACAGGATCACTTAAACCATTGACATTGCAAATAATTGTTTTGAATTATTTTCATAATTGTTTCCCTGGAATTGGTACTGGTTTTCTCGTTGATTTCCCAGTTAAACATGTGAAGAAACCCAAAACACAGTCCGATGTAAACGTACTTAATCATTATTTTATCATTATGTAGAGAAGCCACTGATATAATTGCACATTTTAATTTTATTATATAGGGACAATGCGAAAGAAACAAATACATGAGAGAAAAAAGGAACAACTAAGAAAAACATCATATGTGTTCCCAGATTCTTGTAATTGCTGTAAATCATCAAAAAAGATCATAACAATCCCAAGAATCCAAAACTTTACAAATGAAAGGAAAAAAAAGAAAAGAATAAAAAATCCAGCAACCGGTATAAAAAAAAATCATACTTGTTTGTACACGTTCCCTCGACGATCAAGGCAAAATCAAAATGGAGATCTTCCCCCGAAAAACAAGCCCTCCATTTGAAGAAAGCTGAAGAATGAATCAGGGAGAGATCAATTCAAGACTATTTTCCCTGCAATAGCGTAGCTGCAATGAGATTTGTCTCTCCATCTGAAGCTGTCGTCGGAAATTGGTTATGAACATCTCTGCCCTCTTATCAATATCATCATCTGAGGGACAGCTTATTGTCCTCTGAAGCATTTGCGCAGGAGGAGAAACCAAACCCTCCGAATCCGTCTCATCTGAAGAAGAAGTACACATCATCAACCCGGGTCGATCGTTGAAACTAATCTGCCGTTTGCTCAGAGAAACGCCGCGGAGAAGGGTTGCAGCATGCCAGGCGTGGCTGAGCACGGTGGCGCTCAAGAGGAGCTTCACCTTCCTCACGGCCACCTTGAGGCGGCTCAGGAGAGACTTTTTCTGCGAGCTCATGTTATTGTTGGTTACTAGGGCAAATAAATGAGATAATATTTTTGGTTAAGTTGCCATCGTACCTAGGTGGCAGATATTTATTTATCGCAGTTGACAGTGACATGGGGTTTTAAATTTAAAACATTATTGGAAGAGCACGCGGTGGATTGTTGAAGAAGGAAAAATGGGGGCTGAAAATTCCGTGTACAAATAGATTACCGAGTACACTTTGAAAACTTGGCCTAGTTACATGTATCAGTGGTCAAACTTTCACTTTTTCTCAGTCCTATTCAAGCTTTGCTTTGCTTGTTGGTAGACCCAGTTATAAAATGGTTGCTATAATCATCAACACTCAGCAGGCAATTACTTTCCAATGGGGTCAATGATTCATTCATCATTTTAGGGTTTATCCATTGGCTTTGAAAAACAACCGTGCTCATATTTTTCTGTCTTGTGTATGACAGAATTTTAATCCAAACATGATAAGTTTTGTATAATTTTCACTTTTAGATCCACGTGTGACCATCTAGGTCACCATATATTTTAACTAGGATCAGTGTACAAGTTTCTTTACAAGCCCATCTATGCATATGATGAAGAAATTACACCCATGTGCAATTTTTATTTTTATTAGTTTTATGAAAAAGCATCTTATCACACTCTTAATATACTACATCCTTTATTACTATATTATATAACAACTTACCTACATACTACATAATAACCCATTTAATATACAAGCTTGTTTATAAAACTATCATTGCCTGGTTATAACAATGATTTCGCAACAACTAATTTAAAGAATGTTATATTTACTTATAATAAAGTGTCTAACCTACTTAATTCAATGAATCGATATCCAATGTTATAAAAATAAATTAAGGTTAACAAATTTATGATTTAAATTGATTCGATCCTTCAGATAGGTTAGTTAGTAGGTTTATAGTTTTATTCATCTTACAAAATAATAAAAAAATTAAATAAAAATAAATGTAATATTATTTTATTGATATATATATATATATATATATATATAAATTATTTAATAAAAATTTTACATATTTTAAAAATAAATATAAGTGAACGTTTTTTAATATTTTTTATATTATTTAATAATTAAGATAAATTATTATTTAAGATCAATAAATTATTAAAAAAAGTTAAATAATGATAATAGAAAGAGTATTTTTTTAATTTTTATTTTATAATTAAATAAATTATTTATCTTATAATTAATAAATTAAATTATTATATTTGAAATAAAAAAAATTATTAATATAATTTAGATTTTAAAATATATTTTAAATTTTTGTTTATATAGTTTTTAATTAATTATTTTTATATAAATACATTAATAATTTTTAAAATAAATAAAAATTAGTTTGTTAACCAGTTAATTTAATATGAAATCAAACTATACAAAAATTTACGACTAATTTAAAAATATTGATAAAACTAAACTATCAAATATTTTTTATTTAATTAATAGAAATAAGGCAAAGTAAATTACAGCATAAGTCTTTACATCACTATGCATTATGTATAATCTTATTAAAGTTGTATAATAAAGTAATAATATGTATAGTAATAGGTTAATCAGTTCTAAAAAAGTCTACACAACTCCAACCTCAAATTATATAAGGTGTCTCTATATAAAATGATCAATCGCACATAAACCAAAATATATATATATATATATATATATATATATATATATATATATATATATATATATGAAGTAAATTCGATGAAAATAAGTTTAGACAATAAAATTTGCAGAAAAAAATAGACATGAGTAAATTTTAATTGAAAAAAAAAATCTTATGTAATGAAAAACATGCTGCGTTATTTATAGCTTGTTTTATATTTCACACCCTGTTAAGCAGAGAAGCAGGAAAGGCATAAAACAATGTAAACAATTAAAAAAAAATGAATAATATGGTGAATGATTATATTACTTTGAACACGAAATCGAAAATTAACCATCTTACCTGAACATTAACTGTCACTGGGATGCTGGTACTTTTCTGATGCCGCCCTAGCTTGTCTTTTTCCTTCAGTTATTGTGTACCCAATCCTTATTTAATACAATGATGGAACTTTTTTTTTTTTTTATAAATGTACAGTATTTCGTAATTTTACATAACTTAACAATTCACTATATATAAAAATTAATTATAATAATTTCTATAATATGTAACGTGTTATATTAATTATGATTTGTGATTAATTAATAATATAAAATTATTATTAAGCTACTGAAATATTTGATGAGTGTTATAAAAAGATTATAATAAATTTAAGGTAGTTTTAAGTCGTATTAACCTTTTGAGAGCATCATATTAAATAAATTCCATGGAATTTTGAGAAATGATAAAATAAATTCCATTTTCTAAAAATAAATGAACAAATTCACGCAGATTTTATATGTTTGGTTAAGAAATTTTAAATTCATTATTTTTAAATTATATTTTAGTTATTCTTTTCTTAATTAACATCGATATGGATTAATTATTATATAAAAAATTATTTATTAGTATAAAAAAACTTAGAAGAAACATAAAGCGAATAATAGAATATTCTTGAATTATTTTGAGTCAAATTTGTTTAAACTCATCATCTAATCTAATATTGAATTGGGTGTATTTTTTTATTTGATCAGATTCAACTCAATCCACCTTTAATCCGATTAGATTAAATTTGACTAATTGAATCACAATTTTTAAAAAAATATGTTTTAATAATTTTAAAATAAATTTAAGTATATACTTTTTAAAATTATAGATTATTTTTTAAATAAAATAAAATATTTATTATTTAAATAATTTAATAACATAATATTTCAAAAATAATTTAATTAATATTATAAATCAAATAAAAACTATTATAATATTTTGTTGTTGTCATCATTATTATTAAATTATTTAATCATTTTGACTTGATTGATAAAGTTTCATCTGAATTAAATATATAAAATTTGTCATCAAATGTATAAGAGATTTAGTTATATTGGATTTAATCAAATTTAAGACAACCACTAAACAAACCCAACCATAGTATCAAAATAAATTGGATTAAATCATGGCCCCCGAAGATAATGAATTGAATAAACCCTTAGTAATTTAATTTCATTCATAAACTATTTGATTAAAAGGAACAGAAAAAAAAAGTGTCGTCACCACTTGTTAACTAATGATAAAAACAATGGATTTTGAAAATCTTAAAAAGGATTATCAGAATTTGAAATTCAATGAAAGTTACGACCTTGCTTGTTCTCGAGTAAGTTTGATTCATGCTTGTTCACTTTTGGTTTAGGGTTGTTTCCCATCTAGTTTTATTTAGAGTTTCAATGTTAGAATAAACTTCAACAATCAATTTTATATATAAATTAATTTATATACAAATGATATCTTATAATTTTTCTAAAGTTTAATTTTTGATTTGTGTGTTTTATGCAATAAAAAAAATTATTTTCATTTATTGTTGTCTTTCTTTATAATGTATCATTTAGTTATATTGAACTTCGGAGTTCATATTGAATTACACTTATGAAATAAATAAAATAAAATAGTACAATACTATAGCGGGCCAAGTTGGGCCTATGTATCTGTTGGGTTGTTCATTGTCTATCACTGTGTTTTCTGTTTAAATTTCATAAAGCATTATAAGAAAAAAGGTTAGCTGAAATTTAATTAATTGTGATTATAAGATATTTTACGGAAAAATTTACGTATTTCCATTTTATTATAAATAATAGTTAGTCATAAGTTATATTTTACAAAATCTTCAATTTTTTTAATTCTTTAATTTTTAATTACTTATAAATTTAGTCATTGAATTTATTTTTATTCGATTTGATCCTATAATCGTTATTTTATGTTGATTTGAATTATATAATCAGATTGGAGGAAATACATAATATTCGTGATTTTTGTTACAACATTGAGAAAAATAGTAATAGTAGGAACTTCTTACAAAATGTAACATGACAGTGATTTGATATATTTTATAAAACTTAAAATTAAACACAGTTACATATGATTAAAGTTAGAATATCAAAATTAACGTAAAATTAAATTTAAGAACCAAAATGTGAATATAAAAAATAATGATCTAAAATTACAAAAAAGAAAAGAAAATTAAGTACCAAAACTACAGATTTTATTAAATATGCTCATAAAAAAATAAATTTTATTTATTCTAATATAAACTTAGTTATTGTAGCCCTTCCAAGAAAACTTAGTTATTGTAGTCGGTTCAACAATTCCATTTTGCTGGATGTTTTTATGCATGTGATTTGATGAATGATGCTTTTGGATAAAAAATATTGATACATAAGAAATTCAGCGCCATTATCTGTGCGAATGTGTTTAATATGAGTCTCAAATTGATTTTCTATATAAGTGATAAAATTGATGATATGTGTTTGTGTTTCACTTTTGGAAAATATTAAATAGACCCGTGTAAAATGTGTGTGTGTGATCATCCATAATTGTTAAAAAATATTTGTGTCCATGCATAGATAATTTTGAACAAGGTCCCCAAATATCCCTATACAACATTTCAAAAGGTTTAACTGCATGAGAATTGCTTAACCGAAAAGATAATTTCTTTTGTTTTCAGCTGTGACATGCGTTAAAAACAAAAGTTCTATCACTGGACAAACAAGGATAACATTGTTTTATAGACTATAGACGATCGTGCGAAAGATAACCCAAACAAAAATGTCAAAGATCAATAGGTAAATGTTTACATTGAGGATGAACAATGCTAGATAAAACAAAGGAGAAATAGTAGATTTGAGAACAAATTTGTAGAGTCCACCATTTACATCAATCTGCTTCTTGGTAATCGCATAATGTACGATACAAGAATTAGATGAAAAAGTAAAAATACAATTAAGAGAATTCACAAGTTTAGAAATATAAATGAGATTAAAAGTAAAATTAGGAATATAGAGAACGTCAACTACATAACAGGAATCGAATAAATAAACAATTCCAGAATGAGTAGTTGTAACATGTTAACCAGTAGGCAACTTAACAACTACATGATCAATTTTAAAGTAAGAGTGAAAATTATCAAGTGAATAGGAGACATGATCAGTAGCTCTTGAATCTAAGATTTAAGGGATTATAGACTTAAATTTACTTTATTGATTAGAGAAAGAAATAGTATCAATTTGGTTGATGTGGAATGTATTGGAAGTTGAATATCCAGACTAAGATTGCTAAATGAAAGTTAGCAGTGCTTGATACTGTTGAGGAGAGAAGTGAAATTCTAGGTTCTCATAATTTTGTTGATCATTTGTAGTGACTTTACTTTCACCAGTCACCATGTTATTGTTGAAAGTAGTTTTATCACGATTTTGTTGATCATTTGTAGTGACTTTACTTTCACCAGTCACCATGTTATTGTTGAAAGTAGTTTTATCACGATTTTGTTGATCATTTGTAGTGACTTTACTTTCACCAGTCACCATGTTATTGTTGAAAGTAGTTTTATCACCATTGTAGAGTTTGTGTCCTGAAGGAAAACTATGTTTCCTATCGCACATGTCAGTTGTGTGTCTTGTAAGTCCACAATGAGAGCAAAATTTAGTATTGTCACCGTTTACGAGTTTTATTGCCATCGTTGAAGGAAATCCATGTTTCCTATAACACACACTTGCAGTATGACCGGTAAGTTCATAATGAGTACAGTGAATAGAGAGGCAACAACAACATTGACTACTATTTTTTTGGTGTTAGATCCTACATTGACGAATAAATTGTTCCCTGCATGTTGTCTCTCTTGCTGAGACACATAGGAGAAAATTTTAGAAAAAGATGATAAAGGATCCATGAGAAGAATGTGTGAACGGATATTTCATTTAATCGTCGTAAAAATTGCATAAAGTGATCTTCAAGTTTTCTTTGAGCAAGTATAGATGAAACAATACAAGTGCATTTGAATTTACATATACAAACTGGATCTGGTTTAAACTTTTCAAGTTCATCCCAAATAATTATCAGCTTAGTAAAATATTCACTAACGTTAAGTTCACTTTACTTTATAAAAGAAGTTTTGAATTGTAAATCAGAGACACGAAAAAGATAACATTTAGAATATCTGAATTTCAAATCCTTCCAGATTTTATCTACTTGATCTATCGATAGGATGCTTTGTCAGATTTAGAGAGAAACAGAAAGAACAATCCATGATACAACCATATTATTGCATCGACACCATACTACATATGTTAGATCTGACTTTGGTCGTTGATGAACATTCTCATTAATGAATTCAACTTTGTTTTTAGTAGTAAGAGCATTGATCATGGATCTACTGTATGGGTGGTAGTTACTGAAATCAAGAACAGGTGAGAGTAAGATAATTGTTGGGTTCTCACTCAGGTATAAAATTAAGTGGTTGTTGATAGGTGAGAGTAGAACAATTGTTGGGTTCTCACTCGGATACAAAACTAAGTGGTTGTTGACATTAGAAATATGATTTGTATTTCCACTCATTATGACAATAGAAGATTGGAGATGGGAGTGCGCAACAGAGCTTTTCAATGGAAGAACTCTGATACCATAATAAATATATGGGACTAAATGTAATCCCTGTACAATACTATGCAAAAACTCATAAAACAGAAAAAGGGAGAGAAAAGAAAAGTACGTAGTGAGATGTAATGACCAAAACAAAAACTCTTGTATTTTGGAGATTGAGACGATATATATTTATAATAATAATAAAGTTAAATGATAGAATAATAGAAAATGATTACAATAAAAAAAATTGAAGAAATATGGAGGTGTGATTTTGTATCATTCTATTACAGAAAGTATGATTTTGTTGCAAATATGATACGGTTAAGACTTAAACAAATGTTTATGTGAAACAATTGACAATGAATGTCCCAAACATTTGTCAAAAGAATAATATGATGCAAATATATTAGATAATGATGATAAAGTTAACCTAAAGGAAACACAATTGGTTTGAAAGAGGAAGAAAATTGTGATGGTGAGTATGATAAAATGAATATTAAGAAGTCAAGTGATGTTGGTGATAGGAAGATGGAGGTTTAAGTAAAAGAGTAAATTAACAGTGAAGGAAAGAAATTATAGTATATCACTTGAAGTGCCTAACACCTATGATATTAAATTTGAAGAAATAGAGAGTCACTGCACTTGTAGATAATTGTAAGTTAGGATGAGGAAGGTGAAATCATATATAACAAAGCTAAGTTCATGGGTCCAATTTAAAGAAATAATTCTAGAATATTCAGTTTTGAATTAAAAACAAGTCAAATTTAAGATAAATAAAAAAGGAAGAGTGAATGTGGTTTGTAGTCAAGGTCGTGGGTTAAAAAAAATGTGAATATACTTGAAAAAAAGTTACACATTTAAAATATTTGTATCCAGTGCTCACCATGATTTTGGAAGAGTGTTATGAAATAAAAATGCCAAAGTGAGTTGCAAAACAAATACAAATACAAAAAGAACTTTACATGAAGTTATTCAAGATATTAAAAGTAGATTTGGTATACAAATTACAAAATTAACTCCTTATAAAGGAAAGATGGTTAATAATGAAAATGATTGATGGAAATAATGACCAAATGTTATTGTCATATGATAGTGAGTTAAGAAAAGTTTGTAAATTAGTGGAGCAACCAACAACAAGCTTGTCCCCTAAATTTGAGATCTCATATTTGATATTTCATGCAGAATAATACTATTTGTATTTTGTTTTTCATAATGTATATGTCAATGATGGAGAGATTAATGTAATTGATAAAATGATTATGGAAGCTATTGAAGAGTATAGGAAAAGATAAGGAAGTTGCATAAGAAACTCTATGTAAAGATGAAAAGAAAATAATCTACCATTATTATAATTAGTTCATTAATAAATATAGTTAGTTTTCTTTTATGTTGAAAAATCTTAATTATATAAAAGAATATAACGAGGTTTAGGAAAAATAATTAAAAGTAGGGTTATATTATAAATTATTATTTATTATTAATGTAATATGTTTTTTATTCACATATGAATAAGAGTGTCATTTAAAAGTAAAAAGAAAATTATTATTATTTATATAACACTTAAAAAAATACTCTTCACCAATTATTATCCCAGTAGTCTCAAACTAATGAATTTTTACCTTTTATTATTCCATTAATCTTAAATTGATGATTTTTTTTATATATCATGTATGATTTTTACTTATATACGTGTGTATAAGTAAGGAACGTAAGATTTTTTATTTATTTTTCAAATCAACCAAAGACGTGTCCTATAATCTTCGAAGTGGTACAACTTTGCAACATTTTGATTAATTTAGAGATTACTATTTCAATTGGATTTAGATATATGTATAACCTATTTAAGAGAATGAAAATGATATAATTTGAAAGTAACCATTAGCTTTGAATATATAAAAATAGAAGAAATAATGGTAGAGTTCATCTTAAAATATTTTAAAAAGATAAAAGTTAAGTTGAGTTTTATTTTTTTTAAATCACCTTTATTTATATATATATATATATATATATATATATATATATATATTATAAATCTATATAAAAAGTTTCACTACAAAAAAATAAAAAATTATTGATAAACAATAATCCGTCAAAATTATGTAATTATTGAGTAATACAAATTGGGGTGAAAATTTTTACATTATGACAAAGGTTAGCTCCGTTCTATACACATTAAAACAACACTAAAAATAATTGGTTGTGGAGTAAAACAAACATAAAAGGTAAACATATTTTCTTAAGGTAGACAATTATATGGGTACAAGTTTGTCTAATTATGTGGTTGTATATTTGTCTTTATTGTATAGTTTTTCATATAATTGATATATATGTTCACATTACTTATTACTACATTTTTTTTCTACGTAATTATATAATTAAATTTCATGCAAGTGTATAATGGGACTATTTTGTGCAATTTAATGATATAATTTGGTGCAATACATACTTATTTTGTGTAGTTTTATCATGTAATTTTGTCGTGTTTTTTTTGTTATGAAATAAAGATAAAATTGGTATTTGTGTTGTTTACGTGCAACACATATGTTTTAAGTATGGGTAAGAAAAAATGCAATGATAAAAAAATGTTAGAAAATGTATTGATAGAATTATCAACAGAAGAAATCTGTCAATAAATAATATAAATAAAATTTATTTATGGATAAATTGGGATAATCTTTTAATAATATAATTTATAAAATATCAGATATTATAATTTTGCAAATTATATTTTACATTAAATATATATATATATATATATATATATATATATATATATATATAACAAGAGAAATTTAAATATTAAAAACAATACTTTACAAAAAAAAATTCTTTTATCAAATCAACTGTATGTAATCATATCTTATAAGTTTTTTTCACGTATTTCTATTATTAAGTATATCCTCTTTTATTTCATTTTTCACCTTTTCATATTCTCATGTATTTAAGAATATTGAGATGTTTTTATAAGATTATATTGCAAGTATTTAACTTGGTATATAACTGTGTAAAACATTGAGAAGATATAATTTTTTTAGTTAGAATTATTGTATAATTTTAACTTAATTTATAAAATTTATTCTAACATTTTATGAATTTTGAAAAATATGATTAATTTTAGTACTCAATTCATTACATAAGAATAAAAGATCTTATTAGTATTATTATTATTATTTCATATTTTGAATAAATATATTAGTAAAAGTTAATTATTTTTTGCAATTTTGTAATCTTATTATAAAAATTTTAAGATTCAAAGAAAAACAAAATTAAAATTTATAAAATAATTGTGTCGCTCGAATTATTAGAAAACGTTGAGAAAAATGTTTTCATTTATTTGAATTTGCACATGAGAGAAAAAACATATTATATGTAAAATATTTTAGGATTAATTATTTTGTACTTATTTTTTGACAACTAATTACTTAAAAAATATACAACAAAAAATTAAAATTTTATAATATATTTAGAAACAATGGAAATGAGAGACATCATTTTCTTCTAAGTTTGTATTAATTTGGAAAGTGTTTCTTCTTTTGAATATTACAAAAATAACTTTTTTTCTTTTTCTTCTTGATATTCAAAAATTCCCTCAAAAGAGATATTAGGTTAAAATGATTATTTGAGAGGTTTTCTACTTGATTAGTTTTATAGAGAAAATAGAAATATCGATTTTACATTCTAAAGGATTTCGGCTGGAAAAATTGCGTTTAGATTCTTTTATAAAAGATTTGGATGAAAATTTTTTTTATGACTATAAGCACATAAGGTGACTAATTTAACTTTTATTTCTTTTAAGTAAGGAGAAGTTTAAGAGAAAGAAAGATTTTATGATCATTTGTAAATATGACTCTTGAAAATCCTGAAAAATAGGATTAAATGAATTTTAATGAATTTGTCTTATGAAAATAGAAATTCATGATAAGTTTGGTAAAGTCAAATTTTTTAATGTCACTTTTTTTTATTAGGATTTCCTTAAATGCAGTGTATTAATGTTTCTCAACATCTTTGTCTACCAAAATAATCATAGTAATAATTTTTATTGTTTTCTTCATTCTTTGATCATAATTGTCCTGTGGATTATGAAAATATAGATGGTAAATGATAGAGATTAAAATGAGAGATTCCAAATAATTTTCTATCATTTATTTTTTTATTGAAATGTAAGATTTTTTGTTCATTTTTTATTTATTTATTATTTTTTAATGTAAATTAATTAAGGAACGGAGCGTCCAAATATTTTTAGAAGAAAGGTTAAAAATATTATTTGATATAAATGTTATTTGAGTAAATTACTTATTTGAATTTCTTTTATAAATATATATTTTTTGTTTATATGTATATAAGTATAACTCTTTGTTAAAAATAATAATTTCCTCATTTTTTTATCCTACCCCACTGAACCACTAGAAACTAATCCTACCGGAATACTAAATCAAATAGGAAATTCTAATTAATGTCTCTCCTAATTTGGCGTAAGAACCAAAATAATGTATTCCTCAGGTCTAACGGTTACCATGTTCTGAAATTTTAAAATCTCACAAAATAACATCAAATATAAAATGAAAAATATATATTATGTTTTTTTTTTCAAAAATCTATTTTATAAAATCTCATGAATTTATTGGAAACTTCTGAATGAATTTAAATAAAATAATTGAAGAAAAAAAAATCAAGAATTGTACATTGTGGCTTGCTATGTACGAAAGTTGATGTGTATTTTTGCGGAAGGTTCAGTGAAGTATTCTCAGTGGGCTCAATTCCAAAGTATTGAGGCGCACAATTGTTAGGCCCAATATGAACGATTCCTCACTGAGTAATAGAGAGAAAGCATTTAATACGAATATGATAGAGCCGAAAATTTATGCTTTTCTTTTTCTTGTTTCAGACATAAGAATAATAGCATGGGATGTATGGTGGTGGAGAGTGTTAAAGTGATTATTTAATTTATTAATATTATCTTATATGACCTATAATTGTTACAAAATCAGCTGATAATTTTTTTTATTTAGTATTTTTATATTTGTCCTTCGTTCAACCTGGTATAATAATACTATTATTTTTTTTTTTACTTAAAAATAGAATTTCAAATTCAAATCCTAGGAATAACTACGACTATTCATCTTTCGTTACCATGTGATTGGTTCAAAGATGCTAATGTCACTGTTTCTCACCAACTAATCGGTGAGTCACTGGACATCGTCATTACCACTCATTGCATCAAAGTAGTGGGACCTCTTGAATTTGTCCCAAGCCTTTGTTTATTCTCTATTGCAAAGAATCACTTCTCTTGCATGATATAGATTTTGATGTTGGTTAAAGTGATTATAACATACATCATTTTTAGCTTCACTGCTCTCATGATGCAATCTCGTTATTTAACTTATCAAGCATTCACACATTTCAGTGCGATGATGACCTTGTTCCTTGGCTAAACTTGGTTCACCTACTCGTTCGTTCCATGTTTGAAAAAAAAAATAACAGTAATCTAAACATATTTTAAATCATAGATAAGAATATTTTATTTCTATTTATTTTTTTATATATCTCAAAAACTTAATTTAAGTTCCTTTCTTATATTTTAATATAAAAATAAAATATCATTAATTATTTTAAAAATTTATTTAATTGTTAGTAAATAATACAAATAGAATAAAAATATTTGCTTAATTTATTCTTCGTTTTAAGAAAATTATTGTAATTTTTATTTCTATATTTTTATTGTTTTCTCATATTTGAAGTGCATACGTAGAACAAAAGGGAAAATATTATTAAAAAAATATATAATTAAAATATATACTAAGGGAAATTGTGAAAGAGAAAAAATATAAAATTGGAAGAGTAATAAAGAAAAAAAAACAATAAAAAAGAAGATATGAACCAAAGAAAGTTAAATGAATAGAGAAAAAAATATAAAGAAAAAAAGTAAAAAATTACACAAAAGAATAAAGATTATATATGTTTATTATAATTATTATTAGTATTTTATATGAGAAAACAAAACAATTAAAAGTCATTTATATTTAAAAATAATTTTATTTAAATTTAAATTATTATACATAAATAAAATTTTAGAAGTTCGTGACTACTTGGACGTGTCTCTTATATTTAAGAACGACAATTATTCATATGAATAATGGAACAATAAATATATATATATATTATTTTGAATCTTATTTTATTATTTTGTATCATTTTTAAAATTAAAAAATATTATATTATTATTATTTAAATCATTAAAATTTAAATATTATTAATAAATTTTTATTATATTTTTATATAAAATATATATTTAAACTCATAAATCCCAAATATAATGAAAATCAACCACAACATTAAACCATGACTCCATGACTCCGGAAACGTTTAATGTCATTCTTTAATTCTTAAATGTCATTGTGTATTAATTTATGATGACGTAGAGATTGGGAAATGGAGAGAATAGCAACCCCACCCAACAACCATTGGGCTTATAGTGTAAGGAAGGCCCATGTTTAATTTTCTGGGTTTTAGGTGGCCCAGGTTGAATTCAATAAAAACTTATGTAAGACGTAAGAAGTGACGCTATTGTGACTATGAGATTGACATAAAGCATCCCAAAGTGGTGGTGGTAGGTGAAATGTGGGAACCCATTCTATGTGCTTCCTTTTATATCAAAACCTGATCATTTACAATTCACTGTTTCACGGAGAACACGTTGAAGGTTCGCGTCAACAGACAAAAGGTTGGTGAGATAGGCACAGAAAAAATGGATAATGGTATTTTTTTTTTATATAACAAACATCTATCCCACACTATATTTTATAAGAAAATTGAAAAATAAATTAAATACTGTAACAGAAAAAAATACAAACACCAATTACGAAAAATTATTGTAATGTGTCTTTACTCATACAGATATTGTCCGTGTGAGTCATTTCAATACTAAATTGTTTAATTTTTTTTTCTTAAGTTGATGATAAAAGTATCATTAATGGGCTGAATAGAATAACTAAATAGTTTTGAATCATCAACTAAATGATCGATCACTATTTTTTCATAGAACTGGTTAGATTTTGTTAAATGGCATTACGTAATAAGGAAATCTCACATTAAATGAAAAATTAGTTACAACAATATATAATCTGTATGTTAATTATACTTTTTGAGAGTTACTTACAAAACAACTTTTTTTTTTTTTTCATTTCACTCTCTATTAACACAAAAGGAAGTTGCAGTTTAATTATTTGAATATAAAAAAAATATTTTCAGGGAGATGGATTATGAAATTCCTGTGATGCTTTGATATTTTCGAAAACCATATAATTAGTTATTTGTCATTGTGACATTGAAAGTCAATTATGTTTCATTGAAATTAGCACTTATATAGTAATAAACTCAATACATTACCACTAAAAAATGAATGTATAACTGTATTAAATACTCATATTGAAAACTTTATCATTATTTGATTACATAAAATAAATATTTAGTCTTCATACCAAAATTAAAATTTAATTACATTCATATTTTTATCCATAAAGAGGAAAATTCCATAATGTATAACAAGAAAAATCATAACAAAAATATATTTTACAACCCAAATCCATACAACTTTTAAAAATAACCCATTTTTAATATTATAATAATAATTTTAGTTTGTCTATCATAAATATCTTTAATTTGTCTATCTAAAATTGAATTTAATTCCAATAATATAATTATTAATAAGAATTTTTTTTTCAGAAAAGCTACAAATATGTAGTCTTTATACATTAACTAATGTTTAATTATAATAAATTTTGTCGACAGAATAGAAAAACATCCATAATGTATAAAAGAATTTTGTACAATGGAGAAAAATAAAAAGTTTATACCCAAACCAAAACAAAACACTCCCAACAATATACGTGTGAAACATGCAGTCACTGTCTCACCAACTCTTGATGTAACCACAGGCTTCTCACGCACACATATATATGCACACATGCACACCCCATCCACTTTGAAGCAAACTCGCAAATTTTCCTCACCAACTTCAACGACAATGGCACCTTCTCCACAAGAATTCATCTTCCGATCCCCACTCCCCGATATTCCCATTCCCACGCACCTTCCACTACACTCTTACTGCTTCCAAAATCTCTCCCAATTCCAACACCGACCATGCCTCATCGACAGCGAAACCGGCGACATCCTAACCTACGCGGAAGTCGACCTCGCCGCACGCCGCATCGCCGCCGGCCTCCACAAGATCGGCATCCGCCAGGGTGACGTCATCATGCTCGTCCTCCGAAACTGCCCCCAGTTCGCACTAGCCTTCATCGGCGCCTCCCACCGCGGGGCCGTCGTCACCACCGCCAACCCCTTCTACACGACGGCGGAGCTCACCAAGCAAGCTGTCGCCACCAAAACGAGGCTCGTTATAACGCAATCCGCGTTCGTCGACAAAATCAAGAGCTTGGCGGACGACAACGAGGTGATGATCATGTGCATTGATAATTTTTCCTCGGAGAACGTTAACGACGGCGTTTTGCATTTCTCCGCGCTAACTAACGCGGACGAAACGGAAGCCCCCGCCGTTAAGATTAATCCAGACGACGTTGTGGCGCTACCGTTTTCTTCCGGCACTTCGGGGTTCCCCAAGGGCGTTATGCTATCCCATAAAAACTTGGTGACCACTGTAGCGCAGGTAGTTGACGGCGAAAACGCGCACCAATACGCTGCCAGCGAGGATGTGCTCCTCTGCGTGCTGCCTATGTTTCATATCTATGCGCTGAATTCAATTTTACTCTGCGGGATTCGATCCGGTGCGGCCATTCTCATTGTGCAGAAGTTCGAGATGACGACGGTGTTGGAGCTGATCGAGAAGTACAAGGTGACTGTTGCATCGTTTGTGCCACCCATCGTTTTGGCCTTGGTTAAGAGCGGAGATGCCCATCGATACGACCTCTCGTCTATTCGCGCTGTGGTCACTGGCGCCGCACCGTTGGGAAAGGAACTGCAAGAAGCCATCAAAGCTAGGCTACCTCATGCTGCTTTTGGACAGGTTTCATTTTCATTACAAAACTCACAAAATAAAATATTAATCATCTCTAAAATTTTGTTAATAATAACCTATTTTTTCAAATCGGTCACTAAAATTATGATTGAGGATTTAAAGATCGGTTCAACTTAATTTAATATTTTTTTAATATACTAATATAATAAATTTATTCATTACAATTATAATAAAAATCCTTATCATAATCATTATAGAAAACAATTGAGATAATAAATATATAAAATATAGTAAAAAATAAAAATATTATTAGTTATAAAAATAAAAAAATGATTTTTATTTTTTTAATAAAACTAGTTTTATCTAAAGATTTAATCAATTTTTTCGATTTTTTTATTAATTTTATATATTTTAAATTTTATACTAATTTAATTATTTTAAAGTAATATCTTAATTTCTAAAATCTGAATTGCGGATAAACTCAGAAATGCAGGTCTTGAAATAAAAGGTGAGATTTTAGTGACTTAAGCTATTAGTTGGAGTTTCTTCACTGACTTTTGTGTGACATTTAACTACAAGGCATTTCAATCTCTTTTCATCAATTTCAGATTGCTTTTTTGTATTTCTGGATAACATATACATGAGTGGGAATCTTAAACTCTGACATAAATTAATGATTATACATTAATCGAAATATATCTATATTCTTGATGCCAAATGTCACTAATAATGGACCTTTAGATGTACTTTATTCTTTCTATAGCTTTCTTAAGAATAATTTATCGTTGAGAGATTTTTTGAAAAAATATTTTGTTTTATTTATTTTATTTATAAAAAAGTAAATTTTAAAAGATAGTAGTGAGTATAGAATTTTCAGATATTACTTAAAATATATATTTTTAAATAATTAAAGCTGGGTCTTCTTTTAATTTTTTTCTTCCAAAATCTTAAAAAATAGTGAAACACAAGCGAAAAGAAAAAGAAATAATTATATTTTTGACCGTACAGGGGTATGGGATGACGGAAGCAGGTCCACTTGCAATTAGCATGGCGTTTGCAAAAGAACCCTCGGAGACAAAACCTGGTGCATGCGGAACCGTTGTCAGAAACGCTGAGATGAAAATCGTGGACACAGACACCGGACTTTCCCTCCCAAGAAACAAAACCGGTGAAATTTGCATAAGAGGCACAAAGGTTATGAAAGGTATTATAAAAATAAAATAAAAATAGGGCCTTTAAGAAATTCATCCAACAAAGCTTTGGAACAATATATAATTATAATCAAAGTGAAACAAACAGTTTGCAATTTAAAACATATTTGCATAGTACTTTGTTAGGATGATGATCAATGCTAACATACCACAAGTCCCACCATGTCCACTCATATTTTTCTACGTTTCTCACTTAGTTGACATACACACAAAAAATGCATAAACTTCATCATAATCCTTGTTATAGTTAACCATCTTTCTCAATTGTCCTTTTCATATTCATATCTCAGCTACAAGATAGGGATGATTTAAGGTTGGGTGGGACACGACTGGCTGGTTTATATTGATCTTTTTTTTTTAATATTATATTTTTTATTATATATGATTAAAATATATAAATTTATTATAATATGATTATTTAAATTATAAATTAAATTTATATTATTTATTATAATTAAGTATTTTAATAAATTAATATAATGATTTTATCAATTTATCTAATAATAAGTAAAAACTTTAGAATATTTATATAATTATTTTTTTTTAAATAAAAAATTATATGTACAAAAAATTGATACATTAATTGATTAGTTCGTCCGTCATTTTGTTTCAATTATGACTCTCATCTCATTTTATTTTTATTATGTCAGATAAAAAATGTGCACACAGGACTTTTAACATAAAATATTATTCTCTTAAAAAGTTTAGAAATTAATAACCTTTCATGAGATTTTAAGAATTTATGTCTGTCTTTATTAAGTATCTTGGTTATGATAGTCTTAAGAATTAAATATGTATTACTTTTTTATGAATAAAAATGACATAATCAGTATTTGTATTAGTTCCTAAAATTAAGTGAAATTTTATATTTTTAAAAATAAAAAATATTTTATTATATATATATATATATATATATATATATATATATATATATATAGTTTTATTTTCGAAGTAGTATCAGTGGAGTGGTTGAGTTGGGTGGAACAAAAGATTGGTGGCCAAAGCGGTTGCAATGAGCACTACAATACCATATTTTTATGCTACACTAATTCAAAGTGGGAACTCCACTGGAGTTCAGCTTTATTCAGCCACCAAATGATGATAATGATTTGAAGAGATTAATTACTATAACACCGTGGTCATATATGTGGCCACACTTGTATGGTTATATTTTGGTTGAAACATATTTTCAATAGCTGTGTTCGTTGTTCATATATCTCTTCATGTTTTTAAACATTGTTATTTATTTGATAATATTATATAAACTTGAGATGTATCAGAAGTAAATAGTTAACTTAATTTTTTGTTCTAGATTATTGACGTAGTTTGTATAATAAAAATAATCAAACAATGTTTTTATATTGAAGAATTTCACCTAACAAGGTGATAGGTGAGGAAAATTATAAGCGAAAGTTAAAATGGATTGCATGGCAGCATTGTGTGGAAGTCTGAAGTCGGTCATGACGAAGTCTACATCCTCACCTACCCCTGTTTTTCTACTGAGACCAAATTACATGGTCCAACACCACACAATTATTTTTCAACAACACAATTATTTAATAATCTACGACAAGCAGAGAGTCACATCAAATTTGGCATGAAAATTGAAATTATGAGGTAGGTGATCACCAAGCACTTATTTATTATTGGAATGTGAGTAAAAGATTGTAATCATTAATTTGAATAAATGTAAATAACCCTAAAAACCTAATATATTTAACTAGCCTAAGTCTTGTGAATAGTGAATGAAATAATATGTTAAAAAAAGTCACCATCAATTTTCTCCTTAGCATGTTGAATTTGTGGTTGGTCAGGATATCTAAACGACCCAGAGGCTACAGAGAGAACTATAGACAAAGATGGATGGCTACACACTGGAGATATTGGTTACATCGATGATGATGATGAACTCTTCATTGTTGATAGGTTAAAGGAATTGATCAAATACAAAGGGTTCCAAGTAGCTCCTGCTGAGCTCGAAGCACTGTTAATTGCCCATCCAAACATCTCTGATGCTGCCGTTGTACCGTAAGTTCTTTACCCAGTTAAACTTTCAAACCTTAAAAACCTCCTATAAAATAAATCTGAATTTTATGTTTTTTAGGTAAAGTTTTATGTTCGATTTATTGTCTCGTTATGATTAATGATAATATGTAATAATATCATGGGTGCTGGTTTCAGCATGAAAGATGAAGCTGCCGGGGAAATTCCTGTTGCATTTGTCGTAAGATCAAATGGTTCCGAGATCACTGAAGATGAAATCAAGCAATACATTTCACAACAGGTTCTCTTTCTAAAAATAGTAGTAATTGTTTTTTTTATATCACTAATATTTTTATAAAACATAATATATTCCTTTTCTGCTAATTTATGAGTACCGTTCTCTTTCACATCATTGAGACCATGTGAATGCTGATTTATATTTTAGTGGTTGTAATTGAATTTAGAGTAATGATACCTGAAAAATCACTTTATTAAAAAATATCAAGACAAGTAAATTTATTAACGTAAGAATTATAAAAGTTTTTTATTATAAAAAATAAAAGTTATTATTATATTATTAAATGATTGTATTTTGAAAAGGGGTTGTCTAAATATCTTTTTCTTTGAATTTATTGCGCTAACAAGCTTGTTTTTGTGGCAGGTGGTATTTTACAAGAGAATAGGTAGGGTTTTCTTCGTAGACTCAATTCCTAAAGCAGCCTCAGGCAAAATTCTGCGCAAGGAATTAACTGCAAGACTTAATGAAGGTCTGGTGGTGACCAATTAGGTGTCTGTGACACAACAGAATAATCCTTCTTTTAGACACCACACAACAGGCGTTGTTGTGATTATTGTTCCAAATTCTACATAAAGTTTTCCAACATGTGTTCAATACAATACAAACGTTGTGTTGTGTTGTATTTATTCATGTGTAGACGTGTGATGTTGTATGCATGTTGTATATATGCTGGAGGTCACACTCTGAATTACAACATGATCACACTGAAATTCAGCAAGTAGTTGCAATATTGTTTACCAAATTACTACTCAATTGAAAATAATTCATTGAGGAGAAAATAAAATCACCTGTGTAGAATTTCCCTATTTCTACAACTACTAATTAAGGTTGTTAGATAAATTTATGTTTGTGCTTGATGTCAGGGATAAATTAAGTTAATCTCTTCATATAACTGCAAATTGCACTAGTGTAATACTCAACCCACAACAATATTTTGTATAATTTGAGTTGAACTTGAAATAGTTGAGTGTATGAAAACTTAAATATATAGGTGAGTTCATAAAATACAATAAGTTATAGATAGTTTTTTATGTTTTCTTTTTTCATTGCCTACTAAAAATTTTCATATTTATTAGAATATTTTTGTGAATTTTTTATATAAATTACAAAAAAAAATCTATAAATTTTAAAAAATATATAAAAAATATATTTATTTTTTTAGTAATAATTCTAGAATCTCCATAACATAAACAAAATAGATCAGAAACTAATTTTCAACTTAAAAAATTAGTTATGAATGTGAAGAGAGAAAAGAAGGTTCATTATTTTTAATTGATAGAATAAGGGTATAACAGCAGTCCAAAGAAAAAAGGCCATGGAAAAAAAGACTAGAAAAGAAAGAGACCAAAAAGGCCTAACTCCAAAGATGTAGGTTACTAGTTATCCAGCCTTCTCATGCAAGGCACTTTATATAATAAAATATTCTTAAATAACTAGGATAAAAATAAAAAATTTTCAAGTTTGAGATTTTAATTTTGGATAAAATATTTTTTATGTTTTTATTATTATACATTACTACTACAGCTTCATGGATTATTTATTATTTAAGTTATCTTAAATATCGTATTTTAATTTAACATTCTAATTTAATTATAACATTAAAATAACATTATATTATAATAATATTTACATTTAATCTGATTCATGATTTTTATTGATGATCGAATACGCCGTAGTCTATATTTCATATAAAAGAAAAATAATTTAATTAATATAAATTAATAAAAATACTTGATATTAACACAAATTATATATTATAATTTCATTATATATGTAATAATAATAATAACAATAATAATAATATTATTATTATTATTATTATTATTATTATATAGATTTTCATGGTGAATTAGTTGTAAATTTGATTTAAACCATTTTTTTAGTAATTAAATGGAAGTGTTTTTTCACTTTTATGCCTGATTATTGAAATGTAATCCAAGTTTAAATTGGTTTAGTAATGTGTAAACAATATATGCATATGTATTTTTTATTTTTACATATTGTTTTTCTTTCTTTTGTATTTTACCCTCCCAACCATTGGTATTAAGAATATAAGTTAGAACGGATCTAACTATGTAAGAATAATATATAAAATCATTCACTTCATTCTTATAAATCTATTGATAGTCATAAGGAAGGAAGAATTATGACAACTAAAGAATATAGATAAGAGTGGTTACAAGATTAAGGAGTGTAGAATTTTCTTAAAGAGGGTAACCGGAGGGAAAATTCAATGAGCCACGTATAAAAAGATGGAAGAAAAAAAAAATTAAGACATTATTCATTTTACATCAAAGTTTTGATACAACAAACTTTGAGATGATTTCAAAAGTATTGATATTAAAGAAGATTTGAGAGATTCTTGAAAAGGTTCAACCAAAACCAAGAAGGAAAAACTTCAAAAGGTTACAATGACAATTTGAACTTTTGTTAATTAAGAGTAATGAGATGGGTGACTGATATATTACTCATGTCCAAACATGATGAAAAGTCTTGGAGAGGAGCTAATTGAGTTGTAGGTGATGGAGAAATTGTTATGTATATTATTTGTGAAGTTTAATCACATAATTGTAATGACAGAAGAATCAAAGAATCTTGAAGAACTGTCTCGAAGAGCTTCAAGACTTTGTGGAGTTACATGAACAAAGGTTGATTGAATAGGGAAGAGAAAGAAAGAATGAACAATCCACTGCTACAGATATGCCTTTCAACGTCGGTTATATAAGGCTTTCAACGTCGGTTATACAACCGACGTTGTATCAGGCGACGTTGAAAGTATACACTTTCAACGTCGGGTATAGATAACCGACGTTGAAAGTTTAGGCTTTCAACGTCGGTTATTCGTACCCGACGTTGAAAGTGTATACTCGTCGCTCAAGCGAGTACACTCGTCGCTCAAGCGAAATGGAACCCGAGAGTCCCCTTTGTTTGAAGCTTTCGTCGCTTAAGCGAGATGGAACCCGAGAGTCCCCTTTGTTTGAAGCTTTCGTCGCTCAAGCGAGTACACTCGTCGCTCAAGCGAGTACGTGTTTACTACGTCAGTTATGGTATGAACCGACGTAGAAAATCTATTTTTTTTTTAAATGGACGCTTTGTTTATACAGGGTACCCAATGTTTGTATATATACATACCTGCAAATTTGAATACAACCCAGTGCAGACAATGTACAAGATATAAACAATTGAATGTGCATCCAAAAATAAAATTGTATCCAAAATTATAGTGTATCCAACTACTTATCTACCAAATACACTAACTACTAATCTAACTAATAAACTAACTAGTAAACTAACTAGTAAAGTAACTAAACTAACTACTAAACTAACTACTAAACTAACTACTAAACTAAGTACTAAATTAATAACTAAACTTGCCTACTTCTAACTTTAACAAACTTATCGGCCCATGTGTTTCTAATATCGTCAATGGTCTCTATGGGCAATGCTTCCCTGTCTGAAAATACCTGTTACAAGAAAAAAGATAATTTAACGAGTATCCAATGACACAATACTTGGGTCTTTTATTGAATACTAAATTTAAGCAAACCCGATTCCATGTATCCTCAGTCTTGCTAACAACAATCAACCACATCCGAGTGCATAACATAATATCCGCACTCATAAGATCCTGGTTGCCTATTACACTACAAAAAATAATATATTAATTTGACATATAAAATGAATGATATAATACATAAATATAAAATGACTTACATTAACAAAAATCCAATGCGGAGTCGTGCTTTTGCTTGTGTGTACTCCATCAATTGTATTGCAAACCTTAAATGCCATTGTGCGAGTACAAGATATAATGAAACAATTAAGTAACAAAACAATTAATAATTGTTTAAATTATTATAAGAATGTGTACTCTGTTTACAATGTTTTTAAGATCTGCATCAGGTTTCTTGCCCGAGTGAGCAGAACCAAGCCACAACATTACGCTTTGGGCAAACAACCAACAACTGCCAATGATTTCGCTTACATTACAAAAAGTTAGGATAATACAATACACTATAAAATTTAATGCGAATAATTTCATACGCTTAAATACTTACCGATGGTGGTAAGCACCCAAGTAAACTTTCTTCCTTGACTTCATCATCCAATTTTGGATGTATATTTGAACTTCTTCTCTCTTGTTTCCTGATTTTTGTATGGATTGGGGCTCAAAAAATCCATACACATCTTGGGTGCGTTGTTCCTCCGACAATTCATTCATCATCCTAAAGTAGCCAGTTCAATGTACATTAAATATGACGATAACTTCAAATAACATAATTAGTAAATAAAAATAAATACTTACATTGTCCAAAATTGTAACACTTGCTATGTTTAGACACGATTGCCAAGCTCGCTATCTCCACGAGCATCGGTGTGGTCAATGTAAAGGGAAAGTTCTTATTGTCTACCCTTAACTTATCAACATCCCACTTCACTTGAAAAGATTGAATATACAAGCTGTGGGACAACAAGATAGTAGTTGAAAAATTGGATTTTCCGGGACATCTACTTCCTTACCTTTACTAGTATGGGAAGTAGGAACCGGTTTAGGCAACCTGGGTGGCTTCCGAACATCCTACATAAAATAACATTGACTTGAGAAATAATAAAAAACAGTACCGGACTACATATGATAATTAACGGAAAGTATATGCAAACCTTTTTCAAAATAGGCCTGATTAGATGTCTAGGCCATGCAATGAAGGTCCGGAGGGCTGTCCCACTGTCATCACCTCGTACGTAGGCACAGGTACAAGAGCATAAGCATCTCGAACCTCTTCAATGACCACTTTGGCCAAGTTAGGTGCTAAAGGCACACTATGAATTGTAGAGGCCCCCTCTTCAATTGAACCAACCGCCACCAATCGTGGTTCAGATCCATCCTCATCAACATAAAATTCACACTGACTCGATTACACAAAAATAAGACATTAATTATTTAATATGCACATGAATTTTTGTCATTAAGATATTATCCACACATACCCGAGTGGTCGATGTCTGCAACAACAACAACAACCTCCCGATTAGTAGCAGGAAGGTCTTGATCGACGATATTTGGCTCGAGCATAACTACCCTTAGTGCTAACTCGTGCGGCGAGATGGAGGAGGAACATCCATAGGTGGGTGGGTAGGCTGTGTGACACCTATGGATGCTAGACTTGAACCAAATACACGCATCATCTCCTCCCGAACTCGTGCGGTAATGGCCGGTGTCGGCGTCGCTGTCGACTCTTCAACCATCGCTGGTCTCGGCTTCACTTGTTAGACTCTCCTCCAATCCGGCCATCTCCTGCGGCTCAATGATGTGGTGTGGGTATGGTCCGATGATGGAGCTCCAAAATATGCTCGAATACCCACACCAGCTCCAACAACACGAACACGCCCGGGTGTTCGGGCGTCCAATAGCAGTAGTTAATATATCTTCACGACCACGAGGAACGAATGTTCCCTGTGTATACTGCTCCTCTAAAGAATCCTACAATTGAGCATTATATATTGTAAAAAAAAATTGATGAATGACAAAGCATGGTTAATGAGGTTGAAAGAAACTAATTTGACTTACAATCCGCTCAGCAATCAAGCGGGTCTCTGTTAGAAAAGTAGTTTTAAATCAAGAGGGGGGGTGAATTGATTTTTTAAAGTTTTTCGCAATACACAGATTATCTAATCCGAAAATTAAGTTTACTAATCAATTCACGAATTCACAAAGTAATTAAGCAATACAAGCGCAGCAACTGAAATTAAAGAGAGAAAGGTTAGGAAAGATTTCACCGGTAATTTTATACTTGGTTCACCCAATACCGAGGCTACGTCCGGACTCCAGCCAAATTCCAGTGGGTTCCACTAGAATAGATGTTTCTGAGACTCACCCTCTTACACCTATTCTAACTCTCCACCAAGAACCAAATTCCAGCTCTTGGAAACCTCTGCAACCAAATTCCGGCTAGCAGAGAAACCGAGTGCCCAAATTCCAGGCACCACACACAAGAACCAAATTCCAGCTCTTGCTTTAACCTTTCCACCAAGAACCAAATTCCAGTTCTTGGCAACTTTCTACAACAATTGCAGAAAACTTGTACCCAAATTCCAGGTACAACACAATACAAAGTAATGAAAAAGAATTTACAAAGAAGAGACTTAGAAAGCTCAAACCGGATTACACCAATCCACGAGTAAGTTTCTTCTTCAAGGATGCAAAGTGCCTCAAGAAAGATTTCAAAAGAAGTTCACAAAAACAGTTGTGTATCTTTCTTGAAAAATGCTAATAGTTGTTTGTATTGATTGCTTGAATTGTGTAAAAACTGATATTCAATCTCTCTTGTTTCAAAGTTTCAAGCAAAACTGTTTTTAAAGAGAATTTTCAAATCTGCTGCATTAATTAATCTGTTGAAAGTTTGTTTTAATCTGTTGAAATAGCAGTTACAATCTGTTAAAAGTCCTTTCAACCCATTAATGCATTCTTGATCTTTAACGAGAAAATGTTTTAGTTGATACTGACCACGTTTTTATCAGTTAAAACGTTTTACAAACATTTTCAAAGTATAAAACAATCGATTGAATCGCGTATTAGTCGATTGATTTGTTTAAAAACCTTCTTATAAAACTTTCCAAGTTATTTTAGCTGATATAAAGTCGTTTTAATCGATTTAAAAACTGCACATATAATTTCAAGTCATTTTAATCGATTGAAAGTTCGTTTTAATCGATTGAAAAGATTTTCTAAGTTATTTTAATCGATTGAAATACGTTTTAATCGATTGAAATAAGTCTGATCGGTCATAATTCAATTCGATCGATCATAACCAACTTCGATCGGTCATAATTTCATTCTGATCGATCATCCTGACTTCAAAGTGGTTTTAATCGATTAAAACGTGTTTTAATCGATTAAAAGCAATCTGATCGCTCATATTTAAAATCTGATCGATTATATTTCATTCGACCTGTTATATTCGAATTCCAATCGGTCATAAAGGGTTTTTAATCGATTAAAAGGTTTTTGTATCAATTAAAATACTTGTAAAAACACTTTTTAAAACATTCTAAGTGTTTTTAATTGTTTCTTTCAAAACTATATCGAGTTAAAAACATTGTTAAGAAAGTTCTTTGTCAAAATGCTTTTGTTTGATTTGTTTAAAACTATTTTTGAGGCATTTTGCAAATTGAGTGAAGAAGCTTTATGCGAGTGGAAAAGGTAAAGTGGTTTTACCTAAGCTTTCGTTAAGACACACTAAGTCTTCGACTCCTTTGTTCGAGTGACTTGTTTGACAGTTGCAGAGTTGACCCTTGACTTTATCTTTGACTTCATCAAATCAATGAGATCTTTGCTAGGATCACTTTCGGTCTCCCCTATTTGATGAAGACAAACACCATTTTGAAAAAACAATCTACGCAAAATAAGTCACTTGATAATGAGGTTAGGTGAGAAATATAAGAATGTAATAAAGTTTTATTTCTCCCCCTAAAACTTATTTCTCCCCCTAAAATGTTGCACTTAAATTTATCTTAAAGTGATGCAACTATTTCTCCCCCTTTTGACTTCATCAAAAATAGGGAAACAGAAGAGAAAAGAATAAAATGTAAGGTTTCGAAAAAATATGCTCAAATTTTTGAAAATACAAAGTGAATCAATATTTCACTCATGAAAAGAATCAATTAAAGTTGATTCAAACTTATCTCCATTAACACGTTTGTAATGAATACAATTAACACGTGTAAAGATAAGGGAATCACGCTTTAGTAGCATGTTTACGAAACTGACCATTAACTAAAGCCTTTAATCTTTCTTCCCAGAATAAAAATCGATTAAAAACAGAGCATAATCGGTTAAAATGTTCTTTGTAAATGATTTTAATCGATTGAAAGAAAAGTTTAATCGATTAAAACATTTAAGATTTTGAAAACATGAAACTTTAGTAAAAATAATCGATTATTTCGATTTTGAATCGATTAAAACATGTTGAATAAGTTCATTTAATCGATTAACAAGATGTTGTATTGATTAAAACAATCAGTTTTGAAAATGAAGTAATGTTTAATGCATATTTTGTAAAACTGATCATCTAGAAGGATGTTTAACAATACTAACAACTACATTGATTAAATCTTAACTAATAGATCCATCAAAATCAGAATAAAATCTTATTTAGCTAAAGCTCTCAGGGATCTATTTAAATTCTATTTACGCCTGTCTGATCTAGATTAGATCCTAAACCATATTTAACCAAAGATTAAGGCAAATGTTCCTGGTATAACACCAGTTAATATCACAGATCCATGCAAACAATATAAAGATAGAAATAAGCGAGAAGATAAAGATGATGAGGGGAACTAGTCATCCCAAATTCCCTGATTGAGCTGCTTATCCACCAGACTTGGTGATCATTTATTTGATCCCCACCAATATCAAAAGATAATAGGCTTTCCTTTTTGCTTGGAACCAATTTTGCTCTATCAACTATTTGAGTCAACAAGCTGCTTGTCACTCTCAGTATCGAGCAATGCATACAGAAACTTTTCTCGAAAAGAAATCTTTTAGCAGTTCATTGTTACTATTGATCGCATTACGGTCCATGGTTGACACTCAATGGAATTAAATGTTTCTTTAGGAACATCAACTATTACACATCGAGGCGAGAATCATGTACTGACAGACGTACATTCACTATCGATTCCACACAGAGTGCATGATACCATAAATTGCATGAATCACAGATTAATGATGTACTGAGATAGGAATTTCCTTTCAAAATAGCCAACCCATTTTGAACCACTGTAGTTATCATCATCCAAGCAACTAAGCTGTATTTTTATTAATGTAGTATGATGGGTGTTATTCTCACTTATAGTGAACCAGTCATCATTATCTTTTGAAGAATGAGTCATTTTTAACTTTGTTGTTTCCAGGTGGTATCATATGCACAAGTGATTAACAAAAAAACTTATTACGGTAGAGTGGGCAATGATTAGTAATGAGGACAGGTGATGACAATCAATCCAGAATTCTAAAACAATATAAAATTTATCCCTGTACCACGTTATTCAATTTTTGAATTCTTTGTCCCAGATTGGTTCCCTTGCGAGTGTCACCTCGTGACATTGATGATTAAAGCAAATTATCGGGGTTGCACGATTCAATGAATTTCACCAAGAGTTTTGAACCAATGCATGCTCAAGATTATTTCGAAATATTGCTAGGTAATATCAAGAAATCTAATGTAAACATTTGTTCATTGAACTTCCTAGTAATCAACAATTTATTGCCGAGAATCAACTATCATCGAAAAAATCTTTGATAAACTATGTTTTCGAGTCCTAACAGTTTGACCTGTTTGTAACTAGTGTCTATAAGAAAAGTTACGATCTATTCTTTGATAATTTCTTTGATTTTCGAGTGTATTACCATGCAGACATTCCATGTAAGGACATCTACGACTTGAATCATGACTATGTTAAAATAACATTTTCATCTATGGATAACTTTCCTACATGTAAAGTTTGCGAGTATTTCAATCGGCAATAACTTTCCCACATTTATTCCACTAGTCTTAGTTTCTAATTAAAGATCTGTTCGGCATGTGCGACACAATTTACGGGACGAGTGGGTGAATCGGTTAATTTGTTCTTGGGAATAATGTTGATTTGGTCAAAGAAATCTTTAAAGATTTATTGCGAGATAATAGACATCGAGTTTTTGTTTTGAATTTCCCTGTCAAACTTCAATTAGATGTTATAAGTCTTGTTTACAGATCCTAATCAATTGATTAATCAACTCATTATCTATTAATTTGATTCTTGTCATTAGAGTTGAAAACATCTACAGTGAATTAATCGATTTGTTTTATAAAAGGATCGATTAGTTTAATACGAGAATGAAATCAATAACATGACACCAGAATTTAAATCGATTAAAAATGTAAATGAATCGATTAATTTTGATCCTAAGTGTTTTTAGTTGATATAAATTTATTCTAATCGATTAAAACGACTAAACCAACATTCCGAGAACAATTTAATCGATTATTTCGATATTTCAATCGATTAAAATGGTACGGTAAGTTATTTCAATCGATTAATATTGGTTTATATCAATTAAAACAATTAATTTAAATACACGGAACCTGGTTTCGTGACTTCGATCTTCAAGGGATTCCCGGACTTGTTCCTGCAAAACAATTAAGTATTTTTACTGGTACCCTTTATAATTATTGGGTCCTGATCATGTTATTTGAAAAGAATTAATCTTTGGAACCCATTTCATTCTCCCTTTAGGAATAGCATACTTTTTAATTCTGCAGTATTTTACTCGAATGCCCTTTTTTCATACAGTAGAAACATTTGATTGTAGAGTATGAATTCCTATTTATTTTTGTTTTACTTGGATCTAGATTTAAAGCCTATTCCAGTTTTGTCAAAAATTAATTTTTGAGATCCAAGTAATATATCAAGATTAGCTTGCCCTTGAGTGAACTTTGAAACAGTTTGAGATAAGAATTCAATTTTATTTTGCAATTCGAACAGTTTTTGCATGGTTTATTGCATTCACAATCGAGTTAGCATGAATCAGTTTCAAGAATTCATTATCAGTTTCATTTTCACTAATCTGTTTTTCCGAGAGAATCAACCTTGTTAACTAGCCGAGTTATTTAATCCTTTTAGCCTATCATTTTCTTTTTGAAGTTTCTTAGCCTCTTCATGCATTTCATTAAATGCTTCTTGTAATGCATCATAGTTGACAAAATTTGAAGAGGAGCTAGAACTTACCTGGTCGAATTTTACAGGCATTCTATCCTGGCATGGCCACTTGGTATTTGGTGATTACGAGTTGACCATTAAGCATATCTCTGGTGCTTCTTCATAGGTCTTTTCAAGGATCTTCCACATTTGTGCAGCAGTTTGACAATGTGCAATCCTAAAAAAATCATTTACGTTAAGCGCGGAAGAGATGGTGTTTTTGGCAATACAATCATCTTGAATTACGTTAGCAATATCGGTTTCTGTTCAATAACATTCCAAGCATTTATACTAACAGATTCAATGAAGATTTTCATCTTTATTTTCCAATATAGATAATCTGTTCCACTCAACGGTGGAGGTCTATCAATGCACGCTCCCTCGAGAAAATGCCATGGATCGAAGTAACTTGATTAACTTTCAAGCACCTCGCTACGATGCCAATTGTTAGAAAAGTAGTTTTAAATCAAGAGGGGGGTGAATTGATTTTTTAAAGTTTTTCGCAATACACAGATTATCTAATCCGAAAATTAAGTTTACTAATCAATTCACGAATTCACAAAGTAATTAAGCAATACAAGCGCAAGCAATCGAAATTAAAGAGAGAAAGGTTAGGAAAGATTTCACCGGTAATTTTATACTTGGTTCACCCAATACCAGGGCTACGTCCGGACTCCGACCAAATTCCAGTTGGGTTCCACTAGAATAGATGTTTTACGAGACTCACCCTCTTACACCTATTCTAACTCTCCACCAAGAACCAAATTCCAGCTCTTGGAAACCTCTGCAACCAAATTCCAGCACGAGAGAAACCGAGTGCCCAAATTCCAGGCACCACACACAAGAACCAAATTTCAACTCTTGCTTTAACCTTTCCACCAAGAACCAAATTCCAGTTCTTGGCAACTTTCTACAACAACTGCAGAAAACTTGTACCCAAATTCCAGGTACAACACAATACAAAGTAATGAAAAAGAATTTACAAAGAAGAGACTTAGAAAGCTCAAACCGGATTACACCAATCCACAGTAAGTTTCTTCTTCAAGGATGCAAAGTGCCTCAAGAAAGATTTCAAAAGAAGTTCACAAAAACAGTTGTGTATCTTTCTTGAAAAATGCTAATAGTTGTTTGTATTGATTGCTTGAATTGTGTAAAAGCTGATATTCAATCTCTCTTGTTTCAAAGTTTCAAGCAAAGCTGTTTTTAAAGAGAATTTTCAAATCTGCTGCATTAATTAATCTGTTGAAAGTTTGTTTTAATCTGTTGAAATAGCCGTTACAATCTGTTAAAAGTCCTTTCAACCCATTAATGCATTCTTGATCTTTAACAGAAAATGTTTTAGTTGATACGACCACGTTTTTATCAGTTAAAACGTTTTACAAACATTTTCAAAGTATAAAACAATCGATTGAATCGCGTATTAGTCGATTGATTTGTTTAAAAACCTTCTTATAAAACTTTCCAAGTTATTTTAGTCGATATAAAGTCGTTTTAATCGATTTAAAAGCTGCACATATAATTTCAAGTCATTTTAATCGATTGAAAGTTCGTTTTAATCGATTGAAAAGATTTTCTAAGTTATTTTAATCGATTGAAATACGTTTTAATCGATTGAAATAAGTCTGATCGGTCATAATTCAATTTGATCGATCATAACCAACTACGATCGGTCATAATTTCATTCTGATCGATCATCCTGACTTCCAAAGTGGTTTTAATCGATTAAAGCGTGTTTTAATCGATTAAAAGCAATCTGATCGCTCATATTTAAAATCTGATCGATTATATTTCATTCGACCTGTTATATTCGAATTCCAATCGGTCATAAAGGGTTTTTAATCGATTAAAAGGTTTTTGTATCAATTAAAATATCGTAAAAACACTTTTTAAAACATTCTAAGTGTTTTTAATTGTTTCTTTCAAAACTATATCGAGTTAAAAACATTGTTAAGAAAGTTCTTTGTCAAAATGCTTTTGTTTGATTTGTTTAAAACTATTTTTGAGGCATTTTGCAAATTGAGTGAAGAAGCTTTATGCAGTGGAAAAGGTAAAGTGGTTTTACCTAAGCTTTCTGTTAAGACACACTAAGTCTTCAGCTCCTTTGTTCTGAGTGACTTGTTTGACAGCTGCAGAGTTGACCCTTGACTTTATCTTTGACTTCATCAAATCAATGAGATCTTTGCTAGGATCACTTTCAGTCTCCTCTGATGTCATTTCACCGGAGGGCTTTTGCCGAGCCCTCTTCCATTTTTCATGACGTTTTGGAGGAGATGGTGGGGAAATTTCTTCCTGGCTTACACCAGAAGAGGCTAACTCAGCTTCTCGGAGTTTAGCCTTCTCCTTCATCATGCGTTGCGTCAACAAATCATACCCCCCACGAGACAGACAGTGGGGGGCCACATTCAGCCTCTGAATCTCCTTTCCTTTTATTCGCTTCTCCTGCAACATAATATCATATTATAATGTGCTAAATTAATAAGACAATATGGAAACATACCAAAGTTTTTAAATAGTAACATACCTCCCATTGTGGACTAGTCCTACTCCTGACAAACTGCTTCCAAGTTTCCTCATCTATGCCATAACGCTAACAAGGAGTTAATCCTTTGCTAATGACTTGGTCATTAAAAATCCATTTTGAAGTCAATGTCGACATGAATTGCCTCCACATTTTGGCAATAGATGACATGACTTTTCTCCTAACTTGTTCAGAGTTAACAATATCAAAGTGATTCTGCAAAAACAACAAAATAAATTAGGATAACAAAGTTTAGGATCTAACTTAACTTAACATAATTTAACGAGTTAACAAAACTCACCAAAATATCTTGCCAAATTAAATTTTTGCAAGTCTCCTCCACATAATCCCAAGATGGATGCAAAATAGATACCTAATTATGAACTTAAAACGTTAGATATCAATCCATTTACATATGCTGACCATATATGCATAACAAGTTAAAAACTCTAAAAAATTACATACCTTTTCTCTAGCAAGAGTACCCAAGTAGGACCTAAATTGAGTGTGATGTGGCCCTGATATTTTGTCAGTCTTTGGATCCACACTCACAACCAACTTATCTCCTCGCCATATGACGAACGGTCAACTTTTTCAACCGTGTGGCTTGTCGAGTCCTCTTTAGAGATGGGGGGAGGTGGACATGCCGGAGGAGATGCTGGAGGAGATGGTGGAGGAGATGGTGGAGGAGATGCCATTTGCTCGTTAAAAAAAAAATTAAGTTAAGTTTTTGCATAAATTGGAATATAAACACAATTTATCACATATTTGAAATATAAACACAATTTATCACATATTTTCAATATAAACACAAATTAGTTATGAACACATAACTTAAATAGTTAAGTTTTCCCATATGCCTTCATCATGATCTTTACGAATAACATGAACCAAATCTTCTTGCATATCATCAATACTACTAGGCATCCGTGATGGAGTGGGGATGTTAATAATATCATCTAATTCATCATCTTCTTCATGCATAACATCATTCCCTTTTGCTTGGAGTACCACTGACCATCTGTCATTACATGGATCAGTTACATAGAAAACTTGTTTTGCATGGTACGCCATTATGAATGGTTCCTCCTTATGTCCTATCTTCTTAAGGTCTATCAAAGTGAATCCCATTTCATCAGTTTGAACACCAGTATTAATATCAATCCATTTACATTTGAATATAGGAACTCTGAATTGAATGTAGTCAACCTCCCAAATCTCCTCAATCACTCCAAAGTAACTCATAGACGCCATAATTGGGTTCTTATCCTTTGAACTAGAAAAGTGCATGGATGTCGCCTCAATAAATACTCCACTATTTTGGTGTATCAATCACTTCACCATGCCATGTCCATAGGATATAATTCTTCATTATCCCATCACATAAAAGATGTTCCCGTATTGTCTCTAGTGTGTGTACTCTCCCATTAACGCAGTTAACACATGGACAATACAATTTTCCATTAACCTTGGTGCCATTGTGTTCGGCAAATCGCAAAAATTCTTCAACTTCATTCTCATATTCTTGTGAAATACGACTTGCATTTACCCAACTTCGATCCATTTTGGAATTGGAGTCTACAAATGAGAAACCCATAAAACGATTAATACTAATAATCGTTATCTCTAATGAAATCTATACCAAAGTAGATTAATTTGTAACGAAATTTCAACAGAATTTCGTCTATTTTTTGGTCAAAACCAAATTTGTATAAATTAAAATTATAGAGTTTTCATTGTTACTACCATCACTTATATAACTACATTGTTATATGTAGTTTTCAGAATTCACACTTCATGATTAATTTCTAACAAAAATCCGGCAGAGTTTCCTTTGTTTTTTGGCAACAATTTTAAATGACACAGTGAAACCTGACAATAAAAAGCCCCACGGGCATATTCAAGCAGTTCAAGTATAATTGTACACATCATCAATACATTGAAAAAAACTATAATATGACTAAGAATTGAATCAACGAGTTAACGACAAATGACTAACAATCTCTACCTATGAAATGTAGTAAGTAAAATTGTATGACTTTGCCCAACAAATATAAGTGCAACAACATCGTACCTGTGGTTTAAGGCAGCGATGAAGGTTCGCACCACGGAGAAACTGAGCAGCGGCTGCACTCGGGGTGGAGGTGGAGGATGCAATGCGGCGTTAGGGTCGAGGCCGTGGTGAGCGGACAATGCAATGTGGGTGGAGGCTGCAGTGGGGGTGGAGGGTGGGCGACTAGCGTCGCGGTGGGGTGGAAGCTGCAGTGGGGTGGAGGTGCTCGCTGCGGGGTGTCACGCGGTGCGCGGTGGCGACGTGAGGGAGGGCGTCCGGAGAGTCCAAATGACGGTGGTAGGTGGTGGCCGCGATGCTGGAGAGTAAGGGGAGTGGGCGCGATGCTGGAGAGTAAGGGGAGATACAAAAATGGTAGCCTATTCAAATGGAAAAACGGGGTTTCGACGTCGGTTATACCCACACCCGACGTTGAAACTCGATTTAACTCCAGTCATATGTTTTAATCGATTGAAACGAGATTTAATCGATTAAAATAGTTCTGATCGTTCATAACTGGATTCTGATCGATCATCTTGACCCTTTAAGAGATTTTAATCGATTGAAACGTGTTTTTAATCGATTGAAAAAATTCTGATCGCTCATAATTAAAATCTGATCGATCACATTTGATTTTGATCGGTCATATTTGTATTCTGATCGGTCATAATAAGTTCAGAAGGGTTTTCAACGTCGGGTGAGGGCATAACCGACGTCGAAAGCCTACTTTCCACGTCGTGCATGCTAAAACGACGTAGAATGTGTCAAAATTCGACTTTCGACGTCGGTTGTTGACCAACCGACGTTGAAAGCATGTTCAACGTCGGCTAAGATGTAACCGACGTTAAACAGCGACGTTGAAAGTATATTTTCTAGTAGTGATCTCTCCAAATGTAGACCAATCCAAAGGAAGCTTTCAAGTTGAAAGGAAATAATAAAGAAAAATTAAAGCAAGAAGTGAACATAAAAGATACAAAAGAAACTTAAGACAACAAAAAGATAGTTGAATTAAAAAAAAAAGGAAATAGTTTTGATATTAAAAATGTCAAGTGTTATAATTACAATAAAATGAGTCATATTGTCAAGTATTGCAGCCACCTAAATCCAAAAAGGGATGAAGTGCAAATGACTCAAGAAGAGGAGGATGATGATTCAACAAGTCTTATTAATGAAAACTACCACCAAAATAGAAGGACTCAAGAAAAGTTGTTGATATCTTGACACAAGATATTCAACATATATGATAGAAAGGAAAGACAAGTTTTCAAGTCTTGAAGAATCAATCAAGAGTAAGGTGAAGTTAGCTCATGATCGTGTTTTAATGTCAAAAAGGGTTAACAAGATCATGATTAAGATGAAGAATGACAACCAAACTTCTTTTACAAATGTTTTGTTCGTAAAATAAAAAAGTAATCTACTAAGTTTTGACCAATTACTTGAAAAAGGAAACACTTAAAATATTGAAAGATAAAATGCTTAGTGTAACATAAATAAAACCATTTGATATCAAAATTACCTTTAACTAAGAACCAAACATTCAAGATTGAGATTGATAAAGTAGTTCAAAATTATTTTGCAGTTATAATAAAAAGGAGGAATGACTTTGACATTATCATTTTAGGCTTCTTAGCTTTAGAAATTTGTAAAATTTAAAGACTATAAATATGGTGTGAGGTCTACCCCATATTTCTCCACCCAAATAAGTCTAGAGAGAATGTATGGAGTTGAAGCAGTCAAGAAACTCCTTTCAGCGACATGTTTAATTGAAAACAGAGGAGAAGCCATAAGGGGTATTCAAATGTTTATGATCCTATTCAAACTTAGTCTTTTGGAGATAATAAATATTTTGTTTCATTTATTGATAACTTTTCCAAGAAATTATGGGTTTACTTGATCAAAAGAAAGAATAAAGTGTTGGAAGTGTTTGAGAAATTTAAAATCATGGTGGAATAAAACAATGTTTAGAGGATCAAAGTTCTGAGAATTGATGGTGGAGATGATGATACGTCCGGAGAATTTCAAAATCTTTGTGAAAGAGAAGAAATTTAAGATCAAGTTACTCCTTCATACACACCGTAACATAATAAAACTACAAAGGAAGGAATATATAGTATGATTAAGGGCAAGGAGTTACCTAAGTATCTTTGGGGTAAGATTATATCATCTGCTACCTATATTTTAAATAGATGTCCAAGGAACTACATGAAATAACTCCAAAAAAAGTTTGGTCCAACAATAAGCACGATATGAGTCATTTGAGAGTGTTTAAATCAATAGGTTTAGACATGTTATTGAGCAATTACGAAATAAATTAGATGACAAAGGAAAATAAACGATACTGCTAGGATATCATCAAATTAGTGGTTACAAGTTTAATCCCATCAATAAGCAAATTGTAGTGAATAAAGATCTTGTGTTTGGCGAATTGAATGGAAGAGGTTGAAGAACAAAATAATGAATTAGAAAAAACAAGAAGTACAACTAATAATTTAAGGAGATCTCTAAGAAATAGTTCCCCCTAACAAGTTTGAAGGTTTAGCAATGACACAAGATGCAAATATAAATGAAGATGAAGATGTTGTTCTCTTTATTATATTTTTGAAAAATGAACCAATCATCGAAAAATCATCATTATAAGGAAATATTGAATTACTGATGGATAATTATTGGTGGATTTAAATTTTTTGGTAAATTTATATTACTGATTAAAACTATCAACGAAATTTAATCCATCAGTACATTTATATTATTGGCAGATAATTACTACATATTTATATCCGTAAGTAAATTTATATTACCTACATATAAATATTGACGAATTTATATTCATTGATAAATTTATGTTACTAACCAAAATCCATTGATAATGTTAGAGAAAAAAATTCACCCATAAAAAAATCCATTGAAAAATATATAATAAAATAACAATCAACCATTAATATCATTAAATATGTAGATAAATAAAATAATTAAAAATATATAAAAATAAAATATTAACAAATATATCAACCTAATTTTTATATTTAATTTTTATAATAAAATATAATATAAAAAAATATAATATTTGGTTCTAATTATTATTATATTTGGTATAATACATATATATTTAATTATATTGACAAATAGTTAATTAATAAATATTAGTATATTAGTTATTTAAATAATAAATACTAGCTTATAATTTACTATAAATAAATATTAATATATTAATTACTTAATTAAGAAATATTATTTAGCTTATTAATGAAATTTTAACTTCAATAATATATTTATTAAAATATATTACTGGTTAGAATTATACTTTTTAACCCATCATAGCAGTGAATTGTGTTTAATTTTAGTTAATTTTTTATTAAACTATATGGTTGAATTATATCTAAATTGGAGTTATAATATTATATAGGTTTTGTGGTAGAGTAATTTTATAAAATGACTTATTAAAATAAGGGTAAATTTATCGTCAGATGTTATTGAGGTATATAAATGTCGTGATAAATAACATGTGTAATTATCAAAGATGTTATTGAGGTATATAAATGTCGTGATAAATAACATGTGTAATTATCAACGATATATTCATAGGAAATTATTAATAAACATGTCCATCGATAATTACGAAAGGACATACCCATAGGTAAGTATCATTAAAATACAACCTATGATATTTTACCGACGAATACATATATGTCGGTAAATACTCATGGTGTATTTGAATTGATATATTCATCAGTACTGATCACCGAATGAAATAAATTTGTCAATAAACTTTATTGACAACATAATTAGCAACAAATTTTTATCTATCGATAATTTGTCAGTAATACATATTTATTGATAGATTTTTGTAATTACCAACGAATATTATTTGTCACTAAAACCAATTTTTCTTGTATTGTAGATAGTAAATTGATTGATGTTGTGAAGGATGAGATTTGATCCATCAAGAAGAATCAAGTGTGAGAACTGATGTCTCAATCAAAAACCAATAAATCATTTAGTTTAAGGTAGGTCTTTAAGATCAAAATTAATTCTATAAGAAGAGAAGAGAAATGAAACATAAGATAATGTTGGCAGTATATGGTTTTCTTCAAAAGCCTCAAATTGGTTATAAAGAAATATTTGCCCTAATGACCTAAATTGAAGCAATAATAGAACTATGGTTGATATTATCAATTCAAAAGGATCGAGTATGTATCAATCTGTCTTTCTAAATAAACCTCTAAAAGAAGTATATGTATCACAATATCTTAAATATGAGGTTGAAAATCAGAAAGTCAAAGTGTTTAAATTCAAAAAAGCCCTTTATGGACTCAAACGAGCATCTAAGATTTGAAATCAAATAATTGATGCATATATGTTGTAACTCATATTGTTTTTCAAGTTTATTTGTGGATTTAAAGTATATGTTAGTCAAACTCAAAACCTGATTATAGTATATTTGTACATATATGATATTTTGATTACATAGAATCATGAAGAAGAGGTTAATGTCATTAAGAGTGAGTTGATGCAAAAATTTGAAATGAAAAATTTGGAAAAATTATCATATTTTTAGGATTTGAACTCACAAAAGTAAAGGAATGTATGATAATGCACTACAGTCGATATGTGATGGGGATGTTAAAGAAAATCAAACAGGTTAAACTATAATTTAGCAGTTGATGTATTATAAACAAATATAGTTTTAGAGAACGAAGAGATTGATGAAACTGAGTATAAGAAAAGTGTGAGTTCCTTATAATAACCTTGTCATAAACAACTTGATATAATTTTTTTTGTAGGATTAATATCAAGATACATATGGAGTCCTAAGATTTCTCATCTCCTAATTACTAAATGAATTTTAGGTACATTAAAGGAATCATAGCAAATAAAATTATGTTTTCACATAATAATACACAAGTTGAAAATATTGAAGTTCTTGGATTCACTTATATACAAAGGAGAGGTGATAAGATTACCCTAAGAGTAATATATATTTTGTATTATTTACTGAAGGAGCTTCAATACTGTGGAACTCAAGAAAAAAAAAAGTTGAATTGTAAGAATGAAATTGTTTATTGACAATAAGTCAACAATATAAATTTTAGGATTGACGAGAAAGACTAATATTAGGAAATTTTCATAAATAAGATATAATCTTACCATATAACACAATATAATATCACTTTTAATATATAATTTAAGACATTAAATTTCTTATAAATTACTTGATATTTTTCATTTTTAACTAATATGAAATTTCAATTTAAGTGTCATTACTTCTTTCATTATACTATTAAACATAATTTGAATAAACATAAAATATAAAATCAACTTTACTAACTAATACTTTTTCATCTCTAAAGTCATATTTCAAAAGAAAAGATGACTTAAATTGATTTTTTTTTCAAAATTTATCTATTTGAAAAAAAAAAATCAAACCATTTCAATACATAATCCCAAACAATATGTCTCATCTTATTATATAAATAAATTACCATATAAAGTATTAACTATTGAAAACAATAGAAAATTGTAAAGAAGATAAGATGAATGAGATATGAATTGAATGTAAAAAAATGAGCGGATTCAGTGGAACAATCAACAAAAAGAATGCACACTACATAGTGAAAAAGCTCACATTTAGAACACAATTCATTAACTGTCTAGTCTGTGCATACAGTGTTCTTCAAATTCAATATTCTGTTACAGTCAGCATCTGCATATGCTGCAACACTAAGCATGAAACCCTTTGGGTGATTCTTCCTTTAAAATTGGAATTACATAATGATTAGAAGATGAGTAAAATGAAGATTGAGTTGGTGTTCGCTTCATCATGGTTTTAGTGTATAGACGTGAGTGTGAAGGGCTTGAGAATTGGGCCCATATTGAACTAAAAGCTCACGTTTCATTGGGCCTCTTCTGGATAAAGATGGAACCAAAACATACTGATATAAAATGATTCTTTAGTTAAGTGGCCACTCATTACTCTTTTAGTATTTCTTAAAAATAATTACACAATAATCAAAATAACATAGGTCAAACATATTCTACTTTGATAAAAATGCAACAGAGTTCAGAAAAGGCCAAACTTTTTTGTGTATACACTATAACACTCCTTTTAAAAATCCTATTTATATTATATTAAAGATAAATCCAAATAAATTTGCAATACCCACTTTCAGTTGATGGAAGCTAGATGGACAGAGTGGCAAGTGTTAAGTGGTAACACATTATCTTCCAATGAGATGCCTCTGTCTCTTTTGTTTACCACCAATCATCTGTTTTCCAGTTACTCCTATTTCCATTTTCAATTCGACCCACATATCTGAGACTCTCCATCCATCACATGTTAGTCCTTGTCTCTTTTTAATTCTATCACCACAACCACCACTTACATCTCCATCTCACGTAGCCTAATAGCTACTAGACCTCTTAGCACTATGATCCACAACTTCACACTTTTTTTCTAATCATTGATTTTTCTAGTCACACCTTCTTTTATTTTTTATGAAAAAAACCTTCATTTAAATCTAAAATATAAATTGTGTTTAACTCGTCAAAATAAGAAAGAGATAACTTTGACATAAATACATTTGTCGAAACAACTTTGTGTCACCAAAATTAAACATTTCAGTCGTGGTAGCACGGATTTTGATACAATTGTACAAAGCTAAGTAATTTCATTATCAATATATATTTTCCTTATATGAAACATATCCTTGTACACTGCTACTAACTAAAGATGTTTCCTGGTATCTGATCTCCTTATTCATGATGCATACCAACAATCTATCTTCAAAAAATATATTATTATATATATGAATTAAATATCAGTCATTAAGTTTTATTTATATCCATTTGTAACCATTTATATAGTGATAAAAGTTTTGAATATACAAAAAAAAAGGTAAGGTGTCTTTGTCGTTTTTGTCTGAGAACAGTTGGATCCTGTTACTTGTACAGAGTAATCCATGTTTGCACAGTTGAGGAATACGATTTGTACCCTTATTGCAAACATGCGGGCTCGCCTTCATCTATACATTTTGTCCTTACTCACGTTATTGGAATTATGCGAAAATATGCGCTCATCATATTTCACACTTCACCAGCTTTCATCACCTGTTTCGTCTTAATTTGTTCTCCTTTAATTTTTTTTTTTTAATTTCAAAAACTAGACATGATTTATTTTATAAACAATAGATATATTTCTAACTTTTTAAATATTTTATTTTCTTTCAATAATATTTTTTATATAATTATATATTTTTAATAATAACAATATAATTTCTGTACTCAATAAATCATATTTTATTTAATATGATATTATCTTTATAGTATATATATTTTTTCTTAAATACTTATACTTTACTTCTAAATAAATGTATATATTATTTTAATTTTATGATTTTATTAAGTAGAATAAAAATATAATAGAATTAACATCCTAGGAAACTGTGCCCTACTGTATCCTTATTTTCTTATGAGTTTTGAGATTAAATTCATGGAAAATTTTCTTTATCAAAAATATTTATATACTATTTTAAATTAAATTTACTTTATTTTATTGCTCACAAATGCTATCAAATCTTATTGAATTAAATTCAAATTTATTATACTTGTCCGTCAACCATCCACGAGGTGTGGAAGGATGAACTAGTGTTTATTTTTCTTCCTCCCTTCTCTCCCTTGCATTGTTTAAATATAATGTTTAATAACCTTTTTTATTTAGACATTGAATTTCTCTAATTCAATACTTAGAAGAAAAGTTTTATTATATTTATCAATTTACGTGAAATAATATTTTATATTTGTAATATAAGATGGCAAATACCAATAATATATAAAATAATAAATAAAAAATAATTTATTTAATAAGTATTAATATTTGTTATTGTTCAATGATTTCTCTTTGATCAAATTACTACTTTCTAAGTTATTTATTTACGTAATCTTAATATCTTTTTATATTCGTTTATTTTTGGATATAAGTGTTCCTTTTTAATATTTTATATTTGATCATTATTTGCTATATAAATATCTTGATAATAAGGAATGATTCTAGATGAAATTTTAGGAATCTTATATTTAAAATTGAGATATTCCTTACCCTCAGCTCAATTATGTGATGAGGTGAACTATTTGAATACTATAATATTAAAATTATATGGACATACGTATTTTTAATTTTTAATAATTAAGTAATTTATATTTTAATAATTTGTCAAATAATATATATAACAAAATAGTTAATAATTATTAAATTTATAATTTCTTATTTAAAAATAACAATAATAAGATTTCAATCTATAAAATTATATATTTAAAATATAGATAAAAAATTTATATTTACTCATACACAAGACAAGTATTAAGATTGAATTCGTTAATATAATATATGTTCAACAAAAATAAATTATTATTAATATATAAACTTTAAATATTATACTAATATTATGATATTTTAATTATACTAATAATATTTAATCAACATATGGATAGTATATATCAATATTGGATAATTTAACAAACAAATTTATTAAATTATGTTTCATAAAATGTTATTAAATAATATAAATATATCTCCCTGTAAAGTCACTCTTTGTTAAAATGTATAGGTGGATTAAATGAACTAATTTATTCCTATATATTATTATTAGATGTTACGGATGTTGGTAGTAAATTAAAATATTATATTTCAAAAATTTATAATTTGAGCCTTAAAACCATTAATATTTTGTTTGTTTTCTTAATTTACTGTAATAAAAGAAAATATGGGATGTATTTGCCTTTTAAGGATCTTTAAGAAACCTAAATCTTCTTATGTCTTGAGAGAAATAAAAATGTGAAAAGTGATTAGAAAGACAAACACTTATTTTAAAATCTACATAATTTATTTTATATGTATAATGTCATATATAATTGTCAATATTATAAACCTATACAAATTACATAAGTATTATATCATATGTATATTTCTATGATCAATTATGTCTTTTAGGTTATTTTGACCAAATATTAATATATGTCAATGAAAATATACTGATAAGAAAAGTAATTTTGGGTTGCATATTTATCTTAATATAATATAAAATATAATGATATTATGGTTATTTAAAGTCTCTTTTCACTTTTTTTTCTTTAAATTAATTATATATAATTACAAATTTTATATTTATTAATCTTTTGTTTTTCTTTAATCTAGTTAAAATAATTTTATATTTTATTTTAATTATTTTTCTTTTCTTTTATAATTCCTAACGTGGAAGAAATCAGAACTAGATCAAAACAATTACAAATTTAATTTTTTTTTCAAAATCAATATAATTTTTTTTTAACTTTAACTGGAATAATTTTCTTAATTTTTAATGAATTATTAATAATTTTGTTTCTAATTTATCTCAATTGATATTTATATTTTCAATATATTAAAATAATATTTTTATTGATATATTAAAATTGTTTTAAAAAATTATTTCAATAAATAACATTTATTTCTGTTATTAATCTGTGTGCAATTGTTTTTACTATTATTTTGAGACGCAAATAGCAATGAAAATGGTAATAAATATGTACATTAAATTTTATATTAAATATTTATTATTATATTTTGTCCTGTTAATTACCTTATCGATAATCTATATTAATAAAAATATATTCAATAAAAATATAAATTATATATAAATGATTCTGTTGAAAAAAATACAATATTAATTATATATAGTTTAATATGCCACTAATAAATTTTATGAATTTATAATAAATTTAACATAAAATTAAGTGAAAGAAATATATAATAGTTGATAAACTTTTAATAAAAAATAATTAATATTATATAATTTTTAATTTTAATTTAAATTAATATGAAAGAGATTAACAGAGATATTTAATTGTAAATTGATGAAAACTACATTGATGAATGAATTTAGAAAGATAGATTTAGATGATATAACAATGACTTTGAGATCTATAGGTTAAGATATTAAAAAAATCTATTTAAAAAATACTATGATATTTAAGTTAATATAAAAATAAATACGTAATGATCTTATTTATAAAAAATTTATTATTATATTTAAAATAATAAATTATACATATATTAATATCATTTAATATTTTATTAATATAAGATTTTATTATTCATAATCAAATAATTAAATATATTTATTTATTTATGTATTATTATTATTATTTTTATTATTATATTAATATATATTTAAGATGATCAAATAAATGAGTTTAATATTTTATAATTAATAAGAAAATTTGGATAATTATATCTTTTTGTATAAATTTAAAATAATACTACCAAATAATAATAAAAAAGCTATTAACTAATTAAATATTTTCTTAGAAAAAATATAATTAATATTTTTAAGATGATTAATGGGTACTCGTTAAAAAAAACAAAAAACAAAAGAAATCTATTAAGCTTGGTAATTTTATATAAGATGTAGGTAATATTATCAAAGAGTCATTCCTCTCGTTACGATTATGTTAAAAAAAGTTAGTTCAATTTAATTATCTTTTCCATGAATTAAAAATTTTAAAATTTGACTTAATTTACTATAGATAAGTGGATTGACTAGATATGTATTTTTTAATTTATTTTTATCTTTTTAAAATTATTAAAAATGATGGATTAAGTTAATTGACTTACTAGTTGATTGATTAAATTTTTTTCTTGATAGATTCACACTTAGATATAAATAAAAATAATTAAAATATCAAAGAAAAAATACATCAATCATTATTAATCCGACACGAACTTATTTAATTTAGGGATTCAACAAGTGGAACTCACCTTAACCTAACATTAAAAAGGTTTAAATTTTTTTAATTCAACCAGATTCGACTACCTATGAACCAAATTAAGAACCATATTCACACCTTCAAATGCATCTTTCACTAATCTAAAACAAAAAGAAGAATAAAAAAGTTAATATATAGAACGAAAACATAAAAAATGGGAGAATGTAAAACCTTATACATGTCTTTATGTTAAACATCAAAACAACGCATTACAAGACATTTATTTAGCACTAAACAAATTACTCAATTTTTAATAAAAGAATATACTTCATTAATAAATAATATAAGGAAATTTTTTTTCTTTTCATTCTCTAATAATGTATTAAAAATACTCTAATTTACTTGTAGTATTATGATTATTGTTGACTTGATAAATTTTTAAACACCTTATACAGAGATTGGTATAGTTAGTGTTCCAAGATGAGAGGCGCAAAATGAGGGTCCTTTTTCTTTGAAAAGGAACGCATAATAACCAATATCTGTGAACCAATGTATGAATTGGAAGTTTTTGTAGCCTGTAAATCGCTAAAACCCACCTCTTCCCACCAAATAAACTGGACACACCACAATATATTCCATCCTATAAGAGACAAAACTCTACCACCAACTCCTTTAAATAATAAAAAGGTAATTTCAAAGTGTAAATATATTCATTGACCGGCAAATTTCTTGAACTGCACCGAAAAAAATCTAGTCATCATCTATGGATGGATACAATTCAACATCATCATTACCCTTGCCGAAAGGATTTATGGGCTTGTCGTGTAAGCATTTTTGCTCACATAAACCTACAGGATGGAAGAAAAGGTTTTCTACTTTATCCAAACTTAGATTGAAAATTTGTGTGTGGTAAGATGAGAACCAAAACCCCTCAATTGGAGATTTTCGAATTTCTCATTTTTATGTGGAAGGAATATGAGTGAAACTCTCAGCATAATTAACGTTTGACTCTAGCCCCGTGACTTGATGGATGTTCACATTCCACTCTCTTATTCCATATTTAGGATAAAAAAAGAAGTAGTGCGCGACCTAGCAGAAATGACTTCACCCTCGGTTGAATATCGGCCAATAAGCAAAGCGACAAAATGAAGCATCAAAAAGAAAATGCGTAGACACGAGGGTTGCAACTTGCAAGTGACGAGACATGTTCATTTTGGAGCTTTAATGATCGATCATGTCATAACAAGTCACAACTATATAAGCCATAACTAAAGTCTAAAGCTGAAATGTGTACGGCAAAAGAAATGTTCATCACTATACTAAAAAAGAGAGAGGATTCATTTCCATTGGAGCACCACCACAGTAGAGGTCATTATCCACTTGGAGGCAGAAAAATCTTGCGTATGCAGTTCTTAAAAACTCATTAAAATCATAGCAAATGTTAATACTTCAGAAAAGCACTTACGAAACTTTCAAGTTATTCATTAGCAAAGTCATCAATCATATCAGTTGGAGTATTCAAGTTCACGTCAATTTAAGTTCAATTCTTGCTAATTGGATCAATCATTATTCACATTCTCGTTCACTTATGAATTTAGTTTACATCGAAGCCAGAAAAAACAACCAACATGCTTGTCAACAACCTCTTATCAATGTGAGACAGAAGACTTTGCTTCCATCTTATCAATGTTGTCACTAGGCTTTGCAGTTCTCCCAGTCTCTGTCACCCACTTCAAATCTATAATCATTACCAAGTTGGGCTTATTTAATAAAACGGTTTTTTGAAAATACTTGAAAAGAAAAAGTTGTAATTTAGATGAGTTGTATAATTTTTTCGAAAGGTGTCTAAACACAGTCAATCAATATGTAATAAAAACAAGAAACTAAGAATACTTCTTTATAAAGGTTTGGCAGAGACAATATAGAGGATCATTAATTCTTTGCTTTGATTGAAAATATCTTGATACACACAAAAGAAAAAGTACGTATTTCACCAACATTTTTCAGATTTGTCGTTTTGAAATCAGAAAAATATGAGGACACAGGAAGTTTATTAAAGATAATTTGTGAGGTTGTAACCATCTGTGTCCTGATTCTCCTCATTAAAGCTAAAGTGCGTTAGATACCAATGTCTCCGACACCCAATGGTGCAGTGCAGACACCATAGCCAAGAGAAAGTGAACAGTAAAGTTTTCATTCGGAGGATGGTGTTGTCAAGAACCTACTTCACTGTGCTTATCTGTGAAGAAATTACATAAACAAACTGAAAAAATAGTTCTGAATTATCTCTTGTTAGGAGAAAAAAAATATTAATTCATAATCATTTTCTTTTCTCTCGAAATTTTACTCCCGTTATTTTCTTGTTTGGATTGCTAACTTGCCCATGATTGAAATTATCTGGCGAATCATAGGTTTTCTTTTCTCGTATTAGTTATGAGAAAAGTCTGGTGCAAGACTATCTAAATTTTATGTTTTTTTATGAATTTAATATTTGATTCATTAAATGGTGTGTTTTTAGATGAATTTAATATTTTAATGTCGTATGATTCATTAAAATATTTTATAATTTTGTAAACTATAAAAGTTGTTAACTGAAGATTTTATAGTTAAGTAATTCAACATATTATCTATAGTATAATATTTTCAGTCACGGTCTTCCACTATAGTTCATTTCAATAAAATATAAGAATATATACTTTTAAAAAACTGTATTTTAGTAATGACAATAACTATAAGTACTATTAATAACATTCTATAAATATTATATTAGAGATAATCCATCTATAAATATAATTTAATCATTCTGATAAGTAATTAATTAATTTTGTTATATATATATATATATATATATATATATATATATATATGTATATATTTAATTTTGTTTCCAATACCTTCATTCTTAGAAAGAAATAAAGCGAGACTATCACAATCAAGTTAATGTTCTCAACTTTAATAAAATTTTACCAAAAATTTTAATATTCTCTTAAACATAAATTTGTTTCAAGATTAATTCATTTTTTCATTTCATCCTTTGAAAAAAAAATACTGGATTCAAATAAAATTAAACATAATTAGTGATATCATATTCTAAAATTTTTAAAAAGTATTATTTTATAAAAAGCCAAAAGAGTTCATCTTCAATTAAATGTGTAATTTATCACGCTTAATTTTTACAAAAAAGAAGAAGTCTTTTTATGAATCATACTTCTTCTTTTTTCGATTACGTACCATATTCATTCAATTTTTATTTTTTATTTTAAATTTGAAGCAAATGTAAAATATTTTTGCTTCTAATTTTTTAAACAAGTAATAAAACCTTTTAACTAGTTTACCAGAACATCTATATGCATATCTATGACTTGTATTATTTTACTGCCAAGTTAAATATAAACAATATAACAAAATTTGTCAAATAGTAACGTAAATTAAATATAACTTAAAAAAATTAAGAACATGAGATGAATGTACATTTACGACCTTAATCTTGAAGGTAGACTTTCATGGTGAGTTTTTTTTTTTTTTTTTTTTTTTTAAGTGGAGAGTAGAGTAGAGAGTGTTGTATAAGTCCCAAGCCAAAAGTCAGAAATAATTTTAGTATTTATTTATTTATTCTATGAATTTAAAATTTAAGGGTTGATATAATGCAATTTTACTATATACATAAAATATTTTGTTTATGAGAGTGAGTATATTTGAGATTTATTTTGCATAAAACAAATGGGCCATAACCCAAACAAAAAGAAGAAAAGTAAAGAAAAGAGATGGAACAAGGTATATGGCTGTCCCAACAAAACTGGCATCAGAGAGGGCCTGTAGTTCAATACGAACAGAACTCGTAGCGTCGCATTTTTTTTTTTACTAATTTATTTTCTAAAGTTTTTCAATAAATCCCTCATTTTGTCTACTTGTTTTATGTTTTAATATTCATCTTAATCTTAACTTATGTATTTAATTTTAATTATATATACACATATTTTATTCATCAATTATCATCATTTCGTAAATTTTACTTTTATATCTTTTCTTTAACATTTTATTATTATATGTTTTAATTTTTATATATTAATTAATCTATAACTATATATATATATATATATATATATATATATATAAAGATAATTTTGTTTTGTAACCATTATTTAATGATATCGGAGAGAAACATGAAATAATTATTGTAATTTATATATTTAAAAAATAAAAAAATATGATACATAATTAATAAAAAAATAGTGAATATATTTAAAAAAATAGAAAGATAAAATAAAATTTAAAATAATATTTTTAAAAAGTAATTATAAAATGATAAAGGTAGAGGCATTCTTATAAAATATATTTTATCATAATTTTTTAAATCACATCATTTTGTTATTAATATATAGTGATATAGAAGGTGTAAAAAAAATGAAAAATATATGATAAAATACATTAATAAAAAATTAAGTAATAAAATATGCAAAGATTGAAACCTTCTTGACAAAATAGGAGAAAAATAACTTGAGTAGTGATAAAATTCACATAGCTAAAATGATGAGTAAGTAATAAAATATATATGTGATTAAACCATGTATTTAAATTATCAAATGACAAACAAAATGTATTATATTTTAATTAAACAGAAATTTCTTTAAAATTTTAAAATATAAAATAATCGTAACAATAAAAAACTAAAGATATAGCAATGAGAGACAACCCATTTATTTGGTTTTTGTTTATTTTTATTCTTTATCTATTATAAAAATAAATAATAAATAAATTTCTAGGGGTAGAGACTATAACACCATATATTGCACGTGCCACATGTTTTGTAGGGTCGAGTGATAGTACTTTGATCATTCAATCTTAAAAAAAAAACTATTAATAACTCGTTTATAATAGTTGTTAAATGAAATATTAATATTATATTATTATAAGTGAGTGTTGCTTTTTTAATTGGGTTGTCAAAATATATTTTTTCTTTATAGAACAATAATAAACATGACTTGAATGCACTAACTTATTATTAAAGGAGTCAAAAATTGTTATAAAGGATAAAAATATTATTAAATCAATAATCCATCCTACAATTTCTAAAAACTAAAGTTGAGATTATATGTTGAGCTATAATTTTCATATAAATTAATTTGTTTTCTTGGTTTTAATTTCATAAAAGAAACAAGTTTTCTGGCTCATTAGATTCAAAATATTGATATTTTAGTCCATATATTTTTTATAAAATAGAATATAAATAAAATTTGTTAATTTGACATTTGTATGATGATTCAATGAATATCATATCGCAAACTATTTTTAAATTTGGCGACTCTAATAATGTTAGAGTTAAATAAAAGAAGGATCAAGTCACTCTTACCTTTTTATAACGTGTTTAAACGAATTTTTCCGTAAGCACTTTTTAAAATAAAATTATATATATAAAATTTATAAATTCTAAGTCCGCTGATAAACTAATATCCGAGATAATTAATCTTAAAAACCTAATTTACGTACGTTGGCAAGCACAGTTTTTTGTATAGTAGACATCATAACAATAACAGTGGTTTCTTATCACGGTCATGGTATCATGGTACGTGTCTTAGTTTAAACAAGTGAAACATTCAGAAATTAGTGCAGTTCTGTAACATATCTACCAGACAATCCCTTATAATTGTATTTTCTAGTGACGTTAATTAACATTAGTCTGTATATACATGGAACCTAGTTATCATTAATGTAGGTTTGTTCAAGTACGAAGGGAAACATCCCATTTGACTGAGTGGATATTGTTTAGTTTTGCACAAGAATTAATGTTTACTTAGCTTTGGAATCTTAAGACCAAGTGACTGATACGGCAACAGGACGTAGTTTCTTGGTTCATTCTGTGTCTGTGATTTGCAGACAAGCCTCTCCGCAATGATAGCCGATGACAAGATTATGATCCCTCAATCATGGTTTACCATTAAATTATTCAACCCTTTCCTGTGATGGGGATTTTGTGCCATAACAAACCCCTCTCTGGGGTGGACGCTTCCAATTTAATTTGTCTGCTACGCAACAATTTTATAAACAATTTTTGCAGCACTTTTTATAATTAACACTATTTTCCCTTTATTTCTCTCTATCATATTTCATCTAATCATCACACACTTCTCTCTTTGTTATACAAATTTTTGAACCAAGAAGTTATATAACATATATCTTATTTTGTAGTTCCATCTCCCATGTGCTTGGTCCAGTCAACACATTTGTAAAATCAGTAAGCCAGGATGGAAGGAGTGGAGAGAGAAGGAAAGATAGAAGAGGAAGTTTGGTCATAATTAATAAGGGCACCGTGCCAAAGCCAGAGTACAGAGCTAGAACTACCTGTTTCTTTCTCCATTCTGGCTACTGACTTTAGTTGATGAAATTGAAGGCAAAGCCATGAATACAATTCAGGTGTGTAATTGCAACTGTAACTGTTAGTAGTAGTAGTAGTGCTGTAACATCACAGACAATCAGAGAGATGGATTCAAAAGGGAACAGTACGAAATTCACTACATATCGACATATAGGAATATTGTGCACAAGTAAATAAAAGAAGTATATACACATCACACCCTTCAAAAAATACACCTCACAGACTTGAAAAGATTAGTTTTTGGGGGAGGGGTATATCTGGCAAATGCAAGTGATTGCGTGCTTTGTATTGGGTCGAAAGGTAATAATAACCCACATTATGTAAATTCAATTAACATGATGAGAAAATATGGATTATTGGTAGGTCTGGCATTATTGATTGAATAAAACCAAATTGAGTAGCCTTTGTATTGATTATTATATGTACATATGGGCAGACAGATACACATTGGTTCTATATGAATTACTAGCTAGATTATTTTACGCACATTTATAGAGAGAGGATTGTAATTGATACGAGGTGTATGAGCAGAATGGTTGAACAGTAGTTAATTAATCTAAGCCGCCGATTTCGTTAAAATGGGCTCATTGTCCAATCCTATATGGACAGATAGTGGCATAGTGGAATATAGGTATATATATATAGCACGCCCTTGATTTAAGACAAATTGTAAAAATAGTCTCCAATCATGTTCATTGTTTAGTCGAGTCAAGGTGGTTTATCTTGCCCATTTTGTAATTCCAAAATTGGAACATTGATGGAACACTGCATGATTTGAGTTTAAACTCGTTGTTGACAAGGGGTCACAACAATGCTAGTTAGAATTTCTCATTACATGCTTAAATTGCGAACGTTCACTCATTTTCAAAGACAAACAAAGTTAAAATACAAAAAAACCTGATTAATCTTCATGGTGGGTTTCATACGGGGTACCCCATAGCATTATTTTTTGGCCATCGACCGACAAAGGATCCAAACTCTGCCATTAATGAAGGCGACAACCTCTTTGATTCTCCATTGATCTTGCAGATACATGTCCCTCTATCTCACTCAATACCCTCACTCTTTCACTCAATATACTACTATTTTGTGTCTGCAGGAACAGTGAACCTTTGAGCCTCTTATATTACATAAACATCCTCTCTCACCCCCACTTCGCACCCTATATCCTTTCCTCTCTTTTGCTTTCTTTTCCACACAACTTACTCCATAGTCATACTAGGACACTTTGAACCATTACCACTACCTTGTACACCCGCTTTCTTTCTTTCTTCCATTTTTAGATAGCCATGAATTTCCATCCCAATACTTCTCTTCACCTAAGCCAACCAGATGATGAGATCAATCATCTCAATCTAGATCTTCTTCTTGAGCCATCTTCTTCTTCATCATCTTCTCCTTCACCTATAAGTCCCATTGAGCCGCGGATATTCTCATGCAACTATTGCCAGAGAAAGTTCTATAGCTCTCAAGCGCTAGGGGGTCACCAGAATGCTCACAAGCTTGAGCGAACACTGGCCAAGAAGAGCAGGGAAATGAGTTCAACCATGCAACCTTACGGAGGAGCGGAGCAAAGATCAAACTTCAGTGCGTCACACCATCTTGGTCGTGCTCTTGGGGTTAACGTTGTGGATAACCAAGGACAAAGTTATGTGAGGCTTGGCGGACGAAAAGAATTCAGCTATGGTCCCAAGGAAGGGGTGGCTTCCTGGTCAAGGGGTTATACTTCTGAGCATGTTCAGGAGGATATTGGCCAACTTGACTTGTCGTTGAGGCTTTGAAATTTTAACATATATATGAAGCTCTATGATCTATAACATCTTGCTTCTATGACTACGGGTGATAAGATGAATATAATATGAACCATTCTGAATTAATTTCTGATTATGAATGTAGCAAATTAAACAATGCCCCAGTTATACGCGGAGCTAGCTATAAGAGGGGCTATCTAGTTAGGGGTGTGTGGGGGAATCAATCGTGTAACAATTTGAAGTGACACTTTTTAGACGATCAGGACGTGCCAGTGCCATTTTTTTTCTTTAGAAGGTAAAGGAAGCTTTATTTCAGGTTACATAGGTTACTATATTGGTGACTGTGGCTATCTTTATGGTTTACTTTGTACGTTTTTTGTACTGTAAGAATGGCAGTATATCTATTATTGAAATCTCAGATATTTTTAACATAGAAATATAAGTTCGATAAAATAAAATGGAGCAATGCATCGAGAAATTCAAGTGCTGCACCAGACTAGTGGCGTAACTAATTATCAGAAACCAGGCTAGGATTTTCCATAATCTAAACCATGCAATGTTTTAGGAATTTCCATACCACATTGCTTGTTAATTATTTTGTTAATATTTCTCTGAGATGTAAGAGCAGCAGATGCACATAAAAACTTGAACCACCTATAATGGTATAATTATGGAATCATGTTGCAGTACTGCATATGTAGATAAATTCAGTTTCCTTGTGATTTTATGCGCCAGTCATTTAACACATTTCCTACTGTTTCTGGCCTCTTAACCTGCAGTCTGAGTACACAGTTTCTGAAAGTATTTCACATGGTATTGTTGGAGGGAAATTAAAGTTTCCTATGTGCAATAAATAAGTTCCTTAAAAGTTCTATATGCATTTAATTATTGACACTAACTAATGTCTCCTTCAGAAAGTCGTTTGCAGTTCCTGACATGCATCATTTTCCTTGGTTTCACCACCAATTAATCCACTCCTCAAGCTTACTGCAAACAAGCGCTTAATAGAAAAGGGAAAAACAAATGACTAATAAGCTTCTTAGGAGGCTTAGATAAGATCTATAAAGCTGCAAAACTAGCAAGATAAACGAATAACTGATCCTTCCGACGCTTAGAAGGGTCCTTCACCAAACACTTGATCCAAGTCTCTGGCTATCTCTATCACAGGCTTCTGAACATAAACGAATAACTGGTCTTTATTTGAGGAGTTGGAGTGGAATTGAATTTAATGATATGGTAAATAAAGTTATTGTCACGGGGTTGAAAATTGGTACAAACAATTATGAAGTGAATTAGCTGTGTGCATATTTTGAATAGGCAATCTTTGTTGAGGTGAAACTGATGGTTTGATAGATGAAGAAGCAGACCATTCGTATCTTGGTACAGATAAAGTTGTAGACTTGGTGCTTCAACAAGTGTGACAAGTTTCATCCGTGTGCACTGGATGTGCTTCCGTTACATCACGTTCAAGTGCAGGAGGTATATTATTGCATTAATTGCTTTCAATTCATTTGTGGTTCTGCTCATGCCGTACATTCTGCTTCTTCAAACCTCTCCATTCTTTTATACCAAATCTCTTCTTTTAATGTTAAAAACTAGATAGTGCATATGTTAAATCACAATTTCATTTTATGCATATACATACATATATACAGTTTCAAATTATCCGTGCCCTACATTAAATATTTGATAATCCAAAGGAATTTCACATACACACTGTTAGATATTAAAATATTAATTTTTTATTTATTTATACTATTTTCTTTTCAAGAAATAGAAACAACACTAAAAGTGGGAGATGAAATATATATGAAAGAAATCAATGGAAAAATAAATCCTTGTAAAAATTTATATATAATATAAGACTTATATTAACTATATATATGGTCCACCCATAAAATAATAAAATATGGACCTCAAATAATAAAATTCAAGCATTATATATATGAAGACATTTTGTAATATTTCATCATATTTATATAATGGTCCTCCACATGAATACTTGATTTGAAAATTTTCATATATATATATATATAACGCGCTTGGAATTTTAATTTAGCCTTTTGAAAAATTTTTATATTATGTTTTTTTATTTAAACGAATCGAATTTAAATAATTGTGTTGAAATAAAGTTCGACTTTAGTAATATTTAAATAATGTAACTTGATTTCTTCCTTTTATTAATCAATTATATCGTTAACGTATTTTAAGTTTATTAATTTCATACGTGATTATTATTATTTTTAATATTAATACAAAATAGAGAAAGAGAATAATATAGTATTTAATGTCCAAACATATGTAATGATGTACTCTTTTTTTAAATGAAATTATATATATATATATATATATATATATATATATATATATATATATATATATATACAATTTTTCTATATAATAACATATTTTTATATGATTATATATTCACACTATAGTTGTTAATAGTATATTATAATGTTGGCCTATAAAATATTGAATTTAGTTACATAAAATTAACAAAGTGTGAAGACGTTAAGCTACATTATAGAAATATATATGCAATTATATTTGACAAAAATATAGAATGAAGTTAGTGAACAAGTTTTTTTTTTCTATATGTCATTAATTAATTTAATAATATACTAAAATTACTTTAATTTTGGTTAAGGGATTCAAATTCAGATTCATTCAAACCAACTACTAATCTTTAATTGATTAAAATGATAAAAATCTCAACAATATTATATAAATATTAAACTTGTATAGACTGACTAAATATCATAATTACTCTAAAATTAATAAAGCGTGTCTAAGTAACTTTTGCTCAAGTGAAACTAAATGACTTTTGAGACTACTTAATTAAATTAGTATATACAATATTTGAATAAACCGAATGATTGACACCAAATATAACTTGTGCTTTTTCTTTTAAGAATCATGCTAAAAAAGTTTTAATAAAATCATGATCTCTCCATTGATCGAATAAGAATATGAAACTAGCAGATTTTTTTCCTCCCATACTACACTACCGGTGATCACAGGTTAAAGAGATCTTACTTGATTGAATATAATATAAGAATTATTGTAAACTCTAATTAATATATATTCAATTTTTACGTATAAAAAAATCCCAACTAGGTAATTTTATAAAAATTTAATAAAATATGCTAAAATATATTCAACGACATAATTTCGTTTCAATAGATAATTTTTTAAAACAATACTGTGTGCCTATGCAAGCAATAAGGAGGGTCTATAAATATATTTTCCAATATACTCTTTTCTAATATTTTTTTATTGATAAAAATATCATTAAATAAGATATTAAATCCACATTTTTTTATATTCAATAAATTTCAACAAATTAGAGATAGTGTGTTCAAAAGATTGTCAAATAAAATCCTAGTATTTGTCGTACTTTATATTTAGAGGTGTTAAAATGGTTAAGTGTACTTGATTTTGAGGGACTATGCTGATTATTCTTATTAGAACAATATATTATATGGGTTAAGCAATAAAATTTACAGAGCCAAAATCATTTTAATTCAACTTTAAATTTATTACCTCGACATGGTTGACTCAACTCAAGTAGGTCTGTGATGAGTCAACCAACTCATTTGAAGTTAAGAAAAAAAAAATTATATTGATTATGACTAGAAGTAACGCAGTAAATTTTTTATCCACAGTAGTGCAACAATATGAATAAATATTTAATTTGTATTAAATAAATATTATATTATTTTTTATATATGAGTATGTTAATTATTATTATTATTATTATTATTATTATTATTATTATTATTTGTATTAAATAGTTGATTCAAATTATTGTTATATATGACTATATAACATTTTGTAATAAAATTTGTAGTATTTAAACTTTTAATTAAAGTAATTGGAAGTACACACGAGAAGGAGTTCCTTATTTAAACCTAATTAATACTCATGTTTGAAGTATTAACTTTTCGAGCATATGTATTTGTAGGCATTTCTAAAAACAAAAAGAATATTTTTTTTATAAAATAAACCCATTCATAAATTAAAACTTGATTTTGGATAATTTAGCATCTAAAAAATATTTATTTTCTCCTAATGATTTTATACTGTTAATTTCTTCTTCTTCTTCTTCCCGTTTCACACACTTTTGTAATAATAATAAAAAGATGCTAGTTGACATTTTCACACGAGAGAACACACGTTTCGGGTTTTGACAGACATCCAATAACCTATTTTTGAATTTTTATATTATTATTCTCTCCATTAATCCAAAAAAAATATTTTAAGATTATTTATGAGATGTTTAGAAAAATTGGGTGTGAAAAAATATTTTCCCAATTTTTTATTATTATATAATTCAAGTGACATGTGGAGAAAAAACTAGGAGTATTATAAAATAAATAAAAAAGGAGAGTGAAATTATCAAGGTGCAATAAGAAGAGTGAAGTAAATGTGTTATTAATACAAGTAAAAAAAAAAAATCATGGTCATAATAAATAGAACACTTCTCAAGAGCGTTGTTGTAGTGAGAAATGATTAGGATAAAAGATAAAAGATAAAAAAGAATTGTTTGAAATATTAAATGCAGTTGTGTATGGAATTTGAAGAGTTAAACATAAGATTATTATGAAGTTAAAATAATCCAACATGATTAAGTAGGTTTTAAAAAATGTTGATTAGATAAGGAAAAGAAATAAGTGGTTGAATGGTGTAATAATTAGTGATTTATAATGGTAAAAGAAATAGGAATTACGATGGAGGTGCAAAGATATGTGCACGGACTTAAAATGTCAAATGTAGAAGTTAGATGGAGGATTAGTAAACGAGAGAGGGATTGTTGGTAAGTACTTTTGAAAACTAGGTAAGTGGGTTGGATACGGTCGGCCATAATTTGAAGTTACAGAGTTGGGAGGGGCCATGTTAGGTGTCTCTTTAAGGTTGTAATGTAATCCTTGGGTTCATGCTCCTAAGTAGCACAGATGCATAATATATAATCATCATTATCATTATCTATCTCCATTGTGGTCCATAGATCCTTGACTATGAGTCCTTATGTGGACCACACTCTTTGTTACTTGCTTAATCAACCACTTATCATCGTTTCATTGTTTAAGGTAGAGGTCCAGCTTGTGATGTGTTTCTTTTTTTTAACTGGTTTAGCTAAAATGAAGCAACAAATTCAGTGTCTTTCTTGTTCCAGTTAAGCTACTCCTTCAAGTGCGTTCTGGACTTTAGCCTTTTTAAATCACTTACTACACAAACTTTCTCTTTCAACGTTCCTCTGAACATGCTCATCCTTCATAATAGTTTTTCTGTCACGTATTTATCTATCAATCACAACCCCTTCTTCTCCATATTTGGTGTCTTTGCCATGTCCAAAGTATTCAGCATAAACTTTTAAATATGTAAGACTTGTTTACACATTCAATTAATTGGTTACGTGATATGCTGCTACAATCAATGGTTAGTATTTGATTTCACTGAAGACAAATTTGTTAACTGGTTTTGGTTGGGATGATGTTTTGGTTTGAGCGACAGTGTTTTTTTGGAGGGACTTTTACTGAGGTGTGAAGGAGGAAAGGGGTGTTGGGTGAAAGAAGGAGGAAACAATTTGACACGGAACGGACACTAAAAGTTTGGCTTTCACAAATGTGGTGTTGGAGCAAAGAAAGCTGTATCCAACAAGTAACAAATTAAAGCAATGTCAAAGTGATTCCACTTAATTTCATTAGTATGTCACTATCGTTTAGTTTGCATGAACCGTGTTCCTTCATGTGATGATAATCTGGATTATGTTCCTCTTTCTCAATTTGGGTTATCCTTTTTCTTTTTCATTCCGTTTCCTAGAAGATTTGGTTTCCTTTCCATCATATTTTACTTTTTGGTTTAATATACACTTCATCTTCAATTCGGCATGACAAATGACATCTAGAGGGGATAAATAGATACACAAATTAAAATAGATGTAAAATTAAAAATTTATTTGTGAGTCAATAATTTATTAGAACACAGATAAAACAGAAGCGATAATATAATCAGGAAAAGAGAAAGAGATAAGGGAAAGAGAAGAGTCCACAAAGATTTATATTGGTTCGGGTATAGTCAACCCTACATCCAGTTCCCAATAAACTCTTAACACAAGAGTGACTCCCAATTCACTATCTTTCAAATTCAGTTTACAAATTATAATCAACTCAGCAGAAAAACCAGTAAAAAGTAAACTAATTAAAAAGACAATCACCTCCTTAGAAACCCACTAAGGATGAACACCTCCCTATAATCCCACTAGAGATGAACACCTCCTCTGAACAAATCAAAGGATGAAAAAATACCTCCTTAAAATTCCACTAAGGATGAACACCTTCCTAGAATCACACTAGGGATGAAAACCTCCTTTGAACAAATCAAAGGATGAAAACACCTCATTAGAATCTCACTAAGGATGAACACCTCTCTAGAATCACATAAGGATGAAAAACATCTCCTTTGCCACCAATACACAAAGGATGAAGGTAATAAAAATAAGAACAGTCATACATGAATAATGGAGACAACAAATTGTAGAAGCATGTAGAATGTCAATCTCCAAGAACAAGTGTGATTAGCAATGAGAGTACAGAAGGCAGTAGAGAAGAGAGTTTTATCAGAAGGTGTAAAATATCTTTGTTACCTTGCTCAAAATTCTTTTCTAAAAAGTGATTGAATGTAAATTGTATTTTCGAATTTTGTAATTGTGTGTTTTTTATTTTTCATCAAAACTTAATTAAATAAAAAAATAACATTAGAAAATGGTCGTTGGATATTAATATTTTCGTGAATAAAAATCATGATATATTAAAAAACATTTATTCTTCAAAATAGATATATTTTTCAAATTTGAATTGTCATAATTGATTATGTTACGAGTATAATCAATTATGACGAGAAAATCATTTTTCCATTTCGATGCATTATAATTGATTATGATAGTGAAAAATATCATGTTATGAATTTTATCACACTTGTACTTTGGAGGCTTATGCATAATATTACTTCATCAACTTGTACCTCCATATCCAATATTCTAAGACTCTATCTAATATTCAGGAATCATCTTGGACTTGCTTGAATCATCATCTTTATAAAAAATATATCTTGGACATGTAGGAAAATGTTTCACATTGTCGTCTTAAATTCAACTTGTCATTAATTCATCTTGAATGATGTTGACTTGAATGTAGTTGACTTGAATCACCATAAAAAAATATAGGGACATTTCCATCAATCTCTATTATTGAATTCATACAAAATAATAATATCTATTATATAATATATAATAATATAAAAATACCCGTAATTAAACAAAATTGATTTAATCTTTATTAAGATACCATGATAATTATTATTCTGACAATAATTATGTTCAATTAATTTCATTAAATTTTTTACTATTTTATTCATTTCTTGAATAGTTTTGTGATCTCAAACTTAAATCTCTCCCTTGTAAGTCTAGCTATTTTTAGGTTTATCTTGGCTTCTTTCTTAAATGTTTGTGATAGGTGAAAATCAATTATATATTAAACACTTCACTAACCTAATATCAATAGAAGAAAAATCAATAAGAGAAAAAAAAATCAATTAAGCACATATAAGGGTTAAGTCCCTATCCAAAATAAAGATAATTAGGCACACATACTCAAATGAGAAATATCAAAGAAAACATTAAAAATCAAGTGCATGCGTGCATATATTTTAACATCACGAATAGGATCTAATTCTACTAAAATATACCATTAAATACATATTAAACACTCAAAATACTCGATAAAAAAAACAGTAAAAGTAAAGATATACAAAAATATTTTGCACAGTTAAGAAAACAATGTTGATCTTAATTTTATCTGTATTTTATTTATAAAATAACCATTTGTTTTAATTAAATTTTCAATTAGAGTGAATATATATATATATATATATATATATATATATATATATATATATATAAGTTATTCCAAAATAAATTTCTAAGAATTGATTTTTCTCTTTTTTAGTCTAATAAATTTAATAATAATTTATATTTAACTATTAGGTTAAAGAAATAAAAGATAAAATTTTGAATTAATTTTAAAATAACTTAACTTTTCCATAAATCAAAATTACGTTATTGACAAATTTAAAATAAGAATTTATAAAAAAATATTTTCTGCAAATGTTATCATTCATAATTTAAATTTAATTTATAAAAAAATATTTTATTTTATTTATATTAAAAAAAAAAACTTGTCCAAATTTCTCCTTGGACTTATTTTAATTATCTCATACGAATGCTCGTGTTACTTGGTTAGTCTCAAATAAAAGGCAGAGGTTCAAAATTGAAGGCATTGTATAGACTCTGCGTTTTAATTTTATTTTGTTTTTAATTCTGGAATACTTATTTAAAAAAAAATATTTTTAAGATGCAGAGTAAAGACAAATTTTTTAGTATTTTCATGTTTTCTCTTTACACCCCGTATTTATTAAAAAAAACAATAAAACCTTTATTAATTTATAAAATTAATGATTCAAAAATATATTTTAAAATATTTTGGATTGAAAATTCTAAAATAAAATAAAATTGAATGAATAGATCATGAAATATATAATCTCTTTAAGGTCTGAATTATAAAATCTAGAATATAATTGTTTTATTTCAAAAAGATTAATTTAGAAAATTTCTAAAAATCTAAATATGAAAATGATTTTTCAGACATACGTTTGAAATTTTAGATTATTTTTTTAAGTTTTTAAAAATTAACTGTAAAAGATATTTGGGATTAAATTTTTAAAATTTTTATGAATAATTTTTAAAAGAGTAAATTCATAACTTATTTTATAATAAAGATAATATTATCCTTTTAAATTAATATGGGACGAATGAAATCCCCAAGCAGCAATAAAAAGCCCATAAATGTATAAATTGTGACCCACAAAGCTACGTTACTCTGAGTTTACTGTAGCGCAACGATTAACTCTTGAAGTAGAACCGAGATATCCGGGCCTGGTTCATATGCCACAGTGCTCGTTTTTCTTGCTAAGAATTTTACTTGAAATATTGTTATATTTTTCACCATTTAATTTTAATATTTATGTTTCCTTTACGAGCATTTGAATATATTAGTATCATAATAATTATCATAATATTAAAGTCAATTTTGATGTTTAAAACATTATGAACTTTAAAAATCTCATTCGTTACAACTTTATTTTTAAAAAACGTCTTAAATGTATAGAACTTCTTGTATGATATTTGTATAATAGAAGCTAACAATTTCTTATTTAAATAATTAAGTTTATACTCTATTAATTTTATTTTATTAACATACTCGTCATTACAAAGTTTTACCCACCATATCATTAGTTTTAATAAATAATAATTTCTCATAATTTTCATTTTAATTACTAAATTTTATTAATATATATATATATATATATATATAAATTTAAAAAGGAAAAAAATTGGTTGAATTATAATTTTGGTGAAAATGTAATCAAGTACATAATTTGGCTGAATAAAAGTTTTATAAAGAAAATATTAAAATAATTATATTCGATATGATATGGAAGGGAAACATAGCACCAAGAAAAAAGACGATTGGAGACCCAACATCGAACTATTTTTCACACATCGAACTAGAGGGTGAACTCATCTTAAATAGGTTTTAACAAATCTGTAATAAAATAATAAAAATCCTAACAACAAATATTTTTAATAGCCTCCCCTCAAGTTGGGTGATGAATATTCATCAACCCTAGCTTGGAAATGATAAATTTGAATTGAGTTTCGCGAAGAAATTTTGTGAAGACATCAATGAGTTAATCGCTGGTGTGAGCAGGTAAAAGATGTATTAGGTTAGATTGAATCTTTTCTCAAACCACATGATGTTAATGTTAATATGTTTCGTTCACTCGTGAAAACTAGGATTGTGAGCGATATGTCACTAGTGCAGAAAAGGGCTTTAACGTCACCCAATTGTCGTCGCATGTAAAAATATTCGACGTAAATAAAACGCGGTAGCAATTTTGTAAATAAGGGACAAAACTTTTACGTCGCACACCCCAGCACGCGACGTAAAAAGCCTCTTTTACGTCGCACCTGGGTGGCGCGACGTAAAAGAAGGTCTTTTATGTTGCGTGCTGGGGGGCGCGACGTAAAAAGTGATAGGTTTTTACGTCGTGCCTCCGAGCACGCGACGTAAAAGAGGGCTTTTTACGTCGTGTGCTGGGATGCACGACGTAAAAAGTCTCTTTTATTCCCTCCCTGACACACTCCCTCGTCTCGCGCAACCAGGGTTTTTGAGAACGACGATAACAACTACCTCTGCACACCATTTTCGATAAGTTTTACAGTGAAAAACATATACATTGTGTGTCATTTGACGAACTTGATATTTCTCCCCGATTGGATTCGAGTTTGAAATCATTTTTCGTCTACACTCGAGGTTAGTGTTCAATGTCATTGCTATATGTTTACATTGAATCTATGATTGTTTTTGGGGATCTCAATCACGTTATAGTATGAATTTCTCCACTGGATTGTTATTGGAATGTAATTATTTGTTTATTTGTTTGAGTGCATTCGGTTTACACACTCCATTGTTGTTGGAACGTGCTTTGTTGTTTGTATATTAATTTCTTTTTACATATAATTTTTAAATCTCTAGGAGTGACGAAAATTTATAACATAATATGAATCGAAGTTGGATGAATGCACGTCGTATTAGTGAAGAGTACGAAAAGGGAGTTGAGAAATTTTTGAAATTTGCTAGTGAAAATGGAAAAGCTATGAAAGGGACATATTATTGTCCATGTGTTCGTTGTTTGAATCAAATTCGTCATAAACTTGAGGATATACGTGATCACTTGTTTGTTTATGGTATTATTAAGAGTTATACAATATGAACATGACATGGAGAAATATTAGACATCCCAACTGTGTCAACTACAGACAATTTTGATGAAGGGATGAATGATAATCTAGAGGATATGATACGTGATATTGGTGAAGAAAATTTTATGAAAGCACATCTATATGATTCTTTGAAATCTGATTTTGCGCAACAATTGTACATAGGATGTAGTTTTACAAGATTATCAAGCAACTTTAAAATTGTTTACTTTAAAAGCAAGAAATGGATGAACTGATAAAAGTTTCACCGAATTATTGGAGTTGTTGAAGGAGATGCTTTCTCGAAGATAATACATTACCTATTCGTAACTATGAGGCAAAGAAGATATTATGTCCAATGGGTTTAGAGTACAAGAAAATACATGCATGTCCTAATGATTGTATATTGTACGTAAATGATTTTGCTAAATTAAAGATGTGTCCGACATGTGGTTTGTCGAGGTTCAAAAACAAAGTTGAGGAAAGTAGTGGTGAGGAAGAACTAGATGGTCCCCCTGCTAAGGTGTTATGGCATTTGCCAATTATACCTAGGTTTAAAAGATTATTTGCCATAAAAGAAGATGCAAGAAACTTGACATGGCATGCAAATGGTAGAAAATGTGACAATCTTCTTCGACATCCAGCTGATTCTCCACAATGGAAAAGGATTGATGAAACCTTTCCAGAATTTGGTGCAGAGCCAAGAAACTTGAGAATTGGATTAGCTACAGATGGGATGAATCCTTATGGAAATTTAAGTAGTAAACATAGTTCATGGCCAGTTATGTTGATCATTTACAATTTGCCTCCTTGGTTATGCATGAAGAGAAAATATATGATGTTATCTATGATGATTTCAGGGTCTCGACAACCAAGAAATGACATAGATGTATATCTTAGTCCTTTAATTGATGATTTGAAGATGTTGTGGGAAACAGGAGTGGATGTATTTGATTCATATCACGAAGTGAATTTTAGGTTGCGTGCAATGTTATTTTGTACTATAAATGATTTTCCAGCATATGGTAATTTGAGCGGTTATAGTGTGAAAGGTCATTTAGCGTGTCCTTTATGTCAAGAAGACACAAGTTATATCCAATTGAAACATGGACAAAAAAACTGCGTACAATAGGCATAGAAAGTTTCTAGTTGCTAATCATCCATATCATAAAATGAAGAAAGCATTTAATGGATGTCAGGAGAATGCAATTACATCAGTACCACGCAATGGTGAACAAGTATATGAGCAAGCGAAAAATATTAATATTGTGTTTGGAAAGACCCAAAAGAAATCCAATGAGAAAAACATTTGGAAGAAACAGTCTATATTCTTCAATCTTCCTTATTGGTGTAAGTTAGAAGTTAGACACTGTATAGATGTGATGCATGTTGAAAAAAATGTTTGTGATAGTATAATTGGGACATTGCTTAACATAAAAGGAAAGACAAAAGATGGAATAAAAGCAAGACAAGATTTGGCAGACATGGGTATACGTTCTGAATTACATCCACAATCAGTTGGAAAACGCACTTACTTACCTCCAGCTTGTCATACTCTATCGAAGAAAGAAAAGAGAAGCTTTTGTGAGTGTTTACATGAGGTCAAAGTGCCACAAGGATACTCCTCAAATGTTAAGAGTCTTGTGTCTATGCAAGAGTTGAAATTAGTTGGTTTAAAGTCTCATGATTGTCATGTGTTGATGCAACAACTTTTACCGAGTGGCGATTTGAAACATCTTACCAACTTCTGTTAGAATTGTTATTACTCAGCTTATGTTTGTTTTTCAACGCCATTTGTAAAAAGGTAATTGATCAAAAAAGTTAGATGAATTAGAAAATGAAGCAATTGTAATAGTGTGCCGCTTAGAAATGTATTTTCCCCTTCATTTTTTGATATCATGGTGCATTTGATAGTCCATTTGGTAAGGGAAATTCGATTATGTGGTCCAATTTTCTTAGATGGATGTATCCTGTTGAGAGATACATTAAGATCTTAAAAGGATATGTGAAGAATCGAGTACATGCCGAAGCTTCTATTGTGGAAAGGTACATTGCGAAGAAGCCATTGAGTTTTGTTTAGGATACATGTCAAAATCAGAACCAATAGGTATTCCTAAGATGAGACATGATGGAAGATGTGAAGGTAAGGGTACTCGAAATTTAAAGATTAAAAATGTTAGTCGGAAAGAAGTTGACCAAACACATTTATACATATTGAACAACACTGATGAAGTAATCCCTTACATATCACAACACATAACTGAAATAAAGGCAACACATCCACGAATGAATGAAAAATGGGTATTGAATGAACATAACAAAAGTTTCCTTTCTTGGTTTAAAAAAGGGTATATGTTGAGATTAATGCTTCGAAACACTTTTGAGACTTGCTCGTGGGCCTAATAGTGATGTCATTACATTTGGTGGGTATGACATTAATAACTATTGTTTCTACTAAAAAATAGAAGATGATAAAGGTAGAGTACAAAATAGTGGGGTCACAATTCAAGCTGAATCTATGCATTTTTCTAGTTCTAAAGACAAAAATCCTATCACAGCTTCTATGAGTTATTTTGGGGTCATACAAGAGATATGAGAAATTGATTATGTTACTTTTAGGGTGCCTGTCTTCAAGTGTAAATGGGTTGAAGGGAATACGAGTGTGCGAACAGATGACCTAGGATTTACTTTGGTTGATTTGAGTAAAGTTGGGTATAAGGATGAACCTTTTATTTTGGCATATCAAGCGAGACAAATATTTTATGTCAAGGATCCATGTAATGAGAGATGGTTAATTGTCCTTGAAGGAAGAAGCATGCACGGAATTCATGAAGATGAGTCTCTAGATATACATGAAACACCTTCATTTTCAAGTAGACCATTTGATGACATAGTTGACAATGAAGTTGATGACATACATGCAATTCGAAGTGATCATGATGAAGGGATATGGGAAAACATACCAACATAATAGGTGTTTATCTTCACATTTTCTAGTTCTTTTTATTCAAACTTATAAAGTATGTTGACTTCATATTGTTTTGTTTTTCAGGATATGTCGGATTCCACAGCTGGTACTGGTAGTGGTAGTGGCAGTGGCAGGAGCGGAAGTGGTGATAAAGGTAGGTCTGTCACTCGGTTAAAGGGGTTGACAGCAATGAGGGTAGCTAGAGAGAAAACTCAAGTTGAAGTTGATCCATGTTCTGGTAAGGCATCTGGCCCAAATGCTGCTAAGTTTAAGAGCTATTTGGGACTACTAGCTCGACACCATGTTTCGATTACTACTCCATCTTGGGATGATGTAGAGGAAACCGAGAAGAACCTCATGTGGCAGGATGTTCAGATATTTCTATATTTGTTGAATACTTTATATATCATTATTAATTGAATTTAACATTTATTGGTCATTTCACAGGAAAATTTTGATGTTCCTAACACTGAGGTGATGAGGAAGAAGATTTTATCCTCCATTTCCATTAGATGGAGGGACTTTAAGACTTTCTTGACACGGGAGTATGTATTTGGAAAGTTTCAAGATGAATCTCCCTGTCTAAAGTATCAAATTAGTGAGGAGGATTGGTTACAGTTTTGTGCTAGCCGAATGGACCCCTCTTGGCAGGATAAAAGACGTGTTGCCCAACAACGTCAGAGGTTGAATGATGCACCCCATGTATTGTCACGAGGAGGGTATGCATTATTGGAGCAACGTCTCATGAAATCCAGAGAAGAGTCAGCAGGAGTTGATTCTACTAACCTTGCATCTCCACCCCCTCACTATCAGATGTGGAAGGCAGCCCGGACAAAATCTGATGGACAAATGACTTCTGAGTCTGCACGAATCATTGCTCAGAAAATCGTAAGTTATAATGTCAATTTGAATTGATTCTAATGTGAAAGTTAGTGTATGACTTAATTATTGTTAATGTGTTGTAGGATGATTTAGTTGAGCAGACCAGCCAATGATCATTTATTCCTCATGGTCGACAAGATATATTGGCGACAGCCATAGGAAAAGCAGATTACTCAGGACGTGTGCGTGGTGTTGGTGGAACCTGGGGCCTTCGTGATTACTTTGGTCCAACATCACGAAGGACCACTGCTGACTCTTGCAGCTAGGAGGTCTTGCATAAAATGGAGATGCAGTTTGAAGAAAAGTTAAATCAAATAAGGCAGTCCTTGCAGCAAGAGTTTGATGAGAAAATTGAATCTCTCGCCCGCTCTCAGCAACAGACTCAAGGAACACCTCAAACAATTGAACATGATGTTGTTCGAGTCAGCACTAAAGGGAGTTGTGCTGCTACTGCTGCTGATCCTTCAGGAGAATATACTCAGACTGATGCATCACACCAGTGTGAGTTATATGTTGAAGATGACCCCCCGCGTCTAATGGCTAATGGTCGAGTTTTTTAGGGTGGCTTAACCATCCATGGTGTCCCTCTACAGGCAGACTGGACACGAGTAGTAGTTGATGAAGTTCATGATGCTAATGTTCCAGTGCCTTTTCCTAATGAAGAGATTCAATTAGTGGGGTAGGCAAGTGGGACATTCTTGGCTTGGCCAAGACGTTTAGTTATGCCACTATCAGACCGATAGTACATCATAGGTATATATATATATATATATATATATATATATATATATATTGTCTATTTTCTCTTTTCTAGTATTATAATTATATAAATGTTTAATTAATTGTTATCATTTGTTTAGGAGGACTTGCGTCGTGCTAAGCATAAAAAACAACCTATTATTGATGAGGATCTGACGTAATGTGATGATGATCCCATCTCTATGTTGTTGACCATATTACCACGGTTGAGGAAGAGACCTTGTCGGATACAATGGGATGTTAGAGTGTTTGGAATTGACAATTCCAAGTGTTCCATTATACATTTCCTTGCCCGATGCTTTAGAAATTGCTTGGGGAAATTGCATGTTAAACATTTCCATCATACAATTGTGGGCAATGTAAGTCATTCTCATTTATGTTTCTAAGATTATAATAATTATATTCAACTTATAATTAATTGTTTTAGGTACCTTGACAAATTGAGTGTGGAACAAGAAAAATCCGAAGTATACGGATTTATTGAGCCTCAATCCATCCAAAAATCTGGAAATACAAAGGTTGGAATCCAACAATATATGCAAACATGGATGAGTGACTCAAAAAGACATATATATTTGGCTCCATACATTGAAGGGTTAGTATTTTAATTTGTATTTTAATTTATATTTTTGTAACTAATTTTTATGTCATACAATGTAGGTCCCATTGGCAGTTAATTGTAATCATGCCCTGGGATTACACTATGGTGTGGTTTTGTTCATTACATCGGAAACCGAGTCAAGAAATGAAAAGTTTATTACAAGAGTAACTTTATTTTTTATTCATTAATTATGTTTTTAAATTGTGAATACATATTGAATAATATATGACTTTTTTCACTTAGAATCGTGTACTGGAACTAATGTTCTAAGTGGAAAACCTAGAACAAAGACTTTGCAGTTCATTTATCCTAAGGTTAGAAACTTATTTATATAAGTGAATACCATAATTATTGTTTGTATTTAAATTTTGAAAATAATATTATGTTTTTTTCATCATTTCAGTGTAATAAGCAAACAGACTCGTTTGAATGTGGTTACTATGTAATGTATTGGATGAGAGCCATAGTTTGTGCGGGTTTAATTGATTCTTGGACAGAGGTAATTACTTTTAACATTAGTTAAGTTTATTTAACTTTATTCATGTTGCATGTTTACAAGAGTCAAATTCATGTTTCAGGTATTTCAAGATCCATCTCCATTACCAGAATCTGATATTACACAAATTAGAGAACACTGGGCAAAATTTTTTGTTCAACAATTCTAGTACATAATTTTTTAAGTTCTTGTTCATATTATATTGTGTGTATTATGTAGTTTAGGTAACTTAGTTTGTATTAACTTTTAGTTTGTAATAGATTTTTTAGTTTGTATGTTTGTATTATATTGATTTATTATGTAGTTTGAATTATATAATATTATATTTTTAATTTACTAGCTAAAGAAAACTGAACCTCTGGACTGTCTGGTTGTAATTTTTACAGGTTTTAGTTGTAAAACAGAATAAATAAACCCAATTTAAAAAAAAACAGCAAATTTACGTCGCATATGGTATATGCGACGTAAATTTACTTCGCGTATTGGTATATGCGACGTAAATTTACGTCGCGTATTGGTATATGCAACGTAAATTTACATCGCGTATTGGTATATGCGACGTAAATTTACATCGCGTATTGGTATATGCGACGTAAATTTGCTGTTTTTTTTTTAAATTTTTGAAAGTTTTTACGTCTGTTTAGTGGTATATGCCATGCAAAATTACGTCGGGTCTTGATAACTGACGTAAATCTATGTCGGGCTAAAGGGTCCGATGTAAATTTACGTCTCCCGTTTTAACGTCGGACTTAAATACGACGTTAAAAACCCTAAATACTTGACGTAAAAGTCCATTTTTGCACTAGTGTGTCTTGCGGATTGATTGTCACAATATAAAGTTGTTGGCATGACTGGTTGAGGACGTAGGTCTTGAAGAAGATAATAAAGTCATTCAAGCTCACAGGTTGTGGTTGCAAGCTCACGATACTCGACTGCTGCGGAAAAATGAGAAATAGTGCTCTGTATCATAAACTTCCAAAAAACTAAAGAAGTGTTAAGAAAAATACAATACCTTGTAATAGAGCGCTTGGTATTTGGACAATGAAGAGAAGGTATAGTTATGGGACTCCATATGTCAATATGGATTAAATGAAAATTTTCTATAGCACGAGTAGTACTTTGTTGAAAATGTTATTTGTGTTGTTTAGCATAGTGACAAATATCACACACAGTTTTAGTATTTGGACGTATATAAGAAAATGTTCTACATATTTGTTCTACAATTTTATTTGCAGGATGTTTTAGTCTATATTGTCATAGATCAATATCAATTTCTTTACAAGTTAAAGCAAAAATGAAAGGTAAGAAATTTTTGTCAAGAGTAGGAGAAAACCTATGTAGGCAACATTATCCAAAAGTTTCAAAAGTTTTGTTTACAATTTCTTTACCTTGCTTACTTCCATAATTAGATAATCCGGTAGTAGAATTTCTTTAAACATGATTAACTTTGTGGTTGGTTCTCTCAACATTATCCAAAAGTTTCAAAAGTTTTTTATTTGCTCAGGAGTGAGAGAATTAGCTTCTTGTTTAGAAATTTGAGTGTTGTTAAGTGGTAAAAAGTTGATATAATTATACTTTGAATTGTTATGAAACCACTTAACTAATGCTAATTCTAATATATTTTTCTCCCAATATAGGATGAATTCAAGAATACCTTGATACAAGAGTAAGAAGCATAATTGACAGCAGAATTGGAGTATAACTGGAAGAAGGAAGAAGATTTTCAGCATGGAAGTCGCTCAAGCGGGATGGATTCTCGCTTGAGCGAATGTTAGTTATTCTTCTCTGGAATTCACTCGCTCAAGCGAGCCAAGATTCGCTCAAGCGAATATCAGTTATTCTTCTCTAAAATTCACTCGCTCAAGCACAAGAAAATTCGCTTGAGCGAATGTTAGTTATTCTTCTCTGAAGTTCATTCGCTCAAGCGAGCATTTTGTCACTTGAGCGAAAACAGGCTACTTTCGCTTGAGCGAAAGTTTTCGCTCGAGCGAAAGACGTGAAGCTCAAAAGCCCAAATTTTTCCAATAAAAAGAGAAGATGTGTTTTGAGAAAAGTAAGCGGTTTTGGAGGAGAAGAGGCGCGACTACTGTTATGGTCTCGTCCAATCTTCATCAATTCTTCACTTCTTCCACATTTTGAGCATTGTAATGGCCAACATGAGTGACTAACTTCATTCTCTTAGGATTCGGTGCACTTCCTTTGAACTCTTTTGTATCATGGTGATATTTTGAGATATTAATCTATGTTTTGTTGTTGTTATTCTTATCATGTGTGCTTTGGAATGATTTATTCTTGATGTTTGAGGTATGATTGGAAAATATATCTTGAACCCTAGATCGCGGTAAGAATATTTGTTACGTTAATTGCCAAGAATGGAATGAATGTATCAATTGTTTAACACCCTAAACCTAATGCTGGAAAATCTCTTAATTGTGTGAGGAATCAACATTTATTAGGTTTTCTTATGAATTTCATGTGTGAGGAATCAACATGGATGATTTGAGTAGGTGACATCAACATTGTTAGGTTAATTAACGTTCTTAATTGACATAGCCATTACAAAAGAGGGATAAGGAAGAAAATCAATCCTAAGTACCTTTAATTGATATTTTTTCAACAATTTACAGTTCTTTGTCCTTTAATTTCAATTCAACTCTTATTGCAAAACCTAATATGTTTTAATCCTCTTAGTAAGCATAATTGAGATTTTCCATTGAAACCGTTTCTCGTGGAATCGACTTTTATTTAATCGAAATACTGTACTGCGATTGATAATTTTGGTACGCTTGTCAATAATTCAACAAGTGTTAAGTTGTAAAGAATCTTCCTTTGTGTTGAAATTACACAATTGGTTTTGGTTATGACTGTTCACCTACTTGATTCTCTCTTAATCACCTTTCTGTTTATACCATAATTGATATCATAATGGATACCCTATTTAGAGTAACACTCATCCACCTTATGATTCATCTTGTTACAAAAGGAACATTACTTTCTATAATTGAGGTTCCTTCCTCTTCTTCTCCCTTATCCTTCCTAATTAGTATTGCATATTCCTTGTGACTTCCAAGACCCTTGTTCATTCTATTTCCAGTTGTTTGATTTTTCAGCAGTATTGATCAACAACTTACTTTCTATAATTATACTTCTAGTTCCTGTGAGTTGCTTTTCTTGTTGCATGCCTAGAGAAAATACCTTGTTAATATTAGGTAGGGGTTCCATGAGTAGAATTTAAACCTTAATCGTGTTGTAAACATTATTTAAACCTTTTAAGAAACATATAATATATTATGTTTTCCGGATGTAGGTTTTTGACATATTACAAGTATAAGAACAATTAGGTTTAAGTCTTAAAAAATCAAGTTCCTCTCAAAAAATATTTAAATCAATAAAAAATTGGGTAATATTTCTCTCACCTTGTTTGATAGAAGGTATTTCTGGTAACAATTCGATATCTTAAAATAGTCACCTTTAGAAAAAATTTCTTTCAATTCAATCTATAAATCTTGAGGATTGTCAATCACTATAAAAAATCATTAATTACCGACGGATAATTACCAACGGATAAGTAGTCGTCGAAAAATGAGTGGTTACTTACTGAAATTATCGAGTAATTATCGATCGGATATATCTATCGGTAAATTAATAATTAATTTACAATGAATATATCTCGTCGATAAATATTTATATATTTACATGAATATACATTTACTTGTATATAAATATAAGTTATTATTAGAAAATTGTAATAACTTATTAATTGAAGTATTAATTTTTAATTTTAAATATTGAGTTCTCTTAATTTAATAATAATAAAATATAATAAAATACTATGAATAGGGAAGTAGAGCACGAAACCTGTAAAAAGAAGTTACCATTTGTATATTATTTTTCATCCCATTAATTAACTAATTATGAAAGTTTAATTAGTTATGAAACATTATCAATTAATCAAAATTAACGTGGTATGAAAATCAGTCATAATAGTATCATAAAATTCTTTATATAATTTTGACATCACTTGTCTTTAATATACACATTTTTATTTAGTTTTCTCTATGTGAAAAAATATGACTAAACATTAAATGCGTGCATTGTTCTTAACGGCAATGAAGGCAATACTTGATGTTGACCTAAAAATCGTTATCAAAATTGCGTAGGAAACTTTGGCTTCTCATATGATTGTCGTTTTCTCCATCTGTTGTCTCATAAATATTATTTAAAAAATATATTTAATTTCTCATTCTTAAATGTGAGAGGAACCACTAAGTTTGCCCCGATAATGAAGTTGACTATGATATGTGACACGAACCTCTCTTTGGAAAAATTCCACGGAGTAAAGAAAAATGTCATTTATTATGAAATCACGTGTTGAAAAAAGAGAGAGAAGAAAATATAAAATTTCTGCATGTGAATTAAAAACATATTTGTGTTTTTTTCTTTCTATTTATTCTTTTATCTTTTTGAGTAAATAGAGGAATTTTTCTCTTGGTTTGAAGAACCGTCCAATATCCAATATAGTGTGTTTTTTTTGTCCTTTTCATAAGCAAACGAATTTACCTCAAATAAATGCTTTCTAAGGGAAAAAAATCATGAAAAGATAAATTTTAAACATACAATTGTCCTGAAAGTTATACAATTCTCACTTAAAACTTTAACGTTTACAAGGTCAAATAACATAGGATTTTTTTTTTTAGTTTATTAATTTTTAATTAATTCCGTCCTTGTAATTTTATTTTTTATTTTCATCTCTACAATTTTCTATTAAATTATCGAACAAAACCTAATTGCACGAAACATAATGAAACAAAAATAATAGGATAGAAAATAAATAAAAAAGTATAAAAATAATAAAACCAAAACACTCCTTTAAGGAACTAAAAAGTTGTTCTCACCTTTTTTTTTTTTTTTTTACTCATGAAACTGATACATTGATTTTGTTAGTTATTGTTAAATATAGGGAAAAATTATATAGGGTTAATTTCCTTATGTATTTACCATACATAGAGCAGTATATTTATAATAAAGAAAGGTACTCCTCAAAAGAGTAACAGAATACAAATAGGGTAAATAAAAAGATATTATTTGATAGTGTGATTAACAATATCTAACAATATCTCAACAATATCAAACAATATCAACTAATATCTAATCATATCTAACAGTTCTATCATCCTTCCCCTACTTCTGTTATTATTTATTTTTTCACACTTCTTTAACTGGACAAAGAGGGTAAGAACATTATATAGCAGGGAAAACGCAAAAAAAGAGAAGGAAAAAATACATCAACCTGAAAGTGTCTGACAATAAATTCGACGAGCTCTTCTTAATCTCCTCATGTTGAAATCTTTCCACAATATAATGAATAAAAAAAAACTTTCCTCAGAACACTAGTTACTATCTGAGAGATAATAATAGTAATGATCACTTGCTCTTCAGACGCAGGAACCACTTTGGGGAGTACATCCTGAACACTTTGTAGGCTGAGATGGTGGATATTAGAGCCATTAAGATGGACGCTATATAGCCACATAAGAAAGCAGCTCCTATTTGGATGCAGAATCTGGTGAACTTGTCGCAAACCTTTAGCCACTGAAAGGCTTCTGACCCAGTCACTGCTATCATCGAGGCTCCAGCTGATGCAGTGTTTGTAGCAAATGTTATGTATACAGCAATCTGTTCACAAATTTTAACAGAAACCAATTTTGTCAAATGGCCAGAGATTCAATTTCACACATTTAATCTTCTTTTTTTCTTCATCTGGTTGATTCAATATCTTTCCACAATTATATTGGACAAACATTACCACAACTGCACCAGCTAATAATGACTTCTACAAAATCAATTCCATGTACGATTTGTCTAATTGTGCCTTGCAGATAGGTTCAGACTTTTCCTTAAATAAACATGACCCCATCTCTAACCCACGGGAATCCATATCCGCTAATTAACTTGAGCTAGCTATATCTAATTGGAAAAAAATTAGTGAACTAACAAACCTTTTGTACTGAACAATTTGAAGATTCTGAATCAGCTTTAGTTAACTATTTTCTTCTCTAGTAACCAGCTACAGTTATATCTTGATCAAAGGATGGAAATACGCAAGGCTTTTCATGCAAACATACAAAACATAGATAACTGAAAAACGAATAATTAATCTACCTGATCCAAGAATAAAGAAATCCAAGCCATGCACATGTAAGACCCTCTGAAGTTTCCTCTAGAGCAAGTTGTGTGTTTGCATAATTGAAGCAGGTTATAAGCTGCAGCCGCAGATGTAACATACACCAAGATCCTATAGAAACATAAAATTCCTGGCTCTAATTTCGAGAATATTAAGCCACAGCAATGGGAGAATAATCATAAAGGGACAGGGGGCTCTTACTTGAGAGCGTCCAAGTCACTGTAAGTAGCCTTCTTCTCAATACTCAAGAACACAACCTTGGTTTGAGTATCAAAAGCAACCAAGCATGCAGTTAATACCAAAACCAGTATTGCTGAGACCCTTAGATAGACTTCCCCTCTCGCCATTCCCAACTTCATTTTTTTCACCAGATGAATCGATTATGTCCTGTGCTCTTAATTTCAGCTCTACCTTGAGCTTATTTATTGAATTGTAGTTGACATATCCCTATTCCTTATATTATTATTATGGTTCCAAAATCGTTGACCTCATAATTCTGGCTGAGAACTATACACGAGTGTGGTATACATACGAACCTCAACAATTACCTAACTTTTATTATTATCCATCTTATCCCAACTAAATTAGTTGTTGGATCTCCATCTTTTCATGAACTTATTATGGCAGAAATAAGTGGTTTTTAAAACTACTGATACTGATACATTACACATTGCAGTTGTATGGTTTTAAGGTTTTCTATGTGTTCATAGCAAAATTAAAGTGATAGAGACTCATCGGATAAAGTGGGTTGAGACTAATTTTAGCTATATTTTTCTTGTTTCGAGAAAAATCGTTACTTGAAAGTGATGTATAAGTCTGCACAAGCATATATAGATATATGTATGTATATATATGGGACGAAACTGTACAAGTCTTGTGTACATTTAAAAGGAAATGGTCATTAAATTGTGGGCACAAACTACCTTGCTAGGCTGGTTTACTTTATTACCACATCAGTGATCCAACCAATTTTCACTGACTCCATAACACTTTTTTTGTCTCATTGAAATGCAATGTGCTGCGTGTACGTGCTCAATTTATGGAAATAGGAAATGAAAGTGGCCTCAATTATTAAGATCCACGCGTGGGACATGTGGAACTGATTAAAGGATTTTTAAATTGAATTAATCCTCACTCAGCACGACTTTCTGTGTGCTATTCTTGTTTTTACTTTTATTAATATTATTTTATTTTTATATTTTCTTCTTTCTTAAAAGTACTTTCTATTCAACTGTGTTATAAATTAAACACATATTAAAAAAATTAAATTATGAAATTGTGAAGAAGTTTTATCATAAATGTCCTACATGAATCAACGCTATGATCACAACTATATATATAAAATATCTTTCCAAGTGATATAACCTAAATTTTGGCTTATTGAGAGAGGTGAAGTTAGTATACTATTGATGAAAAAGTGCAGAGTCTGTATTGTTAATATGGTTATAACATCACGATCTTATATACATAATTTCGTAAAATATTTCGATCACGATTTATGAATTAATTAAATTAAGTAATAATTTATTATACTAATGAAAAGTATTAATAGCTTTATTTATTTTAAAAAAATTATAAATTAAAAATTTGCTTGATTAATATCTTTGTTTATAAGTTTTAAAAACATGTTTTGTCAAACTAATTTTGAAAAACTGTTTTTGTGTTTTAGTTTTTAAAATTTAAAAAGTCAAAATTGATAAAATATCTTATTTATTTTTAGCTTTTTATTTTTATAATGGTTAAGGATAACCATTATCACCTTGATAATGACATACAATGTTTCACTCCATATCATACCATCTTTTGTTTAAATAAATTTTAAAGAAGTTTTTATTTTTATTTTATTTTTAATAATAATTTTTAAAATTATTTTTAAAAACTACAAAATAAATCTAAACCAATCATTAAGATAATTGGATTGGAGGAATAACAAAAGTGATTAGCCTATTAAAATATTATAAAAAATCCAAAATAAACGTTATTTATCATCACCGTAAATTTCAAACTATTTATAAGAAAAACAACATATAAATATTGAAAGAATATTCGATGTTTATAAAAACAAATAATTAATGATTTTGAATTATTGTAATTAGCATCATTAATTATTTGTTTAAGTTTGTACTTTAAGTTAAATAGATTTAAATGATTTAGGTCAAAGTTTTAAAAGTTCAAGCATATATAAATTTACTGATGTAAGTTGATTAAATTTTCAGTCAATGTAAGGTTAGTTAACTTACCTTTCAATAACTTTACTTTTTATAGAATGTAATTTTAATTAATCCAATTACTGAATTTTGTAATATCATCTTAATGATAATGTACACTACGAAAAATTGAAATTACCGACGGACAAAATCCGTCGGCAAATGTTACGGGTAACTACTGATAGATTTTCTGTTGGAAATATTTTTATTATTTAATAATTTTTTATATTTTTATTATTTAATAATTTTTTTATTTATTATATCCTCTTTCTTTATATTATTATTATTATTATTATTATTATTATTATTATTTATTTCCCCTCTTTTATATTTTTAGAAGTATTAAGAGAATTCTAACTAACATGAGATTTTTTATATTTTTATTATTTAATAATTTTTTTATTTATTATATCCCCTTTCTTTATATTATTATTATTATTATTTATTTCCCCTCTTTTATATTTTTAGAAGTATTAAGAGAATTCTAACTAACATGATCCGAACCAAGTACCTTAGAGTTAGAGGCGATACTCCAAACACTAAACTACCATAATTTTTCGATTATAGTTTACAATAAATTATATTTATACACAAATAAATGTAAATCCAAATAAATATATAAATACAATATATTTATATATTTATATATTTGTATATTTATATATTTGTATATTTGTATATTTATATATTTTATATATTTGTATATTTTATATATTTGTATATTTTATATATTTGTATATTTATATATATTTATATATTTATATATTTATATATTTATATATTTATATATTTATATATATATATATATTTAGATATTTTTTTATATATAATTAAATCTTTTTTTAATTTAATAAATTATTATAAATTAATCTAATTATGATTAAATTAATAGATTAATTTATTAAATAGAAAAAATATTTAATTTTTTAATTATGTGAATAATTAATTTATTAGAATATATTTAAAATTAAGTAATTATTGTATAATTTTACCGACGGATATATCGTCGGTAAGTAATTGTTAATTTACCGACAGATTTACCGACGAGATATATCTATTAATAATTAATTGTTAATTTATTGATGGATTTACCGACAGATATATCTCATTAGGTAATTAATTATTAATTTACCGACGGATTTATAGACAGATGTATTCGTAATCTTTTTCTATTCTAAAATACAAGAAAACTGGATTCGATACTAAACATAAAATAGATATCTATCTATATAGATACATATCTAAAAAAATTAAAATTATTAATTTACCGACGAATATATCCGTCGGTAAGATCAATTTTCACAAATACTTTATATCCGTAAGTAATTTCCGTCGGTAATAACTAATTTTCCGATGATTACAAATCCATCGGAAATAAACGATTTTCTCTTAGTAGTATATCAAAATTTAATTAATTTAAATATATATATAAATATGTTATCCAATAATAAATGTGTAAACATCTATCTTTTTCAAAAAAAAAAAGATATATTAAAAATTTTAAAATATATACAAATTAAAATAAAATAATAAAAAGAAGAAAGGGAAGTCAAACATACTTCTTCCTTTTGTGTTACAACCCAACCCAGCCACCAAAAGTGATTCCAATTTCTTAGTACACAATGAATAACACGGTTTCTTGCCACTGAAATGCAACATTCATGAATCAAGCATGGAGTTAAATAAAAGAGGGATTTCCTTTTAAAAAATATTATCAGTAGAAATTAAGGCACACATTAAAGAAAGGTGAGAAAGAGGCATAAAAGAGTAAAAAGGTGTAAGAGAAAGGAAATTCAAAAGTATTCAAAGCAAGAAACCCGAAAATAATTATTTACTCCGTTTTGATCCGATTTCATTTTTGCTTCATATGTAATAATAATGTGTTGTCCCGATTTTATTTTGCTTCATCTGTAATAATAATAATGCTTTGTCCTGATTTCATTTACTTCAAATTTAATACTTTGTCCAAGTAATATCACCATATTTCAAAAAAAGAATTTAAAAAATAAAAACTTATTATTAATATTTTTTTTTCAAATTGAAAAAATATATTGGTAATTTAATTTTAGGTTTTTTATAATTATAATTATGAACTAATCCATTTGTTTTATTTTTAAATATTATGGTGAAATAATATAAGAGTAATTAAATAAATGTTTAAGCAACAGTATTTAAAGTCAAAAGATATTTCTATTTTGAAATATTAATTTTATATAAGTCTATTTAAGCTATTTTATTTTAATATTTTATTATTATTATTATTATTATTATTATATATAATATTAGAAGTAGATAAGATAACACTCATTTTATATTTATAATATTTAATAATAAGATAATTCTAAAATATAAAATATATTTCATTATTATTTCATATATACTTTTAATTTAATAATAATTATTAAAAATATTGTAATCATCTTTAACGTATTTTCAATTTAATTATAAAAAATATAATAAATAGATAAAAAAATTAATATTAGAATTGATAAAAAAACATATAAAATTTTAAATTATTTTAGAAAACTAATAAATATAATAATTAAAAAATAACACTTTTTATTAATTAAAATAATTTTAGATGTATTTTTAGTTTAATTATATAAAAATAAATTAAAATCATATATTTTTAATTTGATTATCTATTTTATTTATATATATTATTGCTTAAGTTAAATTTAAAAATAGATGTTATGGTATACTTTTATTTTGATTTTCGTTAGAAATATTTAAATTAAAATTATTATTGACAAATATTTTGTATAAATAAATTTAATTCTTCGTTTATATGAAAAAAAAACAGGAAGAGAGAGATATTTTTTATTAAAAAAATATTAAAATATTTTATAATTTTAATATTTTTCTACATATAACTAATATTGATTGCGACTCTATTATTATTTTTTTCTTTTTAAATACATATTTTCACAGTTACATCATGATCTAATTAACACAGGATTACATATTTCAAAGATTATTTCATAATTAAACTTTAAGTGATAATTAGTTACTAAATTTTAAAATTATATGAAATTTTACTTGATTTAATTAATAAATAGATGAATTTCGATGGTTATATTAACTTCTATAAACGAATCCATGTATTAATTACGTTTAATATATAAATCAATTTTTTAATGAAAAGAAACTTGAAAATGAAGATTTTATTATTATTATTATTATTATTATTATTATTATTATTATTATTATTATTATTATTATTATTTATGTATGTATTGATTATTAACAATGTACATTGAGCTTTAGTTGAGCATGTTAAGTGATTTTGAAAGTTTTTTATTATTATTTTTTTACATTAGTCAATATATAATATATAATAATCTAAAATTTTGAAGTTTTTCATATTAAATTGTGCAAATGTAATAGTCTATTCTTTTAAATTTTATATCTAATGTTGATCACATTTTCTATTAGTTGATCATTATCATGTATTAAAATAATTATTGAATGTTATAACAATAAATTTTGAAAATAATTAAAAAAAGTTATAAATGAGATAAACAAGGAAAAGTTAAGTTTTTTTTTGTAAGTTAAGCTAAACCTGGAAAAGTCTAGCTTCAATTGTTGCAACCCTTATTTGTGACTACAATGTCACTGTCATGAATGATCTTAAACAATGCAAAGATAACTCCCAAAAAATACATTTTAAAATGTTAAAATTTTAACACTTTCAGAAGGTTATTTTCAAAACGGATTGAAATTTTAATATTGCTAGAAATTTATAAATGTTATTAAAATTTAATCCATTTCAAAATCATTTTCTAAAGAAAATAAAAGACACTTTAAGAAAAAAAAAGTTATATTAATAAAATCAAAGATGTAAATAACAATGGCCTTAAAATAAGTCAATTTAATTAAAAAAATAATACGTAGGCCCAATACATTTGGACTCTCGTCAAATTAACATGAAATTATCAAAATTACTTATTTTACGTAATAAACAATTTCAAATATTTTAATGTGAAAAAAATCATATTTAATATACGTTTTTTTGAAAGTGTCTTTAATATAAGTTAATTGAATGAATTATTTGGAAGTGTAGGCAGAGATTTTTAAAATAACCACAAATTCTAAATTACATTCCACTTTTATTTTAAAATTGGAAAATCATTAACTTGATTATTGAAGTTATTTAAAAATAAAAGTTAGATATTATTTTGATAGGTTCTCACAAGCTTAATAATAGTTCATATTTTATTTCTTTTAAAATAAAATTATAAGAGACTAAAATTAATACGAATATTTCTAGGTTAAAATATTTTATTAAGGTACGTCTATAACTTTTTCTATAAAGTAAAATTGAACTTTAAATACAAAAAGAAATCTATATAATTTGAAAAAAAAAAAAACAGAGAGGAGTATATTTTATATATGTATTTCCTTTTCACTCAGTGTATTTGCTTCACTAAAATCATAATTAATGCATGTACGTGAAAATTCCATATTAATGTTGTTTTTGAGTTATTTATATTTTTTAACTTTATATGTTATCTTGTATATCATATGATTTTGATCTCTTTAATTAATTTCTTTTTCTTCTTAAACTCTCATTGTTTATCCATTGCTAAAAATAAGTATCTTATTTCAAATTTCTTAAGAGTATAACATGTTCTTAAGGTTAAATCTCGAAACTGGAATAGTTACTAACTAACATCAAATGTCTATTAGTTAGAATCAGGATTGTTAAAAATGTACCGAGCCGGTTTCTCTGGTTCAACAGGAGCCATTCTTCTGCCCCATACTCTCTTTTTATATATTTTTAAATGTTAAAAAATTATAAACGTATATTTATTTTATTTTTTAGCATCATAAAATTTCAACATTATATGTCTTTTAAAATTATTATATATATATATATATATATATTAATTATTAAAATAATTTTATTAACCCCAATTCGGTTATTGTATAACTATTAAACTTTAGGTAAATGTAAAAAGGTCTCATTTTAAAAACATCAGTTATAACCACCTAAAAACCAAATCACGCACCATCTTCATCAAGCAATAGTTAATGGGCGACGGTTCACCAAAACTTTGTTTTGATTAAAGTGCTGAGTATGGTAGAATGCACAGAAATTAATAAAGATAACTTTTTCTAGATAATTAAAAAGCAACAATAAAATAAAATTAGGTTTGAGTATCAATTTAATTTAAGGGGGAAATAGTAAGCAAAATAAAGAAATAATTGAGGTTCAATTTATTAGAAAATATTAACTATAAGTATAATTTCTGATGCAGCCAAGCACATTTTAAAATTATCAGAAAAAGTTTCAATGTCCCCAAAATACTTTTATTGCTCAAAATTAATACCGACTTAATTTTTTTTCTATTTTAATAAAATTGATTACATTGACAAGCAATGTCGAATAGTGGGAGAAAGAAATGTAAACCCATATACAAGAGCACGGATTGTATACTTAGGATGACTTGGTGCGAACTGTGCATTCCAGAAGGAGCCCCTGAGGGAATCGTTTTGTGTCAGTGCAGTAATTGTAAATCATGTAATTCTTCTGCACCCATTTTAGCATTTTCTGGTTTGTGGCATCAAGCTGTTGGGAGAGCCAAGTTTTATCAGAAGAATTGGAGTTGCATGAAGAAGGCCCATTGGACCAAACGCATCCATTCACTCTCAGGTCCCTGAATGATGCTGTGAATGGGGCTTGGCTCCAATCTGTCTTCACAAGCCCTCCTCTTGTTGCCCAATCATCAGCGTTCCATAGACTTGAATATAACCTCATAGGTTGCTTCTTTGGGTATTCAACACCCGCACCCTCCAAGTTTTTGAACTCCCTGATTGGTCTACCATCAACATAGAATCTGAAAAGCAAAGGAATCCGTGAATTGAGTTGAATATTGAATGTTCCTATTACCATGAAGGTTATATATATATATATATATACTACTACATATGTTTTAGATTTTATAAACGTACACAACATGCGCAGGATTCCAGAGAAAGGAATAGGTATGAAAATCTGCAGTTGGGTCAAACCAGAGATAGAATTGCTGCTCTCTGCTACCGTTGCCTTGCGTGTACACATTAGTATGAACTATGTAAGGATAGCCACTCAGATTTCCCAGGAACTCAAAGTCTATCTCATCCCAAGATGACCCTTCCGAACGTAACTGCATCATGAAGAAATTATACATTAGAAATAGATAGAATTAAGCTGCATGGACATGCAATAGGAATATGTGTGAGTGTGGGGTGTGTTAAGCAAGTTATTGGCACTACTTGGATCATTACTGAATCGGATAAATTAAGATCGACTGAGGAAACTCACGTAATAAGCGGTGACTGTGCCGGCGGAATTTCCTGGGACAAGTTTGATTTGCATGTCAATCTTCCCATAGAGATACTGGTTCTTGGACTGAAAGCCAGAGCCAGAGGCCCTGTCAAGGGACAGAGTAAGAAGCTGACCATTGTTCAGAATCTTACCTCTGCCATCTCCCCAGGTGACATCAACATCTTGGTACAAGTTGCCAGCATAGGCAACAACGGAAGGCACAGAGATTAGAAAGGCTAGGAAAAGCGCAACCATTGCTTTAACACAGGAGAAAACAACCATTGGACAGTTTGTGATTAATGTATTAGTATGTAAGACAGAAATGGTATTCGGTGCACAACTGATGAGAAGGCAAATTCGTTCCCTTCTCCGATTTATACTAATATGGGGGGATTGTGGAAGCTTGGGGATGTGTTTGAATAATGAAAGTTGGTTGGTGGGATGATGTGGGAACTCAACAGCTGTACAGCAACATGTTTCATTGGCACAATGATTGTAGTTTGTAGTGGTCCATTACGTGGTGCTTCTTTTATTTTACACATTCGGCGCAGAGGCTATGACTTCCTAGGTTTCTTCCACCAAACCAAACCTGGGTTCATGTCTTGCAAGCGTGCGGTATTGTTAACTCTAAGGATTTAGTATTATCCAAAGTGCTACAACTTGAGAATTTAATAATCTAGTTTCTGGAATTTTCCACGTGACCTTTATCAGTCATTTCATTTCATTCTCTAACATGCATGTAAATTCTAGAAGGATGTACCGTTAGGTTTCTATCAATCTAGCAACTTCTGACCCTGTCTATGCTATACATGCAATATAGAGAAATTGAGTCGTGATTACAAGTTAAAGTGATGGAACTAACTCAAAATTGCTGTGCTGTGATGTCCAAGTTGCAAATACTAGTGTAGAAAAACAAATTCTTTAAAACTTAATTCGAGTACTGGGTAGGACATATCTTATTGTTCAATAGCTCTAGTACAAAAAGAATGGTATCTTTTTACTATCAGTGCAGACCCGATACTTTGAAATCTGATTGGACTTTGCTATACTATATACATTAGAGAAGCAGTTTAATTATCCGCATTTCCGTCAAACGTTGATCTTAATTTTAACTGTGTAACTAATTATTCTCCAATAAAATAGAGCCACGTGTGAATTTTTCCTGTGTTTGGGACAAATCATTTGGTACTTACTTCGTAAGCAGAGCTGAATCACCACATATTTCCGAAGTTCGAGACCATTGTAGTCGATATTTTCGCGCGTCTAACGTCACTTCTTTTCGGCTCGGATTGGGGCTAACTTCATGTTCTTTTGACCACTGTCCGGATTTGGATCCAGACTAAAATAAAATGGTTTTTTTCATGTAATTATTTATAACCGTGATTTTTTTTAAAATGTTCTTTTGTTAGAAAAAAAAGAGAAAAAATTAAATATATTCAAAGAATGAAAAATAAAATAGAGTAATATTTTAATAAAAATTAATTATAAAAAAATCGGATACGTTGGCATTTTAGTCCTTATGTTTCTACTAGTTGCTATAACATAGATAAATATTTTTATTTAATAATTTCAAAAATGAAAAATATAAAAGATAAATTTAATATTTATTTTATAAATATTTTGTCACTCACTTAATCTAAAGAAAAGAAAAAAATTATATCCTAATAACAAGTCCAATATAAAAACAGTAGTCCAATCTAGCTTAACAGGTAGAATCAAGTAAAAAAAGAAAAAAATTATGATCAACTTGAATTATATTTTAGATAGTACTATAATTTTTAAGCCTAATTTAATTTTATATTAAATTAATGGAATAGGGGACCAAATTTTTTTTAATTGAAAATTAAAAAATATTTAAATAAAAATAAAAAATAATTTTTTAAATTTTAAATTAAAATAATAAAATTATTTTTTATTTAATAATTAAATATATAAATTATAAATTAATGAGTAATATTAAATTTCAAAATAAAAATAAAAATTTAAAATTTACTCTTCATTATATCATTATTAATTTTATTATTAAATTTTAAATAAATATTTATTTTAATATTTACTCATAAAATAAATTAATTATTTATCAAATTATTTTTTAATACATATAATTTTTAATAAAATAATATTATTTTTATTTTAAAAATAATTATTATTTAAAAAAATGGATCGATAAACATAAGTTTAAACAAATTAAATAAATATAGGTCCGATTTAATTTAAGTCATAATTTTTTTAATTTAATATATTTTTTAAATATTTAAATTAACTAATTATATTAAATTTATTTTAACACTCTTTAAAAAATAATATTCAAAATAATAAATTCGTAACCAGTGAGAAAAAAATAACAATTATTAACATAATGTAATAGTAGGATAATAGTAGGAAGAGTGGTGATATTTTACATTCTATTTTTAATAAAATTTATTTTACAATTTATTTTTATCAATATAATAATAATAGAATTATCAATCATAATTTTATTATTGTATATATTAACAAAATAAAATTATAGAAGGATTGTTCGTTTAAGTTGATGTTGGGAATTCATAAGTCTATTATAAATATAGGTAATTTTAGATAATTACTAATTAAAGGTAATTAAGATATTATATTGTCAAAATGCTTGATTCCTAATTATATATAAACTTCTTTGTATCATTGCAAAAGTAAAATTTAAACTTTAAATGCTTTACTATACTAAATTTAATTGATTAAGGTTGAAATCATATTTAAGCTTGTCTAACTAAGAAATATATCATACGAGAATCATTATTTATTAGAACAAAATTTTGTTAATTTTTCTTTTCTAAAGTTATACCTGTTTTTACTAGTTCGTGTGTATTAAAAAATGTTTTTTCACTTACCAATTTTACTTAGCAATTGGTTTTCACTGAAAATGCACGTGATCTCCTATTAAAGTATTAGCTCATAAAAATGAGTTATTAAATGAATCCCTCAAAAACATAAATTGTATCAACATTTGATCTTACATTAAGGAGAGAAATTTGATAAACAACAAATTAAAGATATTTATATCCCATAGCTAACCCCTCATTTTTTTTATAGTGATATATAGTTTTGCATGAAATTAAGTTAAACGCTTATTTAAATTAAAAAATATTTTAAACAATTTATATTTTATAATTGAAAAGGTTTGTGCTGTAACTTGCTAGAATACCTCTTTCAGAGTCTAAATGATCTCCACTTTACGCTGCCTGCTATCTGTATCAGCTGTTTTAATGATCTCATGAACCCCACATTAATTTGGAATTTAGTCTATTTCCTCCTCTTTCTCTTCATATTCTCATGCTTACCCACAACAATGCCAATGAAAACAACATGATTTTCCTTGTTCTCAAACTAATATATTCCATTTAAAATTCTCTTTACTTTTTGTTTTCACCTCTTGATATAATATTTATAGAACAAACAATTAAATAAAACAGAGAATAATATTATGTTCTTTACTACTACTTAAACATATATTAAATTAAATTAAAATAAAACCGTGCCAAATTTATTTTTGTTTCAGCTTGTATTGATCTTTATTTTATTTTCTAGCTTTATAATTTAAGTCATTGTCAACAACAACTTATTAGACGGGTTCAGATGCATAGTCAATTCCAAGATTATACCAATTATAATTTGGAAATTAATTATAGGTGTATTGTGTAGGTTATTTATCTTTTTAAACTGTTGAAAGTCCCACATCGCCTACCTCATATCATTTAGTATGGTTTAAATACATGTTAGAGTACTTCACATATAACCAATTGATTTTATGTTGGAACCTTAACATGGTATCAGAGCCAAAGCCTAACATCATTTCGGTTATTGTCATGGGCCAAAAGTTGTCCTTTAGTTGGGTCAAAAGTACCTTTTGTCTGGCAGACTTCGTTAGAGAGGGTGTCTTGAAAGTCCTACATCGCCTATCTCATATCATTTAGTATAGTTTAAATACATGTTAGAGTACTTTACATATTATCAATTGATATGTTGGAACCTTAACCAAAACCGATATCATAGAAGTAAACATCGAATATCGTCCATTGATATTTTATCAAGAAATCATGTTTCTTAACTCAAAAAGCTAGTACCTCATAATAATCGAACCGAGAAGATCATATCTGGAACAGATAAAAATACACTAGACAAATTGAAAACCTTCCTAATTATAGAACCCTATTTCTGACAACAATAATATTATATATTTTAGAAGGAGGAAATTAAAATAGCCCAAGTACATGATTGAGAAATTAAAATTTCTATCACTAGCCTGTGATATTTATTTTTTAAGTCTACAATTAAAATGTTTACAAAAAGATTATGGTGAGGTCTATAATTAGCTAGTTATATTGACAAGGGTAGTGGAAACCTCCAATTTATTATGGAGATACCTAAAAAAAACATCAATTTCAAACCTCAATACTCTTATAATGAATATGAATCACACTTCCATGATTTTTTTTTTTGAGAAATATTAATAATACATTTTGTAACATACTTTTGCTTAATAAATTTTATTAAAAATTTAGTAAAAGATGCTGCTGTATATTTTGTTTTTAAAAAATACGTAATGATTTAGTAATAAAAAATTATTTGAATGACCATGTTAGCCTAATATATAAATGTTATATTATCATTCAATTATAAATTATCATTAAAATAATTATTATAAAAATCATCAAATTTATTTTGTATATAAAGAATAGTTTGTGATTTGATAACGAGTAAACCTATTTGACTCTAATGTAATTACCTTTCTCATAAAAGATACGTTTCTAATATTATAGTGAGTTAATAACACAAGATAGTACAAAATAAACACTAGATTTACTACGGAAACAAGGCGTGATTGTTTTATATAATATTAAGCGTGCAAATGAAATGTTTTGTTTATACATGCTCTAATATTAAATATTAAATAGGACCCGATTCATAGTTTGGAGAAACACTGAGTATCTATTTTTATCAAAAAAAATTATTCTAAAATGAAATATTGATAAAATAATTTGAAAAATGAGTGTTATTAGGGTGTAAGAATGTGTGTTTAACTATTTTTCTATTAAAGAATACAATCTGTGTACTGTGTGGAAGGAAGATGAGTTGAGGACCTGAAGAAATAGTGGTAGTTTTAGGAAACACCAATGAGACTAGTCCAACATCGACAACAGTGTATGGCGTTGTGTTCTTATATTCATTTCATGCAGGAACGCGTGAAATGATTCGTGTGGATGTGGGTGTCCATTTGCAACAAACAACTACTCCTTTACTCTTTCCTCATTCCTCACCAGCTGTGAACAACTAATTCAAAATTTCACAACCCACCTTCTTCTTACTTTCCTCTTATCTGCCTATCTTCCTTTTCTTCACCTATAAATACCATTCTTTGCAATATCACTCCACACTTCATCATCCAACATTCTCATAAACAACCAAAAAACAATTCATTCACCTTTTTTTTTTTTCTCAATTTTCATGGCCTTTTCAAGAGTTGCGCTGTTAATATGTATGGTTGGGTATTTTGTGATTGCCTCTGCAGGCAATTTCTACCAAGATTTTGATATAACATGGGGAGATGGTCGCGCCAAGATACTAAACAATGGCGACCTTCTCACTCTGTCTCTTGACAAAGCCTCTGGCTCGGGGTTCCAGTCCAAGAATGAATACCTCTTTGGCAAAATTGACATGCAACTCAAACTAGTCCCTGGCAACTCTGCTGGCACCGTCACTGCCTACTATGTAAGCATATAAATTAGTCATATATTTTCTACCTTACCATATACGTATCTAAATCATTCATACTGTTTATAAGTTTAACTTGCTAGAAATGCTAATGTGAGAATTTGTGGTGCTTAATTTCAGCTATCTTCAAAAGGAGCAACGTGGGATGAGATTGATTTTGAATTCTTGGGGAATTTGAGCGGTGACCCATACATCCTCCACACCAACGTGTTTAGCCAAGGCAAGGGAAATAGGGAGCAACAGTTTTACCTCTGGTTTGACCCAACTGCAGATTTTCACACCTATTCCATCCTCTGGAACCCTCAACGCATTGTGTAAGTTTCTAGCTACCTATTATGCTATCCTCCGGATATTATTATGAACTAATATCACTACTGTACATGTTGTGTTTTGTTTTGTTTTCTAAGTTGTGATAGAAGCAAAGTATTGAGTCCATTTCTTAATTTTGTTTGATTTCAGCTTCTCGGTTGATGGAACTCCAATTAGAGAATTCAAGAACATGGAGTCAAAGGGTGTTCCATTCCCAAAAAACCAAGCAATGAGGATACACTCAAGCCTTTGGAATGCAGATGATTGGGCCACGAGGGGAGGGCTTGTTAAGACCGATTGGAGCCAAGCTCCTTTCACTGCTTCGTACAGAAACTTCAATGCCAATGCTTGCACCATGTCCTCTGGAACTTCTTCTTGCGGCTCAAACTCTGCCTCTTCCGGCAATGCTTGGCTCTCGGAAGAATTGGACTCCACTAGCCAGGAGAGGCTCAATTGGGTACAGAAGAATTACATGATCTACAATTATTGCACTGACGCCAAAAGATTTCCACAGGGCCTTCCTACAGAATGCAACACGGCCTAAAACTTTTTAATTTTCCTGTGTACGGATCCATCGAGGCTCCAATTTTCCCTGTCTTTTTATTTTTTTCTATTGAAATTTTCGATATGATAAATTCTTTTATTCATTGTAAAAGTCTTGTTATAAAGCATTCTATTCGGATTGTTCATTATTTCTTTTGGATTTTCCTTGGAGAAATTGGTTATAACTAGTCAGTCAAATATATCAATTGCAAGAGGAAGGTTCTCTCAAGTTAATTTTTAAACTCTATTCTAGATTTAGTCCAAGAATAAAGGGTTGGTTCAATATTATTTTTGTTTTAGTAAAATTAGAATAATCCTACACTCACGTAAACTTGCACAAGTCAATAGGCACGTTAACGAGTTGGAAATCAAATATAATTTTTTATCCAATTTTTATGTCATAATAATGATATTTTAACTTCTTTTAAAACTGTGTTCATATTAACGATTTATGTTTTTATGAATTTATAAATGATTTAGTTATTTATATATTTTAATCTTATTTAGCACTTCACATTCTTTATTTTCATTAATTTTTTTATTATGAGATGGAAATATTGAACTATTGTTGTATTAAAGAGTATTATATTATACATGTGTCATCAATAATTTTTTTATTTTTTATATTAGATCAACTTCTACAAGTTTACATGATGAAACTACCAGTCAAATTTGTAAAAGGTTACCTAATTTTATATATAGAAAAAAACATTAGTTTATAGAATAATTTTCAGCAGTTAACTTTTTGAAAGGGATATAAAAAAGAAAAAGAAAAAGAAGAAGACAATATATTGTCATTTTTAAAATTGGTCCAAACTAATCAATTTGGTAAAACTGGGAACCGACCACGTAATCTAACTGGTCACTTACGAAATCATCAAAGTGATTATATATAGAGAACCACATCCTAAAATACACTTATTTAACAATTTTCTTTATTAATATTATAATTATAAAGTTATTTAATTAAAATAAAAAATTAATTACAAATTATTATTTTATTAATAAATCAAGTTATTTGTTGATGGTTAGATAACACATAAATTATGTGTTTTAATAAAACTTAATAAAATTTTATATTTTACTAAAACACATAATCTAGTCATTTATATATATTTTTATGTCTTACTTCCATAAAAAAAAATTATGTTATATTAATTTGTTATTTTTTATTTTGTATGTAAATTCTTCTTGTATAAGTTATTACTCAATATAATTATCATAATATATTTAATTTAGACTTTTATATTTATTCTGTATTTTAAGAATTAAATATGATAATATTTTTATCTTTAATATTATAAAATTAACGGTGAGACTTTAAAAACATTGCACAAGATCATGGATTAAAAATAAAATATCCTATATATATATATATTTATAGAAAATTATTTGAAACTAAAAGTAGGAAAATAATTTTTATTTTTATGCAAAATATTTAATATAAACCCAGGTGTATGTTTGGGTAGAAGAAGGAAACTACTAAACATGATCTTAATTTACTTTACAACCCAAAGGCATGGTGGCGGTGTTGTGTAGATTGGGTTGGCTTAGCTGTGCTTGACCAGGCTATGTGGAGACCCACATGCCCACTCCCCACCCACCAACTTTGCAATTTGGGGAGTCATTAAAAAACTAAAAGCGCGTCCTAAGATGCAACCAAACCACTCCACAGAAACCGAGTATGACAGCATCACACGACACCCAATTTCTAATATTTGAATGTCTTGTTCCATCAACCTGATTGCACTCTCCTCTGTTGCTTCCTCACCTCTAAAGCTACACTTCTATAAATACCACTCCCACTTCTCTGCCACACTCATTCCTTCATCCTTTCCTCGTACATTTAATCACTTCTACACCTTCCTCTTTCTACGTCCAACCCAACCATGTCATCTCTTCGTTCCACATCTTCACCAATAAATATCCTTTATGCATTGGTATTGGCCTCTTCCATCGCAGCTTCTGCTGCCAACTTCTATCAGGATTTTGACATAACATGGGGAGATGGCCGAGCCAAGATACTAAACAACGGCGACCTTCTCACTCTTTCCCTTGATAAAGCCTCAGGCTCCGGGTTTCAGTCCAAAAACGAATATCTCTTTGGCAAGATTGATATGCAACTCAAGCTTGTACCCGGAAACTCCGCAGGCACCGTCACTGCCTATTATGTAAGTATGCATCCAACAAAATGTTAATGTCTTGTGTTTATGCATTCCTCCATGCTAATCTTGTTAAACTTTGAAATTCCTTGATTTTTTATTCTAATTTGGTTTTGTGTAAATGTAATGCAGTTGTCATCAAAAGGGTCAAACTGGGATGAGATTGACTTCGAATTCTTGGGGAATCTGAGTGGTGAACCATACATTCTTCACACCAATGTGTTTAGTCAGGGCAAAGGCAACAGAGAGCAACAGTTCTATCTGTGGTTCGACCCAACAGCAGATTTCCATACCTATTCCATTCTCTGGAATCCTCAGCGCATAATGTAAGCATTTCTCAGTAAAAAATGTTATATTTTAATTTCACACACAGCTTACCACGAATTATATTAATGAATCTATGGTGGTTGACATATATGTTTCAGCTTCTCAGTAGATGGGACACCCATAAGAGAATTCAAGAACATGGAATCAAAAGGAGTTGCATTCCCGAAGGAACAACCAATGAGGATATACTCTAGCCTTTGGAATGCTGATGACTGGGCAACCAGAGGTGGTCTTGTGAAGACTGATTGGAGCCAAGCTCCTTTCACAGCTTCTTACAAGAATTTCAATGCCGATGCCTGTGTCCATTCCGGAGCATCATCATCATCATCATCATCTTGCAATTCAAACTCGGGCTCTTCCAATGCGTGGTACTCCCAGGAGTTGGATTCAACAAGCCAAGATAGATTGAGTTGGGTGCAGAAGAATTACATGATTTACAATTATTGCACTGACACCAAGAGATTTCCTCAAGGCCTCCCCCTAGAGTGTCAAGCATCATGAATTCTTACTAATCCTGCTGCAAACGAATACCTCCACAAAATTCTTCATTATTCTTTGGCCGATTGAATTGATTTTCACTTGTATGAATGTTCATTCTTTTATTCTTTCATACTTATAGTTTCTGTCACACAAAACAGAAAGAAGCGTCATTAATACTCTTCTTGAATCCATTATACAAATTCTGCTCAAATTAATTTGTGTAAGTTTAAATTTTTTTTTTTTTTTTTTATTTTCAAGGTCGTAATACATTTCTACAAGTTAATATTCTTTTGTCGAATCTTTAATGCATTCTTCTATTGTCCACTGACATGAGAAGGGGCAACGTATTAATACATAACGAGGAATAAGATAAGATGTATTTTTAAGTGCTATTGTACGCAAAGAAAAAGAAAGTTTAAAAAATTGAAGGTATTTTTGGGATGAAATCATTAAATAGAGTAAAAGTCTATAAAACTTATTCATACTTTAATGTAAACAAAAAAAAAAAATCTCTTTGGACATGTACTTTTGACTCTCCATGTTATAAATGTGTAGAATTATCAACTGTGTAAATTAATTGTTTTTATAAAGCTTAACGAGTCACATTTAATAGGGTTTTTGTTAATCATATCTTTTTTTTTTCCTACAAACATTAATTAAAATTTTTAAGTTCAATTCTACTAACACCAATAGCATGTTTTGTTTAAGAAGATTTGTTAAATAGATACATTTACATATTGATATAGCAAATACGAAGTCTTGTAAATTGTTCCACAAAATGTCTCTACTATCAAATACTTCTTTTACATCTCATCTTATTACACTTGAGATGGAATCATGCCAAAACATTATCTAAAACAATTGGCGTTAAAATGATAATTTTTTTAATAAAATATTTATGGATCTCCACAAACATCTAGGTATAGTTGAAAAGTTGTTAATAATTAAGGAGTAAGTAGCCATATGGATGAGAATGACACAGTTACAAAATTTATTTGAGAGAGCAAAGGCTACTCCTTATATCCACGCATGGTTGCAATTTTTTAAAGAAAAGTTCATCCCTAACTTTGACTTAGTTATAATTTTTCAATATATTTTTGAACACAAGTGAAGTTTCTCTCTTGTAAGGAATAGAAAATGTTGAATCAACCATATTGTTCATAAAAAAATTGCTTTATTTAGGTTGGATAAATCATGGGATTTTATGAAATTAATCAGAAAATTCATGGTCTATTCTATTTCTGTAGAAGCAATTAAAATTGAAAGTTAGAAAATAAGTAGGATTAAAAATTGTTTAAGAATAGGGATGTTGAATTTCTCCTTGTCAGCGTATTAATAAATACGATAATATAAATAAGTAATCAAAATCTCATTAGTTATATATGTAAAAAAGTTTTACTTGACAATGTATTATTTTGAACTTTTGTTTCTTGAAAAATCTATTACCTAATAAAAAAAAGTTGACTTGTATAAACTAAAGCTCAACATTATGTAACTAATTTTTCCAATATATGAAACTAACATACTCCCATTCATTACTTTTGAGTCAACAAATTATTATAATTTAAAACTATTAACTAACGAAATATATAGAAATGAAGAAATTTTACGCTCATTATTTAAGTACAAAAGTAATGTAAAATGTTGACATCAAAATAACAGAACCGTAGAGATATTTTACATCATAAAAGACCACAAAGGATTATTAAACAAATGAAAGAATGATAGTTAAGGTTATATCGTAACACTTGTTCTGGGTATTGCAAGATCCAAGTCCACCTCTAGGAGTGTGTGCATTCAACCGGAAGGCCTTGAGTAAATCTTTTCATATCCGTGCAGTAATTGTAAATCATGTAATTCTTCTGCACCCAGTTCAACCTCTTCTGAGCAGTTGAATCCAGCTCTTGTGATAGCCATGCATTAGAACCAGACGCAGCAGAGGAAGGTGAATTTGAATTGCATGAAGATTTTCCTGCATTCCAAACACAAGCATTGGCATTGAAGTTCCTGTAGGAAGCAGTGAAAGGAGCTTTGGACCAATCAGTTTTGATGAGTCCACCCCTTGTGGCCCAATCATCAGCGTTCCAAAGGCTTGAGTATATCCTCATGGGTTGGCTCTTTGGAAAAGGAACCCCAATTGATTCCAAATTCTTGTACTCTCTGATGGGGGTTCCATCCACAGAAAATCTGCAACACGCAATTAGAACAAATATGAATTAGTGACTAATGAGCTACTCAGAAACAAATGATGTGTATCTAATTATAGTAGTTTGCAATTTTATGCGTCTAGAAGATTGGATTAGGTGTTAGTGCTTACACAATGCGCTGGGGATTCCAGAGAATTGAATATGTGTGGAAATCAGCAGTTGGGTCAAACCAGAGATAGAATTGCTGCTCTCTGTTGCCCCTGCTGTGTGTGAACACATTAGTATGAACTATGTAAGGATCACCGCTCAGGTTGCCAAGGAACTCGAAGTCAATCTCATCCCATGTTGATCCCTTTGATGACATCTGAAAAGAGCAAAACAAACATTATATTATAAATCTCTGTCATTGTTAGGTAAGATTTAATCATGCAAATGCAATCTGCATAACTTAGCAAATCGAACTTACATAATAAGCAGTGACAGTGCCAGCAGAGTTTCCAGGAACGAGCTTGAGCTGCATATCAATCTTGCCAAACAAGTATTCGTTCTTGGACTGGAAGCCAGAGCCAGAGGCCTTGTCAAGGGACAGAGTGAGAAGATTGGCGTTGTCGAGTATTTTAGCACGACCATCCCCCCACGTAATCTGAAAGTCTTGGTTGAAGTTACCAGCAGCACACAGAACAATGTAAACATTTAGAAGGAGAGGAACAAGTGGTAGGTTTCGGGAACTGGAAAAAGCCATGTCCTAAATGTTTGTGTATACGAATTGAGAAATGAAGAAAGTAAGTTTTTGAATGTGAGTAGGAGATGAATGTGATGAGATGATGGAAGAGAGAAGAAGGTATATATAGTGAGTGAGATTTGGCGCAAGTGGGAGAGGAAAAAGATGGGAAGGTGACTTGCGCACAGTTGTACTATGGTAAGAAGAAAGCTGTGAAAAGCTAGCCATGATAATAGCAACTTTTGTCGTACTTGATTAATTTTATTAATAATATGATTTTAGGTGAAATTGGTGGAGGGTAGAGGGTGTGACTGAGGTAGGGGATCACGCGGGTTTTCATTGCTTTTTTCGAGAGTTGACAAAGTGAGTGTGGTCAAGTATGATGCAAGATGTTTACTCATAGAATAGGTCAAACACTTCACTTAATGCCTTAACTCAACACGTTTCTCACCCCAAACCCAACACACATCTTCAAGGAACCACTCAGGCACCCATTATTTTTGACCTTTTTATATATGTTACCTTATCCAAACGTCACTGGATTAAGTTCATATACACTTTTTTTTTATATAAAAAAATATTACTACTTTAATTAGATTGGTATTTTAAACTATATTAACCATTTGTATTTCCAACTATATTAATAATTTATAATATAACATGTACGTAAAAAACAAACTATACCAAAGAAACACTGGATTTGCATGTGTAGGTAGAGGACGAAACATTTGATTTAATAAGGAAAGAGCGCGTGGTGGTTATGTTGTCGACGAGAGACGTTTTGTTTGAAATGGGACAATGGCGGTGGAGGAGTGTAGGGTAGGATAGGGTCCTTAAAGTTTAGGAAATGATAGTTATTATTATTAGGTTAGCTGTAAAAGTGTTTGCCATGATTGTCATTTGGCGGTGTCCCTCTTGAATCAGATAGGGTTTCTGCTGGAAAACAACTGCACTGGGTCACTGCACTACTTTAGTTACCATTATTCTTACTTAACTCTCTCTCAACTACTAAAACTTGACCATCTCTCAAACTTATTGGAAAGAGACCAACCACGACCCTTCCAAACAATATCTAATCTTTTCTGGATAATAGCGAGTGCCATCTGTACACTTTCTTACTGACAAAAATTAGCCAACTGTCTCCAGCTTTGCTTTGTTTTGCCTTGCAAATTGAAATTTTGCATGCACTTCATCACAGTTATCATCACCAACCGACTTGTTATAAATACCTTCTTTTCGTACACACACTTATCCATTCAATCACTACCAATTGCTAAGGATCCTTCACCCACTTGACACTACCTCTACCACTGCTTTCTAGAGATGGTTGTAACTTTTTCTTACATGCTTTTATTTCCCCTTCTAGTGATGGTTGCCTTTGCTGGTGACTTGAACAAAGACTTTGACCTCACTTGGGGAGATGGCCGCGCCAAGATACTGAACAATGGAGAGTTGCTCACTCTGACTCTGGACAAAGCATCTGGTTCAGGATTCCAATCAAAGAATGAGTATCTCTTTGGGGAGATTGACATGCAGCTCAAGCTTGTCCCTGGAAACTCTGCTGGCACTGTCACTGCCTATTATGTAAGTTCTTCCTTTCACTTTGCTATTATAGAACAATGATAAAAGCAACACTTCGTTTATGCATTCGTTGTTGTTCAGAGTTATAATGATTAAAGCTTGCCTTTTGTTTGCAGTTATCTTCAAAAGGATCAACTTGGGATGAGATAGACTACGAATTTCTAGGGAATCTAAGCGGTGACCCATACATTCTTCACACAAACGTTTTCAGCCAAGGCAAAGGGAACAGGGAACAACAATTCTATCTATGGTTTGATCCAACTGCTGATTTCCACACTTATTCTATCATGTGGAACCCCCAGCGGATTATGTAAGTCCTCATCTTGTTCAACACTAGGCAATTCTATCCTATGATCCCATCCTTAACATAATTTCTGATACTCATTTCAGATTCTCTGTTGATGGCACTCCCATTAGAGAGTTCAAGAACTCGGAGGCTATTGGGGTCCCCTTCCCAAAGAATCAGCCCATGAGAATCTATTCCAGTCTGTGGAATGCTGATGACTGGGCAACAAGAGGTGGACTTGTGAAGACAGATTGGACACAAGCTCCATTCACAGCTTCCTATAGAAACTTCAATGCCCAAGCTTGCATATGGTCTTCTGGGGCATCATCTTGCGGTTCAAGTGCTTCTAAATCCACCTCTGCCTCACCATGGCTTTCACAGGAGCTGGACGCTACAGGCCAACAGAGGTTGAAATGGGTGCAGAAGAAGTACATGATATACAACTATTGCACAGATGCCAAGCGTTTTCCCCAGGGTTTTCCTCCTGAATGCAACATCTCTTGAGCCAAAGACGAAGCATACTCATTGCAATATTATATTAGAGGAGTTTTGTAATGTAATTATTCTCTACTTTAATTCTTTCATTCCTTCTTTCCCTGTTCTCTTCCCCATCACTGTGTTAATGAACACGTCCACTTTTATATAATAAAATTTCCATATTACAATTTGCTACCATTTTTTTATTTTGCACCTTTCGGAACTCGTGTTTTGTTTGCTACTAAAAGGAATCTAATGCATTTTAAATGTGATTAAAATTTAGGTACATCTATGTAAAGAATATAATGTAAAGAATATAATGTATGTAATTTACCCAAATTTTGAACAAGGAAAAGTAAATTTATGAAAAAAAAAACACTATGATTGAACTTTAGTAAGCAAAATTGTAATAGATCTTCCATGTGAATTTGTTATTATATAATAAATATATTCATAAAATTAGATAATCTATCTAAATATTCTAAATTTATCGTAATCCAATATGTTGTTGTAGTTATTCCAAAAAATATTTGTCCGAATAACTGAATCATCAATCAAATAAACCAAACTTGAGCGTATATATAAATAAAAATAAATATTTTTAATTCATGAATGATACACATAATTTTTATCATTCAAATCAATAGAAAGATTAAGAAATGTAGATACTCTCCTACAGAGTGCTCAGTCAAAAGGATAAGCATGAATACTTTTCAACAAACCTATAACTTTTAGATTATTAAAAAAAAAAACTACGGATTGAATTTGAAGGAGTAAAAAAATATAGAAAAAGAGAATAAGACTGGAAAAGATATAATCGATTATATTATAATTTTTTTAAGTTTCTTTATAATTCTATCTACATGATAGAAGAGAAATTTTAACAAAAATAGAAACATAATATAATAATAATAATAATAATATAATCATAATAATAATAATAATAATAATAATAATAATAATATATATTATTATTATTATTATTATTATTATTATTATTATTATTATTATTATTATTATTATTATGTATTGAATATGTAATTTTTATTTATTTCTTTGAGATGTCAATCCGCCTGTAAATCTAAATCTAAACAATGTATAAAAGTGGATATTATTATATATGGATAATATTAATAAAAGTCAAAAAGTAAAAAAAAATGTTTTATTAACTTTGAGTTTTTAGTTTATAAAAAATAAAAATTAATCATATTTTACAAGATAAACATAAGTAGGTTTTTAATTTTTAAAACTAAAAAAACATCTACTTTCAAAATTAATAAACAAACAAATTCATAGTTCATTTGAAATCATAACACTTACTTCTAATATATGAAAGTTTTTCCATTATATCTACATAGGCATAGAAAATAATTACTGATAAAACAATCAACATTTAATCATTAAAAATTAAGTTGATTCTGATTTAAAGTAAATATAAATTAGAGAATCTATAATCTTTAATTGTAAAAAGGAAAACAATATTAAATATAATAGTTCTACAAATTAAAAAAAAGTATGATTTCTTTTATCACTTTAAATTCTTAATTAATTTTCAAATGTTTATTATAACGTATATAGATTAAAAAAAGTTGATAGTATTGGTTCTGAGTGAGATAGAGAGATAGTGAAAAAAATTTATGTAAATAATTATAACAAATGATATTTAATTAAAATTTGAGATGAAAAGTTTAACTAGCTGATTGATTTAGTTTTATTTTTTAATTTTTAAAATTAGTCTTAGAGATAATCTTGAAAAATAATTTTTAAAAATAAGTGTTCCAATATTTTCTTGTATAGTTTAAGAGTTAAAACTAAAAATAATTTATATATATTATTTTCTCTATTAATTTATTAAAATATTTTAAAAAATAAAATTATAATAAATTAGAACTTAAAACGGATAATATTGTGTTTGAATATATCACTCTAATGATGTCGTGCAGATTTTGTTTAAATCTAGTTGAAGTAAATATAAGTGGATAAAATACTGTACCTATTATTTAAAATATATTATATAATTATATGTTTAATATATTTATATATACTTTTATAAATATATTTATATATTTATAAATATTATTTAAATATACTTATATAATATTTATATATGATAATATAATACTTACTATAATTATTTTATATTAAAAATATATTTAAATAATATATATAATTTATTTATATAAAAAATGTTATCTAAAAAGATATAAATATATATATTTATTAAATTTTATTTTATTTATAAAAATATAAATAATTATTTAAATATTATTATATATATAGATTAAATATATTTATATTTATTATATTTATAAAAATATTTTAATAATATAATTATATAAATATATTTTTATTTTATATAAAAATTATATTTATTTTTATTTCATATATATATATATTAAATAAAATTCTATAATATATATTTATATTTAATAAATATTGTTATATATTTTAAAATTTTTATTAATTTTTAATACTAAGTGTGCTATTCCGATAAATAAATAATAGTTACAAATATCACGTGTATTTACTTCAATGCTAGATTTGAGGAAAAATCTGTCGTGCGCAGGTTCTAACTGTCATGAGGAAACTTGGAACGAAACCGACAACTAGACAGTTCAATAATCTTTCTCCCCCATGTCCAAGTGAGACAAACGGTGATGTTAGCCACTGAAATTGCACATAAGAAAAAAAAGAAGGCTGGAATGTGAGTCGAAGACCGTGGTCCAAGCATTCTCAAATGTTGATTTGATACCCTGAAAAATATGATATAGATGTTGGGTCTTACTTAACGTCGTTCATTCTAACGATACATACTTAATTTTAATTTTTTTTTTTTCTTCATTTCTTCTTATCCACTCTTTAATTCTAATAAAGCATTAAGGTTATTAAATCAGACAGCATAGTCCAACTTTTCTAACCCAACTTAACAAATCAAGTAGAAACATACTGACTATTCAAATTGACTTTTATTTTAAAATTATAATTTTTTACTTAATTTAATCTTATTATAGGCAAACTGACCATCAAACTAGTTTTGAGTTGATGGAAAATTTTAAAAAAATGTATTTTAAAAATTTAAGTTATATTAATAAAAATAATTTTTATTTAAAATACAATTGTAGATCCCAAATTTTGCCTGACCTCATAATAAAGACCGGAAGACCTCCTTTTCGAAGATGAATGAAGCCTAAGAAGCCACTAGGAGAGACTATTAGACTTCATACTAGGATAGGAGGAATTTTCGGCATAAAAATAAGGGTTTTCGCCTTTTAGGGTCGAGACCGCCGTCTCGCCTTGCGAAGGTGGCGAGACCGCCGTCTCGCCTTGCGAAGGTGGCGAGACCGCTGTCTCGTTTGGCGAGACAGCCGTCTCACCATTCCCGTAAGACGAGACAGTCGTCTCGACCTTGTCAGACGAGACGGCCCGTCTCGACCTGACAGGCACGAATCCCTATAAATAGGAGCGTCATTCCCCTCATTTCCCACATTTCTTCCACTCTCTCTCTAAAAGTCTCTTCAAATTCTCTCTCTAGAACCCCTCCGAAGCATTTTCGGAGTTTCTGAGTGTTTTCTAGAGCTTTTTATAGCGTTTTTGAGAGATTCTGACGTTGTAAAGAGCGAAGGGCTGCCAAAAAGCACCCAAATTTTTAAAGAATTAATAGAAAGCGTGTCTCGGAGGTTTCTACACTCTTTCTCTCTCTTTTACCGCTTTATTTCAATAATGCAATAGATATAGGGCCATGTAGTCATAATCTTTAAATTCCGCAAAATAAAGGGTAAAAGCGTATTTTTCACCGGTTTAATTATTTAATATAGCTGGCATATCATAGGGAACCCGAAAGGGGCGTCGTAAGGGAAATAATGCTTCCCTTATACGTAACTAACTCTCTTACCTAACTCTGGTTCTAATGACCAAAGTTGGTTTTTTGAAAACCAACGTCTTTTTCATTCATTTTTTGATGTTTCCGGTAAAAACATCGGTGACGACTCCAGAAGAACCCTTCAAAAGTTAGTTCTTGGGTTAGCCCCGTTATCGGACAATCCAAGAGCGCCTTTTCGAAAACCTCGCCACTAGGTTCAGCCCGGTTATCGGACAACCTAAAGGCGTTGTAACCACACCAATAAAAACGTGAAAAATTGAAAGTCGAAACCATCGCGTCGCTCCGACCGCCTCATTTTGACGGCGGCGACAAATGATGACTCCACTGGGGAAGCCTAGAGAGTTGATCCCATTTAGTGATGGGCCAACTTAAAAGTAAATAAACCAAGAAAATTACGCTTTTACCCTACCTTGTATTATAACATGTTTTAATACTTGACTTTAATAACTGTTACTTGTTTATAATTACGCAATTGTTTGAAATACAAACTGTACACAAACCCTCGCACACTACAGTTCCCTCTATACCCGAGGGCAAGTGAGAAATCCATAGGGAGTGGGTGACAGGTACGGTTCGCTGTAGTGATGGCCTTGTGCCCACCAGTGTGATCGGAAACCACCACTCAAGGTGATAACCTTCCTCTTTTGGCACAAAGACTGACTATGGCCTTAGTGTTAAGCATGGTCGGAAGGCTGGAGAGTGGGGACCCTATAATGGGGGCACCTTGGGGGCCTTAGCCTTGGTGAGAACAGTTAGAACCTACCTTCGCCAAAACACTTTTCTGCAGGAAAACCCTACCTCGTGATTAAAACGACTTCTCACTTATTCATGGATGATCGAATTGTGTGTACATCTGTTTGTTGCATTTGTCAGTTGCATAGCATAACCAAACAACAGGAAGATCACAAAAAAAAACATTTCTTACAATAAACACCCTTATCTCGGACAGTCTGCCTTTTAGCTAGCCTGGTTTCAGGTTCTTTGTAAGCTAAGTAGCCACGCAGATCTGACGAGAAGAGATAAAAGGCAAAAAAAAAAATCCAAAATAAATAAAATAATAATAACAAAATCAAAACGTTTATAAAAATAATTTTAACAAAGTCGTATCATTCATATTGCATCATGTCATAAGTGAAAAAACCAAGAGAGAAAATAAATGCATAAGGAAAGTATGCATATGCATCATTTTAATAAATCCCTGAAAAATGGGTCTTAGAAGCATTTTTTGAGAAAATTACTGGGCCAAACCCCCTCCGGGCATTTGCAACCTGATCCTTCACCTTTTTCTCTTCGTTTTGATATGTTGTGCGTCCAAATCTGACATCCCAGTCAAAAGTTATCGCACTTTGAACATCTACTACCCTTTTGTACTAGTGCATGCATAAATACATTCATTCTAGGGAGCACTAGATATCCCTAAGACAATGGCGAAAGAGGACCCGAGCACATTTGTGACCTTCGTGACAAAGAAGGGATAAGTGTACTAAGGTGTGATGGTGATTGCCATTATATTTGTCAAATCTGTGATGGGGAAGGAACCATTACACCGAGGTGGGTAGGATACCCCATAAAGCATAAGCTTTAAGGAGGATACATAAGCCATTGTCTTAAGGAATATCCATCTCATAAATCATTCCTTTTAAACAATAAAAATCTTTTTACATTCTAGAAAGCGGTTGGCATTCTTCATACCCTCATCCACATACAAAAAAAAAACACAAAATCTCAAACACTATCATACATCATGTCAGAAAATAAAACATGATAATAAACAAACACTTGCATACATGCATCCACCTAACTTCATCCTCATAACATGCATCTAATAATAGACAATCGAAGAAGTGGACATTCCTCAATACCATGAAAAGAGGATTAGGGCATTCGCATGCAATGCACGGGAAGTAAAAAAGAAAATAAATAGAAATATTTACCCGCCTATGGGTTCATTTAGGCTTCTCCGCTTTAAAAAAATGTACTTCGAAACATTGCATTGAGGAATGTACACTGTCTGGATGAAATAAATAAAATTGTTTGTTTTCATCATCTCTTCAAACGTCTATCGCATTCATAAATTTCATTCATTCATTCTCACTTTAATAATAATAAGATAATAAAAAGAAAGGATTAGTCGATGTGCTTTCCACGAATCGAAGTAGGATGAAGAGCAAACCTTTTGTCGTCAAGTTATCTCCAACGGTTGATTCGCCTAAGAAGGATAATAAGCCTCAACCATTGGTCATCTGAGTAAATAAGGAAGAGGGGGCAAGGATGCCATTACATTTTGTTCACGCCTCGAATCGAATAAGGTGGTACCATGGAGATGCGCAAAAACACCGCCCATTAATGAGGATATCTCCAGCATAGCTGGCATTGGGGGCAAAATTAGAAATGAAATAATCTATTTCCCCAAGGAGCTGTAAGATGACGCTCCTACAAATAAAGAAAAAATAAAAAGACCGCAGAAAAACATAATCCAAAGAGGAAACTGAGTAGACTTTGGATTCACGACGCTAAGACAGTTCTCTCAACGCTCCGCCAAAGAGACAAACTCAGGGTAGGCGACAAGCTAGTCACAGTTTGAGCTAGAGACGACATTCGGATCAACAAGTCGTTTGTCCTACCTTAAATGGATTCGACTGAAAAGGACCTTTGAAATATCTTTTGCCAATATGAAAAGACTTCCCCAACGATATGAAGGTGACCCACATAGTGAGGAAATATGGATGCCGCCCAAACCAAGGACTCATTAGAAACTCTCAAGGAATAAGGGAGACACCAAATTTTAAAGGCAATCCTTTAAAGCATTACCCTACAAAGGATCAAGTTGCACGGAGAAAAGGGAAGTCTCCCCTCCATACCTTGAATCAAAATTTCCCAAATAGAGGGGTTCAAGCGTAAAAAACGTCCATACATTAGGTGTTCTTCTTCTTATTCTTAGGGTTTGTAAATCCAATGACTATTAGAGATTACTCCTCGGGGCCAGCCCGACCCCCGAGCATTGTAGGGCACACATTTCCCTATTAATTACAAAGAATGTCATTCTTACTATCTGCTTCTCTTTTTGCTATTAATGTCTAAACCTCATTAATAACCATGTTTAAGCAAACGTTTTCAAAAGTGCGTCAAAGTAATCAAAATGCGCCATTGACCAAAATAAAAGTCAAATCCATCACCACTGATTGACTATAAGCACAAAATAAAGTTTTACCTCGTCATAAGTAAAGTCGTGTTTCGCCAATGTTGTGCAAAAAGAAAACAAAAATCAAAAGAAGCCTATAAGAAGCCAAAGGCCAAAAAGAGAGGGCAAGATACCCGGTAGGAAACCCACCAAAGGGGGCTACGCAAAAGTTAGGGTAAACCCGCTAGAAAACCCGAACAACCATAAAGGGTAGCCTAGACAAAAATTAGGGTTACAAAATAAAGTCCGCTAGGCTTCCCAAAGCAAGAAAAAAAAAACCTAGACAAAAGTTAGGACAAAACAAAACACAACATCCTAGACTGAAAACCCAAAGGGTGGACTAGGGAAGTCAATCAGTCATAGCAAGCGCCATAGAACAAGACGTCACTCCATAAACAAAACGTTTGTCTAAAATAGCCTAAACACTCTAACCAACCTTGGCTAGCCGTGCTTACAAAAACCATTTTTTGTCAAAATAAAACAATTCTAAAACACAAGCCTTTGAATTAAATATCCTCTTCCTTCTTTTCTCTTGACTCTTACCACTACGACATTCTAGTAATTAGTAGGGAAATGTGAAGATAGTAATCAATAGGAGGATTGACATCCCCAAGGAAAGGGAGGGGCACACTTACATGGCAAGTCGCTTTACAATTAACACAATCATTCTTCGGTCACGAAAAAATCGATACGGCAAAATTGGCACAGCCTATCCTGTCGACGAAAGCACATAACGTCAGAAGCTCATCAGAAGTAAAAGCACATTGGTTAATCTTTTTGAAAAATTAATTGAAATAGTATTATAGGATGCATATCACAAACATTACATACATGCATAGGGTCCTTTCTCTCAAAAAGAAAAGAGAAAAGAGAAATGAGAAAAAAAAAAATGCCTGCTAGGAGATTCTTAGGCAAAAGTTAGGGTAGTTCGCTAGATCGAAAACCCGCAAAGGGCGGTCTAGGCAAAAGTTAGGGCATTCATAAAAAAAAAAAAAAAAAACCGTTAAGATATCCTAGGCAAAAATTAAGACAGCCCGTTAGACCGAAAACCCCCAAAAGGGCGGCCTAGGCAAAAGATAGGGCTAAACCAAAAAATGAATAAAAGAGAGGGGCCCTTCATCATAATCATAAAAAGTCCAGCAGGAGAATGTCAGTCACTTTTCCAGATGCATCAATCAAAAAGAATAGATTGCATTTAGGGCATCCACACACAAGTAGTCGCATAAAACGACTTTGCCAATGTGAAAAATGAAAGAAATAAAAATTACTTCAGAAAAATAACAAAAATCGAAAAGCATTCATGCATATAAGGAGACTAGCTCCATTTTTGTGATTGAAAACAGGATCACTGAGACTGAGTCTCCAAATAATGCCCTCAAGAAAATGAAGCAAGTCGTCAATCAAGCGACTCAGCAGAATAAGAGCTTCTAAAAATCAAGAGCTCCAGCTACCATCCTTCTACCCAGAAAAAAGGCACATATAAGAAGTCTTCAAACATTGCTCTCCCTCAAGAAAGAAGAGCGAGTTGTCATCATCAAATAAGCTCAGAAGAAATAAGAAGCTTCAAAAAGCCAAAACTCCAGTCATCATTTTTCTACCCAATAAAAGAGGGCATAATCATTAGACATCATAAAAGAAAAGCCAACGGAAAGGCTTAGTCATCCCCAAGAGGATCTCTGCCTACTCCAAAGGCAAAACAAAAATATTTCTCACAGCTCGGCATCGCTACTACATGAGTCATCGAGCACACTCACCCAAAGTCTCCTCCACACTCCACACTCCCCAATGGAGAATAAAGGCTCCAAGATCCCATCATCATCATCAACAGTCAAAAGAGTCCAATCTCCATACCATCAAGGGCTCAACAAAAAGAGAAAAAAGAAGAAAACCCTTCATCTCCAGCAGATGACAAAAAGACCGTGACAAAGAAGGTCGAATAAAAATCCCTAAGTGGGTCACCTCATAAAAGGGGAAAAACAACAAAAACGGAATCGGAAAATCCATCCCCCAATAGAATAAGAGCATCACAAAAGCAAGCTCGCACCTATAAAGAGTCAAAACTCCATTCCCCCAAAGGGCTACCAAAATCTGATCCCCAGGAAGGCAATCAATTCCCCGATGGATCACCAAAAAAGAGAAAGATCATCCCCAGTGAGCCTACCGCAAAGGAAAAACTTCAAATTCATCCTCAGAATGTCATTTGCCTACACATAGGCAAGACCTGGCAAGCAAGAGCCAGCATCCCCATAGGGAAATATCAGCCTAGTCAGAGGCAAAACAAATGCAGCCGAAAGTCTTCACTACCGATAGAGCATCTGCCTACTCAGAGGCATTACCAAAAACTTAATGGAGTACCTGCCTGCCCAGAGACACCATCAAAATCAGCAAATTTTCAATGGATATCCGCCTACTTAAGAGGCGTCCCCAAGATTAACAAATCCCTAGAGGATTCCTGCCTACCTAAGAGGCACTCATAAAACATCCCCGACAACCAGCAAAGTCGGATGACAAATACCAAGAGATAAAAAACAAAAGAATCCCCAGCAATCAACAAGCTGGATGAACACCAACAAGATCCCCGGCATAGACCGGACCAATCTTAGAAGACAAGAGAACATATCTCAACGCTCGGCGCATGAGCTAGAGCAGTAAGCCGTCACCACAGCTAAAGGATCGGTTACCGCAAGAAGGAGCATCTTGAGGCTTAACACCAAATGGGGGTATATACTCATCGGGCCTTACAAAAGGGGGCTTACCAGACGGGGGTTCATATTCGTCAAACACCAGATGGGGGTGTATACTCATCAGGCCTTACAAAAGGGAGCTTACCGGACGGGGGTTCATACTCGTCAAACACCAGATGGGGGTGTATACTCATCAGGCCTTACAAAATGGGGCTTACCGGACGAGGTTTCATACTCGTCAAACACCAGATGAGGGTGTATACTCATCAGGCCTTACAAAAAGGGGGCTTACCAGGCGGGGGTTCATACTTGTCAAACCAGATGAGGGTTCATACTCATCAACCGAAAGGATCAGCTACCGTCAGAAGGAGCATCCCGGAGGCGCACAACATACTTTTTCCCCAGAAGATCAACCGCCGCAAAACGGATCATCCGAAGGGTAATCGAGCAAGAGGGTCAACTCCTTTACCTTCTAGTCGATCTTCTTGGCACAACGGGCCAACAACCGATTGGTCAGGTAAAGGGGGGGCAGCTGTAGACCCCAAATTTTGCCCGACCTCATAATAAAGACCAGAAGACCTCCTTTTCGAAGATGGATGAAGCCTAAGAAGCCACTAAGAGAGACTATTAGGCCCCATACTAGGATAGGAGGGATTTTCGGCATGAAAATAAGGGTTTTCGCCTTTTAGGGTCGAGACCGCCGTCTCGCCTTGCGAAGGTGGCGAGACGGCCGTCTCGACCTTGTCAGACGAGATGGCCCGTCTCGACCTGACAGCGCGCGAATCCCTATAAATAGGAGCGCCATTCCCCTCATTTCCCACAATTCTTCCACTCTCTCTCTAGAACCCCTCCGAAGCATTTCCGGAGTTTCTGAGTGTTTTCTAGAGCTTTTTATAGCGTTTTTGAGAGATTCCGGCGTTGTAAAGAGCGAAGGGCTGCCAAAAAGCACCCAAATTTTTAAAGAATTAATAGAAAGCGTGCCTCGGAGGTTTCTATACTCTTTCTCTCTCTTTTACCGCTTTATTTCAATTATGCAATAGATATAGGGCCATGTAGTCATAATCTTTAAATTCCGCAAAATAAAGGGTAAAAGCGTATTTTTCACCGGTTTAATTATTTAATATAGTTGGCCTATCATAGGGAACCTGAAAGGGGCGTCGTAAGGGAACTAATACTTCCCTTACACGTAACTAATTCCCTTACCCAACTCTGGTTCTAATGACCAAAGTTGGTTTTTCGAAAACCAACACCTTTTTCATTCCTTTTCTGATGTTTCCGGTAAAAACATCGGTGACGACTCCAGAAGAACCCTTCAAAAGTTAGTTCTTGGGTTAGCCCGGTTATCGGATAATCCAAGAGCGCCTTTTCGAAAACCTCGCCTCTAGGTTCAGCCCGGTTATCGGACAACCTAAAGGCGTTGTAACCACACCAATAAAAACGCGAAAAATGGAAAGTCGAAACCATCGCGTCGCTCCGAACCGCCTCGTTTTGACGCCGACGACAACAATGATTATATATAATTAAAAGATAAAAAACTCATTTATATAAAAACTTATTTCCTATTGTTGTCATTCATTTTTAATAATTTAATAATTTATTGTAATTATTATATTACTAAAAAATAATGTTAGAAATGAAAAATAAATCACTAATACTTATCTTTAAAATAATTAAATCTCTTCTCAAATTAAATTTATAATATATATATATATATATATATATATATATTAATAAAATAATATTATTTTTATTTTTATTTAAAAAGTTATTATATAAAATAGATTGAAAAATAACTTCATGATTATTACATGAAAATGAATATTGAAAATGAAAAATAAATCACAACCACTTATCTCTAAAATAAGTGAATTTTTTAAAATTAATTTATATTATATATATATATATATATATATATATATATATTTAATATATTTATATTTAAAAATTATTATTATTTTATGATAATTTTTTCCCAAATCTAACATTTTTAAGATTTTTTTAACCAGCTCATTGAATCAACCTATCTTGAAACCCTTGATCACACATCACTTTTAGTATATATTGAAATTACAAAAATTACTTTATAATATTGATTTTAAATGGATAAAAAAGAGAAAAATAATAAAAAGATTTGTGAAAGGATTTACATGTAAACAACTATAATAAACTACATTTAATTAAAATTTGAAATAAAAACTGAGAAAACGTCATAAAAAATCTCACTGGGAGGAATAATTTTCCATCGGTAAATCAATGGGATTGGTGGAGGTTAACCAATCCTATACCTATTTATATCACAACTACGCAAGACCCAAAACCTTTTTGCGGGGTTAACCAGTTCCGCTACTGGTGCAACCAATCAATCTTTCTACTTCTTACTTCATATGGAGAAGACAATATCAAATAAACACTGGATACGGAAATGGTTGGAGAAGATGATATACAAGCATAACTAAGGTAATAATACATGCTCATCGATATACTGCAAAAATCTTGATATGTTAAGTCAACTAACAGTATAACGAGCACCCAATGTTCAACAGCACAATAGATAATATAACTCATGATAATACAACTAGAAATCAAGTAGCTCAAAAATATACAGTGAGATGACCAGTCTTAGTTATCGTCTCAAATGAGGTGCTGCGTAAACACATCATCCCTAAAAATCCAAAGCCAATAGAAAGTGAGGAGCATAAACGTAAAAGAGAAAAACATATAAGCAGTAACACACTGTACAGGATACAGGGACATTCTGGCGGTCAAATCAGATACACAGATGCATAAATTAAATATCAACACCATGGACTGCACAATTTGGTTGGCACTGATAACGACAACTAAATCTGCAGAATATCAGTATGCTCTTAAGGCTAACCGTTAAGCCTGAACCATTGTCCAAACAACCTACTCATCTAACTCCTCTATCTGTGCCCGCTTCTCAGCTGCTATCTTCCTGATAAAGAAGCCCCACCTCATTGCTGCCTTGATCTTCAGCCATCCCACAACAGCTCTGCCTGGGCGAGAGCGATCCTCATCATAGTTTGGTATATTGGGTGATGGCATGTATGTTGGGAATGAATAGCCATCCTCCGCACTCATGGAGCCGTGGCCTCCCATGCTGAAGAGGCGAAGCAAGTGCTGCATATCTTCATTCTCTAGCATTTCGTGACTTCTGAGGCGGATTTCTTCTTCTGAAAAGAACTCATCAACCCCCCTGTCCCTGTTGTGTGACCAATCATCAAAAGGGTTTAGAGTAGATGGCTGAATAGAAGAGCTACCAGCATGGAACCCTGACGTGGATGATTGAGGAGGTCCAAGAGCTAACCCAACTGGGCCATGATCATTTCTAGTGTTTGGGGTTTGGTGACTATTGCTGATTAATTGGTCATTAGACAGATATAATGAGCTATCGAACTGACTCCGGGTGCTGGAGTTTGAAATCAATGACTGGGTTGGATATCGTGATACCATACTATCATTATAACCTGATATAAGCATACATTTGCATCTCAAGATCATCATCATCACACACTTACAACCTTAAAATTTTCTTATTAACAATATTATAGAAAATATTTCATTTCTATAATTATTATTATTAACATTGAAAGCTGTATTCAGAAATCATATTTGAGACGGAAAAGTAATTGAATCTGACAAGCCCCAGCTCAAAAGAAAAGGGAGAGGAGGGTAGGAACAGAAAAAGAGAGAATCCATCAAATCAAAGTTAAGGAAACAGTAATGCTTACCCCCAACTGGCATCCCGGAATTTATTTGCTGTTCAGAAGGAACGGACACTGGAAGTCCCGGCAGTTGAAGTTGATGATCTAAACCACTACCGTAATCAATTGCCTCAACACGAAGTTCATTTTCAGATGCAATAGACCTGTTATTTTGGTTACCATTCACAAGTGATTTACCATCATAATCCACAACCTGATCCCAATTGTCGTATGCTTTCTTCACCAATGAATCTACATAAACCTGGACTCGCAAAAGCATTTTAAAGATACCATAAGCTGATACTACTCCCAACAGAAACTTTGACGAAAACTGTAAACTTTGAGCTTAGCAAATCATAAATGTTAAGTCTGATCATTATCTAGGATTTCTTAATTAGAAACATTAACATGTACATGTGTATTTGTGTCCAGTATTCGTAAGTTTGCAAGTGCAAGGGCAGAACATACAGAGTATTGCTGCATCAATTAAATTAATATATCTAACTATGCCAGTAATACAACGGTATGCTCAACTTTTGAAGGACAACTATCACACAGAACTACAGAAGCTCATCAAACCTTAAAGTAATAACCTTCTAGCTATTAATATCAGTGGAAGAAACACATGACGCAGACTAACCTTCTGGCTATCAGTGAGAGAATCCGCAGAAAAGAATTGTTCTCCTGATATAAGGCCACGCAGCTCATAGATGTTGTTAAAAATAACGCCAACATTTCTTGCATCTTCTGGATAATAAACATAGAGCTTCCCACTTAGAACACACGTTTTTGCGTGCTCTAAAAGAGCCTCCCACATCTTGTTTGACATACCACTTCCAAGGATCTACAGTCAAATGATATAAGAAAACAACCGAAAAAAGACCTAATTTAAAGATTAAGATCCAAAGCCTAAACTTACATTCCGCAATTTCTGTTGATCTTTAACAACAAGCCGAAGAAAGTCTTCAACTGAGACTATTCCTGCATTATTCAGCTTCTTGTGAAATGATCCATCCTTGCCTATTTTCTCCAATCTCCACACTTCATCAGTCAATGCAGGAGGGTAGTGCTTCTTATATACTGAGAAAATGGCCAAAAATATTAAATAAAAAAAATGGTATTACGTAGTTGGAAAAAAGAGAGCACTGATGCTAGAGAAAAACTAAAGATGCAGAAACATAACCCTACATTCTCCTCTATGATCTTTAACTATGAAAGCCACTGTCTTAGCTTCACGAATGCGTATGGACTCACAAATGCCTGAGGCAACCTTCAGGCCAAGACGGAATTTACGACTCCTTATCCAGCTTGAATTATCTGTAAAGGTCAATTCCCCCAATGTTCCAACTCCTTCCTTGAGTGTCACTTGCAGGTCCCCAGTTAACAAAGGTCTCTTTCCTTCCCGTTCTTTTACAATGTGGCTTTCAAAATCATCTTGAGTCCAATCTTCATCATCTTCATTGTTAAAATCACCTTCAAGGACCACAACATCGAGTTTTACAGAGGATTCAGGTCCAGAAGTTACAACGCTTCCACTATTGGAATCAATCAGAACAACATGTATTGGCGCCCCCTGCTCGCCTTCCACTTTTCCTCCTGTGAAGAGGGGAAGTGACAACCGGGACTTGAATTGCAGCTGCAAGTTCCTACCATCAGGACCTTCAATCATTTTAGGAGGAGACCTGGAAATATTAAACTGTTAAAAAGAAAATTCCAGACTCACCAGGGTACTAAATTTAAATATGACAGATGTTATGGGCACCAGTAAACGAAAATAAAGAGGTTGTTATCACTTCCACCATGCTGTATCACATATAATCCTCCAAGACCAAGGCAGGTGAGCATTTTTATAAAAAAGGAATTAATTGAACACGGCCACACTCACTCTATATCAAATATATTAATACATACCCTAGTGGATTGAGCAGTAGTACCTAAAATAGAAAATGGAACCTTATGAAATGATTTCTGCTAAAAGTATAATTTCCTGTTCAGTTTCTACGGGCTTTTGAGTAAAAGAAAAAAGCGTAAGTGGTATTCGGAAAGTGCACAAATGACAGAAACTGGTTCAGATTGAGCACATGAGGAATAAATTAGATTGAGAACCCTAATTACCAATCCAGGCCCCAATGTGGTTTCAAAATTAATAACAAGGCAAAGACAACAAAATGAATACTCCTGGAATTTTGAGAGGCCCAACTCCCAATTCCTTTACAAATTCCCACACAACAAATGACTGCCATTTCAACCTCTCTTTCTTTTGGCATACCTCATCAACCACTCAATTGAATAACTGAGTAACCGTCTCACTGAACACTAACTAACTGACTGAGGTCCTCAACTAATAGACCTACCAAAAAATTGATAAGAACCTTGAGAGAACCACACCACAAAAGCTAGTAGTTGTTGTAGTTGGAAATCCCAAGGTCTTATCCCACACTAGAATCCCATACTTCCAACTTGGGACTCGAGTATGCAATTGGATCTTCTTAACATACCACTAGACTCTGCAGCCACAGTGGTGGCAACGATCCAGGTTGACTGTGCATTAGCCCTTTGACTAGTCCCAAGTGAATACTACAATGTCAACAACATCACCACCCATGTTGCTCATTTGCATTTGGGAGAAATGGTGAAAGGTTCGATACCAATTGATAAAGACATTGAAAGAACAACACTGTAAAAGCTAGTCATTGTAGCCGGAGAGCTCAAAATATAAACCACACAATAGAATCTCATACTTTAAATATGGAACTCAAACCCCATACCTTGCAATTGGATCCTAACAACTTAAGAAGCTAGGGTGTGATGTATTTTATTAGAGTTTAACACTGGAATAATCTTTAGCAATAGACTCCCTGCCGCATCATATTTTGTGATAGGCTTACTTTCATAGTTTTATAGTTGGTTGGTCTCGTATGAGAGAATTCTACATCCTCTGAACTCATATTCTCTTTTCTTTGCCACTCATTTGTTATCCTACCCAAACAAAAAATAAAGCAATCTTCCTTATTTTTAAAACACCATCCTTTTGAAAAAGATACTTTTGAAATGAGTTTAATCATAAACACAAGTCATGTCATGTTCATTCCTGTCGCATACCACCACCATTATTATGGATTGCAATCAATCATCACAAGATAATTTCCAGAGAGTATATATTTTTCACCCAAAATCCACGAAATTGTTACTTACAAACCACCCAATATATCATAAGATTATCTAATTGTAGTTATAATTCAAGGGATACAATGATAACTACAATATATTCAAATTAATTTCGAAATTTGTAAAGAATTTCTTAAACCTTCCACCAAGTCTTGCAGGACCTAACTTTGCCAAAGCACGCTCAACCTCTTCACTCACCTGTTTCACATCAGTATTACTGAATAAATTAAGAACCAAAATGCAGAAACATATAGGTACAGCAAAATAAATCTTCACGGCATAATCTCTTCTATGAATAAAAAGTTGTCCAATTTCTGAATCATGCGCCAAACACATCTTCACACAGATGATCCAACTAATAATAGCAAATGCATTAGAAAATGGGGAGGGGGGGGAGGGGGGGGGCGGGGAATCACAATTATACCCTAAAAGCCCTAAACATGTAGTTCGAGAGCTAAAAATGGGTTATTAAAGCCTATGTTACGGTAGCACTACTAGCATGCAAAAAGACACTACTTTTTCCATAGCTCAGGCCACTTCAATCTTCTACATCACTGTAGCATGCTACTATATAGGTCTCCTAAAGCAAGCAAGAATAGTATAGAATTTAGTTATTTCATTTAAGAACATTTTACAAATAGGTAGGAGAATGTCTGCAGTCAAGTAAAAATACTCCAACACTCTCATAAAGTACATAGGATGGCATGACTTTTAAGAATTGATGTAATGTGTACAAAATGGCTTCTAGTTGGTGTATAAAGAAAAATAACTTTGTAGAATGTATAGCCCCTGTGCCCCAACCCAAAAAATAAACCTGTCAAAGAGAAAAGTATACAACAAAAAGTAGGGTGAGAAAGTAGTGTGAAGCCAACTGTCTTACAACTCTACGTAGAATAGGCTCTAAAGATGAGCAAAGCTTCTGCAAACTGTCCACCTTGAGAGCTTCAACAATTACACTGCAAAATATATGTCAACAAATTATGGAAAACTAACAACAAATATAAATTAGAAACATGTAGCATATGGATTATGATTAATAAGAAATAAAATCTTATTTTGTTTAACAGATAAATTTATAAGCATATATGTTGATTTACTTGAAATAAACGTGAAACGTTTCATTTGTTATTAAATTACTGTTTACTTGATTGACCACCTCATCATCACTCGAAGATAGCTTTGAGTGCATTTCAGCAAACAAAAACAGCCATCAATAAACAATAGAAAACATGTAAGATAAGTAAAAAGTGAGGCAAAATTTAAAATTCTTTTCAGAGAATGACTGTAGATTATGAAGTGGGAGATGCTTCCCACATATGCCCTTCATAATATCAAGCCAAGGATCTCCAGTGCCAAGAAGGAAGCAAGTTTCAACTGTTTCTGAAGAGGTGGCAATACATTTTATATATCATAAGCAAAGATATGGAATCTCTGAAGTCACGATATTTACTATATTCCAAGTTAAAACCATTTACAATAGAATTTTGATTAAAGAAGAAAGAATACTAGAGAAGAAAATTCTGAGATACACAATCAAATATTAAGAATTCCTCCTTGCACAAAAAGGGTAGAAAAAAAGCAGAAAGCAGAAAAAACAAGAAAAACAAATTAATTAACTGTGTCAACCTTAGTTAACTATGCTTGGCCATTCAAATAACTGGTTTGACCACTAGGACGATATGGAAATTTCAGAAAGAATCTTTTAAATTAATGATACAGTGATACTCAGAATGTAATCAAAACCATCAAGAAGAAAATTTTCGCATGAACCACTACAGTGAAAAGATGACACCGGTCTGTGCTAAACACTGATAACATGTAAAATTCCATTCCAAAATGACAATTGGCAACAAAAAGTGCAATTACGACGGCACTTTTAAGAAGATAGCAACAATCATCCAACTCAAGTAGCAAAATTAAGTTAGGGATACAAAATTAGGATTAGTGAGATATAATTAACCAACAAGAAAAATGACTTCCGAAGTAAGCATATTGTTCAATTATAGTGACATCCACTTTCCTTTCACTTGCCTACAACTGCGAATCAGTACAAAAACACTTGTTCAATTAGAACTAGCACTCACCCGCCCCAAAGAAAATTATTCATTGTTCAGATTAACTACCTAATGCAACATAGTGACCAAGTCAATATTAAAATCCCCCACCTCCAAACTTATAAGGTGGTCTTACAAAGGAAATTCAAGGAAGCACACGAATTAAATCAACGAGCAATTAGTTTACCTGGCGAGAGCAGGCCTCTTTCGTTCAGGCTGATCATCTTCTCCACCCTCCAAGCTCCTTTTCCCCATACTAATTGCGTCAGCAGATGGTTTCTGCATTTACACTCTCTCCCCGAACAATACCTTAAATCACCCAATCTGCAGCCACTCCACACCCACACAAAACCACCATTATCACCAACACTAAAAAAAATAAACAAGCAATGAAACCCTAGATGCTACATCCCCGAAAAGACGAAACTCGCAACAGATCTAGCACACCACAACAAAACAAACTAAACTCGAATTCCACGAAACATCTACAAATTGCACACTTGCGAACCTTAAATATGCAACCTCTACAAGCGAATTTTGAAAAAACAGCTGGAAACGAAGTGAACACACTGGATAAAAACAGTGGTTGATTTGGTCGAGCTGAAAAAATTGAAGGAAGGAGATATAACAGAGGGAAAAATAAAGCAAGAAAAAGAAGGTTTCTCTACCTGAGAGAGAAAAGTGGAGAGTGTTGGTGAGAGAGAAATAATGAATTACATGAAACAAGTTTTGGTTCTGGCCTCAGTTGCAAGTCCAACAGTTTCAGTTCATTCGTATTGCTACGGTCCACTCTGGCGACTTTCAACTTGAGGAGAGAGAGAATAATCAGCTGCTTTGCGGAACAATGGTCCTTGTTAGTTGACGGTTATGATTGATTATCGTGATATTTTATTTAACGATGATTGGTGCATGAATATTAGTAGAATAGAGTTTGAGACAGTGGCATGTTTTGTGTGGTTAATTATGAAGAAAGAAGGAGCCCTGTCGTTTAAGGGAAAAAGAAAGGTGCAATCGTGGCCGTGTGTTGGGTGGATGAGAATAGAGAAAGGGGCAATTGGTGCGTCAGTGCAGACAGCGTGTACTCTCCCACCACGTCACTGGCTGACCAACACCTAACATCATCACTTTACTTTTGTTGTGGTTTACAGCATGCCACACCTTCCCATTGTATCGAGGACTTGGAGTTAGTGAAATATTTATTATTATTATTTTAACAAAATTTCTTTAATTTTTATAGTCCAGTCTACAGACATTTTTATAGTTAATTTGTCATTAATGATTTTTGTAATATTTTTTCATTTAGAAGTTTTTCTTTTATTTTAAAAAATAATTATGTTATCATCACTTCTAAACTAACCTATTTTTTTATTATTATAATCAATTATCTATATAAACGCTTATTCAAATAATCTAATTTTCACAATTATTCTAAACTAGTCTCTTAATCTTTCTTTCAAAATTATATATTATAACAATAAAAATAATTACTAAATATTAAGAATTCAAAGAACTGTATTAATCAATTTTAAAATAAAAATAAAAAATAAATTCCAGTAAAAATATGACAACTAATTTTCGGAGTTATAATCTTAATAATTAGTGTGTTCAAAACATAAAACAATTTTTTTTTAAGTCTAGTAAAAAAAAACTTTTTAATTCCTGTCCGACAGTAGTTAACATTTGTCTTATATTATTGAAACTGAAACTGAAATTGAAACAATAAATATGGTACTAGGCGGTGAGCACTTTGAGAATATTAATGTTTGCATTCTTTAATTAATACCCACTCAAGGATAGGAATAAATTAATAATAACACCATGTTGACAGTGTTATCCCTTAGGATGTGTGTTTCGCAATTAATAGTTAAATTCATAATCCTAAATTGTGTGGTAAGAAAACAGGATTGGTCAGACATATTTAGGGTTATTAAAATTAAATTAAAGAACGTGACGGTTCACAAAAATGACACAAGAATGAATGGGGGTGTAAGAAAACTGCAGTGGGACAGTTTGAAAGCTGTTTGTTCACTGACCACCTAATGTGGGCAACAAGATTGTCAAAAGCATTTCAATGAATAAGGAAAAAAATAAAATTTGTAATATTGTTTCTATTTTCATTTGACTACTGGATAATTATTTATTTCATTGCTTTTTAAAGAAATATTTTTAATGCAAAATTCAGACCTACACAACTCCTCGTATTTACTATATAATTACGTTCGGATTAAAGAAGGGATTTGAAATATTGAAAGGAATGAGAAAAAAAAAGTTTAAATTAAAGAAAAATAATAAAAATTAAAGAAAAATAATAAAAATTAAAGAAAAACAATAAAAATTAAAGAAGTCAAATATATTTAATAATTTATTATTATCATTTTATTATTATTATAATATATTTTTTAATTATAGTAAAAATATATTATTCAAATTTTATTAGATATAATCAATTATATATATATATATATATATATATATACATTATATAATATTTAATAATTATATAATGAATTAAATCCAAAATTTTCAATTAAGATAAAATATTGTTGCCATCTCATGATCTTTTTAAAACACTTACTCCATCCCCATAGAAAACGCTTTTAAAACAATATTTATAACATGTTATCTTATATTTCTCTAATCCATACTAACATTTTTGTCAATCACAAATTCTTTAAAATACATCTACTAAGATTTCTTTATTCCAAAATAAGGTGTCAGAAAATATTTATTTTGTTTTGAAAAAAAAAAAATCAATCTCAAATTAAGAAAGTTCTATTCCGGTCCTCCAATGAAAATTAGTCATACCTATAACACAGTAACAAAAAATAAATAAACTACATATATATCGAATGTAACATTAAATAATCCATATTTAGTAAAGAGGTTTAAAGGATTTTGTAACATTGAAATTAAATATCGCAAAAAATTAATAACTTAGGTGATATTTAATTTATACGGGTTTGTTTTCAGTTAAAATAATTTAGTTACTTAAAAAATTATATCGTTTTTACTCAATGAAGAAAAAAAAAGAAAAAAAGACTTTAACCATTTTATGCATAACATCATAGAAATAAGAGGGAAGTTGATAATAAGATGAAATTTTTGTATTAATAAATTAAATACAAATGAAAATTGAAACTAAAACCATGTTTATTGCAACCCTTGGATATCCCCGACCCAAAAAGAAATTTACTTACCTAAACTCCGTAACAGGAATATTAGACTTGTCAACTTGGTAACCCACATGATGCTCAATTTTTACCTCCGTGAAATTCTTCAAGCCGCCAATGAAGTTTGACCAGTAATTGATTGCAAACTTCTGGAGATGTGCAGGGTCCACACAAAAGATAAATGACGTTACCTAAAGGCCTCATGTATATACCATCTTCCCTGAGCTTCTCCAGAAGTGGTCTTGCATATAACGATCCATACCTGCGTACAACTTTATTTAGAAGAAAACTTCGTGATGGATCAAATGCACGTTCTTTCATTCTCACGAACCAGTTAAGTGCTCAAAATTAATGATTTATGTGTACATTTTACCAATAAAAAGTTACAAGATTTCGTAACAAAACAATAACTTAAATGTAAAAAAACTACTGGTAAACAGAATGATGCACGACCAATGATTATCAACCCAATGGATTGTAGTTCACAGCCCTCCATAAGTCTGGCATACCTTACAACCAAGAGATATTGTGTCAATTTACACGTTAAAATCAAACCCATATTTTCTCGAGAGCTTCCTTTTAACTCTAGTAATATTCTTTTAGGGCAATTCAATATCATAACTACCAAAACTACAGTGGTAGCACAGCAGAATAACCCTTCCAGATATCCTAGCAATCGTCGCTTAATTCGAAACGTACGAACTTTTGTATGACGCATATATAATGCTCATTAAGCTTTTCTGACGAAGGAATTCTAGAACATGAGGTGCAAAAAATTATTAAAAAGGGGAAAGGAGAAAGTTGATAACTTTATACCCAGCATTAGTTCCTTCTGCTTTTAATTCCAAAGCACACAAAGTTCCCAAAGCCACTACTCTTTGAATTGCAGGGTGTGATGAAATCCGGCGAACCATTTTCTCATCCCATAACTGCAAATGCATAATAAAAGCTTGGTCAAATGAACATTGAACACTACTCTATAGTGAACAATGACATACTTTACTAAGGCAGGAGGCAGTCATAGAATTTAATATGAAAAGCTTCCAACGGTAATTTGGCCAAGTCCCATAATTATAAAACAAACCATGTCAAATGTCTATTGAAACTATAACATATTTAATTAACATTTCTTTCATGGAAGATAATAATGTGGACTAATGAGGATTACCATATCTTTTTATTTAAATATTGAATTATTTCAATTTATTTTGTTTATTTATATGCTCCCACAATTTAAATATTGAATTATTTCAAATGATTTCGTCTATTGATAAGATTTACATGTCACTTGTTTATGTATTTCTTCAATTTATAATTAACAAAAACTTGGACACACTCAAAAATGCAGAAACGCATTATAGATGATAAGAACAAGTGAACAACGTATCCCTGTTTCATTACATCACAAGAAATGCATTAGGAATTTGATTGGTGTATTGAGATCCATAGACATATACCCTTGAAAAGTATTACAACAAAAAGATGGATTAAATATACTTTTTTCTCGGTGTTTATTTATTATGTGGAGCAAGAAGCTAATGTAATAAGTTCAGAGGAAAAAAATCAAAGTAATCATACCTCCTTAAGTAATCTTCCTTCAGGAGCGATATTAGGGTTGGAACAAGGGTCTTTAAACCATTGGATTGACTTAACAGCAGCAGCGCAGCCCATAGCATGTGCAGAGTAAGAATGCCCATGTAAAAGAGCCTTGAGCTAAACCAAAACAAGATTATAACTCATTATGTCATCAAATACTGTATAGAAACTTTACTTCGTAGGAACAATATACTAGTAGGACCAAAAATAATGAGCAAACTAATAGGAACCTAGTACTTTATTAGAAAGAATAAGGGACTTCTCCCTTGTGCCTAATTTGTAGAACTTGTCAGTGATATCAATATAATAATCAATCCATTCCATCGTTACCAGAACAGATAAAACGAAACAGCAATTTCAGATGGCAGTGTCTAGCCAACCCACAGATGGAAGTCTTCTAAAAAATCACAATACCTTTGAGTCTCCAATAAATGAATCAAAAACAGCATTTGTTGCTAAGGTGACAGCCAATGGTATGATTCCACCGGTCAGCAGCTTCCCAAAGCAAGCTATATCTGGTACACAATGGATTAGCCCCCCTGCAGTCTGCGGAAAGAAATATAAACTGCTTATAAATAAACGAACTAAGAAGAAAATGAAATAAAATTTTAAAAATAAGAGAATAGCAGTCATTGTGAGGAATCACCTCCACTCCCAAACGCCAAAAACCAGTAAAAACCTCATCAAAGATTACTGGAATTTTTCTACTTCGACACTCATTAACAAGCACACGCTGAAAAAGTGGATCAACCATATGCATTCCACCAGCGCCTTGTATAACTACGTAACAGCTCAGGCCCCAAATGAGATGATCAATACAGAGAAAAGTTTAAAATAAGTTTAATTAGAATACCGAGAGGGCCACTTATCAATTTCATGTACTAGAATATATGATCAACAGAATTACTTTATTGGGTACAGGAGATAGTTAAAATAAAATGGAACTATAATCTGCTAAAGAAAAATCTCAAAATGTCTTGCCTGGTTCCATAATCAAGGCTCCAACATTATTTGACCCTTTAAATCCAGATAATACTTTTGATATGTAAGATGAATAAACTGTAGCAAGCTCAGACTTATCCCTGCCCTTGTGAAATACTTCATCACGTGAGGCAAAGGCTGTGAAAGCATCAACAAGTAAAACAATTATATTTTAAACAGTAACCAATAAAAGAATCAAAGTTGGAAATTTTGAACTTACTGATACTTTCACCTTTCAGACTTTCCCAATTATACCCTTCAGGTATGGAAATATTCCATGTATTGTTGCGCATAATCACAGAAGGAGGATCCAGAAAAAGACCTCTCCCGGTGTACCTGTGAGAAAGAATTCAAACTTAGAAGGCTGTCATGAGTATTAGCTAGGTTAGAAAACTAAAATTAATTCCCTGATAGTAATATGGAAAATATGCTCCAAGAAACAATGATCAACAACATCAAGCTATTAAGCAATATCAAAATACACAATCAAATAAAACATTGCCTCTAACAAGGATTTTAAACAAAAGTATACTATGCATGAAGTATATACTCTTAAAGGCTAAATAGTTTCTTTTTTCCACTATTTTTTTAATTTCATACCACCATTATTTTGATATATATATATATATATATATATATATATATATATATATATTATTATTTTTAAGTGAACCAACATGGTCCCTACTGTCAACTCTATTATGTTGTCTTACAAAATGTGTCATATGACAATGATGTCATCATACTTGCTAAGGTGTATGCCAATATGTTACATGGCATAGATATGTCAATGTCATGACAACATTTCGTCAGCACCACATCAACAACTTTGATTACATCATTATCACATTACACTTCTTATTAAACAACTTAACAAAGTTGACAAAAAGAACCACATTGATTCACTTGAAAAATAGAAGAGTATCAAATCAACATCGAAAATAATTATGGGACAAAATTGAAAAAAATAGTAAGACAATACAAACTATTTAACCATTTTTAAACAAAATAAGTAAAACTAGTAATTTGACTGATGCTAAACAAAATTCACAAACAAAAACTGTTTCAACTACTTTTGGTCTATCTTCCAACACCTTTTTGTTATAACGTTTTAAATGGAGAGATTATACACTCTCATTTTAGCTAAATCCCAAATTCAAATCTTACTAATTGACCAGGAGCACTTTTAGTAAATATCTATCAGATATTACTTTGATAACAATATATTGCTTGATGACAATAGTAAAAGATTAAAGAAATGAGCAAAGATTCTGTTGAAGTCCCAAATAACCAATTCAATTTTACAAATATGCAGTAGAGGGCAATGTCTATGACCAGGGTTGCTGAAGGAAGCCTGTATAAGAAGATGGTGCCTGTGCTTCCATAGCACCAAGTGTATCACCATGATAAGATCTGTGCAGTGCAAGGACCTGAAATAATGAAATCCACACGTATTAAATTGCATGTGAGTTTCATAGGATGAAATGCAATTAAATAAAAAGGATTAAATATTTTACATGTTAGAAAAACAAGTGAAAATACACAAACACCTACTTGGAAAATAATTTAACAAGAAGTGCCCTTACGGTATTTGTTAAGGAATCAAAAGTGGAAAATTATTTATGGAAAGTGTCACTAGCATGCCTTTATTATGGTTTCTAATGCAACCCTAACATGATTTCCAATAAAACTTTCTATTTCATTAATCCCTTAAATAATGCTTTTTGGATGTTTCTTAGCAGGACCTTGTTACAGAAAACAAATTCTTAAGTTAATAGTTTAGGAATAAATGACCACTCGATTGGTCAACGATGTTGGAAGAGTGGTCAACAAGAAGCCACCTAATATCTAAATCAACAACTGGGCAGTTGATTGTTCCTTAACTAAAAAATACTGTTTACATTTTCAATAAAGAAAAATCAACGCAACACATGAAACAAAATGCAGAACGGATTGTCAAATAACGAGAACCAAATGAAAACCATAAAAATAATCTTATTCATTACAAATATAGGGAATGCGGGACGACTATGAAAACAGACTTTTTACTCAAAGTATTAAGAGAAAAATGCATAATAAAAATGCTATACATGTTACATATCCTAGCTATAGTCTCAACTATTGACACTTCAAGCATATTACACAAAGTTTTTCAAAATCGAACCAGTCACTCAACTAATGAAAGCATGAGTTCAAAGTTTAAAATTTTGACCGGGATCTAACTGGATTTAATATAATAATATAGTAAGTAAAAATATAATAAATTTATTAATAATAACAATTTTGTTATAAAAGAAAGAAAAATAATTACAATGAAAATTATTATCATGATAGCAATAAGTTGTAAAGATGACAAATATAAAATGTAGTAAAAGTGAAAGATCGATAACTGTAAAAGTAAAATAAAAATATAATAAAATAACTATTATTTAAAGTTAACGTGACTCATGTCATAAGAAAAAAAATACAAAAAAATATTTTATCCTTTATAAAAAAATCCATCCGAATTTAAATTTAATTAAAATCCAATTATTTGAAAACAATGGATCAGTTTTTAGGTCTGTTCTCAGTTGGACCAATTAAACTGGCCAGTCCAGACCAGTTTCTAAAACACAGATATTACACAAAATATTCATTCAAAATGAAATATTCTTGACACAACATTGTGGTTTTAGTTTTCAAACCGTTGCTTTACTCTCCCCAAGCATAAAAAGGGCTTGACTGATATTAACTCCAAATATGTGCCTTCTTTTACTTTTAAGAGCAAATTATAACATTAGTTTTATAGAATACCATCTCCATAAGTCAAAATTGTACTTTATACACAATGAGACAAAAGATTTCAAATTAATTAAAGGACTGAAGGAGCTAACCATGAGCTCAGCAGATCTTTCGTTTGTGGTATCCTCAAGACAATCCACAATAAGCCCATGATCAACAGAAAATTTACGAAATGCCATCTTGAGAGCAATTTCAATTGCTGTAGATCCATTGTCAGAAAAATATGTTCGAGAAGCCCAGCCTGCACAATAAATGAGTCAGCTACTGTGCAAAGAACTGAAAACTGCTCATAATGTATTATCATTCAGTGGATGACAATGAGCATTGGCAAATATCTCTAAATATCAGAAGGATTAAATTGAAATGTATGCCTTTATCTAAAGTATCAAATAGCACTGAGATCATGATTCAGATAATATATTAAATTCAATACTACAACCAACCAGTAGGCAAATTTTAATTAGTTGTTATTATAATATAAGTTTAAAACCTAACTCAACCCAATAAAACTAAATTTAAAAAAAAAAAAAAACTGCCCAAGCCGTATAAATGTGAGACACTAACATGACCACACACACCCAGAACAGAAGTGGACATTTGAAGCATGGATAAATGCACGTGGTCCAATAACAGCACCCCGTCATGCCTAGGAGTACAAATCTAGAGCATAGACAAATATAGGTTGCCCAGTAACAAATTTAAATTAGACTTTGATACCATATTAGAATTTGCGATTAGCAAGCCTTATAAGAACTACATTGATATTGATCACATTTATAGTTGATGTAGAAGCTCTACAATTAATACACATGTGCACATAAATGCATATAATGTAAAAGTAATAAAAGGACATACTAACCTTTCCCCACACCTTGAAGCAAAAGCTCAGCACAATTTAAGGCTGGCTCATGAACATTCTCAGGGAACATTACATGCCCAAACCTAGCAGCAGCATATCCCATCTCCCTAGCAAGCGCAGCCTGAAATCACCTAAATGGGAAAATGGCATTAAAGCGAAACTTGAGAGATGATAACATTAAGGGGCGACCAAGTTTAAATATGCCAAACACGATTGGTATCAAATAAAAATATATGAAAATGTATTGTAGATCCATGTCATAAAGATTCTTTAAACACTTAAAAGTACATTTCAACCCTCTGTTTTATTTGGGCCTCAAACTAATTATGTAAAGTTCAGGGTCTTGAGGCATTGGAAATCAAAAGATTGAGAGAACACTTTTTCATGAGCATATATATCCAACACTAAAAGAAAGGAAGAACAGTGTCCGAGGCAGAGTTGTTATAGGATGGTGACCAATATAAATCTCATGTTTTCTTTTTAGAGGGCAGGCCAAAATATATTTTTATATATAATATTTAATAAAAATTAAAAAAATTTGGAGGACTATTGCATCCCTAGGTCACCAGTCTCCACCTTAAGAACGGGATATGTAATGTAATTACATGTCCTCTGTCCCTAGAGCCGACATTAATTTGATTATGTAAAGAAAGATTCTTTTCTTTCCCTACCTCTCTTCTTCTCTGATGCACAAAGATGAACGAGAAACAAACTTCTTTTTTAATTTCTGAATGATGATTGACTTTACAAAGAATGGCTTATTTATAGCCTCTGACCCCTAGGAATCTTATCTAATTTCCACTTTTATTTCAGAACTAACTATTAAAAGATAAAACAGAATTTATAATAAAATGACATATGACAGTTTTCTCCCCATGAAAGCAGATCTTGTCCTCAAGGTCTAGTCAACACGGAAGCCAATCAAAGCTTGGATGTTGGTGCTGTAATTCTTGAAGCTCGTGCCACGTGGCATCCTCCGGATTTGTAAATTCCCATTGTACTAGAACTTCAGTGACAACTTTATTGTTCTTATTCTTCATGCGTCTATCTAAAATTGTCATGGGTTGTAGAGTGACTTCTGCATCTTCATTAAATGCTGGTAATTGAGGGAATACCTGGTGATGTCCATGATATTGCTTTAAAAGACTCACGTGGAACACGTCATGTATTTTTGTTCCAGCAGGTAACTCAAGTTTGTAAGCCACTTTTCCTATTCTCTCTAATACTTTATATGGCCCAAAATATCTAGCTGCAAGCTTATGAAAGGCTGAATTAGCTAGGGAATGTTGTCGGAATGGTTGGATCTTTAAGTAAACCATGTCTCCAATAGCAAATTCTTTGTCAGTTCTGTTCTGATCGGCATAAAACTTCATTCGTTCTTGAGCTTTTGTCAAATTGGTGTGTAACAACCTGGAAATCTGATTTCTAGTCTTCATAATAAAGTCCACTGCTTCCACTAGACTGCCTTCTATTAATGTTGGACAAGGTAGTGGCGGTTTGTAGCCATACAAGGCCTCAAAGGGGGTCATCTGAATAGTTGCATGAAACTTGGTATTGTACCAAAGTTCAGCAAAGGACAGGTAGGTGGTCCACTGTTTAGGTGTAACTTTACCACTGTTTAGGTGTATCGCCTGTGATGCATCTTAAGTATCCCTCTAAGGTTTTATTTAATGCCTCAGATTGTCCATCCGTCTGAGGGTGGAATTCTATAGATCTCAACAACTTGACTTTGTGGAATTTGAACAATTCATTCCAGAATGTACTCAAGAAGATAGGTTCTCTATTGGAAATAACTTCATGTGGCCAGCCATGTAACTTTACCACGGTTTCCATGAATTTAGTAGCAACTACAGCAGCACCAAAGGGATGTTTTAATACTATGAAATGTGCATATTTTGTGTATCTATCTATAACCACCAAAATTACTGAAAATCCGTTAGACTTGGGCAGCCCTATAATGAAGTCCATTGTTATTGATTTCCAGGCCCCATCAGGGATTGGTAAAGGTTGCAACAACCCTGCTAGAAGTTGAGGCAATGATTTGAATCTCATGCATGTGTTACATTCCTTTACCCATACTCTTACCTCTTTCTGTAATCCTTTCCAGTAAAAATGCTATTTTATTCTTTTGTAAGTCTGATCAATTCCAGAATGTCCTCCGATTGGGGAATCATGAAAATGGCTAAGAATTGTCTGTCTTAGCTGTTTATCTGCACCTACTACTAACTTCCCTTTTCTTTTGAGTAAATCGTTGGTATAACTATAGTGTTTGTGAGGGCCTCCTGTCAGTCTGATTTTGTCAATGATCTTCTGTAATTTGGGGTCTTGTTGCCAAGTTTGTTTGACTTTAATGACCAATTCATTTAACAAATGTGAGATGGTGACTAATTGTCCTGGAACACATTTTCTGGATAGAACATCTGCCACGACATTGTCCTTCCCTTTTTTATATTCTATACTAAAGTCCAACCCCATAAGCTGCTATAAACCCCAATTCTGCATGAGGGTTGTAGGTGGTTGCTCAAGGAGATGCTTCAAAGCTTTCTGGTCTGTTTTTATTATGAAGTGATTCCCAAGGAAATAGTGGAGCCATTTCTTTACAGCAAAAAGAATAATATAAAATTCTTTCTCATACGCAGAAAGGAGTTGAAACTTAGGACCCATTGCTTTGCTGATAAAGGCAATTGGATGATTATTTTGCAGCAGTACAACTCCTATTCCATAAGCTGATGCATTAGTTTCTATAGTGAAGGGTTGCTGAAAGTCAGGTAATGCTAGAACAGGTGCAGAAGTTAATGACTGTTTGATGTTGTTGAATGCCTCCTCAGCTTTTTGTTCCCAAATGAAGGCTGTGTCTTTCTTCAACAAAGCAGTTAATGGAGAAGCCATTTTGCCATAGTTTCGGATGAACCTTCTGTAATATCCTAAGAGTCCCAACAAGCCTCTAAGTTCCTTCAAAGTAGTTGGTCTTTTCCATTTCTGAACAGCCTCTATTTTACTTATATCAGGAGCAACACCTTCCTTAGTTATTATGTGGCCTAAATATTCGACCTGCTGTGTGCCAAAATTGCACTTCTTGTAGTTTAATGCCAATGTATTTGCCTCCAAGATTTGAAGAGTTTGTTCGAGACAATGGATATGATCTTCCCACGTTTTTGTATAAACCAAAATGTCATCAAAGAACACAAGGATAAATTTCCTTAGATGTTCTCTAAACAAGTCATTCATGAGGTACTGAAATGTGGCAGGGGCATTGCTCAACCCAAATGGAAGCACTACCCATTCATAGTGTCCACTATGAGTTCTAAAAGCTGTCTTGTGAATGTCATCTTCAGCCATTCTGATTTGGTTGTACCCACTCCTTAGATCCAACTTGGTAAAGTAAGTAGCTCCTTTTAATTCATCAAGTAGGTCTTCAATTAATGGTATAGGAAACTTATTCTTGATAGTGGCAGCATTTAACTTTCTGAAATCAGTACAGCATCTCCAGGATCCGTCTTTCTTCTTCACCAACACCAATGGTGCGGAAAATGAACTACAACTCTCTCTTATAAATCCAGTGGATAACATATGCTTCACCTGTCTTTCAATCTCCTCTTTTTGTGCTCGAGGATATCTGTAAGGCTTCAAGCAAATAGGCTTCTCATTTGTGAGCTCAATTTTATGATCATATTTCCTGTTAGGTGGTAATTGAGTAGGTTCAACAAACAAGCTACTGTATTCTTGTAACAGGTTCTCCAATTCCAGCTGTTGTTGTTCATCCAAATCACCAGTATTTTCAAGTATTATGATGTTAAAACAGAGAGGACCAATGATAGGAAATAGCATTGCCTGAATATCAATTGTTTTAAGTTTTCCACTATCCTGTAGCAGTAACTTGTTCTGCGTCTCTCCTTGTAATGTTATAGTGTTCCCTTCATGCTGGAATTTCATGGTTAACTTAGCACAATTCCAAGCAATTTCACCCAATGTTCGAAACCATTGCATGCCAAGGATTATGCCGAATGTTGTGCCCGGTAATACTAGAAAATCTGCTATAAAACTGTGTGCACCAAATTTCCAAGTTAGCTTTTCACATTTCCTTGAGATCGTAATAGGTGTGTCACTAGCAACTACAACTGGAAAATCTTTAACATGTTGAGTTTTTAAGCCCAGTAACTTCACCCACTTAGCACTGATGAAGTTATGAGTGCTTCCGGTGTCCATTAGGAAAGGTACTGCCTGTTTTTTAATGAGACCTTGCAACTGAAGTGTGTTGCCACCTGCTATACCCCTCAAAGCATGTAAAGAAACATGCACATTATCACTATGCAGCATTGCTAAACTGTTTTCTACTATAGATTCATCATCTTCATATTCACTAACATCTGTGTTTTCTTGATTGAAGTTTTCTTGGGCACAAAAAATCGCATTTAATTTTCCCCAAACTTTACATCTTGATCTATGATTTTTCTCCCACTTTTCACCACAAAATCTACACAATCCTTTGGAGATTCTCTCACTAGCCTCTTTTGTAGATGAAATAGAAGTTGAGCTTCCCTTAGAGTCCGAATAAGCTTGATTAGTAGTGGAATTCTGAGAGTGATTTTGTAGTGTTGTGATGGGTGGATTTCTGGATGTGAATGGTTGATTAAGCCATGGTCTTGTGTAGCGAGGTTGCACATTGGAAGTTACTGATTTCTCTGTAGAGATCTTCTTGTCTAATTCTTTATTAATATCATCCTGTAATCGTGCTAGACGTATTGCTTCTTGGATGGATTTGGGGTTATGAAGACGAACTGATTTCTCTAAATGGCTTTCCAAACCTGCGAGGAAGAAACTGAGAGCCATGCCTTCAGAGATCACCACACGCGCTAGCAAAGAATCAAATTTTTCAAGATATCCAGGCAAAGATTCTTGTTGCCGTAAGCGCGAGATTTCAGCAATAGAGTCATCGTAGGCTCCATCATCAAATCTGTTTCCTACATCAAGCAAGATATCGGTCCAAGATTTCGACCTGAAGCTGGGGTTTTTGATGTAATGTCGTTGCCATGCAAAGGCATTGCCTTCCATGGATAACAAGAGCAATTTCCCTCTTTGGTTCATTGGTGTTCCTTCTAATTCAAAAAATTGCTCTGTCTTGGCTCGCCAAACCCTAAAGTTTGTGCCATCAAAATTGGGAAATTGAAGTTGTGCGCGATGTAATACTGACGTAGTAGATTCGCTTTCACCGTCGTTCGGAGGTGGAATGTTGGTTCCCGCTGTTAACGCCGCCACGGAAGCTGCTAGAGTCTCCATAGTTTTCTGCATCGCCAACAATGTCTTATTCGTTTGTTCTTGTGAATCTGCAAGAGATTTCTCAAAAGATAGCACACGCATTTCGAGTTCCTTGTTGGTCACCATGATCGTTGCCTTTCAACTGATACCAATTGTAAAGAAAGATTCTTTTCTTTCCCTACCTCTCTCTTCTTCTCTGATGTGCAAAGATGAACGAGAAACAAACTTCTTTTTTAATTTCTGAATGATGATTGACTTTACAAAGAATGACTTATTTATAGTCTCTGGTCCCTAAGAATCTTATCTAATTTCCACTTTTATTTCAGAACTAACTATTAAAAGATAAAACAGAATTTATAATAAAATGACATATGACAGATTATTATTATTAGTTTGATCAACAGCATTAACAACTAAAAAAGGTTTGCGAATGACCTGCATTATAGCATCAGGTCCTTGAGTCCACCAACTAGCACATGCATCAAATTGTGGTGCTATGACTTCTGTCTTCTGAACCTTACAAAAAAATCATGTGATGTCTCATCTAAGTTTCAAAATGTTAAAAAGTATGAATGAAGTAATTCCATAAAATTACTGAATCTAATTCCAAAGTAAACAGTAAGGGTTTGTTTGGATAGTTTTTTTAAAAACACTTATAAGAGAAGAAAACTGAAAATAAATAAATTTCTTTATAAACTAAAATAAGCTTATTGCTTATGCACAAGTTAATTTTAACTTATGCATAAGCTAATTTTATTTTGCAAACTCATTTCACTTTCCTTCTTATATATTTTTTTTCTTGCAAGTATTTATGAAGAAGTCAATCCAAACAGATCCTAAATACAGTAAGCTAAGCTCAACATAGTGCTGCAGCCCGCTATGATTTGTATTGCAAAGCTTAACAAATTGAAAAATAATAATAAACAAAGATTTTCATAGAACAAACCTTGAATATAGAAAAGTTCTCACCACATCGTGAATCAATTACTGTGACCCCTCCCTCAGGAATAAGTTTGTGTTGAGTGAAAGGCCACCAGATAATATCCCTTGCTTCTCTTGGCATGTCTTGCAGCCTTTTAATTCTCTCCAAATAAGCTGATAGCATTATTTCCTTTAGATTACTAAATATATGATGAGAACTCTCAAACCATTCCATCAAGTCATTTGACAGATCTTTTGGAATGGGTGGTAGCACTAGGACAGGGACCCTGAAAGAAGAAAGCAATAGTTTTGGTACATGTAGATAGAGCAATAATAATGCAACACAGCAGAAAAGCCAAAATAAAAACGATAACCAACTAAGTTAAATAATAAACACATGCAGCTTTGAAGGAACTTTAAAAGAATGAAATATAGAAGATAGTAGGGGGAGGCCTGTTTATAAAGCTCAATGCAGAATTCAAGTTTCAAACTCACATTTGGTAACCTGTTGGCAGAATGATTTTGTGTTGGAACTTGAAAGCCTCCAACCATATTGGCACAAGTGACAATTGTTGCTTTTGTCAAGAATATTATTCTAAAATATAATTCTGAATATTGATTTTACAACATTATCACCGCCAACATTATTCAAGCAACACGTTCAGTCTAAATTAATTCTTCTGAAATACATTAAATTGTCAAACAAGATTTCATGGTGCTCATTAAATACTCCTACCTACCAAAAGTGAATTAAAACTAAGATGTAATAATGCCGAAACCATTTGCATGCTTGAGACCATTAATGCATTCACCATAAAACCCTACCCATTTTCTTTTAACCAACTAAATTACAATCATTTCCTTTCTTGTAGAGACTGATTTTGTTATTAATTTCCAATACTTTGCTTTAACTTAGCTGAAGACTAATTTTGTTTAATAAGAAGTCAGCGCTTAAAACCTTTTCAATATAAATTTTTCAGTTTTACAAAAACAAGCTGGGAAACAGGAACAAAGTAATCCTTTGAGAAATAAAAATTCTCTGATTTTCAAGTTACAATCAGAAAGGGAATGTAACTAGTATAATCAGGCTTACTGGTTTCGCATATAAGACATCAGTGGACCCTCATTTAGAAGACCATGATCTTCAAAAGCAACAGCAACAACATCATAACCTCGCAGCATCAAGCTCTCATAAGCTGATATTGTTCCAGAAATACCTCCTAGCCGCCCATCCCCGACGAGAACTGCAGGAATACGGAATGGCCTGACAGGAAATGAAAGAACAACAGTATTTAACCTAAAAATAAATAAGTCCAGCATGTGTTTATATGTATGTACACACACACACACACACACATATATATATATATACACACACATACAGTGATACAACATATTTGCTTCCTTTCGCCTAAATAATAAAACTTTAGCGTCAACCATAGAATTCCTGTGAATGCGTTCCTACAAAGGGTACTAGCAAGGATCAAACAGTAATTACCATCATTGAAAACTTCGTTTGAAATTGTATTTACCAAACCCAACAAAATTTGAGCCACTTGAATATACATCTACTTATATAAATTAGAATACAAAACTTGGATAATAATGAGACTCTCATTTTCTCCAATCTCTCAGTTCAAAATTCTCCATAGGTTTTTCTTTTGACAACTATTCAAAACAATCTGTCTCAACCATCTCAAACTACGATTTTTTTATTTTTGTTTATTTTTATAGAGTAAATCATCATAACAGTCTAATTTTTCAATATACCATCTTTTATCTCTATTTCTAAATAGAACTTTAATAGTTTCTTTATGAAATTATCAATAATCAAAATAATGTTATATCAAAGCGCAGTATATACTATTTTGCATTCTAAATCCGAAATACAATTTATACGTTAAAATTAAAAAAAAAAACAAAAAAAAAATTATATGCACCAAAAATATAAGGGGTTTCTTTTACTGTCATCTATGCAAAAACAACTACAATGTCAAATAAGTTCATTAACTTTTATTTTTACAATAACTAACTAAAACTAATTCGATTAACAGTACACTGTACACAGCCAGCGAGTGTATAACCATTTAATTATTCAAAATATTTATTTATTATGAACTTTATTTATATGAACATTATGCAATGACTCACCGCTAAAACACTTGTCCTGAATTAAATTTACAGTGAAAGTTGAATCCACAAAGGATTTTCTCGAGAAAAATATTGCACCACACACCTATATAAGTCACATTGAAGCGTCCCAGAAGGACCTGGACTGGCAACTCCACCAGCAGTTTCCACCACACACAGAACCTCCGATCTATCCCTACCAGCCCCGCGTTCCACCACGTCCTCGAAACACTCGCCAAGGGTTTCCAGCACCACAGAGTCCTTCACAGCCAGGCCCTCCCTCTCCGCGGCCAAGTGCGGCGACACGGGCTCTTCCCATGCGTACAGGGTCTTGCAGAGCAGCTCCGAAGGGCCATGCCCTTCCTTGCAAGCGAGCGGCATTGTCTCCGGCACAGCGGGAGACACGTTGAGGACGCGGTGGGAGGAGGAGAGGTGGACGCGAGGGTTGCGAAGGAGGGAGAGTTGGCGGAGCTTGTCGAGGACGAAGCGGGAGTCGGAGTCGGCGGGGAAGCCAGTTTGGAGGGGCTTGAGGTAGTGGAATTGGGATGGAGTGGTGGCGGAGGAGAGGAGAGAGGCGGCAGCGATGCCGGCGGAGACTAGGGTTTTGCCGACTCCTGTGTTGGATCCCCAGATGAGGTAGATTGGGTGGGAGAGAGGGAGGGAAGGAGGGCGCGAGGGCGTGGAGGAGAGTCTGCGGAGGTGGAGGCGGCGGGAGAGGAGCACGGAGGGGAGACGGAACATGGCGATTGGAGAAGGGGGAGAGTGGATAATGAATGGTGGGAGACTCAGTGTACGGTAGCGAAGTGAGACGGAGGGAAGTTAGGGAGGGAAAGCTTAAAATTATATCCGCTTTTGAACAAGTTGGAAAGCAACAAAAGGCTATTTGAAAAGTCAACAAAACTAACTACTCTTAACAAAACACTGAAATTTGGGTTTTTAAATCACTTCTCTTCTCCCCCGTAATCCTGACAAACACTGAATTGTTATGTGTTCCATAACCTCCTATAACCCCATCTCTCCATGATACTTTAATTAATTTTATATTTATTAATTATTAAAATTAAAAAATATACCTACCCAATGTTTTGCATTAATCATGTTAAAAGATTTAAATCTTCTAAATGTATATTTTTTATTTTAAAAGGAGAATAAACCATTTATAAATATGTCATTTAGAAAGTTAAAAATAATATTTATTTTTTATTAATTATATGTTGAACATTCAAGGACTTGATGTTGCAAATAATGATCATGAAGAATGTTGATTTTGATGATGATCCAAAAGCTTAAAGACTTAGAGTATTGAAGATTTATAATTTCGTATTGTAATAACTCTGTTTTAGTTTGATTGAGTCTATAATTATAGAATCTAAGATAGCTGGTACATAGTTTGTAACTTAGAAGCTTCAAAAAGCCCAAATATATCATCCAGGCTCGGCTTTAGTCGATTATATAGGGAAATAATCGATTAAAACATCAAAATAATCGATTAAAAGGTCAAATAATCGATTAAAACTTCAAATAATCGATTAAAACAGAGAGGTTTTGGGTTCTGTTTTTTGGCTTCGTTTTAATCGATTAAAACTCCATTTAATCGATTATTTCAGACTGTTTCGATTTTAAACTTCAAACAAACCCTATTTTCGAAAACCCAATTACCAAGAACCCTAGTTTCGAAATCCCCAATTCCTAAACCCTAATTTCCCTACTTAAACTCTCCTTTGGCACTCGGAAAAACAAGAACAACTCTTTCCATACAAAAGTTAAGTGCTTGTGAGTGCCGAGAACTGCTTGTTGCAAGGAAAGGGGCTTTTGGAACTTGGTGTGGGCTAGAAGCGATAAGAATCACTAAGTGGAGTTCTTAGTGGATTGTGTCTTGTGCTCGTCTCTCGGGGAAAGTCTGTTCTTCATCTCTTGTGGATTTCAAGAGAGGTGTTGTCTTTACTTTATCTCTTTGATTTGTAAACTGTTTGTAACAATTTGTTCTTAGTGACAGCGTTAATCCTTTTTTGAGTGATTAGCAACTCGGACGTAGGGTCTTTTGATCCGAACCGAGTATAAACCTACTCGTGTAATCTTCTCTACTCTTCTCTATTTACATTTACGCAGTTTTTAATCGGTAAAATTTGGGGAAAATTTTGAAAACCTAATTTTTATTAAGAAACCAATTCACCCCCTCTTGATTTTTGTCCGACCACGCGAACATTCCGCTGCGCGATTCTAACAAGTGGTATCAGAGCTTGCTTTGATAGTCATTCAAACTTTTCGAAAATGGCCAGACAAAATCAAACTTTTGCCGAAGGTGCGTCTATCAACAGACCCCCACTTTTTGCGGGTCAAAATTATCCTTTTTGGAAAGTACGTATGCAAATATTTTTAGAGTCTGTTGATAGAGGCGTTTGGGACGCAATTTTAAACGGTCCATTTGTTCCTAAAATTACAGAGAACGGTGTTGACGTTCTTAAACCTTTTGATAAATGGACTGTCGAAGAAAGTCGAAAAGCACAATTTGATGTTAGGGCTAGAAATATTATTTCATCTGCTCTAACCCTTGATGAGTTCTACAGAATTTCTATTTGTAAAAGTGCACAAGAAATGTGGGAAATGCTTAGAGTAACCCACGAAGGAACTGACGATGTCAAAAGAGCGCGTAAAAACTCCCTAATCCAAGAATACGAGATGTTCCAGATGCAACCCGGCGAAACGATTTTCGACGTTCAAAAGCGTTTCACTCATATTGTGAATCATCTCACCGGATTAGGTAAAGTATTTGACGTTGATGAATTAAATGTTAAAATTTTGAAATCTTTGGATAGGAAATGGCAACCTAAGGTGACGGCCATCTCGGAGTCACAAAATCTTGCCACTATGTCTATGGCGGCGTTATTTGGAAAGCTAAGAGAGCATGAACTTGACCTTGGAAGACTAAATGAGGAAGAGGGTCAATACCAAAAGAAGAATCTAGCTTTCAAGACCGAGATTTCAAATAGCAAAAATAAGAAAGAAGAAGAAGAAGACTCTGAAATTGATGAAGAAGAGATGAGTCTTTTTATAAAGAAGTTCACCAAGATGATGAAAGCAAAAGGAAGACATCCTTTCAAAGGTAAGGAAAAGGTAAAAGAAAATTCTTCCGTTAATATAAAATGCTTTGGTTGTGGTGAAGCAGGGCATATAAAGACCGAATGCCCAAACAAGAAAAATGATGAACACAAGGGCAAAGAGCAATTCAAGAAGAAAGCATATATTGCTTGTGATGACAGTGATTCAAATTCAGAATCAAGCGACTCGGAAATAGAAGCAAACAATTGCTTAATGGCAAATGACAACATTTCTTCGGATTTTGAGGTTAGTGATTCCGATTCATCCTCTAGTGAAGAAAATGACCATGATGAATTGCAAAATGCTTATAATGAATTATTTACTGCATTTATGGATATGAAAAACGAATTTAAAGTTGTAAAGAAAAATCTAAGAAGATCCGAAAAGGAAAATGAGTCCTTAAAATTGAAAATTGCATGTTTAGAAGAAAATGAGGTAGCTAATACGAAAATTGTATGCTTAGATGAGAATAAGGACTTAGCTTGTGCAAATTGTAAAGAGCATGAATATGACATAGATATTCTTAACCATTTGCTTGACAAAGCCGAAAAAGAAATTGATGATCTTAGGAAGCATGAAATGGTAATTGCTCAAAATAATGTAAATCAAAGAGTTCCTTTGAAAAAGAGTAAATCTAAAAAGAAAAGAATATGGGTAGAAAAAGGAACTAGAGCATGTCATGTTAATAATGTATCTTGTTCTAAAGCTACTCCAAATGCATGCTTCTATTGTATGAAACAAGGTCACACTTCAAATAAGTGTAAAATTAAACATTTTGGTGTTCCTAAAGGTAAATATATTTGGGTTCCAATTGTTAAATAAATCTATTTGTATCTTGTATTTATTCAAAGAAAATGGATCATTTAGTATGTTTTAAACAGAATGATTAGGTAAAAACATTTTATCTTTTCTATTGCATGAAGGTTCTTCACTTAAAGATTTTTGCGAAAAGCCTCTAAAATTGTTTTAAACAACTAAAAACAAAGTATTTTTACAAAAGTTTTCTTAAAACATGTTTTTAATCGATGCAGTTTTGAAAGAACCAAATAAAATCACTTAGAATGTTCAAAGAAGTGTTTTTACAGTATTTTAATCGATACAACTTGTTTTTAATCGATTAAAACCATTTAGAACTCATTATGATCGATCAGATTTTTATTATGAGCGGTCAGAATCCTTTAAATCGATTAAAAACACGTTTCAATCGATTAAAATCACTTAAAGGGTCAGGATGATCGATCAGAATCCAACTATGACCGATCAGAATCAAATGTGATCGATCAGATTTTAATTATAAGCGATTAGAATTCTTTTCAATCGATTAAAACACGTTTCAATCGATTAAAATCACTTAAAGGGTCAGGATGATCGATCAGAATGTAATTATGACCGATCAGAATCAGTTATGATCGATCAGAATTCAGTTATGACCGATCAGAACTCTTTTAATCGATTAAATCTCGTTTCAATCGATTAAAACAACTTAAAAAAAAATTTTACACTGCGTTTTAATCGATTAAAAGAAGTTTTAACAGATTAAAACTGCACTTTTAACAGATTAAAAGAATCTTTTAACAGATTAATTAAACCAGCAGTTTTGAAAATCGTTTATAAAAACAGTTTGGCTTGAACTTTTTAAACACACATTGAATATAAGTTTTCACACATCCTTTAGCAATCAATCAAGCAACTGCGGTGCAAACACTTTGGAGATTAAGGATGTGCTACTTGTTGATGATATTGTTGGATCAACTGATAGTTTGTTATGTGTAGAATTTGCTAAGATTATGCAGGGAGAGTTTGAAATGTCTATGATGGGAGAATTAACATTCTTCCTTGGACTTCAAATCAAGCAACTTAAAGATGGCACTTTCATCTCTCAAACTAAATACTGCAAAGAGATTCTCAGAAAGTTTGGAATGGACACCTCAAAGGAAGCCAACACACCCATGGGAACTTCATGCTATTTAGACAAGGATGAATCAGGTTTGGAAGTTAATCAAACTATGTATAGAGGTATGATAGGATCACTATTATACTTAACTGCTAGTAGAGCACTGATATTATGCATTCTGTCTGTGTGTGTGCTAGATTTCAGGCTTGTCCTAAAGAATCTCACCTAATTGCAGTAAAACATATTTTAAAATACTTAAAAGGAACTACTGGATTTGGCTTGTGGTATCCGTCTGATGCTTGTATTAGTTTATTAGGATATTCTGATGCTGATTATGGTGGATGTAAAATTGATAGGAAAAGCACTAGTGGGACATGTCATTTATTTGGTTCATCCTTAATATCATGGCATTCTAAGAAACAAGCATGTGTAGCTTTATCTACCACTGAAGCTGAATATATTGCAGCTGGTAGTTGTTGTGCTCAAATTCTGTGGATGAAACAACAGTTAGAGGATTATAGTATATATTTAAATGACATACCCTTAATGTGTGATAATACGAGTGCAATTAATCTAACTAAGAATCCAAGTAATGCACTCTAGGACTAAACATATTGAGATTAGACATCACTTTTTAAGAGATCATATCAGCAAAAGAAACTGCAAAATAGAGTATGTAGACACTAAAAGTCAATTAACAGATATATTTACTAAGCCTCTACCCAAGGATATATTCTATGATCTTAGAAGAGACTTAGGGATATTAGAAATAGCTTAAAATCTGCTTAATTTGACTGTTTCTGAATGATTGTTATGTTAAAATTCGTGGTGTAGCATGTTCATAGGTTATTATGCATATAAATCTCAAAAACTTGATATAGCCTCTGGAATAATCGATTACTGGAAGTGATAATCGATTATTTTCCCTCAAAACGTCCAAAACAGGGTATTCTCCTCTGGAATAATCGATTATTTCGTGAAATAATCGATTAAATGCCTCAAATAATCGATTATTTGCTAGAAATAATCGATTAAAGCTGTCTGATATAGAGAAAATCGATTATTTTGAGATATAATCGATTAAATGCAACCAGTCTTGCCTCTTAGCCGTTGCCAACGGATATTTTGCCATGGAATCTCTTCTATATGACCGTTGGAAGTGTTTACTCTATAAATAGAGACATCTAGTTCAATTATACTCACTTCTAACTCTTGTAATCAAGTTTTCTTGCAATCTATACTCTCTTTGCTTCATTATTCCCTCATTTGTCTCCAAAATCTCTTCAAGTTTATCTACTCTTTCAAATGGCCTCATCCTCTCGCCCTAAGATTCCTACAAAAAGAAGATCTGCACCTTCCTCTCATTCCCGTCCTAATTCTGTAGAAGGATGGATCTCTGATGCAGATGACCAACAAGAATTTCTAACCTACTGGAAAGAAAAAGCTATTATTTCTCCCAAATTTCTTATTGGTGAGCAATTCATTAGTAGGGGTTTTTATTTTCCAAATCTTCTTGAAATTCAAGGAGTTCTCCCATTTATCCAAATGCAAGGTACTTACTATCCTGACTTAGTTAGGGTATTCTTTTCTAGATTTAAGTTTAGGGATCAAATTGCTACATCCCGTGTCAAAGGAGTGACCATAATTCTAGATGATGATATTTGGGAAAATGTTGCTCACTTCCCAATTAGAGAAGATGCTATTAACGTTTATGGTGAGCTAGATGATTTTGACAGGTTCCTAGCTTATAGATCTTTTTTGCGGAATCCCTCCATGGAGATTGGACGTATTCTTCATGCTGGACCCTTGAAGAAGGAAGAACGCATGATTCTTCATTTGCTTGTCTGGATTTTATGTCCCCGGGCCACAAATCATGTCCAATGCTCTTCTATTGATCTTCGCATTATTCATGCCATAATGAATAATGAACCTTTAGATTGGGGTGTTCTTGTCACAATGACAATGTTAAAGGCCAAACGTCATCCAACATTCAAAATTCCATATGCTCTTCTTGTATCCCGAATTCTTGAATATAAAGGAGTCAATGTCGAAGGTGAACAAGTTGTCCGAACTACTAACTTGAACCGCATGCTAGACAGCACTTTGATTCATCTACAAATGGTGCGGGTCAATGACATCTATGTTCATAAAGATGACGTTCAAAATCAAGGTGATGCAATTGAAGACTCGGATGAAGATATGTCTCCAGCAGCTGAATTTCCCTCTACCCAAATCCAAAATATAGGAACATCCTCTTCTCATCAAGAATCAAGACAATCCATGGAAGATATGCTTTCCGACATGAATCAAAGAATGCAATCATTCTTCAATCTTTCTGGTGTACGGCATGATGAAATTATTCGCCGTATATCCGATGTAGATGATAGAGTGGGTAGATTAGAAAATAGATTTGATACTCACTTTAATGATGAGGATAGTGAAGAATTTTAGATTTTATTAATATCTTTATATTGTAATGAATGAATGATTATGAAATAAAATTTGATGTTTCTTTCATGCTATGATTGAGGGGGAGCTTTCTCTAAATTATGCATATTTTGAGGGGGAGCTCTTATGATTGATGTTGCAGGGTTCTTTTTGATTATAATCAAAATAGGGGAAGAAAAATTTAAAGCCTATGATTCAATATTAAATTTTATCTGGTATGTTTAATGTATTTGTTAGTATGACAGATAAAACAGGTTATTACAAGGGCTTTAAAAAGATAATTTTGATCATCATCAAAAAGGGGGAGATTGTTGAACATTCAAGGACTTGATGTTGCAAATAATGATCATGAAGAATGTTGATTTTGATGATGATCCAAAAGCTTAAAGACTTAGAGTATTGAAGATTGAAGATTGATGATTTCTGTATTGTAATAACTCTGTTTTAGTTTGATTGAGTCTGTAATTATAGAATCTAAGATAGCCGGTACATAGTCTGTAACTTAGAAGCTTCAAAAAGCCCAAATATATCATCCAGGCTCGGCTTTAATCGATTATATAGGGAAATAATCGATTAAAACAGTGAGAAAACCATTTTCAGTATATACTCACTGTTTTAATCGATTAAAACATCAAAATAATCGATTAAAAGGTCAAATAATCGATTAAAACTTCAAATAATCGATTAAAACAGAGAGGTTTTGGGTTCTGTTTTTTTGGCTCTGTTTTAATCGATTAAAACTCCATTTAATCGATTATTTCAGTCTGTTTCTGATTTTAAACTTCAAACAAACCCTATTTTCGAAAACCCAATTACCAAGAACCCTAGTTTCGAAATCCCCAATTCCTAAACCCTAATTTCCCTACTTAAACTCTCCTTTGGCACTCAGAAAAAGAAGAACAACTCTTTCCATACAAAAGTTAAGTGCTGTGAGTGCCAGAGAACTGTTTGTTGCAAGGAAAGGGGGCTTTTGGAACCTGGTGTGGGCTAGAAGCGATAAGAATCACTAAGTGGAGTTCTTAGTGGATTGTGTGTTGTGCCGTCTCTGGGGAAAGCTGTTCTTCATCTCTTGTGGATTTCAAGAGAGGTGTTGTCTTTACTTTATCTCTTTGATTTGTAAACTGTTTGTAACAATTTGTTCTTAGTGACAGCGTTAATCCTCTTTTGAGTGATTAGCAACTGGACGTAGGGTCTTTTGATCCGAACCAGTATAAACTTACTGTGTAATCTTCTCTACTCTTCTCTATTTACATTTACGCAGCTTTTAATCGGTAAAATTTGGGGAAAATTTTGAAAACCTAATTTTTATTAAGAAACCAATTCACCCCCTCTTGGTTTTTGTTCGACCACGCGAACATTCAGCTAGCGATTCTAACATTATATATATATTTTTTTAATTATTTTATTTATTAAATAAAAAAGATAATAAATTATTAAGAGAAATTGTTTATATTTAATCACCTCCTCGAATTTACATACGCAATGGACAACTCAATATATTTTATTTAATATTTTTTTATTTTTCTTTCATTATTATAAATTTATCTTCATTCATTTGTTATTCTTTAAATATTTTTCATAAGTAACTTAAAATAAAAAATTAATTAAATTTTAGATATTATATTTTAAAATATATAATTTAATATAAATATAAATTAAATATATATTTTAAAAAAATTTTGTTAAATTTATTAAAATTATGTTAAACTAAAAGAGATGTTTTCAAAATTATAAATAATGTGAATGTTAACTTAATAACTTATTAATTAATGTAAAAAATTATTTTATCATATAAAATGGATCCAATTTATTAAATATGTAAAAATAATTAATGATTTATTAAAAATATTAAATTCTACAATATTTTTCATAAAAATATATATTATTTAATTAAATAAATAAATTATTTATAATTTTAAAAATATTTATGTTGCTTAAAAATAACTTTTAAATATATTAAAATATTATTTTTTTTAAATATGTATTTTATTTAGATATGAACTAAATATATTTATAAATATATTTTAAATTATAATTAAAATTAATTTTTTAATTTTCAATATTTTGTGAAAAATTAATTATAGAATGACATATGTAAATGGTAAGAGAATAAATGCAAGCGAGATGAAAAAAACTTAATAAATTGTCAAAAACATGTGTAAATATGGAATGGAAAGAGTACAATGTAAGAATCACTCTTTCCATTTTACTAGTACATATTTATATTAAACAATTAGATATTAAGTACCTTTCACGGTAATAAGGATGGCAAAACGGGCTAGGCCCAGCGGGCCGGCCCGCCAGCCCGTCATAATATGGGGGTGGGTTGGTGTTTTTAGTCCACCAGCCGCGGCCCGCCTAATTAATAAAAAATATTTTTTATTGTAATAAAATTAATTATAAAGATAATATATAAAGTTAAAAATTTTAAAAAAAGAATTAAAAAAGTTTCATCCTCACGGAAAATATTCTCCTTCTTGAACTATAACCTTCTCTCATGTTTTCCTTATTTATCCTAAGCACTGATTATTTTTATCTTTATTACTTGAATTAAAGGTGTAAGAATTACTCAACCAAGAATAACGTGAAGTTTTATCAAATAAAAAAAATATAGGTATTTAAATTTTTCGAAATAAAAAATAAAAAATTTATAAGTTTAACGTTATTTATATATATATATATTTGTTATTATTTATTATTATGTAAATTTTATTATTGTTCTAAATTATAATTTCTTAAAATAATGTATTGATTTATATTATTAAATTGAAATAATATATATATATATATATATATATATATATATATATATATATTGAATGATTGACAAACAAATAATAATTTTATTATTAAATTTATTAAAAAATTTATTTAAACAATTTTATTTTTTCTAAATTATGGCGGGCCAGCCGCCAGCATGCCAGCATGCCAGCTCTTTGGCGGGCGGGCCAAGGTCTACAGCTCGTCATGACTATATCGGCCAGCCACGTCCGCCCGCTTTAGCAGGCCAAAGGCATGCGGCTGGTCCGTTTTGCCATCCCTACACGGTACCAATAGGATAAAAAAAAAGAAATCAGTCTCCAAACACGGTACCAATAAGATAAAAAAAGAAAAGAAATCAGTCTCCAAGTACCACTATATTAAAAAAACCATAATGACAAGAAACCTAATAAAACTATTAAAAATATAAATAAAAAATCAAAGTTTCTAACGCAATTATATAATAATTTTACTTTATTAATAATATAAAAATGATAAATGTTTATTTATGTCATTCAATAAACATAAACGTAATTTTTTTTCATATTTTATAAAAGCAGTTTAATATAAAAAAAATTAAAATATTTTTTATAATAAAATAATTCACTCTAATTTTTTTTTATATTCTCAAACTTTATTTATTTATTCAAGTTTAGTTAGGTGATTATTATTTTTTAAATATAAAAAAAGAGTTAGTTATTAAAAAATAATTATCAATTAAAAATGAATCATTTTCCCCTTACTTTATTGTTGCACTATATATCTGTTTCAAAAAGGACTCTGTATTAATAATTCAACTGGAAAATTGATATTTTTGGTGGGTTCATCCATGCCATTTGTTTGATTGGAGAACATGTTACTATCAGATTAAAATAGTTACATTAAAAAATATTTCTATAAATTAAAATTATTAGACTAGTGATTAAAAACGTTACAATATTGTGATAAACTTAATCATCATTATCTTAAAATCATTTAAAAATATAAAACATTTATGATTATTATTATTATAAACTATCAACCTGAAAACTAAAACAACTTAAAAAAAAAAAAAAGTTTCTAAAAAGAAAAGGTTGAAAAGGAAAATTTAGACTTTCTTTACCACCTAGGTGTTTTTTAGCACTGTTCTGCAACCATACCACAGAAATGAAATTACTTGCAATCAAAACCAGTGATGATCGATGAATGCTGACAATCCATATTCGAAATATCTGATAGGGAAAGAAAGCAAATCAGAACAAAGATAAATAGAGCCAAAGAAGAAGCTATCTATCCATAACGTTCTGCACAAGAAGGGTTTCGTCCGATAGACACTCTCTCCTTAGAAATGGCCGCTTCTCCCTCTCCCGACGCGCCTTCAGGCTCCGTCTTCCTCGGTGTTGACGTCGGCACCGGCAGCGCTCGTGCAGGTTCGCTTCCACAACCCACATCGCGAATTTTATATTGGAAATTTCCGTTAAAATGAAATGTGAATTATAATGTTTTGACTTATTGGATGCTTGACGATTTTCATTTTTCAACGTGCGATTTTCTCCGTGTTCAGTTGCTAAGCAGTGACCAGTCGCTACTGAAAAATGAAACTAGCATTTGGAGCATTAAGCACTTAAGCAGTGCTGGTCCTGTACTCTCGTTGTCCTCTTTTTTAACGTGCTCACTTGGTTGAAATTTTGTCCAAGATGATATAATTAACTTCTAGGAGATAAAAGTAAATACTTGAGTCGAAAAATAAGAAAAATTGAAATTAGCTTCTCCTGAACTTAAATAAGCTAATTTGTATAAACTTTGTTATGTAGCCTATCTAAATTTTTTTTTTGTTAGTTTGTACATAACCCAACTTTAGGCTATGGAAATTCATTTATTTATTCTCTCTTGAAAGCGTTTATGAAAAAACATGTCCAAATATTTCTATATGGAGAGACCGGTTTTGTTACTTCAAATGGTCGTTCAGAATTTTTGATACTAAAAACATAATCCTCATTTTGTGGATGTACAAAAGCTCTAAGGAGGTTGGAATCAGGACTTCATGCAAATTAACAATCTTCAACTTTTAATTATTTCTTCTTGAAAGTTATATTCATGTAGCTGACCTCACGCATTTGGCAAGGCTTTTATTGTTGTGTTTGTATTTTTTTGAAATTTATATCTCTTCTACCTTTGTATTTTCCTGTTGTTTTCAACTTTTCATACGTTTAGTTACTACTTTTACATATTTACCTTCCTCATTTTTAATAGAAGTGGTTGCTTTTATTAAACCCATAATGCTTTTGTGCTGCCAGCAGTATGTGTGTATGCAAATAAACTATTAGGTTATTAGATATGACAAGATGGTGTACAATGTACATGATCCGGTCCTTTTCTGGTGATGCTATTCTAATACAGGTCTGTTTGATAAGAAAGGAAAGCTTCTTGGTTCGTCAAGCAGCCCAATTCAGATATGGAAAGATGGTGCCTGTGTTGAGGTAATTTATTTTCTTTTTCTGGGTAAATTTGTTACCTGAAGGATGAAGCCAGTGTTATAGTAATTAATTACAGCCTCTGGAAGAAATAACATGACATACTTGCTTAGTACGTAGGGCAGCATGTCCTTCCCTACCTTGTTTAGTTGGTTGTGAAAATCAAAGGGAAAGTGCTCAGGATTTGTGTATTGTTTGTGTTGGCCATTTGCAAGAAAGGTTATTAACTAATGTTTTTAAAACCCAACTGGTCACTGAATCGGTGAAGATATGGGTTCAATCGGGATTCAACCGGATTAAATAAAATAATATTTTTATAATATAACAAGTATATAAAAGGTTCATTAGTAATAATGTTTTTTCAAAAGAAAGAAAAATAATAAATGTTATTATCATGGTCATTATAAGCTACAATGAAGAGTATAAATATAAAATATATTAAAGAGTATAAGATGAATAATAGTTAAAGTAAGATGAAAATACAATAAAATAACAATTATTTAAGATTGTCGTAGCTAATATGAGATAAAAAAAATTATAATATATTATATCTTTTATAAAAAAACTATATTTAAAAAAATTGATCTTTATTTTTTATGAAAATTGATTCGATCCTAAAGAGCCAGCCGGTTTTACCAGTTTTTCCCATTTTGTCCTGGTTTAATTAAATCGGTTATTTGAAAGTAACAAATTAGTTTTTAGACCAGTTCTCGGTTAAATCTGTTGAACTGGCTGATCCAATCCGGTTTTCAAAATAGTAGTATTAAGAGTCCCAAATTTGTGTGTCAGGTGCTCAATGTTATGTGAGGCTATATTATATACTAAAGCTTCTGGATGGCTGGAGTTTCATGTTTGAACCTTGTCTCTTTAAGTTGAAATCAATCTTATTCATCTTTTTGTTCTAAACAGCAATCTTCTACAGATATATGGCTTGCAGTTTGTGCAGCTGTAAAATCAGCTTGCTCTAAAGCTAAAGTTGCACCAACAGAAGTTCAGAGTCTAGGATTTGCAGCAACTTGTTCTCTTGGTAAGTTATAGTTTTGACATTGTTGCCCCCCCTCCCTCTTTAACAGGATGGACTATTTAGCTTTAGCTTTATTTGAATGTAACTGATTGTTTTTGTATTAAAACAGTTGCAGTGGATTCTGACAGCTCACCTGTTTCGGTTTCTTGGAGTGGTGATTCAAGAAGAAATGTAATTGTATGGATGGATCATAGAGCCGTAGAGCAAGCTGAAAGGATCAATTCCTCTAAATCACCTGTATTGGAGTACTGTGGTGGAGCTGTTTCACCTGAAATGGAGCCTCCAAAGGTACTATCTGAAGCAGTTCCATCATTTCTCTACTGGCCCCTGTACACATTATACTGTCTAGTAACTTCTATTGCAAGCATTCTCTGGCTTACATGCTGTTTTGTTGTAAAAAAGGAAATTAATTGCAGAAGTTTAGAGTATGGGAATGATTGCATATCTGTTGATGATGGCAATGATCTCTGAAAGTGTTAAATGGCACATCTGTAACTGGAATAGGGCCTTGTAATATATACTGGATTATGTTTAGGAACATCATAATTAATCTGAGTGGGCGACCTGCTAGGCACAATTTATAGGATTTTTAACATGTATGGCTGAGTTCTTGTTTTAACTTTTGGGTCATAGTTACATGAATTAGGACATCAAAAATATTAGGAAAGGTGTATGGTATTTATCTCTTGATGACATTGTTTCATCAACATAAGTTCACTTGAACGGCTTAGATTTCCTTGATTTGTAACATATGATATTTTCTCCCTTTTTTTAAACTTAATGGGTAGGTTTATGTAGATCAGAGGTCTCTACCATATGTTCCGGGACACACACAGACAGAGATATGAATGTGTGTGTGTGTGTATATATATATATATGAAGTAGAGAGCAGAACTTCCTTCTCTTGAAGGGCTCCAATGGTTCATTTATGTCTTTTCAGGGCCCCATGTCCATTTAAATAACACCTTTTTCATGAAGAGTCGAAGTGTTTCCACCCATCATGATTACATTCAATTATAGGCTACACCATCCAACTAAACTCACCATGTGATGTCTAATATTCATTGATTGAATTATGGATATTGCAAGACACATCAAAATACCATTCACCCAATGTTTTAATGAATTAACGGAAGGCCAACAGTCAGAAATATAATTTTGTAACAAATTTTTTTTACTAATATAATCTAACTTTTCAGCTTCTATGGGTTAAAGAAAATTTGCAAGAATCTTGGTCAATGGTTTTCCGGTGGATGGACTTGAGCGATTGGTTGTCATACAGGTACTCTATGTAGTTGAAGTCTTCTCTATGTTCAAGACCAATTTGTGTTTGAGTCTGGCGGCACTTCACTTGGATTAATTTTCAGCAATTATTTAGGGCAACCGGGGATGATACTCGCAGTCTATGCACCACTGTTTGTAAATGGACATATTTGGGTCATGCACACATGCAACATGTCGATGATAAATTCTCTCGAGATATGGAAGCTTGTGGATGGGATGATGACTTTTGGGAGGAAATTGGTTTGGGTGATCTTATTGAAGGACATCATGCTAAGATAGGTATTTATTTTTTTAACCTTGGCCTTGTTAAGAATCAACTGTCTCAAAAGATTAAGTTGCTTGACCAAAGCACGGAAAATGATATTACCTGCCTCATGCATTTACTTTTTGGGCTTGAAGTGTGTGTGTGTGTGTGTGAATGGCTCAAACATTTTCACTTGTTCATAGAGGCTTTGGTATCATGTAAACATAACCATCTAAAATAGTTTAACCTATTAGGTGAAAGCATGTGAAAATTTAGAGAAAGGAAGGAATTCACATACTATAGGTGTAATAAGTCTTGGACATTTCACTCAATAACATTTTATATAATATAACACGAGTTTAACAAATATAGCCATTCAATCATTGAATATTATCTTGATGATCATCCATACCAAATTGTAAATAAAATTGATAGGTATATAATTTAATAGTCAATGTTTACTTATACTTTGAAAAGTACCTAATACATTGGAATAAAGTTAATTGATGAATTTTATAGACTTGATATACTTAATAAGAATTTTAATTCAATTGGTAGATTGATAAATTCAATATACAGAAAAAAAGAGTATTAAACAGAGTGAGTTTAATGAAACTTTTTTCTTGAGTAAATGGATTCCCACCATCTGTAGTAAATGCTATATATTTTTGTATTTTCTATCTGCAAATGATTTTTTCTATCTAAAATTAAACATGAAGATTTTGTACAATTAATAACCTCAGATGAGGAATATATATTTATATCAAAGTTTTGTTACATGTCTTGCAATTTTTAAATTTCAGGAAATAATCTAGTCATCTTGTGCAACTGCAAAAAATCTGCCATCCACCTTAGCTTTATATTGAACTCATTTCTTTTCTCCCTTTGGAAGTTCAATATGAAGAAACAATGTTGGGTCAATATGATCATGTATGATTAAATTTTAATGTTGTAAATTTCACATTTATAAAGAGTTCTCATGTTCATGCTTGATCAATTGATCTGATGAAAACTGGCATCAGTAAGCAGCTTATGATTGATCATCTATGTTTGTTGCATTCATTGTTGCTTCTGTCTTCTCACTGCTTAAGTTTATAGTATATCATAATGACAGGACGAAGTGTTGCATTCCCTGGCCATCCTTTGGGTTCTGGTCTTACTCCTACTGCGGCAAAGGCAAGAGCATATGTATTATTTCGAAGTTTGAACTGGTGCTTCCTTGAGATGCAATAACAAAGCTAAAATACATTGCTTAGTTGGGAGCGTGAATACAACCCTCCTGTATATATATGATTGGTTCAGGTTGATGTAACTAACTTCTTTGGCATGGCTGGTATTTTTAATGCTTTTGATGTGAAAATTTCAGGAACTGGGCCTGGTAGCAGGAATTCCTGTTGGGACGTCACTAATTGATGCTCATGCCGGTGGTGTGGGGGTAATTGAAAGTGTGCCACAATCAGAAGCTGAAGGTTGTCATGACATATATTACATTTGTGGTTTAAGATTTGGATAAAGCAGTTGTATTTCTTAACTAAAAGAACTTCTTTATCCTTAGAAGATGATAAGGATGCGATTTGTAATCGAATGGTGTTAGTTTGTGGAACATCTACATGCCATATGGCTGTATCGCAAAGCAAATTGTTCATTCCTGGGGTTTGGGGTCCGTTTTGGTCAGGTACACTATTCTATTTTCTCTATTTTATGAATTAAATCTCAATTCTGGATGATATTGTTCCTTTTTCTTTTGGATTGTACACATTTGAAAAATCATTGTTTGTTTATTATCTATTGGAGATCTACACAGCAGCAATTCAGGCAGTTTAAACATTTTTAATGTCAAGATGGTTGAGAGTAGTTTCAAGTGAGAAATGAAATCTTCCTTCTTTATATATATATATCGTAAGTTTCTTGGTATTTGTTGAAAATTCATGAATAAAATTTACTCTGGTTGAAACCTGGATCTGAAATTTCATTTGGGTTGAATGTTTTCTTTTGTGACTGTATTCTTGTTAACACTATGTATGTGTCTTTGTAAAGATATCGTGTGGCTACTTGTGATTAGTTCCTTTTTGTGGAAAATTGATATAGGGATAAAAAGTAAGTTTAACTGAATTTAGAGTTTATATTTGACAGGATCACCCAGAGGATGTCCAGTTTAATTTTCATTCTATTCTATTTTATTTTAGATTGATTAAAGCACTCATCATTGCTTCTCTTGCAACTTCTATGTTGTGGTGCTTTTTTTCTTTATCCGAACTTTCAGCAATGGTACCAGAATATTGGCTAACTGAAGGTGGACAGAGTGCTACTGGTGCATTATTGGATTATATAATTGAAAATCATGCCGCTTCTGCACGCCTTGCAAATCGAGCTGCTTCCCAACGCAAGTTTTTTTTTTTTTTTTCGTAGTTTGGAATATGCTATATATTTATATTAACAAGTCTGATTTGAGAGATGCCTTATGACTTATTCTTTGCGCTTTAATATTTCAGAGATCTCAGTGTTTGAGCTTCTGAACAAGATGTTGGAAACAATGATGGTTGAGCAGAAACTATCCTATGTTGCTGCCTTGACTGAAGATGTACATGTTCTTCCTGACTTCCATGGGAATAGGTATTTGGTGACAAACAACAGCTTTCCCACCTGTCATGCCATAGTGGCTGCTAAATAATCGGCTGATATATTTTATGGTTCAGGTCTCCCATTGCAGATCCAAAAGCAAAAGGTGTCATCTATGGTTTGACACTTGACACAAGTGAGAAGCAGTTGGCTCTTCTTTACCTGGCAGCTGTGCAGGGCATTGCGTATGGCACACGTCACATTGTAGAGCATTGCAATGCTAACGGCCACAAAGTAAGGATTACAATGCTACGACATGTTTGAGGTTATCACTTGTTTTTTGGGTTCGTCAGTTTTTAGCAATCATTTCATGTTTACACTGTCAGAATCAAATTACAGAGTATGCAACTTGAGTCTCACATTTTAAGCTTGAAATTTTAGTGTGGGGTTGGTAAGGCCTTGAACTGAACCACAACAACTAGTTTTTGTAGCACGGTTTTCTGAAGATTCTTATCACATGCCCACATCCACGAAGATGCACCTTGCTATAATGCTGTTTTGCTTGCATCACGCATCCTTTAAAGTAAGGTTGTGCATATTGGAGCAAAAAAAAAAAAAAAAAGAAAAGAAAAAAACTAATGAAGTTAACAAGCAATAGATGATTACATTTTTATTTCCACTGTATTTTTTTAAAACTGGTGATTATTCTTTTTTGTAGTTTTTAACTATAGGAGCAAATGATAGGTCTTGAACATTGTCCATAGGCGTATAATTAGTGCACTCAAATCCAACGCCATTGTTCCATAACTATCAATAAATGGAGGCAGTGATTATTATTTGTTAGGGGTCAGACTTCAAAAGATAACTGAAAAAAAAGAGAGGATATTATAATTTAGAGCAGTAGGTACAAGTACAATATATAGACATGGACATAGATACGAACCTAAAATTTGTTAGTTACAAATCTGTATATAGTAACAGTAAGGGGGAAATTAGAAGAAATCCTTATTACAACTGCATGATGAATAAGGAAATATTCTATGCATTATTATACACTACAATAATTAGGATTTTTGTTTTGTGGGAGTGGTCATTTAGGTGATCGAGTCATGATATGTCTATTGTGAAACTTAGAAAAAGAATTTACCACACACTAATTTCTATGGTTGAGTTGGACAATGTTCAACCACCATGATTTGCCACAAGTATGTTGCTCACTGGTTGCATCGACAAAGTTAGAGATAAATAAAATCATATTCTACTTTACTGCAGAGCTTATTGTTTAATAATACTGATACCTTTAGTTTCAAAATAAATACTTGATTGAAATTCTTAAGCTTTTAAGCATGAGTGTGAGAACTGATTCTAACTAACCTATTCTGTCAAGTGAGAGAAATCATCAGCACTACAATTTTTTGAAGCAAAATGCTCAGATTATAGTGGAGGCTAGGCAATTAAGCTATGGTGCTCAATCTTGTGTATGTCATTTGATGGATTACAGAAAAAGAAAAAGAACTGAAAGGTAGAAAATAGATGCTTAAGAAAACACAACTCTATCATCAGCTTACTGATGAACTAGATAATAATCATTCAAACTCTCTGCCAACCTCTCCTAAAATTATCACTCTCATTTCACTATACCCGCTGGATGCTACTCAGTAATTCCACTTGGTCTGCCACCTTAACCACTCTCTTCATCCTTGTGCACCTTCCAAACCTTTGGTCCTTGAGACAATTGGTCCACTGTCCGTCATGTAAGGATCATATTTTGTGATTTGGTTATTAACATCATTTTATAGTATCTTTACAAGTGGCTAAAATGATTTGTATTGTTGTATATCCCTGTTCCCAAGTCATTACATCTTTTTGTTGATGCAGAGTTGATGAAATTTATTACCATAATTGTTCTGCCCTTGTCTGCAGATCAACACACTACTTGCGTGTGGTGGCCTTTCAAAGAATCCTATCTTCATTCAGGAACATGCTGATATTATTGGTATGTGTTGAGGAGTGCGGTGAGGAGCATGTTTGCATAAACATAGTTACTCTTATCTTTGTTACATCTTATGGATCTTATTCTATGTAAAAAAGGACATGAAGTGTACTCCAATTTAAAATATTGACAAAATTATGCAAGACAATTCAGGGGGTCCAAAAGGGCAGCTGATCCATCAACTGTCTCATGGGCCCTAAGTTTGGAAAGTTGTACTGAGGAATAGAGGGAGACTGGAAGAAATTACTGAGCTGACAGGAAGAGAGAAAAAATTGAAAGGAGGCTTAAACAAATAGGTATTCGTGGGTGAGAATGGGGTTTCTTCTTTTGGGGAAATATGACATTTGTAAATAAATTATCGTATAGGCTCTCTGTAGAGCTCTCTGGCAGTAGTAGAGTTTCTTCCTACCGCAATTTCCCCCTTTTTCGTTGATTATACTACACTGTTTTGTTTACTATTCTATTGCTTCATTCTTAGTTATTATGTGGTGCTTCTCTGGTTTGTTACATAATTAAAGTAAAATAACAAAAAGAAATGCAATAATTCATAATACGAAAACATGATAATGAGTCAATAGCTTCAATCTTATGTATGATATATGTAAATTTAAATGTTTGAACTTGATTTTATGTGCTACATATGTCTACATGGTATGCTTAAATTGGACTGGACTGAGCTTTATTTTATTTTAACTAAATCCCGTAGTTGGGATGAATTTTAACCAATCATCTAGACTTTGGTTGGTCTACCAAGTTCAGAATTTTGAACACCCATGCCAGTATCGCAAAACTTCATCAGTAGCACAAGTTTTTGGATCGTATGGTCCTGCAAATTATAAGGAATGACATGGATGATAATCGAAGCTTTATTTGATGTTTAGTTCTCCTAATATTATAAATAATTTTTGTAGGCATCAGTATGTTAGTTTTTTTATAAATATTGTTTATAATTTTCCCAGGTTGCGCTATAATTCTTCCAAGGGAAAGTGAATCTGTGCTCTTGGGTGCTGCTATTCTGGGTGCAGTTGCTACAAGGAAATATCATAACCTTAGTGAGGCAATGAAAGCCCTGAATGCACCTGGCCAGGTGTGGATTTTTCTGTGTTGAAATTTTGAAAAATAAAAAGTACAATTAGTTTTTTAATGTCAGATTAGTAATCAAGGTTAATTCCATTAATGCTGTCATATAGTTGTTAAGGCTATCATCAGCATTTACAGAATTTGTTGCTAAAGATTAAAGTATTAGGAACTGAAATTTATGGATAAATTAGAATAGATAACGTAGTATTGATTCAAATTTATAATATATATTTCCATGGTATAAAAAGTTATTTTTTAGTTTACTGCAGACTCTGTTCATACAATAGATTAATTCCTTGTGAAACTATTACCGATTTTGCATTTTGTGTGGACAGAATATACAGTAAGTAGTTTGGATGTGATACTTCCTAGTTTCTAGTTAGAAAAAACTGATACGTATAATTTTTATTACAACAAGAAGATGAATGGATGAGTCTAGCTATTAAATTTCAATTGCCTGTGGTGGATGGTCAGATTTTCCACTCCCATGCCTGTCGTCAATGTAGGCCAGATGTTTCACTAAACAAAATAAAACCGATGCTCCTAGTTTTCCCTGAACGCCTAACAGTTTACATGAATTTTTGCAGGTCATTCATCCATCCAAGGATCCAAAGGTCAAAAAGTACCATGATGCCAAATACAAGATCTTCCGCGGCCTTTATGAACAGCAGCTCTCATATCGTTCCATGATGGCTCAAGCCTTATCATAGCTTTGCGGAATGTTTGATTCAAATTGTCAGTTGAGGTGTTCCTTGCAACGAAATTATGGGATGTTTTGAGATATAGAAAGAAATTATAGCCAGAATTTTACAAGTTCGACGAATGTTGGTTTTCATGGTTTTGTTTTTTGTTGGTAGGATAAACATTGAAAAATTTTAAAAATATAATGAAAAATAATCCACCAATAGGGGCGTTAAAATTCTTACAGAAATTTTAATGTACAGGCCACTGACAGCAGGTAGCATACTGGGCAAATATAGTCATTTTAATTCTTTACTAACATCATTATTCTATATAATGGACCATACGACGGAAGATTTCTTTGGAATGCTTCATCACATACGTAGACTGGCTTCGCATATTAAGAAATCCTATCGGAATTAATTAAACTATTCACTCCTGCCCTACTTGCTATTTGCACCATTTGACAAAAAATATTTTTCAATGTGCATAAAAATACAATGGAATCGTGGTGAAACTAATTTTAGCCTTTTTCTTTTTTCACTGTGAAGATCTCATTCTACACCATCCAAAAAGTAGTGTGTAAAATGACTAAATTGTTTTTAAGTGGTTTTCAAATTTCATTGCACTTTCACAAAATTTTATCCTTTCACGTAGGATTGTGCTTAAATGAATTAACTTTCAAAAATAAGATTCTAACAGAAATTTAATATTTTTATGGAAAGATCATGCCGTAAGATTTATTAATATGTAGTCAGATTTTTGGACCAGTTTAATATCTAGTTTTTTATAATTATATGGATTATGAATAAAAAAATAATGAAATATTTTAATAATATTTTAGCAAGAAAATATGAATGTGATACTTCTGTTACCTAATATTTATTAGTATAGCTAGTCGTTATTTTATTAATTAATTCTTTAAATAATACTCTTAGGAATTTTATTAACAAAGCTAATAAGTTGATGGTAAGTTTTTATTTATACCATGTAATTTGTGCAATATTTTCACCAACTTTTGTTAAGGATTATTTTGCTTTAGAAAACTTGATTGACCATTTTTAATGATTTTATTATTATTTTAATAACATTTTTTTATTTATAAAATTCAAATTTAAATTTTTTACTTAAAGTGATCAAATTCACTATCACTTGGATTAATGGTTTATTAATTTGTTTGAGTCATCATAAGTAGAGTTATTTAAAAAATTAAATTAAACTAATCTGTTACCAAACTTTATTAAAAAAAAAACTGAATTGAATTGTTGTTTTAAATTAGTTTATAAAATTTCAATTTCGTCAATAATTTTTTAAAACTGAACTATAAAATAGACTTTAAACTAATTTGTAGATGAGTAATGATTCAAATAATTAAAAAATAGTTTAGATACGTTTAATTTAATTAATTGATATAAAATCTTTTTTAATAATTCAATTTAGTTTTACAATAGTTTCGTTTACATATTTTGTTTATTCTTTTTCCACCCCCCCCCCCCACACATATATATATATATATATATATATATATATATATATATATATATATATATATATATATATATATATATATATATATATATATATATATATATATATATATTTAAAGACAATATAAGCAATTTATATTTTCTAGATTTTAAATAAGAATATTGAAAACTATTTACAAGTTCCTATCTCGATGATATTTTATAAAAAATCATCTCAGAATATGAATCAAAATAATCTGTTAAAATGTTTTTTTAGTCAAATTCAAGTAATATTTCTCCCCACCAAATGGATCACAACCACTCAATGAAATTCTACGACTTCTCAAATCATTAATTAGAGAAAAACGCATCCTTACTATTACTAAACACAATTTACGGGTGGTGTAAAGAAATTGAGCGAAGAATAATAGAATAAAATAAAAGAAAAGAAAAATAGGAAAAAAAGAAAATTGAAGGTGTGTGGCGGTCACATGCAGTAGAGAGCGTAAAAAGAAAGGGCATATGCGAGGGAGATAAATAATATGCGAAGAAATACCGTTAAGAGAGAGTGCCACGTGGCACTCTACATGGCAATCACCCATCGCATCTTGCAATTGCAACCTTCAACCTCTGCCCCCACTCTCTTCTCTCCATATGCCCATGGTGTTTCCCCCATCACCACCTCCTTCTTCTTCTTCCGCCCTTTCAATTCTGCCTTCATTTCTTCTCAATCCATCTCTTCATCTTCCCAATTCCACCCCTAACCTCACCGTCTTTCGCAATCCCAAAGCATCAAAAACCACAAAAAATAGTGTGTCTGAGAGAGCCATCAACTCTGTCCAAACCCATCAATTATTTTCCTCCGGATCACGTTTTCGCTCCCAAATTTTCAATTTTGCTATCTGTGTATTGCCTTATTGGCCCTCTCAGGTATCGCTGATGGTTCTCTCTGAATTCGGATCTGTACAAGTCGCGCCCTTGGATTCTTGTTTTCGCTTAGATTGTTTTGTTTCTGTTTCTGCCTTCGGTTTCGTGGCTTTGTTTCTAGAAACGTGATTGACCTTCTGTTATTCATTATTTGTCATTTGTTTATTTATTAATATATTTAACCTAATCTTCGACATAATTCCAAATTATAGACTCGTCTATTGGGTGGGTAACCCTGTTTGAGGTTCTGAAAGTTTGGAGTTGTAAGATGTGTCGTGAGTTGTGATGATGTAAGTGGTGCTCATGTGTAATAAAAGGTTTCAATGCTTGAGCGAGTGTGAGAGTGAAATTGATCAAAGGCAAGAATTCTTCATCATGGATAGTCCAATTCGATCGCCAGCTGCCGGTTCAGGTTCCGGCGAAGATAGTCCGCGTGTTAAGTTCTTGTGCAGCTTTCTGGGGAGCATAATGCCCCGTCCCCAAGATGGGAAGCTGCGTTACGTTGGTGGCGAGACGCGAATTGTGAGTGTTTGTAGAGATATTTGCTATGAGGAGTTGATGGGGAAGATGAGAGAGCTGTATGATGGGGCTGCTGTGTTGAAGTATCAGCAGCCTGATGAGGATCTTGATGCTCTTGTTTCTGTCGTCAACGATGATGATGTGGTTAACATGATGGAGGAGTATGACAAGTTGGGGTCAGGGGATGGATTCACTAGGCTCAGGATATTTTTGTTTTCGCAATCCGAGCAGGATGGTTCCTCACATTTCATTGATGGAGATGATTCTGAGAGGAGGTATGTTGATGCATTGAATAGTTTAAATGATGTTGCTGAGTTTAGGAGGTTACAACAAGGAGAGTTTCCTATGATTAACCCTGTCGAGGATATTCATGTGTCTCCTGATCAGTTTTTTAATCCAATGAGTGTGGAAAATGGGATTCATAGTCAGAGAAGTGGGGACCTATCTATGCCACCATATAATTTGCATCATATAACAATCCAGCACCCGCAAACTATGGGCCCAAGGTATAATGAAATGGATTCTCCTTGGAATCCTGCTTATTATTCCCCTAGGCATCATTGTCTCCATGACTCCAGATCATTGGTTGAATTTCCATCTTCGCCATCCAGTAGGTACCGAATGTCATTTCCGGAGTTACCAGATAAGTGCATTGACAGAGTGCCGGAAGAGTATGCTCGACATCATGTAAACCACCATCCTGTGTATGATAATCAACCGCAATATGCTGACAATGTTTTGTGGGTGCCGACTGGAGCATCACATGGTGAAAAGTCCGCTTTTCCATGCAATATTCTTCATGGTCCCCATGTTGTTGAAGGAAACAACATATGTGAGCAGTGTCGCATGGCTTTTCAGAGAGGTCAATCACATCTGGAGCATTCTAATATAAGTAATGGACTTCCACCTGTTGCTAATCCATGTGCAGAATGCCCCCTTCCAAATAGGGATGGTTACCATGATGCAAAGTTACTTCCTGCAATGTATCCCAACGAACCTAATAATGATCATAGGTCTGTTTATAATGATATTCAGAATCATGAGAGAGGGTGGGGTTTGCAGCATCCAACAATTGCTCGTGTTGAGGAATCAAGAGGACACGGCTCTGTATCTGGAAGAGTGAGTGATGTTCCAGTTATAAATTTCTCTCTTGGGCATGGCAGTGTGACTGATGGACATACCCTGTCTTCCAACTATCTTCATCACCAAGTTGGACCTGAATTGGGGCCCGAACTTTTCCCTGATAAAACTATGAATCCAATACCACACGTAAAAATTCCCCAACTAGAAGAATGCAATGTGCGGTATGGAAATTCAACTTCTGCTTATGGAGTAGATAGTAATTATGCTGCGCCTCGTGGACATCCACCTGGATTCTGGAGAAATACTCCAATTCCAGTTCATATGGGAGCATCTTATGAGGCAACTGCCTCACCTCCGCAGATGAATGGTATGATAAATATGACAATAATAAAGGGAGAAGGCAGTCCAGGATTTTACGTTGGATCAGATAGTCAAAATCAATGGGTTGATTCCTCGCAGAAATTGACAGGACATGATGGTACAGCCATCCCAGAACATCCGTATGCGCAAGCTCTGAAGTTGAATCCAACACCCCTTTGTCAAGAAAATCAATACCCAGTTACCGTAGATACAATTCACCCTCCACAGGACATGAGTACTGGTACCTGCTTGGAACCTTTGCAGCTGCCAAAATCATCTTCTAATATAGTCCACAATCAAGAGGTTTTAAGAAATGATACCCATTTGACTGGAGCAAAGGGTTTTGAATCAAATAGTTTGCTTGGAGAAGGAATAGTTGTAAAAATTGAGAAGGTCGAAAACCCTGATACGAAAACTGTATCTTATTCAGAGCAAAATAAAATTGCTAGGAATGCATGTCAAGCTGCTGCTTCTGTTGATTCTAATAATTCGAAGTCAAAACCTGAAGGAGACTGCGGGCATGTTGACAAACTGGCTGAGAAGGACCATTCTATTCCAGAAGATTCTAAGAATTTAAGTTATCAGTTTAGCTTCGTGCCTGAGTTGATTGCTTCTGTAAAAAAGGCTGCATTAGAAGTTGCTGAGGAGGTGAAAGCTGCAGCTGATGAGCATGCCAATTCTCAGAATCAAAATTCAGATACCAAAGAAGAAACAATAAATGAAGTAGAGCCAACAGTAAGGAGAGATTTTATTTCTGCTTCCAAAATTTGAAAGTGAATCTGTTCTCTTTTATTTCAAGGTTTGGTTGTGTTGCTTCATTTTTTTTATTTGTATTTATTTGTCTTGTAGAATGCTCATGGTGATTTAGAATTGGACTCTGAAAATGACCATGTAGATACTTCTAAAATTGAGCCTACAAAGGCTGAGGAAGAAGCAATTGCTAGGGGATTGCAGGTTTTCTTTCCATCTTACTCAAACTCATTACGGTCTCATCATTTCATGTTTTGAGGTCTACTCTGGCTTTCCTTTTCCCACATCCTAGGGTTTGATGGTAGGCTGATAATTTTTCAGACTATTAAAAATGATGATTTGGAGGAGATCCGCGAGCTTGGTTCTGGAACCTATGGAGCTGTCTACCATGGGAAATGGAAAGGTTCTGATGTTGCCATTAAGAGAATAAAAGCCAGTTGTTTTGCTGGAAGGCCATCTGAAAGAGCAAAATTGGTATTATTAGTGTTTGATGGTTTTTCCTTTCGTTTAAGTAACTATACATTTAAACCTTGTAGAATAATAATTTTCTAATCTCTGTATCAAACTTTTTATCTCTTGTTCAGAAACTTCACTGATATAAAGCGAGAGTTACTTTGTTGAGTTCCTCAAAAAGGCTGAAATTGCTCCACAAGAAATATTTGAATGTATTAAATGTGCATAATATAGAATATAGAATTGCTTTTGGGATTGATATCAAGGGTCAGGTTGAGTTGCTGTTTTATTGTATAGCCCTTCTAAGGGATGTATTGTCAGTGTCACTCTATTGTTCTTCATAAAAATCTACGCATCCCATATATTGAAACATTTGTTAGACACCCAACTCTATATAGTGATTTCATTCTGGTTGTTGCCCCAGATTACAGATTTCTGGAAGGAGGCATTGATGTTGAGTTCATTGCATCATCCAAATGTTGTCTCCTTTTATGGCATTGTTCGTGATGGTCCTGACAGTTCTTTAGCAACAGTCACAGAGTTCATGATTAATGGATCTTTGAAACAGTTCTTGCATAAGAAAGATAGGTAATTTGATGCATTCATGGGTTTATATTTCATAACTATTTAATGTTTTAAGGCACTCAAATGTAAGACCCCCCATTTGAACACCCTCGTGAACTGGTGATGTATTATTTATGCTGTTTATTCTGAGCAATTTAACAGAACAATTGATCGTCGTAAGAGGCTCATTATAGCCATGGATGCTGCATTTGGGATGGAGTATTTGCATGGAAAAGACATTGTGCATTTTGATTTGAAATGTGAGAATCTATTGGTCAATATGAGGGATCCTCAACGCCCTGTCTGCAAGGTGCCCATAAGATACACACACGGATGCATACATAAGTGACCTGCTATCGGAGGCTGAAATGATGTTTGTGTATTTTTTTCAGATTGGTGATTTGGGTTTATCAAAGGTTAAACAGCACACACTAGTGTCTGGTGGAGTACGGGGGACTTTGCCATGGATGGCACCTGAACTTCTTAGCGGGAAAAGCAATATGGTATCAGAGAAGGTATTCTTGGCATAGCTGGTTTTGGCTTTACACAACTGATGCTCTTTTTATTTTTTATGATGATCAGCATATATACTTGCTTGTGCTGTAGATTGATGTCTACTCATTCGGAATAGTTATGTGGGAGTTGCTCACAGGGGCTGAACCCTATGCTGATATGCATTGTGCTTCAATAATAGGTGAGAACCAAGTGACAAACAACATGCATACGAGCACTTTGTGTCTTGCTACATATTACACTTCTATTTAATGTGTCAAAATTATTCTTACTATTTATATTATTGTTAAAAATTTACTTGTAAGAGTATTGGTACACTCTTGTACTATATTTTGCTCAGAAAGTCACTAACTAACTGCGTTTAAATTTGAGTTTATACTTTCTGTAAGTAAATTTGTCAGATGGGTAGGGGTGAATCTGTTATAATTTATTCAAACAAGATAACACTGAAATGAATTGTTGCAATTTTGTTTTTGTCAGTCTCGCTTTGTTGTTAACTTGTAGTTCTTGCTCCCTTTCTCTCTTCTCCCATTACCTAATTTTTCTCTAAATTGTCTTCTGTGTCGATCTCTGTATGGAGTTTATAATTGAGTTGTTAGTTGTGACTTAATTCCAGAACAGCACATCTCATTCCAATACAGCAGGTGCAGTCAGGTTTCTCGAAATTTTTCCCGTCTGTTGCTTATTGCATACTCACCCCAGGGGGAGTAGGTCTTCAGTGTCACAACATTACCTGGTTTTTCTGTCACAAGTTTTTTTGTTATTTTTTTTTTTTTTTTTCTTTTTCAGATTTGCTGTTGTAGTTTGGCATATGAGGGACCATATATATGACTTCCAATGCTGTTTTTGAAGCCTTGTTAAGATGTAGACTTTGAGATTGGAGAAATTAAATTCATCTTTGAAGACATTCCCTTAATGAAAAAAGAACACAAAAGAAAACATTGTTGTATAATAATTGTATAAATTGAAGCTCAGGTTCCAGTGATGATATTTTGATCAATTTCTAACTATACTTTTTAGCTCTAGTGCTTACTGAATTATACCTGATGTACTACTGTCATCTCATTCTACTATTTAACTTAATTTTTTCGAACTGGATGAGAACAGGTTGTGTATAACTTGTACCGAAGTATCTTTGCTACGAATTTTTAGGTTGTATGGAGAATGAATAAAAACTTGTCTATTTCTATGGACAGAAGGATGGAGTGTCTTGATCATTCACCAATTGGGTTCTGAATATTCTGGTAGAATATGCCATGTATCAAAATTCACCATTGTTGTACTTTGTTTTGCAGGAGGAATTGTGAACAACAGTTTACGTCCTCAAATCCCAACATGGTGTGATCCTGAATGGAAGTCTCTAATGGAAAGTTGTTGGACTTCTGATCCTGTAGAAAGGCCATCATTTTCAGAAATTTCAAAGAAGCTGAGGAGTATGGCTGCTTCAATGAATGTGAAATAGTCTATTGATCTTGAGTCAGTTAATTGAACTTCTCAAGTTGTATGTAGCCTAGAATTGGTTAAATGGGAAATAAGGTGAAGCATGATTCTTCCAGTTCAAGGCACCATCAAGCTTTATAAAGGGCAAAAAATAATTTAAAGGAGTATTCAAGCTTAGCCGAGCTTGTATCGTTATATCATGCCTTGGTTTAGTCTAAAAACGACTTTTGTAATGTTACCTTTAATGATATTTTCCTTGATGCAGTAACTTGCACTATAACATGGATTCTCTCCCAGAAGCAGTATGGTGTCTGAAAAAGCTACATGTGGTGGAACATCATTATGTCACAGTGTGAGTTATTTTATCAATACGTACATACTGGCCAGAAAAGGTAACATGTTATTTTATTAGTTCTCTACTGGGTTTTTGCAGTTTTACAGGTGATGAGGATGATGGTAGCAATAGTTGTGGCTTTACTATCACTAAGGAACCATGCCTTCTGGAGAGATGTGTACATAAATCAACCACCAACATATGCCTCCTGTGGTTTCACATGGAGAGGATAACGACGAATTGTGTTTCCTATTTTGATGGAACAAATTCAATTTCTCATCGATATTTTTGTTTGAATTGATTTATTATATTGATATGACATATTCTTAATGACATGAATGTGCATACTTAATGACATAAACAAAGTAAATTTTTTCATACGAATAATGTTAAGTATAATTTTTTGCATATTGTGTACTAGTAATGTCTTGGAAGACCATGAATTGGTCTAGTTAAAGTGCCTTGCTATACTAGTTTTTGTTGTATATTTCAGTTAAAATGCAAAAACGAGTTTCCCTGTGCATTTGTAGATTGATATCTCCTTATGTCAATTGAAGACACAACAAAGTCTTATTTTTCAAATTAAAAACTTACAAAGAATTATGACTATTTAGTTACTGTTTTAAAAACAATTTTTTAGTTTTATAAAAAAATTGTTTGATAATTATTTTATTAAAATAGTTTTCAAAATCTATTTTTATCGTTTAGTTTTTCAAAGTTAAAGTTTGTTTTGATATTTTATTATACTTTTTTGTATCACTCATTATGTATCATTTTTATGAAATAGTTTACAAATTAAAATTACAAAACAAGTTTTTCTTTTACTTAAAAGCAGCTTTTACAAAATTTATTATTATAACTATTATTAAAATGTAAAGAATAAAATAATATTAAGTTTTTTTTTAAATCGAACACAGTCACCATTATCTCCGGTTTTGTTTTACATTAATTTAGCTTGGTTAAAATCTAATAAATAATTTTTTTTAAAGATTAAACTTGGGTTATGTTGAAATCATTTGATGTTAAGAGTTTCAATATATTAAACATTTATTTCTAACTATTTAGTTAAAAGTTTATAATGTATTGCTAATTTATTTTTTATTTATGTTTATTTTTTATTTCTATTAATACATTTAATAATTTTTATGAGTTGAAGGCATACTTAAATAAAATATTATTTGATTTAATTTAATTAATTTGTTTAATTTTATTTTTCTTATATTAATCGAATAATTTGATAAATAAAATTTTGATAAAATCAAATCAACTTTCTCGTTCAACATAAGTCAAGAGGGAAAAGAGAACGACGTAATTTTTAAAAAAATTTATCGATACTTCACAATACAACTTCTATTTTTAAATATATATATATATATATATATATTTATATTTATTAATTTTAAGAGAAAATTGTATTATGTAATATAACTTTGATATATATTACAACTTCAAATTTTTATGTTTTAATAATAATAATTATTATTATATTAATAATAATAATAATAATATTTTAACTTTGATATTATAAAACAAGTAAATTTTAACTTTGATATCTGAGATCTGAATTTGTAAGCAGTGGCATTTGATAGTTTAATTAAAGAAATGAAATTTTTTCTATGAAAAACTCATTTACACGTTAAGCATTCTTGTGAATTAGCAAATGTTAGAAGATCGAAAAAAACAAAGGAAAAATATTAGTGCAATTGAAAAGAAAAAGAAAAAACTAAAATATTTTGACATTCAATTTGAAGTGTACGAGTAAATGATTTGAATAGGATGAATTACTGGTGATGTTAGCATCATATTTTTGAGGAATTTGGTGATATTCAAGAATAAGATAGAACTGGTGAGCATGTTTATGTTTATAACTCGTAATTGACGAAACAATATGAAAAGCGTCATTTAGATAGTTTTTTTTTTTTTCTTTCTTTCTTTTGGCAAGACAAATTAATCACTCACCAAAGCTTGACGTTAAGTGACAAAAAAATCACAAATTTAACATGGTTGACTCCATTAATTTTGTGTACCTATACCACATCAATCTAAAGTAAAATTATTGGTTTCAATGAGAGGATTATAATGGGTTTCCAATGATTTTATAATCAAGTTTACCACCAACTCTGAATGTGAAGAAAATCCACAAGGTCAATTTGTGTGACACCACCATCATCTACTCCTCCCTTGGCCCTATCAGTACTTCTATTCACCACCTAACACACGGGTTTGACTTCTCCATAAAAGTCAAACTACCCTCACTTCTTACGCTTGTCTACATTCTGCACCATGAATCACCACCAAAAGCATTACGTAACAATTTCATTTCACAATAAAAGAATTTTAGTTCAATGGCCATCTTTCTAATTAGTTAATAAATCCTCGAAACAGGTTTAGCATTCGACATTTCTGGGGTGTGACTCGAGAAAGGGATGGATTAATTAGAGACCAAGTTGAACTGGGTCTGTTTATTGTATTCACATGTGTTGTGTTGGTAATATTTTACAAAAAGTGCATGAAACGGGGATAATAACAGATTAAAAGTATTCACTGATTTATGGTTATCTAATAGCAAGAGACACACGTATACGTAGGTCTGCAAATTAGTGAATAATGTGATTTTAAAGAAGAATTGGTGCTGCATTTTGTTGGTATAAATAAATGTTTAGCGTCCAAGTCTACTAACAGCATCTTCGTCAACCCTAGTGACGACAGATACAAGAGTGTGATCTTTGTGCGAATCGGTGGTTCTTTTTATACTGAAACGACTTTTTTCAATCTCATGCTTATCTTAACTCTACTAATTAAAAGAGTAAATTAAAGAAAGTGAATCACAGGTGTCATGATAGCAAAGTTATATTTCCTTGGATCAGCATAAAGGCTAATCAATCATGTACCAAAAAGCAAAACCAAGTAATGAAATTTGTTGAAGGATATATCTCCGAGATATAGGTGTCCAGTTCAATAAATCAGGGATAATGAGTCTATGAATTTTGGATTGTTATCTAAATTTTATCCCATAAAAGTTATTCATCTTTAAATCATTTTTTCATATTCTCTATTTGCTCATATTGGAGAGTGTGGTAGATTTTTCCTTCATTTCAGCAACTATTAAGATAGTTCAGAAATCATCAACCACTTAATCTAGATAAGAACAAGAACAATTAGCAAGATAATTTTTAATTCGTCTTCCTTGTTTACCACTTACCACAACTGTATTCACCAGTTGTTACAATAGATATTGGTCTTCTCGATGATGAAATGTACTGTTGTTTTCCCCCCATTTAGCTTCACCTTTTTCTTGAAAAAGAAATGCAGCGTCAATTTAAAGATTCTCAGCTAAGGAGAAAGACAAGCAGAAGCATGTTTTCTTCGTCCCAAAGATCCGAGACTATTTGATGATGAAGATATCAATATTTATAAATATTGGGAGCCAAGTGCTTTTTGAATTTGATGGTTTCCCCTTGTTATATTTCTAAGTGAGTGCGGTTCTGGACCTTTATTTTCCTTCTTATTCATTAAAAAATCCCTAGATGAAGTATTAAATGAGGAAACCAAGGTCAATGACTGGTGCTTTCTTCTCAAAAATATTGAATTTCAATGACCTTTCTGTTTGGTTTTACTTCTTTTCTTCTTTTCATACTCTTTCCTATTGTCTTTACCGTCTCCTACTCAACTTGTCAAACTGCAACAAAGAACAAAAATTAAAAAATCCCACATACAATGAAATGGGATTTTGTTTGATATTAACTCAACTCAACTAATTCCTACAACAAAATTAAAAACAAAAGGATAAAAAAAGAAAAACATTAATTTTACAAATGTTTGACTTTTTCATTTTCTTAATTTTATAATCTTATAGCTACATTATTGCACCATCAACCCCGAGCTTCAAGGCTGGTATAATAACAAGCTATTTCGAGAGCTATAATGTGTCTTGATCTTCTAATTAACTTGGATAAACTAATAATTAAGAATATACTTTTCATATATAATAGAATATCAGCAATAGAATTTTATTTATCAACTGAAATTTATTAAAATCACAAAGTTTTATAGAGCTCTTATGCTTTTAATGAATCTCACATATAAATTTAAATTTCAATAACTTTCATCCTAAACCCTCACATGTTAACACTAGTTTTTTTTTTTTTTTTCAGTCTCAATACTTTTTTTATAAAATATGTTAACCAAATCAATTTTTTGAATTGAAAGCTTGTATACAGTCGATTGAGTTTATAAAGTTGCTTGAAAATAAAAAATTATTACTTTATTAGTTTATTTTAACAAATAATGTATTATTTAAAATATAAATAAATCTCTACTGCTACATAACATATTAACATATATACACTAACTTTTTTATTCTGCAAAATTGTAAGTGAAGCTCGTATAAGAAATGAATATATTTAGTAGTTTTACATCCAACCGATGAAGGGTTACGATATCGATATAGAACTTTGCTAAGTAAAATTTAAAGAATAATCTTATTTAGGCCACTAAATTATATATGATATCAAGAGTTCCACCTAGATAACTGTGTTTTTTGAGGCCGGTGGAGAAGAGAAACAGTTGAGAGTAACATGAATTTTGAGTTAGAAATATCTTGACAATATGACGGAAATAACAGTTTCTATTGGTGTGTGGTTTGAAATAAGAATCAGTTGGTTATGATTTTGTGGTGAAAGCAAACGATGGATACATTTTCAAGGCATTGACTATTGTTTTTCTAACTTTCATCATCAACTCGTCAACATCTGAGTATTGGTTTGACAAACACTTCAATCGCTTTAAACTGTATAATGCTCATGTTGAAACCTTCAGAAAGAAATATATCACTGGCTAATTATGATCTTTCATTTCAACTCCGTACAACACCATGATCGATGAACCATTTTGTAGCAATATTTTTTCAATTTTAATTTAAATGCAACCATCATGGAATATCTGAAATTCATGGCTAACACATATAAAGGAAAATATTCCAACGTTGATTAGAAGAAAGGGAAAGAGCAAAAGTTCGAAGAACACGTCCTCATCACCTTTTTACATGAGCAATGCAACGTTTTCCCAAAATGAAAAAAGAAGAAGAAAGAAAGTTGCAACTTTACTTTCCTTTTTTTTTTTCTAATTTTCTTTTCATTCTCAATCTGCATATACGTTGTACCTACTAAAATAATAATTAAATCAGAAGTTATGCTCATATTTTCTTTGCAAATGTATTTGCTTTTTACATGATCACGTTATTGACTGAATCAAAGCAATATGAGTCTCCTTTCCACGAGAATTTCTGAGTTAATTAATGACACAAGGGTAATTTTATTTGAAGATATAATAATTAAGTAGCAATAGGAAGGTAGCAGTACATTTCCCGTCTATACAAAAAGATGTGTTAGGAAGGCTTGACAAGGGAACATTTTCAAGGATAATGCCGACAAACTAAGAGGATGGAGGCTTCTATTGATCAAATACTTGTAGCATTGGGTTCAAGTATTAAACTAATGGACCTATGAAAAAGCAGTGCAATTTTTTTATGAAAAAGAGGAGGAAATTTATGTTACGTTTGTCCAGTTGCATGCATAATTAAACGCGGGTGACCGAACTAATCCAAAAGGAAGACAGAGAAAGAGAGATGAATGAAAAAACCCTAGAAGAAAAAAATGGAGTTGAAAATAGCTAGTGAGGGAATGGAGGGGGTGAGGTGTGTATGACTTTTTGTCCTTTTAAGAATCACATCAGCCATACTTCGCTACCTATAAATCACATCCTTCCTTCGCCGTAGTTTCCCAACAATCCTAGCTAGCAAAGTTGATATTTGCTTCAACGAAACACAGAAAGAAAAACCTAATTGGAGAGAGATAACAACACAAAAACATGGGTAGAGCTCCATGCTGCGACAAGGCCAACGTGAAGAAAGGACCATGGTCTCCTGAAGAGGATGCTGCACTTAAAACCTACATTGAAAAGAATGGAACTGGTGGCAATTGGATTGCTCTTCCTCAGAAAATTGGTACTCTCCTTTCTTAGATAATAAATAAATCAATATATATCGTATTATTTATTTTCCCTCGAGACCAAGAGTAATCCTATTTAGTTTGGCTTTGGAAAGGTGAAGTTTGGTTATAATAATATCATCGGTTAATGCAACCTTATTGATGGATACAAATAATTCGCAGGGCTCAAGAGATGTGGAAAGAGTTGCAGACTTAGGTGGTTAAATTACTTGAGACCTAACATCAAACATGGTGGATTTACTGAAGAAGAAGACAACATCATCTGCAACCTTTACATTAGCATTGGTAGCAGGTCATTCTCTTTCAAAAACCCCATCTCTATCTACGAGCATGTGCTGTTGTTTTTCAACATAATTGTTTGTCCTGTTTCTTTGTCACTAGAATCTGTATAGCTAGCTCCACATGTTTTTTCTTTTGTTATCCCTAGAAATTAATAAAACATGTTCCAACATAATCTATATGTGTAGGTGGTCCATAATTGCTGCTCAGTTACCTGGAAGGACAGATAACGACATCAAGAACTATTGGAACACTAGATTGAAGAAGAAATTGCTTGGGAGGCGCAAACAATCTAACTTCAACGGAAAAGACGCAAATAGTGGAATAGAGGAGAACTCTTATTCAAATGCCCTAAGCAGTTCAGCTCTTGAAAGACTCCAATTGCACATGCAACTTCAAAGCCTTCAAAACCCTTTCTCTTTCTACAATAACCCTGCGCTGTGGCCTAAGTTGCATCCTTTCCAAGAAAAGATGATCCAGAGTCTGCAATCTTTGAGTGATGGCTCTAACCCTGTGACGCAAGATGCTTTGCCTTCCCCACATCTCGAACAAGGACAAAAAGATGAGTTCATCTACAAGCCTCAACATGATGGTGCAAAGATCCATAGCCCACAGGTTCATCTTTTGGAGAATATTCCTTTAAGTAACAGTGGAGTTCCCCTTGTTGCTTCTGGGAGCAATAATAATCCAATGCACTCAAGTCTTGCACCAAGAGCTGATCAGGCTGTTGGACAGACTAATAATGTGGGATTGCAGCAACTTGGTGCACTGCAAACTGAACTAGATGACATTCTCAACGACAGAACAATGGGTTATGTGCCACATGAAGATCATCAGATAGCTGAATTTGATTGTTTCAGAGAGATAAATGGCTCAAAGGACAGCTTGATTTGGTGGTCCAATGATTCTGATACCAAATCAGCATCCTCAAATTCCTGGGATTCATCTACTACTCCAGCTCTTTTAACACAAGGGATGTTCCAAGATTATGAACTGGGTTACAGTCTGTAGTCATTACATGGATTTAACTTTCTGGTCATGCTAATTTGTTGTATTAGCCATAAGATGTGGAAAGGAGCATGAGTAATAGCAGGTCCTGTAAACAACATCGTGAATATAATAATGTAAATCTGATCAATGTCTGAGTAATCTAGAAACTACTAGTTTGTTCTGAACAATAACCAACGTGGTCCTTGATATATATATATATATATATATATATATATATATATATATATATATATATATATATATATATATATATATATTTCTTAAGCTTAAAATAATTGCTCCATTAATTTGATGCTAACTGAGATTCTAATAATGATGCATTTGATTCTATCTTTGACTCTTCGAGTATGTATAATAAGAATTTCAGCTAACACACCGGATTATATAGTATTATCAAAAGAAGCAATAAATTCATTTGTGGACAAGAAGGAGATCAACTTCTTGTGTTTGTTTTGCATAATTAGATGAACATTTCTCCGAGGTGAGTTCTCACTGAAATATCAAAGGTATACATATGAACAATACTTTCTCACTGGCTTCATTAGCTCTCTCACAAGAAATGCCAAGTTAATTAGGGTGTGAAATACAAGTACTCCTACTTAAAAATTCTAGAAAAAAAAAAAAAAAATCTTTCATCGAGTTAAACCCGGCTGGTTTTCTCAAAGGTGGAATCATGGCTTGGCTACTTTTTCATAAACAACTTTCTTCATGGTCGTTGGCATATACTGCTCGGTTTTCTTCTCTTGACAATAAAAATTTGAAACTTTATTCTTATACATTATGAGATTTTTGCTTTTCTTTTCTAGACATATATATTTTCTCTGTCAACCAACAGAATGTGAATGCAGTTTGCATGTGATTTTATACATATACGTTGAACTCTTTATCCTTGTACCATTATGAGAATAATATTGTGGTTCTGGTTACTTGATTTTATATAACCATCACTACAAAAAAAAATGCTTATTATCTATGGGTAAAATCCGTAGGTAATGAAAGAAATCCGTAGGTAATGTCACTTTACCTACGGATTTCTTTCCGTAGAAAATCCGTATGTAATTTGGTCATAGGTAATTACCTATGGATTTTTTTCCGTAGGTAATGCACTCGCTGAAATTACCTACGGATTATAATCCATAGGTAATGCACTTACCTAAACAAAATATTTTTATTTATTAATACCCCCTCCCCTTTAATATTATATTTTCGAAACTTTGAATTATTATTAGATTAAGGGAATTGTCATTGGCAGGATTCGAACGCCGAGTTGAGCGATCTCAAGTAAGCTATTAGGATATTTTGATAATAATTTACAACCAAATTATAGCTATAATTTATCAGTAGATATATAAATATAGAATATATAAATATAAAATACATAAATATAAAATATATAATTTATAAATATATATCCATGTAAAATATATAAATATAAAATATATAAATATAAAATATATAAATATAAAATATATAAATATAAAATATATTTATATTTGATATATTTATATATTTGTATTTATATATTTGTATTTATATATTTATATTTATATATTTATGTATTTATATATTTATATATTTATATATTTATATATTTATATTTATGTATTTATATATTTATGTATTTATGTATTTATATATTTATGTATTTATGTATTTATATATTTATGTATTTATATATTTACACGAATAAATATAAGTATAATTTAGTTGTAAATTATTAGTAGAATATCCTAATAGTTTAGTGGTTGAAGTATCGATTTTCAACTTTAAGGTATCGAGTTCGATTCTCGTTAGTGACAATTCTTTTAGTTTAATTCCATAGGTAATATCCGTAGGTAATGTAAAATTTACCTACGGATTTGTATCCGTAGGTAATAGGCTTTTTTTTGTAGTGCATATATATTATTTTTGCTATTTTTCTTAACTCTTGGAACTTTGGGAATAAATATGCACCTCTCCCTTGCTCCTGTGAAAGGAAACAAATTGCATTATATTGAATAAAAATATATATAATTAATTTTATTTCTATTCTTATTTGATAAAATATAATTTTTGGAGGAGAAAGTAAATACAACATTTAAATAATTAAAATTATATCATAGTTATACTAATATTACATATTATATGCAAGAAAATGTGAACACTCTTATGTTTTTCTTCAATATCTTGCTAAAGTAAATTGTAAGATAAATGTATAATTAGAGTATAACTTGACAAATTTAAATTTCCTTTTTCTTCATAACTATTTCCACTTTAATTATGTTTTGCTAAAATTAATTATTATATTCTAGATATTATTTATTATTTCATTACTATTCTATTTTTAAAATATCTTAACAGACCCTAGACAAGAGGGGCAGAACGCAGAAGCCCATACGAACAAAACAAGGAAGATTGCTAATACAAGGCTTCTTTTAAATATAGAGAAGCTTTAAAAGGAGTTTCTTAAATACTTATAAAGGATATATGAAAAAAAAGAAAAAATTTAGGGGCTATTTGAACTGTATTAAATATATATATATATATATATATATATATATATATATATATATATATATATATATATATATATATATATGAGAGAGAGAGAGAGAGAGAGAGAGAGAGAGAGAGAAAAGAGTTTTAAAATAAATAAATATCAGCACAAAAGAATGATTTTATAACTTCACTATATTTTTTTGTGTTATATATCTTGTACTTTAATGTGTATATCAAACATATTTTTAGCATTATTCACCGATTAAAAATACAGTTTTTCTATGTTAACTTTTAATTGAACATGTATTGTGTGAATGATCCGTGTAAAATTTCTTCTAATTATGGAAATAATTATATTTAAGTTTTCTCGATTGAATATTCTACTTTTCATCAATAATTTGAGGAATGCAATTTTCTTCATCTGAAAAGACTAACAACCTCTTTAAAAGAAATTGTTAATAATAATTACTTAAAAATAAAAAAATATTTTATTATGATTTCATAAATGATTTATATATATATATATATATATATATATATATATATATATATATATATATATATATATATATATGTTTTTTTTCTACACTTTTTTTTCACAAACAAACTTGAAAAATTATGCATGAGTTAAGATGCTATAAATATTACGAACAACTAGATTTAGTTCCAACTTAAGAAATATATCAATAAATGTTTGATAATTTTTGCAGTATTTAATATGATTTTTTAATGTATATTCTTGTATATCTTTTATAAGGTTGATTATTTTTTTTGTTATACATTTTTATTATGCTAGAAAAGAATTATAATATGACAAATTAAAGTTCCTTTTCAATCAGTAAAAAAAATTAATATTTGTTTGGTTGAGGGAATGGAAAACGAGTATGAAATTATAATGATTTGTATAAAAAAAATAGTAAAATATAAGGTTATTATATAGTATAGATGAATGGAAATAATAATGATAATAATAATAATAATAATTTATTTTCTCTTTATTATTATTATTTTCAACTTGTTTTTTTTTTATTCTCTTCATTTATCTCTTTAAAACTAAAGAAAAATTTGAATACCGGTCAAAAATTTCTTTATGGGAAATAAAATTTGATTTTATAAATATCTCATTTAATTTATATTTCTAAATATAATAAAATAATTTAATTTCACAATTATGAAATCTTTATAAATATTTAAAGCCAAAAATATAACATTGTCATAATATTTATTAAATATAAAATTATTTGTGTGAGTTTTCATGGAAATTCTTTATTTTATAATTTTTTTTTAAAGTTATAATTTTTATTTGTAATTTATCATTATTATGTATTAGAGGAAATACAATTTTTTAAAAATTATTTTATTAAAGAAATAACCAATGGATAAAAATAAACAAATTATAATTATATTAAGTTTTTCTTATTTTAATAAATTAATAAAAATAATATTTATTATAAACAAACATTTGTTGATATTTGTTTGCAGTGAGTCAAACCCAAAATTCAAATATTATTCTACAAATTTGAAGGTTAAAAATTATTTTCTAATAAATTCAAGATATCTTTGGTCCTTGCCAAGCAATGTCAAAATATTGATTCTGATGGATGGAACTTTACAATTTTTTTTATCAGTTAAAACTATCAATCTTCATTTCTTGAAAGGATAAGATTATGTATTATTTTAAAGACATGAACAACAGATTCTTTTAGTATGACGTAGTAGTTTATAATATATGCAAAGTATTTTGTACCTTCTTTCCATAATATATATATATATATATATATATATATATATATATATATATATATATATATAATCCAACACTCCATATATATATATATATATATATATATATATATATATATATATATATATATATATATATATATTTTTATCTCAAAACTTTTAACACTTAACATTTTAGGATCAAGTTAAGCTTTAAATACAAAGGGAATGAGAGGAGATTTCTATGAGAGACAAACTCACTTCATCTGTAAGAGACGTTTATCTTCACTTAAAACAAATGAACACAAGTGAGAAGATATGTAGGATATTAAGTAATGATTTGAGAATACATTTCATAGGTTGATTTTATAAAAAAAAAAAAGATATAATGTTATATATATCTTTTACCAAACAATATTCTATAATCACTCTAGGATCATAATAGAAAATGTTTACTAATGAGATATTTACATATGAATTAGAATGAGCTAAGAATTATTGGGTTGTACAGGTTTGGGTCATTGTTTTGTTAGCCTTCCTCAAGTTATAAGTGTATAAATATCTATCAACTTCAACTTGGATACATTAGACTTGAAGAGACAAAGTGGTAATGTCATAGAGTAAACATGTTAGCAAGCTGGTGAGAGAATGAAACTGACAACATATGCTAGACCTTCTTGAACCTTTTCTTATAATATAACAATTAATTTTTAAGTATTTTATTTTCTCATGAAATATTGGATTTGATGCAATGTATAATGCACTTTGGTTATAACAATATAATGTTATAGGTTTAGAACAACATCTTTTTAAATCATTGAGAAGATATGTGAGCTAGCATAATTCACATATATTTAACAAGAGTACGATACTTCGCTTTCGAAGATAAACGAGATACTGTATTTTTTTTTTCTTTTTCATAACATTAGAAAATTCCCAATGAAGAAACAATAACATGCAATTGATTAGCGTGTGTCAACACAAGTCGCTCAATCTGCATCGCTAAAGCCAAATAAATATATAAGAGTTTTTGAATTGAAGACCTTTGCTTGGAGAACCCTTAAGGTATTTTAAGACTATTCTTATAGCACCTAGATGAGACTTTATAGGATGAGCCATTAGGTTGCACAAATAATTTTAGAATGAGTTGTGGTGAGGTAAATTAGATGACCAATACGACGCATATAGTATAAAAGTTTATCAAGAAGATCACTAAAATTATCTTGAAACGGCCGCAATGAACTGTCCATATGCGTAAAACAAGCAATTAGAGATAGTATTTATGTTGTGATACATATATGGTATCAATAAAGTAATTTATTTCTAAATCCATAAAGTATTTCAATGCTCCTAAATCCTTGACTCAAAAATTTGAATGAAAAATATGTTTGATTTTGGTCATTTCAACAACAGAGTTTCCAATTAAAATAATGTTATCCATGTAGATTAACAAAGCTATAAATTCATCTTCATTGTATTTGATAAATAAACTATGATCTACATGTGATTTTTGTAATCGGATGATATCACAATGGTCCAAATATGTACAACCCAATAGTTCTCAACTTATTCTAATTCTTGTAAATATCTCTTTGTGTAGACATTCTCTTTTATGATTCTAGAGTATATTCTAGAATAGTATAAGATGTAATTTATTAGGAAAACAAATGTGTATATAACATTGTATCTTTTCACTTAAATCAATATACGAAATTCACTATCTTAGTGTCTTGAATATCTTTTTTCTTGTCTGTAGGGAGTTCTGCTTGTTGTCTTCCAATGGCTTCAATACCTCCCTCTAGTCCAAAGAAAGACAATCCTTTTGTTTCTAGTTCTAATGATCTATCGCTTAACCCTTCAAGTCCTTATTACATTCATCTTAGTGATGGTCCTTCCTTTGTCTTTATTACTCTTGTTCTTGATGAAACTAACTATCAGTACTGATCTAATATTTTTCATATGGCCCTCATCTCCAAAAGCAAAATGTCATTCCTCCTTGGCACAATCTCAACCCTTTCAGTTAAAGAATCTCTTTACTTTGCATTGAAGAGATGTAACTCACTATAAGAAAAAACACATTTAACGATCGAAATTAGCGACCAATTTAATTTTGGTCGCAATTAGCGACCGATTTAATTCGGTTGCAATTAACATCCGATTTAGCGACCGCTTTAATTCGATCACAATTAGCGACCGAGTTAATTCGGTCGCAATTTAGCGACCGATTTAGCCACCAAAATATGATTTGGTTTCACTTTTTTATTTAGCGATCGAAATAGCGACCAATAGTTTGCGCCGCAAAATTTCGATCACTAAATCAGTGACTATTCCATACTAAAATAAAAAGATCATTTAGTGATTGATTTAGTGACCGAATTGAAATCGGTCGCTAATGAATATTATTTTTTTTATTATATTTAAATTTATTTTTTTATAAATATACTTTAATTGTTTTAGTATATTTTTACAATTTATTTTTTAAAAGTAATTTATTTTTTAAAAATAATTTATTTTTTAAAATATACTTTAAAAATAAACTTTGGTCTCAATATTAACAAAATGAAGATTAACTTTAATTTTAAATTATTAAAATAAAAATATTATTAAAAATAAATCAAATTTATTAAAAATTTAAATTGTAATAAATTAAGACTAGAGTAATATTAACTATTCAATACATTGTTTAAGAAAAGTTTAATAACAAATATTCTTTAATTTATTTTTCAATTGAAAATTTCAATTGAAATTAAATTATATTTTAAAAATTTATATTAAAAAAATTAAATACATCAAATTATCACATTTTAATTTCTCATTAACTTAATTAATTAAAAAATTACAATTTTAATCAAATTATTACAATTTTATTTTATAATATTTTATTTTTAATCTAATTTTTAAATTTATTGCTTTATTATTATTAATTACTTAACCATGGTTGTTTTCATATAATTGATTTACCAAAAAAATTTATATCAATATACATTATATAATAAATATATTATTTAATTAGATTATTTATAAAAATATATTTATCTTTAGTTAAAATATTTTTTAGTTTAAGTATACTAAATAATATTTTTCATTTTTAACATAATTAATAACAAATATTAAAAATAGACCGCTAGAAAAGTTAAAAATTTAAAATTAATCTATTTTATAAATACTAAAAATAAACCATATTTAAATAAATTAAAAATATATTTAAATTTATATTCAACATACCTCCAATTTTGCTCAATAAATTTATAGATCACAATTGAAAACTTAATCAATTAAATAACTTCAAAATTATTAACTTTTTTTTTTCAAAACCAAGTTTTTCTTGTCAGTTTTTTCAAAAAAAATAGTTAATATAAGTTAAGATTGTACCTTTTTAAAGTTTTAACTTTTTTATATATTGGATTTTCATTAAAAAAATTCTAAAATTGCATAAGAAAATAGAGATTTAATTATACTTTTAATAAATTTAAGATAATACTAGTTTTTATTTTTATTTTTAAATATTTATTTTAATTTTTTAAAACAAAGAAACTATACTTTTAGTTTCTAAATACTAAATTTAAAGAATTAAATTTATTATTATTTAATATTTAAATTTTAGTATTAAATGTTAGACAAATGACATCTAGAGGGGGTGAATAGATGCACAAATTAAAATAGATGTCAAATTAAAAATTTATTTGTGAGTCAATAATTTGTTTAAACACAGATAAAGCGGAAACAATAATATAATCAGGAAAGGAGAAAGAGATAAGGGAAAGAGAAGAGCACACAGAGATTTATACTGCTTCGGGTATAGTCAACCTTACATCCAGTTCTCAGTTAACTCTTAACACAAGAGTGTCTCCCCATTCACTATCTTTCAAATTCAGTTTACAAATTACAATCAACTCAGCAGAAGAACTAGTAAAAAGTAAATTAATTAAAAAGACAATCACATCCTTAGAAACCCACTAAGGATGAACACCTCCCTAGAATCCCACTAGGGATGAACACCTTCTCTGAACAAATTAAAGGATGAAAACACCTCCTTAGAATCCCACTAAGGATGACTACCTCCCTAGAATCACACTAGGGATGAAAACCTACTTTGAACAAATCAAAGGATGAAAATACCTCCTTTGCCACCAATACACAAAGGATGAAGGTAATAAAAATAAGAACAGACACACCTGGGTAATGGAGACAACAAATTGTAGAAGCCTGTAGAATGTCAATTTCTAAGAACAAGTGTGATTAACAATGAAAGCACAAAAGACAGTAGAGAAGAGAGTTTTCTCAAAAGGTGAAAATATCTGGGTTGCCTTGCTCAGAATTCTTTTCTCAAAACTGATTGAATGTAAATTGTATTTTCGAATTCTGTAATTGTGTGTTTTTTATTTTTCATCAAAACTTAATTAAATAGAAAAATAGCATCGGAAAATGGCCGTTGGACATTAATAATATCATAGAGAAAATCGGGATGTATTCAAAAATATTTATTCTTTAAAACAAATATATTTTTCAAATATGAATTGTCATAATTGATTATATTACCAGTATAATTAATTATGATATGCATCATAATTAATTATGACAGAGAAAAATATCATGTTATGAATTTTATCACACTTGTGCTTTGGAGACTTATGCATAATATTACTTCATCAACTTGTACCTCCATATCCAAGTATTCTAAGACTCCATCTAGTTTTCAGGAATTATCTTGGGCTTGCTTGAATCATCATCTTTATCAAAAACATATCTTGGGCATGTAGGGAAATGTTTCACATTTTCACCAACGTCATAAATTCAGTTTGTCCTTTATTCATCTTGAATGGTGTTGACTTGAATGTAGTTGACTTGAATCATCATCAAAATCATCTCTTGGGAATGTAGGGACATTTCCATCAATCTCCGCCTCATTGCTTTCATTAAAAATTTAAATTATATTTTATTAAATTAAAATAATTACAATATATTTTTCTACTTTGAGAATTAAAAATATAATTAAACTAAAACTGAAAATATTATAATACATTTGTGAACTCTTTTTTATAATATTTTTATCATTATTATATTTTTGGATTAATTGTTTTTTTCCTAATTTTTTATAAAGTCAATTTTAATATTTTAAAGTATTTAACATTTTGAATTCTAAAACTTTTTCTCTATTAGCAAATTTAAAAACATAATATACTAAAAAAGTATTATACATAATTATTTCATCCAAATTTTTAATAATATGAGATAAGTCATCAAATTCATATATAAAACAAATTTAATGATGGATTAAAATAGAACAACATTTATAAGAGACTATTTATTTTTATTTATGATGGATCAAAAGTGGAAATACATTTAAATTTATAATTTTATTTATGAAACACATTTAAATTTATAATTAACGAAAATAATGAAAATTTTAATATAATAAGATACTTTTAGTAATGTATTTTTTTTATAAATTTAAACTTACTTTCTTTAGTTTAGTTTTTAAATTTTATGTATTATTATTGTTAATTGATATACTAAAGTAAATTTACATAAAAATAGTCTTTATCTTCAAAATTTACTTCTTCAAATACTATTTTTATATTTTTCTACTATTTTTTTATAGTTAAGAAGGTCAACATTTGTGCACACACTTAAATATAATATAAAGTAAAGAGTATTTGTTTATTCTATTTTATTTCCAATCTATAATTTGAGTTTTTTTTAAAATATATTTTATATTTTTAAAATTAATAATTTTAATGTAGTTATCTAAGTTTTTGATGTGATGATTTTAATTAATTGATATTATCGAACTATTTAATTTGATTTATTATAGTAAAAATCATAAAAATAAATATTAAAATAATATTAATTATTTTAAATTATAAGAAAATAAATAATAAAAATAGAAAATAAAGTATTCTATAAAAGAAGACTAATTATTATAAAGATAAAATAGAACGTGGGAGGAAATGAGGGGATAATATAGTAAAAATGATAGAGTTTAAAAACAATGTAGAATGTGAGATGTTTAAAAAGAAAAAAAAGTTAAAAAAGGATATATATATATATATATATATATATATATATATATATATATATATATATATATAAGTAATTGGATTAAATTTATTATCCCCTCATATATTGTTATACATGATTAGCGTAATTTTAGTTAAATTAAAAATTAGAATACAAATATACTATACTATACTAATATACCATTATATTATTTCATTGTGTATAAATTACAAAACTAATAATTTGTATACTACACTAATATATCATTTATATACTATACTATAATATTATTTGTAGACAAAACTAATATCTTTATATATAAATATGTAAAAATATAAATATATGTAAAAATATAAAGATATAAATATATGTAAAGATATAAAAATATAAAGATATAAATATGTAAATATATAAATATATATCTTTAATATTTTGTACATGTAAATATAATTTATATATATTTTTAAACTTTTTTCTAATATTTATTTTTAAAAATTTAATATTATTTTTAAAATTTAATATTTTAATTTTTAATTTTTTCTTAAATATATAAATGTATAAATATATATTAAAATATAAAAATATATTTGTATTTATAGATTTTATATTTATACGGATATACATTTATTTGCATATAAATATAATTTATTTGTAAGTTATTATTGAAAAATTTTAGTAGCTTAGTGGTTGGAGTTTCAACCTCCAACTCTAAGATACCGGGGTAGGGGAGTCTTTAGATAAATAGAGAGGGATTGTAAATAAATAAAAATAAAAATAATTAATTTTGTCATTAATTTAGCGACCAATATATATCGATTGCTATTTTTTTAACTTTACTACCGATTTAGCGACCGATTTAAATCGGTCGTTATTTTTTTAACTTTGTCACCAATTTAGCGATCAATTTAATATATTAATTTCGGTCGCTATTTTGAGACCGAAATAAAATCAGTCACTATTTTGCGACCAAAATGAAAATCGGTCGCTAACACATTAGCGACTTGGCTTTTTGCGATCACGTCTTTCGGTCGCTAACTTATTAGCAACCGATTTTTTGGCATTAACGACCAATTTTTTCGGTCGCTAAAATGATTTTTTCTTGTAGTGACTCTCTCGTCATGTCCTAAGTTTTGAATTCATTTTTCACCCTCCATTGTCCAAAGTGTCATCTTCCTTGAATATGCTACCAACATTTGGAACAATCTTCATGAACGTTTTTCACATGGAGATCTTTTTCGCATTGCAAAGCTTTAAGAAAAAATCTATGGTCTTTCTTAAGGTAATTATCCAGTCTCTGAACTTTACCCTGTCTTGAAAACCTTCTGGGAAAAATTGGATAATTATCGTACTTTTGTTACCGTTCTTGTTAGGCCAAGAAATACCGCTAGCAGGATTTTGTCATTAAATTTTGCTTATGGATCCCCTTTCACTTGGTCAATCGAGTTTTTTCCATGGTAGTTCAATAGGAACATTAGTTCAGTGTCGCTTCTCCTTCCTCTACTTAACCCAATAGCTTCGTCAACACTTTCGGTAAAAAGTCGTGGTGCATTTGGTTTGTTGCCCACCAACAAAAATGCTTCCAACAAAAAGTATTCTTATTAACATCACACTATAAACACTATTGAAGTTTGTTAGGGGAAGATCGACTATCCACCCGCTCACTCTTGCTACCCTAGACGCCCATGGTTCAACAATCATGACTCCTATTCTTCTATCAACAAAGCTACTTTGATCAATCTAGTAGACGGATCAATGGCTTCTTCAACCCTTTTACTCTAACCAAAATCTAATACCAATCTCTAATGGTCTTGATTCAACATTGGAGAACAACTTTATCCAACCCAAAAATGTCAATTTCACTCAAGTTCCTTTTAATCAAATAAATAATTTTGACTCTAGTGATATATCATTTATTTTCTACAACATTACACACTTCACACACAATATTTCTTCCACCATCCATAAACATAATATGCCCTGAATCATACACTCAGAGCCACAACTCACATGGCATCTTCTTTAAAGTGTTTTCCAAGTTATTCTAAAATAAATCCTATTCAAATTAATTTGCCAAATAAATCCATTATTATTGCTTATATTTTGGTAACAATTATTTTTTCTATGTCCTCTTTATTTCCAAATTTCATATTAATCTCTGTATCTAAGTTGCTTAAGACTCATTCATGACAAATAATTGATTTGGCTAATCTAAAACAAAGTCTTTACCATTTAAATAATAACAAAAAAGCCAAGGTCTCTTAAAAAAATCCATCAAGAACTAAGATATTTTGGCATTTTATACTAGGTACCTCTCGGAAACCGTTTAAATATGTTTCGTGAACATTTTTCATATGTTTCCTGAACAATTTTCTTTTATTCCAAATTATCTCAATGAGAATTATAATATTTAACATTTTACTAAATAAAGAAAATTGTCTTGTAATCTTAGGACTAGTTTAGCTTTAAAGATATTTAATTTAGCCTATATGGACATTTGGAGTCTTTTTCCAAAACTTTCACGAAGAAAAATATTTTTTGACATTGTTCTAATATTACTAATTATTCATTAACTATAGAAAATATTTTTTTGAACATTATTATGTTATTACTAATTATTCATCAAATATAGATATATTTTCTACACTATCCAGTAATAATCTTCTCAATTTTTAGATGGAAAATTTAAGAATCACTCTAAATTTTTCTACTTTGAAATGATATATAAACAACTAGTGTTATATAATTTAAGATCAGAGTGTAGATAAAATAAAAGTTTTCATAATTGTGTAGAATTGCAGTACAGGAGTACAATATGGAGCCTTTCAAATTCTACCTAGAAGGTATTTGCTACCATTTGGCAAACAAAATTCAAGGTTCCAACTGAGGTTCATAAATTTCAACCTTGCAAATCGTGCAAAAAAAGCTTCTAAAACCTTAATGCTTTGGATGGTGTCGACGATTAAATTTGTTTTGTGCGGCAGCAAATGCGCCTGCAATTTTGCTGCGGATACCTCTGAAACCATGTGGATGCTGGTGCAGTTTCTCAGAATGTGTACCTGAAAGAATACCAGCAAAAGTACAGAAATTCTTGGTAGAGTCACCTTCAGGTCCCGCTGCTTCCATTGCAAAATCCTTGAGCTCCACTACCTTCTCCCGCATCATCTTCCCTTTCTCACTTGTGATGATTAATTCCAAAGCTCTCAGAGTTTCTTCTTTAGTGAAAACATTGTTTTCAAGTCCCACACCAATCTCCCACACATGTTCAAGTGTAGCAGTGTTCAACATCTGATCTCCAAAAAATGGCCTACTAATCATAGGCACACCACCAACTATGCAATCCAAAATAGAGTTCCATCCACCATGTGTCATGCACGCACCAATTGCTGAATGTTTAAGGATTTGCATTTGCGGGGCCCAGCCTACGACCTTCCCTTGCGTTTTAGTGTTTTCCAAGAACCCTTGTGGCAATTGTTTCTCAGGGTTACCCCTAAAGGCCCATATAAATGGATACTTACCTTCTTCTAGGGCACCTGCCAATGCAAACAACTCCTCTTGTGGTGGTATTATCAAACTTCCGAAGCTAATATACACCACTGACCTTTCCTCTTGCGTTTCCAACCAGGGTAAGCACCCTTCATCATCAGGAGTAACAGATTGTGGTGTTGTCAGAATGAATGGACCAACATTCAGAAGCATGTGGAACCTGGATTCTAGTTCGTGCGCAATAGGAAGGTGTACTGCATTGAAGGAGTTTATGGCAACTGCGGTTGCTCGCGGCAAAGCGTCTCCCATTTTGTCTAACATCATTGAAAAAGGGTCTTCAGGCTCTTCAGTTAATCCTTCAGGCAAGTCAGAAGCCCTCAACCCATTGAAACCAGTAAGGAAATCGATTTCTTTGTTTTTAATGACTGCAAAACCAGAAAAATATAATCCTTACTAATCACCTATATGAATTGAATATTATTTAGATATATAACATATATCTGTAATGTTTAGCTCAAGTGTCTGGATAATAATTATACGTACATCTAGTCAAACTAATAGAGGTAAACAAATTAATCAACTCTACCTTTTATAAATTGAGAGATTAATATAAAATAAGCTATTAATTTAATCCCTAATTGACTATTACATTCTCAATCAAATAGTCTCTAGAGTAATAAAATTATATAACCCTTCAAGTATTTATTATGCATATTATTGAAGCAAAACTCAAATTCTGAATGCTGCTTATAATACAAAAGGAATTGCATTAGCTAGGTTTGTCTTTAGCATATACTTAGCTTGAAATCTTACGAAATTGAGTGTTGAAATGACAAAAACCAGAGGAAGAGGTGGGAAGAGTAAACAGTCACAAACGTTCATCAGCAAAAGAAGTTTTTGTTAATTAAAGAATCAATATGCGAAAACATGTTAAGGGAAAAAATATTATATACCTCCATCGGGGCCCAACGTTTCCCTGATTTGATGAGAAGAAATGTGAGCAAGGAGAGGGTGAGGCCCTGCGGTCCACAGAGGAATCCACTTGGCATGCAATTCGTCAGCCATGTCAGCACAAAACCAAAAGAACGCGTCAGAAACCAAACAAGTGACGCGCCTCCCCGTTTTCGCTACGGCCTCATCCATGGCCGTCCTATAGTTAGCGGGCATGGCCTTAACAAAGTAAGCAACGGGGTCTTGGGGGTTCCCCGAGGGTACAAAATCCTCCGGCAACCCATCATCAATGTCATAAGGCCTAATGTTATGAAGCTGCTCCTGGTTCAACCCAGCGAAGACGGAAGCATTCGACCTTTTTGTGCTGAAGAACGAGAACGTCACTTCCGGTGCCTCCGCCGCCGCCCTACGCACCAGGTTCATAAGCGGAGCAGCGTGTGTGCCATAGGGAAAGGCCAAAACGGCCACATGTCTATCGTCGGTAGGGCAAACAGTCATATTGAAGGTCTGGGTTAGACACTTGCTTCGCTTCTTCTGCCTTTAATATTTCTCTTCTCTTCTTCTCCTCCCTTTGAGAATTTTGTGTTGCTTGATTTATAAGCCATCGTGTTGCGTTGCCTGCAGAAGGTTAGAGAACAGAGAGAAACGTGCATATGGTGAAGATGGTACGTAGAAATTTGGACCAACTTCTTTTTTGCTCAGCATGTGCTCCGACGGAGATTATCTGTCAACAACGAGGTACAACTGCCGGTGAATGTTTTGGTTTCCTGGTAGCGGTTTGGGGTGGTTAAGGTATTGAACCACCAACGTGCCTCTCCTTGATTATTCATTTCGTAGTTGCGCCTCTAACCGAAACACCCTAAATTTAGCTTCCCACGCAGAAGTAGGAATAGAAAATGGACCGAGAATCTATCTCATTCTCCTGCTTTCTCCCCAAGTTATAACCATTTGTTCAATTAAAACTTCCAACTATTGACGACGCATGCATTTTATAGTAGGGAAATGTTGGGTTGAAAATTTATGGTTGTTAATTGGCATTGGCCGTGTCAAGAAAGGAAAATGTTCCATATACATCTTCAAAAGTTCCAAACACTCACCCATCACCCATCACTCATTATTTAATGTTTTTAAAATTAAAAATGATAAATTAGTTTAAAGAATGAGAGAGGTTATATGGCTAGTTTTAATTTTGGGTGGTCACACCATTGTTAATTTCAAATTACCAACTCATTTTACTAAAATAATAATAATAAACATATAAATAAAAAATTTTATTATTATAATATAAAATTAATAAAAATAGTTATTGTTTAAATATTTATTAGATATTTCTCAATTTATCATTTTTGTTTAATTTTTGGAGTGTGTAGTCGTAAAAAAATCAGTACAGCACCTATAAACATGAAAAATGGTTGTTGTACACATCAAAACGTTACAAACATCACCGGCTTTTTTTTTTTACCTATTTGGTATAATTTTAATTGAAATTTATTAATATGATTAAATTTTAAAAATTTTACGAAAATCTTTTCGTGATGCATGTAGTTATGAAAAAAAAATCATGTTTTCTAGCATGATTATTGAGATTTTTTCTATTATTTTTAAAGCAAGTTGTATTCTGACTTTGCCATTTTTTTTAAATAAAAGTCATGGTTCATAGCACGAATTATGTAAATTTGTTTTATTTTTTAATTGAAATTATTATTATTTATATTTTTACTTTTTATTTGTTTATTTTAGTTATAAAATAATATTGTATATTTGTACCTTTTTTATATATTTATAATATTATATATTTTAATATTATTATAATAATATTTTTCATAACCTATAAATAAATAAAAAATTCAAATTATAACAATAATTAAAATAGATATAAAAAATGAAATATATTATATTATCATTGTCTATGCAGATAATTACTATAATGATGACCTTTAGTGCAACAAAATGAGCATTTTTTCGATTTATTTGGATTTAGCTGATCCATTTTGTTGTGTATGTGTGTCGTGGTAGGCCTTCCTAATTGTTCACATTGCATAGTTGGGTCGGGAATAAAATTTGGACTAATATAAGGAGACCAATAATCTTTATTTTGTATGGGATAAAATTAATGCTCATAAACTTTGAAAATTCAATCTAACTTGTATCCTAGATTAACATATGTACCAATCTGCAAATGGTATGTGAAACATACAACTATAACATGTGAGCAAGGTAGTCAAAGAACTTGAAACTCTTTACAATCACACCACTAGTCATGCAATCTGACTAAATACATTTATGCTCGTCCACCATTTTGTGTGTTTGACAATTCTTGGACTTTAAACTCACCATTTTTCCTAGTATATCTTTGCACATGACACATATCAGTCAGTTGTTGGCATTCTTTGAGGAAGACAAAATTCTCTTCTAGATACTCATGTCCTGCTCGTAACATGACCTCTGTTTTCAGTAATGCAATACTAGGGTTGACCTAGATTACATCCTCGAGGGAAATTGTTTGGTTTTGTTTTAATCTTGATTTTCAATGTCAAAAGCTAAGAAATAAGGGATTTTTATAATTTTCAATCCAAAAGGTAAATTGAAAGCAATAAACATAATATATTAAAAACAGTAAATGAAAGTATATAAATGAAAGGAATAAACTTTAGACTATGAAAGCAATTAAAGAAAGCATTTAAAGAAAGCAATTAAAAATAAAACATTTAAAGGAAGCATTTAAAGAAAACATTTAAATCTAATTTACGAAAGCTATAGATTAAGAATAGTGAAAATGATAATTAGAAACTATGTTGATTCTCCAATCATAAACTTGTTTTTATAATTATCATTGATTTCTATGTGTAGACCCCAAATCTTGCCCGACCTCATAATAAAGACCAGAAGACCTTCTATTCGAAGATGGATGAAGCCTAAGAAGCCACTAGGAGAGACTATTAGGCCTCATACTAGGATAGGAGGGATTTTCGGCATGTAAATAAGGATTCTCGCCTTTTTGGGTCGAGACCGCCGTCTCGCCTTGTCAGACGAGACGTCCGTCTCGACCTGACAGGCGCGAATCCCTATAAATAGCCGCACCATTCCCCTTATTTCACACAGTTCTTTCATTCTCTCTCTAGTCACTTCCTCAAATTCTCTTTCTAGAATCCCTCCGAAGCATTTCTGGAGTTTCTGAGAGCTTTTTAGAGTTTTTTATAGCGTTTTGGAGAGGTTTTGGCGCTGTAAAGAGTGAAGGGCTGCCAAAAAGCACCCAAATTATCAAGAAATTAATAGAAAGTTTGCCTCGGAGGTTTCTACACACTCTCTCTCTCCTTTACCGCTTTATTTTTAATTATGCAATAGATATTAGGGTCATGTAGTCGTACTTTTAAATTTCGCAAATAAAGGGTAGAAGCGGTTTATTTATTTAAAGTAGCTGGCCTATCATAGGGAACCCGAAAGGGGCGTCGTAAGGGAACTAACACTTCCCTTACACGTAACTAACTCCCTTACCCAACTCTGGTTCTAAAGACCAAAGTTGATTTTTTGAAAACCAACGCTTTTTTACTCCTTTTCCGATGTTTCCAGTAAAAACATCGGTGGCGACTCCAGAAGAACCCTTCAAAACTAATTCTTGGGTTAGCCCGGTTATCGGACAATCCAAGAGCGCCTTTTTGAAAATCTCGCCCCTAGGTTCAGTCCGGTTATCGGATAACCTAAAGGCGTTGTAACCACACCAATAAAAACGCGAAAATCGGAAAATCGGAACCATCGCATCGCTCCGACCGCCTCGTTTTGACGGCAGCGACAGATGGCGACTCCGCTGGGGAAGCCTAGAGAGTTGATCTCATTTAGTGATGGGCCAGCTTAAAATAAATAAACCAAGAAAATTACGCTTTTACCCTACCTTGTATTATAACATGCTTTAATGCTTGACTTTAATAACTGTTGCTTGTTTATACTTACACAATTGTTTGAAATACAAACTGTACACAAACCCTTGCACACTACAGTTCCCTCTATACCCGAGGGCAAGTGAGAAATCCATAGGGAGTGGGTGGCAGGTACGGTTCGCTGTAGTGATGGCCTTGTGCCCACCAGTGTGATCGGAAACCACCACTCAATGTGATAACCTTCCTCTTTTGGCACAAAGACTGACTATGGTCTTAGTGCTAAGCAGGGTCGGAAGGCTGGAGAGTGGGGACCCTATAATAGGGGCACCTTGGGGGCCTTAGCCTTGGTGAGAACAGTTAGAACCTACCTTCGCCAACGCACTTTTCTGCAAGAAAACCCTACCTCGTGATTAAAACGACTTCTCGCCTGTTCGTGAATGACCGAATTGTATGTGCATCTGTTTGTTGCATTTTTCTATTGCATAGCATAACCAAACAACAGAAAAATCACAAAAAAAAACATTTTTTTGCAATAAACACCCTTATCTCGGACAGTCTGCCTTTTAGCTAGCCTGGTTTCAGGTTCTTTGTAAGCTAAGTAGTCACGCAGTCCGACAGAAGAAATAAGGGATGCTAAATAATCCTTTCGCATAAAACCATTTTTTTTTATCTCAGACAGTCTGCCTTTTAGCTAGCCTGGTTTCAGGTTCTTTGTAAGCTAAGTAGCCACGCAGTCCGACAGAAGAGATAAAAGGCTATAAAATAAAATAAAAATCCAATAAAAAAAAATTTCGATTCGAAAACAATAAATGAGACCTTGTTCAAAAATATTACACTCATAAATCATATAGGTAGTTTATTTTTCCAAAAAAATACGCAAATACCATACATCATGTAAAAGCAAAACATGATAAATAGAAAAATAAAGACTCACATTCATTCAATAAGCATCATCTTCATAAGACATGCATTTTGGTTTTAGAAAATGGAGGGGACTAGTAGACAATTGAAGAAGGTGGACATTCCCCGATACCATAACAGCTTTGCGCGATAATGCCACCAGAGGTCCGCTCCGACTTTGAAAATTCCTATGGAAGGATTCTCGACCTACTGAAGATCTGTGTCGATCAAGTTTTCGTCAGGGTATTAGTTCACTTCTGGAACTCTAGTCCGCGCTGCTTCGAATTTCCGCAGTTTGATATGGTGCCCACCTTAGAGGAGTACGAAATCATGCTGAAATGGCACAAATCAGCCAGGGTCCATATCCGCCACGGGGCATATACTCCTGCAGCACAAGTAGCTGTCATCATCCAACTGCCTTTCTGGCAGACTACCCTGATAGGAAAAGGGAACATCCAGGGTTGGAAAGTCTCAATGTTAGAAGATCATCTGTCTGACTTGGCTGAAAGGACAGAATGGGTCGCTTTTAACAAAACCCTAGCCTTAATCATATTTGGAACGATCTTGTTTCCCTTCCACCTCGACACAGTGGATCAAGCCGTCATGGACGCCTTCTTCGCCTGGGACATGAACTCGAAGAGTCCCTTGCCTGCAATTCTTGCCGACACCTTACTCTCGGTGGAATTCTGCCGCCAGAAGCAAGGAAAAACACTTCGTTGATGCTCTTCACTGCTCTTTGTGTGGGGCATTACACATTTTTACGCCTCTAGTCACATGGGGATGTTCCTCGACCCTTTGAGGAGCTTCTCCAAAATCCCTCTCCAACGACGCTTAACTTCAGAATGGAAGGACGAGTTGGAACAATGGGATGCCAACAATTTATCCTGGGTTTGCCCTTGGTTCCGACCCAGTCCAGTCCTCATCAGATGTGGAGACTATCCGAAGTACCCTTAATAGGACTCAGGGGTTGCATAGCCTACTCACCTAGAGTAGCTATGAGACAACTCATGAGGACTCAAACTACAATTTCTCGAGGGAAACTCGGAGGATTGTGTTTCTTCGGAGATCCATGCACAATCGCCAACTCACTAGTCGTGAGAAAAGCATGGGAGAAACCAGTCTTTATAGGAGATAGAGAGCTAGGAAAAGCTCGAGAAAAATAAGAGGGATGTCTCAATCATCCACCTCACTCGTTACAAGCACTAATAGTGAAGAGCTGCAAGCTCAAGTCGATGCCTTGACCCAAAGGATAGAAATCATGGGAGCCCAGATGAGGGCCCTTGAAGAAAGAGAGCAAGAATCTATCCTCACCATTGATGGTCTGCAAAGGCAATGCAAGAAAAAGGATCATGAAATAGAGCGCCTCAAGGATCAATGTGCTGACTCTAATGAGCAAGTTATCCGAGCATCCAAAACTGCCAGAACCTGCTCGGATAGCCAACTTCAGGAAATAACTGCCAAATCAGCACGCCTTGAGGCCAAATCAGCAAAACAGGCTCAGACGATCAAGGAGTTGTTGCAAGAACTCACCAAGACTCGGTCAGAAATACGCCAAGAGCGGGAGGCCAATCGGAGACTCAACAAAAGTCTCACTGAGCTACGCTGCAAAGAAAGAGACAGGCTAGCTCAGTACGACCAAGTACTACAAGAAAAGGACCGGGCCCTTGCAAAACTCGATGAACTGCAAGCCTTGGTTGTCCATCAAGAGGCGAAGATTAAAGAGGCTCAAAAGTATAGTGAAGATATGAGCCAGGCGGTCCAGAAGCAAAGCGAAGCACTTGCTCGTCACGTCCAGGAAGTCGAAAGGGAATTACATAGAGATCAAGACCCGCCTGTGGGTTTCTTTAGGCTTTTCCGTTTCTGTCAAAAGTTGCTTCGTAGTATGGAGTAGGGGAATGTACACCTTCCAACGGATAAATGAAATTTTTCTTTATTCAACAATTGTCTACTTGCATGCATGTCATCCATCTGCATATTTAATTTCCCCTCCTTCACTCTTAATAAATAAGATAATAAAAAGAAATGATTAACTAACATGTCATCCAAATCAGAAGAATGGAGAGAAAGCCACTCATAATCAAGCTTTCCCCAATGGTCGACTCGCCACAAGAGGGAAATAAGCCTCGACCGTTGGTCCTCAGAAATAAGGAAGAGGGGGTAAGGACACTAGTGCGACTATTTATGCCACGTCCTTTCCCCTATGAATCAAATAAAGTTGTACCGTGGAGATACGGGGAATCTTCACCAATAAAAGAGGATATCACGAATATAGCCGGCATTGGGGGCATGACTAGAAGTGGAAGAGTCTACTCCCCCAAGGACTCACAGGAAGATGTCCCCAAAAATAAAGGAAAAATAAGAAGACCGAAGAAAAAGAAAATAAAGAATCCAAGGAGGAGACAGAGGAATTACTCCAGTTTATAAGGCAAAGCGAGTATTCCATTATAGACCAGCTCAATCACACACCTGCAAAGATAACATTGTTATCTCTAATTATGAGCTCGGAACTGCACAAAAACGCCATGTTGAAGGTCTTGAGCGAAACGCACGTACCTCACTCCATATCCCAAGAAAAGGTTGAGAGGATCGTCAGTCACATCATGGCAAGCGATCACCTCACCTTCACAGAGAAAGAACTCCCCCTCGAGGGATCTAACCATAACAAGCCCTTGCACATTTCAATCAAGTGCAAGAAGTACCTCATCGCCAAAGTTCTTGTGGATAACGGGTCATCCTTGAACGTGATGCCCAAGTGCACACTAGACAAGTTAACTATCCAAGGAACCCGTCTGCGCCCAAGTAGCACTATCGTTCGAGCCTTCGACGGATCAAAACGAGAAGTAGTGGGAGAAGTTAATTTGCCAATTCAAGTTGGACCCACTATCTTCAACGTCGATTTCTACGTAATGGATATTACTCCAGCATATAGTTGTCTCCTCAGCAGGCCTTGGATTCATGACGCTAAGGCAGTACCTTCGACGCTCCACCAAAAAGTAAGTTCATAGTGGATGACAAATTGATCACGGTCCAAGCAGAAGATGATATCCTGATCAGTGGACCGTCCGCCCAACCTTATGTGGATGCGGCTGAAGAGGCCCTTGAAACATCTTTTCAGGCACTAGAAATTGCCAGCATAGAAAGACTTCCCAAAAACACGAAGGTAGCCCGCATGATGATGAAGCATGGTTACCATCCTGGCCAAGGACTGGGGGCAGATTCCCAAGGCATGAGGGAACCCCCAGAATTCAAAGACAATCCTTTCAAGCATGGCTTAGGATATGACCCTACTAAGGGCCGAATAGAAAGAGGAAAAGGGAAGTCCCCCCTCCGCACACTCAAACAAATTTTCCAAAGCGGAGGGGTGCAAGCGTCAATAACCACCCTAGTCATTAGGAGATCTTTTTCTTCATTTAAGGGATGTAAACCCCATGATTGTTAGAGATTATCCCCCGGGGTTAGCCCGACTCCCGAGAATTTTAGGGCACATATTCCCTTATTAATTAATAAAGAATACTTCTTACTATCTATTTCTCTTCTTGCTATTTCTGACTAGACCTCACAATAACCTTGTCTAAGTAAACGGAAAAGGAAAAAGAAGAATGAAAAGCGCGTCCAAATAACCAAAATTCGCCATTGCCATTACAATCAAGCTAGTTGATTAGAAGCGTCAAATAAGGCTTTACCACATCATAAAGAAAGTCATGCTTCGCCAATATTGTGAACAAAAAATAAATACACAAAAAAAGTCCATAGAAGCCAAAGGCCAAAGAAAAGGGCAAAATACCCGGTAGGAAACCCACAAAGGGGGCTACACAAAAGATAGGGTCAACCCGGTAGGATACCCGAACAAAAATAAAGGGTAGCCTAGGCAAAAGGTAGGGTTACAAAATAAGGTCCGCTAGGATTCCCTAAAAAAAATACAAAAAGAAGGAACCTAGACAAAGGATAGGGCCAAAACAAAATATCCTAGTTCGAAAACTGGAAGGGCGATCTAGGGAGATCAACTAGCCATAAAAAGCAATGGAAATAAAACTAAGGTGCAAGTACAAAAAAGGGAAACGTTTGCTTAGACGGAAAGCTTAAACACCTAAGCCTAACCCTAGCTAACCATTCTTACAAAACCTCTTTCTAAAATAAAATCAACCTTCTAAAACACAAGCCTTTGAATTTGCCCTTTTAATTCTCTTCTCTTGACCCTCACAACAATATTCTAATAATTAATTTGGGAATATGAAGGCGTATAGTCAACAAGAGGATTGAAATCCCTAGAACGGAGAAAAAGGGACACTACATGGCAAAGAGTGCTCTACAAAGAAAAGAAGAAAAGAAAAAAGGAAAAACAAGTTATCCTTCGGTCACAAGAACTCCGGCATGATACAGCTAGGGATGACAATTAAACCCGTACCCGTGGGGACCGACCCGTCCCCGCCCCGAGTTTGACGGGAAAACCCGAGTTGACCGGGGCGGGGTCGGGTTCGGGTTTTCCCCGCTTTAAAAAATCGGGGGCGGGGGCGGGGATAGGTAATGCAATCCCCACCCCGACCCCGCCCCCATCCCCGCCCCGACTTTATATTTAAATTTTAAAATATTAATATTTTAAAAGTATTTCATCTTCTTTTTTTATTACATATAAGGTTATTTTTTTATATTTCATCAATTTGTATTTTTCTTCTACCCACTTTTTAATTTTTTTTTCTTTTTCAATCTTTTATATCAATTAATTTATTATATTATTCTCTCTCTTATCTTTCAGCTTTTCACATTTTTCTTAGTCTCTCCCATCAATTTGTTTTTTTTTTCAATCTTTTCAACCAATTTGATGAACACAAAGTTAATATTTTTTTCTTTATCTTTTTTTAAATATTTTACATCAATCTTAGTAGTAACTAATATTAGTTTATTTATAATTTATATTTATTATGTCATATTTTTTTATCTTATTATGCTTATTTATCATATATCAAATTTTATCTTAATAAAATAATTGAATTTTAAAGGATTAAAAGAAATTAATAATTTAAACTTTTATTACTTCAAACTAATTAAATAAGAATTAACTTATTAAATATTTTCTTATAAACTATATATTGACAACTTAAAAATGAATTAACTTATATGTATAATTAAATATTTGAATACAGATATTATAATAATAATGTTATAAATATTCAAATATTTGAATATAGTGTTATAATAATAATAATAATAATAATAATAATAATAATGTTATAAATATTAGATATATATATATATATATATATATAAATAAAAAATAATTAAATATGTCTTTTACATATATATTTTAATATAAATATAATAAATTAAAATGTATATTTAATTAATACTAACTATAAATTATAAATATTTATTTATATATAAAAATACATAGTAAAATTAATTTATTATAAATATAATTATCTTTTTAAAAATAATATAAATCGGGGACGAGGCGGGGCGGGAACCCGAAACCCAGCGGAGACGGGAATGGAGACTTAATTCCTAACCCCGCGGGATCGGAGCGAGGCGAGGCGGGACTGGGAGGCAAAACCCGCCCCGCCCGCCCGTTGCCATGCCTAGGTACAGCCAAATACGAAAACACAAATCAGAGGGCACTCGACGCTACAAGACACGTCAGTTAAATCCTTCTGAAAACTAATTGAAATAGGCATTATAGGACATCAAACATAAAAACATTGCATGCATAAAATGTTTTTGAACCAGGTCCTATTTGCCTCTACAAAAAAAAAACACTTTAAATCAAGACGGCCGTCTGGCATCCCCAGACCGCCGTCTCGGTCTCCAGAAAATCGGGACCGCCTTCCCGACCAACGAGATCGCCATCTCGACTTGGCCAAAAACGAGATCGTCGTCCCGCTTGGTGAGACGGTCGTCTCGTTTAAGGCCAAAGTCGAGACCGCCGTCTTGAGGTCCCATACGGCCGTCTCGACTCGCGCAAAATTGAGACCGCCGTCTCGACTTCCCAGACGACGGTTCCAAATTTGATTTTTCCCCTATAAATAGGGGAGGGGTCTTGAGGCTCTCCACAACTCCTCTGCACTCCAGTTCTCTGATCTCTCACTTCCAAGCACCTTACCATCAAAATGTTCCGTGGAAGCCAGACCAGGAAGAGAAGGGGTTCTGCTGGCCCTAGTAGTTCCTCTGCACCTGTCCCTCAGGACCCCACTCAGCTCTCTCTGGCGCACCAGGCTCGTCTTGAGCACCTCAGGGGGTACACATGGCACCCCATGCTGAAGTTAGACTTCGGCATCCTCGCCGAATTTGGATGGGAGGACGACATCCGGGCCCACATTGACAGCATTGGATAGGGCTTCCTCCTACAGCCTCCACCCACCCATGTGTACCCCCAGGCGGTACTGGAGTTTCTTGCCTCCATCTCCTACGCCGAGACTCCCGCCATGATTCCAGGCATGTCACCAACAAAAATGGTGACATACTTTATGGGTGGGATGTACTAGACCACCACCCTGGACGAATTCAACGTGTCCATCGGATTCGTCCAGCCGGGGGACGTGCTAACCCAGGAATACCAGGAGGCCATCTGAGCGCGCCCCACCAACCTCACTGTCGGCGAGATGTGGGAGGAGCTCACCAGGGCACCCACTTTGCCCACGCTAATGAAGGGCTCAACACTCCCCCCGGCCCTCCGCATTTGTCACAAGCTGCTGGCGGGGACCATCTACGGGAGGAAGGAGAGTCAGGGAAAGGTAACACTCCCCGACCTCTTCGTCCTTTACTGCATGAGCCAGAGGCGTCGCTGCAACCCTGACTATTTCTTCCTGAAGGCCCTTAAGGACTTCGGTAGTAGGCTAGTGGGAGTCATCCTCATGGCTCCCCTCATTACCCCCCTGGCAGAGAAATGGGGATGCGGTAGTCGGGAAGAACTGGCCTCCAGCCTACGACCCGAGTCCATCAACGGGTCGATCCTGGTCAGCATGAGGATGCTGATGCGCCATGGGGCCCAGCTGATCCTCCACCCATCGCTGGATTTCACTTTTGATCTCCAGGAAATCGTGGCGATGCGCGATCTCCTGACACCTCTCGAGTTCCAACAACAACAACAGCAGCAGTACACGGACGACTTTGCTGGCGTGAACCGTAACATCTACGATCTGTGCCAACAATTTGATCAGATGTCTCTGAGGCAAGAGCAGATGTCTCTAAGGCAGGAGGCCTTCGACACAAGGCTGGAGATAGTATACCAATATCAGGAGGGAATGAGACAAGACTGGGCAACATTCCAGCAAGAATATCGCGATGAAGTCCAGGACCAGGCAGAGTTCCGGAGACACATGTACCGGCAATTTCCCTCCTACGGATCGTCTCCAGACGAGAGCCCACCTTCTTAGGGATAGTGTTCATAGAATAGGACTGCTGTAATAAAATCTTTCATAAATAAAATTTTATTTTATGCATCTTTTTGCTATCCCTTCCAAAAAAGTCAGTGTAACCAAAAGAAACTAAGAGTCAAAAGACATACGCGCAAGAAAAAAGCCAAAATCCAAAATCGCGAGAAAAAAGAGATAAAACCGCGAAAAAAAGGCAGGATTAAAACAAGTCAACCACCTTGACCAACAAAACTTCGATAACCAAGCAAGAGTCAAACAACAAACAAAGACTACCCGACCAACCAGCAAGAGTCGGGTGATCACCATCAAAAGATCAAAATCAAAGAATCCCCAGCAACCAACAAAGCTGGATCAATACCAACAAAATCCCTGGCATAGACCGGACGACCATCCCATAAAAAGACAAACAACAAAGAAAGCACATCTCAAACGCTCGGTCCATGAGCCACTCGAGCAGTAAGTCGCCGCCACCACCAGTCCTACGCAGTGGACTGTACCAGCCTGATAGGGAGTTCATACCTATCAACCCGTGCACGCAAGTGCGCCTGATCTGCGCTCAAGCCAGATCAGTAAGTCGCGACTACCAACCTGATGGGGGGTTCATACTCATCCAGTCCAACACACAATGGACTACAACTACCAGCCTGATGGGGGGTTCATACTCATCAAGTCCAACACACAGCGGACTGCAACTACCAGCCTGATGGGGGGTTTATACCCATCAACCGAAGGATCGACTACCGTCAAAAGGAGTATCTTGGAGGTGCACAACACAAATTTTTTCCCAGAAGATCAACTGCCGCAACACGGAACATCCGAAGGGTAACCGGGCAAGAGGGTCAACTCCTTTACCTTCCAGTCGTTCTTCTTGGCACAACAGGCTAACAACCCACTGGTTAGGTAAAGGGGGGGCAGCTGTAGACCTCAAATCTTGGCCGGCCTCATAATAAAGACTAGAAGACCTTCTATTCGAAGATGGATGAAGCCTAAGAAGCCACTAGGAGAGACTATTAGGCCCCATACTAGGATAGGAGGGATTTTCGGCATGTAAATAAGGATTTTCGCCTTTTTGGGTTGAGACCGTTGTCTCGTATTCGAGACCGCCGTCTCGCCTTGCGAAAGTGGCCAGACCGCCGTCTCGTATGGCAAGACGGTCGTCTCGCCACTTGCGAATGGCGAGACCACCGTCTCGTTTGGCGAGACGGTCATCTCGACCTTGTCAGACGAGACGGTCATCTCGACCTGATAGCCGCGTCATTCCCCTCATTTCACACAGTTCTTCCATTCTCTCTCTAGTCACTTCCTCAAATTCTCTTTCTAGAATCCCTCCGAAGCATTTCCGGAGTTTCTGAGAGCTTTTTAGAGTTTTTATAGCGTTTTGGAGAGGTTTCGGCATTGTAAAGAGTGAAGGGCTTCCAAAAAGCACCCAAATTATCAAGAAATTAATAGAAAGCTTGCCTCAGAGGTTTCTACACTCTCTCTCTCTCCTTTACCGCTTTATTTTTAATTATGCAATAGATATTAGGGCCACGTAGTCGTAATTTTAAATTCCGCAAATAAAAGGTAGAAGCGTATTTTCACCGGTTTATTTATTTAAAGTAGCTGGCCTATCATAGGGAACCCGAAAGGGGCGTCGTAAGGGAACTAACACTTTCCTTACACGTAACTAACTCCCTTACCCAACTCTGGTTCTAAAGATCAAAGTTGGTTTTTCGAAAACCAACGCCTTTTTACTCCTTTTCCGATGTTTCCGGTAAAAACATCGGTGACGACTCCAGAAGAACCCTTCAAAACTAGTTCTTGGGTTAGCCCGGTTATCGGACAATCCAAGAGCGCCTTTTTGAAAACCTCGCCCCTAGGTTCAGCCCGGTTATCGGACAACCTAAAGGCGTTGTAAACACACCAATAAAAATGCGAAAATCGGAAATTCAGAACCATCGCGCCGCTCCGACCGCCTCGTTTTGACGGCAACGACACTATGAAATTGTCTTACAATCACAAAAACAAATGCACAACAGTTTTAATAAATTACAATCCATTTGAAATTCGTAGTCACAACTCAATTCCTAAATTCAGCAATCACTTAAACTTAGAAGTTGAATTGTGATGTAAAAGAGACATTCAAACCTAAAAGGTTGAATTGTGATCTAAAAGAGACATCTAATTAAATAATCTCAATTATATTGATTATAATAGATTATAATCGGTTAAAATCATTAAGAATCAAATTTAAACCATAAAAGACAAGTTTTAATTAGTGAATCAACAATAAAAGCGAATTAGAACATGATTAACAAGTGGAAAACAAAAAATAACATGAAAACAGTAAAAAAAAAATTGAATGGCAGATGAAGTAAAAGATGAAACGAACGAATAAGTAGAGAGAGAAAAAAACAAATTTGATCAAGAATAACTTGAATTGATAAACTTCATACCATTATTCGTATAGGAAGCTCCATGAACAGACTTGGAAGCTAAGCATCACTTAAAACTAGAGAAATTTGCAAATGAACTTGTGATTAAAACTTAACTTATGTTTTTTGGCCTACAAAGACTTATTTATACAACAACAAAGGTATATGAAATGATCAAGATCCATTTGATGCCCATAATTACATAATAAAACTCAAAACAACATTCTGCAGAAATGATATTCGATGAATACGCTTAACGGATTGGAAAACACTTAACGGATTTACAGTTAAATTAGTTACATGAGATTTGACACATTCTGCTTAAGGATCAAAAAGCACTGAGCGGATTTAAAAGCGCTCAACGGATTACAAATCGTTAAGCTGATTACTAATTTTAAGATGAGAAGCTCTTTGGACTGATTCTGTTGAGCAGATTCAAAAGCACTTAACGAATTCCACTGTTTAAGCTTTTATATTTTCTTTAAGTTATCATTCCTACAAAAGTAAACAAATAATTAGTAAAAATTTACAATTTAAGTAATAATTTATATTAAGATATTTTAATTTATTTTTTATAAAATTTATCTTAACTATTAATAATTAATTAAGAAAATATATTAAATATATATAAATTATATTAATAAAATTATTGATAAAATATGTTCAATATGGTTTTGATCAGGGCACATGTTGGCAAGGTTCGTGTTTTTTTTAAAACAAAGTTCATACACTCTGTTAAATTGGTGGTCATATATCCATATCTTTTTCCTCCATCATATGTTTGTGCCCACTTTTTCAATGGAATTTGATCCAACTAAAAAGCAACTTGTCGAAACTCTGATCTTATAGCAGATAGTTTAGCTAGAAGTCGTGTTGCTTCATCTCATATGCTGAAAAAATAAATTAACCCAAAAAGTTATTAAATAAAAATTATTAATGAAGAAAATAAAAAGTAAAGAAGTAAATATTTACCCATATTAATTATTTGTCTTTTTAACTTGAGATTGTTGAATTTTTTGTTGAAGTTTGAAGTTATATGTCAAATGCAATATACTAACTGGTTTGTATCACATCCAACCTCTTGAGGCTGTAACGCTACTAATATTGTTGTACCTCGATCTGTTATGATACACAAGTTTGGTTGAGGTGTAACATATTGTCGCCGCCGTCAAAAGAGGTGGTTGGAGCGACGCGATGGTTCCGACTTCCGTTTTCGCGTTTTAGATGGGTGGTGTTACAATGCCTTTAGGTTGTCTGATAATCGGGCTGGACCTAAAAACAAGGTTTTTGAAAGGGTTCTTATGGAGTTGCCACCGATGCTTTTACCGAAAACATCGAAAAAGGAAAAAAGAAGGCGTTGGTTTTGAAGAAAAACCAACTTTGGTCGTTATAACCAGAGTTGGGTAAGGGAGTTAGTTACGTGTGGGGAAGGTATTAGCACCCCCACAACGCCCCTTTCGGGTTCCCTATGACAGGCCGATTATTTTATAAACAAACTTTTAAAATAACGCTTTTACCCTTTTATTTGCGAAATTAAAAGATAATGACTATATGATCCTAGTAGTTATTGCATAAATTAATATGAGTAAAAAGACAGTAAAGAGAGGGAGAGAGTGAAGAAACCTCCGGAGCAAACTTTAATTAATTCTCTTTTTAAAAAAATAGGGTGCGTTTTGGTAGTCCTTCGCTCTTACAACGTTGAATTCTCTCTTGAAACGCTATAAAAACTCTCTAAAGACACTCAGAAAACTCCAGAAATGCTTCGGAGAGGCTCTAAGAGAAGAATTCTAAGAAATGGTAGAAGGAGAAGTGGAAAAGCTGTGTGAAATGGAGAGGAGAGCGCTCCCCTTTTATAAGGATTTGCGCCCGTCAGGTCGAGACCGCCGTCTCACCTGGCAAGGTCGAGACCGCCGTCTCACCTGGCAAGGTCGAGACGACAGTCTCGACTTTGACAAATGGCGAGACCGTCGTTTCGTTTGGTGAGACGGCGGTATCGACTTGCCAAATGATGAGAGGGTCATCTCGCCAAATGGGAGGGTGGTCTCGCCAATGGCAAGTGGTGAGACGGCCGTCTCACCAAACGAGACGGCGGTCTCGACCCCTTAAGGTGGAAATCCTTATTTTTGTACAGAAAAACCTTCCTAGTCTAATATGGGGCCTAATAGTCTCTCCTAGTGGCTTTTTAGGCCCTGCCCATCTTCAATTTTGAAGGTCTTTTGCTCTTTATTTTGCGATTGGACAAGATTTGGGGTCTACAACCCTAACCTTAACCCTAAACCCTAACCATAAACCCTAAACCTAACCATTGTTCAAACATACAAGGATATAATGTTGAACATACATGGATATGAAGCCTGTAGATTGATAAGTGTCTAGTTTGCATTATTTTTAATGGCGCTTTATTTAAGTTTTCTAGTTTATTTGTGTTAGAATTCCCCTTAATTCCAATTGTTTTCCTTCATTCCACACATGTTATTCGGGTGTCTCAGTTTTGCAGGAATAGCTTTGTTATAGGTTTATAAACTTGGAAACGGGAAGCATTTGATGAAGCATTGGATGGAAAGGAATTCAAGCCACTAAAAGCACAAAAATAAAACCTTGGATTGCATTGTAAAAGAAAAGAGAAAAGAACACTTCAGGGCCTTAAAACATTGTTAAAGAGCATTTTTGGTGAAGTTAAGTGAAATCCACTGGCAGTGGACTTCACTGGAAAATGGCATTGTGGCGTAAAACAAATCCACTGGCCATGGGTTTTTCCCACTGGCCGTGGACTTCACTGGAAAATGAGTATTGGACCCCTGTCACGATCCACTGGCCGTGGGTTTTTCCCACTGCCCGTGGACTTCACTGGAAAAAGAGTATTGGGCCCCTGTCACGATCCACTGGTCGTGGGTTTTTCCCACTGCCAGGGGATTCTGCACGTTTTACATTTTTCCTGAATTAGAGGAGCGGTTTTTGAGCATAAAAGATATAAAAAAGGAAGTTACGGGGCACAAACAGCAGAGACGAAGACGAGAGGCGTTTTTCCCAAAAAGAAATTTGAAGAAAACCAGAGCAAAAGAGGAAGAACGATTTCTTCTATCAAGAGGGAAATTTAAGAAGCTACAGAGGAGATAGTGAGAACTTCTCTTCTATTCTCTAATTTCCTGTCTCATTTATACTTTTCTCTTATGTTAGGGTTTGATTTATTGTATTGTGGATTGTAATCATCATTTCTATGGCACACTAAATCTCATTCTTGGGATTAGGGGGAATATGTTTATGTATCAATTTTGAATACTTTGAATTTCTCTGTTATTGAATTTCTGTTTTCTATTCATTTCCATGAGAACCTAAAGCTTCTAATGGCTTAGAGATAAGGTTAGATGAATTTAAATGATGTGGATGATTGAGAGATCGATATATCATTACAAAAGCATGGAATTGAACCTAGGGATTTGGGTTACGAAAGTAAACAAAACTCTTTGAGGGGTAATTGGATTTTCATAAAGCGTAAAGGATCTACTTAACGAATTGAACGTTGTTCTTCGGTAATTAGGTACGTTAGTGGGGTTTCGAGAGGAATACATTAATCAATTAAGGAAAATTCACCTTAGAAATAGAAGTTAAATAATGGGAAACGAATTGATTTAAATTGAATACGTAACATATAAACCTACCGAACTCCTAAGAAAGTTTTCACCTTGAGTCTCTTGTCAATAGTTTTTGGTTTTCTATTCATTTTGCAATATATTCTATTTGAAACGATTTGTTTAGATAATTGAATCATCGTGTACCTAGTACTTGGGCACAATCTCTGTGGGAATAATAACTTTTTATTACGCGATACCCCGTACGCTTGCGAAACGGCTATCAAGTTTTTGGCACCGTTGCCGGGGATTGTGCTTTTCCCAATATTGGCTAAGCGATGATTTAGTTAGATTAGACCTTTTAAATTTTCTGCATTATTTTTCTAGTTTAATTTTAATATTTTTCTGCAGAATTACACTTTGGTTCTTGTGTTTCTGTTGATTTTGGAGGTTTCTTTTATGCGAAGGAGTGTTAGATTTGAGGACATCTTTGACCCTGAAATTGAACGGACTCTCCGTAAGATTAGAGCTCTCCGCAGAAAACTAGAGCAAAGCAAACAACAAGCATCTGTTTTAACAAACCACAACCATATGGCTAGTCCAGAAAACAGAGCACTACGTGATTTTGCAACACCAAATTCAATGGGTAGGAAGCCTAGCATCACACGACCTACCATTGAAGCGAACAACTTTGAGTTGAAGCCATCCTTGCTCTCGATGGTTCAACAAAACCAGTTTGGTGGACTGTCTTCTGAAGACCCAAATTTGCATCTGCAAATTTTCCTTGAGTACTCGTGATACACTTAAAGTAAATGGAGTTTCAAGTGATGCAATCCGATTAAGGCTTTTCCCGTTCTCTTTAAGGGATAAAGCTAGAGCTTGGTTGTATTCACTTCCCGAAGGGTCAATTTCAACATGGGAGCAGATGTCTCACGCTTTCCTTAACAAGTACTACCCACGTAGCAAGACAGTACTAGTTAAGAAAACAGATCATCACTTTCATCCGTAAAGATGATGAAACTTTATATGATGCTTGGGAGAGGTATAAAGAAATGCTTCGGGAATGCCCACACCATGGGATTGAGCGCTGGTTGACCGTGCACATTTTCTATAATGGGCTATCCCCAAACCAGAAAGTGACACTAGACGCTGCAGCTGGCGGTGCCTTCATGAGCAAAAACATGGAGGAAGGCTATAATCTCATTGAAGAAGTTGCCCGAACACCTACCAGCTGGTCTTCGAAAAGGAGTTTATCGACAAAAACTCCAGGTAAGTATTCTCTAGATGTCGTCTCTTTACTTACCGCAAAGGTAGAGGCTTTGTCTCGTTAAATTTGATAAATTAGGAGCAGGTAATACTAATGTTGTCTGTGAGTTATGTGGTGTTTTAGGTCACAATATTTCAGGTTGTCAGCATGGAGTAACCCAGAGTGTCGAGCCAGAGATGCATCAGGTAGATGCAATTGGAAATTATGGTGGGAACTATGGAAATAATTTTAGACAACCACAAGGACCACCTAGTTTCCAAAACAGACCACCTTCTTTCCAAGGCAATCAAAGTAGTTATAGACAACCACAAGGACCGTACATTCCACAGAAATCCAAATTAGAGTCCATGATGGAAACGTTTGTAGCTACTCAACTCAAGCAAAATGATGAATTCTCTGAGGCCATAAAGAATTTAACTACTAAGATGGATTCATTGACCACCCACAACAAGATCTTGGAAACTCAGATTGCCCAACAAGCCTCCAACTCCATGAGAATACCAGGGACATTTCCTGGAAAGCCCGAGGTGGGACCATCCAATCACACCCTAGCTATCACTCTTAGGAGTGGTACTCAATATGATGGTCCAGTTGGCATGTCAAAAGAGGAAGATAAGGAGGAGAAGAAATTGGATGAGTCTCCATCTCATCCGCTGATTGAGGAGAAACCGTATGGGAAAAAGGAGGAGGTTAAGCCATATCAACCTCCAATTCCATTTCCTCAACGTTTGGCTAAGGCCAAGTTGGACAAACAGTTTGGTAAGTTTCTTGAGGTTTTAAAAAAATTGTATATCAATATTCCTTTCACAGATGCTTTGCAGCAAATGCCCACCTACACGAAGTTTCTGAAGGATATTTTGTCAAATAAGAGAAAACTGGAGGAAGATGGTACAAGTAGCACTTACCGAGGAGTGCAGTGCACCGATCCAAAGGAAGCTACCACCCAAGCTTCGGGATCCGTGTAGTTTCTCTATTCCCCGTATGATTGGTGACATGACTATAGATAGAGCATTGTGTGATCTAGGAGCTAGTGTTAGCTTAATGCCATTGTCTATTTATGAGAAATTAGGATTAGGTGAGTTGAAGCCTACTAGGATGTCTTTACAACTAGCTGATAGGTCTATTAAATATCCTATAGGCATTTTAGAGGATGTTCCTATCAAGGTAGGAAAATTTTTCATACCTGCCGATTTTGTTGTTTTGGAAATGGATGAGGACTCCATGATCCCCATTATCCTAGGCAGGCCATTTTTGGCAACCGCGGGCGCGGTAATAGATGTTAAGAATGGTAGATTGTCTCTGACTGTTGGAGACCAAAAGGTGGATTTTAGCTTGAAGGAAGTTTTAGAAAAACCTTTCAATGATGATGTTTGTTGTAGTGTGGATTTTGTTGACCAAGAGGTGAAGGAAGAAACTCTTCCTAATGACCCACTTGAATCTATTTTTGTGATTAAGCCTGCAGGAACATCTAGTTGCTTTGAAGAAAATACCCCACTAAAACATGATGCTGAAGTCATGTGTGGTAAAGTGGTGAGCCCCAATGTGGAATTAAAGCCTTTACCGGCTTCTTTGAGGTATGAGTTTCTTGGTCCTAATTCTACATATCCTGTGATTGTTAATGCTGATTTGAATTCATGTGAAACTGAAAAGCTTTTGAAACAACTTAAGTCATATAGGAAAGTAATAGGTTATACAATGGATGACATTAAGGGGATTAGCCCTTCTTTTTGCATGCATAGGATCACAGTAGAAGATGAGAGTATGCCCACAGTAGAATCACTTAGGAGATTAAATCCAAAAATGCAAGAAGTGGTTAAAAAAGAAATTTTAAAATTGCTTGATGCTGGAGTTATATACACTATTGATAGTAGCAAATGGGTGAGTCCAATTCATGTGGTGCCTAAAAAGGGAGGGATGATTGTGGTAGAAAATGATAAACATGAGTTAATCTCTACTAGGACTGTTTCTGGCTAGCGCATGTGCATTGACTATAGGAAGTTAAATAGTGCCACAAAAAAGGATCATTTTCCTCTCCCTTTTATTGATCAAATGCTAGAGAGACTTTCAAAACACTCTTATTTCTGTTATTTGGATGGGTATTCAGGTTTTCACCAAATTCCCATTCACCCTTCTGATCAAGAGAAGACTACCTTCACTTGCCCTTATGGGACTTATGCATATAGGCGTATGCCTTTTGGCTTATGTAATGCACCTGCAACTTTTCAAAGGTGTATGCAAGCCATATTTTCTGATCTTATTGAAAATGTGATGGAAGTCTTTATGGATGATTTTTCAGTGCATGGTTTGGATTTTGATAACTGTTTAACAAATTTGTGCCAAGTTTTGCAACGTTGTGAAGAGACCAATTTGGTCTTGAACTGGGAGAAATGTCATTTCATGGTAAGGGAAGGCATAGTTCTTGGACACTTGGTGTCTGAGAGAGGCATAGAGGTTGATAAGGCTAAGGTGGAGGTGATTGAAAAATTACCCCCACCTACAAATGTGAAAGGTATTCGAAGCTTTCTTGGACATGCTGGTTTCTACCGACTATTCATTAAAGACTTCTCAAAAATCACAAAGCCTCTCACGAATCTTTTGGGTAAGGATGTGCCTTTTAATTTTGATTCATCTTGTAGGGAAGCTTTTTGCAAGATTAAGCAAGCCTTGGTCTCTGCTCCTATTGTACAACCCCCCGACTGGGAACTCCCATTCGAATTGATGTGTGATGCTAGTGATCACGCAGTAGGGGCTGTGCTTGGGCAGCGGAAGGATAAGAAGCTACATGTGATCCACTATGCCAGCCGAACATTGGATGATGCACAGGTAAACTATGCCACAACTGAAAAAGAACTGTTAGCCATTGTATTTGCTTTCGATAAATTTAGATCTTATTTGGTAGGTTCACATGTTACTGTTTTCACTGACCACTCTGCCATTAAGTATCTATTGCATAAAAAAGAAGCAAAACCTAGACTAATTAGGTGGATTTTGATATTGCAAGAATTTGATTTAGAGATTAAGGACAAGAAGGGTACCGAGAACTTGGTCGCTGACCACCTATCTAGGTTATCATCCGAAAAAATAGATATGGGTGACATTCCCATCAATGAATCTTTTCCAGATGAACAATTATTGAATCTTAGTACCCAACTTGCCCCGTGGTATGCTGATTTTGTAAACTTTCTTGCATGTGGTATTTTACCTCCTGATCTTGGCTTTCAGCAGAAGAAAAAGTTTTATGCAGATGTCAAGCACTATTATTGGGATGAACCCCTCCTATTTAAACATTGTGCAGACGGTTTGATTAGGAGGTGTGTTCCGGAAGATGAGGTCCACACCATCCTGGACCATTGCCACTCTCGTTCTTGTGGAGGTCATATGAGCACCTCCACGACAGCCTCAAAAGTATTGCAAGCTGGGTTCTACTGGCCACACCTTTTTAAGGATGTGCGCAAGTATGTCTTGACTTGCGATGCTTGCCAAAGAGCAGGTAACATCGGTAAGAGACATGAAATGCCATTAAATAGCATATTAGAGGTTGAATTGTTTAATGTGTGGGGCATTGATTTTATGGGACCCTTTCCCTCTTCCTTTGGAAATCAATTCATATTAGTAGCAGTTGACTATGTGTCTAAATGGGTCGAAGACATTGCTTCACCCCATTCTGATGCTAAGACTGTTATTAAGCTTTTCAAGAAAATAATATTTCTGAGGTTTGGGGTCCCAAAATGTATCATAAGTGATGGAGGGTCTCATTTTATTGAGAAAGCTTTTCAGACCCTCCTAAAAAAATATGGAGTGAAACATAAGGTAGCTACACCTTATCACCCTCAAACTAGTGGTCAGGTTGAGGTGTCCAATCGGGAAATTAAAAACATTCTTCAAAAAGTGGTAAATACGTCACGTAAAGATTGGTCTATTAAGTTAGATGATTCCTTTTAGGCATATCGAACCGCATACAAAACTCTCATTGGCACTACGCCTTTTAAGCTAGTGTATGGGAAGCCTTGCCATTTACCTGTTGAGTTAGAGTATAAATCTTTTTGGGCTGTCAAAACTCTTAATCTTGATCATAAGGTTGCAGGTGAGCATAGGTTGTTGGAATTAAACGAGCTTGAAGAGCTCCGTCTAGATGCATATGAAAATGCTCGAATTTACAAAGAAAAAACTAAAAGATGGCATGATCGTCACATCCTAAGGAGGACATTCAATCCAGGTGATATGGTTTTACTTTTTAACTCTCGATTGAAGCTTTTCCCAGGTAAACTGAGGTCCCGGTGGTCAGGACCATTTAAAGTGACAAAGGTCTTTCCCTTTGGAACTGTCGAGTTATGGAGCGAAAAGGCTGGTCCATTTAGAGTAAATGGACAACGACTTAAATGTTACTTGACTGGAGAAACAATACAACAAACAAGTGTCTTGGACTTGTTTGATGTACCAGATTTGTGATTCTCAATAGCATACAACGTCCAGCTGAATACGTTAAATTTAGCACTTGTGGGGAGGTAACCCCATTTGTTATTTTTAATTCCATGTCTTACTTAACTTTCTTTTTCTAAAAAAAAAAAAAAAGTTCTAAGGCTTTGCAATTTTTTTTTTCAAGTTAATGGACATTGTGATCCACCACCAGTAGGAAATACCCACTAGAAGTGGACCTTTCTGAGTTGGCAGATGTGAACCCCATTTATGGTTTTCCATCTATGTCCGCCAACGCTTTAGCTTGCACGGATACTGCTCGCATTCCTAGGGACTTCAATGCCAATTATTTTTGGTCCCAACTTTCACAAAATAGGGAACTTTATGATCCCTCCTCTACCAAAGCCTCCTTAATGCATCACCCTGTTTTCAGATATCTTCAAAGGTTCATGGCTCGCTCTATTTTTGGGCGTTTTGAAAGCCCAGGTACCATTCGGGTTGCCGAATTATATTTTTTTGTATGCTATGATCCATAAGATACCCATCCATTCCACTAAATGGCTTTTCGGTCAATTTACCGCAGTTGGTCGGGCCACCTCCGGCAAGATTATCATTCTTGGGTACATCAACCCACTTGCTAGGTATGTAGGAATCGACCTAACCAATGACACCTTGTTGTGCCAACCCAAGAGGGTTGATATTGATGAAATGATTCACATGGGTTTGATAGTAATTCAACATGATATTCCCTGTTTGGTTAGTCCTGGAACACATGTGCCTCATCCCTTGCCTGACCCTAGCTTCACTAGCCTAAAAGGCAAGACTTCTTTTTGTTTTCAGGTACAAATGCTCGATGAGGATGGTCCTTTGGACACACAGATGCCATTTCCCCAGCTGAACTCAGTCGGCCCTTCCCGACTCACCCCCAACTCCAGGTGTTTCATTAGAACAGATGTATTCCTTAATGCAAGGAATGAATAGCCACTTGGAGTCAATGTCCATAGAGAAAATTCGGCAAGGGAGTCAGATTGATGACCTAGCTCAGAGGGTGGATGCTATGTATCATTGGCACTCCCAACAGGGGCATTTTGCTCCCCCCTCTCCATGAGAAGGTACTCTTATGCAGCTAAGTTTCCTTTTACCTTCCCCTCTATCTACTCGTCCGGTGCGGACACTCGCCCATCATCGAGTTGGGGTGGTCGGTGGTAGTAAAGGAAACTTGTTCTAAACCTTTAGCTTTGTTTAGGCATTTATTCATGTTTTTACTTATTGTCTAGTTAGGATGACATGGTTTGTTTATTTGTGATTACTACTTCTACAAGTTGTGTTGCAATTGGAATGTTTGAATTTTAGGCCTCTATGGGAATCCATAAAAAGGAATGAATGAGTTTTATGATTGCTAGCTTGTCGGGTTGAACTATACACTATGATTTCCTGTTTTCTTTGACTGGATTCATTACCGTTTCAATTGAGAGCTTTTGAACCAAAAAGGGTAAACATTCTGATAAACCCTTATTTTCTTCTTTGAGTGTATCATACATTTTAAGCACTCTAGAACTTGGCTTGTGACCGATTCAAAATAGTTTGTGATTGTATGTTAGGGGATGATAAAGGCATTTTAGGGCAAAAAGCTTCGTATTGGCCACAGAATTTGAATACTGCATACACCATTAGTTGTCCCTATTGAGCTTTAATTGTTGAATTTTCAAAGCCTTTTGATCTAATTCTCCAGAATTTCTGAGAAATGACAAGGATGGCAACTAATTGATAAGGGCTTAGGAAAGACTGTTCTCTATTCCAAAAAAAAAAAAAAAGAGAGATCAGTAGCAATGTAATAAGAAGTCCCATTTATGAATAAGAAAATATATTTTTCTGAATGCCTTCCAAACTTGCTTTTCTCAGGAATTTCATTTCTAAAACCCTTTGACTTTTCCCTCTTTCTTGGTATCCATTCCTATTCGGTGAACCCCTGGCCCCATTACAACCAATTCAAAGCCCTTTAGACCTTAACATACCTTCTAGATAACTGTGGAGATTAGGGTCATTTTCCAAGCCTATGGTAGTGTTTGAAATGTTTTGATTTGAGTGATACTAAAACACAAGCCTAAACACATTGAGAGAAAGTAAGGAAACATGTATCTCTAGTCTAGTCATAGTAAGCATGGCATGAATAATTGTGTGGCTTCTAATTTGATAATGCTGCAATCGTCTATTAATAATATTTTAAATCGGATTCCTTTAGATGGTTGGAGTTCTTCATTCTTTATTACTCATGCTTGTGGTGATGGTGATTGCTTAGGGACAAGCAATGTTTTAGTTTGGGGTATTTTGATAAGTGTCTAGTTTGCATTATTTTTAATGGCGCTTTATTTAAGTTTTCTAGTTTATTTGTGTTAGAATTCCCCTTAATTCCAATTGTTTTCCTTCATTCCACACATGTTATTCGGGTGTCTCAGTTTTGCAGGAATAGCTTTGTTATAGGTTTATAAACTTGGAAACGGGAAGCATTTGATGAAGCATTGGATGGAAAGGAATTCAAGCCACTAAAAGCACAAAAATAAAACCTTGGATTGCATTGTAAAAGAAAAGAGAAAAGAACACTTCAGGGCCTTAAAGCATTGTTAAAGAGCATTTTTGATGAAGTTAAGTGAAATCCACTGGCAGTGGACTTCACTGGAAAATGGCATTGTGGCGTAAAACAAATCCACTGGCCATGGGTTTTTCCCACTGGCCGTGGACTTCACTGGAAAATGAGTATTGGACCCCTGTCACGATCCACTGGCCGTGGGTTTTTCCCACTGCCCGTGGACTTCACTGGAAAAAGAGTATTGGGCCCCTGTCACGATCCACTGGTCGTGGGTTTTTCCCACTGCCAGTGGATTCTACACGTTTTACATTTTCCCTGAATTAGAGGAGCGGTTTTTGAGCATAAAAGATATAAAAAAGGAAGTTACGGGGCACAAACAGCAGAGACGAAGACGAGAGGCATTTTTCCCAAAAAGAAATTTGAAGAAAACCAGAGCAAAAGAGGAAGAACGATTTCTTCTATCAAGAGGGAAATTTAAGAAGCTACAGAGGAGATAGTGAGAACTTCTCTTCTATTCTCTAATTTCCTGTCTCATTTATACTTTTCTCTTATGTTAGGGTTTGATTTATTATATTGTGGATTGTAATCATCATTTCTATGGCACACTAAATCTCATTCTTGGGATTAGGGGGAATATGTTTATGTATCAATTTTGAATACTTTGAATTTCTCTGTTATTGAATTTCTGTTTTCTATTCATTTCCATGAGAACCTAAAGCTTCTAATGGCTTAGAGATAAGGTTAGATGAATTTAAATGATGTGGATGATTGAGAGATCGATATATCATTACAAAAGCATGGAATTGAACCTAGGGATTTGGGTTACGAAAGTAAACAAAACTCTTTGAGGGGTAATTGGATTTTCATAAAGCGTAAAGGATCTACTTAACGAATTGAACGTTGTTCTTCGATAATTAGGTACGTTAGTGGGGTTTCGAGAGGAATACATTAATCAATTAAGGAAAATTCACCTTAGAAATAGAAGTTAAATAATGGGAAACGAATTGATTTAAATTGAATACGTAACATATAAACCTACCGACTCCTAAGAAAGTTTTCACCTTGAGTCTCTTGTTAATAGTTTTTGGTTTTCTATTCATTTTGCAATATATTCTATTTGAAACGATTTGTTTAGATAATTGAATCACTGTGTACCGGTACTTGGGCACAATCTCTGTGGGAACGATAACTTTTTATTACGCGATACCCCGTACGCTTGCGGAACGGCTATCATAGATTTTGATGATGATTCAAGAACAAAGGTCTTAAAGATTTGAAGACTTGTAATATGATGTAATAACTGTTTTGATGATTTTGAGTCTGTAATATTAGAGTCTAAGATAGTCAGCACATAGTCTACTCTTTAGAAGCTTCAAAAACTCATTTTTATCAAAAACACACTGGTTTAATGGATTAAAAGGCTGGATAATCGATTATTACAAAGAGAAAAATCATTTTTTGTATCAGCTCTCTGTAATAATCGATTAAACTGTGTGGTTAAGGGTTCCTGATGATTTTGGCTCTGTAATAATCAATTAACACTCAAAATAATCGATTATTTCAGTCAGATATGTTGGCAAATTTTGGGTCATGTATATATATGATACATATTTGAATGTGTTAGGGTCATTATTTATTAAGCCAAACAATAAAGTGATCTGAATAAATTAAAGTTTTGGCTAAAGGCATATGTCATGAAAATATGATTGTGTAGAGACCATAGAGTAATTTCTAATTTGATGAGGGGCCAAATTGAAAATACTAAAACTTAAGTAATTAACCTAATTTTGGTTATTTAAAGGGTCATGGTCCCCTTCTGAGAGCACACAGACAAAAACAAAGTTACAGTCCCGTTCCTTTCTCTCTATCCCCATCAAGAGAGAAAATCAAGAGGGAAATACAGGTGCTCTTCAGGTGGAAGACCATAAGATCAAATCAAAGGTGCTCTACAAAGGATATCGTCATTATGGTCAAATCAGGTACGCTTTCGCATTTAGTTTATAACATGTTTACAGTATGGGATTATAGATATATGTTTGATCATTAGAATGGATATCATAATTCAATTAAAGTTTAACCTTACAATTGGTATCAGAGCGACCCATACATGATTCATGTTTGTATTTCATAAATTAAATTTAAGAATTCAGAACCCTAATCTCAAATTTTCATAAACCCTAAATTAAAATTTGGGGTTAAATATCCTGGTTGTCTTTTGCTTCACAACCACCACGTGACCGAACGACGCGTGAGGCAATGGCCTGGTCACGTGTAAGGCGTGACTGAGGTAGTCCATGGGCAGCCGCGATTCCTATGACGCCTTTGGGCACAAACGGGTAGGCGAAGTGCGGTTCGTAGGATTTGGCCAAGAGAGGGTTTACCGAAGTTCGAATTGGAAGGATATGTTGCTGCGGAGGGTAATGGTGGTACGGCTGAGGGAGCGGCGACACGGGCCGCGATGCAGTGGTGGTTGTAGCGGCGGCGTAGTCGACAGGCATGGTGGTTTTTTGGTCAACCTTTGGAAATCTTATGACAGGCATGTAGTGTGATACAGTGATAATGCAGAATGAATGATTCATTCCGCGTGAGGTTGCAGTTTGTCAAAGGATGATTTACTTTTTTTATTTTTTTTATTCCTTTTGCTCATGTTGGACTGCTCATGCGGTAGTGGAGGCATAACGTGTGTGGTTGCCAATTACATGGGGGACCTAAGAAAATGTGGGACCCGCTGCCTTAATTAACAAGAGAATCTGATGTACTTAATGTCGTGGGACCCGCTGCCTTAATTAAAAAGTCATCATATGTGGCATTATAGTGTATATATATATATATATATATTTTTTAGAAGTGGCCCTTGAGACTTAATTTGGTTTAGGGTTACCCTTATTAATATATTCAATTTGTTTGGTAGTTTAATAATTTTGTGAGCAAATTGAGTCAAGAAGTTACCAAAGTAACCTCTATTGAATTGGGTAGTTCGTGAAAAATATTAAATGTTAGTGTTTGTGTATATTCATGCGAGTATTAGTCGGCCCAAAGGAAGATTAATATTTGGCCGAATTACATACACACCTGTAATGATAAACATGTGATAATTATAAGGATTTGTTTTGTCGATGATAAATCAATCCAAAGACTGGTTTGTTGTTGGACGTGCTTTATTGTCAATGTTTGATTATTACAACAAGATACCTCTAGCAGTTAATATTACTGTCCAAAGACTTGATATTGATGGTGCATTGGGTGTCTTGAGATGGGTTAAACCATTATTTGAATATATATTTTATTTATAATTATTTATTTTTATAATGTGAGCATAATTAATTTATTTCTCTTGTTTTTAATTCAACTACAATTGTTTCTGTATCTGCCAATTTAAATTATGTTCCGATCCTCAAAAGTATGTTTCCTATTTTGGTCTGTTCTGAAGTTAATTTAGCGTCAGTACCTAGTAACACTTGGTGGTTAGACTCAGGCGCAACTACTAACATTAGTGTTTCTATGAAGGGCTGCTCAAGCTACCGGAAGCCAATTGATTCTGAAAGATGGATATATGTTGGAGATGGCAAATCGGTAGAGGTGGAAGCCATAGGGCATTTTAAATTGTTATTGAGTACTGGTTTTTATTTGGATTTGAAAGACACTTTTGTTGTGTCGTCATTTAGACGGAATTTGGTTTCAGTTTCTTATCTGGACAAATTAGGTTATTTGTGTTCATTTGGAAACAATAAGTTCAGTTTGTCTTTTAATTCAGATATTATTGGAACTGGTTCACTTTTGCCTTATGATAATCTGTATTTACTTGATAATGTGATCACCTATAATGAAACTCTTAATACAGAATCACGGGGTACTAAACGTAAAATTGATGATACTCACTCAAGAGCATTATGGCGCAGGCGCTTAGGTCACATCTCTAAAAATAGAGTTGAACGACTTGTGTTAAATGGAATCTTAGAGTCCATTGACTTCACAAACTTTGATGTTTGTGTTGAATGCATTAAGGGCAAACAGACCAAAGCAAAGAGATTAGGTGCATATAGAGCTACAGACGTCTTAGAGTTGATACATACGGACATTTGTGGGCCATTTCCTACACCTTCGTGGAATGGTCAACAATACTTTATATCATTCATAGAAGATTACTCACGATATGCATACTTATTCCTTATACATGAAAAGTCACAGTCTCTAGACGTGTTCAAAACATTTAAAGTTGAAGTTGAAAATCAACTCAATAAAAGAATTAAGTCTGTCAGATCTGATCGTGGTGGTGAGTACTATGGCAGATTTGACGGGTCAGGTGAATAGCGTCCAGGACCTTTTGCTAGGTACCTAGAGGAGTGTGGAATTGTCCCATAGTATACCATGTCGGGATCACCTAGCATGAATGGTGTAGCTGAAAGACAAAACCAGACTCTTAAAGATATGGTCAGGAGTATGATTTGTCATTCCACCTTACCAGAGTCACTCTGGGGAGAGGCACTAAAGACGACAGCTTATATTCTGAATAGAGTACCAACTAAAGCAGCGACCAAAACACCTTATGAGCTTTGGACTAGGCGACAGCCTAGTTTGAAGCATTTCCATGTGTGGGGTTGTCCAGCTGAGGCAAGGCCTTATAAGCCAAATGAAAAGAAATTGGACTCCCGAACAGTAAGTAGTTATTTTATTGGTTATGCTGAAAGATCCAGGGGATATAAATTTTATGATCCCACATTAAAGACAATTTTTAAGATGGGAACTGCTACGTTCTTTGAGGATATTGAGTTTGGGGGGAAGAATAAAATCAGGAACTTTGTCTTGGAGGAAGAATCGGTAACAATTCCTAAACCGATTCAAACAGTTACTTTTGATAAAGTAAGTTCAGAACCTCCACAAGGCATTGTTAATGAACCCCTTACTCAAGATGATTTGGTTGTTCATGAAGAACAAACTCAAGATCCTCAAGAACCTGTGCATCATGAGCCAATAACTTTGCGGAGATCCACTAGAGAAAGAAGAAGTGCTATTTCGGATGATTACATGGTATTTCTTCAGGAACATGAGGAAAACAATGGTATGATGGAAGATGACCCAGTTAAATTCCGTCAAGTCATGCAAGGTTCTAACTCTGAAAAGTGGATTGAAGCAATGAAGGAGGAGTATAAGTCCATGCAAGACAACAAGGTTTGGGAACTTGTCCCATTACCAGAAGGTATGAGACCCATTGGTTGCAAGTGGATATTTAAGACCAAACGGGATTCTAAAGGTAATGTGGAAAGGTATAAGGCTCGTCTAGTAGCTAAGGGCTATACCCAAAAGGAAGGGATTGACTTTAAAGAGACTTTCTCTCCAGTTTCATCGAAAGACTCTTTTAGGACAATCATGGCTCTTGTAGCACATTATAATTTGGAGCTTCATCAAACGGATGTCAAGACGGCGTTTCTTAATGGCAACATTGATGAGACGATTTATATGGTGCAACCAGAAAATTTTGTGCAGGGAGATTCAAAGAGTATGGTTTGCAAACTGACAAAATCTATTTATGGACTAAAACAAGCATCTCGTCAATGGTACTATAAATTTCATCAAGTAATTCTCTCATTTGGCTTCGAGATGAATATTGTTGATGATTGTGTATATCACAAGTTTAAGGGGAGTAAGTATATTTTCCTGATCTTGTATGTTGATGACATTCTACTTGCCACTAATGATATAGGCATATTGCACGAAACCAAGAAATTTTTATCAAAGAATTTCGAAATGAAAGATCTTGGTGATGCGTCTTTTGTATTAGGAATTCAGATACATCGAGATCGATGTCGGGGTATTTTAGGATTATCCCAAAGGAACTATATCGAAAAAATTCTTAAAAGGTTTGGCATGCATGAATGTAAATCCGGGGATACTCCAGTTGCTAAGAGAGACAAGTTTAGTCTCAATCAGTGCCCAAAGGGAAATTTGGAAATTGAGGAAATGCAAAAGATTCTCTATGCATCAGCTGTAGGGAGTTTGATGTATGCCCAAGTATGTACGCGTCCAGACATAGCATACATAGTTGGGGTTCTAGGTAGATATTTAAGCAATTCAGGAATGGACCATTGGAAAGCAGCAAAAAGGGTCATGAGATATTTAAAGAGAACAAAAGATTACATGCTCACATACAGGAGGTCAGACCAATTGGAGATCGCTGGGTTTTCTGATTCGGACTTTGCAGGATGTCAAGATAGTTTAAAATCCACTTCAGGTTACATTTTCATGTTAGCAGGTGGTGTGGTTTCTTGGCGCAGTGTCAAGCAAACCCTTACAGCTTCATCCACTATGGCAGCAGAATTTGTAGCATGCTATGAGGCATCGAATCACGGAATATGGCTGAGAAATGTTGTCACAGGGCTGCAAATTGTGAAAGGCATTGAAAGACCACTTAAGTTATATTGTGACAACAAATCAGCCGTATTGTATTCCAACAACAACAGAAATCGACTAAGTCAAAACACATCGACATTAAGTTCCTAGTTGTTAAGGAAAGAGTACAGAGTGGACAGATTTCCATAGAACATTTAGGAACAAACTCCATGATAGCAGATCCTCTAACTAAAGGACTTCCGCCCAAGGTCTTTCATGAGCATGTTGCTCACATGGGTGTTTTACAGTTTGAGGAATTTGTGGTTTAGTGGGAGTTAGTCATTTTCATATATTTTATGTTCTATGTTTAATTTAATATATGTATACATTGTTTTTGGACATATTTGGTTATCTATAGATATGTGGTTTTTTTGTTCATTCATTACACTTTGTACATTAAGGTTACTATATCGATCTCGATAAGTTAAAGTTTGGACCAGTTGAAAATAGACGTGTATAGATCACCTTCACGTAATTTTTCATGCTACACATTTCATGATGAATCCATGTCATTTGATTATGTCAGGATGAGTATGAAAGAATTAATGGTTGAGTTCAAGAGGGGGGGTGAATTGAACTTTAAAACTTTTTCGCAAAACTTACTTTCTTTTGGAAGAATGAGTTATCTTTATTTAATCTTTGTGAAGGTAGTTTGGTTTAAACACAACAAGTTTATTGACAGAAAATAAAAGAGATGAAAGAAGAATATTAACACACAAATTTATACTCGGTTCACTCTAATCCAGAAGCTACATCCAGCTTCTTGACAAACCGATCAAGTCTCACTAATACTAAGTGAAAATTTACAACCAAGTAGATACTCACCAATCTACCTCAAGAACTATCTTGCAAACCCACAAGACAGAATCTTGAAAAACACCCAAGTAACCAAACCCGACTCATCGTACCAAATGCAGATTACAATCCAACCTGCACAAACAACTTTTACAAAAGAATATAGAAAGAAAAAACCTGGACTTGAAGTTTCTAATTGTCCAGAACCAATTCTATCAGCACTTTCTCTCTCTGAATGACCACAATTCTGATCACAGCACCTTATGATATGAAAAAGATTCTTGAATGCGGAGAAAGTCACGTATGAAAGTTTCACAAGTTTTCTCAAGTAGTGTATTGTATTGTTTTTTTAAAAGATAGATCAAATCTGTATATATAGAGTAAATCGGAAAAACGAACGCTTCATCTGTTAAAAACTGCTTTAGAGAGTCATAAGATAAGTTGGTTAGTAGTAAAACAGGTTTAGAAAAGAATCTGATCGATTAAAACAGAAGAATGATTGATTAGACTAAGTTATGATCGATCAGAATAAAACTATGATCGATCAGAATGAGTTATGATCGATCAGAATAAAACTATGATCGATCAGAATGAGTTATGATCGATTATAACAAAACTATGATCGATTAGAGTATTATTTCAATCGATTAAAAGATCGATTCAATCGATTGATTTCATTTAAAGTTCCTTTTAATCGATTAAGACATCGATTCAATCGATTGAATTCATTTAAAGTTCCATTTAATCGATTGATTCGAGTTTTAATGGATTAAAACAACTTAATGAAAAAATGACAAGACTCGTTTCAATCGATTGAAAATCATTTCAACAGATTAAATTCCTGCAAATACTTAGTTTTAAAAAATAGTCTCTCTATTTCAACAGATTGAAAAATATTTCAACAGATTGATTTTCTAAAAACTCTTAGACTGAAAAAGATCTTTCTGTTTCAACAGATTTAAAATCATTTCAACAGATTGAAAAAATGCGAAACTTGATATTGAAAATTCATTGAGTTATTTTAACTTGTTGATTCCACTGAATCAATCAATTGAATTTTCGATTATGTATGACCATTTATTATGTTAAGTGATTTTAACAGATTGAAAATCCTTTTCAACAGATTGAAAAAAAAACTTAGTTAATTCTTTTAATACTTAAACGTAAGTTTTTCATGCAGAAAAATGATTTTCAATGAGATGCATCATTTTAAGGTGCTTATCACAAAATATAATGGCCTATCAAGAGATTAAGTGCTTAAACTTAAAACCCTAATCATCTACACACCCACAACCTAAGTTATATCTATGTCTTCATCAAATCCACCAAGTGCTTCAATCTCCCCCTATTTGATGGAGACAAATAACCACTGCACCTGCAAAACAAAAATACCAGCACTAGTAGACATATATTTTGTGGTGTGTGTGTAGTGACAGCTTTAAGCAAAATACTTCTCCCCCTATTTGACTCGCATCAAATAGATTGTTGTAGTTACAGATTCAATGGGGCCACGTGGGAACCCCAAATATAAACCGAACATTAAAAAAATGAAAAGAAAGCGTAATAATAGACACATAGAAAATCTTCATTCGTCCCCTGGGCCTTGGTTGAATTGCAGTTCCACAATCCTGTTGTAGATGTCTTCTAGTTGATTATCAATATGCTGGAACCTTGCAATGAAATTTTCATCCAAATAATGTCTGCAGAGCCCTCGGAGCAACAGATCGTCTCCATATTCCTCCTTTGGTCGGCTTGCGTTCGCTCATTTGATGCAACATTGTTCTTTCGAACCGAGACAGAGGCGTGCCACGGTCAGGAGGTGGATTGTATGGAATCATCTCCATTGGGTTTACTTCTTCTTCCATTGGATCGAAGGACGTGCCGTAGAAGTTCCAGGAATATTATCGGTGTTGATTCCTTCCTCTTGCTCTTCTTCCTCACTTTCTTTACTTCTTCCAGACTTCTTCTTTGGAAATCCATTCACCATCAACTTTAATAAATCCCATTTTGTGAAGAACTGAATTGTTTATTTCATTTGTTGGTCTGACGGTTTCAACAAGTTCTCCTTCAACATCAACACCAAAATGTGTTAAAAATTTAGAAATCGGAATAGCATAGGGATACCTGAAGTCACTAAGTCTCTTGGCTTTGATCATGTGATCCTTGATGACAAAGACCCAGCTCACACGTATTCCGTGATGAATGCAGTACATCGTAACTAAGTCTCCTTCATTTAGCACTCGCATGATTGCTCCCCTGGGTGTGAGCTGCCAGGAAACGATGAAAGCGAGAATCCTTTCTTCCAGCTTCAACTTCCCAGTGTTGAATGAACTTACGTAATCATGCCTATTCTTCAAGCAAGAGCGGAAATACCTGAACTTTATTAAATTCTTCAACATCCGAAGTACATCCTTTGGTGACTTTCACACCTACATCTTTTATTCCAACGAACTTCCTTCCGGACATTAGGTGTTATCTCAATGTCTACTCCTTTAACTTGGGTTGTCAAAGTGGAACCTTCAAAAGATAAATTTGTGAAGAAAACTTTAATTAAGTCGGGTAAATTCTACCATTCAACTCCGTAAACATCTCAAGTTTTTGATGTTGCAGCACTTCCGAATGCCTCCGAATCCTTCAGCATCAAACCAAGAGAACTTTAACATTTTTGGAATGTTGACTTGCTTCCTCGCTTAATTCATGGATAAACAAATCCATTTTCTCTTGGTCCCCATTGAACCAAGTTTCAATCCTTCCTCCAACATTCCGTTCTTGCCTTGCCGTAGAGGACTCACCTCCGCTGGACTTCTTCCTACCGGACTTTGTGCGCTTGAACATATTTGATTTTTGGAATGAACGAACGGAGAAGAACCGAGAAAAGAGAAGCTCAAAGAAGAAAATAATACTATAGGAATGAGAATACACAATCTTTATCGCCTTAAAAAAATTGTTGTCTTTATCGATTTATTGTTTCAAGTGCAGTGATGATAAAGAGGAGAGAGAATTGCTACTGTACACTTTAATTACCCACACATCTGATATCCAATCGAGTCATTCAACTTTTATTGGATATCTTTGATATTTAAGAGAGTAGTTGAAGTTTATCTTGTTGTAAATGCTTTCAGCTTACTCGCAGAAATCTGTTAGAGACAAAGTACATACAACTAGCCCTAGAAGAAAAATAATCAATTGATATTTAGTGAAACCAACTGATTTTGTAATCGTAGATACTTATAAGTGAAATACACTGATTGAATCAAAAATTAAAACGATTATTTTGTAAAAGAAAATTATTCAGAGTACCATTAGTGAATTCAATCAATTGAATCGCAGATTTAATCGATTGATTTATAGAAGAAAATGTGCAGAGCAACAAGATTAATGAAATAAATCGATTAAAAACTTATTTAATCGATTGAACTATTAACACATCAATATCGATGAGTAAGAATCGGAAAATCAACAGATTATTTCACAATTTCAATCGATTGAAACAAATAATATCAAGTTATTCATGCAATTATTAATCGATTGAACTTGTTATCACTGTTAAAAAGCATACAATCACTGTAACGAATTAGTTATGCAATACTAGATATATCTAGAATTCCTAATTCAGTCCTAAGCATATTAAGTCTATCTCTAGGAAGTGGTTTAGTGAATAAATCAGCTAACTGTTTTCCAGATTCAACGAATAAAATCTCACAGTCACCCCTAGATACGTGTTCTCTAATAAAGTGATGTCTAATTTCAATATGCTTAGTTCTAGAGTGTTGAATAGGATTCTTAGTTAAGTTTATTGCACTAGTATTGTCACAAACCAGAGGTACCTTGTTTAGAGTCACTCCATAATCTATTAGTTGTTGCTTGAGGTAAATGCTTTGAGCACAACAGCTCCCACCTGCAATGTATTCAGACTTTCGCAGTTGACAGAGCAACACACGCTTGCTTTTTGTCGTGCCATGATATAAGATCTGCTCCCAAGTAAATGACAAGTACCGGAGGTACTTTTTCTCGTCCAATCTACATCCCGCAAAGTCGAATCGAAAATCCAACAAGTTTAAGGGATGCACCCTCAGGATACCATAGTCCAACATTAACTGCTCCCTTGAGGTATTTCGTAATCCTTTTGGCGAACAGTAAGATGAGATTCCTTTGGATTTGCCTCGAAATCTTGCACAAAGACACACACTAAACATAATGTCGTGTCTACTAGCAGTTAGATACAGTAGTGAACCAATCAAACCTCTATATTTAGTTTGATCAACAGGTTTTCCTTTTTCATCTAAGTCTAGACAACAGTTAGTAGACATGGGTGTAGAGGATACCTTGCAGCTTTGCATATCAAATTTCTTTAACAATTCATTGCAGTATTTAGATTAACTAAGAAAAATGCCATTTCTTAATTGTTTAACCTGGAGACCAAGGAAGAAATTCAATTCTCCCATCATGGACATTTCAAATTCACTTTGCATTTCTTTTACAAACTTATTACACATGACATTATTAGTGGAACCGAAAATGATATCATCCACATACACCCGCACTGAATAATGTCGAGTCCAGATTTCTTAATGAACAAAGTTTTATCAACCTCACCTCGCTTGTACCCTTGATCAATTAGGAAGTTACTTAACCTCTCATACCATTGTCTAGGTGCTTGCTTTAAACCATAAAGGGCCTTTTTCAATTTGTAGACATGGTCGGGATGCTTGTGATTTTCAAAACCAGGAGGTTGAGAAACATAAACTTCTTCATTGATGAGTCCATTTAGAAAGGCACTCTTGACATCCATCCGTAGTAATCTGAAACCACTTAAACAAGCATAAGCTAATAATAATCTGACAGCTTCAAGTCTAGCTACAGTGCAAAGGTTTCATCAAAATCAATACCCTCCTGTTGGTTATACCCTTTGGCTACCAATCTAGCTTTATTTCTAGTAATAATGCCGTGTTCATCTAGCTTATTTTTGAATACCCACTTAGTACCAATTACATTGATATCTTTGATTTTAGGAACTAATTCCCACACTTTATTTCTTTCAAATTGATTAAGCTCATCATGCATGGCACTAACCCAAGTATTCATCATTTAATGCTTCTTTAACCTGTCTTAGGCTCTGTTTGTGAAATGAATGCCATATGATTACGTAATTGATTAAGAGAATGTCTAGTAGATACTCCCTTATTAATTTGCCCGATGACATTGTCTAGAGAGAGATTTCTTGGGACAATCCACTCTTTAGGAAGCTCTTCCGAATATCTTCTTCCCTGTTCTTCAAGAATTGTTGGAGAATTAGCTTTGCAGGATCTCATCGATGGATCATCTTCTTCAATAGTACGCGATCCGTGTTATCGGCATGTTTCAACCGATAAGAATTATCGGTTAAATCTTCTTCATCTGCAGCACTGTTGTTCTATTCTGCACTACTCGAGGAGATTCATTAAACACAACATGTACTCGATTCTTCAACAGATTTAAGTCTTAAATTGTAAACTCTATATGCATGACCGTGAGTTGAGTAACCAAGAAAAATTCCTTTATCGATTTTTCATCAAACTTGCCAATATTTTCTTTCCCATTGTTTAAAACGAAACATGTACATCCAAAAACTCGAAATAGTTTAAGTTGGGTTTTCTTCCTTTATACAGTTCATATGGGGTTTTCTTAAGCAAGGGTCTAATCAAGACTCTATTCAAAACATGACAAGCAAGTGTTATCGTGCATCCGCCCAAAAGTATTTCGTAAAGAATTTTCACACAACATTGTTCTAGCAAGTTCTACAATAGATCTGTTCTTTCTTTCCACAACACCATTCCGCTGAGGAGTTCTTGGAGCGGAAAAATTGTGTTTTATGCCAAACTTTTCACAAAATGATTCAAACTTTTCATTTACAAATTCTCCACCATTGTCACTTTGAATTGATGTAATAAAATACCCTTTTTCATTATGTAAAACCTTGGCAAGCTTTTTGAAAGATTTGTAAGAATCAGATTTGGCTTTAAGAAAAATAGTCCGGTAAATCGGAAAAGTCATCAACAATTACCATGATATAAAGATTACCACCTAGGCTTTTATTCCTTGAAGGACCAACCAAATCCATGTGAAGCAGCTTCCAAAGGTTTAGAAGTTGAAACAATATTTTTGTTTGAAAAAGATTTTCTAGTTTGTTTGCCTTTCAAACAAGCTTCACAGATTTTATCTTTCAAGATCCGAAGCTTAGGCGACTCGTAAACTAATTCTTTTGAAATCAGCTTTGTCAAGATGTTTAAGATGTATATGAGCAAGTCTTCTATGCCACAACCAAGATTCTTCTTCTTTAGTAAGAAGACAACTTTGAGATGACATAGACGGTTTGATATTTAACATGTATATATTGTTTAACCTCTTACCTACCAACATTACCGTGTCGATTCTGGCTCACAAATAAGGCACTTTTCCGGTTTGAAAATGACTTTGTGACCAAGATCACATAACCGACTTATGCTTATCGGATTGTGCTTGAGACCTTCAACAAGAAGAACATTGTGAATGATTACCGATTCACCATCACCAATATCTCCGAACCTAGAATTCTTCCTCTCGTTGTTGTCTCCATAAGTCACATGACCTCCATTCTTCAATTTCAGACTTCCGGAATTTTGAAATGTCACCTGTCATGTGCCTTGAGCATCCGCTGCCTAGATACCAAAGGAACTCTTGTTGCTGTTCCCGAAAGATCAAACATCAAGTATTTGGTACCCTTACGTATTTTGGGTCCTTAGGAGTCAATTTTTCCGTTTAACATGTTTTGGAACCCATCTTTTCCTTCCTTGCGGCACAAAAAATTTTCTAGCATGACAGAATTTTATAGTATGTCCTTTCTTCATGCAATAATGACAAGATGAGAAAGGGGATGCCGTTGTTTTTCCGTATGAAAAGAAGTTCAAATATTTTTTAGTTTTTACCCCATTCTTAGGTTTGTACCCGATTCCGAATGTTCAAACACACAATTTTGAGACCCAAGAAGTGCATCTAAATTCTCTTTGCCTTGAGTAAATTTAGACAAAGTTTTAACCAAGTAATCAACCTTATCTTGCAGAATAATACACTTTTCACACTTCTTATTAGCAGCAACATTATCGCGAGATGCATAGATTATATCTAGATGTTCTAAATCTGTTTTGCTTTCTAATAGTTCATTTTCCGTAACTTTAACTCTATTTTCTAACCAGTTATTTAATCCTTTTAACCGATTATTTGTATGAGATAAATTTCTCGGCTTCACTATGCATTTCATTAAAAGCATTCAAGTAATGTGTCTGTAATTCATTTCATTCTCTCGTAGGAGTTGAACTTACATGTGATGAAGAGGATTCACAACCAGCCATCAAGCACAGTGTTCACCTCCTCACTTTCGGATTCGGAGTCGGAAGATGAATCATTGTCTTGCCAGGCTATATAAGCCTTTTTCCCTTTGTATCTTGAATCTTTCTTGTTCTGATTCTTGATCTTTTCCGGACAATCACTCTTTATGTGACCCTGTTTACCACAAGAATAACAAGTAATATTATTTTGAACAGATTCAGTCTTTTTATCATTGTACCTTTTTACTTGGCCAAATCTGTTCTTTCTTCTAAGAAATTTTCCAAATTTCTTAACCAATAAAGTCGAGTTCTCTCGATTCATCTTCTTCAGATCCACTGTTTTCTTCAATTGTCTTGAGAACAATATTTCTAGTTTTCTTTTCTGCATTCTCTTGTTCTTTGAACCGATTGATTTCCAATTCATGTTCCCTCAACTTACCAAAAAGTGAAGCTGTAGTCATTTCAGTCAAGTCTCTTGATTCTGATATTGCTGTCACCTTTGGTTGCCATGTTCTGTCCAAACACTTTAAAATTTTGATGTTCAACTCTTCTTTGTCAAAAGTCTTTCCTAACCCGATTAGATGATTAACTATGTGCGTGAACCTTTTCTCGCACATCCGCAATTATTTCTCCTTGCTCGCATTTTAAACAACTCATAGTCCCCGATTAACTCATGCTTTCTTGCCCTTTTCACATCGACGTTCCTTCATGTGTAACCTCTAAAATTTCCCACATCTCTTTGGCAGAGGCACACTCGAGACACCCCGAAAAACTCATCAAGATTTAAAGCAGAGGTAATAATATTTTTTGCAGTATAATCATATTGGACTTTCCTATTTTCTACATCGCTTAATTCAGCCCAATCTTTTTCGACTATTTTACCATCTACAGTATGAGTTGGTTTGTAAGGACCATTAACAATTGTTTCCCAAATGCCTCTATCAAGAGATTCAATAAAGATTTTCATTCTAACTTTCCGGAAAGAATAATTCACACCAGAAAAAAGTGGAGGCCTGTTTATGGAGGCTCCTTCTAAAAATTCATCTTTCCCTCAGCCATTGGACCGATTCCTTGAGTAACTTACAAGAACCAACTCGATACCAATTGAAAGAATTAATGGTTGAGTTCAAGAGGGGGGTGAATTGAACTTTAAAACTTTTTCGCAAAACTTACTTTCTTTTGGAAGAATGAGTTATCTTTATTTAATCTTTGTGAAGGTAGTTTGGTTTAAACACAACAAGTTTATTGACTGAAAATAAAAGAGATGAAAGAAGAATATTAACACACAAATTTATACCGGTTCACTCTAATCCAGAGCTACATCCAGCTTCTTGACAAACCAGTCAAGTCTCACTAATACCAAGTGAAAATTTACAACCAGTAGATACTCACCAATCTACCTCAAGAACTATCTTGCAAACCCACAAGACAGAATCTTGAAAAACACCCAAGAACCAAACCCAAGCTATCGTACTCAAATGCAGATTACAATCCAACCTCGCACAAACAACTTTTACAAAAGAATATAGAAAGAAAAAACCTGGACTTGAAGTTTCTAATTGTCCGAACCAATTCTATCAAGACTTTCTCTCTCGAATGACCACAATTCTGATCACAAGACCTTATGATATGAAAAAGATTCTTGAATGCAGAGAAAGTCACGTATGAAAGTTTCACAAGTTTTCTCAAGTAGTGTATTGTATTGTTTTTTTTTTAAAAGATAGATCAAATCTGTATATATAGAGTAAATCAGAAAAACAGAACGTTTCATCTGTTAAAAACTGTTTTAGAGAGTCATAAGATAAGTTGGTTAGTAGTAAAACAGGTTTAGAAAAGAATCTGATCGATTAAAACAGAAGAATGATTGATTAGACTGAGTTATGATCGATCAGAATAAAACTATGATCGATCAGAATGAGTTATGATCGATCAGAATAAAACTATGATCGATCAGAATGAGTTATGATCGATTATAACAAAACTATGATCGATTAGAGTATTATTTCAATCGATTAAAAGATCGATTCAATCAATTGATTTCATTTAAAGTTCCTTTTAATCGATTAAGACATCGATTCAATCGATTGAATTCATTTAAAGTTCCATTTAATCGATTGATTCGAGTTTTAATGGATTAAAACAACTTAATGAAAAAATGACAGCACTCTGTTTCAATCGATTGAAAATCATTTCAACAGATTAAATTCCTGCAAATACTTAGTTTTAAAAAATAGTCTCTCTGTTTCAACAGATTGAAAAATATTTCAACAGATTGATTTTCTAAAAACTCTTAGACTGAAAAAGATCTTTCTGTTTCAACAGATTTAAAATCATTTCAACAGATTGAAAAAATGCGAAACTTGATATTGAAAATTCATTGAGTTATTTTAACTTGTTGATTCCGCGAATCAATCAATTGAATTTTCGATTATGTATGACCATTTATTATGTTAAGTGATTTTAACAGATTGAAAATCCTTTTCAACAGATTGAAAAAAAAACTTAGTTAATTCTTTTAATACTTAAACGTAAGTTTTTCATGCAGAAAAATGATTTTCAATGAGATGCATCATTTTAAGGTGCTTATCACAAAATATAATGGCCTATCAAGAGATTAAGTTCTTAAACTTAAAACCCTAATCATCTACACACCCACAACCTAAGTTATATCTATGTCTTCATCAAATCCACCAAGTGCTTCAGAGTAATCTTGTTGGTTTTAGTTGCGATGATGCAATGAAAAGCTGGTTTGGTTCTATATCCTGATATGATTAATGGACAGGACTTTTGGAATATGCTAAAGGAATATAATGACAATTTTGAGCTCATAAAGTCTAACACATTTGTAAGGTTGTAAAGACATATATATTTGTGACCAGTGGGAGTTTGTTGGCAAATTTTGGGTCATGTATATATATGATACATATTTGAATGTGTTAGGGTCATTATTTATTAAGCCAAATAATAAAGTGATCTGAATAAATTAAAGTTTTGGCTAAAGGCATATGTCATGAAAATATGATTGTGTAGAGACCATAGAGTAATTTCTAATTTGATGAGGGGCCAAATTGAAAATACTAAAACTTAAGTAATTAACCTAATTTTGGTTATTTAAAGGGTCATGGTCCCCTTCTGAGAGCACACAGACAAAAACAAAGTTACAGTCCCGTTCCTTTCTCTCTATCCCCATCAAGAGAGAAAATCAAGAGGGAAATACAGGTGCTCTTCAGGTGGAAGACCATAAGATCAAATCAAAGGTGCTCTACAAAGGATATCGTCATTATGGTCAAATCAGGTACGCTTTCGCATTTAGTTTATAACATGTTTACAGTATGGGATTATAGATATATGTTTGATCATTAGAATGGATATCATAATTCAATTAAAGTTTAACCTTACAAGATATGTGTTTTGAATTTCAAAATTGGACCAAGTTTCGAAAACCCTAGTCCCAATTCATCAGGTTTCGAAAATCCCCAATTCCCAAACCCTAATTCGTTTACTTAAGGTTCTCTAAGGCTCTCTGCAAAGTGAACAACTTTTTTCAAACAAAAGTTGAGAGTTGTGACTGCCAGAGAATTGTTTGTTGGAGGAAAAATGGGCTTTTGGAACCTAGTGTGGGCTAGAAGCGATAAGAATCACTAAGTGGGTTTTCTTGGTGGATTGTGTGTTGTGTCGTCTCTAAGGAAAGTTGTTCTTCATCTCTTGTGTGGCTCAAGAGAGGTGTTTTCGTTACCTTATCTTTTAAATTGTTACCTATTTGTAAAACTGTGATTATAGTGACAGCGTTAATCCTCTATTTGAGTGATTAGCAACTGGACGTAGGGTATTTTGATCCGAACCAGTATAAATCATCTGTGTAAGACTCTATCCTTGCTCTATTTACTTTACACAACAATTTAATCGGTGAAATTTGGGAAAATTTTTAAAACCCTAATTTTTGTTAAGAATTTTAACAAATGAATGAATGAATTTTAAATGAATGCATTATAACAGATTGTATAAATGCATATTAAAACAGATTAGGCCCTTAAATAGAATGCATCTCTGATGTTCATCGGTTCATAATAAAAAATCTATCCAGCTTAATCTTTCCTATCCTTTACACAAATTAAGCAAACGTGTAAATGATCGGTTCTCCCCACAAGATTAAGCAACTCATGGTATTGGATACAATAAACCCGAATTCATTAAGCATGACTTACGTTTAATGATCCAGTGCAGAAAATCAACAACAAGGGACTAAACTGGACTGTGAATGCAGAGAGCCTCTCAGCGGAGATTGCAATCCTTCAAGGGCCCAACCCTCCGAGTTTAGTTATCCATTAACACGAATTACAATAGCAATGGAAGATGGAAATAATGGAATAGAAGGACATAAAAAATGAAAATGAAATGCACAAAATGAAATGCAAAAAAAATGATTGCAGAAAACAAATTACAGCGGAAAACGAAGTGCAGCAAAAATTCAAATATGAAACTGAAATTGAAACTGAAACTAAAATTGAACTTGAACTACAGAAACGAAAATGGAGTAGAAATGGAAAATTATAAGATGGTAATGGCAGCAGAAAACAAAAAGGAATTGTATTAATCTATCAATGGGTCTGGAACAATCAAAACAAAAGTGCAGAAGACAACCACCTAGACAAAGCTACTAGGAACTTAATAAAGTCTTGACCATCTTTAAAACGGGTTATCTTTGGCTTTATTGGAGAGTCGGGCAAGATTTGAGGTCCACAACCCTAAACCCTAAACCCTAATGTCCGCCACCTCCTTGACGTCAAAGTTGTGCCCCTCCACCGCCTTCAGCCTTTCCTCTAGGGCGGAGATTTGTTGTTTGGATACCTCTGGGGTGAGGATGCGTGCAGTCTTAGCATCCTTCCCATCGTAGAAGTATTCTTCTTCTTCCTCTTCTTCGTGGCGAGAGGCGTGCTCTGTTTGGGCTTCGCCCTTGTTCTGACCTTGGCGCACAACCTCCATCAGTTGGGCCACTTGCTCGCGGAGGGTATTAACCTCTGCAGTGAGCTTTCGGTTTTGTTCTTCCAGGTTCTCCATTGCTTTGGCCTTTTGCGCACGAGTTCGGGTGGGGAGAGGACCAACCACTTTCTAGAATGCCCGGAAGAAATTTATTAAATATATGTTGAGTGTTGAACTAGTATGGATGCGTTTATGCATGAGAGATTCTGTTTAAATGATGCTAAATGCGCTCTCACTTTTTATTTTCTCTTTTGGTTTTTCTTTACTCATGATATGATGTAATATGGATGAAACGACTTTGTCAAAAAATTTTATAAATGTTTTAATCTTGTTATTATTATTTATTTTGGATTTGTTTATTTTTATTTTTATTTTATAGCCTTTTATCTCTTCTGTCGGACTGCGTGGCTACTTAGCTTACAAAAAACCTGAAACCAGGCTAGTTAAAAGGCAGACTGTCCGAGATAAAAACATGGCTTTATGCGAAAGAATAGTTAGCGTCCCTTATCTCTTCTGTCGGACTGCGTGACTACTTAGCTTACAAAGAACCTGAAACCAGGCTAGCTTAAAGGCAGACTGTCCGAGATAAGGGTGTTTATTGTAAAAATATTTTTTTTTTTTGTGATTTTTCTGTTGTTTTGTTTATGCTATGCAACAGACAAATGCAGCAAACGTATGCACACACAATTCGATCATCCACGAATAGGCGAGAAGTCATTTTTAATCACGAGGTAGGGTTTTCTTGCAGAAAAGTGCATTGGCGAAGGTAGGTTCTAACTGTTCTCACCAAGGCTAAGGCCCCCAAGGTGCCCCCATTATAGGGTCCCCACTCTCCAGCCTTCCGACCATGCTTAGCACTAAGGCCATAGTCAGTCTTTGTGCCAAAAGAGGAAGGTTATCACCTTGAGTGGTGGTTTCCGATCACACCGGTGGGCACAAGGCCATCACTACAGCGAACTGTACCTGCCACCCACTCCCTATGGATTTCTCACTTGCCCCCGGGTATAGAGGGAACTGTTGTGTGCAAGGGTTTGTGTACAGTTTGTATTTCAAACAATTGCGTAAGTATAAATAAACAACAGTTATTAAAGTCAAACAATAAAAACATGTTATAATACAAGGTAGGGTAAAAACATAATTTTCTTGGTTTATTTACTTTTAAGTTGGCCCATCATTAAATGGGATTAGCTCTCTAGGCTTCCCCAATGGAGTCGCCATGTGTCGCCGCCGTCAAAACGAGGCGATCGGAGCGACGCGATGGTTTCGACTTTCCAATTTTCGCGTTTTTTATTGGTGTGGTTACAACGCCTTTAGGTTGTCCGATAACCGGGCTGAACCTAGAGGCGAGGTTTTCGAAAGGGCGCTCTTGGATTGTCCGATAACCGGGCTAATCCAAGAGCTAGTTTTGAAGGGATTCTTCTGGAGTCGCCACCGATGTTTTTACCGGAAACATCGGAAAAGGGGTTTAAAAAGCGTTGGTTTTCGAAAAACCAACTTTGGTCATTATAACCAGAGTTGGGTAAGGGAGTTAGTTACGCGTAAAGGAAGTGTTAGTTCCTTTACGACGCCCCTTTCGGGTTCCCTATGATATGCCAGCTATTCTGAGTAAATAAACCGAAAAATACGCTTTTACCCTTTTATTTGCGGAATTTAAAGATTATGACTACATGGCCCTATATCTATTGCATAATTGAAATAAAGCGATAAAAGAGAGAGAGAGGGTGTAGAAACCTCCGATGCACGTTTTCTATTAATTCTTTCTGAAAATAGGGTGCTTTGCGGCAACCCTTCACTCTACACAGCATCGGAAACCTCTCGAAACGCTCAAAAACACTCTTAGAAATACTCAGAAACTCCGAAAATGCTTCAGAGGGGTTCTAGAGAGAGGATTTGAAGAGATTTCTAGAGAGAAGGAGGAAGAACTCCGTGGAAATGAGGGGAATGGGGGCCCTATTTATAGGGATTCGCGTCTGTCAGGTCGAGACGGGCCATCTCGTCTGACAAGGTTTGGTGAGACAGCGGTCTCGCCATTTGCGCAAGGCGAGACGGCGGTCCCGAATCTGGGACGGCAGTCTCGACCTTAAAAGGCGAAAATCCTTATTTTTGTGCCAAAAATCTCTCTTATCCTAGTATGGAGCCTAATAGTCTCTCCTAGTGGCTTCTTAGGCTTCATCCATCTTCGAAAATGAGGTCTTCTGATCTTTATTATGAGGCGGGGCAAGATTTGGGGTCTACATATATATATATATATATATATATATATATATATATATATATATATATATATATATATATATATATATATATAACCATTTTAATAAAATTATATCAATAAAATCCATCTTTTAATATAAAATTATTAATAATATAACATTTAGTAAAAATTATATTATATAATAAAAATGAGAAATTTACAAATTCAAATTGATAACGCATTTTCATTTCCCGTGCTGTTTGAAATTGATACGTGGTAAGTTTTTCGATATAAAATAAGAACAGACAAATCTAAAACATATTTTGTTCGAAAAAAATAAAAAGAAAAAAATATATCGTACGATCTCAATCCCACCGGGATATAAATAAAAGGCCATTTTGAATCGTGACCCCATTGTCATCTCTGTCGTCTGTAAAATTTCTCCCACTTGTTAGTTTTCTAATAGTATATAAATATATCTCATAATTTGCATCCCCAGGTTCGAGCTAGGGTTTAAGTTTCTTCTTCTCTCACTCCCATAGAATAGAAGATTACACTTAAACCAACCCAACATTCTTTTTATTTCTTTGATTTTCGCTCCAATTTTTTTATATTATCCAGTTGAGATATGGACGGAGTGAGCAGTAGCGGCGGAGAAGTGTCGACGCCGGCGCCGGCACCGATTCCCAACGCTAACGCGCCCCCGCCTTTCCTGAGCAAGACGTACGACATGGTGGACGACCCTTCGACGGACTCGATTGTGTCGTGGGGCCCAACGAATAACAGCTTCATTGTTTGGAACCCTCCCGAGTTCGCCAGAGACCTTTTGCCCAAACACTTCAAGCACAATAACTTCTCCAGCTTCGTTCGCCAGTTAAACACCTACGTAAGCAAACCCCTTCTTACTTTCGTTTTCACCTCAAGAACTGTGCTTTATTAGTAATTGTCAATTTGATTGACCTTCCTCGAGTTAAAGGGGAAATTGGGGGTTTTGTTTTTCTTCTTTGTTTGGATTTTGCCTTTAATTGTTCTTTATTTTTTCGTCCTCGGGTTGTTTCAGCTGATGTAGATAGTGGCCGGTTTGTCTTGAAGTTGTAATTAAAATTGAGGAAGTGACTGCTATTCTTTTATTACGAAAGATCTTTCAGAATGTTTCAAAAGGTCTCCAAGAATTTAGAAAAGAGTGTGATTCTGGGATATAAGTTGGGCCTATCACGCAATTAAATTTATGAGTTTTTTTCTTTTGATGATTATGAAGAATGAATGTCTTGCGATTCTTGTTGATTGGGATTGAGCGCCTGAGGGGAATGTGTAAAGAAACATATCTTTGCTAGATAAGTTACTTGGTTGCTTGTTTATTCGTGTGATGACCCGACTCTTATTCGTTGATTGGCCCTTTATTTTGAGGGGATGCGTCTATGTTCGGTGCAAAAAACCTAGAGAGTGAATAAATCCGATTTGCTTTAAATTTTGATTGTAGGATGGTTATACTAGGATGAATGTGTAATTTCATTTAGAGTATGAAAAATTATTTAAGTCAGAGTTTCTATTTTCTTTATGTATGGAAATTGAGGATTAGGGTTTTGTAAAAAAAGACCTGGTGGCTTGGCTGTTGATTTTTTGGGGCAAGTTAATTTTTTATTTTTTATTTTTTAATGAGAGGAATGAGAAATCTATAACATTATTCGGTGTGGTAGCCTTGCACTCAATTAAGCATAGTTAGTAGTTTCAAAACATTGAGTTATCAGGGTTATATTGTGTTGGAAAGCTGCCTTAACTGTGGTTACACCTCGCATGATTTAGTTACAATTTCTTTAGAGTTTCCTTAATTACAGCCACAAAGATACTGGTTTGTCTGATATCAACTGGATATATGACTAAAATAGAGTTTATAAAGCTTGGGCAGTCCTCATGGTCCTAGCCTTGTGCAGTTGAGTTAGGTTTAAAACCAACTTTTAAGAGGACATCAAATTTATCCTAGATATATTGCTGGGTCACTTCCAAGCTGGTAAGCCCTAGGCTTAGGGGGTAACGTTCAAAAGATTATTTAATTGTGATCACTCTTAACCTGCTGTTGTTGTGGCTTATTTTGGGGTTGCACTAATTGTATTTTCAAAGTTGTTGATTTAGTTTACACAATTGATTTATAGTTTTGTGCACAATATAGCTTTATCCTTCTAAATTTTGTATAACCATAGTTTGTGACACGTTAACAACCCTGTGGATGGATCTTAGTTTTGGAGCCACATCAAATGATAACTGTCAACCATCATATTTTCAGGCATGTTGGTCCATGTTTATGTGTCTAAGTTTTTTAAATATTTCATCTTAGGTAAACTCTTGGGAGTTGAGCTTGTAAAAGCTTCACAACATTAAGTAAAATTTTGAGTTTGACAACCTTGCTGGTGTGTATGCTTATATGTAGTAGTAAATAATCTCAATTCCGAAATCTTGTTGATTGTGAGATTTTGTGGTTTGTTGTACATCCCCTTTGCATGCTCAGATTAATGCATCACATTCTCCCTCTCTGGTTTAGGTGTGTATGGCATTATCTTCTGTTTTTGGCTCGTTAGTATATTAATGATGGATCGATACCGAAAATTTCACTTAACGCTTCTTGATTTTTGTTGGTGGCATATTAGTTATCTCACTAATGATTTTTTATTTTAGTTATGAAGATGGCATTTAATTTTGGATATATTTTTCTTGTTTTTGGGCATTTATCTACAATCTATGATGTGAACATGACTTATGATAAGGGCTAGAGCAAGGGAAACAAAAGAAGCTCTTTAACAAGTATTGTTGGTTGACCAAATTGTGTTTTGGATTAATCAATTAATGGACTTTAGTTTGATTTTATTACAAGTTGTGATAAGGGTCCAATTGAAAATTTAGTTATCAGTTTTTGGGAGACTAGGAAGGTGCATAGCTGATTGACTTTTGGTTGCCACAATTTCAGTTACAATTTTTAGTGAATCTTTGTAACTCTGATGACAAAGTTTCTTTACAAGCTGAATCATTTTTATCGAAATAACAAGTTGAGTTTTATTTTTAGAAATATTAGAATTTATCTCTTTTATCTTAGTGAGAGTGATTCTCGTAAGTTCTTGAGTGATTCAAGAACACTTTGTTGTATCAAAGGACTTTCACATCCTTTGTGAGTTGTCTTCCTTGGAAAGAGTGATTCTTTCTTTCCATCTTATATCTAAATTCCTAAATTTCCTATAAGGTTCTAATCTTAAAGATCCTAAATCATCCCTTGTGATTCATATCAATCTATAACAATAAATAAAGATGATATAATTTTTTGGGTGTACACTTCTTTTTTTAGGATATCTTTATCTTTATTTATTTTGTAATTGTAGAAGTTCACCGATGAAAATAAATAATCATAATGCTAATACCCTCTAATTTTAAATTTTAATTAGATGTAACAACAGTGGTTTTTTATCTTTTAGAGAGACCGCAAAGTGGTTACGCACCACTTTATCTGTATTATATCTCTCGTATCTTCTACTCTCACATCTTCTGTTTCTCTTTTTTATATATCTCATCTCTTTTCCACTTAAGCATCTTCCTCTATTCTCAATAGTGTTTTTTTGCGACTTTCAATTGTTACTTTTTCGAATAAATTTTATTGGTTCATTGCAATTTAAGGACTAGAGGCAAATTTTGACAGCTTGGACAATACATCTTTTATTTGAAGGTGTATCAAAACGGCATAGATAAGCTTTGCCTCTGACACCAGTTTTTGTGAAATAAATTTATTTGTAATTTGCATACTTCTATATAAAAGTTTTTGGTAGATGGTATATCAGTAAAGTTGAAACAATGATCGTCCACTAAAATAATAATTGTCAAAGTTATTTGTTCTGTTTTTCAATATTTGATTTTACTATTGAAAATATTGTTTTCAATTACATATTCCCTAGAGGCTTAATTTTTTTCTGTATTTGTTGCAAAATTTTGAAGGTAGATTCATAATGTGCGGACTAGGTTAAAGAAACAGATAACATTGAATTATTATAATATATATCAAACTTAAAGTAATAGAAATGTGGACACACAGTGACGGCAATGTTTGTCTTTACGTTAGTGTGTAACATATAAATAATAAATAGATTATCTTGTATATAGTCTTGAGGTAGGCTGCTCTGCAGTGGTATGTGGTATTAACAACTTCGCTAAGAATCTAGTCCCCGTGAGTCACGGGTCATGGAGGAACGTATGTGATGCGGGTGTTGGTTTAATGAATTACTTTGTTTTGTTGCCCACTCTTGCAACCTCTTGCTATACTGTTGCATCTTATCTGTATATTACAGTCTGTCATTTCACCTTTCCCCATTCTCTACTGTTTGTGCATGCCAACTATTATGTTGTGTGTATAAAAAAAAAAAAAGTTTTGCATTTGTCCTCATTGGGACCTTTTCCTTTCTTACAACAATTCATCATTAAGCAGGGTTTTAGGAAGGTAGATCCAGATCGCTGGGAATTTGCAAACGAGGGATTTTTAAGGGGTCAAAAGCACTTGCTTAAGACTATATCTCGGAGGAAACCTGCCCATGGTCATAATCATCAACAAGCACAACAAGTACATGGACATGGACAGAGTTCATCGATTGGGGCTTGTGTAGAAGTTGGGAAATTTGGACTTGAGGAAGAGGTTGAGATTCTCAAGAGAGATAAGAATGTGCTCATGCAAGAGCTTGTGAGATTGAGGCAGCAGCAACAATCTACTGATAACCAGCTGCAGACCATGGTTCAACGCCTTCAGGGAATGGAGCAACGACAGCAACAGATGATGTCATTCCTTGCAAAGGCTGTTCAGAGCCCTGGTTTCTTAGCTCAATTTGTACAACAGCAGCAGAATGAGAATAATAGACGCATAACAGAAGCGAACAAAAAACGTCGACTAAAGCAGGAAGGTATTAGTGAAACAGAACAAACCGCCACTTCTGATGGGCAAATTGTTAAATATCAACCTCTGATAAATGAAGCAGCAAAAGCAATGTTAAGGCAAATAATGAAATTGGATGCTTCTCGACTAGAATCTTTTAGTAATAACCCCGATAATTACTTGATTGGTGATGATTCATCACCGTCCAGTGCAATGGACAGGGGAAACCCTTTGAGTCGGTCTTCTGGGTTAACACTTCAAGAGGCCCCCCCAACGACAGTACAGTCTTCTCACGTTTCATCTGCAACAAGGACTAAAGGGCATGGTCCTTCAACTGGAAAATCTGAGATTCTATCTTCTCGGCAAGTTGCAGCCTGTGAAGAAGTTACATATCCTAATATAAATGTTTCAGTTGGAGAACCTAGTGCACCTGCTATCCCTGTTACTCAAACAGATGAAATCATGACGGACCTTTCTACAATACCAGATATAGTGGCAGGAAATATCCTTGATATTCCTCAAGAAAATTATATGGCAGCAGAGACGGGTAGTGAGGGATATATGGACCCTACTTCATTTGGCGTGAATTTGTCACTGCCCCTTGATTTTGATAGTATTTCACCTGAAGCAGACATCGATGATTTGTTGAACAATCCTCACTTTTGGGATGATATTGAAACGAATGGTGCTCAAGAATTCAATGAGAATGGGGTGCAGCCAATGGAAAATGGATGGGGAAAATCTCAACATATGGACCAACTGACTGAGCAGATGGGCCTACTTTCTTCTGATGCAAAAAAAAATTGATTGTATTATGAAAATGTACATTAATATTTCATATTGTTCAAGGTAACCTTAGCCCCAACAATGAGTGATGGTTTCTAGTACTAATTATACCTACAATTGCTCACTCAGAACTAAAATGCTTTTTGTTTAGTCTTGGTTTATTTTGGGCACATAAGACTAAAACTAATTGCCTTTTTGTAGACTGATATTGATTTTTCTTTATATTTGGCGAAATTTTAATTGTGAACTCATAGTAGCATCTGGTACTATAATTTTAACAAAGCAACCATTGATAATGGAGAGAGACGCTGGCGAGCGAGAGTGGCACTATGTATTTTTGGGATATGTGTTGATTCATTTAATTTTTCGTTTTACTTAAAAAACTTTATTACATCTTAAGCTTTTTTAATTTCGATGTAAATCTGATTTTCGCTATTCAAATTTTAAAAAAAAAAATTCTTTCAAAATTTAAAAAATATTTAATTCTTAAATTCTAAACTTGAAGAACTAAAATGGTTTTTCATAAAAAATTTATTTTTGAACAGTAAATTTAATGGATTAAAATCATTTATTAATTTTAAAAACAAAAAATGAGAGAAAAAAATTTAAGTTAGATTTATTTCAAAAATGTAAGGATTAAAAAAATAATTAAAATAAAAAAGTCAGGTTAAATATATCTTTATTTCATGATTCAATTGGCTCTTAGATCCTCAGCAGAGAACTTCAAAAATGTTGGAAAACTTAGACCATCTCCAATACATAAGTTTTTTTTATATGTTTTGGTTCATTTAATTTTTCTTTTTGCTTAAAAACTTTATTACATCTTTAGTTTTTTTTTATGTAAATCTGATATTGGTTATTCAAATTTAAAAAATAAAATCTTTCAAAATTTAAAAAATATTTAATTCTTAAATTCTAACTTAGAAGAACTAAAATGGTTTTTCATAAAATTTTATTTTTGAACAGTAAATTTAATGGATTAAAATCATTTATTAATTTTAAAAACTAAAAATGATAAAAAAAAATAATGTTAGATTTGTTTCAAAATGTAAGGATTAAAAATTATAACTAAAATGAAATAAAATAAAAAACACAAATTAAATATATCTTTATTTCATACGAATATAATTCAATTTGCTCAACTTTAAAAATGTTAGAAAACTTCAAAAACTTCTTAGACCATCTCCAATACAAAAGTTGTTTGAAATTTATTAATGTTACCTAACAAAATTTAAAATTTAAGCAAACGATTTACATTGCTCATATATAAACACAGATGTCGTATAAGTAACGTTTCTTAAGAAAAAAACTATTCAAAGGTAAAAAAATATATATATATATATATATATATATATATATATATATATATATAATAATTTAACTTGTTAATTATAAAACTTATATAATTAAGTTAACCATTTGTGTATTCACATTAACATTAAAGTGAATTGAGTAAAGTATTTATATCTTCATGAAACACTTAAAAAAGTACTATTATTTATATTTTAAACCTAAACTGATGATTCTCTTAAATTTGTTAAAAATGAATGGACATTTATAATAATAAGTGATACCGTTTAAAAAAATTGTAAATTTTACAATGATAGTGTTATTATAGAAAAATAAATAAGGAAAAATATAACAAATATCGATAAAATGTTTAAGTACATGTATAGGAAAATATTTTAAATAAAATATTATAAAATCTGTTTTTATTCAACATCAAAATATTTTATATTAAAATAAAATATAATTTAATTTTTATTTTTAAAAGAATAAATTATATTTTAATAATAATACATAATAATTTATTTCAAAAAACATAAAAAAAAATTATATTTATTTATTTATTAAGGTACAAGTTCTTATTAAAATAAATGAACATAAAAAGAGTATTCTATAATTTGAGGAAGAAACTACCGAAACCAGGGGGAATATGAACTTTATGAGAGTAGCTCTCTATGTGCGCTTCAACTCACTTCTTTTTTTTTTTTTTTTTTTTTTTTTTTTTACAACTAGGATTTACCTAAAAAATCTTCTCCATAACGTTGTTTACCAGTGTAGTAAATTTCTGCAATGAAAGTGTGTGCTTCAAGTTTTAGGTTGTAACTTGCATTTCAGTAGTGAGTGGAATTTGTAACAGAAAGGAAAAGAAGGGTTTTGGGAAGGGAAGAGAATGAGCCATTCGGGCATGGAGGAGGAGGAAGCCCCAGACGTTATCTGCGAGCTAGAAAACGTTCAAGGCTTAGTGGAAGCCCTCACCGCCGTTCGGTGGAAGCGCTACCAGGTAACAAAAAACCCCCTCCCCTCCCACTCCTTCATTTTCGACAACTCACTCCTTAACGACCTACTCAGGACGCTGTGTTGGAGTTGTCGGAACACGGCATCGTTTTGATCGTCGACGAAAACGGTTGCCTCCAAGCCAAGGTTTATCTCAAACGAGAGGTGCCAATTTCTTTAATCGATTCCATTATTATGTATTGGGTTCTTTTTTTCTTCTTTCTCCCTATTTCAATTCAGGGGATTGTGGTCTTTATTTGCAGCTTTTCATTCGCTACGATTACAAGGCACGAGGACGACCTCGTTTGGGAGTGAGTTTAGGGCATTTCGTTGATTGCTTGAACGCCTTCTGGCTTCCTGGTCAATTCAGCGTTGTTCAGATTCAATATCCAGGTCCTGACATGCAGCTTCTTCTCAAGTGTGTAACTAATTATTCCCTTCCCTTTTTTTCATTTATGATTTGGATCAATCCTTGAAGCTATGGAGATTTTTGTTAGCACCACTTCAATGGGTAGAAATGATAACATATAACAAGATGTGCACGCACACAGTATTTAACTCATACATGAGTGAGAGAAGAAACAGTACTATAAAATTCTTGTGTAGTGAGGTTAACAGTATATCAATTCTTGTTCCTAGGCTCCTTATATCCCCTCTCGTAAACAAACAATACTCTCTACCTTTTTCACTTGTCAGGCACATGGCAACTGAACAAGCTTTTATTTGTGCTTGCTTTATAAATGATCTGCTTTAAGCAAAGTAACTAAGCCTCAATGGCTCTTCAACTTCAGGAATATAACTAACAAAACATGTCCATGCAAAGAAAGTGATCCAGCCCATTATGTCTATTTCCTATAAATCTCCTTCTTGACTTAAATTCTGCCATGTCTGATTAGAACTTAATCCACGTTTTACTAACTCCTAGCCAAATATTAACTTTCAAAAGCATCATGACCGGAATCGTGGTATGTTTTTTGCAAATGTTTGTTTGCAACAAACGAGGAACTCATCATTGGTCATGGCCATTAGCTTTATATTTTTAGTCATTAAACATAAGTTCAGTTAGTTATGGTCCTAACCCTGCATAAATTTGAAGATATTAGTCAAGGAACGAGTGAATTTCACAGGTGTGGATTAAATCAAATGATGCTAAGGATGATAGTTTATTGGGTACTACAGTGGCACCTGCGAGTTGCAAGGTCATGTTGTAGCCTGTGGTCACCACAGGTAGTACATTGGATCATGTCTTTACAAGGTAAAAACAACATAGGGAAAGCAACAAAGTTCTCTTTACACGCTTCCTACACAAATATTTGAAAATAGAACATGTTTCATTTTCATCCTATATATTTCCAAAACCTACCAAATTTGTCCTACCAAACTCTGTTATAAATGCTAGTGGAAGATGCTTCCATGGCATCCTATGTGCAAGTGAACAATTGCCTTGCCAATTGGGGATTTTATTCTAAAATCTGTGGTTTTGACAAATCTGGGATGGAACTGAACCATGTGGTTAAGTGCGTGAGACCCATCAACATATAGTCCACACACAATGCAGTGTCTATTATACGTCTGTGTACGTAAGTCAAATCAACAAGTTCCGTCTGCCTACCAACATATTTGTGGCTTGAAAAATATTTGGTTGGTTATGGAAATATTTGTGACAAATGAATGAGAATTTAGTTTTTGGATGGAAATGAACTCCTAATGAAATTAAGGGATGAAAAATGCATTTTTTTTATAATAGCAATCAAAAAGCACACTAGCAGAATTCTGCAAATACAAGGCCAGCCTAAAATATTTTCAAATAGAGGGAATTAAAAGTAAATTATGGTGCACAGACGTGACATAAACGTTGTTCAGTAAATTAAATGTCTATGCCCTTCCAGGGTATAAAATTATTATTACTGTGAACGAAGAAACTAGTTCGTATAATTCTAAGTCCAATGCCCTTCCCTTCACATAATCAAAGGACAACTTCTACCTTTCCTTTTTTTTTTATATATAATTTTCTTTGTCAAGTATGAACTTCTGGTTGAATTTGTTACTCCATTCTTTTGATAGCCATAATGATGATTTATTCAAAATGATTCTTGATAGCTCAATTCTTTAGGGCTCTACAATCAATGCAACATTTCGTATAATTGTCTTGTCTTTATCCTTAATACACTTTCCCCACTTCTTTAGATCTGTAGATTCGCTGGATTCCAGTATTTGTGCAGAGATCAGAACAAGGATTCCAGATACAATTGGGTGGGACTACAATTTTGAACCTGCAGGGGCCAACCCTTTAACCTTTACTGTTAAAGTATGCTATCAATTTCACACATCAAATTCAAATGCTGCTTCCATGATTTATTATCTTCGACATTTGACTCATTTTTTACACTCTGCATTCATAAAATAAAAGTTGTTGCGTTTGAATTCTGGAATATGCAGTCCAATAAGTTGCTGTCTATGAACCCTTTGATATGATAAGCATGATTTTATACTCTTGTCAATTCTAAATATATATTCTATGGAAAATACACTGCCTAAAGTTGATACTAGTGAACAAAAGATATTTCTTTTGTATAATATTAACTTATATTCTGATTATTGATCTAAACCCAGTCTGCAGCACTAAAGGAAGCTATTGAGGATCTTGAATGGCCTGGATCAAGCATCCAGATTATTCTAGAGCCAGATCCTCCTTCTGTTACATTAAGAGCTGAAGGACACGGAGACTTACAGGTTTGTGTTGTTTTCTACTCAAATGATCAGATGTTGGTTGCTTCGAAATATTAAATGATCATGTACAGTTCTTTTTGTTTTTTCAGATAGATTTCATGTATTATGTCAATTCAGAACTCTTGGTAGCATTTCAATGTGATCATCGAACTTCTTTCAAGTAATATTTATTTTTTCTTTTTTAAAACTATTTTTTGCATTAGTTGTCATTTTCTTGCAATGAAATTATTCTGTCATTACTTTGCATTTTGTCAACAGGTACAAATATAAGTTTCTCAGGGCAACAACTTCTAACATGCCTAGCAGTGTTATTAAAGAAAATAGAGGAAGTAAGTTAAGCATTGGGAGAGGTGGAATGTTAAAAGTTCAGCATCTGGTTTCAATTGCCAAACCATCCGTGTCACACACCTATGTCGATGCAGTTGGCTATCAGCAACCGGGTAGAATAGCTCATATTGAATTCTTTGTGAAACCAGAGGAAACTGAGGACTAAACGAATGAATATTTTTTGTTATCAAGTAAAATGCACTTTATTGATTTTCATACATTTTTTTCTAACAAAATCCGAAAATTGAGGAAATGGTCCGTCAAGTTTTTTTTACAAACCATTAACGTCGCAGAAGGAATAGTCTTTTTCTAGGAGCTCTTAATAAAATTCCAAAATGATTTTTTTCACATTGTGTTTTTGTTGCTATTACGCGTTCTATTAGACGCAGTGGTGGCAACAGAAGACTACAATATAAATTCCATTTGTCTCACATGGCCGAAGAAGTTGACACCTAACCACATCTACTGAAAATTTTAGTTCCTAAGCACTTGCCTGGGCCACAATTGTCTACATTTCTTTATGCTAAAACCGTGGCTTGCATGGCTGAAATCAACCAAATTTCTCAAGCATGATATCACCATGAAAATTTGGTTTTATTAGTCCTTCAAATATGTAGTAAAGTTGTAATTTAAATAATGAATATTTGTATATTAAATTTAAATTATTGATTCTAATGGAATAATAATTTAACATTTAAGAGTAGTAATCTTCCCAAATAATCTAAATAGAGACATTACTTAATTAGTTATAATATAAAAATAGGTACATAATTAAATGTAATATATATATATATATATATATATATATATATATATATATATATAATTAAAGACTTATTTCCTATTTTTATTATAATTTAATTATCTAAAATCATAACTCACTTATTAAATTAAAAAAATAATAACCAAGAACATCCAAATTTTAGATTAATTAATTAATTAATTAATGAACTAATTTGTTCTTTAATAATAATAATAATAATAATAATAATAATAATAATAATAATAATAATAATAATAATAATAATAATAATAATAATAAAGTTAGAACTCTTAAAAGGTATTGTTTGTTTTGGAGTTCTCGTCTATTACGATTTTGTCCTTTAAGTTAGAATGTATATAAACTACCATTGGTATCAACTCTTAAACGATGTGAAATTCATAAGTGAACTGAAACATAAATCTCAATTGTATACTAAGGGATATAAGTGGAGTAAAACTCGTCTCTCAACCCCCACGGTAGGCGCCAAAGTTTCGCCCTCATGTTTGTTATAATAACATCGTTAAAGTTAATTTTCATGTCTAAGGTATTATCCACTTTTGAACTCTAGTTTATCACGATTTTTTCCTTAAAATGCATCTCTATAGGTTAAGAAAAAATTATGTATATACTATCCTCTTTTAATCCATTAATACGCCTTTTAAGGACAAACGCTCTAAAACGTACAATGTCTTATATATGAGAATTGACCTTAATAATATTATCATAGCGCATATGAAGTCGAAACATTCTCGTTTCTAAATGAAACTTTGACACTCAGTGTAGAGGTCGAGAATCGAGTCTTACTTCATTCATATCCCTTAGTCCACAATTAGGGTCTATATTCTGATATGTTATAAGTCTTGCATCGTTTAAGGGTCGAAATCAAAGATAATTTATATACATGATAATTAATCTTAACAATACTATCATAACGGACATAAAACCGTGATACTTAACAACAACATATTAGACAAAACCAAATTTATACTAACTTAATTTATCATTTATTAGATATAACACCAAATATAATCTTAAAACAATTAGTTAAATTCTTAATCACAATAATCTACAATTGATTGTAAATTCACATGTTAATATATATATATATATATATATATATATATATATATATATATATATATATATATAATTTGTTTGTTAACTTAATTTTTAAATTAAAATATAACTTATATACATTAAAAAATTAGAATAACAAAAATATAAATTATAAACTCAACAACTCTAATAAAACAACATATTTAACTAGTACAAGAATAAAAAAAGGGTTTCGTGTAAACAAAGATAATATGACATTACTATATTATATTTCTATCTAAATGCATTACAACGCTCATTTTGTTTCAAAAACGTAAATAAAAAGACTAATATGCGAGAATGTATAATTTCATAGTAGACGTAAATAAATAAAAAATGTAAATAAAAAGACCTAATTTATTTTAAACATCTTTTCTCTATCTATTTTGGTTTAACTATTTAAGTTCATCTTGTTAAAAGACAATTCACTACATATTAGACTTCCCAAATATAGTACATGTATCGTATATAAAAATATAACTTATTAATTTAAATTATTTATTAATTATATGAAATTATTAATTATCTAATTACTTACAGATTGTAAAATATCAATATTTATTATTTTCATATTAGTTTACACTCCTCTTTGTGCTAGCTATCACCATCTCATTCAAAACAAATCTCATAAAGTCAGAACTGTTATTTATTGACAGACCAACCTCAACAAAAAGACAAAATAGGCCATTTTTTAAAATTTAACTAACTCAAAGAATTTGATACTTACACTGTACGACGCCATGTCCTTCAAAGGTTCCATGCTACCCTCGTGTAAAAACCATAACGCATTTTCTGTTTTTATTTTTTGAATTTTATTTTAATCAGTTTATTCAAATTTCATATTAAAAATTAAAGACCAGATAAAACTAAATCAAATTATTTATAGTATTTGAATAAATACTATATATTTTAAATTAATTCATAATACAAATATAACTAAGACAATCAGTGCAATGGAGCTATTATTAAATTTAGAACTCATTTATTTTTATTATAATTTTTTCTTGAACAACATTAATAAATTTATATAAATTAATTTTAATTTTGACCCATATTAAGGCTTTATTGAAACAATTCCCACAATGAATATAAATAAAGTATTAATTGAACTATAAGACTAAAAATGTTCGTTTAATAACTAGTTAATTAAAATCATGAGTTAAAATTTTCGTTTTACATAATAATTTTAAGAATTATTTAGCCAAAAATAAAACAAAACTCAAGAAAATCCTAACATTAGTCTTATTGCTTTAATATTACCCACGCGCCACCATGAACTTAAGGTACATGAAACGCAATGCGTTTCATCGCTATGTATTTCTCCCGAAACTCACGGCAAGGTTTTTTGTTTAAACCGTACCAACCTTACAACTACCGCTATGTGTTCACGTTTCTCTTCTGAGTTTATTTAAGCGAGAGAAACGAATAATTAGTCAATATTTGATTCCCTGCATTAATATTTGGAACATATATAATATATGATTTTATAATATAGTATAGTATGATATAATATAACAAACTATAAATTATTATCCCTCCCTTTTACTTTTTTGGTTTTCCAAGCATTCCCTTTCCACCTTCTCCCTCGTACCCACTGTTTTCTCTCCTTCCCTTCAAAACCTCTTCACCGCCCGGAAAACTCATTCTATTCCCGCCGATTGGTCGCGGCAACGGAGTTTGCTAATTCCTGCGTTCTGATTGAGCTATTCGCGTTAACTCACAATTTGCTGACTTTGCTCAGAAGGCTTTGGATCTCTTCTAGACCTTATACTCGTCGCTCTGGGAGAATGTGGCGAGGCTGAATGCTGTTCACGACTCACTCTTAATCGGAAGTCTCCTGGATGTTGATCTAGGGTTTGGCTCTGCACTTTGGATTCGTGATTGTTTCATTGTTTTTTTTTTTTATTATTATTGTGAAGTTTTTCGTCAAGCGAACAAAGACGGAGCCTTGTAGGGAGCGACGACGTAATGAAATGGTAGGTCAATCGTGCTTTATCATGTAATTTGGGTGTTTTTATCAATTACATTAATGCTTCAAACTCTGTGAGTCGTTTGCTCGGTTTCTTCAATCAGATCTCAGGCATTGTTCTATGTCCGGAGTGGATTGGTCCCGTTTTATTTATGTTTCCGTGATTATGATTTTTCCAGTATAACCTCGTAACTTGATTTTCCCCGTGTTTCTTTATACATTGTGTTATACAGTTAAGGCCTCTCTTTTCTTTTCTTCTCTCTTTTTTTTTTTTTTTTTTCTCTAATTGGTTAGAGATTCTGAACTTGTCTCTGAAAATTTAAAGGAAAATAAAAATAAATGAAAGGGACTGGTGTGTTATTTCTCCCCGTCTTTCTATAATAGGAATTTAGAGCATTATGTTCCATCAAGGATTAAACATGTTTTTGTCTAGAACTTCTTTTCTTATTGGAATATCTTGTTATGGTTCATTGTATTGCCTAAAGATGTTCTATACTACCTATTGTTTATTTGGCTTACAGTAAGGTGGGGGGAATAATAATGATGTTGGGAAGAGGACACTGTTCAAATATCAGCGCGTGCTTTAGTTGAATTTTCTTTTACGTTTAAAAAAATGATTTTCTGTTTAACCATATTTGGGTTTTCGGTTCGCTAAATTCCGGTATAATGCAAATGCTTCTGTTTGACAAATTCTCCAAGTCGGCGTTGCGGTCATCCAGTCGGTGGGTCAATTTTTGTTGTCTTAGCGGTTCGTACTTTAAAGTTGTGACTTTCGTTTGGCCCAGGATGGAGTCTTGACGTAACACTTTCATACTTATTTATGACTTTCATTGCCCCACAACAAATATCGTAGGCATCTAGTTGTTGACTCCTCAATGATAATATGCCAAAGTGAGATAGCACTCCCTAGGGCATAGATTTTTTTTCCTTTTTCTTTTAAATTACATTTATTTTTATTTTTTGTGGGGACGGGCTGTTTTAACTTGTTGGATTTGACTCGTTTGGAGTGGGGAAGTATGTAAAGTAATAAATTATGTATGTATGCACTTTGATTTAAAATAAAGTACCTCAGTAGTCAGTAGTAATCACTTTAAATTAACGGTGGATGTACTCGGGTTTTCTCATTCTATACACCTTTTCTCTTTAGAGGGACTAAATTCCTAACTAGTTCATGTTTTAAAGAGCATTTCTCTCTCTCTCTCTCTCTATCTGTCTGTGTGTGTGTCTGTCCAAGTAGAGAGTTGATGCATCAGAAGTGGTGTCATGCATTGACGCCTGTTCTTTGTTTATTGTGAATGCATTAAAGGGCAATGCTTTGTTTAACTTATTTCACCTTAATTCAGACTTCCAATGATGCTTTATTGTATTTCTTTTGTCAGTTCATTGTAAGTAGATGGAGCTCATGAGTTTCACTTTGTTCATATACTTGTGTTGTTGTGCATGCCGTAGGTCCTTCTATTTATTTACTAGCTTATTTGGGTGTTAAATGATGAATCAATTAATAGGTGGGAGGAAGAGTACGTTCAACTATGGAAGCTAGAAATGGGTTAGAATATTTGAAACATAAAAGGCTTCAGCGAGCAAAATCTGCTACTGCCAGTGCCAATGCAACAAACATTGCTAACATGATGAACAGAAGTGGAGGAGATGCTCTTAGAGCTTCTGCATCTTATAGTATGAGGTTGCACGGTGATTCAGGTAGCTTTTCCAAGCGGAAGGTGGATAAGTTTAACACAAGTGATCTGGCATGGATTGAGCAAATTCCCGAGTGTCCTGTATATTATCCAACAAAGAAGGAGTTTGATGATCCCTTACTTTATTTGCAAAGAATAGCTCCTGAAGCTTCTAAATATGGTATGAATTGCCCTATTTGAATCTTTGATTTACATTCACTTTAATATTTTGAGTTCATATGGTTAACTAGGGTTTCTTAGATGTATAGGATTGTCATTGCACTACCTGTATCACTTTTTAAGCTTATGAGCAGCTTTATCGGGAAGATTAGGGATTGTGCACTGATTATTATGTGTAAAAGTGGAAACATAAATGGTGATGGTAGTAGGGTAGTGTATATTCCAAACTGCCAATTTATACGGCAAAGATATAGCCTCAGATGTCTTTATTGTTTAATTTGATATTCCATAATTTATTTTAGTGTAACTATGTTTTACACCAAAAGAATATTAGATTGTGATCAGTTGCTACTTGGCAATTAATTAAAATTTTAAGCTGCTGAAATTTAGAGCTGTATTTAGTTGCCAGTAATCATCGAACTCTTATACTCTGTTTAAAAACAAAAATAGAAACTGGATTTACTTTCACTAACATGGGTATCAAGACACTAGACAATGTTTCTTTGAACTTTGTTTTCTCTTTTCCCTGGTGTTGATAATTGTGCCCATTCTCCAATGTGCTTGCTGCATCCTTCACTTCTTTTATTGGTGCATAAACAGAAGAAGATTTTAATAATTAGGAAAAAGAAAGTTGAAGTTACATCATAGAAATGAAAGTTCTTTCCTTGCATGGGATGTATTTTATTCTCATTGAGATGAGGTATTAAAAAATATTAAGTTTTTTTCTTATAGAAGTTCTTGAGAACCCTATCGTCAACACCATGTGTTTGTTCTCAAGAGTGAAAGATAATGCATTGTGATCTTGTGACGACAATATTATTATGAAAGAACTATGTGAAAAAGCTCTAAAACAAATGATTGTTGAATATTGAGGTTGGGATTGCATTTCAAACTGTATTTGCAAACATTCATCTTTGTTTGTCAATTAATATATTAAGGGTGTACCTACAGAGTTTGGCGTATTGTGTTGAATGTTACCCCTCATAGATTTTTAATTCCTTTTTTTTTTCTGTGTATAGTTTTTGAGGATATAATTTTCTCTCACAGTTTTTCCTCTCTTATTTCATATAAATTATTTGTTTATATATAAATAGTATGTTAGTTGTATCATTCAAGGATAAATTTGCGAGGGTGTTTTTATGGAAGTTTCAAATTGGACACAGTTGTTTCTCATATATGGCAAGTTGAGCAAACTACTGTCATGGATGAAATCCACTCATGAGAAGTACAAGTGAACTTTGCTGAATTTACATCAGTTATACCAAGAGTTAAATTTTTAATTTTCAAATTTAAAAGAGTAACTTCATTTTCCAAATTTGTTTTTCTTTTCATTAATCTGGAAAACCCAAAACCTCTTGTCTAATCCCATTGACCCAAATGCAATTTAATGCATTTGCTAGTCACTGTATCTTGGTTGAGAGTCTAGATTCTACGATGGATTCTGATGCATTCTATGGAAGAATTAATGACATTGTCTTGTGTACCTAATGCTTTCTTTTCATTCTTGTCTGTGGTGGGTACTTCATTTTCATATCCTGGTTTGTATCATATTGGTTACCCTTGCGTTGAGCTTTCCATTTTGGTAAAGTTTATCTTGCGTGGTGGAGGGATTCCTTCCCTTCTTTCGTGAGAAACAGCCTAAATTTCTATATTTTGAGTATTGAATACTTCATGATTTCCTCAATGGTGTTGAATCAGTCTCTATTTACTTCTTCACCATATTTTTTGTTCATAAGCTATGCTATTCCTTTTCTTATCTAGCTGTTGGCTTTGATTGAAACTTGTTATTGAACTCCATCTCATGTTTGCAATTTTATATTACTTTTCAAAAAGTGCAACCAGAGAGATAATGGAGATGACTTTGGCTTCTTCTATTCCTTTGGACTTTCAACTAATATTAAGCTCTTCATTAGTTTGCTGGAACACTTCTCACTTGAGTGAGCATGTTAATTTTACACACTAAAACTTCTGCTTCCCAATGGCTTTAAAATTATTAAAATGTGAGTTCAGTATCTCATTTTCTTTGCATTAGTGCAACATAGAAAGTCACAAATAGAAAGGCAAAGGTGGTGATGCTTTTTTACTTTGATGTTGCGGAATTTACATGTGTTAAGGTTCCAACATAAAACCAATTGGCAATATGTGGAGTAACCTAACATGTATTTAAATCATACCAAATGACATGAGATAGGCGATGTGGGACTTTTAACACATCCCCTCCAACGAAGCCTGCCAAACCAGACAAAGGGTACTTTTGACCCAACTAAAGGGCAACTTTTGGCCCATGACAATAACCGGAAAAATGTTAGGCTTTGATTCTGATACCATGTTAAGGTTTCAACATAAAACGAATTGGCAATATGTGGAGTAGCCTAACATGTATTTAAATCATACCAAATGACATGAGGTAGGCGATGTGAGACTTTCAACAACATGTTTACTCGCCTGCATTTATAGTTCAAGAGGATATTTGAGGTGGTTGGGTTTCATTCAATCCTGACAACTAGCCTTGCTTTTGCAAGCTATCAGGTTGTATTTGAATATTATAGTTTGATTCAAATACATTCCTTTCTGCCTTAAAACTGGAATGTTTGGAGCCTAGTATTGAGACAGCGACTTGGTTTTCTTCAGAAAAATGTTGAGAATTGTATTCAAGAATCATATATTTGAGTGAGAGCCTTTTATGGGCTTTTGGAAACCAAATACTTCAGTATTATGAGGTGGAACAAAGGCTCTTCAAAAAATCAAAAGCTCTCCAGAGCCCAAATAATTGAATTCTTCATTGCATCTTTGAGTACAGAAGTTGTTTACTTGAATACATGCTTTCACTATGTTAATTTTAGCCAAAAAGGCACTGATTTTAGCGCTTTATATATCCCAGGATTTAACTATAATTTGATATGGTTGCCATTTTTTGTTTAGAAAGGTTACAATATGCTAAAGCTCATTTTGAAGTGCTTGGTCTTAACCTTTATTTCAAGTTTATATCATTTTACCAATTGTTTAGATTTCCAGTGGTTAAATCTTTTACATGAGCCATGCATCTCTGGAAATCTGACATTTGATTTATGAGGAACCAATTTAGTGATCGAATTAAAACTTAACTCCATTTGGATCCATCAGGTATATGCAAGATTATTTCACCTTTGAGTACTTCTGTTCCAGCTGGGATTGTTTTAATGAGGGAGCAAGCAGGATTCAAGTTTACAACTAGAGTGCAACCCCTCCGTCTTGCCGAATGGGATACCGAGGACAAAGTCATGTTTTTCATGAGTGGGATGTCAGTTTTCTTTCTGTACATGTCAATATTGTAATTTCCATTATCTTTAATCACTTCTGGAATTTAATATGGTTATAAATAAATCAGAAATTATACATTTCGTGATTTTGAAAAGATGGCGAACAAGGCTTTTGCACAAAGATATTGCAGTGCTGGATGTCTTCCTGCCACATACTTGGAGAAAGAGTTCTGGAGTGAAATTGGTTGTGGGAAGATGGAAACTGTTGAATATGCATGTGATGTTGATGGTAGTGCCTTTTCTTCTTTGCCCACTGATCAACTTGGGAAAAGCAAATGGAATTTGAAGGTTTTAGTTCAACTAGTTTCTTTTTTTTTTTTTCCTTTTTTTTTTTGCCCCTTTTCTTGTTTACTTCTCATTTACTTTATTTACAGAAAAGTAACTAATACTGACAAAATATGCTTCTTGCTATTGCTTTAACTCGACTGCCCCCGCGATAGCTCATTATTGTTCTTTCCTCACTTGATCACGATCAAACAAAATCTTTCCAATAATAAAATGTATTATTTTTAGAAAAAATGTTTCTGATTTTCCTTGTACATTGTCTATTATCTATTTTTGTAAAATTTTGTTCTTAGAAAGTTTGTATCAGTTAATTTACCTCTATTTCATGTTGATGAAATGGGACTGAATAGCATTTATTGACTTTATGCGCCATTAAGTATTATTTATTAGTTTCCCATTAGTTTCTTCTTCTGATTATTATGATCTACCTCTGTCTTTACTTTTGAAGTCGTGCTGCCTATCCTGGAAACAATGTAGAATAGGTAATGCAAACCAGAGGAGTGGATATATGGGACCTTCAAAGAAGGTTGAATTGAATCCACTCCTTTTTTTTTGAGCTCTCATCCCGGGTTGCTTGGCTGCAGAACATACAAGCAATGCAGTCCTCCCTGTTTACTATTTGAACACTTTTTCAATTTTGCCCATGTTGATATAATTTTATTTGCAATTTTAATAAGATTTTTATTTTTATTTGTTGGAACATGACTTTTTTTTGGTTTTCTATTTTGGTAAATGTGATCTAGTAGTTTGTTGTTGGTTAACTTGGTGAAGTACACTTTTGTCTATGATCTCAGAAATTTTCGTGGTTGCCCAAATCGATTTTGCGGCTCTTGGAAACATCAATTCCGGTATGCAGTTATTTTTCTTTGAATGGGCAAAACTCATGTTTCTTCTTATCAATGACATATTTTGGGTTTTTATTCCAGGGAGTAACAGAACCCATGCTATACATTGGAATGCTGTTTAGCATGTTTGCTTGGCACGTGGAAGATCATTATTTATATAGGTAAATGTTACTTATTTTCTACGTAACTTCATCATAAGCTTAATAAAGTTAAGGGTCTTGCTAACCAGTGTCTAGAAGGGCATCAGATAAAAGAGTAATTGGTAGATATTTAAAAATAAATAAATTGGGGAACGTGAAAAGTAGACAGATTTGAATGGAGAAATCTAATAATGGAAGAAATCACTCCTTTAATTCAGGAATTTAAAGAGATAAAAGACTTTACAATTCTCAAGAGTTAAGGATCGGAAAAACACCAATATTAAATTCTATTCATTACAACTGACAATTGGAAATCATGGTAATGGTGCATCAATAATAACATTCTGAATAAAAACTTTCCAGTTTTGATAATAACTTGGGGTACTGGTTAGTATTTGCATATGTTTATTTAATGATATTTATATTGTTATGACAGCGTTAATTATCATCACTGTGGAGCATCAAAAACTTGGTATGGCATTCCAGGTCATGCAGCATTGGAATTCGAAAGGGTGGTAAGAGAGCACGTGTATACTAATGATATTTTGTCAACTGATGGGGAAGATGGAGCTTTTGATGTTCTCCTGGGGAAAACAACTATGTTCCCACCAAATATTTTGTTGGAGCATGAAGTCCCTGTCTACAAGGCTGTTCAAAATCCAGGGGATTATATAATAACTTTCCCCAGAGCATATCATGCCGGCTTTAGTCATGGTAAGATTTATTTGCAGATATTTAGACATTTTAGTTCCAAAGGATATGTTATACTTCGTGTTTCCACAGTCCCACCCAATTGTTATATCAAAACATAATTTATATATTTCCATCAAATTTTAGGTTTCAACTGTGGAGAAGCAGTGAATTTTGCAATTGGTGATTGGTTTCCTTTAGGAGCTATTGCAAGCCAAAGATATGCACTTCTTCACAGAGTTCCTTTGCTGCCCCATGAAGAACTTTTATGCAAAGAAGCAATGCTTATGTATGCAAGATTAAAACTTGAAGATTCAGACATTTCCCCCGAAGATTTGTTATCTCATAATTGTGTTATGATTTCTTTTGTTCATTTGATGCGCTTTCAACATTGTGCTCGTTGGCTCTTAATGAAATCAAGGGCATGTACAAGTGTTTCTTCACGTTCCCAGGGTACAATTCTCTGCAGCCTCTGCAAACGGGACTGCTATGTGACGTATGTTGACTGTGAATGTCACTTACATCCAGTATGTCTTCGCCATGGTAATATATTCTCTATGCTTTTTACTAATAGACCAGTTTGAGTTCGCTCAAGTTTAGTCATGACGTGCTTTTTTTATATTATTATTTATTGTTCCCAAGATAGGTTTAGAAAAGAGTGTATTGCGAGAATGTTGTGGTACAACCTAATAATCTATTGTTAAAAAATAGAAAAAATTTAGCTAGTATAGACACGTGTGGTATTAGTGACTTTTCAATTTTTCTTTCACATTTCTTGTTTTTAATGCCTTTAAATTTGATAATCTAGGAATAGATTCTCTTGACTTCACTTGTGGTACCAAACGCACACTTTATCTTAGGGAAGATACGTCAGACATGGAAGCTGCAGCCAAGAGATTTGAGCAGGAAGATGGAATATTGAAACAGATACTTAAGCAAATGAAAAGTGACAAAAACATCTATTCATACCCTTTGTCAAACATGTTCCAGATGGCTGAGGCAAATGGATACACACCTTATTGTGAGATGAAATTTGATTTTGTTACTAATTTTTATTCCACCCCAAAGCTGTCAGCAAATAATCAAGAGTGTATACGAAGTCAATTTGTTTCTAGACCCGAAGTAACTTCTGCTTCATCTGCTCTACGTTCTCTTTCGAAAGCACCTGAGATCTCTTCCAATATCGTAAGTCATTCTATATGGGTTTAAAATATTGTCATTGCACATTCCTGCATCAGGAGTTACATTTTTTCTCCTTATCCTGATTGCAGGATGAGGCTCATGCTAACTTTAAATTAGTCAGTCCTGATTTTGGAGAGAATTGTGAAAGAATATCCAATAGTGCTTCTGAGTCTTTGCAATCCCCTGCTCAGTATGAATTCCCTAATAAATATATGGCCCATGTTCATGGATTAGAGAAGAACGTTGTGGATAACGAGAGTGATGATTCTGATACCGGGATCTTTAGGGTTAAGCGCCCTTCTTCTCTTAAGGCAGAGAGGAGAAATGTTAGAGGTGCTACGTTTTCAACAAATTCTGCACAGCAGGTATTGTTATATATTTGAACTATGATTTTTAAGAAGAGTTTTAGATATTTATGGTCAGTGTAAAAGTTTTCATGAAAAAATATCATTGGTATTATTTTTAAGATAATTATTATATAAATCAAAATTAACTTATCGTTCATGGTATGGTATTTTGCAACTGAATGATTGTGTTTCAGACAATGTCACCAATTGAGTACGTCATTACTTTAATGTAAAATAATTGTGGCACAAGGATTTATGTTACTATTTAATATAAAAATGATAATATGTTAAAGAGTATAGTCAAGAATTTAACCTTTTGGAGTGTACTTGTTTTCAGCATTATCTATATGACCATCTAGTTCTTTCTGCACGAATACATTGGCCATGTTGACATATAATATTGGATGTATATGGGGCAGGGACTCGAACAATTGAAGAAAGACCTTCACGAAGGAAGGAATGTGCAACCTGTAGATATGAGCAAAAGCAAGGAAACGAGTTACAAATATAGTCACGGTGTTAGTCATAAGGTTAATGGTGAAATTTCCTCGAGGGACAAATTTGCTTGGGGAAATAGCATTCCCCTATCCGTAAGATATAAGACAAGTAATGAGGAAGTTAGTAGACGACGACATCATTGCCAGACAGATAGGTTGCTGCATTCCATAGAGGTTGCTCCAAAGCGCCTTAAAGCTCGATGCCCTTCATTTATGGGCTTGGATAGCAGATAGAATTAAATTTTTAAGTTGTTTGCTGAGATTACTTAATGGAGAAGGATTTATAGTCTGACTTTGCTAACATCATTAAAGCTAAATGGGCTTTCTAACAACAGGCAAAATTCTGGAAGCAATGGCAAATAGGTAACCAAATAGAAAAGAATACATATTCTTTCTGCAGGCCTGACATTTGGCAATCTGCATGACAAGGTGATCCTTTGGGTTCTCAGGTCAAGCTTTTTTCCAGCTTTGGTGGGAGAGCCTTTTCTGTGATCTAGAGCATAGAATTGGGTTTGTCATTTTCATGTAAATGTTATATTTTTTTTCCTGATAAATCGTTTAGGTCAATTTAGGGACTTCGGTCCCCCAATTGTTTTCTTAATTCAATGATTACCGTTTTGACGTTCATTCATTCTTTTTGTAGCCTTGTACCTTAGGACTGCTGGAATAAAGGATAGAGAAATTCCTCATTTCTTTCTTCTAGTAATTCGTGTTCTTCTCTTTTTTATTCCGCCGACTAATGATTTTAATATGATTTCCACCGCTTACGACAATTAGGATATTTTCATCTTAGTTTTTGTGATTAAAATTATTAATACTATAATGTCTCATTATGTAAATTTCATTTTCATTTTGTATCATTTGTTCCTACATGTTAAGTTAAATAGTAATTTGGTAAAGTAATTTCTAATTTGGTAAATAAATGAGAAATATTCTTTTTAATTTAAAGGAAAAAATGATATAAAAATAGAAGAAAGTGTTTATTTTTAAAAATAATAAATAATTAAATTAAAATTAAATATTTATTTAATTACGAAACTACCCATATAATTATTAATTGATATTTTCTTAATAAAATAGCTTTTTAAAATCATACCTTTAAAGTAAACATGTTTTATTACAATGAAAAGTAATATTTTTTGTCATACTAAACAAATGGTTTGTTTGTATATATAAATTAGGTTATCTTCAATCTATTTTAATTCGATTCTTTACGTATTTTATTACATTATATAAACAGTTTTTTTTTTTACTTTTCAATGTCATAATTTATAAAATAATATTATCTTTATTAAATAAAATATAATTAATTTGTAATATTATTAATGAAAAGATAAAAGACAATATAGGAATATTATTATCCATTTGAAAAATGAGAGAGAAAAATATAACACATATATATAAATAGCAAAACGAAAAAGTGTGATATATGAAAAGAATGAACAAAAATAAAACAAATTAATTATAAAAAATTGAATAAGTAAAACATTTTAGTACATCTGATTATTTAGATAATTTATATTATATATATATATATATATATATATATATATATATATATATAAAGTTATTTTTTGTTTCCCGCGTTATTTTTTTTAATCTAAATATGATTTACACAATGATTATAATTATAAAATATTTATATTTAGAGAAATAAAAAATAAAATTAAGAATAAATCAATCCTTTATCCAAGGTATTAAGAATAAATCAATATGTTCTCCTAACCCTGCGAACTTAAAACTATTTAAGATTCACGACAGCCCAAAAATATGCATAAAAAAACTATATTTTTAATCTTAAGAAATTTTCTTACTACATAAAAATATATAAATATAAAATAAAAAAGATAATATAATTTTACAAATCAAAAGTAAAGAAAAATATAATAATAACTTATTTAAATTATATTATTACTTGTTAAAAATTATCTTAAACTTTAAAATTTCTGAACTTGATTTAACTTATATAGGCTTGTTTAATTCTGAGTCATGCCATATTAGCATGAGTAAATCCTTGGACTCTCGTGTTCAATGAATAAAAAAAAAAAACAAAGACATGTATTTAAGATTTATATGTTAGCTCCATCGATGTATTAACTCTTAAGAAAATTTTTATTTCAGTCTCATCTTTTAGGTTGAGAGAAATATTATTTAGCAAGATATTTTGGTAAATAATTTAATATTTATTAATTTTTTTTATAATTTGTTTAATTATAGAGTCTTAACTATTTTTGTTTTTATTTTATAAATACATTATGATATCCCTATGTTGGGACATTGAGATTAAATGTTCTTTTTTCGGTGACAATAAAATTGCGTCAATTTAAGTCTAAACTGATGACAAATTATGTATTTAGTGCGAGTAATGAAAATTTTTGTACAAAATACACGATTGATGAAGAAACATGGATATAGTTTGTTCAAATAAGACAGTATGAGAAATGACAGATAATCATAAATTTCTTTGTTTTCAATTATAATGAACTAATTGATAACATTATTCGTATTTGATAACATGGTTTTAGGAAAAAAACATATACTATTCAGACACATAATTTGACCCCTCACTTATTGTCATGTGAGGATTATTAAAAAGCTTGAACAAGTCATGATGATGATGGAGAAAGAGAAAGCATGATATGCCTCTTCATCAAATGTCTTTAGTCTTAACCCATCATATTCACCTTCACGTCTAAGAAGTAAAAGCAGACTCGACTTAAAAAATCGGGTAGATTTCTGAGAAGTCACATCTTACGGCTAAACGAATTATAAGTACTTGTTTTTTTTATTATGATAACATTTATTATGTCAAAATTATAATATATCTTACAATGTGTTCTAGGATTCTTTGGTTGAGAAATGTACCTAGGGTACCTTTATTCCTGAGGGTCGGCATGATATCCTAACAAATGTCTTTGGTCGATCCGAGCACCCTAGTCGTGCTCGAGCTGCTGGAGTAGGTGTGGAGATTAAGCAACACATAAGTCGTATTCCTCATCTAGTGACCCTAGTCAGGAGTATATACATAATCTGATAGCACAATTAAGGGAGGAAATTAGGGATGAGCTAAGGGAGGAGCTCAAAAGGAGGTCACAAATAATGTAACACAAAACTTGTGGTAGTAGTTTGACCAGCTGTTGATGAGCCTAGGCTCTCCCAACAGGCAACTATTGCATATGTACCATCAGGGGAGGACACATGTCATCCTATCATGTGTGAGTTTTATGTTGAAGACTGATTCCCCCGGTTGGTGACATTTGAGAAGATGTTTGAAGGGGTAATTTGTTACGTAGTATTCCTCTTCCTACTCATTTGATTAAGGTTATGATTGAGAAAGTTCGTAATGGTAGTGTTATTGTACTTGTGCCAATAGATGACGTTATTAGTGTAACACAAACACTTCAAACTTTCATTGTCTAATGACCTAGATATCTAATTAGTCTCATATTAGATACCATGATATGACAATAACAATCTTATGTTTGGTTATTTTTATTATAATGTTTTTAATATTAAAGTTATTTATGTGCAGAAAGATGAGAAAAATAAGAAGTAATATGCTACTAGTGACCCTTTGTCTTCATTGTTGGATGTTGTCAGGGCCAATAGTAACAATCCAATTGAGGTGGCAGGGGATTCTACCCTTTTTGGAAGGAAGAGTGATATCCCATTATATTTACATATGTCTGACGTGTTAAAAATTGCAATAGGAAATCTAGAGCTTAACATATTTGTTATGTAGTTGTGGATGATGTAAATTATTTAAATTAAAGTTCTTACTATTTTAGTTATTAAAATATTAATTATTATGTTATTTATTGTAGATATCTATTCCGAGTTATGCGTGAGTGAGAGAAAAGATGAAATATATGGATTTTTATATCCTTAACTCATTCAACCACTGGGTATAAGAAGTCAAAGACACAAACATACATTACAAATAGTCGAGAAAAAAATATTTTGTACCATATGTTTATGAGTAAGTAGATTCTCTGTATAATTTATCTTTAATCAATTTCAATTTTAACTAACTTCAATACATCTCAACGTATAGTCATCATTGGCAATTGTTTATCGTATCTATGAATGATAACATAGTTGTATAATTTTGTTCATTCCACAAAAAGTCATCGCTATACCTTAAACAAATAACAGATTGGTAACAAAATTTGGTTGTGTTTATATAAATTATATTCTAGTTATATTTTTATATATGTTCTAACTAAGTGTTATGTTATCAATGTTTATTCTGGATATGACATAATGAGTGGTAGGTCAGTGGAAGACCACACAAAATCTTACATGGTTGTATCTAAAGATATAATCCATGGTATTTATTTTGGTTTATTTTTGTTAGGAACAAGCTAATTTAATTCAATATTTTGAGAAACAGTGTAGTAGACAATCTGGAGGATATGTGTATAGTTACTATATAATGCAATGGATGACAACTAATATCCAAGTAAGAATAGATAGAAGTTGGAATCAGGTAAGACAATTAATATTTATTTAAAGATTATTAGATACTATAATGATACTTATTGAAAATTTATTTATCATATTACAGTTTTTTATGGACATACTTCATCAACACAATTAATACATTACGATAACTTAGTTTTTGTTAAAAACATTATGTGATCATGAATTTATGGTTGAACCTTAGGATAGTTGATTGATTATTCTTGTATATTTAGGATATTTACTAATTATACTTATAGGATTTATGATAACTTTTGTAGGATTTTAGTATAACTAATATTAGATAGTAAGAATTGTATATATTTATGATTTTATATGTATTATAAATATGTCTGAAATTTGTATTATATGCCTAAAATAGATTTGTTCTTAAAAAAAAACAATGAAGATACAACGATGATTAATACCATAATCGTCGTCATATACATGTTTGAAGCAAGTCTTCGACGACGGATATGTTCACACCTATCATTGTATATAAGAGTGATCATGTCGGTTATTTATAAATAATCGTCATTGCATGTGATATTACAATAATAAATCTTTATAAATAATCGTTGTTGTATGTCACATGTAATAAGTCTTTATAAATAACTCTCGTTATATTTTACAGGTAAAAATTTGTCTTTGTATCTTTTACATACAATAATAAGTCTTAAATTAGCTTGATAGACCAAATATCATAGTAAAAAAATTAAAAGAAAAACAAGTTGTTAAAAACATGAAACAAAGAAAGAGTTTTGTCATGTGATTCTATTTTAGGTCTGATTGCACATTAAAGTTTTATAACATGCACTTCTAAAAATATTTATATATATATATATATATATATATATATATATATATAAAAGAATCTTTTATATTTTAAATAAAAACAAAACTATAGAAATCTGGAAAAATGAAGATTTACTTTGAGTCACAAAACAAAATATTTTTGTACAAAACTCAATATAATCAGGTCGTAATGAAATAAAACTTTCAATCACAATGTCGTTCTTGAAATATATTGGCATTCATCAAATTTCTTTGTATTCAATTTATAACAATTTTTTAAGAGCATTTTCAGACAAATAAACACACTTTAATTAATTACTTTCACACGTGATTAAATATAATTTTTGTCTTAATTATTTCAATTATTCGTTCCCGCATTATAAAAAAACAAGTCTTATAAATAATAATAATAATAATAATAAACCAATAATAAAGTTTAATAACATAACAAAAATATAATATAATATCAAAATATTAATATTCCGTAAACTTATGATTATGGTATTATTTAGAGTCAATATTAAAATAATTTATTTGTTTCTCTTACAAAATGAAATTATAATAAATTAAAATTTTAAAATAAATAGTATTTTAAATATAATAATGGATCTTAGTATAATATTATTGTAATAGACAAGATAACAAAACATTATCTATTCCTAAACAAAACAACTAACAATTAACCTTAACCTTTATAACAGGATAAATATTTTCCTCAATAAACTAAGATTATTTTTTAAATATATTTTAAAATAAATGAAAGAACATATAATAATTAAACAAAACCATTTGAATATATAAAATTGGGTACAGCATGTCTTCATATATTTTCACATGATTATTTATTGTTATTTTTTATGTGGTGGGTTAAATTTATTAATAAATAAATAAATCAACAAAACTATAATGTGATTTTAAATATTGTTTCAAAATAAATAAAAGTTTTGAGATCCCTAAAATCATAATTGTCAAAATCAAATCGGTTTGATTGATTCACTCGAAAACCCGTCTATTTGTAATATATATTCAATAGGATAATTTTTTTAACAAATCGGATAAATTTTTAAAAAATATGATAAAAAATGTCAAAATTAATAATTAGATTTTAATAACCAATTCTTTTATTTTCTTCAATTTAAAAAGTTTATATTAAAGAGTAAAATATATATATATTTTAATTATTTCATTAGTTTTGTGCGGTCACAATGGGGCCAAGAAAATAATTATCTATTTTTAATTCTCATCACACTCTCACTACTGTCTATATTTTATAATGATGATAAAGATGATTTTTATTCTAATTATTTACTTTTTATGAAAAAATTGTAATCAATGGTATGATTACATTATAAAAAGATATTATTTTATTAAAATAAATTAAACTTAATCAAAATATATATTTATTTATTAAACTACAAGTCCAATTTTAACAATTTAATTCAAACATGTTTAATTCATTATATCAAACTTAATATTTATTATTTTAAAACATTGTTTTACTTGTATCGTAATTTCATATTATTGTTTATTCTCATATTATCATAAATATCAACTATCGTACGCGTCCCTGATAAAAATAATAACGAACTACTGACAATGATAATAAAGACGAAAAAAATGTGACGTAAATACATCTTATTACGTATTTTATTTTATATTATATTCTACAATAATGAATGAAAGTAAGAATTATAAATAAATACATTTAGACAATAATTCTCTCCTAATATGTGACATAACACAAATAAGATTTTCCTTTTCAATAAATGTTCAAACCATATATAATTTTTCTTCTTGTAAAAGTTTGCTTTCCATTCAAAATTTGGAGAACTAATTTTTTTTCATTTATTAAAAGAAATTGCTAAAACCCCATCTACGAATTGTACTCCTCAAATCAGTTATTTAGATTTTACAATTCTCCTAACAAAATAATTTATTTTTCTCTTATAGTGAACATATAATAAAAAGTGTTTTCAAAGAAAATATATATATACTTCTTTTAATTATATGATTTTCTTAATTTTTATTTAAATATAAAATAAAAATAAATAATAAAATATTTTTTCTTTCTTATTTTTCTATTTTTTGTTTTTTAAATTTTATATCATATTTATTTATTTTTAATAATTCATAATTTTAAGAATAAATATTTATATTTTTAATAATAATAAGAGTGCATGTTTCCTGTATTATTTAATGTTTTTTTTCCTTGGTTTTAATTTCGCTTTTATTATGCCTGCCTTATTGGGGTGTGTCCCACAGAGTGGCAAATATACGTGCAGTCGAGGGTAGATTCTGACATGTCACTGGAGTCTATTATGGAAAGACAAATTTACCCTTGCAAAAATACTTATTTTCAATTTTTTGTACACAAGACAGAGGTACATCTGACCTTCTGATTTTGCCCTCAATTTGGAACCATGCACAAATATATATATACCTTTGATTTCGTGGTTGATTATAACAGAGGACGTGACAAGAATAAAAAAGAACGGACTCTTTATCAAGTAAATGAAGAATTCATGATGTGATTTCTATGGAATTAAGTATTGCATATTTCAGGAATCCCATTTCAATATATGTTGGTTAGATTCATATTTATAAAAATTAAAATAATTAAAATAAAATTATAATTTCGTTAAAAATAGTTTCTCACATTATTGTAATATAAATTATTCATTCTCTTGTGTCCAGGTAATAATCATGGTGCTACTACTTAATTTTCATGCAATTGATAATACGTATTAGGCAATAATTTTATAATACGGTATTAATTCAATACCAAATTCACATAATTGAATATGAATTTTAATTCATGAAACAACCACATTTTATGATGACCAGATGACTGGCAGGTTGGTCCTAAATTTTATGAGTTTAGGATAAATCAGATTTGTTTTTAAAATATTAATTTTATATGTTAATCTCTCAACAAAGATACTATATTTATCACTGTGTATGTTTTTGACAAAGTGTCATTTCATATTAAGATTAATTTTTATATTCATTTTTACATACTTTACTTTGTACATGTGTTTCTTATATTGTTAAAAAAGTAAATAAACACTTCGAATGTATTACATAGATAAATTATATGAATTTACTAAAAATTCATTTAATATATGAATTTACAAATATAATACATTAATAAAAAGAAACAAGTACTAATATAATGATAATTTTTTATTATGTCATATTTTAAGGCAATAATGATTCTAATTTATTTATAAAAATTAACATAAGTGGTAGTAATTCTTTAGGTTGAAGACCTGTGTGAGTGTGTTAACGAAAGGCAATCATGTGAGTGTAGATTCCAGAGTTATTGCTTTTTAGGTTTTGAGAAAAAGAAGGAGAGCCCTAGTGTACGTGTGTGTTACAAAGTTAATTATGATTTCCACACCTTAAAGTATATAGTAAATTCTTTACTTTTTCCTATTTCTATTATCCAAATAAATGGACTCAAATATTTATAAGAAGGGGATTGTGAACTTATTTCTTTTTCTAATTCCTTATCTCAAATTCGTTTCTTTTGCCACTCTTTTCTTCCTTTCTCACCCTACTACCCTACCCCCACGTCCACAAAAGAACTAACACACACACACTCTCTCCCTCAAGTGTCATTTTCTCACATATACTTCTAACAAAAGAAACAACATTCACTCCCCATACCTTGTCATTTCCTCTCTTCTCTCTCTCTGCTTGCCGTTTCTTCTTTAAATCTCAAACCTCTGCAACACATCAAGTACCATCAGGATATTAATATCCATTTAGTTACCTTTTTCTTGCAAATCACTTACCTGAAACACCCACTAATTCATATTTCTGATCCTTGGAAATTCTTTTAGTTGTGCAATATTGCACAACAAAGGAAATTGAGCTAGGGGGAAAGAAGAACCTAGAACAAAGAAGAAGAAGAAAACACAAGAAGAGAAGGAGAAGTAAATACCTTAATACACATATTATACACATATAGATAGATAGATATAGAGTTTGTCCTTGATAAGATGGAGCTATTCCCAGCACAGCCAGATTTGTCCTTGCAAATCACCCCTCCAAACAGCAAATCCACATCAAGTAATTGGAGGAGAAGCACAGAAGAGGAGATGGATTTGGGGTTCTGGAAGAGAGCTTTGGAGTCCAAAACAAACTCATCCTTAGTCAAAACAGATCTCTCCCTCTCCAATCCAAGGGCTTCTTCTTCAAACACCAACACCAACACCCCCAACCCCAACCCCAACCTTACCCACCACTTCAACAAGAACAAGAATAATAATGTCATCCCCATCCCGCAAAACCACTTCTTTCACCACCAAATCCTGAGCCAAGACCTAGGTTTTCTGAGACCCATAAGAGGAATCCCAGTTTACCAAACCCCTCCTTTCTCATTTGCTCATTCAGAGCCCCTACTACATGCTCCCTTCAACGCACCCACAGCTTCAAGCCCCTTCCTCTCCCAAGCTCTGATCAAGTCAAGGTTCCTCTCACGCTGTCCTCCTAAGCGTAATGTCAGGGCTCCTCGGATGCGTTGGACCACTGCACTCCATGCCCGCTTCGTCCATGTCGTTGAACTTTTGGGTGGCCATGAAAGTAACCATGCTTTCATTATTTGTCTTAACTAGTTTCTTTTACTCTTCTTTAGTTATTTTTTCCTTCTCCCCTCTTTCGCTGCTTTTCATTTCTTCTACCGTGGAAATAGAAAAAAGGAAAAAAAAAAAGTTGAGGAAAAAAAAAAAGGGATCTTCGTTTCTTCTAATAATTGCATTTTCTTTCTAATTGGCTATAGGGGCTACACCCAAATCAGTTCTTGAGCTAATGGATGTAAAGGATCTGACTTTAGCACATGTTAAGTCTCACTTGCAGGTAATCTCAAACTGGGTCATTGAACTAGTTTATCATTAATCTGTGTATTGTATTCCCATCCTCTTATTCTTGACTTCTTTTTATTGTTAATCTGTGTATTCACTTTAGGTTAAAGTTGGGTACGATTCTAGTTGGGATTTTAATTGACTTTGGTAATTATTACTTGCATAAACAAAAGCCTACGTTATACGTTGCGAATTCCAATGGTTTCCTTACAGAGGGTCTCTCGTATCTTTTACTATTTGATCTATTGCCTCTGCTTCTGCAAGCTACTAATAAACAGCTTTTTGCTTAGCAGAATGAACCACCCATGTCAAGAGAGAGAGAGAGAGAGTCAGAGAGAGGTACTTATCGATTTCTATAAACAAGTAAGACAAAACCCTGCTATTCAAAATGAGTCGCAGCGAATCCGAGACTTCAGTCCATAGCTAGCTATAAAGAAGCATATTAGTATTATTATAAAGAAAATGGGAAAAAATAATAGCAAGTACAAAACACCATCATTTCTCAATCATCCCTTCCTTAGTTATGTTTTTTAACCGACCATTTTTAACCATGGTTAGTCACATTCTTCCATGCATTCCCTTCCCAATTTTATCATGTACCTCAAGTCACTGACCACACCATAAGTATTTGTTTTTTTAAAAGATATCTCACGGATAAAAGTCACGAGATTAATCTTCTCAAAAAGTAGAATACCGATTAAAGAATATATATAACTTCCCTTTCTTCAGTTATTGTTTTATTATGTTTCTATGTAATGTATTATACCATTAAATAAACATTACTTACCATGTTGTATAAATTTTGTTATATATATATTTTTTCTGTTTTGAAAATATTTGTTAAAGTGAAAAATTTCCTAAACACGCATGCATGCAAATAAATTATGTAATAGATTCCTACTTGTGCTAATGATTCACAAATTTAAATCAGATGTACCGGACGGTGAAAACTACAGATAGAGCTGCGGCATCATCGGGTTAGTGACCATATATTGAACTTGTATTTAGTTTGAAAACTTAGAAACTCTATTAGTATTTCACTATTTTTGGTTAGTATCTTGTTCTTGCTATAATTTTTCTCTCTTTTTTTCACTTTCTTCTTTGAACTTAATTAGGGCAATCTGATACTTATGGTAATGGCTCTTCTGGAGATACTTCTGAAGACTTCATGTTTGATATAAACTCAAGGAGGTCTGAACTATCTATTAAGCAGGCAAGAACAAGTATTAATCAAGATAATGACAATGGTGGCCTTTTGAACAACTCTTCCAGGTAATGGCGTTATGCTTACAATGAAATTTGCTAATAAACATAGTTATTATGTTCTACATAACTGATAACAATTATAATTTAGTACCCCTCCAAGCTTTGGAGTTTTGAGAACTTTTTCTTGTATGAATTCGCAAGGTAAATGCAGCTTATTTATTTGCAAAGAAATAGTTGCAAAGTTATATAAACTAGTGTACTCTTTTGGCTATGCAAATGTACGAGGAAGAGTCAGTGTATGCAATAATTTTGATCTTTTATATGAAAATAGACGATTTTCAGATTCAAATACATGAACAACCTGTCACCAAATTGTCGTCATGTTGTATAAAAACAAAATATTGCAGCTAAAAATTGTGGATACAAACAGTAATTTAAACTTCAATCAGAGAAAACTGTGTTTCATTAAAAAGTCACTTAATTGAATGTCCCATAACTTTTTCTCACTACATGTTTAGATCAATATTAGACACGTGTCAATATACATAGGAGCAGGTATTTTAATTTTGTGTTAAAAATCATATTATGGAAGCTAGTAAAAAAATATTGTTTATATAAATTAATTAATTCATAAGTTAATTTTAAATCTTGTAATAAATCTGATTTATAATTTTTTTTAGTGTTTATATATAGGATTATTTTTTTCAACAAACCCTGAAAGGTGAATGAAAAAGTTTGTCCTAACATATTTATATTGTATTATTACCTATCCCTCCAAACGCAATATTACCGTGCACATACATGTTATGTTACTATGAATATGAGCAAAACAAAACTAATCCTAAAGTAATCACCGCAATTCAAGCATCATGCATGTCTTATTCAAACGAGAATCTATCTCTTTGGCTTTGTGATTCTCTCTCTTAGCTTAGCCCATTCATACAATCAAACTCAGGCGCGAAAAATCACAAAAGGTATAGATCATTTCATTTTACTTTGTTCTGTCTGTCCTCAAACCATGACCTCCAAAACCCATGATGGGGTATTGATATACTCGCTCCTAGCTAGTGGGTGAAAAAGGAAGTAAAAAGAATCCCACTCACACTCGTTCCATTCCAAGACATTAGATTTTGATCATTGCATAAATCCACCTCAGAAAGAGAGATATCTCTTTCCTTAGGATTTCGTGGGGTTCATCCATATGAGGTCCTACAACTAGGAAACTTGGTCTTAAAGCCAATCCCTTTGTAGACCATAGTTACAAATCTTGGTGCCAAACAAAGTGATTTTTCCCTTTGAGAGAGAGAAAGAGAGAAAGAGAGAGAGGTGCGCTATCACATGGGTGGCTTCAACTTTATTTCAGAGAGCAGAAGAGCTATAAATAAGATAGTAAAAGATTGCTTTCTTTTTCAGAATGCTTTTCTTCTTCATGCCATTCAGTAATGGGAAATATTCTTTCCATGTCTTTGTTAGCAAGGAAGCTTGGTTGCACGACAAGCCAAAGGTTGTTGATTCTATTGGAAACCTGCCTTCTGCTGAGGTTTGTATATATAATGTTACTCAACGTCCCTTTATCTCTGTCCCTAAATGTAACCTTTTGGTTACAGATTGAGTAGTGTTGATTTTAAACTAACATATGCGTATTGTTGCGCTTCATGAATGCATTAAATAATGTTGAGAATAAAAGAAAATTCGTTCTATCCTTTTCATTTATCCATGCACATTATAGAGACAATGAAAGGAATAATTAGAGGCTTTTCAAAAAGCTACTTTGTTGCTCACAAATTCAACCTGGTAGACCTATCTTTTCCATAGATGCTAATTACGAGGGTAAATTGATTTGTGTTGGAAAAAGAAATTTAAGCTTTAATTAATGGCAATCTTTATTTGAAAACCCAACAGAAACCTAAACCCACCCCATTTCACTCAGATAAAATGGTTTCATAGTTTCATCATATGAAGAACATGTTAGGTCAAGCCTCTTATATTATATAGAATGCATTAATGGAAGCTAGCAAATGAAACATGCAATAGTTCTAACAAGACTTGTACCCTAGTTCATCTTTGTATTTCCTGGATCAATATAATTGTTCTGTAATTATTCCGAGCCAAACATGCATCTTTTGATACTCAACCAACATTTTAACACGTTCTTCTTTAATGGTATCCTGCTTTAAAGCACTCTTTTCAATTGTTAATCTCTATTAATATTTGTTGTGGCAGTATTCTTGTATCACAAGGAAATTTTCTGATCATTTTTTTGTTTTATGGAAGGGAATGGATCCAAAGGGCCTGAGCAATGAAACATCAGATAGAAACTCATCTTCAAACATATCAGGATCAAGCGCCAAGAAGCCAAATTTGGATTTGGAGTTCACCTTAGGTCGATCACTTTGAGGTTTCTCTGATGAGTGTTATTCATTTTGAAGTACATATAAATCATTATATGTGTCTAGAATCACAAGAGCTATAATAGCAAGAATAAGAATCCGGTACCCGCAAAGAAAATCGTAGAAAAAGAAAGCCAAAAAGAATACAAAAGAAAGGATTAAAAAAAGTAAAAGGAGCTAAAGAAAGACAAGGAGACAAGAAAGACAGAAAGCAAGAAAGAAGAGGGTGGGAAAGAAAAGCGTGTCCTTCCAATCAAAGCTCTGTGTGATATTCAAATCAACATATATTAATTTATCAGCAATTTTATTAAATATAATTTATTATTGTATATTTGCAATCTGACAAAAAAAAATAAGTGCAGAAAAGATAGCTTTAAATGGAGCACTTTACATTATGAATATTTTTAGTATTGTTCCCAAAGGAGTTGGGTTCCTAATTCTATATTCAATCTGAGCACAGTCAGATATATCCTTTATGCTTTAACAAGAAAATATGAACACAGAGAAATGACTAAAAAATTGGAATAAAAGTGACAAAAGACTAAGAAAGAGTGTGGTAAAGGTACAAAAGACAATAATAAAAAAAGGTGAAAGAAAAATACTCCTCATTATTCGTAGATAATTTGTCTATCTCCTAGGAAATTGCAAATCATGGAAAATCATTTGGTTTTCGTAACTAAAAAAAATCAAGACACCTCAATGTTCTCTTTCTATTCCCTGGATTTCTGAAATCAACTAAACATACTAAATTAATTGTTTTAGTTGACTAATTACTATTTGAATAATTGTTACTCGTGGTGCATCCAAATCAATGATACGAGCATGCGGTAAAAAAATATTGATAAAAATAATAAATAAGTTGTTAAATTAATGGAGTATAATTAATCTGTATCGAATTTTCATAAGGACATAATTATAGGAACATACTTATTATTACATATAATTTTATCTACAGTAAATAGGAGATGAACGAAAGAGTGAAAAAAAATTGATGTAAAATAATAAAAATTAAATCAAATTGTTATAGAATATTAACGATAATTAAAATTAAACGGAAACAAAAATAAAATAACTGAAATTTATAAAATTAAAATAAAATGTCTTTAATTAAGAGTGTAGGAATAAAAAATTGTTTTAAAACAAAATAGTGCATCAATTAAAATTAAATTGATGCGAAATTTAAATAACTGAAGTTTATAAAATTAAAATAAAGTGTTTTTAATTAAAAGAGCAAGAATTAAGAATTGTTTTGAAATAAAATAGTGCGGTAATTAAATTTGAAATTTCTAAAAACGATAACTCTTAAATTGTGAATTGGAATTGGAAACGAGAGGAATTGAAAATGAAGATTATCCAGTACTGGAATAAAAATTCTAAACAATTAAATAGTAGAAATTAAAATGAGCACTAAATAAATAAAATAACTAGAACAATATAAACTGGAAAATTCAATAGAAATTAAAAATTAAATAAAAGAGAACAAATCAGAAATGTAGTAGCAGTCGATTAACTCACCTAACTAAAGACTAAGCTGCAAATTGAGTAGAGAAAGAAAATGGGGACGAGACAAAACACTAGTTTTCACCCTAGGCTAGGAGATTGTGATTGTGTGTTGTCATAAGACCTTTATTTATATGAATTTGAACGAGAAATTAAGCCTAAAGTTAATTATAATAAAATTAAATATTTCTCAAATAAATAATTGCAAAATCTGATTGTTATTAAGAGAAATTTTTGGGACTGATTTGGAGAGAATAGTCCTCTTCTTTCTTATTTTGAGTGATTCAAGCATTGATTTGCATTTTTAATTCGAGTTAAATTGGATTCCCGCATTAGTTAATTTGCTTGATTCAAAATTTTCATTTGTAACATTCTGCAAGTGATGCATAAGCAAACTTGGGCTTCCAAGAAGAATGAAGTTTGACGACATTAATTTGGACATTTTTGTATATCAATTTGGCTCATCTTAAATTACCTCTTCTACAAAAGAAAAAAAAACAATGTGGATGTATGCATGTATATTATTTATTATACTAAAACTATAAAAAATGCAACAAATTAAGAAAAATTGAATTATGTTATGCTTTTAATGAAAATATGTTAAATGAATGGTTTACGAATAAAATAATTAGCTTAAAAAATACTCTTAGATCAAGAAATAAAAAGTAAAATGACATACACCAAATACTCCCCACTTTTACTCTTTTGCACTTCCAAGCAAAAGATAAAAGAAAGAAAAAAAGAAAGAAAAGAAAAGAATGCATGCAATGCAGGAGTTAGCGCATGAACAAAATCAGTAAGCCGCTACCACACAATTTAGTCCAAGGAAAGGACTTCAAAACCAGACTGGGTTCGTACTCGTCAAACCAGATGGGGGTGCATATTCATCCAGTCCTACGAAGTGGACTGAAAACCAAACCAGAAGGGGGTTCGTACTCGTCAAACCAGATGGGGGTGCATACTCATCCAGTCCTACGAAGTGGACTGAAAATCAAACCAAATGGGGGTTCATACTCGTCAAACCAGATGGGGGTGCATACTCATCTAGTCCTACGAAGTGGACTGAAAGCCAAACCAGACGAGGGTTCGTACTCGTCAAACTAGATGGGAGTGCGTACTTATAAAGCCTTACAAAAGGGGGCTTAAACCAAATCTCACAACCGAGGGGTCAACTACTACATCAAAGGAGCATCTTAGAGATTCACATCCATCGTCCAAAGGGTCAGCTACCGTACCAAAGAAGCATCTGGAGGACAAGTCTTACAGAAGAAGACTCAAACCAGGTGGGGGTTCGTACTCATCACCACAGGGTCGAAGTGGATACCCTGTGGTCAACTCAGAAGAAAACACAATTCTTCATCCAGAGGGTCAGCTACAGCATCAGAGGAACATCCGAAGGACAACCGAGCAAGAGGGTTAACTCATTCACCCACCATCCGCTCTTACAGGATTCGCCAACAACCGGTCTGGTAGGTGAAGGGAAGGCAACTATAGACCCCAAATCTTACCCCGCCAATCAGTAGACCTCAGAAATCCTCCATTTCGAAGATGGTTAAGACTCCATTAGGCCCCTAGTAGCATTCACTAGGCTCCATTTAAGAAGATGAGAGATTTTTGAAAAAAATAAAAATTCAGAAAAAGTCAGAAAATTGGGACGGTCGTCCCACTTGTTATTTAAGTTGAGACGGTCGTCCCACTTTTCCAGACGGTCGTCCCGGCCTGCCTAGCGCATTTGACTATAAATAGGAGGCTCATTCTCCACTTTCCACACACTTTTCCACTCTCCTTTGCTCTGAGAACCCAGTTCTGGGATTTCTAAGCAGCTCTGAATATTTTTACAGAGTACGAGTGATCTTTTTGACACTCGAGGAGTTAGTTAATAATTTTGTTCGAGGGAGGAGTGCTTTTGTAGAGTGCGGGACTACCAAAAAGCATCCTTTAGTTCAAAATCTATAAAAGTTTGCTTCGAAGGTTCTTCTTCGTATCTCTTCTCTTTTATTGTTTTCCTTGTATGCATTAGTTATTAGGGTCATGTAGATAATTATTTAAATTCTACAATAAATAAATAGTGTAGAAGCATAATTTTATTGTTTTTATTTTAAGTATATTTCATCGGGAATCCGAAAGGAGCGTTATGGAGGTATTAATACCTTCTCCACACGTAACTAACTCTCTTACCCAACTTTAGTTATAATAGTCAAAGTTCATTTTTTTTAAACCAACGCCTTTTTTTATTTTTCTTTTCCAATGTTTATAGTAAAAATATTGGTGGTGATTCCAGAACCCATTTATGAAAACCTTATTCTTAAAGGTAGTTCGGTTATCGGACACCCTAAGAGCGATGACCATATTTTTAAAATAAACACGAGTCATCAAAATCATCGCGTCGCTCTGACCATTTTTTTTTTAACAGCGACAAAGACCTTTATCAAGCTCATTTTATAAAATCTCTAAACATAAATAAATTTTAACAAACTAACATAAAAAATTATTAAGTCGATTCTTTTATCAATCGGAATAATTCTATTTTATTTTTACGTTAGTTTAATATAGGACCTAAATTGTTATGATATTCTATATTTTTAAGTTAAGGACATACAATCATTTAAAAGGTAATTCAGTGTAAAAATTATAGTTTTAAGACCCATTCACTGATCGTTTTTTTTCTTATTTTCATTTTTATCATAAACTCATCATATTGTTTCAAATTATTTATTGTGTGTAAAGATTTGTTCGAAAAATTTAGTTTCATGTATAACTTTGAAAACAATAAACAAACTGAAAATAAATGACAATTGATTAAAAATTAAAAAAATGAGGATAAAAATAGGGATGAGAACATAGCTAAAGCAGTCTTTCTCATCTAATTACTAAATTTTATTTTAATAAAAAACTATATGATTCATGACTAACATCAGATTTGAACCAAATATACATTATAAAGTAAAATGGTTTTATTGGTATTTGCTCTTTTGGGCCCCCAAGAGTTAACACTTTTTACCATTTGGGCCAATGGGTTTTGTGGAGAACAACGCTTAGTTTTTTAGTAAGAATAAAATGGTGAAGTGCCCATAAAGGAAAAATAACAGAAGATTAAAATGAATAATAAAACAAAGTTTAGAAAACAAGTCCAATAACATGGTTGCAAAATCAAATGCTAAAAAGTCACGTTTTCATCGACGATTATAGATTGAGTGGACAAATATTTAAAATAAATTTTAAATTAAGAACGTATACGAGAAATAGACAAGTTCAGTGTATTTTACTAAAATATTTTATTGTCACCTCAAATGAAATTAATTATATATTTATATTCAATAAATGGATTTTGTATCAAAAGGGTGTAATTATTTTTAAAATTATTGATAAAACATATTATAAAATACGATTACAGTATTAAAAACATGATTTTTATATAAATTTATATACGATATATTATTATATTGTAATGATAATTATATTATTATAATTATAATAATAATTTTTATATTATTAAGAAAATAAATAATAATATTTATATTATTACTATAAATAATTATTATTTTATTATTTTATTAAAATAATATAAATAAAATAAATTGGTATGTTGATGTTTATTCGGATGCCAATTTTTTAGTTTTTAGAAATTCATTTGGTTTCTTTTTATCCCTCATATATTTTGTATTTTATATATATATATAACTTAATGTTTGATACGCCAATCTCAGTAGGATATCTCTTAATTAAATTATCACATATGTTAATGGAAAGAGGTATAAAACAAGTATGGAGAGAGAATGACATCTTAGAAAGAGAATGACCATAAAAATGAAATTGTATTTACAACATAAATGAGTTCATATAATAATTAACAAATATTGTAAAACCACAATATTTATAACACAAATTGAAGTTAGTTAGGTTAACAAACTTAATAATAATTAATTATTACATCATAATTGTTGAATATATCATCTAACACAACTTCTTAATTCAACAATCGATTTTACATTCAAGTTTTTTTTTCAATTCTTTAAATCTCTAATTCTCCAAAGGCTTTGTCATAATATTCACTAATTACTCATTTGTACCACAATATTCAAATCTCAGTCTTCAAATTGATGGTTGACTTATTGTCAATATTTAGTGTCATAGTTTTCTCTAATCTTTCAATGACTCGATTCACCAAACTCTCAATCCATAGAGTTTGACAAGATGTGTAAATAGTAGTTATGTATTCAGCTTCACAAGAGAAGAGTATCACAACAAGTTATAAATTAGAGTACCATGAAATCAATGGTTTTATAGGAATACATAACCTTATGTGCTTTTGAAACCAACTTTATCACTAGCCCAGTCAAAATCAGTACAACCAACCAACACTTCTTCATTATGATGTGTAACATTTGGTAATAAGATACCATAATTGATCGTTCCTTTTATATACCTCAGAACTTTCTTAGTTACTATAAGATGAGATGTTTTAGGTTTCTCCATAAATCTGTTTAGTAATTCAATATCAAAACAAATATTTGATCTACTATACACAAGTACCTTAGGTAACCAACCATATGTTTGTAAATTGTAGTATTTACAAGTTTCCCATTTTCATCCTAGTCAAACTTCAAATTTTTCTCCATTGGTGTAATTGTCGCATTACACTCACTTATCCTAAAATTCTTGAGTACTTCTTTAGTATATTTATTTTGGTGAATCAACATATCTTTTTTGCTTTCAATGAATTCTATTTTTAGAAGGAATTACAACTTCCCTAGATCGGTAATCTCAAACTGATCTTGCAACCTCCTTTTAAAATTATTGATTAAAGTAATTTTACTGTTTGTAACCAACAAATCATTGACATATAAGCAAACAATTAACACAACATCTTCTTCAATCTTCGAGTAAATCTCATACTCGACTTCACACTACAAGAATCCTTATTGTGAAATATTCTAGTGTTCTAGGATCTCGGGGCCTATTTCTGGTAGTTGTGTAACATAAATTTCCTTTTCTAATTCATTATTCAAAAATGTATATTTTACATCCATTTGATGCATCTACCACCCTTTATCGCTTGCGAGAGTTACAATTGTTCTTATCGTCTCCATCCTGACAACGGAAACATACACTTCTTTGTAGTCTAATCCTTCTCTTCGCAAAAACCTTTCGTTACAAGTCTGACTTTATGTCTTGTAACTATTCCATTCGACTTCAACTTTGTCTTGTACACTCATTTTACTCCTATTGGCCTATGATGCTCTGGGAGATCCATTAATTCTCATGTTTTATTCTTCTCAATTGCCAACAACTCTTCTTTCATGGTTTTTATCCACTTGGCATCCTCGATTGCTTCTTCAAAGCAAACTGGTTCTGAATCAATATCAGCATATAGTGCTAAATGGACAAGCTCATTCTCATCAATCATTTATCTAGTTGTTGTTACGATATCATCCAAAATTAATCATATAATCATTGAGTCTCACTAGTGTTCTACTCGATCTTGTTAGTCAATTTCTTCTTTCTCAATTGTGGAAATCGGTCGATCTTTACCTTTTTTGATTTCTAATATTGATCGATTTTTGCCTTCAATCTCAAATCTTGATTGCTTCCTACTCCCTTCGATTTCTAATGCAATTGATTTCCACCACTCTCGATTTTAGAAATTAATTGATGGTCTTCGATTTTTACATCATATGAGTCATCGAAGCTAACAATTCAATTTCCCTTCATCAAAACCCATTTCCAGCAATCTTTTTCATCCACAACAACATTTCTACTGGCAATTATCTTCTTTTTTATAGGATCATACAACTTATACATACTAGTTCAATGATATCCTACCAGAATTAACTTTTGATTTCTATCATCGAGCTTCTTCCTTCTTTCATCGGAATATATAAATGATCAAAAAATATATAAATAAAATATATAAGGATATATAATAAGAAAATTATTTTATAATCTAATAATTAGAATGATTTATCGTGTTTAGAATATTAGATTAAAAACTATATTAATTTTTATTTTCTCGAGACTATTAAATTATTAAAGATTATAATAGCGTATTTAATTTTTATTTTGTTAAGGCAAATGAATTCCTTATTTGTTTATTTACTTATATATAGATAAAGATAATTGAATACTTAGTACAAATAAAATCAAACTTATAAAATTAAAATTGAAATAATAAAAATAAATTAAAAATATAATTTCTCTTTAAATTTTTTAAATCTATTATTCTTTTTTAGTCAAATGAATTTGTCTTCATTGAAAATCAATAATTAAAACAAACTATTTATTATATCTGTATAAAATTTTACATATTTGGAATAATTATATATATATACACAATTTTTTAAAGGTTATTTTAAAATATGATTGCATTTTATTTATCATATATTTATATTGTTCAAAATGTAATTTTAACTATAAAATTAGGCAATTTTTTGTATAAAATATGAGAAAAATTAAATTATGATTATAGTAATAATCATAGAAAATATTTATGTTATAATTTTCATCATAAAATAATTAACAATTTTAAAAGATATTTAATATTTATAAAGTTTAAAAAACTACAAAAATTTATTTACACTAAATTGATATTGATTTAAACTATTTAAATTGAAATAAAAATAATATGTAATTTGTAGGTTTGATTTTTAGCCATTCTTACATCATTCAACATCTTATCATAAATCACTTTAAAAAACAACTTTAAAAAATTAGAGTAAATTTTTAAAGAAAGTTTTTAATTAAAATTATTTAAAAATAAAATTAAATATTTTATTATGAGATAAGTTGTTTAAAATATGGTCAAACTATTTATTTAAGTAAATTTTTTCAATTTTAAGTATTTTTTCAACTAAGTTATAAAACCTATAATAAAATATTTATTTTTATTTTTAAACACTTGATAATAATTCCTATTAGAATTAGTCTAATAACAATAATTAAGAAAGTAACACGTGCCGTTGGGGTTATTTAATAAAAAGCAACATAGCATTCTCAGATTCTATAAACATTATTAACATCTTAAATATTTAATTTGTCAGAGAAAATCTACATGTGCATTTTTTTTAAATATAGAAATATATTCTTATAGAATTAATGCTTCACTTTCCCAAGAAAGTGCTTTTATAATACTTCACTTCTCCAAGAAAGGGCATTTATAATGGTTGATTAGAAATCAACTGTTCAAATATATATTTAATAAAATCTAAATTTAATTATAATTAAAAAATCATTAACTTTGTAATTAATAGTTATTACTATACTTTAACTTCTTTAATGCATCTCTCACTGAGACAAATAGTTTACTATTTTTGTGTTGCACAATCAAACAGCAATTAAATTATAAATTGATTATAAGTAATATGTAAAAACTTTATAATTATTTCCTATTATTCACATCAGGACTATAAAAATAAGCTTTGTAACAATATTTTATAGAAATTGTTTTCTATTTATTTTAATAATAAATATTTTCACTATATAAAAATTCAGACGCTTCAATGATTTGAATAATAATTGTTTTTCAATTGGATATTTTAAAAATAAGTTTCACAATAATCAATCTATAATATATTTTTAGAATATTTAATCTAAAAAGATGTAAAAAATAAAATAAAATTTATTTAAATAAAAAAGGTACAGAAATAAATTATAGAAGTGGAGAAAAAAAAAGTTGGCATTGTGATCAAAACGTTGGACGGATTTTTTTTTCACATTAATGATAAAAAGCAGGAGCATGAGTGGATGGACTCATATCTATGAAAGTAATTTCAATGCAAGCGCTGAGTTCCAAAAATAAATTTTAAATAAATTTTAAACAAATTAGGGATGTTAATCAACAACAACTCAGTTATCTTAAAAATGCAACATATTATTCTTATATAGGGATAACAAAACGGGTTGGGTCCGGCGGGTTAGTCCACCATAATATGGCAGGGTGGGTTGGTGTTTTCAGTTCACCAGCCTGTCCCGCCAAGCTCACCAATCCGACGGGCCAATCTGCGAGATGGGGCGGACCAGCCCACGGCTCGCCTAATTAATAAAAAAATAATTTTTTATTATAATAAAATTAATTATAAAGATAATATATAAAGTTAAAAATTTTTAAAAAATAATTAAAAAAGTTTCACTCTCACAAAAAATATTCTCCCTACTTGAAACATAACTTTCTCTCTCATGTTCTCCCTTATTTATCCTAAGCACTGATTATTTTTATCTTTATGACTTAAATTAAAGATGTAATAATTACTCAACAAATAATAATATGAAATTTTATCAAATAAAAAAGATATAGGTATTTAAAATTTTCAATATAAAAAATATAAATTTTATAAGTTTTAACGTTATATATATATATATTTGTTATTATTTATTATTATGTAAATTTTATTATTGTTCTAAATTATAATTTCTTAAAATAATGTATTGATTTATATTATTAAATTGAAATAATATATATATATATATTGAATTATTGATAAATAAATAATAATCTTATTATTAAATTTATTAAAAAAATATATTTTAAAAAATAAATTATTATTTTTTTAATTATGGCGGCTAGCCACTAACCAGCCACTTGACGAGGCGTGCCAAGGTCTATAGCCCGTCAACACTATAACAGGTCGACCACGCTACCACTGCTTTTGACGGGCTAAATGCGAGACGGACCAAAACGAGGCGAGCTGACCGTTTATTCTTATATGTACTCATTCCTATACCGTGTATATATGATATAGTTTTGGATATAAAAACATGTTTCTGATTATATTAGATACTCATTTATTAATTATATAATTATTTTTAATTGTATTTATTATAGAAAAAATAGATAATAAATTATTCAAAAATATTTTGCTTGAAAATTATTAAAATAATAAAGATATTAATAAAATTTATTAATTTTATTAAAAATAATATAAATTGATATTTATCTGAATATGCAACCTAATATTAAACTAAATATTTTGAAATGGAGAGAGTAACAACTCACATTATTAATTTTACTTTAATAACAAGTTTTTTAATAAATTTTAAATAATACATTATCTCTTATATTTTTTCTGTTTAATTTATTTGATAAGTTGTTTAGTGACTTAAATAGAAAAAAATTTTAACAACTTACGACATTTATATTAGAGTAACTTATATTAGTTATTTATTGGAAAAATAAATGGTCAAATATGAACTTATTTTGTCACATAAAATTCTTTTAACAAAAAGTTATTTAAAAAACTAATTTTTTATTTAAACAAATAATTTTTTTCTAATAATTGAGTATGATGATAAGCTAAAATTGTCATTTATCAATAAAAAAATCCTTAAATTTTTTAATATTTTGCCCAATAATCTAAAATCACATTTAAATTTCACTAAAATATTTTTATTATGACTCGAGTATTATAAAATTAAACTCCTAGGATATTATTTTTTTAAAAATTATTTATTAATCTATTTTATTTTGAGAATATTTTTAAATTTTGTATGAAAATTATAAAAAAAATTCTATAAATTTAAATAGTTTTTTACAAGAAAAAATTTAGAAAATAATTGTGATGATTCAATTTAAGTGAGTTAAAAGTAAAAATGATATAATAAGAGTAAGTTTGAACTTTTACCGTTTAAGTTAAAAAGAATTATAAATAGAAAAGTTAAATATTTAAACTTCATTTATTACAAAATCATCATCTTTATATAACTCTATTTTATTTGTTTCTTCTCTAAATCTCTTGCTCTATCTCTCATCTTTTCCTAAATTCAAGTACACCTTAGTGCTTCTAAAAGAAACGAGATCAATTCTACCCAATCATAATTTTAAATAAAGTAAGTTTTTTCCTTTCTTAATTAATTTTAAATAAAGTAAGTTTTTTCCTTTCTTAATTTTAAACCAGTTTGCATGTTTTAGGTTTAGGTCTGCATGTGAGTCTTAGGAGACTTGCATGTAGACTTTGTTATAAAAAAATGAATCTTGACTAGTTTAAGAGTATTGAGATATACACAAATTGTTAATTTGAGTTTTTTGTTAGTAAAATCTATCTTCTTGGAAATTTAAAAATTTTAAGGGTTCTTTAACTTGGAGACACGTATTGAGTTAAGGAAAATTAGTTATTCTTCAATTTTTATAGTACTCTATAAGATCAAAGATCTGGATTGTGAATATGATTTTGTCACATTGTTTAAGTTTCATGAATTTTTGTGTGATTATATATGTGTTGATTGATGATGATTGTATTGAATGTGAATGTATAATTGATTTATTTGAGATTAAAAAAGATAGTCTTTTGTATGAATGTATTGTTCTTGAATTGAATTTAGTGAATTGATTTATAATAAGAAGGGTAATGTTTATAAGTAATTTGATTTGGAACATTAGAAATAGGGTATTGAATAGATTATACAGTTTGTTACTGTAACGAATCCGTCTAGCGGATTTAAATTCACTCAGCGAATTTAAGACAGTGTTGAAAACACTTACAATTCATTCAGTGCTTTCAAATTCACCCAACAAAATTTGGACAATTTTTGAGTTTTCATTTTGTCAAAATTTTTCTCAGTGCTTTCAAATTTGATCAGTAGTTTTTGAAAAATCATAAAAAATAGCTTTGAACTCCAAATTTAATGTTATGTATATGAAAATCAAAGCCCCGAAAATAAGAAATCCCATAAAATAAAAATTAGTTAAAAATGATATCTACAGGAAAAAATTTATGATAAAAAGAATAAGTAGATGTCAAATTAGAAAAAAAATATATTTTGTTATAATATGAGAAATGATGTGTATGTTCCTTAAGATATTAAAGTATATGTTATAAATATGAAATGAGGTATTTTGAATGTTATTATATGCCTTAAAAAATGTTCTGATATGAGAATTACCAAGGGATATTTTCATGTGTGTAGTATTGTATGTATAGATATTGATTTGGGACTCAGAGAGATATCCTGACTTTCCTGATCACTAAAATCACATAGATGAAATGATCAAGTAGTAAGAGTTGAAGGAGGCTTTTAATGACTTAGCCTGAGGTGTGAAAAAAAAATTATGTATTAATAAGTCATTTAGAAATTTATCCTGATTACACGTTAGTGTATATACCAAATTAAGCACCCTTGTGTTATACATTTGAGGGAGTTGTGGAATGACAGGTACAAATCTCTGGTATCTATTTCAATATATAGTCTTTCAAAAGTCGTCCAGTGTCTGTGTGACGTGAATGTGAACCTGTATGGGCGTGTGGTATGATATATGAAAACTTGAAATTAAATTATGTTATTTTATCTCACGTTTGATTCTTGCATACTTAAATTGAATTACTAACTTACCCAGTGTGTTTTGTATGTGTTTTTAACTGTGATAATAATGTGTGTTATACGGGAGTAGATTTTTCAGGTAATAGACCTCATACCTCAATAGGAATAGGTCTGGAGTTAAAAGTAGTATAATTTTATATTTTGTTTATATATATATTATCTTTTTTCCTGCAAAGAGAATTTATATTTTGAATTACTTTGTACATCTTAAAAAAAAAATATATATATATATATATATATATATATATATATATATATATATATATATATATGGTATGTATAGTTTTTAAGGTTGTTACAATAATCACGAAGAATTAAACATTAATGGTTTGAATTATTTATATGATTCATATTTTTTTAGTTATTTTATTTAACATAAATTATTTACAAATTAAAATATAATAAAAAATTTACATATTATAATATCATAATAGAGATTTTAAGAAAAAATAATAGAAAGAGTTTTACATCTTTTATTTCAATTATCTTAATTTATATATTTATTAACCCCCACTAGTATAAAAATAATATTTTATGATGATTTATTATGACGATTCTATTAAACCCATCATAATAAATTGGATGGTGGTAATTTTGTAATTGAAATTTATTTTTTATGAATTTTTATATCAGTTCAAAATTGAACCCTCATAATAAGTAGATTCTATGTCGATTCAATTTTGAACCGTCATAGTAAGTACTTACTATAACGATTCAAAATTCAACTGACATAAAAAGTTCTTACTATGATGTTTTAATTTGAACCGTCATAAAAAAAATCCATATTTAACATATTCAGTTTTATTTTGTCTTTTTCATCTTTCACATTTTTTTTATATGAAGAACTCTACCCAATTTTTTCTTTCTTTTGTTTCATTGTCTACACATCACATTCATTTACTTTTATTTTCCTCATGCTTGAACCATCACTTTCCATAATATTGCTTCTTCCTTATTTACATTAAAGATAAAATATAGAAGCATTATCTTATTTTTCTATATTAGTTTATGTTCCCTGATTTGATTTAATGGAATTATCTAATATGTTATATTATAATTATTATTATTATTATAATTTTTTTCTTTATGAATAATTTTTCATCCAATTTAAATTAATATATTTATATTTTATATTTAATTGTGTTTTTTTATGTAAATAATACTTTTGTTTAATTTACGAAATTTGTTGCATGATAAGATATTTGTAAAAAATATAATTATATAAAAAATATTTAACACGTAACTTTTTTATATAATGATTATATTAAAATTGACATAATAAGTATTTACTACATTGATTATTCAATAATTGATATAGACAATTATATTTTTAATGTAGTTAAATCTATATCGATTCTATAATTGAAATAAAAAATCTATATATATATATATATATATATATATATATATATTATAATTTTATTAATTTTGTTATTGATCTAAACTAGTCAACCTTTTTTTTAAATCAATAGAAGATAGTCCTTCTAGTGGATGAGTTTTTGGAAAGAAGGATTATAGTTTTTAAAAAATTTAACCTATTTATATATTTAAAATTTAATCTTTTATTTTTTTATATAATTAATTAACGATTTATTATTTTTATATTAATTTAAATAAAATGTTATATATTTTAATTTATATTATAAATATTAAAACAAATAATTAAGTATATTAAATAAAATATCTTATATTTTCTTATATTTATATTTTTTATTATTTATCATAATAATATATTATTTGATCTAAAAGTTATTTATTAAGATTTACCATTAATTATATTCATTGAAATGTAATTTTACCTTATTTTTTATATATAAATTTAGACTATAATAATATATTTTGATTATTATTTTTATTATTTAAAAATCTAAAATATTTAAATAATAATACTAATTTTACAGAGCTCATATAATTTGTTTATAATTTTAAAAAAGAACTATATAAATAAAATATAATTCTGTTAACATTAACTTTTATCATAATATATAATAATTTTTTTATTTTACATATTATCTTATATATTTATATTATAATTATTATGACATATAATTTACATTATAGTATTTTTTTATTAAAATGAAATAAATTTAATTTACATACTTTTAAAAAAAATATAATTTTAGTATAATATTAAAAAAGTTATATAAATAAAATATAGTCTAGTATAATTTATTTAAAACTATATTTTTCTTTAAAATTAAATTATATAATATTTTATCTTTATCATTTTATTATATTATAGAAAAAAAATGATAAGATTATAATTTTTTATCATATCATATAATTTTATATTCAATAAAAAATATTTGTTATAGTTTCACTATGTAATTTTGGTTAGAAATAGGATAAAAGATATAAATAAAAAAATGATAAGAATAAAAATTTTATATTTATAAACTAATAGTTAATTTAAGTTTTTTTTTTAAATTATTTTAAAACTTTTTGTCGGCTAACATTATTCCACACGTGCGGGTCGTATCGGGAAAGTACACCGTCAAATTCCAAAACAATTAGCGACAAACTTTTGTTCGACACACAGAAACAAAAGTCATTAATCTTCAAAAGTATGTAAGGGTCAATCAGTTTGCAATTTTCAAGTTGAGTCCATCTAAAAGGGTACAGCGCAGTGCAGCAGCTTGTGTCGTTCCGATCGAAGGGGGCAAAACCCTAGTGGCTTACCCAATCCCTGAAAGTACTTCTTATCGTCTTCAACTCTTTCCTTTCTTAATCAAAACCTAAATGGACAATGAATCAAATCCCACAATCCATGTATGTATGCATGCACGCTTTACTGTCAATTCTTTCTCTTTGATTCATTTGTGATTCGACTAAACCCGTTTTCATCGGGTTGTAGGTTGGTACTTCCGCACTTCAACTTCCCCAAAAAGGTATATATTTTTTTCCGGTGTTCTTTTACTTTTGTTTCACATATATTTCCACTTTTGTTGTTTATTTATAGTTTATTTGTTTTATAATTTTCAATTTCTTAAAATATAAAATTTAAATAGGCAGGAGAGACAGTGTGGATGAACAAGAGAAGCAAGGGAATGTAAAAAGGCAGAAGACAGATGAGTTTGCTGAGGAGCTTATGGATGAGGTTTTATCATATTTGCATAGCTCAAGAAACTTCGATTTAATTTATGCATAATGGAAGCTTTAAGCATAGTTTAAAAATGTATGAACTTTTCACTAAAATTTGAAAAACATACAAAATTTGACAACTTTATAACAAATTTACATGCATGCATAACCAAGGTTGTCAATCTCTCTAGTTAACTCTTAAACTCTTGCGAGTTTACGATTCCTGGATGGAGAAAACAAGTTAGCTCGCTATTTAACTCCTTTTTGAGTAAACTCTTTAAAATTGTGGAAAACTCTCGAGTGAAGAACGAGTTAACAAGTTCAAAATCAAATATAATTTTTGTCCACAATGTTTTGTTAGACTCAAATTGTTTGAAGAAATGAACTCCATTTTTAATTGTTTTCACATTATTTTTTTTTTTTTTATGAATTTATAGTCATCTCTACGTACTTTAATCTTATTTAACACTAATGTGTTATCATACTTTACTGTTGAAATATACTATTTTTCTTTATTATGAAGTGAAAATATTGAATTATTGTTGTGTTAAAAGTATTATGTTATGCATAAATTTTCTTATATTATTTTTCATATTAGGTAAACTCTTACTGTATGAGTTGGATTTACAAGTTGAGTTTATGAAAGTTCTATAAGTTTATGGAAACTCTCAATAAGTTTATGTAAACTCTCAAGTTTGACGACAACCTTGCATACATACAAATGTATGCTTTTTAATTAGTACCCGTCAAATACCACTTATGAGTTTTCTATTGAGGAAGAAACTAGTTGTAAATCAATGCCATGCATGTTTATTTAGCAGAAAACAAGAGAAAATTTAAGATAAAATCGGGAGGAGGTGAGAGTAATCTCTTATTCTGAACCTGTGTATATATGCTGGTATAAGGTTCTCGTAGGTATATATATAGATGCTGTTACCAATTATCATTGGTTAGAAATGCAATCTCTAGCTACCCAGAAACAACATGAACGAAGAAAAAATGGCAGAAGTTGTTAGGAACATTATTGCTGCCGCTGTAGCTCATATTTTCTTAAAGAAGTTATGGTTCCTAATTCCTATTAGAATAATTTTATGGCATATATGATAAATTATTTGATACAACTCAAGAACCCTTAATTTAAACTAGTTTAACACTTCAATATTGGAATAGTGCTCAACATGTAAATTATAAACTAGATATCCTTGTCCACTGCTTAAAAACTTGTTAACATACTTGATGGCCTTTGTATCATGATCCATAAGTAGAGAGTCTCGTACAACCGTACAACCATCTCTAATCCAAAGATAAACAAATGAAATAGAGGAGATGCCAGTGAATTAGTGAAAAATGAGTTATGCAAGCAGCAAGTTAATTAGTTCCACTTTATAAGGATTATTTTTCACACCATTGGATCCAAAAATCAAGGATTTCCATCAAGCAAAAAGATCTTAGATCAAGTGAACATGTCGGTCATGCATAAATCAATTAAGTAAGAAGAGCATGGACATCCCAATCAAAATATGCTAAGAGAAAGCCTCGTAGAAGTGGTTGCTCTAACCAAAGACTAACTCCTTACTATAAATATAAATGTAGTATTTATCTCTTTGTTGTCAAAATGAGAAAGGTGTCATCTTCAAAATGTCATTTAATCATCCATCTCTTGAAAGCCACTCTCTGAGACAAATATTAAATAAGCCCATTGACCCACCCTCATCGATGCCAACAAACTCTGGTGTTTTCCCTTCTCTAGCTCCCACTACTTTGTTATTTTGCCTTGTTTCTTTGACCAGCCTTAGTTCCTATGATCTCGACCCTTGTTTCTCTCATCTTCAACCTTGCTATCATTTCTTTCTCACTCTGTCAACACTTAAACTCCATCATTTTTTCCCTTTGACCTTTGTTCGACTTGACCTCAACATTGGAATTTTATTTCTTCCATTATATTATTCATTGCTGTAAATAACAAATATTTCAGGAGATCCACAAATTATCTTATCTTTTGTCACATCATGATCTGTTTGTTTAAGAGATGCTAGTTTATTGGCAAAATCATAAAGATTTTGAATATCATTTGCAACATTACTCTGAGTCTTCTTCTAAATAGATGTACACGTTTTGATAATTTTTGTGTGTTTTCCGTGTATTTGGTTCCACAAATTGCCACAATAGAGCACACAGTTGAAAATCTAACTTCTTCCATTGTTCAACATTATTTTGATGACCTTTCACCACTATCAATTTCTGAGTGACCATGAAAACCTTGGTCAAGGAATCAAAGCTCAACAGATGCAATCCAAGATAAGTAATTTTTGTCATTAAGCTTTTCCAAGTAATTGTGGGAGTCACAAAAACAGACAAGACAGGTCTGGAATACATTTTTTGGAGGAGAGGGTAAAAATGGAAACTCACAAGATGTTCACAATGGGCTGCACTTCAACCAACAGTGGATGAGCGAAAAAGAAGGTTGAAACAAGGACTAGAGAGGTCAGTGAAACCAATGGAGGTGACAAAAAGTTGCTCCCGTGACTGAAAGGTGGTGCATGGATGTCATGTGCCTGGTTGAACAGCACAAAGAAGTGGCATGCCAAGAAGGAATCAACCTCCACGACCAGTTGGGTTCTGCACTGCTTGGAGAGGCACACTAGATCTGATGCTTTTGGAAGATGATGATGGTGGTCGGCAGCAGACAGTGGTCGGCAACAGAGGACATCTTTCTTACCGGACAATAACAGGCAAGCAATCTGAAAATATATTAAAACAATATAACTCTGTTTAGTTTAAACAAAGATAATTTTTTTTCTTCATTCTTTAATTGTTCAATTTCACTATCAGTCTGCAATAATAAGCAAATTCTGGTCCAATCTCGGTTTTTGAAATAAAATTTTAAGTGAACAAACCTTTACACTGATTCAACAAAACTCATGCTAAACTTTGTTCTTCATCCTCTTCTAGGTTGTCAAACTTGAGAGTTTATGCAAAAGCAGAAGAGTTTCGTAAACTCGAATCATAAACTTGCAAGAGTTTACTTTGATTACAAAAACATTAAAATACCTATAAATAACATAATAATTCAACATTTTAATCCCATAATAAAACAAATTAGTAGACATCCACGTTGAATTCTGATATGGAATTAATGCTGATAAGATGTTGATAATTATGGAATGAAATCTGGATCAAGGGATTTGATATGTCGAAATAAATCAGAATTAATCTGGTATGATTTATAAGACTCTTGTGTTTCCTTCTTTTCAGCTACATCAGTTATAGGAATAATTGTCTTGATTTTTAAGTCATATTATTGTACAAAGTTATTCTCCTCTTCCTATTTTTACCTCCTCATTGTATCAGTTCTGTATTAGTGAAATATACTTGCTTTTCTACAATCCGTAATTAATCTAGTTGTAGATTACTATTGAACAAGTTCAAACTACAGCAAATTAAAATAAAAAAATGCAGTTTTTTTGAGCAAATTCATGTCCTGAAATTTTGGGGAAAGACTAAACAGAATGCTCAACCACAACTAAGATGCAGAATACAAAAATAGGAATTTAACATTTAGGGAGCTGCAGTTCAAGCGTGCCTAGGAAGCTGAATTTATGTCCAAGTAGCTGAAGATAGCAATCAAGGATAAATTTCAAAAAAGACCAGCAGTGACAGTGAATTGCAGTGAAGAAGAACAAAGCCAAATCATGGAGAGGTAAAGGAACATATCCGAATTGCAGAAAAGAAAAAGAAGATCGAAGAGGACCAAATAGCAAAGCCCTAATTTTTTTTTTTGGTGTTTGGGACCGCAAAACGACCATATATGGGTTGTTTCACTTAATTTTTTGTCCATATTAGGAGCCAGCCGCTGACTCGGCATCTAACTTGCGAGTTCAGTTGAGTTCACCATAGTCCACAAAAGAATGAGTTTATTAGGGTTTAGTTTATCAGCGTGTTAACTTGAAATTGTGTTTTGAACTCGTAAACTTGTCTAGTTTTATGAATTAACTCTTGGTTTCAATAACCACATTCTTCTCCAATATCACTTTAAATTGCAGCATGCCTTAGACAATTTTTCTTTTTCTAAAACTACTCACAATTCAAGAATAATATAATATGGACTTCCATATACCACCAAGTCATTGGTCCAGAGTGGTACTGGACTCAATTTCTTTAAACAAGGTCTACAGTTTGAGTCTTGTGGATTGTAAAATCGTGGTTGGTAGGGGATACACCATTAAAGGTGAGTAGTCTAGCTAACATGATGGTAGCTGTGTTTAATTTCATATCAAACAAGTAACAATAGCCATGAATGAACATTTGGGTTTTATAACAAACAATTCACGTGCAAATGAACATCTATTATTCATTTAAATTCTTACTTAGGATATCCAATAAGTGCTACAAGACAAAAACAATTTGACTTTCCAATCAGCGAAGAAATTGAATTATTATTTGCTTATAAAGTAGAAATTGGATTATTATTCACTTAGCGAAAATTAGGAGTACACGGATATAGGTTTATACTAAATACGCTGATGGGCCCAATGCTCTCTAGAGTTTACTAACAACTTTGTTCATTTGCAATTCATCATTAGAGAATAATAGATTTAATTTTGTTTGTAAGGTACTCATATATCCAAGTATTGAAATAAAGACTGGACGAATATAACATTACCAAGACTGGACGAATATAACATTACCAAGACTAGGTCATTGGTGGTGGGGATTCCTACAGTATAACAGATGGACTATTTGATGCCTTGTTTTTACAATATATAAACTAGAATGACTATATCTAGTAGAAGAGTATGAACTGATTATGTTGAGTTTGAAAAGGTTTTATCATGTGTTAGTTTCAGGAGAATAACAATCTTGATGAGAGTGATAACTCTGAAGAAAGTTGGGAAGAAACACAAGACAAAAAGATGGAAGTTTTGGTACATAAACTGTGCACTCGACCAACTTTCACCCAAATGCATTTTGTTATCTGTTCATATCTTTTAATTGTTTTCAATCATAATTTCTGTTCTGAAGATGGATGCTGCATCAAATGCTCAAGCATGTGATTTAAAAAATGTTGAAAATGATTCTTCCAGTGCTAGTTCAGATGATGAAGATGACAATAGCTCTGATTTAATTGACAAACCACATATAGTGACTAATGTGAGAATCTTGGACATTGTGCATATAATTGTTTATTTTGCAGAGAATAATATTTTAGAACCTTTCTTCATTACAGCCTGTGAAAGGTTCAGAGAATAGCGAGGAAGAAATTGAGAAAAATGCCACTAAAATTCCTCAAGTAAATGTATAATTTCATAATGCATTTTCCTATAGCTGCTAAAATTTCGAAGTTTATGACTTATTGCAATGATGTGAAAATTGTTAAGGATGTGGCAAATGGTTGGTGCTGCCTCTGATAGTGAACAACATCAAATCAGTCCTATAACATTTTATTTCCTGGAATTTTGCAGCCTGAAACGCTACCTAGTCTGAAAGAACCAAGTGCTGGATCAAAGACAATATATACTAAAAACTTATCATATAGTGTGGAAAGAGCTGATCTGTATGTATTATTTTTCTCTTCTAGGTGCATGCCAATTATTTTTTGTTTTAATTTTTTTAATTTTGAATTTATTAGGGAAAATCTTTTCAAAGAGTGTGGAGAAATTGTTGATATTCGTCTACATATAGATTGTGAAGGGAGGTTTAGAGGCTTTGGACATGTTGAGTTTGCAACAGCAGAAGCAGCACTAAAAGTAAGTTGTAACTTTCTGTGGTCTGTGCAAATAATTTTGTTACTGCTGGAACTTTTTAACAGATGGTTGTACCTTTGGGAGAGACAGTTACTTTTACTTTTCAGGGATAAAAAATTAGCAATTTGATTTATTGAAATATTTTTCTCATTCCTAGTGTTTTCAATGAATTTGATTCCTGAAGCAAATTTCACGGGGTACTAGCTATGGTTGATATTGCTAAAGCCTGCAATTTTGGTAGACATGGTATCAGATTGGGGCTGTCTTCAAGATATATTTGGTTAATGTGTGAATATAATGATAGATTGGCTTTGTCATTGACATGACATCTAATGATAGATTGGCATCATAACTGCAATATTCTTTGTTAATGTGTGAATAACATTGTATTGTGCATGGTAGTAGCTTCTATTAGGTAGCTGTCAGTATGCTTCTGACAGATGCTCCCTCTCCTATGTATAAACTTCTGTAAATTCTTCAGTTGTAACATGTATATCACAGTCACTACTAAGTTTCTGTTACAAATTCTCAAATTTCTCATAAAATTTCTTTCATTTTTCTCACATCATTATTTTAAATAGTAAAGACCAAGTTGTTTATTGTCATGATCTAATAAAAATTTCTTGTACATGTATGTGTGTGTTGGGCGAGGGGGTACAAATGTATACATACACAAATATATCTATATGTATGCATGGCCTTTTATGCTCTGCATTTTCATCATTTCTGCTTTTATGATTGTTGAACCCCTGTTTCTGAGGGAATACATTGATCTAAGCATCAATTTTTGCTTTGTAATCATAGGCACTTCAGTTAAATAATACAGAATTGTTGAGATGTCCCATGAGAATTGGTATAGCTCAAGAAAGGCGTAATTATACCCCCAGTAGAAGGTAATTTACAAATATAATAAAACTGTCTAATAGCTTGCCTATTGTTGCTGTCGCATAACAAATTTTCCTATCCTATGAGGTTGATGTCAGTTTCTTACTAGCCCCAATAAAAGGTAATTTACAAATATAATAAAACTGTCCAAGACTTGCATGTTGTTGCTGTCTCATGACCAATTTTCCGATCCTATAGAGATGATGTAAATTTCTTACAAAACATGTCAATTTCAATTAGAGAATATTTTTTATATTCCGCTGCATTTTCACATGTTACAGAGTCTAGAATGAATATGCTCCTGGTTTAGGGTGCTTGGACAAGCTTAAAAAGAAAAAAGGCTTACACATGACCTTTTTTAACTGTTTCATAAACTACTTTTTCTATCTAATTATAAGAAAATTAAAACAGATTTTTTATCAGAAACTGATTTAATTATTATAAAAAAATGTTTTTAATTAAAAATAAATTAGTTTTAAAGCACAAAAAAATGAGCCTATAATATCCTATGTTGTTTCATTCAATATCTTGCCTTTATGCTCTCTTCCCTTTGCAGTTTCCATCTTAATAGTTTTAACAACTTGAGCAACAGATTACAAAGGAGTGAAAGAACTCAGATGGTGAAAGGTTCAGAGATTTCAGAGGACTATGAACAAGAAACGGAGGAAAAAACCTCGAAAGCTGTTCAGAAAATTGTAAGTGTTAAAATAGAGAATGTCTGAATACACAATGACTGAGTTTATAGAGAGGCATTACGCTTGTTATGCTTGACAGAGGGTATTTTATTGTCTCTAAAATAAAGATTTCCTCTAAAATAAAGATCACATGGTTATAATAATAAACCAAACATATTATTTGGATTCTACACTCTCACGCTCAAGCTAAAACATATTAATCATATACACCAGGTTTGTTACAAATGTAGTCAATTCTTGGTCCTCTCATAGATTGGGTGAAGACATCTACTAGTTAGTCAATAGGGTTGACAAAACTTGTGACAATATCTCTTAACTCAATCTTCTCTTTCATGAAATGACAATCAACTTCAATATTTGGTCATTTCATGAAATATTGGATTAGACAATATGTAAAGTTGCTTGATTATCATAGATCAATGTCATTAGTGTAGCCCTTTCAAACTTGAGTTCTTTAAGTAGTTGTTATAGCCATATGAAATCACAAGTTACTAAACCCATGACCCTATGTTATGCTTCAACACTTGATCTTTTACAACATTTTGCTTCGTAGTTTTCCAAAATTTTAAATTTCCTCCAAGGGGAAGATGGACGAAATCTTCTTGGGTACCACTACTTTGGAATGCACATATATTGTCAATCATTGCTTGCCTTAATTATGGGTGGGATAATACTTCACCTATTAGAAAGAGAAGATAAAGAAGAAAGACAAATATAACGTAAAGGAAAAATACTGTGATAACTAAGGTTAATAAAGTGGAGAGACTTGAGAAACTTATTTAGGGTTTCTAATATAGTGTCAAAAGGCATTGTTACATTATATTTATAGATAAAAGAGATACAATAGAGAGGATATGGGCCTCAGCCCAAACCTTTAACCCTAGTCTAAGCAAAGATAGAAAAAACATCATATCTCAACACTCCCCCTTAAGCTGGAGCATATAGATTGTATGCACCAAGCTTGGAACAAATAAACTGAATCCTAGGATCTCTCAAGGATTTAGTTAAAATGTCCGCCAGTTGCTCATTGGAGCTTATAAATTCAGTTACAAGTTCCTTAGACATTAACTTTTCTCTAACAAAAGTGACAATCAATGTCAATATGTTTTGTTCTTTCATGAAAGACTGGGTTGGAGACAATATAGAGAGTTGCCTGATTATCACAAAACAACTTCCTCTACCCATTATCACAAAATTTTAATTCTTGAAGGAATTGTTTGATTCGTACAAGTTCACATGTAGCAAATGCCATAGATCTATACTTAGCTTCTGCACTAGATCGAGTAACAACACTTTGGTTTTTACTCTTCTAAGAAATAATTCCCTCCAATAAAGATACAATATCCAGTAGTAGATCTTCTATCAATGGGACAATCAGCCCAATCTGCATCACAATAACCTAGAATTTGAGTATTACCCTTATCTTCATATAACAATCCTTGTCGTGGGGCCCCTTTAATTTATCTCAGAATGCGAATCAAGGCGTCCCAATGATGAGTACAAGGATTTTACATAAAATGGCTAACTACTCCAATTGCATAAGAAAGATCATGTTGGGTAATAGTAAGATAAATGAGTTTACCAACCAACTTCCTATATCTTTCTGGATTTGACAACTTTTCTTCTTTATCTCCCATCAATTTCTAATTAGGGTCCATTGGGGTATCAGTGAGTTTACAATTTGTTAAACCTGTCTCCTTCAGAATATCAAGGATATACTTCCTCTGAGAGATGATCACACCTTCCTTTTACTGAGCCACTTCAATACCAAGGAAATACTTCAATTGACCAAGGTCTTTGGTTTGGAAGTGAGCAAATAGATGATTCTTCAATTGGTTGATCTTAGTATAATCATTGCCTGTAATAACAATATCATTAACATAAACCATAAGATACACACACTTGCCTGAAGAGAAATGACAATAAAACATTGAGTGATATGCTTTACTCCTTTTCAAGCAAACAACTGTATAACATTATTGAATTTCCCAAACCAAGCTCGGGGTGATTGCTTCAAGCCATAAAGAGATCAGTGTAGCTTGCACACTAAACCAGACCCCCCCTGAGCAACAAAGCCAAGAGGTTGCTCCATATAAATATCTTCTTCAAGGTCACCATGAAGAAAGACATTTTTAATGTCCAGTTGGTGAAGGAGCCAATGACGAATCGCAGCCATAGCAAGGAAAAGATGAATAGTACAAATCTTAGCTACTGGAGAGAAGGTATCACAATAGTCGTGACCATAAATTTGAGTGTAGCCTTTAACTACTAGACAAGCTTTAAGACAATCTACTTTACCATTATTATCAACTTTAACTGCATAGACCCACCTACAGCCCACGGTCTTTTTGCCAGGAGAAAGAGGAACAAGCTCCCCAGTGCCATTGTGCTCAAGAGTCTGCATTTCTTCAATCATGACTTGTTGCCATCCATGGTGATCAAGAGCCTCAGGGACAGTATTAGGAATAGTGGTGTCAGTCAAAGAGACAACAAAAGAAGAATAGGAAGGAGACAAATGATGGTAACTTAAAAAGTTATAAATAGGAAAGGGATTCCGAGAGGAACAAATATCTTTTCGAAGTGCAATAGGCAATCCAGTATCAGAAGTGGGAGAGGAGGTCAAAGGACCCATGGTATAAGAATATGATGGAGAGGGTTCTGAATCATGATTATTTGCAGAATCTGGTAAACTATAGGTGAATCAAATAGTATTTTAGGAAAGAATAAATTAGGAAATTTGTAATCTGTACAGATTTGAACAATTAGGAACAATCCCATAAATCAAGGGATCCTAGAATAAAATAGAGTTATTATATTTCCTAAAATAGCTTAGGTCTCCAGTATATATCTTGTATGATCTCTTTGTATTAAAATAATAAAATAAGATTTCATTTAATCTAGTTTTTCAGATGGTATCAAGGCTTCCGATCTAGGAAGTTCTGTCTGCGCACTATAAACCCTAAGACTGTAGCCTGTATTGCTGCTGCATTTTTCTTAACCCTAAGACAGCAGCCTGCATTGCTGTTGCATTTTTCTTAACCCTAAGATGACAACCTGTATTGCTGTTGCATCGCACCTTCTTGCTATAATGTCAAGACGAAGTTGTGAACCTAACCCCAGAAACGGGGAATATCCAATCTGGAGAACGGCAGAATATCCATTCTGCATATAGACTAAATGGAAGAAATTATTTGAATGGGCCCAACTTGTTCGTACAGTGTTGAATAGAAAAGGGGTAGCCGAACAGAAGAAAGGAGGATCAGCAAATGTAGAGAAGAAAGGTGATGGTCTCGTCATACTCGAGAGAAGTGCTGGAAGTTACATGGGAAGCCTTTAAATCGAGATCGAGAAGGGGGACACAGAGGAGGCTCCTTAAGGAAAGGAGGACAAGTTTATGTTGCTGTTGAAACAAATGAAGGATATAATCCAGAAGCTGTTGTCCATCTTAACCAAGAGGAGATAGAAAGGGTGAGAACCTTTCTTAGTAAGCTGGAAAAACCTACAGGTGTGTTCTTTGGCATACTCAGGTAAGTTTTCACTTTCTTTTGGATTAAATGTCTCAGATACACCTTTTAACCATTATTGGATTTTGGACTCTGGAACCACAAACCACATGACACCATTAGCCAAACACTTCTCCACATATTCCCCATGTCCCAGCAACAAGAAAATTGCCACAACAGATGAAACCCTTATAACTGTAGCTGGTCAAGGAAATATCCAAATCAATCCTTTAATAACCTTAAAAGATGTTCTCCATGTCCCAAAGTTGTCCACCAACCTAGTGTCTATACAAAAACTTATAAAGGATTTGTCATGTAAAGTTGTTTTTTTCGACTATCATTTTGTATTTCAGGACAAGGATTCAGGGAGGATGATTGGACATGCTAGAGAATGGAATGACCTTTATTATCTCGAAGATCCAAGTCTGTACAGCAATAATAGAATCTCTCACTCCTTCATATCTGAATCCTTGATGACCAACAGAGAAAAAATCATGCTTTATCATTGTCGGTTGGGACATCCCTCTTTTGGAGTGATCAAAATTATGTTTCCCTCTCTGTTTACCAAGTTAGATGTTCAGAGTCTTCATTGTGAGGTGTGTGAACTTGTCAAGCACAAACGCGTATCTTTTCCAATAAGTAATAGAATAAGCAATTTTCCTTTTTATCTTGTGCATACTGATGTATGGGGACCTTCTAATGTTCCAAATGTGTTTGGTGCTCGATGGTTTGTCACCTTTATAGATGACTGTACAAGGGTCACTTGGGTTTTCCTACTTAAACAAAAATCAGAAGTCAGTTTTGTCTTCCTAATCTTCCACTCCTTGATAAAAAATTAGTTTTGTGTTAATATTAAGAGGCTTAGGTCAGATAATGCCAAAGATTACTCCAATCATGTCCTTAATTCTTTTTGTAAAAAAGAATGTATACTTCATGAGTCCTCTTGTATCAAAACACCACAGCAGAATGGGGTCACAGAGAGGAAAAATTGACATCTATTAAATCAGACTCGGGCATTGTTGTTCCAAAAAAGTGTCCCAAAAAATTTCTCGGGGGAAGTTGTCTTTACAACAACATACCTTATCAATATACTACCCTCTAGAATCTGAGGATCAAAAAGCCCTATGGAAGCTTTGTCATCTTTCTATCCAAACCTGTCCACTATAAATAATCTTAAACCAAGAATTTTTGGGTGCATCTCATATGTCCATATTCATAATACAGACAGGTGGAAACTTGATCTTAGAGCCTTAAAGTGTGTCTTTGTTGGTTACTCACCCACTCAAAAAGGGTATAAATGCTACCACCCCCATCCAAAAAATTCTTTGTGTCTAGGGATGTTACCTTCAATGAACAAGAGGGTTATTTCCATCAATCTTATCTTCAAGGGGAGAGTTTCAGGGAAGATAAGAAAGATAAGGAAAGTAGTAATTTTGGTTTTCCCATTCTTCCAGACTTGATATTTGAACCTAAATGAGATCAAATTGAAGCTGTAACAAGTGAAACAAGTCAAGGAATTGGTCAAAAAAAGGAAGTTGGTCAAGAAAGTGAAATTAATTGTGAAGCTGATCAAGAATATGTTGAAGCCGGAAAATTTGGTAAGAAGCTGGTGTACTCAAGGAAGACTAAGGTCATTCCAGATTAAGTCATGTTCAAGAATCCAACTCGACTCCACAAAAAGAGGTAACAATTTTTTCTCCAGCTGTGCAGGTTGAAATTGAAACCCAAAATGATCCTGACCTCCTAATTGCCATTAGAAAAGGGACAAGAAAATGCACTAAACAACCACTCTACCCTCTCTCAAATTACCTATCCTTTAAAAATTTCTCTCCTACCCATAAAACCTTCCTAGTAAACCTAAACACTGTACTTCTACTAATACCCTATTTGAGACATTGTTTGACAGAAAATGGTGGCAAGCCATGGATGTAGAGATGGAGACATTGGAGAAGAACAACACCTGGGAGTTAGTCACCTTACCAATAAGAAAGAGGCCAGTTGGATGTAAGTGGGTTTATACAGTGAAATACAAGACTGATGGATCAATTAAGAGATATAAGGCAAGACTAGTTGCCAAAGGGTTCACCCAAACCTATGAAGTTGATTATTTGGAGACCTTTGCTCCGGTTGCCAAAATGAACACAATTTTGGTGATATTGTCCCTTGCTACCAATTATGGTTGGAACTTGGAACAATTTGATGTTAAGAATGCTTTCCTACATGGAGACCTTGAAGAAGAAATTTATATGGAGATACTTCCGGGTTATGGTAGAGATGTTGCCAACACTGTTTGCAAGTTGGAAAAGACATTATATGGGCTAAAACAGTCCCCCCGTGCATGGTTTGATAGGTTTACTAAAGTTATGACAGGTCTGGGTTACAAACAAAGCCAAGGGGACCATACTTTGTTCTTTAAACATTCCAAGTCAAGGGGAGTAACAATATTGTTGGTGTATGTGGATGACATAATATTAACTGGAGATAATAAAGAAGAACAACAATTGTTGAGCCAATGCTTAGGTAAGGAATTTGAGATCAAGACCTTGGGAAAACTAAAATATTTTTTGGGAATTGACGTTGTCCACTCCAAGAAAGGGATATTTATATCCCAACAGAAATACATCACTGATTTGCTCAAGGAAACTGGCAAGGCAACTTGCAAACTTGCTAGTACCCCATTAGAACCAAACCTAAAGCTTGGAAATACAGAAGATGTTGCTGTTGAAAAAGATATGTAGCAGTGATAAGTAGGCAGACTTATATATTTGTCGCATACCAGGTTAGATATTTCCTATGCAGTGAGTTTAATTAGCCAATTTATGCATAACCCAAAGGAGACCCATTTACAAGCAGCCCACAACCCAGTGCAATATGATAGAACAAAGCATATTGAAGTAGACAGACACTTCATCAGAGAAAAGCTTGATAGTGGCTTGATATGCACTCCATATGTGTCCTCTCAAGACCAAATTGCAGACATTCTTACCAAGGGACTGAGCTGCCACAATTTTGAGAAGATTGTATCCAAGCTGGAAATGGAAAACACCTATTCAGCAGCTTGAGGGGGAATGTGGGAAATCAAATAGTATTTTAGGAAAGAATAAATTATGAAATTTGTAATTTGTACAGATTTGAACAATTAGGAACAATCCCATAAATCAAGGGATCCTAAAATAAAATAGAGTTATTATATTTCTTAAAATAACTTAGGTCTCCTGTATATATCTTGTATGATGTCTTTGTATTAAAATAATAAAATAATTTTTTTTTTAATCTAATTTTCTAGAGGAGCCAATGACGAATCACAACCATAGCAAAGAAAAGACGAATAGTGAAAATCTTAGCTACTGGAGAGAAGGTATCACAATAGTCGAGACCATAAATTTGAGAGTAGTCTTTAACTACTAGACGAGTTTTAAGACGATCCACTTTACCATTATTATCAACTTTAACTGCATAGACCCACCTATAGCCCACAGTCCTTTTGTCAGGAGGAGGAGGAACAAGCTCCCAAGTGCCATTGTGCTCAAGAGCTTGCATTTCATCAATCATGGCTTGTTGCCATCCACGGTAATCAAGAGCCTCATGGACAGTATTAGGAATAGCGGTGTCAGTCAAAGAGACAACAAAAAAGGAATAGGAAGGAGACAAATGATGGTAACTTAAAAAGTTATAAATAGGAAAGGGATTTCGAGAGGAACAAATACCTTTTCAGAGTGCAATAGGCAATCCAGAATCAAAAGTGGGAGAGGAGGTCAAAGGATCCATGGTATGAGAATCTGATGGAGAGGGTTCTGAATCATGATTATCTGTAGAATCTGGTAAACTGTAGGTGAATCACATGAGGGTAAAAGAAGAGGAGGAGAATAATTGAGACTTGTAGGTTGAATTGGTGAAGGTTTAGGTATTATAAATGGATCATGAGGGATAGGAAGAACATTTTGAATAGAGGAAACATCTCCCATGGAGGAGGAAAAGAAGGGTGTTTCCTCAAAGAAGGTGACATCAACATATATGTAATACCTTTTGGTGGATGGATAAAAACATTTGTACCATTTTTGAAGGCGAGAGTACCCTAAGAAGACATATTTGATGACTTTAGCACCTAACTTATTCAGACCTGGAGAGACATTATGGACAAAACAGGTACAACCAAATACACGAGGAGACACATGATAAAGAGGATCATCTGGAAAGATAAGGGAATAAGGAATTTGATTTTGAAAAGAAGAAGATGGCATGCGGTTGATCAGAAAACAAGCAGTGAGAATTGCATCTCCCTAATGATGAGTAGGAACATTGACATTCAACATTAGAGAACGTGCAGTCTCAATAAAATGCCTATTTTTCCCTTTTGCAATACCATTCTATTGTGGAGTGTGAGGGCAAGTTGACTGATGTAAAATACCTTGAGAAGATAAAAAAGAAGAGAATGAGGTTGAAAAATATTCTTTGGAATTGTCACTTCTAAACACTTTAATTATCTTCCCAAATTGATTTTTAATTTCATTGAAAAAGGACACAAAAATGGACAAAATTTCAAATCTGTCTTTCATTAAATAAACCTAAGTACATCTGGAAAATTCATCAATAAAGGTTACAAAATATCGAAAGCCAAATGAAGAGACATGACTTGATCCCAAAATATCAGAATGAATATTTGAGAAAGGAAAATTAAATGGAGTTTCAGAATGTTTAGGAAAGGTAGACCTAACATGTTTTCCTAATTGCCAAGATTCACATTCTAAATCATGAAGATGTTTGAGATTAGGAGCCATTACTTTCAACTTTGGTAAACTTGGGTGACCTAGACGATCATGCAAAAGTTTAAGAGAAGGAGAAGCAAGACATGACACCGAAAGACTTGAATTTAGATAATACAGACCACATGATTCATGACCTTCTCCAATCAGACGACCCGTACTATGTTTCTGAACAACAAAAGAATTGGAATTAAATGTTATAGAACAATTAAGAGAACGAGTCAATTGACATAGAGAAATCAAGTTATAAGGGCAACTATGAATGAAAAGAACATAATTTAAATTGAAAGAAGGGGTTAAAGGAACATTAGCCACAATAATCAGGTGAGGAATTTCAGGATAGGACATGGAGGAATATGAGGAACTTTTACCAGATATATGATCAGAGGCACCTGAATCAAGAATCCATAGGTTTTAACCTTCCACAGATTGAGAAATGCATGCTGGTGAAACACTAGGCATGATAGAAGATTGACCCTGACTATTTAATTTTCCTGATTTGAACTTCAAAAACTCTTGATACTCCTCATAAGAGATTTTCAAATCCGATTTTTTAGACTTAGAAACATGGGAAGTGATATTCCTGGCAGGAAAACTGTGTAAGGAATAACAGTTTTCTTGCGTGTGTCCCATCTTCTTGAAATAGGAACATTGGAGACGACCTTTTATAGTAGCAGAAAAAGAAAAAACACTAGATGAAGCCATTTATCTGAAATAGAAATGAAAGATAAACCTAACCAATAGGATACCCATGTGACCTAGCTTCCAAAGTTTTCAAAATAAAAAAATAAGGGCACCACAGGACTCGGAGGGCGCCGACGAGTCGAACGAAGGTGATCGGCCTTGATTTCGGCCACTGGAAGGCGGCGTGTGGGACATGCGCCTGAGACGACCCTCTGGAACGACTGTGAGTAATGGTGCGTGGGGCAGCTGACGGAGGAGGAGCGACTTGCAGGGGTGAGTTGCGCTCTTCAAAGCACACCAAACCCTATCTTCACCGAACCAAACTAACACGGTGGCCGGCGGCGGACGAAGACCGGAGATGACAAGAATGACAGGAAATCACTGCGGGATTGTACCCGTTTTGATACCAACTTGAGAAATTTATTTAGGGTTTCCAATCAGTGTCAAAAGGCACTGTTACATTGTATTTATAGATAAAAGAGATACAATAAAGAGGGTATGTGCCTCAGCCCATACCCTTAACCCTAGTCTAAGGAAAGATAGAAAAAACATCATAACTCAACAGAGAGATAGGTTACAAGTTTAACAAATACTTTTTCTCAAAGGAATAAGTAAATCAAGTTCAATAGGCGACCTAAATCTAACAAAGAAGAAAGGATAAGGGAGGAGCCTTGAAGGGGTTGTACAATTAGAGTTGAAGCTAGGGTAACATCAAGGGGTGTCCCTAGATTGGAAAGCCAAAGGGTGATATTAGAAGCCAAAATAGAGTAATTTGAACATCCAACTTCTTAGTGGATAGAGGAAAATTTAAAATATGATTTTTGGTTCTTGATGGGTCTTAAGTGCTATTGTTCCTCTAAGATAAAGATTACAAGGCCATAATGGTAAGCAGAATATTATTATTCTAATTCTCAACGTAAGTATTTCATAATGCATATACCAAAGCTACTTAAACTTTATTTGCTACATGATTTGTTTTAACATAATATATTATTATATCTTAGAGATTCTCTTAGAATTGGTTTATTCAATTTCATAATTTTCATGTTTTCTAATATTTACTGATTTGTTTTCCTTGTTTAGTTACGGTTATTATTAAAGAGAGATGAATATACCAGTAATATATTATTCAAAGATTGTTGGTATTGCCTTCATCAGAAAGAAAGCTGTAACCTATCAAATGTGTTATGTAATGTTATTTTCTGAAATTTTCAGCTGAAAATGCCAGCTACTTGGAAAGAAATAAAGGCTACATCGAAGACAGTATGTGTTAGAAACTTGTCTTACAGTGTGGAGAGGGATGATATGTATGTATGATTTTTTGTTGTGGTTATTATTGATTATTTTTCTGTGCTGTTTTTCTAAGTTCAAAATTGTTCAGGGAAATTTTTTTCAAAGACTGCGGAGAAATTGTTGATATCCGTCTACAAACAGATCATGAAGGGAGGTTTAGAGGCTTTGGACACATTCAGTTTGCAACTGCTGAAGCTGCACAAAAAGTAAGCTTTGTGACTTTGTGTATCCTTGCAAATCATGCTAGAACTGCCAAAATCAGTTCAAAGTAGTTGTACCTTTGAAAGAAACTATTCCATTTAAAAATTTGGTTTGTTAAAATATTTTTCTCAGTCATAGTATGTTCCATGAAATTTATTGAATGTAATTCCTGAAGCAAATTGTTACGCAATACTTATTTGGGATTGAGGCTTTATTGTTGGTGATATTGCTACATTGAGAAATTCCGTCTCACTTCTTGAGTAATACAGAAAAACAGTTATTGACATGGTATTAGCGGGTTCTTGATCAGACCTGTGATTTCTTCAGTGACACTCTCCTTGGTCACTCTTTTGTTGATCTTCATTATTTCTAGTCTGTGGCTCTCTTCTGGTTAGTTGGTCTCTTTTCTGGTTTGGAGGTTTCTTTATTTCTCTGTTCAGCTGCCTTTCATTGCTTTGACCAATTTTTGTGCTCCTTTTACTGGCAAGAAATATGCTGCATCGGCATTTCAGTTTCTTTTGTTTGTGAAAGGAAAAGAATGGTCAGGTAATCTTGGTGCCCCAAAGGACTTGGCTGCATTGGTTACATGGGAAACCAATGACACCGAAAGGTCATCTTGTATGCTTGTCTCCATTAATCCTCAAATGGTTAATAATTTGTGACTCGCCATTAGACTGTCAATAGATTACCGTAAATATTTACTCCCATAGTCAAGATGTTCAGTCTTTGGTATGAGAGGTGTGTTAGTGATCTCACATCGATCATATGACTAATTATATTATATAAGAAAATGTAAACCTCACCTTACTAATTGGTTTTGTAATATTAATTAGGTTTAAGGTCGACTTTCTATTTCTTATATATATATATATATATATATATTTTTTTTTTTTTTCTATATTTTATCATCATCATGTGTTGGCTATGTTTGTTGAACCCTTGTTCTATACAAAGACATTGAGCTGAAAAATAATTTTTTTTAGGCTTTGGAGTTGGATAATACAAAATGGTTAGGACGATGGATTAGTGTTGGTATAGCTCAAGAAAAGGGTGAATATATCTCCAATAGAAGGTAATGTACATTTATAATTAAATTGTGCAATTGTGTGCGTACAGTTCCCACTTAATTCCATCAGTGTGAATTTCCTAAGAAACATTCAGAAATTTGGAGCATTTTTTTTTTCTCATGCATTTGCATGGGTTACTATAGTCATGTATGTATTATTTTTGTTTAGGGTGCTGAGATAAACCATGAAAAAAAGTGCTTTTGTGATATACTTTTTTCTTCTGAAAGCTTATCTAATTATTAAAGAATTTTCACAGAGTATTTTTTTTTTAATTATACAAACATTATTTATAAGCACAAACAAATAAACCTTTAATCACTTGTATTTATTCACTTCTCATTGTTCTCTTGTGCCAATTCATTCCCCTTGTTATTTTCTTGTTAAGCCACTGGAGCAATTCATTCCACAAGTGCGAAAGAAACCAGCCCATCAAAAGGACAGAGTTTTCGGAGTACCACGAGGAAGAAATTGAGAGTAAATCCTATCAAAATCCTTGGAAAAGTGTAAGCATTTCACAACACATTTGCTTATGACTGGTCAATGTTCATCTAGTATGAGTTATTGGAGGTATATAGTTGACTTGTTTGAAATGGTTAAGGATGCAGAGATGCTTGATTTGATGCTGCTTCCATTGAAAAGAATGCTGTTACTGAACAATTTAAATGATTAAAATAGTTCTCTATTATGTTATTTCCTGGAATTTTGCAGTCTAAATTGTTGGCTACTCTGGAAGAACAAAATGCTCCATCAAAGACAATATATGTCAGAAACTTGTCATACAGAGTGGAACAGGCTGACGTGTAAGTGTTATTTTTCATGCATTGATTATGGATTATTTTCTGTTTGTATATTTACAATTTCAAAATTGTTCAGGGAAGATTTTTTCAAAGAGTGTGGACAAATAGATGATGTTCGACTACATAGAGATCACGAGGGGAGGTTAAAAGGCTTTGCACATGTTGAGTTTGCAACAGCAAAAGCAGCACTAAAAGTAAGTTTTGTGACATGGTGTAATCTGCACTAGTTAGAACTGACAACAATATTTCTTAGATAATTGTACCTGTGTCTTAGGTATGTTTGGTTTAGAGAGAAGAGGTGAAAGGAAAGAAAATGGAAAGAAAGAAGAAAGTAAAAGTAAAGTGAAATATACTAGTGATAAAGGATATTTTAACTATATTTCATTATTTAAATATGTTAATATTAACACCAAAAATCATATTATGACATTTATTATATTCATATACATACACATATATATTGAAAATAAAAAATAAATTCCAATGAAAAACTATTCATTATTATTCGATCTCAATATTCATTTTTTAACAACAATAATTGAGAGTGCAAAGAAATCATTATATTGTTGCCAACTAAGTTGGCACCACATACAACATCAATGATATGCAACAACTCAGAATATCATAAAAAAGAAAATACAAAAATAGTGGGGGTCCAAACCTGACCCACCAATCCCTAGTCCTGTAATTAGGTATAGCAAATCTATAGATGAAAAACTCAGTACAAATGAATACACATTTATCAGCACATTTATTACTTTCTTTAAAAATATGCAGAAAATGAATACACATAATATTACTATTTACGAAACAATTCATCTACATACTATGAAAAACCTCCTAAGGATAACTAGAAGTATTGATTGAGCTTGAATATTAAGTTGAGAATTACACTCAATCTAAAAATAAGTCCACTTTTTTGAGATAGAAACTTGCATAACAAGAATCACACTCATCACCTCCGCATATATTGTATTATGAAGACCAATATATAGAGAGAAACAACCTACAATGGAAGCTTGATGATCTCTACAAGTAGCCCTACAACTAGATACATCAAGAGAACCTTTAGTTGTTGCATTAATATTACATCTGAACCTGTAGCAAGGAGGGGGAACCAAAAAACTTAATAATGAGCTCTTGCAATGTTGGACTTCATTCAACCAGTACAATAATTAGCAGCCCAATTGACATCAACAAAAATCATGTTTTTAATTCTGTTATAGGATAACATATGATTATCAAAGCAGATCCCTATATTTCAGTCGTGCTTTGAGTAATCCAGGATCTTTGCAAGAAACAAAGAAGGAAGGATAGAGATAGAATCAACATCAATGTGGCGCTGGAAAGAGGAGCTGAGCCAGACCCCGAGACTTTTTGCAAAATTGTGTCTGTTCTGTTTCAGCTGCAACATCACAAAGATGACAGCAAGAACGATGACCATATCATACTTGATTAAATTATCATTTGGAGACAACCTGTTATGTAATATACTCCAAACCTGGAAACATATAGAAAGAGGACTAAATTTACTCCAAACCTGTACTGAACTGTTCAATATGTTAGGCTGAACCAAAATAAAATTATAGGCAGTTTTGAGATTGAGAGTACCATCCACAGAGACATTCGATCTAAGACCATCATCATCCATATCAAACTGTGAAAAAATTAAAGAGAGATTGCAGAAGTGAAAGCAAGTTTTTAAGAATTAACAACATCAGGTATAGACCAGGATTTGTAGTGACCAATCTTAGTCTCCAATTTGTTATGAAATTGACTAGGAATCCTCTCAGTCAGTCAATAGGAATAGTCAACCAGTTATCGAGCCAAAAATAAGCTCTTTGACCATTACCAATCTTCCAAGTAGAGTTGTCAATTATCAAAGTAATATTCTGTTCGATATCATGTGAAATTGATGAGTTAAAATATGCAGTGTTGAGTGAATTCCTATGCTTGGCTCTCAACATAGGAATTCTAATCCATTCAAAATCAGAATCAAGAAAATCCATGCGAAGTTTCATTGAAGAAGCCTTATTAAGAGCATACAAGGGTTTAAGGCCCAAACCATCATTCTTGATAGACCGACAATATTCCTTTTAAGAAACAGTGACCAACTTAGCATTGTTAGCATTACTAGTCCAAATTAAGTTTCTAATTCAAGATTCCATGGTGTTAATCAGTCCCTTGACCACAAATAAACTCTAAAGCTGTGCAAAGAATGCTGTTGATAACAGAAGAGACAAGAGTCATCCTTCCCACATATGACAACAAAGAACCTTTCCAAGCATGGAAGTTTTCCTTGATTCTACCAGCCAAACCTTGCAAACAAGTTCTACTAGGTTTACCAACAAAAATTGGATCACCTTGATAATTCCCGACCAGCATTCTCTTTATAAGATTGAAGGTGCACCAGTTGTTACAAATTAGACTTGGTAACCCTACAAAAACTGATATTTTTTGCTGCTATGACAGCAGAGTAATGACATGACTTGGAACTTCTTCTGCAAGACAAAAGAGAATAGGGATATTGGATTCCCTTGTCTAACTCCTCTAGACATAAAATATTTCAATGTTCTTAAAATATGTTCCTCTTGTCTATGTCCTATGCGAGGAGTACTATGTAAAATATTCATATTTATTAACTGTCCAAATCCTTTCATTTTTGTTTTCATTGATATTTTGTATATAAAAAATATTGCAAGAATAACAGTAAAATAAAACTGTTCTCCCTCCCCTGTGGTACTTGACTCACAGTCCACTCCATAAGATGATCACAAACTCCAAACTCTTCTCTTGAAGGAATTATTTTTTTAATGTGTGGTTCATTCTTTCTTTTCCCTCAGTTTTTGCATGTGTTCCATATAAGGGAACAATTTTGTTAATTTTCTTTCCCTCAATTTTTCCTTCACCTTTCCATAACACCAACCAGACCATTAGAGTGAGAGAGAAAGAAAAACGATTATTTTGAAAATCCATAAATTAGTACAGCACTTTCTTTTGTTATACATTAATCAAATTTATAGAAGCCTATAGACCCTAACCAGACAGTTGTAACTCTCGGGCAGCTAAAAGGCAGCTAAGGATACGAGAAGGACAAAGAAAGCTATCTCTCACTGTACTTTTCAGGTTCTGTTGGCTACATGAATCATTGGAACCCATGCCTTTGTGTAGGAATTAGTTTTAGAGGGATGAGATTGATATTTCTAGGCTTTATTTTATATGTGGTGTCTATTTTGTTCGACATCATCATCATTTGTGCACGTATGTTTGTTAAACCCTTATTCCTTGTGGAGACATTGAGATGTGAGTCATTTTTCCTTTGTATTGTTAGGCTCTTGAGTTGGATAATACAGAGTTGTTGAGCCGTTACATTGGAGTTGAAATAGCTCGAGGAAAGTGTCAACATACCTGGAATAGAAGGTAATCTTCGTGTATGATAAAACTGTTCAAGGGGATGCCTCCTGTTGCTGTCTATTAACAATTTTTCCTGCCTACATGAATGTAAAATTCGTGTCCATAATACTCTTTTTTGGGTGCATAGGCTTTGAAAAAATTCAGTCATGATATAATATTCTTTCATTGCCTTTTCTCACCATTTCTTTGTTAATAATTTATCAATTGTAGCAGCTCATTCCAAAGGCATGAAAGATTTCTGCCCATGAAAGCTACTGAGCATTCAGAGGCCTGTGAGAAAGAAATGGAGAAAAAAGCCCCCAAAACTCCTCATGAAAGTGTAAGCTTTTTAAAAAGAATTTACTCATACTTTCTAAAAGTTTATCTGTTATATGGCTTATTGGAGTATATAACTTATGTGGAAGAAGTTAAGGATGTAAATGAGGCAGCATTTGAGTGAATATGAGTCAAATTGTGTTAGATATTAAAGTAAGGAGAGAAATATGAACTGGAAATATTTGTATTATTTGCATGTTCAGGCTGGAATTAAGGAGCAGATCATGAGATATAGCACTGTTTATGCATATAATCAAGGAAGAATGAAGATACTCTGCTTAGGAACTTGGTGAAGCCTAAACTCTCAAGTGTTCAAGTTCCACTAAATTCCAGCTTCCGAGTTCTACACGCTCTCCACTTATACCTCTATTATATGATTATGTGCTTTTCCCACTCATTCCCCCAACTTTTTCCTTTTTGGCTATGATCAGACTCATCACACCTTTTGGCTCTTCTCACATGCTTTAGAAATAATGGGCCTCTTTGGGCCTGTGGCATCTCTCCCTTGTTCAACTAACAACTTGTCCTCAATGTGGCGGGCGTGTAGGAAACTCTCCTGTAACTCAGCTACTCTTTCCCCTCACTTGGTTGTTGCCATCACACCAAGACCTCTTTGATTCCATACTGATTTGTCCTGGCAGTTAAGATTTCTTATAGGATAACTTGGGAGTTCCCAATAATCTTCTAAGAGAAAAAGTTTATTTCTTGAGCGAAGTGAGATATAAACCAGGGTGGAATTGGCTTCCTTCTGGCAAAACAATGCCCAACATAACCACTTTGGCCACTGCTTGGCTTGGGTCTCTAATATGCAATAAAGATAAGTCTCCAAGCATAATTTGACAACTTCAGTTTGCCCTGTTGGAGGATGTTATACTGAACTGGATTTCAGTCTAGTTCCTGCCATTTTGAAAAATTCTGCCCATAAAATACTCAAGGAAGGCCCCCTATCATAGTTAGAAACAATAATGTTTGGACAAACTTGACGACAAGAACTTTCTGGTTTCAAAACAACTATTCAATCCTGTTTTAAATGGACTTTGTCTCCACAAGTTTATTATTCTAAAGGCTTCCTGTTTTAAATGGACTTTTATATGGACTTTGATTCTGAAATTGAGAATCCAACTTCACTCTATTGGAATGGCAAGATCAGATGCTGTTAGCTTGGCTTCAAATTTCTCTCTTCCACTTTTACGTCAAGTTATTGGCTACATGCACCTTTTGGAAGCTTTTGTACGAACTGAATTGAGGAACATGGAGAAAGTGATTATTCTGCCACTTAGTATCCCTTGTAAATCAAAACAATTATTGATGCTCTTTCTTATAATGGTGAACATGTTTCTGTTCAAGAAGATCAGTGTTATTATGGATGGATAACTGTCAGGTGTGAAGCTTTTGTCACTTGTCCATAGTATTGGTATTATTGTTAACAATAATTGGTCGTTGGTTGATTTACCCTCAATGTTATCAAATGGAAGCCATAGTAGAAAGTGAGGTGGTTTTTTCACAAAATGCCAGAGGTTACGATGGTGGCCACAAAACACAGCGCACAACTGGCGAACATAAGGCCAAGGAAAAGTTGAAGGTTTTTGAAAAGAGAAAGAGAAAGGGAATGTAATGTGTTGCTTAAGTCCCATATTTGGCAATATGGGATACTCGATAGAGTTTAATTAATGAGGAAGTTGAGTAGAGTGAGCCACTGAGATCTTGGTTCTTATGGATAGTGTTATTATAGAGACTTGGGTATTAAATGGGTTAAAACACTAAAACGCACAATATAGGAGAGATACAAAACTATCTTTCTTATCTGCTTGTAAGTTCAGATTTTTCTTGTGTTCGTTGTTGAATAACAGTGTTCTGTTATCTTGTGTTAATATCTCTTCTGATTTTCTATTTTATGTTAGAAAAGAGAAGGAAATATTTTATCTCTTTTTGCAGATTTTAAGTGATACAGCCAGTAATGTATAGGCAGAATTAGTGCCAAACTCATTGAAGATTGTGTGCCTTGTTTTTTTTTTTTTTTCAGTTTTTATGTTGTTATATTTTTTATCTTTACACTTGATGTCAGATTGTGTCATCTTCTCTCTTTCTTTCTTTTACGGTTTCTGATTAATATAAATGAAGAGATTTAGTATTTGTTTTCCTCAAGCAGTCAGCATACCTAATGTTGAATTCGAGTAATACATTTAGAATAATAAGGAAAATATCAGGAAGCAATAAATAGCCTATCATCTATGATCTGATCATTACTTAAAACTGAATGTTAACAGATTCATTACAAAATGAAATCAAACCATAAATTGGGAAATAATAGATACAAAAAGTAGGGATGAATTTCCTACCATTGTGCTCAACTTGCTTATGAGGAGCTCAAAGTGCTCCTCCCTAAAGACCCTTGGTAAGGACATCTGCCACTTGTTGTGAGTTAGAAATAAATGACATACAAAAAGTTCTACTATCACATTTTTTCTTAATGAAATGTTTGTCAATCTACAAGTTTAGTTTTGTCATGTGCGGATTTTTTGCAAAGCTTATTGAAGCCTTGTTGTCACAGTTTGAATTCCTGGGTCACAGTTTAATTTCCTGGGTTGGTTGATATCACTCTCAAATCCTCCAGTACTCCCTTTAGCCACACCAGTTCATAAATTCCTTTGGTCATTAACCAGTGTTCAGTCTCAACACTAATGTAGCTGTCAGATTTCATCAGGTCTTGGGAAGTCACATCGCAATTCCACATAGTTTCAATTGGTTTTAAGTTGAAATCTAATATTAACACTATATTTTGTCCTTTACTTTGACTTCCTTTCTCTAATGTGACCCCTCTTTGGTCGTCACTATGCCATCATTTCTCTTATGTGACCCCTCCTCCACTGGCATTGCCTTCCTTCAATAACCATCATGCACCTGGACCTGTGTCAGTGATCCCTTGAGAAAAATATTCCAAGACAACAAACTACAAACATGGCCAGCTGCTATCCTGCTTTGGTTCCATGCCCAAGTTGTTGTGCCTGTTCTAAATGCAAATGTTACTATTAATATAATGAGCTGCTATAATTTCAAACAGCTTAATCACCTGCCTTGCCTATTATTGCCAATGCTAAATTTGCTACTCTTGTAGTTTTAGTTTTCAGTCCTTCTCTCTTGGCCTTGGATTCTTGACTGTTACTTTGATCATATGGCTGATAAACCTTATTTTTTTTGTGGCATTCCTCTCTATTACTCTCGTAGATGGATCTTAGATCAAAGTTTATTGCATTGGCCAAACCCATCCACTACCTACTCTTCGTTTAAATTTTGTCTTACATGTTTTTGGTTGTCCTTTTAATCTCTTTTCAATTAGAAAAAATTACTTACACACAACTTTTAGCTAGTTTTTGGTAATAATTTTTTTTCTTGTGCAATATTGGTGTACTACATGGACGATTGGATTGGTTGGAGCTAAGCATGAGTCTTGAGGATTATATCAGCTTACAGTGCTAGTTCCCATGTCTCATCTCTAGAATTTTCCTATCAGCACCTTGGTCATCCTAGTCCATAAAATTGCATCTTCTAGTTTGTAACCTGTCTGCCCTTGTGTCCTTCCAATGTGAGTTGTGTTGGTTAAGAAAATAAGTTCATCATTCTTATAGTTCTCGTGTCAATAAAAGTTTTGCATCACCATTTATTTTAGTTCTTACTCAACATCTGAGGCCCTAATCGAGTCTGTTCTACTTTAGGATTTCTCCTCTTTGTCATATTTATTAATGATTTCTCATTCTACTTAGGTTTTCTCAATGAAAGTTCATTCTGATATTTTCTGTGTTTCATGGCTTTTTACGGAAATTCTGAAACAGTTTGAGACTTTAATTAAAATTTTACAAATGATAATTTAATGCTCACAAATATTTGTTCTCCCATTTTTATTATTTTCTAACCTCGTAGGGAATTCTACATCAAGCTTCGTGTGTCCACACACCATGATAGAATGGAGAGCCTGCATGTAATATAAATGTTTCTTGCCTTTAGCAACAGTCCACATTATAATAATACTTTTCATTCTGTGCTAAATATTCAACTATTGAAAACTAAGATCATATGCTTTTTCCAAGTCACTAAACAATATGTAAGTCTCTCTTTGCTTTGGTACGTTTTCATCAACCTCAAAAACTAAATGGCATTTGTCATAGACTTTGTTGAGATAAAACAAAATTGATTTTCTGAAATCATGTCCCCTCTCCTAATCTATACTCAGTCACATTTTCCCATAATATTACTATGGCTCATAAGTTTTAGAGTAAATTACACTGGCACCCTTAAGGTGCAAATAAATAATTTCCAATATGTATGTGAACAATACTTTGTCATCTTGGAACGTAAACTTCTGAATCATTTATATACATGCTATTTCCTGTAACTTTGCAGCTTAAAGCACTAGCTACTCTGAAAGAACAAAATGCTGCATCAAAAACCATATATGTTGGAAACTTGTCATATGGAGTGGAACGGGCTGATATGTATGTATATTTTTCATAAGGTGCTCAAAATTGTTTTCTGTACTATTTTTCTAATTTCAAAATTGGTCAGGGAAAATCTTTTCAAAGAATGTGGAGAAATTGTTTATGTTCATCTACATACAGATCATGAAGGGAGGTATAAAGGGTTTGGACATGTTTTGTTTTCAACTGCTGAAGCAGCACAAAAGGTATGTTTTTTATAGCCTTGTGTTGCACATCATTTAGAACTGCCAAAAATAATTCAATGATAGTTGTACTTCTGCAAGCAACAAAGCCCTATACTTTCTTAGCAATTTGATTTATTGAAATTTTCTTAAGGAATTTAATAAGGTTTTTATTATTGTTGCTTTTGCTAATTGGGCAATTTTGTTGATGAATATAGTATCAGTTCATGGTTGCTTCAAGAAGTGCATACCTTTTCTTTGGAATGCAATGTGGAATGACATCATAAATCTACACGCCCGTGCGCGCACACACACACAGGTTGACAGTGAAATGTACAATTTAATCAATAAAATAAGATATAATAAATAAGATAGTTGTATATAAAATATATAGATAAAATGTATTCATTACCATCCCCTTTGTTTGTTACTCAAATGAGAACCAGCAAGTCTCAACTAACTAATTATTGTTGGCTATATTCATCGTTTGGAACTTTGTCTTTTGCGTACCAATTAGCGGGAATTGATATTTTCGTTGGCTTTCTTATTGCCTGTATGGCCGTGCCTTATCATCATCTGTTTGTTTATGATTATTGAAGCCCTGTTAAGCTTGAAGGGATTGAGGTGACAATAAATTTGCTTTTGTATCATAGGCTCTTGAGTTGGATCATACAGAACTGTTTGGGCGTCCCATTAGAGTTGAAGTAGCTCGAGAAAAAGGTTATCCGTACAGTAGGAGGTAATATACATATCTGTCGATGCATAATAAAACTGTGCAAGAGCATGCCTCTTGAGAAAGTTTGTCACTGTTCGGACAAATTTTCCTGCTTAATTGCTCTAATGTGCGTTCCTTAATAACATGGTCATTTTGAACTGGAGAACACATTTTTACTGTGCAATTGCATGGTTTTCTGTCTCTTTCAACGTATATACTCCTTTTGTCTGGGGTGCTTGGATAAGCTTTTGAAAAAAAAAAAACACTTTCATGATATAGTGTTTTTTCAAGATTCATGAAAAAAAAATTGTAAAAGCAATTTTTAAAACTCGTAGAGATTAGTTTTTAATCTTCTTGTATTTTTAGATTTTTGTATCTTGTCATATACTCACATCTTTCCTTTGTTGTATCCATGCAAATAATTTTAGCAACTGGAGCAACTCATTCCAAAATGATGAAAGAATTCAATGTCGGACTGTCTATGTGACGGGTTTTGATACTTCCCTTGGAGAAGACAAGGTAAATTTTTCTCTTATCATTTTGATTTTTTACATCTCTCCCTGCACTAATTGCATGGAACTCTTTTTATTGCATCTTTGCTTGGTTTAACAGGAGTAGCTGTATTTAATGCCTACTTTTTTCTATCAGATAAATGCTAGCCTGGAAGAGCATTTTGGTTCTTGTGGAGAGCTCACGAGAATATTGGTTCCAAACTTCCATGATTCTGGTGAATCGAAGGGGTATGTTTCTTCTTCTTCTGTAAGTTAGGTTATAATATAATGTTAAATGTTTTGACATGCCACTCCATATACCTATGAGCCTTTACGTATCTATGTCAGTAAACTGATGTAGTTAATTTGTAAAGATTAATTCTGTGTTTTTTCACATCTATCTTTGAGTAGTCCATAATATTGTTAAATGGGAAAAATAGAATCTTTGGTCATTTAGTGAAAATATGAAAGATACTAGACTTTATTGGGAGCTCCCAAATGCGAATTGATTGTTTTTTTTTTTTTTTTGAAAGATACTAGACTTTATCACACTTAAGTAAGGAATAATCCTTATTTTCTCTGCCTTTTAATTCCATCTTATGTATTATGTTCTTTTTATTATCATAAATCTGCTTTTGCATATCCCAAAACTTCCTAATGGTAATATTCAACGCAATAGTTATTTGAATAACATTTTATCAACATAGGGGCTAGTGGCTCACAAACAGCTTATATCCCACGCAACAATCAAGCACTACTCACTTGAATTTAATCAATGAATTTAGATTACTACAAGAAGAAAAGGATTATTTGCTTTGTTTAATAAAAATGAGATTTGTAAGGCATCACTATATTGTTTGTCATCTCCACTATGTTGGCACTACAAACATGATCAATCATATGCAACACCTAGAACACCATAAGCAAGAAGAAAATAAAAAAATGGTGGGGGAACCAAATTTGACCCAGTTATCCCTAGCCCTACAAAACAGTAAATTAAATCTATCCCTGAAAAACTCGTGACAAATGAAGCTAGGAACATTTTCCCACCAAGTATAACCCTCAAATATAGTGCCAAACTCAGCAAGTTTATCGGCACACTACAAAGGTGACTTCAAAAAACAAGTGGTGTAATTTCAGCAGCAACACCGCAAAGATGATAGCAAGAAACAAAGTCCATACCACAATTAAATTATCGTCTGTAGGCAACCTATTATGAAAAATACACCAATCAGATAGAAGGAGGAATAAGTTTACTTAAAACCTGTGCTGAACCGTTCAGTGTGTTAGGCTGGTTCCAAAGAAAATTATAAGCAGTTTTGAGACTGAGTATCATCCACAGAACCATTCCATTAGAACGTCCATATCAACTATGGTAAAATTTAAGTTGCTTGATTGTTAAAGAGGCTTCTTGCTGAGAATTACCTTTTTCCCATCATTCATCAACTGAATAAATGCATTTAGTTTACACAGGTGTTGGAAGTTATCTAGATATACTACAGTAATCTCCATGCAGATAGTGTGAGATTTATTTTATTTAATTTTTCTGTTAACTTTACTTTTTTTATATATCTTGTTTATACAAATAGAATTAGATTTTGGTTGAATACCTCTCTCTCTCTCTCTCTCTCTCTCTCTCTCTCTCTCTCTCTCTCTCTCTCTCTCTCTCTCTCTTTCTCTCATTTGGCACCTAGAGCATAAAACTTACCATTGAGTAGAAGACCAGGTCATAGGGGCGTGAAGGCAAAAGTATCTAAAAATCTCCATTAGTAATGACCTCTCCTTGTTTATGTTTCTCCTTCGGGACCTCAAATATATCAGTTTGTGTAAAACTTGATTAATAAGTGACCGTAGAACTCATGAAATCTCTGAAACCTAAGCAGTGCTTGAAATAGTGTGTTATTGCATTCTAGTCTCAAATTGCAAAATTTTCAGGTTTGCTCTCCTAGACTTCAAAGATGTTGACAGCGTGCAGAGAGCTCTGCAACTTGATCAAACTGAGCTTGGAGGTTGTACCTTGTTAGTTGAAAAAGCAAGGCCTCGACATGATAATCAGGATATAGGTGGTGCTGGTCATCAATTTGGTGGACGGGATGGAAATGGCTCTAACAACAAAGGTGGTTGGGGAGAAATAGGTGGCGGTGGATGGCATTCTTTATTTTTCCCATGAAGAAGGCATATTTATTTCAGTTTTCTACAATTTTGTTTCCTTGTCTGAGCATATTTGTTTAGAAGCATTTACTGAATTTATTAGTCATTATATTGACACTCCTTTAACATTTATCATTATAATTATAATATGAAAATCGATTCATAAAAAGTTATTACTATGTCATATTAATATCTTAATCTATTAATTTGATTGTTGTTGTCTCTGTTAGTTTATAAATATGAATTTAAACCCGATGGTAACAAATAGTTATGTTTAAAATTTGAAAAGAAAATTATTTATGTTCCTTGATCAAGTGGATTTGAATAATGAGAATGTCAACGAAATAAATCATTACAGAGTGAAATATCATATAATAATTTTCAATAATGTCTATATATGATTATAGGAAAACAAACAATTAGAAAATCATTTTTTTTATTCTTACAAAATTTTTATTTTATCCTATAATTTATTCAAAGACTTGTGTTTTAGATGGTTATATTTTTTTGTTTTTTATTCAAAGGGGGATTGTGTAAGAATGGTTGGCCAAGATTGGTCAATAGTATTTAGGCTAGTGTTAAACAAATATTTTGTTTTGAGGATTTGCGTCTTAATCAATTTTTATTGCTTTCTTATAGCTGATTGACTTTCTTAGACTGTCCTTTGAGTTTTCAGATTAGGATATTGTGTTTTAGTCCTAATTTTTGTCTAAGTTTCTTTTTTTTTGTCTTGGGAATCCTAACAGACTTTATTTTGTAACCCTAACTTTGCTTAAGTTATCCTTTATTGTTATTCGGGTGTCCTAGCGGGTCAACCCTAATTTTTGCGTAGCCCTTTAAGTGGGTTTTCTATCGGGTTATTTGCCATTCTTTTTTTGGTCTTTGGCTTCTATGAACTTCTTTTGATTTATGGTTTTTTTTTTACACAATATTGGCGAAACACGGTTTTATTATGATGAGGTAAAACCTTATTCTGTGTTTCTAGTCAATCAATTTGATTATTTTTAGTGATGATGTGTTTTGGTTATTTTGACGCACTTTTGAAAATGTTTGCTTAACACATGGTTATTACATGAATAATAAGAAGAGAAGCAGATGGTAAGAATTATATTCTTATCAATTAAGAGGGGAATATAAGCCCAAAAAATGTTTGGGGGTTGGGCTAGTATCGGGGGATAATCTCTAACAATCATTGGGTTTACATCCCTTCAGAAAGGAAAAAGAACTCCTAATGACTAGAGTTGCTCTTGACGCTTGTATCCCTCCGCTTCAGAAGATTTGCTTTAGTGTGCGGAGAGAAGATTTCCCTTTTCTTCTCATAGCTCGGCCTATTGTAGGGTCATATCCTAGGTCATGCTTCAGGGGATTGTCATTAAAATGGGCTCCTTTATTCCTTGGGAGCTTGCACCGAGCCCTTGGCCAAGATGGTAACTATACTTCATCATCATGCAGGCTACCTTCGTGTTACCGCAAAGTCTCTCTACACTGGCGATTTCAAGCACTTGAAAAGATGTTTCAAGGGCCTCTTCAGTCGCATCCACATAGGGTTGGGTAGACGGTCCACTGATCAAGATATCATCTTCTGCTTGGACTGTGACCAATTTGTCGTCTACTATAAACTTGACTTTCTGGTGGAGCGTTGAAAGCACTGCCTTAGCGTCGTAATCCAAGATCTGCCAAGGAGACAACTGTATGCTGGAGTAATGTCCATCACGTGAAAATCGACGTTGAAGATAGTGGGGCCAATTTGGATTGGTAGATTGATTTCCCCCACTACTTCTCATTTGGATCCGTCGAAGGCTCGAACGATAGTGCTGCTTGGGTGCATGCGAGTTCCTTGAATGATCAACTTGTCAAGTGTGCACTTGGGCATCACGTTCAAGGATGACCCGTTATCCACAAGAACTTTTGCGATGAGATACTCCTTGCATTTTGATGTTGATATGCAAGGGCTTGTTATGACTCGACCCTTCAGGAGAGAGTTCTTCATCTGTGAAGGTGAGGTGATCACTGGCTGTGATGTAGCCGACGATCCTCTCAACTTTTTCTTGGGATATTGTATGAGGTACGTGCGCTTCGCTCAAAACCTTCATCAGGATGTTTCTATGCGATTCTGAACTCATCATCAGTCATAACAAAATTATCTTTGCAGGTGTGTGACTGAGTTGATCAATGATGGAATACTCGCTATGTCTTATAAAATGGAGCAACTCATCAGTCTCCTCCTTGGATTCTTTATTTTCCTTTTCTTCGGTCTGTTTATTCTTCCCTTTATTTTTGGGGGCATCTTCTTGTGATCCCTTGGAGGAGTAGATTCTTCCGCTTTTAGTCATGCCCCCAATGCCGGCTATATTGGAGATGTTCTCCTTGATGGGTGAAGATTCCCCATATCTCCACGATACAACTTTATTTGAGTCATAGGGGAAAGGACGAGGCACAAATAGCCGCAAAGGCATCCTTGTCCCCTCTTCCTTATCGACCTTGATTACCAACGACCGAGGTTTATTGTCCTCTTGGGGTGGATCGACCGTTGGGGAGAACTTGATTACGAACGGTTTTCTCTCCATCTTTCTGATTGCGGAATACATATTAGTTAATCCTTCCTTTTTATCATCTTTATTTATTAAAAGTGAAGGAGGGATGTGCAAGTATGCAAATTATGAATAAAATGCATGCAAGTAGACAATTGTTGAATAAAAGGAATTTTTATTTATTTAGAGAAGGTGTACATTCCCATATACCATGCTACGAAACACTTTTTGACAGAAACGGAAAAGTCTAAAGAAACCCACAGGCGGGTTTTGGTTTCTACGTAATTCTTCTTCGACTTCCCGTATGCGATGAGCGAGTACTTCGGTCTGCTGGTGGACAGCCTGACTTATATCTTCACTATACTTTTGAGTCTCTTTTATTTTCACCTCTTGATGGACGACCAAAGCTTGTAAATTGTCGAGTTTCTCAATGGCTCGGTCTCTTTCTTGTAGAACCTAGCCATAGTGAGCTAACCCGTCTCTTTCTTTGCAGCTCAGTAAGGCTTCTATTAAGTCTCTGGGTGGTCTCCCTTCCTTGACGTATTTCAGACTGAGTCCTTGCGAGATCTTGCAGCATTCCCTTGATTGTCTGAGCCTGTTTTGCGCATTCAGCCTCGAGGTGTGCTGATTTGGCGGTTATTTCTTGGAGTTGATTATCCGAGTTTATTCTGACAACTTTGGATGCTCGGATAACCTGCTCATTGGAATCAGCACATTGTTCCTTAAGCATTCTATCTCTTGATCTTTCTTCTTGCACTACCTTTGTAGACCGTTTATGGTAAGGATATATTCTTGCTATTTCTTCTCAAGGGCCCTCGTCTGGGCTCCCATGATTTCTATTCTTTGGGTCAAGGCGTCGAATTTGGTTTGGAGCTCTCCACTGGCTGATGGCGCAGTAGGTAGGGCGGATGACTGTGACATCCCTCTGCTTCTCTTCCATTCCTCATAGTCATTGGAAACAGCTACTCGAGCTTTGCCTAGCTCTCTATCTCCCATAAAGACTAGTTTCTCCCATGCTCTCCGTACAACAAGTGAGTTTGCAACATTGCATGGGTCTCCGAAGAAACACAGTCCTCCGAGTTCTTCTCACGATAGCGCGGTTTGGGTTCTCATGAGTTGTCTTGTAGCCACTTTTGGAGAATAAGCTACGCAACCTCTAAGACCTACTAACGGTACGCTCGGAAAATCTCCACATCTGATGAGGATAGGGCCAGGTCAGAACCAAGGACATGCCCAGGATAAACGATTGATGTTCCATTGTTCCAACTCGACCTTCCACTCCATGGTTAGACGTCGGTGGAGAGAGATCTTCGAGAAACTCTTCAAAGGATCGGGGAACATCCCCATGTGACTGGAGGCATAGAAGTGCGTGATACCTCACACGAATAGCAGCAAAGTGTTGAACATTCAAGGACTTGATGTTGAACTTACATGGACATGAAGCTTGTTGATTTTGATGATGCTTCAAGAACAAAGAACTTAGAGAGTTAAAGACTTGTTTTATTGTGTAATAACTCTGTTTTGATTAGTTTGAGTCTGTAATATTAGAGTTTAAGATAGCCGGTACATAGTCTGCACTTTAGAAGCTTCAAAAACTCAAATTTATCAGTTTGCCTCGGCTTTAATCGATTAAATGGTCAAATAATCGATTATTACAGTGAGAAAAACCATTTTCTGTATCTGTTCACTGTAATAATCGATTAACACACTTGTTAATCGATTAACAGGCCTGTTAATCGATTAACAGGGCTTTTAATCGATTAAAATAGAGAGTTTGGGGTTCTGTTGATTTTGGCTCTGTAATAATCGATTAACACTTCATTTAATCGATTATTTCAGTCAGATTTTGATTTTCAACTTCAAATCAACCTTATTCTCGAAAACCCTAATCCCAATACTCTCTAGTTCCGAAAATCCCAATTCCCAAACCCTAATTTCTCTACTTAAGGTTCTCTAAGGCTCTCAGAAAATTGAACAACCTTTTTCAAACAAAAGTTAAGTGTTGTGAGTGCCATAGAACTGTTTGTTGGAGGAAAAATGGGCTTTTGGAACCTGATGTGGGCTAGAAGCGATAAGAATCACTAAGTGGAGTTCTTAGTGGATTGTGTGTTGTGCCGTCTCTGGGGAAAACTGTTCTTCATCTCTTGTGGATTTCAAGAGAGGTGTTTTCTTTACTTTGTATTTTCAATTGTTATCTGTTTGTAATAACTTTAATTATAGTGACAGCGTTAATCCTCTGTTTGAGTGATTAGCAACTAGACGTAGGGTCTTTTGATCCGAACTAGTATAAATCTCCTGTGTAAGACTCTATCTCTATCTTATTTACGTTTACACAGTTGTTTTAATCGATAAAATTTGGGAAAAATTTTGAAAACCTAATTTTTGTTAAGAAACCAATTCATCCCCCTCTTGGTTTTTGTCCGACCACGCGAACATTCTGCTGCGCGATTCTAACAAGTGGTATTAGAGCTTGCTTTGATTGTCATTCAAACTTTTCGAAAATGGCAGGACAAAATCAAACTTTTGCCGAAGGTGCGTTGTCGCCGCCGTCCCTTTCGACGTCCTTGGAACGTCTTGAAACGTTTATGCGAGCGGTCGCGAAAAGATGGTTTAGACTCGCGTATTTGTTTAAAAAATTGTTCATTGCTTCAACATTGAGAAAGCAAGGTTTTCGAAAAGGGGTTCTTATGGAGTCGCCACCAATATTTTGACCATAAACATTGGAAAAGGATGAAAAGGCATTGATTTTAATAAAAACCAGACTTGGCCATTATAACCAGAGTTAGGTAAGGGAGTTAGTTACGTGTGGGGAAGGTGTTAGCACCCCACAACGCCCCTTTCGGGTTCCCTATGACAGATTAATTCATTTAAGTAAAGACTACGAGAAATTACGCGATTACCCTATTTTATTACATAATATTAAATGGCTATCTACATGATTTTATTCTATATTGCATGCATAAAATGATGAATAAAGCTAAATAAAGCAATAAAAGAGGTATTAAAATAGCTATCTACATGATTTTATTCTACATGACATAAACAATAAGGCTAAATAAAACAATAAAGCAATAAAAGAGAAGGGAATTGAAAAGAACCTCCGTAGCAAGCTTTGTATTGAGAATCTCCAACTGTGAGGATGCGTTTTGGCAACCCCTCTCTCTACACAGACTCTCCTCACCAATACAAGATCGACTCCACTAAAAATTTAAAGAAGAATCAAATGCCGGAATATAATTCCTTAACCGATTGTTACCTATTTAAGGCAATCGGAAAGATCATTCGAGAGAGGGAGAGAAGTAGACAAGTGCTCTAAAGTGTTTTAGAGCTCTCTGGAGTGTCTCTGGTGTCAAAAAGTGGCAAATGAGCCTCCTATTTATAGTTTTTCGCAGCTGGCGCACTTTGGGACGGCCGTCTGCGTTGGGACGGCCGTCTGGACTGGGATGGCCGTCCCAAATGGCAAAATTACACAGAGCGGGACCCCCAGGAAGGCCGGGACGGCCGTCCCACTTAAAATGGGTTTGGGACGGCCGTCCCACATACGGGACGCGCGTCCCAACTGTAAAATGGCAGTTGGGACGGCCGTCCCACTTCTGGGACCGTGGTCTCGGCCTGTTTTGTCCAGTTTTCGTGTTCTGGGACCCCGGGAAGCTTTCCTTTCCTTTTTCGGACATAGATTGATGCCGATGTGTGTCCGTTGAAGCTTTATCTTCATATAGGAAGTCTTCTTGGCCTTCATTAAGATGCCGGGCGAGCTTTGTCTTTGTGTAGGAAGTCTCTTTTGGGCTTTTATTGCGTGAATGAGTGAACTCCGTCTTCTGTTGTGGGAGGTCCTTCTCGGTTTTGGGAAGCCGGATGAACTCCATCTTTGGGTGAAATTCCTCTAGCTTTTATTTTGAGAGGCCGGGCAAAATTAGGGGTCTACATGCGTCTATCAACAGACTCCCACTTTTTGCGGGTCAAAATTATCCTTTATGGAAAGTAAGAATGTGTCGCCGCCGTCAAAACGAGGGCGGTCGGAGCTACGCGATGGTTTTCGACTCTCTTGATTTTCGCGTTTTTTATTGGTGGTTACAACGCCTTTAGGTTGTCCGATAACCGGGCTGAACCTAAGGGCGAGGTTTTCGAAAAGATGCTCTTGGATTGTCCGATAACCGGGCTAATCCAAGAGCTAGTTTTGAAGGGTTCTCTGGAGTCGCCACCGATGTTTTTACCGAAAACATCGGAAAAGGAGTTTAAAAGGCGTTGGTTTTCGAAAAACCAACTTTGGTCATTATAACCAGAGTTGGGTAAGGGAGTTAGTTACGTGTAAAAGAAGTGTTAGTTCCTTTACGACGCCCCTTTTGGGTTCCCTATGACAGGCCAGCTTTTCTGTTAATAAATAAACCGGAAAAAACACGCTTTTGCCCTTTTATTTTGTGGAATTTAAAGATTACGACTACATGGCCCTAATGTCTATTGCGTAATTTAAATAATGCGGTAAAAGATAGAGAGAGAAAGTAGGAACCTCCGAAGCTAGCTTTCTATTAATTTTGTAAATAGGGTGCTTTGCGGCAGCCCTTCACTTTACACGGCGTCGGAAAACCTCTTGAAATGCTCTAAAAACACTCTAAAGACACTTAGAAGCTCCGGAAATGCGTCAGAGGGATTCTAGAGAGAGAAACTATTGATGTGACTAGAGAGAGAGTGAGAAAAACTGTGTGAAATGAGGGGAAGGGAGACCCTATTTATAGGGATTCGCGCCTGTCAGGTCGAGACGACCGTCTCGTCTGACAAGGTCGAGACGGCCGTCTCGACATTCCAGACGGCCGTCTCGCCTTGCAGGAATGGCGAGACGGCGGTCTCGCCAAACGAGACGGCGGTCTCGAATCCGAGACGGCGGTCTCGACCCTAAAAGGCGAAAATCCTTATTTTTGTGCCAAAAATCCCTCCTATCCTAGTATGGGGCCTAATAGTCTCTCCTAGTGGCTTCTTAGGCTTCACCCATCTTCGAAAAGGAGGTCTTTTGATCTTTATTGTGAGACCGGGCAAGATTTGGGGTCTACAGCTGCCCCCCCCCCCCTTTACCTGACTAATCGGCTGTTGGCTTGTTGTGCCAGACAGATCAATAGGAAGGTAAAGGAGTTGACCCTCTTGCCCGGTTACCCTTTGGATGCTCCGTCTTGCGGCGGTTGATCTTCTGGGGAAAACTTGTGTTCGTGCACTTCTGGGATACTCCTTCTGACGGTAGCCGATCCCTTCGGTGGACACGTGGTAGAATCTCAGGATACTCCTTCTAACGGTAGCCCATCCTTCGGTTGATGGGTATAAACCCTCCATCAGGCTGGTAGTGGCAGTCCGCTATGTGTTGGACTGGATGGGTATGAACCCCCCATCAGGCTGGTACAGTCCGCTGTGTGGGACTGGTGGCAGTGGCGACTTACTGTTCAGGTGGCCCATGTGCCGTTTGTTGAGATGTACTTTTTGTTGGTCTTCTCTGGAGATGTTGTCGTCCAGTTTGCGCTGGAGACTTGGTGTTCATCCAGCTTTGCTGATTGCTGGGGATTCTTTGTTTTTTATCTTTTGGTGGTGATCGCCCGACTCTTGCTGGCTGGTCCGACAATTTTTGTTTGTTGTTTGACTCTGGCTTGGTAGTCAAAATTTTGTTGGTTGAGGTGATGACTTAATCCTGCCTTTTTCTCGCGGTTTTATCTCTTTTTTCTTGTGATGTGGGATTTTGGCTTTTTTCTTGAGCGTACGTCTTTTTACTCTTAGTTTTTTGATACGCTGACTTTTGGAAAGGATGACAAAAATTTGCATGAAATAAATTTTTATTCATAAGAAAATTTTATTACAGCCATTTATTTTTACAAGTACTGTCCCTAAGGGCTATCTTCTGGAGACGATCCAAGGTTGGGGAATTGCTGGTATAGATGTTCCCGGAATTCTGCTTGTTCCCGGGCTTCATCATGGTATTCTTGCTGGAAGGTGGTCCAGTCTTGCCGCATCCCCTGCTAATATTGGTACATCATCTCCAACCTGGTGTCGAAGGCTTCCTGCCTTAGGGACATCTGCTCTTGCCGCATCGACATCTGATCGAATTGCTGGCGGAGATCGTTGATGTTGCGGTTCAGGCCAGCAAAATCGTCCGTGTACTGCGGGGGTTGTTGGTGCTGATGTGGCTGCTGGAAGTCGGAAGGCGTGGGGATGTCATGCATCGCCACAATGTCCTGGAGGTCCAGCGCGAAGTCCAGGGAGGGATGAAGGACCAACTGGGTCCCTCGGCGCATCAGCATTCCCATGCTGACCAGGATCGATCCGTTGATGGACTTGGATCGAAGGCTGGGGGCCAGTTCTTCTCGGCCAGTGCATCCCCATTTTTCTGCTAGGGGAGTGATAAGAGGAGCCACGAGGACGGCTCCCACTGGTCTGCTCCCGAAGTCCTTAAGGGCCCTCAGGAAAAAGTAGCCAGGGTTGCAGCGCCGCCTCTGGCTCATGCAATAAAGTACAAAGAGGTCTGGGAGGGTTACCTTACCCTGACTCTCCTTCCTCCCGTGGACAGTCCCAGCCAGCAGTTTGTGGCAAATTCGGAGGGCTGGAGGGAGCGCAGAACCCTTCATCAGCGTGGGTAGCGTGGGCGCCCTGGTGAGCTCCTGCCACATCTTGGCGGCGGTGAGGTTGGTGGGGCGGCTGCAGATGGCCTCCCGGTATTCCTGAGTTAGCACGTCCTCAGGTCGGACGAACCTAATGCTCACATTGAATTCGTCGAGGGTGGTAGTCCGGTATGTCCCACCCATGAAATAATTCACCATTTTGATAGGTGGCAGGCCCGGGACCATAGAGGGAGCCTCGGCGTAGGAGATGGAACCCAGGAACTCCAGTACCACTTGAGGGTACACGTGGGTAGGTGGAGACTGCAGCAGGAAGCCCCATCTGATGCTGTCTATGTGGTCCCGGACATCTTCCTCCCACCCGAACTCGGCGAGGATGCCGAAGTCTAGTCTGAACATGGGGTGCCACGAGTAATCCCGGATGTGCTCGAGGCGAGCCTGGTGCTGCGGCGATAGCCGAGTGGGGTCTTGAGGGACTGGTGCCGAAGAACTGCTGGCACCGACAGTGCCTCTCCTCTTCCTGGAGGGGTTTCCACGGAACATATTGACCAGGAAGTGCTTGGAAGTGGTAGATCTGAGAGTTGGAGGGTTCTGGAGTGTAGAGAGTTGTGAAGAACCCCCCCCCCCCCATCGCACCCCTATATATAGGGGAAAAATCCGGATCGAGACCGCCGTCTGGGAAGTCGAGACGGCGGTCTCGATTTTTCGCAGGTCGAGACGACCGTTTGGGTTCTCGAGACGGCGGTCTCGACTTTGGGTTCAAACGAGACTCGATTTTACCTAAGTCGAGACGACGGTCTCGTAGGTCAAGACGGCGGTCTCGATTTCGTTAAGGACCGAGACGGCGGTCTGGAAATCCCAGACGGCCGTCTCGAATTTTTGGTTTTTTTTTTTTTTTTTGAATAAGAAAAATAGGACCTGGTTCAAAAACATCTTATGCATGCAATGTTTTTATGTTTGATGTCCTATAATGCCTACTTTAGTTAATTTTTAGAAGGGTTTAACCGATGTGTCTCGTTGCGCCGAATGTCCTCTAATTTGCCGTGTTTACTCTTGGCTGTACCATGCCGGACTTTTTGTGACCGAAAGATAACTTCTTTCTTCTTCTTCTTTCTCCCTTTTTTTTGTAGAGCACTCTTTGCCATGTAGTGTCTCTTTTTTTCCACTCTAGGGGTTTCAATCCTCTTGTTGACTATACGCCTCCATATTCCCAAATTAGTTATTAGAATATTGTTGTGAGGGTCAAGAGAAAAGAAGTAAAGAGGTAAAAATCAATGACTTGTGTTTTAGAAGGTTGATTTTATTTAGAAAGTGGTTTTTGTAAGCATGGTTGGCTAGGGTTAGACTTAGGTGTTTAGATTTCGTCTAAGCAGACGTTTTTTTCTTTCTTTGTACTTGCGCCTTTTAGTTCTATTTCCATTGCTTTTAATGGCTAGCTGATTTACCTAGATCGCCCTTCGAGTTTTCGAACTAGGATATTGTGTTTTGGTCCTAACTTTTGTCTAGGTTCCTTCTTTTGGTATTTTTAGGGAATCCTAGCGGACCTTATTTTGTAACCCTAACTTTTGCCTAGGGTACCCTTTATTGTTGTTCGGGTATCCTACTAGGTTGACCCTAACTTTTGCGTAGCCCCCTTTGTGGGTTTCCTACCGGGTATTCTTTTTTCTTTTTGGCCTTTGGCTTCTATGGGCTCCTTTTTTTTGTCTTTATTTTTTATTCACAATATCGGCGAAACATGACTTTCTTTATGGGTGAGGTAAAGTCTTATTTTTAGTGTTTCTAATCAACTAGCTTGATTGTAATAGCAATGGTAACTATTGATTATTTCGATGCGCTTTTTATTCTTCTTCTTTTTTCGTTTACTTAGACAGGGTTATTTATGTGGTCTAGTCAGAAATAGAAAGAAGAGAAGCAAATTATAAGAAATATTCTTTATTAATTAATAAGGGAATATGTGCCCTAAAATGCCCGGGGGTCGGGCTAGCCTCGGGGGATAGTCTCTAACAATCATGGGGTTTACATCCCTTAAATGAAGAAAAAGTTCTCCTAATGACTAGGGTAGCTCTTGACGCTTGCACTCCCCCACTTCGGAAAATTTGCTTGAGTGTGCGGAGGGGAGACTTCCCTTTTCTTCCTTCCGCCCGGCCCTTAGTAGGGTCATATCCTAGGCCATGCTTGAAAGGATTATCTTTGAATTCTGGAGGTTCCCTTATGCCTTGGGAATCTGCCCTTAGTCCTCTGCCAGGATGGTAACCGTGTTTCAACATCATGTGGGCTACCTTTGCATTTTTGGGAAGTCGCTCTATACTGACAATTTCGAGCGCTTGAAAAGATGTTTCAAGGGCCTCTTCAGCCGCATCCACATAAGGTTGGGTAGACGGTCCACTAATCAAAATGTCATCTTCTGCTTGGACCGTGACCAATTTGTCATCCACTATGAACTTGACTTTCTGGTAGAGCGTTGAAGGTACTGCCTTTGCGTCATGAATCCAAGGCCTGCCGAGGAGACAGCTATACGCTGGAGTAATATCCATTATATGGAAATCAACGTTGAAGATAGTGGGTTCAACTTGGATTGGTAAATTAACTTCTCCCACTACCTCTCGTTTTGATCCGTCGAAGGCTCGAACGATGGTGCTACTTGGGCGCAAACGGGTTCCTTGTATAGTCAACTTGTCGAGTGTGCACTTGGGCATCACATTCAAGGAGGACCCGTTATCCACAAGAACTCTGGCGATGAGGTACTCCTTGCACTTGATTGAGATGTGCAAGGGCTTGTTATGGTTTGACCCCTCAAGGGGGAGTTCTTCCTCTGTGAAGGTGAGGTGATCGCTTGCCATGATGTGACCGATGATCTTCTCGACCTTTTCTTGGGATATGGTATGAGGTACATGCGCCTCGCTCAAGACCTTCAACAAGGCATTTCTATGCGATTCCGAGCTCAACATTAAAGATAATAACGTTATCTTTGCAGGTGTGCGATTGAGCTGGTCTATAATGGAATACTCGCTTTGCCTTATAAACTGGAGTAATTCCTCTGTCTCCTCCTTGGATTCCTTATTTTCTTTTTCTTCTTCGGTCTTTTTATTTTTTCCTTTATTTTGGAGGACGTCTTCTTACGAGTCCTTGGGGGAGTAGACTCTTCCACTTCTAGTCATGCCCCCAATACCGACTATAATCGTTATTTCTTCTTTTATTGGTGAAGATTCTCCATATCTCCACGGTACAACTTTATTTGATTCATAGGGGAAAGGACGTGGCATAAATAGTCGCACTGAAGTCCTTGCCCCCTCTTCCTTATTCTTGAGGACCAACGGCCGAGGCTTATTATCCTCTTGTGGCGAGTCGACCGTTGGGGTAAGCTTTATTAGGAGTGATCTTCTCTCCATTCTTCTGATTTGGAAGACGTGTCAGTTAATCCTTCCTTTTTATTATCTTATTTATTAAGCGTGAAGGAGGGGAAATTAAATATGCAAATTGTCGCCGCCGTCCCTTTCGACGTCTGAAGACGTCTCGAACGTTTATGCGAGCGGTCGCGAAAAGATGGTTTAGACTCGCGTATTTGTTTTAAAATGTGTTCATTGCTTCCGAGGTGCCCGATAATTGAACTATCCTCTAATAAAAGCAAGGTTTTCGGAAAGGGGTTCTTATGGAGTCGCCACCAATGTTTTGACCATAAACATTGGAAAAGGATAACAGGCATTGATTTTAATGAAAACCAAACTTGGCCATTATAACCAGAGTTAGGTAAGGGAGTTAGTTACGTGCGGGGAAGGTGTTAGCACCCCACAACGCCCCTTTCGGGTTCCCTATGACAGATCAATTTGTTTCAAGAGAAGACTTCGAGAAATTACGCGATTACCCTATTTTATTGCATAATATTGAAATGGATATCTACATAATTTTATATAAAGCTAAATAAAGCAATAAAAGAGATATTAAAATGGCTATCTACATGATTTTATTCTACATGGTGTAAACAATAAATAAAGCTAAATAAAACAATAAATAAAGCAATAAAAGAGAAGAGAATTGAAAAGAACCTCCGTAGCAAGCTTTATATTGAGAATCTCGAACTGTGAGGATGCGTTTTGGCAACCCCTCTCTCTACACAGACTCTCCTCACCAATACAAGATCGACTCCACTAAAAATTTAAAGAAGAATCAAATGCCGGAATATAATTCCTTAACCGATTGTTACCTATTTAAGGCAATCGGAAAGATCATTCGAGAGAGGAAGAGAAGTAGACAAGTGCTCTGAGTTTTTTTAGGAGTTTCAGAGCTCTCTGGAGTGTCTGTTCTGTCAAAAAGTGGCAAATGAGCCTCCTATTTATAGTTTTCGCAGCTGGCGCGCTTTGGGACGGCTGTCTGGGTTGGGACGGCCGTCTGGACTGGGATGGCCGTCCCAAATGGCAATTTTACACAGGGCGAGACCATCTGGGAACCCGGGACGGCCGTCCCACTTAAATTGGGCTTTGGGACGGCTGTCCGACCTTCGGGACGCGCGTCCCACTTGATTCTGGCAGGTTGGGACGACCGTCCCAACTTTGGGACGGCCGTCTCGACCTGTATTGCCCAGTTTTCGCGTTTCGGGACCCCGGGAAGCTTTCCTTTCCTGTTTCGGACGTCAGTTGATGCCGATAGGTGTCTGTTGAAGCTTTATCTTCATACAGAAAGTCTTCTTGGCTCTTATTTGTAATGCTGGACGAGCTTTATCTTGTTATGGGTGATCTTTTTGTCTTTATTTGAGAGACCGGGCAAAATTAGGGGTCTACACAAATGAATGATATGCATGCAAGTAGACAATTGTAGAATAAAAGAAAATTTTCATTTATCCATTTAGAAGGTTTACATTCCCCTACTCCATACTACGAAGCAACTTTTGGCAAAAATGGAAAAGCCTAAAGAAACCCACAGACAGGTCTTGATCTCTATGTTATTCTCTTTCGGCTTCCCGGACGTGGCGAGCAAGTGCTTCGCTTTGCTTTTGGACCGCCTGGCTCATGTCTTCACTATACTTTTGAGCCTCTTTAATCTTTGCCTCTTGATGGATGACCAAGGCTTGCAGTTCGTCGAGTTTTGCGACGGCTCGGTCTTTCTCTTGTAGTACTTGGCCGTACTGAGCTAGCCCATCTCTTTCTTTGCAGCGTAGCTCAGCGAGACTTTTGTTGAGTCTCCGGTTGGCCTCTCGCTCTTGGTGTATGTCTGACCGAGTCTTGGTGAGTTCTTGCAATAACTCCTTGATCGTCTGAGCCTGTTTTGCTGATTCGGCCTCAAGGTGTGCTGACTTGGCGGTTATTTCTTGAAGTTGACTATCTGAGCTGGTTCTGGTAGTTTTGGATGCTCGAATAGCTTGCTCGTTGGAGTCAATACATTGGTCCTTGAGGCGCTCTATTTCATGATCCTTTTTCTTGCATTGCCTCTGCAGACCGTCTATGGTGAGGATAGATTCTTGCTCTCTTTCTTCAAGGGCCCTCATCTGGGCTCCCATGATTTCTATCCTCTGGGTCAAGGCGTCGACTTGAGCCTGTAGCTCTTCACTATTGGCGCTTGTAATGAGTGTGGTGGATGGTTGAGACATCCCTCTTCTTTGTCTCCACACCTCGTAGTCACTAGAGACAGTCACTCGAGCTTTTCTTAGCTCTCTATCTCCAATATAGACTGGTTTCTCCCATGCTCTTTTCACAACTAGTGAGTTGGCGATTGTGCATGGGTCTCCGAAGAAACACAGTCCTCCGAGTTCCCCCGAGAGATGGTAGTTTGAGTCCTCATGAGCTGTCTCATAACTACTCTAGGTGAGTAGGCTATGCAACCCCTGAGTCCTATCAAGGGTACATTCGGATAGTCTCCACATCTGATGAGGACTGGGCCAGGTCGGAACCAAGGGCAGACCCAGGATAAACTGTTGGCATCCTTTTGTTCCAACTCGTCCCTCCATTCTGAAGTTAAGCGTCGTTGGAGAGGGATTTTGGAGAAGCTCCTTAAAGGATCGGGGAATATGCCAATGTGACTGGAGGCGTAAAGGTGTGTAGCGCTCCACACGAATAGCAGTGAAGAGCAGCAGCGAAGTGTTTTTCCTTGCTTCTGGCGGCAAAATTCCACCGAGAGCAAGGTGTCGGCAAGAATGGTAGGTAAGGGACTCTTCGAGTTCACGTCCCAGGCGAAGAAGGCGTCCATAGCGGCTTGATCCACTGTGTCGAGGTGGAAGGGAAACAAGATCGTTCCAAAAATGATTAAAGCCAGGGTTTTGTTGAAGGCGACCCACTCTGTCTTTTCCGCCAAGTCAGACAGATGGTCTTCTAACATTGAGACTTTCCAACCTTGGATGTTCCCTTTTCCTATCAGGGTAGTCTGCCGGAAAGGCAGTTGGATGATGGCAGCGACTTGTGCTGCAGGAGTATATGCCCCGTGGCGGATATGGACCCCAGCAGATTTGGGCCATTTCAACATAATCTCATACTCCTCCAAGGTTGGCACCATATCGAACTGCGGAAATTCAAAGCATTGCAGACTGGAGCTCCATAAGTGAATTAATACCCTGAGGAACACTTGATCGACACAGATCTTTAGCAGGTCGAGAATCCGTCCATAGGATTTTTCAAAATCGGCGCGGATCTCTAGTGGCATTACCGCGCAAAGCCGTTCCAACTTCTCAGTATGGTATCGGGGAATATCCACCTTCTTCAATTGTCTACTAGTCCCCTCCATTTTCTAAAACCAAAATGCATGTTTTATGAAAATGATGCTTATTTGAATGAATGTGAGTGTTTATTTTCTGTTTATCATGTTTTGTATGATATTTGCGTATTTTTTTTGAAAATAAACTACCTATATGGATGATTTGGGATTTTCATGAATCAGGTCCCATATATTTTAAAAAGATTTTATTTAGTATTTTATTTTTATTTTATTTGTCTATTTTATAGCCTTTTATCTCTTCTGTCGGAACTGCGTGACTACTTAGCTTACAAAAAACCTGAAACCAGGCTAGCTAAAAGGCAGATTGTCCGAGATAAAAATGTGGCTTTATGCGAAAAATAATTAGCGTCCCTTATCTCTTCTGTCGGAACTGCGTGTCTACTTAGCTTACAAAGAACCTGAAACCAAGCTAGCTAAAAGGCAGACTGTCCGAGATAAGGGTGTTTATTGTAAAGATATTTTTTTGTGATTTTTCCTCTGTTGTTTGGTTATGCTATGCAACAGACAAATGCAACAAACATATGCACACACAATTTGATCATCCGCGAACAGGCAAGAAGTCGTTTTAATCACGAGGTAGGGTTTTCCTGCAGAAAAGTGATTTGGCAAAGGTAGGTTCTAACTGTCCTCACCAAGGCTAAGGCCCCCAAGGTGCCCCCATTATAGGGTCCCCACTCTCCAGCCTTCCGACCATGCTTAGCACTAAGGCCATAGTTAGTCTTTGTGCCAAAAGAGGAAGGTTATCACCTTGAGTGGTGGTTTCCGATCACACTGGTGGGCACAAGGCCATCACTACAGCGAACCGTACCTGCCACCCACTCCCTATGGTTTTCTCACTTGCCCCCGGGTATAGAGGGAACTGTTGTGTGCAAGGGTTTGTGTACAGTTTGTATTTCAAATAATTGCGTAAGTATAAACAGACAACAGTTATTAAAGCCAAAAAATAAAACATGTTATAATACAAGTTAGGGCAAGAGCGTTATTTTCTTGGTCTATTTATTTTTCAGGCTGGTCCATCACTAAATGAGATCAACTCTCTAGGCTTCCCCAGTGGAGTCGCCATCTGTCGCTGCCGTCAAAACGAGGGCGGTCGGAGCGACGCGATGGTTTCTGACTCTCTTGATTTTCGCGTTTTTTATTGGTGGTTACAACGCCTTTAGGTTGTCCGATAACCGGGCTGAACCTAAGGGCGAGGTTTTCGAAAAGGTGCTCTTGGATTGTCCGATAACCGGACTAATCCAAGAGCTAGTTTTGAAGGGTTCTCTGGAGTCGCCACCAATGTTTTTACCGGAAACATCGGAAAAGGAGTTTAAAAGGCGTTGGTTTTCGGAAAACCAACTTTGGTCATTATAACCAGAGTTGGGTAAGGGAGTTAGTTACGTGTAAAGGAAGTGTTACTTCCTTTACGACGCCCCTTTTGGGTTCCCTATGACAGACCAGCTTTTCTGTTAATAAATAAATCGGAAAAAACACGCTTTTGCCCTTTTATTTTGCGGAATTTAAAGATTACGACTACATGGCCCTAATGTCTATTGCGTAATTTAAATAATGCGGTAAAAGATAGAGAGAGAAAGTAGGAACCTCCGAAGCTAGCTTTCTATTAATTTTGTAAATAGGGTGCTTTGCGGCAGCCCTTCACTCTACACGGCGTCGGAAAACCTCTCGAAATGCTCTAAAAACACTCTAAAGACACTCAGAAGCTCCGGAAATGCGTCAGAGGGATTCTAGAGAGAGAAACTATTGATGTGACTAGAGAGAGAGTGAGAAAAACTGTGAGAAATGAGGGGAATGGGGGCCCTATTTATAAGGATTCGCGCCTGTCAGGTCGAGACGGCCGTCTCGTCTGACAAGGTCGAGACGGCCGTCTCGCCTTGCAGGAATGGCGAGACGGCGGTCTCGCCTTTCGCAGGTGGCGAGACGGCGGTCTCGACCCCCAAAGGCGAAAATCCTTATTTTTGTGCCAAAAATCTCTCCTATCCTAGTATGGGGCCTAATAGTCTCTCCTAGTGGCTTCTTAGGATTCGCCCATCTTCGAAAAGGAGGTATTCTGATCTTTATTGTGAGACCGGGCAAGATTTGGGGTCTACAGAATGCAAATCTTTTTAGAGTCTGTTGATAGAGGCGTTTGGGATGCTATTTTAAACGGTCCATATGTTCCTAAAGTTACTGAGAACGGTGTTGACGTTCCCAAACCTTTTTCTAGCTGGACAATAGAGGAAAACAGAAAAGCACAATTTGACGTTAGGACTAGAAATATAATTTCATCTACTTTAACCCTTGACGAGTTTTACAGGATTTCTGTTTGTAAAAGTGCTCAGGAGATGTGGGAAATGCTAAGAGTGACCCACGAAGGTACTGACAACGTTAAGAGAGCACGGAAAAATTCCTTAATCCAAGAATACGAGATGTTCCGGATGCAACAAGGCGAAACTATATTCGACGTTCAAAAGTGTTTCACTCATATTGTGAACCATCTCACCGGATTAGGTAAAATCTTTGACGTGATGAATTGAATGTTAAAATTTTAAAATCTTTGGATAGGAAATGACAACCTAAGGTGACGACCATCTCGGAGTCACAAGGTTGGCGGCGCTCTTTGGAAAGCTAAGAGAGCATGAGTTTGAGCTTGGAAGGGTAAATGAAGAAGAAGGACAATATCAAAAGAAGAACTTAGCCTTCAAAACCGAAATTTCCAAAGGTAAAAATAAAAAGGAAGAAGAAGACTCAGAAAATGAAGAAGAAGAATTTAGTCTTATGATAAAGAAGTTCACCAAATTCATGAAAGCTAAAGGAAGGCATCCATTCAAAGGTAAGAGAAAGTACTTCCGTAAATATAAAATCTTATGGTTGTGGTGAAGTAGGACATGTAAAAACCGAATGTCCAAATAAGAAGAACGAAGAAATCAAAAGCAAAAAGTTCTTCAAGAAGAAATCCTATATTGTTTGGGACAACAGTGATTCAAGTTCGGAATCAAGTGACTCGGAAGTTGAAGCCAATATTTGCTTAATGGCAAATGACAACATATCTTCCGATTTTGAGGTAAGTGATTCCGACTCATCTTCTAGTGATGATGATAATAACTATGATGAACTGCAAAATGCATATAATGAATTATTTAGTGCCTTTAAGAACTTGAAAAATGAATATAAAGTTGTGAAGAAGAATTTAAGTAGATCCGAAAAGGAAATTGACTCATTAAAAACGAAAATCACATGTTTAGAAGAAAAGAAATCCTTAGAAACGAAAATTGTATGTTTAGATGAGAATGATGATAAGAACTTAGCATGTGAAACTTGTAAAGAGTATGAATATGACATAGATATTCTTAATTATCTACTTGATAAAGCCGAAAAGAAGATAAGTGATTTTAAGAAGGATAAAACTGTTTTTGCTCAAAATAGTGTAAATTATCAAGTTCCTTTGAAAAAGCCTAAAAGAAAAAATAAAAGAGTATGAGTAGAAATAGGAACTAGAACATCTATGGTTAAAAATTCATCATATTCAAAAGTTACATCTAAAGCATGTTTTTATTGTATGAAACAAGGTCACACTTCAAATAAATGTAAAATTAAACATTTTGGTGTTCCTAAAGGTAAATACATTTGGGTTCATATTGTTAAATGATTTATTTGTCTCTAACCCCAAGGACCCAAAAGTTATGGGGACCTAAGTTTACTATATTCTTGTTTTGTAGGAAACTTCCAATTCTAAGAAGTCTATGTGGTATCTTGATAGTGGATGCTCAAAGCATATGACCGGTGATAAATCAAAATTTGTGAGTTTCAAAGCTAAAGAACAAGGATATGTAACTTATGGGGACAACAACAAAGGAAAAATTCTTGGAATTGGAAATATAGGTGGTGCAAACACATTGGAGATTAAGGATGTGCTTCTTGTTGATGGACTAAAGCATAATCTCCTTAGCATAAGTCAACTATGTGACAAAGGATTTAAGGTAATCTTTGAAAGTAAATTTTGCATCATACATTTGATAGATTCCGAAAATGTAGAATTAAAAGGCATTAGACATAACAACATATACTTGATTGATGTGGATTTTTTACATGATTCTAGCATAACATGTTTAGTTGCTAAGGAAGAGAACCCTTGGTTATGGCATAAGAGAGCGGCTCATATAAATATGCATCATTTAAATAAATTGATATCAAAAGACTTAGTTGTTGGCTTGCCTAAGTTAAAGTTTGAAAAAGATAGGTTATGTGATGCATGTCAAAAAGGTAAACAAGTAAAATCATCATTTAAATCAAAGAATGTTATTTCCACTTCAAAACCCCTAGAACTATTACATTTAGATTTATTTGGACCTTCTAGGATAAAAAGCTTTGGTGGAAATTATTATGGTCTTGTAATTGTTGATGATTACTCTAGATATACTTGGATGTTTTTCCTAACAATAAAAAGTGAAGCTTTTAAGGTCTTTAGAAAGTTTGCAAAGCAAATACAAAATGAGAAAGACTTAAGAATTAAAGTTTTAAGAAGTGACCATGGTGGTGAGTTTCAAAATGAAAAGTTTGAAAGTTATTGTGAAGAAAATGGAATATTACATAACTTTTCTGCTCCTAGGACTCCCCAACAAAATGATGTAGTTGAAAGGAAAAATAGGTCATTAGAGGAACTTGCTAGAACAATGTTAAATGAATATAATGTTCCTAAATATTTTTGGGCTGATGCGGTTAGTACTGCTTGTTATGTTTTAAATAGAATGCTCATTAGTTCAATTATAAAATCAACTCCCTATGAATTGTTAAATGGTAGAAAGCCTAATGTTGCTCATTTGAAAATTTTGGATGTAAGTGCTTTGTGTTAAATAATGGAAAGGACAACTTAGGAAAATTTGACTCAAAAGTTGATGAGGACATTTTCTTAGGATATTCATTAACTAGCAAGGCTTACAGGGTGTTTAATAGAAGAACTTTAAATATTGAAGAATCTATACATGTTACTTTTGATGAGATTGTAGACCTTGGGGGAAATCCTCTTGAGTCAAATAAAGAACTTGCAGGTGATGATGAGTATATAAGAGAGGCTCTAGATGAATTATATTTGGAAGAAAATGAGCCTTCTCAAACACCTGAATTAGTAAAAGAATGGCAATCACCAAGAAGACTCTCAATGGACAATATCATTGGTGATATCTCAATAGGGGTAAGAACTAGAAATATGACTAATTTTTGCATGTTTGTAGCTTTTATGTCACAGATAGAACCCAAAAATGTTGAGGAAGCACTTAAAGATGACCAATGGTGCATAGCCATGCAAGAAGAACTTAACCAATTTGAAAGGAATCAAGTTTGGGAATTAATCCCAAGAGAAGAATCACATCAAGTAATTGGAACTAAATGGGTATTTAGAAATAAACTTGATGAAGATGGAAACATAACAAAGAATAAAGCCAGACTTGTTGCCAAAGGCTACCGTCAGGAGGAAGGTATTGATTATGATGAAACTTATGCTCCTGTTGCCAGGTTAGAGGTTATACGCCTACTTCTTGCTTATGCATCATTGATGAAATTTAAATTATATCAAATGGATGTTAAGAGTGCATTTTTGAATGGTTTTATTAAAGAAGAAGTTTATGTGGAGCAACCCCCTGGATTTGAAGATTTTAATTATCCTAATCATATTTTTAAATTAAAGAAAGCATTATATGGGTTGAAACAAGCTCCTAGATCTTGGTATGAAAGGTTAAGTAGTTTCCTAACTACAAATGATTTTTTAGAGGAAAAATTGATTCTACTCTGTTTATAAAGAAAGTTAAAGAACATATCTTATTGGTCCAGGTATATGTTGATGATATTATTTTTGGATCAACTGATAATTCGTTATGTGTAGAATTTGCTAAGATAATGCAGGAAGAGTTTGAAATGTCTATAATGGGAGAATTGACATTCTTCTTTGGACTTCAAATCAAGCAACTTAAAGATGACATTTTCATCTCTCAAACCAAATACTGCAAAGAGATCCTTAAAAAGTTTGGAATTGACACCTCAAAGGAAGCTAACACACCCATGGGAACTTCATGCTATTTAGACAAGAATGAATCAGGTTTGGAAGTCAATCAATCTATGTATATAGGTATGATAGGTTCACTGTTATACTTAACTGCAAGTAGACCTGATATTATACATTCTGTCTGTGTGTGTGCTAGATTTCAGACTTGTCCAAAAGAATCTCACCTAATTGTAGTAAAACATATTTTAAAATATTTAAAAGGAACTACTGGTTTTGGTTTATGGTATCCATCTGATGCTTGTACTAGTTTAATAGGATATTCTGATGCTGATTATGGTGGATGCAAAATTGATAGAAAGAGTACTAGTGGGACATGCCATTTGTTAGGTTCATCTTTAGTATCTTGGCATTCTAAGAAACAGGCATGTGTTGCTTTATCCATCACTGAAGCTGAATATATTGCAACTGGTAATTGTTGTGCTCAAAATTTGTGGATGAAACAATAGTTAAAAGATTATAGTATATATCTAAATGGCATACCTTTGATGAGTGATAATATGAGTGCAATCAATCTTACTAAGAATCCAATAATGCACTCTAGGACTAAGCATATAGAGATTAGACATCACTTCTTAAGAGATCATATAAGCAAAGGAAATTGTAAAATTGAGTATGTTGATACAAAGCACCAATTAGCAAATATTTTTACTAAGCCTCTACCCAAGGATAAATTCTATGATCTTAGAAGAAACTTAGGGATATTAGAAATAGCTTAAATTCTGCTTAATTAGACAGTTTTTGGATGGTTGTAATGTTATAATTCATTGTATAGGATGTTCATAGGTTATCATGTGTATAAACCTCAAATATTTGATGAACTCTCTGGAATAATCGATTAATTGGAGTTATAATCGATTATTTACATCCAAAACACCTAAAACATGTCATTTCTCTCTGGATTAATCGATTAATTCGCCCATTAATCGATTAAACTCAGTGTTAATCGATTAACGACTCAAATTAATCGATTAAATGGGTCTGGTACTGGTTTAATCTATTAATTCGAGTTTTAATTGATTAAACCTGGCAAGTTTTGATTCCTAGCTATTGCCAACGGTTCTTTTGACCCTTATTCACTTTCATATGACCGTTGGAGATGCTTGGTTATAAATAAGGACCTCCATTTCACTTCTACTAACTTCTATCTCTTGAAATCAAGCTTTCTTGCCTCATTCTATCAATCTTGCCTTCTTCTCACTTAACTTGTTCTCCTAAATCTTCTTGTTACTCTTCTAATCCTTCAATGGCCTCATCTTCTCGTGCTAAAATCCCCACTAGAAGAAGATCTGCACCCTCATCTCATCCCCGTCCTAATTCTGTAGAAGGATGGATCTCTGATGCAGAAGGCCGACAAGAATTTCTGTCTTATTGGAAGGAACGTGGTATTATTTCTCCTAAGTTCCTTATTGGTGATCAGTTCATCAATAGGGGATTCAACTTTCCTAATCTCCTTAAAATTCAAGGAGTTATCCCTTTCATCCAAATGCAAGGTACGTATTATCCTGACTTAGTTAGGGTATTTTACTCTAGGTTCAAATTTAGAGATCAAATTGCTACCTCTCGTAAGAGAAGATGCTATTAACGTGTACGGTGAGTTAGATGATTTTGACAGGATCATGACTTACCGTTCTTTTCTGCGAAACCCCTCCATGGAGATTAAGCGTCTCCTTCTTGCTGGACCTTTGAAGAAGGAGGAACGCATGATTTTACATTTACTTGTCTGGATCCTATGTCCCCGGGCTACGAATCATGCTCAATGTTCTTCAATTGATCTTCGTATTATTCATGCCATAATGAATAATGAACCTTTAGATTGGGGCATTCTTGTCACCATGACTATGTTAAAAGCTAAACGTCATCCCACCTTCAAAATTTCATATGCCCTCCTCGTCTCTCGCATTCTTGAATACAAAGGAGTAAATGTCGAAGGTGAACAAACAGTAAGAACGAATAACTTAAACCGCATGCTGGACAGCACATTGACCCAACTCCAAATGGTGCGTGTCAACAATATTTATGTTCACAAGGATGACGTTCCAAACGAAAGGTGACGATAATGAAGATTCTGATGAAGATATGCCTCCTGCTGCTGAGTTTCCCTCTAATCAAATCCAAAGTGTTGGAACTTCCTCTGCTCATCATGAAACCCGACAATCTATGGAAGACATGTTATCTGATATGAATCAGAGGATGCAGACATTCTTCACTCTTTCTGGAGTACGACATGAGGAAATAATTCGTCGTATATCTGATGTAGATGATAAAGTGTGCCATTTAGAAAATAGATTTGATGCACACTTTCATAGTGATGATAGTGAAGAATTTTAAATTTGTTTTTATTTTTATTTTGTGTTGTAATGTATTTTCATTTATGAAATAAAATATGGTGTTCTTTTAATTCTTTTAAGGGGGAGTTATCTCCAAGTTATGCATATTTTGAGGGGGAGCTCTTATGATTGTTATAGAAGAAATCTTTTTTATTATAATCAAAATAGGGGGAGAAATATTTAAAGCCTACTATGATTGATTTTAAATATTATCTGGTATGTTTAATGTGTTTGTTAGTATGACAGATAAAACAGGTTATTACAAGGCTTTAAAAGAAAATTTTGATCATCATAAAAAAGGGGGAGATTGTTGAACATTCAAGGACTTGATGTTGAACTTACATGGACATGAAGTTTGTTGATTTTGATAATGATTCAAGAATAAAGAACTTAGAGAGTTGAAGACTTGTTTTATTGTGTAATAACTCTGTTTTGATTAGTTTGATTCTGTAATATTAGAGTTTAAGATAGCCGGTACATAGTCTGCACTTTAGAAGCTTCAAAAACTCAAATTTATCAGTTTGCCTCGGCTTTAATCGATTAAATGGTCAAATAATCGATTATTACAGTGAGAAAAACCATTTTCTGTATCTGTTCACTATAATAATCGATTAACACACCTGTTAATCGATTAACAAGCCTATTAATCGATTAATAGGGCTTTTAATCGATTAAAACAGAGAGTTTTGGGGTTCTGTTGATTTTGGCTCTGTAATAATCGATTAACACTTCATTTAATCGATTATTTCAGTCAGATTTTGATTTTCAACTTCAAATCAACCCTATTCTCAAAAACCCTAATCCTAATACTCTCTAGTTCCGAAAATCCCAATTCCCAAACCCTAATTTCTCTACTTAAGGTTCTTTAAGGCTCTCAGAAAATTGAACAACCTTTTTCAAACAAAAGTTAAGTGTTGTGAGTGCCAGAGAACTGTTTGTTGGAGAAAAAAAGGGCTTTTGGAACCTAGTGTGGGCTAGAAGCGATAAGAATCACTAAGTGGAGTTCTTAGTGGATTGTGTGTTGTGCCGTCTCTGGGGAAAGTTGTTCTTCATCTCTTGTGGATTTCAAGAGAGGTGTTTTCTTTACTTTGTATTTTCAATTGTTATCTGTTTGTAACAACTTTGATTATAGTGACAACGTTAATCCTCTGTTTGAGTGATTAGCAACTGGACGTAGGGTCTTTTGATCCGAACCAGTATAAATCTCCTGTGTAAGACTCTATCTCTATCTTATTTACATTTACACAGTTTTTTTAATCGGTACAATTTGGGGAAAATTTTGAAAACCTAATTTTTGTTAAGAAACCAATTCACCCCCCGTCTTGGTTTTTGTCCGACCACGCGAACATTCTGCTGCGCGATTCTAACACAAAGAGCAATATCTGAGTGTTCTTCCTTGCTTTTGGTGACAGAACTCGACCGAAAGCAAGGTGTCGGCAAGAAGTACAGGCAAGGGACTCTTCGAGTGCACGTCCCAGGAGAAAAAGGCGTCCATTACGACTTGATCTACTGCGTCGAGGTGAAAGGGAAAAAGTACGGTACCAAACATAATCAGAGCTAGGGTTTTGTTAAAAGCAAACCAATCTGCCCTATTAGCCAAAGAGGACAGATGGTCTTCTAACATCGCAACTTTCCAACCCTGGATATTCCTTTTTGCTATCAGGGCAGTCTACTGAAGCGGCAATTGGATGATGACAGCGACTTTGGCTGCAGGAATATATGCTTCGTGACGAATATGAACCCCGACTGATTTGGGTCATCTCAACATTATCTCATATTCCTCCAAAGTGGGTACTAGATCAAATTGCAGAAATTCGAAGCAATGCAAACTGGAAAAAATGGATCAAAACCCTGATGAAGATGGGGTCGACACAGATCTTCAATAAGTCGAGAATCCGTCCATAAGATTTTTCAAAGTCGGAGCGGACCTCAGGTGGCATCAGTTCACACAGTCGTTCTATCTTCTCCACATGATATCGGAGAATGTCCACTTTCTTCAATTGTCTACCAAACCCCTCCATTTTTCTAGAAACCAAAAATGCATGCTATGAATATGATGTTAATGTGGGCATGCATGCAAGTGTTTGTCTTTTGCTAAACATTATCATGTTGTATTTTCTACATGATGCATGATAGTGTTTGTTTTTTTTGTATATATTTTTTCAAAAGAAACTACCTATATGGATGTTCATGAGTTTAATGCTTATGAACAGGATCCCATTTTGATTTTTTTTTATTTTATTTGATTTTTATAACCTTTTATCTCTTCTGCCGGACTGCGTAGCTACTTAGCTTACAAAGAACCTGAAACCAGGCTAACTAAAAGGTAGACTGTCCAAGATAAAAGTGATTTATTGCAAAAGAATGGTTTTAGCGTCCCTTATCTCTGCTGTCGGACTGTGTGGCTACTTAGCTTACAAATAACTTGAAACCAGAATAACTAAAAGGCAGATTGTCCGAGATAAGGGTGTTTATTGTGAAATGATTTTTGAGATTTTTCTTTTATATTTTTTTTTGTTGTATGATTATGCTATGCAACAAACAAATGCATACACAATTCACTCATCCGCGAACAGTAGGACGACGTTTTTATCACGAGGTAGGGGTATCCTGCAGAAGAGTGTGTATTCAAGGTAGTTCTAAATTTTCTCACCAAGGTCAGGCCCCCAAGGTGCCCCCATTATAGGGTCTCCACTCTCCCAGCCTTCAGACCATGCATGGCACTAGGGCCTTGTCAGTCTTTGAACAAAAAGAGAAAGGTTATCACCTTGAGTGGTGGTTTCCAACCATACCGGTGGACTCATGGCCCTCACTACGGCAAATTGTACAATGTCACCCACTCCCTAAGGTTATCCCACTAGCCCCCAAGTATAGGGGGAACTGTTGTGTGCAAGGATTTATGTACAGTTGTTATTTCAAACAATTGCATAAAATAAGCATACAACAGTTATTAAAGCCAAACAATAAAGCATGTTATAAAGCAAGGAAGGGTAAAAGTTGAATTTTAAGTTTTATTTCTCAAAACTAGTCCATCACTAAATGGGATCAACTCTCTAGCTTCAGTGGAGTCGCCATTTGTCGCTGTCGTCAAAAGAGGCGGTCAGAGCGACGCAATGGTTTTGTTTGACTGCGTTTTTTAAAGTGTAGTTCAACGCATTTAGGTTGTCCGATAACCGGGCTGGACCTACGGGCGAGGTTTTCGAAAGGGTTCGAGGAGTTGCCACCAATATTTTTAGCAAAAACATTGGAAAAGGAAAAAGAAGGCGATGATTTTTAAGAAAAATCAACTTTGGTCATTACAACCAGAGTTAGGTAAGGGAGTTAGTTACGTGTGGGGAAGGTATTAGCTTCCTCACGACGCCCCTTTCGGGTTCCCTATGATGGACCATTTTTTTATAAAGAAATAAGAACTTTAAAATTACACTTTTACCCTTATTTATTCCTTGCAAAAATTAAGTTATCGACTACATGACCCTAAATAACTAATGCACAGAGATAATATCTAAAAAGCAATAAAATAGAGAAAGATGTATGGAAGAACCTTCGAAGGAAGCTTTTATATAATATGCTCTTGAAAAGGGCGCTTTTTGGCAAACCCCACACTCTACAAAATAGCTCACTCTTCTCTCGCAGCACTTTAGAATGCCTTCTAAGAACTTTAAGAAACTCTGGAAATGCTTCAGAGGGGTCCTAGGAGAGTATTTTGAGAATTGTGTAGTAGGAGAAGTTGTGGAATTTTGTCAAATCAAGGAGAAGGTGCCCCCCATTTATAGAAATTCGCACTTGTCAAGTCGGGACTGTTGTCTCGCCAAATGAGATGGCGGTCTCGCCTTTGGCGAGTGGCGAGTGGTAAGATGACAGTCTTGTCAAACGAGACGGCGGTCTCGACTCTTTGGGTGAAATTTCTTATTTTTTGTGTAAAAAAATCATTTCTATTCTAATATGGGGCCTATTGATCAATCCTAGGGACCTTTTAGGCCTTGTCCATCTTCGAACGGAAGTCTTCTGCTCTTTATTTTGAGGTCGGGCAAGATTTGGGGTCTACATCCCTTATCTCTTCTATAGGTCAATGTGGCTACTTAACTTACAAAAAACCTGAAACCAGGCTAACTTAAATGAAGATTGTCCGAGATAAGGTTGTTTATTGCGAAAAGATTTTGAAATATTTTGTTTATTTTATTTGTATTTGTATTTTTTATTTTACTGTTGTATGATTATACTATGCAAATGTGACAAACAAAATGCAACAACAAATGCACAAACAATTCACTCATCCGCGAACAGAATGACGATGTTTTAATCACGAGGTAGGGGTCTCTTGTAGAAAAGTGCATTAGCAAAGGTAAGTTCTAATTGTTCTCACCAAGGTCCAGGTCCCCAAGGTGCCCTCATTATAGGGACCCTTCAATCTCTCAGTCTTTGAACCATGCATGGCAAAAAGGCCTTGTCGACGTTCTTAGACCAAGAGAAGAAGGTTATCACCTTGAGTGGTGATTTCCGACAACGACCTGCTAACACTATGGCCATTACCACGGTCGGTCGTACATGTCACCCACTCCCTATGTGTATTCACTCTTGCCCCCGGGTATAGAGGGATTGTTGTGTGCAAGGGTTTGTGTACAGTTTGTATTTCAAAAAATTGCAGAAAATAACATACAACAGTTATTAAAGCCAAACAGTAAAGCAAAGCGAGGGTAGAGACATAATTTCAAGTCTAATATTTTTATATTATTCCATCACTAAATGGGATCAACTCTCTAGCTTCCCTAGTGGAGTCGCCATCTGTCGCCGCCACAAAAAGCGATCGGAGCGACGCGATAGTTTTGATGACTCACATTTTGTTTAAAAAATATGGTCATCGCCCTTAGGGTGTCCGATAACCGAGCTATCTTTAAGAACGAAGTTTTCGTAAATGGGTTCTGGAGTCGCCACCAATGTTTTTACCATAAACATTGGGAGAGGAAAAAGAAGGTGTTGATTTAAGAAAAACCAACTTTGGTCATTATAACCAGAGTTGGGCTAAGGGAGTTAGTTATGTGTGGGGAAGGTATTAGCACCCCCACAACGCCCCTTTCGGGTTCCTTATGATGGAATATTCTTAAAATAAAGTCAACAAATTTATGTTTTTACCCTATTTATTATGCGATATTAAAAATAATTATCTACATGATCTTATTTTTTATTGCACATAGGAAATCAATAAATAAAGCAATAAAAGAATAGAGTAATGAAAAGAACCTCCGAAGCAAGCTTTATTACAAATCTTCAACTCTGAGGATGTTTTTTGGTTATCCCTTTGCACTATAGGAACTCTCCTCTCCCAAATACAAGAAATGCTTTAAACTATCAAATGTCGGATATCTCAAGAAGAGAATTCCTTAACTGATTGTTACCTTATAGGCAATCAGAAAGATCATTCGAGTACTAGAAGTATAGAGAGAAGTGACTATGAGTCAAGGTATGTGTAAAAGTTGCAAATGAGGCCCATATTTATAGTTTTTGCAGTGTCAGGATGTCGAGACGGTCATCCCAACTCCTGTTACGTGGGACGATCGTCTGGACATTTGGGACGGCCGTCTGGACTTTAGGACGGCCATCCTAAGATGCAAATTTAGCTGGGACGTGCGTCTGGCCTTTGGGATGTGCATCTCAGCTTGAAAATTCACTTTGGGATGACCATCTGGAATGTGGGATGGTCATCCCAAGTGTTTCTTCACATTTTCACTTTTTATTTCTTCAGAAAATCTCTCCTTTCCTTGGACGGAAGTCGGTTGATGCTGTTAGGTGCCCAACAGAGCTTTACCCATCTTCAGAATGGAAGTCTTCTGATCTTTATTGAGAAGTCGGGCAAGATTTGGGGTCTATATGGGTCAAGGGATTAATACCGAGTTTCAGAACATTTAAACTCATCCATGTACCTTGTGAACAAAATTGTGCAGCTGACATACTGTCCAAGCTAGCTAGCACAAAGCGCCTCAGAAACCACCGATCGGTCATCCAGGAAACTCTAATGACCCCCAGTCTGACAAAAGAAGCAAGCCAAGTCATGTGCTCCTACACCGAACAATCATGGATGCAACATTTCATAAAGTACCTAACACATGGGGTCGAGCCGGAGTCGAAAGGCAACCAAATCCTTTTCCAAAAAAAGGCGTCTCATTTTATCTTGATTGGCGACAAATTATTTTGGCAAGGGTTTTCCACCCTCGTACTCTGTTGCCCACCAGAAGACCACGTTAGGCATATTGTAACATCCGAGTATTTCCCAAAAATATTTCATTAATATAATAAAATATTTTGTCATTAACTTTAATGAAATGGTATTATGAGTTATTTTAAGACTTGATAATTTTTAAAGATATTAATAAATAATATATATATATATATATATATATATATATATATATTATGAAATTTTTAATAAAGTGAAATAGATAAATTTAGAATTGAGTTTAAAATGAAGTAGTAATAATAATAATAATAAGAGTAATATCATTAAGCAAAATTAGTAATATAATTTCTCATTGATGAAAGGATTTAATTGGTAAGTGAAAAAGTAAGTGAGGGTAATTTTGGAAAGGAGGTTAAATTTAAAGAAGAGAAAGACCAATTTTCTTTCTCACTTACGGAAGCCATTTTGGGAGCACGGGAGGAAGAAGAGAAGCTTGATTTTGCTTGCCCACACCATCTTGGTTCATCCTTTTTGCAATTAAGAGTAAGATCCATGAAATTAAAGCATTGGATTTCAATATTATCTCCTAAAATCTTCTTAATCTCAAATATATGGTCATTTTGATGCTTATAGGAGACAAACTTTTCTTGAACTAAGGATCTCTATTTTCTTGTTTGAAAGCTTCATTTGAGGTAAGGAGAGTTTTCATGTCATCAACCTTAGGCTAAACCATCATTTATCTCACTTCTACATTAATTGGAACCAAATTAAAATGTTTTATAAAAATTTCGTATGGCTATTCTAGTATATTTAGATACTCTACAATGCTCCTTTCATATTTTAGAGTTTAGAAATGGATTCCTTGGATATTAAAACCTAGAGTTAGCCATAAAAATCACTTAAATTGGATTTTTCTAGAGGAAGATGATGAAATATGTGTTGAGAGATGTTGTTGGACAAAAATCTGCATGTGAATTGAATCTTTGGGAAATTATGTAAAAATATTTACTTGGTATTTAATTCTGAAATTTTGATTACATGTTCCTTTATATGTCTATTTCGTGTGTGATTTATTTCAAAATTTTCTGACCAGTAAATTTTCGATGAAAAATCTTGGAAGTAAATAGGTTTTGAGTTGGGTGAAACATAATTGTTATGTGTCGCCGCCGTCAAAACGAGGCGGTCAGAGCGACGCGATGGTTTCGACTTTCCAATTTTCGCGTTTTTTATTGGTGTGGTTACAACGCCTTTAGGTTGTCCGATAACCGGGCTGAACCTAGAGGCGAGATTTTCGAAAGGGCGCTCTTGGATTGTCTGATAACTGGGTTAATCCAAGAGCTAGTTTTGAAGGGGTTCTTCTGGATTCGCCACCGATGTTTTTACCGGAAACATCGGAAAAGAGGTTTAAAAGGCGTTGGTTTTCGAAAAACCAACTTTGGTCATTATAACCAGAGTTGGGTAAGGGAGTTAGTTACGCGTAAAGGAAGTGTTAGTTCCTTTACGACGCCCCTTTCGGGTTCCCTATGATAGGCCAGCTATTCTGAGTAAATAAACCGAAAAATACGCTTTTACCTTTTTATTTGCGAAATTTAAAGATTATGACTACATGGCCCTATATCTATTGCATAATTGAAATAAAGCGATAAAAGAGAGAGAGAGAGAGAGAGAGAGAGAGAGAGAGAGAGAGAGAGAGAGAGAGAGAGAGAGAGAGGGGGGTGTAGAAACCTCTGAGGCACGCTTTCTATTAATTCTTTCTGAAAATAGGGTGCTTTGCGGCAGCCCTTCACTCTACACAGCGTCGAAAACCTTGAAACGCTCAAAAACACTCTTAGAAACGCTCAGAAACTCCGGAAATGCTTCGGAGGGGTTCTAAAGAGAGGATTTGAAAAGATTTATAGAGAGAAGGAGGAAGAACTCTGTGGAAATGAGGGGAATGGGGGCCCTATTTATAGGGATTCGCGTCTGTCAGGTCGAGACGGGTCGTCTCGTCTGACAAGGTCGAGACGGCGGTCTCGCCAAACGAGACGGCCGTCTCGCCATTTGCGCAAGGCAAGACGACAGTCCCAAATCTGAGACGGCGGTCTCGACCTTAAAAGGAGAAAATCCTTATTTTTGTGCCAAAAATCCCTCTCATCCTAGTATGGGGCCTAATAGTCTCTCCTAGTGGCTTCTTAGGCTTCATCCATCTTCGAAAAGGAGGTCTTCTGATCTTTATTATGAGGTCGGGCAAGATTTTGGGTCTACATTATGTCCGCTCAGCAACTTTGAAAAATCATATAAAATTGAAATTAAAGTTTTTTTGAGATGAAATTTTTATCATAGTTGTGATTGTAGATATATGTTAAGCATGTTTATTTTCATAATTTTATGAGCATTAATTTATTTTATAAAAATATATCTTTGAGTAATGCCCTGATAGTGGAATCTGAAAGTGATGAAGATCTTATTGAAATAATTTGGCAAAGATCTCATTGATTTGATGAAGTCAAAGATAAAGTCAAAAGTCATCTTTGCAGCGGTCAACAAGCCACTTAGATAAAAGAGTAGAAGGATTAGTGTGCCTACAGAATGCTTAGGTAAAATCATTTTATCTTTTCTGCTGCATGAAGGTTCTTCACTTAAAGATTTTGCGAAATGCCTCTAAAATCGTTTTAAACAACTAAAAACAAAGTATTTTTACAAAAGCTTTCTTAAACATGTTTTTAACTGATATAGTTTTGAAAGAACCGATTAAAATCACTTAGAATGTTCAAAGAAGTGTTTTTACAGTATTTTAATCGATACAACTTGATTTTAATCGATTAAAACCATTTAGAACTCATTATGATCAATATGAATACAAATATGACCGATCAGAATCAGATGAGATTTGAATTATGAGCGATCAGAATTTTTTCAATCGATTAAAATACGTTTCAATCGATTAAAATCACTTAAAGGGTCAGAATGATCGATCAGAATGCAGTTATGACCGATCAGAGTTGGTTATGATTGATCAGAATTGAATTATGACCGATCAGATTTGTTTCAATCGATTAAAACACATTTCAACCGATTAAAACAACTTGGAAAAATTTTGTACAGAGTTTTAATCGATTAAAACCTATGGTTTATCAGTTAAAATAACTTGAAAAGTTTTATAAGAAAGTTTGCAGTATTTCAATCGATTAAAACGCGAAAGAATCGATTGAATTAACTTAGAAGATTTTTTGTAAAGTGTTTTAACTGATATAAACGTTGTTGTATCAGCTAAAACAAATCTGTTAAAGAATCAAGAACGTATTAATGGATTGAAAGGACTTTTAACAGATTGAAACGACTATTTCAACAGATTAAAACAAACTTTTAACAGATTAATTAATGCAGCAGTTTTGAAAATACTCTTTAAAAACAGTTTGGCTTGAATTTTTTAAACATACATTGAACATCAGTTTTTACACATCCTTAAGCAATCACTCAAGCAACTTTAGCACACTTTTTCAAGAAAGATTCGTGGCTGTTTTTGAGAAGTTCTTTTCAAATCTTTCTTGAGGCATATTGCTTTTCTTTCATTGGTTGTAGAGGTTGTCAAGAACTGCAATTTGGTTCTTGGTGAAAGCTAAGATGTTGGTGCCTGGAATTTGGGTACTGGTTTCTCTGCAGCTGGAATTTGGTTGTAGAGGTTATCAAGAACTGGAATTTGGTTCTTGGTGAGAGGTTGAGTGCAGGAACTGGAATTTGGTTCTTGTGATAGATTAGGTGTAAGATTGTTGAATCTGTAAAACATTTAATCTAGTGGAACCCAGCTGGAATTTGGCTGGAGACTGGACGTAGCCCTGGTATTGGGTGAACCAGTATAAAATACCGGTGATATCTTCCTTAACCTTTCTCTCATTTAAATTCTGTTGCTGCATTATTTTGATTGATTGCTTTGTAATTCAAGAATAGATCTTTAAACTTAATTTTCAAATTAGATAATCTGTTATTTGCGAAAAACTTTTAAAGATCAATTCACCCCCCCTCTTGATCTAAAACTACTTTTCTAACAATTGGCATCAGAGCAAGGTGCTTGAAAGTTATTCAAGTTCTTCGATCAATGGCTGGAAACAAATTTTCTGAGGGAGCTTGTATTGATAGACCTTCACTGTTTTGTGGAACAGATTATCTATTTTGGAAAATGAGGATGAAGATCTTTATTGAATCTGTTAGTATAAATGTTTGGAATGTCATTGAACAAGAAACTGATATGGTTAATGTGACACCTTTAATACCAACATTCACTTTATTATGATTTATCAATTATTATTGGTTCCTCTTAGTATTTGATTACCAATACAGTCTTGTAGAAGTAAAGTACACAATAATTAGAGCATACACTTAGTGATTAATATACATATCATTCATAAGTGTCAAGTATAACTAGATAGTAAATATACATAAAGTCATCCCAAAATACACCTAACAAGGGTTCACAATACCAGAGCAAACAAACTAACTAGACAAACTAATTATACAACCCAACTAAAGAGGAGATATATTCTGTACTTCCACTAAAATGAAGTATCTCTTGTAGCACTGTAGTGGTGTCCGATCAAGTCTTCTACTTAGTACTTGCAGTGATCGTATTTAAACTTTACTTGGAGATGATACCGGGGATGAGTTGTGTTCAACATCACCTATGCAAACATTTCATAATAACAATACATGCACAGAAAGGGTAAGACAACTTTACATTCACTTAAAGCATGCAAATAACATTGGGTTAATTAGAAATTACATATATAAACATACTAGTAATCAGCACACAAATGATATGATATTATGAATGCAATGTATTCACTAATCTTTTCTAGGACACATCCTAGTATGCAAGACCATGGGGATCCCAAAACCACTTTCTCTTTTCTTTTCTTTTTTTTCTTTTTTCTTTTCGAGAAGGATCAGGAGTTTCACTGGAACCTCTCACCGCCTTGCGGTAGTATACTCATCATTACTTGTCCAGCTCAACTGATCATGAGAAACCCTGGGGCTTTAGTCAGGATAATCAAGCTTGGTAGTGAGAGTCTCACAGCTTAGGTAGCGAGCCCGAGCCACATATGAGCTCGATCACACTCAATCATCCCCGAGGTTAGCATGGAACCGACCTCGATTTTCCATATCCTCCTCATACATTCATTCTCTCGACTCATGAACATGATGCATGACTTATCATAACTTCTTCACACTCTTTCAAATTTGTTTCACCTCATTATACTTAAATCACATCTTAACTTCTTCAAAATAATACTAGGTTATTTCTTAAGAAAAATCTGACAGAGTTTCCCCTAGAATCTGGACATTCCCAAAATTTTTAACACCTGTAAAATAACCAAAAACAGCCCAGAACACTTCTACTTTTCACCAAACCATCCTTCCACCTCATCATATTCATCATCACTCAAAATCATAATTTTCTCAATTTTAATTTATTTTTCTTAAATAATAGTAATAATTGCAAATAATTTCCTCAAAATTATTAAAAATTCATTTTCACTTACAATTACTTGTTTTCTCCTAGATCAAAATTATTCCAATACTTTTGAAAAATATTTATTAATTAAATAAAAATATAAAAATTCACTTCATAATTAAATTATAAAATTCAATTTAATATATAAAAAAAATAGTTTTCTTTCTCACATAGTTCATTTCTCACACCTTTCCTCCATTCCACCAAATTATATAATGCAATTCTATATGCTAATCCATCTTAACAAAAACATTGCACAATAATTTTCTACTTATCATGCTTCATAACATACATACAATATATCTCAATAATCAATTTAAAGCAATTATCGAATACTAAACATAGAAATAAGCTAATTCTCAATCTAAATTCATCAATAAATCATATAAAATTACTAATGATTAAGCAATCGATTCAAACAACATTCATGGATGCCTTATAATCATACAAGGTTCCATACACTCAAGTTGCTCCATTTAGAAGCCATAAATTTCACATAATCTTAAAACTTTAAAAATTCATCAAAAATAGAAATGACATTCAAATAATTCCAAATAAAATTCTAATTAACTTAGAAGTAAGGGACTTCTTCTCAATGCTATTTCAAGCAAAAATGAATTATAAAAGTTATCCTACCCCTTACCTTATGTTGTAACTTGGTGAAGAGTAACTCTTGATCAAATAATCTATCAAGTCTTTGGGTCTCCTCTTTGCACCTCTAAGTAGTCTCCTACATGCCAATTAAATACCCCAATTAAATCCTTAATTCCAACCATATTAGACCTCTAAAATCTCACCTCCTTCATAGCCTAAAATTCTAAAATTCAAGACTATGGTTCTTTGAGTTATAAAATCATTTCTAGGGCCTAAATTGATGCTAATGGAATTAATACAAGTAGAAGAGAGTAATGGAGGTAATACACTTAGAGTAGGAAGAATCCTAATAACAAATATGGACAAGGTTCAGTATTTCAGAATTTTCTAGAGTTATATAAACTGTTTTGGCATGAGGTAAGAGCCAAAATTTCAATAACTTAATTACCTACAATATTTATGAAGGAAATAAATTCAAATACCTTGTAGAATAAATGCAGTTTTTCAGTTTACAGTGGTTGTTTCCCAACATGGCTCAACTACAATAACACTCTGAACATGCCTTGGTAATTTGACTATAACTCATGCTACACATAAGGTATTGACATGAAACAAATTTCTAAATTTCGGAAATATAATTTCCTACAACTTTTATGAAGGAATCAAGTCCTAATTTCACACGTATCAATCCCAGTAATTCAAAAACCGAGGCTGTTGAAACAGGGCAACCTCTTAACTTCACAGCTATAGCACTTGACAGTAAAATGAACATAACTTGAGCTACAAATATCCGTTTCATGTGAAACAAGTTTCTAAATTTCTATAACTTAAAGGGCTACAACTTTCATGAAGATACCAATTCCTAATTCTGTTCACAAACGTCCCAAAATTCAATAAACAGTGACCTACGAATTAGGGTTCTTAAGCTTTTTAGTTTAACCACTTCTAATCCTCAATTCTAAGTATTATTCTAGTGTCTTAGGTGTAAAACCTACAATAACACTCTTTCTACTCCCATTCAAGCTTAGCCAAATGAGGAAAAAAATTGAAATTGCACCGTTTTGAAAAATAAAACCGTAGAAATGTAGAGAAGATTGAGAGAAACAAACTTACCTCTTGGAGCTTCTCAAGAAAATCAATATTTTCCCTTCAAAATTAAGCTTCAAATTGAGGAGGGTTTGAGAGAAAGTGAGAAAATGGGAGAAGGGAAGAAGTTACGAGCAGAGTGAATGTCTTTTTGAAAAGTCAAAATCTTATTTTTTTATATATATTATTATTTTATTATTATTATTTTATTATTATTTTATTTTTTTTTCCAGAAAATTTCTAAAAATCACAAATAATCTAACCAACATAAAACTCTATAGTCACTTTCCCCAATTCTTAATAATTTAATTAATAAAATTTTTGACAAAAGTTGTAGAGGTACTGAGAATTAGGATGTTACAATTCTCCCCCAGTAAAAAAAATTTCGTCCTCGAAATTTGCGTACCTTATGGGAAAAGATGAGGGTGAGATTTCCTCATTTTGCTCTCTAACTCCCATGTTGCATCTTCATCACCTATTCCACTCCATACGACCTTAACTAGAGGTATATCTTTTCCACGTAAGTGTTTTATCCTTTGATCCACAATACACGCAGGTGTTGCTTCATAGGTTAGATTATCCTTCAATTGTACTCGTATCGAGTTCAATGATGTGAGAAGGATCGAAATATACTTTCCGAGTTGTGAGACATGAAAAACATTTTGGAGGTTTGAAAGAATTGGAGGTAAGGCTATTTGATAAGCCACAAGACCAATCTTTTTCAGAATTTGGTAAGGACCAATAAATTTTGGGGTGAGTTTTCGAGATTTCAGAGCTCTTCCAACTCCAGTAGTAGGCGTAACTCTCGTGAATACATGGTCACCCTCTTCAAATTCCAACGACTTTCTCCTCTTGTCATAATAACTCTTTTGTCTACTCTGTGCTGTCTTCATCTTTTCTTGAATGATCTTTACTTTATCAGTAGTTTGTTGTACAATTTCTCGGTCCCAAAATAAGATTCTCTCCTGAGTCATACCAAGCATAAAGGTGTCCTACACTTCCTTCCATAAAGAGCTTCATATGGTGTCATCCCAATACTTGTATGAAAACTATTATTGTAGGTGAATTCAATCAAATGCAGAGACTTGTCCCAAGTATCTTTGAATTCCATAATGCAAGCTCGTAGAAGGTCTTCAAGAGATTGAATTGTTCTTTCGATCGTCCATCCGTCTGCTGGATGATAAGCTCGAACTCAATCGAAGCTTTGTCCCTAATGCTTGTTGCAAACTTCCCCAAAACTTGGAAGTAAAACGTGGATCTCTCGTCGATACAATACTTGAAGGTACGCCGTGTAACCTCACTATCTCCTTAAGATATACTTGTGTCAATTTTTCCAATGAATAACGAATGTTGATAGGTAGAAAATGTGCTGACTTAGTCAATCTGTCAATAATTACCCAAATTGCATCATATCTTGTAGGAGTTCTTGGCAATCCAGCTTACGAAATCCATTGCTATGTCGTCCCATTTCCATTCTCGGGATATCCAAAGATTGTAACATTCCCGTGGGCCTTTGATGTTCAACCTTTACTTTCTCGACATACCAAACAAGATGCTACGTACTCGCCATCGATCTTTTCATTCCTGACCACCAAAATAACTTCTTCAAATCTTGGTACATCTTGGTAGTTCCTGGGTGAATACTCAACTTACTCTTATGGGCTTCCTCTAAAATCATCTTCTTGATTTCATCATCTTGCGAATACAAATTCGATCTCTGAATCTCAAAATTCCACCTGTGTCTTCCTGAAAATCGTTTTCTTTTCCTTGAGATACCAAAGTCTTCTTGCCTTGCAAAAATTCATCTCGTTAATTGTGCTGCCTTAACTTGTTCAAGAAAATTGCTAGTTATCTTCAAAGTTCCAAACTTAAAACTTTTGGGAGTTATCTCCATAGCTAAATTCAAATCTCTCAATTTTTCCACCAAGTCCAATTCTCTCGACCATCATTGTTGACATATACAAAGACTTTCGGCTTAAAGCATCTGCCACTACATTGGCTTTCCTGGGTGATAATGAAGTTCAAAGTCATAGTCCTTCAAAAATTCTGTCCACCGACGTTGCCTCATATTCAACTCTTTTTGATCAAACAAATACTTAAGACTCTTATGGTCACTGAAAACTTCAAATCTTGCACCGTATAGATAGTGTCTCCAAATCTTCAATGCAAACACCACAACTGCCAACTCGAGATCATGTGTAGGGTAATTTACTTCATGCGGTCTCAACCGCCTTGAAGCATATGCCACTACATTTCTATTCTGCATTAATACACAGCCTAACCCTTGCTTCGATGCATCACAATACACTTCAAAATTCTCATGAGGGTTTGGAAGTATCAATACTGGAGCAGTAAGTCAATTTATCTTTCAACTTTTGAAAATTCTCCTCACACCGACTCGTCCATACAAAGGGTTGTCCTTTACGAGTCAACTTGGTCAAAGGTAAGGCTATCTTTGAGAATCCCTCAATGAATCTCCTATAATAACCAGCTAGACCCAAAAACTACGAATCTCAGTAATACTCTTTGGTCTTTCCCATTGCAATACAATTTCCACTTTCATCGGATCTACAGAAATGCCATCTTTATTAATCACATGACCTAAATAACTCACCTTCTCCAACCAAAACTCACACTTTTCCAACTTAGCATACAACTGTTTCTCCTTCAAAACTTCCAACACTACTTGGAGATGTTCTGCATGTTCTTCCTTGGTCTTAGAATAAATCAAAATGTCATCAATGAATACTACTACAAACTTATCCAAATATGGATGAAAGATCCTATTCATGTAATCCATGAATATCGCAGGAGCATTAGTCACACCAAAAGGCATAACCAAATATTCATAGTGTCCATATCGGGTCCTGAAAGCAGTCTTCGGTATGTCCTCTGGCTTAACCCTAATCCGATGATATCCCGACTTCAAATCAATTTTGGAAAATATAGTTGCACCTCTCAGTTGGTCCATCAAATCATCAATTCTTGGTAACGGATACTTATTCTTGATTGTAACCTTGTTTAGTTGACGATAATCCACACACAATCTCATTGTTCCATCTTTCTTCTTCACCAACAAGACTGGAGCACCCCAAGGAGAAACGCTTGGTCTCACAAACTGCTTTTCCAACATCTCTTCTAACTCGCTTCTTCAATTCCGACAATTCCAATGGTGACATTCTATATGGAGCTATTGAAATAGGTCCGACTCCAGGGATCAAATCTATTGCAAATTCAACTTCTCGTTCCGGTGGTAATCCAGGAATATCATCCGGAAATACTTCAGGGTAGTCACACACAATAGGCAGATTCTCTATTCTAAATTCCTTTTCTCCTTTTAGAGAGAGTAACACCATACATAACTGCGCTCCCTCTTTCAAAGAAGCATTAACTTGGCTCGCAGTTAGAAATCTCAAATTCTCCGATGATGGGTTCAAGGATTCACCAAAAGCTATGGTTTTTGTGTGGCAGTCTAACGTAACATGGTTGGAAGATAGCCAATCTAGTCCTAGGATGATTTCTAAATCGGGGAGAGGCAAACAAAACAAATTTGCAGAAAGATTTCTACTTTCTACAATAATAGGACAATTCAAACAAGCCTTGGCAATAACTATAGGAGTACCGCCAGGAGTAGAAACAAACAAGTCATATGGCAAAGCAATAACAGTGCAATTGCAATTGTCTCACACAAGCTTCAAGCAATAAAAGAATGAGATGCTCCAGAATCATACAATACATTTAGGATATTCCCATTTATGAGACATTTACCCCGTATCATAGAGTCGATTGAGATGCCTTTTCGCCACTCATTGCAAAAACTTTTCCTTGTGTCCTTGGCCTCCCGAGGTTGGTTACTGTTAACCCTGCCGCCACTCGCTACTACCAAGCATGACTCTTAAAACTGTTGTTCTCCTTCTTCCACTCAGGACAATCACGAATAATATGACCTTGCTTTCCACACTTAAAACAATTATAGTTCTTTTTCGGGCAATCTCGTGCAAGATGTGGTCCTTCACAAATAAAACATTTTCCACTAAATCCACTTGATCTACTTGAACTTCCCACTGGTGGTTGATACCCACTTCCTCCATATGAGAATCTTTGTTGCCTTTGAGAAGGTTGGTAAGGTTTTCCTCTATCGGAGGATTGTCCTTTTCTCTATAGAAAATTTCGCTGAGGTCCTAAATTTTTCCAATGTGCTTGTTTGGCCTTAGCATCATCCTCATAAATACGACATCTATTTACGAGCGTTGGGAAATGAGTAATCTCCTGGTATCCTATTGCCGGCTTGATGTCAGGACGCAACCCACTTTCAAACTTAGTGCATCGTGAGCGATCATCACCATTATTGTTGAAATACGGACAGTACTTGGATAATTCATCAAACCTTGCCGCGTACTCCCTCACGGACATACTTCCTTGCTTCAAATTCAGGAATTCCACTTCCTTCCTCCTTCTCAAATCTTCGGAAAATACTTTTCTAAAAATCTCTCGCTTAAATACTTCCCAATTGATTGCTCCTCCTGCCTCCTCCAATTGTTGTCTAGTGTACCTCCACCAATGTTCAGCTTCCCTTGAAATAAATAAACTGCAAATGTAACCTTACTCGGCATCTGGACAATTCATTGCTATGAAGATCTTCTCTAACTCTTCAATCCATAATCGGGCTCCATCTCGGATCAAATCCACCTTTGAACTTTGGAGGGTTGTTCTTCATAAAACTTTCTAGACTATGAGTACCAACTTGTCCTCGCTGGTTGTCTCTCTAACACTCCAACCATTCTTTCTAGCAATTCATTCAAAAGAGCATTACCACGTCCTCTACCTCTTCCCTGCCATCACTTCCTGCAATCACAAATTCAATCAATCCCCTCTATATATGTGAAGTAAAACTAGATAAACTAAGAATTACTCCACATTACCAATTTCACATCACTACTTTCTGTCGAAAATAACAATACAAGAGTACACAGACAAGCATATTAGGCCTTTCCCCAGGCCTATAGGAAAGAACTGCTCTGATACCACTAATTGTGACACCTTTAATACCAACATTCACTTTATTATGATTTATCAATTATTATTGGTTCCTCTTAGTATTTGATTACCAATACAGTCTTGTAGAAGTAAAGTACACAATAATTAGAGCATACACTTAGTGATTAATATACATATCATTCATAAGTGTCAAGTATAACTAGATAGTAAATATACATAAAGTCATCCCAAAATACACCTAACAAGGGTTCACAATACCAGAGCAAACAAACTAACTAGACAAACTAATTATACAACCCAACTAAAGAGGAGATATATTCTGTACTTCCACTAAAATGAAGTATCTCTTGTAGCACTGTAGTGGTGTCCGATCAAGTCTTCTACTTAGTACTTGCAGTGATCGTATTTAAACTTTACTTGGAGATGATACCGGGGATGAGTTGTGTTCAACATCACCTATGCAAACATTTCATAATAACAATACATGCACAGAAAGGGTAAGACAACTTTACATTCACTTAGAGCATGCAAATAACATTGGGTTAATTAGAAATTACATATACAAACATACTAGTAATCAGCACACAAATGATATGATATTATGAATGCAATGTATTCACTAATCTTTTCTAGGACACATCCTAGTATGCAAGACCATGGGGATCCCAAAACCACTTTCTCTTTTCTTTTCTTTTTTTTCTTTTTTCTTTTCGAGAAGGATCAGGAGTTTCACTGGAACCTCTCACCGCCTTGCGGTAGTATACTCATAATTACTTGTCCAGCTCAACTGATCATGAGAAACCCTGGGGCTTTAGTCAGGATAATCAAGCTTGGTAGTGAGAGTCTCACAGCTTAGGTAGCGAGCCTGAGCCACATATGAGCTCGATCACACTCAATCATCCCCGAGGTTAGCATGGAACCGACCCCGATTTTCCATATCCTCCTCATACATTCATTCTCTCGACTCATGAACATGATGCATGACTTATCATAACTTCTTCACACTCTTTCAAATTTGTTTCACCTCATTATACTTAAATCACATCTTAACTTCTTCAAAATAATACTAGGTTATTTCTTAAGAAAAATCTCGACGAGTTTCCCCTGTAAATCTGGACATTCCCAAAATTTTTAACACCTGTAAAATAACCAAAAACAGCCCAGAACACTTCTACTTTTCACCAAACCATCCTTCCACCTCATCATATTCATCATCACTCAAAATCATAATTTTCTCAATTTTAATTTATTTTTCTTAAATAATAGTAATAATTGCAAATAATTTCCTCAAAATTATTAAAAATTCATTTTCACTTACAATTACTTGTTTTCTCCTAGATCAAAATTATTCCAATACTTTTGAAAAATATTTATTAATTAAATAAAAATATAAAAATTCACTTCATAATTAAATTATAAAATTCAATTTAATATATAAAAAAAATAGTTTTCTTTCTCACATAGTTCATTTCTCACACCTTTCCTCCATTCCACCAAATTATATAATGCAATTCTATATGCTAATCCATCTTAACAAAAACATTGCACAATAATTTTCTACTTATCATGCTTCATAACATACATACAATATATCTCAATAATCAATTTAAAGCAATTATCAGAATACTAAACATAGAAATAAGCTAATTCTCAATCTAAATTCATCAATAAATCATATAAAATTACTAATGATTAAGCAATCGATTCAAACAACATTCATGGATGCCTTATAATCATACAAGGTTCCATACACTCAAGTTGCTCCATTTAGAAGCCATAAATTTCACATAATCTTAAAACTTTAAAAATTCATCAAAAATAGAAATGACATTCAAATAATTCCAAATAAAATTCTAATTAACTTAGAAGTAAGGGACTTCTTCTCAATGCTATTTCAAGCAAAAATGAATTATAAAAGTTATCCTACCCCTTACCTTATGTTGTAACTTGGTGAAGAGTAACTCTTGATCAAATAATCTATCAAGTCTTTGGGTGTCCTCTTTGCACCTCTAAGTAGTCTCCTACATGCCAATTAAATACCCCAATTAAATCCTTAATTCCAACCATATTAGACCTCTAAAATCTCACCTCCTTCATAGCCTAAAATTCTAAAATTCAAGACTATGGTTCTTTGAGTTATAAAATCATTTCTAGGGCCTAAATTGATGCTAATGGAATTAATACAAGTAGAAGAGAGTAATGGAGGTAATACACTTAGAGTAGGAAGAATCCTAATAACAAATATGGACAAGGTTCAGTATTTCAGAATTTTCTAGAGTTATATAAACTGTTTTGGCATGAGGTAAGAGCCAAAATTTCAATAACTTAATTACCTACAATATTTATGAAGGAAATAAATTCAAATACCTTGTAGAATAAATGCAGTTTTTCAGTTTACAGTGGTTGTTTCCCAACATGGCTCAACTACAATAACACTCTGAACATGCCTTGGTAATTTGACTATAACTCATGCTACACATAAGGTATTGACATGAAACAAATTTCTAAATTTCGGAAATATAATTTCCTACAACTTTTATGAAGGAATCAAGTCCTAATTTCACACGTATCAATCCCAGTAATTCAAAAACCGAGGCTGTTGAAACAGGGCAACCTCTTAACTTCACAGCTATAGCACTTGACAGTAAAATGAACATAACTTGAGCTACAAATATCCGTTTGATGTGAAACAAGTTTCTAAATTTCTATAACTTAAAGGGCTACAACTTTCATGAAGATACCAATTCCTAATTCTGTTCACAAACGTCCCAAAATTCAATAAACAGTGACCTACGAATTAGGGTTCTTAAGCTTTTTAGTTTAACCACTTCTAATCCTCAATTCTAAGTATTATTCTAGTGTCTTAGGTGTAAAACCTACAATAACACTCTTTTTACTCCCATTCAAGCTTAGCCAAATGAGAAAAAAAATTGAAATTGCACCGTTTTGAAAAATAAAACCGTAGAAATGTAGAGAAGATTGAGAGAAACAAACTTACCTCTTGGAGCTTCTCAAGAAAATCAATATTTTCCCTTCAAAATTAAGCTTCAAATTGAGGAGGGTTTGTGTAATAATACATATTAGAAGCTATTAAAAATAAATAATTTTGTAATTAGCTGGAAGTTAGAAGTATAAATAGACCTATTGTATATTGTGGAAAGCAGAAATGAAATATAGTCAGTTGAGTTTTCCTCTATATTCTTTCTATATGAATTGTGAGTGAGTTCCCTCTATACTCTGTTGGAGTTGTGAGTGAGTAAGAGTTTTGATATTTGACATTGGTATCAGTAAGTTGGGTACGTTGGGACAATGGTGACAGTTAAGGAACTTGAAGCGCGCATGGAATCCTTTGAGAAATCATTCATCATGGCTCAAGATTCAACGAAAGAAACGCTGGATTCTCTCCAGAAATCTATCGACACTATCGTATCTTCACTTGCGACATGGAATGGTGGGCAAAAGATCATAATTCAAGATGACCTGGAAGGTGCTTCTTCCAAATCTGTGATTGAAAGAGCACAAATCCAATTTCCTTCATTTGATGGTACAAATTTCCGTGAATGGCGAGCAAAGGTAGAACAATTTTTTGAGTTGGAATCCACACCAGTTCATCAACGTGGCAGATTGCTTTTATTATCAATGGATGGAAATGCTTTTTCGTGGCAACGCCATTACATGCAGCAAACGTCTTTCAAGAACAAGTCTTGGGAACAAATTCTTCAAGATGTGGCATACCGATTTGATGATAGTTGTTTTGATGATCCAGTAGCTGAGATTTCAAGATTGAAACAAGAAGCAAAATTGCATACGTACCTGATTTCAGAAGGGCTTCCAGATGCAAACTCGTCACAAGTTTACCAACGCTTGCCCTCAATTGTTGACTGGACAAACCTGGGAGGTAACTGCGGAAACGGCACCCAACAAACTCTCAGCAGTGCATACCAAACCAACTTTGACAAAATCCTCACATGGATGTCCTCCGATGCAGCCACAAGCAATGGTTATAACCACACCACCATAGGCACCAATAGCTCTGCGTATGGCCTCTATGATTGTGGTGGTGGCATGGTTGGATACTTTTGTCAATTTTGTGTTTCCACTGCTACAAAAGAAGTCGCTCAGCTCTGCCCCAGTAATGTATCTGCTCTGGTGTGGAATGATTACTGCGTTATAAGGTACTCAAATGAGGACTTCTTTGGGAAAGCTTTGACATACCCAACATGGCATACTGTTGGAACAAAAAACGTATCTAACAAAAGACTCTCAAAATTTTCTGGTCAAGGTTCGGAGAAGTTCAATAATGAAGTAATGTTTATAGCTAAATTGAGGCATCGCAACCTTGTAAGACTGTTGGCATGTTGCTTAGAGGAAAATGAAAAGATACTTGTATACGAGTATTTGCCGAATAAAAGTCTCGACTTTCACCTATTTGATGTTGAGAAAAGAATACAATTTGATTGGAAACTAATTACTGAAGTACTTGTGCAATGGGAGGAAACAAATCCTGAAGATGCAACTTGGAGAGAGTTACATGATTTACAAATGCAGTTCCCTGATTTTGAGTGGAGAGTAATTGAAAGGACTTGAGGTCAAGTCCTTGTTTTAAGGGGGGGAAATTGTAATAATACATATTAGAAGCTATTAAAAATAAATAATTTTGTAATTAGCTGGAAGTTAGAAGTATAAATAGACCTATTGTATATTGTGGAAAGCAGAAATGAAATATAGTCAGTTGAGTTTTCCTCTATATTCTTTCTATATGAATTGTGAGTGAGTTCCCTCTATACTCTGTTGGAGTTGTGAGTGAGTAAGAGTTTTGATATTTGACAGTTTCAGAGAAAGTGAGAAAATGGGAGAAGGGAGAAGTTACGCAGAGTGAATGTCTTTTTGAAAAGTCAAAATCTTATTTTTTTTATATATATTATTATTTTATTATTATTATTTTATTATTATTTTATTTTTTTATTTTTTTTCCAGAAAATTTCTAAAAATCACAAATAATCTAACCAACATAAAACTCTATAGTCACTTTCCCCAATTCTTAATAATTTAATTAATAAAATTTTTGACAAAAGTTGTAGAGGTACTGAGAATTAGGATGTTACAGTTAACGAGAATCCAAGATGATTGTATTGCCAAAAATATCATCGTATCCGCTCTTAACAGAAATGATTTTTTTAGGATTGCACATTGTCAAACTGCTGCACAAATGTGGAAGATCCTTGAAAAGACCTATGAAGAAGCACCAGAGATATGCTTAATGGTCAACTCAGAATCACCAAACACCAGTGGCCATGTCAGGATGGAATGCCCAGAAAGAAACAAACAAAGTGACAAGAAAGAAGAGAAAGCCAAAAGAAGAGCCTATAAAGCTTGGGATGACAATGACACTTCATCAACAGATAATTCTGATAGTGAAGAAGTCAACCTATGTCTAATGGCAAGTCAAAATCCACAATCCAGCAATGTAAGTTCTAGTTCCTCTTCAAATTTAGTGAATTATGATGCATTGCAAGAAGCATTTAATGAAATGCATGAAGAGGCTAAGAAACTTCAAAAAGAAAATGATAGGTTAAAAGGGCTAAATAATTGGCTAGTAAATAAAGTTGATTCTCTGGAAAAAAGAATTCTTGAAGATGAAAATGATTGTGATTACTTGAAATTAATTCATGCTAATTCTGATTGTGCTTGTAATAAACCATGTAATAACTATTCAGAATTACAAAAGAAGATTGATTTTTTATCTCAAACTGTTTCAAGATTCACACAAGGGCAAGCCAATCTCGATGTTTTACTTGGGTCTCAAAAATTGATTTTTGACAAATCTGGAATAGGATTTAAATCTAGATCCAGGAAAACAAACACAAATAGGAATTCATACTCTGTAAACAAATGTTTCTACTGCATGAAGAAAGGTCACTCGGTCAAATATTGTAGAATAAAAAAGTATGCTATTCCTAAAGGAAGAATGAAATGGGTTCCAAAAATTAATTCATTTCAAATAACCTGATCAGGACCCAGTAACTATAAAGGGGACCAGAAAAATTCTTAACTTGTTTTGCAGGAACAAAGTCTGGGAATCCCTTGGAGTTTAGAGCTACGAATCAGGTTCTGATTATTTAAACTGATTGTTTTAAATGATATAAAGCAATATTAATCGATTAAAATAACTTACAGAGGAATCAGAATATCTGTCAGTACCATTTTAATCGATTGAAATATCAAATTAATCGATTAAAATGTTCTCATGATTTGAGTTTAGCTGTTTTAATCGATTAGAATGAATTTATATCAACTAAAATCACTAAGGTATCAAATTTAATCGATTCATTTTCGTTTTAATCGATTTAAATTCTGGTATCATCTTCTAAATCACTTCCAGTACAGAAACAATCTATTCTTTCAAGTATTAATCGATCATTTTACTATTGCATTTTCAAAACGAATATTAAAGATCAAATTAATAGGATAATTTGTTGTTTAATTAATTTGTTCCTGAAAATCATTTTTATAACATCCAATTGAAGTTTGGTAAGCGAATTCAAATCAAAAACTCAGGTTCTATGATAATCAAAATCTGTAATAATTCTTTAAGATTTCTTTGACCGAGTCAAACAGATTCCCAAGAACAAATTAACTGATACACCCACTGACCTGTAACTTGTGCCTCTGTATTTGGTCTCATGAATAGCGGTCAGATAATCATAAATGAGTTTCGTAGTTTGTTATGGAACATCCAATTTCCTTTCAAAGGCACAAATTTTTCATGATTGGAAAGCGAATGCTGAACAAATCTTTGAATTAGAAACTAGACTAGTGGAATAATGTGGGAAAGTTATTGCTGTTATCCATGGATGAAAAAGTTTTTTTTAACAACAACATAGACATGATTCAAGCTGTAGATGTCTACATTTCTCTTAATACTTTACATGGAATGCTGTGTGGTAATACATTGCAAATCAAAGGAATTATCAAGAAGTAGATCGTAACTTTTTCTTATGGACACTAGTTACAAATGGGTCAAGTTGTTAGGACTAAAAACATAGTTTATCAAGGGTATTTCAAGTAATATTTGCTTCGATAATAAGTTGTTGATTACTAGGAAGTATGAACAAATAACTTGGGCACACGTTTACATTAGAATTCTGGATATTACCTAGCAATATATTTGGAATAATTTTGGGCATGCATTAGTTCAAGACTCTTAGTGAAATTCATTGGAATTGTGCAACTTTGATAATTCGTTTTAATCATCAAAGTCACGAGGTGTCACTGTAAGGAAACCAATCTGAGACAACAATTCAAGAATTAAATGAAAAGCTAAAAGTGCCACAGGGAATGTATGTTTTATGGTCAGCACAGGGATCAATTTTATACTGATAATCTGGCATCCTTAACAACAAACCAACAAGAGGATCTTTCAGTGATTCTAAAGGAATTTCAGATGTTTGGAACCAACATAACTGTCTTCCCTCAATGAAGGCAAATTTCGTGACGAATACGATGCTTTTTGATGCCCATGATAATAGTGATGTATGAAATAAGTATGGATATGGTTATTGACCGGGAAGTCCTGGATTGCTGTCATCACTAGTTCTGTTTTGTATGCATGTGTTCCAGTATATGATACCACTGGAAACAACAAAGTTGAAGAAAATTCATTCCTCAGAGATGATGATGACTTATCCATTTGAAGGGAAGAATAACACGCTATCATTTTCCTTCATACTACATTGAAAATGTAGTTATTTGCTTGGATGGTGATAACTGCAGGGTTCATAATAGGAAAAACAGCTGTTGTTGTCTCAATGATTGATAAAACAAAATTGGTTTCAGCAAAAAGTGAAGCCTATGGCCTTTTAAAGTTGGTAGGGATCAAATGACTGAGTCATGAATTTTGATATCTGACACAAATAATCAGGGAAGTATGGATAAAAAGGGTCCCTTCTTACCTTATCTCTTATATCTTATTGCTTTTTTATGCTTATTTTTCTGGGTCTGTAATATTACTGGTTATATACCAGGCACATTTGCTTTAACTTTGACTGATATAATATAGGTTTTAATTTGGATAAAACTAACATAGATAGAAATGTCATAGTTTTCAAATCTGAATGTTTTAATCAATAAAAACATCTTTTAAATCGATTAAATGAAGTTATATAACATTTTTCATTAATGTTTTAATCGATTAAAAGTCGAAATAATCGATTAATTGCACTAAAGTTTCATGTTTTCAAATTCTTAAATGTTTTAATCGATTAAACCTTTCTTTCAATCGATTAAAATCATTACCAAAAATATTTTAATCGATTTTGTCCTATTTTTAATCGATTCTTATTCTGGAAAGAAAAATTAAAGGCTTTAGTTAATGGTTGTTCCTGTAACATGCTACTAAAGCGTGATTCCCTTATCTTTACACGTGTTAATTGTATTCATTACAAACGTGTTAATGAAGATAAGTTTGAATCAACTTTGATTGATCTTTACATGAGTAAAGTATTGATTTCCTTTTATTTTCAAAAACTCAAACTGATAAATACCTTTGCATTTCATTATTTCTCTTTTGTTCCCTATTTTTGATGAAGTCAAAAGGGGGAGAAATAGTTGCTTAGGATCAATTTAAACAACTCTTAATTTAAGGTGAGCAACATTTTAGAGAGGAGAAATAGGTTTTAGGGGGAGAAATAGGACATTAATACATTTTTTAATTTCTCACTAATCTGTATTTTCAAGTGACTTTTCTTGCAGAGCTTTTTTTTCAAAAATGGTGTTTGTCTTCATCAAATAGGGGGAGACTGAAAGTGATGAAGATCTTATTGAAATAATTTGGCAAAGATCTCATTGATTTGATGAAGTCAAAGATAAAGTCAAAAGTCATCTTTGCAGCGGTCAACAAGTCACTTAGATAAAAGAGTAGAAGGATTAGTGTGCCTACAGAATGCTTAGGTAAAATCATTTTATCTTTTCTGCTGCATGAAGGTTCTTCACTTAAAGATTTTGCGAAATGCCTCTAAAATCGTTTTAAACAACTAAAAACAAAGTATTTTTACAAAAGTTTTCTTAAACATGTTTTTAACTGATATAGTTTTGTAAGAACCGATTAAAATCACTTAGAATGTTCAAAGAAGTGTTTTTACAGTATTTTAATCGATACAACTTGATTTTAATCGATTAAAACCATTTAGAACTCATTATGATCGATCAGAATACAAATATGACCGATCAGAATAAGATGAGATTTGAATTATGAGCGATCAGAATTTTTTCAATCGATTAAAACACGTTTCAATCGATTAAAATCACTTAAAGGGTCAGAATGATCGATCAGAATACAGTTATGACCAATCAGAGTTGGTTATGATCGATCAGAATTGAATTATGACCGATCAGATTTGTTTCAATCGATTAAAACGCATTTCAACCGATTAAAACAACTTGGAAAAATTTTGTACAGAGTTTTAATCGATTAAAACCTATGGTTTATCAGTTAAAATAACTTGAAAAGTTTTATAAGAAAGTTTGCAGTATTTCAATCGATTAAAACGCGAAAGAATCGATTGAATTAACTTAGAAGATTTTTTGTAAAGTGCTTTAACTGATATAAACGTTGTTGTATCAGCTAAAACAAATCTGTTAAAGAATCAAGAACGTATTAATGGATTGAAAGGACTTTTAACAGATTGAAACGGCTATTTCAACAGATTAAAACAAACTTTTAACAGATTAATTAATGCAGCAGTTTTGAAAATACTCTTTAAAAACAGTTTGGCTTGAACTTTTTAAACATACATTGAACATCAGTTTTTACACATCCTTAAGCAATCACTCAAGCAACTTTAGCACACTTTTTCAAGAAAGATTCGTGGCTATTTTTGAGAAGTTCTTTTCAAATCTTTCTTGAGGCATATTGCTTTTCTTTCATTGGTTGTAGAGGTTGTCAAGAACTGGAATTTGGTTCTTGGTGAAAGCTAAGATCTCCTGGAGAGCTGCAACCATTGGATATTCCTGAGTGGAAGTGGGATAGCATTTCCATGGACTTTGTGTCCGGATTGCCGAAGACCAAACATAATCATGATGCAGTATGGGTGATTGTAGATAGATTAACTAAAACTGCCCATTTCATTCCCATGAACATGAAGTATAAGCTAGAGAAGCTTGCAGAATTGTATGTTAAAGAAATTGTGAGACTACAAGGAGTTCCGGCCAGTATTATATCTGATAGAGATCCACGATTTACTTCAAAATTCTGGGAGAGCCTATAAAGGGCATTAGGAACAAAATTGAAAATGAGTTCAGCTTATCATCCACAGACAGATGGATAGACGGAACGTACTATTCAAACTCTAGAAGACTTGTTACGAGCTTATGTGATGGAACAACAGGGAGCATGGGATGAAAGCTTACCATTAGTAGAGTTTACTTACAATAATAGCTTCCACTCTAGTATTGGAATGGCACCATATGAAGCTTTGTATGGTAGAAAATGTAGGACACCGTTGTGCTGGTATGAGATGGGAGAAAGTTTGTTGTTGGCGCCTGATTTATTGTAGAAACAAATGGACCAAATTAAGATGATTAAGGAGAAGATTAAAGCTGCTCAAGATCGACAAAAAAGTTACTATGATAAGAGAAGGAAACCTTTGGAATTCCAAGTGGGTGAACATGTGTTTTTAAAGGTTTCTCCTACTACTGGGGTTGGTGGAGCCTTAAAGACTAGAAAACTATCCCCAAAATTCATTGGACCTTTTGAGATCTTGAAGAAGATTGGTTCAGTGGCTTATCAGTTGGCCTTACCACCTAACCTCTCAAACCTACATTCAGTGTTTCATATATCTCAATTGCGTAAGTATATTGTTGATCTTTCTCATGTGATTGAACTTGATCCTATCCAAGTTCGAGAGAACTTATCCTATGAGGTATCACCCATAAGAATTGTCGATCACCGATTTAAACAACTGCGAGGAAAGACTATTGCATTGGTTAAAGTGATATGGGATCTAAATCATGAAGAGAATGCCACTTGGGAGCTTGAAGACAAAATGAAAGAGTCTTATCCTTATCTTTTTTATACTTAGTGAATTTCGGGGTGAAATTCCTAAAAGGGTGGGTGAATTGTAACATCCAAGTATTTCCCAAAAATATTTCATTAATATAATAAAATATTTTGTCATTAACTTTAATAAAATGGTATTATGAGTTATTTTAAGACTTGATAATTTTTAAAGATATTAATAAATAATATATATATATATATATATTATGAAATTTTTAATAGAGTGAAATAGATAAATTTAGAATTGAGTTTAAAATAAAGTAATAATAATAATAAGAGTAATATCATTAAGCAAAATTAGTAATATAATTTCTCATTGATGAAAGGATTTAATTGATAAGTGAAAAAGTAAGTGAGGGTAATTTTGGAAAGGAGGTTAAATTTAAAGAAGAGAAAGACCAATTTTCTTTCTCAATTACGGAAGCCATTTTGGGAGCACGGGAGGAAGAAGAGAAGCTTGATTTTGCTTGCCCACACCATCTTGGTTCATCCTTTTTGCAATTAAGAGTAAGATCCATGAAATTAAAGCATTGGATTTCAATATTATCTCCTAAAATCTTCTTAATCTCAAATATATGGTCATTTTGATGCTTATAGGAGACAAACTTTTCTTGAACTAAAGATCTCTATTTTCTTGTTTGAAAGTTTCATTTGAGGTAAGGAGAGTCTCCTTGTCATCAACCCTAGGCTAAACCATCATTTATCTCACTTCTACATTAATTGGAACCAAATTAAAATGTTTTATAAAAATTCTGTATGGCTATTCTAGTATATTTAGATACTCTACAATGATCCTTTCATATTTTAGAGTTTATAAATGGATTCCTTGGATGTTAAAACCTAGAGTTAGCCATAAAAATCACTTACATTGGATTTTTCTAGAGGAAGATGATGAAATATGTGTTGAGAGATGTTGTTGGACAAAAATCTCCATGTGAATTGAATCTTTGGGAAATTATGTAAACATATTTACTTGGTATTTAATTCTGAAATTTTGATTACATGTTCCTTTATATGTCTATTTCGTGTGTGATTTATTTCAAAATTTTCTGACCAGTGAATTTTCGATGAAAAATCTTGGAAGTAAATAGGTTTTGAGTTGGGTGAAACAGAATTGTTATGTTCGCTCAGCAACTTTGAAAAATCATATAAAATTGAAATTAAAGTTTTTTTTAGATGAAATTTTATCATATTTGTGATTGTAGATATATGTTAAGCATATTTATTTTCATAATTTTATGAGCATTAATTTATTTTATAAAAATATATCTTTGAGTAATGCCCTGATAGTGGAATCTTCAAAATGTATAAAAAGGGAGGAAAGTTTTGAATGACTTAGAAATCTTTAAATTTTGAGTTATAATTTTTATTATAATCCTAGAATATATGTATTTTGGACTGGAAAATTTCATAGAATTTGGAGTTAATTTAAATGGCAAAGAATTTTTCCAAAGTTACACTTTCTAATGCTTATGAGAAACTTTTCTTCCTAGAGAAGTATAAACAAAACTTTAGTTTTGTACCTATTATTTATTTTATGAGTATGTATGATGTGAGAATGATAGTGTAATGACATATTTTGGGACACAAGATTAGAATAACAAGAGTTTAGAAAATTTGATGGATCGCAATGTGTGCTCGAGTCCGAGAGTGTCCGACTCTCAGCAAATTTTTATTGTTCTTGTTTGATGCAGGAAAATGTGTTTATAAATTTGATTTGAATGTATTTGTAAATTGGAAAATGTCCAAATTACAAAGGAGAATCTGTCAAATTTTTGAAATTGATGAAAAATAAATAAAGTTTAATAAGAATGGTATAAAGAAACGTTATGAATGAAAGTGATCCTAGCAAAGATCTCATTGATTTGATGAAGTCAAAGATAAAGTCAAGGGTCAACTCTGCAGCAGTCAAACAAGTCACTCAGAACAAAGGAGTCGAAGACTTAGTGTGTCTAAACAGAAAGCTTAGGTAAAACCACTTTACCTTTTCCACTGCATAAAGCTTCTTCACTCAATTTGCAAAATGCCTCAAAAATAGTTTTAAACAAATAAAAAACAAAAGCATTTTGGCAAAGAATTTTCTTAAACAAGTTATTAACTGATAAAGGTTTGAAAGAATCAATTTAAAACACTTAGAATGTTTTAAAAAGTGTTTTTACAATATTTTAATCGATACAAACTTCTTTTAATCGATTAAAACTCTTTATGACCGATTAGAATTCGAATGTAATAAGTCAGAATGCAATATAATCGATCAGATCTTAAATATGAGCGATTAGAATTATTTTAATCGATTAAAACACGTTTCAATCGATTAAAATCACTTTGGATGTCAGTATGATCGATCAGAATGAGATTATGACCGATCAGAGTTGGTTATGATCGATCAGAATTGAATTATGACCGATCAGACTTATTTCAATCGATTAAAACGCATTTCAATCGATTAAAATAACTTAGAAAATCTTTTCAATCGATTAAAACGAACTTTCAATCGATTAAAATGACTTGAAAATATATGTGCAGATTTTCAATCGATTGAAACGACTTTATATCAGCTAAAATAACTTGGAAAGTTTTATAAAGAGGTTTTTAAACAAATCAATCGATTAATACGTGATTCAATCGATTGTTTTATACTTAGAAAATGTTTGTAAAACGTTTTAACTGATAAAAACGTGGTCGTATCAACTAAAACATTTTCTGTTAAAGATCAAGAACGCATTAATGGGTTGAAAGGACTTTTAACAGATTGTAACGGCTATTTCAACAGATTAAAACAAACTTTCAACAGATTAATTAATGCAGCAGATTTGAAAATACTCTTTTATAAACAGATTTGCTTGAAACTTTGAGATATAGATCATATATCAGTTTTTACACAATTCAAGCAATCAATACAAACAACTATTAGCATTTTTCAAGAAAGATACACAACTGTTTTTGTGAACTTCTTTTGAAATCTTTCTTGAGGCACTTTGCATTTCTTTGAAGAAGAAACTGACTGTGGATTGGTGTAATCCGGTTTGAGCTTTCTTTGTTTCTTCTTTTAAATTTCTATTCATTCATTTGTACTGTTTTGTACCTGGAATTTGGGTACAAGTTTTCTGCAGCTGTTGTAGAAAGTTGCCAAGAACTGGAATTTGGTTCTTGGTGGAAAGGTTAAAGCAAGAGCTGGAATTTGGTTCTTGTGTGTGGTGCCTGGAATTTGGGCACTGGTTTCTCTGCGGCTGGAATTTGGTTGCAGAGGTTTCCAAGAGCTGGAATTTGGTTCTTGGTGGAGAGTTAGAATAGGTGTAAGAGGGTGAGTCTGTAAAACATCTATTCTAGTGGAACCCAGCTGGAATTTGGCTGGAGTCTGGACGTAGCCCTGGTATTGGGTGAACCAGTATAAAATTACCGGTGAAATCTTTCCTAACCTTTCTCTCTTTAATTTCTGCTGCTGCACTTAAACTGTTTGATTGCTTTGTGATTTGTGAATTGATAAGTAATCTTAATTTTCGAATTAGATAATCTGTGTATTGCGAAAAACTTTCAAAAATCAATTCACCCCCCTCTTGATTTAAAACTACTTTTCTAACAATTGGCATCAGAGCGAGGTGCTTGAAAGTTACTCAAGTTACTTCGATCCATGGCATTTTCTGAGGGAGCGTACATTGATAGACCTCCACTGTTGTGTGGAACAGATTATCTATTCTGGAAACTAAGGATGAAAATCTTCATTGAATCTGTTAGTATAAATGCTTGGAATGTTATTGAACAGGAAATTGATATTGCTAACAGAATCCAAGATGATTGTATTGCCAAGAATATCATCTTATCTGCCCTTAACAAAAATGATCTTTTCAGGATTGCACATTGCCAAACAGCTGCACAAATGTGGAAGATTCTTGAAAAGACCTATGAAGAAGCACCAGAAATATGCTTGATGGTCAACTCAGAATCACCAAATACCAGTGTAAGTTCTGAATCTATGAACTATAGCTCATTACAAGATGCTTTCCTTGAAATACATGCAGTAGCAAAGAAATTAGAAACTGAAAATAGAAAATTGAAAAGCATGAATAGGCTTTTAGAAAACAAGATCATTCTTCTTGAAAAGAAAATAACTGATGAAGAAACTAAGGATGAAAAGTTAGAATTAGAGAATGATACTGATTGCATGTGTAATATTGAAGATTGCAAAAACTGTCCTGAGTTACAGAAACAAGTATCATATCTAGTAAAAACCTCATCTAAATTGGCACAAGGAAAAAATAATCTTGATAAGATACTTAATTCCCAAAAATTAGTTATTGAACGTGGTGGTATAGGTTATACACCAGCCATTGGAAAGAAAACCAGAGCTTTCAAAAATTATTTTGCATATAGTAAAACTGTTTCATCTCCGTTTATCAAATGCTTTTACTGTATGAAAAAAGGGCACTCTGTTAAATATTGCAGAATTAAGAAATATGCCGTACCTAAAGGGAGAATGAAATGGGTTCCAAAGATTAATTCTTTTCAAATAACATGATCAGGACCCAATAATTATAAAGGGTACCAGAAAAATACTTAATTGTTTTGCAGGAACAAGTCTGGGAATCCCTTGAAGATCAGAGCTGCGAAACCAGGTTCTGTGTATTTAAATTAATTGTTTTAATTGATATAAATCAATATTAATCGATTAAAATAACTTACTGATATCTGTCCGTACCATTTTAATCGATTGAAATATCGAAATAATCGATTGAACTGATCTCAGGATTTTGGTTTAATTGTTTTAATCGATTGTAATATCTGTATATCAACTAAAAACACTTAGGTATCAAAATTAATCGATTCATTTACGTTTTAATCGATTTAAATACTGGTGATATTTTTTTTATTACATTCTGTACCATACAAATCGATTCTTTCATAAAACAATTGATTAATTCACTGTAGATGTTTACATTTCTCTTAATACTTTACATGGAATGATGCATGGTAATACACTGAAAATCAAAGAAATTATCAAAGAATGGACTGTAACTTTTCTTATAGACACTAGTTACAAACAGGTCAAACTGTTAGGACTGAAAACATAGTTTATCATAGATTTTTTCAGTGATAGTTGATTCTGGTAATAAATTGTTGATTACTAGGAAGTTCAATGAACAAATGTTTACATTAGATTTCTTGATATTACCTAGCAATATTTCTGAAATAATCTTGAGCATGCATTGGTTCAAAACTCTTGGTGAAATTCATTGAACTGTGCAACCCTGATAATTTGCTTTAATCATCAATGTCACGAGGTGACACTGCAAGGGAACCAATCTGGGACAGCAATTCAAAAATTGAATAACGTGGTACAGGGATAAATTTTATATTGTTTTAGAATTCTGGATTGATTGTCATCACCTGTCCTCATTACTAATCATTGCCCACTCTACCAGAATAAGTTTTTTTGTTAATCACTTGTGCATATGATACCACTGGAAACAACAAAGTTAAAAATGACTCATTCTTCAAAAGATAATGATGACTGGTTCACTATAAGTGAGAATAACACCCATCATACTACATTAATAAGAATGCAGTTATTTGCTTGGATAATGACAACTGCAGGGTTCAAAATGGGTTGGCTATTATGAAAGAAAATTCCTATCTCAGTACATCATTAACCTGTGATTCATGCAATTTATGGTATCATGCATTCTGTGTGGGATCTCACACTGAAAGTAAGTCAGTCAGTACATGATTATGCCTCAAATGTGTAATAGTTGATGTTCCTATAGAAACATTTAATTCCATTGAGTGTCAACCATGGACTGTAATGCAGTCAATAGTAACAGTAAACTGCTAAAAGATTTCTTTTCAGGAAAAGTTTCTGTGTCTGTTGCTGATACAGGAGTGACAGCAGTTGTTGACTCAAATAGTTGATAGAGCAAAATCCGTTCCAGCGAAAAGTGGTTGAGGATCAAATGACTGAGTCACGTATTTTGGCATCTGACACAAATAATCAGGGAAATAAGAACAAATTCGTTTACACCAAACTGGAGGATTTGCAACTAAACCAAGGAAATTGGGATAATTAAATATTGGTGGATAAACAGGGTCCCTTCTTACCTTTCCTTTATATCTTATCCCTTTTGATGCTAATTTCAATTTATGATCTGTAGTATCACTGGTTATTAAACAGAAACAATATTTTTAGCCTTGATTTATATAATGAAGGTTTAAAGTTAATCTAGATAGAATTTAAATAGATCCCTGAGAGCTTTAGCTAAATAAGATTTTATTCTGATGGATCTATTAGCTAAGATTTAATCAATATAGCTGTTAGTATTGTTAAAACATCCTTCTAAATGATCAGTTTTACAAAATATGCATTAAACATTACTTCATTTTCAAAACTGATTGTTTTAATCAATACAACATCTTGTTAATCGATTAAATGAACTTATTCAACATGTTTTAATCGATTTAAAATCGAAATAATCGATTATTTTTACTAAAGTTTCATGTTTTCAAAATCTTAAATGTTTTAATCGATTAAACTTTTCTTTCAATCGATTAAAATCATTTACCAAGAACATTTTAACCGATTATGCTCTGTTTTTAATCGATTTTTATTCTGAAAAGAGGATTAAAGGCTTTAGTTAATGGCTGTTCCTGTAACATGCTACTAAAGCGTGATTCCCTTATCTTTACACGTGTTAATTGTATTCATTACAAACGTGTTAATGGAGATAAGCTTGAATCAACTTTAATTGATTCTTTTCATGAGTGAAATATTGATTTACTTTGTATTTTCAAAAACTTGAGCATATTTTCGAAACCTTACATTTTTTTTCTCTTCTATTCCCTATTTTTGATGAAGTCAAAAGGGGGAGAAATAGTTGCATCACTTTAAGATAAATTTAAGAGCAACATTTTAGGGGGAGAAATAAGTTTTAGGGGGAGAAATAAAACTTTATTACATTCTTATATTTCTCACCTAACTGCATTATCAAGTGACTTATTTTGCAGAGATTGTTTTTTCAAAATGGTGTTTGTCTTCATCAAATAGGGGGAGACTGAAAGTGATCCTAGCAAAGATCTCATTGATTTGATGAAGTCAAAGATAAAGTCAAGGGTCAACTCTGCAGCAGTCAAACAAGTCACTCAGAACAAAGGAGCTGAAGACTTAGTGTGTCTAAACAGAAAGCTTAGGTAAAACCACTTTACCTTTTCCACTGCATAAAGCTTCTTCACTCAATTTGCAAAATGCCTCAAAAATAGTTTTAAACAAATAAAAAACAAAAGCATTTTGGCAAAGAATTTTCTTAAACAAGTTATTAACTGATAAAGGTTTGAAAGAATCAATTTAAAACACTTAGAATGTTTTAAAAAGTGTTTTTACAATATTTTAATCGATACAAACTTCTTTTAATCGATTAAAACTCTTTATGACCGATTAGAATTCGAATGTAATAAGTCAGAATGCAATATAATCGATCAGATCTTAAATATGAGCGATTAGAATTATTTTAATCGATTAAAACACGTTTCAATCGATTAAAATCACTTTGGATGTCAGTATGATCGATCAGAATGAGATTATGACCGATCAGAGTTGGTTATGATCGATCAGAATTGAATTATGACCGATCAGACTTATTTCAATCGATTAAAACGCATTTCAATCGATTAAAATAACTTAGAAAATCTTTTCAATCGATTAAAACGAACTTTCAATCGATTAAAATGACTTGAAAATATATGTGCAGATTTTCAATCGATTGAAACGACTTTATATCAGCTAAAATAACTTGGAAAGTTTTATAAAGAGGTTTTTAAACAAATCAATCGATTAATACGTGATTCAATCGATTGTTTTATACTTAGAAAATGTTTGTAAAACGTTTTAACTGATAAAAACGTGGTCGTATCAACTAAAACATTTTCTGTTAAAGATCAAGAACGCATTAATGGGTTGAAAGGACTTTTAACAGATTGTAACGGCTATTTCAACAGATTAAAACAAACTTTCAACAGATTAATTAATGCAGCAGATTTGAAAATACTCTTTTATAAACAGATTTGCTTGAAACTTTGAGATATAGATCACATATCAATTTTTACACAATTCAAGCAATCAATACAAACAACTATTAGCATTTTTCAAGAAAGATACACAACTGTTTTTGTGAACTTCTTTTGAAATCTTTCTTGAGGCACTTTGCATTTCTTTGAAGAAGAAACTGACTGTGGATTGGTGTAATCCGGTTTGAGCTTTCTTTGTTTCTTCTTTTAAATTTCTATTCATTCATTTGTACTGTTTTGTACCTGGAATTTGGGTACAAGTTTTCTGCAGCTGTTGTAGAAAGTTGCCAAGAACTGGAATTTGGTTCTTGGTGGAAAGGTTAAAGCAAGAGCTGGAATTTGGTTCTTGTGTGTGGTGCCTGGAATTTGGGCACTGGTTTCTCTGCGGCTGGAATTTGGTTGCAGAGGTTTCCAAGAGCTGGAATTTGGTTCTTGGTGGAGAGTTAGAATAGGTGTAAGAGGGTGAGTCTGTAAAACATCTATTCTAGTGGAACCCAGCTGGAATTTGGCTGGAGTCTGGACGTAGCCCTGGTATTGGGTGAACCAGTATAAAATTACCGGTGAAATCTTTCCTAACCTTTCTCTCTTTAATTTCTGCTGCTGCACTTAAACTGTTTGATTGCTTTGTGATTTGTGAATTGATAAGTAATCTTAATTTTCGAATTAGATAATCTGTGTATTGCGAAAAACTTTCAAAAATCAATTCACCCCCCCTCTTGATTTAAAACTACTTTTCTAACAATGAATAGTTAATGCATTCATAATCATGGTAGTTAGTGGAAATCATGTCTATAAAATGTTTGTACTATGTGTTGAGTCTAAGTCAGAGATGTTGGTCATCTAAAAATAGGGTATTATGTCTATAGTGATATGGTCTGTATGATGTAGAGTTTGTTCCTACCAAATATATTGTTGTTAAAGAGTTGGTGGTGTCACTCAGTGACGAGATATGTGTGTGGATGGTACGGAGATACACCGGGGGCTTAGGAGATAAGAGAAGATCAGATTGATCTTGGGGAAATATAGAGTGCATTGTTTGGCCACGCTCTATACTCCCGACTTGACTCTTTGACTTTGCCTTTTTGCCAAGGGATCGTTATGCGTAAGCATTGTATCTGTGATGCGCAGATCAACCGGCAACTATCTATACTTCTGTGAGTCATTTATTCTCGTGTGTAATTTTGTTATGTTTGTGAGAGTTGTCTGTACTTATGTGTGATCCTTTCATGGATTGAAAGATGGGATTGATAGTGTATCCTAGGTGCATGAGCATTTCAAATTTGGCAAAAATGAACGAATGAAACACAAACATGTATTGTGTGTTTTTAGTTTGAGTAATGTGATTTGTGGAAATTGTTTGAAATTTCTGTGTGGGATACTTTATTGAAAAAAATGAAATGTTTGACTATAAATGTTACATATGGTTTTAGATTGTAGAGGTTGAAAAAAATTTCGGTTTAGTGTTCTGGAGTGATGAGAAAAGGAAACTCATCCTTACTGTTATATTTCAGGTAATGATGGAACAATTGTGGTGGAGGAACCACAGTTTGATTGAGTATCATATACATATGTATGGAAGAATGCTGCCTTCCGGGAGGGGTATGATCTTGTATAAGAAAGTTAGGAATTTTGGGTACCTGCTCTGATTAGGATTTGCTTTATTTTGAGATGTATAAATTTAAAATTAAATTCTAATCGTTTAAGGGTACAAACTTTATGTAATTATAGTATGATCCTTGTTGGATTAGTTATTTTGAAAAACAATGTATTATGATTATGGATGTATATGTATGAATATGTTCGACACATCTATATATATTCATTAACGCATGATCAGTTTTAAAGTTCATTGTCATAAAGAAATAATATTGTAAAAAAAAATTATTCCCATTTTTGAGAAATTAAATAAATTAGAAGAAAAAAAAATGACGTTACACCTATTATGGTGGAGTTACGTGAAGAAGTTTGCGACAACCACATAGGTGGGAGAGCCTTAGCAACAAAGGTATTAAGGGTTGGGTATTATTGGCCAACGCTCCGAAAAGATTGTGCAGCATACGCGAAGTTGCCACCTATGTCAATTGCATGCAGAGATGCCTACGACTCCCCCTGAATAGTTACATACTATCATATCACCGTGGCCATTTCATATGTAGGGACTGGACATATTAGGTCCTTTCCCGATATTCGTTTGGCAAGCCAAATTTCTCGTAATTGGCATTGACTACTTCACCAAGTGGATTTAGGCTAAACAACGACAATGATTTTAGCGGAGCGGATTCAGAACTTCATTTGGAGAGTAATTATATGTCAATATGGGGTCCCACACACCAGTGTCACCAACAATGACACCTAATTCACTAGCAAACTCGTGGAGCAGCTATGTGACCAGTTCCACATACACCATACCTTTTCCTCTGTCGAACATCGGCAAACAAATGGGCAGGCCAAAGCAACAAATAAGGTCATCTTGAGAGGCCTAAAACACAGGTTAAGTGAAAGGAAAACATTGTGGGCATCGGAATTTCCTAGCATGTTATGGTCGTACCATACCACAGTCCAAACAATAATGAAGGAAATGCCATTAAATCTGGTATATGAGGCAGACATTATGCTTCCCACTGAAGTAATAAAACCTACAAAATAGGTGATTGGATTCTCAAGGAAGGCAGCTCACACGCAGCACAAGCAAGCCTTGATAGTATCGAAGAAATGCAAGAACAAGTCCACATCCGCACCAAGGTAGCAAAACATCGTGCCACACTGTTGTTTTCCATGAGGGTTCGCCCTAGAGAGTTTCGCGTGTTCGACTTGGTGTTGCGATGTGCTCAACCAAACCAAATACATAACAAACTCTCCGCTCAATGGGTAGGACCTTAGCGGATAGCTGAAGTTATTGGAAAGAGAGCATATAAGCTTGAGACACCTAGTTGAAGACCGATTCCCAGAACATGGAACACAACCAGCCTATGTTTCTACTACAGTTAAATTTTTTATTATTGCATTTATTTTTCAATTAAATATCATATATTGCGTACCTGACACGTTGTTTTGTTCTTTGTTTTTCAATTCTTTGAGGTTTTTTCTTCCCCCTGAAGATTTTTCCTCCAAGAAAGATCAATAAAAGAATATTTTCTCCTAAAATTCGCCAAACGATTAAAAATCCTACAACGACAAAGGACCATGCTCAAGGTTAAAAAAACACGACATCGACAAGCAGCAAAAGCAAATGATGAACGTCTATTTGAGATCGAAAATTCTATGGCAACGAACAACCATTTGAGGTCCGAAAATCTACAGCGACTAACGCCCATTTAAGGTCGGAAACTCTACAACGAAAAACAACCATTTGAGATCGAAAACTTGATAGCGACGAACAACCATTTTATGGTCAGAAATTCTACAACGACGAATGACCATTTTATGGTCAGAAATTCTACAGCGATGAACAACCATTTTAAGGTCAGAAACTCGACAGCGACAAACGACCATTTTATAATTGGAAATTCTACAACAACGAATGATCATTTACAGTTGAAAACTTTACACTAACGAATGACCATTTTATGGTTGGAAACTCTACAAGCGACGAGCGACCATTTAAGGTTGGAAACTCTACCGTGAAGGTCTACAAGTCGGCCCTAAGAGGTCGGTCTATAAGTCGACCTAAGAGGTCGACCTATAAGTTGGCCCTGAGAGGTCGGTCCATTAAGCGACCCCAAGAGGTCGATCAACAAGTCGACCCCAAGCGGTCGATTACAAGTCGACCCTAAGAGATTGGTTCATAAGTCGGTCCTAAGAGGTCGGTCCATTAGGCGACCCCAAGAGGTCAGTCTACAAGTCGGCATTAAGAGATCGTTCAACAAATTGACCCTAAGCGATCAGTTACAAGGCAGTCCTAAGAGGTCAATATATAAATTGACCCGGTGAGGTCGGTCTACATGTCAACCTCAAGAGGTTAAAATACTTTACAGTGGCAGATAAGAGGTCGGTATTTAGTCGATCATCTGTTATTTAATCGAACATATATTGTCTCAATTATCTCATCCTATGACTCATAAAGCCTCAACTTTTAATACTCGAGGTTGGGGGTTGTGTAGTATCCAAATCCCCCAACCTATGTAAACAGACCAAAGACGAGACCTTATCATAATTAGGTACATAAAACTTCAATGTTTAACACTTGAGATTGGGGATTGTGTAGTACCTAAGATTCGATCCCTGTACAGGGACCAGGTCTTGACCCGTTTAGATATGGAGCCTAAATATCTATTTTAAACGGATACTATAGGAGGTCTCAGCCAAAAATCGAACAAAAATACAAAAAGAATATTAAAATTTAATGGACGAGCAATATTTTACAACAACAATAATATACACCATAAGTTTTATTTAACATTAGATCTTGTATTTATAATTATGATAACACATAAATTTAAATTGTATTATTTATTAGAATATTAAAAATAAATAATAATTATTTTATTTTAAAGAGATCAATTAATAGTTTGAAATTATGATATAAAAGTATTGTAAAATTAAAAAAAAAATCAATTAAAAAAATTATGTATAATTTTAATGAAAAATTGACATTTACACATAATTTATATTATATCGATAATTATTTAATTTGTTATCTTTTATTTACTAATCACTCATTTTATTTTATCTTGATCTTATTTTATCATATCCTCTTGTATTATATTTTTTTTATTCTATAATGTTATATATTACCGGATTAGTCATTCATTTGTATGTACTAAGCAAATTTATTTTAAACAATTATCATTACGTTGATTTTATTTAAAATATCAAAAAATTGATTTCTCAATGATTTTTCACAAATAAAACAAATCGCAAAAATTATTACAAATAAAGTTGTCTCTTTTAATTAGACTTCAATTATTTTGGCTTGAACTTTGCTTTAACAATTCAAAATGACTCCTAACATACCATATATTAACTTTTTTAACAATTATATGTGTTTTTCTTCACCTTTTACTTATTTATTAATTTTATCCTAAAATAAGATGGTATGAGGAAGTATTAAGTTAAAAAAAAATGCAACTAAGTCAGATATATATATATATATATATATATATGTGTGTGTGTGTTCGATTCTCAGAAGTTCGGAGGTTCTCACACAATGGCGAAGGCTCGAAGTGCTGAGAAAGCCGCGCAAGCAGATGCGGAGGACAGTCGCGATGGCCTCGAAATTATCTCCATCGGCTCCCTCTACAAAGGATCCTGGGACAAGAAGTATTGGACCACCTCTAGGGTTTGATTCCATTCTCCGCAATTTCGACAATCGATTCGTGTTTTTTTGTCTGATAGTAACCATCTTCCACCAATTATTTATGGATTACTCTTAAAACGGCGTTGCCATATAGGTTGCTTCAATTTTACACACTGTACGGTGGAATTGTCTGTTTTTGCTCACCTTTTGCAATTTAATTGAACTTTGAAGAATTACGTATTTTTTGTTTCGTCTTCTTTTGAATTGGATAAAGAAATAAATATTGCCGAATTGGTCTCTTCTTGATTTGGGGAGCTATTTGAGAGAAGGGCAGAGCGGGAAACGGAACTCTGCCTTGAATGTGTGAGACAGTGGAACCTCGGATTTATGATTTATTATGTATGTAGTAGTCTTGTAGAGATCATTGAGTGATGATGATCTGTGGCCTTTGCATCCTATGGGTGTTTGTCACGTTTCAAGGGGTGATTATTTGACGGGTCAATAGCTGTGGCAAAACTTATGTAATGCCTTTATAGAAAAAGAGAAGAAACAGAAGGGAAACGAATGCAGAAATATTAAATATCATTGTGTGGGAGTAACACTTTGTTTTGATTTGTTCTTCTCTGCTGACTGATGTAATAAAATGCCATTGACTACATTGCAGGGAAAAGATCGGTATCCATATCCTGTTGGTTATCAAGCTTTTAGAGCATATAATGGGGCCACTTATAAGATGGAAATTTGTGAAGGTGTCAATGGCCCTAGATTTTTGGTTCGTACATGGGCTTCTATGTGTTTTATTTATGTTTTAACCTTTGATTCCATGTCTAAAAGTTCGTTGATTGCTTTGGGTTTTACTAAACAAATTCAGTTGTGTACTGTAAATGCAGATTTCTTCTGACGATGGAAGTTCATCTTCTGGGAAAACTCCTGACCAAGCATGGGAGGAATTTCAGAAGAAAGGCTGCCCCCGCATCAAGATTTGGCATGGGAAGAGACTTTCATCTAAGATGGATGGCTTGGAGGTAGAAATCTGCGATGTTGACAAAATCATTTTGTAAAAGTTCAGATTTATCTCATTTTCCCAGAAATTTCCCTTTTTGTCTTGTTGTATGTTACCAAGTTTTTTACTAGCTTTAATATGATATTTTATGCTTACTATGTTTTCTGCTTCTTATATCTTACCCTAGCCAATCATGAACGAACTAGATTCTTCATCTACAATGATATCATTGTTGATTTTTAAAAGATACTAAGAAACAACTAGGTCAGACATTGATAGGGATATAAAGTTTGAGGCTTTAAATGTTAAAATATAGAACTTTCTGTGGACTATGATAAACTTTCTCATCAAGAAAGTTTAGAGTGAGTAACCAGTAGCATGCTGTTTCCCCTGCATTTTTTTTTTTTTTTGACAATTTATGCTATCAAACAAGTCATAGGTACTATGCATGCAATGCAGAGTAACTGGGACATTTCTTTATTTAATGAATTTAGTTTTAAAGAAACAACTTTACATTGCTAGCAACTCAACTATTTTGTCTCAACAAGTAAACTTCATTTTAGAGATAAAATCATTCATAAGTTTCCCCTTACAGCTTAAGCTTTTAGAAAACTCTTGATATGGTTTGAGAGACTTCCACACCATGCCTCTTAGTTGCAAATAAAATACTTGTGTGGATCATGATCCATCATAACAGCGTTCTCCTTGGGCTTCTAGAGGCATAAAACACAGGCAACCTGTGTAGCAAGGGATATTGAAGGTGATCGGATTTTAGGATCCAAATGCCTGGTGTGGAATTTGGGTTCCATAGTGAAAGAATGGGATTCTGATAGGGAGTTTTTTATGACATTTGATTCTCCAATCTTGATGACTAGGTTTTGGGTTTACTTCTCTCAAGGTTTGTATAACTAATGTATAAGGCTCTAGTGGTTAGGAGTTTAATTCTTGCCTCCCCTATCCTTTAAACTGAAGTTGAAATTTTTGCATAACATCAAGCTAGAGTGTGTGTTAAAGATAAAACCAACCATGACCTTCTATTAACAACATAAGCATATACTTCAACCATTATTTTCTGGTTCTGCTCCTTGTCTGTCCCTTTTCCTATTTCTATTATTTTTTATTTAGGAATTTGGATGAATAACATTTCTTCACTTGACATTTGGATGGAAATGATTGGTATAGACAGATGTAATTAAAATTGTTTCTGACTAACCACAAAGTTTTGTTGATTCTTATCCCCTTTTTGTGCTATGTTTTTTTTTTGTGTGGAAATAACAGTTTTGATTTGTTCCAAGTGACTATATAATGGAGGAGGTGGATTCTTAAGCACTTGTGAACTTGCTGCATAACAATCTCTTTTTAAGATTCTAAGTGTTAAAATTGTAACATTACTTTGTCTTATAAATCATTAATATCAAATTTCTTGAATAGTATCCTATTAAAACTGTCAAAACAATGTTACTCTTTGTGTATTTTAGGAAGTTTTATATTTTATCCTTTCTGTTATTTATTTCTTTATTACATTCGTATTTTGCTAATTAATACTAGGATTATGTATTTAGAAACAATCCCATAATCACAGGGATTTGTTAGAATTAACTGTACATATTTCCTAAAGTAACCACCAGGCTCATGTATTTATAGATCCAATGACCTCATAATTGATACAATAAAGTAGAATATTATTCCTTCTAAATTTGAGAAAAACTATTAAATTTCTGGACTCAAATTTCGGTTGGTAGTGTTGTATTGTTATAATCAATGCTTAAGCATCATAACTAGATTGCTTATAATACTTTTCCAGGTCAAAACAAAGATATCATCCGACGCTTTTCTTTGGTCGTGTTTGCTAATTTAGTTGCAATTTTTATTTAGTATATTCCTTCTACTTTAGGGTTAGTCAATTGTGAACGAAGGAAGTAGGTTTTGATGCTTGGCCCTGTGACTTTCATGCTATTATCTTGTAGCTTCTAGCCACATCTTTTTCTCAGACCTTACACATGATTCATAAACTCACCTATAATACCACAGGCCTTGAGAATTATTACCAAAATGCAGCTTACTGTTATCAACTGAAAGTTTGTCAATCCAATGTGCAACTATGCAAGAACGACCACTTATCTAATGTTAAAGTTATGTCTTTGTAATTTGTGCTTCAAAACATTTCTTTTTTAAGTGATAAAGTTTTTCTTTTACTTGTCTTTGGTTCTGTTCATAGTTTCTTTAACAAATCTTCTAGTTCTGGGATATATGCAGTGAAATTTGGAAAGCTTTATCATAGTAACGACCTTGCTTACTTTCGCTGTTTCCTCTCTTTTGTTAGTGAGGATATGTTATTCTCTTCTCTTCTTGAAACCGTTCCTTTTTCTCTTAAGTAAGCTTTGTTTTTTATAAAGTGATCTAAACCTGTGGAATTTGTCTAGGATTTACAACTAGTCTGTGTTCATCAATCTCATAATTCTCCTTTTCTCTTTTTGTCCCTGTATTTCACAATGACGCAACTGTTGTTGTATAGTATACTTTGAAATATAGCTGCCCATTGTGCTTAATATGTCTTATTCTATTTTCATCACATGCAGCTTTTTGGGTTCAAAAATCAGTTTATCCAGAGGCTGCTCCGGGAATTGGTGACAAATGTAAATGGAATAGCAGAACGGAGCTTGGTATCCCCAAACACCTGTGACGGAGTTACTAGAACAGATCGTGATGATTGCTGCCCAAATGTTGGGGCATGTCCTGATTTACTACTTGGCCTCGGAAAACCACATGCTACAAGGAAGAGAAGCAGATGTCAAGTTAAAAACAAAAAATTAAATGTACGAGCTAGACCCTCAAATGTAAAGAATGAGGAGAGTCGTGGTCAGGGGAATTCAGAAGTGCATGAGGTCGACAGTCAAATTGGTGTGCCAGTCCCCTTGCAAAGGACATCTTCCGTTTGTAAAAGCCATAATTGCATTTCATCCAAAAATGAGTTCCTGTTGAATCCTCATGAAATATATGATGATAAAGAAGTGAGAGATGCACCATCTAAAGGATCGGCTGGTTTTGTCTATTCTGAAAGTTGCAAACCTAAAGAACTAACTGAAAACTTGTCCATAGAAGAACCCGTAAGTATACCCTTGAAATTGTAATATTCTATTGAATAATATTCATTGGAGACATGTTGCTTCATAAACACAATCTATTGCATGGTTGTCATTGAAGACATGTTCTTTACTTAAATTTCTTGATCTTGATAAACTCAAAAGTATAAATACTTAGAAGTAATATATTTTAATTTTTACAGGTCATTTATTTTGTCTCGTGCTTGAGATATTTTAGATTCAGTTAAAAATTTTCCAGTGATTGTGTACAAATCAAAATTTAATGGTCTATTTTGTTATGGAAGAAAATATCTTAACTTCTTGCAGCTTCATAGGTCGCATGATGTGGAGTTGAAGATATCTAATTTGTTCGTGACATCAGAAGACAGGAAACTAATGCAGTCATATTCTAAAGAGTCTGTAGGTTGTGTTGGGATTGATCTTCGTGCTCCTGATACCCTAGATTTTGTGCATGGTACTTTTATTTTATTCGTAATGCAAAAGCTATTACCTTTCACTTTTAATGATTTTCAACACTTGTAATCTTGCATCCTCTTGCTCGTTTCATTTGTTGATGGATTGAAAGACTTCTTGGCTACGATGTTAACATACTCATAGTTATTTGAATTTTCTATAATGTTTGGAGTTTATAACAAGTTTTGAACATTTTCAATTTTGCTTATCAAAGGTTTGCTTAATAACTTTGGCATTATTGAATAATGTTGAAAGTCCCACATCGTCTACCTCATGTTATTTGGTATAGTTTAAATACATGTTAGGCTAATCCACATATTGCCAATTGGTTCTATGTTGGAACCTTAACATGGTATCAGAGTCAAAGCCTAATATTTTTCCCGTTATCCAGGCTTCGTTGGAGGGGGCATGTTGGAAATCCCACATCGCCTACCTCATGTTATTTGGTATGGTTTAAATACATGTTAGGCTACTCCACATATTGCCAATTGGTTTTATGTTGGTACCTTAACAAATAGTGATATTGTCAAATATATGACATTTGTGGATTCCACTAATTTTTTAATCAAAATGAAAGAATGTTATTGCATCACTATATAGGTTACAATCATAACTAGGTTAGCACTACAACATGTACCAATCATGTGCAACATTCTTAATACAATTAAAAGAAAAAGATATACAAAATTTTGGAGACCAAACCAAACCCACTTAGAGAATCTAAAATATGGGAGACAACATTGATCTCTACAAAAGTTTGTACACTTATTTCCCTGTCTAAAAGTGCACGAAAATTTAAAATATACATCCTTAATGGACCCCAAAACATTGTTCCATTTTTTTCTTAACATCCAAGCACTAAAGAAATATCAGACAAAGCTTTCACAGTAAGCAAAGAATCCGACTCCGCCCAAAGAGCTCTCCAACCTTTTTGAATAGTGATATCAATAGCCTAAATAAACCCCAGGAGTTCAACTTCAAAAGCTGAATCTGTTTGCAATATTTATGGATTCATGGGTGGTCTTTTAATTTTCTAATGTAGTTCTCAACAATAACGCATCGTCTTGTGAAAAACTCTACAAATCTTATTATCAATTTGTTAAGTTTTTCCATTTATTAATATTCCTGCATTCTACAACACACTTTTCTTTTATGTCAACTTTGTCTCATGTTTCTCTTTTATCTTTTCTATTTTCCTATTGAATCTGGATCACTTACTCTAGTACACTGCAGAAAATACTCCTGATTCTTCGCCAAGTGAACTGCATGAAAATGCATACATTGAGACAGCTTGTGAGATCACCTCTGGAGAATTGTTAAATGCAGAACATGAAGAAGTGGTCAAATTTAATTCAAATCCAAGCTCCCAAAAAACTGATTTTGGTTCAGCTGGTCAGGATGTGGCAAACTCAATGATGTCACTTCTGCTTCCTCAAGCAGTTCCTCTATTGAGGACTGTTACAACAAGTAAGGAGTTTGTCATTAGCCCTAATGATATGCCGCCTTCTCAGGTGAATTCCACGGAGGAACATAATAAAATTGGATATAGTTTGCATGTACCATCATCTGGTAAATACTACCCTATCTACACTATTGTTTCTGGGCATTTGATATAGTAATGTTGTCACTTCAATCTTCCTTTTGTTTCCATGTTTGTTTTTTTTATGTATCCTTATGCATTATTGAAAAATGTTTATATGGCAGACGTTATAATGACAGAGACTGCTCATGGGGAACAAGGAGAAAAGATACATGGGTATATAGACCCAGATTTAAACACTCCTAATACTGAACATATGAAGTGTATTGTTCCTGACAGTTTTGAATATAGTCAATGCGATGATTATAAAACCAATCAGGAAATCTTATCTTCTGATCTTGCTGAAGCTGGTAGATTTAGTTTCAATATAGAAATGTGTTCTCAACAGCTTCTTGGTCATGACTTGCCAAACATAACATCTACAAGCCATGCTTTAGGGATGGACTTTAAAGACAATCCTCATAATTTTGATGTATGCATTTCTGAATCTGTTCTAGATGACATGTCTCCTAAGGATCAGGTTAATTCTGAAAGAAGAGATAATGACTGCTTGAATGTGAATGAAAATCCTGCACATGCTAGTCTCAGTTCTGCGCAAAAAGACTTATCAACTGCTCAGAATTTTACTCGAGGTAATGTGTGTATGATATCTGACCTCAAGAAAATAAATTCTGAAATATTGATAAACATAGTCATGAGGGTTTAAATTTCTATTGCAATATGGTTTTCAGTCTGTTTTTAACTAAGATTGATAGGAACCAGAACCAAAGCACAAATTAATAACTCAAGAACAAATAAGAATAATATTGTATTATTGACGAACACCAAAATGAAATACAAGAGAATAACAGATTCTCCTGTCCCAGAGTTAGAGCTCTCCATTTCTAACAAACTCCAGAATCATTCCCCGTGGCCCTCTCACTTCCTCAGGTCTAATATAACCGAAAGATTCCCTGTAACTGATCCTGGCCCACCTATTCTCGCACTGCTCTCCCTGTTATCACGCGCACACACCAGCGCCTTGCCATATCATATTTCTCTATTTTTTTTAATTTCTCCCCTCGTAGACTTTCCACACCGTGGACCTGTGCCTCGTCTAATTTTGTTGCATGAATTCTGCATCTATGCCCGCATGTTGTTGTACCCATATTGGATTAAAAAATTGGTTCCTATACTTGGTATACATGCCTACCCAATACTCAATTATAACTCAAGCATAAATTGGTCCGTAGAGAACAATTTGTTAGTAAATGAGACTAATCCCTGCTTCACTCTCTTCAGAACTTGTGCTTTTAAATATATGTTGCTCAATGCATGAACACTATGAAAATTGTATTTATATTTACTTTCTTGTTTGTTTTTATATTTTATGACATGTTCACGCTCACCTTCGATTTAGAAATTTTGTGTACCCCTAGATTTCGAAATATTGTACCCTAATACCTATACGGATACTGGTACCCATACCCCATGGATCTTGAGTTACTGTCAAACCAATCACATGATCCAGCACAACTGACATGATTACAGTAAAATATTAGCTTATTTTTGGGCCAGGAGTCAGGAAGAATTAAGCTTAATGAGTTGATACTGTTGCTTATTGAATTGTTCAGTCTGATTCAGTCATTAACATTTCATACAAATTTTATAACACCATGCAGGTGTTAGGGATGCATTCTCAGGTGACAAGTTTAAACATGTTACTCCTCAAATTAAGAAAGACACTTTACGATCCTCAGAGACCATTCCAATGGACAATTCAAATGATAAACCATGTGGACCAGATGATAATGCAGGTTTATGTGTTGAAGCACCTCAAACTTGTAGTGATGTTCTGATTGGACATAACCTAGTGGAAAGAAGCCTAACATCATCTCAGAATCCAGCCCTGTTTGCCGAAGAAAATAAGTGCTTTGATTCGAAGGAGGCTCAATTAATTTCAGAGCCTTTGGCCCTGCAAAACCAGGAGCTCAAGAATAATCTGGGCAGCAGTGTTAAGTTTGTGGGACGTTACTTGCATCCAATGCCTGTTTCATCATTATTTTTAAGCACAAGAGAGGATAAAATCCATGTTTGTGTACTATGTGGTCATCCGACAGGTCAGTCCAGGACCTTGTTTAGTTACAAGGTAGGTATTACTGAACCAACTCTAGGATGCCCTTCTGTCATGGCTCACAGCACAATACTGTTACCTGATCCAAAACATAACTTCGTAAAAGAAGTAAGTAATTTTTTGCTTGGTTCATTCTCAATCACTTCTTCCTTTTTTATTCCAACTGTTTAGTTAGATAAATGGTCACCGTCAAAATCAGTTTAGAGTACAGCTGTCATAAGCGAATGTAATGCAGTATACACTACTATAGTAACAAAATCTATCATATTTTATGCTAGATTATAGTGGAGAGATCTGGGGTGCAGTTGACTCCTGGTGGACAGTATATTGTCTTAATAGGCAGCATAAAGACCCCCAATTGCAGGTTAACTATTTCTGCATGTTTCAATTGATATGTATTTGCATTAAACTTGTTGTGATGAACTAAATAGCGTCTCATCCCAGGGAAGGAAAAATTGATTGTTCTTGCTCAACATGTTCATCAGTCGTCTATGAGAAGAATGCATTGAAGATTGTCCAAGTAGAACATGGTTATGTATCAGTTGTAGCAACATTGGAAACGGTTGACAATGTGCATTGTATATTGGTTTGTGAACCTAACCGACTTGTTTCTGTAGGAGAAAGTGGGAAACTGCAGGTGTGGATCATGAATTCAAAATGGAGGTGATTTAGTGACTCTTTGCACTTCCATTCCCTAGAAAGCCATTTATGTCCCTTTCAGAATATGAATATTTAAAAGTTTTAATTTATTATGATTAACTTGCTGATTTCTTGTATGTTTGCTTTTGTAGCTGACAGCATGGATATGAGTTCCCTTTCTTTTAACTTTAAGAGTACACAAGAATACTTGGAAATCCGTGTTTTTGAGATTGTTATGACAGATTTTTTTCTAAGTTTAAAAGCTTTCTAATTTTTGTTGAAGTTAATTTGCTCAGAATTTTAGACCAGCCATTAGTCTCAAATGCGACAATTATTGATGAGTTATACATTTGTAATGGTAGAATTTATTCCTGTTGGTCTATAACGTCTGTATTGTCAATACCTATTAAAATTGTTGATTTTATGGCTAGCTTAATTAAATATATAACTTTTGGTTATCTTGCAATCATGAATACAACTTGTTCACTCTTTTATTCATATTTTGGCAGTGAAAAAACAGATAATTTCATTATTCCAGCTGATGGCTCTGCATCTCCTGGCATTGTGGAGTTGAAGAAGGTTCCGAAGTGTACTCATTTGGTGGTTGGTCATAATAGCTACGGGGAATTTAGTTTATGGTATGCTATTTCATTCACCTAAAAAGGGTTCCCTTTAATGTTGTTCATATTAGCACTGAAGCACCTAATACACCAGTCCTTCTCAAAAACTGTAGTGTTTTTTTAGGGACCATGCTGACATTTAAACATTCTCAGGACCTAGTAGGTCGATGCCAAATTGTTCAGGAATGAATTTGGGGTTACTCATGTGGGGCTTTTGCATTTTTACGATATGTGCTATCAGTTTATCATATTTGTTGCATCAATTCACTTGCAATTTTTGCCCATTGTGCAGTCAGTATGATAGGTATATGTGATAAAAAAATCAAATCAAAACAGAACAGAATATGATAGTCTATGAAAATTGTATTATTAAATATATGAAATGAACAACCAAGTGCAACACGATATAATATCTTTCCAGAGTCTATGACTCCTCTAGAGAGACAACTCTCCTTGCCCTATTCCTTAACCAACTCCCGTACCCCTCTCTCTTTCCTCCTATCTCAAATACTTGAATTCCCACTAATTTCAGATTCTTTTCTGCGTCATTACCCTCCTAACTAATTAATATTCTCTGGGCCTGCTTTCTTTCTTCTAGAATAAACCTTCCATACTTTGGGCCTTCCACTAACGCAATCTTCTCCACTATCTTTTTCCTGCTGTATGAGTCCATCCTCAAGTGTTCTATCATTATCCCCTCCTCCAAAAACCACCTTGTCCTCAAGGCAAAGATGAGGAAATTGACTCTGGAGCAATAATGTATATGTCCAAGTGGTTTCTTCTGCAGTTCTACCCTTCCAATGCACCAGCCACTGCTTAATTAGCTGCTCTTTTTTCTTAATTTCTCGTGTTGCTAAAACCGTCTCCGGGTCCTCCAAATCTTCTTGCTCCAATTCCAATTCTGCAGGCAATTCAGAAGCTGCAGAATAATCTCCACTGTTTCAGCTGTGATACTTGGGTGCACTCTAGCTGTCTTGGGTAACTTAAAACTTGTACGAGACAGCTCCCACCTTGGCCATCACAGGAAATGGTCCATAATAACGAGCTGCCAACATCGGATTGATGCGAGGTGCCACCATTTGTTGCCTATGTGGTCACAATTTTACAAATACTCATTCTCCTACCTCAACCTCCACGGGTTTGTGTTTCCTATCTGCATACTTCTTCATCTGCTGCTGAGCAAACAAAAAATGATATTTTAATTGTCGCAGAGCTTCATCACAATCGACTAATTTTGCTACCACAGCCTCCACGTTCGTTTCTCCTTGGGTAAAGCGAACCAACGGAGGAGGTGTTCTCCCATATACCACTTCAAATGGTGTTTTTCCCGTAGTCACATGGAAAGTGGTATTGTACCATAATTCAGCCCATGGTATCCAATCCACCCAATGTTTAGGTTGCTCCAATACAAAACACCTTAAGTAAGTCTCTAAACACCTATTTACCACTTCCGTTTGACCGTTCGTCTTGGGATGATAAGATGAGCTCATCTTTAATACACTACCCTGTAAACGAAACAACTTTTGCTAAAATAAGCTCATAAACAAGGGGTCTCGGTCACTCACAATTTCCTTAGCAAATATTTCTACTACCTTTCTTGCCATATATGGATGTTTGAGACGTATAAAGTGTCCATACTTTGACAACCGGTCTACTACCACAAACACAGCATCAAATCCCTTTGATTTGGGCAACCCCGTTATAAAGTCAAGGGAAATATCCTCCCAAACATAGTCAGGTATGGGTAATGGTTGTAAGAGTCCAACTGGAGATATTGTTGCATACTTTTGCCTTTGACATATATGACATTGCTTAACAAATTCTTGCACCCTTTTCTTCATGCCAACCCAATATAGATTTCCAGCAACCCGCTTATATGTCTGCAGAAAACCTGAATGTCCCCTTGCAGGAGATGCATGGAATTCTTCTAAAATGTGTGGAATCAAAGGAGACGTTGCTGACAAAACTAATCGTACCTTATGCAATAATATGCCCTACTGCCAGTTGAACCCATGTTTAGGATTAACAGCTTGCTGAATGTTTTCCACCACCCTTTTAAGGAAAGGATCTGATGGTTGCTCCACCTGTACCTGCTGTCCCTGCAACCATATTGGAAAAGAAATCAAATTTCTTAATTCACCATCTTCAAACACCCATGACAATGCATCAGCAGCTTTATTATCAGGGCCTGGTTTATAAACCACTTCAAATTGATATCCCAACAATTTAGCTACCCAAGTATGATATTCTGCTGTGGTTATTCTCTGTTGCAACAAATACCCCAAACTTCGTTGATCAAAATAAACTTTAAAGCTTCTACCAAGAAGATATAGTCTCCAATGTTGTACAGCTAGCACTAAAGTCATTAACTCTTTCTCATAAGCTAAGTTACTCAAGTTATTTGGTGATAATGCCTTATTAAAGTAAGCAATGGGTCTGCAGTTTTGCATCAACATGGCACCAATTCCTACTCCTGAAGCGTCACATTCAATTTTGAATGGTTGAGTAAAGTTTCGGAGGACTAAAACAGGAGTTTGAGTCATGACTTTCTTTAATTCCTCAAATGCTGCTAATGATGTCGAGTCCTAGTTAAACCCATCCTTCTTAGTTAGTTTTGTCAAAGGCTTGGCAATCCTTCCATACCCTGCAATAAATTTTCAATAATATCCTGTCAACCCAAGAAAACCCCTAACTCCCTTCACATTGGGAAGAATAGGTCATTCTATTACACTTAGGATTTTTTCAGGTTCAACTGCCACTCTCTGTTCTGAAATTACATGGCTTAAATATTCCACTTGTTTACTTTCAAACACACTTCTTCTGATTCACCACAAAAGCTTCGTGCTGTAACAGTTGCAACACTAGAGATAAATGCTCTAAGTGGTCTTGCCACCTTCGACTGTACACTAGAATATCGTCAAAGAAGACTAAGACAAACTTCTCTAAATAGGGCTTGAATACTTGATTCATTATTGATTGAAAAGTGGCTAGGGCATTAGTTAACCCAAAGGGCATTACCAAGTACTCGTAATGGCCCTCATGAGTGCAAAAAGTTGTCTTGTGCACATCTTCCTCCTTCATTTTAATTTGGTGATACCCTGACTTCAAGTCTAATTTTGAAAAATAAGCAGTCCCATGCAACTCATCCAATAGTTCTTCAACCATACGAATTGGTTATTTATCAAGCATTGTGACCTTGTTCAATTCTCTATAATCCACACACATCCTCCATGAAGCATCCTTCTTCTTAACCAAAATGGCTGGGTTTGAGAAAACACTTGTGCTATGCCTGATAGTTCCTTGTTACAATTCACTCACTTGCTTTTCTATCTCTTCTTTGTGATGATATGGATATCTGTAAGGTTGCACACTCACAGGTCCGGCTTCCTTATACAGCTCAATACCATGAGAAATCTTTCTAGTTGGAGGTAATCCTTTCAGTTCCTTGAAAACTGCTCTGAAAGTAGACAACACTTGCTGCTCCTCATTCAATTGTGTAGTTGACAAGCCCCTGTCAATACTTCGATAAATTTTTTGCGCATTTTTAGTCATTAAACTTTGGAAAGAAGCCACCATTTCTGTGTGACATCTCCTTTCTGTTTTCTACCCCTGTAGTTCCACTGGGTATCCCTTCCATTTAAAATTGATAACCCTATTTTTCCAATCGAAAGTCACCATACCAAATTCTTGTAAACATGTTACTCCCAATATCATATCCAAACAATTGACGCATTGAAGCCTCCATTGCCGTCAAATGTTCCTCCAATGCGTCCACTCTATCTGACATCCACGGGGGCATGGAAAAAGGTAACTATGCTAGCTCTCCTCGAAAGGATCCAGCATGTTGGACCAATGATAGGCATATATGATAAAAAAAATCAAATCAAAATAGAGCAGAATACGATAGTCTATGAAAACTGTATTATTGAATATATGAAATGAACAACCCAGGTGCAACACGATATAATATCTTTCCAGAGTCTGAGTCTCCTTGCCCTATTCCATAACCAACTCCCATACCCCTCTCTCTTTCCTCCTCTCAAATACTTGAATTCCCACTAATTTCATATTCTTTTCCACATCATTACCCTCCTCACTAATTAATATTCTGAGTATGCTTTCTTTCTTCTAGAATAAACCTTCCATACTTTGGGCCTTCCACTAACACGGTCTTCTCCACTATCTTTTTCCTGCTGTATCAGGCCATCCTCAAGTGTTCTATCACAGTAACATTTAGGTCATTAGTTAATGTTTTTGTTGGATCTTATTTTCTATTGAGTCAAAAGTTGTTCTGAACATGAATTTTTTGTTTGTTTACTTCTTCTATAATGATCCCCTCTTCTGTATGCAAATGTTCAACATAAAGAGGTTTCCAATCTAAGTTTTATCTACTTCAATATTCAAAAAATGTTTCCTGACTTTTCTGCCATTTTTTCATCCCATCATTTCACATTCTATTCGTATTTATTGAAATGACCTTTATGACCTAACCCAGCAGTTGTAAGAAATGGTAGAGAGAAGGGGAAATAATCACTCTGGAAAAGTTCAAGTATCTTTTAATCTGGTCATACAGTTATGGTATTAGGATCACATCTCATCCACTATTTTCAATGTTTTTTTTAGGGATATTACGAAGTGTAATTGTGTTACAAGATTTTCTGCTTTCAAAAGTTCAATAAATGAGTTCATTCCAATAAGCTTGCTCCAGTGGCAATCAAAAGACTCGGAATTCAGATATGCTAGCATAGAAGAGCTGGCTGATAAACTTTTAGAAGCAACAAAGTCGAGGTACTCAGAGAAAAGAGAGACCTGTTGGTTTTCACCAATGGAGGAAGATGTTGCGATGTGGCTTTTTGTCTCGACATCAAGTAGTTATGATATACACACGACTAGAAGTTGGAGGCTTGGTCTTGTAATGAAAAATAGCATAAATTTTGGAAGTCCCTTGGATCTAAGGTGCTATAAATTTTCTGAATTTAAATATAGTTTGTATTCAACTTTTCCCGTCAATGATCTTCACTATTTTTCACTTCCATTAGTTATAAATCATTTGAGTGACATGGATGGATATACGAAATTGCATCTAAAGAATGGCTGACGATATTTAATAGCTGCAATTTATTGCTTAGATTTATCGATTAATTTACAGCTTTCAATATATTAATTCTATGCAGGCCATCTGGTATTGGTGTTTCTTGTGGTTATGGAATCATCGGTTCAAGTGATGGAGTGGTGTATATGTGGGAGCTGTCTAAAGGAACCAAGCTTCATACTCTGCATCATTTCCAAGGTATGTTGAACTGTTCCGTCTTGGTTTGTTAGTTTTGTCCACTTAGCAGCTGCACAACTATTAAAGAAGCACTAGTTATATTGATTTTCTGCAGTAGGTTCGGCCCTTTTGGATTTAGGGGACAATTTAAAGAAAAAATTTATCAAAAGTAGTTAAATTTAAAAATATACTAATATGGATAAAGTCATATCTAATGTGAATGTGTTAATAAACACATCTTTTAATTTTATTTTATTTTTGTTAAGGTTGATTTTGTTATGTCAGTGTTTTTTTTAAGTCATTAGTATGAACACTTTTTAATAATATCTTTTTATTAAAGTTTTGTTACTGAATATAACTTCGATGACTTGCCTGTAGATTTTTTTATTGATTTTATTTTGAATGATAATTATATGTTTAAAAACATTGAGAAAATGTTATTTTATTAATATATATATATATATATATATATATATATATTAAATCATTGTATATAAAAATTAAATTTAATTTATTTACATAATTTGAATTATAAAAATATATTTTATTTTTAAAATTTACAATTATTTTTAATTAATTAAATATGGAAAAATAGTTTGTTAATTGGTTTTTAAAAAGTTTGAAAATAATATTATATAATTCATATATTAAATAATTAAAAATTTATAATTAAAATTTATTTTATTTATATGATTTTAAATTTTAAAATATATACTATATTTTAAAAATTTTAAATTTTGAATTATTTTTTAATTATTTAATAATGTAAGAATAACTTATTGTAAATTGGTTAATATATTGCTTGTTTGGGTCTAAGAATCATAGCATGTTTAAAATACAAGCTGTAAGTACAGTATTTATTTTTTCCCTGAGAAGTTCATATATATATATATATATATATATATATATAAGCTGTATGTCCGGACACATTTTTTCTACTTTACCCATTTTGACACATGTATTTTTATATTTTATAATTTTTATGTAAAATTCAATTTATTAAAAACGTTTTCATTTCATAAAAAAAATAGTTGTATTCTATATATAACTTCTTAAAATAACAAAAAAAAGTTATTAAAATGAGAAAAAAATATTAAAAATTAAAAGTCATGTTTTAATTCATGTTATAAACTAAAGTTGTGATTAAAACATCACTAACAAAATTGAATAAAAAATAAATTAATTATGAAGTTGTGTTTTAAGAAATCATCTTCTACAAAATTGTGTTAAACACATTTGCTCGTTTATGATTATTCTCTTATGTAATTTTTTCAAAATTTATCTATTTATGTAATTTTAACAAAAGTTACCTCAAATAAACATTTATTGCATCAGGAAATTATATATATATATATGAAAGAGAATTAAATGAAGTATTTTCAGGAAATGCCTTGTGTTCTTCTTAACTGGGCAGTTAGAAGATTAAATCATAAAAAAAAAAGGAGAGAGAGGATGTTGGGATTTCTTTCCCGTGAACCTTGGGATCCGAGATATAGTTTATCTGACTTGTGATGGTGTAGAAAAGGATTGATCCTAGAGTGGAATGAAAATGTTTTTATTTTTTAAAGCTCTTAACTCTATAAAAAGATCATGAAATTTCTTCCAGAATACTTAATTTGACAATATATAAATGTATTCATTCTTTCAAGCTCTTCCAAGTTTTAAACAAATAAACGCCTACAAAAAAATCTATGATTTATTAAGACTTTATCAAGATATAACAATAATATAAGATAAACAGGAAAGAAAGACTAAGTACACAATAGTATAAGATATGTCTTTTAAGCAACTTAGTTTGAAGTTTTCACACACAATGCAATACCACATACTATGCACTAGTTCTTGAATCTGTCAAGAACAACCCATGCAATGTAGAAATATATAGAAATGTACTCGATACAAAATTACAAAGATATAGAAATATATCACCTAGACGTGATAATTGATAACCCAGCTGTAATGCTTTCAGATATTCTCAATTTTTTGTTCTTAACTCGCTCGCCCTTTTTGTGTAATTCTGAAGTAATAGAATTTATTTTTGTATTTTCTGAACTTTTGAATTTTGTTTTATAGATGGAAAACAGAGTTAGTAGATTATTTCATTCGTATCACAGGACTTTCTATAGGCACTGCAGATCAGTTTTATTTATTGTTGAATATAGTGAAAACTAGGTATATGATTAATTCCTTTTGTGTCTTAAAATACACATAAGTAATATATTTTATAATTAAGAGTCATACAAATATTTAAAATATCTAGAATATCTAAAATATGTAACATTTATAAAAGTCAAATAATTATCATTTGGGAATCACTACAAATATGAAAATATCCAATTGTAAGATACTCAATTATATAGTTATGATTATTGATTATTTCATTTTTGGTGTCTTTTCATGATTTTTGGGTATAAAAATGTTCTGACTTTCTATTCCAAGTTAATTCCTAAAGGTCTGGTTGAGTATACTTTTGCTCAAGAAAGACAAATAAGAGAAAAAAATAAGAGTTTTTGCATATGCTAATTTTAACTTATTATTAACTAATATTAATTTATGCATACGTTAATTTAATAGAAGTGTTTACATGTTAGATTCTCTAAGATATTTTTAACTCATACATAAATTATTTTTTTCTTATGAATTAATTTATGCATCAGTTAATTTATTGAATTTTTTTGTATATTAACTTCTTAAAAAAATTATTTTTAACTCATGAGTCCCTTGATAAATGTTGACCTCGTGTTGTCAATAATGCGACTCAATATGATGTCATTTTTAGGTCATTCCAGTGTACTCTGCTTGTATTAGGTCATTCCAGCTTGCTGGCTGGCTTTAATAATGGATATAATTATACTTTAATGCTCAATACGATTTCATTTTTAGGTTTCATACTTGAGACTGTTACTATGATGTGCAATCAAAATGTTGACTGGTTTCTTTTCTATGTCCATCATAAACAAGCTGTCATTCTGATTTTTTTTTTTATCAATTTCTTTTTTCTCCAAGTTGTTAAAAATTACAATTTTTTATTTCAGATGGCAATCTCGCGTGTGTTGCTACCGATGACCCTAGAGGTGCCTTGGGAGTGGCTGGTGGTGGAGGCCAATTGTTGCTTTATCTACACCTTCCTGAGCTAGATTCAAACTAACTAGTGGACATGAATAGTGTTATTTACCCAGCATATAGGAGCTTGTGTGGATACTTGGAAGCATTTTTTTTTTTCTCTCTGAATTGCAATTGTTGTTCATTTCGGGGATTCCATGTACTGCTCAAGGTCTTAGCCAAATTAGTAGCGACTACATATGGTTTGTATATAGCACCAGCGGATATGTTTGGTACATGCAATTTATTTTATATATGTTGATGGCACTGCAGCAGTAAAATTTGAAAATTGTTTAATACAGCATAAATTTTAATTTAGTGATAGAAGTGACATTTAAATTAAGTTAGAACTTTAAAATTCGAAGTTTCTAAATGTAATTTTTCTTGTTGAATATAAACATTTCTTAGGGTAAAATTACTTTTTTTTTTTAATAATATTGTCCAATCGAATTTTCTATTTACGAACACAACTTTATTATTCAATTTGTGCCTGAAAAGTTTAAGTTTAGGTAATTTTAATTTGGGAAATTTGTATTTTTCTGCTATGCTGAATGATATTTACATCTTTATTTTAGTAAATGATATTCATCCTTTTGCTATTTTTTAATAAAGTAACACTTATTTATCTTACGTTATTTAAGATTATCGTGTTGGTTAAAATTTTAAAAATAATAAAAATAAAATTAAAGTTATAAAGTATTATATTTCAAATACTGATAAACACAGTTAAATTTATTTTTATAAATAGAATGAGATAAATTATAGTGTGAATCATTTTATTCAAAACATAAGAAAATATATAATTTTAATCAGTATCTAAATATATAATTTTATTCAAAACATAAGAAAATATATTATTCAGTATAATTTGAGATAAACAAGTGTAATCAACTCCTTGCACAAGTGAAAGGTAGAACTAGTCATTTTTACTATATAATTATGACAAGTTTTATTTAATCATACCAAAATTGAAATTCAAGAGAAAATAATAATAATATCCAAAAAGCTTCGTTTGCCCTCCATATAAAGCACAACTTGTGTTTAAATCGATTGGGGGTATAAAGAAAAAGAAAAAAAAAAATGCAAAACACAAACAATTTTTAACGTTATTAAGTGTTTTTCCTTTTGTATTTATTTACTTTACAGATATTGAATGGAAAAAACAATGTAAGAACAAGTATGACAGTAATTATGACAAAAGTGTTACACATGCTTGCTCCTAATTGCTTCCTAAAAAGAATGAAATAAAATACAATGTGTATAAAAGCAGCAAAACAAAGGATCTTGCCAACAACCTTGATTTTAGCTGGCTTTGAAAGAGGGAAAAGCCAAGCAGACTGTAGCATCCAGATCTGAGAAGTCACCAGCAATTGTAACCAGTGCCCCAATCATTTATTTGTCTGTTACATCAACCATGAACTGCTGTATAAGCTTCTTGTTTTGACAGTAAATTTCAACATTTACATGTGGAGGGCTCCTTTCTTTCATGATAAACCAAGTTAGATCACCTAATTCCTTGTATAATAAATAGCTCATTTGGAAGGCAACTTGAGTTCCAACTATGGGACATTTCGTTAAGGAAATATGCCTCTGTTTGAAAGGAGTGTACAGAGAAGTACAAGATTCCTTGACGTACTATTTGACAACCAAATTCTTGCTCCACACGCTTCTTTTTTCTCCATGATTGTTGTCTTGGGAACTTTCACAATGCCATGCATTTAGATATATACAAATTTCATCATATTGGACTTATTTCCACAAGACCACAGGAAAAGGTAGAACTAGATATGTAACCCGCCCGAGTTTCTCACAGTCTAGTTAAAAAAATAGGTAGACTCCAAAACCTCTTGAAGATTGAAGTCTCCTCGTTCTGGTAAGGGAGGAAAGTTCAATGTCGGAAAAGTCTTTTGGAAGCTCTCCAACAACTGCATTTACAAGTAAAAAATGAACGATTAAACAAACAAGTCATTTGGTATCTAATGACAAGTTTACTTGTACACAAAATATGTAAAATAATAATTCAAAAGTAACATGCATCTAAAGATACCAAAAATTGAGTTGGGTACGTTGATTAATTTGGTCAAGTAAAGGTACCTTAGATGATGCAAGATACCATAAATACTTTACATAATTACAAAATGCATCAAAAAAATTCCTAAGTAAATGGTCAGTTTCACATTAATATCCACTAGGTGATTCATTTCATTGCACAGGAAGCCATAAAAACAGAAAATTTGACTGAATTGAATGACATTAAGTCAGAATGGATTGATTTGAAGAAAATACTTCATTCTTGGCAATCTAAGGTATGTCTCAGAAACCAACTTACAAATTTAACCCAATCAAAGAGCCATATATTTAAAGATATAAAATACTTTACATTTTCCAATATTGGAGCCTCATAGAGTTCAACAAACTTTTCCCTTAGTATCCTGTTCATTTCATCAACATCACATGCATGCGTCCAGTATGAATCATGAACCCCTGCAATTAAGCATTGGTTTACAAATTTAAAATCCTAATGGAAAGTCAAATAGCATTACCTATGACCATTTGTGTGTGTTTTATATAAATCAATAAGCACCTGCAAAGTTCAACCCCGCCTTTGTACAAGCAACTGCAGTCATCATCATGTGAGAACCATCAAGTGAGTGAACAAAATTTGGGGGAAAAGCTGTTCTATGCCTTTTAGCCATGATCTGTAACAAGAGTAATGTTCTATTAGTTGAACAATAGTATGGTTAGGGCAAGACACCACCTTCTATATTGTTCCAAGGGCACTGCAGGTTTTGACAAGTAATACCAACATAATAACAAAGTGATCGTACAGCATTAAGTACACAAATGAATTGGATAGTCCAACAAATCCCTTCAAAACATGAGCTACTCTAAGTTGATATGGTGATGCGCACGCAGCTTACAAAATATAATTAGTGACTATTATGCAGACATGAATTTTTGTGATAGATTCAAATAGAACAACAATTAGTTCAAACTAAAGGCACAAGTCTACATATATGGTTGATCAATTTCAATCAAATCAATACTTACCTTGCTAGTCTCCCGTTGTAATGTCAATATTTGAAGGGAAGTTTTGATCTGTAAATCATATCCAATTACCATATTAGTGAGAAAAATATTTGTCAACTATTTATGATTTACTAGTATAGAAAATAAAAAGAAAAAATATAGGCCAACAGTTAATAAAATTACTAGATGTCTTCCTAATTGTCGATAGGGTTGTACTACAGGAAGACCAAGGGGAGTGATCCACCGGACTGCTTGATTAGTGGAAGCTATCACCTATTCCATGTTCAAATTTTCAATCATTACAGTGATTAAGATGCAAACAGATTAAAGCATAATGGACACTAAAACATGGGAACAGTGTTAGAATAACCACATAATTCTTGAATCACATGTTCAATGCCTATGGCATTTGTTGAAAGAGAAAAAAGGGCATGTTGTAAAATCTATGGGCTTAGTTGAGAGGAGAAAAGAGAAATATTATAATATTTGGGTGTCTTTCCACAAACCAAATCACCTCATATTTATAATGGATGGTTGTAGACATACATTGTTTAGAGGGGAGATGAAAAGATTAACATCAAAAAGATACAACTCATAGATAAATATAACTAATTAATACCAATCTAGTAAATATAAATAGTGTGAATCTAACACTCTCCCTCAAGTTAGAGCATACAAATTGTATATGTCAAGCTTAGAACAAATAAACTCAATTTGAGATCCTCTCAGAGACTTTGTCAATGCATTTGTAAGTTGATCATTGGACCCAACAAATTCAGTATTGATTTCTTCGGACAGTAGCTTTTCACAGATGAAATGACAATCAATTTCTATATATTTTGTTCTCTCATGGAACACTGAATTTGAAGTAATGTAGAGAGCATCTTGGTTATCACAATACATTTTCATTTGTTGAACCTAATTCTTTAAGGAATTGTTTTACCCACAAAAGCTCGCAAGTAAGAGATGTCATTGTCCGGTATTCAGCTTCAGCAATTGATCAGGTAACTACATTTTGTTTCTTGCTTTTCCAAGAGATGATATTTCCTCTAAGGAAAACACAATATCCTGTAGTGGAGTGTTTGTGCATTGGAAACCCTGCCCAATCAACATTACAATACCCAAAAAATTGAGTATTTCCTTTATCTTCACATAATAAGTCTTGTCGAAGAGTTTTTTTTATGTATCTTAGGATACGGATGACAACATTTCAATGATCCGTACAAAGAGCCTGCATGAACAAACTCACAACACCTACGGTGAATGACAGATCTGGTCTAGTAATAGTAAGATAAATAAATTTCTCAACCTATTCTATATCTTTCTGGGTTAGAGAAAACTTCACCCTATTCTGTCATTAATTTCTTATTTGGGTCTATAGGGCTATCCACAGGTTTACAATCTATCAAACCAGTCTCTTTTAGGATATCAAGAGCATATTTCCTTTGAAAGATTATAACACCTTCTTTTGACTAGGCCACTTTAATACCTAAGAAATATTTGAGACATCCAAGATCCTTGGTTTAGAATGACTACACAAGTGTTTTTTTAATTTGAATATTCTAGTGACATCATCCCCTGTAACGATAATATCATCCACATACATTATTAAGTAAACACATTTTCAAGGGATGTGTGACAATAGAAAACTTAATGGCCTGCTTTACTATGTCTCAGCCTAAAGGCTTGAACAATGGAATTAAATTTTCCAAACCAAACTTGTGGAGATTGCTTTAGACCATAGAGAGAACGACGCAACTTACACAACAAACCAGACTCCCCCTGAGCAACAAATCCAGGAGGTTGCTCCATATATACCTCCTCATCTAGATCACCATGAAGGAAGGCATTTTTAATGTCCAATTGATAAAGTGGTCAATGTCGAATAGTTGTTATAGCAAAAAAAAAAAGATGAATAATAGTCATTTTGGCCACAAGAGAAAAAGTATCATTGGAATCAAGGTCATAGATCTAAGTAAAACCTTTTGCAACCAGACCAGCTTTAAGACGGTCTACTTCACCATTGGGACCAACTTTAATGTTATACATCCATCGAATCCGACAATCTTCTTCCCAACTAAAAGGGGAACTAATTCCCATGTATTATTATGATCAAGGGCTTGCATTCCTGTAATCATGGCTTATCGTCATCCAAGATGAATAAGTGCTTCATTCACATTTTTAGGAATAGTAATAGAAGAGACAGAGGATATAAAATAGAAATAAGAAGGAGATAGTTTGTGATAACTAAGAAAATTATAGATAGGATGTGGATTACGGGTAGTACGAGTACCTTTACGGAGGACAATGAGCCAAGCTTAATCATCATTATCAGGAACTGTGAAAGACGGCGATGATTGAGAAGTACTCGATGAAAAGGACTCGTCTTGAAGCATTGAACTAGTCACTTAGGTCCTGCGTTGGTAAGTAATAAGAGGTAAAACAAATGGAGCAGACACATCCTGAATGGGAGATGACGGGTTAGTAAACAGATTAAGAGACTCAATCAATGATATAAGAAGGACCTGTTGGGACAGAATGAGCATCTTGGACGAATGAAGAAAAGAAAGGAGTTTGTTCAAAAAAGGTAACATGGACAGACATGTAATATTTCTTGGTTTCAAGAGAATAGCAACGATGTAACACACTTGACAGTCTGACAGAGAGTTTGTCCAATCTTGGGATCATATCATGAACAAAACACATACATCCAAACACACAAGGAGAAACATGAAAGAGAGCTTCATTAGGATTAAGAATAGAATAAGGAACTTTATTATTAAGAGAAGATGATGACATTCTATTAATAAGAAAACAGGCAATGAGGATAGTATCACCCCAATGATGGATCGGTATATTGGCCCCAAGCAATAAGGTATATGCAGTCTCAACTAAGTGTCTATTTTTTCCTTTCAGCAACACCATTTTACTGAGGTATGTGAGGACAAGTAGAAAGATGAAAAATGCCATGTGATTTTAAGAATGCAGAAAAATTAGACGAGAAGTATTCTTTGGTATTGTCTCTTCTTAAAATTTTAATAACTTTCCCAAATTGATTGAAAATCTCATTAAGGAAAGATGTAAAGATAGGTAAAAGTTTATAACAATCTTTCATTAAATAAACCCAAGTGCATTTTGAAAAATCATCAATGAAAGTAATAAAATATTTAAAATCAAAAAAAGAAACCCAATTTGATCCCCAAATATCAAAATGAATGACAGAAATAGCAGACTCACGTCTAGATTTAGAATGTCTAGAAAAGAAAGACCTAACATGTTTTCCTAATTGACAAGACTCACATTCTAAAGTTCAAATATGACTAAGTTCTGGAATTATTTTCATTAACTTTGTCAAGTGGGGATGACCTAAACGTTCATGTAAAAGTTGGGGGAAGGAGATGCAAAACAAGACCCAAATGAGCTAGATCCAAAGTAGAAGATACCTTTAGATTCATGTTCTTCTCCAAATGAGCTAGATTTTAAGTATAAGGTAGGAGAAAGGGATACTAGGTAAATTCCTTGAGAAGCAACTTTGGATCCATTAGCTAGGGTTGTAAGATGATGATTTTTAGAATAAGAAAGATAAGAAAATATAGAGGTATTACCAAAAATATGGTCAAAAGCACCTGAGTCAATAATCCTGGACTTTGACCCTCCACAAATTGTGAAATGCAAGTAGTTGACATGTTGGGAGTTAAGGCTAGACTATTAGACTTCAACCTCAAATATTCTTGATATTCCTCATCAGAAAATTTTGGGATGGGTCTAGAGGCAATTTCTGACCCGAAGGAGATAAGACAACACACAAATGGAGAAAGATAGATAGAGGAACCCCCAAGCAGACAGCGGGCAACAACGGCAGTGATTGACGGTGACTGGCAACGGCTGAAGGTGGTTGGCAAACTGAACAGAACCAGAACAGGTTAAGCAGGATAAACCTGCTTTGATACCAAGTTGAGAGGAAAAAATAGAAATATTACAATATTTGGGTGTCTCCACAACCCAAATCACCTCATTTATAAAGGAAGGTTGTACAGATACATTGTTTAGGGGGAGATGAAAAGATTAACATCTAGAAGATACAATTCATAGATAGATACAACTAATTAATATCAATCTAGTAAATATAAATAGTGTGAATCTAACCGATTTAAACTACATACAGAACAAAACTCAATTATATATACTCAGAATAATAAATACAAGGATCTACCCTAACAACAAATAAATTCTAGAAGTCCCTGGCAATATGGAGCATATAGAATATATGCACCATGCTTGTGACATATGAACTTACCCTAGGACATCTCATTGACTTAGAGAATAAATATTATAGTTGACCATTTGAATTTCAAGTTGGAAATGTCCCCTAATTTATTTTTATGATGTTCTTCTCATTACCAAAAAAATAAAATTTAAAGCCACATGGATTTTTTATTTAGGAGCTACATACTAATTGTTCAAAGACTAATCTCCACGGATAGCCCTATTGCTGGTCATAAAAAGACAAGAATTGCAGATAGTAACTTTAAACACACATATATATAGAAGATGGATCATGTTAATCCAAGAGTAACTTTAAATGAATTAATCTTCATTCTCGTCTTTCATTTTCTTTTAAAACACACTTCCTCACATATAGACATACAAATATAAATATTATTTTTATAACTTTGCATAATATAGTTAGAATTATATAACAATATATGCATTGATTAAAAATATTTATATTTCTTTTTAGTTTATACATACATGCATTTAACAATATATGCATTGCTTAATAATATTTTTATCTTGTTATTATATTATGTCCAATCTGTTAACTTATTTTGTTATTTATTATGTTTTTTTTTCATTACTATTAATAGTTAGCTATTACATTTTTTATTATTTTAATTTTAATATATAATATGCTACCTCATGCAGAGTTGTGTCAATATCCGGCTTCCACCTTAAAAACAGCTAAACAATCCTCCAGATATTGTCACCCTTCAATGGAATTATGGCACGGCCTTATTGCTCCGTCTGTTCTCACGCACTGTTCCCATTTGAGAACACTTCCATCAACCGCGTGATTTGTGTTTAGGTTGATTCATTTTTCTATCTACTAATCATGTTGCCTTTTCTAACAGGGACTTCAATATATTGTCCAATGGCCATTTCTAGTATAATTCCATCTGTGTTGCCACTACGACATGTTAAGTGGAGGTCATACTATATTTCTAGTTCTTAGAATAACCACATGTAGTTCAAGTGCATTCAGTTTTCATTGGAATATGTGTTTGGGAAGTAGAAAATAGCATTGTAAGTTATATCATGAAAAGTGTCATTCACTCAAGCTATTCCATTCCATCTCTGTGAATTCAACACGTAGGAAATTGCTCCACAATAATAGATTGTGCAAAACATGCCAAAAGTAATTCTGGGTGAAATGAAATGGCTTGGCAAGGTGCAATATTTTAAAGAATAATACATAACTCTAACTCTTATTCTAGATCCTCGAGGCCACTATTAGCATGTCATTTGGCTGATATGTAGAATGTAACTAAACACCTAATAATAGAGGAGTGTTGAATAGTAAAACTTCAACTCCAACAAAGAAAAAAATCTTCAATTTTGAAAAAACAAATACTACTTACTAAGAGCATAACGGGTGTTGTCAGCCACAAACTTCTAATAGACTCCACGACTTTTATGTACCTTTTCACACACACACACACAAATATATGTCTATATATAAGAAGAAAATAAGATATATATATATATATATATATATATATATATATATATATAACCTGTGAAAAGTATCATGGTTATCATAAGAAAAATATAATAGATGACAAATGATATATTAGCCATTTTTCCACATTAGCTATATTTCACAGCTATAGACAGTTGAATTGCTCACTCCTTTTAATTAAAAATAATCAACACAAAATTTGACATACCTTTGCACAATCACCTAGCCAACCCATAATGCTCCTTGCAGCCTCAAACATCTCTTCTAAAGCCGTGAGAGTGGTCTAGAAAACAATGACTAATAAGTAAAAAGTAAAATAAAAAATAGAATATATTTAGAAAGTTAACATACAATTCCACTAAATCAAATTTTCATACTTTTGCAGCATAGCAGGAAGCAGCAAACAGCTCTACATCATCCTCAATGGCACAACGCTCCTTTAGCCTCCTCTTTATCTGGTCCCTGGCCCCAATGTAAGTCACTCCATAGACTGATGTCATCACTGTTTGCTTCACCAACTTTCGGTCCACCTAATATTAATTATGATAGTGTTTAGTTTATATAAGTCTAAGGCTGGCACAAATGTAATGTCAGATATAAGGCACTTGTAGTGTAGATAAGTCAACAATGTTGTTGATAATTGGTCTACAAGCTCCTATTCCATCTTCAAATATTCCAGAGGGAAACATTCAAAAAAGAAAATAACTACTTGAAACTTGCAATTAAAAGAAACCTGGCTGATTAAGCGCCTAGCATGCAATGCATTTGGATTAGTTTGGGGATCCTTCTCTGCATCCCTTTTCATGATTTCAAGTACTCTGCAACATATTGCCAGAGTCAAAGACATCAAAACATGTAAATTTATTTCCAAAAGCAACTAAAGTTAGAGAGTATTCATATATAGATCAATAAACAGACAGTAATAATATCTATACCATTATAGTACCACTGCCTGTTTATTGTGTCAATTTTGAATAAGACTATTTTATCTTTTAGCAAATAAAAATAAGTTTATTATTTAATAAAAATACAAAGACAAATTATCTCTCCACTCGAAAGTATCCACCGCAAGTGTTGAATGATTCAAAGGTGTATATGGTTCTCTCCTACTATCAAATTTTTTTGTTTCTCCACACAATCCTTTCAAAATCCATTCTTACAAAATTATCTACTTTTTTTTTAAATTATCCTTGGTTGAAAACTACTAGGATCAAATAGCAAGGTACAGGAATTAATTCCTACATTGAAAGTATGGGATTCCAATATGAAGTTTGTAGGGCTTTGGGATTCCAATATAAGGCCCACCAAGAAGTGCTGGATCGAGGCATGGTGTGGGCAATGGGTTGGATTCAATGGAGAGGTGAATTGCACGCTGGAATTGTTGTGAAAATGATATTGCTCGAGTCAATTGATGGTGTTGTTTGGCATATTGGAGCTGAAATACATGAGAGCACATGAGAACTCCAATGAAGATATAGAGGATAGATCACAATAGGTTGACAAATAGTTCAATGGATGATGGGGTCATCGACAAACAGCATCAATGATAGGAGAAGTTATGGAAAGAAAATAAGTAGCCAGAAGAAGGGTGACAGATGGAGAGGTGAACCAAAGATGTAACAATTTGCCAAAATAATTTGTCTCTAGGACAAGGTTGTCATACGAGTATATATTATGTAAAAATATCAATTTAACAAAAAAATATAAGCAAGATAAAATCAATTCCATAATATTAAAAATATAAACATGATACTATTAATTCTAGCCATTTTAAAATTTAAATTTTTTATATCTAAAATAACCAAGAAAAAAAGAGTAAAAATTAAACCAATAAAACAAAACAAGTTAAAAAAAGTAAATATGAGACCGAACACAGAAGAAAAAAAAATGGAACAAAGATGAATATTGAAGGACCGACCAAGATGTGTTAATCTAAAATGAAAAAAAAAAAAAAAAAAAAAAAAGTGAACACAAATAAGACCAACCAAGGGAATGAGAACTAGAAGATAAAGGGATCATAAGGTGAAAAGCTTTGAGTTGTAGTGAATTGCAAATAGAGGAGAATGGCAACCGCAAACAACAGCGAATAGCGACTACAAGCAAAGACAAACAAGGTGGCAACTGCAAAAGCGAATGGCAAAAGTATGGCAACAGAGAACAAAACGGCATTCTTGCGTGTCGAGTATGTGACAACGGCTAATGGTGGAGAAGGCGAATGGCAAACAGCTTTGTGCAAACTGAACTGAACATCCCAAGTAAATTCGTTTTAGACATTTCACCTCACTCATTCACTCACGACTCGCAAGTCTGCATTGAGTCCACTAAGTCTGATCCGAGTTTGCCCAAAAAATGAGACTACTTATGAGTCAACTTGGGGTCCTACAATAAGCTCTTAAACTTGGAAAGGTTTACAGTTAACCCTAGAGTTTGATAACCATGTTTTAGGGACAGTGGATCAACTGAGCAGGTCTAGTTCACAAGATGTCATTGTCAAGCTTTAAATATCATGCTAAGAAAGAAAAAACAGACATTGAACTAATGTCGTGTGTTTGAATACAGAACGGGTGCAAATAGTATATATAAGCCTATTACATTAAATATACATTAGAGGATATGTAGTTCCTCTACAGCAGAGATTATATGCATATAAAAAGCTACTTTTAGCAAAACTGCAATGTATTGTATTCTGATTTTCAACACTTTCAACACGTTCAACCAACAAAGAATGAACTACTGCCTATATATGCTCAATGACCAATGCAGTTTTAGAAACATTGGTGATAATTACCTGGCAGCAATTCCTGAGTAAACATCAGCAGGCTGGTCTCCACCAACAAGATTGACTGCAGCAGCCCCCAACTTCAAACAAATAAGAGCAGTAAAATTGAGGATCAGGCACGATTGAAAAATAGGGGGGAACTGAAGTAAGGCAATGTTCCCATGCCCAAACTACAAAAATTTAGCCTAATATATGTTAGAATGGATATGCATTCAAATTAAAAGTGATTAACTCAAAGAATCAATGCAGCATGTTGTTATTAAAATTCTTAAAAGTTGACAGCAAATATTCTTATGTGTGCATGGTCAACCTTTCTAAGCATATATATCAAACAACAAAGAAAACTTCTTATCCTCAATACAGTGAAAATGATGAAAGAAATCCAAATGGTTACTGTATAAGGTTCGGTTCACACACACACAACAGCAAATGATGGATGAACTTATTTATGCCCCAAATCTTCAGGAAAACCCCTATCAAGCTGGAATGCAGAACTCAGGCCGTGATAGGATTTTGAAAGATTTCAGCATCCCCAACTTCAACATATTTCAAGAACTACCTCAAAGTCCATATTTATTGAATTTGAGTTAAGTTTCCAGACATTAAAATAAAGGAAAACATTTGAGTAGACTGGTACAAATTCATTAGGTCAAATTTTATTTTTGACAGTTATGAACTGGCTCAATGCATTTCCTTGGTTTCAGTTTCAAGCATGAATCTGGAATTTTCACGCAGTTGAGAAAAAATAAAAAATAAATGTAAAGTTAATAATATTTTAATACTATCAATCAATCTATATTGAGTACTAATGGAATGCAAAGGAGCTTAAAAAACCATTTGCATCGAGGGTTAGTTTATTCTTCAATTTCATTTGGGTCTAACTCAACCACAGAAACTAGGTCACAAAGTGAGGAACGTCCAAGTTTTTATACGCTCTACTTTTGTTATATAGCTACAGTCAATGTGGAATCTCAATCTTCATGACAAGAAACATTCCAACTAAACATTGATTAAACTCCAATAGAAGTCCCACTGGTGTCCAATACAAAAAAAACTTAGACAAACAAAATGAAAATGTGTTCACATTACCTTGTCTCGCCCAAGTGCTGCATAGTGTTGTAAGCCATTGCATGAACCATCCTGGCAAGCATGGTGAAAAATTAAAATGAGAGAAATACTAAAGCATGGATTAGTGGCCTTCAAGCCTCAATGACGTGAATCACAAGGGGTAATTTAGGATCTTTAGGGTTAAAACCTTGTAAGAAATTTAGGAATTAGAAAGAAGGTGGAAGGAAAGAATCACTCTTCCCAAGGGAGGCAACACACAAAGGATGTGACGGTTCTTTGATACAGCCAAGGGTTCTTGAATCACTCAAGAATTTAGGAGAATCACTCTCACTAAGATAAAGAGATAAACTCTAATATTTCTGAATAAAATTTCACTTGTTCTTTCTTGATAAGAATGGTTCAGCTAATATAGAAGCGTTGCCATCAGAATTACAAAAGGCTCAATAAAAGAAAATAAATATTAATAATAACCCATTAATCTAGGAATTGAAAACTATTTAATGGAAACAAATAAAGGCTAATAATGATTCATTAACCTAGGAATTGAAAACTACTTAATGACTGATTGTATCTGAAACTGTGGCAACCAAAAGTCAATCAGCTATGCATCCCTTGGTCTCCCAAAGGCTGATGACTAAATTTTCAATTGGGCCCTTATTACAACTTAAAACAAAATCAAACTAAAGCCCATTAATTGATTAATCCAAAACACAATTTGGTCAACCAACAATACTTGTTGAAGAGCTTCCTTTGTTTCCCTTGCTCTAGCCCTTATCATAGGTCATGTTCACATCATTCTCTCCCTCTTGAAAAGGATTTGTCCTCAAATCGGATTCGTCATCTACATTAAAAAGAGATAAGTCTGACAAATTAAATGTAGAACAAACATTATACTCACTTTTTATGGCTAAATAGCTCTGTTTCACTTCAAGTGTTTCACTCTTCTTTTGATCACTCTTTTTCCTCTCAAGTGTTTCACTAACGCTTTCTTTCTCTCTCTTTTCTTGAAGAAGTTTTTCTTTCATTTTCTTTTTATCCTCACATACTTCTTGTGGACTCAAAGGTTTGAGCACAATCAAATTGCCATGGTCTCCCCAAAATTAAATGACTGACTTCCATAGGAATAATATCATAAAGCACCTTATCATTGTATTTTCCAATGGAAATGTCCACTTCAACTTGTTGTCTCACTTGCACCTCTCCATCCTTACTAAGCCATTGAAGTTTATATGGCCTAGGATGTGGTTTGGTAGCTAAATTTAGCTTTGATACTAATCTAGCACTAGCCACATTAGTGCAACTACCTCCATCTATGATCATCATGCACACCTTGTCATTGATTAAACATCTAGTGTGAAAAATATTTTTTCTTTGGTTTTCTTCCATCGGTTTCAATTGACTATCAAGTAATCGCCTAATCATCAATAAATCTCCCTTTGGAATCTCCTCCTCCTCCTCAGTGTCTTCACTCTTTTCTCCCTCTTCAACCTCATATTCACTTATATATTCTCCCTCTCTAAGAATCATGGTTTTTGTGTTAGGGCACTCATAAGCATAGTGTCCTAGGCCTTGACACTTGAAACACTTCACATCTCTACTTTTTATAGAGGATTGTTCTTCATATTTTGAATGAGTCTTTGTAGGAATAGGTGTGGAACTACTAGAAGTAACAGTCCCATCTTTTTTGCCTTTGTCCTTCCAACTTGAAAATCCAAAGTTGGTAGAACTCTTCTTAGTCACTTCTTTTCTTTTGAGTTGTTGTTCCACTCGAATTGCTTTATGAAGTAAATCCTCCATATCAATCAACTCCTGCAACTCAACAATATCACATATATCAATATTCAAACCACCAATAAATCGGGTCATAGTTACCTCTTCATCTTCTTCAATCTTTGCTTGAATCATGAGCATGTCCATTTCTTTGAAATACTCTTCAACCCCTTTGTTGTCTTGAGTAAGTTTTTGGAGTTTAAATTTCAAGTCCCTTGCATAACTAGCCGGCACATACCGCTTCCTCATGATCCTTTTCATCTCAGTCCATGTATTAACCATTGGCTCTTCATTTCTATCTCTCTCCTTTTGTAGCTTGTTCCACCAAACAAGAGCATAGTCAGAAAATTCTGTTGTTGCAAGTCTCACTTTTTGGGTCTCCTCATAATTGTTGCATGAGAAAACATGCTTTATTTTCATCTCCCACTCCAAGTATGCTTCTGGATCACTTTTTCCTTTGAACGGAGGAATGTTAAGCTTGACTCCTTCAAGCCTACTTGGTCTTGTTACTCCATCATTCATTCTCCTATTTCTCCTTTCTTCTTCGTCTTCAGGATTTCTATTCTCCAACCGGTTCAATCTTTCATGGTGCTCATTGTTATGTCGTATCATTAATCCTTCAAAATGTTGTACCAATACTCTCATTTGAATTGGACTAATTTCTGCTTCTTGATTGTAATTTTCCTCTTCTGCCATCAATTTGATGTTTGAACCCTTAAACCGGAGCTCTGAATACCAAATGATATGAATCACAAGGGGTAATTTAGGATCTTTAGGGTTAAAACCTTGTAAGAAATTTAGGAATTAGAAAGAAGGTGGAAGGAAAGAATCACTCTTCCCAAGGGAGGCAACACACAAAGGATGTGACGGTTCTTTGATACAGCCAAGGGTTCTTGAATCACTCAAGAATTTAGGAGAATCACTCTCACTAAGATAAAGAGATAAACTCTAATATTTCTGAATAAAATTTCACTTGTTCTTTCTTGATAAGAATGGTTCAGCTAATATAGAAGCGTTGCCATCAGAATTACAAAAGGCTCAATAAAAGAAAATAAATATTAATAATAACCCATTAATCTAGGAATTAAAAACTATTTAATGGAAACAAATAAAGGCTAATAATGATCCATTAACCTAGGAATTGAAAACTACTTAATGACTGATTGTATCTGAAATTGTGGCAACCAAAAGTCAATCAGCTATGCATCCCTTGGTCTCCCAAAGGCTGATGACTAAATTTTCAATTGGGCCCTTATTACAACTTAAAACAAAATCAAACTAAAGTCCATTAATTGATTAATCCAAAACACAATTTGGTCAACCAACAATACTTGTTGAAGAGTTTCCTTTGTTTCCCTTGCTCTAGCCCTTATCATAGGTCATATTCACATCATTCTCTCCCTCTTGAAAAGGATTTGTCCTCAAATCGGATTCGTCATCTACATTAAAAAGAGATAAGTCTGACAAATTAAATGTAGAACAAACATTATACTCACTTTTTATGGCTAAATAGCTCTGTTTCACTTCAAGTGTTTCACTCTTCTTTTGATCAATCTTTTTCCTCTCAAGTGTTTCACTAACGCTTTCTTTCTCTCTCTTTTCTTGAAGAAGTTTTTCTTTCATTTTCTTTTTATCCTCACATACTTCTTGTGGACTCAAAGGTTTGAGCACAATCTTCTTGTCTTGATGTATGAAAGAAATCTTGTTGGTGAACCCGTTATGATTAACCCTTTTATCAAATTGCCATGGTCTCCCCAAAAGTAAATGACTGACTTCCATAGGAATAATATCACAAAGCACCTTATCATTGTATTTTCCAATGGAAATGTCCACTTCAACTTATTGTCTCACTTGCACCTCTCCATCCTTACTAAGCCATTGAAGTTTATATGGCCTAGGATGTGGTTTGGTAGCTAAATGTAGTTTTGATACTAATCTAGCACTAGCCACATTAGTGCAACTACCTCCATCTATGATCATCATGCACACCTTGTCATTGATTAAACATCTAGTGTGAAAAATATTTTTTCTTTGGTTTTCTTCCATAGGTTTCAATTGACTATCAAGTAATCGCCTAATCATCAATAAATCTCTCTTTGGAATCTCCTCCTCCTCCTCAGTGTCTTCACTCTTTTCTCCCTCTTCAACCTCAGATTCACTTATATATTCTCCCTCTCTAAGAATCATGGTTTTTGTGTTAGGGCACTCATAAGCATAGTGTCCTAGGCCTTGACACTTGAAACACTTCACATCTCTACTTTTTATAGAGGATTGTTCTTCATATTTTGAATGAGTCTTTGTAGGAATAGGTGTGGAACTACTAGAAGTAACAGTCCCATCTTTTTTGCCTTTGTCCTTCCAACTTGAAAATCCAAAGTTGGTAGAACTCTTCTTAGTCACTTCTTTTCTTTTGAGTTGTTGTTCCACTCGAATTGCTTTATGAAGTAAATCTTCCATATCAATAAACTCCTGCAACTCAACAATATCACATATATCAATATTCAAACCACCAATAAATCGGGTCATAGTTACCTCTTCATCTTCTTCAATCTTTGCTTGAATCATGAGCATGTCCATTTCTTTGAAATACTCCTCAACCCCTTTGTTGCCTTGAGTAAGTTTTTGGAGTTTAAATTTCAAGTCCCTTGCATAACTAGCCGGCACATACCGCTTCCTCATGATCCTTTTCATCTCAGTCCATGTATTAACCATTGGCTCTTCATTTCTATCTCTCTCCTTTTGTAGCTTGTTCCACCAAACAAGAGCATAGTCAGAAAATTCTGTTGTTGCAAGTCTCACTTTTTGGGTCTCCTCATAATTGTTGCATGAGAAAACATGCTCTATTTTCATCTCCCACTCCAAGTATGCTTCTGGATCACTTTTTCCTTTGAACGGAGGAATGTTAAGCTTGACTCCTTCAAGCCTACTTGATTTTGTTACTCCATCATTCATTCTCCTATTTCTCCTTTCTTCTTCGTCTTCAGGATTTCTATTCTCCAACCGGTTCAATCTTTCATGGTGCTCATTGTTATGTCGTATCATTAATCCTTCAAAATGTTGTACCAATACTCTCATTTGAATTGGACTAATTTCTGCTTCTTGATTGTAATTTTCCTCTTCTGCCATCAATTTGATGTTTGAACCCTTAAACCGGAGCTCTGAATACCAAATGATATGAATCACAAGGGGTAATTTAGGATCTTTAGGGTTAAAACCTTGTAAGAAATTTAGGAATTAGAAAGAAGGTGGAAGGAAAGAATCACTCTCCCCAAGGGAGGCAACACACAAAGGATGTGACAGTCCTTTGATACAGTCAAGGGTTCTTGAATCACTCAAGAATTTAGGAGAATCACTCTCACTAAGATAAAGAGATAAACTCTAATATTTCTGAATAAAATTTCACTTGTTCTTTCTTGATAAGAATGGTTCAGCTAATATAGAAGCGTTGTCATCAGAATTACAAAAGGCTCAATAAAAGAAAATAAATATTAATAATAACCCATTAATCTAGGAATTGAAAACTATTTAATGGAAACAAATAAAGGCTAATAATGATCCATTAACCTAGGAATTGAAAACTACTTAATGACTGATTGTATCTGAAACTGTGGCAACCAAAAGTCAATCAGCTATGCATCCCTTGGTCTCCCAAAGGCTGATGACTAAATTTTCAATTGGGCCCTTATTACAACTTAAAACAAAATCAAACTAAAGCCCATTAATTGATTAATCCAAAACACAATTTGGTCAACCAACAATACTTGTTGAAGAGCTTCCTTTGTTTCCCTTGCTCTAGCCCTTATCATAGGTCATGTTCACATCACTCAAGTTCATCAGCATGTATGATCCAGTAAGATACTAGGAAATGTCAGAGCAATACTGTTTTGGGATACAGTTTAAGTATACCAACTTTTTAAAATTCTTCAATTAATAAGGCATTGAATAACTGAAAACCTTGCATTATGATCAAGCATTACCTTATCTTTTTATCCGGGCCTGTTATAAAACCCCAAGCCAGCCAGGGTTTTATGCATCGCCAGGTTTGACTTAATGAAAGCTCAATTTCTTGTACATTGAATGAACAGGACATTGACAGATACTAGTATGCAAGAAGAAAATACAACTATAATATAAATCTAATTTACATGTAATATTGATATTGATTAGATATTTGCCACAACTCCATTTCATAAATTAGCAACGACAAACTTCCAAGATAGGTGTAAACAATCTTAGTAAACACATAAAAAAAAAGTTGCCAAGTGATTTGATTATTATAATTGACACATTAACAAGAGTTATGACCATGTTTTAGTATGTGTTCCTCCCAAAAGGGAAATGGAAATCATGCTTCATCTGCATGAATATATGTCATTCAGATACAACTCCAATTTAAAGGCCTTAACGCTCCTGCTAACAACTCTGTTTCAGAAAAAAACAATTATACTGTTCCATGTAGATAAAAATCTTCAATTAAAAATGGAAGCTGTGTTTTCCTTTTAATATACAATGTAAAATCAGTCAATATATTTTTTCCCAAATAACAATCTCTGACATCATCCCACACAAGGTACCTGGTGTACTGGCATATAAGAAATGGTAGTCTCAGGATTAGGGCTTCTCAATGCATCAGAGAGATTGATGCATGCTGCCAAGCACTGAAAAGGATCCTCTGCTTGCAACCACCAACGTTTCCCTTCAAGAGGCCTGTCTGCAGAATCAATTATATCATCCAGGTGGTTCTCAGTAAATGCTATTCGGCCATCATAAGATAACTTGTCGACACCACCAGCATATAAATTTGCAACATGTATTTTCAACCAGCGCAAGCCTGACTTTCCTAGAGGACGTCCCTCTGCAAACTCCAGTATGCCTCGGCATAAATCAGAACCAAGATGGTTCAGATATGGGTGCATGGGATAAGCTCGCCCTCGAAAATCAAGATTGTGAGGATAATAGAAGCCTTCTTCGTCCTTCATCTTCCGTGCAACCTACAGCCCAAAACCAATGCAATGCATCAATGATGAAGATATGCAACATCCCCTGGAAAGCATTTGATATTTAACTTAATATTTTTAAGTGTAGCAGATTTCTTACCGCAAGTTTAAGTTCTATGTCACATCTCTGTGAATGTCTCTCCTTGTTCTCCTTTTTCACAGCTTTGACTTTCCACTTCCATTTTCGGATTTCTGCTTCATCTTCTGTATCTGGTTCCTCAGGGAGGGGAACCTTTAAGATTAAAAGAGAATTCAATCAAAGTCATAGTCAAAACAGTGGAAGCACCCTTATGTCTTGAGTTAATTTGACTATATGTTCTAAAATTGATATCTAATAGAAACTTTGAACCAACTAATAAAAACCAAGCAAGGGTACTCAGATTTTATTGTAAAAGAATAATGATGCCGATATTAGTAAGTCATCAGATCAGTATAACTGTAGAAGAATAAAATACAAAAAGTAAACAAAGGCAATGCACTACTTCATGGGACTGCTTCATCACTGCCCAAATGTCCCAATTTTGTCACTCAATGACTAGATACCCCAATTAGGATTCTCCCCTCCCTTATATCCTTGCTCCCCTACGTTTTCCCCCCTTTCACACAAACCTCGCTACATTTGTAAGTTACCACTCCCTCTTTGTTCTCTTCTCCGTTACTCTTTAATTAATCAAAAACGTAAAATAAGACGTATTTATTGATCAATACATATTAAACTCTTGCATTCAATAAAAAAGAAAATTCATATGCATGTTTCCAAGAAAGAAAAAGAAACCTGTACTGTTGTGCTGGAAGCTACTCTACTAGAAGATCATTTCTTCCAGTTGAGTGAACCAAGTTTTGAGAGAAACTAGGAATTAAATAAAATTTAGCAACAAGGTTTGTTTATTACTCACATCTTCACGATCCACCAAGTCAGCCAGGCGTCCACCATTAGCCCATATTTGATCTATCACACACAGAACCCTTTTGTTTACCCTCCATTTTGTATTGCCAAGGGTATTAAGGGCCTAGTAACAGAACAATACCAGGATTAATTTCAACAACTATTAGCCATGAACAGACTTACAAAAGCACATAATTTTACAAACGAATATCCAAACCTCAAAAACAGGATCAAGTTGACCCTTGGAAGCCCTCTTAACTGCTTCACGTTGCTGCTTAGCTCCATGAATTCTCATCACATACGATGGCAAAAAAAAGTATGCTCCTTTGTCATACCTACAAAAGATGTTGCAATAAGCAAAACTAGTCATAACTCAATCCAAAGTGGCATGTTCTTATCATATCAATCAGCAAAGTAATTAGATGATTGAACTTGCTCATATGATTTAAATTATACTATAATTGTAGGTATTATACAAGGCAATTAAACTAAAGACAAAATGGAAGAAAAAAAGATAAATCATTACAGTAAAAAATCGAAATGTATAAACGTCTGCAGTACCCTGTCCAGTTAATAGGTGGCACCAACATTGGCATGTAGGGGATGACCATGTGCCTTGCCTATCAATATAAACACATTTTCATGCTAGCATCAATCTCATGAAAGTAAGCATGCAGTATAGGTGAAAGTAAAAGACCATAATAATTCTGCTTCTAATCTACTTAAAGAAAAGGGGACATGCATTAAAGTAGAAGCATTCCCTAGAATTACTTACAGACTTCTCAAGGCCATTTTGAACCAGAGGATCGCATTCAATAACACCATATCTCCTAGTTTCCTTCCTATTAAGTAGAAAGCATCGATTGTTTAGGAATGAAAAGGAAGCATTCAAATTTATAGATATTGATTGTGGAAGAGTGCTATCAATCTCACTGTAACTCATTTGAAAGTGTTTTAAGGGAATGCTGAAATGCTGGGCGAATATCTGGTGGACCATCTCCAAACTGATTGGCAGGTGGTTGAATATAAGCTGTTTCTATTAACAGTTGAATCAATCGAGAGCCGACCTGGATGTACAACAAATACATTGTAATACAAACAGAAGAAACTTTCGATGTACATAGTTACAAGTACAAGCATCACAGACCTTTGCTTGAGCTTCTTGCCCCCAAGGTTTCCAATCATCTTGTCCACGAACTACTCCTATCGCCTGTTGCTTCTTCTGTTTTTTCATCAAAGCAGCAACTCTTTTCCGAAGCTTGTTCTGCTTTTTCTCCATTTCCTCGTTCTCTTCACTCACTTTTCCTCTTTGTCCTGAAGGAGCAAGATGAGATGATTTATCAGGGGCAGTTCTCTTCTCCCTCTTCATAAATTGGTATATCCTAGCCTGATCCACATACAAGGGTAGAATTTTAGTTAAGAACATTGCCAAGTCAACATAGTAACACCCAAGTTGAACAATAGAAACCGAAAATAATCCCACTCTTCCCTTAACCAAAGCATGAGTATTTGAGGCAACAAAACAAATCTGTTTTATTGAATTGTGGACAAATAAATAGATAGATTTATATACCTCATGTTCAACAGCTTCACCTACTTGACAAGCGGCTTGAATGACTCTGGCGGTGCCCACGCCATTAGAATTGGTCATCAACAGGGCCATCAACTTGTGCATGGTGACCACAGCCATCATGTCCGCGGGCAAGTGGTTGAAATAAGGACCGTGGCTCAATCGGCACTTGCTCCCTTTGCAAAGCTCTTGATCGGCGAGAATCGCATTCTTTAGGGGCTCGAACCAACCAAGGAAGAGCGACTTCATGTAAGGCAAATTGGGAGCAAGCTTCTGCTCCCGCATGTCCTCCAGCAGCTCCTCGTACTCCCTTGCGGCATCTTCCCACGCCTCCGTCTCCATCTTTATCTGCCTCCTCTTCAGCATCTTGTATTTGTAGCTGCTGCAATCCAACTTCTGTTCCGCCTTCGCCATTTCCTCCAACAGTTTCCGAACCTCGTCGTAATCATCTTCGGTGTCCGTCGATTCAACGGCCTCGGCAACCGTGGCGTGACCCCTTCCCACCACCAACAACGACGGAGAAGAAAAACCTTCGTAGAAAAGAAACGAGGACCGACTCACCCCGACTCTAGCGAAACCCTGACATGGGTATGGGTTTAGTTTTGTACTTGTTTGGGGCTCAATAAACCTCGGAGATAAAGAATTAACGCGGAAGAAGTTGTTCCTTAGGGTTGAAGAAGCTCGCTTGGCAAATTTGGTCCACATTTTGAATATGAGAGATGGAGAAAGAAAAGCAAAATGTTATGGAGTTTTAGTTAATTGTTCAAAGATCTGTGCCGAACACCAGCCTGCCAGCCGCCTCTAAACCCTCCATAAAACCTATCACGTTTTCTCCTTCCGGTATGCTTTTCAAACCGGTCCTCGGGTTTCGGTTTATCCCTTTTTCTTTTCGGATCTTAATGTATAACAATAAAAAAGTCCAATTTTAAGGATATTCTATTCATGTTCAACTCAAAATTAAAATCTTAATTATTCTTCACTTATAAAATTCTGTATTGTTTTTTTTTAGAATTATGGTACCCGAAAATCATTAATCTGAAAATTATGATGAATGACAAGTTTTTACTTAGTTGATGAAAAGTGTTTCAAACATATTTAGATAGCCTTTTTAGAAATCAAAATATAGTTTGTTACTTTATTCACAAGTATTATTTTTATCACAAAATATAATTTAATGAAATTAATATGGTATTTGTTTGACTTTAAATTTTATTTTTTTTGGTGAAAAAAACATAATTTTTCAACTTTATAAGGATAATTGTATTCATGTATAAAAAATTAGTATTAGCTTAAAACTAATCATAACCAAATTCAATGTTGATGATGTATTAAATTTTTTTTTGCTATTTATTAAGAAAAAAATTATGAAATAAAATTTTAAATATAAATTTAATATATATATATATATATATATATTAAATTATTTCATTATTTTATTTGATGGGATTATATTTGGTTTAAATGATAATCTTTGCATTTATAATATAAGTAGAATTTCAACGAGAATAACAAGTCTTAATTAATTTTATTTCTAGTAATTATATAAATATATTAATATTGTTCATATGGAATTAGTCATTATATTTATTAATTATTATATATTTACTGAATTATAATGATTATATATATAACATTTAAATTTATAATTAATTTCGTTGAAAATTATAATTTAATTGATTATTTTAATATAAATTAAGTTTTAATTAAATTTATTATTATATTATTTAATTAATTATGAATTTATTTTTATTTTTATACATCCAATCATCAATGCAGTCACTAATCTTATTGTCAATTAAATGAGTAATGACATTCTTTTTTTAAGATGACATGATTTGTGTAATAAAATTTTATAAAAAATAATTATGTTTTTTTTAAAGTTGATTGTTAGGAAATTTGAAGATACAATTACAATATTTAAAAAACTAATTTAATATCTCATATATTTTGTCAATCATAATAACATGTTAATTAGATGTCCTAATTTGGATTTTAATGTTATAGATAGCTTGGAGATAATACCACCAACTATTATATAGATGTCTTCTCTATTTATTTATTTATTTCTTGTCATATATGTTGCTGAGGGCGTGGTTTCTTGCATTTATTTTGAGGTTTACCCTTAAATTAATTTGGATTAGTGTTTACCTTGGTAGAATCCTCAACTTGGACCAACATTTTTTTTATGAACAAAATTGGTCAAAGCTTTGAATCACGATAGATCCTGAATTATATCTCATAGTTTTATGAATTAAATTGTATGTCCAATGTTTTGGTGGAAAATGCAATGCATTGTTCGAATGAGGTTCTTGGTGGAGTACCTAATTCAGGTTTAAAGTTTTTTGTATTACCACTTCTCTGCAAGTGTTCAATGGTGTGTATAAGTTTTACTACGTGTTTGCTTAAAATTATGATATTGTTAATTAAAATTGTTGATATTCTAACATTTACTTTCTTTCCCAACAGAATGCTTTCTTCAAGTTGTATGTTCTTAGTAAATCATGCTCGCAACTAGTTCATGTCTTTTTAGACTATCCATGTATTTGTACGAACCATTTATAAAAAAGCTAGTACGTAGTCATGTTATCATTATATGTTATATGTATGGCAACCTCGCTGTTGAAATTGTATATTTTGAGGGATACATCAAAAAATCTCTTTATATATTTATTATTATTATTATTAATTAATTTTAATATTATATTACATTTTTGTATATTTTTAATTAATTATTAATTTTTAATATATTTTCATAAAAAGAAAATAAATAATTTATATATATAAATTATTGTCTAAATGGTACATTTTGATTAAATATTTTTCACAAATGATAAATTAAAATATATATATATATAAACAATTTTATTTTTAAAAATTTTGCTCAACAAATCATTGTTACCGACGGTCAAAATCGGTCGGTAATATTTTTATTATTTATTAAATATTTTATTTATATATATATATTTATTATTTATTATTAATTATTTTTCCTTATTTATTATTTATTATTAATTATTAAATATATAAATATAATTTATTTGTAAATTATTATCAAAAAATTATGGTAATTTAGTGGTTGGAGTATCAGACTCTACTTCTAAGGTACTGGGTTCGAATATTGCCAATAACAATTCTCTTAATCTAATAATAATTAAAGGCTTTAAAAATGTAATAAGGAAAAACAATAAATATATATATAAATAAAATATTTAACAAATAATAAAAATATTATCGATAGATTTTGACCGTCGGTAACAATGATTTGTTGAGTAAAATTTTTAAAAATAAAATTGTTTATATATATATATATTTTTTAATTTATCATTTGTGAAAAATGTTTAATCAAAATGTACCATTTAGACAATAATTTATATATATAAATTATTTATTTTCTTTTTATGAAAATATATTAAAATTTAATAATTTATTAAAAATATACAAAAATGTAATATAATATTAAAATTAATTATTAATAATAAATATATAAAGAGATTTTTTGATGTATCCCTCAAAATATACAATTTCAACAGCGAGGTTGGCATACAATTCTTTGATGTATTCCTTATATATTTATATTTATATATTTATATATTTATATATAATTAAATATTTATTTTTTAAAATTATTTAATTTAAGAAATTATTATAAATTAATCTAATTATGATTAAATTAAATTATTAAATAAAAATATTTAATTTTTTAATTAGGTGAATATTTACTATTTGTTAATTTACCGATCGAAAATATCCGTCGGTAATTTACAGATGAATTTACCGATGGATAATTAATTGTTAATTTATCGACAGATATACAGACAGATATATCCGTCGTAAATTCATCTGTAAATTACCGATGAATTTATCGACGGATATATCTCGTCGGTAACTAATTATTATTTTACTGACGGATATATCCGTGAGTAAAATCAAATTCCACAAATATTTTATATCCGTTGATAATTTCCGTCTGTAATAATTATTTTCCGACGATTATAAATCCATCGAGTAAATATTCGTTGGTAATACGTGATTTTCTTGTAGTGTTAATCGTCAAGGCTAAGTGTGGCCAAATAAATATATCATATGCATAGACACTATTCAAACTTTAATTTATATAATTATGTATCTATGGACTTTTGAATGATTTTGTACGAGTTGTATAAGTTTCTTGGTGTATAATTAAATTTAAGAAAATCGAAAGATATAAGTTAAATTTAATTTTTCAAGTTTTAAAACTACTTTTCTCTCTTTTTGTAATGGTTCTCTGTGTTTTTGTAAAAAAATCTTTTAAGTTTATCAATAAAACATATTTTGAATCTAATTTGTTTTATCTTTAACTTCTTTACTTGTTTTTTTGGTTTACATTTTCTACTTCTAATTTTACTTGTTTTTCTTCATATTTTACGCTTTAATTATGTTCTAATTTATTTTAGTAGTTAATTTACTGATTAAAACTTATTTTTATGGTTTAAATTTAGTTTTGGATGATTTTAATAAGATATAATTCATTACAATTAACATAATTAAATTTATTTGATTAAATGTTTTATTTTACATTATAATTTAATTTTTAGGTTTAACTGAGTATTTAATTTAGTAAATGAGTCGTATTTACTTATTTTACTTAAATTGTAATTGTTTAAAATAATCGTGAATTTATTTTTATGATTGCAAAATAAACTCTATAAATCAATAATAATAATAATAATAACAAGTTTATTATTAAAGAATGAACTTTTGTTTAAGATTGATTTTCTTAATTTTTTTTAGAGTAGTTTACAATTGAATGAAATTTATAACATTTTTTTTATAGTTTAAATTTATGATGTTTCATTTACAAACTTTAAATTGCAATTTTATAGAATAGTTTTTTTTTTATAGGAAATAAATTTCATTATTTTTTTCAATTACATTTCTAGCATTTAAAACTCCAAAACTCACTCTCTCCTAATATTTTACAAGTGAGAATCAAAATTAAAACAATATTAACAATTTCTTCCTAAGGACATGACCTAAGTCAATTATACCACTTATTATTTCATTGCAAATGTTATTTGATAATATCTAGATAACAAGATAAACTTTTATCAATGTTCATGTAATTTGTTGTAAATTGAGCTTTGAATATATGAAATAAAGTTTAACGAATACATGATGAGTATTGATAATATTAAGTACTATAGGAGGATTACTCATTTTAGTGTTATAATGAACACTTCACAAGTGATTATTCTACTACTAAAATAAAGATCAAGATTACATATATTTATCAATATACCCTTTATTATGATTTCTAACCCATAGGTAAATATATGTTCATAGTCTCATATGTGAAGGATGTTGTGAGATAGTGGAGATTTAGTTGACTAAGATGAAAATTGTTATCCAACAAATTAAGAAAATGTATAAAAGTAGATAATTACTTCTCATAAATCATGTTTTTACTTTTAGTGGTAAAAATAGCTAATTTTGGTGAGGTACTTGATTAGTCTTTAAGAAAATAATTGTAGTTTGATAAAGAGCTAAAATATTAAGAATTAATTTAGTTTTGATGAGGTTAAATCTTTTATTCAAAATGTGTAGAGCTACAATTTCGAAACTTATTTCAATATTATTGTATGAATATCTTTTTTTTTTTACAATCTTGAAAAATCGTTATTTTTAAATTATAACATCTCCTTACAAAGTTTCATATTCTTGTGTTATTGTTATTCATGCATATACGTGTCAAGTCTTTTCCTCGTCTCTCTTGGATATAAAATTTAAAATTATTGATGAGTGATGACCTTTTAATATATTTGGACTTCTGGTAAAAAAAAAAAACATCAACTTCTGTGGCTTAAAAAAATTACTTAAATATTTAAATATTTTTACTAAAATCAAATTTGATTAAGGTGTTAATAAAATAAATTTTCTAATACTCAATCATGTTTAAATTAATAAACCATAAATAACATATTAAATAAAATGTGATTATAATTAATACAAGAATGAATTAAAATGAGTTTTCCTAATTTATTAATATTTTTATATATTTTAATAATTTTATTTGTTGAGTTGATGATAAGATATTAAGTATTATGCTGTTATTGTACTTGAACATAATATTAAAATATAATAAAATATAGATAAATTAAAATTATTTATTCATTTATAATAACTAACTTTTAAGGTTTTTAAATTATGCTTTAAATATATTAAATATTATTTTTTAAGTTGAATATTTAGAAAGACAAGAATATTTTATAAGACTTCGAAACCTTAATTATCTTATTTATTTTGACAGGATGCACAGTCATCAATTGATATTATATATATATATATATATATATATATATATATATATATAAAGGTATAAAATTAACATATTGTCTTATTATTATTTTAAAATATATGATAAAAAAATTAGTTTATTTTTCTCTTGATATAATTTTTTTTTATAAATTATATAATAAAAAATAATATAAATTCATATTAATTAGAAATATAATAATATTATATTATATAATAACATATAAAATAAATATAATTCTCACAACCTAAGATTAAATTTAGTATTTTGAAAAATAATATCATAATATATAATATCGAGAAACCATGTCTTAAAAAATAATAATTATATAAACAAATATTTTAATAAATTAGCAACACCTTTATATTAAAAAAAAAAAATCAATGCGTTAAGAAAAAACATGTGAGGATGTTGAAAAAAAAACTTTTGTTGTATTTATATAACTTATTATATAATTTATTATTCTCTATTTGTTATGAATTAACATTAATTAATAAATTAATTATTTGTAATTATCAATTATATTATATATAATTATTATTTTATAAATAATAACTTAATTTGAATTTCGGATGAACAAGTACGTGATGGGTTGGATGATTTAAAATCAATTACTTATTAAGAGATTCCTGATTTCTACTAACATGGGTATAAAACTCATATTCCATTAGTCAATTTTAAGAAAGATAATGTAAAAACAATTTTCACACAATACGTTCAATAATAACCTATCAAAAAGAGAGCAATATTCTCTCATTCACATTCTATGGATCCTTCAACGATTTTAGGTACACAATCTTTCTACTCTCTTGAATATATTATGTTTATTGTATCTTATATTGTTATGCAAATTAATCAATTGGTATCAGATACAAAATATAATTGTTCATTGTTTTTTTTGGAGAATATATCATAAATTTTAATAATTGTTCATTATCAAAAGGTATGATAATTGGTAAATTTAACTTTCTAGTTTAAGTTCCTGAATCCAGGATTTTTGGCGTCGTTCGCACTCGCGGAGGTCACCAGTAATGGTTTGCTCACGATAGTGCAATAGCGAAAGGACACATTGCGGTGGTTGTTCATGGCGGTGGAGAAACGACGTTTGAGATGTTTCTTGGTGGCACAGAGTGGTTCGTCGCGGCGTTGGTCTCTCCATCGCAGTGGCACGCAGCGACCTACGTTGGTCACTCCGTCGAGACGTGCGTCGTCTCTCGTGGAGGCGCGTCTGGTTCTCATGGTGGTGAGTCGTTCGTTCATGGTGGATCTGTGTTTTGTGCCACTGGTTGACAACAGCGATGACGTAGTGGCGATCGGTGCACGTTTTCAGCGACTAAACGACTTTCGTTTTTCGTCGCCAATGACATCATTGGTGATTCACTACGTTCGTGCATGTGCAGTTTCATGGACATGGTTTTGCACATTGTGTTTTGTTCGAGTTGCATGGAAGAGTATCGGGGTTGAACGTGGGTAATTCTCGCCACTTACATTGAAAATTCAACGTTGAATTCAAATAATATATTATTTTATTTCTATAATTATATATATATATATATATATTATTTTATTTCTATAAAATTATATATATATATATATATATTAATAGGAAAAGATGAATATGAAAACAAATGGTATATTATTATGTTTTTCTTAATTTGAATCATAATAAAAAGACGAAGAGAATTGAATTTTATGTTTTAGAGCTGATTTTTTCTCTTTATCTCTTTTTTTGTTTTTTCTCGGGGCAACATGAAACAACCAAGTATTATTAAAACACATAATAAAAATAAATAATAATAATAATAACTATTATTATTATTATTATTAATTCATGCATCATATAATTTTGTTTGTTAAGCATGATATAATTTTATATGATTGTGAACTCACCTATTGTGGGTATGGTTGTATAAAATTTTGTGAAAATAAAATGATTTAATTATTTTATTTTATTTTATATTACATTAATATTAATTATGTCCTATCGATATTTTATTATTAATGTTTTTTATTTTTTATTTGGTACAATGCAATTTTGAATATTATTATGTCAATTACTTGTCTTGTACCCTATCGATATTAGATTTCTTGTGACATGAGATGTGCATTGTATTTTTATTTTTTATTTTAAATATATTTCTTATTTATTATGATTCTGGACCCTTAGGCGGGGTCATAGTGAATGAGAAATTTGGCATTATAGACATGTTTTGTTGTGTATTCGGATACATTTATTTTGTTTATTTGTACAATAATTGTGTGTATTAAATGTTTCTTCGTTATTTTGATACCAGCTCCTTTGTCTATGCAATTGACTTCGGTCAAAACTTTAAATGGGACAATTTTTGAGGATTGGAAAGAATTTTTGGATTTGTATTTGGCAATTACCAATATGGACCTTTGTTTGAGAGAGAACGAGTTTTCAGCTCTTACTCCTGAGTCCATTATGTTGGAAAAACAATTAATAATAATAATAATAATAATAATCCTGATTTTGATTCTAACAATCAAACATAAACATAATCCCATACCGATAAACATGTTGTAAACTCGAATGCGAAAGCGTACTCGAAATAGCCATAACGATGATGTCTTTGTAGAGCACTATATTGATCTTATGGTCTTCCACCGAAGAGCACCTGTATTTCCTTCTTGATTTTCTCTCTTGATGGGGATAGAAAGAAAGGAACGGGACCGATACTTACGTTCGTGTGTGTGCTCTCGAAGGGGACCATGACCCTTTAGATAACCGAGAATTAGGTTAATTACTTAAGTTTTAGTATTTCCAATTTGGCCCCTCATCAAATTAGAAATTGTTCTATGGTCTCTACACAATTTTATTTTCATGACATATGCTTTTAGCCAAAACTTTAATTTAGTCAGATCACTTTATTATTTGGCTTAATAAATAATGGCCCTAACACATTTAAATTATGTATCATATATATACATGACCCAAATTTTTCCAACAATCTCCCACTGGTCACAAATATATATGTCCTTACAACCTTACAAATGTGTTAGACTTTATGAGCTCAAAAATGCCATTATATTCCTTTAGCATACTCCAAAAGTCCTGTCCATTAATCATATTAGGATATAGAACCAAACCAGCTTTTCATTGCATCATCGCAACTAAAACCAACAATGATTACTCATCCTAACATAACCAAATGACATGGATTCATCATGAAATGTGTAGCATGAAAAATTACGTGAAAGTGATTTGTACACGTCTATTTTCAACTGGTCCAAACTTTAAGTTATTGAGATCGATATAATATCCTTAATGTACAAAGTGTAATGAATGAACGAAAAAACCGCATATCTATAGATAACCAAATATGTCCAAAAAAACAATGTATACATATATGAAATTAAACATAGAACATAAAATATATGAAAGTGACTAACTCCCACTAAACCACAAATTCCTCAAACCGTAAAACACCCATGTGAGCAAAATGCTCATGAAAGACCTTGGGCGTAAGTCCTTTAGTCGGAGGATCTCGGTATCATGGAGTTTGTCCTTAAGTGTTCTATGAAAATCAGTCCACTTTGTACTCTTTCCTTAATAATACAATTGATTTATTGTCACAATATAACTTAAGTGGTCTTTCAATGCCTTTCACAATTTGCAGCCTCGTGACAAAATTTATCAGCCCATATTCCATGATTTGATACCTCATAGCAAGTTACAAATTCTCGACATTCTACAAAATCTCGAGTCGAAAACCCAGCGATCTCCAACTCGGTTTGACCTTCTATATGTGAGCATATAATCTTTTGTTCTCTTTAAATATCTTATGACCCTTTTTGTCGCTTTTCAATGGTCTATTCCTGGATTGCTTAAATATCTCGCCTAGAACCCCAACTATATATGCTATGTCCGGATGCGTACATACTTGGGCATAGATCAAACTCCCTACAACCGATGCATAGGGAATCTTTTGCATTTCCTCAATTTCCAAATTCCCTTTGGGCACTGATTGAGACTAAACTTGTCTCCCTTTAAACTTGTGATACATACAATCATCAACAATATTCATCTTGAAGCCAAATGAGTTTCATACCTTCTGGTAATGGGACAAGTTCCCAATAACCTTATTGTCTTGCATGGACTTATACTTATCCTATTGCTTTAATCCACTTTTGAGAGTTAGAACCTTGTATAGCTTGACGGAAGTTAACTGAGTCATCTTCCATTATATCATTATTTTCCTCATGTTCCTGAAGAAATACCATGTAATCATCTGAAATAGCACTTCTTCTTTCTCTAGTGGATCTCTGCAAAGTTATTAGCTCATGATACACAGGTTCTTGAGGATCTTGAGTTTGTTCTTCATGAACAACCAAATCATCTTGAGTAAGGGGTTCATCAACAATGCCTTGTGGAAGTTCCGAACTTACTTTATCAAAAGTAACTATTTGAATCGGTTCTGAAATTGTAACCGATTCTTCCTCCAAGATGAAATTCTTAATCTTATTCTTCCCCCAAACTCAATATCCTCAAAGAACGTAGCAGTTCCCGTCTCAAAAATTGTCTTTAATGTGGGATCATAAAATATATATCTCCTGGATCTTTCAGCATAACCAATAATATAACTATTTACTGTTCGGGAGTCCAATTTCTTTTCATTTGACTTATAAGGTCTTGCCTCAGCTGGACAATCCCACACATGGAAATGCTTCGGACTAAGTTGTCGCCCAATCCAAAGCTCATAAGGTGTTTTGGTAGCTGCTTTAGTTGGTACTGCTGTTAGAATATAAGTTGTCATATTTAGTGTCTCTCCCCAAAGTGATTCCAAGAAGGTGGAATGACAAATCATACTCTCTACCATATCTTTAAGTGTGTAACACAAGTCCAAACGTCACAATTTGATTGTGACCTGAGCACTTGTACCGTAATGCACTTGAGTGAGTATTTTCAATTTTACGTTTAGTACCACGTGATTCTGTATTAAGGGTTTCATTATAGGTGGCCACAATATCAAGTAAATATTGATTATCATAAATTAAAAGTGAACCAGTTCCAACAATATCTGAATTAAAAGACAAACTGAACTTATTGTTTCCAAATGAACATAAATAACCTAATTTGTCCAAATAAGAAACTGAAACCAAATTCCGTCTAAATGACGGCATAACAAAAGTATCTTTCAAATCCAAATAAAAAATCAGTACTTAATAATAATTTAAAATGACTTATAGCTTCCACCTCTACCGATTTGTCATCTCCAACATAAATCCATCTTTCAGAATCAATTGGCTTCCGGTAGTTTAGGCAACCCTTTCTTTTCACGCCAAGCATGATATTTAGCACATTTCTTCTTTACGTGTCCAATCTTATTGCAAAAGAAATATTTGTTTTCTTGAGTTTGTTTCTTTTGTTCTGGACCCTTAGCACCTTCTTTCTTGAGATCCTCTGATCTCTTTCTTTTGCCTTTAGCCTTGGAGGTGCTTGCAAAAAATGAGCACTTTCTGTCTTGTCTTGTTTTAGTCTTTCCTCTTCTTGTACACAATGTGAAATGAGCTCATTAAGAGACCATTTATCCTTCTGACAGTTGTAAGATACCTTAAATTGATTAAACGTTGCAAGAAGAGAAATCAACACCAAATGAATGAGCAAGTCTTCTGAGAGTTCAAGCTTTAGTGCCTTGAGTTTAAAAACAATATTAGACATGCTCATAATGTATTCTCTGATATTTCCTTTGCCTTGATATATCATGGAGATCAAGTTCTGAAGAAGAGTGCTTGTCTCCGCCTTATCGCTTTTTTTTTTGCAAAGCGCTGCTCAATTTCAGCAAGGAATTCTTTGGCACTTGTGATGTTTTCAGAAACAGTGCCCCTAAACACCTTCGGGATGCCACGCTTAATGATCATTAGACTCATGCGATTTGAGCGATCCCACTTCTCATAATCTCTTTTTTGTTCAGAGGTACTTGAATCCGTAAGAGTAGGGGTTTGCTCTAGTCCTTAACGCAAAATCCATATCCATGCAACCAAGAACAATATCAGTGTTCTCTTTCCAGATCCTTAAAATTTGTTCCATTGAGGACCGGAACAGAATTTAAATTGGCGAGATACGTAAACAATTGTAGCTGAATTTAGAACACGAGAAATAAACTAATTATGCTCACATTATATAAAAAATAAATAATATATATTCAAATAAGTGGTTTAACCCATCTCAAGATACCCAATGCACCATCAATATCAAGTCTTTGGACAGTAATATTAACTGCTAGAGGTATCTTGTTGTAATAATCAAACATTGACAATAAAGCACGTCCAACAACAAACCAGTCTTTGGATTGATTTATCATCAACAAAGCAAATCCTTATAATTATCACATGTTTATCATTACAAGTGTGTATGCAATTTGGCTAAATATTAATCTTCCTTTGGGCCGACTAATACTCGCATGAATATACACAAACACTAACATTCAATATTTTTCATGAACTGCCCAATTCAAGAGAAGTTACTTTGGTGACTTCTTGACTCAATTTGCTCAAAAAAAATATTAAACTACCAAAAATTGAATATTTTATTTATATAACAAAACCAAATATTTAATATTTGCAAACTAATTCAAAAGAGAATCACCTCATTATAATTCTACTAAGGATGAACACCTCCCTAGAATCTCATTAGGGATGAACACCTCATTTGAACAAATCAAAGAATGAAAAAAGGTCTCATTTTCCACCAATACATAAAGGATGAACATCTTCCTAAAATCACACTAGGGATGAAACAGAGATAGTTCCGAGTCTCTTTAGCATATCGCTTCTAAACCCTAAAAGGGAATTAAACAAGTAATCACTCGGACTCTAATTTAACATCAAATTTTCCTTAAATTCCTAGGGGATAGAGGCAATAAAATAATAACAACCAAACATGTGGAAACATTCATCATTTACCTAAGATTCTCTCGTGTTGGGAACTCCACAAACACCACCCCCAATTCCAAACCCATAAAGTTAAATAAAAACAAAAGATTCAAAAAAGAACAGAGAACCCAATACAAGAAAAATTGAAATATGAAACACTATTTCTTTCTCAGCAAAACTTGAAACTTAAACTCGAAACAAAAGTGAAAAACGAAGAAGAAGAAGAATCCATAGCTTCCTCCACTGCTCCATCAGCAAGCGTAATCAGATTGGGGATGTTACCCCCAAATTTAAATTTTAGGGTTCACAAAAATTAGAGATTATCCTCCACTTAGGGTTCATAAAATTGGGTAATCTGAATTGTTTAAAACAAAATTAATCCTAATTTTCATAATTAGGGTTCTATAAATTAAACAGACATGAATCAAATATGAGCGGCTCCGATACCAATTGTTGGAAAAACAATTAATAATAATAATAATAATCCTGATTTTGATTCTAACAATCAAACATAAACATAATCCCATACCGATAAACATGCTCGTAAACCGAATGCGAAAGCGTACTCGAATTAGCCATAACGATGATGTCTTTGTAGAGCACTATATTGATCTTATGGTCTTCCACCTGAAGAGCACCTGTATTTCCCTCTTGATTTTCTCTCTTGATGGGGATAGAAAGAAAGGAACGGGACTGATACTTACGTTCTGTGTGTGTGCTCTCAGAAGGGGACCATGACCCTTTAGATAACCAAAATTAGGTTAATTACTTAAGTTTTAGTATTTCCAATTTGGCCCCTCATCAAATTAGAAATTGTTCTATGGTCTCTACACAATTTTATTTTCATAACATATGCTTTTAGCCAAAACTTTAATTTAGTCAGATCACTTTATTATTTGGCTTAATAAATAATGGCCCTAACACATTTAAATTATGTATCATATATATACATGACCCAAATTTTTCCAACACATTATTGTCTATAGAGCTTCTCGTGAGAAATGGGAACACTAAAACAGGTTGTGTTTGATGGTGATGAAATACACAATGGAGAAATCTATTCGACAAATCATTCCTGAAAGCAATGAGGGGGAGATTGATATAAATGTTCCTGCATTCCTAAGAGATGATTTTGATGATGATTCAAGTCAACTACATTCAAGTTAACACCATTCAAGATGAATTTAAGGACAAGTTGAATTTATGACGTAGGTGATAAAGATGATGATTCAAACAAGCCCAAGATGATTCCTAAAGACTAGATAGAGTCTTAGAATACTGGATATGGAGGTACAAGTTGATGAAGTAATATTATGCATAAGCCTCCAGAGCACAAGTGTGATAAAATTCATAACATGATATTTTTCACTGTCATGATTAATTATGATGCACCAGAAATGGAAAATTGATTTTCCCTATCATAATTAATTATACTAGTAATATAATCAATTATGACAATTCAAATTTGAAAAATATATTCGTTTTAAAGAATAAATGTTTTTGAATACATCCTGATTTTCTCTATGATATTATTAATGTCCAACGACCATTTTCTGATGTTATTTTTCTATTTAATTAAGTTTTGATGAAAAATAAAAAACACACAATTACAGAATTCGAAAATACAATTTAAATTCAATCAGTTTTGAGAAAAGAATTCTGAAAAAGGCAACAGAGATATTTTACACCTTTTGAGAAAACCCTCTTCTCTACTGCCTTTTGTGCTTTCATTGTTAATCACACTTGTTATTGGAGATTGACATTCTACAGACTTCTACAATTTGTTGTCTCCATTACCCAGGTGTGTCTGTTCTTATTTTTATTACCTTCATCCTTTTTGCATTGGTGGAAAAGGAGGTGTTTTTCATCCCTAGTGTGATTCTAGGGAGGGGTTCATCCTTAGTGGGATTCTAAGAGGTGTTTTTCATCCTTTGATTTGTTCAGAGGAGGTGTTCATCCCTAGTGGGATTCTAGGAAGGTGATTGTCTTTTTAATTAGTTTACTTTTTACTAGTTCTTCTGCTGAGTTGATTGTAATTTGTAAACTGAATTTGAAAGATAGTAAATGAGGAGTCACTCTTGTGTTAAGAGTTGACTGGGAACTGGATGTAGGATTGGCTATACCCGAACCAGTATAAATCTCTGTGTGCTCTTCTCTTTCCTTTATCTCTTTCTCTTTTCCTGATTATATTATTGCTTCCGCTTTAACAAATTTTTGACTCACAAATAAATTTTTAATTTGACATCTATTTTAATTTGTGCATCTATTCACCCCCCCACTACATGCCATTTGTCTAACAAGTGGTATCAGAGCTTGGTTAGATAAGATATTTCTAAACGATCTGTCAAGATGTCTATGCAGAATCAGGTTTACAGGGAAGGAGCCTCAATAAACAGACCACCATTATTTGAAAGAGAAGACTATCAGTTTTGGAAGGCGAGAATGAAAATATTTTTACAAACACTAGATTATCGTGTTTGGGATGCTATACTCAATGGTCCTTACATTTCGATGAGAACAACGGAGTCTGAAGTTGTTCCAAAGACTTTTGATCAATGGACGCCGGATGAAAACAAACGTGCCCAATATGATGTAAGAGCCTGAAACGCTATTGTTTCTGCCTTAACTCGTAATAAATTTTTCAGGGTCTCACAAAGCAAGACGACAAAAGAAATATGACACACTCTTGAAGTAACACATGAAGGAAAACGAGCACGTAAAAACACACTCATCCAGGAGTATGAATTATTTCAAATGCAGCAAAATGAAAGCATCACGAATTTCCAAACACGTTTTACACATATAGTAAATCACTTGAAAGCATTAGGAAAGAGTTTTGACAATGAGGAGTTGAACACAAAGATCTTGAAATCCTTAGACAGGAATTGGCAACCAAAGGTCACTGCTATTACAGAATCAAAGGATCTCACAAAAGTGAATATTGCTACTCTATTTGGAAAGTTGCAAGAACATGAGATGGAGCTACAAAGGTTAAAGAACGGTGAACAGAAACAAACCAAGATGATAGCTCTAAAAGTAGAAAAATCTTCACAAGACGAAAGCGAAAATGAAGGTAAGTTTTCGGATTCCGATATGTCTCTTTTTGTTAAACAATTTTCTCGCTTTATGAAGAACAGGAAAAAGAGACAGCAAAGAAAGGAGAAAACAAATAAATTTCATTGCTATGAATGTGGAAAACCTGGTCATATCAAACCAGACTGTCCGGAACTTAAGAAAGAGAAGAAAGATGTGAAAGAGAAGAAGAAAGAGAGGAATGATACCTATAAGAGCAAACGCAAAACTGATATTACTTGGGAGGATAATGATTCTTCCACAACACAAGAGAGTTATTCCGAAAGCAGTGATGGAGAAGAAGAAGCAAATCTTTGCTTGATGATAAAAAGTGATGATGAAGCCTCATCACAAGTAAGTAGTACAAATTCCTTAAATGAATATGATGAGTTATTTAAAGAATATCAAGATATGTATGAAGATTTTACCAAGCTATCTAAGAAATACAATGCACTTAGGCAAAAGTTTAATGCATTAGAAAATATTGTTGGTATTCTTGAAAAAGAAAATGAGTGCTTAAAGAAAGATGTTGAGAAATCTAAAACTTTGTCTAAAAATAAAGAAGTTGTTAAACCTTGTGAAAATTGTAATTTTTTGGAAAATGAGATTTTCAAGTTAGAGAAAATAATAAGCAATTTTTCAAAATCTTCTGAAAATCTTGATTCGATATTAGGTTATCAAAGAGGAAATTCTAGCAAAGCTGGACTTGGTTACAAACCCAAAGAAAGTCTAGAACCTCATAAAACTATTTTTGTGAAAGAGCCAAGGAAAACAGATGTGAAACCAGTTTCAAAAACTTTAAGAAATGCATTTAGACCTTTTCAAAGAAAACCAACATGTTTTTATTGCATGAAATTAGGTCATACATCAAATAGATGTTACATAAAATATTTTGGCATATCTAATGGCAAATATGAATGGGTGCCTAAAAGAACAAAACATTTATACATGTCTAGTTGATAATTTGAGCATCTAATTGATTATCAGAATCGAAATTTTTTTTCTTGTTGTCATAATCAATTATGTTGACCAACTTTGAAATTTGAAAGTTTGAATTTTAAAAATTTGAATTTATGAAAATTTGAATTTATAAAGTTTGAAATCTTGTAATTTGAGATTCTTGAAATTTGAAATTTTGCAATTTGAGATTTGTTTTAAAAATTTGCAATATGAAATTTTTGAAATTTGAAATTTTGCAATTTGAAATTTTTGAAATTTAAAATTTTGCAGTTTGAGATTTTTTTTTGCAATATGAGATTTTTGAAATTTGAAATTTTGCAATTTGAGATTTTTGAAATTTGAAATTTTGTAGTTTGAGATTTTGAAATTTGAAATTTGTGCAGTTTGAGATTTTTGAAATTGAATTTGAATTGGAATTTGAAATTTGAATTTGAAATTTGGGATTAGAAATTTGAATTTGAAATTTGGAATTAGTTGGAATTTGAATTTAAAATTTGAAATTTGTTGCAATTTGAATTTGAAATTTGAAATCTGGAATATGAGTGCATTTGAATTTGAAAGTTGCCTAAATAAGAAGACTGCAATGGAGGGAAACTATTGTATTTAATTCAATTATCTCTATAATCGTTTTATTCCCTTATCTTTCTCTCTCTTCATTTGTCTTGGGTATCCTAGATATTGTTTCCTTAATATGATATTCTTTTCTATGACACTTTTTAATGCATTATCTTCTCTACCTTGATTTATATACTAATAGGTACAAATTTGTTCTCAGCTTCTATTGCAATATTTTTCATAATTATCAATGAAACAGGTAGATATTTTGATGATATTAATCTGTGTGAAACAGGGGGAGCTTTTTTTTCTCTTATAATATTTTTCATAATTATCAATGAAACATGGAAATATTTTGATGATATTAATCTGTCTGAAACAAGGGGAGATTTTTTCTTATAATATTTTTTTAATTATCAATGAAATAGGGAGATATTTTGATGATATTAATCTGTGTGAAACAGGGGAAGCTTTTTTCTTATAATATTTTTTATGATAATCAATGAAACAGGGGGAGATTTTTTTATGAATTAAAATCTGTGTGAAATTCGTTCTTATCTAAATTAAACAAGGGGAGTTAAGAGAAATATTTGCTCATATGAGTTAGGGGGAGTCTTGTTATTAATATATCCAGGCGGAGATTAAGAGACTCTGACACTTGATACAAATCTGTGCTAATCTTGAGCTGACTATATAGAGTCAAGCATTTTAATTCATTTCAGGTGTTTCCTTGATCATCATCAAAAAGGGGGAGATTGAAAGCAATGAGGGGGAGATTGATGGAAATGTTCCTGCATTCCCAAGAGATGATTTTGATGATGATTCAAGTCAACACCATTCAAGATGAATTTAAGGACAAGCTGAATTTATGACGTAGGTGATAAAGATGATGATTCAAACAAGCCCAAGTTGATTCCTGGAGACTAGATAGAGTCTTAGAATACTGGATATGGAGGTACAAGTTGATGAAGTAATATTATGCATAAGCCTTCAAAGCACAAGTGTGATAAAATTCATAACATGATATTTTTCACTGTCATAATTAATTATGATACACCAGAAATGGAAAACTGATTTTCTCTATCATAATTAATTATACTGGTAATATAATCAATTATGACAATTCAAATTTGAAAAATATATTCGTTTTAAAGAATAATGTTTTTGAATACATCCTGATTTTCTCTATGATATTATTAATATCCAACGACCATTTTCTGATGCTATTTTTCTATTTAATTAAGTTTTGATGAAAAATAAAAAAACACACAATTACAGAATTCGAAAATACAATTTACATTCAATCAGTTTTGAGAAAAGAATTCTGAAAAAGGCAACAGAGATATTTTACACCTTTTGAGAAAACCCTCTTCTCTACTGCCTTCTGTGCTTTCATTGTTAATCACACTTATTCTTGGAGATTGACATTCTACAGGCTTCTACAATTTGTTGTCTCCATTACCCAGGTGTGTCTGTTCTTATTTTTATTACCTTCATCCTTTTTGCATTGGTGGAAAAGGAGGTGTTTTTCATCCCTAGTATGATTCTAGGGAGGGGTTCATCCTTAGTGGGATTCTAAGGAGGTGTTTTTCATCCTTTGATTTGTTCAGATGAGGTGTTCATCCCTAGTGGGATTCTAGGGAGGTGATTGTCTTTTTAATTAGTTTACTTTTTATTGGTTCTTCTGCTGAGTTGATTGTAATTTGTAAACTGAATTTGAAAGATAGTGAATGGGGAGTCACTCTTGTGTTAAGAGTTGACTGGGAACTGGATGTAGGGTTGGCTATACCCGAATCAGTATAAAACTCTGTGTGTTCTTCTCTTTCCTTTATCTCTTTCTCTTTTCCTGATTATATTATTGCTTCCACTTTAACAAATTATTGACTCACAAATAAATTTTTAATTTGACATCTATTTTAATTTGTGCATCTATTCAACCCCCTCTAGATGTCATTTGTCTAACAATTCCAGATGATGATAATGCTAAGGTTTTTCTGAGATCAGTAGGTGAGAAGTTTAAGACTTTTGACAAAGCTCAAAAGTGTCAATATCTGTCACTTCTTGAGAGGACCAAATATGATGGTGTCAGTGGTTTTCGTGAGCATATGATGAAGCTTATGAATTATTATAACAAACTCAAATCTTTAAAGTTGGAGCTTGGTGACAATTTTTTGATCTGGCAGGTTATGTAATCACTTCCTTCTCAGTTTGATGTGTTGAAGACTTCTTACAACACTCAGAAGGAGGAATGGACAATTGATGAGATGATATTTATTATTTCCCAAGAGGAAGAATCTGTTAAAAAGTCCAAGCCACATAGTGTGCAGTTCACAACTACTACTTCAGGTGCTAAACCTGTTAAAAAGGGTTTCAAAGGCAAATCTCGCCATGAAAAGAGGAACACAGGGAAAACATCAATGGTTTTGGAGCCTAAGAAGAAGTACTTTAAGGGGAATTGTGCCTATTGTAAGAAATTTGGGCATAAGCTAGCTGACTCTTATATTCTTAAGAAGAAGAATGTTGATAAGGAAGGTAAACTCTTATATGTTCTAACCTGTTTTGAGTCCAATGGTTTTGATGTTCCTCCCAATTAATCTATTGATTAATTCACATAATAATATAAGATACAATAAACATAATATATTCAAGAGAGTAGAAAGACTGTGTACCTGGAATCGTTAAAGGATCTATACTGATAGGTTACTATTGAACGTGAATTTTTTTTTACGTTGTCTCCCTTAGAACTGACTAATGGGGTATCAATTTTATACACCTACCAACAGAGACCAAGGATCTCTCAATAAGTAACTGATTCTAAACAATCAAATTCATCACGAATCGTTCATCAGAAACCAAAATTAAGTTATTATTCATAAAATAATAATGATGTGTAATATAATTGATAATTATAAATAATTTATTTATTGATTAATGTTAATCCATAACTAATAGAGAATAATAAATTATATAATAATTTATATAAATACAACATTCTCCCACTTGGATAACATTAATAAATAAATTAATTATATCAACTATAAAATAAACACAAGTATCAATTAAGAAATATAAACATGAATCACAAAGATAATATCCGATAAGGATGATTACCTTATGCTTAGATTTCATAAATAATGGATAAAAAATAAAATAAAACCAAAACATAATAAATATGTGATCGCAAAATGGTTCATACATTTTATGTATTAAAGAGATGTAATGAAAATGACATCATTGATAAATTTACATTTTGTGAAAACCATAACAATATAAAATATGAATCTCAAACTCCCACTAATCCAGTACATCAAAAGACTTAATCACACCCATACGAGTTACATGATTTTGACAAACTTCAATAGCTAAGTCTTTAGTCAGTGGATCTGCTAACATATTTTTTGTAGCAGTATGCTCAATCCGAGTTTAAAAATCCAAAACTCTCTCTCTAACAAACAAAAATTTTATATCAAAATGCTTTGAGCGAGTAGAACTTCTGTTGTTTTGAAAAAATTGTACGACAGCAGTGTTGTCACAATATATCACAAGTGGCCTATAAATACTTTTAACAATTTGAAAGCCAAAAATCAAATTTTTAAGTCACACAACTTGACAAGTAGCTTCATAACAAACAATATATTCTGCCTCCATAGTAGAAGTAGTTGTAATAGTTTGTTTAATACTCTTCCAAGAAATAGCTCTTCCTGCCAACTTAAATATAAAGCCAGAAGTAGATTTTCGATCGTCAAGACAACTAGCAAAATCAAAATAACCAATGACCTGAAGTTAATAAGACTTCTTGTAGGTCAACATGTAATCCTTATTTCCCTGCAAATATCTAAAGACCTTTTTATCGAATTTCCAATGACCCAAACTTGGGTCGCTCAAGTATCTCCCTAAAGTATTAACAGCAAAAGCAATGATGAGTACAAACTTGAGCATACATTAAACTACAAACAACAGAAGCATATGGAATTTTTTCCATTTCAACTCTATCATTATCAATTTGAGGACATTGAGATTTAGAGAGTTTATCACCTTTTTAAACAGGTGCTACACATGAGGAGCAGAAATGCATGTTAAACCGTTTGAGGATTTTATCAATATATCCTCTTTGAGACAATCCAAGAATGACACATGACCTATCACGAAAAATCTGAATGCTCAAAACAACAGAGGCATCACCAAGGTCCTTCATATCAAAGTGGCTATTTAACAAAGACTTTGTCTCAGTCAAAAGTTCAACACTACTACTAGCAAGAAGAATATCATCAACATATAAGACAATAATGATGAAATGACTCTCATTTTCCTTCAAGTAAATGCATTGATTCGAGGCATTTTCCTTGAAGCCAAAAGAAGTGACCACCTAGTCAAATTTCAAATACCATTATCTAGAAGCTTGTTTTAGTCCATAAATAGACTTTTTCAACTTGCAAACCAAATGTTCATTGCCTTTTTTAGCAAAGCCATTAGGTTGAACCGTATATACTTCCTCAAATAAATCTCCATCAAAAAAAGTAGTTTTGACATCCATTTGATGAAGCTTCAAATCAAAATGAACTACTAAAGCCATAATCACACGAAAAGCATCCTTAGTAGAGACTAGTGGGAAAGTCTCCTTATAATCAATATCATCCGTCTAACTATAGCCTTTTGCTACAAGTCTGGCTTTATATCTCTCAACTTTTCCATCTGGACTACGCTTAGTCTTAAAGACTCATTTACATCCAATTGGTTTACAATCGAGTGACAAATCCACAAGATCTCAAACTTCATTATGAGCCGTAGAAGCTAACTCATCATGCATAGCATTTAACCAATCAGAACTAGAGATAACCTCTCTAAAAGTAGTAGGATCATCAACATCATTAAGATTATATTCATGCTCTTGAAGATATACCTGATAATCATCAGGTATAGAAGACTTCTGTAATCTTCGAGATCTCCTCACAGGAACCTCTTAAGCAACAACATCATCATGAATTTGTTCATCTACTACAGGTGATGTAGCATCAACAAAATCTGGAACATAATCATTTTCTTCATGGACAACTAGAATCACATTATCTGCAGGAAAATAAATGGATGGTACAAGAAAAATAACACGGTCTTCTCTAAGAGTGACTGGTTATGGTGCATTACTCCCACTGTCCAAATCATCTTTAAAGAATATCGCACGGTCAGACTCAATAACCCGCATGGAGTGAGAAGGGCAGTAAAATCTGGCTTTCAAATTGTTGAAAGTATTTCTAGGCCACTTGTGATATATTGTGACAACACTGCTGTTGTACATTTTTTCTCAAAACAACAGAAGTTCTACTCGCTCAAAGCATTTTGATATTAAATTTCTGTTTGTTAGAGAGAACGTTTTGGATTTTCAAACTCAGATTGAGCATACTGCTACAGAAAATATGTTAGCATATCCACTAACTAAAGACTTAGCTATTGGAGTTTTTCAAAATCATGTAACTCATATGGGTGTGGTTAGGATGACAAAACGAGTCAGCCCGCCTTGTTTTTGCCCGCCCCGCCTTTGGCTCGCCAAAAGTGGGGCGGGGGCAGACCCATTATAGCCATGAGGGGCTATAGACCTTGACCCGCCCCGCCATAATTTAGAAAAAATAATTTATTTTTTAAAATCAAATTTTTTAATAAATTTAATAATAAGATTATTATTTGTTTGTCAATAATTCAATATATATATAATTTCAATTTAATAATATAAATTAATACATTGTTTTAAGAAATTATAATTTAGAACAATAATAAAATTTACATAATAATAAATAATAACAAATATATATATATATAATGTTAAAACTTATAAAATTTATATTTTTTATATTAAAAAATTCAAATACTTATATCTTTTTTATTTGATAAAACTTCACGTTAATCTTGGTTGAGTAATTCTTACACCTTTAATTCAAGTCATAAGGATAAAAATAATCAGTGCTTAGAATGACCAAGGAGAATAGGAAAGAGAAAATTGTGTTTCAAGTAAGGAGAATATTTTACGTGAGAGTAAAACATTTTTAATTCTCTTTTTAAAATTTATAACTTTGTATATTATATTTATAATTAACTTTATTATTATAAAAAATTATTTTTTATTAATTAGCGGGCCACGTGTTGGCCGTACGGATCGTGAGCCAAAGCGGGCTAAGGGGCTGAAAACACAAACTCACCCCAGTCATATTATGGGGATCAGGCGGGCTGACTGCCGAGCCTGACCCGTTTTGTCATCCCTAGGTGTGGTTAAGTCTTTTGATGTATTGGGTTAGTGGGAGTTTGAGATTCATATTTTATATTATTATGGTTTTCACAAGATGTAAATTTATTAATGACGTCATTTTCATTACATCTCTTTAATACATAAAATGTATGAACCATTTTGCGATCACATATTTATTATGTTTTGGTTTTATTTTAATTATTATCCATTATTTATGAAATCTAAGCATAGGTAATCCCTATCGGATATTATCTTTGTGATTAATGTTTATATTTCTTAATTGATACTTGTACTTGTTTTGTAATTTATATAATTAATTTATTTATTAATGTTATCCAAATAAGAGAATATTGTATTTATATAATTTATTATTATCTATTTGTTATGGATTAATATTAATCAATAAATTAATTATTTGTAATTATCTATTATATTACATATTATTATTATTATTTTATAAATAATAATTTAATTTAGGTTTCGATGAACTCATCGTGATAAGTTGAATTGTTTAGAATTAGTTACTTATTTTGAGAGATCCCTTATTTCTGCTGATAGATGTATAAAACTCATATCCTATTAGTCAGTTTTAGAAAAGATAACGTAAAAACAATTTTCATAATAATATCCTATAAAAAAGAGAATAATATTTTTTCATTCGTACTCTATTATTCAATGACGTGCTCTATTCTTCAATGAATTCGGATACTAAATCATTCTATTCTCTTATATATATTATGTTTATTGTATGGGATAAGTGAATTAATCAATTTTGTCATAGGTAACTTGTGTTGAGCTTACAAATATTTGACATAATTTTCTCCTTTATGCTACGGTTACATGAAAGGGAAAATTCCTTCAGTCTGGTACGATGTGACATACAGGTTCCACGACATATTTTATGCTTCTGCTGATGCCTGTCGCCGAATATAAATACACAAGCTTTCCCAAATCCCATTAACTTTCAAATTCACGTCACAACCACACAACATATTATTTAACAATCGTATTTTATGTTCTTAGATATAAAGTTATTGAAAGTGTAATATTTGGTAAAAGTGTAATTTCATTTCTCTTTATATTTATTTTTTCTATCTTATTTTAAAGATTACTTTGCTTCTTTGTTTTTAAAATAATTTAGATCCATTATTTTTATTTTAAATTACGATGATTTTTCATTTTAGAACAATTTTACCTAATTAAAAAAGAAACATATTCCATTTACATACTTTTTTAAAATAATTTAGATCCATTATTTTTATTTTAAATTACGATAATTTTTCATTTTAGAACAATTTTAACTAATTAAAAAAAACATATTCCATTTACATACTTGCTTAAAATTATCAATCAAAATAAATATTATGAAATTCACTTGAAATTTGAGTTTCACAAATAATTTGATAGATTAGATTTTTACATTTTAAGTTGTGGATTAAATTCACTTTCATTAAGTGTTGTTAGAATCTAACATTTGTATTAAATTGTTTATTATTTATTTGATATTGTTGATAATGGGTGGATATTATTAAAACTTTAGTAAAGAGTTCACATTCCATTAATCATTATTGGAAATTAAACTATTTATCATATTCCAACTTTCATAATTATTTTCATATTAATTTTGTTTTTTAAAAAAAATCTTATACATAATCAATTATAACATCATAAAAAAAATATATATATATATATATATATTAAAATTTAATTTAATGCTCTCCAAATTAAATCTTTAAAATAAATATTTTGAAAAATATATGATATATTAATATATATTTGTTAATTAACTAAATTTAAATATATAATATTTATATTTAAAAATAATAAGTTGTTAAGTTTAGTACAATTTGATTTTTAATTTTAAAAATAAATTTGAAATAAAAAACAATTTTTTTAAAGAAAATTCAGTTATAATTTTTTTAAACAATTTCAATTTCAAAGATCCTATATTAATTATATATTATTATAAGAATTTTGTTTGTTTTTTTTTATGAAAATAGGATGTGATATTGTATAAATTATTTTTCCATTTAAATTAAAATTTTAAATAGAAATTATATATATTTTTAAAAAAATAGGGTAATTAAAGAATTAAATATGAAATAAATATTGATTTTATACTTTTAAAATATTTGTTCTTATAATTTTATCTAAAATTATAAAAAATATTATAATTATCAATGAAAATATAAGTGTGACATAACTTTATATATATATGAATAATGCATGATTTTAAAGTTTTATATTTTGAATCACATGTGCATATCATAAACATATTGCATGATGAAATTGTAGATTATTCATGATTTGTATGATATTCTCTATTATGTTTCCATGATTAATTTATTTGTTTCTCATAATTAATTTTTGAATTAAATTATATATGGTTATATATTTATATGTAGTTATAAACTTATTAGAAGAAATGTTTCATTGGTTGATTCTATCATATGAATGTTTGTTTTGTTTGTTGTGGATAAAATTAAACGTCTAATCCCATAAATATTTCAATCCCAGATATTGGTCACGTGTGATGCAGAAATTTAAAGAGATAGATGTCAGATGAAAAAAAAAATTCAGAGCATATATCTTGTATAATAAATAAGTATAACTTTACGAATAACTTCACTTAAAATCTTCTATTATAGGATCAGAGTCAAATGCATGATTTAAAAGTTTTACGTTTTGAGTCACATGTGCATATCATGAAATATTACATGATGAAATTGTAGATTATTTATGATTTGTATAATATTCTCTATTATGTTTCCATGATTTATTTATTTGTTTCTCATAATTAATTTTTTAATTAAATTATATATGGTTGTATATTTATATGTAGTTATGAATTTATTACAAAGAATGTTTCATTTTTGCTATGGATAAAATTAAAAGTCTGACCTCATAAATATTTCAATATCAGATGTTAGTGACGTGTGATGCATGAATGTAGAATTTAAGAAATAGATGTCAAATGTAAAAAAATTCAGAACATAAATTGGAGTTGGAGATTGTATAATAAATAAGTATGACTTAATTTCACTCGAAATTTTCTATTACTATATATTAATTATATATTATTACAAAAAGTTTGTTTTTTATGAAAATAGGGATGTGATATTGTATAATTTTTTTTCTTTTTAAATTAAAATTTTAAATAGAAATTAAATATATTTTAAAAAAATATAGGTTAATTAAAGAATTAAATATGAAATAAATATTGATTTTATACTTTTAAAATATTTTTTCTTATAATTTTATCTAAAATTATAAAAAAATTATAATTATCAATGAAAATATAGGTGTGTGACATAACTTTTATATATATATATATATATATATATATATATATATATATATTATTTTCTTTCTCAAAAATATTATTATATATTTTTTTTACTTATATATATATATATATTTTTTTAAATATATAATTATGTAGTTATTATTATTATTTTCATTTTTTATTAGTATTATGATAAAAATAGTTATATTTTATTTGATAAAAGATATTATTTCATAAGTTATAAAAAATATTTATTTAATAATATATATTATATATTTGTTCTCTTTTATATTGTTTAAATACACAATATCACAATAAAATAATTTTTTAATATCAATTGTTCTTTTTTATCGTTAACATGATACAAATAATTATATCTTATTTAATAATAAAAAAATATTTATATAATGATATAAATAACTTATATTTTATAATTTTTAAAATATATTTATAATAAAAAAATTATAAATGATAAAATTAATATTTTAATTAAAATATATTTTACATATATTTTTACTCTTTGTATTTGTTTTTTTTTATAAAAACTCAATAATCATAAAAAATTATTCCATATATTTTAATAATAATTATCATTCTATATAGAATCTGTATTTATTTCATATTTTAATTAATTAATTTAGTAGTTATATATATCTTTTAGAAATATATTTGTTATTATAATTAAATATAATGAATATTTTATATATTAAAAAATAAAAGTTGATAAAAAATATTTAAACTAAAAATATTTGTTATTAATAAATAATATATTATAGTTTTCTTTTAGAAATATTTTAAAAAATTAAAACAACTATATTTGTTTAAAAAATTTGAAACTTGAGTATACAGATAGGAAAAGTATTGATTTATAAAGGAGTTGGATTACTGAAAGAGTGAAAGACATGTGTTAGTTGGTTAATGAGTCATCCTCTTCGTTTTGCATCGGAACCCTAACCCCTTCTAAATCGGAATCAATGGAAGGTGTTCTGTCCCCTAATGAGCAGCAGAGCATGGTGTCTTCCTTCCTCGAGGTCGCTCAGGGCCAGACCGCTGAAACTGCGCGCCAGTTCCTCCAGGTTTCCCTCTCTCCCAAATTGCCCAATTTCACATCGCTCTACACTCACTCTTGTGTAATCTGCAACCCAGAGTGGAGCGTGAATTTTAATAAGACTGCATGAATAGTTTATTGTGGTTAACAGATCTATGGAATGTTGTTGTTGTGATTGATGTTGTAACAGGCAACCAGTTGGAAGCTTGAGGAGGCTCTTCAGCTGTTTCTGATAGGTAGTGAAAGTGGGGCAGTGCCGCCTCCAACTTTGCACACCCCGCCTTTGGAAAATGTTGATTCCTGGACCGGTCAACCTCCAAGGTGGTACTGTGACTCTTGTGCCATTTGTCAGTGACTTTTCGTGGGTTGTTTTCTCTCTAACTTGTATTGTTGTTTTAGTGAACCGAGTAAGGACGCAACTACGAGTGAAAGTGTTGGACTTAATGAGGCAGAAGAAGTGCGCCCTCCCTTACCTGTAATAAGGGAAACACTCTATGATGATGCAATGCTGTATGGGTATGTTTTCCTTTTTCCTCATTTCTTTCTTTATTTTGTTCCTAGATGCTTATTATTGGTGTTTTTTTATTAGATTACATATTTGTATAATCTGCAAGTTGGTTATATATGCCATTGAAATCTTTGAAACAAAATTGGGTGAAAGAAAAATGAATTGTTGAGTCTAGGTGTGAAGTCTTGTTATCCATATATAATCTGAAGGATTCAACTGTTTGAATGGTGTGTATGCTTGATGATGACCCACCAAGAAGCATAATGCTGACTGTTTTTTTTTTTTTTTTCTGGAATATAATATGTATATAAGGTTAATGTTGTTATTACTTTTTATTCCCTGAAGAATTTCCATATATATTGTGTGAAGTGATTATTGTGTGATATTTTTTCTTATCTCAGCAATGTTACGTTAATGTTAATATTGTGTGAAGTGATTATTGTAGTCAGAATTCAATTAGTTTTAAAAGTTTGCTTTTTTGTGCTATAGTATATACATTGCTTTGACATTCAAACTATGATTTCATGTTGACTTTTATCATGTTTATGCAGAGCGTCAAGGGTTGGGCATCGTTCACAAGAACCAAGCTCCCTAGTTGCATTTCGTAACTTTGAAGAGGAAATGAGAAATCCAGGGGTTTGGGATTCCGAGCAAGGTGCTGCTTCTACTGCAGAGACTTCTCGGGACAACCTTGCCTCACTTTATCGCCCACCATTTCATCTGATGTTCAATGGTCCTTTCGATAAGGTAATTAGTTTGGATTTTATGTCTTCTTTCAAAGGTGGAAATGAGTCAAGCCAAGTTCAATGTGAACAAATTTTAAAACAACCACTCTAGTTTTGGGCTCAAAAATTCTCAATAAAGATAGATATAAATTGATTTTTAGGACAGTTTTGTGTATGAACTCAGGGTTTCCCCCTAACACAGGTGTTTCCTCCTTCCAAAAGGCAATGAATAACAAATTGACACTTTAATTTCCTTGCACAAGCCTGTCACGCAATGTTTATATAACTACCACTGTCATATCATAATTACCTAATCAGAAATTAATATGAAAACAAAGAAAAAATACTATGGATAATCTGCGTTGTAAAGTACTACTGATAACCAATGAACTGTTAGGTACAACAGAATCTAGCTGGGAACTAACTGACATATACTATATACCCCCCCCAACTTAGGGTGATTAGGCTTGGTGAGAATGTCTGAAATCTGATCTTGAGCAACAATGAGGAAAAGACGTTCACTTCCATGTATTTTGTTTGAGGGTCCAGCGCAGGCTTCAATTCAAAGCAACAGTGCTTTGATTGTCACAGTAGATTGAAGCTTGTAGTTCTTTAAGTAGAGACTGTACCCATTGATTTTCTGAGGCAGAAGTAGCAAGACTAGTCAGCTTCAGCACTGGATTTTGCAACTAAAATTTGTTTCTTGAACCACCAATAAATGAGATTGGGTTGGGGGGCTTAAGGAATGAGCCAGCACCAGAAGTAGATTTTGCTCATTGGTGTCTGAACCGCAGTCATCATCATAGTATGTATGCAAGGAAGGGATAAGATTTGTGACTGTAGATTAGGCTGTACGAATATCCTATAATCAGAGGTCCATTTAAGGCTGATTTGGAGTATTTTAGTCCCCCAGTCAGGGGAGTAGAGATACCTTGGCTTCATCTGTACCAGTCCTTGCAGTAGGTCTCTTTTGATCTGCCTTGAGAGACTAAAGAAGAGTCAATAGGGAAGTGTGTGACTCCAATTCCTTAGAAGCAATCTAATTGCTCAAGCTGTTTGAGAGCAAAGACTGAGTTTAGTTTGATAATTAGATTCAGAATTAGCTGTGAAGATGTTCTTGCAATGAAAATATCATCAAAATAGATAAATACATAGAGTCTGTAGTTTTAAATGATCAGAATGAGTAAAGATAGGTCTTATTTACTATGCTCATATATTAAGAAATATAAACATATAAATGGTATACTGTTGTGACCAAACTTTGCCTTTGTATGCAGGCAAAAGATGCTGCTTCCATGCAGAACAAGTGGTTGTTGGTGAACATACAATCTACCAAGGAATTCAGCTCCCATATGGTATTATATTCTTGGTGCGCTATTTACATTTCTTTTGATTTGTTTCAGCATTAGCACTTCTAATATCATGATTGCTTTGTGAAGCTAAATCGGGATACATGGGCCAATGAAGCTGTTTCTCAGACTATTAATACAAACTGTATATTCTGGCAGGTCAGTTTCTTACTCTATTGACTTGAACACTGGTGGTTAATTTTTTTCCTCTATTTTCAAAATGTTATTTACCATCTTATTTATATAAAAGCAGATATAATTATTCATATCTCTAAAAAAAGGTTATCGATATCATCTTGCCTAATAATACTCAAAATGACACTATAACTACTTGATGTTAAGCTTAACTTTGCCCTTGTTAAAATAGTTGTTTTATATTATTATTGTACATCTTGATAAATCTGATTTTGGGGTTCCTAGCTATAGGATTAGGGTCAGAGGTTGAAGCCTTCTCTTTGTTCTGTACTTGTATTATCCTTTATATATATATATATATATAGACACATGCACACACATACATCAGTGGAGCCTTAACTCACTAATTTTAGGGCTTATTTGTTTATTGTTTTTAAAAACAATTTTCAGTTTTTTAGTTTTTAAAAACTAATAAAACAAAACTGATAAAAGATGTTTTCTGTTTTCACTAATGGATATCAACGCTTTACCAAATAGTTACATTAAATCACTCATTTTCATTACTGTAAAGTTATCAAATTCATTTTGAACTTCCACCATGACTTTTTATGGTCATCCATGTCATGCTCTTTCATTTAAAATAGTTATTAAACAAGTTTTTTTTGAACTTATTTTCAAAAACAGTTTTTCAAAATTCATCTATAAAATTGTTTTTAAAAACTAAAAAACAAAACTAAATCAAACAAGTCCTTAGTCACTCTTTAAATTCAACTACGTATCATAGTGTGTAAGTTCCTTCTTCTGTTGTTGGACTGTCATCGTCTGCTTTTTATGGCTGCTGTTCACTGCCTGGCCATCATTTTTTCATCAGGTAAAAGTTGGGTTAGGTGCCCCTCGAAGAGCATGATCCAACCTAGGAAATCATGTGATCTAAAATGAAATAACATTAAAATGAATGTCCTATTCATTAAATAAAATTATATATTTTAATAATGAGATAACTTTTAGTTGTAAAATAGTCTCTCCGCTTCCCCCTCTCCTCTTTCTGCTAATGGATTGGAATCGGATCTAGCTGGTCCAAAATTCTTAATAAATTAAATACTATTTGAAACTAAAAGATAAAAAAGCATTTTTAACAAATTAAAACATCACAACATTTTTTGAAAGCTGAAACCAAACTCCAATTGTTCTTTCAATGTGTTGTGTTCAATTGGTTGGTTGATTTAAAAGATTATGGCTAGCTGAAAGCTAAAGGAGGATTTATGCAGAATCAGCCAGAAGACTTGTTTAGTTATCAAAATTTTGAATTTGTCATCTATCTGTTTGATTAGTTGTGTATGCTGTTAGGACTAGAGCATATGTATTGCACTTAGTTGTACTTTTTCATCCTTCTTTAATCGAGTTGAGAGGTTCGAGTCTTGGCAATTTGGCTTGCATAAACACTGCTCTAACTGGTAAATACAACTGCTTTTGCCCTGTGGCAGCTATTTTAATTCCTCAACAATTCCAATGCTTTTAGAGTAGTTGCTGGTTGGGTTTATGGTAATATTTCAAAAGTATTTGTTGCTGATATTAATCAAATGCAATTATAGTGTATATTTTTCTGTATTATACGCATTGTCCATTGTCAATTATTGTTTTTGCATATAGGTATATGATGATACAACTGAAGGCAGAAAAGTTTGCACTTATTACCGACTGGATTCAATTCCTGTTGTACTTGTTATTGATCCCATCACTGGCCAAAAGATGCGCTCCTGGATTGGAATGGTTCAACCTGAAAGCTTATTGGAAGTATGTGATACAATTTTTTAACTTACTACAATGGAAACATTTTTGCTTTAGAAACATTATTCTCATGTTAATCCTGAACATGGTTATTTTTTTAACTTACTGATTCGAAGAGTCTCGAGCTTTCTTACAGGGTCTACTAGCATTCCTTGATGCAGGACCTAAGGATCATCATATTACCTTGTCTCACAAGCGTCCTAGAGGAAGTTCTAGCCCGCCAAAATCCAAAGGTTTGTTGCTAGTCTATGTCTATATTCCAGGAGTTTGTTAGTGTTAGATGACTTGTTGTTTACGGTTGTCTTTATTGTTATATTTACTTGTTACTACATTTTGCTGATGAACACTCCATATACTTGACATGTTCCTCATATTGGATGGACCTTAGACACCTCCCCTAATACGCATCTGGCCATTCTTTTTATCAAGCTTTTAAAATCCTTCCTTTTCTTGAGTTTTTTTTGTTATGAACCTATGCATAGGATAGAGTCAGGGGTCTAGTCGCTTCCCTTGTTCTAGTTCCCTAGTTTACTATTCAAACATACAACTAATAAGATAGTGGTCATCTAACACTCCCCCATCACGCAATAATGTTTTTGCGGATGGAGAAGTTGCCGCAATATGTTATTAGCTATTATGATTCTAATCAAATGTCTTTTGGAAAAAAGACTACAATGATAACACTAATTAATAGGATCATAACAATTATCCTAGTTAATAAAATAATAAAGGATTAATTATGTTTTAAGTCTTGAAATTAAGAATAAGTCCTTTTTTAGCCCATCCAATTCAATAAAATTTAGTTTAGTTTCTCAAATTTAATAAAGAGTTTAATATATTTTTGATATTTGTGCTTTTTCTCAAACTTTGCTTTCAGTCCCTATATGTAAATTGATGATTAGTTATCAATCTTTTAAAAAAAGAAGTGAATTTAGTCTTTTTATCAACTTAATGGCAGTAAAAAAATATTAGTAAATATTAAGTTCATGTATAAAGAAAGACTGAAATCACATTTGGTCCTTTTATCAATTTCGTTAAGGTAAAAAATCATCACTAAATGTTAAAGTAGGTGTAAAGAAGGACTAAAATATTGTATTTTCAGAAGTTGCAGGACCAAATTTATAAATTTGATAAAAAAAAATAGAGGGACCAAATATTTTTTTCCCTTAGTATAATAGGGTTTTAGTCCCTAAAAATGAGATTTGAAGGAATATATACAGTTTTAAAAATCTTATTATAGTCTCTCAAATTTAATGTTTAGGGATCAAAATCATATCTGAATTTTAAGGGACTAAAATAAACTAACTTAAATTTATGGGATCAAAACCAAGACCATTCTAAATTTCAGGGACTAAAAAATATAATTAAGCCAATAACAAATAAAGAGATTCCTATTTAGAATGATCATATCTAACAATTATGCTAATAAAAAATAAAGAAATTCGTAATTAAAAGAATTATAGCTAACAATTTTTCTGAAAAATTAATGAATGGTAGGGGTTTTGATATGCAGATCTTATCAAAATGGAAATAGATAAAAGCAAAATAAACTAAAATAAATCAAGGTTTATATTTTAATATAGAGATATGGTCCTCGTTACATTTCTAATGATGAAACTGTCTTTGTTGAATTTTGTCATCATAATGGTCTTGTTTGATGTTAGCCTTGGTAGAATCATATGAAAATAAAGAGGAGGACGAGGAAGTTCAAAGAGCTCTGGCAGCTTCTATGGAAAGCATGAAAGAATCAACTGCTATGGCTGGTAGGGACAACAAAGATGCTGATGTTGCAGTCAATGGGCAAGAAACAACCTTGGCTAAGAGGCCCACATATCCACCGCTGCCTGAAGAACCCAAAGCTGAAAAACATCTCCTATGCAGAGTTGGTGTCCGGCTTCCAGGTGGTCACCGTGTTCAGCGTAACTTCTTACGCACTGATCCAATTCAGGTAGCAACTGTTGCTCTCATTTGACCTAATGTTTTCATTGTTCTTAATGGATGATCTTCTGCCAATTTAGTGTATGCTGTACCTTCTTCACACCCTTCAAAGAACTGCTAGATATTATATATATCTGCATGTCTTTTGTTCATGCAACATTTTTTTTGTTATGGATGTTATGATTCTGAGATTACGGCGAAGGGCTATATTTTAATTATTAAATTTATCATGGACACCCTTCTTGCTCAAGGATGAATCAATTATTTATTGCAGTTAATGATAATAATTATGTTCTCTGATTTAAGTTGGCAGCTTATTTTCTTGTTAGTTTGGAGAACAGAGTTATTGACCGTCAGCTGAATTTATGAATCATGAATTTCTTACACTACCCACTGTTCAAAATAAGCATCAGCGTTGTGTGGAAATTAGTGTGCAAGGACTTTGCTTCTTCTTGGGATGCAACTTGATTGTGTTTTTTATTGTTTGTTTGTCTGGTTTTAATTTTCTGTGTTTTTCTTTAAGCTGCTGTGGTCTTTCATTTCTACTCAACTAGGGGAAGATGAAACAAAGCCATTTAGACTAACACATGCAATTCCTGGAGCCTCCAAAAATCTGGACTATGAAAGTAATTCAACCTTCCAGGAATCAGGCCTTGCCAACTCTATGATTTCAGTGACTTGGGACTGAGTTCGTGTTCATTGCCGGGTTAACTTTGCAGACTGAGAACTTCAGATTGGTGATTCCCATCAATATGATCCCGTTTTTCATCTTTTAATGAGGATGTTTATGTTCAAAGAAAAGGTTATTAACTTTATGTATAGACTACGAATCCGAATGATGGTTTAAACGAAGTTAATGGAAATATATGAACGTTGTTGATATCTTCTCTGAGCCTGGTTTCATTTAGAAAAAATTTATTGCCTCGTAAATTAACTGCAGCTTGCGACGATATGGTAACTCAGTGTAATTTACAGTCTGCTGACATCGTATTTTATTAACATAATAGATCATTGAGAGTTAAATTTGATATCATAAAAAAAGTCAATTTTTCTATTAGATACACAGGATTTTTTACTTTAAAAAGAAATCCATTTAAATTAAGAACAAAAATAAAATTTACTACAACTTTGGTAAGCATCACCATGATTAGTTATTACTTGAATTCCTAAACCATTTCAAATTTTGATCACATTACAGAGAAAACTCACATAATATTTCTGAAAAAGAGTCACCTCACCGACGATCACTTTTTAAAATGCAAGAATTCTAAATTCTATTCAAAATTAAGAACAAAAATTCTCATAGTGTCAATTAAGATTACTGAAGGATACAAATTGGTGAATTTTTTTTTTTCAAAATTTCTATTAGAAATAGACTTTTTTTTTTTTTTTTTCTAATTCCAACTTTTGTTCAATACTAAGAACAAAATTTCATGTAGTTGTCATTGAAGACAATTTTTATATAGTGGAGAATTATAATTTTTTTTAATATATTTTAAAATAAAGTTATTGAGAATCTTTTTTTTTCATATTATAATAATGACTGAAAAATCTTGTTAAAAGTTGGGTTGAGAAAATATATTAGATTTGTCAGGTTAACCTTTTCCATTAGAGATGGATATAAAGATATAAATACGAAGAGATGAATTGGTAGTGTTAAATCGGTAACGTGTTTTAATCTTTCTCGTTATTAGCTTGACAAACCAAAGACACAACAAGATGAATTGACTCACTTTAAATAAAATATTTATACATTAAAATAAAAATATTATAATTAAATAAATTATATTTTTCTATTATATTATTAAAATATGTAAATATATTATAATATTACAATTTTAATTATAAATATTAATTCATTGAATTAAAAAAATTATTTAATAAAAATATTAATTAATAAATAAAAATTTAAAAATTATACATGTAATTAAATTTATATTTATATATAAAAAAAAATATTGATCAGCTTATCCGCTAAACTCTTTAACGAGATAAATTGAAATCTCAAGTCCAGATTACTACGGGTCCACCATTTTACCCACATTCTTCCCATTTTTAATGGATTAGAAGGCACTGGCCACCCTTTCGGCCATCTAACATGCATTGCATCATACGAATCAACCAAACTAAGCGGAAATAATATATTTAGGATTTTAGAGATGAATCAGGATTTTGGTTCTCATCGATGAAATGCTACTTTGTGATTTTGAAAATTCAATTTGACATTATTATTTTCTGAACTGTGTAAAGAAAATTAGAATTTGAGTTTAATCGGTATTTAATTAAGTGTACAACCTCATTTAAGAGTTAATATAGATGTGTGGAGTTTTAATGACATTGTATCATATGAAACCCCACAATCACCATTTTCATTTTTTTTCTCGTCTTTCAAAATAGAATACATTATAATAAATCATTGATCTAACAAAATAAAATAAATTAAAAAATCTACCAGTGATGAAAAAACCAATCAATAAATTATATAAAAAAAATTAGAAAAGCAATTGAGCAGGATCCAACACGTGGAAAGGGTTACACAAATCTAGAAGAAAATAAAGATGTTTAAATGTCATAACCAGCATAATTAGGGAAAAAGAAAAAGATAGATTGAGACATCACAATAAAACGATGCCACAATCTCTTTCTGAGAACCGATAACTTAATAACATTTGTCAGTTTAAATTATGGAATTTAATATAATAATCATTAAATTTCAATTACAAACAAATCATAATTCTTTTAGATAAATTATGATAAAAAATTATTAACTTGGATAAATTATAAAAATTAAATATTCTTAATTTAATATTTTGAGATTTTGAATGAAAAATGATTTTATATTCTTAAGACAAATATTTTAGTAATTTAATGAAAAAAATAATAGTTGAATAATGTAAAATTTAAAGTTTTTATTTTTTAGATAAAAATAGTTTTAACAGAAAATTATTATGTTTCAAATTTTATTTCTAAAGCTAGTTAAACTTTAAATCTTCCTAATTTTTTTTATAAAATTTTCTTATCTAATTTTTATCTTTTTCTAAATTCAAACACATTATGGGGCTCTTAATTATGAGTGAGACATTTTCATCTAATTAGAATATTAAATAAAGTAAGTTTTGTCCAATTTTAAAGTATTTATATAAATTTAGGTTAAGATTTTGCATGTGGGTTTATGACTCTTGTATTTGATCTTTGTGGGATAAAGATAAATCTTGACTAATTTAAAAATATTATCGTAGGTTCAATTTGTTAATTGAATTTTTCTATGAGTAGGATTAAACTTTCTAACAAATTAAGAATTTGAGGCTTTCAAAGTTAAGGACACCAAAATTTGAAGGTAAGGGAAACTAGTTATTCTTCAATTTTATTAGTATTTTAGGTCAAGCATATCTAAATTATAAAGATGACTTAGTCACATTATTTAATTTATAAGAATTTAAATTTTTGTGTACTGTATCTTAAATTATAATTAAATGAGTTGACTTAGAATAATGGTGTGTGTAAAATGTTAGGGTATAATAGTTATATTTGGATTAGATATGACATATTTTAAAATGAAATCGAATAATAAAACCTCATAAGATAGTGTTTGATGTCTGAAATGTGGTTTAGTACGAGTTATGTAGGTCCATGCTCTATATATTTTGCTCAAGCGTCAATTGGTCACTCAAGTAAAAAGTTTCCTGTGAAATAAGACTTGTCTTATGTGTATTTTGGCTCAAGCAAAAAACTCTCAACAAAATGAAACTTGTCTCATACTTATTTTTGCTCAAACGAATAAATTTTCGCTCAAGAAAAAGTGAGTCTTACTCAAGAAAAACAAAATTCCAAAAAAGAAGGTGATTCTTGAAACAATTTTAGTGTAAGTAGAATTTCTTAGAATTTTTTTGTCCAAACTTAAAAAAAAGGAATAGTTTCTAAATTCACGTTTAACATTTTATATTTGCAAATTGAAACCTTGGAAATAAGGAATCCAATGAAACAAAAATTAGTAAAAAAATGATATTTGTAAAAAAAATTATGACAAAAAGAATAGACAAAGATCAAATCCTAATAAATTATTTTTTTGCTATAATGTGAGAAATGATACATACATGACTTAAGATATTAGAATACTTATATTAAATAGGAAATAATATGGTTGAATGCTAATATATGCATAGAAAAATATAGTGTTAATTGAAAAACATCATGTGATACCATTACATGTATGTTATATATGTGATGAATTGATGAAAGTTAACATAGTAGTTTCCAATGAGAAAATATTATGTTGATACGTAGGTAATATATTGAATTTAGGATTCTTAAAGAGATATGCTAACTCTAATAATATTATACTTATATAGAGAAAGTAAGAGAGAGTGAAAGTTAGATGAGGTCTCCATGACTTAGCCGATATGAAAAAAATAAAGGTATTTGACAAGTTATAGGGATTTATCTTATCATATGAGAGAACATATTTCAGTTATATATTTATGTTGGAGATATCTATTTAGGAAAAGTAGTGTGACATGTGACAATCTCTAAATTCAATACATGTTAGTTTTTTAAAAGTAAAGTTAGATGTATACAATTTTGAATGTTAGTTTATGATGATATGAGATGCAACCAATGAAATATTTTATTTATTATATATGTGTGATGCTTGATTTATTTATCTATGATGTGAATATTAAGAATATTATATGATAATTAAATGCTTAATTTATTTATCATGATGTGAATATTAAAAATATTTTTTGATAATTATATGAATTAAGAATTGTATCACTAGTTTATAACTAATCTATGTAATCTGTTTCTATACATAAATATATAATAGTTTAGATGAATCATTTTAATATTACGTTATTAAAGAAGAGAAGAAAACTTTATATATTGATAATTTTGTTTTAAAATATATATAGAAACCTATATGATAATGCTTCTTTTAAAATATCTAAACTAGATGTATTTATGTCATTAAATATATTAATCTTATAGTAAATAATTATATTACCAATTTCATTAATAATTATACATTAAATATAAAAAATAGATGAAATTTTATATTCTGAAGTTTTTTTAAATGAAAGATAGTTTTAAAGTTATATATATATATATATATATATATATATATATATATATATATATATATATATATATATATGTGTAGTGAAAAATGATTAAATGACATAATACTTCATATATATTACATCGGTCTCGTTTGTTTTCTCTGTGTATATAAAAGGTGAAATTGTTTTTAATTTTCTTTGGTACATTGAAAGATAATTCATTTTAAACAATTTATATATTTATTTGATAAAAATTGAAAATAAAAAAATTAACGTAAATATGTTTTAATTATATGTTAATGTTTTACTTTTAAGGGTGATGTACGGTTAAATTTTGTTTTATTTATAATTTATTATGATATTTATAATTTATTTTCAATAATATAATAATTATTATTATTAAATTAACTAAAGTAGTTATCAGGTGTTGGCGAATCATATTTTTCCTCTAAAAAAAAATGATGAAATAGATGTGAGTTGCTTTTCTCTTTATTTAAGAGAAAGAAAAGAGTAATTATTGTTTAATAAATAAAAAAAAATGTTAGATAAAAAAAAAAATTGGATTGGTGTAATAATTATGTTGAAAAAAAATAAAAAGGTAATATATATATATATATATATAAATAAATAAAATAAAAGTTAGGAAAAGGTGGAATTTGGTAAGACAGAAAGGGACCGACTTAAAAAGGTGTAGGATGAGTGATGAGTTGTCAAGTGTTAAAAAACGTGATATAACTCAAAAGCTTAATGTGGAGACCTTGTTGTCAAAAAGATTCCGCAAAGCGATAAAGCACTTCCCAATAATGTATTGAAATTGATGAAGGAATTTACCCTAACCAATATAATATTACCTCCTCTTTTTACCCTCCTCGTCTCTATTTAAGACAAACCAACTCCGATTGCATTTCCCTGCCAACCCCACCTTCTTCAAACTCTCCCTCTCTCTCTCTCTCTCTCTCTCTCTCCCACATGGCTCGCTCTGTGCCTTTTCTCTCAACCATTTTTCTATTGCTTTTGCTTCTGCTCGCCACTGGTACGCCTTTCTCACTCTCAAAACTTCAATTTCAGGCTTTTCTATTTCGTTTTTAGTGATCTTAGTTAACAACTTCTTACACGCTTTTTTCTTTCGTCTAATATTTATCTATTCCATCTCATTTTTTTCATTGTTTCTCAAAAAGATTACTCAAGTTTGTAGCTTGGGCGTGTTAATTAACTTGTGTTGGTTCATGAGTTGAGCAGAGATGGGGCCAACAATGGTGGCAGAGGCAAGAACTTGTGAGTCTAAGAGCCACCGTTTCAAGGGGCCATGTCTGAGTGACACCAACTGTGGTTCTGTGTGTCGAACTGAACGTTTCACCGGAGGACACTGCCGTGGTTTTCGTCGTAGATGTTTCTGCACCAAACATTGTTAAAACTTTAAAGAGTGTGGTCTGGAGGAAATTAATCTCCGTAGAGGATGATAGATCTGTCATTTTCTACCGTGTTAGTTGAGTTTAGTTAAGCACCTTGTGTTTCAGAATAAAGCTTATTCTCCTCTTCTATCATCTTTTTATGTGACGGGTGTGAATCAGTAATGTAATCTCTGTTCCTCATTTAATACTACAAATTTTATTTGTGTTCTTTTTTTTCTTACCAAACAAAAAAGATGAAGGATCGGTTTTGGAGAAAAAAAGCGGAAGAAGAAATTAATTTGTTTTCTATAAGTTAATTTTTTTTTAAAACACATCTCTTTTACATAGAGACATCTAATAAAAATAAATTAAATAAATAGTAGATTTTAATTTTATCAATTTTGTTTTAAGTATTTAAAGAGAATATTATCTGATGTTTTATAATATAAATGAACATTTGAGATTTTAATATAACAATAAATTCATTCCACGACATCTGGTAGAGCACTCTCTCACTCCCTCTTATATTTTTAGTTTTTATTTATTATTAAACATTATATATTAAGAATTTTATTTTTTTATCCAAATTATATAACAATTTAAGTAAAGCGTTATTAAACAATGGCTTCTATAACTAAATTTTCTCCAACTATACCTTAGAAAAGAACACAGTTAGATGCTCTTACTTTACAATAATTTAGCGTACGGATTGAGCCAAATCTCATCCTTTATTTTTATTAATATTATTATTAAAGCATATTTTACGAGGCATAAGAAGAAAGCAAGAGATGTAATAAATAATATAATATTATAAAAGAAATAGAAAAGAAATAAATATTTAATTAAGTATTCTAAAAAGTGGAATGTTGAAAATTATTGTTATATTTCACATCAAAACTAAAGAGGGAAATAATGGTTCCATCTTTAAAAAAGAAAAGAAAAGTTCTAGCATTGAGGTCTGACACTTACCGACAGATCATAATATCATTTTTAGCAAAGAAATTTTATTTAAAAATTTTTTAAATTAAAAAAAATAAAACTGATAAAATATATTTTTTAAAATTCTGAATATTCAATAAACATAAAATCAATTTTTAAGAAACCAAAACTCTATTTAATTATTGGAAAAGTATAACGATATATTCATTAATAGAATAATTAAACAGGTCAATATAAATAATTTGAACAAAATTTTATAAGTATGATAAAGTGGTCTAAAATAGTAAATTACCAAATATCTAAAAGATGACAAAATATAGGGAATAATTGTTTGGGGTAGAAAAGAAGAAGAAGAAGAAGAAGGAGAATAATGGAACAAAGATTGTCGACATAGATGATTTGGCATGGGACTAACTGATCCAACAAATCCGGTATTTGACGGTGTTTGTTTGTTGAAGATTACATCATCACATCGTTTTCATGTCTACCCAGAACCATAGGATGAGAGGGATGGATTTGGCCCTATTCATTTCTCATTTTTCCCATTTTAAATTTATGCAAGCTTTTACCAACTTAACCTAATAGATTGATTAGAATTTTCATAAAAATCTTAAAGAAAGTAAAAAATATAATTTTATTGAAGAAATTCTTATCAATTAATTTTCTCTTGCATATATAGACATATATGCAAGAGAAAAGAAAGCTGAACCAAAAAATGAAGAAAGTAATAAGAGAAAATGGTTACTGCTGTAAGTGCTTGAATAGTATTTCCCTATTTATAAAAAAGACTTTGTTCATGCTACTTCAATTATTTTCTAAAAGGTGGAAGTATGGTTCTTAGAGAGTATCTAAAGTGATAAAAAAGATAGAGAGAAGAATAGCATGGAGGAAGTTAAAGTTGTCTTTTTTGGGATAAATGAATACAAGTTAAAGTTGTATTGTCATATTCAAAACCAAATTTCTACTAAATTTACTACCTCTTTGCACGCTAAAGTTGTCTTTCTCACTCCTCCATGTGTCACTCGTTTAGCTTATATAAACTTATTTATAATTCATGTTTGGTGTTGTAAACTTATTTATCTTATGAAATTATTAGTTTCGTACAAAACAATACATATTATTAGGTAACTCCGTTAAGACGAGACTAACACATATGTTAATGGAGTGAATGGTCGTTTAGAGAAAATTCATAAAAAAATTTAAATAAACCAAAATTCAAAGATAAATAACATTGTTGAGTATGTTATTCTTTGTATAAGCCCACCAACCCACCTTAAAATATGTAGCCTATTTTGAATTGAATAGATGAACCCAACCCAATATATGTTTTTGATGAGGCAATTGTGTTGTGTTGTGAATTAGTTTTTTCTTTTAAGTAGAAAATCTGTCACAAGCAATTGAAGAGAAAAAAGTGGGAATGCTTTCTCTCAGTTTACCCTCCTCCAAACCACCATGCCCCTCCAACATCAAACCTTCAAACACATCAAACAAAACCCCTCCATTCTCATTCCCCCCAAAACTCCACCTTCTTCAACCCCCATAAACCATCCCTACATTTCACAACTCCTCTCCACACCCAACTGGGCCCTGCTACTAAACCACCACCTCTTCTCAAAGGCGCTCCTCCTCAACCCTCGCTCCGCCGTAGCCGTCTTCCAAAACCAACACAACCCCTCCCACGCCGTCAAGTTTCACGCTTGGCTTTCGCATGTCAACCCCGCACTCGCCACTCACCGATCAGTGCAACGCGCTCTGCGGAACACACTGCACCGTAACGGCCCCGCGGTGCTGTCGCTCGAGTTGCTCCGTGAAGTTCACAATTCCGGGTTTCAGGTCACCGAGGACCTGCTCTGCGCGTTGATTGGAAGCTGGGGAAGGCTCGGTTTGGCAAATTACTGTGCTCACATTTTCGGTCAAATCTCCTTCTTGAGTCTCACCCCCTCCACTAGGTTGTACAACGCTCTTATTGACGCTTTGGTGAAATCAAATTCAATTGACCTTGCTTATCTCAAATTCCAACAAATGCCTGCGGATAATTGCCGCCCCGATAGAATTACCTATAACACCCTCGTTCACGGGGTTTGCAAGATTGGCGTGGTGGATGAGGCGCTTCGATTAATCAGACAGATGAATGATAAGGGGCATTTTCCTAATGTGTTCACTTATACAATGCTTATTGATGGGTTTTGTAACGCGAACAGGGTTGGCGAAGCATTTGGGGTTTTTGAGACGATGAAGGAGAGTGGGGTTTGTCCAAATGAAGCCACTGTGAGAGCATTAGTCCACGGGGTTTTTCGTTGCGCGGATCCAGGTGAGGCACATGAGATGTTGTTATCTAAGTTTATACATAAGGATCTGGTGCAGGAGGGCGTTCATTTTAAGTTAGTTTGTGATACTATGTTGTATTGCCTTGCGAATAATTCTATGGCGAAAGAGATGGTTGTGTTTCTGAGGAAGGTTCTGGGAAGAGGTTATGCCCCTGATACCTCCGTTTTCAATGTCATAATGGCTTGTTTGGTTAAGGGAGCTGAGCTGAGAGACACGTGTGAAATATTTGAAATTTTAAGAAACCAAGGTGTGAAGGCTAGCATTGGTACTTATCTTGCACTTATGGACGCGTTGTACAAAAGTGGACGCACAGAAGATGGGAATCGTGTTTCTGGTCAAATGATGAGCGATGGGCTAATTTCTAATGTTTTCTCATATAACATGATACTTGATTGCTTCTGCAGAGCCAAATTGATGGATAATGCGTCTGAGGCTTTCAGAGACATGCAGGTTAGAGGCTTTGTTCCCAACCTTGTTACTTTTAATACCCTTATTAATGGCCATTGCAAGGATGGATCAATAGTCAAGGCACGGGAGCTGTTGGAGATGCTTTTAGAAAGTGGGCTTAAACCTGATATCTTCACTTTTAGCTCTATAATTGATGGACTCTGTCGAATAAAGAAGACTGAGGAAGCTTTTGAGTGTTTTACGGAGATGATTGAGTGGGGCATCAATCCAAATGCCGTCATTTACAATATCTTAATTCGGTCTGTTTGTGCCATTGGGGATGTTGCAAGGTCAGTGAAACTTTTAAGGAGAATGCAAGAGGAAGGAATAAGCCCTGACACCTACTCCTATAATGCTTTGATCCAAATCTTCTGTAGGATGAATAAAGTTCATAAGGCTAAAAAGCTATTTGATTCGATGTCAAGATCTGGCTTGAATCCAGACAGTTACACTTATGGTGCTTTTATAGAGGCACTGTCTAAATCTGGGAGATTAGAGGAAGCTAAGAAGATGTTTTACTCAATGGAGGAAAATGGTTGTTCTCCTGATTTTTATATATGTAACTTGATTATTAAAATATTGATTCAGCAGGACTCTTCAGAAGAGGCACGAAACATCATGGAAAGATGCAGACATAAGGGAATATCTTTAAATTTTATTCCTAATTTGTAGACTAATTTTCTTCAAGTTTGTAGGTTGCTACTACATTATTGAGATTTTGAAGGTGAAGATATTGATTACGGCGGGTACAGGTACTTCGGATTATAAAGCTCTGTTGATATGGAGATCTTGTTATATAGTGGGACACAAGAATTATTTACGCACATGTATGTGTGTACATTTTGGCCATTTCTACACCAACAAAAAAAGGTACAAAAAAAATGTATTTTTTCCTCCTTAGTTGGTGACTCTACATCATCCTACTCCTCACAGAGAGCTTTGTCTAGAGGTTTTGATGGTGGTAACTTGGTTATCATGTTATACGATGCCTCTAGTCTTGCTATGCTTATCTTACAAATTGTGCTGTTCTGAAGTCAACAAACAACGCCCTTTTCTAATGTTTTTTCCATTTATGGAGTAACATTGATCACCTTACAAACACTATGATCAAATAGTCCAGGCTGTGTCAGCCTACGATTGCCAGAGCTCCATCTTACATCGTGACCCATTCTGCACATGGAAGAGCACGAATTTGATGGCTCTCGACTGGAGAACCTGGGATACCAAATTTCGTGGCTACAGCTGTTGCACATGATGCTAATAGTTTTATTGGACTGGGTTTATATTAATTGTAAACTAATACTTGTTCTAGACTATCTTTAGGGGTGTGTATCGTGCACATGTACCCTCTCTTTCTTGTTCTCCTTTTCACTTTCCCCCCATAATTTTGACTGTCTCCATAAAGTTTCCTCATAATAGCACTGGTCACTGGGTCTAGATGCAGCTTGTTGCATTTTACTTTCAAGGTTAAATGGTAACAAATGAATTAACTTGTAGCATATGCATTTGACAAAGGCACTCTTATTATTTGCAGTTATAATCTTATTTGTTGTGAGGGAAGGATGGGGTGGTAGCTACTTCTAGAGTTTATGTTGGCATTTTATTATGAGTTTTGGGACACTAAATCATCTAATATGAAGATGCTAGCTATAAGAGGACTTCTGAACTTCCCCAAGAGCATTTCAGTGAAACCATGCAGCCAAGTTCTATGTTAAATTACGTTATATATATTATGCATGCTGTTTTCTCTTTAAAACAGATTGAAAATTTATTATTTTTTGCTACTTGTAGACATACATACTTTTACTCTTAAAATTGTTTTGAACAAGAAATTCACTGAACACTAGACGTGACACTGATATTACTAAAACTTTCAGTGCGAGAGTTATCAATGTAACCTTTCATTTATTCAGTGCAGGTTGAGTATGGTTAGTTTCTTAATTGCCTAAATGATTCAACTCCTTTCTCAACTTTACGAGTCACAAAAATATAACGGCATTATGGACCATAAAGTCTGAATGAGCTATATTTGAGTTGAGGAGATCATTACGTACGTGACTTGCCATTGTAGTGCAATAAGAAGAGATTGGTAAACATTTTGGATTTCAATTATAATGCAATTCGTTTTTGTACTTCCATTCAGGTAATTTTGTGTCTAGCAAACAGCAATAGACATGTTTTGTTTGATATATCTTTTTAGCATCCATTAATGACCTCATCATCCATTTTTTATAATGTTATGCATAAATTTTATATTTGTAGTCCCCTAGCGTATATGTTGCCTAGACATGTAATTGATGCCTAACTTGGTGTTAATGTGTACCTTTTTATATTTCACAATGCAATCGTATATGTTGCAATATATTAAAAATAGCAAGTAGAGCATCTACCAGTGAAAAACAAACTTTTGCACAATTTTTTTATGTTCAAATCTGAATGAAATTTCTCCGATTGATATACATGAAAAATGATAGGTATTACAATCTGAACTCTCAAAAAATTTTCCAAGTTATGCTGACAAAATTTTTGACTGCGTTCTTGCACTGCTTGACAGAACTGCCTGAAGATATTATCGACCGCCAAACATGTTCCTAAAAAGTTTGATAAGAAAACATACGCAAGATCATTTCCAATATCAAAGTTGTATAGGGCTGCCCTGGAGAAGCAATAAAGCCTTGGAGTACTGCTTTCTTCTCACCCTATGACTGATGGTGTGTTTTGTTCTGCTATGGCTGCTTTGTGTGGTTTGGAGTGTTGGTGATGTTTTTGAGGTTGAATAATTTGTATTTTTGAATCTGGAGAGAAAGATAAGCTACCATGCACAAAAGATGATTTCCAGCTTAACTGAACAAAGAAAAGCCAACATAGTGTAGCAGTATTTGGTTGTGTGCTTTAAACTTCTATCCGTTGCAGTTATTTATCAGGAATTTTTGTTCTATTCTAACCGTTATACGGAAAATCCCAATGCATTTCAGTTGTACTTTTATCATTGAACTCGAAAAACACAAAATTAGAGTAACGGTATGATAGATTGATGTCAGATTTTTACATTTCATCAATAATTTATTAACTTATAATTATTTTATTTATAGAATAAAAAAATAAGACATTTATTTATGTTATTACTTTTTAAAATAATTTTTTAGGAATACAAAATAAAATAAATATTTAACTAATTAAATTTAAAATGATGAAAATAACTAAAAATACACCACTTCAGAATAAAAATTGTAAAGTTAATAAAATTGTCGTCAAGTTGAAAAAAATCCAAGTAATAGTTGAGAATAAATAAAATTGGCTTAAGAAGGTATTTTGAGATAAAGAGTGAAAGAAAAGAGGAAATTGGGAAGATTGTATGAGTAATCGAACGTATCCTATATAAAAATTGGTAAATAAAAATATATATGCATAACGAACGCCAAAACTTAATATATTTATCAATTATTTAATATTATGATTGTAATTATAATAAAGAAACATAAACCTTAATATATTTACCAATTATTTAATATTATGATTATAATTATATTAAGAAAACATAAAAAAGTCTTCTATGATACATATATAGGATGTCAGTATCCGAAGCAAATATTGAAGTTATAAATAAAAAAATTTAAAAAAATTATATGAAAAACTTTTATAGTTAATTTACGAGAGCATCGAGAAATTGGATTTCACTCAGGTGAGAGGTAGCAAATAAACTGGACACATGTAATAAATTAGCCCTTCTGAATTTTTTTTATTGGTATTAAAAATTTAAGACTTATTTGGTTTAATTTAAAAAAATGATTTTTAAAAACAAATTAAATTTTAATTTAAAAATTATTTTAGATTAAAAAAAAGAAAGAAACTAGAGCATGATTTCAAAAATTTTATAATAACAAAATCAAATGATATAACACAATTCACAAATGAAAATAAAAAATTAAAACAAAAAATATATTTTAATAATTTTAATTTTTTTAAAACTACAAAACAAAAACTCCTTTTAAAATCCGTTTAACAATATAATTATCAAACCAGTTTTAAAATTTGTAAAAAGTAAATAAAAACCGTTTTCGAAAACAATATAGAATGAAGGCATTGATGAATGGTATGATATGTCCAGTGATTTGCTTGGAAACCAATTAAAAGGCTATGTTGTATCCATCATTGCTAGCCACTAACATCATCCCTGTACAAGCTTTTGCCTTGCATTATGTACAATCACAACAGAAATTTAATAAATCCGAGCTATTTGCGTAAAATGCTTTGCCGAAAAGCCCAACATCAGCAAATTACAGAATAACTACACAAGTGTTCAAGATTAAGCACTTGCCCAACTCCAATTCCTGATCTTAATCACCACACACACATCAAATGCTATGCACTAGCCAAAAAAGTTATACAAAAGCAGGAACATATAACAGCTATTACAGTATCTTCAATACCTTCACAAAATGATCATACAGCAAGCACTTCCGCAGTTCCAATAAATTTGGTGTATGTTGAAACCTTTGCAAAACCATGGTTAAGTCTGCAAAACCAATGTTGTCAAGAATGAGATCCTACTTAGGATAGGGAGGGGGTGTCAACATCATAAAACGTAGGATCCTATGATCGTTCCAAAATGTAAAATTATACAACTTTTCTATATATAACACAGTCACACAAAGAAAACGGGGAAAAAAACCTATAAACAACAGCATTAAAGCAAGCTCAACTGAAATTTCATAACCATAACATCCAAAACAAATCATAATAACAAGTCACATAAGAACATCCAGCCCCAGCCCCAGTATCAACTTGCCCACAAGAAGCCAATTCCCAATTATTAAAAAGCTAACCAAAACACTAAACCTGCATCAGAGATGGGGAAGATGTGAGAAGACATGCAGGAAATTGACAAGGAAGCAAAAGAGAGGTCAAGAGAGATGGGGAAGGACAGTTCAAGAAGTGTGCAAAAGAGAGCAGTTAGAATGAATGCTGTGACCTGCAAAAGCGATTGGGCTCAGATGTGAAGGGCTTGGCACGAGATGGGATCTTATTTGGAAACCAGGTCACAATTTAGGGAAAGAAATTAGTTACAAATATGGGTGTATGCAAACCAGGTCATGCAACCTTGACCCAAAAGTCTCGGAGTTTTCAACACTAACATGATCTCACATCGATCATACTAACATGCAATTTCAGGGTAGTAGGACCCAAAGTAGAAGTCCAATTTAAACTCACTTACAATACATCAAAAAGTCAGTTGCTAGTCATGTGGCCACTTGAAAAAAAAGGTTAAGATATCAAAACTAAGGAAAATAGTGAAACAACCCATAAAACAAAGAATTGTACTTTTCCCCTCATGTCAGTAACTAAAGAGAACCAGACCATCACACTGAGAAAGTGAACCAAAAGCCTCAGAAGCAAATGTATGCACTTAACCATAAAGCTAAATAACTAGATAATAAATAGGTGTCCTTTGCCTGTAAAAATATATTATCATAAAAAATTATAAGCACCCAAAGGCTATGAAAATCCAACCTTAGGGCATCTCCAATAAGGACAACTCACATGAGTTGCTTCTTATCTTGAAAAATGTAAAATAGGGATTTATGATGCCATATCATTTATAAGTAATTCATTATTGATTTTACTCCATTAGAAGTTTTCTTAATAAATTTTAAAAAATCTATTCTTTCTCCTCGTTTACTTTGATTTGCTTATTTTTGTAAAGTGTTTGATGAAGTAACTATAAAAAAAATCTATTCTTTCGTGTTTGATGAAGTAACTATCAAAATAATTTAAGCAAGTATCATGCACATAGGATTCATCATATGGAAGGATGTTTCTAATACTTTATTTAAGTATCTCAATAAGCAACTCCTATTGGAGATGCTCTTAGAACCTAGCTATTAAGGGGGAAGAATCGTACTAAATACTCCACCAAGTATCCCTCTACTACTCAATGTGGGACTAAGACACTCCATAATAACCACGTCCTTATCATAACTACTCTTAGGTGTGGACATTTCAGCCACTTTCACTCTACAACACTTCACAAAACTTTCCCTTAATTACAGTCACTGCTCAATCTTAAGCCTATACAACATTATTTATTGACATAAAAAAATTTATATTATAAATGGAAAATCATAAATTTAATAACATTATCATATTTCTAATTAATAAAAAGCACAATAATATTAAATTAAAAAAAATAGTATAATCAAATTTTAAAAACCCAAATGTCAATATGTTCAAAATTAAGGTGGCCGTATCAAATTAGTAATTGATTACCAACAATTGGCAATGGTAAAAGAAAAAAGTAGCCTCAGAAGTCAGAATTCAAAACATTCCCTTGCAGAGTCAAATTATTAAATCTAAGACAAATAAGGAATAAGAAAATACAAATAGCAATTAAATAATTTTTTTTTTTTTACATCTTAATTATCGAAGAAAGAGAATTCAAAATACATCAATTTGAAACATGAATTGAAGTATTAACACATTAGTTATCCCCTCAAGATTACTTTTCCTATATCAATCATGTTTTTAAATTAGACTGAAATAAAATATTCAAATACAGGAAGTCAATCATCAACCTCGGTACAACATTAATCGCATCCAAAGTACACATGGACATGTGAAATATGACAACCTATGACTCATTATCATATTGGAAACAGAACAAAGAAACGAGCAGAAAAGTAGGATGCAGGCAAAGGAAGATAATGCGAAAACAATAAAGTTGAATGATAGAATAGAACTAGGCTTTACCTCAGTTAACCATGCCCAAAACTAGGCTTCCACATATTAGAAGTGCATGAACCTTTTCAAGCCATTCAGTTGCATATAGAGAGCTTGCCTGTCACCTCATCAGCTACACCATAATCAAGGCTGAGCTCTCTCATGGGAGGGATATTCTCCATTGCAAATAGCATAAGGTGTGGGAACATCAAGTTGTTGTGGTCATACAGAACAAACTGAACCAAAACATTTGGAGTTGAGCTATGGCTCATATAGCAAGCAACATTCCTCATTGTTGATACATCCAGAGAAAAATCTAGAGGAGGAATAGATGGATAGGACGGACGCAAATATTTTGGGTCTGCTTGAGACAAATCGCCCCATTCTGCCCATCTTTCAGAAAAGCGATTAGGATATATGGCCAAGTCACCATTCATTGCAAATAGTTGCGCCTGCTCCCTGGTCAAAACAACCCCTGCAAACTCGCAGATAAAAGTACCGGCTTGAATAAGGTCCAAGGACCTAACTCCCCAAGCTGTCTGCAGAGACCTAAACACTTCCAAACTATACTTCAGCCCCTTCTGCGTAACACGATTGCGACAATGAGGAGGACAAGAACAAAAAGGGCCACATTCAAAAATCAAAGGCTTCCCTTTCACAAGATGCCCCTGCAGAGTATAAGGAAATTCGCCCCCGTTTTTCATAATACAAAAGCATCGATCACCACAACCATCCACACAGTCACAACCAGTAGCTTGCCCACTCTGATGAAACACAAAAGGTGGAAAACTAGTCCTGGCAAGATAATCATAGTTAAAAGGACCCTGATCGTCATCTATGTCGTTAAAAAGCCTAACAGCAACACTCTCCATCTTGTTGGAAATATCAGCAGAAAGACAATGCAAATGCGACTCACTCGTCTTAATATTCTTAGCGTCCTTCAAAATAGCACTCCCCATCTTAGCCTGCCCCTCAATCCTCCAAAGCTTAAACTTGAAAACATCAAAACCAGACTTCCCCTTATCAACCCATTGATCAACAATCTTATACACTCCATCATACACATACACCCTACCAGAACCAGAAGCACTCCCCTCGTACCTCATCCCACGGATAACCCTCACCTCGACACCATAATGCATACTCCTTTCCAATGCAAGGTTCCCTCCCTCCAACTTCTGATCCGCAATCTGCTTAGACGAATTCTTCCCCTGCCCTCCATGGCCAGTGTAGATTATGACCTCACCATCATCCAAATCATCCTCATAACCCCCAGAAACAATGACACTGGTAGCTATAGGCTCCCCAGAGGGGCTCACACTTGCAGGAAGATAATCAATGCCAGCCTGTATTTGCCCGTGCAACCCAACCACACACAACTCCATCCTAAAAAGGAACAAATCCCCCACCATAATCCCGGGAATGGCCCCGACGATTCGCTGCTCGCGGTTCAGCCACAGTCCACGCGCCCGCATCAGTGTAGCAGCTCGCAGGTCACCGCGGAGACGCCGCCCACGGCCCTTCACCGCCTTCGCCGTCTCTGTCGCCTCCGCCAGGCCGGCCACCCGCTTCTCCTCCTCGATAGCGGTCAACACGCGCAGCGAGTCGTATAGCAGGCGCGTGCGCCTCAACACCTCCCGCAACTGCGCCTCTTCACTCGCCGACAAACCCATCATCCGCACCAGCTCCTTCTGCCGGCTCTGCTTCCGCCGCGTTGCCACCCTCACAGTGCCGTCCACGACGGGGACGATCGCGCGTGAGGCGTCGCTGGCGGAGGAGGACGAATTGGGCTGGGTCTGAGGCGTGGAATCGACGTCCGCAGAAGGAGAAGGGTCGGAGCATGCATTAGCACTGTTTATAAGTCCGAAAGGGGTGGAGGGAATAACGACATTGGTGTCTCCGAAAGCGAGCTGGAACAACTCGGTGACTCGTTTGAACTCAGTGAGTAGGTCGAGTTGGTCACCGATATCATCATGGTTATAGGCCCAGAAGGGTTCTGGTTTGGGAACTAGGAGTGAGAGGGTGGGTGGCTGTGGCGCTGTAGACGGTGGTGGTGGTGGTGGTGGTGGTTGTGGAAAGGCATCATCATCATCATTATGATGATGAGTTGGAGTATTGAAAGAGGGAAAGGAATCCATGAAGCAGAATCAGCAGAAGTGAAGGTGAGAGTGTGGGTACAATGAGAATGAGAAACCCTTGGAAATGGAGCGGAACGTGTTTTTGGTGTTACCAGTTTGAGAGATGTCACACAGACTGAGTGACATTTGGAATACGAAGTGGAAATCGTGCACTTTTCTCGAGACAACAACTCCAAATGGATTAACTTGGTTCGGTTCATGTCTTCCTCTTTCTGTTGACGCCCTCGTGTGGGTTTTGTTCGGTGTAACACTTCTTACACTCAGACAGACAACACCTTCAATTCAACTAGGTTTTCTTTGTTTATTATACTTTTTTTCAACAAAATTAATGCCAATGTTTTATATTATTATTTTCATGATTATTGATTTTTTACTAAAAAAGTATTATAAACAAGTTTATTTGACATGTTAATTAAGAAATTCTTTCCTTAAAATACACAACATTTTTCAACGCCTTTTCATATCAATTACACAAAATTTTCTTATTCAAATTATTGGCACGTTAAAAATGTGATTTATTTATTTATTTATTTTAGTGTTACCTGTTCTATCCATTAAGTACTAGTAACTGACACTTCAAAAAGAAAATTTTCATTTTATACGGATACAATAAAACAACTTGTTTGACTTACTTTTTAAAATAGTTTCAATAAATAATCTTAAATAAATTAAAAATTATTGTTTGATAATTCTAATTTAAAAAATTATCTTAAGAATGATAACTTTTGATTTTTTTTAAGTCCTCTGGTATGATTTCTGGTAGAAAACTTATTTTTTTAATTAATTAAATAACGTTTTAGTTAACAATACCTTTTTTTATTTAATTTTCAATCGTTACTTGTATCATTTTAATATTTTAGTAGGTACAATGAGAAAAAAAAAAGTTATAATGTATATGAGTCAAGGGGAAGTTTCTCAGTTTAGAGACTAATTAAAGAGAAATTAATTAATTAAAACTGAAAGAAATGAAATTAAAAGGAAAAGGCATAATATACATTTTATTCATTATTTTTTACAATACAAAATAATAAACAATTTATATTAATAATAAATTAAATTTTATTTATTTTTAGTTAAATTTAGTTTTTAACTTGGATAAAAGAATTCATGTAATTTATTTTTTAGTGTCCAATAATATATGTATTCTAATTATTATATATAAAAAAGGGATGAACCAAGCTTTGAATATGCAAGGGAAGAGGTATTTTTTTTAATCTGTGACATATTTTTGAAGTTTTTTTTATTAATGAAAAAGAGAATCTAACACAATAGAATATTGATTATGATGAAAAAAATAAATAAGTCACTATATTAACTTATCTAATAGCAATATATAAAATTAATCATTTCATGTTAAAAAAAATAGATATATCAAAATTAATTTTTTAGAGGGATAAACTCAACAAATCAAAACAAATGAGATCGAGTAAAAAAATTATTAATCTAAATTAGATCATATTATTTTAATTCATTTTGTTTAATTTGTGATTTAAACTAGATTTAAATCATTTCATGAACCTATATGATTTAAAAAATAATTATCATATTTTACTTTTAATTTTTTATGAAATATTTTATTATTTTAATACAAATTGATATACATAGAAAGAAAGAAAACAATATCTATTTATAATTTTTTTAGAATTATATTTCATCATTTTATTTTTAACAATATAATAATTTAAAATAAAAATTTATATTAATTATTAGATTATAATAAAAATTTATTTTAATTATTTCTATTAAAAAAATAATTAAAATAAAAAACCAATTTTTAACCCTTAATTTTAAAGTAAATGAATCATATTATATATATATATATATATATATATATATATATTTTTTTTATACTTTCATATAATTACTTTTGTTTGATAGGAGTTATTTAACTCTAAAACTTAATATAGTTATAGTTAAATATAACTTATATTAAAGTCCTATTTAATAATTTACATTACATTAGAGAGAATGGTGGTAGTATTTTTCATTTCTTAATTGTAAATAACAGTTTAATTGATTTTCTTTTTCTTTTTTAAATTTATTTCTTACAAAATGTTTATAATGGTGGATTGAGGAGAATTTATTACTTAGTGATTTCACTGGTTTCAATTAATGACCTAAACAAACTTTCTTTCTCATGAGAATGGAGCAATTCATGTATCACATAACTTTATTTCAACCAATCATGGAGTAGGGTGGGAGATTAACTCCATGTGTATATTTTTGTGAATTGACAGGGTTGAGAAATGATGATTATAATGACAAACAAGACATCAAACTGTGGATTGTAACAGTATGCCACGGTTGAAGATGACTTATCACTGCACTTATTTAGCTCTCTAATCTGCTTAACACTGCATATTGAGTATTATTCAGCTGTTTTGATTTCAGGGTAGGGTGTACTCTGTAAAGAGAAAATAAACAAGGTCACGTTCAGATTTGTTCATAGGAAGAAGCTCAAAACATAAAGTATTACCATTCCTTTGGTTATTGTATGCCAAGTTGAACTTTAATAGACTACTCACACAAATATGCTCTATAAAATTTGACTGCATGCTAAATTTGAAACTGAAGTAGGTAGTGGTTACTTACTTCCACATTTCTTTCCTGCAGGACGGTTCTTGATGTTGCATCTCTTTGGAATGGTGATGGCAGTGGCAAGGTTGATCTTAGCTTGCTTGGCCAGAGGAGACAACAGAACAGCACAGAGGCATCTTGGAGCAGTGCTGAGCAGAGCAGCAACTCTGGCACAACAAGTCAAAGGAACCTTTGCCTTCACATTGCTTACAGCACTCAGGCAAGGGCTAAGACTAGCAGCTGCAGATCCTATAGGGGTCTTTCCACACTCTCCAGCTCCATCAGCCCCCAAAATCAACACCTCTGATGCCAGCACAAACATCAGTACTGCCACAGTACCCTTCAAGTCCCTCATCTTTCTCTCACTTGTATAACAGTTAGTTGGTTATAGCACTCTGAATTCCTTGGACCAACATCACCTTGTTTATATAAAATTCCTAAAGGGAAAAAGGAGCATGACATTAGTACTAGTGGGGTGGTTGTGGCCTTGCCATATTCAACAACTAATAATCACGCCCCTGCTAGAAGGTTCACAGTTCATAGTTCACAACAAAGCTATATGCTATTATAGGGCCAAATATTTGATTTTGTTATGCTATTATGGCTTCTTATGAGTGAGCTTTGAGACTCTGCCATGGTATGGTAGATTGGTAGGTGGGTGTGAACATAGAAAAAGATGGCTAGACAAAACTTTGATACTCTAGGGACTGCCACATAATTTGCTCCACTATGCATGCTTATTTAGTTCTAGTTCTCCTTCATAAATATACTCCAAACAAACCCAACATTTTTTATTGGTAAAGCTCACTTTCTAAAAATATTATTATTATTATTATTATTGTGAAGTGTTCATAATAATATAACCGATAAAAATTAAAGTTTTATTAGATTTTCTTTTATTTATTTGAAATTTTGACTTAAATTTAAAATTTAAAATTAAGAATAGGTTAACATATTTTATTTATATATAATATTATATATTTAAATTAATTATCAAATTAATAATATATATAATTATATTTTTTATTATGTTTAAATTTTAATTATATTTTATTTATAAAATATTTATATTTGTTAAAGTAATAATAATTTTGGATTATAATATTTAATTATTAGAGCATATAATTATTTATATATTTAAAAATATAATAAAATTATTATTACAATCATAATCACATAAATTTTTTATTTTTAAAAATTTTATTATAAAATATTTAACAAATTTTATTTTATAAATTTTTTTCAGTTTTTCAAAAAAACTGTTTAATAATTTAACAGTAATAAAAATCTAAAATTAATTCAATTGCGAATATTAATTTGATTTAGTTTAAATTTATATTAAATAAAAATAGAACAAAAATATATTTTATTGAATTCTTTTTATCTAGTTTGAATAATTTCTTATGAAAAATTAAACCAAATCACAAATATTTTGATATAAATAAAGTTGATTTTTTAACATAAAAACTTGTGTTCCTTGACTGTTCTATCGAATTGAACAAAAAAGAAAACGGTTTTTAAGGTATGGAAGTGATTCTTAGGATAATATGACATTTTAGTCACATGTTTTTCTCTTTCACCACATCACAATCCAAAGATGATTTCGTGGTTTTCTTTGAACTACAGCCTTTTAACTTTTGGATTACGGACTGGATACTAGGGAGTGGTAAAGATGAGAAACATAATAGAAAGTAGAGATGTTTGGACCCAAGAAAAAAAAAGTAAAAAAAAGAAGAAAGAAAAATAAGTAAAAACATTGTAAAAGATGAGAATGATGTAATTGAATTAAAAATTTGTAATAATCATTAAAAATATATAATAATTAAAATTTCTTATATTAATAAAAGATATAATAAATATAAATATAAATTATAATATAATATAATATAATTTAAATTAATTAATTTATATTATACATAATTGATTAATATTAAAATTATATTATATATAAAGTATAAAAATAATTTGTAACATGAGTAAATGTTAAGGTTTATTATGTTAATAATAATTTATAATTTTTATTAAAATTATGAATATTTAATCACATAAAATATAATATTTAAGTTAAAAAAAAAACTAAAACATGTATATAAAATGTGCAAAGTCATCCAAAGTTAAATAGAATGGAAAACTATATTCATCATTAATAAATTTACAATCATAAAAACATCCAATTATTCAAATAATCATTAGTCATCCAAAATAAAAAGTAAAGGTAAATAAATTACAGTTCTCCAAAATTTAAAAAAATACAGTCATTAGAAAAAAAAAAAACTACAGTTATCCAAAATAGAAAAAAAGTATAGTCATGTAAAAAAAGGAAAAAAGTATAGTCATCCAAAAAAAGTCAAATAAAAAAACAAATAGAAATATACTAAAAATAACATGAATGAAATGTCTACTCAAAACTCTCACGAATATGATCAATTGCATCTTCAACCTGATCAATTCTGTGGTACGCATAATTAATATCTGTTTCTAGACTTTGATAGTTATTCTCAACATTGACTTCAAGTCTACTCATATGTTTTTGCATATCTTAAATACCTTCCCATATTAAGTTTATGGTATTAGCTTGCTAGGAAAGATATACTTGTTTTCCTTGAATAAGTGTTTGTGCTTGTTCATGTTCAACCTGCATATCTTCATCTTTACTAGAGGGGTGATTGATAGCGTTGTCGAGGCACTATCAAACAATACTAGGTTTTCAAGATTATTTTGCAAAATAGTGGGATTAACCTAGGTTGAACCACAAAGACATAAACAAATTGTATTTTGTTGAATTATCACAAACTAATAAAAGAATTGGGGGGGGGGGGATTTTATCAAACAATTTGTATGAAAAAAAAATTATAATAGCAGCAAAATTGAATCACGCTTAATGAAAATCCAATTCAAGAATCACAAATCCGCAGCAATCTCAATTAAACTGAATCCAATTACAACCTATTTCCGAATTAGGAATGAAAAATGCAATCGCATTCTATGAATCCATTATCGTATTGAATCCGATACGTTGTTCAATTAACTCGAAAATAATTTGTATTTAATAATGCATTCACAATCGTGAAACAACAACAATTCAAAGCAAGAGATGAATTCAGATTTATACCTATTTTATGCGTTTTGATTTTCTTGAATCGGTGTACCTTTGTAGTTCTCCATTTCAACCGATGATGTTGAACTAATGCGAACAAACATTTGAATTTTTTTATCGAGAGAAAAGAAAAGAAAGAAAAGATGAACAGTAAAAAGAGTATAGGAAAGTTCTGTAATCTATATTCTGAATTCTCTAAAAAAAATGGCAGAAAAAGAACCTCTTGGCATTTAATAAGGATGGCAAAACGGGCTAGGTCCAGCGGGCCGGCCCGCCAGCCCGCCATAATATGGCGGGGCGGGTTGGTGTTTTTAGCCCACCAGCCCGCTTTGGCCCGCCCCGCCAAGCCTGTCAACCCGTCGGCCAACCGCGGACGGGCGTGCCAGCCCGCGGCTCGCCTAATTAATAAAAAAATAATTTTTTTATTGTAATAAATTTAATTATAAAGATAATATATAAAGTTAAAATTTTTAAAAAGAGAATTAAAAAAGTTTCATTCTCACGGAAAATATTCTTCTTCCCGAAACATAACCTTCTCTCCTGTTCTCCTTGTTTATCCTAAGCACTGATTATTTTTATCCTTATTACTTGAATTAAAGGTGTAAGAATTACTCAACCAAGAATAACATGAAGTTTTATCAAATAAAAAAGATATAGGTATTTAAAATTTTCAATATAAAAAATATAAATTTTATAAGTTTAACATTATATATATATATATATATATATATATATATATATATATTTGTTATTATTTATTATTATGTAAATTTTATTATTGTTCTAAATTATAATTTCTTAAAATAATGTATTGATTTATATTATTAAATTGAAATAATATATATATATATATATATACATATATTGAATTATTAACAAACAAATAATAATTTTATTATTAAATTTATTAAAAAAATTATTTAAAAAAAATATTTTTTTCTAAATTATGGCAGCGTGGCGGGCCAAGGTCTACAACCCGTCATGACTATATCGGGCTAACCAGCCTCGCCCGCATTTAATGGGCCAAAGGCGGGCGGGCCAAAACGGGGCGGGCTGGCCCGTTTTGGCATCCCTAGCTTTTAATGTAAGCTACAAAAGTTTGTAGACACGATAATTGGGCCTAAACTGATGGGCTAACCCACTAATGAGTTTTTTTAACAACTAATCAACTAAAACAATATAGAAAGGAAAATTTGTAGAATCCTGCACAGGGCTGAGAATTTGTGGTGAATGTCTGGACCTTAAAAAGTCTGAACTGGGTTTTCCCTTCAATAGAGAAGTTGTAGATCTCCCTCTTAGCTTTCTAGGGACACCAAGTTTGCCCAATTCCAAGTTGTATAGTTTTAGAAATGACCTGTACAAGAATCAATGTCAAAGCAGAATTTTATTGCAGAAATTTACAAGATTTTACAACTAAATCCTAAATGGCTACCTAACACAAATCTAAACTAATACACTAAAAATATAATACTAATAAGACTAAATTTCACCAAAAACAAATAAAGACAGATGTATCAAAATGTGATTATTAGTGATCTTACTCAAGGTCAGGTTGCTGGGCATGATGACCCCTACCATGTTGTCATGCCCCATCAACATTTATGACATTAAACTTTTTCAAAGATCTCTCGTTAAATTTATTTTTCAATCCTAGGGAGTGACTTGATTGTAAAGTCTAAGTCACCGTGTAATAGAATACGAGCGATTAAAAAATTATAAGGCAGAGACATACTATTAGTCTTACATTTCCTCATATGTCTAATGATATAATAAGGTTAATTAATCTTTATGCACCATATCATAAATATATCATCTTGTAAGACTTGAGTATAATTTTCTCCTCGAGAACTAAGCATATAAATGAATACATAATGTAAAATTTTGTCATCCACGATCAAAATACCGACATTCATACAAGCTCATACTTGTAGTTTTGGTCTAACCATCACAACATCTGCCTTATCTTTATCGTATCCCAGGTCTTCAGGGATGTCAGTAAGATAAATCCAACCTTGATATTTTAAATGGGCTAGATTTAGCCAATCATCAGGTTTTATCCTGATATGAGTCTGTAAGACCTCAGTTACTAACTCGTCGGAGTCAATCAATTTTAAATTTGTGTAAAAGACCTTTATGAGGTCATCATAAATACTACCCGTCGAGGTTAGAAATCTATCCAACCCTTGAAAAGAAAGGTGATACGAGAATTCAAACTTAGTCATAAAGAAGAAGTTCAAGTCTATTATCTTTGACTACACTATGTGTTTGTGGACATAATCTCCGTAATATTTTTTCATATATCGTTCGTTACTGAAGTAACGACCATGGTCTAATAAAGTAGGAAAAGGAGGCAAGTTAGGAGGAGGGATTGATACAAGCTCCTCTACCGCCTTTTTTGCCTTATTTTATGATACATGTCTTTGTCTCTTTTGTCTTACAACGATAAAGACATAATTCAAACCTGTAAAACATTAATATTAAAACATCAAGGGGCCATTGTTCCATCAAAAATAGTTTCATACCAAAATAGTTCAAATGCTTTACGTACCATAACGATGCAAATTACAAGCTAATAACATCATCTAAGAGGAGACTCCACTAGTCATGTGCTTCAATAAATAATTAAGTCACAACTGTGGAGGCATGCCGAAAAGTTTGTGCAAATAAACTTATAACACTGAAACATCAACTGATCATCATGCAAATTAAGCTTGCATAACAGTTACCATATATTGTTAGTTGAATATTGTAGAGTTGTGCTGGATCATCACTTGTTCCCTCATCAAGTTAATTTTCCTCTCCATTACGTTGGTCTGGCGTTCGACAACAATAACTTGACGTTCAATAAGATCAGTCAACCTTGCAGAGTATCGATTACTCTCACCAATTTTGTCCACTAGATTGTGTATCTCTATGCTCATATTTTCAACATGAGCACTCAGGTATACATTTACCATGGACGTCTTTCTCTTTGATCCTCGTGATGAAGATGTTCCTATAGAAGGGATAGATGGAGAGACCCTTAGACTATAAGAGTCCATATGGAGTGGACTCGGTTGCATCTCATGAAACATTGGATTATACTCATCGTGCATAAAAGGATTTGCAACATCATCATTTAGATTGACGCCTAAGTCCATTGTGAAATCCCTGCGTCTACGGACTTGTCGTGCCGTCCTTGTAATGTGCCGAGTGACACGATCAGCTCCCCATAACTCTTTCAAAAAGTCATAGAATTTGATTGGGGTTACATGCCATTTAGCAACAAATGGTTTAGCATGAAAAAAGGAATAACATTTACACACTCGTTGATGCAACGTTTAATAATTACAAATCATTGCTAAAATATATTTTCCACTTAATACCTAAATCAAGTCATTCCAAACTTCAGACTCAGCTTCAAATCTTCTTGTGGCCTCGTTCCAAGCAAAACTGATGAGGCCACTAAACAAATCATGTACCTCCCACCAATGATTCTTAAGACTTTTTTACCTATTTTTCACTTTGCTCTTGTTTATGCCAGTATAACTTACCTGACGTAGTGCATGGACCATGTTAGTGTATGCTTGAGTGATCCAACTTCCATCTATCCTATTTCCAGCTTGAGCTTCATCAATCATTACTGTTAACAGTTGAAGATCCATATCTTCAGTCCATTTTGTAAATTCACGCATGTTTTGACTGTTAGGTAAACATTAAATGCATGTAGATGAGAGATAGTAGTTGTATTGAATGTATGTAGTTGAGAGATAATGGTTATATTGAATGTATGTAGTTGAAATGTAGTAGTTGTATTAAATGCATGTAGTTGAGATGCCATATCCAAAGGCCTATAAATTAACCATGTACCACTCATTACAAAACACATCAAGTGATAATATACAGAGTGTTTTATTTAGATACTTGTTTGTCAACAAATTGGTATTAGAGCTTGAGAGCCTGAGTGCGTTAGAGAGAGTGTTTGAGAGTTAGAGAGTTTGTTCGAGATGACCAACTTAGCTAACAGCATGCCCCTGCCAAAGTTATCGAAAGGCGTAAGCTATGATAACTGGAGCCTGCAAATGAAGGCTCTCCTTGGTTCCCAGGAAGTATGGGATGTGGTCGAAAATGGGCACCAAGAACCAGAGAATATTGAAGAGCAAACGATTTCCTAACTTGCTGCATTGAGAGCAACACGAGTAAAGGACAAAACGGCTTTGTACGTGCTGTACCAAGCTGTTGATGAGTCTGGCTTTGAGAAGATAGCAAATGCTAAATCTTCAAAAGAAGCGTGGGATATTCTGGAGAAGGCATATAAAGGGGATAATCGCGTGAAGCAAGTCAGACTTCAAACTCTTAGAGGCGAGCTTGAAAGCATGAGGATGAAAGAGGTCGAAGGGGTTGCCGAGTACATCTCCCATGTTGAGACCGTGGTGAATCAACTCGGAAGAAATGGAGAGACGTTGCCCACTTGCCGAGTGGTGGAGAAAATCTTAAGGTCGTTAACTGACAACTTTGAGAATATCGTTTGTGCAATAGAAGAGTCCAAGGACTTGTCACTGCTCTCGGTGGAAGAGCTTGTCGGGTCGCTTGAAGCGCATGAGCAGCGAAGAAGGAAGAAGAAAGAAGAGTCCCTTGATCAAGCACTCCAAGCAAAGGCCATAGTGCATGGACCATGTTAGTGTATGCTTGAGTGATCCAACTTCCATTTATCCTATTTCCAGCTTGAGCTTCATCAATCATTACTGTTAACAGTTGAAGATTCATATCTTCAGTCCATTTTGTAAATTCACGCATGTTTTGACTGAGATCAACTTGTCATTTTTCTCTGTTCATTGTAAGCATGCAAACAACTAACTTTCGATACCTTATATAATTGTTATCATCGTCATTTAATTAGAGATAAAAAGGTATCCAAATTGTCAATTACACATAAAATAAATCAACAATAATAAAAACAAAACAAAGTTGACGTCTACTTTATTGTTGATAATTTGTTCACATTTGAACCGTTATCATATCCCTCAAGTTAACCCCTTCCCTATAATCATCCTTGTGAACTTGTGTTGCAGACCTATCATCTTATCGTTCATTTAACTCTCGATCCACTTCCTCTAGAAAATATTATTCATTATCTACTCCACGTAGAAAGTTGTACAAAATGCAACATGCCAAGACTATGTTCCTTGATGTTTCAAAGCAATAAAGGAGTTCTGCCCCACTTCCTATGATGAGAAATCCTTTTTTCAGCACACTTAATTATATTTCTTAACGAAGAATGACAATGATTAAACAATTCTCGAAGATTCTAAGGACCTTTTTGTGAACTCTTTCAGGTGGTACCTTACTGTCCGACATGGAGTAATAATTTGAGTTTTCAACTTGAACCCTACATCTCCCAAGTAATATTTGTCTACCTAAAATAACATTACTTAGTATTTGCAATTAAACACTCATGTCAAGCAATAACATTATCATTTGGTGAATTCTTCATACCTTCAGGTATGGTGAGAGGATCCTCCCTTGTTAGGGCATCTTTTAAAATCTTAGAATCAAATGCAGTTTCTTCCCATCCTACTAGAACATATGTAAATTTCATGTCGAAATCACAAGCTACAAAAATATTTTGGGTCGGTCAATCTTTTTTACCACGAAAAGGGGTGCATCAGATCGTGGTACTTTGACTCGAACATGAGTTCCATCAATCACCCCAAGACAATCCTTAAAATAAGGGTAGAATTTCATATGTGGTTGGACATCTCTTCTAGAGGGTTGAACAAAAACTTCTTTCTTTAATTCAATAATTGCATTTAAGACATTATGAAAATGTCAACTGACGGTCTCATTAGATCGATGAAAAAAAAAAGGAGATAGTTCGATTTTTTACATTATGTCCTAAGATATGTAAAAATTTAGCAATTTGTTCTTATATTGTTGACCTAAACACATATTTTACAATATAAGTTTCTCTTAATCGATGACACAATTAGATGAAGGTCTCAAATCTCATGCGAATAATATCCCAACATCGCTCCGAATGCACAAGATACGACAACTCACATCTACGATGATATTTTTCAAGATCATATAAGTTAACGTTGGTAATGGTGGTAAACATCATTTGTAACATGTATAATGCATGAAAAACACTGCATAGTATCGTTAGTTCCCTAACTTTCACCTTTTGTTATATTTGATCTTGATCATGATATATTATATTCATATTCATCCCTAGAATATTAGTACTCATTTGTTGTTCATCTTCATAATCCATATAATCTTTCACTCTTGAAAGAACAATTTCTATATGCACAAAATATTTTATTTTAATTAATTATATCATATTATCGAAAATGATAATAATAATTTTTTTATTAAATATTTAATAAAATCCAACGGAAGCCAATTCTTTCACTATAGTGAATCTGCATAAACAAACATAGCCAATTATTTTAAAATATCATTTTTTAATTATAATAATATAATAATAAATAAAAAATATTAAAAAAAAGCATATCCAATCTAGAAGAATGTCTCGTGAATTTGTAAGTTTGATTATTATGAAAAAAAAAGAGATATATCCTTAAAGCATAGAACTTGGAGCTTAGGTATCAAAATCCAAAGTTACACTCCAATTATAAGGTTTCTTCCTAATACATACAATCCCACTAATGATGTTTTTCATACTAATGTGGAAGGTGTAACTTCTAACTGTGTTGGACTTTGTAACTGTGCGATAATCATGTATTAAACACAAGACCATTTTCAAGAAAGTAAGAACATACTATATAATTGAAGATAATGGGAAATATATCTAGGTGATGTGTTTGTATTTTAAAGTCCAAGAATGCCCCATGTTTTAATAAGCAAATATTTGACAGTACATGTAATGCTAAATCTACAAATAGAATGGAGTAAGCCAAAACATGATGTTGAAAATTAATTAAGTGAGAATCATTATGTACAAGTGAAATAATAAAATGGAGTAAGAATGTTGTTAGCTCATTCTGCTGGCAAGCTAGAATGGACTGACGCTATGAGCCAGTTTTAACATGCATTCAGGCACAAGGCGTCTCCTTGGAGGAGCCACAGCATCTCTGGCACGGGCCTCAGCATCACCAGCGTGGATATATGCAACTAAATCTTCAAACATATCATCTTTCCCACCTCTCATGGGATCCTAAAATTTAAGAAACTAGCATATTTAGACCTCCTTATGTTTTATTTATTTTCTATCTACTATTGCTAAAAAGTTGTACCAAGCTAGTTGAATTGTCTCGACAATAAAAAAGGAAAAGAGTTATCAAAATCAATGTGAAGCAGAGAGGTCGAATACCTGTAGAAACACATCAGTATGAGTCTTCCCTTCGTACAAAATTGCTTCAGCTGTCACTCCAACTTTTTTAAGAACTTCAGCAAATGTTTTACTGTATAGAATAATACGTTAAGAGCAGCTAAAAAATCCAAGAATTTTCTTAAAGAAAATGGTTCAATTTACAAATACAGGCGAAGTAGTTGCACTATAATGAAAATTTGTTGCTACACAAGTTAAATATCCTCTCTTTAAGTTGTACATTTCTTCTAATACCCAGTAGAAAATTAACAGAATTGAAGTCTACTTCATATCCCATTCATTTAACATGCTCACAATAACATTTAACCTAATTCCCTGCAACACAAATTAAATAACTTTGCTTGAATTGTACATTTACACAAGACTATTTTATAACCCATGCAAAAGGATAACACGCGCACAATTCATTTTCACCTAATTCGCTGCAACACAAATTAAATAAGCTATCTTGAAGTTCAACATTTCCTATACTCGTCCATCAGAGGATGGTAAACAAATTTAAAGCCTACTTTATAATCCATGCAAAAGTATAACATGATCACAATATAATTTAAGCTAATTTTCTGTAACAGTATAAAAATCTCCACGTAAATTTTACATTTCCTCTAATAATAGCCCATTGGAGGAAAAATAGGACTAAACTCTACTTTATAAACTCATGCAAAAGCATAACATGTTCTCTAGAATGCAAAAACATAACATGCTCACAATTCAAATTAACCTAAATCATTGCTAACCAAATTAAAATAACCATTTTGAAGTGTTGGATTTCCTCTAGTAACCCAGTGGAGGATAAACAAGATTAAAGTCTACATTAGATAATTGGCTGCTACACAATTTCAAAACCCTAGATAGAAGTTGTACACTTCTACTTTATAACCATTTCAAAAACATCACATGTTCACAATTCAATTTAACACTACACAGATTAAATACTCTTATTTTAAGTTGTACACTTCTTGAAGAAGTCCATTGGAGGATAAATAGGATTAAAGCCTACCTTATACGCCATAACATGCTCAAAAATAGAATTTTACCTAATTCGATGCAATACAATATGAATACACTCTCTTGACAACGTACATTTCCTCTCCATTGAAGAATAAACAAGATTAAAACCTATTGAAGAATAAACAAGATTAAAACCTACTTTAGAACCCATGCAAAACCATAGCATGCTCACAATTCAATTTAACTTAATTGACTACTACACAAATTAAATACTCTTTTAAAGTTGTATATTTCCTCCAGTACCCCATTAAGGATAAATAAGATCACAGCCTACTATAAATCATATAAAACTAGAGTTGTCAAAACGGGGACCAATCCCAGCCTGGTCCTAGCTAACGGACCAATTTTGGTCTAATTGGATTAAAAAATATATATATTGACATACCTATACAAAATCAATTAATTAAAAAAATATTTAAATAAAACTTAAAAATATATTTTAAAAATTTAAATTTTATTAATGAAATTAGTTTTTGTTTAAGATATAATGATTTAAAATATAAATTATATAAGAACGTATCCATTTAATTTCAAAATAAGAATTAAAAACTTACTTTTATTATAATTATTTTTTTAGTAATTTATTAATTTAAAATAATAAATTATTAATTTAAAATAATAAATTATTAATTTAAAATAATAAATTATTAATTTAAAATAATAATTAATCTTAATCATTAGATCATGAAATAAGTGATTATTAGAGATTTATTCCAATATTTATTCTTAGAATAATAAAATAATACTACTTTTATTTTTATTTAAAAAATTATTATTATCATAAACGGGTTGATCCATAAGCCTTTGGGCTAGTTTGGGCTTAAGCTCATATAGGTCATGACCTAAATAGGTCGGGCAAAAATAGACATGATTTAATTTAGGCCACAATTATTTTGGTCTAGCCTGACCTATTTCTCGGACCTTTTGGGCTACACCTATGTTGACACCCCTATAAAAAACCATAACATGCTCACAATTCAATTTAACCAAATCCCCTTCTACATAAATTAAATTCCATCTCTAGAAGTTGTACATTTCCTCTAGTAGTCAAATAAAGGATAAACAAGATTAAAGCCAACTTTATACGTGATGCAAAACCATAACATGCTCAGAATTTAATTTAACCTATTCCATACACAAATTAAAAACCATCTTTTGATGTTGTAAACTTCCTCTAGTTGTCCATTGGAGGATGAATAAGATTAAAACCTACTTCATAACTCATAGCATAATGTGCTCACATTAAAAATATCCTTTCTTGAAGTTTTCCATTTCCTCTAGTAGTCCATTGAAAGAAAAAGTTAAAGCATAACATGCTCACAATATAATTCCACCGAATTCGCTGCTACAGAATATAAATACCCTCTCTTGAAATTGTACATTTCGTCTAGTAACCCATTGAAGGATAATAAAGAGTAAGGCCTATTCTATAACTCACGCAAAAGCATAACTTCCTCACTAAAAATTTCACCCAATTGATTGCTATACAGAAGTTGTACATTTCCTCCGCTATTCCGTTGGAAAATAGATAAACATTATTCAAGCCTACTTTATAGCCCATTTAAAAGTATCACATGATCACAATTGAATTTAACATAATTTGCTGCTACACAATATAATTACCCTTTCTTAAAATGATACATTGCCTCTAGTAACCCGTTGAAGGATAAAAAAGATTAAACCCTACGTTATATAGCCCATGCAAAATCATAAAATGTTCAGGATTAAATTTAACCTAATTCACTACTACAAAAATTAAATTCCCTTGTTTGAAGTTGTACACTTACCGTAGAAGTCCATTGGAGGATAAATAAGATTAATGCCTACTTTATAACTCATGCAAAGGTTAACAAGCTCGCAATAAAATTTCACCTAATTTGATGTTTTACCATAAAAATACCCTTTCTTAAAGTTGTATATTTCCTCTAGCAGCCCATTGATTGAAGGATAATCAAGATTAAAGCCTACTTTAGAACCCAAGCAAAAGCATAAGATTCTCACAATTCAATTTAACTTAATTGACTACTACACAAATTAAATATCCTCTGAAACTTGTATATTTCCTTTATAGTATATTAAAGGATAAAAAAGATCAAACCCTACTTTATAAGTCATGCAAAACCATAAGATGCCCACGATTCAATTTAACCAAATCCACTACTATAAAAATTAAATACCCTGCCTTGAAGTTGTACATTTCCTCTAGTAGTCGATTGAAGGATAAACAACATTAAAGCCTAATTTATAAGTGATGCAAACACATAACATGCACACAATTCAATTTAACTATTCCACTAGTACACAAATTAAAAAACCCTATTTTAATGTTGAACAATTCCTCTAGTAACCCTTCGAAAGATAAAGAGGATTAAAGCCTACTCTATAACTCATCCAAAATCATAACATCCTCACTATAAAATTCCTCCCAATTAGTTGCTACACAATTACAAAACCGTATATAGATGTAGTACATTTCCTCTACTATTTGGAGGATAAAGAAGATTCAAGCGTACTTTTTATAACCCATTTAAGAGTATCACATGCACACAATTCAATTTCACACAATTTGCTGCTACACAATATAAATACCCTCTCTTGAAGTTGTACATTTCCTCTAGCAGCCCATCAAAGGATAAAAAAGATTGAAGCCTACATTTTAACCCATACAAAACCATAACATGTTCACAATTCAATTTCACCTAATTCACTACTAGACAAATTAAATACCCTTGTTTGAAGTAGTACACTTCCTAAGAAGTCCATTGGAGGATAAATAAGATGAAAGCCTACTTCATAACTGATAGCATAACATGGTCATATGATAAATATCCTTTCTTGAAGTTTTCAATTCCTCTAGTTGCCCATTGAAAGATAAAAAAGATTAAAGCCTACTTTATGATCTAAGCAAAAGCATAACATGCTCACAGTAAACTTTCACCGAATTTGCTGCTGCACAATTTCAAAAACCTTATATAGAAGTTGTACCTACTTTATAACACATTTAAAAGCATCACATGCTCACAATTCAATTTAAGATAATTTGCTGATCCTCTCTTGAAGTTGTACATAACAAACGTGAGTTATATAACCCATGCAAAACCATAACATGTTCACAATTTAATTTAATTTAATTCACTACTACACAAATTAAACACCCTTGTTTGAAGTTGTACACTTCCTCTAGAACTCCATTGGAGGATAAATAAGACTAAAGCCTACTTCATAAACCATGAAAAGCATAACATGCTCACATGGAACTGTAGCAAATATAAGGGGTGGGGGAAGGAACTGTCACGGGTTGTTCTAAGTTGTTTCTTTTACATGATTATCAATACCTTGAAGATGAATTAAGCAACCCATTGCTCACTAAATCCTTTAGCATTTCAGCCATTAACAAAGCTTGACACTATAATATTGCATGAAACGATTAAAAGTCACTACGCTCCCCAAATAGGGTCCATCTAGCCTATATCACGGCAAAACTAAACCATAAAAAATTAATAGGCCAATCAATATATACTCCTGGTTTCTATTGTTACAAAATATTTAAAAGGGGAACAAACCTGGCATCTGATGGTATGGAATAATCCCCAGTTCCATGAAAAAGAACTATAGGAGGTAGTAGAGAATTCGCATTTCCAATGTTTGGATCTTGAACCATTACTTCTGGAGAAAACTGTCGCAGGGATTCCTCCCCTTCCATTATGCTGTAAGACAGAAATAGTCATTTGAAAGTCTAATACAATGAAACCAGTGAATGAAAAATCACTTGAAGATGAATGAAGTGTGTACCTTAAAAAGATGGACCGATAAAGACCCCTACTGTGAAAGTGATCTACTAGGTCAAATAAATTATACCTGAATTGATGTAAGATGGAAAGAAAGTAAAAAATTATTTTAATCTTAGTGTAAAGTCAATAATCATTGGTGGGAACTGCAACGTAATATAATAAAAATCTCAATCAAATAACATTGCATTTACAATAAGAAACAAAATATAACATAATTGGAAGAATTAATAGACATTGCATATCTTCCTGCAGACAGTTATTTATGTAATTAAAATTTGAAAAGATTAAATCCATACATGATCAACTTGAGCTATATTTTCTTGGTTAACATGTTACAGCGTAGCACTCCTAACATTAGTAAAACAAAACGCTTTTGTAAAATATTACAATCAAACTTTGCATTTCTAGCATGACATCTTTCACGAAACAAACAAACAATAGCTAAAATTGTTAGATGAAAGCACATGAGTGACTTTTATTACATTTCTAACACACTCCATGCTGTATGAGTTCTTTGAGCTTGAAGCAAGGATAACACGCAGACTTGGCTAATTCTTAAATTCAACTTCTTTTTTTATTTCAAATAATTGAGTGACAAGGATCAAACCCTAGACTGGCAATTCTTCATGCTTGCCAGGAACAAACAGAATCTTCCTATTTCTGAAACCCATTACAGTTGCGACACTGAAGCGCACAAAATGGTGTTATTTCCCACCACTGAAAACCATGCTGCTATAGTGCATATTTGACCACTAAGATTGAAATAGACTTTTTCTAACACAATATACCAAGATTGAAAGGGACTTTCCGCAAGTACTTACCCTCCAGATAAACCAAAATAAGTCTTAATCTGGGAAAGACTCCAACATGTACTCTCTCCTTCACCTGCCTCTTTGATTGCCTGCTCCACAATTGCACATGCAGCAATATGTGCTCCAGCTGATTGCCCCATTAGGTAAATTCTATGGGAAAAAATAGGAAAAGCATCATGAGAAACCATTATCCTTAAAGCAAGTGGAACAAATTGGATGCCTTAATGAGAAAACTTTGGAGTTAAGAGGATGATTATTTACCTGTTGGGATCACCTCCATATTCTGCAATATTGTTGCACACAAATGAGATGCCTTGAGAAGAATCAGCTATCATATCACTGATGGTTCCCTGGGGAAAATTTCTGCAAGAAAGAGATGTTTTATAGCACTGCATTAGAAAGACAAAAGCAAGTAATACACTCAATTTTTTATACTATTTATTAATTATTAGGTGAATCTCAAGTAGCTTGAGAGCAAATTTGAATTATGATTAGTGTTTGTGATGAGTTACAATAAAAATCACTGATTTCCTTGGATTGGTTCTCTTCATCACTGTTTTCACTGCATATTTTCATTTTGATTTTGACTTTTATATTTCAACAGTCCCTATGCTTTAAACTGAAAGTGGTCTTGCATAAAGAGGCACAATAGAGATATGGAGGAGTCTCCTTAAAACTCAAGGGAAAGTCGGCAGTTGAAAGGGCTCATTACAAATAATGGTTTGCTTAAACCCTACGACTTTCTGATTGTATAACAATATTTTATATTTCACAAAAGAACTTTCAAAACAAAAAAAAAGAAGATTGAAAACTATCAGAGTTCTTATTTTGTCATCAATAAAAAACCAAGAGACATTACAAATTAAAAACATTAAGACCAGGACTAAAGCATAATAAATTAACAGAACAATTGTAGAAATGATGATTCAGTTGAAATAGAACAAAGAATAAAGAGTTTTCTTTATTACTATTTACTAATACAGATAAGTATTTGTTTTCATAATGATTTTAATGCGGCAGATAGCATGTATCTAGAGCAAAATACAGATGCGAGAATTGGGGAAGAAAATATCACCTGTAATCAATGCATGCCACAATGATATCTCTCTCTGATAACTGTTGACCTAAAAGAGAACCCCATGCTTTGTAACTACACAAATACACTACAAATACTTTAAAACTAGTAATCAAAGAATCGGTAAGTGATGAATGTGTCTGTGAGTTTATATAAAACAGACACACAGAGAAACACGTTAATCCCTTCAATAATGAAATTATAAGCATCTTATTTTGATTGCACAGGGTAAATGTGCTAAAACAATTCTTGAATTCTTCTTGTGATGCTCATTGGAATGTCACGGTTCACACCCTTAAATACATTAAGATTGTAGCACGAACAAAGGCGATATAAAGATAGTAAACTACTATTACTCTATGTTGATTGGTCAAGATTTCCATGTGATAGAGGATACACATTAAGCTATCGTGTTCTTGTAGGCAAAATTAAGACTGACTGTCAGTTCCAGTAATAAATTTGTTAACATATTCACCTAATCCCAGTTTGAAAATCTTGGTGCATATTATTTACATGCAGCAGCTTGAAAAGGAGTATTCAATATAGCACACATGCAGCAAATGTAAATCTTAGTTTTAAAACATTCTAATATGTGAAATAATAAAATTTGATAACAATTAGCATTTATTAAGGAGATCATTGTACCATTACGTAAACAGTCAGCATAAATCTTCATGTGCGGTCAACATTTGACACACAATTAAAAAACATAAAAAGTTCAACCAATTTCCTTATGGGTGAAGATAAATATAAATGAACTTCTTTTTTTATAGGAGATAAAAATAAGAATTGAAGCTCATATACGAATCAACTATTATATGGATAGGGAATATCCTCTTAATCAAAACAACAACCGAATCAAAGCCTTATTACACCTAATTCCCTTGAAATGCAATTTTGAAATGAAGCACCGGCGTCACATACCCAATAATCCAGGCTCCACCAGTAATAAAAGCTACAACAGGTTTTGGACCATTGCTATTTTTAGGTAAATACAAGTCAAGCCTGAAAAAGATAATAATCTATTGATCAAATTTGCAACAATTGAAGGAATTTATAAATGTAGAGAGACAATATCGATAAAGCATACCTATTTCGCGGTTTATCTCCATAAACTATGCTTCTGCGTATCTGATTGGAGAAGAAATAGTAATATCCAACTATGAAACAGAAGGTAGCAAATGATGAGTGATACTAATGCATATGAAATCAGAATCTGGACATAAATAATTAATTACATGTATGAAAGATGTTATAGATCACTGAATTCATACCTTGAATAAAGCCTGGAAAAAGAAGTAGTGCATAACATCCAAGGGCAAGAAATCTAGTAATCCATTTGTAGCCTACCCTGAACAGAAATAAACGATCACAGAGCATCCACAACTGGTATATGCGAAGATAATCACGTCGCACAAATAAACAGATATGTTAGTGTTGATCTTAAAACTAACTGGGATTAATTCACGGTTCTTAACAGACATATAAAATGCACACTAAAAATTGAGAAAACAATGTGGGACTTTTCAAGAGTTGACATAACAAGATTTCATATCAATTGCATTACCAATTCAAATCAGTCAGACCAAGTTATAGTGAAAAACCTCAAAAACCCACTAAAAAAATCATTGTTTTGTAGGCCCTATTTAGCAGGTTAGAAATTAGGAGGGAAGGGCGAATGGAAACAATTTGGTGTTTTCGTCGGAGAAGGAGATATAAGGTAGAAATAATTTTAAAAATAGTGTGACCCACTGCATTATTTCTATTCATTTTTTTCTCTATCTCTCTTCAAACAAAAAGCTGAACTACCATTTTATTTCTGACCTATTTTCACACATTAGTCTTAATTTCATCCATGGTAATTCCATCTTCGGTACCAAATCCGGATTGGACCCACAAGTGTCTCAGAGCCAGACAAACTAATCCCATAAGTAAAGTATCAGTAAAGCGACAACTCCTCTACGTCTACCTATATATGCATAGTGAGGGATCGATCCCTGACATATAGTTAAAGAACCCAAACTACTAGCCACTTGAGTCACACCTTGATGGTCAGAAAACAGCATTCTGTATAACATTCTTGCACTCATATATTCTATTGTGGGTGAATGCATGATCCCCAACCGAAAAAAAATGAGAAGAGGGGGATATAATACCCGAGGTAGCCAAGCATCTTGAAGCCAAGGCGAGTCAAGAGAAAGGTCTCGGCGGCGACATCGCGCCCGAATGAGGAGCGGGTGGCGGTGGCAGGTTGATCGGAGACGGAGGGGAGGGAGTCCTGGCTGGCGGCACGGCGGCGGCGTTTCTGGTTGAAAGTGTGGGGAGGGCGGGAGGGTTTGTTGCGGGAGGTGGTGAAACTGGAAGCCCTGGGCAAGGGTGGCTTGAGGGACATGTCTCGGAAGGTTGGGGGAGAATGGTGGAGGAGGCTGGCGGAGGGATCATTGTCGTCGTCTTGTTTGGGTCGGAGGAGTGCGGAGGAAGGAGTGGAGAAGGCGGAATCAAGAGAACGATTGGGTGTGGGAAAAATCTGAGATGGCATTTTGAAGAGAACGAAGAGAGAAGAGAGTGCGTGAGCGAAATCTTGTTTGTTACTTGAGAGGGTCCGAGAGTTGGAAGAAGCTATTCACATAAACATGTATACCAATTGCTCCACACACACACACACAGAAGTGGGGCAAAGAAACGATCCAAGAGAGCAAGAATTGTTCTGATTGGCTCCAGCTGGCATCTTCAGTTCTTCTAACCATCTGTCTCCAAATGTAACAGATAAGAACTACACTTCATATTTTTTATTCTTTTCTTTCAAGACCTCTTCTTAATTTAAGTTTATTTCTAAAAAATTGTTTTTTTAACTAACTAATTTATGTATCTGAAAAATAAAATGAAACATTTTTTACAATAAAAAACTAATATAATTTTTTTATTAGATTGCGACTTAATAGATATGTCTTGTTCAATTTCTTGATAATGTTTTTTTTATTGGTGAATAAATATTTTACATGGATAATGTTTTTTATATCTTTAACACATCCCTGAAATTCCTGAAACAATATGTTTTTGCGTAAGCACTGTCCAACAACTAATCATTCCCTTTCTTGGTTTTCTATTTACAATTTTCTTTATTTTTTTCCTGGAAAAGAAAATGAATGGACAAATAAATAGATAAACAATACAGTTTAATAAATATATTTTAATCATAGTTTTACTGAAAACCTGGTCGCCGTGCCCATTATTTTACAGTTGTGCAGTAATTTTTAAAATATTTTTCCTTCTCCAAAAGTATATTTTAAAAATGTATATATTGCATATTTGTATTTTTTTACAAAACCAAGTTTCCATAAAAAAAAATTTAAAATGAACACACAGTTGTCAATTACGTGACAAATCCTTTCTCTTCTTTTGCACTGAGTGTTAATAAATTTATTTATTTAAAAATTGAGTATTTGATTTTTCCACTCAATCTGGATTGATAAATGATTTTACTAAACGTCCCAAACCAAACTTAATGGTTGAATTAAAACTTGAAACATATACTCTTTCGTGTACCGTGGCATTGGAGATATCGTCCAGAAAATGTGTTTATATTATAGAAATTATGAATATATATTGAAATTTATAATTATTTATATTATTTTAATGAATTTTTATTATTTATCAACAATGATAATGATTAGCATAAATTTCATTGACTTAATTAATTCATAATTATTTATATTATTTTGATCCATTTATACGGATGAAGTACTATGTCTAACATGACAATGATTAGGATAATTATCTTATTACGTTAACTTAATTAGTTATCTAATTAATGTCCTAAATCTTTAAGAATGTCAACGTCCCAATAACATATTCATTCACTAATGGTGTAAAATGTTTAAAAACAAAATAATTACTAATTAAAGGTTGGCAACAAATAATTAGTGGTCAAAATAAATTAGGGAATGTTATTTCATTCAACTAAATAATAATTATTTTAAAAAAAATAAGGATTATTTATTTGATGTTATTAAAAATATGTAGAAGAAAATAAATACCTATATGTTTATTAATTTATAAATATATATCTTTGGGAAATTTTTATTTCCAAGAAAAGTACATTTTCACATTTTATGTGGTTTCTATTCGTTTTATGAGAAAGTATTGTATAACATATTTTTAGGAGAATCGAAAGTTGTTGTGTTGTAATAAATATTTATTTTCATTATATTATTTTGATTTTTATTTTCTTTCTAAAATTACTAAATATCTGCCAAACATATATACGGAGATAATATTATATAATATTTCACATGCTCTGAACATCTAAAATCATACGAAGAAGGAAAGTTTCCTTAGTGTCTAATTCCAATTTAATGCAACTCACGACAAGGTTTCCAAATTTTTGGGTAGCTATTGCAATGCTAAGTTTTAAAAAAAAGGTATAAACATGAAAAATAAGAGAATATGAAAAATTTTGAATTTCTACTTTTTAGTGAAATTTAAAAAATTAAATTACTTTAATATAATATATTTTATTATAAAAAAAATATATTGTCTATAAAATTAAATTATCTTATAAAAATTATTCATCAGAGCATATTGTTGATTTTGTAACAAGGAAACATGAGAGAGAGATTCTCTCCTTAAAACATGGAAGGAGTTTCCCAACTCCACGTGAAGTTTATGTTTTTTGATCCAATGATTGGTACATATCTTGTTCTTATTCATAATGTCAGATATTTTATTAAATGATGGATCTGAAGATAGTGCAATAGATGTTGTATAATCACAATTTAATCTATTTTATTTGTAGTATGAAAGTTCAGAAATATAATTTCAAATAGTAGATATGCTAAATGCATAGAGTTGCTGCAAGTACATGATTTTTTTATTTTTATTGTTTACATTTAGTGGTTTATTTCTATTTAACACACAAAATTTAGAAAATAATTAATTATCATATAAAAAGTATTAAAAGCATATAATTTAAATAATGTATATCAAATGAGCTCAATAAAATTTAACAAATATAAGAATATTAATTTGACTATAATTAATAATTGTCAACACAATAAACTAACCTAATTAAAGTTCATCAATGTCCTGATATGTTTCAAAACTTATCAATGTGATAAAAAATATACAATAATAAAAATTAAATTAAATATTTATTATCTTATCATACCAGGATATAAATATCATAACATATATATATATATATATATATATATATATATATATATATATTCCATAAATAGTACAGTTAAAGTTAAAATATACAAGAAAATAAATATTCCACTTTCAATAAATAGTTAAACTGAAAAGTTAATAATATATATTTATTACAGATTTGTATCAAGTATTTTAAATATTTTTCACTTAAAATAGTTTTGAACGAACTTAAATATTTGATCCACTTGAAAAAAATAATTTCTATAACAATGAAGTAAACCTTTCATGTAAAATCCACACACTTGTTTGCAAAATTATACATTACTTAAACTTTCATTAGAGAGTGAAAAAATGTTAAAGTTATGTATAACAAATTTCACAAAAACAAACGAACATATAATATTTTTCTCTGCCCATACACATGCATCAATTCGATTGGTGGGAGTTCCTCCAACCAATACATCTCATACAATGAAAAGACAAGATTTGAAAGATTATTAGCTACACTATCAACGCTGCAACTGTTACAGTTTCCTTGAAAGATTGAAAGATTTCTATTTATAAAAAAGAAGCACTTCTTACACGGTCTCTCTACCACATCTGAAACAAAGAGCCTCTGCAGCACTTGGTTTAGCCAAGAAGTCTGTGGAATAAAAATTTCCCTTATCATCTCAATGCATATTTTTATCTACTTGTTTTATAGAAGCATAAAAAATGCAATTTTCCATTATAGGGTGGTTTCTCGTGATTCTCCTGAATATCGTAGTTGCTGAACAAATCTGCTTTAGCGCCTATGTAAGTCGTGAATTTTAACACAAGTTTGAGTAACTTATATATTAAGTTAATGTCTAACTTTCTCTCAACACATTTTCCACATCAAACATTGGTATAATTACTACCTCTGCAGTGGGAAATCAGATTTTAACTAGTAATCACATCACGCTTTGTTAGCCCAACACGAATATTGCCTTCAGAAACTCTTTCATTAGTATTTGGAAGCCAAGAAAGAAGGACAGAAAAAATAAATAATGAGTATAATTTTTCATTTTTCAGTTTCATACATATTAAATGATGACTTTCCAACTTTTGCAAACCAAAAGGGTGTTTTGTTCAGGGTGAAATCCATGGTTGTCGTCACATGAGACTGGTATAGCAGCTGTTGCATGTGTCAAATGCTGACAGATAGAAAAATGGAAATAGCTAGACCAATACCCCACCATATCTTTTTCCCTTGCATATGGTACGATGGTGCATCGTTCTGTGAAACAAAAAAGTAAACATAAGATTTGGTTAACACTTTGGTTAGTTTATATAAGTTTTATGCTCATCCAAAAAACTTATTTTTAGTATTTGTCTATAACAATGCAAAATTGAATTAATTATCATATAAATGACTTGTAATTCATTAATCACATAAGTGAAATCTATACCATATTCAGAAAAAAGAAAAAAAAAGAGACTAAAACAAGTATGTATTTTTAAAATTTTAAAAACAGAATCAATTTCAAATTTAACTAACAGAGACAAATTTATTTTAATTGAAGAAACTAAAAACATCTTTACGACAAAATAATTATCATAATGGTTTTTTTTTTTTTTCAATGTTTAACACACTGCCCTTTGTTAGAGTTAAGTGATAATTTGATAGTGGAAGATTTTTTTTCCAAAATTTGTTCGATTGATTCTGTTATTAATTGGTAGTAGCAAAATATTCATGTGAGTGGTGTTGTTTTAGCGAGCTTTGTGAGATGTTAATGTATAAAGTAGTTTGAATGGAAGAGATTACCGCAATGGGAGGTGGTGGTTTCAAAGGAGCAGATGGTGGTGGTAAAACCTTGGTAATTGGTAATTTCAGTGGGGCTAAAGATAGTGGTTTAAATCGGGAAGTTGGTAGTTTCACTGGAGCAGGTGTTGGAGTTGTGGGTATGGAATCGGGTAATATAACAGGATCAGATATTGGAAATCCAATCACTGGAACTGGTGATTCAACAGGAGCAAATGTTGGAGATATAGCCTCAGGAACTGGTAATTTCACAGGAGCAAGTGTTGGAGATGTAATCCTAGGAACCGGTAATTTCACAGGAGCAGATGTTGGGGATGTAATCTTAGGAACTGGCAACTTGACTGGAGCAGATGTTGGAGATGTAGCCTTGGGAACTGGCAATTTGGCAGGAGCAGATGTTGGAGATGTAGCTTTGGGAACCGGTGATTTTACAGGAGCAGATTTTGGAGATGTAGGCTTAGGAACCGGTGTTTTAGTAGGAGCAGATGTGGGAGATGTAGTCTTAGGAAGTGGTGATTTAACAGGAGCAGATGTTGGAGCTGTGGTTTTTGGATGTGGTGATTTAACAGGAGCAGAAGAAGGAGATGTAGTAGCCTTAGGAACTGGTGATTTAACAGGAGCAGATGTCGGAGATGTAGCCTTAGGAACTGGTGTCTTCACAGGAGCAGATGAAGTTGGAGATGCAACTTTAGGAACTGGTGATTTAACAGGAGAAGTTGCAGGAGATGTAGTCTTAGGAACTGGTGATTTAACCGGAGCAGATGATGTTGGAGATGCAACCTTAGGAAGTGGTGATTTTACAGGAGCAGAAGATTTTGGAGTTGCTGGTGCTGCAGCAGTTGCAGGTGGTTGATTGGAGGGTAGTGGTTTGTTGGAAGAGGGAGAGGTAGCTGCTGCCACTGGTGGTTTGTTTGAGGTAGCAGGGGTAGCTGCCACAATGGTTGGATTTGTGGCAGCTGATGGTGTTCTGGGGGAAGCTGCATTTGGCAATTTAGAGGGTGCAACTGTTGTTGTGGTTGGTGGTTTGTTAGCAGAAGAAGTGGGAGAAGATGCAGCTACTGGTGGCTTCCATGATGGTGTCCCAGAAGAAGGGGATGCTGCAATTGGGCTTGAAGTTGGCAACTTTGATGGTGCACCTCCTTGTGCCTGGGCACTTATTGAGGCTAGTGGGAAGCAGAGGCTAGCCAAAGCAAGTGCCCAGAACATTGCAGCCATTGTTGGATATGATTTGGTAGAAATTCTTTGTTTCTCAATTATTTATAGGCTATGGTGTTTGCGTGTGAATTATGGTAGGGTTAGAAGGTTGAGACTTAGAAGTTAATGAGGCCATGGTTGCATGCTAATGAGAACGCAATTTTACCTATCAGATGCATGTTCTGTTATATCTGATGGAGCAACATACCAAGGTGATGTTTTCTCTTCACAACAAAATGATTTCAAAAGGACCCCTCAACATAGTTGGATTGGAAGGACTTGTTGAACAGGGAGAGGTTCTTATCTTTTTGTTGATATCTTATCCTCCATTTTGAAAAGAAAAATGACATATAAACACTTGAGAAACTATCAGATGTAATATTCATGTATATCACAAAACTAAAATACATTTGCTTGAAACTTGACAGAGAAGAAAACATAAATTTCATGATAATTACGATCTGATCGGAAGAGATAGATGACAGATGATGTATTACATTACCTTCTTCCTTCATTTTCCCACAAATACATATTCTTAGTATTCGTGAAGATCGAGATAAGGTCAATCTAAGAGAAGAACAATTAATAAAAATTTATTTTAATTAAAATCCTATGGAATTGCTCTTTTATAAGATGAAAGACAAATATGGATTTTGGGCCACCAATGTTTAAATGGTTTCGGCCCAATGAATTTAAACTTGCTGAAGGAATATTTTAGATTTTTTAATCGAAATTTAGCCCAATAATTCTAGAAGCAAGAAAGGTTTTTATTTACAAATGGGCTTTTACCCACTTTTTGATAAAAAAATAGTGATATTTTCGGAGTTAAAATTAGGTGATTTGTATTTGGTCCAATAAACTGAAAATAAGAGTCCAACTACATGCACCCCACTTATTTCTTGGACAATATTCTATTCATTCAGAAGTATAAAAAATAATGTTCAAAAAACTGTTTCAAAATGTATCAAAGGTGAGAACACAAAATTTAAGGTGCAATTAGAAACTCCCAATATAGTCAATAGTATACAAAATAATTTGAGAAATTTTATAGCTTTTAAAAATTATTTATTTTAGAAAAAGAGAAAGATAAATCAAAGGATAAATTAATGTATATCCATAGAGAGAGAGATTAATATATTTACTTTTGTGTTTATAATACAATAGAAAGTTTTAGTTTTTAGAGTAGTATGTTATCCAACTCATCATTATAAAATATTAAAATTTATTATTATCATTATCAAATAATTAAAAATTAGTTAATAATACAGTTGTTATTAGCATGTTAAAATATACTAACGAACAATTGTTGCATCAATTTATTACACCTTCGATATAAGTATTTGGGTACAATTTTAAATAAATGTTTATGAAGGAAAATATGTTTATGATTATAATTTCTTTCTTGGAATGAATGTGGTGATAGAATAGTTGATTAAAAATAGAGAATAGGAGAAGAAAGCAAAAACGTGTTAACAAAATAATGATTGACGTGTGCATTATGAGATGGTAAAAGCTTTTAAAAAGAGAATAATATATGGTTTAAGGTAGAAGAAATAGATAATAAAATGAGAAGATGGAGATACCTCATGTAATGTAATGTGTCATTGTAACCACTCCAAATAAGAGTGTGGTTTTGAAATCATGGGATTGTCAAACCTGGGAATCAACATCAAATCATGGGACCACTAATTGTTGTTCAACAACTCTTCTTTTCTCTAAACTTTCACTTCAACCCTAAAAATCTACAACAACAACCCCACAAATCTAATCAAACATGTACTATCTTTCTCACCTGTTACACATTAAGGAAATGTGAGAGAGGGTCTTAAAAACATGAGGCTCAGATCTTAAAACCATAATGACAAAATCTACCTATCATTTCCTCATTTTCTCTATATTCCCTTCATAATATCCTCCAATATAACCAAATCTCAGGTCCCACAATACTGCTATATAGCAGTAGCTCAAACTCGTTACAAATCCAAATCTACTTTTTGTTTTCTATACAAAAAAAGTTTATGATGATTCCAGAATGGTGCAGAATGTAGCAAGTGCAAGAATATTATACGAGGAATAATAGTGTTGGAGAATCAGAAAGTACATAGGATATGTTTCACTGAATTTGAATTCATTTCTTTAGTAAGTGTTGTTGTATAAGCTTTTGTCTTACTATAAGAGTGGTCCTGTGAATGATGTGCTGGTCTCTGCAAATTTGGTTTTGGTCTTATTTTTGTGTACTGCACACCATTAAAATACTAATCTCATCATGGTATTGCAACAATGGAAGACTGGATAAGCATCTTCACCAACTCTTTTTTTTTTTTATGCATAAAACAAAGTGTTGAAAAGTTTTTAACTTTTATTTTTCTTTTCCTGAAAATATTCAACTCTCAACTTAAATCATGCAATTAAACTTTTTTAGTCACTAATTACAATTGTTTTCACATCCATTTTAGTTAATTGAGACTCAGTTTATGTAATGTCAAAATCTTATGTAATAACAAAATAGTATACAAAAGCTTTTATTATGAAACCTCTGTTTGTTAAAGAGGAAGAAAATAAAAAAATGATATTTTTAAAAAATAAATAAAAAATAGAATGAAAATAAAATTGATTACTTAACTATAAATAAAAAATATATATTTTATATACAATTATTTGAGTTATATATTTTTTGTATTATTTTTACGTTTATTTTATTTCTTTTTAAAAGATGGCATCTTAAAAAAATGTCCTATGATTGACTATAGAACCATCATAATTCATATTGATGTTGACTTGACATTATTATTTTTTTAATTAAAATATATTATAACACTCAACCAAATTAATTATATTTGAGAGTATAATTATTCGATTATTAAATTATTATTCTTTGCAAATCAAGCTTAGCAAACTCTTTCTCTTTTTTTTTTTATATTAAATTATGTTAAATGATTGTGATTAATATTTAAAACTAGGTCCAAAGTCTAATTTGAATGTTAGAAGATGTGGATTTAAAAAACATAAATGAACATATTATATGACACGTTGATCCAAATCAGACTTTGACACATATTATTATCTCACTCTTCCACGACAATCTAACATTATTTTTTGGAAGCCCTACATTGACCATAATGGAGAATCAACATATATAGACAATAGATGTATGCATAGTTATTATTATTATTATTATTAAAATAATTTTAATAACTTCTATTAATACATAATGGATTATGTAAGACAGTTCTTAAATTTTAATAACTTCTTCTAACACATAAAAATACATAAATAAAAAAATTATCTCACATAAATATTTTGTCTAAATATTTTTAATTATAAAAAATCATCGCTCAATTTTTATTTCGTTATATTTTTATGTTTGAAATTTTAAAAATAAAAAAATATGTGTTTAAATATTCATCATATCTAAAATTAAAAAAAATGAAACTTATTTTTTTATAAAATTTTCTATTATAAAATATTGAAAATTAGTATACATAAAAAATAGTATTTATTTATAGATGTTGAATTATTTATTTTTTATCCTTAAAATATTGAAAATAAAAACTTTTATTTTAATATTCATCATATTAAAAATTCTAAAAATTATTAAACTTATTTTTTATAAACATTTTTATTATAAAATATTGATATATATATATATATAATATTTATTTTAAAATGTGAATTTATTTATTTTTATTGTAATTGAAGTTTTGCATGAAATATATTTGACAATATTTTCGACGTAAAAATAATAAAACTCATATATTTATTATTCTTATAAATAATTTATGAATTTTTATTTCTAATTTTTGTTATTTTTATTAATTATTTTATTTTTAATATGTATCAAACTCAATATATGAATTTTTTAATTAATTATTTTAAAGTTTTTAAAGTTTGAAATATAAATAAAAATATGAGTACTCATAAAAATTATAATTAAATCAAAATTTGTAAAAATTTAGTATAAATTATCTTAAAATAACGTGATATAATAAGTTTCATTTAAAATAAAAATGTATTGTTTTGGAGAGAAGTGTTGAATATTAGAAAATTTTTAAGCAATTTATACTTATACTAAATTTTTACAGTTTTGTTTAAATAGGTTTTTTTAACAAGCACCAATATTTTTATAATTATTTATTTAGATTTGATAACTTAAAAATAATTTATTTATCGTAATTAGATATTAATATAATATTTTAATATAAAAAATAATTTAGATTTTTTTTCTTTTGCAACTTGTTACTTCTGAATCTATTATGTAAGAGTTATCGTAATTATTTTTATACGTATAAGTGTTAAATTTGGCATAAAAAAGGAAGTTTAGGCTCTGTTCTTCATTTGTTTTGCTTCGTTGAGTACCCAAAGTCTTAGATTTCATTATTCGATGCCTTTCCTACCCAAAAAAAAAAAAAAAAAAATTCTCTTCTTCCTTCATTCACTCCTTTTTATGCTTTCCCTTGGTTAGTCTCTTCCAGGTTCCTTCCTTGGTTTGTCACTGCATGCAATCATGGATAATTCAAACGTTAGTTCGTTTTTAATAATTTTAATTTTGTTCTGTTTAATGATATTGTTCCATGTTTTGTAACTATATATGAGAATTCAAAACACAAATTATTTTTAGGAATCTATATCCAACATAAAATTCATACATAGCATGACGGCGCAACTCATGCAACTCAACAAACATACACAAGTTAAAAGCTCAACTAAACCTCTTCCATTTTGTTTTCTTGGTTCTCTTTTGCAGCTCATCACAGAATAAACATCCTTTGGCGCTCTAGATTCTCTCCCTGCTTCTGCAATTAAAAGGCCACACCGGTTTGTGCTTCATTTAGGTAAGTCAATTATTGCTTAAACAAAGAATTTAAAAATAAAAGACTTGGAAAACCCACATTCTATTTTCTGTCTTTTTGCTGCACGTTGTTATGGAGGATGACCCTTTCTCATTGGTTTGGATTTCTCACCACAGTTTTGTTATCAGAAAATGTTTTTTTCTTCATTGTTAAATTGTCATGAAGGAGAAATAATATAACGAGGAATTGGGTGTGAGTGAAAGAGACACTTAGTCGCCACCATTAACACAACACAAGCTTCACTCACAGGTTTCCCGCGAAACAGAGATATATAGATAGATATATATAAAGAATAAATTGAGCTTGTGCTTGGCGTCTTGTTTTGTCTAGGAAAAGATAAAAGGCTTTGACATGGCACTGAGCTTTCTGGAAAAATCGCCAATTTGAATTGGTCATGCTGGGAAAAGGAAATGCTTGTCTCTTTCAGATTCCAACTGCGAGATCTAATAATTGAAGACTCTGTTCAAAGTTTCTTGTTCTTCTTCGGCAGATACCTTTTCAGAGAGCTCCAAATGTGCAGATTTTTTTACAATTCCTTTTTGTTGGCTCTTCTCCGTGCCTCCCCAATAATTTCTGATGTTTTAGGCTCACTGGGGTGTGGCCTCTTCTGTGTTTTCATTGTAGATTTCATATTGGTCATTCACCACACTGTACAGATTGCAGGCCCTGTTGTGGGCTGTCTATCGCTTGGTTTTGTCTCAACTTGTGTCACCATTTTCTTCATTGCTCCCCAAGTTAATCTAGCTGTCCTTTTTTCTTTATCCCCGTAATCTCTCTCTCTCTCTCTCTCTCTCTCTCTCTCTCAATTATTAGTTTTTTTATTATTATTTTACTCAGTTTATTTGTTGCTCATTGCTTATTAAATTACTGGGATTTTGAGCTTCTTCTGGTGGGAACCTTTCTGGGGTTTATATCCGTTTCTTGCTTTATTTGTTATTTAATTTTTACTAGGTACTTGTGCTAAAGAGTTACAGTACTACCAAGTTTTGGATTGCGAGGTATTTGTGCAGTTGTTAATGGTGATAGTTTTTGAAGATTCTGTGCGTTTGGGATTATTTTGCACTTAAACCTGAGCTCCTAGGCAAGTGTTCTTCTAGTGGGTTGAGCCTGATTTGATATTTGGGGTTGGGGCAAGTTGCCATTTTGACTCCTAGCTTTAGCAATGACACTGAAAGATTGTTCCTAGGATGAGCAACCGTTTCTTAACAGAGGGCCTTTCTGTCTCTTGATGATGTGTTGAATTTTGTTAATCAGTGGGATAAAGGATAAAGAATAAAGAATGAGTGGTGGCAGGAAGAGGAAGTTGCGTTTAAGCAAGATCTACTCATTCGCATGCTGCAAGGCATCTTTCAGGGGAGATGATTCACAGATTGGCGGAAAAGGTTATTCCAGGGTGGTGTTCTGCAATGAGCCAGATATCTTTGAGGATGGTGTTAAGAATTTTGCAGATAATTCTATCAGATCTACAAAATATACTCTTGCAACTTTCTTTCCCAAATCTTTGTTTGAACAGTTTAGGAGAGTGGCAAACTTCTATTTTTTGGTCACTGGCACCTTGGCCTTCACAAAACTGGCTCCATATACTGCTGTCAGTGCTATTCTTCCACTGATTATAGTTATTGGGGCAACTATGGTGAAAGAAGGCATCGAAGACTGGCGCAGGAAAAAACAGGTCTATATTCTTCTTACTTATTTGTCCTGTTGTGATGAGTTTCTTCTTTTTATGTCATTTTTCTTAACTCTTTGCCTTTTTGTTTAGTTCCTTGGTAATGTTTGGAAGGGATGAGAGGCAGTTACCATAGTTGTTTGTTCATACAATTCCAGCTTTTGCTAAAGGGTTTGATCCTCTAAATTTTTACATTAAACTGCAATTGTTATTTGAGAAGGTCAATTCAGAGAAACCCATATTATGTTTTCTTTGTATTATATCAAACTCTAAAGTGTTATTTTTTAGTCAATGATACCAACATTTAACTTTATCCTCAAATGTGTCTTGGGTTTGCATATGACAAAATAATATCACCCAGTACAGTTCGACATTGTTACCAGACTAAAAGTTTGTTAATTTGATATGGATGCCCATATGATTGAAAACCAAAAAGGAACTTATGTTTTTTTTTTTTTTTTGGGATGCTAAGTTTTGATAGTGCTAAAATGCTTTTCTCTCCGTCAATTTCCTTTCTATTTTCCCCTGAATGTGCCCCTTTCTACACTATTAAAATGGAATTAAAAAAATACATCAATGTAATAAAGCAACAAGATGATAACCAAAAGAGGAGGAAAGGGAAGATAAATGTTTTTGTTGCAGGCTATGACGTAAGTGTAATTTTTGTAGTTGAATACTTCTGCAGGATATAGAGGTGAACAATAGAAGAGTTAAAGTCCATAAAGTTGATGGTACTTTTGAATATACTGCATGGAAGAATCTGAGGGTGGGGAATATAGTGAAGGTAGAGAAAGACGAGTTCTTCCCAGCTGACCTGCTGTTGCTTTCATCCAGTTATGAGGATGCAGTTTGCTATGTTGAGACCATGAACTTGGATGGGGAGACAAATTTAAAGTTGAAGCAAGGGTTAGAGGTAACATCTTCCTTACAGGAGGATCTCCACTTCCAAAAATTTAAAGCTACAGTCAAATGTGAAGACCCCAATGCAAATTTGTATTCATTTGTCGGGAGCATGGAGTTCGAAGAGAAAAATTATGCCCTTTCTCCTCAACAAATTCTTCTCCGTGACTCTAAACTTCGAAATACAGACTATATTTTTGGAGCTGTCATTTTCACTGGTCATGACACTAAGGTTATTCAAAATTCTACTGACCCACCTTCCAAAAGAAGCAGAATCGAGAAGAAGATGGACAGGGTCATCTATTTCTTGTTTTGTATTTTGTTTCTAATGGCATTTGTTGGATCTATTTTCTTTGGCATTGCAACTAAAGATGACTTCCAAAATGGGTCGATGAAAAGATGGTATTTAAGACCAGATGATTCTACTATTTTCTTTGACCCAAAAAGACCAGTTGCTGCTGCTTTATTTCATTGTTTGACAGCCTTAATGTTATATGGATTCTTTATTCCCATCTCTTTGTATGTGTCAATAGAAATGGTCAAAGTCCTTCAGAGTATTTTCATCAATCAAGATATCCAGATGTACTACAAGGAAGCAGACAAACCAGCACGAGCTCGTACTTCAAATTTGAATGAGGAGCTTGGCCAAGTTGATACAATACTTTCTGACAAGACTGGAACTCTGACCTGCAACTCAATGGAGTTCATCAAATGTTCTATTGCTGGGGTAGGATATGGCCGTGGTGCCACAGAGGTTGAGAAGGCCATGGGTAGAAGAAAAGGTTCACCACCAATTCATGAGCATGATATTGAATCAGAAGCAGGCAAGATTAGGGGTTCTCTAGATAAAAAAACACTTATTAAAGGTTTTAACTTTGATGATGAAAGAATAAGAAATGGACAATGGGTTAATCAGCCTCATGCAGATGTTATCCAGAAGTTTTTTCGCCTATTGGCAATCTGTCATACAGCCATTCCAGAAATGAATGAAGAAACAGGAAATGTTTCATATGAGGCTGAATCCCCAGATGAAGCAGCATTTCTGATTGCAGCAAGAGAACTTGGTTTTGAATTCTACAAAAGGGGTCAGACTAGTTTATCTACATTTGAGTTGGATCCAGTTTCTAGCAATAAAGTTGAGAGGTCGGTGGTTTCAAGCTGTCAATTATTTTGTCTATTTAGTAACTCTTGAATTTGACTGCACAGCACCATTTTTTCTTTGCATATCGATATGAAAAGCTTTATTATGGTACTCTTACTCTTTAAGAAGGCAACATGAGATTTGAGAGTAACTTTTCATCTGATGACAGTAAGTACTTTTCAATAAAAAGAGCTTTAAATAGCACCTTTAACTACATGATGCTGGTCTAGTTATCTTCACATGGCCAGTTTACTGTAGTTGTTCATAGAATAGGTGACTTTGTACTTAACTCTTTCACCTGTTTTTTCTGAAGTCTTTGTATTGTTTGCAAATATCTTAAAATAGAAAAGAACATTTAATTTGTGTCCACATCATAGTTTTCTGCATAATCTTTGTTACTATATAATGTTGTTTTCACCTTATTCATGCTACCTAATGTTAATATTCCTAAATTGCTCTGTACCCAACTTAGTTATTGTTTATTAGCTGCTATGTTTCAGGATATCTTCTGTTCATGTTTATCATACAGATTTCCATTAACTAGTTCCTTTTTGCAGGAAATACAAGCTTCTCAATGTTTTAGAATTCAATAGCTCAAGGAAGCGAATGTCAGTGATAGTGGAAAATGAAGAAGGGAAAATTTTGCTTCTCTGCAAAGGTGCCGACAGGTTTGTGATAAACTTGTCTGTAACCTTAAATGGTTTTGAATTCCAAAATTTATCCTGTGAGTCACCTTATTGACCCACCTTGAGTAATGTTTTCCTGCAGCATCATGTTTGAAAGGCTTGCCAAGAATGGGAGGGAGTTTGAAGAGAAAACCAAGGAGCATGTGCACGAGTATGCTGATGCGGGTCTGAGAACCCTTATACTAGCCTATCGTGAACTTGATGCAGAAGAATACAAGGAGTTTGATAATAAATTCTCTAAGGCCAGGAATTTAGTCAGTGCTGATCAGGAGAGACTGATGGAGGAGTTATCAGATAAGATTGAGAAGAACTTAATCCTTCTTGGTGCCACTGCTGTAGAGGACAAGCTCCAAGATGGGGTGAGTTAGAAAAAAAACACATATTTTACTCATGAATATTTGTTCATTGGAGCAGCACTGGAAGTGATGCCTCTCGTACTGTTGCTAGGTTCCTGATTGCATTGACAAGCTTGCCCAAGCTGGAATTAAAATTTGGGTTTTGACTGGGGATAAAATGGAGACTGCAATCAATATTGGGTATTATATTCTGATTATGCCCTTTTAACTATGGTATTTGTTCAAAGAGAGAAAAATAGATGGAAGAGATCCTGAAAACTGTGTGTATGGATTGTAGAATAAGCTGATGACAGTAAATACATGATATGATATGCCTATAAATCACAAGGAAACAAATCAAAATATATATAGAAAAAAAAAAGAATAAATCCCAAGAGACCATATTAGATATTCCAAAATATTCTGAGATAATATTTTTAAATTTTTCTTATATTCATCTGACATAAATCTTCCATTGCAGTTTTGCGTGCAGTTTGCTTAGACAAGGAATGAAGCAGATTATAATTCATTTGGATAGTCCAGAAATTCAAGCACTAGAGAAGGATGGGGACAAGATGGCCATTGCCAAAGTAAAATAAACTTCATACCTTAGTGTTGATTTTATCTATCATGATGTAGCTTGCATTTCTAGTAAAATATTTTAGCGACATGCTACCAAGTTGGATTTCTTCATCATTGCAATACGTTTAATTTTTTAACAGAGCTGATTGAAAATATGATATTAAAAGTTTCAGTAACTGCATTAGCATAACATTTCTCTCTTCTATTTCGGAAGATATAAGAAATTCAATGCATGCCTGTGTACTTTGAGTTGTTATAAATTTTCCATCATTCTTTTCTATTTCCATGTATTTGATTCACCTTAAAACTTGTCGTACTGATGCCGTAGATTTTAAAACTTGTTTGCTGATATTCTTTATGTGATTCATCTTTTAGGCATCAAGGCAAAGTGTCCTCCTTCAGATATCCGAAGGTGTTGCACAACTCGCTTCCTACAGAGGGAGCTCTCAGAAGGCATTTGCACTGATTATTGATGGAAAATCACTTGTTTATGCATTAGAAGACAATATGAAGAACATGTTTCTGGAGCTAGGGATTCGTTGTGCATCTGTTATTTGTTGTCGCTCATCCCCAAAGCAGAAAGCACTGGTATTTTTTCAATGTGTTCTTTGTTTATAATATGCTAATCGTGATTGTGATTTTGGTTAGCTAAGCTAAGCTTTGGGAAATGATAAATCATGTTACTCTCTTAAAGGTCACCAGATTGGTCAAATCTGGAACTGGGAAAACAACATTAGCCATTGGTGATGGAGCTAACGATGTGGGAATGCTTCAAGAAGCAGATATAGGGGTTGGTATAAGTGGTGTTGAAGGAATGCAGGTAACGGAAGCTTCACAAAATATTCTTTCGTTTCTTTTATAGATTTTCTGCATGTGATTTGCTAAACAATATTTTATGTCTTATTCTTCCAATTCCCCAGGCAGTTATGTCTAGCGATATTGCAATTGCACAATTTCGGTATTTGGAACGATTACTTCTGGTGCACGGACATTGGTGTTACCGGAGGATCTCATCTATGGTATGTAGCATGCTTGTATTTAGGTTTAAATTCTTAACATTGTAGGTAGTAGTTCTAGATTATATTCGAAGGCTCTGACATTCTGTCAACTTTTTCATTGGCAGATATGCTACTTTTTCTACAAGAATATCACATTTGGTTTTACTCTATTCTTATATGAGGTTTATGCATCATTCTCTGGACAACCCGCATACAATGACTGGTTTTTGTCTCTCTATAATGTCTTCTTTTCATCACTTCCTGTGGTTGCACTTGGGGTGTTTGACCAGGATGTATCCGCTCGGTACTGTCTCAAGGTCAGTTTCTTCTAGCCTATCATACAAGTCATCTTTGCTAATGAGTGTGAAATTAAAGTTCTCTAGTTCTCTGTCATTAAATAGATTGCATATAGAAGAGCAAAATAAAATACGTAAATCAAAAATCTGCATAGCTCTCGTGATTGCATAATACCTACCTCTTCAGACCTTATTTATTTTGGCTGTTTGGTTTGGTCGTTTTAGTACTATCATATTTACATCACTAAAGAAGCTCATCTCAGCACTGTTGGTTATATATTTGAGCCTTGTCTAGTTTATGAACTTCCGGTATAGGTTCATATTGAACTACGAGAATGTTTGCTGGGACCAAATATCATATACATGAAAATCAACGCAGAAAGTCACATATTAAAGCTTTATCTGCTAGACTTCATCATAAAGCCAGTTTGACTTTCCACTGAATTAGCGAGTCCAATTTATATTTACTCTATTTAATTGATTTAATTTGGATAACAATCAAATTCAGTCCTTAAGGCTGGCCATAGTTTATTAAACCCATCTGTCATATATTAAAGCCTAGGTAAATCCCCCTGGGTAGCATCTGAAAAAAAATACGGTGAGCATTGATTTGATTGACCTGGGATTCCTTTGCTTGTTTCTCTGATGATCATTTGTTGTTAATATGGCAGTTTCCTTTGTTATATCAAGAAGGAGTACAGAATGTTCTGTTCAGCTGGCGTCGAATACTCAGCTGGATGCTTAATGGATTTATCAGTGCCTTAATAATTTTCTTCTTTTGCACTAAAGCGATGGAACTCCAGGCCTTCGATGCAGAAGGGAGAACTGCTGGAAAGGATATACTGGGAGCAACAATGTATACTTGTGTAGTTTGGGTTGTAAACTTGCAAATGGCACTGGCTATAAGTTACTTCACCTTGATCCAACATTTTTTCATCTGGGGTTCCATTTTTTTCTGGTATCTTTTTCTCCTGGTATATGGAGCAATGCCTCCACACTTTTCAACAAATGCGTACAAAGTCTTCATTGAAGCTCTTGCTCCTTCCCCTTCCTATTGGCTTGTGACATTCTTTGTGGTGATCTCAACCCTTATACCATACTTCTCGTATGCAGCAATTCAGATGCGGTTCTTTCCCATGTATCATGAAATAGTACAATGGATAAGGTATGAAGGGAAGATTAAGGACCCTGAGTTTTGTGATATGGTGCGGCAGAGATCATTGCGGCCAACAACCGTGGGTTCAACAGCACGCTTAGCTGCTAAGGCTCACCATTGAAGAGACAGAAATGTTAACGGTAGATAAGATATTTTGACAAATTAACCATCAAAGTATTTAGTTTGTGTATAGCTTCCTGCAAATATGTTTTTTTTGGTCTTTGCCTATGGTCATGGAATTGCTTGCTGGCTCCTCTAAACCATAAGAATGTTGCTTAGATCCACTTCCATGGAGATTGCATGGTGCAAGCACCAATATTTGGCACTGATGCTGGAAAGAAAAATAAAATTGTATATTTGTTTCGGCCATTTGCTGCTACAAAGAATTCATTAATCCACTTGTATCATAGTCTTTACTGTATAGAGACAAACCAATTCTTTGTAGGATTGGATAGAGCTACTTTCTGTTGTAGAAAAACAGAGTTATCCTATAATTGAGAAGTTTAATTTTGTGTAGTAATCTTATAAATCTTCGTCTTATTTCTTTGTATATTTACTAATCTTGGTTCCAATTAAGAATCTATAAATCAGCTCCTTGATGTCAACTCTCACTTGTACCTATAGATATAGGGAATCTTCAAATTAGGATATCTGCCACAGGGTATATAACATAAGAAACTTGGGGTTTTTTTTTTTTTTTTCTGAAGCATGATAACAGTTTTTGACCACTCAACTGTAGTTTTTCTTTGCAGTTTTTTATGAACGTGGGTTTTGAAACCATTTGAAAATTTAATATACATATACCAATATGTATTTCTTATAATCGTTGAAGTGGACAGTTATATTCTCCACCAAGTATAATCCTTTTAAAATAACTCGTCAAATATTTGAAGTAATGAAAGATCTACACAATTCTAATTAACCCATGATAATTAAACACGTGAACAGTAGTGGCGCTTGAGTAAAGGTTGTTGTTCTGGTGTCTCTTAGCTTCGGAGGATTTTGGTGTTCCTTTTAATTGTTAATAAAATTATAACCATTATAGTGACATGATATTCTTAAAAATATCAACCAGCCACAGTTTAAAGCTTACACGCAAGACCTTATAAAAGAATGTGATTGGGACAGTTAGCCAAGGCACATTCTCTTGAGGACCATCATATGCATGTGAACGCGGTCCAAGAAGTTACATACACGTTGAAACTTCAAACACTTTAAACTCCATCCATAGCTTCAAACATAACTTGTGAAACAATTAACAGCTTAAAGGTCTAGTTTGTATCATATGAATCCACAATACCTTTTGCAAGTTTATGAAAACTTCACCATCAATTCAGTTCTCATAAGTATTTGCAAAATTACTAGTTGATTTATGAATGAATGAACGTTTACTGTGTTCGGATTGCTGCTATTTTGGAGGCACTACTAGATGTTCTTTCACACTTTTTCAAGAACAAAACAAAGAAGTAACAACATCAGCATTTGGAGATGAAGGTGAATTGCTTTCAATTGAATGTTTTTCCAAACACACCATTAGAAGTTACCAATTGCTCTCATCCTGGAAAATAAATCAAAGAAAAGAAAAATGAGCTTGAAAAACGGGGACAAAAACCAGCAATTTCTATTCCTTTCCCAAATTTTCATTTTCCCATTGAAATAACAAAATACGGGGCACTAATTCATTGACCTAATCTCATCTTCTACATTTTCTTACTCCTCTATCACCAGTTTCCACGATGTACCATTTAGAACGTGTGTGAAGAATCAAAAACAAAAAAAATGCAGATTAATTTCGATTTTTTTTCTTATTAAAAAAAAACAGCAACAACAAGTATCTGCATTAATTCACGTCTGAAAAAGTGATTATATATATACAGAAGTTAACAGTTAGCAAGGAGAGAAAAGGAAAAGGAAGAAAAAACTGCGTATGAATTATCCTTAATTATGTTTTCCGGGCGGAATCTCCTTCTCAACACCAACAACGAACGTAGCCTAAAAAAGGTCACAGAAAAGAAAAGAAGCAGAAGAGGAAGGTCCTAGGCGACCTTGAGGCCGAGAAACTCGGCCGCGGATTTGGCCATGAGGGCGGCGAACTCGTTGAAGCTGATGACGCCGTCGCCGTTGCTGTCGGCCTCGGCCATCATGGAGGCGAGCTCATGGTAGGAGAGGGGGTGGCCCATCTTGGACATGGAGCCTGCGAGCTCCGCCGCCGTGATGTAGCCGTTGCCGTCGCGGTCGAAGGAGCGGAAAACCTCGAGCAGCTGCTCCTGGTTGATGAGGACTGTCTCATTGATGTCGGGCATGATCGCGTGCACGAGCTCGTCGAACTCGACGTACCCGTTGCCGTTTTCGTCCATGTTGGAGAGCAGCGCGTAGATCTCGTCGCCGGAGGGTTTGATGCCGAGGGAGCGGAGGAGCGCCGCCAGCTCGAGGTGCGTGAGGCTTCCGTCGGAGTCCATGTCGAAGCGGTTGAATATTGCGTTTAGTTGCTTGATTTGGTCGTTTTCCAGCACTGACATGGTCTCTGATGTTTTGTTTTGTTGGTGAAAGAAAAGGAGATAAATTAGGGTTCACCTAAGTAAGGATTTTTCGCCTTTGTCTCTTCAATTTCTTGGATTAAGAGAAGAATGGTAGCTTCCGTGTATGAGAATGATGGCATTCGGAATGGTCCAAAGCTAGATGGAAAGCGCGTGCGAAACGGTTACCAACTAATAACGGTGTGACAATGTTGACGACCACCATGCATGGTTTTTTTTCTTTTTCTACCATCTTTGTGCAAATCCAAATAACTAGCTCCTATATTTAATGCATGTCTGGTTGGAATTGTTATCGACAAAGTTACTATATTGCTAAATTATATTTAGGAAAACATTAATCTAACTAATCTTTTAATAATCAAATCTTTCTTACTTTTACCTCATTAAAATTATTTCAAAATTATATATTTAAATTTAGTTTACAACATTTAATCCTTACAAAGGTATCAGACTATTACTTGATGCCTGTTTCATTATACATGTATTTTATTATTTATATGATTATATACATATTTTTTTTAATTAATTTTATTACTACTATTTTAAATTTTTCTTCTCTTCTCTATCATTTTGATTAAAGATTTTATTTGATTTAATTTAATATTTTGATTTTTAAAATTAGTTTAAACAAAAATTCTTTACTAGAATAATAAGTTTAAAATAATGATATATAATTATAATTTGAAAACTAAACAAAAGAAAGAAAGATAACGCCACATTAAAAAACTGCAACAAAAGTTAAAGGATTAAGATACTCATTATTGAAAATAAAAAATTAAAACCAAAACATACATTTTATCTTTTTAAGTTTTTAAAAACTAAAAATAATAACAATTTTTATTAAATAAATTTTAAATTAATAAATTAAAAACTATTTTTAAAAAGCAATAAATAAACCCAATGTAAAAACTAATTTTTTTACTTAAAATAAAAAACAATTTTCAGCTTTTTCATTTTCAAATTAATAAATTTATTTTTTATTTTAATTTTTTAATTTCATTAATGAGTATCAACATTTTTATTAATAATTATATTAAATCATTCATTTTTATCACATAAATTCATTAAAATCATTTCTCAAATCACTACAAGAAAAAACACATTTAGCCACCGAAATTAGCGACCGAATTTTTTCAATTGCAATTAGCGACCGTTTTAGCGACCGATTTAATTTTGGTCGCAATTAGCGACCGATTTAGCGACCACTTTAATTCGGTCGCAATTAGCGACCGATTCAGTGACCACTTTAATTCGATCGCAATTAGCTGATCGATTTAGCGACCAAAATATGATTTATTTTGCACTTTTTTATATAGCGACCGAAATAGCGACCAATATTTTGCGTCGCAAAATTTCGATCGCTAAATCGATGGTTATTTCATACTAAAATAAAAAAATCATTTAGCGATCGATTTAGCGACCGAATTACAAATTGAAATAGTGACCAGAATTAAAATCGGTCAGCTAATGAGAAAATAGCGACCGAATTGAAATTGATCGCTAATGAATATTATTTTTTTATTATATTTAAATTTATTTTTTTATAAATATACTTTAATTGTTTTAGTATATTTTTTACAATTTATTTTTTAAAAGTAATTTATTTTTTAAAAGTAATTTATTTTTTAAAAATAATTTAATTTTTAAAATATACTTTAAAAATAAACTTTGGTCTCAATATTAACAAAATGAATTGTAATAAATCAAATTTATTAAAAATTTAAATTGTAATAAATTAAGACTAGAGTGATGTTAACTATTCAATACATTGTTTAAGAAAAAGTTTAATAACAAATATTCTTGAATTTATTTTTCAATTGAAAATTTCAATTGAAATTAAATTATATTTTAAAAATTTATATTAAAAAAATTGAAGAAAATAGAGATTTAATTATACTTTTAATAAATTTAACATAATAATAGTTTTGATTTGTATTTTTAAATATTTATTTTAATTTTTTAAAACAGAGAAACTATAATTTTAGTTTCTAAATACTAAATTTAAAGAATTAAATTTATTATTATTTAATCTTTTAATTTTAGTATTAAAAATTTAAATTATATTTTATTAAATTAAAATAATTACAATATATTTTTCTACTTTGAGAATGAAAAATATAATTAAACTAAAACTGAAAATATTATAATACATTTTTGAACTCTTTTTGATTAATTTTTTTTCCTAATTTTTTATAAAGTCAATTTTAATATTTAAAAGTATTTAACATTTTGCTTTCTGAAATGTTTTCAGTATTACCAAATTCCAGCTCTTAATAACCTCTACAACCAAATTCCAGTTATAGAGAAACCGAGTGCCCAAATTCGAGGCACCAAACAATACAAAAAGAATGTAAAGAAATGAAAAAGAAGAAACTATAATGCTCAAACCAGTTTATGCAATTCTACTGTAAGTGTTTCTTCTTCAAAAGAAATCAAGTTGCCTCAAGAAAGATTTTCAAAGAACTTCTCAAAATCGATGCAAATCTTTCTTGAAAAGAGTACTTGAAGTTTGCTTGATTGATTGCTTAAGGATGTGTAAAAGATGATATTCAATGTATGTTAAAAAAGTTCAAGCCAAACTGTTTTTATAGAAGATTTTCAAAATTGTTGGTTTAATTAATCTGTTAAAAGATTCTTTTAATCTGTTAAAAGTGTAGTTTTAATCTGTAAAACTTCTTTTAATCCATTAATACGTTCTTGATTCTTTAACAGATTTGTTTTAAGCTGATACGACAATGTTTATATCAATTAAAACACTTTACAAAAATCTTCTAAGTTGATTTAATCGATTGTTTCAGCGATTCAATCGATTGAAATACTTGCAAAACTTTCTTGTAAAACTTTTCAAGTTATTTTAAGCTGATAAAAATAAGTTTTAATCGATTAAAACGCTGTGTAGAAATTTTTAAGTTGTTTTAATCGATTGAAACGAGATTTAATCGATTAAAAGAGTTTTGATCGGTCATAATTAAATTTTGATCAATCATAATCGATTCTGATCGGTCATAATTACATTCTGATCGATCATCCTGAACCCTTAAGTGGTTTTAATCTATTAAAATCAAGTTGTATCGATTAAAATATTGTAAAAACATTTCACTTGACATTTTAAGTAATTTTAATCGGTTCTATCAAAGTTGTATCGATTAAAAACTTGTTTGAGAAAGCTTTTGTCAAAATACTTTGTTTTTAATTATTAAAAACATTTTTAGAGGCATTTTGCAAAATCTTTTAAGTGAAGAAACCTCATGCAACGAAATCTTTTAATTTTAGTATTAAAAATTTAAATTATATTTTATTAAATTAAAATAATTACAATAAATTTTTCTACTTTGAGAATGAACAATATAATTAAACTCAAAATTGAGAACATTATAATACATTTTTGAACTCTTTTGGATTAATTTTTTTTCCTAATTTTTGATAAAGTTAATTTTAATATGTAAAAGTATTTAACATTTTGAATTCTGAAAGGTTTTCTCTAATAGCAAATTTAAAAACATAATATTCAAAAAAATAGTTAATATAAGTTGTCATTATGATCGATCATAATTTGAAATGATCGATCATAATTGAGAGGATATAATAAGCGGTTCCACTTTAACCAGCTATCTAAAGTGTATGTTAGATAGCGGTTAAGGTTTAACCGCTATTAGAAGTGGTTTTTAATAAGCGGTTCCGAGTGGAACGCGTTATCATATACAACCATATTTTAAGGTTCGATCGATCAGATTTTCAAAATGATCGATCATATTTGCTAATTTTTTTAAATAAGTAATTATAATCGATTAGTTTTCTAAATTATTGATTAGAATTGATTAGTTTTTCAAATAATAGATTAGAATTGATTAATTTCTGAAATATATATTAAAAAATTATAATTAAAAATATAGATTATTTAAGAATATTAACTATTGTAAAGATAAAGTTGAACATGGGAAGAGATGAGGATGATAATATAATGATAGAAGTTCAAAAAATGTAGAATTGAGAAGTTTGAAACAAAAAAAATTAAGAAAATAGAGATTTAATTACACTTTTAATAAATTGAAGATAATACTAGTTTTGATTTTTATTTTTAACTATTTATTTTAATTATTTAAAACAGAGAAACTATAATTTTAGTTTCTAAATACTCAATTTAAAGAATTAAATTCATTATTATTTAATCTTTTAATTTTAGTATTAAAAATTGAAATTATATTTTATTAAATTAAAATAATTACAATAAATTTTTCTACTTTGAGAATGAACAATATAATAAAACTCAAAATTGAGAATATTATAATACATTTTTGAACTCTTTTGGATTAATTTTTTTTCCTAATTTTTGATAAAGTTAATTTTAATATGTAAAAGTATTTAACATTTTGAATTACGAAAGGTTTTCTCTAATAGCAAATTTAAAAACATAATATTCAAAAAAATAGTTAATGTAATTGTCATTATGATCGATCATAATTTGAAATGATCGATCATAATTGAACTATAATAGGTCCACTTTAGCTATCTAAAGTGTATGTTAGATAGCGGTTAAGGTTTAACCGCTATCATATACAACCATATTTTAAGATTGTGAAGTCTCGGGTTGTATTTCGCTTGAGCGACACTATACTCGCTCGAGCGACATCCGATTCAAACATGTGAGGTCTCCCATGTTACATTATCCGGCTAACTTTGATCGACATTTACGCATGTCAACATTCGCTCAAGCGAAAATAACATCGCTCGAGCGACGCGACCTGCACAATATTGACATTCTCGGGTTGTATTTCGCTTGAGCGACACTAGTATCGCTCGAGCGACGCCACCTGCACAAAATTGGCATTCTCGGGTTGTTTTTCGCTTGAGCGACACGATCTCGCTCGAGCGACATCCACATTTTTTGGTTATGATCGATTACATTTTCAAATGATCGATCATATTTGAAAATATATAATAGTGGTTAAGATTTAACCGCTATTAGACGTGCTATATAATAGCGGTTAAGATTTAACCGCTATGAGAAGTGCTATTATAATAGCGGTTAAGATTTAACCGCTATTATATACAACCATATTTTTTACTTTCCTATCTCGCGCCACTTATCCCCAAATAACCCTAACTCTCGCGCCTCACTCACCCATTCCTCTTAACCTTGGCCAGTATCTCCTCCTCACTCCCGGCGAGCCCTAGCCCCCTCACTGCTCCCCCCAAGTCAGCCCTCACCCTAATCGAACCTCCACCAAAGCTCCTCGTCAACCGCACGCCACCACGTGAGCCACCGCTCCATCGCGAATCCCGCGCTTCTCGTGAGCACTGCACCCCAACACTCGTTGTTTGGACCCCCAAACCCCGGTCATCACCACCGCCTCCCTGGCCACCATCGTGGCCATCCCTAAATCTCAACCTAACCTCCACCATCGAGGTCTTTCCACGCCTCGGTTGCCCCAATCGTGCCATTGAGTTCCCGCGAACTAGAGGTGAGTCGGAGGGTCGCGGGTCAAGGGCTTCGGTTCACATTTTGCTGCTATGTTCTATTTCTTTTATGCCTTTTTACTGTGGATTGTTCTCCTTGGTTAAGGATGAATTGTGTGTGGGTCTCGGTTTATTTTCGTATGAATTGTCAAACTGACTACCTCTATTGGTTGAATGGGGTTCCTGTTTGATTCTGGGTCTTATACTTGTTATTTCAGTTTAGTTTTTTTCCTGAATATGTAGTTTTCATGTTGGTTGCGTAATTTACTAGACCTTACCATCCACAAAATGTTTGCCACTCGTTCTTATCTGTATAGAACAGTTTATACACATCCAAAAGTGAAGGTATGAAGTATGTTCATTTTGTTAAGAAGATTATTGAATTTTAGGTAGATGTAGATACCGCCTTTTTTCCTTACCTGTCTACTTAATACCCATGAACTTACCATTCTTGGTTTTTACAGTTTCTAATTCCATTTTGTTTTATATATGTATCTGCGAGAAGAGTGGTGGAGTTACTCCGAAAGAGGAGGATGTAGTTGTTTGTAACGTCAAAATTGATTTGACTAGTGGAAATCATAATCCTCTTGAAAGGTATTCAATGAAGAATAATCATGCTTGCTGAACATAGACATTTAGTTTGTTTTAACTTACTATAATGTTATCCTCATGCATTATTTTTCTCTCTTATGGTGCATGTTTTTGTGGCAGCATCCACTTTTTCAAGGTACATCGCCAAACCTACCTAACTATCTTTCATCAAGATATTTCTTTAATCTTCTTATATATTAATTGGTTTTGCCTGTGTCTATATTGTATTAGTGGATTATATCTTTTTTTTGCACTATTAAACATCTTACCTTATGCAGTTTGACAGTTTCCTTGCTAATAAGTTTTAGTTTAAACTGTTTTATATTACTTCTGTTGGGATATTGGGCTGCAATTGTTCAAAATTATTGAAATATTTAAAGTGGTTTAGTTTGGCCCATTATTGGTGCTTAGTTTGGAATTAAATTATGCTAGCTGTATTGAGTTACCTAGTTTCAATAATGCATTCAGGATTATGAAAGCAATGAGAAATTTACAATACCCGATGACTGTGTAAGCCACTTGCTACATATATCTTACCAAGATATGATAATTAAGGTGTACTCCAAAAAGGCTGAACTGGTTAGTTATCCTGTGCATGTTTAAACTTCTTTCCTTTACCCATTCAGGTTGGATTCACTAATATATTGCTTTGTGCAATCCTATAGGTGCAGACAATTTCAGAGGCTTTTGAAAATTTTCAATTGAAGACATATGGGATCAAAGCACGGACACATTCAACACCACACAAAAGAAGCGACGTAACAAATCGGCTTTATGAAGGGAAATGTATCACTACTATGATACTATTTTTTTTTTGTTCACCTTTATTGTGTCTCACCCTTTCTTGGTATATATGCATTTTCTACAATTGAAATATAGTCTTAAGTCCACAGAAAACAATATTGACACCCTCTTAAGGTTGTGCTAGAGTTACCATATAAAAAAAGACAATTATGTGTATAGCAGTTGTTTAAGTGTAACAGCTTTCATTTAGTAGTACTTGGCAATGAGAAATCTTTTCTCATCATCGTTAGTTGGCAGTTTCAATTTGCAAATGTTTCTCAAATCTTAAGTTTATGACAAATTGGTCCACATTTCATGGATGAGAATGCATCTTAACTACTAACTACTAAGCATTCATTATGTAACACAATTGTGTCCAATTGGAGAAAAAAAGTTGTCTAATGAACTTGATATAATTAAAAATATAAATAAATAAAAATAATTAACTTTGTTATTAATTTAGCGACCAAATTTTTGGTCGCTACAAATTTATTATAATATACAATTCAAATTTAGCGACCGATTTAGTGATCGATTTAAATTATTATTTAAATAATTCAATTAATATATTAGCGATCGATTATATCCGATCGCTATTATTTTTAACTTTGTCTCTCATTTAGCGATCGATTTAGCGACCGATTTTAATTATTATTTAAATAATTATATTAATATATTAGCGACCGAATATATCGATCGCTATTTTTTAAAATATTACCACTGGATTTAGCGACCGATTTATTATATTAATTTCAGTCGCTATTTTGGTCTTCGAACCAAATTATTTAGCGACCACTTTAGCGACCACCTTATCGGTCGCTATTTAGCAACCGAAATGTAAATCGATCGCTAACACATTAGCGACTTGCCCTTTTGCGACCAACCATTTCTGATCGCTAATTTCGGTCGCTAACAGATTAGCTGACCGATTTTTTCGGTCGCTAATACCGCTTTTTCTTGTAGTGAATTTTGTTATTTTTGTATCGTTTATATACTTTTTTTTATATTTGAATAACTTTAGTAAATAAAATTATTAAACAAAATTCTTTTTCAGCTTATTTTTTAAAAATATTTCTTTAAAACTATCTATAAAACTGTTTTTAAAATTAACAAAATTAAATTAAATTAAACCAGGTATTGTGTTTGGGATTTATTATATAGATAGTAATATATTTTTTAAAGCAAATAATTTGGTAAGATTATAAAGTTTTGAATTGTATTATTTATATAGCTAGGTTTTATAACTTTTTTTTCAATTTATCTTCCTCCAGTACTTAATCTTTCTCTCATCATTTAAAAAAAAACTATAAAAAATTACACAAACATTATTTTTCAATTTTTTTAACCAATTGCATTTATACCAAGTAATTGAAACACATGTGCTTTGATGTCTATCCATTTTTATTGTTTTATAAACAATTATTTTACATTTTTTTTCTCTGTTCTTAAATATATATCACCTTGTTTCTCTTTTTATTCATGACATTTCTTTCTCTTTCTAATAAAAAATGATTTTTTTTTATTCTTTTAAATTTTATATATCCATGTCTTATGCATAAAACCTACATACGTACTCCCATTTAGATTTCTTTTTACTAACATTTCTTTAATCTATATAATCACATACATCCAATCTTTATTATATATAAACTATTAGAGAACTTCAGAAAATATCAAAAAATAGTTTTAACAAAAGGTGATTTATTAGTATTATGTAAATTAACCTAATCTATGATGTGGTCATTAATTTGGTGAAAGTCATGATATTCTTCTGAACGAATCTTTAAGAGCAGCATCAGAACCATTTATGTTGCAAGTTTCTGCATAGTTTAAGGAACCAACCAGATCAAGAATTTGATATCTCACAAAATTAGCATCAATGTGATGTTCATTGATTATTGTAGGAGGAACCCCACATCCACATGCTCCTTCCCTCCCCCAGAAGTTCCCAAATCCAAACTCTCCCTTCTCATAAAACTCCTCCATCACCTTCTCAACTTCATCCATGCAACCACTAAAACTGAGTCCTTCACCATCTCTCAGTGCCATCTCTCCTTGAACTCTGAAAGACTGCTCGTGAATTCGGACCAGAACATCTTCATAAGAACCCAGTTCTATCTTCTTCTTCTTCTTCTTCTTCCCTCTATCATCATTTCCCTTCCTTTGACGAAGCTTTTTCTTTGCATATTCCCTTGTTTTCCTGATCACCTTCCAGGGAAGCTTCAGCAACACAAGGACAAGAATTTGAAGCAGCAAGCACTGGCAGCATCATGATATGACCACACAGTCAGAGACAAGCATGTTCCAATCTTCCATGGGTGTGAGAAGGAGGAGATGGGGTGGTGTAGAAGATGACTAAAACAAGGCATGCCTGTTTAAAGAATAGGTTCCTTCTCCCCTGTTCAGGCCTTGGTGAGGATGAAGCAAGCAAGAACACAAATTGATGAGGAAAAGCTAAGATTGTTTGGTTGAAGCCTAAACGCAAACTATAGCTTCTGGATAAAGATTATACAATGTTTTGTGTCTGATATATAATATAAAAAAGATTGTAATTTACATTCACATCAAGCTATGACGTGCCAAGCAATGATGGAGTGCATACATGATATTCGACATTTTCAAAATTTATTGGCAAGGTATTGATTGACCTGGGTTTCACTTTCCATCGAAGTTGTTGCATTTAGCTGATTTTTTTTTAATCTTTTAAAGAAAGTAATTCAAAATTTAATATATTTTTATTTGTTTGAAACTCTAAGTAGGTGGAAGTTAATCAATTACTATAACTATTTTTATTTAACAATAAGAAAGAAATTTTAAACATATATGAATACTATATTTGTTAAATTTAATGAATATTACATTTAAAAATATAAATTATTATATTTTCCATTCATGTATAGAGATGACCTGATCCAAACTCTTTAAACTTCGGAATGTTTGGATCCTATTGACATATATTTTTTAACATATCTAATTGAAAATTTCAATTTGACTTGTAATAGAAACCATACATATGCTTGCTGATTTATTTATAATTTAAATTATTTTTTGGTTTTATGAAAATTTTCTTAATATTTTTATTAGATCAAATATAGATTTTTTTTAAAGCATTTTAATATCAGATAATTATCTAGTATTAGAAAACGTGTCTAACATATGAAATTACAAATATTATTGCATTTTTATAAGTAAAAAAAAGTTATCCATAAATATGTAATATTGAAGTTTTAAAATTTGAAGAAACCTAATTTGAAACATTTATTTATTTATCTGTAGAAAATTATTTTAATTTTTTATTTATAGATTTGGTATTCATAATTATTTTGTTAAGTACATTTTACTTTGGGAGGATGACGAAACTCATACTTTAAGGCTGATTTGTTTTTGTTCTAAATTTGATGGAGTAAAACTAAGTTGATGGGGGTGGGGACGGGATGGATACTGCAATCTCACCTCGGTCCCGTCTTTGCCCGATATAATATTTAAATTTAAATTTTAAAATATTAATATTTAAAAAATATCTTCTTTTCTTTTTTATTATATATAAGGTTTTTTTTTATATTTTACTATTTTAACTTTTCTTCTTTCCACTTTTTAATTCTTTTGTCTTTTTAAATATTTTATATCAATTAGTTAATTATATTATTCTTTTTCTCTTACGTTTCACTTTTTCACATTTTTTTAGTCTCTCTAATTAACTTTGCCCCGATATAATATTTAAACTTAAATTTTAAAATATTAATATTTAAAAAATATCTTCTTTTCTTTTTTATTATATATAAGGTTTTTTTTTATATTTTACTATTTTAACTTTTCTTCTTTCCATTTGTTAATTCTTTTGTCTTTTTAAATATTTTATATCAATTAGTTAATTATATTATTCTTTTTATCTTACGTTTCACTTTTTCACATTTTTTTAGTCTCTCTAATTAATTTTTTTTAATCTTTTCAAATAATTTGATGAAAAAAAAGTTGATTTTTCTTCTTCTTTATCTTTTTTTAAATATTTTACATAAATTTTATTAGTAACTAATATTATTTTATTTATAATTTATCTTTATTAGATTTTATTATATCATATTTTTTTGGATCTTATTATTCTTATTTGTCTTAATAAAATAATTATATTTTAAAATATTAAAAAAATTGAATTTTATTACTTTAAACTAATTAAATAAGAATTAACTTATTAAATATTTTCTTATAGACTATATATTTCATTTTTTTTAATAATAACTTAAAAAAGAATTAACTTATATACGTAATCAAATGTTTCAATATAATAATAATAATAATAATGTTATAAGTATTTTATATCTACTTAAAGAAAAAGTGATTAAATGTTTCTTTTACATATATATTTTAATATAAATATAATAAATTAAAAATATATTCAATTAATAATAATTATAAATTATAAAATTATAAATATTTATTTATGTATAAAAAATTCATAAAAAATATTAAAATTAATTTATTGTAAATATTAGGGGATGTATGAGAAAACAATACCAATGAGACATGAGTCCAACATTGATATATTTTCAACTCAAAACTTTAAAGCATTAAATTATAGATCATACTTCCTTACATGTTGTTCAACTTTTTTATTTTTACAAAATGTGTGACTTAGACTCACACTTATATTTCCTAACACAATATTCATGTTATTGAACCGATTTTGTATGTTAAAATCCTTTTTAAGGTGAGGGGTGAGCAAGCATATTTTCCCTTTATTTCATAAATCAACTTAGTTCTTGCTTTTCTTGAAAATTCAAAAGACTATGGGATAAAGAGACAATTCACAAATCATAATTTAGCTTAATCTTTGGTCTTAAATGATAAGTTGTTTTTTATTATCATCTATAATTTTTTACTAAACTTTCCAACTGAGTTAATTACTTTGATAACATGAGTATAAAAAATATTTCATACATATCAATTCTTAGTACAAAGAACAAAACTGCTTCATAAGAACGAAAAGAATAAGAAGAGTTTGTTACAAGAATCAAGGAAACATGATGCAGTGAATTTCAGGGATATATGCACAACAGAAGAATCACATCTGAAACAACTTGATTTCACAATACAATAGCTTCTTACGTATTCTAACTTGTGTGGTTCAAAAATTCTGAGATATAATCTTGACTACCAAATGCCATCCTACGTAATAATCTTATTTCTGCAGATTGCTGCGTAGAGTCCCCAACTCTCATTCCATTTGAAAGATCACACGTAGCTAAACCATCAAAAGCTCTAACAACCTGACAAACGTGATTATTCCAGAGAAAACAAAAATTCAGAAATTTGTATATGCTACCCAACCAATAACACCATGGAAAACTTTCTGCTTCCCTTTCAGTACCTGTCCCATGCGAGGTCTTCTGGCAGATGAATATCTCACGCAAGCAGCAGCAACTTCAACCATGCAAATCATTTCACTTTCAACGTAGTTTTTTCCTAGATTTGGATCTGTCAAACTCTCAAACTCCTCACTATCAAGGGCCTCACTCAGCAAAGGTCGAGCCTAAAAAACAAGGTAGTTTCTTTAGTCAGGAAGGCTTGCCTTTATGAAAATCGTTGAATGTTCAAGATTGGTTAGGTGAAAATACTGACTTTTCCAAGTACTGTAATCCTGTATCTGGCCTTTCTGTATGCATGCATGTTTTATTAATTTAACTCAAGCACACTAGCTAGATTATGATCTATTGTCAACTAAAGTTTCTTTTCCACAAGTTTAGATAGAAAAGTTAAATTCAGTTACCTCCTTTCTCTTTTGGTGTAGCAGAGTTCACATTTGTTTTATTGTACCATTGTACCCAACAAGGTTAGGATGCAAAGACATGAACCAGATTATGCACACTATAAAACTGAAAGCTCTCAATACAACATTAACTATTCTCTCTAAAATAATTTCTACACTTTGGCATAAAGCCAGATATGATTGCAAGGCATGTACGATGGTTGAGTTCACAATGAAAGTAAGAAATTCCAGACACCTTCCTAAGTATCAGTCTACCAGATTAGAAGATTACTCAAGTAGCTAAAGAGAGATGGCAACAAGTTGGCATATTGTATGCTTACCCATTCAACTAGACTCTCTTCACCTACTGGTTGAGATACATCCACTGGCTTTCTTCCAGTAATGAGCTCCAAAAGCATGACTCCGAAAGAGTATACATCTGACTTCTCAGTCAATTTACCACTTGATACATATTCAGGCGCAACATATCTTTAAGAGGGGAAAGAAAAAATGAATCATTGTTAGTATCTTTCATTTCATGTTAAAATGAGAGTTATTGTTTGAGCATTGTTATGAAATAGAACACGTTACCCACCCAAAAGTTCCCACTATACGTGTGGTTACATGTGAGTTTGCATCAACTGCCAATTTGGCTAGCCCAAAATCTGAGACCTATATAAAACGAAGAAAACATGAGAAACTAGCTTAGAATATCAATGGAACAGATAATATCCAACTTAGAATGAGAAGTGGAATAGCACATACTCGAGCTTCAAAGTTGTAATCTAAAAGAATGTTTGCTGACTTGATATCCCTGTGAATAATCCGAGGATTGCCTGTGCAAAATCTAACATTTAATAGCAGAATTAACAATATTATAAAGTAAGTCATCCAGTTACCAATTCTAGAATCTAGCTATACTAAAATAAAAGAAATTAAAAAAAAAAAAAAAAATCTTTTTTACGTCAATAACTTTTTCTAATATAATTAAGAAGAAACAAGAATGAATTATTTTCTCCAGCGTCCATCTCTGATCCCATTTATGAAAGACGTTTTCAGCCCAATTCATATATAAATTCCCTAATTCAAGAGCTTACAACAACAGCAACACGAAAAACAAATATATTAAGGATTGATAATTACAGTCTTCGTGGAGATAAGCTATTCCTCTGGCTGCTCCAGCCGCAATTTTAACACGGTTTGTCCAGTCCAGCACTGGCATACCTTCCTCTTAATTCAATAAAATATACTTTCAGTAAGCACAGATTAAATTTAATCAAAATATCATGAAAAACAGCCATTGAGCGCTCTGATAGCTTTACCATGAAGATGAAAATAAAGGGTACTGTTGGGGACATAGTCATAGACAAGTAGTCTTTTGCTCTCTGAAATGCAGTATCCCACTAAGGAAACCAAATGACGATGATGGATGCGGCTAATAATTTCCACTTCAGCTTTGAATTCTCTTTCTCCCTGACTTCCTGCAATTTGCAGTTGCTTAACTGCTACCTCTCTCCCATCTGGAAGTGATCCTTTATACACACAACCAAATCCTCCCTCACCCAAAAGATTTTTAGTTGAAAAATTGTTTGTGGCCTTCATTAGTTCTTCATATGACAAGAATGGCCTTGAGTTGCCTAGTCCTGATGGTGTATTACCGCCAGAAGCTCTTTGCATGCGATGAGCTGAAGAACGGATCTTAATAAAGGACAAATCTGGACCAGGCACAAATTTGATTATTTTTATTAGATTATCAGAAAGCACGCAGGGCATGACAAATTGAGAATGTTATATATATAAACTGTCTCAAGTCCTCTACAATACTCATCCGTGGAAAGTAGTAAAAGAAGAATTCTAGTATATTTCACAAGCAACAGAGTAGCAAATCATGAAAACATGGACAAATGTATTAAAGAAACAAAAGTCTGTTTGCTACACCCTAATTGGTTCTTTATGTGTGAGACAACTTTAAGTCCACGATAATACACAAATCTCTCCTTGATCCCTAACAGCTATCAATGTGTTGAAATTAAAGAAATTCTGTGGGGAATTCCATTCCCTGAAGAAACAATAATGCCAGTATTTACAGGCTTACCTGACTCAGATGTTGAGCCAAGTGGGGATGGGAAGTCATAACCACCACTCTTGGAAATCCTTTTCTTTTGCCTCCTCAGACACCAGATAGCAATGCCAATGAAGCCAAACAATACAATTGCTGTCACTACACCAACAAAAGCCACTGCACTGGTGCCACCACTGCTTCGGGGGCCAGAATTTTTAGCTGATGGAGGTGGTGGAGCCAATGCAAAAGTGTGTGATGGACTAGAATGAGAATCTAAAGGACTTGCCCTAGTAGGAGGAGGAGGTGCACTACTACTTACAGGTGTAGTAGATGCTGCCGGAGAAGGAGAATAACTCTGAGGAGGCGGTGGAGAAGAAATTGATGCCGATGGCGAACTTATCGATTGTGGAGGCAGTGATGGTGGTGATGACACTAAAGGTGGTGGTGCAGTAGCCGGAGGTAAGGATTGAGATGGCAATGGTGAGAGTGAAGTTGAATTATGAGGCGCTGTGGGGGAAGATAGTTGTGGTGGCGATGCGGCAGTGAGTGACGCCGGTGATGGTGATGGTGATAACGGGGTTGACATGGTAGCAACTAAACACAACTACGGTGCTGTGAGGTCTGATGTGTCATCTAACATTTGCATAATCAGAAACAAAGGTTGGGATTGACAAGTTTAGACACCACGTGGTGGTGCAGAGCTTGTTGGGGTCACATGATCAAGTTTAGACCTTAAGCGATGCCAAAGGAGGAAACTTAAGATGAAGAAAGTGGCAACTGTCAGTGTCACCAACCGAAACCAATGTCCCAAGACTCCCAACTCAACCGCCATTTGCCCAACTATGATGTTCCACACTGATCTTGTAACCTCTTAACAAACCAAGGTTACACATTGCACTTTTCTGCATAAAACCCTTTCACAAAAAAATACAGATATAAGCAAAGCATGTGAAGTTCACATAGAGTTCTAAATCCTTCAGTGAAAGTATGTGACACTAAGAGAGAACCTAAAATCATCACAAAAGCTCACTTGAGAACCGAAAGTACTCAACCTAATTCTTCACCTACCCATTCCGTGAAACTATGGCGTTTGTACATCACATCGATGAAGTTTCCTCCTTTGTCATTTGTTGACGAATTATTTTCCTCTGCAATTTTTTCTTACTAACGTCCCTTTTACAATTTTCCTTCCTCTTTTAGTTTTTCTGGGTTTTTATTTCTCGAAATTTGTCACCATCAATTATGATCTATGTCCGGTGGTATGCACGTAAGATAAGTTTCCTCGTACTGTATGTAATGCCACTGAATAACACTTCTTAAAACTCAAAAGTGAACTTGAAGCAAGTAATTAATATACTATATTAACAATCTAATTTAAATTTTACTATATTAATATACTATTGTAACTATATTATTTATGAAAAGTTCAATTTTTAAAAAAAATCCTCTTTTTTAATTATGCAACATGTGTTTGGGGATAATTATAATCCCTATTCTAAAATCTTGTTATAATATATTTTGCATTAAAAAGTATGTTTCATGTGGAGATTAATAAAAACGTGATATTATATAATCTAACAACGTTATATTTAAAATAAGGTTTAAATAGTTTTGTGCTCTTCGTAAAGTTGTCAATTTTTTCATATGATCTTTCATAAAAATAATTGTGTTTTAGTTCTAATAAAATATTTATTTTATTATCTACATTTTTATTGATAACTAATAAGTGATAATCTGTATGTGATTTACGATTATGTGTTTAATTAATAAAATTTTATGTTTTACTTTTTGTTCCTAATAATTTTTTAAAAATTATTTATAGTTTATCGCTTTCCTTTATGTAAATATCTTTAAATGATGAGAACTCTAATAAATGAACATGTTAGTGACATTAAAATTGACACGCGTATATTTTTAAACAAATTGTTTTGTTTAAGAAAATAGTTAATTAGTGTGAAACAGTGTCACTTTCTTCTACATAATGTTTGCGTTTTTGTTTTTCAACATTTTTCTCATTGGATGAAGAAATTCGAAAAAGACAAAGAATTCTTGGATAAATTTCGCACTTTGAATTTTAGTATTGAATATATATGAGGACAATGATCAAACATTTGATTCTTCAAGGAAAAATACCAATGATATAGTCATCATATATGTTTCTGTTTAGTCAAAATATAACTAAAGAATTTTTTTCAAATATCTTAGTTGATATAACCTATTTGAACAACTATCATTCCCTTGCTGCTTATATTTCTAATATATTTTTATAAATTTAAACTTTTGATTAAGACATATAATTAAATTTATAAATAACTTTTTTATAAAAATAAAATAAAATAAACTTTTTAAAATTGAAAATGGGAAGCTAAAGAGGAAATGAAGAAGCAGCACAAAGCCCCGTTCAGGCTTGCGTTACACGTAACAGGTAATACCCTCTCTCGGGGTTCTTTATAAAACACCCAAATCGCACATTGTGCTTACTATTTCTCAGTCCTCGTCTCTTACTTTGAAGGAGCTTCCGATTTTTCATTTCGAAGGTCACTTTCTTCTCTCTGCATTTTTATCCAATCGTTTCTTCTATACTTGGATTCATCTTATGCATGTTCTCTTCAACGTATTGTGAGTCAACTTTCATGCTTATTCGGATTTTCTGTAATCTATACTTCAATATTTCGATGCTTCTCAGTATGGATATTGTATGCTCCATTTTTAGTGTGAGAAAGTCATTACATCTTGTTAATCAAGTTGTTTGGTTTGTTATGCATTTTGCATCCTTTTTTTTTTAATTTTTTTGTATTTTTTATTATTATTATTTACTTGTGATAGGTCCAGGATGTTGTCTCTGTGTGTTCAGCTTTATCTAATATACAGTGTTCCAGTTTCATATTTTAAGGAACCTTCATATAACTTATTTGTCAAGTAATGGAGGAATTGATTGGGTGAACTATGATGTATTGTAATAATAGTTCTGTTAGAGTTTAGTGCTTTTCAGAGGATCTGAATTTGACCTTTAATGGAATCTGTCAATGGAACAGCAGCAGTCACTAAATTTGTTTTTCAGGTGAGGGACAGTAATGTCTCACAGCAGCTCTGATGAGGATACTGATATTAGTGAATCTGAAATTAGTGAGTATCGAGATAAAACTTATGAAGAACTTAAGAATGGAGTTCAGAATGTGAAAACCTCGAATGAGACTTTCACTTGTCCGTACTGCCCAAAAAAGAGGAAACAGGATTATTTGTGCAAGGAGCTCCTTCAGCATGCTTCTGGGGTGGGTCAGAGCAGTTCAAATAAGAGAAAAGCAAGAGACAAGGCTAATCATTTGGCTTTAGTGAAGTATTTGGAAAAGGATCTTATGCATGTTGATGTTCCAGGAAAAGATTCTAAATCGAAGGAAGAAAGTGATCCTTCTGTTAATTCTGATGAGCAATTTGTGTGGCCTTGGACTGGAATTGTAGTTAATATTCCAACTAGGCGGACAGAAGATGGACGATGTGTTGGGGAAAGTGGTTCCAGGTTGAGGGATGAGTACAGAAGCAGGGGTTTCAATCCAGTTCGAGTCAGTGCTCTGTGGAATTACCGGGGTCACTCTGGAACTGCTCTTGTGGAATTCAATAAAGACTGGCCAGGCTTACAAAATGCATTGGCATTTGAACGGGCATATGAATTAGATCATCATGGCAAAAAGGATTGGTTTGTTAATTCTGAGCAGAAGTTTGGCCTTTATGCATGGGTTGCTCGAGCAGATGACTACAAAATGAACAATATCTATGGAGAACATCTGCAAACAATGGGTGATGTCAAAACCATTTCTGAGCTTATTGAAGAAGAAACTCGAAGGCAGGATAAACTTGTCTCCAATTTGACTAACATTATTCAGGTCAAGAACCAGCACTTAAAAGAGATCGAAGTGAGATGCCATGAGACTTCACACAAAATAAACTTTGTGATGATGGAAAAAGATAAACTCATTCAAGCTTACAATACTGGTATCCTTTTTTATTGAGCCTTAGGACCTAATATTTAGATACCCCTTGAACCATTGTAGTGGTTGGCACCATAGTATTTATGATTGCTATATTAACTTCTTAAGAATATTGTGCTGGAATACAACTTTATATTTTAGCAATTAATTATTATTTTAAAATGCCGTTGATCTGGTAACATTGTTTTATGCTATGATTGCTTGTCTTCAGAGATAAAGAATATACAGTCAAGTGCCATGGGTAACCTCAAAAAGATTTCAATTGATCATGAAAAGCTTAAATTGCAACTAGAATCTCAGAAAAACGAACTTGAGCTGCGGAAAATCGAATTAGAAAAGCGTGAGGCACATAATGAAAGCGAAAGAAAAAAGCTGGCAGAAGAAATCAAGGAGGTACAGCGTTTTTCTTATTTTGCTCCATCTCCTGTATTATACTATGATTGGAATTCCTGTGAACTAAGATCTTTAAGAAACAATATTTTTGTTTTAGGTAGATTGATTTTTATGGTTGATGTTTAGATTTTTCAGAGCTTTCAATGAAGGACACTGTAGATTGGATGGCTCTGATATCTAGCAGTGATTATCTACTATTAGTAATAACTAAAATTATGAGATCTATTCAGTGGTCGTGTGCCAAAGGCCATGGATTAATGAGATGAAATTTGGGGAAGCGATAGAGGATAAGAGTGATCAATCTAGAGTTGTACGCCATTGATATTCATGCAATGGGTATTCTGTTTTTCCTTCCATTTGTTTACTCCCATTAATCGTTTTCCTTAAGGACCGAGAAAATCAAAATTTTACATAACCTGTGTTTTTCTGCTGTGCTTTTGAAATCATCTGAAATAATATTGTGCGTAAAAGCTTGTGGAAGGCTTTGTTTAACACTGCTGGCATTTTTTGGATTTGCAGAATGCCATGAAAAATAGCTCTCTTCATATGGCTACTCTAGAGCACAAGAAAGCTGATGAAAATGTTATGAAATTGGCAGAAGATCAAAAGGTGTGTCTTATCTATTAGCGTTGTTAATAACCTAACATATGTGTGTGTCAGCACGAGGATGGCACAATAGTGATGCTATTTGAATACATATTTATACAGAGACAAAAAGAACAGCTCCATGCCAAAATCTTCCATCTTCAAAAACAACTTGATAGGAAACAAGAGCTGGAGTTGGAGATTCAGCGATTGAAAGGATCTTTAAATGTGTTGAAGCACATGAAAGAAGATGATGATGCAGACCTTCTGAAGAAGGTAGATACTTTACAAGAGAATTTAAGAGACAAGGAACAATTACTTCAAGATTTAGATGAGTTGAACCGAACACTAATTATTAAAGAGCGTGAGAGTAATGATGAGCTGCAGGAAGCTCGGCATGCATTGGTTAATGTAAGTATACTTTTTCAAATATAACTTCCTTCTTTCAAATTGTGAAAATACCATTTTATTATCTTTTATTTAAATAAGATATTAAATAATTTTTATTATTCTTTAAAATAAAAGAAAAATATTAGGTTTATTTTGAGTTAGAAGTTATAATTGAGATATTATTAATATTTGATATTTTATCATACTTTTACAATAAATATATATATATATATATATATATATATATATATAAAGTTAAGTAAATAAATAAAAGATATACATATGAGATATATTTTATATATAAGGTATAATATATACAAAACTCTACAAATTCTCGTCACAAACTAATTTGCAAAAGCATCTCAATTTGGTCCATTCCTATGTCTTTATTCGTTTAGTTGGCTCATGACTGAGGGTGGTGATATTACTTGCCTGTTTAAAGTATCGAATGAATTGAAACTCACTTGCTCTTCTTATAAGTTCTAAATTTACATGTTTTAGAGCCTTCCACTTTCTTTCTATCTGGTTAATCCTGTTAACTTTTATTATTCATAGCAAGGTAGCAAAGTGATTTGAGTAAAATTAAAATCCCCTTGATTTATTTAATTAAATAGACTCATAATACTTTAATTGTTTTTAATGATTAATTACTTCATTTGATTATGCAGACAACACCTAACTGCGATTGTGTGGGTATTCTTTGCTTATATGTTTCATTACCTTTATCGTGGGTGTTATTTTCTGAAAATATCAAATCTTAAAAGCTTTCTTGGTATTGCTTTTCGAGATTTAATAATAATCTTCTCCCACTGGCAGGGTATTAAAGAATTATCGTTTCGTGGAAATATCCGTTTGAAGAGAATGGGAGAACTTGATACTAAACCATTCATTGAAGCAATGAAGAAAAGATATAATGAGGAGGAAGTTCAGGAGAAAGCTTCAGAACTGTGCTCATTGTGGGAAGAGTATCTAAAGAACCCAGAATGGCATCCATTTAAAGTTATCATGGCTGAAGGGAAAGAAAAGGTGTCTGTTAAACATAGATCTCCAGAAATTATCTTGACGTCTACGTGCTTCATTGCATGTCACTGTTAGGTAAACATTAAATACATGTAGTTGAGAGGTAGTGGTTATAGAGGTAGTAGTTGAGAGGTAGTTGTTGTATTGAATGTATGTAGTTGAAAGGTAGTAGTTGTATTAAATGCATGTAGTTGAGAGGCCATATCCAAAGGGCCTATAAATTGACCATGCATCACTCATTGCAAATACATCAAGTGATAATATACAGAGTGTTTTATTTAGATACTTGTTTGTCTACAAATTGGTATCAGAGCTTGAGAGTTTGAGTGTCTGAGTGCGTTAGAGAGAGTGTTTGAGAGTTAGAGAGTTTGTTTGAGATGGCCAACTTAGCTAACAGCATGCCCCTACCAAAGTTATCAAAAGGCGTAAGCTATGATAACTGGAGCCTACAAATGAAGGCTCTCCTTGGTTCCCAAGAAGTATGGGATGTGGTCGAAAATGGGCACCAAGAACCAGAGAATATTGAAGAGCAGACGATTGCTCATCTTGCTGCATTGAGAGCAACACGAGTAAAGGACAAAACGGCTTTGTACGTACTTTACCGAGCTGTTGATGAGTCCGGCTTTGAGAAGATAGCAAATGCTAAATCTTCAAAAGAAGCGTGGGATATTCTGGAGAAGGCATATAAAGGGGATAATCGCGTGAAGCAAGTCAGGCTTCAAACTCTTAGAGGCGAGCTTGAAAGCATGAGGATGAAAGAGGTCGAAGGGGTTGCCGAGTACATCTCCCGTGTTGAGACCGTAGTGAATCAACTCGGAAGAAATGGAGAGACGCTGCCCACTTACCGAGTGGTGGAGAAAATCTTAAGGTCGTTAACTGACGATTTTGAGAATATCGTTTGTGCAATAGAAGAGTCCAAGGACTTGTCGGTGCTCTCGGTGGAAGAGCTTGCCGGGTCGCTTGAAGCGCATGAGCAGCGAAGAAGGAAGAAGAAAGAAGAGTCCCTTGATCAAGCACTCCAAGCAAAGGCAACCTTAAAGGAGAAGAAGGTTCCTTATGCTCAGAACACTCAAGGCCGAGGTAGTAGAGACAGAGGAGAATATGAAAGAGGCAAGGAGCCAGTTAGTCAACAAAACTGGCGTGGCCGAAGACAAGGTAGAGGTCGTGACGGTAGAGGCCGAGGTGGTCAGCCAAGCAATTCCGGAGTTGAGTGCTTCAAATGTGGGAAGTACTGGCCATTTTGCTAAGGACTCGCTATTCGGTATCAAATGTTATAATTGTGGGAAGGTTGGACATTTCGCAAAGGACTCGCCGATCCGAGAGGAAGAAGGAGACAAACCTCCTCTCTCGAGGACACCGAGGAAGAAGGAGTATTGATGATGTCGAGAAGTTCGGATGTCGAGCTAAGTCCGAGCTGTTCCGACAACTCGGTTTGGTATCTTGATACAGGAGCAAGTAACCACATGTGCGGGGACGAGAACCTTTTTAAGGAGCTCACTAAAGTCGAGGCCGGACACGTGTCATTTGGAGATGCATCAAAGGTGGCAAGTAAAGCGCGAGGTACAATCTGGTACCTGCGAAGAATAGCCGAGTTGGAGAAATCGGAGACGTGTACTATGTACCCGATCTCAAAAGCAACATATTGAGTATGGGTCACCGATGGAGAAAGGCTACTCTGGCTCGATGAAAGACCGAGTATTATACCCGAAGGACAAGTCTGATCGTTTGATTGCCCGAGTAGAAATGAAGAAGAACAGAATGTACAAGTTGAACTTGAAGATAGTCCAAGAGAGGTGTTTGAAACTTGACGTGAAGGATGAAGCAATGATGTGGCACTTTCGATTTGGCCACTTGCATTTTGGCGGACTGACCGAGTTGGTAAAGAAAGAGATGGTGCGAGGACTCCAGTCTATGAAATTTGAAAAGAAATTATGTGAAGAGTGTGTGCTCGGGAAGCATCCGAGGACCTCATTTCCGAGGACGGCCGAGTACCGTGCAAAAGAACAACTCGGATTGATTCACACAGATATTTGTGGACCGATTACCCCTGAGTCCTTCAGTGGGAAAAGGTATTTCATTTCTTTTATAGATGATTTTTCAAGAAAAACCTGGGTATATTTTTTGAAGGAGAAATCCGAGGTGTTTGAGGTGTTCAAGAGATTTAAAGCAATGGTTGAGAAAGAGACTGGCATGCCTATCAAATCTGTTAGGTCTGATCGAGGAGGTGAGTTCATTTCATCCGAACTCATGAAGTATTGCGAGGAGCAAGGGATAAGGAGATTTCTGACAGCACCATACTCACCCCAACAAAACGGAGTTGCCGAGAGGAAGAATCGAACCATTCTTGACATGGTTCGAACAATGTTGAGAAGCAAAAACATGCCAAAGGAGTTCTCAGGCGTAAGCGATGCAATGTGCCATCTATGTGCAAAATAGATGTCCACATGCTAAGCCGAACGAGAAGACACCGCAAGAAGTTTGGAGTGGAAGAAAACCGAGTGTGTCTCACCTTAAAGTGTTTGGTAGCATAGCTTATGGTCATGTTCCAGCTCAACAGAGGACCAAGCTCGAAGATAGAAGCAAAAAATACGTGTTTATTGGGTATGATGAAAAAACCAAGGCGTACAGGTTGTTTAACCCAATAACTAAGAAGGTCATCATGAGCCGAGATGTTCAAATTGATGAAGAAAGTGAGTGGAGTTGGAACAACCCAGAGAAGGAGTCCATAGGAAGTAAAAACTCGGAAGTTGATACACCACATACTGTGAGAGATCATGAGACTTCTGATGAAGAAGATGAACCTCTACATCCCAGAGCGCGAAGTTTACAAGATATATACAACTCCACTGACGAAGTGCATGTTGTATGTCTCTTGGCAGATTCAGAAGACTTAAATTTTGAAGAGGCCGTGCAGGAGAAAAGATGGAAAACTGCAATGGACGAGGAGATCGGGGCAATAGAACGCAACAACACATGGGAGCTGACTGATTTGCCCAAAGGAGCGCGGCCTATCGGCGTAAAATGGGTGTACAAGAAGAAGACAAATGCTCGAAGGAGAAGTTGAGCGATATAAAGCTCGACTCATAGTGAAGGGGTACAAGCGTAAAGAAGGAATAGACTATGACGAAGTATTCGCCCGATGACGAGAATGGAAACAATTAGGTTGCTGATTTCCTTAGCAGCTCAACATAGATGGACAATCTTGCAGATGGACGTGAAGTCAGCATTTCTGAATGGAATCTTGGAGGAGGAAGTATATGTTGAACAGCCACTCGGATACATGCGAAGAGGAGAAGAGAAGAAAGTGCTGAGATTGAAGAAGACACTTTATGGCTTGAAACAAGCTCCACGAGCATGGAATGAAAGAATTGACACTTACTTCAAAAGGAATGGATATGAGCAATGTCCTTATGAACATGCTCTATATATAAAGAAGAAAGGAGAAGATGTGATGTTTGTTGCCCTATATGTTGATGATCTTATCTTCATGGGGAATAATGCCGAGCTAATTGAAGAGTTTAAAGAAGTAATGAAGAAGGAGTTTGAGATGACTGACTTGGGTCTTATGAAGTATTTTCTTGGCTTAGAAGTTGTTCAGGGAAAGGATGACATCTTTGTGTCGCAGGAAAGGTATGCTCGAGGAGATCTTGAAGAAGTTTAAGATGACAAGTTGCAACCCGGTTTCCACCCCTATGGAACCTGGTACAAAACTTTCTAAGTATGCGAGATGGAGACCGAGTTGATGCGAGCAAATACCGAAGTCTGATTGGAAGTCTTAGGTATCTTACAAATACCGCACTGCATTTAATGCTAAGTGTTGGAATAGCAAGTCGATATATGGAGGAGCCAAGGTATACTCATTGGAAGGCACTAAAGAGAATTCTAAGGTATGTGAGAGGAACAAGTGTCACTTGGCCTAATGTATACTAGGACTGGATGATTATCGACTAGTAAAGCTACTCGGATAGTGACTCGGTGTGGAGATGTTGATGACCGAAAAGCACGTCTGGATATGTATTCTTCATGGGAAACACAAGCATTCACCTGGCTTTCAAAAAAGCAGCCCATTGTAACGTTGTCAACTTGTGAAGCCGAGTACGTTGCAAGCATCCTGGAGTGTCTGCAATGCAGTTTGGCTTAGAAACCTTCTAAGCAAGCTGGAGTTGAAGCAAGAAAGAGGGACTGTGATTCGAGTTGATAACAAGTCGGCCATTGAATTGGCAAAGAATCCGGTCAATCATGAGAGAAGCAAACATATTGATGTTCGGTTTCATTTCATCCGAGAACAAGTGAAAGAAGGAAATGTGGAGTTAGAGCACGTCGAAACCCGAACACAAGCCGCAGATATGTTCACGAAGCCACTCGTCAACCACTCGTTCGAGAACAACAAGAAGATGCTTGGAATGAAGGACAAGAAAAGCATTTAAGTTTATGGGGGATTTTGTTAGGTAAACATTAAATGCATGTAGTTGAGAGGTAGTGGTTATAGAGGTAGTAGTTGAGAGGTAGTTGTTGTATTGAATGTATGTAGTTGAAAGGTAGTAATTGTATTAAATGCATGTAGTTGAGAGGCCATATCCAAAGGGCCTATAAATTGACCATGCATCACTCATTGCAAATACATCAAGTGATAATATACAGAGTGTTTTATTTAGATACTTGTTTGTCTACAGTCACACTTAATCAAACATGGTTCACTCTGTTATTAATCTTTATTCCCTCTTATGAGCCTAAAAGTATTTTGACGGTCTTCATACTATAGATTATTTGTCTTTCTGAATCTCTAATTATTTCACCTAGTGTTATCTGAGGTTATTCTGTATATTGATACTTAAACTTTAGGGTGTGTTTGGAAGTTGGGTTTTGGAGGGGAGGGTAAGTTTTTATTTTTGATGAGTATTCTTTTATTTTGATTGTTGTTTAAAACAAAAGGTTAATAGACGCATAAACTTAGTGTCCTAATCTTGTATTCTATCTATTTCTATAAATTACATAACTATTTTTTTTTTTTAAATTGCTCTTCCCTGCCTTCCCCACTGAAACCCAACTATTAAATATACCCTTAATGGAGTAGAGGATGTTTTCTGCTGATTAGAAGAACTGTAGATGGTTATTGATTAATAGGAGCAAAATGACCGGACAACTAGGAGTAGCAGCCAATTTGGTAACGGTTATAAACTTTTAAACAACCTTTTAAGCCATGCCACATGGTGAAACGTTCAAGGTCAGGCCTTTATAACAAGAAAAATGATAAGTTTGTTAGGAACAAGACAATAATAAAGGAAAGAATAAAGGAGAGAAAAATAAACGACACAAGAATTTTAACGTGGTTCGGCTAAAATCTGTATGCCTACGTCCACGACTACACTAGGAAGTATTTTTATTTCTGTGTGTATCTCAAACTTTACATAGGGTTGCTTATATAACAAAATAGAGAACCTCATCTCACAATCCTAATCGATGTGGGACTAAATCAAGCACCATAATACTAACAATTCTCCCACTTGGAGTTTGATTTACGTTACCACCTAGTGTAGTGCCTTCATCATCAATTTGCTCGAAGGCCGGTTGAGGCAATGCAAAGCCTCAACTTAGTTGTTGTAACAGTCTTGGTCAACATATCAGCTGGATTCTCTCGCACCTGGAATCTTCAACAAACTCAAGTCTCCATCATTTATCGGGTTTCGATAAAATGATACTTCAATTCAATGTGCTTACATCTCGGAATGAAGGATTGGATTTTTAGCAAGACAAATAGCACTTTGATCGTCACTAAACAACGGAGAACCATCTTGTTCTCTTCCTAATTCTTTTAGAAGGTTCTTCAACCATATCATCTCCTTCGCCGCTTCCGAGATAGCTACATACTCGCTTCAGTGGTTGAGAGAGAGACCCTTCCTTGAAGTTTAGACTTCCAACCGATAGCTGTACCACCCAATGTAAAAATATAACCTCGTTGTGCTCTTTCTACCGTCAAGATCACCTCCCAAGTCTCGCATCGAAAACCCCTGTAAAATGAGATTACTTCTCTTGAAAGACAAATGCATCTTTGAAGTGCCTTTCAAATATCTGAATATCCACTTCACTCCTTCCCAATGCTCCTTTCCGGGATTTGATAGAAATCGCTCACAACTCCCACTCGCATGTGCTATGTCCGGTCTCGGTGCAAACCATAGCATACATCAAGCTTCCTACTGCAGATGCATATGGCACTTTAGACATGTGACTTTCTTCTTCTTCTGTTTGAGAAGATTGCCTCTTTGAAAACTTTAAGTGAGTTCCCAAAGGTGTATTCCTGGTTTTAGCATTCCCAACATTGAATCTGCTAAGCAATTTTTCTATATATTTTTCTTGAGATAAGTTCAAAATACCTTTATCTCTATCTCTGGAGATTCTCATACCAAGAATTTGCTTGGCTGGACCAAGATCCTTCATTTCAAAGCTCTCCGACAATTGTTTCTTCAACTTGTCAATTTCTGCCATATTAGCTCCAACAATCAACATGTCGTCAACATATAAGGCAAGAATGATATAGCTATCAACATATTTCTTCACATAACAACAGTGATCTTCTTCACATCTCGCAAAATCCCGAGTTTCTCATAAACTCATTAAACTTCTTGTACCATTGTCTCGGCGCTTGTTTTAATCCGTACAAACTTTTATGAAGCTTGTATACAAGATTTTCTCCGCCTTGTACTTCAAAACCTTTTGGTCGTGACATAAAAATTTCCTCTTCAAGATCCCCATGTAAGAATGCAGCTTTGACATCTAACCGCTCCAAATGAAGATTTTCTGCAGCTACTATACTCAAGATAACTCGATGGTAGTCATCTTGACAACAGGAGAGAAAATTTCTGTGAAGTCAATTCCTTGTCTTTGTTGGAACCCTTTCACTACGAGTCTAGCCTTATATCTTTTGCCGCCATCCGGTTCTTCTTTCAACTTATAGACCCACTTGTTTTGCAAAACTTTCTTTCCTTCCGGTAGCTTGGTTAAAGACCATGTTTTATTCTTCTGAAGGGACTTTATCTCATCTTCCATTGCTAGCTCCCACTTAATAGATTCATCTCCCCGCATAGCCTCAGCAAAATGCTCCGGCTCACCAAGCATCAGTCAACAACAAATAATGCAATGAAGGGGAATACCTTTGTGGTGCTACAATTGTTCTGCTAGATCTTCTAACCAAGATTTCAGGAGTTGCCGACTCTACTATTTGTTCAGGTTCTGTCTCAGTGCTCGACATAGGCTCTACTTGTATATTCTCGCCTTCGGTTGACTACATCACTTTCTGAAATTTCTTCTAATGATACTTGCTCTAGTCGTTTATTTACATTTGCAGATTCTCGCAATCTCGTCTCTATAGAACATGTTTTCATTAAAAGTAACATTTCTACTTCGATAATTTTCTTGTTTTGGTCATCCCAAAACCCGTAGCCAAACATGTCAGATCCATAACCAATGAAATAACAACGTTTTGCCTTAGGGTCCAATTTATCTCTACTATTAGAGTCTAACATAACATATGAAGCACAACCAAAAACTTTCGGATGTGAAAGATTTACCTCTTTTCCAGACCATACTTCTTCAGGTAACTTATAGTCTAAAGGAACTGATGGTCCTCTCGTTTATGAGATAGGCCGCTGTGCTTATTGCATCTGCCCAAAATACCTTGGGTAATCCCGACTGGATTCTCATACATCTTGCTCTCTCATTCAAGGTTCTCGTTCATTCTTTCGCCACACCGTTTTGTTCTCGGTGTTCCTGGAACTGTCTTGATCATTCCGATCCCATTCTCTCGAACAAAACTCCTTGAATTGACTCACTGTCATATTCTCCACCATTATCAGACTTCAAACATTTGACCTTTAAACTTGTTTGAGTCTCAACCTCCTTTTTCCACCTTTTAAACACAGTAAAACACATCGATTTATTTTTAAGAAAATAAACCCATACCTTTCTTGTAGAGTCATCAATGAAGGTTACATAATATTGTGAACCTCCAAGGGATTTCACCGAAGCCGGCCCCCAAACATCTCGTATGCACTAGTTCTAGTCTTTCAACTTTAGACGACTTACTTGTTTTGGAGAAGCTAACCTTTTTCTCGCTTTCCAAAGATACAATGTTCGCAAGGTCCAACGTCAACATGCTTCACGTTAGGTATTTTACCTTTTGATATCATGAGCTTCATTCCTTTCTCACTCATATGCCCAAGCCTCCGATGCCATAAGGAGGAATTGTTGCCAACTTCTGCAATCGATATCATATCCTCATCTCGCAATCATGTAGAGAGATCCTTGCTTCTTTCCACGAGCAACAACAAGATTACCTTTCATTACCTTCCAATGTCCATCTCCAAAAGTGGTGTAATGTCCCTCATCATCCAACTGCCCTATAGATATTAAGTTTCTCTTTAAGGTTGGAATATGTCTCGACATTATTCAAAGTCCACACGTTTCCATTAGAGGTTCCGATGTTAATATCACCTCTTCCTATGATATCAAGAGATTTTCCATCTCGCAAGGTAGACCTTCCCAAACTTTCCAGAAACATAGTTAGATAATAGTTCTAAGGAAGGTGTAGTATGAAATGACGCACCTGAGTCCATAATCCATGAGTCAATAGAATTATCTAAACTACATAACAATGGCATCTTCAACTTCATCGATTGCTCGCATTTGCTGATTGATCATCATCTTGCTTCTTGTTGTTGTTGTTGTCCTTCTTTGGAGCCCTACACTCGATTTGAAAAGTGGCCCTTTTTCTCGACAATTCCAACAAGTGATATCATTCCAGACTTTTGCTTGTGATCTCCCTCTGGATTTTGATCTCGCCTCGGCCTTGATTACGACCTTTCTGGCGACTTCTTCCTCTAGTTTCAGCACTCAATGTCGAACCCGAATTAGAACTGAAAGATTCTCATCGAATTTTTCCTGCGAACATCTTCGCTTAAGATCAAGTCACTGGATGTTATCAAGCTTCAACTTGTTATTGCTTGCAGAATTACTTATCTAGCAGTAACAGCTTGCACCCCAACTTTCCGGTAGAGATGATAATAAAATTAATGTTTTCACCTCATCATCAAATATTATCTGCACTGATGTCAACTGCGCAATAATTGCATTAAATTCACTAATATGATTAGTAACCGAGTTACCTTCACCCATTTTGAGGTTGATTAGCCTGCGAATCAAATGCACTTTATTGGCTGCAGAGGGCTTCTCATACATATTTGACAACGCCTGCATCAAATCTACGGTTGTCTTCTCGTTCATGATGTTGAACGCAACATTCTTGGCTAATGTCAGCCGGATCACACCAAGCGTCTCGCCGATCTAACAACTCCCATTCTCGATCGCTCCATGTCGGTTGGCTTCGCCTGTCAAGGGTAGATACAACTTCTTCTGATACGGATAATCTTCCATCTCGCATCTTCCGAACCCGAAGTCACCGCCATCGAACTTCTCGATCCTCACCTTTCCTTCTTCCAATGCCATTGCTCTCACCGCTTTCGAAGAAAGCTCCCACCGCTTCTCTAAACCGAGATTCCCAAGAAAAAAGACCAAATCTTTTCTGATGTGGAAGATCAGACAAAGCTGCAACCACAGAGCATACTAAGAAAACTGGCTCTTGATACCAATTGTTAGGAACAAGACAATAATAAAGGAAAGAATAAAGGAGAGAAAAATAAACGACACAAGAATTTTAACGTGGTTCGGCTAAAATCTGTATGCCTACGTCCACGACTACACTAGGAAGTATTTTTATTTCTGTGTGTATCTCAAACTTTACATAGGGTTGCTTATATAACAAAATAGAGAACCTTATCTCACAATCCTAATCGATGTGGGACTAAATCAAGCACCATAATACTAACAAAGTTGTCAAGCCTTTCTAACAGAAGAGGAACGAACAGATGTCACGAAGAGGTTGGGAAGAGTGATGCTGGAAACCATTACAAGAATTATGGAGTTGGTTATGAATAGGGTCAAGGTGAGAATATGGGGAAGGGAGGAAATATTAGGAAAAAGTTGGACAAGCCGGCTGGCTTGAGGGAGGAGTTGTTCCTGTATTATTTTCTGCATTTATTTTCTTTGTAATTGTTCTCTTTTCTTTATTCTTATTGCAAATCAGTAATCAGTCTCTGATTGTATGGACTGATTCGTTTGAGGTTTTCCATAGTTCAATACAAATATGTCTTTCCTATCAATATCTGTCTTGATGTGCTTGGATTACTCTGCCTTAATTGCTTTACAACACCATCTTTCTAACACTCACTTCACAATTGAGTCAAAATTCATGTGGGTCCCACTAAATATTATATGGTATCCATTCAATAGGAAAAAGAATCACATAAAATTATCCAAATTATGGAGTATTGGAGTGTCGGAAACAATTTAGAGTGTACTGTTAGTATTTCTCTTGATGTTTTAACCTGAAAGAGTAGTACATCTTCAATTTCAATTCTTCTTCTACAGCTTCTAGGACAAATATCATTCTAGTTTAGCATTCAATTGTACACAAGGGCTTCTAGTTCATTTTAAATTTTAATCTACAATTATAGTGAAGTTTTCTCTAATTTATTGGACGAACTCTTACACTTTGTAATCTGGCTTCATGCATTTTTCCTCAGGAAATTATTAGAGATGACGATGAAAAGCTGAATGAGTTGAAAAAAGAATTGGGTGAAGGGGCATATAAAGCAGTGGTTCAAGCATTGTCAGAGATAAATGAACATAATCCTAGTGGGCGATACTTAACCTCAGTAGTATGGAACTATAAAGAGGGAAGGAGAGCAACTCTAAAAGAAGGTATACGACTTCTGTTAAATCAATGGAAGAAGAAGCTTCTAAAAAGAAAGAGAATGGCGTGAAGGTTTGTGGATAACTATATTGGGTTACTGCATGTGTTTTGAACTAAATAGCTTTAGCTAGATCTTAGAAAGAAAAAGGTTTCAAAACCCATCGGTATGCTGCTGAGTTTCTTATAACATTGACTTTATGTTTGGAGATAGAGAATTTATACAAGATAATTCATTTTAAAGGATATGGCACATATATACGCACAATCCACACAAATACAAAGTAACAAGAGATCAAATTAAGTGAATTAGAATAAATAGAAGTGTTTTGAGTCTTGCTTTCTTCCTTCACGTATTCATTCCTTGACAAAATTTATGAAGTCTTTTGTTATGTCATATTAATATGTTATATGTTATTGAGAATAGAAACCACATCTGCTTTAGCCAAAGAGCTCAACAAAATACTTACAAATAGATGGAGTGAGGAGAAAACTAGGAACTCGATTATGTGTGCAACATCAAGAGACGAGTACACAATATACATTTGAGAGATATTGTCTTCATGTTTGAGGATTTCATTGAGATGAAATGAAATAAATTTAAGTTACTGTTTATCAACATGACATGTTTAACATAAAAATACAAAATTGTTTACATGTTTTGAACTCAATTCTTCATTTCAATATTGGGATCATTTTTCATCTATTCACAAAATTTTAAAAAATTGGCTTCAATGAAAAAAAATTAATCTCAATTATATATTTAAATATTGAAATTTGGTTTCTCAATGAACAAAACACATTTTCAGTTCTGGAATTAAATACTAAATTTAAAGAACTAAAATATTTTTTTGAGAAACTAAAAGCAAATTCTATACAAATATACTTCGAAACTATTTCTATCATGCATGAAATGATTTATTCTAAAGTTTTGAGGATTCTTTTGTTAATTTTCTTTAATTAATTAGAAACCACATATTGTACGTACACTGAATAAGTATTTATAAATTTTAAATAAAATATATAAGAAATGAAAATTTCGCCATTATAATATTTTATTTTATTAGTTAAAATTAAATTAAATAGATGAAAACTTTATAATTGAAAATTTATAAATATAAACTGTTTAACTAGCTAAAGTAATAATACGTTTACTCCATAAAAACGATAATATTTTTTCTTAATTATATGTTAAGTTCATAAAATTTATGATTAAACAAATTTTGGGCTAATCAAATCTTAAAAAAATTAGTCTCTTTAATTTAAAAATAATAATTTTAATCCCTAAATATTTAATTTAAGAAATTAAAATTTTCTTTTAAAATTAGTTTCTCAAATTAAATATATATTGGTCAAAACTATAGGTTTTCAAATTTAAAAGATAAAAATAATTTTTAATTTATAGATCATAACTGAAATCATTCCAAAATTGTTAAAAAGGATATAACATCATTTAACCAACTATATAGTTCCAATTTTCATATATATAAATATATGCCTATTTTTTTTGTTAAACAAAGTCAAATATAAGGAATACAGATACACACTAAACATAGGCCAAAAAAACAACTAACAAAAACAAAAAAGTGAATAACTTTGTGATAAGTTAAAAACCACACACTCAACATTGGTGTGAATCATGCCAATTATAATTAATTCAGTGACACTGCTGCCAAACTTGTGTCCATGATCTGAATGAGCTTGTTGGCTATAGCACTTGCATAAACTGAAGAACCATCGCATATCTGCACCACCACAAAAACAATCATATATACTTTTTTTTAACACACAAACATATACATGTACAATTAATAGTCATTCTACACAGACCTTGGTATTGAACAGATAGCTGCAGAAATCGCCAATGTGGCCACCAGCAACATGTTGGAGATCCAGGTTGAGTTGATCAAGAACCTTTGAGACATGCACCAAGCAATCCACTTTCTTCCTTTGAACAAGCTTAATCGTTACCTCGTTGTCAACAATACGCACATCAACCTCGGTGTCTTTGGATTTCCTTTGTATCCAAGAACTTCTTAAGCTTTCATTGTAGGAACCATCATCTGGGTCGATATTGGAGTCACCTTGCCCTTCAGTTTGAACCTTGTGCCTCATCATCACTGCTACCCTTTGTTTCTCGTGCCTTTTCTTCTCCACCAGTAGTTTTAGCTCGTCCACTGTCCTCTTAAGCTCTCTGATATAGTTAATAGCATCTCCCACCACGGATGCTCTATCACTCTTTGGTTTGTTTCCAAAACAAAAGGGGAACAAAATCAATCACTCAGTTGTACTTTCTTTAGATTCAAAGACATTAATTAGTGTTGGGTTTAAAAAACTAAGATTTCTTAAAATTATACAGTTTTTTAAACAATTGAAAGGAGTTAATGTGAAATAGAAAAAGTATTCAAAAGTTGTATAATTTCACAGAATATCAACAGTATAATTTACTCAAAATGGTACCTTGGAGGGGTTTGGGATCAGTTCTTTCAAAGCATCAAATTTACTGCTCAAATCCACTCTCCTTTGTCTCTCAGTGGTAGTACTGGTGAACTGCTTGGTCCTTTTCCCCCCTCTCTTTTTCCCAACATCTTGAGTGAACTCAACTACCCCATTTCCAAAATCTTGGTACGCAATTCCACTGCCTTCTAGGGCACCCCCTCCTCCAAAGGCAAAATCATTTCTCAGAGCTGGGGGAGGTGCTTGAAGGTTGAGATGCAAGAAAGGGTCATAGGAAACAGAGGAGACGTTTGTGCTGTCTGCTGTTCCCATAGGGCCAGAGGGTTTTGGAAGATTGCCGCTTTTGTTTTCAAAGGTCATTGGCAAGTGGAGAAGGTTGAGGAGATCTGGTGTTGGTGTGGAGTAAGGGAATTGGTGATCATGGTGACCCCTCTCAATTGTGGAGGAGTGAGGAGGGAAAGAATAAAGCTCCTCACATGAACCATGGTTGTTCACCATGTGCACAAACTGCGTATTCAAGTTATTGGCATGATTGTATGAGTTTTGATGGGGGTGTGCAATGATTTCCATAGCAACAGCAGAAGCATCTTCTCCACTGGAATATGTGTAAGCTAAGTTTTCCATCCCAAAGGTGTTGTGGGGCTGTGTGCTAGTCACAGACATAACTGCCTCCGATTTTGCAACCATTTGGGAAAAACAGTCTTCTCCTGCCACCATCCCATTGGGATCAAAGCAACTATTTTCTTCGTACATATTTAGACCACACTGTTGATCTTTGCCTCTATAAAGAAAAAGAAATTATTATATGCATAGGAATTAATATAGAGCACAGAAATCAAAAGGGCACCCTACCCTGTCAATAAATTACTGATTTTTAATCTTCCAAAATTAAACAAAAATTGATAGAATTTTTTCTTGACACAAAGTAAATAAAGAGAGTGGTTGTGTGGGGGACGTGGAATTCCCTTGGTGGTTTTGAGGTTACTCAGATTGTGAAGGCTTTTTCAAGTGTACTGAGCAGATGCCATACATGGAAAGGTGTGAGTGTGCCAAATGACCAAAATGGGTCTCATTCTGTTACTTATTCTGCAGATTCCCGTCATGTGGACCCCACCAAATGATCTCCTCCGTATTGTTTCAGATGCAGACCGCACCAGCGTGTTCTTCTCCTGCTATTCTACTCTCAATTGCAAAGATGCTTCAGCTTTTTCATTTGCTAATATCAAATTTATTATTTGATGGAATATATGATATTAATATTGCAATATTGAAAAAAAAAATCACCTTCCTTGCCAATGCCTTATGCATGAGGTACCTACAATGCGACACTGTTTTGCCAATCTGCATAATTTGACCGTGTGATTATGTTCACCAGTACATGGATCATTTAACATTTATTGTGCGTGATTCAGAAAAATGGTGAATATAGATCCATGAAGATCAACTTAACGTGGCACTATGTTAGTTGCACAACTCTTGGAGAAATTCGAAACTTTTCATGAGTTTAACTGTACGCTGTGAGTCCTCTTTGATTAATCATTTTGTCAATTAACACCATTTATTTACGAGGTTATATAGTGTACATTTCTAACTTGGTAATATAACTTCATTATACTGGTCTTAAACCATATTAAATGGGTTTGTTTTGAACGAATTACAGTTTGTAGGAATAAAGGCACAATAACATTGATCTGGGTCCAAAAGGGTTTGTTTCTCTGTGCAAAAATCAGTGCATAACAGACTATTTGTAATGTGCATATTGGTCTTGAATCTTGCAGTAGTAGGCTTAGGTTCACCATCTATTATGCATAGCTTTCTCTTGCATGCATGTTGCTCTCACATCTTCTACACTTACTCTTTACATTTGCTCACATATGTGCTATGGAAGTATAAATATTGCATGACTCAAGAATGGAATGCGGAGATGTGGGTTTCAATTTACAAAATTAGGGTCCATTCCGGAATGATTCTACTTCAGGTTGTTGAATATATCCTAAACTTGTATGCTATGAAAGTTATGAAGTTTTGATAAAGTCAAGTTTTTAATTTCTTGAAAATTTGAAATTGGAAATTTATAACATTTCCATAAAACATTGTTTTTTGGATTTTTGTTTTTCTATACTCGGAACCAAATCAATCTTATTTAATGAAAATAAATAAAGTCTTCACATTTGAATTTTGAAACACAGCAAACAATGAACACACTACGGTTTTACAACAGCAATGTAAGGTTGAACAGCAGAACCTATCCACAAACTTCCATCATGTTCTTCCACCTCACTAACAGAGTTCAACTGTTGTCCATATTCTCCATCCAACACATCAACCACATTCCCTTCTCCATCAAATTTAATCGCCACAGGATCTGTTGTCCACGGAGCTGTCGTTTTAACTTCACCTTCATTTTCCAATCTGTGAATCCTTCCCCTCCCACTGTTAAGTGCCACCCAAAATTCTCCTTTTTGGTTCCTCTTTATGTTATCTGGGGAACGTGGAAGCTCTGCAAAAGTTTCTATGTTGTTGCCACTCAGTGGAATTTTGAGAATTTTCAAAGTGGTTGATTCTGCTAGTAGAATGAAGGACTTGTCCTTGCTAAGGGCCACACCATTGGGAAATGCCAAACCTTTCACCAACACGTTCACCGTTTGGCTACTGGGCACGTATTTCAGCAACCTTCCGGTTCGATCTCCGCTCAGAATTATTGACATGTAAACCCTTTGTCGCGCAAAAACACAATAACCAGTTAGAACACCAAAATCATGGCACCAACATATATTATTATTGGGTATTGTAGATTTTTCTTAGCTATTACTTTCAATATATTAATGTACTGATGTTTCTCATAAAGATAAAAATGAAGAACATTTCATGGCTGAAGAGTGCAGAGAGTATACATTACCTTCTCTGGAATAGGATGCTGCTATCTGTGAAATATACTTCACCAGTTTTGGTGTCAATGTCCAAGGCATTTGTGAACCTGAATGGGACCCCTTCTGCGGAAGTGGCCAACTGTTTTGCCACGCCACCATATGGTCCTACTACCAGAAGCCCAAAGTATGCATCGGCAATGTAGAGATCACAAGTTACAGTGTTGAATTTCAGACCCAATGGTCTTCCACAGATTGATTCCAAGTCTTCGTTTGTTAACCCATCGCATTGTTTCTTGTCCCTTGATAATCGCATAAAATATAAAACAAAAGATTAAGTTATCCATTGATATTACTGTACAATGATTTTGTATATCCTTTTTATGATAATCATCTTCAAAATCATACTTTATAATCAATATCTCTGATATTAATACCATCAACACAAAGAATCAAACTCCAAGTTATCATGATTTGTGTAGGTTATTTAGAAGTTTGGGTTTGTGGTTTTATGTCTGAGTTCGTGCTGGTGAAAATGGAAGAAGAAAATTGTATTCTCTGGTTGTAAACTCTGCTTGTTTTGGAACCATTTCGGAATGATTTTGTGGGAACTTGGTCAGAAGGTGACAATTAAGATCATGGCTTAAATAATTTAATTTCTAAAAAAAAAAAATATATATATATATATATATATATATATATATATATACTACCTTTTTGAATTTTTTTTTCGATTGTTCTAGAATAATTGTTTCATTTTCAGGAGTGTGGTAGATTATTCTGTCAAATCAAATGATAACAACTGTATAAACTAAAATTAAAATATATAAATAAAAATTATAGGGAGAACTAAAAAATTATATTATATGAAAGCTAAACAACTATTGTTTGTACTAGTAATTATAAAAAAAAATCAAACGCTAAACATATAATTTTGTGATATTTATTTTATTTCAAAATTGCCATCTTATTTATAATTTATTTTCATTTTATAATTAACATAAATCAAACCCTATTTAAAAATAGGGTGACACTTTTATAATTAACATTAGAAATAGAGAATAAAAAAAATAGCAAGCACCTAATTTTTATAAATTTGACTCGAACACGTGTTTGATATTTATTATGAGAGTGTTTTTTTTTCATTTTAATTCCTCTAGTGTTGGTTGTTTTTGTTTTTGTGCTGCATTTTTTTGTCCTATAAAATTTTCTGCTTTTCTATTTTAGTTTCTGATAGATTTTACAGTCAAATCTAACAGTACGATCAAATGTATGTCATAACTATAAATGCCATTGTACATTGGATTGAAAATAAAATAGAAATAAATTATACCAAAATGGTTAAAAAAAATCTAACAGTACAATGGTTTAAAAAAAGTCATTTTATTAAAAAAGAAAAAATGAGAGTGAATTTATTATGAGTGGGGGTTAAGAGATCTGAGGTAAAAGCAGAGGAATAATTAAATGGGCCAGTTTATGTAATTTGCGGGCCCATGGCGAGGGTGAAATTGGTTTGTCCAGCCCAAACCGATGATGATTTCTATAATTTGTCTCCAGCTGAAAACGATGGATAACTATCCACAACTAAAAAATTATCTCCTCAAATTAAATTATAGTCACCATCCTTTTATTATATATAATTATTATTTTTTAAAATAAAAAAAAAACCCTAGATCTTTATTTTCCTATGAATTAAATATTGCACCTCAAACTATTTTTTATTTTTTTTAAAAAACTTTGCTAATTTCACTATAATATTATTGTACTTGTGATAAAAACCAATTTTTATTGTTTCTAATAAATATACAATTTTCTTCTATTTATTTAGCCATATTGAAATATCTTAAAGTATTTTTAAGATTATCCATGATTTCATTTTTGTTTGTATGGACCACGTGTATATTTTTCATCGGACTCATCGAACAAAAAACTCGAACTTGAAATCAAATTGATGTCATTTCATTTACCTATTGCTTATAGCACCCCTCTTGTAGACGTACACTCTTTTATGTTTTTGAAAAAAAGAAGAGGAGTTAGTGTATAGGTCAAAATGGAAAATATTAAAATAAATCCAAAATGTGTCATTATAATTTACTCTGTTATATATAATTAAGAAAAAATAATAATATAAAATTATCCAAAAAAAGTTACAATATATAGATTGATGATAATTTAATATTACATTATTGAAAATCTTTATTTTAAATCATATTAACATTTTTCAGTTAACAAATTCAAACACCCATTTTGTTCTATTTCTGACTAATCATCCACTCTATCAATTTTCATAATTATCTGGAACAGCTTGTCACCAGTCTAATTTTCTGTTGAACAGTTTTTTTTTTTTTTTGACAGGTTCAAGTTAATCTGATCTAATTTGGATAATGAGTTATACACTAATGATTAAAAGAAGTAGATTCAAACAGTGAAGGGATAATAGGAATTAATGACATATAACACTTTGATTAAACAGTGAAGAAAAAGTTTAGTTTGTGGTCCAAATCAAGAAAAAGAAAAGTGGTATTATGCCTTAAGAAAGAAAACAAAAGAGATGGTTAAGTATTATCACAAACCAAGATAAATGTGTCTGAACTGAACTGAACTGAACCCTGGTCTCATGGTTTGCACATAGCAACACCCTCATTTGTCTCAGGTTGGAGACAAGACAGTTCCTTCACTCATCCAACCAACAATTAACATCACAGTTTCAGGTTATGAGTTTGACACATTCTAAAGGCGGGACCGTTTCCTAAGGAATAATATTGTTGACAACACACGGCATAACACAGTGTTTTTGTTTTTGTTTTGTTTTTCCTTGATTAATATTATAGTTCAGCTAGGTTTCATGCAGATGCAATAAGTTGAATGAATGCAAAGTATATATAACACTCATAATATATATACCTGCGTGGAGAGGTAACTGCAAAGTCAATCCACTCTTTCTTTGTGTCATGCCACTTAAGGATTCTTCCATCAGAAACTCCCACGTATGGTCCTTTACCACGGCAATCGAAGGCTGCACTTTCAGAACCAAAAACTGAGTGAGGAAGATCAAGCTGGGAATAGGATTTGAGGCCATCTACAATGGAAGCAGCTTCAAAAGAAAGAGCATGGGCCAGGTGGAATAGGAACAGAAGGAAGGGTAGAGTAGACAGGTTCATTGTAAAAGTGAGAGATTTTTTTTTTGCTAAGGGTTTACTTCACATGAATAATTAATTGGAGGTGTATATGTATATATATATATATATTGGAATGCTATGTAATGTATATATGTAGTATCGTACCTGGACTTCCTGGAACATTATGTCAGGTCTAAATCAACATTAACTATAGCCAGTTGGTTGGCGCCATATTTCACTGTCATTTGACCTTGTCCTCTCTCTTTCTGTCTCCAAAATTCAATTCTATTTGAATGGATTCACTTTTTTACTTGTACAAGAAAGAAGATGCAAGATCTAAGAGGATGAAATTAATACGCAGACTAGTTTCTTTCAAAGTAACTTAATCTCTTTTATGCATATATTTATATGATAGAAACATTACAAAAGCAATATGCCACAGTGGTTAATTTTAGTGATATGTGTGTTCACGACTCGGATCTGCATACTGTTACCATTATTAATACACAGTAATGACTTGTAATTTAATGAAATGATAAGATTAAAATTTCGGTGCTATTTTCATGGTTTGTTATTTAAGAATGATTTTGGTGACAGTTAGAAAGCTTTCTTGGAAAATGGTGTTCTTAAATGTGGGAATGAATGCTCTAATTGGAGTTTATTCGAGTTATAAATTTGTACTTGTTAGATTCAACAGAGAAGCACCATTTTTGTGACACAGCACAATGGAATGGATGGGACCTGTGATGTGAGGGTTACTGCTGCAATTGTTTTAGATATAGAAAAGTTTTGGTATTATTTTATAGGGTTTGTTTGTTGGTACTTCCCTTATAATTAATGATTTTATAGTGTAATTATTTTATAGTGTAAAATTTGAGTGTAAAATTTGAGTGGGACATTTTATAATTAATGATTTTCTTTCATAACACAAATTATAGATTAATGTATTTAAATCTTACACATGGTGGCTATACGTCAAGTCAATTTTTGTAAATATGATGAATTTAAAGATGCTCTGCATAACATTTTTTTGCAATTTGGGACCACTTTCTTTCTTTTCATTCATTATATTTTTGTATAATTTCTTATTCTTATAAATTTTGCAAATTTTGTATATAGTTCTCAATAAAAATAAAAATAAATCTTTAAGTTCTTTATTTTTATTTTTGTCCTATCATATACTCACATTCATTGAATGATAACATATATGTTAAATGACACTTAAGTTTAACCATGTTTTTTTGAATTCTTAATAAAAAATTCTAAAAAAATAGACTATGGAAACAATAATAGAAGGAAAATAATTAAAATTAATATAAAAATAAAATTTAAACAAAAACTATAAGAGATAATTTTTTTATTAAAAATTATATTTAAGATCTCTAAATTTATATGGGAAAGGCTATTTAACTTTACATGTTAGTATATATGATTAAAAACTGAGTTTAACAAAAAAAAATATTATATTAGTTTGACTTGATATGCAGTATAAATATTAAGACACGTCACTTAATAAAATGAGTTGTTGCTAGTAAATTTTTGTGCAAGTGTTATTTTTCTCGCTCACCTTATATTCTTAAACTTCTCTTTATGTGAAACCCAACAACCAGTAATAATAGCATAGGTTAGGTTCGATGGGATCGGGTGCGTTTTCATCAAATCTACCTAGCCTTAATGGCAAGAACTGGGATCGTTGGTACGTTCAAATGAAATCACTTCTTGGATACCAAGAAGTCGTGGAAGTCATTGAAGAAGGGTTCTCCATACCTGGGGAGAAGGTCACAAAGGCTAAGAAGAGTCTTTATCAGGAGAACAAAAAAAAAAGATTGTAAAGCCACTTTTCTGATTCATCAGTGTGTGGATGAAGCCCATTTTGAGAAGATTGCAGGAGTTGCAACTTCACATGAGGCATGACAAATACTAGAGAAGTGTAGCGAGGGAACAGAGAAATTAAAGAAGATTAGGTTGCAAACCATGCGGTATCAATATGAACTGATAATATTTGCCGATTTCTTTAATCGAATTGTGACGCACACAAATTTTATGAGGAATTATGGTGAGAAGATAGCAGATCAGATAATTGTAGAGAAAATTTTGAGAACCTTGAACCCTAAGTTCAATCATATTGTCGTGGCAATTGAAGAGTTCAAGAAGATTGATGAGTTGAAGGTTGAAATTGCAAGGTTGCTTAGAAGTCCATGAATAGAGGTTACTCGAGAGGGAAACCGACAAGTGAAACGACTATCAGGTTTTGCAAGCCCAAGCAACCAAGAAGAGTAGCAATTGGTCGAAAGGGAGTTATCGGGATAGTGAAAGAGGAAGAAATTTTAGAGATGGCTCTGGGAGGTTTAGTCAAAATCAAGAACAAGAAAGAAATAATGATGAAGAGGCATAATTGACCAAGAAGCAGAAAGGGGCAGAAAATTGGAGAGGAGACAAACGAAAGATTGACAGGAAGTTAATCAAATGCTTCAACTGTAATCGTATTGGGCATTTCTCCACTGAATGTTGCACAACATAACCAAGGAAGATGGAGAGCAGAGGAAAAATAGTGATCATCAGGCATGTATAGTCAAAGAGGAGCAAGATGAATCTAACTAACAACATGTGGTATTGATGATGATTGCAGGTCCAGGGGGTCTTGATTGCGATAATTGGTACATCGATTCCGAATGTTCAAACCACATGACAGGGCACCGTGAGTGGTTCGAGAAACTTGATAGTAGCAAGAAAAGCACCATACAATTTGCAAATAACATAGTGATTCAGGCTAAAGGAACTGGGAATGCCTTGGTAACAAGACAAGATGAAAAGAAAGTGATGATTATATATGTGTTGTATGTCCCATAAATGAAGAGTAATCTGATAAGTATGGGTCAACTTTTGGAAAACGGGTTTTCTATGAAGATGGTGAATAACTCGCTGGAAGTATTTGATGCATCAGAACGGTTGGCAATTAAAGTTCCACTGGCTCATAATAGAACCTTTAAGGTAAGGTTGAGGACCTTGAAATCACAGTATTTATCTGCCTCAGTAGATGAGTCTTTATTATGGCATTTAAGATTAGGTCATTTAAACTTTAAAGAAATGAGTCTTTTGAAGAAACATGTTGTCATCACACAAAACAAAACTTCAATATCTGTTAAACGGGTGTTCAAGGTAAAGATGAAACCAGATGGGTCAATATCTAAACACAAGGCTAGACTAGTAGCCAAAGGATTCATGCAAAAGAAGGGAGTAGACGATTCTAAAGTCTTTGCCCCTGTGGCACGGTTGGAGACCAGAAGATTGGTTGTTGCTCTGGTCAATATTAGAGGGTGGAAATTGTGACAGTTGGATGTCAAGTCTGTCTTCCTAAATGGATGGTTAGATGAGGATATTTATGTAAGATAACCCCCTGGATTTGAGGTGAAAGAAAGTGAACAAAAAGATGAGTTAAAACAAGCTCCAAGGGCTTGTAATAAAAGAATAGACACATTTCTCAGTAGTGCTAAATTTCAGAAATGCATTGTGAAGCATGGTGTATACGTGAAGACCACAGAGTCAAGTGAAGTCCTCATCATTTGTCTCTATGTTGATGATTTGGTGATAACAGGAAGTAATGAAGATGACATAGAATCAGTTAAGAAAAAGCTGAAACGTGAATTTAAAATGACTGACTTAGGTTTGTTGTCATATTTCCTTGGGTTGGAATTCATTTACACTGAGAAATGAATCATTATACACCAACAAAGGTACATAACAGAGGTATTTAAACAGTTTAATATGTTGGAGTGTAATTCTACTGCAACTCCTGCAGAGGCAAACTTGAAACTTGTAGCAAATGAAGATGAAGAAGCTGTAAATGAAACTTTATTCAGACAGATTGTAGGTTGTTGTTTGAGATTCATATGCCACAATAGACCTAAGATAGCATTTAGTGTTGGTCTGGTGAGCAGGTTCATGAGCAGACTAAAACAGTCTCATATGTTTGCGACAAAATAATATTGAGGTATCTAAAAAGGACTGTGGAGTATGGGTTGTTATTTACTGACAAACTGAAGAGTGAAAATGGTGATATAAGGCCGGTTGCATACACAGATTATGACTGAAATGGTGATCATGTTAACAGGAAAAGTACTATGGGTCAAGTGTTTATGTTGAATGACTCAACAATTAGCTGGAATTCAAGGGAACAGACAGTGGTTGTCTTATCAAGCTGTGAAGCTGAATATATATCAGCTTGCTCTACAGCATGTCAAGCCTCATGGCTACTTTCTCTTCTCACTGAGTTGAAGGTTTGTGATTCACATTCTGCTGTATTAATTATTGACAGCAAGTCTGCTATAGACCTGGCCAAAAATCCAGTATCTCATGGCAGGAGTAAACACATAAAGACAAAATATCATTTTTTGAAAGATCAAGTAAGCAAGGAGGTAATTCAGTTACAGCACTGCAGGATTGAAAATCAATTGGCTGACATCATGATCAAACCATTGAAGATTGAAAGATTTAAGTACTTGAGGATGACGTTAAATGTAGTATGTTTTGAATAATATGCTTAAATGTATTTTGAATCAGAGAGGAGTGTTAGCATATGTGATTAAAAACTGAATTTAGCAGTTCTATTTTTTTTTCTGTTATATTAGTTTGACTTGGTATACAATATAAATATCAAGACACATCACTTAATAAAATGAGTTGCTACTAGTATATATTTGTGTGTGTTATTTTTTTCGTTCACCTTATATTCTCAAAATGTGAAACCCAATTTTACAAACATTCAAACTTATTGATAGTAGGGGATTCAACTTTATCATACAAAAATTTGATCTAAATTATAAACCAATTTATTGACAATGAAATATTTATAATTAGTTTTAAGTTAATTATAATTATCTTGGTTTTTTTTATATATAAATTATTTTAATTATGATTTCAGTTAATTATTATATTTTTTTCATATATTACGGATGTTTACCGATAATATTATGCAATATCTTAAAACATTTCAATCAAATGTAAAATAAAATAGTGAACTTAAGTAAACTTTGTACTCTCATTATATTGATTAACTAAAATCAAATATAATAAAACCTATCTCATTTAAAAAATATAAAACATAACTTTATTCAAAGGCATATAAAATAAAGTTATAAAGGCATATAAAATAAAGTTATAAAGTATTATAAAGATAAAAACAAAATAAATATAAAAGATAAAACATAGACTCTAATATTTAAAAAAAAAAAATTGAAGTCACGTTTTAAAAAATATAACAAAATTTATTAAAAAAAAAATTACTTACCGGCTTTATTTATAAGTTCAAAAATATTTTAAAAATAGTAAAGGTAATTGTGGGAAGGGAAATTATTGGTTAGATTGTAAATTTATAAGTTTAAATTTTGTAGATCTTTATAACATAATATTTGAGGTAAATTAGTTTGCTTTTGTTCTCCAAATTTTAAATCATTTTTTAAGTCTTGCCATTTGAAAATGCTTTATTTTAGTCTCTCTTCCTTCACTATATTGTCAAAATCTTTTTGTTATTTATATTAAAATTTACTTTAATTTTACATTTTTATTATCAAATATCTAATAATATGGTTATTTTGTTTTCAAAATATTCATTTTAAAAAATATTTTAAATTATTGAAGTAAAAAAATAATTTTAAATTTGAGACTACAATATATTTAAGTAAAATTTATAATATTATTATAATTGACAACTTTCATTCACATTATGTCTTGACACATTAAAAAACTTTCTTTTATTGTATTAGATCCTCTTAACAACAAAATATATACCTGTAATACAAATATATCCAAGAATTAAGAAAAAATATATAAAAAATAAAATAAAGCACAATACTATATATTGTTGCGAAAAGATGGACAAAATGAAATATGTTTGATATTTATTGTCCGTAATATTTTGATTATTTGAGGAGTTAATAACTGTGAACACTAGACTATCATGTTCTAAAAGCAAGTTGTTACAATTAAAGACCATAGAATATATATAACATATTCCTATTTTTAAAAATTAATTTTATATATGATTTTAATTATTAAAATCATGTTTACGCTGAATCCTACATCTAAACTGGAATTTTCTATTATTCTCATAAACTGTCGGTAAATTAAAAAAAATATTACAGACTTAAAATATGATAAGAAAAATATAAGAAGAACAAATAAAAATTTATTACTTATTCATTATTTGGTGTTTGGTGTTTCCCGGATAAGAATTCCGATCACATGTTTGTGCTATCATGTCTTATATTTAACCAAACTAATAATTACAGAATAGGATATGAATTATGTCTGAATCACAAAAATATTTAAAAAAATAGTTTGATTTTTAAATTTATAAAATAACAAATCACATAAAAACATAATTTAATCAAGTTATACAAAATTATTATTGTTACTTATGTAACTACTTTTCTCAAAATTATTAAAGTAATTATAAGATTTTTAAATTATAATAATAATTCTTAAAATATTGTAAGTTATAAGTAAATAAGAATAATATGTCGGATGCACACATTTTCAAAGTGATGAATAGATGGGATGCTATATTTGGTTGTTAATAAGAAGTAGTTGCAAGCATTGAATGGTATAATTTTTGAAAGAGAATTCCATAATGAATGCAATCCAACATCTAATGATGACAAGAGCAAGTATGTAAGAAAGTGTTTATTAAGTTTACATTGAAATTCTGAGTTATGTCAGATGTGTCCTTTGGTTTAGTTGGTGGGTGTACAAATAGCAGTGAAATCAAAATCACCATCTTCCCTCTGTTACTAGACAGAGTCATGTTTAGGCCCATTGATTTGAACGTGAGAATGTGAGTCATTATATAAATTTATCTTTTCCTTCAAAATGAATTTCTTGTTCAACGTTGGGGTGATTTTCCTTTAAGCACATTACAGAATGTACAACCAAGAAAATCACCAAAACCTTGAACAACCAAATAGAATATAGCGATCATCATCTTCGTTCGCTAATCACCGACCGTGGAAGAGTTGGAGATTAGTAAATGCCACAGTGAATTGGAGATAAGTTTGGCACTACCTCCAGATTTTTTTAGACCCTGGCGCAGTATTTTATAGTTTAATTAAATTCAATATTTTGCCACATTTCAATAGTTGTAAATGTGAAAATAACGCATCTAAGCATTCGTTTTATCAGAATCATCAATTGGCAAAATAATTTATAATAGGCTTTTCGTTTTTGTTTTAGAGCGAATTAAAACTGAATTCCACGAATCAACATAACCATGAACAAGTCCAGAACCACAACGACTGAATGCAATAATTTTCTTGTACAATAAATGAAATCCATGAGGATAACAATGAGGAATACATCTCTTGGCAGAAAACATGAATGTACACAGTATTTGTAATTAGAACGAGGGACAAATAATCAGAAAAGTCAAAATGTCTTAACCAAATGTCAGGCAGTAGGACCTAAACTTCAGGATGCGCAGCATAGATCAATAGTTGAAAAGAATCAAAAGTCTTTCTATCTGTTGCCCTTTATACCAGCTCCGAAGTCTGTACTCCATTCCGTATAAATACAATCCTCTCAATTTGAGTAAGATTTCAAAACATTAGAATTGTGGCCAAAGGTACAGCCACAGAAAACGATTGAAGCTAACCAAATCATCTGCAAGAAATAAACCGAACAGCATCTCCTTTAATTTAATGAAATTAACTCGTAGCCAACCCTTAAACTAATAATACAGTAGTGTATCATTTATTATTGCACTTTATCTCAACACCTAACAAAGATTAAATTTAAATTCTCTCTTTGTCCACATGCCAGTGTACCATGAGTAAATGACAGCAAAAAATATTATAAGAGTTCAGAACATGCATTGAGAGAGAGAGAGAGAGAGAGAGAGAGAGAGAAGCAAAGACTTTAATCATATTCTGCGCGCAGTTTCCTTTAAATCTTTAGTTGTTACAACGAACCAGTCAAAAAAAAAAACCTTATAAGTTGATCCTAGTTTACAATATAATTAGGGACAAATGAACTCTTTCTAATAAAATAAATTATGGACAGTTTAACATAATCAACATAAACCCCCTAAAAATACAACCATATTCATCGTGTTATGCTGTAAAAAAATTTGTCATCATTTTAAAAATTCACCTTTGCCTATAAAGATTACACTATGCTTTTGCTTCCCTACTCAATCTTCGTGTTCATCTTCATCTGAATCTGCATAAAGAAAATGTGAAGCAATTTACAAGATAAACCATTACGAAAAACTAAATCAATTTCTGATTTTATGATAAGTACATCAAAGTGATTATGTCACAAAGATGTCCAGCATAATATTCTTTTTGTCAACTTTCGTTTTGGCAAACCTCTTTAAACTAAGCAAAAGTCAACTCAATAACATTTTTAATCCAGTGTTCAGATTCAGTTCTTAATATCTCAAAGCTGGAACTTACGACTACAATCATCATATATTCTCATAGCTGTTTTTCTCTTCTAGTTAAATGCAGATACTAGGCATGGCACGGGGAACAAATTTTTCACAAGGTTGCCCAGTTAATGAAAAGTTTACATCCTGCACACAACACATCTTCAACTTACCAGAGCGAACATCTTCACTAACTTTCCCTCTTGCTTGGATTTGTTTAATGAGCATCCGAAATATCAACACCCACCAATAAATATGCATAACAAGCAAGCAGTACAGAAGACTATTGAACAGATAATAATATATTGGACCATCCACTCGGTGCTTTTCCTTATCCAAGGTGAGCAGAACTTCATAACTGACAAAAAGAGAAAAAAGCAATTGAACAGAGGAACGCGATGACATGAACAAAAAACAGTTTTGTATTACTAAAACTGAATAATTAAAATTTCTATGAAGACAAACAAATTTCTTTTATATATCCTACAATAAATATTTACTTAGAAACTTACCCCATTGGACAAATTTTATTAAGACAACTAAAAACTTACCAATGGAAAAGCTCAAATATTTTAGGATGAATTCTGTGTAAAATCTCAGAACACTGAAAACTTATAACCCGAATGACAAACAAGAAAAAATGAAAATGGATGGTACAAAACAGAAAAACACGAAATACATTAATTGAAATATATTTTTTTCAGAATAAAGATCATTTAAAAATCTATACATCCCTGACACAATATCTTTTGGCCATAAAGAATACCTGCATTATATAGAAACTTAAGTCATTTATGTTGAAATTTGAAAATGTTGAAGGGACGGAGTTAAAAAAACAGTTTATTGATTCAGAGGTAAATCTAATGCAATAAGATATGACATTTTGTTTCTCTAACTTACTACTATAGCACTGACATTGCCCAATCAGATTTCCCCACATTCTTTGACCGTCCAAATGAAAATGTAACAATAATTTTGAAAAGTGTTATAGAAATGGACCAGGGCAAGACTAAAAAGAAAGAGAGAATGTACCAGAAAAAATTAGTGTTTTGACTGGTGTTGAGAGAATTACAAGAAAATACACCCAGGTAACTCGAGGATCCTGATCCCTCCGAACTGTCTAAAACCATTTCTGACTCACTCTTTACTTTGGCCTGTATAAAATTTATATATCCTAACTAAACCTCATCTTATTAGTTACCTGTTTCTTTTTGTTTCTTCTCTTAAAAATCCGAGTAATAGGGGAACGTATTCTATCAATACCCCAAAAAAAAGTGGCAACTTATCCTTATGGTGGAAGTGAGGGAAGACACTGCCGACCTCCCAACTATTTTCATGTTCTGGTAAGTTCTAGCACTCAAGGAGCACCATCTTTTGTCCAGTGGCATTTAATCTGGAAAATCTGCAGTTCATAGTCTTCAGTCAACATAAATGGTAAAGGTTGAGACCCTTGTGTAGGGCCAACAACTTTTTTCAACAATGTAACATGAAAAATAGGGAGAATTTTACATTGGGCTGGAAACTCTAATCTGTAAGAAAATGCCCCCACCCTACTTAAAACAGTATAACCACATCTTCTGTGACAGTTGACATGGTGTCTCATCTTATCTGCTAATATATTCTTACAAAACTCTCAAACAGCTCCTGCAGTGGGATATCTTTGTTGAGTCAGCATATCAACTTTCTCGATATTGGAAAGGATTGTTGTTCTTTTCAACAATAGAGGGTCCCGCCCATACAAAAGTCAGAAAACAGGCATTTTGGTTGATGCACTATAATTGGTATCTGTGAAGCACCGACACGGCTCCCCTCATCCGTGTCGAAGTGTCGCGGGACGTTTGCGACACCGCCACCGCCACGACACTTCGCGGAAGCGTGTCCGACTCTTTTTTGCAGTGTCCCCTGCACCAAAAACGTGTCGCGAGGCTGCGATTCATGTGGACACGGCGTGCCCTAATTCCGACGCGGTGTCAGACACGGCTCCGACTCGAGAATAGGTTTTATAAAAAAAAATTGAATTTTTTCTATTTACTTTTATTTTCACGTATCCTTCCTTTCTTCCTTCCTCTCGCACGTATCCTTCCTTTCTTCCTTCCTTCCTCTCGCACCTTTCCATTTCTGCTCCAAAGCTTTCCTTTCATCCAAAAAAGCTTTCTTTTTTTCCTTCCAGTTTTCCTCTGCTGTGTGCTACTGTGCAGTTAATCCGAGAGCACAAACCACACAACGCTCTCTGCCCAATGAACTCCGAAATAACGAAGTAGTTGAAGAGCCACTATTAGCAATGTTAATTTTTAACAACTTTGTCTTGAGAAGATGAATGAACAAATCTTAATTTTTAATTTATATATTTCTCATTTGAATCATATTTCAATTTTTATTCATGTCTAATATATATAAGGTGTCCCGGTGTCCTATATTTTAGAAGTTTGTCGTGTCCGCGTGTCCGTGTCGTGTCGTGTCTCAGTGTCCGTGTCGGAGTCAGAGTCAGAGTCGGTGCTTCATAGATTGGTATTGAACCAAAGCTCAGACCAAGCTAGATGCAGCTGCCATTGTCATGGTTTTACACCTGACAAGTAGCACAAATGTACCTCCAAGTATTGATTGACCTCTTTGGTTAGCCCATCCATTTGTGGATGGCAAGCAACTCATCCGAAGTGAGGTTTCTGACTGTTCGACTAATTCCTTCCAAAACCCGATCATAAAATGTTTATCTTTGTCAATTACTATGATTGAGGGAAAACCATTCTTAAATGAACAGTTCTGCAATGTCCTTAGCTGATAAAGGTGCGTGCAAGTGCAATAAATCCATAAATTTACTTAGCCTATCCACCACAGTAAAAAGTATCCTTGCCACGAGCCTTGGGTAACCTCCCATATTCCACAGTGATGCCAACCCAAACCTTATTGGAATTGGTATGGGTTTGTAGGTGATAATGTGCTTGATTTATATTATCGGCAAACTTCACAAGATACTACATAATTTTTTTATTTCTGACCTCATGCCTTCCCAAAACACAGTCCCCGCCACCCTTCATAAGTTCCAAAAATTCTGAAATGCAATGCTCACCCCCCTTTCACAGTCTGACCTGGGTCTAACCATCCATCTTCAACTTGGATGTCATATAATTGAAATTAACTTTGATCTCTCACAATTCAGCCAACCATTCTAACCCAATACCAATGTTTGCTCCACCTCAATCAAATATGAAGTTTTACTAAATAACAATATCCTACATCTTCAACATGACCCTTTGGCACATTCACATGTACCTTATTTATAACCATCACCTATGCCTCATGATAAGAATGGTATATATCACCTATAAGTTTAACTCTAACACCAAGTCAATAGAGATAAAGTTAAGTTGCCCACTATCAACCAATACCACCACCACCTTGCTTCCCTTTAAACTGCACCATAACTTCAAAGACTTTCGTGTAGTGAACCCAACAATACTATGAAGCAAAAGCTAAGTTTTTAATTGATCTTCTATGTCCATCATATCTTTCCTCTACTGGTTTTTTTCCCCTTCACTCTCCTTCAATATTAAAATTGAGGTTCTAAATTGCAGACCACAACACCTGTTACAGCAGGAATATTGTTGGAGAGTTACCCACAGCTGCAACAGTTTGCATTGCAAGGGAATTTAAATCACATGACTTGTTACAACACATCCACAATAGAGCCGCAACAGGGCCACAACACAATTTCAATATCATTCTATGCCACCATTTTTGTCCTAAAATGGAAACTTCAAACTTCAATCTTCTATTCTAAGTGTTGATGGTCAAATAGTGTCGTCATGTGAAATGTTATGGGTGCAAGGAAGGCATCTCTCATGGTGGAAAAAAGATGAATAAAAGATATATTGATTATTAGAATGATTATAAAAATTTACATTTGGTGGAACTATATAACAATATCACGCTGGAACTGCTGCAATCTGAACTGCAGCAACCACAATACCAACAAATGCAACCGATGTAACTGTAATTCAGAACCATAATGAGGTTGCTTGTTTTTACAAACATGGTTAGGTTCATATTCTTGTAGCAATGAAAAACTCTTCCCCTTTTTGACCTTGCATTTCAGCATGAGTCAACCTCTGAAAATTGCTTTTGTTTCTTGTAGTGCTGTCCCCTTTGAAGACTAATAAGTTTTGGGAAGTCAAATTCCTATTTTCAGCCCTTTAAATTGGCGATTTCCCATTGACATTCATGTGCATGTATAGCTACAACGACAATTATTTGCCCTTCTCTCAAGATTTCTTCCAAGAATGTTACTACATCTGCCATTGCTATATTACTCTTGTCAATGAAGTGTTTTATTCATCTATTACAAAAGACTCTTCCTCTTGCAAAACTTTGATTCTTCTTGATCTTCTCCCTCTACTGGAAATTCACATCAAATTATGTTACTCATCTAGACCTTTCACCGCTCTTGCTAGCCTTTTGAATTGGGTGATGAATTTAGCCATTGTCTATTCTTGTTTCATGTTTAGAAGAGATTCAAAGGGATCACCCATCAAGACTGGTAGGAACTTTGCAATCAAGGAAGTCTAAGTTCTTCCCAAGATTAATTTGATTTCAGGTTTACCAAAGTTGAAACCATGACAGTGCATCTCCTTCAAGAGCAACCATCACTACCTCCATGTTTTCTTCTACACTTATTCCCCTTCCAAAATCCATCCAAAATCATCTTCCCCTCCAAAGATGGAAATGTCAGCTTCCTAGATTTGTCCCCTGTCCAAAATTTGTTTTGCTCACTCCATTTGGACTCCACTCCATCTCCTCTTCCTATCTCACTCCTTGGGTCTCGTATTCTTGAAACTTTTTCGGACATTGAAGAAGGCAACCTCTCCATTAGATAATTCATGCATGAATCTAGCTTCAGATATTACATCTAGTCACTTAGGGAACTGACTCCAGCTCATTGCCATTTTATCCAAAGCCTCCACTCAGAACTCCTTCCATGTACTCCCCATTAAACATGCTACTGCTCCCCACACACAACTCTAGGATTCAAGAGGCTTGATACCAATTGGGAACTACAAAGAAAAGAACACCCAGATAATTCAAGGAACCGTCCCCTCCACTCAATGTCTAAAACTCGAAAACATTATTGGCCATCTCTTTACACCTTTGACCGTTATATATCCTGACTTCAACCTGACCAAGTCAGCAACCAACTCATGCTAACTACTAGCTAACACTTGTCTAGTTAGAGTTACCTAACCAGTTTTTTTATTTCTTCTCTTATAAACCTGAGCAGAGGGACATTTTATATCAAACAGATAACGATCAGAACCCCAGAGAATCTAACCATTAACTAAGAAAATGGCTTTAGAATCTCCCTAAAATAGCACATAAGATTATTTTCTTTTCATTCCTGGTTGATACTACAAGTGATTATAGGTTTAGCCTGAGTAATTTGTATTATAAGATAACATGCATGCTGTGCTTTGACACGGATGGGTACTGTAACTGCTCTACAAATGAATCAGGCACTGAACCATTGTCGTGTTCCCCAATACATAATTCAAATCACTCAAGCATACAAGCATTTAAATTTTCAATGAAGGAACCAGTATGAAGGAAAAGTTAAAAGTTAATCTGTGATCCAGAAATATCAAAGAGATAAAAAGAAGGAAAAACCAAGGGATGGAAATTAAAAATACAAAACAAGTACTTTTGTTTGTTAAGAATGCAAGAAGAAAACTGTATATTTTGATATAAGATGAAAACTTTTTGAATTTGAAGAGCAACAGGGGGCCATCTTCCTCGAGAGTGTATCTCAGTAATTCTTTTTACTCTTAATAAATATATGTAGGTACATCATTTTGTTATTCAACTAGAATTTAGGAAGGCACATAGAAGGCAGGCGAGGACCGCAATATATAACAGAGAGGAGGGAAAAAATGAAAATTGGAAACCAAAATAATATAAACCTGGTACTCCAAAGAATCCAGAATGGGTAGTAAATGAGGCGCAATATGATCCAGGATAAAACAAATAGAATAAAAGCAAAACTGGCCATTGTTTCAGCACCACTGTACTTGGACATTTTCCCTATCTCCAGAAACACATCGCTGGCATCGTGAAGTGCTAAAACAACTGATCCAACACGAGCAAACCTGAATATGTTAATTAAACATAGAAGAGAAACACAATCAAAATCCCAATAGAGATACACTAAAATAAAATAGAACAAGTGTGGGAATTAGTTCCACAATTCTCTCGTGTGTGTATGAGTCAATAAAAAGGTAGTTTAAAATTTTTAAATAGTATTTTACCCTTTGTTATCCCTTAAGACCCAGTAAGTCGATAAAATTCACTAGAAAAAGTAAATGTATGAAACAGATGAAAAAATTACATCTTCTGATAAGGAGCTTGAATTGAAGTAAATTCAGAGAACTCAAATAAACCAAATCAACAAAGGTTATTAAATTGGAGGTAAAAAGAAGCTTGAATGAAAAGATACCTAAAAATGTAAGACAGCACAATGAGAATTACGCTAGCAACATGGTGACTCATGGACACCCCAAAGTCAGAGCGCCTGGTTTCCCAAAATATTAAAGCAAAAATGGAGTATGTGTAAAACCCAGCAGCATACATATACACCGCCTTCAATTTCAACCTGAAATGGCAAACGTTACAAACAAATAAAGGAAAGAAAGAAATGATTGAAGCATTGGAATAAGTGGGAGATTATGCCAAGAAATATAAAAACAAACAAACAATCTTACTTGGTCTTTTGATCTGGCCAGACTTGGGACCCTGGCCCCACCCAAAAGTTTCTTGTATTGGTAAACCAGGGTTCATCATACGTTACATACAAAGCGAGAACCTCAGCGGAAAGATAGTAAACACATTTCCAAGCAGATTCCTTAAATTTCCTAATTTTTTTTCTTCTTTCATCGGTGTGGAGGTCGAGCGTCTCATTCCACTTTCCGAAAATCAATCGTGTACCGAGTTTCTGCGTGCGCGTGTGATGAATAAACAAGCAGAGCAATACAAGGCCAAGACTAACGGTGATTAGAATAGAAGGAGTTGAATAATTGAGTCAATGCGATACGAACCTGGAGCAAGAATCGGTCGAGGAAGAAGCGGATGGAGGGGAAGAAGAGAGCGAAAATGGGGAGAAAGTAGAAATCGTGATAAGCAGGGTAAGATTCATGGTGCCAATCCAAGGAGCGGAAGAAGGAATTCATCGTCATCGTCGTCGTCGTCGTCGTCGCATTGGAATGGAAAACGCGTCCCTGGATTCTTGATTGATCCAATCCCCAACTAAACACCCCCTAATTTTTTGTTTATTGTCATATCATGTGATGATCCCACACATCATATAATATACAATCCAATTTTTCTTTTGGTTGAGTGCAAAACAATACTATTTTCAGTTTCCAAAATACATCACTTTTCCAAATACTTTTCTATTTTTATTTAAAAAAAAAAAGGTTTCAATTTTGTTTGGTTTTTATTTAGTATATTATGCTATCCTCATTAACAAACCAATAAAACAAAAATGTGATGTTGTTTTAAAAAAATATAATAAAGAGAGAATAACAACATTTTTACCAAATTTCATTACTAGATTAATAATTTAAATTTTTTGACATAGTAAAATCTCAGAACATCGTTTTCCATTATTGTTTCCAACCTCTCACATTTCTTGTTATAGAAAGCGACACAACCAAACCAACACACTAGCACTTCTTTCTCAGGTTTCGTACTTATTAGAAACCATATTATTTTCTTCAATTCATTTATGGCAAAAAATTAAAAAAAGGGGTCATGTTTTATCCAGAATAGGAATGTTTTATTCCAAATATAATTTACAAAACCTTTTTTTGGATAAATGCAAGAAGACAAACAATGCTTAAAAACATTAAAAGTTAAAAAAGTGAAGGTGAAAGAATATATTGGATAGAAATTTGATCTTTTTGCATTTCATGTGTAAAGGCATAGAGAAAAGTACTTTAAATACATGATATAAGAGAAACTAAAACATTGGTAAAATTCAACCACATTTTTAATCAATATATATATTTTTCACTTAGACATAACTAAAATTTCATAAAACAAAATTCCCAAACTCTTATAAGACATAAGCTTAATATAATGTATTCTAAAAAATATATATATTTTTTCCTTATTAATCTCTTATTTATTTAAAATGTGCAAGAGACGGGAAGAAAACCAACAATGTTGTGATGATATAATAATATAACAATTAATTGTAAGTAATGTTTGCATTTAGTAATAATTATTACGAAAATGGAAATTGATGAACTATTATTTATTAAGATAAATGTAGTTACTTGTGAATATTTAACGCGAAATAAATGTTCAAATCAATAAGTTTATTTTGTATTTCTAGTGGGGAATTTATAAATAGTAATTCATTTTAATAGAACGATATGTTTTATGGGTTTGGAGTGAAAAGTAAATGAAATTATAAAATTTTATCAAAATATTTTGATTAATTTAATAAGAGAATTTAAAATTCTTTCATTTAATTAAGTTTTTTTTATATTTATTTTATTCAATTTCGATTAAGATATTTTCAATTCATATTAACTAGTTTCAATATGGTTTGATTTAGTTCAATACATTTAAGCATGACTTAAATCTTAAATTAGTGTGACTTGATCCGTCTTATCTTAGTTGGAACCAATTTAATATGCACTAAACATATTTTATCTAATTCTTTTTTATTAGTTTGACCTAATCTATTTGAAATAAGTCAAAATCATCTTAATTTAACATGACTTAACATAATATAATCCTTATTGAATAGGTTCAACCAACTATTTAAAGTAGGTTTGACCTACTTCGATCCAACTTAACTCATTTTTGTTTATTTCGATTCATCTTGATTTCACACTTCCTAATTAGACACATGTTATGTTAGTTTATTCAAATTATCTCATTTAAAACTATCTTATTCGGTTACAACTTTATCAGACTCGTCCAAAAATAATCTGATACTGACTCGACTCTTCTCAATTTATCGAGCCTAACCTAATTTAACTTAGTCTTTTCAATCCAATATAATTTATTTTGATTAAATCCAACTTTACTAATTTGAATTGTCTTAATTTAACATTACTCGATCTAATACATAATCCGTAGTGGTCCAACCCAACTCATATAAATAAGGGTTAAGTATAGTAAGTTAAAACTAATTAATAATAATTAAATTATTTTATCTAAAAAATGAAATTTTAATAAAATTTATATTATCTTATCCAAACAAATCATTTAAAAAATTAAATAATTAAAAATAAAAAAATTCAAATTCAACATATTTAAATTTTCTATAAATTGCAAAATACATTATCGAAATACGAGAATCCATCCACGTATTATTTTTCTTCTTCCACGCAAAATCCAAACGTCTACCTAATAATGATTGAATTATTTAACTAACAAAATTATAAATAAATGTTTTAAATGACTTATTTCATTCATAACTACGCAACTAATATCTTTAGCTTTAGGAGGCCTTAAAAAGATGTTTAGGTTAGAAAATGAATGTTATAAATGACTTTGTAACACAAAGGCAACCTTAAATTTTGGCTAAAAACTTCAACAACACCCTTACGAACCTTCTTCTTGTTATCTTTCATATCATTGAGAGAGGTTTATTGTGTAACATCTTTCACCAATTGGGTGTGGGAGAAAAGTGGTGTTTTCATGTTTTATCTTAAAACCTAATTTTCATTAAATGTATTTTCTTTTGCAATATTATTATTTATGAGTTGTTTGTTTAGTATCTTTGAAAATGTTTTTCAATTCTTTTTAAATTAAAAAACTTATTTGATATATTTTTTAATTGTTTTAGAACTACAAAATGTAAAACTAATAAAAAGTTTTTTAGTTTTTATTAGTGATTGTTCTATAACAATTTTTTTCCGTAAAGTTGTTAAATTCATTTTTTAATTATCTATTTTATTTAAAATTAAAGTTATGAAATAATTTTTTTAACTTAATTTTAAAAAAATATTATAATTATTTTTAAAATATAGACAAATAAAACAAAAACCTTTGTTAGAAGAGTTCGAACAAGATGCGTCATTATCTATAAAGTGTCAAGAGAGTCTTTCGTGGAAGTTGCAATTTTAAATAAAATGCTACTTGCTTAAAGTTTAAGTAAAATGCTAAAAACATTTTTACAAATTTATAATAAGAATCATTAAGAATAAAGATATGTTATTTTATTATTACTATTATTATTATTATAATATTAATATAATGAATAATCTCATAAATAATATATTTTAAAAATATAAAAAATTATTTATTTAAAATTTCTATAAATTTATTTATCTAATTAGATGTCTTCGTTCACATTTTAACAAAGGAAATAAATTTGTCTGAAATAATACATAGTTATTTTTCTCTCTTTCTTTATTTATTTTTTTATTATTTTTTCTTTATTTTTGTTTAGGGTTTTTTTTCTCTTTTTCACTTTTTTTTCTTCTCTCATTTTGTCTTATCCTTCAATTTACATTAAGATTTGATTAAATGGATCTTTTATTATTTATGAAAAATAAAAATATTTAAATGATAAAAAATACTATAATTTAATATGTTATATTTTTAAAAATTTATATGATAAATTTGAGATATTGTAAATATTATTACTATGTTGTAATTATTAAAAAAATTAAATATATTTTAAAGTAATTTTTGTAATAAATTTTTAAAATTACTTAATCTAACTAATTCTCCTAACTCAATCTAATTATAATCAAATTAAATTACTAAGTACAACTACATTTAAAAAGTAAACTAGTTAAATGTTTTAGATTTCACTATTTGCAAATAATTTAAAATATATATATATATATATATATTATTTTTTTATTGTTTGCAAAGTTATATATTTTATATTAAAATTATGTAATGTTTATAAAATCTATTAAATTAATTAAAATAAATTTTATTTTTAAAAAAATAAAGTATTGAATGAGACATTTTTAATGAATAAAAATATACCAGAAATAAAAAAAATAAATATAAAATAAAAATTCACTGCAAAATTAAGAAAAGGATGAGAACAAATTATACAATTTTTACACTAATTTGCCAATGAATTATGTTTAATCTTTTCTAACCAAATTAATTTAACTGACCAAATTGCAAATATTCTTTGAGTAATAAATCCTAATTATTAGTTGTTAATTAAGTTACTATCAACTATATCCATTAGATAAAATACTTTTATAAATATAATAATAGTAATAATAAAATAATTACATATATTTTTTTTCTTTATTACATGAGAGTTTCTATTAATGGTTTCTTTCAAATGGGTTATCAAAATATACTTTTCCAAATCAAAATCAACTTAAGGATGTCAGGATATAAAAGTTTAAGGTAAAATGTATTTCCTTTTGCAAAATATTATTATTTATGGGTTGTTTGTTTAGTATATTTGAAAATGGTTTTCACTTTTTTAATTAAAAAAATTTGTTTGATAACCTCTTTGTTCTTTTTTATTTATTTCCTATACCTTGAAAAAAACAAACTAATGAAAAAAGTGTTTTTATTCTTCTTTTTTTTAATTCTTATGTGGGTTTTTATTTAGTAATTATTCTATATATTTTTTTTAATCAAAAAATTTCCAAAGCCATTATCAAGCTTCAACTTTTTTTATTAGAAATAGTATCATGTACTTTCTTCTAAAATATCTTAAATTAGAGGTATGAAATAATTTAATCTAATTATTAAAAAACCTATGGGTATATTCAGATAAAATTATATATACAACAACTATAGACAAAAATTACCATAAAATTTAACATGAATAGTTTTTAATTTTTTTTTACACCATAAAAAATATAAACTAATTATGGGAGATGAGGGAGAAAAAAAATTCTTTCATAAGTAAAATAATTTTTTTTAATGTTCTCTATTCACCTATCTTCTTACAGGTAAATATACAATTTTTTTTTGTTCTTCTTTGTATATTTTATTATAATATTAAACTTCAATAGGTAATAAATTTTTTATAATTAAATAACTAAAATTAAATTAGGTTATTGTTTTCTATATTTACTAGTACTTTTAATATATATATATATATATATATATATATATATATATATACTATTATTTATTGTTTGCAAAACTATATGTTTTTTTATAAATTTTGGTTAACTTTTATTTTTATAAAATTCCTTAAATTAAAATATGTATATTTTTATCTTAAAATTTGTTATAGATTCAAAAAAATTATTTGATCATATTTAGTGTTTTATGAATATATAATATTTTCTATAATATAGATTTTTTAAAAGTTATAATAATTATTAATTGTTTAAAATAATGTGATATACTAATTTTATATTTTTTAAGCTAAAATGTCTAGTATTTAATACAAGAGAGTTTTTCATGTTTTCAGTGCTACGTCTAATTATTATAAAGAGAAATAAAATATTGTTTCATAAACAAAATGAGTGATATTTTTTTCAATACATAAATATAGTTTTGTAATTTTTTTTTAACTTGTATTTTCTTGTGTTGTAGTTTTGAGTGCGTAAACATGTTTTTTATTTTTCTTATTTTATGATAATATTAAAATTCAATAGATTTCAATGTTTGCAAATAATTTTAAGATATATATTTATTATTGTTTTTTTCTTTGTCAAACTATATATTTTATATAAAAAACATGTATTGTCTATGAAATTTCTTAAATTAAAATAAATTAATTTCTATTTTTGAAATTTTAAATTTAACACATTCCATTTAAACAATTTGATGTTTTATGAATAGATAATACATTTCAAGAAAGTTATAATAAAAAATATACCAGAAATAAAAAATTAAATATAAAATAAAGATTAACAATTATAACAAAATTAAGAAAAGGATGAGAACAAAATATACAATTTTTACATTAATTTTCCAATAACTTAAATTATGTTTAATCTTTTCTAACAAAATTAATTTAAATGACCAAATTGGAATTCAAATATTCTTTAAGTAATAAATCCTAATTATTAGTTGTTAATTAAGTTACTATCAATTATACATATTCAATGATGATATATAAATAACTCCACTTCAACAAATATCCATTAGATAAAATAATTTTATAAATACAATAATAGTAATAATAAAAAGATTATATATATATATATATATATTATTTATTTATTACTTTATTACATGAGAGTTTCTATTAACTGTTTCTTTCAAATGGATTATCAAAATATATTTTTCCAAATCAAAATCAACTTAAGATGTCAGGGTATAAAAAGTTTAAAGTAAAATGTATTTTCTTTTGCAAAATATTTTTATTTATGGGTTGTTTGTTTAGTATATTTGAAAATGGTAATTAAAAAATTTGTTTGATAACCTTTTTGTTATTTTTTTCTATACCTTGAAAAAAAAACAAAACTAATGAAAAAAGTTTTTTTTTTTAATTCTTATGTGGGTTTTTATTAGTAACTATTCTATATTTCTATTTTTTTTATCAAAAAAATTGTCAAAGCCATTCTCGAGCTTCAACTTTTTTTTTTTTATAAATAGTACGGGTATGGAATAATTTTTTTCTAACTTATTTTTAAAAATAATTTTTCAAAAAAATTATTATAACTGCTTTAAAAACTAAATAAATAAAACCTTGGTTACAAAAATTTGAGCCAGTTAATCGATTTTTCATGTACAATTGTGAGAATATTTGATGGTAGCTATTTATACGTAAAACAAAAAATGAAAGATTCTTTTATACGTAAAAATAAAATAAAATGAAAGAATAGTAAAAGAAAAAAACTTTTTAATACATAAAATGAATCAAATAAAAGTATAAATGAGATAAAACACACAGAATTGAATATAAAAATATAAAAAAAACAAAACTTTATATGATTTTTTATACAATTAAATAAATAATATAGTGAATAAATCAAAACATGTACTAAAAGGGACAAGTGACTACTTTTATAAGTCTTATTTATTGAAGAAGAATAGTCTTTTGATAGTTTCTATGATTAATTGAAAGAAGTGTTGAATTGTATTGTATTATTAAAGTTGAAATAATTTATTAAAATATTAAAAATTTAAAAATCAAGTTTCAGCTTTAATTTAATCTAATTATTAAAAAGCCTAGATAAAATTATATATACAACAACTATAGAAAAAAGTTACCATAAAATTTAACATGAATAATTTTTTTAATTAATTTAGTTTTTTACACCATAAAAAACTTAAACTAATTATGGGAGAAAAAAAAATTCTTTCATATGTAAAATAATTTTTTTCTAATACATAATTATTTTTTAATGTTCTGTATTCACTTGTCTTGTTTAACATGCAATTTTTTTTTATTATTTACTATTTATTATTTATTGTTTGCAAAACTATATATTTTATATACAAATTGTTTAACTTTTATAAAATTTCTTAAATTAAACTATGTTAATTTTCATTTTAAAAATATTATAGATTCAGAAAATTTATTTGATCGTATTCAGTGTTTTACTGTTTTACGAATACATAACATTTTTTATGATAGATTTTAAAAAAATTATAATAATAATTTAGAAATAATTATTAATTTTTAAATATAATGTGATATACTAATTTTATATTTTTTAAGATGAAATGTATAGTATTTAATACAAGAGAGTTTTTTCATGTTTTCAATACTACGTTTAATTATTACAAAGACAAATAAAATATTGTTTCATAAAAAAAAAGTGATTTGTTTAAAATACATAAATATAATTTTGTAAGTTTTTTTTAACTATTTATATTTTCGTGTGTTGTAGTTTTGAGTACGAAAACATGTATTTTATTTTATTTTATAATAATATTAAACTTCAATTGGTATCATTTTTTTTACAATCAAATATCTAAAATTTAGATAACGTAAAAGTTGTAGATTTCACTATTCGCAACTAATTTTAATATATATATATATATATATATATATATATAATTGTGTTTTTTAAACTATGTATTTTATATAAACAAATTATGCAATGTTTATAATTTTTTTAAATTAAAATAAATTATTTTATATTTTTAATACATAAACCTACTTTTTTTAATTTAAAAAAAAACTATTTATATTTATTTGTGTATTGGATATGTAAATATGTATTTTATTTTTCTTATTTATATAATTTATGATAATATTAAACTTCAATAGGTAGTTATTTTTTTTTATAATCAAATATCTAAACATTAAACTACTTAAATTTTAGGTTTCACTATTTGCAACTAATTTTAAGATATATATTAATTATTGTTTTATTGTTTGCAAAGTTATATTTTATATTAAAATTATGTAATGTTTATAGATTTATTAAATTGAAAAAAAATAATCTTTATTTTAAAAAAATAAATATAAGTATTTGAATACGACATTTTTAATGAATAAAATTATACCAGAAATAATTTTTTTTAAATAGTAACTATTATAACAAAATTAAGAAAAGGAGGAGAAAAAAAAAATTTTTTTACATTAATTTGTCAATAACTTGAATTATGTTTAATCTTTTCTAACAAAATAAATTTAACTGACCAAATTGAAATTCAAATATTCTTTAAGTAATAAATTCTAATTATTAGTTGTTAATTAAGTTACAATGAAAAGAGTGATGATATATAAATAACTCCACTTGAACAAATATCCATTACATAAAATACTTTTATAAATATAATAATAATAATACTTACATTTTTTTTATTTCCTTTGTTTATTTATTTATTACGTGAGAGTTTCTATTAATTATTTCTTTCAAATGGTTATCAAAATATATTTTTCCAAATTAAAATCAACTTAAACATGTCAGGATATAAAAGTTTAAGGTAAAATGTATTTTCTTTTGCAAAATATTGTTATTTATGGGTTGTTTGTTCAGTGTATATTTGAAAATGGTTTTCACCTTTTTAATTCAAAAAAATTGATTGGTAAATTTGTTGTTATTTTTTATATCTTGAGAAAAATAAAAATAATGAAAATGTGTTTTTTTTTATTATTTTGTATGTGTGTTTTTATTAATATTTTTTTATATTTTTTATCAAAAAATTGTAAAAAATATTTATATAAACAATTTTATTTAGTTTCAAATAACTCAAAGAGGTATATTTATAATAAAAAATATATTTTTTTTACTTCTCAAAAGTAAAAAAAATAATATTAAGATGGTTATATTTAAGAAAAAAATTATTTCATTTTCTCCAATATTATGTTTAATTAATACATAAAACGAAAAATGAAAGATTATTTTATATGTAAAAAATAAAATAAAGAATAGTAAAAAAAATACATAAAATGAATCAAATAAAATTATAAATGAATAAAACGCACCGAATTGAATATAGAAGATAAAAAAAATTACAATTTTATATGATTTTCTATATAATTAAACAAATAATATAGTAAATAGATCAAACAGGGACACGTGATTTGTAAGTTATGAACGGTATTTTGATAGTTTCAATGTTTTATTGGAAAGAGTGTCCAACTGTATTATTAAAGTTGAAATAATTTGTTGAAGTAAACTAATTATGGGAGAAAAAAAATTCTTTCGTAAGTAAAATAATTTTTTTTAATGCATAATTTCTTTTTAATGTTCTGTGTTCACTTGTCTAAATTTATAATAATTACTAAGAATCATTTAAAATAAATTTTTTGTTTGAAATACTTTAAAATTTATAGATATTTTATAGATTTAGTGCTAGAGATAAAATAAAATATTGAAAATCTAAATGAGATAAAACTCAGCAAATTGAAGATAGAAAGTAAAATAATTAAAAAAATTAAATAATTTTTGAATATAAATAAAAAAATAAATATAATGAATAGATGAAAAAGAAATGCATGCAAAGAGTGAGGTGGTTAAGGGACACATAGCTGTTTTCTTTTTAAGTCTCATTTATTGGAAGAATTTATAATTTCTAGGTTGAATTGATGGAAGATAGATGCATGCCATTAAATTGAAATCATTTCATTAAAATATTAAAAATTTAAAATTTCAATATTCAATTTTAACAATTATAAATATCGCGGTTACCTTCCCAAAAGATGTTTATATCATATGTGTTATGTGAATTGCATACAAATAACATGTAATCACCTCATTTTATTCCCTTAAACCCTAATATTCAACTTTCATTTTTTAAAACGTATACTAATTGAAATTATATATTTTCAAGAAATAAAAATACATAAAAAAGTTACTTGCTTTTAATGCATAAACGTAATTGTTTAAGTTTTTTTTTCAAAGATTAAGGTTTTGCATTCAGTTATGTTCACTTACACTAAACAGGAAAAATGTGTTTATTTTTCTTATCATACCATTAAAGTTGAAAGTAGTTATTTTTAATTTTTTTAGATATTTTTATAGATTTACTGTTAAAGTGTTAGGTGATCAAATAAAATATTAAAAATCTAAATGAAATAAAATTACAGAATTGGACGTAAGAAAAAAAAAAAATACAAGATATTTGTAATGTAAAAGATAAAAAAAAAATACACACATGCATATTTGGAATGTAAAAGATAAAAAAAAATTTGATATAAAAAATACGGTAAAAAAAAAAATATATATATATATATAGGAAAAATTACATATGCGTCTATATTTAGAACGTAGAAGATAAAAAAAATTATATAGAAAAGAATACGTGAAGTAAAAGATAAAAAAAAAAAAACCAAACGCATGCATATTTAAAATACAGAAGATTATAAAAATAAAATAAAATAATGATATAGGAAAATATTCAACCGGGTTAAAAAAAAAAAATGATCTAGGGAAAGATTGAAGCGTGAAAGGGTTGGATACTTAAGAGACACATATATGCTTTTTGTATGTGTCATTTATTGATGGATGATGTTTCTCTGAATATAGGATTTCTATGTTACATTGAACAGTGAGGCCTACGGCGTAGGTACAGCTAAATTACCAAATAATTTTATTCAAATACAAAATTTCAAATTCCAATTTTGTAAAATCTTTAAATTTAATTTAATCATTACAAAAGCTATGAATACATTTAGATAAAGTTTTACATGACAAAAACTTATCATAAAATTACAACATGAATACATTTTTTAGATAAACTATTTACTTTTTTTTTATAGATACAATTTAAATATAAATTATAAAACAGTAATGAGATCTTTTTGTCTTGAAATTGACTGAGAGTACTGATTTCTCATGTACATCTTTTGAAAAAATAAAAATAAAAAATTATAAATCAGACAGGTTTGAAAATAGCTTTTATGTAGTTGAAAAACTAATTTTTGTACGGTTACAAGTGATTATTAATATTTATCATGTTATTTGTAGTTAATTTAAAATATTATATTATTTAAGGTTAATTAAAAAATAAAGATTATTTTTTAAATTAAAAGTGAAAATTCATTTTGAATTAAAAATTAAGTAGAAAAAGATAATAAAATTAATTTAACATAGGTTCATCAATAAATATTGTATAGAACAAGAGAAAAAAGAACAAGAAATAATGTAACATACAAAAATAAAATAATGTACGATCATGAACAAATTTTGCACAAAAATGATTTCATGTAAGAACAATTTATATAAGTTTTTTTTTACAATAAATATATAATAAGTTATAATAAAGAAATTATATTTATTTACTCTAAATTAAAAAAAAAATTAAAAAAAAGTTGTATTGTTTCGTTAGAAGGTACTAGAGAGTGAGTCCCTCTATATATACGGTCCATTGAACTTCTCTCCATCAGTCCATCAGTGTTTTTTTGTTTTTGGCATTTTGCAGTCAAATGTCAAAGAGGTAAAATTCTAAGTTCTAAACCTTGGAAACATCGAAAAGAAAAGAAAGAATAGGAAAAGAAAAAAAATAGGAAAACGGTTGTGGCTTCTCCTCATCTTCCATGGAGGAGCCCGACGATCCTCCGAGCAGCAAACTTAAACGAACTTCTCCGGAAACATTTCAAGTGAACGAAGCGGTTGAGGTAATGCTAACTCAGATTTAGTCTTTTCTTAAGAATTTTTTTTATCTTTTAAAAAAAAAAATTTGGGTTACCCACTGTCAATAATGTTGATTTGATAAGCTTTTTATGTTTCTGCATGTGTGTTTTAAGTAGTTGTTAATGGATAGATTTGATAGTTGATACTGTTTTTGAATGTTTTAGTTGCATTAATCATTTGTTGAGGTATGGTTTTCACTGTTTCATGTGTCTTGCATGGTTCTCGAATGATGTTGCTTCTAGTCGAAATGATTACATGTTTTTGCTTATGATCTGGCTTTGGGACATCCATGAGATGTGTTTTTTCATCTTGCATGTATAAAAATTGAAAAGGTTTTGATGTTTTTTTCAGGTGAGGAGAGCACAGAAGGGGTTACGAGGGTCCTGGCACCCTGGGACAGTCATCGAGTGCGGTAGAGTGAAGTGCCATGTCAAATACGATAATGTTGGACAAAATGAAGGGTTGGATTCTTCTGTGGATGTAGTGAGGTTGTCATCAGCTTCTGAATCTTCAAACTGTAACATGCACATCAGGCCAGTGCCACCTTTGGTTGAGTTTCAGAGACTGGAACTTAAATATGGTTTGTGTGTGGATGTGAACTTTCAAGAAGCTTGGTGGGAAGGAGTCATATTTGATCACTCTGATGAAATGGATAAGAGGATCGTGTTTTTCCCTGATTTGGGTGCTGAAATGAAATTTGATATTCGTCAACTGCGGATTACTCAGGACTGGAACGAACTTACACACGAGTGGAAGCAACGAGAAAACTGGGTTTTTCTTGATTTGCTTGACGAGTGTCATAATTCAACATTCGCAGCATCAGCAAGACAAATTTGGTTTGATGTACAGGAAAAGTTGAATTATGGCACGAAGGGAGAGTGGATATATAATGTGAAGGACTTGTATAGAAATGTGGTGAGTGATATAGTTAATGACTACAAAACTCTTTCGGTAAGACAAGCTTTCTCAGACTTAAAACTTCCAGAGAGTTTACAAGATGAAAGACCAGATCAAGAACCAGTTGAACCAATTATGGCATTGCCTGTTAAGAAAGTTTTGGTTCAGGAAGAACCTGTTCCTCCAGATGAGTTTGAAAGACAAATAAATCTGGACGGTGCGGCTGAAGGAGTCTCTGGTGCCAGATGTTCTGAAAGAAGTAGATCAACTCAAAATCAAGAGAGGAGAAACTCAAGGGCTTCAAAGACAATCAGATCTAAGAGCCAAAGCAATAGATTATCTTCACAAGAAGCCGGATCAAATAAGTGGGTGACAAAGGTGTCCTCCCCTCCTCTGATACCCCAGAATAAACCTCTTACTATTTTGTCTTGGTTAATTGACAACAAGATGGTCCTTCCAAGGAGTAACATTTACTATTACAACGAACAAGAAGGGTACTATGCAGCCTCTACCATGGCTATGGGGAGAATATCTCGCAATGGAATCAAGTGTAGCTGTTGTCACTTGATACACGGCATAGTTGGCTTTGAAAGTCATGTTAGTGGGGGTAATACCTGCATACCCGCGGCTAATGTTTTTTTGAAAGATGGTAAATCACTCTTAGAATGCCAAATAGAGATAATGCAAAAACACATGAGAAAGGAAGCTGGTGAAAATTCAGGAAGTAATTTTTTTCTAGCCGACAATGACTTCGTTTGTTCCATTTGCCTCTTTGGTGGTGAACTTATTTTATGTGATCAATGCCCGTCTTCATTTCACCAGAGGTGTCTTGGGTTGGAGGTAGATTAACTATTTTCCTTCTCAATCACTAGTGTTATACATCTTGTTTTTACTTATTATGCATTACTTTGATATCAATAGTTGATCTTGGATCTGATTTGTTTCCTTTAACCTGTTTTGTTTTTGTGTATAGGATATCCCTGATGGTGAATGGCATTGCCCACAGTGTCGTTGCCGAATTTGTGGCCAAAGCAAAGTAGAGGGAGACGACGATGGACATGCCCTTACTTGTGTTCAGTGTCAACTTAAATGTAAGCAAGCTACCATGAAGTTTTATCATAATATTTCCATCTGGCTATATATCTGTTGAGTGTGTATTTGTCTAGAGTAATTCCGGATTCATCTTTGTCAAACTTGTGCAGATCATGTTAAGTGCCTGGAAAATGAAGGTGTAGATACATCAGGATGTCCAGAAAACTGGTTCTGTGGAAGAAGCTGTGAAAGGGTACATTAACTCCATCTCCATAATTCTTTCTTATTATTTTCGAAAAATTTAGCCATAACTTGCATGAGATTTCATAGAATTGGATATGTTTCATGTAGGTGACTTTACTCATTATGTTGTTGTTATGACATGACATGAGATGGGGTTAGGGTTAACGTGGCTATTCTTTGCAGATACACGATAGCCTTCATCAGCTATTAGGAAGGCCAGTTTCAGTGGGTGTGGACAATCTAACCTGGACATTGGTGAAGTTTATCAAGCCTGACACTGATGATCGTGGTAGAGTTAGAGGTGGCAGCTTAATGGCAGAAAATTACAGCAAACTCAATCTTGCTCTTTCGGTGATGCATGAATGTTTTGAACCATCTATCTCAACCCTAAATTTCTATGAAGATGTTATATTCAGCAGAAGGTCAGAAATTGCTATCCTTCAACATCTTGTATTTATGTTATTCACATCTACACTATTTACAAATGGTTTTGTTTACATCTATCACATTTACTTATCCTTCTATATTGTGCTACTTTACTTTATTATTCTATCTATGGGCCTTTAATATCTTACTTTGGAACTTTGTAGGTCAAAGCTCAACCGACTCAATTTCCAGGGTTTCTATACTGTTCTACTCGAGAAAAATGAAGAAGTGGTTTGTGTGGCACTTGTTAGGTGAGGATAGGAAATTCATTTATTACCAAAAAAGAAAAACAGAGAAAATATTGCATTAGATTGAGATTGATGATCTATTCACTATTTTTTAAAATCCAATAAATCTAAGGATGAATAGTTAATGATTAGGCTGACCAACTTTTTCATACTTTAATTCATTAAATCTATTTTAAAATAGATTTCAAAAACTATATTTAGGAATTGATTTACAAAATACATGTCCAATTTTCTTTTCAACAATATAATTTTAAAATTCGTTTCTAAAAACTAATCTTCATAAAAGTTTTTAAATATTTAGATTTATAATTAATTCATGATGTTTGCATATAATTTTTTTATGAATTTATAGTAAAATTGCTTTACAACAAAAAAAACTATTAATTCTAAAAATCTATGTTTTTTTTGTTGATTAGCTTTTGTAATAATAATATCCAGGAACATTGAAAAGAATTTGTCATTATAATGATTTTTATTTAAAAAAAAACTAACAAAGTACAACTTATTATTTGTTTATTTTCAATGCTTGCATAATATATTTGTCTACATATGTACACTCAAACTTAAAAACACAAGAACATTGTAATTACAATAAAGAGTAGATAGAATAAAAATAAATAGTAATAAAAAATAATATTTGTTAGTATTTCAAACTTTAAATAGTTGGTAAGTAAGTGGTTTCATGTAGTAATTTGTAGTCTTTAAAATGACAATAGTAAGTTATAAAAGGAAAAGACTAATAAAAAGAGAAATTAATAGAACTCAAACATTTTATCTGTAGATAAAATATATAATTGTCTCTCCAAACTACTACTAAAAAAAAAGGAAATAAATACTAAGAAGTGAAAAAAATCATATCATCCTCACAATAAATACTATAAAAGGATAATAAAGTATATTATTGAAAATAACCCTAACCCTAAATGAATCCACTCCTGTTCATGAATTACATGTCTGTTTCTTATATAAAAACCTTACAATTTTTGTAATGAATTGAACACATATATGATAATATATATGTTGGACCATAAGTAAATATAAAGTTTAAATAGATTTTAAGAGTAAAATAGATAAATAATTATTTTTATCTGATATATTATAATTCAAATTAGGGTTAATTTGATGCATCTATTTATGACCCTAATGACATATGTCGTGCTAATATTTAAGGATCCATGGGGCGAAGGTAGCAGAAGTACCTCTTGTTGGCACCAGATTACACTTTCGTAGACATGGATTCTGTCACATTTTAATGAGTGGGCTTGAACAGGTAATCATAAACCACATTTTTGCTGCTTCTTATTCTCTTTTTACCTTAACTGGAAGCCATTTATTTGCCAGGAATAAATTGTATAGTAACTGAATGCATATGCATCATTTTCTCAAGGAGATAAACAAAGCTTCTCAGAGTGTTCTATATAGTAATAACTTAATTACTGAAGACATACATGAATCTGGCCATTTTAATTGTTCTACCACCTAAACTACTGATCCCATATAGAAATGTTTGCTCATGAATGTTGTGTTTAATAGGCACACATATGTGCTTTCTATTTATAATTAATGAAACGCGTTAATGATACTAAGAATTAGGTTACAAAGAATAATGAATTCCCGAACTTCCAAACATGGAATATTTCCATCTTTCTGTATTTACATGTAATAAATGCACTTATCTAACATTACAGAATAATAATCTGGTCCTTCAAAATGAAGCAATGGTTGAAGATGACCAAATAGTTAAACATGCCTTTACCTCCCAATTGCCTTTAGAAAATGTAAACAAAAGACCTTATATGCTTTATCTCAAATTATACCTCTCCTTTAAAAAACTCTCAACAAACAACTCATAAAACCTTTTTTGTTAACCTAAACAAAACTTTCAACCCACTAATGTGTTTTAGGCATTATCTAATAAAAGGTAACTAGACATTTGGTATAAAGTAAAGTATAAAGCTGATGGGTTAATTGAGAGGTATATATATAAAGCAATGTTAGAAGTACCAGGGTTCATACAAAATAGTTTGGATGTATTCCTTTTATAAGTTATCATTTTCTGACTTGTAGTTTTTTTTTCTTCAGTTGCTTATGCAATTAGGTGTGGAGAGGGTTGTTTTGCCATCTATTTCTAGTACGCTGAAGACATGGACTGGATCTTTTGGTTTTTCAAAGATGGCCGATTTTGAGAAGTCTCAATTTATGGACTATATCTTCTTAGATTTTGAGAATAGCATCATGTGCCAGAAGCTGTTGGGGAACATTCCACCTCCAAATGCAGGTTTGTTAATAGCTGATTTTGTAGACATATCATCTTGAGAATGCAGTTTACGGTTCCTGTTTTTCTAAAGGATGTGACAAGTAAATAAATTTGTACTGCACTTTGATGGTTCTTTCTGCAGAGTCACAACCCAGACCTGAAAGTGGTGGTAACTTAGATAAGTCTAGCCCGGTATCGAATGAAAGGATGCAGGATCAGCAAATGGGGAAGTAAGTCTCCTCTTGTTTAATCTTTACCATACAATGAACAACAAAACAGAATTATAATTGCATTGAGAGGATGCTCATCATCAAGAGGGTCGATGCCATGAACAATGTACTAGTTTTTCTGATTGTTTTCATCATAGCATTGATAGTCATAGTATTATTATGATTATTCTCAACGTAATGATTTGTTACCTTATTAGAACCTTTTTATCATGATATAAAATTTAGAAAATGATTCTTTGACCATCCATTCTATTATAACCTTTGGATAGTTATAGTAATTTTTATGATATGCTTTGTTTTCACTCTCATGTCAACTAAACCATGATACATTACTGAGGAAATAAACAATTCAAACCTCATATCCAACCCCATTTGTGATCCTCCATAAATAAAATTCATAGTAAAGTTTATTGATATTTCTTTTGTTGTTTAGAGATTTTATGTTGGAAAATGATGAAAGTGTGGTGTTGTATCTAACGGCTGTGATATTTTCCAGTACTTGTCCAGGCAACAACAATGATCATGCCGTTGGCGTTAGTGATCCTGTAAACATGGTACACTCTTTTAGTAGCTTTAAAAAGAGACACACTTTGTTCCACTCTTATATATGGGTTCTTGTTTTTGTTATGACCGATGATTCTATTGGTTCTTAGGTGGAGAAAGTAGTTCCTAGTGATCAGAAGTGTCATAATGCAAGCAGCTCAAGGTGCTTTGATGAAGAAGAAGACGGTGAGGAGAACAATCCTCAAAAGAAAGTGAGAAAGGTGGTGCATAAGGGGAGACATGTCTGATTTTCATGCATGGTGCAAAACTACCTTCATCTGAGTTTGTACCGAGACAAAAATGGAAAATTTGAATGAGGCCAGCTTCTACTGTGATGGAGCTTCATGCATGAGCCGAGTTTCAAACTGTGAATCTTGTTGGTCCTGTAATGTTTTTTTTTTTCTGGATTTACAGAATAATGTTTCACTAGACATGGGATCATGTTTGAATGGTAAAAACATAGTAACTCTTTTCCTTCTGTTAAATATTGATCGTGATTATGAAATAGTACGTGTGCATTAATGTTTAATTTTAATGTCACTAATACGGGGTCCTTAAGAATTATTTCATTTCTAAAAAATTGATATTACTTTTTTTTTTTCCTGAAAGAGATAACTTTAACTTTTTTTTTTTTTTAAATAGTTGTCTCAAGGGTTATTAGAACTTAATATAGTACTCATGTAATTACCTCTTGTTTTATATAATAAAAAAATACCTAGTTTACAAATATTAGTAAATCAACAAAAATAATGAAATTAGTATACTTGAATTAATAAAAGTATAAATATAATTTCAATTTATAAAAAATTGAGAAATAATCGGTTTAAAGATATTACTTGCAATTATACGAATGTAAATATTATTTCATATTTATAATTTAGTTTTAGGGACATTTTTTATAGTTTTTTAAAAAAAAAGGTAGTTGATGCATGTAATGTAAGAAGTGAAATTGCTTGTTTGTGGTTTGGGCTTGGGGGGTTCTGCAACTAGTTTGGTGTCCAATTTAATGCATTGAGGGTGTTATCGATTCTATCACTTATAATTGTAATTCATAACCAAACCACAAAGCAAAGAAATTATACAGATATTCATAACGCTAAATATTGTTAATACTATAGGTTGAAGTGATTCTTCAACTCCAACGAACCCAAAAATATTTTCTAGTTTTGGGTCAAACTTCATCTAAATAGAAAAAAACCAATGAGTTCTTGTTTAGGGTAATGAGTTTTTATTTACATGAATCTAATACACTAATGAAGTTTAAACGCATGATTTTTTAACCTCTCACTAAAATACATATATAATGGCAGATAATAAAAAAGAAAAATCTATAACCGTAATTTCAAATCTATTATAAGGTGTATCTCCAAACACCTTTTAGACAGTCACCATAATTGTGAGTTTAAAATAATATGAAAAATATAATATTAAAGCTACAAAATTGTAATTAAAATAATTATTCTACAAAATGGAAATTTTCAAGAATTCAAAAATATATATTGTTAACAAAAGTTATATAAACACCCCGAAGTTTATTTTGAATCATAAAATAAATATAAAATTTATATAAAAAAATCATATAAATATGTACATTTTATCCTTTTCAACTCCTTCAACATAAAGTTTATGATTTAATAAATTAAAACAGATTTTAGCTACAAGTATCAACTAGTTTTTCATCTTTTAGCTAAACATAATCTAACTATATTCAGATAAAATTATATTCTTAGAACATTACAAAAAGTCTCTAAGAAATAGATTCTTTTTCAACTAGAAAATAATATTTAATGAACACTAACTTATTTTAAAAATTAATATATATAATTTTAATTTAGAGAATATTAATCGATATATTAAAATATATTTTATTATCTTGAGTTGAGATATTTCTTATATTTATCATATATATATATATATATATATATATATAATTGATTATCATAAAACCAAATACCCGATTATCTGGTTTAAAATGCATACATATATAGATAATTAATTATTCATATTTTATAAAAATATTTTGTAAATTTTTTATAAAAATTAAAAAAAATAAATTTTTTATAAATTCAAATATTTAAAAAAAAATCACAGAAAATGACTAATATTTTAACGGAGATTATATAATTTTTGTTGAATTTATAGATTCACCTACAAACAAAATTATTGATTACAATCAATTAATGATGTCCATGTATTTTGAAGATAACAAGTACTAATAAATCCAATACACTTTTATGATAAATTAACAAGTTTTTTCGAGAATTCTCCAAGATCAGAATTCCATTATTTTTCATAGCTTTAGTGTTGTGTTAGAGAATTCACGATTTTGACAAAGCTTGATAGATTTTTTGTTGTTGGAAAATCTGTCACAAAATCAGGTCATATTCTTTCATTTGATATATTAACAATTTTTTTTTAATCTTTTAGCCGATTTTCTTACAGCCTTAAATATTTTTAATAAAATTATATCCCTCTAACGCTACAGATTCCTAAGCAAAGCTTGTTTACTAAACACTAATAATAGGAAAACATTAATTTTTTTTAACTAAATGACGTGTGAAATATAGCCCTAATATCCATAATAAATTTCACCAATTATTAATAAAACAATGTTATTGTTAAAATTATTCTAGCTCAAAAATCAAATTTGTTTCTAACTTTTGTATAGTATAATAAAATTACTTATAAAAATAATTAATTCAGCAACCTATAATTATTTTTATCATCACTATTTAATTAACCACGTGCATTATCTTTTGGTCACAGTGGTGCAGGGTAAATATACGAAACCAGCGTTTCAATTAAAAAAAAAAAAAAAAGAGTACAAATGTGCAAAATTGGAAAATAGTAAATTATTGGCAGAGGAAAGGGGAGAAAAGATGGTTGTGTACCAAAAAGTAAATAAAATAGTGTCTGCAAGACACGCAAGCGAAAACCAAAACAAGAATTGCTCAATTTTTTTTACAATTTTTTTATTTTTATTTTTGGTCCTTATTTATTTCTTTTAAGTCTTAACTTATTCCTTATGTGACATGTGGATAGTTGAATAGGATTAATACATTTATTTTTTTCTTTGATCCCTAATTAATTTTTACTATTTTTTTAATCACTAATTATTATCCATTTTCCACAAAAAATTGTTTGTCTATATTTTCATTTACTTACCTTCTTTAAACAATGAATTATTTTATTAAAAAAAAAGGGTTGTTTCCTTAAGTTAGGGTTTATATCCCTATTTTGGTTTCCTTATCAAATAAGGAGTGAGAAGAAAAAAAAAATAGATACAAACCTTAATCGAAAGGAAACGATACCTTGTCATATAACACATCAATTGAAAAACGTCATAAATAACAAAAATCAAAAGTTCTCGTTTAGGAAAAATTTTACATATGAAATATTGAAGTCCACTGTTATTAGTCTTATCAATATAAAAATATCTTCTACAAGTTTTCAAAGTCTCACGTGATGGTTATTTTCTTTAAAGTAAGTATGCCCTACAAATCTTAAAGATAGTGAAGATGTGGAAGTGATTTCGAATCATATGCTCTGAAGAAGAGTACAAGTTACTAGTGATATTATGGAAATGATTTATAACAATTTTTTTTCTATCGATTTTATGATTTATTTAACGTGTAAAAGTGGTTCATCAATTATGAAACATAGAATATAAGCATGAAGCGAGAGTACTGTCACATGCTTCACTTTTTAACCACAGCTGGATGGATGCAATTATATAGGAACAGTTCCAATTCCAAAGTTTCAAATTAGGTAACTTCACCTATCAATTCTGTGGTCAAATTAAACCTAAAACAATGCGCATGTCGGCAGAAGAAAATGTTGAAGGTAGCATATATAAACATATATTTCTGCAAAGTTTGAGGTAGATTGAGACGTTAATAGGAAGGAAGTAATTAATTAAAATGGAGAGGAATGGCTTGAATGTGCAAAAAGTAGCAATGGAAGAAAAGCTAAACCTAAAAACACGATTTGAATATATATATGGTGGACGAAGGGATGGACCAGAGTTCAATACTCGTGGGTCGTGGCGCCGTCAATGAAAGGATGCACGTAATGTTTTGTCCGTACGACATGGACACTGTTTAAACCATCAGACACTTGAAAGTTGAATCCACTGAGATAGAGAATCCATGATCTCCAATGCAAAAACAAAACCCAAAAAGCAAAAGAGATATCATTGTGTGGCTGTTAGTTACCACAGACACCAACATGGTAACTCACCAACCAATCACAGCTCGACAGCACAACGTTAGCAAAACTTGCTGGTTTTTCCCATACCAGAAACCAAAACCGCTTATGTGTTGATTTTTATTATTATTCTTGTTGTAACGATAATAATAATTGAGTGATGTGTAGATATATAGATGATATATAGATAGATAGAGATAATAGCATAGAAAACTCGCACTACTACACACTGCGGTTTCTCCTCCATTCTTGTCCAGAAGAAGAAAGATCCGTAAATTAACATTCTCTCCCTCCCTTCGCTATAATAGCAAGCTTTTTAAGCATATTTCTGGGGTTTGTTCCCTTTTCCTTGTTTGGGGTTTTCTTGGAAAAAAAGGGAAAGAAGTAATTAGGTATAATATAATTAAAGCAAAAAACAAGACACTAACATGGGAAGGGGTAGGGTTCAGCTGAAGAGGATAGAGAACAAGATCAATCGCCAGGTAACTTTCTCCAAAAGGAGAGCTGGGTTACTCAAGAAAGCACACGAGATCTCTGTGCTCTGTGACGCTGAGGTCGCTTTGATTGTCTTCTCCCACAAAGGAAAGCTCTTTGAATATGCCACTGATTCTTGGTAAACTATGCTACACTATATAATATGCATATATCATATATATAATTCATAGATCTCTATATAACACTCATTCTAGGTCAATGTTTTACTGCATATATCGTATCATTTCCACAGATCTCTCTCTTACACACTCCACTTAGTGTGTTCCTGAGGAGAGAGGGAGATCTATAAGTATATCATTTCTTTTTCTTAACATTGAGTCAAGAATTGTTCAGCCTTTGTTTCTTTTGTTGAAAAATAATTCTTACCTTGCTTTTTTGCCTTTCCACTTAAGGGTTTCGGTTTTGGACTCAAGAGCTAGAGGAGAAACTTTGTTTTCTTTCTCAAATCTTATTTTCGGCCAGATCAAACAGATTTCTCTCCATGTCTTGTGCTTTTGCACAAACAAGGGTATCTGATATTTTTAAGGAATTTTACAGAAAAATACAGAAGAAAGAAAGAACGTGCCCCATTTGTATGAACTATTAACGTTCATACTTCCCTAAGAATGTGTATTTTTATCCATGTTTGGGGAACAATGCGAGTAAATGATTTACTATTTCTAAAATAAAGTCCGTTCTATGTATAATATATATGGATGTGCATATTTTTCACTCACCAGAAACCTGGAAAATGTTTTATGAACAAGATAAATAGATGATTTTGGTACTTTAGTGGTCTTCTTGATGTTGATTCAAAGATTCTTCGCATACTACGTTAGAAAATTATGTGGTACCGGCTGATTCAACTTTTTTGTACATAAATTTTTTGTTTGAGATATGTTGATGTGAGGTGTTTTACTCTTCTGGAAACTTGGTCAGGGGTGACAGTATTTGGTTACTTGTCAAGCTCATTTTCGACCTCAGGTCCTTTCGGTGCAGGACCTAGAAGAAGCAGTTGCTGTTCCAGCTTTCAAAATTTCGTACTTTTCATTTTCCATTTAAGAAAATGATGGCTCTTTCCTTCTTTTGTTATAGAGTATGCTCTGCTTAAAGCTGGTTGATTAACACGTATTTACACATAGCTAGGTGTCATGTTCATTTTGAAGCTCAAGTCCTTTCACATATCATAACATGGAAGCAAGAATGTTGCATGCTTTTTCTGTTTAATCGGGGACTAATATTCTTGTCCCTTTTCATCTGATGGGTGCAGTTTCCTAGATCAACCGTGTAAATAAATTACGGAATTCAACTTCTAATTTCTTTCTCTTTGATTTGGTGATACCAGATCTTTGTATTTATTATACCATACCTGCCACCATTGAAACCTAACATTTCACATTAGCCATTTCTTTCATTACATTGATTTTTTCTTAAATAACACTGTATTCATTCTAATATTTTTGGAACTGAACAATGTTAAATAACACGATTTATTCAACATGTAGAGTAAAAGCTGGGTAATAATTATATATTTGATATATTCCAAAAAATGTATAATGTTTATTCTGCTTGTTTTATTTAATTAACTTAATATTTCCAACTTCAAATGCATAACTCAACTTTTTCTGTCTTTGTTTTTTTTATCAAGTTCTTGAATGGCTTTCTGATTTTCGAATTTAGGGTTTAGGAGGAGGGAAACTGTAACTATGTAGGGATAATGTTTACGCATATAAATAATGACAAGTTGTATGCAATTATAAAATCATGTTTTCTGTTTAGGGCTGCTAGGATTGTTTTCAGACTTCATTTTTCTATTCAATTTTTCCCACTTTCATGAGAGTTTGAGTACTGTTTTCTGGTTCATTTTTTCTACTATATCAGCCAACTCATAAATATCAGGCTAGAGTGAAAACCATGCTTTGTTAATATTATTTAGTTTGTGTACCTTGTTCTAATCGCTTATCTTCCAAGACTTTTCATTTTTTTTACATTCTCTTACTGAAGGACTTTGTTATAATCTTTGTAGGGTTTTGTTATAATTAGGTGATAGTTCTGAGAGCTAAATATAGTTTTTTTTTTTTTTTCTGTTTTTAATAATTATTAAACAGCATGGAGAAGATACTGGAACGCTATGAAAGGTATGCCTATGCAGAGAGACAACTTGTTGCCAATGATTCCGAATCACAGGTTTGTCATTTGTCCACAATTATATATATATATATATATATATATATATATATATATATATATATATATATATATACATGCAAGAATGTCAAGCAACAGTTGAAAGGCCTTGGAGATGTTTGGGAAATTCTTTAGGAAAATTTACTTGACAGGGATCATAAAAGTTAACAAAAGTATTGAAAGATCTTTATTAAAATAAGATGCTGGAAATATTATTAAGAAGTGATAAGAAATCAGGTCTTAATCTTTCATTCTGTGACAAATATAGGAAAGATAGATCTATAAATGGTTTGGTTTCTGTCAATACATAATTGAAGAGATTGATTTAAAATCTAAATTTCGTGAATACATTATTTGTAGAAGAAAATAATTTTATAGTACTGAAATTATAAATCTTATTCACAAAGCCATTTAAAATTGATATTTTTATACATTGTAGATCAAGCAATTTCTACTCCAAATTAAATTTATAAACAATTTAAAATTTATGGAGATAATTTTTATTTCATGTTGTAAAGTTGAAGTTAAAGATATCAATAATAAAAAAAAAATGCAAACCGATGCATCAATTGACCTAAATTCAAATAATATAAAAAGGCTTGAATATTTTTCAAATGTATACAGTGCTTATTATTTAGCACTATAACAATTTCAATAATATTTCCGCAAAACAATTTTTTTTTCAAAATAAAGCTAATAATTTTCTGATAAATAATAGTATCATAATAATTATATAAATTAGTTTTGTTATGAATTGAAATAAAAATATTAAACAACATTTTAACACAATACTTTAATTACTAATTTTATTTCTTAAAAGCTTTAAAGAATAAACTCCAAGTAAAGTTATAAGATTGAATAATGATTTCAATTAATTTACAAATACCTTATTAAAGTTTCTTCCCCATATACTTGTGTTGTTCTGAAACATAAAAGTGACATAATCAAATTGATATGTAGAGATTCCTGTCTCAATCCAAGTTAAGAATGTGAGCAGTTAGGTGTGTGTTTGTGCAGGGAAACTGGACCATTGAGTATACCAGACTCAAGGCAAAGATTGACCTTTTGCAGAGAAACCATAGGTATATCACACATGATGCATGAACTTTGTTGCATTTTAATTTATTTGTCTTAGAAAAAGAATAAAAACGAAACTTTGTTGGATTTGAACACTCACTAGTCTCACTGAAATATTATTTCGTGGAAAAATCCATTACATACACAGGCACTATATGGGAGAAGATTTAGGTTCAATGAGCCTGAAAGAGCTTCAGAGTCTGGAGCAGCAGTTAGATACTGCTCTCAAACAAATTCGTACCCGCAGAGTATATAAAACATACAACTAACTGTTCATACTTTACTTCACTTTTATTCTTTGATTCACATGGTTCATTGGTACTGAATACTGATTATGCATATGTAATTATGTACTGTTATCATACATTTAATAACAGAACCAACTCATGTACGAGTCAATTTCGGAGCTTCAGAAGAAGGTACTTACTCTAATCTTGTCACATCTTAACGTAGGTGTCTATGTCCTGAAAGCTTGTAACGGTTACATATAAGTTTCAGAGTCCATCTTCATTATGCGTGTCCTTTTAGACAACCTGACATGTTCTCTACTTGTACTTTGACAGGAGAAAGTCATACAGGAGCAGAATAACATGCTTGCAAAGAAGGTGATCAACATTACTGCTCACAATTATTCTCTTTGCATCCATCTTTTAATACTACCACTGTTTAATGCTGCTTAATCTCAACAATAAGTCTTAAGAGTTTAATGTCAGAAACAAATCAATGGATAATGAGTAAAGAGGTTATGAGTTGGCCTATCAGGTCAAAATATTTATCTATTGTTTCTCTTATTAGACATAGAGTGAAGGAAAATAGAAAAAAAAAAGATACATGAGATAAAAAATATATATTAAGTTTTCATTGTTATTTTACAAGAGAAAAATGTATTTTTATTCCTCTCAAATTAGAATAAAATGGAATGGAAAGAAAAAATCTCTCTTTTATTTTTATTTTTCGGATTTATTTTGTTTTTTTAAAGTATATAACATTTGTAAATAAACTAACAAAATAACTTTATGTTAAGAATAATATTACATAAACCAACACATTTTAAAAATATTACTTCTCTTGTATACCATTTAAACAAAATTCCTTTTTTTTTAAATCTAATATATGTGTGTGTGTGTGTGTTTATTTTTCCCTCTAATTGTCATCTAGAATGTATATGAATTATTTTCCTAATCTGCAAATTAAAATTATACTAAAACAGTTTTGCAATATACTTGTACAATGATTTATAAACATATATATTTTAAGAATTTAAAACTTTTTGGTTGATTTTAGAACTTTTATCAACATCGACTAAGTTCGCAGGTCTCTATGATTACTGTATGCAAACATAACCGTTTGACCAATTCGAGAACTTTTAATTCTGATGAACCTAAACCAACAAATGATATTTGTGAGTATATATAGTAAAGTTACATTTTTCCCTTCATATTTTGCCAAATATACATTCTGGGACCATAGGTGATGGATGATGTTACAAAGTTTTCATCTGCTTGTGAAATGAAATGATAATTATTAGATCAATCACCTCCAGCTTTGTTAATTATGCCCAAGAGGATGATAGTTTGATTGTCATGCTAAACTAAAGAAATAGTATATTGTGTACCCTATATTTCATGGAAGGTTGATGCATATTCTTGATAACTCTGGCATGTTTTAATGCATTTGAGTGAACTGAGATCAGATCAAGGAGAAAGAAAAGGTTGCAGCACAGCAGGCACAGTGGGAGCATCAAAACCATGGAGTTAATGCATCTTTCTTGCTTCCACAGCCACTTTTGAACATGGGGTGAACTTTCCATAACAAGATATCAGATCATGTTACATCTTTGTTAATTATAGTTCATGTTTTAACTGGGGTTATTAAATCTTCTTTACTTGTACTAACTGATAATAGTTAATGTTCTTGGTTTTGCAGTGGCAATTATCGTGAGGAGGCGCCAGAGGTGGGGAGGAATGAACTGGACCTGACTCTGGAACCGTTGTATTCGTGCCACCTAGGATGCTTTTGAAAACATTCTTGGAGATGGATGGTATTATATAACTATGTTTGAAGGCTTATATATATGCCTCTATGTTTTGTGATTTTTCCTAATCTGAAGACGTTAATATATATATTGTGTGTTGTAAGTCTATAACTTGGTTCCAAAAGACCATGCTTTCTTATGTCAAACTTAGCTACATATAGTTAAAGTTGGTTGAAGGGACTCTAACATTCTTATCCATATTGATTTTGCATGTTCAATTTGCTTTTTTCATAATAATAAAAAAGAGAGAGGAAATATTCGTTTTTAAAATATTTGGTTTGGTTTGAGTATCAAAATGTTATTGTAAGTTCAACTAAATTAATTCAATCAAATGACCAATTTGGAAGGAAATTTGTATGGATTTTTAATTTACTCAGGTGTTCTAACTATGAAAAAACAGATTTATAAAAACTCATTTGCCACTTAAATTATGAGATAATAATGGTAAATTGATGATTAATTTTCTTTTTTCTCAAAATTTAATGTTAGTTTTACATTATATAAATGAAAACACTCCTATATGTATATGTATAGTCATTTTTCAATTATCATTTTCGTTAAATTTTTATTTTTTATTTCTCTCCTTCTTCCTTTTTCACCTTAATTAATCCACCCTATTTCAACTCAACTTATGTAAAAATAGAAAAACAATAATGTTTAAAGATGAGAAAATTATTATAATAAAATGGAAAACAATTACTTAATCACATTTAATTAGACGAGTTTAAAGAATAATCATGTGTTTTGCAAATGACAAACTATATGTACCCTAGCTTCATAAAATAGGTCAGAATTGAACAGTAAAAACTTTTTATAGCTTATCAAATGTCAATCTCCATTGTAGTCAAAACCTTGATATGTTTTGATGATTTATTAGGAGTAGGAGCTTGGTCCATCCTCCTAGTAACTGAACCAACCTTTTTCTTAGGTCACTCTCAGACAAGGTCAGAGCTATGGAGTAGACTCTGGAAAATGACACATGCAGCTTGGAAAAGACCAAAACAGTTAATTATGTCCACTTTCCACATACGCATGCAAATCTTATGCAGTTAAATATGAACATTTTTTTAAGAGAACCAACATGTTAATGGTCAAAAAGTCAAATTATTTTTAAAGGCTTTAGGAAAATGATTATTTATTTAGACTTTTTAGGGTGGGTGAAAAAGAATAATTGGGAAGGAAGTAGTATGAGAAAAGAAAAGATTTTTCATTGAAAATGCATGATTATGTGGATTATGTCGATATCACCAATGGATTATGTGATTAGATGAACTAAAATGAACAATTATGTGGTTAGCTGCTGCTTATCAAGCTTGCACAAGCAACTGAACAATTAAGTGCTATTTATTAAGACTCTGACACTATCCCCAACCTTATCTTTAAAAGTAGATTCTTCTTGACATTGATTCCAATTTTATCTCTGGACATGTATAGCGTATAATGGGAGCTTCTTAACTGCTAATGTTATTTATTGCTTACTGTTGGAATTATAAATTTTGTCTTCTCATTGGAGTTTGTGTCAGGTCTATTCCTTGCTAGTTTCCATGTTCTCACTAGACCATCTAAGATAACTTCTGAATTGATAGAATGTTTCATTGACATATATGAATCGATGCCAGTTTTTTTTTTTCTTTGATTTTTATGGTTCAAGAGTTGAAAAACAATGCAGAAGGAACTTTTACTATATGCTTGAATGTTAATCCATTCTATGGGTTACTAAAGGATAACATTTTTCTCACGACTTTTTGTTTGATTTTACACACTTCTATCACTTCAAGGTACGCACACTGTTATGAACATATAAGGTCATAGTTGCCGAAACGTAATACTTGGGCTTAATGGTTGTGGATCAGCTTTTAACCCAATTTGACTAAGAGGAGCACTCATCCAAATGAACCTCCGTATCAAAATATTAGTATACTGATACAAGAGATAGGTCACTTTGACCTTTATAAAGTGATTATATCTGATCACAAAGTAGTTTTTCATCTGTAAGAAATGATGCATAGTACCAGAGAAAGGCATTGCATTCACCATTTTACCATGTAATGACATCTTTAGCTTGGCTATTAGATTAGAGGCTTGGAGTAGGGATAAGGTTCAAAAGAAGATAGCGTGTAAATATGACTAAAATGAAAAGACAATTAAGATATTGCATTTTGGAAAGAATATTAAACATGTGTAAATATGAGGACTAAGTCAATTTTATAAAGTATAATGATTAAAACGAAAATTGAGGTAAGAGTAGGAACTAAAATTATGTTTAAACTAAGATTAAAATCATACTTTGGATATTTTATATACACATGTTCACTTATGAAACTTATTCAATGGCGTTGTACAGTTGAAGTTCTCTATGTTTACATCGTTCTAATTCAAGATTGGTAGTGACAGCAATAACGCTAAATCACTGAGAACTGACGTTGAGAGGGTATTTACAAGGCAACTTATGTAAGGATTCAATGGTTTTTTACTTGCTAAACTAAGGTCAAACTTGTTCTAAGGTCTACCAAGGTTTGCATCTTCTTCAGTTTTTTCTGTACAAAATGAAAGGAAGCATGTTTCATTCACAATCTTAGGAGTAAGACTTAACCAAGCCGAAGTTAGCATGGGATTTGGATTTGAAAAGACTCCCAGAAAGGAATCTGGTTGGAGAGTCTTGAGGAGCAGGTTTCAACTTTTCGGGCTTTCTCTTTACTTTGAGTATAGTGTTGCCAATTGCTTGGTGAATCGATTCTATGATCTTGGACTCAACTGGGCAACCTGAAGCCCCTCCAACATAGAAGGTGTTAACAGCTTTGCCCCCTTTGGTTGTCACCTCTGTCCTTGTAACCATGAGGCTGTTCTCTCGGATGATTCGTGTGACATCAGATAGCAGTCCAACTCTGCCCTTACGCTTAATTCTAGCCTCAAACCCTGAATGAGCAACAAACAAATTATTAGTCTTGTTCACTGAAGGAAACTAACCAAAAGGAAAGTGAAAAGATAAAAATGCCAAAAATCCATGACTCGCATTTCTATAATAAAGGGTAGTGGACTTTCTGGACTAGAATATAAAATAATAGCGAAGTCATACACCAAATGTCAAAAATTTCAATAAAATAACACAGTGGAGGAAGAAACAATTACTGTATTATGAAGTCATCAAATTCTGGTTACTAATTAATCAATTTATAGATTTCAATTAGTATAGAGTAGCCTATTACCAGAGAACCATCTAACTTCATAGCAGTAGTGAATGCAAGACTGGTCCCATGCAACTATCATAATGGCGAATCACTGTCATGGGGGTAGAAAGATATAAACAAAATGATAGAGATCACCTCCACAAAATTTGAGAGGATAAAAATAAATCACAGTTGACAGAAAAACATTCTTAATAATATACTTACAAATAAAAGAATTTAATGAATTAGTTTTGTGGGAAAATTTATGAGCAAGATAAAAGTAAGAGATAAATAACTTCAGAAATTATTCAGTCTTCACCTCTGATACTCTACTCTTAATAGCACCTTCAAGACATTGTATCACTCTTTGTCTCTCTGCATCTGATTTCACAGGGACCTGTTTATGTGCTTGATGTAAAATTCCAAAATTTAAATCAACAGAATACTTACCTCGAATCTCAGAAGATTATAATCTCACACAAATAACAAAAAAAGATACCTGATAAGCATTTGACCCTTTAGAATCAATATTTGCGTGGAAAACCACATATTGCATTTCTGTCAAGGTGAAAACTATGTTAAAGAGAAGCTTTGCCCTGTCCTTACATTGGATAGTAATGACGAAGTAATCGTTATCAGACCAATTCACAACAGTCACTTTTGGTTTACTTTTCTCATCAACATCCTCATCATCAACTTACTCATAATCCCTATCAACAAACATCATTTGGTGAAACCTTCTCTCAGTATGGTTAACTTCTTTAGTCACTACACTGTTAGATCCCCTGACTTTGTTGCCACCTCCCAGCACATTGCATAAAAGCTCCTTGATTAGAGAGAGCCTCTGGGGATCAGTGATAGCAGAGCCTGTTTCTTCATCAGTTACATGCATCATAGCTACTGCATGGGTATTATGAGTTCACACCTTCACTATGTTATAGTTGAGATTGGTTAGAACAACACTCACTTCTGAAAGCAGCCCGACCTATCACTTCCCAATAGCTCTATTGCATGTGTTCCATAGTTTTTGTGACCCCAACATATCCCACGAAAGATATAAAGCAAGACTCCGGAATTTAAATCAACAGAATACTTACCTCGTATCTCAGAAGATTATAATCTCACACAAATAACACAAAGAGATACCTGATAAGCATTTGACCCTTTGGAATCAATATTTGCATGGAAAACCACATATTGCATTTCTGTCAAAGTGAAAACTATGTCAAAGAGAAGCTTTGCCCTGTCCTTACACTGGATAGTAATGACGGAGTAATCGTTATGAGACCAATTCACAACAGTCACTTTTGGTATACTTTTCTCATCAACATCCTCATCATCAACTTGCTCATAATCCTTATCAGCAAACATCATCTAGTGAAACCTTCTCTCAGTATGGTTAACTTCTTTAGTCATTACACTGCTAGATCCCCTGACTTTGTTGCCACCTCCCAGCACATTGTTTAAAAGCTCCTTGATTAGAGAGAGCCTCGTGGGATCAGTGATAGCAGAGTCTGTTTCTTCATCAGTTACATGCATCACAGCTATTGCACAGGTATTATGAGTTCACACCTTCACTATGTTATAGTTGAGATTGGTTAGAACAACACTCACTTCTGAAAGCAGCCCGACCTATCACTTCCCAATAGCTCTATTGCATGTGCTCCGTAGTTTTTGTGACCCCAACATATCTCACGGAAGATATAAAGCAAGACTCCGGAATTTAAATCAACAGAATACTTACCTCGTATCTCAGAAGATTATAATCTCACACAAATAACACAAAGAGATACCTGATAAGAATTTGACCCTTTGGAATCAATATTTGCATGGAAAACCACATATTGCATTTCTGTCAAAGTGAAAACTATGTCAAAGAGAAGCTTTGCCCTGTCCTTACACTGGATAGTAATGACGGAGTAATCGTTATCAGACCAATTCACAATAGTCACTTTTGGTCTACTTTTCTCATCAACATCCTCATCATCAACTTGCTCATAATCCTTATCAACAAACATCATCTGGTGAAGCCTTCTCTCAGTATGGTTAACTTCTTTAGTCATTACACTGCTAGATCCCCTGACTTTGTTGCCACCTCCCAGCACATTGCATAAAAGCTCCTTGATTAGAGAGAGCCTCTGGGGATCAGTGATAGCAGAGCCTGTTTCTTCATCAGTTACATGCATCATAGCTACTGCATGGGTATTATGAGTTCACACCTTCACTATGTTATAGTTGAGATTGGTTAGAACAACACTCACTTCTGAAAGCAGCCCGACCTATCACTTCCCAATAGCTCTATTGCATGTGTTCCATAGTTTTTGTGACCCCAACATATCCCACGAAAGATATAAAGCAAGACTCCGGAATTTAAATCAACAGAATACTTACCTCGTATCTCAGAAGATTATAATCTCACACAAATAACACAAAGAGATACGTGATAAGCATTTGGTGATAAATTTTCATGATCTTTTCGGGAATTATGGCCTAAACAGGACCTATTTGGTGAAACCAGTCAATAAACTAGTTTGGTAATGAATTGGGTATTTTTTTTTTAAAACAAATGTACCAGGAATGTCTAGGGTTGGTGTCAAAGAGTATTTTGTTCCAGGCTTCTTGGTAATCAAAATAATTATAAAAGGGAGGGTCAAAGGACCTCGAAAAGCTCTTATCGGTAAACGGATGTTGATTCCATTCTGGGTAAGAAATGATTTTGATAATTCTTAATTTTGAATAACTAATGATAGAGAGATCTCTATCATTAGGAATGGGGGTTATTTCAGCAGATCTGGTGTCTATTAGAATGAATTGGTAGAATTTTTTGGTTTTTTTCAAATTTTCGGATCTAGGGATCCAACTCCATCCTGGAGAAGCTATCCTTTTAAGTATTCCATAGACATCTTCTGCATTCCAATCTTCTTCTAGAGTGATTATCTTCTGGCATCCTTCTTTTATATGGAATTCTTTTTTCGGGGTTTTTTTAGGGGAAGTATTCTGAACCTTTTGTGGTGTTAATGGGGTAAATCTGTTGGGGAGAGTGGTTATGGAAGTAGGAAGTTTTCGAGTAGTTATTGTTTTTTAATATGAGGGGGCAAAGTCATCTAGAGACAATGTAGATGACTTAGGATTTTCGGTTTTATTCTTTTCAGGGGTATTTGGTTTTTTAGAGGGGGTTGCCATGGGTGTGGCCCTGCAAAAATTCTCTTGTTAGAAAATCTGGTATTGAATTCTCTTTTCCTTTTATAAATTCTATGTCAAATTCAAAACAAGATAATAAGTTTTTCCATCTTGCAAATATTTGTTTTGAAACTATAATTTTTACATCTTTTTCTAAAACTTCTTTTGCCGATTTACAATAAATTCTTAATAAAAAAAATTTGTTTATTAAATCATGTTGAAATTTTTGTATATTTAAAACTATGCTTAGAACTTCCTTTTTGATAGTGCTATAATTCCTTTGAGCTTTATTCCATATTCCTGAGTGATATTTCACTATTTGTTCGGGATTATTATGTAACTATTGTTTTAGTATCCCCCGTATCCTATATTAGAGGCATCAGTTTCTATTACTATGTTTGCTTCTAGATTGGGTATTCCTAGACAGGGTAGTGTCTTAACTAATTTTTTAACTTCTATTACTATATTAGTCATTTCTGGAGTCCATGGTTTAGGATTTTTTCTTAATCTATTAAAGAGGGGTTTACATAATATTCGAATATTAGGTATGAATTCTGCTACATAGTTTAAACATCCTAAAAATCTTTGTAATTGCAATTTATCTTTTATTTCATTAGAAAATTTTTCTGAAAATTCAATACTTCTTTTAATAGGGATTATAGTTCCTTGATTTATTTCATGACCCAAAAATCTAATTTGTGTTTGGGCTAATTTTATTTTCTGTTGTGATATTACCATTCCATTGGTTTTTATAACATTTTTAAATATTTTCAAATGCTTTTTATGTTGTTCTATTGATTAAGAGAATATTAATACATCATCAATATAGACAATGGCAAATTTTGAGTAAGGGTTTAATATATCGTTCATTATTTTTTGAAATTCGGAAGGGGCATTTTTTAAACCCATAGGCATTACATTCTATTCGTATTGCCCAAACGGTACAATAAAAGCAGTTTTATATTTATCTTGTTCTTTTAATTTAATTTGATAATATCCACTCTTCATATCAAATTTAGAAAATATAGTGACCTTATAAATTCTACTTATTAATTCAGTTTTATTAGGTAGAGGATACCTAATCCATTTTAAGACTTTATTTAGAGGTTTATAATTTATTACCATCTTTGGTTCTCCTCTTTCTATTTCAGAGGCATTTTGTGTTAGAATTAATTTAATTAATTCATTCCATTATGTGACTCATGTGAAATATAATGATGGGCTCAAATGTGATTTAATAAAATATGAGGACCTATTGGTTATTATGTGAAGTTAGAATAAAATAAAGATAAAATAAAATATTAACTTACGGTAACCAACTTGATGGACGTTGGTTAATTGAATGAAATAAGGGGTTTTGTCTCTCGGTCATAAAGTTTTTTCACGGTAAACCATCAAGAAAGCGAAGCGTGAGAAGAGAAAGAAAGACAAAGAGATAGATTGGGAAAAGGAGATTGGAGAACGAGAAGATTAAAGAATAGATTTTCATGGATCAAGGTTAGTTCTCTTATTATGATTCATGTATGTTATGTTGTGAAAATCAATAATCTAAAGATCCTGTAGAATAGTTTTCCATAATGAATTAAGAACGTAGAAAAACTACATAATGTTTTACATGTGGTATCAGAGCCCAATTATTAGATTTATGATTTTCCTTTTATGAAAGTTTTTCCTAAATTATGTTTTTCCCAAATTAAGATAAACCCTAAAGGTTTTTTCTATTTTTCCCAAATTAAGATAAACCCTAATTATGAATTTAGGGATTTCTCTATCAGATTAGTATGAACCCTAATTTATTCCCAAATTTATTTTTCTCAAAAATTAAATAAAGGAATAAACTTAATTATGCTTTCAAGTTCAAATTGAAACCAATTTTATAGCCCCTATGCGTGAATGAACCCATAATTGATTTTAATTGAAAAGACAAATGACGTGATAGGGTTAGGGTGAATCATGTATGAAATTAGTTTTATTGTATATTATAATTATGATGAGATGTTATGATGAAATGTTATAATTATGATGGAAGAATGGTAAACTCGTAAAGTTGATAAACTTTGCGCGTAGAGAACACGTGTTAAACACAGGTTTCATATATTATATTATATTATTTATAATATTATTTTGTAAGTACATATTTTTTTTGTGAAAGATAATTAAAGAGTTATTTCTTTGTTAAGGGTACTGTAAAGTAATGTAAAGCTTTGTTAAGGGTACTGTAAAGTAATGTAAAGCTTTGTTAAGAGTAATGTAAAGCTTTGTTAAGAGTAATGTAAAGCTTTGTTAAGAGTACTGTAAAGCTTTGTTAAGAGTACTGTAAAGTTTTGTTAAGGGTACTGTAAAGTAATGTAAAACTTTGTTAAGAGTACTGTAAAGTAATGTAAAGCTTTGTTAGGAGTAATGTAAAGCTTTGTTAAGAGTACTGTAAAGTAATGTAAAGCTTTGTTAAGAGTAATGTAAAGCTTTGTTAAGAGTACTGTAAAGTTTTGTTAAGGGTACCTTAAAGTTTTGTTAAGGGTACCTTAAAGTTTTGTTAAGGGTACCTTAAAGTTTTGTTAAGGGTACCTTAAAGCTTTGTTAAGGGTAATGTAAAGTTTTGTCAAGTGTACTTTTTTGTTAAGGGTACTTTGTTAATGTTCTGTAAAACTTTGTTAATGTACCTATAATGTAAACATTGATAAATGAATGAATTTTGTTTTGCAAACTGAATTGTATTGTTTCCGCTGTGTTTAAATTACTCATAAAAGTTTTGAATGGATGATAATTTCACTTTTACGTGAAATGCAAATAAAGTTCTTGGATTGAAAATCAATCTTAGGATGAAAATTGAAATTATGAGTTTCAATTTTATTTATGGCACATAATATTTTATTATGTGAATAATGTACATATTTATTAAAATTAATGAAAAAAATGCTATGAATGGTTAATAGCAATTAAAGATGTTATTTATTTGAAATTAAGCATGATAAATTTTGTTAGTCACCAAAGTGGCTAAAATTTTAAAGTTATTTTGATTTCAAATTATTAGTGATTTTATTTCAATTACCTATAGTATGAATGCTAAAATTATGAATAATGATTTATGGGTTAATTGAAGTTCATTATTATAAGGCATTTCAGGATCACCCAAAGGTTGATTAGTTGTTATTATAATTAATGAACATGAAAGTAGATAATTTTGTGTGCGTCACTAGTTTTATTTATATACCCAAAGGTGTTAAGTGATTCTAGTTGATGCATATTTTAATTATCATTAATGTTATAAAAAGATTAGCGTAATTATGTTTGTGTATTAGTGGATCTCCCAAAGGAGAACATTAGTATGCATAGAATGGTTATTTATGTTTGAATCTGTATTTATGTTTAGTTTTTATGACTCAAAGCGTTAATGTTAGGCATGTGTTAATTGAAATATTTGTTTATATATTTCTACATTCGCTTACTTCGTCTGTTCCAGCTCTTTAATAGATTTAATTCCCTGATCGGAGTGAGAAAGTCCAATTTCACTTAGGTGAGTTGGATTTTGATTTGGCTTTCCAAGTTGAAAAACCTAGTCGCTATCACTAATGCTAGTAGCAACAAAGAGAAAACTCATTATAGAGTTTGGAAAAGGTCAAACAGAGACTTAGTCTTATGTTTATGCGAATGAGTATTGCAAGCAATATTAAGTATGTTTTTTCCAAAACTAAGGACGTGAAAGAATTTATGAAATTTGTGGAAGAGCGCTCTCAAACTGCTGACAAATCTCTCGTTGGGACATTGATGAGTACGTTGACCACCATGAAGTTTGATGGTTCTCATAGTATGCATGAACACATAATCGAAATGACAAATATCGCAGACAAGACTCAAGTCTCTTGGAATGGCAGTGGAAGAAAATTTTCTTGTGCAATTCATTTTGAACTCGTTACGCACCGAGTATGGTCCGTTTCGGATGAATTATAACACCATGAAAGACAAATGGAATGTGCATGAATTGCACAGTATGTTAGTTCAGGAGGAGACCAGACTCAAGAACCTAGGAAGCCACTCTATTCATTACGTGAAAAATCAAGGAGCTAAAAAGAAAGTTGTTAAGAAACATGGAAAGGGTAAATGACCATTAAAGATTAACGAGTCCTCTACTAACATTCAGAAGAAAAATGACAAATGTCATTTCTGCGGGAAGTCTGGACATTTTCGGAAGGATCGCTTAAAGCGCAAAGCTTGGTTCGAAAAGAAAGGTGAGCACAGTGCTTATGTATGTTTTGAATCAAATTTAACCGAAGTTCCCCATAATACTTGGTGGATTAATTCTGGATGTACGACTCATGTTTCTAATGTAATGCAAGGATTCCTTTCAACCCGAACCATAAACCCAAATGAGAAGTTCGTCTTCATGGGGAATAAAGTCAAGGTTCCAGTGGAAGTCGTCGGGACTTATCGTTTAATCCTTGACACTCGGATATCACTTAGACCTTATGGATACTTTTTATGTACCTAGTATCATTAGAAATTTAGTTTCTTTGTCTAAGCTTGATGTTCGTTGGATACTCTTTTAAGTTTGGGAATGGTTGTTTCAGCTTGTTTAAGCGTACTTCTATGATTTGATATGGTTAGGAGTATGTTAAGTAATTCATGTTTACCTGTATCGTTGTGGATGTATGTTTTAAAGACGATCATGTATTTGTTGAACAGGGTTCCTAGTAAAGTTGTTCAAAAGATTTTTGAGTTATGGAAAAGTAGGAAACCTAGTTTGAGACACCTGCTTGTTTGGGGTAGTCAGACAGAAGTAAGAATTTATAATCCACAAGAAAAGAAACTGGATGCAAGAACAATCAATGAATATTTCATTGGTTATCCAGAAAAATCAAAAGGGTATATGTTTTACTGTCCTACCCATAGTACAAGAATTATTGAAACTGGAAATGCTCGGTTCATTGAAAATGGTGAAACCAGTGGGAGTGGAAGCTTCACGAAATGTGGAGATTAAGGAAGTTAGAGTACAAGTTCCCATAAAAGGTACATCTACTTCAAGAGTTGTTGTTCCACATGTTGTAGAACCACACAACAGTCAAGAAGAACAATAAATTAATGATCCCGAAATTAACAATGAACCGATAATAGAACAACCACAAGAAATAATATTAAGAGGATCTCATAGAGAAAGAAAGTTTGCTATTTCGAATGATTACGTGGTTTATCCACAAGAGTCAGAAAATGACTTAAGTATTGATAATGACCAAGTTTCATTTTCAGATGTCATTAATGGTGATAATTCTGATAAATGGTTAGATGCTATGAAAGATGAGCTTAAATCAATGACACATAATGGTGTATGGGATCTTGTGGAATTGCCAGAAGGATGTAAGAGTGTTGGGTGTAAATGGGTCTTTAAGACTAAGCGTGACTCTCATGGCAATATCGAATGTTACAAGGCCCGACTTGTTGCCAAAGGTTTTACTCAGAAAGACAGCATTGATTATAAGGAAACATTTTCACCTGTTTCTAAGAAAGATTCCTTTAGAATTATCATGACATTAGTAGCTCATTATGATTTTGAGTTGCATCAAATGGATGTTAAAACTGCTTTTCTGAATGGAGATTTAGAGGAGGATGTTTATATGAATCAACCAGTGGGGTTTATTGAAGAAGGAAAGGAACATATGGTGTGTAAACTTAAGAAATCAATATATGGACTTAAACAAGCTTCTCGACAATGGTATCTTAAGTTCAATGATACTATTTTGTCCTTTGGATTTAAGGAAAACACTGTTGATCGGTGTATATATCTGAAGGTCAGTGGGAGCAAGTTTATATTTCTGATTCTGTATGTTGATGATATCTTGCTTGCGACTAATGATCTTGGTCTATTAATTGAGACTAAGAATTTTCTCTCTAACAACTTTGGAATGAAAGATATGGGTGAGGCATACTATGTGATAGGAATAGAAATATTCCGTGATAGATCACAAGGACTGTTAGGTTTGTCTCGTAAAGCATATATTAATAAAGTTTTAGAGAGATTCGTAATGGAGAATTGTTCTCGCATCTCCCGTTCCAATACGGAAAGGAGACAAATTTAGTCTCATGCAATGTCCAAAGAATGACTTTGAACGGAAACAGATGGAAAATATCCCTTATGCATCTCGTTGTTGGGAGTTTGATGTATGCTCAAACATGTACGAGACTAGATATTAGCTTTGCAGCTTGGTATGCTTGGTAGATACCGGAGTAATCCCGGACTCGGATCATTGGAAGGCTGCAAAGAAAGTTTTAAGATACTTACAAGGAACAAAGAATCACATGCTTTCTTATAGGAAAGTTGATCACCTTGAGGTGATTGGATATACAGATTCGTATTTTGTTGGTTGTATGGATACACGAAAGTCTACATTTGATTATGTGTATCTTTTAGCCGGAGGAGCGATTTCATGGAAAAGTGCGAAGCGATCTGTCATTGTTGCATCCACCATGGAAGCTCGAATTTGTGGAATGCTTTGAGGCCACAGCTCAAGCTAATTGGTTGCGGAATTTTATTTCAGGACTTGGAGTAGTCGACAAGATTGCCAAGCCGCTGAAAATTTATTGTGACAATTCCATGCAGATCTTCTTTTCTAAGAACGACAAGTATTCCAAAGGTGCTAAACATATGGAATTGAAATACTTTGTCGTTAAAGAAGTTCAGAAACATAGAGTGTCAATAGAACATATTAGCACTGATCTTATTATTATTGTTGATCCTTTAACAAAGGGATTATCGCCCAAATTATTTGCTGGTCATATAATGAATGTGGGCATTATGTTCACTAGTGAATGTTAAATGTTAATGTTATTATTAATGCTTATGTGACACTCTAAGATCTTTAATGTATAAGTTTCTGAAATTTGTGTTTTCTTTTTTATTTATATGCATGCAAATTATGATGAAGAAAACAAATTATGTTATTATTATTAAAATGATATTATGTTTGAACTCATTATGAACTTCTCATTATAAATTCATATTAAGGAGAAAGAGATAATATAGTGGTACATGGAAGGGAGCCTGTCGATTGAATGACATGTAACCGCCATGACTCTTGTTATAGCTGTATCTTTAATTATGAATAATGATAGAACCAATTTATGTAAGATCCTTTAATGCGCATTATGACTTAAGTATTAAATCACAGAATCGTATGACATCACATGAGTCAAGTGGGAGAATGTTAGAATTAATTTAATTAATTCATTCCATTATGTGACTCATGTGAAATATAATGATGGGCTCAAATGTGATTTAATAAAATATGAGGACCTATTGGTTATTATGTGAAGTTAGAATAAAATAAAGATAAAATAAAATATTAACTTACGGTAACCAACTTGATGGACGTTGGTTAATTGAATGAAATAAGGGGTTTTGTCTCTGGTCATAAAGTTTTTTCACGGTAAACCATCAAGAAAGCGAAGCGTGAGAAGAGAAAGAAAGACAAAGAGATAGATTGGGAAAAGGAGATTGGAGAACGAGAAGATTAAAGAATAGATTTTCATGGATCAAGGTTAGTTCTCTTATTATGATTCATGTATGTTATGTTGTGAAAATCAATAATCTAAAGATCCTGTAGAATAGTTTTCCATAATGAATTAAGAACGTAGAAAAACTACATAATGTTTTACATTTTGCACATAAAATGCAGCACAACTCCACGGAGATTTACTTGGTCTAATAAGTTTTTTATCCAAAAAAGATTTTATTTCTTTTCTACAATATTCTAGAGTTTCTTTATTTAATTGTACTGGTTTGGCTTTAGTGGGAATATTCTTTTCTGAAAATCCTTCTTCATAGGATAATTCAATTTCAAAAGTATTTCTATTCCAAAAGGTTGTAGGGACCTCTGCGCATACTTCTTTTATAATTTCTTGTCCTATGTTTTTAAAGGTTGTAACTACTTCGGTATTTTTTATTGGTTTAATAAATTTGAATAAAATGTTTTTATATTTTATTCCTTTTTCAAATACTTCAAAAGGGTATATTAATGCTAGAAACGGGGTTCCTAATATCATCTCTTCACTAATATCAGGGGTTAATATGAAAGTGTTTTTTAAAACAAGTTCCTTTATTACATATACTAACGTTTGACAATTTATATTTTACCTTTAATTTTTTCAGAATTCGTGGTTCTTAGGGTTTGTAAAGTTTTTTCATAAAATTTGGTAGGTATTAATCCTTCTCTTATACCATTTATGTCAGTTCCAGAGTCTACTAAAGTCTGTGAATTGTTTATGAAAATTATTTCCAATTTTTAATGTAGCTTTTATATGCCATTTTTGTTGCAAAATTTTTAGTTGATTAACTTTTTCATATGCTGATTCATTATGTAAGATAGTTTGATTATTTATAATATCCATTTTTTCTTCTTGTATTTCATTTTTTATTTTTAATTCTACTAATTGAATTTTAATTTCTTTAATTTCTTCTTTTAGAAGGCTTACTTCTTTTTGTAAGTCTTGTAGGTTTACGGGTTTTTCTTTATTTATTGCCTTTCGTAATATTTTTGAAAAATCATAACCACTTACTTCGGTTGATGCAGATTCTTCTTCTTTTTCACTTAATATTAACGTTTTTAATTTAGTTAAATATTCTAACTTATCTTCTTCATTTGGAAGTTTATCTATCATTTCTAGAGCTATTTTAGTTTCTGTAATTAAGACATTAATATTAAATATACAGTCACAATTTTCTTCATTTTCATTTTCAGTTAAATTATTAGTATGTTCATCTTCACTGCTACTAGTTTCTATTAAATTATTAATGTCTTCTTCTGATTCATATAACAATATTTTTGCTATTTGATTTTTTATTTCTTCACTCATATCTAGGTTTTGTATTTTTTTCTCGAACTCTACAATCTTTTTTCATATGTCCATACCTTCCACATTTATAACAAACTCTTCCTTTCTTTGGATTGGATTGATTATTACTTATAGGAGGGTTAGTTCTTATTTTTCTTTTAAAGTTTCACATTTAAATTCTTTGTATTCTTTATCGGATAGTCTTATAGGATTTATTAATGATTTTTGTAAGTCAGTTATTCCTAATGGATTTTTATTATTTGGTGAACTTTCTTCAATAGTTTTTTGAGCTATTTGATGTAATATTTGATTTGTAAAATTTAATTGACTATGTAAATTTTGAATATCGTTTATATTAGGGGTATCATTGCTATTTCTTTTTTCTCCTATCATTTTGAAGGGTGATACAATTACTTCTTTATTTTCAATGTTAGGAAATCTTACTTCTTCTAAAGGAGGGAGTTTACTGATTACTTCTTTGTTTTTTGTTTTCCATATTTTTTTAGCATTTTGTAATACATTAATTTGTAGATTTTCTAAACAGTTTTCTTCAAACCACCTAAAATATGGTATATTTTCTTGAATTAAATTTAAATGCTCATAATATTTTTCACGGTATTCTTTTAATTCGTCTTGAGTAAAAGTTTCGAAGAACCATTCTCTTTTTTCTTTATTATTTTTATTTAAAAATTCTTGTCTCAATATAAAAGTATATCGGCTTAAAAACTGGGTATTTAAGTCTTCCCGATTGGGTTGCTTGATGTGTAATAGGCCAATCCAGATCACCTATGTCAGGTTCAAATCCTGATAATTTATTGTGAATTAACAAAGTCACGTACTTTGTTCATATTTTGTTCATATAACTTATTATTCTCTCTGAATTTTTATTTTCTGAAAACTTAACTTTTTCATTAGAATTTTTTTCTATTAATCGAACCTTGTCTAAGAGTCTTTGAGGGTAGATGAGCGTTGGTAAGCCGGTTTAGATTATAAGTCTAGTAATTGGCAATAAACCCTGTGGTGTTCCCGAGCATCTTAGATCTTGGTCTTAGAAGGACAAAAATAATAAAACTTTTATCTAAAGGAAAAGAAAAGTTAGAAGAAAATAGAAATACAGAAGAAGAAACCAGTAAAATGAACATAGTAAATCATGAATTAATAATTCCAGAAATAGAAAATCAACTCAATAAATGGACCCTTCCAAAACTTGAAATATCAAATATCTATAAAACCAATTGGAAAGATATGTTTAAATCCAAATATATAGTAAAAACAGTAGATAAATAAATAGAACTTTTATCAAATCATGAAAAAATATCATTAATAACCAAACACTTAATAGCAGAACATATAAAAGAATACAGATATATTCACATAAGATTAATACAGATAGCAATAAAACATCTATTTAGAAAAGGTATAGATACACCTATGTTCGTTGCTTTAAGAGATAATAGATCGGTAAAAGAAAACCAAATATTAGCAATGTTTGAAACCAATCTGCATAATGGACCAAGTATACATAAATAATTACCCAAATTATTCTATAGCTCTTAAAAGTCTTCATAATACGAGAAAATAATATATTATTAGATATTAAAATTCCCGAACATGTATGGAATCCCAAAACAATAATATACAGTAATTTATTATAAAATAATGAAAACCCAATTAGCACCTAGAGTTTTATTAATGTCTCCAAAAGATGAAACAACTATGTTATTAGTAAATCCAGTAAAAGGTTAATGCCGTAATACCAAAAACTTTAAAATACATTGAAATATCTAGTGGACTTAGTTGAAGACTAGAAGACCTATTAGAACCGAACCCCTAGAACCGGTAGAAGTTGAAAATATAACGAATACAAATCGAGAACAGTAGAAGTATCCTTTGCCCCAATCCGAAGAATAAATTCACAAAGAGGAACATCCAAGTAAAAATACTTTTGTAACAGCTAGAAGATCCATAGATCAATCTAGTTTAATACATCATAGAAGTCTAAAATTAAAAGGCATAAAAGACGACCCCACGATACCAATGCCAGAATACGAATATGAAAATATAGAAACCCATAATTCTCCCTCTGCTTCTGAAATACAGCAAGACGATAGTATAATAAACGTAATAACCAAATTCGAAATAAATAAAGACCTATTGAGACAAGAATTTTTAAATAAAAATAATAAAGAATAAAGAGAATGGTTCTTCGAAACTTTTACTCAAGACGAATTAAAAGAATACCGTGAAAATATTATGAGCATTTAAATTTAATTCAAGAAAATATACCATATTTTAGATGGTTTGAAGAAAACTGTTTAGAAAATCTACAAATTAATGCATTACAAAATGCTAAAAAAATATGGAAAACAAAAACAAAGAAGTAATCAGTAAAATCCCTCCTTTAGAAGAAGTAAGGTTTCCTAACATTGAAAATAAAGAAGTAATTGTATCACCCTTTAAAATGATAGGAGAAAAAAGAAATAGCAATGATACCCCTAATATAAACGATATTCAAAATTTACATAGTCAATTAAATTTTACAAATCAAATATTACATCAAATAGCTCAAAAAACTATTGAAGAAAGTTCACCAAATAATAAAAATCCATTAGGAATAACTGACTTACAAAAATCATTAATAAATCCTATAAGACTATCCGATAAAGAATACAAAGAATTTAAAATAGGAAATCAATCAGATAGAATATTAGAGGAAATAAATATAAAATTAGAACAACTAGGAGACCTAGAAAATATAGATTATGAAGAAAACCTAAATAAAATAGGAAGTAAATTTAATGCAAATCCAACTACCCATAATATGCCAACCACTAAAAATTATTATAGACGACCAACCTTACCAGACATACAATTCGAAGAATGGAATTTAGAAAGTCCATCCGCTTTTAATGGAACATGAATAACTGAATTGAATATAGATGGACTAACCGATTATCAGTTACTAAGAAAAACTAATGAAATGGCTATGACTGTCTCAGCCTATAGGGCAAAAAACTCAGAAGAACAAACAATACAATTACTAATCCTAGGATTTACTAGATCCTTAAAAGGATGGTGGGAAAATTATCTAACCGCAGATCAAAGACGATTTATTTTAACAACAGTAAAACAAGAAGGAAATAATCAAATACCCCTGATGGTAGAAACCTTAATAATATCAATTATTCATAATTTTATGGGCGACTCTAACACCTTTGAAGAAAAAACTAGTACCCTGTTACATAATCTAAGATGTCCTATTCTAGGAGATTTTAAATGGTATGTAGATAATTTTATAATTATGGTAATGACCAGAACATATTGCAAAGAAACCTTTTGGAAAAAAAGATTTATTGCTGGACTACCCCCAATATTCATCACAAAAGTACGAGAAAAATTAGCTCAAAAATACCCTGAACCTTTGCAAGATATAACCTATGGAAAAATAGGTTAAATTTGACCCTCCTATAAGAACTAACCTTTGCATAAGATCGACCCGGAGTAAATTAGGTTAAATTTGACCCAATTAAAAAAAATAAAAAACAACCCTCTTTTTTAGTTAGATTGGATTGTTAAATTATCCCAACTTTTTAAGTCCAATACTTCATTGCTGTTACTATTTGTAGCATTAAGCTGTTTAGGCCCAAACAAAAATATGCTCGTTATTTCTATTCGCAGCACCCACATTTATTAACTATAACCACACTTACGTAGTTGCAACAACTATTCTTCTAACAGCATCCCAACATTTTTTTTGCTAATCAAGATCCAATTAAACTATTCTTAATTCTCTAATTATTAACATAATCATTATTTACATATTCGTTTATTCGTTTTATTCCAATAACATGACTAAATTATTTTAGTAACAAACTAATTATCTTTAATCATTATATATATATATATATATATATATATATATATTATTTTTTAAAATTATAGAACATATAAATAGTAACCTTAAAAGGAAAATAAAATACTATAAATATAAAGAGTGTTTCAAACAATTTTATTCTAAGAATTATTATTATTATTATTATTATTATTATTATTATTATTCTGATTTTATTTAAAATATTAAAATAATTTAATTCCTACAAATTGTTTCAAACAGAGGTAAATTATTATAAGATGCTAATTGGACCAAACTCCTTCAAAAGAAAATTATAGTGTCACACTTGCAGTGCTAAAATCAATACATTGACCATGATCAATATCATATGCATCCAAAGGTCAAAGGTACTATCATTAAAGAGTGTAGTTCCTTTTTCAAAAAGATTTTTTTTAAAAAGTTATATTGCTTTTAACTTTTCCTTTTTTTTCCATATGATTCTAACATTTAAATTTCACACAAGTCAGTTATGTACAAGTAGAAGAAATAATTACACTTCATCAGTCTCTTTCTCTTCTTAATGGAAGGTGTCACATCAAAATCTAGTCCATACTTTGTCTACTTTGAATCCTGATTCCTGATTACATTAAAATAATTACATTCATTCTGATTCCTGATTAGAATGTTTGAAGAAGTGGTCCAAGCAAGGAAAAAAAATCAGAGGTGGTGTGACAGTACAAAAGATATTCTAAAATGATGAATGATCTTTTATATGTTTTAGTGCAAAAATTTCAAAGCTTCCTCTTTGGTGGAGAAGAATATATGGTAAGTTTCTTCTTATGTATGCATGATGGCATTGCATGAATAAAGAATGCGTGGAAATGGAAGTTGATGGCATGTATGGTCATTTTCCAATATGTGATTGAGAAATTGACAAGAGGTACTGCATTTAATTAATGGACCCATCATGAACATAAAATTATTTCACATCACATGCATGCATTCAGAACTTCATTGTCCATGCCGCAACACAGTCAGACACTCTACACCTAGCCATTCAACTCTCTCCTCCTCGATTATTTCATGCCCAAATTATAAAAAAAAATGATGAAAATATATTAAAATAAGATTTCAAATGTAAAGTCGTAGCTTTATGCAGTTGTGGTCGACCAAAAAAAAACTTGTCTGTCGTACAAGAATTGCAATAAAAACATGTCTGTTTCTTTTTCTTTGAAGAAGAAACTGTGTTGTACGTGCGATACTTGCATTCTAGCGTGTCTGGCAAGGAAAAAGGGTTAGGAGATTCTTCGAGATCTGATACCTTTCTCCTTCCACAGAACCATGCCAGAAGCTGGATGTATTGTTGTGCCCAAATACTTGGAAGAGAACAATGAAGTGAGCCAAGAGTGCAAGGAGTTGATACCTACATTGCCAAAGGAAAAAGGTTGGGTTGCAAGCCATCTCCACCAGTACCAAGGGTTTTGGCACACCACTAGGCAGCTTCAAGGGGTTCTCTCTTGCCAAAGCCACTTTCAGGCTCATGACACTGATATCCTCGTTGTAAGCACTCCCAAATCAGGCACCACTTGGCTCAAAGCTTGGACTTTTTCCTTGCTTCACCGCCACAAGTATCATCCAAGTACCCAAAACCACCCTTTGCTCACTCACAATCCCCATTTTCTAGTTCCCTTCTTGGAACTTGATCTCTACATTGACAAACCCTCTCCTCCTGACCTCTCCTCACTGCCCTCTCCAAGGCTTTTCTCCACCCATCTCCCCTATGTCTCACTGCCAAAGTCTGTCACACAAACATCTTGCAAGGTTGTTTATCTTTGTAGAGACCCCAAAGACGCCTTCATCTCCCTCTGGCACTTCACCAACAGGCTCAGACCCCAAACCGCAGGTGCCAACTCACTCCATGAAGCATTCCAAAAGTTCTGCAGAGGGGTGAGTCTGTATGGACCCTTTTGGGTGCATGTGTTGGACTACTGGCGGAAGAGCTTGGAACAGCCCGAGAAGATCATGTTTATGAGGTTTGAGGAAATGAAACTGAAGCCTGAGTTTGTGTTGAGGGAACTAGCCACCTTTGTGGGGTGCCCTTTTTCCAGAGAAGAAGAGGAAGGTGGTGTGGTGGAAGAGATTCTGAAGCTGTGTAGTTTCGATAACTTGAGCAACTTGGAGGTGAATAGGGATGGGAAACTTTCGTCTGGTGAAGCACACCGAGCTTTCTTCCGTCGTGGCGAAATCGGAGATTGGAAGAATCATCTCACGGTTGACATGATTCAGGAACTCAATGCCATCACTGAAGAGAAACTGGCCCATCATGGATTGAGGTTTTAGACTGATTCTACATTCCATTGTTTCGTTATGCCATTTTTACCATTTGTTATCATTGAGAACACAAATATATTTCAAATTATGCATAGCATTCTATTGAAATCAATTGTCGTTCTTTCAGGATTGAATTGTACCACTTTTGGAGATAATGATAAATTGGTTTTTGCATGCTTAGTCACTTGAAAATGTATTAAATAAAGAAATCAAGAATACATTCTTTGCACATTTCAAAAAAATAAAACAAAAACTACAAATTTATGCTTTTATTATTATTATTTTAGAGGTATCCACTGATGGATGATATTAAAAAAACAAAACCTAAAAATAATTTTATAAAGAAGTATGTACGAAAATGGATAATAAAGGTGGATTTTGATAACACCTTTATCATGGATCGTACTCTCATGTCATTCATCGAAATAACACTTTTAAAGCATATAACAATTATACATGTAAAAACCGGTGGGCACATTTCAGTTCAGTATAATATGGTTTTATAAGTTTTAAAGTAAAAAAATTTTAATATCTTATATTAAGTTGATGAACTATGAGATTAATATTTATCTGATTGAAATTAAAAAAAAATTATTAATATATTTATATTAAATTAATTAATTAAATATTTTTAAATAAAATATATAATAATATATTTTAAAATTTAAATTATATTAATAAAATTAATTTTTATTTAAGATATAATAATTTAATATATAAATGATAAGAGAATATATTTATTTGATTTCAAACTAAATATTAAAAATTTTATTTTTATTATCATTACTTATTTTTAATAATTTATTAATCTAAAATAATAATTAATTTTAATTATTATGTCTTAAAAAAATAAGTGATTCTTAAATATTTATTTTGATATTTATTTTTAAGTAATTTTTTTGTCAAATTAATTTATAATATATATATATATATATATATATATTTTTTTAATAAATAATTTTAGTTTTATTTTTATTTATAAAATAATGATTATTTTATAAAATAGACTGATCATAAATTTACGGACTAATTTAATTTAAGTATATGTAGGTCATTATTTAAATAAACCGATCAAAGTCTGATTTTAAATTTAATTATGAAACTAAATTTATTTTTACATCCTAAACAAAATATATACTTGCTGAGAAATTTTGAAAATAAATTATTTTTCAATAAATTAAAAATATCATACATTAATATAACTTGTTTTGTTTCAATATGAAATCAAACTAGTTTTTAAATTATGGAAAATTTATTGGGGATTTTTTTGTCAAGTAAAACGAAATAATTCTAAAATGTGAAGAAATTTCAAACTAATCAAATTTTATTTGTATATGGTGGATATTAAGTTGCCTTTTCCAAACAAAATTTGAAGAACAATAAATTTTATTTTATTTTTCCAAATACAATTCTTACAAAATAATAATGAAATTCTCATACATTTTAAATTCATTAAAACCTACAAAATTTCATATCCAAAAATGGATACATAACTTACATTTAAGTTTAAGCCAAGCCTGAATTATTTGAAAATTATGCTAAAGATTTTGTTTTTAGAAAGTTACGACTTCTAAAACCTTATATATATTATGAAAAAAAAAACATTAAACTGTTATTTTCTCAACATAATTTTTTTTAAATTCATTTTAAAATTATCATGTTTACCATTTTAACAGAATTTTTTGCCCCAAAGTTAAGTCATTTTTCAGAACTTGATTAAAGAAAAAAATAGCTTTAAACCATTATTCTTTTAAAACATATTTATGCCATATAAAAAGCCTTTTAAAACCTACCATGTTTTCTCTTTAAAATAATACTAATAATAATGTGTCAAGTTTTTTTTTAGTGTTTTGAGAATAACTTTTTGTTAAACAATTTAAAGATTTAATTTACTGAATAACATATGATTTAGATAAGTAGAATTTCAACTAATGAGGGGCATGATTAAAAACTTATAAATCTCATAAAACTTACCCTAACTCAACAAACAAAATCCATTTTTACTCATAACAACATCAACAAACAATAATGAAGTTACAAAATTTCCATACAATTTAGATTTACATAGAAGTAAACATCTGTTCATACACAGTATGATTCAGTCAAACCCGAAGCCCACCAGAATTCATTAATTTTCTGGCACACAAGTTTTTAACCATCCTGCTTTAGTGGCATTCTGTGGGCTGAGATACTAATTCATGGTTTATCTAGTTAAAACTTTTTTAGATGTCAACAAAACAGCAACACAAAATATGATGACAAACTGAAGATAAAATTGAAATGCTCAAATGATAGCATAATTCATATCAGTTATCTTTAGTCTTAGAAGATTCAGAACAAGTACAACAACATTATGTGATAATGATCAACCTTTTCAAATAAAATGAGACGCGTATATTGTCATTTTTGCCAAGAATTGGCTTAAACTTCCTCTTCGATGATCATGGGCAAACACAAAATATTGTTGAGACTGGTCCATGCAGTGATATCAACCTCCAAACCTTCTAGCAGACTATTCTTTCATTGACAGATCTCACAAAGCGTCCAATGAATAACTGGTGTAAGACACGGAAACCTCCTCTCGTTAGGAAGGAACACAGCGCAAAAGACCCCAGAATAAAGTAAGAGTTGGAAATGAATACAATACCTCATAATTCAATATCTGGAACTCCCACCAAGAAAGAACTTGGATCGTTGGATCCAAGAAGTGGAATATACTCTGACCCTCTCACATGAACACTAAAGCAAGCTACATAAAGAACATATGTTAATGAGTTTCAGCAAAAGTTTTATATGGAAGATCATAATATTTCTCTCACACTTCATTTGGGTGGGAAGGGGAGAAAAAGCTATCTGATATTGGGTTTTCAATACGAATGAAAATACATTATAATCAACATTTTATATTCCTGTAGCAACGATTTGCTGTTTGGGTAAATATAGTGTGTCAGCACATCAAATGAGTATATTTTGGTAGGAATTACTATAACAATATTCATGCACCAGCTGACCTAAAACTGATGAAACTCACCACATACCATAGTTTTTTCAAGATTATATATATAATGGTGTTATCAGACAAACACTAATAGCTAATAGCTGCGGCAAAAATCAATATTTAAGAGTGGGAATGACTTTAGCCTAAGAAAGAAATGAAGTTCAAATATGAAGGATTCAAAACCATGAACTTAAGAAAAGACTCCCATGAGTGAATGGAAAACTAATTTCTTTAAATTAAGACGAGATGTAATCTTTTTTCAATCAATCACTAGATTATTCTATTTGTGCTTGGAGTAATAAGGTATTGAGGCATCAAACTTAACAGATAGAACTTTCAATCTAGCAAAACAGTATTTTGAAAACCAATGCATTACCATTCTCTATTTTGATGACACTTTGGAGCATTACATCCATCTTTGTTTTCATATCAGAACTGTCATCCATATGTGGCACTACAAGAGTAAGCTCCCTGTATATATCACGCACAAATCTGCATATCTTCTCAGCAAATTCAAGTTCACCATCTGATATCCTACCGATTGCTAATCGCATCAGTTCTCCTGTCAAATCTGCAAGCTGAAAACGAATATTGAGCACCTTTTAGAGGAAGACGGAGAAAAAATCACTGAAAGGATATCATTCAACTCCCTTAAACATAACTTTCACACAAAGAGATACCTGGGAGTTCTATATTGCCCCAATTAATACCTTGGACTTCCATTGTCAATGTTAATCTCAATTGTTGTTTTGCTTAGATCTCAACCCTTAACTTTTATAAATTTAAATCAACTTTTCCATATTTAAAAAAAAAAAATGTGGTTCCAGATTCAATCAAAAGAATCGAAATTACCAGAACATTAGGTCTTCTTCACAGTAACAATCAGAAAGGGAACCAAAATCACTGCCAACTGACTCCAACAGTGTTGGCAAAGCCAGCAGCATTCGTGTGAAAATTTCATGGAGTTTCAAAAACAACACCGCACCCTAGAAGTTAGTGAGCCAACACCACCTGCACAAGTTGTGCCATTTCTGGTGGTGCAACCGGCTGACCCTGACATGTAGCGTTGTCCCTTAATTGTTGCTGAGCATCATCATCAAAGCATGTCCCAGTTCAAGAAAATAAAAAGAGGGTCACATCTCACACCACCCACCTTAGCCACATTGACAATGCCATCAAACCACTGCAGTTCCCCCCATCTCAATCTCGTCATTTCTCCTCTCACCCTGGTTACTCATAAGTGTCCCATTAGACCCTCTGATGCCCTTCTACACATGTCTATGCATATGACAGTTTTTCGAACCCACTACACATACAAGAAGTATGAACAAAGGCAGTTTTGATGGAGAAGGGCAGACCAATGGAGGAAGTTTAATTGCCAGGTCTGTGACAACTTTGTTGAGCTTATTCTCTCCCAGACAGAGCACAAAGAAGATGGTGGAAGAATGAAGTCAATATGATGGTGCATAACAAGAATTACTTTACACAGATGATGCACCACTTGATAGCAAAAGAGGGTGGCTTACGTCTGCATGGGTGCACATATTTTATCCTTTTCTTCTTCTTTTTTTTCATTTTAGAAAAGTAAAAAAATAAGGAAAAGGTGATTTAAAATTTAAAACTTAATATTAGGATTTCAATTAAATATGCACAGTTTAACGCAGTGTAATAAGAACCAACCAATTATAGTGGATGGTCAAACCAGTAGGTCACTAATTGAACCGCATGAACCAACATTTTTTAAATAAGTCAAACTTTATACTAAAGATTCTTATATAATAAACTTTGTATAATCACAATAGTTTGATTGGTGTGGATGTCAAGTTGCTAGCTAGCCTCCCAAATATAATCAGAATACTTCTATTAAATAAATATAATTTATGTATAATAAATTCTCACTGTGGGCAGCACCAGGAAGCACTTGGTTCAAATCCAACCTAGTGCAATGCTGCCCAATTTTTGCCTTATTCCACTCAATAATATTCCCTTTGCATGTGCAAGCTTCAATTTCAATCAGACCTGCTTTCCGTGAGCAGCAGACAGTGGACACCGTGGGCAGCAGCAGGAAGCAGTTGGTCAGAATGTGCACCAGCATGATGGACAGAATGCAAGGCCGGCAGACAACATTCAAGGACCAATTCAAAGCTTAACTGGACGAGCCGGTTTGGACTAGTTTAAAGCTAAGTTAATGAGGTAAGCATGGGTCAATAACATCTCCGATCTGAAGACAGGACAAGACACAGGTCCAGTACCTGGTTTTACTGATTGGACTAGTTGGTTTGAACTTAGTTTTACAACACTAGTTTAAGGATCAACTTGAAATCAAATAGAAGTATCTATTTGCAAAAGGGTAAGTAAAGTTTAGAGGGGTTAAATAGTATTCTCAACGTAAAAGTTAAGTTCTATGCAAGCTTTTTCTCCATATGAAAATTAATAAAAATATGGCTAATGAAACTGCAGAAATCATCACAACAAATCAAGCACTTCTAAAAATCTGTTAAATTGGGTCTTCTTCACAACATGGAAAATGATATATGTTAAGGAATTCTTTTTTACCCCTAATAGATAGTCAAGGACATTTATCTGCAGAGGATGAAGAGATGGATCACTAAGTGGTAGCAATGTTTTGTTTATCTCATCAAGCTTCAAAAGAGTTCCATTTTTGCAAAAACAACAGAATGTTGCTGCTTCAACATACTCCTGTATCTGCATAGTGCAACCCAAGACATGTATCAGAGAAAAGTATTTGATCTTAACAAGTAATATGTGTGAAGTATACCCCTGGTGAGTATGCTCGCCTTAGCTTCCAAAAATCAGTTCCCTGCAATTCTTTGACTAGTCGTGACACATACTGATCTGTCACAGCTGCTAAGTCCTTTTCAGCTTTCTCAAGTACTTCCACTTTATTGGATTTACTCATCCTTGTTAGGAGAATATAATATGGTAGTGTCAGTAAGACCATGAAGATGAATATTAAATGTAAGTTTATAACAATAAATCATTAACCATCTGCAGTAGAATTCAAACTCCTATTTCTTTTATTTTATCTTTTACTGTGGAAAAAGAATTCAACAAGATGAAAAGGTCTTAATAACTCCCATTTACTCATTCTATTTGCATTTGAAAATAGAAGGGGGATTAAGCTATAAATAATGAATGTGAGACTGCAAAAGTAATGCAATTAAGATAATTCTTACTGCTAATAGAAAACAAACTCATCACACTACAACAACTATGAAGTATAAATTAAGTTCATTCAGATGACAAATTAAAGAACATATAAAGGACATAGGACATTTTAATTGCAGAAAAGAGCATGCAAAAGATATATTGTAATGTTTATGTAATTCAGCTTATGCAGGTAACACCCTCATGAGCATATATATAAAGAGGAGGGGGGGAGTGGAGAAAGAGTAACCTGTGCACTTGAAATATAACTTTTTTGCTATTCATTGTTACATCTCGACTTGCTTTGACCACTCTTTCCCGTTTGTCATTCTATAAATATACGTTTGAAAATATTCAAATTAATAGTACAAAAATATGTTAACAGCAATACTCTAAAGGTACTGACTTTAAAGGATATTCTTAGTTACTCAATATACATATATATTTAAACCTTCAAATTAAGTTATTGTAAAGTAAGTTTCAACACATTATCAGTGAGACAAGATCATTGTATAAAGGGGCAATGTGTAGTGTGCTCCAAAACATTAATTACTAATATCCGAGATGAATAGTGAAACACTACCCTTACAAAATAAACTTTGAGAGGAAACTCTCCAACATAAAGCCCCAAGCCAAGAGAAGAACAAATATAAAGAATCAAAACATATTAAATTTCAATATCAACTTTGCTGATAATTTCCTTGACACGAAAACACAAAAAGAAATATTTTATTGGAAAGTGTAACACTCAATGCAAATGCAAATTTCTACTATTTCCAACAAAAGATATTCTACTTGTTGATTCCTTAGCCACTTTCCTACGAACAATGAATAGCAATTCAATATTCGCCTGCCAAATACAATGATCAACATTTAACATCCCATCAATCCTTTCCCTTCTCTCAGTCATAGGCAGCGAGTATGTTTGGGTCCAAAGAGTTTGAAGAGAAAATTTGAAGTAAATGTTCTCCTCGCTAAGAATTCTTCAAAATGAAAGGAAATCAACGAGAGATTATCATTGAACTCCAAGCATCTCTTATTCATGTGTTTTAAACATTTTTTTATTATATAAATTCATAATAAATAAATTAGTCTCCATAACTCCTCCGTCCAAACCTATCGACAAAGGTTAATAGATGTACTGGCCTCAATACACCACTGCAGAATGAAAGAGGTATCCTTGTATAAACAAGAATGTGAAACCAACCCATAGGGTAAAGCTAATAAAGGGGGGTGGAAGACTAAATCTTTAGGCTTCAAAGGAAAACCCCTTTCAACTTACTTCTACACAATTGCAATGAATTTAAAAAAGCCTGGGAATTTGAATTGAAGAATAGACAATTTGAATGGAGTGTGACAGTAGATAAGAAGCATTACAAGGTCATTGAGATATTCAGCATATCTGGTAAAAGCGTCCTTCATAGCGGGTTCAATGGCTGTGGATGTGGCCATGGTTCTTACCCTCTTCGCCGAGCTCTGAAAGTTGGTCCCTGCAACTGTGAAAGCGAAAACAAGTGAATGTTGTTTAAGAGAATTGATCGATGGCAATGGAAGATGTTCCAATAAGAGAGAGAGAGAGAGAGAGAGAGAGAGAGAGAGAGAGAGAGAGAGAGAGAGTTACTTTGATGGAGGCGTTGAGGTTTGGATGCCATGAACAGAGAAAACTTGTGAAGTAACGAGAAGGAATGCAACATCTGTTCTGTCCTTTCCAAGACACCTAAACGGGCATTCCCTGCAATTACTCAAAAAAAAATTATATATTTGGTATTTTATTTTTAATTAAATTCAGCTTTTTTAAATATAATATAATTTTTTATTTTTAAAATGATATAATAATAATAATAATAATAATAATTTGTTGTACGACCGTTGACTATAACATTAGAAGAATTTAATTGCCATTTTTGAATAATTTAATAATAATTGTTTTTGTGAGAAAGCTATGCTTAAAAAAATTGGATTGTTTTTTTCTTTATTGTTATGGATTAAGTGTGAAGACACAGATTTGTTTGCAACATCATTGTTTGAAGGAAAAGTTACATTGATTAAAATAAATTTAGTCCAACATGAAATATATGTCTGTCTCTACTCTTATTACACCATAACAAAATAGGTTAAAGTTAAAAAATAACTAATAAATTTTAAAAATTGAAACTTTAGGTAAAAAGCGTGGTAAAATACGCATTTAAGCCAAAGATATTAAATTTATAGTTTCTTTCTTATGAGAAGTAATGTTAGGAGCGGGCAAGCTCTTCCACCCTTCCCTTCTCTCGCATGTAAACCGTGGGCTCAGATCTTCAAAGCCAATTCCTATTCGTTCTCATATAAATACATCATCATCTTCATCACCATTTCCCCCAAACCCACTTTCACTTTCACAACACAAACGCAGACATCTCTGCAGCAAAGTAATGGTGGCGCTCCTAGTAGCAACCTCGTCCGACCCTGCTTCCATCAACCCGGCCAATGCGCTGTTGGCCATGCCCGGGTGGCAACCCGGTCCCCATTTCCAGGTTCAAAGCATCGACCTTTTCTGGGTACCCGTCATGCCCCTTTTGCTGTTTTAATTGTTACTTTTGGTTGTGGTGGGAAAACTAGGATGATATGAAGAGCTTTGTGAATGAAGGGGTGAGGGTGTTGCTGCATGGAAAGAGCATAGTGGCGGAGGATGATTTGGACAGGAGGTGGGAAGATGTGACTGGGGAGGTTGTTGATGAGGTCATCTTCTTCAGCAAACACACTGCTGTGTCCAACAAGCCTGCCCTCACTGTTCACCCCATTGGTAATTTGTTCACTTTGTCGCTGCCTTTTTTTATTGTTTGTGGTATAGTGTGTCTTGTAATGATTTGTTAGGTGGTTTGTGTGTGCATGTATGCAGGAGTTCCTCATTTGCGTGAAGGTGATGTTCCACCCCAAGGTGGCAGACCTGGATGGGCAGCGCTGCCAAATCCTAGGATGGGGCCTTGGCTTCGCCTTTTGAAAAATATTGCTAAGGCTCATAATCTTGTCCCTGAATTCGAGGTGTCTTTTTGTTTGTTTGTTTGTTTGTCTAGCCGATTGGTATTTACACTACTTCTCTTTACTTGTCTTTTGATGTTGTTTCTTGTGTGACGTGTTCTTTGATTGGCTTTTGTTTCTCTTGTTATATGTTCAGTACTCCGGGTTTAGATTCAGCATTCCTGTAAATACGTAGCTTGTTTCCTGTTGAACAATGATGATTTAATGTTGAAATTTTACAAGAAATTCCGGCAGAATTAATCAGTTTCCTCAATTTAGATTACTTTGGAGGCTACCCACCATGGACCGTTGACCAATAAGCCAACCATGTTTTTGGAGATTGGTGAGTATCTTTTCCTTCCTCATATTTTACAAGTACTGGGAAAATAGGTTTTGTCTTTGCATCCTCTAACGTAGTTTTTCAGATGATCACTTTCCTTTTCCATTCATATCCATTTTCTCCCTTTTGGAAGTATTAGTTACTTGCAAATAAGGTTTCATCTTGTATATGTTTAAAATGGGAAACTGAATATTGTATGTTAAATAAAGAGAGATAAAGTCGAGTGTCCAAATCAGTGATGTTATTTTAGTTTAGTTCTTCACTGGAATATTAAGGGTATCTTTGCATTTCCCTCTCTGTCTTTGATGTCCTCTAGGATGGTTTAGAGGTCAAGGTAAATCTCTGCTTGATTGTTCCAAGCAAATGGATTCTCCTCCTCAAACATGGACGCTCCACCTTCTTGGTTGACATTTGAGATTCATTAAGATGGGAATCACTGATCAAGTTCCCAGGAAATTCTGGTTCTCTAGCTCCTTTCTTCCCCACCACATTGTTCAATTCCAGCAATGTGGTATTCTGCTATTTAAGCTGATCCATGAGTATTTGGGTAGCTTCCTGGAAATCACCTTCTTCTGCTCTCTCAGGATCATTTCAGCTTCCAGAACATCCACCTCTCCAGTCATCTTTGGTGGCATCTGGCAGTTTGGACCAATTGCTTGGTTTGGAACTGTAAATGACTGAATAATGCTATAAATTATATCACCCAACAGGGAAATAACAGAAAACTGACAATATAATAGGAGGATATTTATCAGTCCTAACCAAATGGCTCCCCTCACCCTAGAAGACCTTTGATGATCTCACTCTACATATAATTGATATCTATGATGATCCTCTCTTTCTTCCCCCTTATTCATTATAGCTAACTCACTACATGTTCAGTGTCTTCTTTTCTTGCCAGCTCAACCTGCCTATTTTTGTATTTCCTATAATAAACGTGCCGAACTTGTGCTTATTTTCCAGATTTTGTGTCAGTTAGCCTACGTTTTCATCTCAATTCCTATCATAGTTCATGGCTGCTAAACTTCATTCTCAAGTTACAGTAGAAGCTGCTAGCAGTTCGATAAAATTTGAACTTTGATACAACAACTCGTTTTCTGTTTTGGTATAGGTAGTACTGAAGATTACTGGAAGAGACAGGATGCTGCTCAAGTTATGGCACAGGTTGGGTGGCTTTTTTATACTTTTTTTCATTTTTTCCATCAATATCGGGAATTTTCCCTGTATGGACATTATATTCTTTGCACAACTACTCCTGAATAAAAAACTTCGCTCTAACTATCTATACCATAATAAATGCTTTAGATGGCAACTGGTTTGGTAATATTTTATTTACTTTACTGAAATGATATTTTGTTTGGGTTCTTGTAGTTAGTCTGGGAAGGACTTGGACTTGGAGGTAGGACAGATGTAGGAAACTGGAGCAGGTAAATTGATTAAGCCAAGTTAAACAAATGCAGTTACATTAGTTTGCACACTCATTTTATTTGGCATATACCTCCCAAGTTCTTCACATCTCGCTCTCACTCTGTATCCTGAGATGCAACATATGTTTAATCTATGGTCCTTTCATCTTACAATTTCTTACATGGTGGACTATATATCTTCCTGAAACTTCTAAATTGTTTGTGTTATTGCATAATTATGGACCATAATAGTAGGTTTGTTTCCTTTTGGTTACTAAATCTTCCATCTACAAATGGTGAAATTTTTGTAACCTGAATCTAAATCTCACTCTTTCAGGGAGAATGATAACAAGAAAATCCTTCTTGGGATAGGTGGTGGACATTATGCGCCTCGACATATGGATGTAGTATTGTAAGTAGTCAAATCAGTCATTGTCAGCATCTTTATAATTTAGTTTTCTGATTGATGTCAAGGAAATTGAACTATGCAGCTATTGTCAGCGTCATTAACTTTTGGGTAATCTTGAACACTTATCCTTGTTTACTCTGCAATTTTTTCCCAAGATTTGGACGTCGTTTTTGCTATTTTAAGGTTTCCATTGGTTTCCATTATTTAAATTTACTTGCCTCATTCGTTTACTTAAATATGCTGATGAAGACTTTTGTCATAATATTATTAAAATTGATAAGCAAGTATATCAATTTACCTTCATCAACATGTTGATCATTACATTATCCATAAACCTCCATTATCCATTTTAATGGCCCTATGATGAAAGGCTGTAAATGGTACATTCAAATATATTATGAAATTATATTGACTGACTATAAGTTGTTTAACATTGCATCATCACTTAGTTCGAATAAACTTTTAAATCATTTGAGAAGATAATTACATAAAAATTTATGATAATGAAAAAGTTTTGTAAACCTTGCCAACTGCTTTAATTTTATAGATTTTTTGTATGCATCATATTTTCTGTGTGTTTTGCTCAAATAAAATATGAATACTTACTCTGCTTTTCCAATCTAGGAAAGATAATGTATGGGTGGGTCACCTACTTTCTGGATATTCACTGCCAATGGAAGACTCAAACCAGTCAAAAGGAGAAACAAATGTGGAGATTGGTGGAACATGGAGAGAGTCTATAAAAGCTGCATATGAGGCCACAAAGTCTGCTTTTCCTGGTGGTGAAATTCTTGCACATCTAGACCACAAGTGAGCTTAATGAACTTTGTCCTCATGCAATCAGCAATCTATATATATTTCTAATGCCAAAGCAAGAACTGAATGCTATTTATTGGTTGAGTGCAGAACAGTTTTCAAAAAAAAAAACATTCCCACGACCACAAGGCACCAAATAGTTTGAAAAACTTATTCAATGTTGTCACAGAAAATTCTGTCTGCTAGACCACAGTTTGTTTAAAGCTTTCTATCTTCCAAACGATAGAAAAGTAGGAAAAAAGTGATAAATCCTTTTCCATCATCCCTGATTCTAGCCCCTTGTTCTCGGACTTTTGGGCATTCTTCTTCTAGGGGGATTAATGAAGGGCTCCTTCCCCTACTAAGGGAAAATGTCACAAAACAAGTTCCTTGTAGAACCAACCTGAATCCTTAGTAGTTTTTCCCATTTGTTACAGTTTTCACTTATCAAGAGTTGTCTGCACTCCTTGCTCACTTTTCAAATTTTGTCATTTAGATTCCCCACACTTGCTGACATATTTCTGTTACTGGGTTTGCTTAAAATTAAGTTAACACTTTCATAATATGTTCATGTCAACTGCAAAAAGAAGAAAGAAGAAAACACTATATTTGCAGGGCATGTTGCCGTCATATTGGACCTTCTTCTTGTAGCCAAATTACATATTTTGTCCATGAATGCTAGAAAGTGATATTCTTAGGAGTACTTTCAACTTTTCCTGTGTCTGTCATCTGTTTAGCTTTTATCGTTTTACACGAAGGAGGTGGGATCTTATGGGCGTATGTGACGAATTTTAGTATGATTTTAGTTGTGCCTAGGTGATCCTGGCTTTGACATCACAAATAGACCTTAATGCTTTATCCTTTTACTCAAGTTAATCTTTTACTCTAAGCTAGTTCTTTATTGCAGGAGTTTCAAGGGTTGGCAGAGGAATGCCATAACAGATTTCCTTGCGGAGCTGAACATTAAAATTGGAAAACCAAATAACTTCTATTGAGTGCTGACTTTGGAAGATGTTATGTGAACAACATAGCTTCTGTAGATTTTGACAGACCATACTAGCAATTTTATTCTGTTCCCTTGAGATCACTGTGATAGTTCATGAATAGCTGAAGTTTGAGGTAAACTGATAATTCTTATGAAAACCAGTATTTACATTATTTTAAACCTTTTAGCAACGCTGCACAGAAGGTTGACATTTCTGTAATGATTCCAATATTTATAGACCCAGCCCAATTATTAAATTGATCAAGTTACTGGTTCATAATTTATTGATTTAACTGTGGTCAAACTCATTAATACAATAATACTTGAGTTTAAAGGTTTAACAAAATACAATGTTCATTAACAATAACAAGTAAGAAGTCATGATATAATAAAAAGATGTAAATTAATATAAATAATTAATTATATGTTCATGATGTTGTGCCACTTGTGAATGAAAGCATAATTGTTGCTGTGATATATTTATTACGTGATATTGTCATTTTTTTAAAGACCCATTATATCATGTTAACGTTGTAACGATGTTCTCTTTAATGATTTTTTATTCTTATTTAGTGAGTATTAACCATTGATACTAAAATGAAATGTTCGGAAATAGGATCAAAATTTTATATTTCAGATTGCTTATTAATTTGACTTTTTTAAATATTGGATTGGTTAATTCAATCGAAAAAATGTTTAGAAATCGGTTTATTTAAAAAAAAAAAAAGAGTTAAAAAAATTGAATTTTAATTAAACTAAAAAAATTGATAAAAATGAAAAAAATTAGTTATGGGATCCATTTGATTTTAGTAAAAAAATTAAAAAATCAAAATTTCAATTTTTTTAAATATATTTTTTATTTCTCTTGTATAAATCACGTTAATTTTAAATAGTAATTATTTTAATATATTTTTATCTTATTTTAATTATTATTTATTATTTTTTTTAATAATATTATTAATAAATTTTTATGTATTACAATATTATTTATTAAATTTAATTAAATCTTTAAATTCAATAGACCTTGCTTGATTAGAGAATGAATTTGAGGGAATGAAAAATGATATATTTGAGTAGAAAAAATGGTGAAAGTGAAGTTATTTAAATTAAGGAAAATATTATAACATGTATAGGGGAATGAGAGGAAAATTTACGAAAGTTTGTAATTGATTTGATTGAGATAAATGATAAGAAAATGTTTTAATTAAAAAATGACTAAATTATTCTTAAATAAAATTATTATAATTAAAAATATTTTAATTATTTTATTTTAATTATTAATATGATATTATTATTATAATTATTTTGATTGTTAAAATAATTATTAATATTATTATTAATATAATAAATATTATTTATATATTTATTATTAAATATATAAATAATAATAATAATAATAATAATAATAATAATAATAATAATAATAATAATAATAATAATAATAATAATTGAATAAACGTGGAACGAGAATTGAGAAAGGAAGTATTAATTCTTTATCTGAGAATTAATTCTCAAGATGTAAATGTATAGGAGGTAACATGTTTTTCTCATCTCACCCAGATTTTCCGTTGACTTTTTCTTTTAAATCCACACCCTTAAATTCACTGATGAAAACAAACACAATACTCAATTTCTAAAAAAGAAAAAGAAAAAATAAAAATCAGTTTTTTCGTAAGTTAAAATTTATCTTTGTATAAATTAAATAAAATTATGAAAAATTGTATAAAAAGATCTTCTACAAATTAACTAATACATAATATAATTTTAACATATAAAGAAACTTATCATATTTTTTTCTTCATTATTGGTATCTTAATAAATAATTTAATTAATGATAATATAAAGCATAATCAAAATCAATTATCGAATCGAATTTGCAATTTTTGTAAAACACAGGAAAAAAATAATAGAAGGACTAAAATTGTGGATAAGAATTAAAGAGGAAACAGCACAGTAATTCAGTAAATAAACAAAATAAAGCTAGATGAAAATCAACATAATATAACAGGAAATATTAATATAAACTATTATAGAAAAATGAAAACAAAAAGCAAAAAATAACAAGCATTAAGGTAAAAGGAAATTTTAAAACTATTTTGTAGCCACAAGAAAAAAAAGTTACATTTCTTAGTTTGTGTATCATAATCTTAAAACACACCTAAAAAGAAATGGAAGTAGGTATTTTTGTTTTTAAAGGACCAACATTTAAGATTTCAAATTAAAATTAAAAAAATATATTCAATGGCATTAACTAATAATAAAGTCAAATTAACTTTTTCCCAAAAAGAAAAAAAAAAGGCCAAATGACTTGACCAAAGTTTTCATCTTAAAAAACGTATCAGTGATCATAAAAGACATTTAATGCAAACATGATGAAGGAATGTTATGTGAACTATTCTTGGAGATAATTAAAAGAATATCACAAGTTATTGATATTTACAAATAACCAAAAAAGCCATATTCAATTTCCAGAAAACGAACTTTATTGTACCAAGAGACAGAAAATGATTCTGGGCATTTGTAAAACGACAGAAGAGGAAATGAGAGAACATAGTTTTGGTACGAAATTAAAGTTTTGATGTCAGAAGGAGGATAGAAAACTAAGGTAGTAATTTAAAGCTCTAACAATACCTATTAAATATGAATGGGTCCTCTTTGTTGTTCCATGTTATACTTCACATTAAATGTAACAAATTTCATTCATTTTTGTAAATTAGTTTTTTTTTTCCTGAATATAATATATATAATATGCCAATTATTAACATGTGTTAATGATTAGAGAATATATTATTAATTATTATGGAGATTAAAATGATATATTTAGAAAAGTATGAAGGCTAGAAGGGAAATTATAAGGTCAAAGTATTAATTATTTTTTTATCACAATTGTATTTATTGATATTTTAATCAAACATTGAAATACTTTTTAAATATCTTAATTATCCTTCTAAAACATGATATTAAGATTATGTTGTTAACATTTGTCTTACAAAAGTGTAATACAGTATAAGACAATAGAAGATAAATAACCCAAGATTTTGTTACTATGAAAAGAATATTTTCTATTCACCTTTCTCCCTTGACACTACCAATTAAACACTTTGAAACACCCTCTTCTCTTTGCCTACTTTTGTGTTGGCAACTCCATTCTTCATTGTTTTCTGCTTTGATTTAAGCCATGGAATGTTTCTTTTGTTGCCTAAGGTACTACTCTCTTCCTCTCTCCCTACCTGTTTGTTATGTGAACTGTGAAATGACGATCCACTTGTATCTATACATTGTCATGTCGCCATTTTTGTGGTGAGTGCAGTTACATTTTTCTTTGTAATTGACATTGGATGTAGCTTCTTGTCACATTTGTGTTTGTATATATTACATATTATTATATGTTTTATGGGGCTAAGAGGTTTTGCAACCTGATGCCAATCCCTCCTATGCTGGTTCCCTTGTTTCCATGATGAGTTTGAGGTATATTTTCTAGCAGACTTTTCTTGATTTGAAGACTTGTGTTTTTATTTGTTTGAGGGCTCAACCTCAATCTAATCAGAGCTCTAAAGGACAAAATATTGGTAGGGAATTTGATGGTGTCAAATCAATCTGTGTTTGAATATTTGTAGCTGAAAAGCTTTTCCAAAAGTTTGTTGTTTCTAAACTTTTTCCCTTTGTCCTTTTATACATCGAGTACTGCCCTAGGATTCTATTCTGTTAGTCCAAAACCAAATCTTTTTTACTAATAAAAGAAAAAGGCTGCAGGAACATGCTTTTACAACTTTAAGTACAGCCAGAAGCTCATATTCTTTGATAATGAAAATGATTGGGACAGGCTGTGCGGATATCAGATACTAAAGTCATTACATGGCCCCCCAATTTAATTAGGTCTCAATATTCTCAAAGCTTTTGGTAAACTGTCCCATTTTTTTGTTACACTCTAGTTCTCATTGGGTTCTAGTCAATATTATTTGCATCAAAAGTTCGAAATATATGTGTGGAAAAAAGGGTCTCTTACAGTCTTTGTAACATAGACATGGTTTCCCCTCGGCTGAAATCCAAACGAATATCTGAATTCTTTTATGAATTGTGAAATGTCACTTTTCTTTTGTCTTCTTGATTTAAAAAGGTTATGTTGAGTTGAGTCACTTAAAGACTCATAAGTTGTTACATCGTGCATACTAACATATTTATTCCTGTGATCTGGCTAGTCTCGTTGATTGAAAATACTACTGGTAGTAAAACAAACTTTTCCATTTGTTTGAACTCTACATGGACCATGAAACTAGGTAACAAACTGTTTGTTTAATTCTGGTTTCTGCTTTTGGTACTTTTACTATTGTCTCCAGCAGCTATACTTCATATATTCTCTTTGTGATAATAGGGTTCATCTTATGTATTTTATTGAACTAGTTGGGTCCTGATTCATAACTTTTCGTTTCAAGTATGGTTTTCTTACATAGCCATTCTTGACATGAATTTGTGGATTCCTCTATGTTGTTTATTGTATTTATTTTATGATCAAGTGGGTTTTTATTGTGAAAATCGGACCTTGCAAAAAAAATTTCTGCTACTTGATAATGTACAGAAGTAGAACTGGCTTCTTCACATTCAAATATTGGCCTGCCTTGGGCGTGAATCTCAATCATTTGATTTCAATGACAGTAATGTAATATTCTACTGGATTCAAATCACAACATCGCAGAATAAAGGATTTTGAAACTAGAGCCTCCACTGATATAGAGACGTATAACAGATTCAAATCTGTCACCCTAATGATATGGGGTCGGTAGATTTCACGACTACAATTAAACTTGATTTACAAAATGATGATGAAGCACAGGTCAGGGACTCCGTTGATTCTGCATCCCATTCTCCGAAGGAAATACAGTCACTTGGGATGCTTCACCATGATATGGAATCAGTGAAAAAGTCCCACAATTCACCAATCCATGACTCAATAGAGGAAACAGATTCATTAGAAGATTCAGAAGATCTCTACATGGACAAAAGTGTTACAGAATTTGAACCAGAACTTGTAATATGTCACAAAGAGACTAGTTACAACACTATCAAGGATATCTGTGTGGATGAAGGAGTCACTACTAGGGATAATATTTTTTTTGGGAGAAAAGTAGACGAAAACATACACAGAACTTATTCTTCTCGGAGTTCTGAAAATAAAGAATCAGTGAAAGAAAATGTTGGGATCAATCTCTTAAATCCACCAGTAAAAGATGAATCTGATCAATCCAAGGATTTGATGCAGCTAGATAAAGATGCAACCAGAAAACTTGCTGATAACGTGTATAAGGAGATTCTTGTGGCTGAAGATAACGTTTTGTTACAAGAGTTAGACACAGAGAAACCCAGGACATCAGATGAAATCGAACACGTCCATGCAAAGGTATTTTCAACAATTTTCCTCGTGAAATTTGCATGCTATTCATTCAAGTTAACCATTATAGTATAGTCCATATCTTGCAAAATAATATGGAGCATTGTTTATATGAAGTTGACTATGACTTCTTTAGGAATATCTGTGAGTGAGCACTCGTGAAGAAATACATTTCATGAAGTAATGATCCTGTATTTTTAATTATTATTACAGGTTGATAGTGAGCCGGACTTTCACTCCCAGCCTGACAAGTCCAAAAATGTGATTGAGGATCATACAGTGTTTTCTAGTCCAACTTTGGAATCAAAAACTGAAATCCTTGGCAGTACTAGTTTCCTGCAGGAGAATGGAAACATGGCGAATCAGTTTGATCATTCGGATCCAGGAAGTAGTCAATTTAGTGACTGTCATAGTGGTCAAACTGAAGATGCAGATGTGAAGTCTGATGATCAGGGTGAAAAAAATCAAGTGCATCAAAGATTAGGCGAGTCAAGTTCCTCCTCCCTTGGTTACTTAGGACCTCTACCTTATTGTGGAAGCATCTCTCTTCGATCAGATAGCAGCACAGCTAGCTCAGGCTCCTTTGCCTTTCCCATGTAAAAAAAAAAAAGCCTCAAAACTTCTAAGTTTCTTTTCAAGCATTGAGAAATAAACACACTGATTTGCTTCTTGTGCTTGCAGATTACAACCAGAATGGAATAGCAGTCCAGTGAGATTGACAACAAAACTTGATAGTAGGCATCGCAGGAAGCAGCGGGGTTGGAGGTTCCGGTTTCCATGCTGTAAATTCTGAAAGATTATTATTCCCTATACCCTTATAACAGTTCATATATATATCAGTAAATTTTTCTTATCAGGCATATAAATACATACATACATTTCCTTAAGATTGTGGTGGTTTAGAATGCAGAGCCACTTTGCTTCTATATGTAAGCACAAATTCTTTTTCTTTCCCTTCATTTCATTTGTTTCTTACCTTTTTATTTTACCTATCTATCTATCTCTATCTCTCTCTCTCTCTCTCTCTCTCTCTCTATATATATATATATATATATATATATATATATAAATTATCAAAGTTCTATGTCCTTACCAATAATTCACTGCACATGCTATTTTTGGATGTTTATGGCATATGCTTTAAGCCAGAAAAGTGACAAAATAAAACTGTAGAACAAGTAGTTGGGACTTGCGACCTAGTTTAATGATTAAAGGCTCTTGAATCTTGATGTGGTTGTCAAAATTTAATGGTACATTTTTCATTTGTTTGCTCCACAAGTTCGTAGGTCAGAAAAAGTCCATCATGAGCATGTCACAAAGTTAGAATTTTTATTTTACTTTCAACGGGATTTAATTTTATACAATTCGTTTTAAATTTTTATGACTTTACATTATATTTTCTTGTTAAACATTTTTTCTTATTTTGTTAAAATTTTAAAAACTAATGCTATCAGGTGGATTAACTCTAACATAGTTCTTTCTAAGACGAAATTACTTTTTTTAAACAACACACATTCTTATATTTTGTTTGATGGTGTGAAAGTAAATTAGAAAGGAAAATAAAATTAACAAATAAAATAAGATCATTTAAATAGAGTGAAACAAAATAAGCACAATTAATAAGTCCAAATTCATCTCTTTCCATCTACTGCTACATGAAATAGCTGGAACCAAACTATGAGATTCATTAACCTGAAACCAAACCATGTTTTCTGAAATATGCAGATATTGCATTCCAGATTTAGAATTTGAAGATACCAACAATATGAAAAAAATAAAAATAAAAAAGAATTACAGGTGAGGAGAGACTCACGAGAAATCCACATCTACATGAAATATAAACGCGAGTCTCTTTAACTTGTGTCGATCTTTTTTCTTTCGTTAGTGTCAATTTTATCTTTTCGATGCAGAAACTCGTGATCCATATGTTGCAGGTGTGCAACCAGGCACTTGTTTGTTATAATTTGTATAAACTTATTTTACAAAATCACTTGATACTGAAAACATTATTGGATTTCACAGTTAAACAATGTCAATTAATAATTTTTTATTTAATCTTATATAGGCAAGTTGGACAATCCTTTTCACAGTCCTAATAAATAAATAATAAATATAACCCTTTTAATAGTGAAAATACATAAATATAGCTAAATTTTTACTTACCAGTTTTAAGTATTTGTTATAAAAATATATAAACTACATTTAATAGATTTTTTTCGTTTTAAGAATGGAATTTATCGTACTATTAATCACTTTTTTAAAATTATCTCTATTTAACAATCATCCCTTCTTTATTTCTCTTCTCTCTGTCAATAAAAAAGAAGTACAGGTATAACTTCTATCCCTGCCAAACAACGTATATGATCTTAGTAAATGTTTTCAGAACCGGGTTAATCAACCGAATCGAATTAAATTTAATAAAATAATTATTTTTATTATATAATAAATATATAACAATTTTAATATTTATAACTTCTATAAAAATTAATAATTAATAATCATAAAAATATAATAATAATTTAAAATTAATATAACACAAGTGAAATAAAAAATTAAAAAATATTATATTCTTATAAAAATATATCTTTTTAAAAAATTTTAAAAAAAATACAAAATTATTTTTCTTTTACAAAAAAACAGTTCAATCTAAAAATCCAACCAATATTTTTTTATTTAAATATTTTATTATTGAAGTACAACTAACTATTTTAATAAATCAGACAAATCAATTTTCAGAACAATGATCTTATTTACATAAGTATTAATTGAGTAAATCGATTAAATGGTATAATTACCTTCAATTTTTCATGGTCAACACGTCAGCAGAAAATAAGAAACATGCGGAAAACAGTGAGTAAAAGTTTAAGATAAAGAGTCATGAAATCTCTCCCCGAAAAAGATAAACAATCAATTGAATAGGCTATGATGTAGGGTAAAAATTATCAAACCTGAGTTCTAGGGGTTATAATTTCTCACATTCATCTATTCAACGGAAAACTGGTTTCACTATCGTCTCCACTGGACATAATAGGATAAAATGCAAGTCCAGCTCTCCAAACTCAACTCACTGAGAGAAAAACATATGGTACAACAATTTTTAAATGTTGGGGAAAAATATTCCCCGGACAAAAAGAATTTATTTGCGATTGTAAGCAGGTGGTCGCATTGCATTCTTGTTTCCTCGTCTATCTAAAGAAGAATATTGATTGGATGAATGATGACCATATTCCCTGTGCCCACTCGGGTTGTTTTGTGGAGTCCAATTCTGGTAAGTTCCAGATGGTTGGACGTTTTGGCTGTGGTGACTAACTTCGTGATGATGACTAGCATATGCACGTTGTGTATTATTCATAAAACTGCCATTCTGATTACTTCCTGATGATTGATATCCGTGCCTCGAACTACTACCCCCCCTACCCTGATGGAGATTTCTTCTTTCATGATGATGATGTGATCTCGGGTGTTGATAGTCTTTTTTTTTTAAATGATTAGATTGCTGATTATAACAATCATACTGCTGAGTAGTAGGGACAGTATTGCAAGGTGCAAACTGAGGTCTGCCTTCGAGTGAGGGAGCTGAAATAGGTGGTATTGGAACGTGTCCTGGGCGTGATTCATTGCCATAGGAAGACACTGATAGTCGATGATCCATTGGTAAGGGATAAGATACATGAGGTCCATTATGCGAGCGGTGGTGGTATCCATTATTGTCAAACTTTGCCTGTAAGGAATTGACAACAAGTCTGTGTGCAGCATCTCCAAGCTCTCGACCAGAAATAGATTTTGGAGGGTTTTTCCTGAAATAAAAATTGGAGCCCCATTCAGTCCTAGCCAACTAGATATACTAATGCTGCATATAATAGAACAATAAATCATAAAATAAAATGGGTGATTGGGTGGGACGGAAACCAAAGGGAAACAAAAGGGATTTGTGATTTTTGGCTTTGGTTGAAGTAGAAATGGGATGAAAAATGTTCAAACTTCACTAAATCCCCCAAATGGGATGAAGATGAAAGGGTTTATCGTTTTTTGTGTAATTTTATTAAAAAATTTAATAAATAATTATAACATGAAATAAATAAAAAATAATCAATTGTATGATAAGAAAAATGGAGTTAATTTATTTTGTAATTACTACGAATTTTTTTTAAAATTTATTTATTTATTTTCAATTTCCAATTTGTTTCCAATCCAAGCAGTATATGCTGTTTAGTTTATTTCTCTTATATTTCTCTAGTTTTCATTCCATTCCTCCTCATTTCTTTCTCCTATACTATTTCATTTGTAATCCAAACAAAGTATAAAAGAAAGTCTTACCTCCCATTATTAGCATGATGTCTCCTACCTGAGTCTTCATGCCATAAAACAGGTTCAGCTTTTACATCTCCAATTGTAACAGTCTGTACACAAAGCACATAATTTTATTTTTCCAACTGCATTACAGAATAAGGAGACGAAACACGAGGTACGGTACTTTAAACAGACCGGTGTATTAATGTGGCAAACGTTTGAAATTGAACACTTAACCGGGAAAGGGACTTGGAAATTGAAGGATATAAATAAGGAGCAGCTACTAAATTTGATACCTTTTTTGGAAATTTAACTCCTTGTGGTGGTCGGGAAATGTGTTTATGTGCATCTGGGAGTCTATATATTGCACATCTGACCAACATGATATGAAAAGACAAATAAGATAAATCACAGCAAGTATCAGATCTATGACCATGAATCATGTTCTTATTAAATTATACCCAGTATCGAGAGACTTACAACACATGATTGTCCTTGATATCTTCCATGCCTGCAACACAAGACCTAAAGATAGGAGGGCAAGGTTCTCCACCACATAAGGATATGTAACCATTCATTCCACCACTGCATGTATCCCTAAATAACATCAGAAAATAGTCCAACAAGATACTAAAATTGGAAAACTTTAATATATATATATATATATATATATATATATATATATATATATATATATATATATGTGTGTGTGTGTGTGTGTGTGTGTGTGTGTGTGTGTGTAAAGTAGTCTAAGCTGACAATTTCATGCATTTGAAATCTGCAATGAACTTCAATAGCAGCATCTACTGTGCTTGTCTTCGGAGAAAACAAAATCATCAACTTTTTAAACATTTGTTCGTTTGCAACTCCAAAACAACAATTCTCCTTAAAAACTTAAGGCAAGGCCCACTCTCGTTATCATAATTAGATCAGCATGTTTTCCGGCACCAATTTTGACATATCTAAACATTTAAATGCCTAAACAGAGAATAGTACTAATGCCAGTCCACCACTGACACAAACGACATCCCTTGTTTAAAATGTCAGCTATGGGTATAACAAGGTTACTTTAATGTTAGCCGCTAAGTAGCCAAACCAATACATGGACTTTTAAAAATTAACTATGAACTAATTTTGAGTTACAGTAGCATTTAGCATACTGATCATAAAATGCTTTGCTACCTGAACCCACATTTTGATGAGCTATCTAAAAGGGATTTGGGTATTATGGGATGCTTAATCCTAGAGTAGTATGAGAAGTCAGTGTTAGGTTCTCTCCCCTTGCACATTATTTTGTTTTACTATGCCTTTTAATGTAAGAGGTATGTATATATTATTGTTACAGTTTTGAACATTATGTCCAAGCTTAACTTCAAATTAAAAAGTAATTGATACCTACCTAGGAATTCTGTATTAATTGACTCGTTTCTCAAGTGCGTGTTCCATTATCAATTGTTAGATGTTACAGGCTTAGGCCCATATCATTATGTATTTTCCTAATTTTTGTATTTTTCTTATTTATAAAAAGATAAAGCTATGTACTTAATACACATTAGGGATTCAGCTTTGTCTCCCCAGTGCTAAATTTTTATTTTTCACCTACTCTTGTACCCCCACACCTCTGCCATCACCATTATCGCCACAGTTTGCATTGGTGATACCACAGTGGTGCTCTTCTCAACCATGCAACCACCACACTGCAAAAATCGAGGGGATCGAAGCTCAGACATGCCCACAGCACCGCCACAGCCCTCATCACTGTCACCACTTCCAGCCGCACATGACAGCACTTTCAACATCCTCTGCGGCGCTGATTACCGTTGCCAGACTTGATTGTCCCTCATTTCAGATCTGTAATTTTCATTGTAATCCAGACTCTGTTGGAATTTTTTTATGTTTTTAAGGTTGTTCCTATTTTCCTATGATTATTTTCTCTCTCTACAATTATTTATGGCTTCTTCTACAGTTACCCAAGCTACTCCCTTGTAACCATCTGATTTGGGTCCTACTCCATCTGATCATTCAAGACAGTTTACTATGAGGAACGTCAAAACTCGAGTTCCAAAGCTTTGTTGCACACATAGATACATTATTAGCTGGCCTCACTCACTCAAACTCTCTTGGCACTTGTGTTCTAGACTCAGGTGCTAAAGGTCATATTACTGGTAATAAAGTTTTTGTCTCTTCACTGTGTACTTTTGTTACCTTCTCCTGGCCATTGGGTTCTAGACTCCTTCATCCTACTTTGGGCTATTTACTCTCTGTTACCTTCAGTTCGGTCATCCTACCCTTACAAAGATGCATGTGCTTGTTCTGAGTTTGTCTTGAGAGTTGTGTCAATTAGAAAAACACAGTTATGGTTCTTTCCCTAAAAGTCTCCTAACATGCTTTGTCTCCTTTTACCTTAGTTCATTATGACATTTAAGGACCAAGTCCTGTTAAGTCAAGTTTGGAATACTATTTATACTTGTAACAAGCTTGAGACATATTATTTATATGCACCAGTGTTAGATATAATGGGCTTAGGCCCATATCATTTATGTATTTTCCTAATCTTTGAATTTTTCTTATTTATAAAAAGATAACCCTATGTGCTTAATACACATTAGGGATTCAGCTTATGCCTCATTTATTTTAACATCAATGAAGAGATGAAAAACACAAAAAGGTCTCATTTTGTTTCTTAAAGGCAATTGTAAACTCCAGACGCACAATCAATACAAGTTAAATCGTATAGTATGGGTTGCAACATCATAATTCTGAGACAAGTTATGACTCATGACCATAAATAGTGGCCACCAGATGCAACAAATCGCGTACTATGATCAGAAGGAAATTTCATTAAAACCTTATCATCATTCAAAAAGATTACTATAAAATTGCAAACCATTATGCACCAACCTTTCTTTGGGGCTGATTTTTTCCTTGACAACAGCCCGCTCCCTGTCTGACATGTTTTTACACTTGTTGTCTAGTATACTTATGCATGAAGAGAGAGGATGACAAGAATTCACAAAGAGCAAGTCAAACATTATAGCATTCCGTCGCTTTTCCTCAGGCTTTTATTTTTTTCAGTAGAAATAAGAAATGGTGAAAAAATATAAGCTAAAATTAGTAAACATGGGAAGAGTTGAGAACAGCAAATTGAATCAATCGTGCATTTGAATACAGGGGATACAGACATACTGTTAAAAAGTTTTCAATACTTTGAACTTCTGCAAGAAGACGCACTTCATCAATAAAAGGCAACTTAGCAATACCCTGCAAAGAGGAAACATGGTATCATGAGCTATGATGCAACCATGTCAGGAAAACACTGAAGAAAAAGGCAAAGGTATATCAGGATTGAACCTGCCAAGCAAAGCGTTTGCCATTCATGTCCACTTCAAAGTCTGAGATACAACACGAATATTAAATGGGGAGCTATAATACTCGTAATCTAGTGGAACTTCAAAAACTTAATTTAACAGCCCACTTTCATAAAGACATACCAATTGGATAAAAATCAATGATTGGTGAGTTTGGATCTGTCATAAGTCTCCTATATGGCTCGGGAAGTGCATGAGAGCTGCAAATATATCGTAATTCCAATGTTATACTGACCATATTTAGAAAGCTACAATTCCTTACAAAAATAGGTTGTGTAGCAAGCAAACCTTGCAGCAGGAAAGACTCCTAAAAGCTGGTCAAATGGTTTGAATGGGTTACCAAGCTTAAAGCTAATATCAAGTTCACCAAGGCCCTTGAGATCAGATGCAAAGGGGGCATAGTGATAAGGATAAAACCTGTTTTAATAAAAAATGATAAAATGAGACATGCAATTCTAATATATGCAATCTGGATCGAGAAAACATAAAATTCACAGGCAATTGAAGTAACTAAATTTTCTTATTCTCGCTGTGCTTACCTTGCTAATATCTCTAAAAAACCAACCCAGAGCACAAGGTTCCCCACCTAAGAGTGTGTGTGTGTGTGTGTCTGTGTTTTTGCCAATACTGTAAGAAGCCTTACCAGTGTCACATAACCAGCCATTTTAGCTAGTTCTGTGGTTAATTTTGTCAATACAGGTGGTGAGATGAAAGTATTAAAGGCCCAAAACAGCATTTGATCCAACATTATCTGTTAAAATAATCCTTTTTTATCTGTTGCTCAGCTTTTCATACAGCTGTTTTTTATGGATTATTTATCAGTGACCCAATTCACTTTTCTTTTTTCTCATGTACACTACCTTTTATATATAAACAAATACATTAGATACACAAGTCAGTAGTAAGAGACTCACTAAATTCTCTAAAATCATAAGTTTGCCAAACAAACGACATTATCCAACGAGTGCTAACAACATACTCTCTAACACTCTTTCTATCAAACATTTCACTATTGGTTCAAATTTCTTGAAATCTACAAAATCAGGAGACTTACCAAAAAACTCTATTTCCAATAAATTTGAGACAAATAGAAAAGTGTTTAAAAAAAGATAGTGTGTTGTTATCATTTCTCGTCCTAGGCTAGGAGTTACCGTTTTCCATTTAAAACCAGACATCACTATCTCTAACAAGATTTGTGTGCTTGACATTTTTAGAAGAAACTAGGATTCTAAATTGTAAACCAACAAATACCTTGTGACCTTGAACATTACAACAAATCAAGGGGAAAGCAATATTTAGAACCAGGTAGGTACAAAAAAAAGCGTCATCCCTCTAGGTTTCCTAAAACCAGGTAGATAACAGAGATTGATAAGCAAAGAGCTTATTTTCCCAAATATTAATCCTAGCAAAACATACACTTATTTCAAAGTAATTACAGAAATTCTAATCAAAGTCATAGATCACATATTGCCATGAAGTTTTAGCCTCTTCATCTCTATTTAGACCATAAAAGTTAATCCAGATATACCATGACCCCCTATTTTGAAGGTTTAGGTGAGGAGAAATAGAGGCAGAACATGGGATCATTCCCTTAGAATAGATCATTATCATTTAACAGATTAAGAGTAATTAGTTACAAAATCAGGTAAAAGATTATTAAATAGACTGAAAGGGAAGGACAGGAGCATCAAATAAGAGTACTGTTTTCTTTCCTGTTGTCCACTATTCTGCCACCACCCTGGTGCTGGGTCAGGGCAGAATAATTTCCAATAAAAATTATTTTCTGTAATCCATCTGAACCAGTTTCTAACATAACATCAAGAATTGGTCTGAGATCAACAGCTAACTTCGGGTCACCACATATTTGGTCAAGATGAGGAAACAGAAACCATAATGCCATATTAAAGGCAAAGGAAACTCAGCATAATATAAGATTCATACAGTTCTCCAGAAAGAACTAGAGAAGGAACTCACCAATTCCAAGAACAAACACCTTCATAATAATAGTGCATCACCCAACATAGGCCTTCAGTGTATTTCAAGACCTAAACAATAGACTACAGTAAGAAACCTTTATCTCCATATGAATAAAAATTAGTAAAACTTCAATTCATAAACTTACAACATCTTTCCTTATAGCTTCAAGTTCCTCAGGAGTTTTAGCAGAAAACTTTTCCTCATAATACCTCTCTTTCCAGCCCGGCTCTCCCAACTTTATCTGTTGAAAAGAGAAATATAAGCTACAATGAAGTGAAACAACTTAAAAAGGAAAAAAGAGAAATAGCTTTTTACAAACAAAAATGTAGTATAAGAGTCACAATTGCAAGCGTTACATATGAATGCATGTCATAATTCTCAAAATAGCAACCTATAACCTAGATCCAAAGAGAATTTAGAAGGTTTTGCACATAATCAAACCCCCCAAAATATGAACAGTTTGTTGCTCTAAGCTAAGGGTAGAAGAACTATGTTCCATAAGGTTTATTACATAACTTCAACTTGTTATAGGTCACATCGCAACAACTCCAACCATTCCCTGCAGCATACATCAGTAAAATCATTCCAAATGAATCAGTTAATATTTCCTACCAATTTTTTTCTTTCATAGAAAAGTTAACTAGCCAACATCAGCATAATTAACAATGATGCTAACAACCTCACAATGGTTGACAAATTGAAAGTCATATCGTGAAACAAAAGATTTATTTTCCAAATCATGAATGGAACTGTACCGTCCAATCTCCCAAACCCATAAGGGGTGAGTTTTGACCAATATAGGTAACTGCCCAATATTCATGCCAAGAACTTGAGATTCATGGCTTGGATTATGATACCAACCCAATATATTAGGAGAAAACTTGAGAAGTTCAGTATTTAATGAATAAAAATAATAATTGACCAATCTTACTATAATCAAAGTCTGGTACTTGAAAAGAAAAGAAAATTAACCAATTGAAACCTATAAAATGCTCTGGCTTGAAATCTAAAAATAATACTGAGGCTTTTTGCTGGAACAAGAACATTATGAGAACTTTAGCATAATTAACATTCTAATATCCCAAAAACTTCCAAAAGTTCCTCAACATAAATTATAGTTTTAAGGAAGGGAAAATAAATAACAATTACCAACAACAGATACTTATCAGCACAACATAAATTGGAATTCATTTCATGAATCAAAAGAAACATTTTCCGAATCATGACTTGAACCAGTTTAGTGAATAGTAAGATTCATGATGAATAATTTAAAATGTTATAACAAATATTTCAACAAAATCATTAATAATATTTTAAGGTGCACTGGCGAACTAAATAGCAATTAAAGTGATAACAAACTACAAAATAGTGGAGGGAAAAGACTAAGGGAGTGTTCACTTGTACTTTTGGTTCTTGTTTTCCCTTTTATTATTACAAAAATCCTGTTTTCACACATTTGTCAATGAAACAAAGAAAACCAAAAAGGTTTGTTTTGAATGCTTACTATAAAAATCTTTGAAAATAGAAAACAGTTTAAAACAAGATAAGAGTTTTGTAATTAAAAATAATAGAAAATAAAACATGAAACAGCAGCAGATAATTCAAACTGAGCTCCCTAGCAAATAAAAATGTTTCAAAAACAACAAATATAATTTAATCAGAATATGAACAGTACAATTCATGTAATTCTAACTATTAATATCCCCACTACCTAGGGGTGTACACAAGTGAGGTTGGGTCGGGTTTGGACAAATCATCGCCCAATCCAATAAAAATATCTTGGGTTGGGCTGGGTTGTGTTTCTGTATTTTTGGTAGATCCAATACAAGTCAACCCATCCTTGATTAAGTTGGACAGGCTCAATTGGGTCACAACTTTCTGATTTTTATTTTTTTTCGTTAAAATTTTTAATGAAAAAACATTTTTTGTTAGATTTTTGGACTTAAAAAAAGTGATTACTTAACAATTGAATAATTTAATATTTCATAAATATATCCTTAGTTAATAGAATAACTAAATAAATTAAGTATTAATTATATTATTATTACTATTTAAAAATTTAGGTCGATTGGATTGAGTTTCAAGTTCAACATACAAAACTCATCATCCAACTAGTAGGAAATTGCGTCAGACAAGATTTGATCCAAGCACAAAGACAATGACAACCCAAAGACAACCCCCAAACTACCACTAGGTGGATATGGGAAAACAATGATAATGAAATTAAGTCCTTATCTTGTATTTGAATAAGGTATTTTGTAATTTATAAGAAATAAGAAATTCAAATACAATGATGATAATTGCTTTCATTTTAAATAGTTTCATTTTTCAAATGATTTGTTTGCATAAGACAATTCAAATTTATTGCATTTTAATTTTCTTGTTTGGATAGAATATTTCAATTACTATCAAATACAAAAATTATATATAACTAGATCTATCAATTAGGCTTAACTCACAATATTTGACTCTTATCTACATGAATCAGGTTAGGCCAACGAGAAATATGATAGGCTGGATCGGGCAAGGTCAAATCATCATATTGGGTCAGATAAGGTCGAGCTAGATTGAGATTAAGTCACATCATGTGAAGATAAGACAAGTTGTGTCAGAACAAGTTAAAAATGTAGGGATAAGTCAAGTTAGATTGAGTCAAGTAAGTCAAGAAGAGTTAGGTTGAATCATTATCGAACAGGACTAGCCAATACCAAACAGGTGGGTCGAAACTAAGACAAGACATGTTAAATCAGCAGGGTTTAGATCAAGATTAGTTGGGAAAGGTTAGGTCAAGCGAGTTAGGGTGAGTCAGGCCTATTTTAAGCAATTGGGTAAGGATTGATCAAGAAGGGTTGGATCAAGTTAAGATAGGTCAAATCGTATTGGGATTGATCAATCTAGTCGTTATGGATTAGGTCAAGCCAAGATGGGACAAGCAAGGTCGAGAATGGTTGGGTTCGAGATGGGTCGAGTATGATTAAAACATGTCAAGTATAGTCAAAACGAGTTGGATTGGGTTGAACCAAGTCATGAAATGTAGGGTAAAGTCAAGCCATCTTGAGTGGGCAAGGCCATGTATATTCCGGTCAAACAATTTCGACATGGATCAAGCTAGGTCAAGGCAAGTCAACTGAAGTCAAAAAGGGTTGAAGATATCTTAACCAAGACTAAGTCATAGAGAAAATATGAAAATAAGATACATATATTTAAGAAAGAAAAAAGTATGGAGAATTTCAAAATTCTTACTTTTTAGGTAGAATTTTAAATTATTTAATTTTAAGTAATCAAATTACTCATAAATTCCTAGAATTTCAATTTCTTTCAAAATATTCTATCCAAATAACTAATTTTGTCATGAAACTTTCCAAATTTTCTATTTAAATGGATTACCCTCTACAAATTTCGCCATCCAAACGAAAGGTTAAGGTTTAATCAAATATCCATAGGCAGGATAGTTTACATGCTATTTGTTACTTATTAAAAACAAACAAAACCACACGTAAAAATGCATACGGAAACTAAAATAATAAACCAAAAAATTGTAAGACCTTCCTTACCTTGTCCTCCTCAGCTTTATTTGAGTTGAAAACATCAGATTTCTCACGAAGTATATCCTTCAATTTTGTTTTCAATTCATCTTTATTATCACGAACCTGAAAGATAAAAGAATACTAAACTCAAACAAGATAGGGAAGAGATAACCAACTCATTGTAAAAACCTACCAAGTTAGAATAACAATGACAAGATAGTAAAGTGCATCTAATTCCTCGCCAGGCTCATACCCAGTAATAGGTTAGCCCACATATTAGTTCTAAAGATTGCCTCTCCTGAGGCAGGAATACATACTTCTATCTCAAGACTATTCTCGGCTTCAACTATAGCAGCACCAATAGTTGCTCCTAAAGATACCCTAGCAACTTTACGAGGCCTCTCAAAGGCTTCTTTGTTGTCTTCTCTAACTGATGAGGACATTTGAGAATTATAATGCCCAGATTGTTGAAATGGTGAAGGTGTTGGAGCCAAAGCAAGACGAGAACCATGGAATCGTGAAACTGCAACTAAAGAGTCTGGTTCAAATTGAGGTTCAGCATCATCTCCCCTTCTTGCCTGTGTCTTTTCGCGCTTTATTCTTTCCGTTTGCCGCTGAAAGTAGAACAATAAATACAAAAAAAAAAAAATCATCACTTAAGAGCAGGCTCAAACATCTATGTCTAGGAAAATTTATGTAGGCAAATAAATGTTTATTATATCTGCTAATACGCACTAACTGATGATCTCTATCTATCTAGTCCTTGAAGGAGAAAGAAAGAGATGCAACTAAACAGACCTGATGCAATCGAGCCCTTTTCTGGAATATTTTATCTTCGTAAGATCCAATAGCCTGAATGAAGTGCTCCACTCTGCTCAAATTTATCTGAAAAATGGCAGTAAAGAAAAAGGAAAATTGCAAGTGAACAGTATTTAAATGTAAAGAGGCATAGCATATAACAGAAATCACCCCAGTTACCATCACATACCATGCTTCCATCGGTTAAATAACCACCAAATTCCCTAAACTCCTTCTTGTATACAGCTATCAACAAGTTAATTGCACCCTAGGTAAAAAAAGTGAAATTACCAACAAATAGATCAGTTACACAACATAAACTAGCGTATAAAACATTACACCTATGATCAGATAATACAAGGCCAATATCTTAACACCATAATTACAGCCATACAACAAAATTTTAAAAATTAGAAAGGATGCTAAAGATTAGGACTTCTATCCACCTCAACATTTACACCATTGTTGAAAGTTCAGATCCATTTCTCTTCAATTAAAAATAATGCATTGAATTATGCTATAAAATATATATATATATATATATATATATATATATATATTATTTTGTCTTAATTTATCAACTCAAATACATACATAAAGTTCACCGCAAATTAAACACCACCTAAACACTTATAAACACTTCCAACAAAAATATGTTAAAGAAACAAACAGATATGTTATTTCAAAAACATTACTACTTTTGAAAACTATGAAGACTGATCCATAGTCCATATCATATATTTTAAAAGTGTTTTGATTCAGTGAGACATACAGAAATGCATGTTAGTCTAAAAGCTCATTTATATAGTTTCTTCACTTATTGCAACTTCTTTTTGCCTCAATCTAAAAGTTTGAGCTTTTCCTAGACTACGAAATCCAAACAGAGGGGAAAACATCACCCATAAATGTCCAAGACCAGTTAAGCTAAGTCAAGGAAAAATCCAAAAATTAATGCTTACAAAAGAGAAGACCAGTCCTGAAATTTGATTCATATCAAATACATAGAAAATAGGTGAGAGGGGGAGAGAGAGAGAGAGAGAGAGAGAGAGAGAGCAAGTGATCTAGAATGCCAGACCTCGCGAATCTCTAGTGTAGGCATATGAGGAAGGAAATCATTGCCGACAAAAAAACACATGAAGATAAAATCATCCACAATGCATTCAAAATCAATTTTGAATGGAGGATTAGGTATTCGCATCTCATACTCCAGATATTCTCTCAGAGTCCAAATATTCAGGAACTACACGAAGAAAAAAAAAACGTGAGAATTAAGGGCTAAAGTGCATAAATTATGTTGTCATATTCAATAAATTTCTGAATTTCAAATCAAAACCTGACCTGGTAGGGTTTTTTTGCCACAATAGGCTCTCCTTTTTCATCAAACTCTCCTGACTTCCTTTTTGCCTTTCCTTCACAGTTTGCAGCAACATGACCCATCTGACCACAAAGGAAGCATTTGTCTTGTCCAGGAGTAAATACAATCTGCAATAACCCATTATTTACCAACAATTCAAATGCAAAATCTGACGGAAAAAAGCCAAAACAATTGCAAAATTTATATCAATCATTTTTCACTGTAAACATCATGTATTTACTTAGCTACTCTAATAAGCTCTATTTAAAGAGACAAAGACAACTCATTAGACACAAACCTCTCTAAGAATTGAAAAATGAATTTCATGGGTAGCCAATGCCAACATTATCAAATCAGCATCCTGACATCAGAACACTAAATTGTAAGTGCAAGTTAATGACATCTGTGACAAATAAAGCAAATTTTTCTTTTTTTCTTTTTTTGATAAACAAAATCAAATATGAATTTTGAATAGTAACAAGTTGGAAGTAAGATATATACCAAACCACACAGGCAATGTCGTGTATTTGGATCATAACCTTTAAGATTTCTCTGCAGACGGATATAGGACATGATCTTATGCTCCCCTTCACCGGGAACATTTGCATCAGAGAGAATAACCTTCAGACATGCATATAAACCATAACATTAGACAACATCCTCCTCTCAAATGAGAGGCACTAGCCACAGCTTATATAAGATGAACACTCTATCTACCTTAATATTTTGCCAACCAGGGTCATTGTTCAGCCTAAGATGAACATAGTACTGAAGTGCAATTGACAAAACAGCCATAAATTCAGTTCCAGGAGTAATGACATTTGAATCAAAAGTCTGTGACTCTTCTTTAGGAGGAAGCTTTCTGCCCTCATTCTCAAATTCCTCCCTTAACCTTGCTTCTTCAGCAGCCTATCACACAAGAGAAGGCAAACATGGGTAAAACTCATATCTAGGCATCGTCTCAAATATTTCAACATTTTCTTGATAGATTAAGGATGATGACATGTATATATGTATTGTGAGACACCAAAAACATTAATCACAGAGGTTGGGATGAAAGCAAGAAACTAGCAGTATCACCTCAGACTGTTTCAAGGGAACTTATATGTTCACAAGGCTATCTGCCACTTCAATAAAATTTTACCAATAGATGTAAGCCACAAAATAAAAACAAAAATAAAAATGTATAGATAAATGGATAAATAGTCAAGCCCAAGACCAGAGCATTCACTATTCTCGATGTCTATCAGTAATCACATCCGCAAAGTTCAAGATTTCAATTACCAACCAGTATTGCATCATATTGGTTCAACTGAATTGTTGATAACAACTTAAGAGTGTAAACAATGTTTCAATTGCAGATAGCCGAAAATGGTGGAGAGTCAATAATCTGCTATATCATATAGCAGTTAACATTGCGCGCATATGGCATAATGGTTATTACATATGTATTAAAAATAAAGATGTAGTCAGAGATGACTAGAGGATGCAGGACACATGCCACAACCACAGCAACGATGGCAGCCACAATAGCAGATGGAGTTGCAACAATTGCAAGATAGAGACGAGTTTTTCATGCAACAATTTATACAACACTTTATGTCTATTTCTCTCTGTCACATTATTAATTACATCTTGTACTTCTTTCTTTTTTCTCTATTTCTCCCTCTTAGTTGTAATTTATTGTACAGTTTGTTCTTCAAATAACATTTTTCTACTAGATACCAAGAAACACAGTAGATTGACGTCTATAAGGCATCCAAAATGAGTGTTAAAAAAATATAAGCGAAACACATACCGCATCAGCTGCATCTTTCGCAGCCCTAAACCTCCTAGAACGTTGTTGGTTCATTTTCGCTCTCGGCGCAACACCGTCTACAAGCCGAACCAAACAAAACAAATGAGCCTCGCCAGTAACACTGACAGCGCAATTACATATCACAATATCACAAGAAACAAACACACACCAATAGCCATGTAGAGTAGCTTCCGTGGCCGCACCATGACGAATAACCTGTCGATGTAGTCGAACATGCACTCAAAAACCTCATCAAACGACGTCGGAGAAGGCTGCAAACAAGCAGACTAACAACGCCTAATCATACACATTCACATTGTTGAAATTCAAACAATATTCATTACTCAAGTTACAAAGAGGAATTCTTGAGACTGAGAAATGTTACCCTATCCTCGGGGTGAAAGCACGGATGAATGATGCCGTTCATATCGAGGTAGAGGTTATCGTATTCGATATTGTTAGGGTTCTTCTCGCTCGTATCGACCGGGATTTTAATGCCGTCAATGACGACCGGTTCCTCTTCAATTGCGTCCACAACCACCATCGGATACTTCTCCGCCAGCCATCGATAGAAGGCTGGGACACCCATCGTTCAGTCGCGAACTCAGATTCAATTCGCCGAGACCGAAACTCTTTTATCCAATACAATCTAAACGGAGAAGAAGGAGAACAAGAATATGCGAAATAGGTAAACACTGATTCCAAGGCGCGGGCGCGATTCCTTCTTGTTGCACTATGACACTGCAGTCGCGCGTGTTGGATTGCTAGGGCAGAGAATCCGGTCGATGGACGATACTACCCTTTTCAAAATCCGTTATGTGGTGATAATTTTGAAGATATTTTAATGCTTTTTTGTCTTTCTGCTACTCACATGTCGGCTACCTTTAGTTCCTTCCATTTTTATTGCCCGTGTCTTATTAGATAGTAAATCCTTTATGTTTTAAATGCTACACAAAATTGTCTTTCCATTGTTTTATCTAATTTTCTTAATATTTAAAATTTTTTAAATTAATTTTATTTCAATAGCAGTTAAATATTGTTGCAACGTTTTAATGAATAAAAATAATAAAATCGTTTATTTAAGCATAAGTGATTGTTAACAATTGTCACAAATTTAATTTTCGCACAGTATCTCTTACTTTTATAATTTGTACCATTCTCATCCTTCCCTTCGGACAGAACTTACAGCATTTAAAAAGTTTGGAGATTGAAAATTTAAGGATTTAGAAGGTGGCAAATGGACAACAATTAGCATGATGGTAAATGGATGACTATAATATTATTTAACAACTGTTAAAAAATATAATAATATTTTTAAAATTATCATCGAAAAAAATTAAAATTAACTATAATTTTAAGTTCAACTATTATAAATATAATCATGATTTTATATTAAAATTCTTTTGCTATTGTTTTATTACAATACACTTTGCAATTTTTCGTTGTTCCGTTTTATTACATCAAAACTTAAAATTTTGTATTATTATTATTCCGATATTGTTTGGTCACAATAATTTCATACTATTTTTATTACTATTATTATTATATTTTAACATAGTAAAAACCTATATAATAAAAAAATACATATCGTAATTTAAATTATCTTTTCACTAAATTTTTGTCTTTTTATTTTATCTTTTTTCTTCTCCACAACAATTTTGAGTGTATTGGAAATAATTGTAGTAGATAAACATTTTTAAAGAAACAAATATTTAAATTATAAAAAAATCATCATTACAAAATTTAGACATTATAATAATCATATATACATAATTCATTTTATGATGATTATATAATAGAATTTATAAAAAATGTATAATTTTTTAATTATTTTAATTATTAATGTTTAAAATTTAATTATTCAATTTAATTGGTGACTTACGTAATGTTTTATTTTTATTTTTTAAAATTTGCGTAAAATTATTTTACATTTTTAGGTATTAAATGGAGTATTTTGTTAATAATAATAAAAATTATTATTATTATTATTATTATTATTATTATTATTATTATAATATTCTCTTTTTCTTTATACTCTTGAAGTTTAGTTGCAGGATAGATAAATAATAAGATAATAAATAATTTAAATAGTCAAAACATTTTTTATTTTTTTAATTATCATTGTTATTAGTATATTTTCTTCTTGTTAATATAATCTCTAACTAATTTTAATTAATAACATTTTTATTGAAAAAAAACTAATGCAAAACGTTACAAAGGTTTAAACCTTTAATTTGGGTTATAAGAATGAAAATAACATTTTTATTAGTGTGAAATCATGCTAATTTTTTTTTGTAAATAATCAAATAATTTTACTCTTAAAGTTTGCACACATACATGAAATTATCTTTCGAGCAAATGTAGTACTTATATCTAAATGGAAACGATACTAAAAGTTATAAGTTTAAAGTTTTTTAAGAAAAAAAAAGTTAAAAGCAAAAGTATAAGAGAAAGGGATATTCCTCCAAAAAATGTCTTTATAAAACTAAAAAACCAATCAAGTTCATCTCTACTTTTTAGCTTTACGATAATAATAATATAAAATCTCTTTATTCTGAATAAAACTCTGTGAGTAAAAAAATTGTCTTTATTCTCAACATCTTGTAAATAATAAAATAATATTATTCTCCAAATTTGCAAACATAATTAACAACATAAGTCTTGTTTCCCAAGTCTAAATTTTCATATATGATTTCAAAATGAATAGATATTAATAATTACAATAGATTATAAATACTTTTTTATTAAATAACTTAATAATACAACTTTTTAAATAAAATATTTATTTTAAAAAACACAAAACATATATGATAAAGAAATTATAAGTTTATATTAAAATACTTAATAACTAAATTATGGTATCAATTGCAAGTAAAATCTCATTTACACCACGATCAAAACAACTATTATATATATATATATATATATATATATATATATATATATATATATATAAATAAATAAATAAATAAATAAATAAATAAATAAGGGATCACATCTACCTAAAAACACAACACATTTCTCTAATTTTAAAATGAAATTTACATTATTTTTAATAATGTGATAGCATGTGTTATATTTGTTATAAGCATTTTTTTTTTTATAAATAATACTCGTATCTCTCATATTTTTAATAATAAAATTCATCTTTTTATTATTTAAAAAGAAATATATTAATTAAAATAAATAAAATATATGTAACTTAAAAATAGTTCCACAATAAAATAAAAAAGTGTTAATATTTTGAATAATTTTTTTATTATATATTAAAAATATAATAAAATATATTGTCACGAAATTATGAACTGTCTAATAAAAATATCAAACATATATTTTCATAAAATAATATTTTAAAATTAATTTATTTCTTATAATAAAAAAGTATTTAATTTTTATATGTTAGGATTTAAATTTATATTTTTCATACTTTTCTATTCGAGTTTTATGATATTTTAAAATATAATAATGGATGTGAGTGTAGTTTATTAAAAGCATAAGAGAAAAAAATATGTAATTTCTTAAAATCATTGGAAAATTAAATAACTATTTAAAAATTAGAAGAGACTAAATACTATTTTCTTAAAAAATAAGAGATAATTCTATTTTAAAATTGAAAGGAGGGTGAGTGTCATATATATATATATATATATATATATATATGAAGTCATTGTAATTTTACATGTAAATATAATGCATATACTATAATTATGATAATAATAATAATAATTATTATATTAAAAATTATTAATTTTTAATATAATGGTTAAAGTTCTTCGATAAATTTTGCATGATCCCGTGCATTTTGCATAGATATTAAAACTAATTCATTTGTAGAGTAGCTGTTGACCAGCCCATTTATCCTTCTCATTCTTTTGCTGTTTTGATTTTTTTTGTTTTTCTAATCTTTTTATTTGCTTTTATCTCACAACTGAGAACTAAAAAAGACAAAACAAGATTCAAACTGATTTGTCCGTGTGATCTCGAAATTGCATTGCAACAATTCTTGAGAAAAAATAATCAAAATTAAATTCAGCACCGAACAAACAAAACCTCCCCAGAGATCGTTATTAGGAGCCACATTGTTTTGACGACGCTTAAGGTCCCATTTCTTATCCTTGTTGTTTTTCTGGATCGATTATTTTATTTTAATTAATCTCTGTTCACAGCGACATTTTCTTTTCTCTCTGTTGTTTATACACAACCAGTGAGCAACACAACAATCTTAAATGATAATGTTTGGATTCATTGAAATTAACACACACATGTGTGCAGGTGGTGAGATAATGATTGATGGAGTCTGACGAGAACGAACCTGTGACGACTCGCGAGATCCGAGCGAATGGAAATTGCGTCAAACTGTCAGAGGTTGAGGCCGAGGTTGATGCAGGAAATGTTGAAGGAGCAGAAACAACATTGCGTGACGGGTTGTCTCTAACTTCCGAGGTTCATTTTTCTTTGTTAATTGTATATTCCACCTTTTTAACAATCGAAAACCAATGTTACAATGTCTCATTATTCATCATCATAACTAATTACCTGAGCTAAATTTTGTTGTCTTATTGATACCATTTTGAATTGGTAGTACCTAATGAGAGATAAGTGTAAGAGTGGTTTTACTTAATGTGACTGGATTTTCGTTCAACTATTATTGCATGGTCTTCACTGCATAGCATTGATTTTATCTATGAATTTGGTTCCCCTTATCCTTAACTTTTGCTTGAAACATGGAAGAGACTGATCCCAGTTCTCAACCTACCATTGCAATATGTACTACCTTAAAGTCAGAAGGATCCTCGTCATCGAAGGAATGGAGGGTCATTGTATGTAACCTTACACTAGTATATGCAAAATAGGCTGTTTCCAAATTCGAATACGGAACTTTGCTCACCCTTAAATGAAACTAAAGTACCCCCGTGACAGAAAGTTCCTCGTTGTGCAAAGGTATGAAGGAGGGACTTTGTGCACACACTTACCCTTGCATGTGCAGAGGAGCTATTTCGGATTTGAACCCATGAATAACTTGTCTTTCAATCATCAAATATTTATCAGAGTCGTTGAATATGTCCACGACTCAGACTCCTGGCTTTATAATTGCTTTTAAGATAAAAAAAAAATTTAGTACTGCTAAGAATACGTTGTTTTACGGTACAAGTTGGCTTAAGAATAAGCTATGAGCAAAATAGTAATTAAGTTCTTTACTAGTAATATTTGTAATGCCTTATCTAATCGATTGTAACTTTACGTTCTACAATCATGATTGAACATATCTAACTGTGAGATAATTGTTTTTCTATATGATAAGTATTGAGATTATACTAGTAAATTATCTTTACACATTTTATGGATTATACTTTTTATACATTGATTGCATTATCTATTACATGCTATTGAATTTAAAACGAAATAAAGACGTCTTAAGAAAAATAAAATGTGAAAATTGATGCAATCTGTATCTCTGACTCGATTTCTCATTAAATTTATTCCAAATATAAAGATATATGGCATGCCTTGTTTGTTATTGGTAGGTAATGAATCGGCGAACAACTTTTTGAGCTAAATCAATCATATGTTTGAGTAATCTTATCTATTTAGTCGCTTTATTATTATTATTATTACCTGTTTATAGGAAGCAAAAGCTCTTATTGGAAAGTTAGAGTATCAAAGAGGTAACGTGGAAAATGCTCTTCGTATGTTTGATGAGATTGATGTTCAAGCAGTCATACAACAATTGCAAACCTCCCTTTCTGAGAGAACACCTGTCAAGAATACTTTGATGCTTGAAGCCGTCTACCTAAAAGCTAAGTCTCTACAAAAATTGGACAAACTTACTGGTATTGAATATTGTTTCAACTATTGAAAGTTATTTTCCACCTATGGTTTACTTTTTCTTTTTAACTGAGAATGAATCTTTCATTCCTTCTACACCTTTAATATTCTAGCTTTACAACAACAATAGCCTTCTCCCACTGGATGAAGTTGGCTACATGGATTACACAACACTATTATTTGTTTAAAAACCAAATTCTGAGAGATATTAATACATTGAAAAGCTTGTTTCATGAATTTATACAGAAGCTGTTAATGAATGCAAGGGTGTTGTTGATGCTGTTGAGAAGGCATTTAGCCAGGGTACACCTGATACAGTGGACAATAAATTGCAGGAGATAATCAGTCATGCAGTGGAGCTCCTTCCAGAGCTTTGGAAACAGTCTGGTTGCTATAATGAGGCTTTGTCTGCTTATAGGAGTGCCCTCCTTAGTCAATGGAATCTTGATGATGATTTTATTGCAAGAATTCAGAAGGCATTGGCTGTGTTTTTGCTGTACAGTGAAATGGAGACAAGTCCACCTAATAAGACTGATGGGTCTTACGTACCCAAAAACAATCTGGAAGAGGGAATTCTTCTTCTTATGATTATTTTGAGAAACTTCATCCTTGGTAAGATAAAGTGGGATCCTTTAGTTATGGAACACCTGATTTTCACACTTTCAGCATGTGGACAAACTTCTATTTTAGCAAAGCAATTTGAAGAGTTGACACCTGGTGTATATCACCGTATTGATCGTTGGAATTTTTTAGCTTTGTGTAATATTGGATCTGGAGAAAATAAGAGTGCGTTGAGTCTGCTTAGGATGTCTTTGCATAAACATGAACGACCAAATGACCTTATATCATTATTATTGGCTACCAAAATTTGTAGCGAGGATCCTCATCTTGGTGCTGAGGGAGCAGGTTATGCACAAAGAGTAATCAATAATGCTCAGGGATTAGATGAGCATTTGAAGGGTGTGGGTCTTAGGATGCTGGGACTTTGCCTAGGAAAACAAGCTAAGGTTTCTTCTTCTGACTTTGAGAGGTCTAAGCTTCAATCCAGAGCTCTGCAATCATTGGAGGAGGCAGTTAGATTGGAGCAAAACAATGCCGATCTATTTTTTGAATTGGCCATTCAATATGCTATGCACCGAAATTTAACTGCTGCTTTATCCTGTGCCAAGCAGTTCTTTGACAAAACTGGTGGCTCTAAATTGAATGGTTGGAGATTGATTGCTCTTGTTTTGTCTGCACAAAAAAGATTTCCAGAGGCCGAAGTGGTTATTGATGCAGCTTTAGACGAGACTGCAAAATGGGAGCAGGGGCCCCTTCTCAGGCTGAAAGCCAAGTTAAAGATCTCCCAATTACGGCCCATGGATGCTATTGAAACTTATCGGTACCTTCTTGCGTTGGTTCAGGCCCAGAAGAAATCATCCGGGCCTCTGGTATGATTATGCAATCTTCTCTTCTTCTAATAAATATTATCTTCAAATGTAATTATGTTGTGATATGTTTTATCAAACAACAATGGTGATGAGATGTAACTTTGATGTGAGTGTGGTAGATTTTAACAACGATATCATTAAACTATTTCAATTACATCCTCTGGTGTTGAGTTTGGCTTCATCTTAACGTTGAGTCTGGATAACGTATGATGAGGGAATTGGATTTCCTCTAATATTGCTGTTAATCCAATGCTCTTTTGTTAGAATAATGTGCAATTCTTGTTTACAGGTTTAATGAGTTATCACATGCTAAATGCATTTAGTTTTTGTAGATAACAGTATTCATGAAGTAGCTCCCATTTACTCTTTGCATAACACACGTAAATTGTCCCTACTTGATCTACTGGAAGTCTATATATAGATCTGTTGCATAAAACACGTAAAACACATTTAATCAACTCCATCCATTCCTCCTCTCCCTTTCTTTGTCTCTTTGAGTTGAACAGGAGTATTGTCATCCATCATAACGTGTCATGTCATAGTTTTGCCGCAATGTTCCTAAAAAATGGAAATATTTTGTCAAGCTCCAGTTTCTATTGAGTGTTTAGTAATGGTAAAACATAAAGCACTATCCTTATTTACACGTGTAATGCTTAAATTAAGGTAATGGAAACTAAGAAAATAGGAGCACTAGTCATAAAAGCAAGTTTATTGTTTAACAAGGATGGAGAACAGAGGAAAGTCGGGTTTTTATCCTAGAGATTTTAATCGCTTCATGGGACTCTTCAACTATTGATGCTTCCAAAACTAATCTTACTTTATTTTATTAACTCTTTGTAGGCGGAGGATTATAAGATAAACGAACTTGAAGTTTGGCATGGTCTGGCAAATTTATATGCGAGCCTTTCTCACTGGAAGGATGCAGAAATCTGTTTGCAAAAGGCCAGAGAGTTACAGGAATACTCACCAGCAACAATACACGCTGAAGGCAAGAATAAATGTTTATGTTGTCAACAATTTCTACTTTAGCATGTTCTACTTGTATAATTGAAATTTCATATTTTCCAACATGATTGTACCAGGTATTGTGTTCGAAGGTCGTGGACAAGATCTAGAAGCTCTCGTTGCTACGTTGAATGCGGTCCTATTTGAACCAAACTACGTGCCAAGCAAGATCTTGATGGCTTCTTTGATACTGAAAATTGGTTTAAATACTGCTGCGCCTGTTGCTAGATGCTTACTTTCTGACGCACTTAGAATAGAACCCACCAACCGTATGGCTTGGTATAACTTGGGATTAACTCACAAGGCTGATGGCCGAATAGTTGATGCTGCTGATTGCTTCCAGGCAGCTTCCATGCTTGAAGAATCTGATCCCATTGAAAGTTTCAGCTCTTTGCTTTGACTACATTCCTTGGTTAACTCTCACTCACATATTCATATCATTTTGAAAATGTATCCTGAGTTTTTTCTTTTTTCTTTTCATTTAAATCCTCATCATAAGAAACTAGGTTTGAAGAAAAAAAGTTGGGCTATATCCTAAAGTAGGGAATAAGATAACGAGGTTGATGACTTGTAAAGAAATTTAGGGATTTTGTTGTGGTTTGGTTCCTCTTTTGCCTTGTAAATGTGAGAGGCTTACTCAGAGAAAGTAAACTGGGAAGATTCTATCTTCTTGTTCTTTATTTCTCTAGATTTTCAAGGTCTATAAAGGATAAAATATTCATTATTCGTGTTGTCATGTACATTTGTGTGAGAACTTGGATGTTGCTTCTGGTGTAGTTAGGTTGGAAAAATGTTGGCACCTTAACACGGAGATATAATATATACCCATTTTGTGAAAAGTATTGTGGACTTGGTCTGGTTTATTACCGTGTGATGTTCCACTCCACATCCACTACACCCTAGAGAAAGGCATGGCATGGAGCCTGAGGAAAGAAACTTTTGGATTAGATGTCAATGCAACACGTCATGTAGATACAAACTGGGTACCGACCATTTATTAAAAAATAAATAAAAACATTTAGAAAGAAAATAATGTTGAGAAATATTTTCGTCGTGTATAGTTTTTGGAGAAGAAATTGAGTATAATGGTAAACGTTGGAGTAATTTATGTTTTAATATACATAGTAAAAATTATAGATGTCTTAGATAAACGTTGGACTAATGTTGTGAGTGAGACAATTGTTTAGCATCTTATTAAGAGGAATGTTTGCTGGTGGATTCAATTTTTAAGACTTAGAAGTGCCATACAGGAAAATGGGTGATTTTTAATAAAATCCAATCAATCATAAATAAAATATTAAATATAATAGAACTAACATTTTTAATTTTTTTTATAAATATGAGAATCACTTCATTATCTTTAAAATAATAATACTCACTTTTTTATGATAAATATTTTGTATAGTGACTAATTGTTTTTTTATCACAAACCAGAGTTAGAAATTTAAATTTTATGTTTTTTTAATAATTAAAATGAGTTATTATTTTATATTATTCAATTAAAAAAAGTAAACCTCTTACTAATAATTTATTCTCACTTTTCTATAAAAAAATTATATCATAGTTCATTTCTTTTGATTTTTTTATGTATTTAGATCTAATATTTTTGTTATCATGTTCTTTATTTTTTAACTCTTTAATTAGTATTTGAAAGGTATTAACGAAAATATAATTTTTAAATTTTTTATTGTGATTTTTAACCATTAATTTGTTTTAATGGATTTAATTTCAATTAATGTAATGACTATTTTATTTTAAAATAAACAACTAATTTGAAATTTAAACAATTAAATTGAATTTTAAAAAAATGAATAATAGATAATTTGATTGGTAGAAATTTACTTGAGAAGGTTTAAATAACAATGTATTATGTATCAGTCATATGAATTATTACTAGTGAAAATAGTTTTAAATTTTAATTTTAGTTTCACTTCTCATTATGAAAATAATATTTTACTTTTGTTTTACACAAATTATACTAAAACAGTTTATTGTTTTTAAATTTATTTTCCAATTTTATAAATTATTAAAATTTACTTTCTTTTTAAATTTTTAAAATATTATGATATAAATTATATAATAGTTGAATAGAATTAGTATAATTATACTGTAGTTTTCTAATAATCTAATTTACATAACTTTGTATTTTATATATACACTAATTTTTTATCGGATTATAAATTTATTTTAGTTTTTATTTTTGAATTTAGTATCGAGTAATAACAATTATTTATATCTTAAATATTTTGAAATTTCTAAATAAAAAAATAAAATTGTGATAATTATAAAATGAAACTATTTTTGTTAATTCATAATCAAAATTGAGAAACTAGTTCCCTTTTAAACAAATTGAAAAATTATCTATGATAAAAAAAATTATAAATAATTATAGTAAGATTGAAAAATTATCTGTGATAACAAATATAAATAATTATAATAAGATTGGTAATTATTACAATACTAAAACTTTAAATCAGATCACATTTGACCTAAAAAGTTACTAAATTAACTATTTATATAAAAATAAGTTTATACTGCAAATGCAAATCAAACACAAACGAAAAAAATCTTTAAATATTACTAATATTTTAAATATTTATTTTGTCTTGACTTTTCTTTTTTTAAAATATTATTATTTTTATTTATTTTTCAAATAAGAACTTATTCATTATATGTGGTAATTTTTTAACTTAACTAAATACATCATAATAAAATAATAAATTGATTATAGTTTTATAAGAAAAATTTTGTATTATCTAGATTTAATGTTAAGAAAAATTGATGAGTTGCAACAAATTTTAATTGTTGATAACTCTAGCGAAAAATACCTAATTTAAAATCAGATTGATTCTTAATGTTGATTACATCTCATTTAGGTATTTAAAAGATTATTTCATAATTTATTAATGTTGATTACATCTCATTTAAGTATTTAAAAGATTATTTCATAATTTATTAAGAAACTGTGATATTTATAGTTTTCATTATCATGTATATCAACTAGCAAATTATTATGAAATTTTGTTTTTAAAGTCCTAAACTTTTTATTGATATATTATAAGTGAAGGTTGATCTAAAATCTAAATTTTAGATTAATATAATTTATTTTATTTTTGTTTATAATGGTATAATAATGACTTAATTGTACTTAATAAAATAAAAAAATAAAATAAATTTATTATTTAATTTTTTTAATAAAATAATAATAACTTAATATAATACTTAAATTCACGTTTTACCAAAATATTGAACTTTAAAAGTATTTTCAACTCAATATAATATTTAATTCATGTAGAGAGTATACAAATTTTGATTCCAAGCAATATTTAAAAGTAAAAAAATTAACCAAATTATTTATATTAATATATTTTAATAACATAAGGTTATTAAGAGAAAAACATCGATATTTATTAAAAATTGTTGGTACATTAACACAAGTGTCATTTATATTTCAATTTGATGAAATATTTTAAAAATATTTTATTTTATATAATATTTATTAAGATATATTAATTATTAGTAATATCCTAAATAACTTTATTGTCATATAATTTAATAGGTGCTGTAAACAAGTATCCAAAATATTAAAAAAGAATTTTTAGTCATGAATTCAAAATTTTTGCAAACCTTTAAAATCAGTATTTATGTTTGGACGAAAATTCACATTTTATTTTGTTCTCCATCTAACAAGATTAACATCAATAAATATTTGTTCGATATTAAATGTTTATATTTGTAACTTTTTTAACAATAACCATTATTCAGTTTTTAATTAAATACATAATTCTATTTATGTCACATTTTTCAAGATTATACATAATTGACCGGTAATACTTAATATATAAACAAAGTTTGGTCATACAACCTCTCTAGTCTTTACATTATAACAAGTCAATTTTTTTTGAAGTTGTTTATTTAATCTAAATACTTAAATTTTAATTAAGACACCAAAATCATTCTATACTAATCAAAATAACAATATGTGTTAATCATATAAATTAGTACTAGTGAAAATAAATTTAATTTTACTTTTAGTTTTCCTTTTATTAAGAAAATACTATTTTGTATTAAAACAATTTATTAATTTCATTTTTCAATTATACAAATATCTTTATAATGTTTTAAGTACAAGAAAATAAAAATAATATCATTATAAGTAAATTGAAAAGGTAAAAGTAAATTAAAAAACTAAAAAACGAGAACATATTTTATAATATCAAATTAAATAATTGTAGTATTTCATTGTAACGATAACTAGGGTTTGTTAAAAAAAAAAAAACAAAGTGAAACCCTAGGTGCGGTTCCACTCGCTATATATATTCTAAAATCTGTACCCCAATCCTAACACTAGCGGCTGCAATTGTATTCGTAATCGCTCTGCACAGAGTATTTTCGCTATTCTCCCTCCCATTTCACAATTTTGTGCAATCTTTCACTTTGGATCCATTATTCGTTTCTGAAATATGCTGATTAACATATTCTATATTATTCATTCGTTGGTTTCATTTGCTCTGCTTTGAATTGTTCTGAATGTGTTCATATTCTATATTATTCGTTGGTTCCATTTGCTCCTCTTTGAATTGTATTGAATGTGTTTGCGTAAATGTCTTAATTGATAAATTATAGTCTGTTTGAGATGCACTTTATATCGTAGGCCTCTCTGTTTACATGGAGCGGCCTTTGAACTATGGTGCGTAAAGTGAGAGCTGATGAGTCAGCAGGCAGCCAGACAACTGCCATGGTGGATCCACAGATGAACGGATAATTGTTAATGCTGTTTGTCTACTAAATTCACCACACATTTCAGTACTTTCACAATCATTATTTGATTTAATTTTTCCAGTCGAACATGGTCAAATTATATGTTTTTATGGTTCACTTATTTAAATTGAATCTGTCTGTTCAACCGATGTGATTTTAAACTTTTTGGTGCATATATATCTCTAGGTTTAGCTCGTTTTGTTTTGTATTTTTCATTTTTTTTAATTTGTGTTTAGAAAATTAACTACTTAATCCAATATTAGATTTTTTGACGTTCTATTGTGTTTTTCCTTGATATAGTTTGAATTGGCTCGAATTTTGACCTCGCATGAAAACTATAATTGTTAAACTATAATTGTTTTGGATGAAATACTATATGTGAAAATAAATTAAAAAAATAAAGAATCCTTTTATAGAAGAAAATTCTAAAAAGATAATTAAATGATACTAATAACACAGAGAATCCTCTATTTTATTAGAAGTATTTTTATTTGCTTTATTAAACAATATGTTACTGTTTCATCCTATTACTCCTATTACTGCTCGAATTTAACCCTTAGAAATACCCGTAACTTTTACGCAAAGTTCAAGTGTAGATTACTGATCGGTTTTATTTTACGTGTATCGAATTACATGACCAAAGTCCATTAGTTGGAGCCTAAACTTTTTTTTTTTTTTTTTACGGTCATAATTTCTTTGTTAAATTAATGTAACTGATTGCCTTGGGTAAACTTTTTGGAAAATTAAAATAATTTGCTTTGTAATATATTTTAAATTGTTCTGAAAAATTCAGTATGTGTTATTATTCGTTCATGAAATATAGAATCTAATTTTTTTAATACATTTTGATTAGCATTTTTGTGAGTTATTTTGTAAGCGTTATTGTTTTGTTTATCTATTTTAATGGAAGAGTACAATATGAGGTGCCAAAGCAATTGCCATTGTTCAGTATATGGTCGAGGCCCATTAGTTGGTCCATATCATTAATTTAGAAACAAGAATGTTCTTACTTCACCTAATTTTTAATTAATTTTAAAATTTATTAAAAAAAGTAAATTAGTAAATATAATAGTAAATTAGGAAACTTTAAAATTTAGGTTCAACTTAAAACGACTTTTGTAAGAAACCAATACAGAGAGATAAGTGTTTTTATATATAATTGTTTTTTATGAGTTGAATATAATTTAGAAATATAATAGAATAAGTGTGCAATTGTCTCTATATAAGAGTTATTTTTTCATTACTTCACCAAATGATATAGTAATATTCTCTAATATAAGAGAATATTATTATATCATTTTTAAAATTGGAATGATTATTTAATTGAAAATAGTATTTTTATAGTATAATAAATATATGATAAATTTTTTATGTTTTTTTAAATAATAAAAAAAAATTATTGGATATTATATTAAAGATTAAAAATATAAAATATATTAAAAAAAATATAAAATTGTTAAAATAAGATTAAAATATAATAAAATAATTTATTTAAAGTTGATGTAATTAATATAAAAAATAAATAAATAAATTATATCATATCTTTTATAAAAATTATATTATTTTTTTATTTTAACAAAACTGATTCACCCAAAAAATTTCAATTTTATTGATTTTGTATTAATATTTTCAATTTATCATGATTTAATTATATTTTGATTATTTAAAAACAATATTAAAATGCTCATATATTCATATATAGTATAACAACCTGCCTACTTACCTTCTATTCAATGATGATGCATCATGATTCATGAATTTCACTGTCACTGAATTAATTATTAATATTGTTAATGACCAACTAACATAAGTTAATGGTCTTCAAATCATTATTTTAGTGATTTGATCTAATATATGTTAGTAAGCAGGCCTTCATTTTCTTCATGTATTACGTCGTAGACGTAATTTTACATATGTAACACATACGTTGCTCTCTTTCTCATCTCAACTTCGTTTTAATATTGCAATTCCGTTTATTTTAGTCTAACTTATAACTTTGCCAACAACCTTTAGTTTTTCTTTTATATATATATATATATATATATATATATATATATATATATATATATATATATTTTTTTTTTTTTTCTATAAATTCTTATACAAAATAAGAAAAAAAATGATACTACCAAAAATATTGATGGATTCCTTGAAATAGGTTTTACAAATTGTATAAACTAATTTATAATTAAAAAAATCTTCTTTATTTTCTCTCTTAGAAAAACCTATGAAGAAACTTGTTCATATATAAACCTTCTGAATAAACTCATACTTTTTCTAAGCCATGGATTATGCAATACTAAAGAAAAATCACATTAATGCAGTAATTACTTCAAAGACTCAACAAAAGAAATCAACTTCCTAACCATAGAGCGGTAAGATTAGGAAAAGGGAAAAAGAAAGAAGGAACATAGACTGGCTGAGGCAGAAGAATGGAACATTACACCATCTGTTCCCTCAACACATGCACCTTATCTTGAAGTGATAAGAAAACCTTGAGAAGGAATTTAATTCTTTTAAACTCAACTTACTATTTTTAGTAGGTAATAAAAAATAAGATACACTTTATCCTTGAATAAGTTATTAATTTCTTAATGTGTAAGAAAAAAATTTATTACAAGAATTGACAATAACATAAACAAACATTGATTTCGATAAATATATAATCATTATTCTTAAATACTTATTTATAATGTAGTGTACAAGTCCCTAATATAATAAGAATTCTTAAATTGTGAAAATTCTTAAAAAGTTAATGACTTATAACAATATAAATGAGAGAAAAAAGAAGATAAGACGAGAGTGAGAGATGTATTTTACGGAGGAGAAAAATTATTTTATATATAGAAGGATAGATTTATAGATAAACTCATTTTTTCATTACTTGTCCATTTATCTTAAATCAATGATTATATATAAGGAGGAAAATTGCAAGTCAACATTATTACAAAAAAATCACTCGATATACAAGAGAAATCAAATAAGAGAAGAGAAAGTTTACTTATTTTGCAATATTCTGTTTTTTCAATAATTATGAGTTAATTATGATTATTATCATGATAAGAAATATCATTGGTTTAAACCAAAACTAGTTTAGAAACCGTGATTTTTAATAATCAGACTTTAATTAAATTAAGTCAAAATCAAAAAAATCAGGTAAATTTGTAATCAAATAGATTTAAAAAAAATATTTTAAATCAAATTTTTTAATATATATTTTTTATATATAATATATTTTAATTTTTTAATCTTACATCAACTTTAAATAATAATTATTTTATTATATTTTTATTTTATTTTAACAATTATTCATCTTATTTTTTCATACATTTTATATTTATAATTTTTATTATAATTTATAATAATCATGTTATAATCTTTATTATTTTTTATAAAAAATACTATTATTAATAAATTTATGATATTATAAAAATATTATTTATTAAATTTGATCGAGCTTCCGTTAAATTTCACTTAAATTTTTACATCCTAACTTGTAAAATTTTAAAAACATTAGTAAATACAGTACTCGATATTCAAACCAAGGAAAGTTTGTTGGACTTATTTTGATTGCTTTTGTGGCGGCATAAATGCGACCGAGTGATTGACGTTGTTGTGCGTGACCTCGACGTGCTGAACCTTCACCACTGTCCTTAAAATAACAAGAAGATAGGATTCCTCAATAAATCAAAGGAATAATTCAACAAAGTCAACCAAAGAGAAAGAGTCCTCTCTACTTTTTCGGTTTTAGTATGAATTTGCTAAACTATTCTCACTCTTTTTTATGTTTAAAAGATATTTTAAAAAAATACATTTGCTCTATAATACCCTTATTTAGTATATACAATTTTAATTATTAATTATGTCATACCCTAAAATTTAACTTATGACTTAAAAAAAATGTAAAATATCATTGAGAAGTAAATTAGGAGGCTAAATCTTGAGTTTAGAGAAAGAGACACTAATCACTGACATTGAAAACAGTGTATTTGCACATTAAAAGTAAAGAAGAAATAAAAAAGTGGTAGACCTACCTGCTTCTCACCAAACTCCACAAGGAAGACATGTTAGCAATGAAGGATTTATATATTATTTTTACATGTAAACATGCAAGGGAATATGTGATTGTTTCTATATATTTACCTGTTTATATATGGAATAATTATTTTTAATTATGCATGCTTTTGGTTCCAGTTTTTGAAGATTAGAAAAAGTTTTCATCAAGTGTAGTTATTGGTGCAGGGGGATATGTTCTGTGCGCGCGTGCTGTTATACTGAATTTTGCAACTAATGGAAGTTAATGAATGATGATGGTTTTTATGATTGCAAGCACCAGGCTTTGCTTATGTTTCATCAACTTTGATTACTTTATAAGCATTCTAATAAAATTTAAGAATCTCTATCTTTCTTAATATTCATTATTTAGAAACGAATCACGATGTTTAATTCTAAATGAGTATTAATTAACATTTTTTATTTTAGGAGCTTAGGCGTAGAAATAATACTAGTATTAAAAAAATTATTTTTTTAAATTAAATTTCTATAAATTAAAGATGATATTTTGATTATTTAAGTTAAACAAATTTTAAATTATATCTCGTACAAATTTGAAATTTTTCATATATATTTTTTAATTTATGTTCTCTTTTATATTTTATCTTTACCACATTAAAATATTTTTTACATTCATTTGAAGAATAACTTGATAAATTAGAGTGTTTTAGTTTTTCAATATGATCTATTTTAATCTTATCCGCTTAATTGTTAGGTCTTTTAAGAAAAATGTATTGATGAGAGATAACATTAATAAGATATGAGTCAAACTCATATAAGTTATTAACATCACACTCACGTAAAAAACTTAATACATTGAGTTAAGAGTCTTTTTTTCTTATATGTTATTTAACTTTCTTACTCTTATTCAATGTGAAACTTAGACTCACATTTAAATCTTCTAACGTTAACATGATTTGATTCATCATAATTAACCTAACTTAATTTATCCCAATACAATCTATCACGACCTCACTCATCACAATTTGTCCACTACAAGAAAATAGCGTATTACCGATGGATATTTAACGAAGGATTTATAACCGTCGAAAATAATAATTACCGACAGAAATTACCGACGGATATAAAATATTTGAGGAATTTGATGTTACCGACGGATATATCCGTCGGTAAAATAATAATTAGTTACCGACGGATATATCCATCGGTAATTTATAAATGAATTTATCTACGGAAATATCCAGTCGGTAAATCCGTCGATAAATTAACAATTAATTACAGACGGATATATCCGTCGGTAAATTCATTTGTAAATTAACAATTATTTACCGACGAATATATCCGGTCGATAAAATTATATAATATAATTTAATTATTCACCTAATTAAAAAATAAAATATTTTTTATTTAATAATTTAATTTAATCATAGTTAGATTAATTTATAATAATTTATTAAATTAAATAATTTTAAAAAATAAATATTTAATTATATATAAATATATAAATATATAAATATATTTGTATATAAATATAATTTATTTGTAAATTATTAAAAAAATTCTCGTAGTTTAGTTCTAATAAGGATATAAAGGGGAGGGGTTTTATAAAAACAAAATATGCTATAAATAAGTAAAATTTTTAATAAATAATAAAATTATTACCGACGGATTTTGACCGTCGATAATTTTAATATTTCTTGTAGTGGTAGACCTAACCCGACTTGATTCAATCTTCTCGAAATCTTGACCAGATTTGACCTTATTAATATAGTATGTTTCTATCTTACTTAACTTGTTATAACCTATCATGACTCATTTCCTTCCATCTTGCTTATAGATAAAGTATTATGAGTTAAACTTAATTTATAAATTTAATAATGATAATTTTTATATTTGATGACAATTAAAATATTTTATCTAAATAAAAAATTTTAAATTTAATAAATTTGAATTATTTCACTCAAATAAATTGTTTAAAAAATTAATTCATTTGAAATAAAATGAATTCAAAACCAGATATTTAAATTTATAAAAATTACAAAATATATTATCCTAATACAAAATTTATGTTTTTATTATTATATTTTCTTTTATTATATCCATAGTAAAACTAATGTTTCTTATTGCTTATTTTTTCCTTTAGAGAAATATACTATTTTTTTCATATATTTTTACCATAGAAATAGTTGTATTTTTATATTTTTATACAAAATATTTGAATGCTATGTTTTTTTTTATATATTTTTCTTTTATAATCTACTATTTTTATTTAATATATATTCGATTACAATTCATTTAAGAAATTAAGCATTATTTATTATTTTCTTTAATTTAAAATATATGATATTTAATGTTATATTATAATATTAAGATAAATATTAATTTTGATTATTTTCAACAAATTTATTATTTTTTATTAATATTTTATCATCCTAATATTCTCTAACAAAAAATAATTTGTTTTTATTATCATTATTATATTTGTAATTTTGTAATTTTACTTATTATATATATATATATATATATATATATAATTTTTTTCCTTTGTTTACGAGAATTCAATGTTATTTTAAATAGGGCAACTGTAAAAAGAAAAATACCAATCAGATTAAACTTATAAATTCTTAGATTAAAACACCATTAAATCTATTTATCCGAATATTATTATTTTTTTCTTTCAAATTGATGTATATTTAAGTAAAAAAAATGAATTGGATTAAATTGGTATTGTTTGACAAGTTAATGTACTAACTTAAAAAAAAACTCATGAAAAATTTATGCCAATATTTTAGTATTAAAAATTCAATTTGATTTTATAATAATCCCTTTAATTATTAAAGCCAAATAAAATAAATCTAAATTGTAATATTATTACAAAATCATTATATGAAATATAAATATATAAAGTTATTAGAAAAATAACAATATCTTATATAATTATTACATTTATAAATATATTTTATATTAGATTATTATCTTAACTAACTTAGGGATAATAAAAATTACTTTTTATTATTCTCAATTATACATTGATTAATGAATTACAGTTATTAAGCCAAAAAAAACCTAAATATTCAACATTTTTGTTTATGTTGCTTCGTCCTTCTTCATCAAGTTTAAAAATAGAATAAATAACTAATCCAATATAAAAAAAATGTAAAACCTAAATAAAAATAAAGTATATATAAAAAATAAAGCGTAAACACAAAGCAACTATGTGTACCTAAAGAGCAAAAGATAATATCTGCCAGCATCTTATTGGTGCTTTCCCATCACTAAAATTAAATTTTTAAATTTAGGGTTTTCAAAATAGAGTTATTAGATATAAAGGGTAATTTTATATATATTCTTCCTTCAATTTTGTATTCTTTAGGACCATGTGTGGGACAAGGGAGCTTATGAAGTCCAATGAAATTAAGAAAATGAGGGATAAGGTGGAGCTTAAATGCTGGGTTGCTGATTTAAAGCAAGTGGGAGGACCATGTGTTTGTGCAAAAGTCACACACTCAGATTACAAATTACTCACTCACGTCACTGTTTCTGACATGAGGCTGCCACCAAAACACGACACAAAAATCAAATTAAATGCCGGCGTCACTTTTTTATTGCCACAAAATTATAAATCCAATATGCAGAACAAACCAAGACAGATAATTTTGTACATAGTTTTGAGGTTTCAATCAATTTTAAGTTTTTTTGTCTTTTATATTCTAATTGTGACAATACAAATTTTTTAATTTATATTTCAGTTTCTCATCCTAATTTCATGCAACAAATTAAGCATGAGATATTTTTATTTGACGGATATTAAAAAAATTATTTGGGTTTTTAAACAACTCTATAGATATTTGGAAAAAGTTTTTTTTTTTTTCAGATATGTTAGTCAATATTTCTCAAAAATTATGTCTTTAGATAATAGAAAAAAAAATAGTAGGATGAAGTAAGTTGAATTGAAGGGAAACAAATATAAGATGAGACAAGCAGGCACATGGTATTGTGGTTTTATTATATATAGTTAGTCACAGCATTAGGTATTCGACTGGTTGTTGCATGGACTATTTTTCTTTAGAGTTCATCTTTTCTCACTTTCTCTCTCTCTCTCTCTCTCTCTCTCTCTCTGATCACTGTTTGTGTTTTCATTCTTCCAAAAACAACAACTCGAGCTGAGGGAACACAGAGAAGGAGTAAGTAAGCGCCTCCTTTCATGTCTTTCATTTCCTTCCCTCTTCTTCTTCTTCTTCTTCTTCTTCTCTTTCTTTTTGTTTTCTTGTATCAGATCTCTGTGTTAGGATATTTGTCCCCGTGTCTGATTCTTGCTCTTCTTGGATGCTTCCGTTTTTCCTTTTTTTTTGTCGCAGATCTGATTTCTGCATGTGGGTTCTCTGCCTCCTTTCATCTATTGTTTTTTACTTCAATTTCCTGTTTTTTATATGGTTCAGTGCTCTGCTTATTCCGTGCTTTACTATATTTTTACCAGACAAAAAGTGTTCTTCTTTTTCCCGTTTTACAATCAGACGGGGTTCAATCATTTTAAAATCTTGTGTTATTATTATTTTCTTACTTAGATTAAATGCTTTGTTATATGCCCCTGTTCTGAAGTCTGATGTGAACTTGGATTGGAGGGTTCTTTGATCTTTGCTCTTTTCTCAAATTTTCACTCTCACAAAACTCTATCGATCATGATTCTAGGAATAACTATACATCGGTTTGAGTAAGGACAACAATGTTTGGATTTTTTTTTTCAACATTGTGTTTTCGTCCTTGCCTACAGAGCACATGATATGAATAGAGGTTTCTTTTTTGTAATTGAGTGTTTTTTGGCCCAGTGCCATGTGAAAATCATAAATACAATGGTGGAAAGTAGCACTGTCTATTACTAGTGTTGATCACCTGGAATTTAATCATCGTTTCATATTCTCTTTGCCATGTTTTAGTTCGACATTTCGGATCAATTATGGGAATTTTTGAATTCTAGCATTGATCTGATTGTATTAATTGTGATCAAGTCTTGTTTTTGTGAGTATCGACATTACTAGTTTTTTATGGTTATTGATTCCTTTTTTCATTGATGTAATCTAATGATGTTAATCTGCTGTTCGTCTAAAACTTCAGTAGTTAAACTAGGATGATTTGATAATTTTAGGCACAATGTTTTTTTCCAAGTTGAATGAGCCCATACTACATAAGTGATGTGCTTGTTTGGGTCTTGGAGTGGATAGGAAACTGGCACTATCTTCACTTCTTTTAATATGATTGGTTGTTAAGAGTGGCTTCCAAATGCTTTTTTTTGTTACTGACTATCTATCTTTGATAAAGATTGATAAGATAACTGAGTATTTTGAATGACATATGAATTTGGGTTATCATTCTTTAAAGGACATGAGTTGAAAGGGAGGGGAGGAAGTTGGATGTTTCCATATTTGTGATGTTGAGCTTGTTGGTTTTCTGCAGATAGTTGATTATTTCACAGACAATGAACAATAAAGATGTAAAACCAGTCACCCAGTCAGACAAGGGCAAGATTGTCCCTATGGCAATCATATTTGTGGTGCTATGTGGATTTTCTTTCTATATGGGTATAATCTTTTGTTCTGAGAAGGACGGTTTTGCGTCAATTTACAGCCAGAAATCCATTGAATCTCCCAAGGAGTCATCAATAAGTTCTCTGTCGATTAAATACATCAGTTTTCCTGAATGCGGTGCTGACTATCAAGATTACACTCCATGCACCGATCCAAGGGTAAGTAATAGTATTACATTTTCTGATGCTATAGATTTGTAGAAGAAAATTTCCTTATGAATTTATTATGCTTAAATTTACAGAGATGGAGAAAATATGGCTCCTATAGGCTTACTTTGTTGGAACGCCATTGCCCTCCAAAATTTGAGAGGAAAGAATGCTTAGTTCCTCCCCCAGATGGGTATAAGCCTCCAATTAGATGGCCAAAGAGCAGAGATGAATGTTGGTACAGGTACAATATATGTCTTATAAGTTAACAACAAAAGGTTCACTTAATCTAGATTTCTTAAAATTGATATTTTTCCACTCCTTCAAGTCTTCTGTTATGTATGATTTCAGGAATGTCCCATATGACTGGATTAACAAGCAGAAGTCCAATCAGCATTGGTTGAAAAAGGAAGGCGAGAAATTCATCTTTCCTGGTGGGGGTACTATGTTCCCCAATGGTGTTGGTAAATATGTTGATTTGATGCAAGATCTGATCCCAGAGATGAAAGATGGGACTATTCGAACTGCCATTGATACTGGTTGTGGGGTGAGTTTTCTTTCGTCCTACTATTTTTATAGGAAATTGCTAGCAAATTATAATTCTCGAAGCTCCATTATAAACAATAAATTTCTAGTTTACTTACATGTGCTACTTCATCTAGTTGTGCTTTTTTTAACTGCAGACAAGTATGTTGTTAGGCAGTTACAAAAATTCCTATTTCGATCCTCTATTTCTGATCCAGTTCTGTTGCTCAAACATGTTATAGACAAGACCTACCTTGCATTAATAAATCCGCATAACTCTAATTCACTTTAGGTTGCTAGCTGGGGTGGTGACTTGCTGGATCGTGGGATTTTAACACTTTCTCTTGCACCAAGAGATAACCATGAAGCTCAGGTTCAATTTGCTCTGGAGCGTGGTATCCCTGCAATACTCGGTGTCATTTCTACTCAGAGACTTCCATTCCCTTCAAACTCCTTTGATATGGCTCATTGCTCCAGATGCCTTATCCCCTGGACAGAATTTGGTACTTATTTATTTATTTTTATGTATTCTGAACTTTTAGTATTTAGACAAAATTTATTCCTGTGATCGTGAACTTTAATGCTTTACCAGTTTGTAGCCTCTTAAATCTTGGATTTCAAGCATATGCTGTAAATATGAGGTTCTTTCAAAACAGTCTGAAGTTTTGTTTTCAATGAGCACCAGGATTTTATAACCTTTATCAACAATTTGCTTTCTACATGGACTTCAATCAATGTGAAGCCATCACTATTTGAGTCGGTTTTCCTGGCCTGATTAGTGTGGCTGTTTTATAAAATGGTAAACAGTTTGAATCATGTCCACATTTATTTCAGGATGTAAATATCACCCTAATCTTGCTGCTTTGATGATTTGTTATTGGTTTTCTGCTAGTCTCTTTCTACTTAGAGCTGAGATGTTATCTTGAATCTAAATTCTTATTCTTTTTATCGGGTATCTGATTTTAGGTGGAGTTTATCTCCTTGAAATACATCGGATTCTTCGGCCTGGAGGATTTTGGGTCTTGTCTGGTCCACCAATAAACTATGAGCGCAGGTGGCGTGGATGGAACACAACCATTGAAGCACAAAGATCAGATTACGAGAAGTTGCAGGAATTGCTGACTTCATTGTGCTTTAAAATGTACAAGAAAAAGGGTGACATTGCTGTATGGCGGAAGTCTCCAGATAACAATTGCTATAATAAGTTGACTAAAGATACCCATCCACCTAAATGCGATGATAGCCTCGAACCAGATTCAGCATGGTATACTCCTCTTCGTAATTGTATGGTGGTTCCAGATCCTAAGTTTAAGAAATCAGGTCTGTCATCCATTTCTAAGTGGCCTGAACGATTGCATGTTACACCAGAACGGATCTCAATGGTTTATCATGGGAGTGGTAGTACTTTCAAACATGATGACAGTAAGTGGAAAAAGCAGGTAGAGTACTACAAGAAGTTGATCCCTGACCTTGGGACCGACAAAATAAGAAATGTAATGGACATGAATACAGTATATGGAGGTTTTGCTACAGCCTTGATTAATGATCCTGTTTGGGTCATGAATGTGGTCTCATCTTATGCTCCCAATTCACTTCCTGTGGTTTTTGATCGAGGCCTTATTGGAACCATCCACGACTGGTAATTTTGAAGCATAGTATTTTTATTTTGAACAGACTTTTGTCTTGTAAGATGTACGTTGATTTGATTTTTTTATGGTAGGTGTGAAGCTTTTTCGACGTATCCTCGAACATATGACCTACTTCATCTTGATGGACTGTTCACAGCAGAAAGCCACAGGTGACTATGTCAACTCATTTTGATAGTTCACAACAGAAAGCCCCAGTTTACTCATTAATGACATTATATTGATTTACACGAAATAGATCTTACTATTTTTCCAGTATTCTTCACTACTAAACTAATTTGATCTACACTAGATTCAATTGAACTTCTTATTTAACTTGCTGTGTGTATACATAAGAATTGAATTAGACTGCTCTGACAAGGATTGTCACATGGCAGGTGCGAAATGAAGAATGTGTTGTTGGAAATGGATCGAATCTTGCGACCTTGGGGTTACGCAATCTTTCGAGAATCCAGTTATTTTATGAAGGCTATAGCAACCATTGGCAAGGGCATGCGTTGGGAATGTAGTAAAGAAAACACTGAGACTGGCAGTGACACGCAGAAGGTATTAGTATGCCAGAAAAAGCTATGGTATTCATCCAACCAGGTTTCAAGATGACAGACTATGGAACTTGAGCCAGTGGTAAGATGGTGGTGGTTAGACTAGTAGTATAGTGGAGTAGAAGCAAAAGGGAAGTTTATAGAATAATATTATGAGTAAAAAATCATTTAAGTTCAACTTTGTGAAAAGAACAAGTGGTAACCCACTAATCTGATTTTGTTAATTTATAGAGAAGAATTTCCTATATACATGATTATGTATCACTTGCATCCTTTTAAACACTACCCTGCCCCTTTCAGATAGAAAAATGTTTTAGAATCCAAATGCTGCCATTGTGAAGGAATCAAACTATACGGGAAGCATATGCATTCCCACCCACGAGTACTGCCATTTGAAGGACGATGATATTTTTGTACAGATTGTTTGTGGAGAAGAGCAATGGACTTATATTAATGCTGAGCATGATATAATAATATTCTGAATTTTTTGCTAAGATTCGAAGATTGTGTTTATTGTGAGTTGGTATTTAAACTGTTACTTTGATTAACCAATATTGTCTGTATTAAGTAAGATTTTTATGGGGATGATCTGGATGCCTCTCAGATTAACTTCGTCGGCCATGGATGACTTTCCTTCATCTGCAACACGACCATCATCTACCTACGTATGATATTTAAGACTTGTAAGTATTACGAAATCTCTTGTTTGCACCAAAATTTGGAGAAATTTTTCTTTCTTCCTAAATGACACGTAGTATCTCCTATTACGTAGAATTATTCTAACTATCTCATTTTAATATATGTACATAAATACTTAATCCATACATAATAATATCAACCAACATATCTGATAAAAGTAATCTCAAAAGACGGACTGAAATCAAGACCTCTGAGAACGTTCAACAAGGGCACTGCCATTTGTTCACGATCTCACAATTAATTTTAGAGTTAAATAATATATTATTAATAAACAATAAATAAATATAAAAATATGAAAAAAAAGAATAAAAAAGATAAAATTATAAATATATAAATAAATATATTAAATGATGATTAAATTTAGAATAAATATATTAAATATTATTAAATTTGGATTAAAATTATAAATTATATAAAAATTATTAAAATGAGAGAAATTAAAAAAATAAAATTATAAATATATAAATAAATATATTAAATTATCGTTAATTTTTAACACATATTTTTACACGAAGGATCGTTACTTATCAAGACAAACACATAGCATGTGTGTCGCAATGTAACCTGAATGAGCAAGATCCCAACATCTAAACTGAGATACTGGAACAAGGAGCAAGGAAATGACGTTTTCTTTCGCAATGATTTTGATCGGCGATTCCATTCCGTAATCCTCTCAGGATGTTTTCCGTTTCATTCTATAATCTCGGTGGTGACATGGGTGGCGTGCCCTAGGTTAGGAGTAGTTGGTCTGTTTGTTTGATTTTGCGTTCTTGGTTTGCTGTGCTTTTCGACGTTCCCTTAAGGTGGTTGTGTGATGCTCGTGGATGCTTAATGAAAATATGATGTTTTGTGAATTGGTTTAGGATTTGCTGATTTATGTACTTGACATACTCTTCATTATGATGTTAGTTGATATTATTTTTCAGTTGTTTATTAAGAAAAAAAAAACTGTTCATAAAGCCATATGCGGGCGAAGAAGAAAATTGTGTTTTCATTGATTATTGAAAACCAGGCAGGCAAAACCAATAACAATTCTGTTCAGTCTTTACTAGACCGTTGAGCGGTTTCATTCCAGAGAATAAGTTGCATGAAAGGCTAAGCCAATTCACACAAATGTCTACTATAATGGAAATATTTTGCTGCGTGCACTGATACACTTAAGACTTTCAACGTCGGTTACATGAGGACTTCAATGGCGATTCTACAATCGACGTTGTATACGACAACGTTGAAAGTCAGTTATGCATTATTATTATGATTTAAACCAACTAACAAAAGTATTATTATGTTCATTAACCAATCACCGCTCACTCATTTTGGGGTTGAGGGTCTTTAATATTGATTGATGAACAAATATGTAAGGAAAACCTTCATCTGTGTTATTTAGAATATACAAGTGTGCCTTGGTCAACTCACTAACATTTTTTTATTGTATTTTTACCCCACGAGTGCCCTTACCATTCATTCTATCATCATGTCGTTGAGTAGGTACACCCACTGCTAGGGCCTTTCCAAAATATTCAGAACAAAATTCTATAGCTTCTTCTGCAATATACCTTTCAACAATAGAAGTTTTAGGTCTGTATGAATTCTTTGTATACCCTTTGAAGATCTTCATACATCACTCAATTGGGTACATCCACCTCAAATAAATCGGACCACACATTCTTATCTCTCTTACAAGATGAACTATTAAGTGCACCATAATGTCAAAAAATGATGGAGGAAAATACATCTCCAACTGACATAATATAACCACAACTTCATTTTTCAACTGCTCCAATGATTTCTCATCAACTACCTTGGCACATATAGCATTGAAGAAGAAACAAAGACGCATAATTGCATGTCGTAGATTCTTTGGCAATATGTCACGTATAGCTACGTGTAAGAGTTGTTGCATCAAAACATGACAATCATGCGACTTTAACCCAACTAGCTTCAGATCTTTCATGGACACAAGACTCTTAATATTTGAAGAGTATCCTTGTGACACTTTAATACTGTGAAGACATTGACATAAACTAGTCTTCTCCTTCTTTGACAATGTGTGACAAACTGGTGGTAAATATGTTCTCTTGCCTTCAGGTCTTGGATGTAATTCTGGACGTATTCCCAATTCACAGAGATCTTGACGAGCATTGACTCCATCCTTTGTTTTTCCAATGAGACTATCACATAAGTTCTTCTCCACATGCATAAAATCAATGCAATGTCTCACATCTAGATGACTCCAATATGGAAGGCTAAAGAAAATTGATCTCTTTTTCCACAAGCTTTTATCAGACGACTGTTTTTGAGTCTTTCCAAAGACAACATTAATGTTTCTAACCCGTTCATAAACTTATTCACCAGTTAAAGGTTGTTTGGAAATTTTATCTTCCTGCTGACCATTAAAAGCTTTCTTCAATCTTCGATATGGGTGGTTATGTGGAAGAAATTTTCTGTGTCTATTATACACAGTCTTTTTTCCATGCTTCAATTGTAGAAAACTTGTATCTTCCTCACAAATAGGACAAACATGATGACCCTTGACACTATACCCACTCAAGTTTCCATATGCTGGGAAGTCATTGATAGTACAAAATAACATTGCATGTAACTTGAAGCTCTGCTGTTGATATACATCAAACACATCCATTCCTTCCTCCCACAATAGCCTTAAGTCATCTATTAACGGACTTAGATAAACATCTATGTCATTACCCGGCTGTCTTGGACCTGCAATCATGATGGATAACATCACGTACTTGCGCTTGAAAATCAACCATTGTGGAAGGTTGTAAATCACTAAAAGAACTGCCCATGAGTTGTGATTACTGGTTAAGTTACCAAAAGGATTCATGCCGTCTGTGGCTAGTCCAAGTCTAAGATTTCTTGCATCACTGCCAAAACTTGGAAATAGACAGTCAATTTTCTTCTACTGTGGAGAATCGGCCGGATGACGAAACAATCCATCACGTTTTTGTGCAGTTGAATGCCATATCATATTCTTGGCATCTTCTCCATTGGCAAACAATCGCTTAAATCTTGGAATTATTGGAAGATACCATATAACTTTTGCAGGAGGTCTCTTTCTATCAATATATTCGCTAATATCATCCTTGTCTTTCAATTTGTAACGCGATACACCACATCTTGGACACTCATGTAGGCTTTCAAACTCTTTTCTGTATAATACACAATCATTAAGGCAATCATGTATCTTTTTATACTCTAAACCCATTAGACAAAGTATTTTTTTGGCTTCATACATACGACCAGGCAAGGTGTTATCGCTTGGGAGCATATCTTTCAAAACTTCTAGTAACTCAGTTAAACTTTTATCACTCCAACCAAATTTGGCCTTCAAATTGATCAATTTCAATACAGCTGACAATCGCGTGAATGTTGTACATCTAGCATACAGAGGTGTCTCTGAATCTATCTTCAATTTATCATAGATAGGAGCATGTGCTTGCAAAAAATTCTCTTGACCTACATCACGAATCATGTCTTCTATTCGATCTTCCATTGTCATATCCTCCTCTTCCTCAGCTTGTGTTACTATTGGTGTATCAATCACTTCACCATGTCATGTCCATACGATATAATTCTTCATTATCCCATCACATAAAAGATGTTCCCGTATTGTCTCTAGTGTGTGTACTCTCCCATTAACGCAGTTAACACATGGACAATACAATTTTTCATTAACCTTGGTGCCATTGTGTTCGCCAAATCACAAAAATTCTTCAACTTCATTCTCATACTGTTTCTGGTGGAATTTCGATCGATTTCGATTCTAAGGGTGTTTTGGTCTTAATCAAAATTCTACCATGTAAGTTCTTTTTACTTAGGCTAGCAATTTGATTTTCAATCGAAAACGTGTATGAAAATCGAAAATCACAATATATCGACAGAGCTGTTTTTGGTATTTTGTATTTAAAGTACTGAAAGTAGTAAAACTATCGAATCGAAAAACAGAATGTTAAATTGCGAGGAAATGTAAATTACGAGAACCCCAAGTTTGCAATAATTGTAAATGACAAGGAATCGAAAATGACGGAAATGTAAATGGCAGGAAATTAAGTTTGCATGAAGAACTAAATGACAGGAAATCGAAACGTGCAGAAAATATAAATAACTGGAAACTTAAACGCAGAAACTTAAATTTTCATTGAATTGAAATGACTATGAATCGAAAGTACAGAAACATGAAATCACTGAACTCAAATTGCAATTAACGTAAATTACCAAGGAAAATACAGAAAACGGTAAATGAATTCGGTGAGCATGGAAATCCAGATTGCCAGAAGCTTCATGGTGTTCGTCATTCTCCAGTAGACTTTCTCACTACTGATTCTGTTTTCTGCCAATTTCTGCCCCCCCTCCCTTTTTCCTCCCTTGCTCTATTTATAGGGCCTCCTTCAAGCCTTCCAAGAACAGTTAATAAGACTGCTACCATGTTCTTTCGTGCATGACGGTTTCTTTTTCTACAGTTTCCCACGTTCTCACGATCCTCGACTCCTTCCATGGTCCCATAACTGCTTTCTATACGTGCGTTTGACTTATTCTTCTCTTTGTGGTTTGTCCAGAGTTTCGATGTCCATGTTCCCTTCGCATTCGATGATATCGAACACTTTGCATTGCTTTGGGTTTAACCTTAACATCATATGATTCTAGTTTCTTAGTTTTTTATTTGACAACAAGCATTTGGTTATCATTCACCCAATTTTCGATTGTACCTCTCGATGTTATGTACTACGTACTTCTAATTGGACATCGAATGATTTCTTTTGTCTATTTTACCGATTTATCAATTGATCATATTTCTCGATTCCACAATAACAAAATGCCCCCTTGAAAGAATATGAATGATTTCAGTTTATATTCTTTCAATATTCCCGCCTTAATGTTTGGAAGCCTACGGAACTTAGGATTTAGGTTTTCTGGGGTTCTAGGGTTAAAAGGGTTTTAGGTTTTCCTTTCCGTTTTACGTTGCCATCATATCAGTCTGTTGCTTTTACAGTATGCTACATTTATTACCTTTCACGTCTGTCGTTCCAGCTCCCTAGGCGATTTTCTCCTTAACCTCTCCCTTGGTTTTTTCTTTGGTTTTTTACGCGAACTTTTACCCTCTGCTTGCACCTTCATCGTCTTCCTTGAGCTGTTGTCTTCCTCCTTGCTACCTCATTCGTTAACCCTTCTCTTTCTGTTTTCCTAAGCTCACTAAGATGGCCACCCCGTCAAAATCTTCTGACTTTTCCGTTCCACCCCTTTCCTCATTGCCTTCTAACCTGCTGGAGATTAACAACCAGAGGTTCGCTCCAGTCCCTTTGATGGAGGAGGCTTCCCGCAAAATTGCTGAAACGCAGGTACTTGTTCCTTATACTGCTGAGGGTGTTAATTTTGCTTTCGGGGGTCCTCTTCGTCCTATAGATGGAATTTTCACTCCCCTCAACCTCTCAACTAGTCCGGCTCTTGTACACCAGCCTGAAATCAGGGTTGATTTTTTAAATCTTACCTCTAAGGTGTATAGGACAGACCCTCCTTCTAAAAAACCCTTGTATATTAGATGGCTCGATAGGGTTAATGCTAAGTTCGGAGACCACTGGAGAAGCGTGGGAATTTTTGAATTTTTGCACCTGTCCCGGTGTGACTTATCTTATTTAGATATGACCATGTTTTTGTCCACTGTTCATTTGTGGAATAAGGATTTACATGCTTTGGAATTACCCTGCGGTCCTCTTTCGCCTACTCTTTTCGAAATTGCGGCTATTACTGGGTTGAAGCCTATAGGGGAAAAGTATTTTAAGGGTGCGTGTCCTTCGAGTAGTTCTTTGCGGTCTAAAATCGATTGGGAATCGAAGGCCTACGGACATTTTCTTGAGAAGCACTTCATCGATGACGATTCAATAGCTGTGACTGATGAAGAACACATAGCCTTTTTGGTATATTGGCTATGTACCCATGTTTTTTGCCCCCGATCCATCCAAATCTCTTCTCATCTGTTTGACCTTGCATATCTCCTGCACGTAGGTCAGCCTAGGGTATGTTTAGCTAAGCTTTTATTAGCCCATGTATATACCGCTTTCGACGAGGCTGTCGAAATTTTGAGCACTCCTAAAGCGTCGGGGAATTTTTCTGGCCCCATTTGGTTTGTACAGTTATGGTTAAACTCTATTTTTGAGAGCATCCTTCCCCCATCGTCCACCATTCCCCAAAGTATGAATATAGAAGGTGCTCGATTATCTTCTCGTCATCCTCATCAAAAGCCTGATGAAACAGCCTATTGTAGATATCTTAATTTTTTGTTGACAAGATTTACTTTCGATTCGATTTTGGCTCCCTTTACTACTGGACAAATAAGTGACCAACTTAGGGGACCGATTTGGTTTAAGTCAAGGTTCCCTGCCTCAACTCCTGGGTTGCAATCGGAATTGATAGATATATGGAGCAATTATTTGACCCATGACATATTGGTATCGAGTTTTCAAGCTAAAGATTTTAAGTTCATAACTTACTACCCTCAGCTCTTTTCGAGGCAGTTTGGTCTGAGCCAGTCCTTACCTTTCTTTCCCCTCGATACTTCCCCAAGGTCCAAACTAACAGAATCTTCGATTAGTCAGGAGCTCGTCAAGCTTTTACCAAAAACCCCGCTGCATTTTTACCCTTATGCTTTCGAGTCGAATTACTTATCTACTGTGGGTTTTTCTCAATGGTGGGCCGGTTGGTTCTCGAGTATGTTAGGATTGAGCGCTTACCACTAGGCCAAAAGCTATAGCCTTAGTCAGAGCGCAACTCTTTTTACTTTAACAGCCCAAGCGCCACGATTCAATTGTGACTCGGCCCACCTGACCTTCGTCACAGGACAATTGATGCTACCTGCAACAATCTCCCCCTCAGCAATTGTCCTACAAGGTATCCCACTCTTGGATTGTGACTTGGCCCACCCGGCCTCTGCCACGGGACAATTGTGCAACCTGCAACAATCTCCCCCTCAACAATTGCCCACCAGGAATCGAACTCGTGACCTTGGCTCTGATACCAATTGTTAGGATCGAGCGCTTACCACTAGGCCAAAAGCTATAGCCATTAGTCAGAGCGCAACTCTTTTTACTTTAACAGCCCAAGCGCCACGATTCAATTGTGACTTGGCCCACCTGACCTTCGTCACAGGACAATTGATGCTACCTGCAACAGAGTAGTCATGCTGCTTTTGATGAAGTTCGACAGAAACTGACTGCTCATCCTTCTCTTGTGTTGCAGGACAAATCGAAAACGAAGAAAGGTACACACTTTCACTGTCTTCAAATATCTCGATTCGAGAACTTTTATCAAATATGTTACACCCCACTGAAATTAGAATTGACCTATTATGATGTTGTTATCTCCTTATCCAATAAAACAGATACCAATAGATCGAACCGAAAAATAGTTAATCCCTTAGGAAAAACCCCTTTTGAAATGTATTGTCCCGATCGCCTTCCCACTTTTCCTACAGCACCTTTTGGTCTTGCCAAACCCCTAACTCATCCCAAATGGGTTCGAGAATTAAGAACCCTCAAAGAAACACTTTGCCAAAAACCCAAAAACAAAGACATTTCTGTATCGAAATTATTTTACTTTCCTTACCTTAATCTCCCCGAAGACCTCCTGCCTCCTTGGCTAGTACATATTGATCGAGTCAAAATTTTACTCCATCACCTTTTGGTGAGGCTTTACTGTCTTTTCATATTTCTTTAATCCTGTATGTTAGGAACTAACTAATTTCATTTCTCGACAGTTTCGAAATCTACTAAGGTAGTCGCTTTTGAAAAAGCGCAAGAGAAGGAAAAAGAAAAGGACTGGGAGTCCTCCGATGAATCGGACGCCTCGGCTTTAGTCCGAAAGCGCAAACAATCGGCCACCATCTCTACATCTTCGAAGAAATCAAAGGTTCTTTTCGATCTTTTACTATTTCTCATTCATTTCTGTTTTTGGTTGACACACCTAGAATTCTTATACCTATTTCTTTTCGATTTTTTAATCTACAGAAACGAAAATCAAGGAGTCCTCGATCCGTTCAACCACCTCTTGATCCATTGTCGACGGACTCCAACACAATCCCTTCCACGGGCAAAACCACCCCCACTACTCATTCGAGTAATGTAAGTTGTCTTTTATATAAGCACAAATTTATATATCGATTTTGATGAAGTTTATGACATGAATTTGAAATTCGACATTTTCAGGATCGTCCTTCGGCGACCTTATCGACCAACGTTGATTTTGTACCTCCCTCCCCAACACCTGTTCTCGAGGTACCACTTTTAAACATTTCTATGTACCTTTTGACTTGTACATATTCCCTTTTCTAATTCTCTGTTTTGATTTACAGCAATCTGAGGCTGTACAAAGTCCTCCCCTTGCCTCAACACCACTTGCTCTACCTCCCCCTGGTATTTTCCCTTTTTTCTTCGTTATTCGATTCTTCATTTCATTCTTTACTTAACTTTTTTGACTCACCTTTTCGACTTATTTTCTTTTCTAGTAAATATTCCCATGGTCCAAATCCCGGACTCCCCATCTCCCACTACCACAGAGCAAATGGGTTCCCACCCATTCTCGATGCCTGTGATCGAGCCGCTCTCGCCAACAGTGCCCATGCTGACCGAACCTACTTCCACCAGTGTGCCGGAATATCGAGCTGCCATCGAGGAAGATCCTTTCTCGATCCTCGATATTTTTATATCGAGCGACGCCACTCCTTCAAGTCACTCTTCTCGACCACCCGCCATTTCGACTGAAGGAGTATACCAACTGAAACATCGCTTCCGGGATTTCTTTTACTCCTCACCTCTGGAGGCCTTGGTAGAGTCTTTCGAGAAGAAACGATCCTTCAAAGAGATTCTAACCTCAATCGAGGCTCTACCCGAAGGGGCTCTTCCCAAAGGCTTTGACAAAGAAGTCGCAGCAGCCACCGAATTGTTCAACCAGGCCTATGCTGCAAGGAAGAAAAAGCAGTCAATGACGGCTAAGTTATCCGACCTTTCTTCTTTCCAGATCGAGAAAGCGAACTTATTGAAGACTCAAAAACTCGATCGAGAGGAGACACTGAAAGAGATGGATTCAGTTGAGAACGAAATCGGGGAATTGAAGAAGAGGCTACTACAGCTGGAATCGCAGAAGGGGCTCCTAACGTCAAAGTTGGACAATATCAACTCTTCTGCGAAGGAGGTGGCGTTGTCCCTGGGCCAAAGTATGGAGCATAAGCATAAGCTGGTTGCTGAAGAGGCTTCAATTTCATCATCCTGGGCACATTTGTTAATAGATTTTGAGAATCTAAAAACTCGATATTTGTAAACATTATTCTTTCAATTGATGTTGAATATTTATTTCTCTTATTCGAGGCTTATATATCTTTAAGTACTTTCCATTTATCGATAGTACTTTATCTTTATTATACCAATCGATAATCGAATAAGCATTACTCGATAAAACTTTAATGACTTCGAAAGGTCCTTCCCAATTTGGTGACCATTTCCCATAATTTTTACATTTCTTGTCCATTGGCAAAATTGTTTTCCACACTAAGTCACCTTCATTAAACGTCTTCTTTCGAACTTTTCTGTTGTACACTCGAGCAACTTGAATCTTTTGTAACATCATACTATTCAACGATTGTAATCTTATTTCATCGAGTTCGTTTAATTCATCATTCATCAAACTCCAATAATCACAACTGGGTAAATCATTATGCCTTTGTATTCGATTCGACTCAATATTTATCTCGATCGGCAAAACTGCATCGTGTCCATATACCAACTTGTATGGGGTATTCTGTAAGGAATCTTTAGGTGAATTTCGATAAGCCCACACAATTTGCAATAACGTTTCGTGCCATGTTTTTGGTTTATTACCAACATGTTTTTTGATTAACCCGATAATCACCTTGTTAATTGCTTCGACTTGCCCATTAGCCTGAGCGTAATATGGAGTTGATGTTAATAATTGAATATTTCTCGATTCAGCATATTTAACTATCTTTCTACCAGTAAACACTGTCCCTCTGTCTGTAGTGATAGACTGTGGGATCCCAAATCGATAAACGATGTATTCTTCAATAAAATCAATTACATCCTGCTGATCAACATCCTTTAATGGTATTGCTTCTACCCATTTTGAAAAGTAATCGACAGCAACGATTATATATCTATGCCCTTTCGATGATTGTGGGAAAATCTGTCCGATTAAATCTATAGCCCAACCTCTAAAAGGCCAAGGTTTAATGATCGAGTGTAATTCACTAGCGGGCACCTGTTGTATGGGACTAAACTTTTGACATTCTTCACAGGACTTAGCATACTCGATACAATCTTTTAAAATCGAAGGCCAATAATAACCTTGTCGGGTTAAAGTCCATTTCATCTTTTGACCTATCATATGGGCCCCACATATTCCATTATGTATTTCAGCCATTGCTAAGTAAGCATCATCGTTTCCTAAACATCTAAGTAATACTTCGTCGATTCCTCTCTTATATAATTCACCATTTAACAACACATATTTTACCGCTCGATACTTGACTTTCTTGTCAGTTTTCCCATTAGGGTTTTGCAAGTATTCTATGATCGATTTTCTCCAATCTTGGTCATCTAAGTCGTTAATTTGTAAGATCTCATTTTCCCGTGGTAATTTCTCTTTAATTTGAATCATTTCCTGTAAGTTTTCTCGGGATATTTTATACTTAGATGCTATTTGTGCTAAGTCATTAGCTCCTTGGTTGAATTCTCGAGGAATATACTCGAACGTTATATCATCGAACATCCTACTTAACGTCATCACTCTTTCCAGATATCTGATCAAATTGGTATTAATACATTTATACTCTTTTCGCACTTGTTTGATCACTAATTGTGAATCGCCTCTTATAATCACCTGTCGAGCTTTTAACTTAATTAAAGTCTCGAGGCCTGCTATCAAAGCTTCATATTCAGCTTCGTTGTTCGAACAAATGGGTTTAATCTCCAATGATAACTTGGTCGGGATATTATCTGGAGAAATAATAAGAATTCCTACTCCAGATTTGTCCGATGTACATGATCCATCGAAATACATTATCCATTTACTTATTTCAATGAATAAGTTATCAGTAGAACCAACTGTATGCTCAGCCATGAAGTCGACGATTATTTGGCCTTTTATCGATTTTAAAGATTCAAAGGATAATGAAACACCCATTTTCCTATTCTATTATGCATAATCGGTTTCGACAAAAGAAACTTCAAAATATTATTTTTGGAGTAAACCATTACATCATGAGGCTTCATTACATACTTGAGTTTAGTACAAGAGAAATACAAGAATAATCCTAACTTTTCGATATCACTATATCGAGTTTCAGCATCATTCAAAATTTTACTTAGATAATACACAACACATTCCACACCATTCTCATCTTCTTGTGCTAATAAATTGGCTATCGTTCGATCTGACGCTGATACATATAACTTCAATGACTTGTTTCTCTTTACTGGAATCAGAATCGGAGGATTTGTCAGCAACATTTTGATTTGCTCGAAAGCTTCTTGATGTTCCTCCTTCCACTTAAACTCTGCTTCTTTTCTCAACTTTAACAAAGACGAAAAAACATAAGTTTTGCCAGCCAGGTTAGAAATAAATCGTCTCAAATAATTTATTTTTCCCAAAAAAGACTGTAACTCTTTCTTAGTTTTTGGAGCAGAGGTATTTATTATTGCTTTAGCCTTATTTTTATCGATCTCAATACCTTTTTCATGAACTATGAATCCTAAAAATTCTCCAGCAGATACACCAAAGGCACATTTCAAAGGATTCATTTTTAATCCATATTTTCTCATTCTCTCGAAAGATTTTCTCAAATTACTTAAGTGTTGATGTTTCTCTTCGATACAACAACAATGTCATCTATGTAAACTTGCATAAAATCATTGATCAAATCATGAAAAATTAGATTCATTGCTCTCCGATATGTTGCACCAAGCATTTTTTAATCCAAATGGCATGACTATCCATTCATAAGTACCTAATGCCCCGGGCATCGAAAAGCTGTTTTAGCTATATCATTCTCGAACACAAATATTTGATTATATCCTGAATAACCATCTAAAAGACTTAACATTTCATTACCGATCATCGCATCTATTAACATATCGCCTATTGGCATAGGATATTCATCTTTAGGAGTGGCTAAGTTCAAATCTCGATAATCGATACACACTCTCATTTTACCATTCTTTTTAATAACAGGTACAATATTAGAAATCCAATCGACATACCTGGCAGTCCTAATGAATTTTTCTTTCAAGAGTCTTTCAACCTCTTCTTTGATTTTACTCATCACCTCAGGTGCAAATCTTCTCGGTGCTTGTTTTACTGACTTTCTTCCTTCGATGATGGGTAATCTATGCTCGACAAGACTTCGATCCAATCCAGGCATTTCTTCGTATTCCCAAGCGAAGCAGTCCTTATATTCTTTTAACAAGGAAATCATATCTTTTTTTAATTCTTCTTCGAGATACTTGCTGATATACGTAGGTTTCTGGTCTTCTACACTCCCCAAGTTAATTTCTTCTAGTGGATCCTGAGCCTCGACTTTCTTGTGACTTGATGTAATGGGTTTTTCAAAACCTAAAGGAGAATAATCATAAATACAATCAAGTATAACTTGATCGCTATTATTTGCAACTACGGTCGAGTGAATCGACTTATTTATCCCTATTTTACTACTACTACTTTCTTGGCTCTTCTTTCCATCTTCATATTTTCCCAATCGAGCCAAGAACTCTTCGTATTCTCTATTCATCTTCACCGGCCACTTTGAGGTTGACCCCCTCTTTGATCATGACGAATCCTTTCTTCTCATTCATCTCTAGGAAACGCTCCTCATGCAATTTTGAATTAAAATCTTCGACTATTTCAAAGGTGAATGGTTGAGCAAGCGCCAGATTCTGCAGTGCTCGACCAGCCTGAGATACGAATGTTACAAATTCGTGCTGATCTCCTGGGATTACTTCGAGATGTCCATCTCGATTCCACATAAATAATTTTTGATGAGCTGTCGAAGACACAACTCCGACTCCATGAATCCACTCTCTTCCGAGTAATGCATTGAAGTTGGCATGTGATTGGACCACAACAAATACAGTAGGCCTCGAATAAGTGCCCACTTTTACATCCAGGGCAATCATGCCTTCTGAGCTTGATGTTTTTCCATTGAAATCGGAAATCATAATGTTATGCTTAACTAAGTCTTTCAGTTCAATGCCAAATTTCTTTAGCATATTAATTGGCAGTATGTTTACCGCTGCTCCACCATCGACAAGGACTTTGTTCACCATCTGTCCTTGAATCTCGATGTTCAATAATAAGGGTTTCAGATGGAACCTCATTTCTTCAGATGGAGGATCAATGAAGGCAGCATCTCTATGAGGTACTTCACATGATGTTTGTGTAACCCATGTTACCTTTGGCTTTACATTTTCTGAGTAAAAGTCATCTTCTCGATTGACATCGCTCTGTTCTTGGTACACTTGATATTCACTAACATATTCTGCTGGTAGTATCGATATCACTCCGATTTGATGCTTATCCCAAGTACCATCATTCTTGTCATCGAAAAATTTTCTTGCATAATGACTTTCTATCGGTGCAACATTTTCTTCAAAGTTTCTGTAATTATTCCAATAGGGGATCCTTCCTCCTCTTCTCCAGGGCCTTCCTCGGAATCTTCTTTGGAATGTTGGGAATCTAGTGGTCGATCCATCATCATACGGGAGTCTTTCGAAGACATCATTACTTTGAAGTCTACCTCTTCCTCCTCGAGAAGGATACATCTCTCTTCTAATCCACTGCCTCTGATTTTCACTAACACCAGAGCCAACGGATTTCTGCTGACTTTCTTCGATCGTTGGTCAGACTGTTTGATCTACTTTGTCATTTTTCCTTTTATTTTGGTTCTCGATCTTCTTCATCTGTTCCGTTCGAAAGCTTTGGCAGCTGATTTATCGAACACCGCACCGCAACGTGGACATAATGACACATCTTCGTCTTTTTCCTTCTTTCTATTCAAAAATTCAATGAGAGAATCTCCTGATCGAGGGTATATTTCCTTTTCGAACTCTTTCTCGAATTCACTCAGGTCAAATTCCATGTCTTCCTCAGATACATCCATCCTGACATGCTTAGGATCGATGTCTTCAGTGACATCTACCATGCCTATAAAGGCCGAATTTGTTAATCGGACGTCATCAGTAATGCCCGTTTGGGATTCGAGGTATCCTACTTGAGCCTCGAATGGACTCGTGTCAACTTTCATTGTCATTTCTTCGAACCTCAACCTTCCTTGGTCGATCGCATCTTGGATTGTGTTCCTGAAATGTATACAATTGTTAGTCCAATATCCATAAGCATTATGAAATTTGCAATATTTTCGACCATTCCTTTGTTCTGCAGACGGCAGTTTATGATCATCACTCAACTTAATATGTTTGTCTTTCAATAAAATATCAAAGATTTTGTCTGCTTTTGTTACATCAAAAGTATATGTTCGATTTGCCATTTTATCTTTTACTTCATTTTTTTTGTAGCAATTTACAAGTATATGGAGCCCCTACTTTGAGTTCTGCTATGTTTACTTTCTCATCGACAGTTTCTTCAATATCACTTTCTGTCATGTTATCTGTCTCATGTACATCATTTATGTATGCTATTCTTTCCTTTTTCAAAGGTTTCTCATATTTCTTATACCTTTGTTTCTCATACTCTATTTGTTCCACTCTTCTCACTTTATCAGCTAATTGAGCCATGTCATTCAATGGTAAATTGACTAGTTTTTTCCTAATCGAGAATTCTAAACCTGCAGAGGTCATTCTGACTAATTCATATTCAGGAATTTGAGTGAAGCATCTCGATTTCATTTGTCTAAATCGATTCAAATAATCATCTATGCTTTCATGATTGTATCTTTTTATATTCATCAAGTCGATGAGACTCACTTGAGTTTCTCCTCTAAAGAATTGCTCATGAAAATTTCTTTCCAATTGGAGCCAATTATATATCGAATTGGGTGGCAATGACATGAACCAAGTAAAAGCACTCTTAGTCAAAGAACTAGGAAAATATTTCATTTTTAATTCTTCACTCATCGCTAAATCTCCACATTCGATCTGATATCGAGCCACATGCTCGATAGTCGATTCACCAACTTCTCCAGCAAATTTAGTGAATTTGGGTACTTTATATCCTCGAGGCAATTCTGTCTCGAGAATCGCATTCGGAAAGGGAGATACAAAATATGTCTGATTGGGTAGTCTCAATTCCATCCCTTGTAGATTCATCCTATGTCCTATATTCTGATTGTGTATATTTTGAAATCCTTCGTTCAAATTCCCATAAATGTCATTCCTCACGGGTTGGTACTCATTTCCCATATGCAGATGTTGATCATTGTTTCTATTTCTCCTCAATAGATATGGGGGATTGATATTAGTATTCTGATTAGCATGATTTTCTACCCTCGTTTGTCGAGGTACAGCCAATGCATCCCCGATTCATGACATTTGCTCTGCTAATATCTCAAAACTAGCGGTAGTGTTTTGGACTAATGGATTTAGGACTGTAGTCAACTGTTGTGATAACATATTCACCATCTCAAAATTACTCTCATCCATTTGTTGTCTAAGTATTCCTAAAGAGTTACTGGATATTCCAGTACCAGTATTCTCGATAGTATCAAAATTAGATCGATGATAATCCCTATCGAACGTATATCTCCCATAATCTAAGTTTCCTCTATGATCTAGATTTGGAGGTATTTGCTGCGCCCCTACATTCTGCACATTCCCTAAGTTTTGGGGAATTACTAAATTTTGAGATGTTCCTAAATTCGGAGGAATTCCAAAATTTTGCGGCATACCTAGTGTTTGGGACATTCCTAAGTTATATCTCGAATTCCTATGTGTTGAAGAAGTTCCAGCCCCAATCACATTATTAAGTGAAAACAGGGGCGGTCTTACACTCATACGTGGCCCTACGTATGTGGTTGTGGGATTTCCCATAGTTTGCATATTATTTGGTGCAACCACACTAGATCCTATTTGAGTATTCGCTAAAGTGCCTGAATTTTGTTCATTACTCACGGGTATCGACATACTTACAGTTGTCGATACTACAGGCGTGTTCCCATTATGGCTTTGCCCCCCAGTATTTGGTGGGTGTGACCCATTTAATCCCTCACTGTTACTCTGGTTACTTGATGAACTCTGACTCATGACTCTCCCACTTCTTAATCTCATACACTCTCGAACTAACCAATTTTGTGTTTCTCAACACAAGAGATCCCTACCTGGCGCGCCAATTTGTTTCTGGTGGAATTTCGATCGATTTCGATTCTAAGGGTGTTTTGGTCTTAATCAAAATTCTACCACGTAAGTTCTTTTTACTTAGGCTAGCAATTTGTTTTTCAATCGAAAACGTGTATGAGAATCGAAAATCACAATATATCGACAGAGCTGTTTTTGGTATTTTGTATTTAAAGTATTGAAAGCAGTAAAACTATCGAATCGAAAAACAGAATGTTAAATTGCGAGGAAATGTAAATTACGAGAACCCCAAGTTTGCAATAATTGTAAATGACAAGGAATCGGAAATGACGGAAATGTAAATGGCAGGAAATTAAGTTTGCATGAAGAACTAAATGACAGGAAATCGAAACGTGCAGAAAATATAAATAACTGGAAACTTAAACGCAGAAACTTAAATTTTCATTGAATTGAAATGACTATGAATCGAAAGTACGAAACATGAAATCACCGAACTCAAATTGCAATTAACGTAAATTACCAAGGAAAATACGAAAACGGTAAATGAATTCGGTGAGCATGGAAATCCAGATTGCCAGAAGCTTCATGGTGTTCGTCATTCTCCGGTAGACTTTCTCACTACTGATTCTGTTTTCTGCCAATTTCTGCCCCCCCTCCCTTTTTCCTCCCTTGCTCTATTTATAGGGCCTCCTTCAAGCCTTCCAAGAACAGTTAATAAGACTGCTACCACGTTCTTTCGTGCATGACGGTTTCTTTTTCTACAGTTTCCCACGTTCTCACGATCCTCGACTCCTTCCATGGTCCCAGAACTGCTTTCTATACGTGCGTTTGACTTATTCTTCTCTTTGTGGTTTGTCCAGAGTTTCGATGTCCATGTTCCCTTCGCATTCGATGATATCGAACACTTTGCATTGCTTTGGGTTTAACCTTAACATCATATGATTCTAGTTTCTTAGTTTTTTATTTGACAACAAGCATTTGGTTATCATTCACCCAATTTTTGATTGTACCTCTCGATGTTATGTACTACGTACTTCTAATTGGACATCGAATGATTTCTTTTGTCTATTTTACCGATTTATCAATTGATCATATTTCTCGATTCCACAATAACACATACTCTTGTGAAATACGACTTGCATTTAACCAACTTCGATCCATTTTGGAATTGGAGTCTACAAATGAGAAACCAATAAAATGATTAATACTAATAATCGTTATTTCTAATGAAATCTATACAAAAGTAGATTAATTTCTAACGAAAATTCAACAGAATTTCGTCTTTTTTTGGGTAAAAACCAAATTTTTATAAATTGAAATTATAGAGTCCTACAGGCACAATATCATACACAATTTATATCATCACAATTTTGTTACTACCATCACTTATATAACTACATTGTTATATGTAGTTTTCATAATTCACACTTCATGATTAATTTCTAACGAAAATCCGGCAGAGTTTCCTTTGTTTTTTGGCAACAATTTTAAATGACATAGTGAAACCTGCCAATAAAAAGCCCCACGGGAACATTCAAATAGTCCAAGTATAATTGTACACATCATCAATACATTGAAAAAAACTATATTCATCTTAATTTTAAAACTGCATCATTATTTGTCTTGACTTGATAGTTCCACTGGAATCGTCTGAAGGTTACATCCAATCACCATTTTATGGGGACAAAACGTATAAACAATTGAATCTAACAGTTAATGACCAACAATAATATGACTAAGAATCTCTACCTATGAACTGTAGCAAGTAAAATTTTATTACTTAAACTTTTTGCCCAAGAAATATAAGTGCAACAACATCATACCTGTGGGTTAAGACAACAATGAAGGTGCGCACCAGAGAGAAAGAGAGCAGCGTTAGGGTCGACGCTGCAGTAGGGTGGAGGTGGAGGATGCAGTGCGACGTTAGGGTTGAGGCTGTGGTGGGGTGGAGGTGGACGATGCAGTGCGGGTGGAGGCTGCGATGGGGGTGGAGGTTGCGGCGACTAGCGTCGCGGTGGGGTGGAGGCTTCGGTAGGGTGGAGGTCGAGGCTGCGGTGCAGGTGGAGTCTGCGGTGGACGATGCAGCGACTACCGTCGCGGTGGGGTGGAAGCTGCAGTGGGGTGGAGGTGGAGGTTGCGGCGGGGGTGTCGCGCGCTCTAGGGTGCGCGGTGGCGACGTGAGGGAGGGCGTTCAGAGAGTGAAAATGAAGGTGAGCGTCGTGCGACTTTAGCTAACCACGGTGGTAGGTGGTGGCCGTGAAAGGGATGGCCGCGATGCTGGAGAGTAAGTGGGGAGATACAAAAATGTTGCAGAGATGTATCCTTTTCAAACCGGGAAAATGGGTTTTTTACATCGGTTATACCCACACCCGACGTTGAAAGCCCTTGTAGAAGGGTTTTCAACGTTGATTGAGGGTATAACCGATGTCGAAAGCCTACTTTCGATGTCGGGCATGCTAAAACGACGTAGAATGTGTCAAAATTCAACTTTCAACGTCGTTTGTTCACCAACCGACGTTAAAAGTGTATTCAACGTCGGCTCAGATTTAACCGACGTTAAACAACGACATTGAAAGTATTTTTTGTAGTAGTGGTGAGAAAAGGGTTGCTGAGTTGAGCCAATTGGAATAAATATCCACTCATGAAATGCATACAAATTTTGGCCCAATTGTTTATTTAAAACTCAGCGATTTTCGTAGATAACCTATTTTATGCGCTGCTCTACGAGGAGGCCACTAAGCTAAATGACATGGGAAACACACAGTTAATTTTTGGCTAGACTATCACCAAGTGGTTTTGTTGAGGCTGGGCGAATTTCATGTGAGGAAGGGGCTGTTCGTGGAGGAGCTCTCTGAGCTAAGTGGCATGGGAACCCACCGTCATTCTTTGGCTAGCTGGTAGTGCTACGAATGAGGGGTTTGGGTTATGAATGTGCCATGAGACTTATTTCTTGCCAAAATTGGTTAACTAAATTAGGTTGTGTAACATTTATGTTTGGACCATGGGTTATCATGGAATGCCTGCATTGCATTAAAGGAAGCTTCCCACATCCTTGCTTGTGTCACATAGTTGACATTGATAGCAACAGGGAGGTTAGGGGCACAAATTTGGTTAAGTAGGTTAGGTTGTGCAACATTCATATTTGGACCATGGAGTTGTTATGGAATGCCTGCAATGCACTCATAAAATCCTCTCATGGTCCAATCATGAATGTTGCACAACCCAACCCACTTAACCAAATTTCTGAATAAATAAGTGTTATTTTGAATTGTATTAACCATTTTTGGGACAATTTCCCTAATGATCGTGCTGCTACCAATGTCACCCATTTGGTGCTAGCATGTGCCAATCAAGGGTGTGGGAGGACTGTGTTATTGCAATGTAGTCATTCTATGATTACCCATGGTCCAAACATCAATGTTGCACAACCAAATCCACATAACCAAATTTGTGAAGAAATAAGTGTCATTTTGAATTTTATTAACTATTTTTTGGGATAGTTCCCCTAATGACCCTGTTATCAATGATAGCTACTTGGTGCCAACATGTGTCAATCAACAGTCTAGGAGGCATATGTGACTACGATGCAAGCATTTGGTGACAACTCCGTCGTCCAAACATGCATATGCATAACTACCTCACTTAACCAAATTTGTGAATAAAAAACTCCCTTTTTGAATTGTATTAACAAATTTTTATGACAACCTGCTGCTACCAATGACATGTATGTGACGCTACCATGTGCCAAATAAGGGTGTGGGAGAGTTTTGTCACTGTATTGCAAGTATTCCATGACATGTAAATTGTGCAAACATGCATGTTGCACAATGGATTATATAGGCCAATTTGGCGAAATAGTATGAGGGATTCGCTAAGCCAAACTACATGGCTGAGGGGATATATGGAGATTATTAGAATGCAATTACATTTAATTGAACAACCTTGCATCCTTTAATGGTGCACAATAATTACAACTGTGTAATATTTTAAAGGAATATTTTGCTTTGCAATCTCTAATATAATATTATGCAAGACACATATACAAATTAATGCCATTCAAATTGACCAAAAAAGAATTTTTGATTGAAAACAATAATAAAATCACATAATGTTTGAAAGTAATTAAAATCATCCTAGTTCATTGCAAAAAACCTTTTCTTTCTGCTATGATAAAAAAACATATTTTTCTTTATGTGATACATTGTTTCACCAGTAGAAAGTAATGAAGTGCCATGACCACACAACTAGTTGTCTGAATCAATTTTTTTTATTAAAATGTATAGTGGACAGAAAATTAAGTCAAAACATATATTTTGTAAATTATTCACAAAATTACCAATAAAAGAATTGTTATTCTACTACCAAGATATAAAATAACTTCAACTTTTAAGATAATATTGATGCATATGGAAAAAGAAAATAATAGAAAAAAGATAGTGAAGGTGAAAAAGAAAACATACAATGCAAATAAAGAAAATTGAAGCATGCTACAACAAAGTGTCATTGATAGCACTAGAGTCATGAAAAACGTTGTTTTACAAATTGGTTAAGTATGTTAAAAAAGGTAGTTATTTGTTAACAAATTTGGTTAAATCAGCAAGTATGTGCAACTTGCATGTTTGGACCTAGGAGTTGTCATGGAATGCTTGCCATTCAGTGATAGAACCCTCGCACACCCTTGTTTGGGACATAGTTGTGCCACATAGTTGTCATTGGTAGCACCAGGGTGATGAGGAGCACTGTTTTACAAACTGGTTAAGTCTGTTCAAAAAGGTAGTTATTTGTTAACAAATTTGGTTAAGTCAGTAAGTCTATGTAAGTTGTATGTTTGGACTTAGGAGTTGTCATGAAATGTTTTCCATGCAGTGACAAAACCATCCCACACCTTTGTTTAGGACATGGTTGTGCCACATAATTTTCATTGGTAGCACCATGGTCATGAGGAGCACTGTTTTACAAACTGGTTAAGTTAGTTCAAAATGGTAGTTATTTGTTAACAAATTTGGTTAAGTCATCACGTTTGTGCAAGTTGCATGTTTGGATCAAGGAGTTGTTATGGAATGCTTGCCATGTAGTAATAGAACCCTCTCACACCCTTATTTGGGACATGGTCATGTCACATAACTATTTTGCAAACTAGTTAAGTCAGTTCAAAATGACAGTTATTTATTAACAAATTTGGTTAAGTCATCAAGTATATGCAAGTTGCATGTTTGGACCAATGAGTTTTCATTAAATGCTTGTCATGCAGTGACAGAACCCTCTCACATCTTTGTTTGGGACATAGTCAGGCCACATAACTGTCATTGGTAGTACCAAAGTGATGAGGAACACTATTTTACAAACTGATTAAGTTAGTTCAAAAAGACAATTATTTGTTAACAAATTTCGTTAACTAACTATGTGTTATGCAATATTCGTTTTTGATGCCAAAGAAGACCATTATTAAGGGAATAAAAACCGTTCATCCACTAAGCGGATTCATATTAGAGAGACAATTTCTAAGGAAACAAAAACTACTCCCCAATAACAATCAGTGGCGGATCTTCTTGGGAGCTGAGGGGGGCCGTGGCCCTCCCAAAGTTTTATAACTCCCATGTAATTTATGATTTTGGCCCCCCCAAACATAATGAGCATTTAATATATTTACTTGTATATTTACAATTTTATCCTCTCAAGTCCCTCCTCAATTTTGTAACTCTCATATAATTTATGATTTTGTTTCCCTCAAACTTAATTATCATTTAATATATATCTACAATTTTATCTTTTCAACCTTTCATATTCTTTTTTCTTTTTATTATTTATTAATAATATATTATTTGGCCCCCCAAGATCAATGGTCAAGATCCGTCACTGATAACAATAAATATATATTATCAACGTTAATATATATATATATATATATATATATATATATAAATATAATAATTTTTTTAATATAATCGATTATTCATGTTTATATAATCTATTATTTATATTCTATAATTGATTATATAAATTTATGTATTCGATCATCTGTTTTTCAAAATTTTATAATCTAATATTTTCAAATATTTTATGATCAAAATATTTTGTTTATAATGTAATTTAATTATAATAAAAATATAATTGATTAACACATATTATATATATAATAATAATAATAATAATTAATATAAATTTATATTAAAAATGAAAATTTTAATATAAGTAAAAATAATATATAATAAAAAAATTGTAATTTAATTTATATTTACTATATTGGTTATATGAAAAAAGTTGATTATGAATGATAAAATAGAAAAAGTTATAATAAAAAGTTGATAAAATTCTAAAGGATAAATATTTTTTTTAATCTTTCCTCTCAAATCTTCTCATTTAAAATGAAAATATTATTTGTTCACCCATTCATCTTTTCTATTTCTACACAAATCGAGTAGATCTAAACAAAATTGATCTACATACATTCGTCTCTTCATTTCCTTGACATAATGTTAGAGTTATTCTTCTCTTTTCCAAAAAGTTACTTTCTCATTTCTATCAATAACCACAATCTTTTTTTCTTGGACTTTACCAACAATTATTACATTCAACCTAGTCTAAACAAGAACTTCCAAAGTCATACAAAGAAAGAACCAAAAAAGACTAGCAGATATTCCCAAGACTCCTTGGAATCTTTCTTTAAAACACAACCTCTATAAAAATGCAAACTCTTTACAATTTACCCAATCTAGGTTTTCAAGATTCTCAAGATTCCTACTCACAAATGGCCTTAAAATCGTGTTTTACACCACCTTCACAAAATTATTTGAATTTTGAAAACTCCTTAATATCCATCAAGGCTATTCTTTAGAAAAATACAAATGAAGAATAAGGATATCCTAACATAACCCATATTTTGATGACTAATATAACCAAATCAAAGTAAGACATGAACTTATCTATAAGTCACTAGATGAAGAAATCAACTAATTCATTTTTTTCTTTCTCAAATTTATGTCTCATTTCTTTATATTTTTCTTTAACTCAATTCGACTCATCTCAACTTGTGTCGACATGGGCCAATCCAACTCAATCTAGATTAAAATGGCCTAACCTGAGCTTGATTTCGAACTAACCTGACACGTTCTAATCATCATCGAATCATTCTAGCTCGACTGCTCTCTATCTTATTCATCATATATTAGTGTGACCTAACCTATCTCGACCCATTTTAAACCATCTCAACCTAACTTATACTATCCTTTATGATAAAGTTCGACCCTACTAGTCAAAGTAGGTTTGATCCACCCCGACTCAATCTATATCAAGTTGACACATCTTGGTACGATCCAATTCATCTTGATCTAACTTCTCCTAACTTAACACACCTTGTCCTGACCTTACATAACCTATTTAATCTTGATTTGTCATATTCACTTACTTCTTGACTTGACCCAACTCAACGTGATATGGTTGATTTGATTCGTCCTGACTCATCTTAACACATCTTAACAAGACCCAACTTATCTTAACTTGTTAGCCTAACTAGACTTGATTTAACCTTCTTGACCTAGTATAATTTGCTTTGATCAAGTTTGACCTTACCAATTTGGTTTATCCCAATATCAATTGACTCAATTTAGTTTGTCATGGTCTGTATCAGTCCAACCTTATTCATGTGAATAAGAGTCACATGCCGTGAGTTGGACCCAATTCTCAAGATAATAATGATAATTTTGATTATTTTATATTTGGTAATAATTAAAATACTTTATCCAAATAAAAAAAATTAAATAACCTTTATCCAAACAAATCATTTGAAATGAAAGGAATTCAAATTTAATATATTTTAATTTCCTAGAAATTACAAAATACTTTATCCAAACACATCATTAAGGCATTTTAACTCTAAAAATGTGAATTAGTTAATAATATTTGTAAAAAGAAGTGAGGATTTAAGATTTTAGAGGAGAGATGAAAATTTTTAAAAAATAAAAATGAAATGGTTAGTTTTTTATTTATAACTTTAAAATCTTAACTAAAACCAATTTTCATTTTTCATTAATTTTAAACATTATCATCTAATATTCCTCAAAACATAGTTAACTAACTAGATTTTGAATAAATTTATATATAAGGAGTAAGAAAATTGAAAAAATAATGACAAATTTTAGATGGAGGGAGGTACTCTTTCTACCACAAATGTCACCTATAAAGAAAATGAGACAGCAAAAGACAAAATTCTAGTAAAAAGATGATTCAAATTACGCTTCAGGATCTTTTGTTAGACAAGTCAAAGATAAAGGAGGAGTTGAATAATATTTTTCTAGAGAAACACTTGTTGATGCTGAGACTTTCGTTGGTGTTGATGTTATGCTAGAAAAACAATGATGAGGGATAACTTATGGGGTTGCAATAGAGAAAAAACTCTAGTATAAGACTATAATTATAAATACAATTATTATTAAACATGACAAAACGTATCAACTTGCTCCGTTTTGATCTTTCTCGTATTTGAACTATAAAAAAAATAGGACGAATACAAGATCATCTAAATGTTTAAATTTCAGTGTATAAAATTTATTCAACTAAATGAAATCACTAATAAAATTTTACATAGTCGTCGTTGTTATCTCAAATCCACTATATACAAAATAATATTCATCACTCAAATTCTTTCATTAACACAATTTATTTTAAAATTAAGATTAAAGTTAACTTCCTCTATGTATTTAATTATGAAAATGGGATGAGTCAAAAGATATTTTAAATTGTTCTCAAACCTGACAATCCAATACCCTATGATGAACTCGGATTCAAAGAGAGTCACATTTTCTTTGCAAGCCAATACATCCGCGTGAAAGATGGGAAGAACATGAAATTTGAGGGAAAAAAACCTTAAGGAATTAATATGAAATTTACACAAATTTTTAAAATGTTTTTAAAAAATAATTTCTACATTAATTAAAATTGGATTATAAAAAATTAATTTATAAGAAAACTCATATATGATGTAAATTGTCCAAACGTGTCATTTTGCATTAATTTTATATTATCAAAATATTTTTTTTCTTTTGGCTTTTCTTTTGTCCTTGCATTTTAACTGCATTGAATAATATTCAATGGAATTAACATTTGCTTAAATAAATTTATTTTTATAAGCATTTTTTAAAATAAAATAAAGTATAAATTAATTTAATTTATCAAAAAATATTTTTATGATAATTATTTTTATGATTATGACAACAATAACATAAATAAATGAAATATCTCTCCAATTTGGATAAATTAATAATTTAAATACTGGATAAATTTCAGATCAAGGAACCTGATTATAAATTGAAACACCCCTAAAGATCTAATTGGGACACTAAAAATATGAAGAACCAAAATCCCTGGTTGAAATTGCATTTTTCATTTTTAGTAATTTAAATGAAAAAAAAAGTTGTAGGATGGTCTACGTTGAATCAAACGCAATCATGGGATGAGACCAGCTGAGAGATGGTATTGTACTCGTATTATACAACGGTTGAGCTACTTAGTCATGGCATTAGGAATCTGATTCAGTTGTTGCATGGATTCGTGTCTTTCTCTTTGTTTTCTTGTGTCACATCTCTTTGGATTAGAATCCCTTTCCTCGCGTCTCATTTGGATCCTTTCATTTTTCATTCTTTTCTGTCACAGATCTGGTTTCTGCATGTGAGTCCTTTGTGTCTTTCTATTTTCCGTTTTACAATCAGATGGGCTTTAAGTAATTTAAGTTCTTACTGTTTATCGGACAACATGCGCTATTATATGCCCTCTTTTTCTGAAGTCTGAACTGAATCAGTGAAACTTGGATTGGGGGTTCTTTGGTTTTAGCCCCCCCCCTTTTTTTTTTTCAAATGTTGCACTCTCACAAAACTCTATCAGTGATGATAATTCATTGGTTCAAACAAGGGTGATGTACCATCAAGTTATTGTTATGTTGCTGTTATTTGGTGCCACATCTCACATTCTCTTTGCCAATTATTGGTTCCACAATGCCGAGCTATCATGGAAATTTGTGTATTCCTTGCATTTGTCTGGTTGTGATATTGGTGTTTATGTCTTTTTAGTGAATATCAACAATTGTAATCCCTTTACGGATTACTGATTCCTAGGTTGCTGTTAATCCATTGTTCTTCTTTGACTTCAGTAGTTAAACTAGGATTGATAATTTTGGAGAAAGTGTTTTTTCGTAGTTGAGTCAGCCATTCTACATGACTTAAATGCTTGGTTGGTTTCTGTAGCAGATAGGAAAATGATGCTATTTTAACCCTTTTTTTTTTTTCAGTAATTTAACGTCTTCTAGATTATTATTAGCATTATATTATTTGGGGCGAAACAGAGAACTAATAGAACGTGATTTCTTGCCAGGTGGTTAGAGTGTGGCTCTTGAAACTTGTGAGTTCCTAGTGCCCCTTTTTTTTATCAGTGATTGTCTATGTTCGATAAATATTGATAAACTGACTATTCTGAATGTGATATGAATTTGATTTTATTTTATAGTGTCGGGCTTATCATTCCTTAAAATATATATGAGTTGGGGGCGCATGTTTCCATATTTGTGGTGTTGAGTTTATTGCTTTTGTTTTTCAGATAGTTGATTATTTCACATACAATGGACAACAAAGATGGAATACCAGTCACTCGGCCGGACAAAAGCAAGATTGTCCCTATGACAATCCTATTTGTGGTGCTATGTGGATTTTCTTTCTATATGGGTATAATATTTTGTTCTGAGGACAGATTTTTGTCAATATATGGCCAGATATCCATTAAGTCCCCCAAGAAGTCATCAATAACTCCTCTGCAAATTAAATACATTAGTTTTCCAGAATGCAGCATTGACTTTCAAGATTATACTCCATGCACAGATCCAAGTGTAAAGTTACAAATAGTAGTTTTTTTTTTTTTTATGTTATAGAGCTTGTAGAAGAAAGTTTTCTTATTGATTATGTATGCTTAAACTTACAGAGATGGAAGAAGTACATCTCCCGTCAGCCTACTTTGTTGGAACGCCATTGCCCTCCAAAATCTAAGAGGAAAGAATGCTTAATTCCTCTCCCCGATGGTTATAAGCCTCCAATTAGATGGCCAAAGAGCAGAGATGAATGTTGGTACAGGTACAATATATCACTTTTAGTTAACAATAAAAGGTTTGCTTAATTTAAATTTCCTTTAATAAATATTTTGTCACTCCTTCAAGTCTTCTGTGTTATGTCTAATTGCAGCAATGTTCCGAATGAGTGGATTAACAAGCAGAAGTCCGATCAGCATTGGTTGAAAAGGGAAGGCGAGAAATTCATATTTCCTGGTGGGGGTACTATGTTCCCAAATGGTGTTGGTAAATATGTTGATTTAATGCAAGATCTGATCCCAGAAATGAAAGATGGGACCATTCGAACTGCCATTGATACAGGCTGTGGGGTGAGTGTTTCAGCTTTTCTTTTTTTTTTCCTTTTTTCAGTGGCCTGCTGCATAAAACAATTCTTAAAGTTCCTTCAATTCTAGTTTAATTACACATGATGATTAGTTGTGCTTTTTAACTGCTGTATGAGTATAGTTTAAAATGAATTTATGTTGTACCACAAAACAGAAATGCCAATTAATTTTCATTGTGCATGTAACACCTATTAAGATGGTTTAAAGTAGAAGCATGAGGAGAGGAATGGGGGATTACAATATTTTCATTGTATTCTTCACTTGCATCACTGTTCTTTCATCATCCTGGCACTAAACTTGGGATTTGGAAAGTGCTAGTAATGTAATTTGTATTTCTTGACTCTAATTCTGATCCAGTCCTATTACTCAAACATGTGATAGACAAGAGTTACATCAATTAATCCACATAACTCAAATTTATATTATATTAGGTTGCTAGCTGGGGTGGTAGCTTGCTGGATCGTGGGATTCTAACTCTCTCTCTCGCACCAAGAGATAACCATCGAGCCCAGGTTCAATTTGCTCTAGAGCGTGGTATCCCTGCAATTCTTGGTGTCATTTCTACACAGAGACTTCCATTTCCATCAAACTCCTTTGATATGGCTCATTGCTCCAGATGTCTAATCCCATGGACAGAATTTGGTATTTTTTTTCTTGGAATTTTGAACTTTTGGTATTTAAATAGAATATATTCCTGTTAACGCAACACATTCTAGTGATCATGAACTTCAGCAATTATCAGTTTGTTGCTGCCTAATTTTGGATTGAATGCATCTGTTGTAAAATGGTTAATAATATGCCCTTGGGCTAGGTCCTATTTGTTTCAGGTTGTCAAATTCACCTCTAATATTACTGTTTTGGTGATTTGTTTTTAGTTTTCTTCTAATCTCTTTCTTCTTAGATCTGAGAAGTTTACTCTAAATTCTTGTTCTTTGCGATGGCTATCTGAATTTAGGTGGTATTTATCTCCTTGAAATACACCGGATTGTTCGTCCTGGAGGATTTTGGGTCTTGTCTGGTCCACCAATAAATTACAAGCGCAGGTGGCGTGGATGGAATTCAACTCTTGAAGCACAAATATCAGGCTATGAGAAGTTGCAGGATTTGCTGACTTCAATGTGCTTTAAAATGTTCAAGGAAAAGGGTGACATTGCTGTATGGCAGAAGTCTCAAGATAACAATTGCTACAGTAAGGGAGTTAGAGATACCTATCCTCCTAAATGTGATGACGGCACTGAACCAGATTCAGCTTGGTATACTCCAAGTCGTGCCTGTATTGTGGTTCCAGATCGTAAGTTTAAGAAATTAGGTCTGTCATCCATTTCTAAGTGGCCTGAGCGGTTGCATATTCCACCAGAACGTATTTCAATGGTTCATCGTGGGACTGCTAAAGCTTTCAAACGTGATGACAGTAAATGGATTAAGCAGACTGCGTACTATAAGAAGTTAATCCCTGACCTTGGGACAGACAAGATAAGAAATGTAATGGACATGAACACAGCATATGGAGGTTTTGCTGCAGCCTTGATCAATGATCCTGTATGGGTCATGAATGTGGTCTCATCTTATGCTACTAATACACTCCCCGTGGTTTTTGATCGAGGTCTTATTGGAACATTTCACGACTGGTAATTCAGAAATGTTTGATATGGACCATATTTTTTTCATTTTTATTTATGAACATACATTTGCTTGTTAGACTGATGTTCATTTAATTCTTTTATGGTACTGGTAATTCAGAAATGTTTGATATGAACCAGAACATTTTTTATTATGAACTTACAATTGCTTGTCAGACCGATGTTCATTTGATTTTTTTGTGGTAGGTGTGAAGCTTTTTCAACATATCCTCGAACATATGACCTGCTTCACCTTGATGGACTCTTCACTGCAGAAAGCCACAGGTGACTATGTCATGAAGAGTTATTTTCTATGAATAACAGCCATAGGGCAGTTTTCTAATACAAAACAAATAAAGAGGTGCCCTAAAGCAGGATAAGTTATTTTCTATTTACATATACTCTGAATAATAACTGCCTCCTATCTACAAATGGATCCTTGTGTATCCCACTTGATAAAATTTTGTTTTTTTAGTTGTGCCATGTCTTTTGATATGATTTTTTTTTTACTTTAAATTTTTTTAATCAAATTAATTATGACCATTGAATAATTAACTGGTGTAGATAGATATGTTTACTTTATCCTCTAAAGTGATAAGCTCACTTTAGAGGATCTTTAAAATAATAGCTGTATGTATTCGTGTTAGATTAGTTGTCAATATGTTATATTAGTTAGTTTGGACTGGGATAATGAGAGAAATAATGTATGTTGCCTAAAGGTGGAAACCCTTGAAGTTCTGTAGAGTGTCTTCTCAATTTCTCCCTCTGTTATAGTGCTCTCTCTCGCACTATCTTCTGCACCGAAGCGTTTTTGTTCTGTTTTTCATTTCTCCATGCAAGTTTGGTTCTTGATATTCAAAGCTTCGGCTACCCCTTCTATTTTCTTGCTCCCTAAAATCAATCACAACAAATAATGACCCACTCACAAAGAGAGCTTTTCCCTCCTCCTTCTCTTTAGCCCTGAATTCTTTCCAAGGTACTGATCTTTCATCTTGAAAGCCCATCAGCTCTAACTTTCCAACATTCTCGGCTTCCGCAGTAGGTTGCTTTTTCAAGGCCTTCATCTTCTTTGTTATTTCTTGCACCAGAGATTAGAGGAAAGGCGAGGTGGAAATAGACAGGTATCTTCTCAACTGAGAAGTGTTAGGGCCTCTGGGTATTGGTCTTTCTTAGCCTTCCCCTCCTCTTCACAGATTAAAAACCATACAATCTACTTTGAGTTGAACTGCGTATATGACTTGCATAGTGTGTATATATATATATATCTGTATCTATGGTTGACACAACTCATATTCTTGAATATGCCCAGAATGCTCTGACGATGATTTTTACGTTGCAGGTGTGAAATGAAATATGTGTTGCTGGAAATGGATCGAATCTTACGACCGTATGGGTATGCAATTATTCGTGAATCCATTTATTTTACGGATGCTATCACAACCATTGCTAAGGGTATGCGTTGGGAATGTCATAAAGAAGATACTGAGAATGGCAGTGACATTCAGAAGATATTAGTATGCCAGAAAAAGCTATGGTATTCATCTAACTAGGGGTCAAGATGACAATTTATGGACCTTAAGCAGTGGTAAGATGATGGTTGTTGGACTAGTAGTACAGTGGAGTAGAAGCAAAGGGAAGCGAAATCAGAGATGACTAAAATTCTAGAATATAATAAGTCGAGATTCGGTCAAGTAACTTTTTCAAAAGAACTAGTGGTAAACCAATAATCTAATTTTTAGTTTTATAGAGAAATTTATCGTATGTATATAATTATATATCATTTGGTTTCTTTTAAACACCTCCCACTACTTCAGACAAAAAAGTGTTTGTGTATTACCAAATTACTGCCAGCATGATGGAATTAAACCCAGAGGAAGCTTATGATTTCCCTTAGTGTTGCCATATCAAGGACGGTGGTATTTTTGTACAGAATTTGTTTTACAAAGAATAGCGCTGAACCTTGTATCAATGTTGAGCATGATTCAAGAATAAGATTGTTTTTATGGTGAGTTGGTAAATGAACTTATGGAGTATTTAAACTGTTGCTTTGTTTGAGAAACAATAGTTGTATTGTTAGATGAAATTTTAATTAATCTGCAATTTGATTTTAGCATTGGATTGTGTAGAAGGAGGTTATTACTAAGGTGATGGATGATGAACCCTTCTGCTTTGGAAAATTCGTGTGAATACAATGACCTGCAGCGGCGAACATTAAGATCACGCTTGTGGTATAATCCTATTTCATATTATCTGCATTCTCAAATGGGTAACACTCTAAGTGGGAGAATGCGCAAAATTTGAAGAATAAAAAGTCATTTGGTAATAACAAGAACTAAAATGACCATTACTTAAGAATTAATTTAATTTATTGCACGTTTTAAAAAATGATTTTTTTTCATAAATTTGTTATACTCGTACTTTTAAGAATTAATACAGTTTATTGTTTTTTGAAATGATGATTTACTTTTAAAATGTGATAACAGCATTTGGAATAAATGTGTTTGTTAAATATTAAAAATAAATAAGTATATTTTAAAATAAATCTAATTCTGAGTAATTGTTAGTATATTTGTTAATATTTTTAATTAATTAGAACTATCCCAAATATGATTTTTCAAGCCATTATTATACAAATAAATGACCCAAATATAGCATATAACAATTCATAATTAGATTATAATTTAAAAAGGAAATATTATTAATTTTAATTATATAAATAGATATTTATTTTGTACATCACACGAACTAAAATACAAAAATATTTAATAAACTAGTAATTAAATATTTTTAATTAATAAAAAATAATCTTCGTATATGTCCTGCAGAAATATGTATAAGAAGTTGCTTAAAATTAATTTTAAAGTGATTATTACAATTTTTTTTACTAATCTTTGTAACTAAATTCTTTAAAATAACTGCTTCTTGAATATTTATGTTTTTTTTTAAAGGTTGGCGACATGCTAGTTCGGAGCTGCGTGGCAATTTTCCTTGCTCCACCCCGTTAGGGTTTTCAGAGTTTCCAAAACCAAAATGATCCACTTGTTCTTGTCGGAGCCCAATTGGAACGACGTCGTAGACGACGACGACGATTCAACTCGATCGAGAATGTCCATTCTGAGCGACTTGGAAACCGTTATTTGGTCCGCGCTAGGTCGCGCCGAAGCGCGTTTATGGCTCTGCAACACCGTCGCGGGTTTCAACTGCGTAACTTTCCTCGATCAGCGTGAACTGTTTCGGGCTTTGCTCAGAACCCGAGGGATGAAGCGCGATTTGGCGTCTCAACTTCTGCATTTCATGTTCGACACCTCGCCGCACAAACTCGGTTCCGTTTTGGCTCAGAGGAGTCACGTGCTGGAGGTCTTTTTTCAAGGTTGGTTCTGTTTGCACATTCTTGCTCTTTTAAATTGCTGTGGGGAGTAGTTACTGAAGTTGCAGTAACTTAACAACTGAAACCAAAATATTGTGGCCAAGGTTGCTGATCACAATTTCAAGATTTTAGATTGTGATCATGTTCTCGTTGCAATGATGTCATAGGAAATTGTTGACAAATACAGGTGAAGTCAAAATGCTTTTACAGTGATTTCAAAAGCCTTGACATTGTGGCCGAAATTGTGGTTACAGGTTGTGTTTTAAAACCTTGTCTTCAATTTGAAACTTTGGTGGATAGAAACTTTGTAGGATGTTTCAGGGGTTAAACAATGCATTTTATGGTGAAGTGGATACATAGATTTGAAGGATTAAATTAATGAAACATGAGGGATAATGCATCTATGAGGGGAGAAAATTGGGTCTTTCTCCTTTGTTATACTCTTTGTTTGTTCCTTAATGCGTTCTAAGTTGTTTATAGCGATATATATCTGCTCTCTGTTTCGAACTGTGTAATATTTGTTGATTTAACCTTGTTGTGATTGTTGAATTGTTGCTGGTTAAACTGTATATATATGTGATGGGTGCTTTGGTATTCATTAAATTGGACTTACTATGATTAGTGAAATTTGTGATGACAGCAAAACAAGTGTGCGGAGCAGTTCTTTTTTGATTGAACTTCTTTTGTGGGTTTGATTGTATAACATAAGTGTGGGATGCAGGTAATCCTAAGCGAGTGTTGCAGTGGTTTTCCTGCACTTCCTCTGGCGGGGGGCTAGTGCAGGGGAAAGGTTTCAGGGCACTGTCTCAGTTTGCATTTAAAAATAGGGATATTTGTTGGGAGGAGCTGGAGTGGAAAGGAAAGCATGGGCAGTCACCAGCAGTGGTTGCTACTAAGCCCCATTATTTTCTGGATTTGGATATTCAGCGAACTGTAGAAAACTTTTTGGAACATGTGCCCGAGTTTTGGTCATCTGATGAGTTTGCTGAGTCAATGGAGGATGGTGATATTTTTTTCATTGATAGGTCATTCTTTGTGCAATATTTCATTGATTTAATGTATAAGGAGGAATTTAAAGACATCTGGGATGTTGTAAATGAATTCCTCATGAGGCAGCCCTTCTCCTCTTTGTGTGGGCGACTTCTCATTGCTCTTGAAGATCAAGACTTATGCTACTTTGTGGAAGCACTTTGTAAATCTCTTGGCCCAAGAATGGAACTTCAAGATATCAATGACATCTCTAATTTGTTTGTGATTTTAGTTTTTAAATGTGGTGCTTATGGATCTATTGACCAGTTATTGCTGCTAAATGCTGTCACTGCACAGGGGAGGCAGCTTCTACGTCTTTTACATGATGAAGAGGCTTCGGAGCCACAAGGAAAAATCAATGAAATTGTGTCAAAGATGTCTGCAATCCCAAGCAATCCTAATAGCTTGACCCCAATCTTCAAGAACAAATGTAAGATGAAGATTATAGAAGTCATAAAGTATCTGGGACTTCTGTCATGGCTTCTTTACTATAGACTGTCACAAGAATGCCAGACCCCTGAGTCTTGGGAGTCTTTGTTTATGAATAATCAAATTGGTTTCCGTAACTTTAATAAACATGCATTGATAGAAGAGGATCGACCATCAGAAGAAGATTGTTCTGGTTTTGATAGCAGTTCTTCAGTTAGAGTAAAAAGTAGGAGAAAAAAGAAGGCTAGAAAGAAGAGGAGGACCTATTATAACAATGAAGATAGTGATGATGATGAGCTGCTAGATTATGATTCTGCTAGCCATAAATTAGTTTCTCTGTCAAATACTAGAAGTTGGTTGCTGTCAACTGATGGTTACTCTTCAGGATTGAGCAGTGTAAGTCCCATAATACTTATCTTTGAATAAACATTTTTTTAGTGGATGGAATAATATATGCAACGTTAATGGTGAAAAATCTAGGATTTTATCACAATTATTCTGCTAATAAATGAGTATAAGTCATCAGAAGAAAACGAGATTCTCATTAGTAGAATTTGAAGCAGTGATTATAGACATAGAACTGCATGCTTGCATTCAAATTAAGAATGTCCGTGCCTGGTATTTGTTTTGATAGTTAAAATCTGCTGAATATCTTGATTGAATTTTAGTTTGATTCAAGGATGTACTGGCGTCTCAAAATAGTAACCATGCTGTGTTGTGTTGTACTTGTGTTAAGCTTCATAAACACTTTGAATACTCCTAGCTGCATTTTATAATTTTATTTTATTTTTGCTTTTGTCTTCTAAACTTTGGTATCGATACAGATGGAAATATCACAGTAATTAGATAAATTATAGCTTATAATGTCTATAATGACTTTTTCATTCTCAAAATGTCAGTTCTCTATTTAATTTTAAGCTTTGTGTTTTATATTAATTTTACACATTCTATCATAACCATGTCTTATGATTTTGACAATTTACCCTGTCTCTATGTTTGTGTAGTACCTTCATTACGACCCTTATCTCGTTTATCATGCTTTCTACTTTGTATGCTTAGCCTTCGATTTAATTAGCAATTGCTATAGATATTTTGGTTACTAATTTTGAACTAGTTACTGTTTGATTCAATAATTTTATTCATCTTTTAATTACCAGTTCATATATCATATTTGAACTGAATGTGCCCCTCTTCATCCAATTTGTGGTTGGTTGTATAATATTTATTGTTCTAATTTTTTAATCATTGCAGCTTTTGTAGAAGCATATGTGGGGAAATCTATTGTTCTTGATAAAGGTGAAATAAAGTGACACTACTGTTACACTGATTTTATAATATCTTCTTTTTCTAGGCAGATTTACCTGAATACCTTCATAGACAGTGCTTGTCTAGGTGGATGACATTGCTTTTTGGAAAATGAAGTCTTGCTCTGCTTCTTTGGATCCACCAAAGAGACATGCCATCATCATCTCCAAACTGTTGGGTGGCAAGATCATTCATACGTCGTCTGGGTATTTTCCACTCTTTTCATGTTAAAGCATGCTATGGCTCTTGAATCTGCTATTGGAACTTTGTACTTCATTTTGAAGATTCTTACAGAATATACTGGACTTGCTGAGATGGGAAATATCTGAAACGTAACATAAAAAGCCAACCTGAGAACTCCCTGAAAGGCATTAAAATTCGAGTTCATTGTGAAGATCTGGAATGAAATTGGAAAAAGCTTGAGTGAACGGGAACATTGTGAACATGGATGTGCTCTGTGAATTTCTCTATCACATCAGTCTAGTAGGGTCCAATGTTGCCAGGATCATTCAGATTGCTATGAAGTTCATGCTCGGGCTAGTTAAAATCTTTGAGCTCCATGACTAATTTTCTAACGGCATATTATATCTTTTGGGATTTTATACTGTTTAGCATTCCATATTTGCTGATAAAAAGACGTGGATGCATTCTCGTTATTGGAAGTTGTCTTCTTGTACTAATTTATACTTTTCAAGCTAGGCAAGGTAAGAAACACAAGGACAGATACTCAATATTGTTGTAAAATATTTGCACAATTAATAACTTTGATTTTCAACTATTTTGATAAAAAAGGATCACGCAAATTTTCACAATAAAATAGCTCACATGTTTTTAATTTTATACACAATACTCAACTCCTTTTGTTCTCATAGTCGCAGGTTTCAAAATAGTTGTCACGGTGGACCGGTAACAGAAACAAAAAATAGGTCAAGTGAAATTAAAAATACTGTTGTCTAAGTGAAATTAAAAATAGGTCAAGTTAAATTATAATATTTATAATATGAAGTATAAGCCACCCTTCACAGATATTAAGAATACAATATTTATTTTTTGATAATTTACCGTAATAAATTATAATATTATTATTCTATTATAATATATTTTAGTTCAATATTTATTGGAATATATGTTTTATTATATTATATTATTTATTCTAATTACTCTTTTACAGATAGTGAATCACCATATTTCAACATACATATTTTTGTTATGTTTGCAAGATAAATACGGCACAAAAGCATGTTTGCAAGATAAATACGGCACAAAAGCAATATAGAGAATGAGAGAGTATTTCGGTCAAAATGTCATGCAATATGGTTAATTAAACATTTTCACATGCTTGATGGACGAGTTTTGTATTTAATACAATAAGTAGGTTTTCAATTATTGTCAATGAAAATCGACATTTACGTGAAAATATATCTTATATACAATAGTATTTTCAACGTATCATATAATGTATTTTCATTCAATAAACACAAGATACCGACTATGAAATAATATTTTAATTAGTTATATTTTACCCACAAATATTAATTATATTTTTTTTTCATTAGTACGATACATCGCAAGAGGAATAACAACACCAAACACTTCAACTAACTTATTCACTTGTCGTTGATCATCTAATTATCTGTAGTTTGCTCGGTCAAGATCAGTGGCGGATCTTCTTGGGAGCTGAGAGAGCCGTGACCTCCCAAAGTTTTGTAACTCTCATATAATTTATGATTTTGCCTCCCCAAACTTAATAAATATTTATATTTTTAATTTCTTTTGCTAAACTAAGATAAATAAAAAAGTATTGCAAAGTAGTATTATGTTATAATTAAATTAAAATATAAAAAAATTAAAAGTACTACAAAATATGAATAAAATATTTTTGTCACATCTTCCATGACACAATGTTTAGTATATCATCAAGTGAGATATATGGATTCTTATCGGCTAACCGTACTTACACCTCAGAATCCAACCCAAGAAGAAAAACATAACAATAGTGATATAGAATCACAACAAACATATATGTCTCTCAATAAAACCAAAGACTTAGACAAAATTAAAGATCACCTTGTGAAACATACTCCCAACATTAGATTATTTTTTGTATTACATCATGTAATTATTTCTATTAATATCTGTTATTTTGTTAATTAATTTTATATTTTTAATTTCTTTTGATAAACTAAGATAAATAAAAAAGTATTACAAAGTAGTATTATGTTATAATTAAATTAAAATATAAAAAAATTAAAAATACTACAAAATATGAATAAAATAAAATAAAATTCAAAGTCATTTTAAAATTAGAAAAAAAAATTGAAAGTCGTACTAAATGAAACGATTTTAAAATAAAAAAATTATAAATCAGCATAAATCATGTATGATGAAACAATTTTTGTATACAAAGTCATCTTTCTTAGCATGACTTATCCATTTTTGTAAAATTAAAAAAATTTGCACCAATAAAATAATATTCGACTTAAATTACACCATATGGATAAAAAAAAATGGCCTTGATAGAGGGTGATTTAAAGTTTGGATGTTAAACAATTTAAGAATTTATTTTCTCATTAGTTTTTGGCAATTAAGGAATAGGTGGAGCAATAACACGGAGCAACACTAAGCATACGAGCTTCCACTTTCTCACGTACCCTTGCTTCTACTCATGAAAAGAGACTCAATGACTTCACATAGTGGATTCGCATCGTTTTAGTGGATTTTAATTGCACATATTTTCAATTAGAAAAATTGTTCCACAACAGTTATCACAATAAAAAAAATATGATTTTTTAAATATTATAATAAAAATAACTTATAAAAAAAAAGTGCGTGTACCAAAAATATTTATCAAAATTGATATCATCTTTCTATAATAGAATTTTCATATACGACATCCATCTCTATCTAAAACTTTCACGTTTCAACAATACATCATGTATCATACATATATTTTAAAAAATGAATAAAACGTAAAAAAAAAAATAATAGTTAAGAACAATTCGTTAGGGTTCTTTTACTAAATTTTGTACTGTTTAGGGTTAAATTAAAGTATTTTTGCTTTGCAAATACTTTATACCTTAGTGGGCTATCCCCACCATAATTGATGTGCTTAAACCTTAAATAAACATAGTCGGTCCCACATCGTACAGCTGTTTCTTTGGGGCATTTTTAATGCTTTCCAAATAAAAGGAAAGGGTATTTCATTTCATCATTGTCTTCTTTTATGCGCATCACCAACCTTCACTATCCACGCATTACTAGCTTCATTCATAATATTTTTTATATATTTTATCATTAAAAATTATTAGAAATATAAAATATAAATTAAAACAAAATATGAGTTAATGAAGGGTTTAAAGCGATAAAATATTTAAGGGTTATATATATATATATATATATATATATATATATATATATATTTAGTCTCTAAAAGTGAAATTGGTATTTGAATTTTTAACATTATGTGTTAAGTTGGTTTTAAAATTTATTCTATTATTTTTAATTAATAATTGATAACATTGACAAGCATTTTTATAATATCAAATATCAATATATCTCCAAATATTTAACTTGAATGATTAATGATACAAAATACTAAAAAACAAATAATTTAATCTAGTATTAAAACATCACTATTCCAAATAAAACCACATGTCGAAAATCATCACAGACGTTTTTCTTCTTTTGTCACGGAATCATCATCACAAATTATGTTTGGAGGTTGACTTTAGCATTTAACCATGAATTTAGGCAACTTGCGTTTCCGTATCATGAGCTTTTCAAGAAAGTGCTTGTACGCGCAGAGCGCACGCGCTGCCTTTCTATCAAAGGGAGAACCCTCCGTACCCACTTTTATTCCGAAGTTTCAACGTGGGATTATCCAAAGAAACTTTTGAGGTATTTTCTTTCTAAAATCAGCCAAAGAATGAAACAATTATAACAAATTGAGAAAATAAAAAGTTACTTAAATATTTATCTGACAAAAACAAGTCATGAAAATTTATTTATAAATTTGAGAATAAAATTTACCAAATTAAATGAAAAATTTACATTTACATAAAAAATATACTCTACCCTCTTGTAATAGGTTCTATATATAAGTTTTTGGATTTGAGCCTCCTCTCTCGTGTCCACTTTGCCTTCTAAAATGGAGAAAACAAGGCCTTCAGACCAAGTTGTTCTCTTCATCGACCAACATAATCCTAAACCAACCTCCATGGAAGCAGAAAATTATCAAGAGAAACCCAAGCACCCCTTAAACGTCAGAACTCTCAACCGTCTCAACTTCTCAAAACCCAAATCCCGAATCCAAGAGTACAACTATGTTCCCCGCAACAAACTTGCAAACTCTGAAGAAGGTGACATTATCCAACCCACCTATAAGCTCACTTCCAATGACGAAGACGACGACGACGACGACGACGATGACCGGAAATGGGACAAGGAGGAGATGGAGGAGGATGGCTCAGAGCATGGCCCAAAGTTGCACCAGAAGAGGAATTTCAAAATCAAGTGGAGACTCATCATGGAGTGGGTTTTGTTTCTCAATATATTGGCATGCTTGGTGTGTTCTTTGACCATATCTTCCATAACCAACATGCACGTGTTGGGATTGGAGATTTGGAGGTGGTGTTTGATGGCAATGGTTACATTCAGTGGTCGTCTATTTTCAGGTAGTGAGCTTGATATATAGAGAGATAAATAAGATTTTTTTTTATAAATTTAAATTAAGATTTACTTGGTGATGTAGAATTGATTGATGTTATAGTTATCTTTGACATGTAACAGTTTCACCAAATGGGGTTGAATGTTAACATATTTTGGTTTGGTGTCAGGGTGGCTAGTTGGTGTCATAGTTTTCGTCCTTGAACGAAACTTCATGCTAAGGGAGAAGGTGTTGTACTTCATCTACGGGCTTAGGAATAGCATAAGAAACTGTTTGTGGTTAGGCCTGGTGTTACTCTCCTATTGGAGCTTGGTATTCGACGATGTCCAAAAGAAGAACCACAAGTTTCTGAACAAGATGTTTCAGGCGTTGGTGGCGGTTCTGGTGGGCGCAACCATTTGGCTGGTGAAGATCGTGCTGGTGAAGATGCTGGCATCCTCGTTCCACGTGACCACATACTTTGACAGAATGAAGGAGAGTGTTTTCCACCACTACATTCTGGATACGTTGTCGGGTCCACCCATGGAGGACGCTGAGGAGATATTGCGGCAGCACCACCTTACGGGGTCCAAGTCCATGCCTGCGAGGTTGAAGATGAAGGAGGCAAAGAACTTGTACAAGTCCACGAGATTTGGGTCGAGGAGGATCGACATGGAGAAGTTGAGAGAGCTAAGCATGGAGAGCACTGCGTCTGCATGGAGTGTGAAGAGGCTTGTTAACTATGTCAGATCTTCGGGCTTGTCTACCATTTCCAGGACTGTGGATGATTTTGGCAATGCTGAGTCTGAGATCAGTAGCGAGTGGGAAGCTAGAAACTGTGCTCAGAGGATTTTCAAGAATGTTGCAAAACCTGGTGCCAAGTAAGTGCATATTGTAGTATTATTATTATTATTATTATTATTTGTTTAGATGAAGGTATTTTTATTATTGAACTTGAGCTAACTATATTGAAAAGTGTTGATGCAAAAAATAAAATAAAAAATTAATAAATTTTATATTTGATTTCTCATTACTATTTTAAATATAAAATCAAACGCAAAGCTAAAAAGGAATACGTTAATTATGTTGAGCCAAAAATCAAACCTAATAATTGAGCTAAACTAATTAACAAACATATTTTATAATAAGGCGATCATTAATTGAGAATTATTAATAATTCTATGAATCAATATAATAGTAACATTTTGTTTTCCGTTTGTTGGAGATGTATGCAAACTGGGGTGAGATTTTGTTGATTCTATCATCGTTTTTTAACCCGAACGACGTCGAAAACGTGGTTGTGTGTGTGGATTAAAAAGTTGAGCATTTCATGAGACAAAATTTGCAAGCCACTAAAAGTGGAGAGCACTAGTGATTAAGGTACTTTTATAGTTTTATTCTTTCATAGGTCTGATTGGAAGTGCAGTTTCGGACCTAGGTGTAATGGCACAATATATTGTGGGTTTGGACCCCTCTTCATTATTCTTTTTGTTTTGTTTTGTGGTCCATATCGTGACCTCTTAAAATATGGTAGAGAGCTAAGGTGTGTTGGTGTTTGTGACCGTGACCCCAACCATCGTGCTGGTTCATTTCGTACTGTGTCAGTGGTCCATTACTTTTGTGTTTCTCTGCTTCATTCATCCATCCATTTCCGCAATTTGTGCTCAGTGCCACTGCGTCATGCCGCAAAAGAAAGAAGGCAAATTTACTTGTTTTCCAATCCAGTTTATATATGATGTTTCAAATTTCTCATTCTTTTCTCTCTCTCTGCACAATAGTGGTGTGTCAGATTCATTTTTTTCAGCAACGCGACAAGGACTTTCTGTTAAGATCTTCTTCCATTTTGGTGCAATCTTCTAAATTTAGTGCCCAAGCAAAGCACTATTGATGTATTATTCTCCATATTCTCTATAATTAAAATTGACACAAGTCATTGTGCTGGTATACTTGACTTTCTCTTCCAAAAATATATCATTGAAATAAGTAATTAACATCTGAACAAAATTAAATAGCACCAAGTAAATATATTATGAATGGGATATATATTAACAGTGATTTAAAATATGATGATTTGTAAATTATTGAAGGTATATTGAAGAGGAGGATCTTATGAGATTTTTGAAGAGGGTTGAGATACATACCATATTTCCACTCTTTGAAGGAGCTCTTGAAACGGGACAGATCAGCAGGTCTTCATTCAGAAATTGGGTGGTAAGTTTTTGCTTTTTAAAAAAAATAAAAATCTGTTTTAACTTTATGAGAATTATTTGAAGGAAAATTCAATGAAACAGAAAGTTAGTATGTGAAAACGAAATATTAAATGATTGTCATCTTAATTTTTGTGTTGATATTCAAAGAGAAAAGTGCATTAATAAGCTCCATATAAACTGTTAAGAGTTTTTTCATAAGAAGTGTTTGGTATAAAAAATTAACATGTAAGAAAGTTATTTTTTTATCAGATTCGAGCATATTATGAACGAAAAGCCCTAGCACAATCACTGAATGATACGAAAACAGCAGTGCAACAGCTTCACAAAATAGCAAGCGCAGTTGTTAGTGTGATAATAATCATTGTGATGCTTTTGGTGATGGAGGTGGCCACCCTCAAGATAATATTATTCTGCATCACACAAACAGTTCTCATAGGTGTTGCCTTCCAAAGTACCTGCAAGACTGTTTTGGAGGCCATCATCTTTGTCTTTGTCATGCACCCTTTTGATATTGGAGACCGTTGCGTCATTGATGGAGTTCATGTAATTTCACAACCTTTCTAAACCACTTATTTTCTCATAAATGTTCAAAAATTTACTTCATTATGTGCTTACATGCACTTGCAGATGATCGTGGAAGAGATGAACATCTTGACAACAGTGTTTCTTCGATATGACAATGAGAAAATATACTACCCTAATTCAGTTTTGCTCTCTAAGCCTATAAGCAACTTCTATAGGAGTCCAGAGATGGGGGATGCTGTCGACTTCACCATTGATGTTTCAACTTCCATGGATACCATTCTTGCCCTCAAGAAATCAATACAAATGTAAGTTCTTTAATTGTGTATTGGGATAAATTTGTAACCACCCTTTCATTTTGTTAACATTTGACATGATGAGTTTAGGTACATTGAGAGCAAGCCCAAGTATTGGAATCCAAAACACAGTTTGATAGCCAAAGGAATTGATAATATGGACAAGCTAAAGTTGGCCTTATGTGTGCAACATACTATCAACCATCAGAACTACGGTGAGAGAAATATTAGGATGACAGAGCTTCTCTTGGAACTGAAGAGGATCTTTGAGATCCATGATCTCAAGTACCATCTTCTTCCTCAGGAGATTCAGATCACCCGTATGAATATTGAACATGGCAAAGATCTGTTTCAATCATGAACTGTGGTTAATTTCCATCTCTCTGCATTTCCCATAAATAATTGCCCCAACAATATCACTTGGTTAACTACTCTCAAACATCAATTCTACTATATGCTCTACGTTGCCCTATGTTATCCACGTGACTTGTTGTGCTATGATCTATTAATTTGTGAATAAAAATACCATGTATTTTTATGGTCTGGTATGTACATTTCAATATTGTTTTCTTGCATACGTTATTGGAGAGTAACTGTTAATACTAATAGCTTTTTATATAAGACAGTTGATGAACAGAAAGCTTGTGTTGTTATTTTATTGGGCAGTATAATACTTGTCTGTGGATATATATGAATAAACTTATGTTTCATTTTATTCGTAAGATTTCTTTAGAAAACCTAAATCCACTCTATCCACTTTGATCCTAGGAGCTTCCAACACAATTCATTAAATTTTTAGATCCAGCATTTCCCTGAGATTCCACCATGCAGCCAACGTTTCGTGAGCCAGCATTCAAATTTTCAATTTTTTTGGTATCACTCATTATAAATGCTAAAGAATATATTATAAAAAAAATATATATATTTGATGACTAACGGAAATGCTAGCTACAACGGTGGTTGATGGCTCACGACAATTTTGGCTATTGCCGTGATAATTCATGAAAGTGTGGGTGTTGTGGTAGTGGTTTGAGATGTCTGAGTATTACGATGATGACTTCGTAGAGGTGACACATTGCGTCGTTGGTCTCGCTGTGGTTGACAATGGCTAACAATGCTTTTTAATTGAAAAAAATAAAATAAGTGGGTTATCTCATAATTATAATTCTGCAAACATAAAATCCAATCAACAATATTTTTTAAACAGAACATTCAATTTTTTTTAAATATTTCTTAAACAATCTTAAAATATTAATTTTTTAATTGATTGATTAAAAAAATAGATAAATAATAATATGAAAATTTAAAAATGTTATTAAATGGATATTTAGGAAAAAAAAGTTGTTAAAATATCATTCAAACTTAGGGTTGCCGTGAGAAGAGAGGGTAAAGAGGAACAGAGTGAGGAGAATCTGAATATATAGAGGTCCAATAGGTTTTGTTTGTGCTTCAAGAAGTTGTCGACATTTTGGGTGAATTTACTCTTCCCTTCCCCTATTCTTCTGTGCTCTTCTCTGCATTTTTCTCTTTTTATAAAGAAGCTAAAGACGAAACGCAAAAATATACATGTTGTGCAAAGAATAAAAAAATAATCCTAATGCACACAAATCGCGAAAAGTTTGACGCAATAAAAAAAATATAAAAGAAATGAAATACAATATATCCTTAATGTATTTTGAGGTGGGTGAGATATGAAAAATAAAGACCCATATAATGATATATATAAATAAATGAGAGATGAAAGATTAGATATGAGAAGTCTTTTTTAAGTATATTGTTATTCTGAGTTAAATATATATATATAGGTAAAATAATAATTGATTTATATTAGATAAGTATAAATTTTACCTGTTCCGAAGTTAATAGAACTAGGATGATTTTAAATTATTACTGCGTCTATGTATTGTATACTAAGACTATGATTATATAAAATTTAAAAAGAAATTTGACAATGTTTTATAAATCATAAAAATGTAAAAAAATGAATATTATAAAGATAAAAAAGAATGAAATAAAATTGTTATTGTCAGAGTCTAAAGATAAATAAAATTGAATGAAATATTAATTAAGGATAGGTAGAGTATCCAAAATAAGAATGTACGTTAATAAGATAAATTAGCTCAGATTTCTTAATTTAAATAAGGTATAAAATTAAACTATAAGATATTATAAGATATGCTAAAAATTTATTTATAAAATAGGAGTGTACTTTACTCAAAGAAAAATAGTGAAGAGTTGGTTGGGGAAGAAGAAGAACACAAAAATAAGAGGGTAGGAAATATCGGAATATTGACTTTATTGGCGTTGGGTTGGGTTTGGTGCAGGAGAGAGAGGGAAACTCTGGATTCCACCTCTTCCCGTCCTTCGTGACGGTGCTCTTCCTTCGAATTCTTCAGGTTTTTCCTTTCTTCTTCTTTCACTCTTCATGCGTTGCGGATCGGATCCGATCTTAATTGCATTTATGCGTGCTTCCATTCGTTATTATCATTGCAGCTATCTTAATCATTCTTTAAATTTTACCAGAGAAGAATGTTAATATAAAATCCCCCTTTGTTGATTGAGAATGGTTGCCGTTTCATGGTGTGGGATTGATTCAACATTCTTGAAGGTTGTTGCAGAAGCGGTTGAGTGTGGTTTACTTGATGTATTTTATGTGTTAATTAGGGTTTCCGAGATTGGATTTTCTTGTGAAAGCTCATTCTTGTCGGTATTAATGGTTTTCAATTTCGTTGCCCTTTAGGGAATTTAATGGGCATATTGTTTGCTAGGTGAATTGGCGCGTCATGAATTCTCTGGATTATTGCTTTTGGCTTGATTGGAACGGTAGTAATTGTTCTTTTTCTTTGTGTTCTGCGTGCGTTGGTAGAATTTTGCCAAGAATGTCATTGGGTTTTTTTATATGTTTAGGCCTTATTATGATTGGGTCCCTCATCCTTGTGATGATTTTTTTTGCGGTGTTTGGTTAAAGATCGGAGTGGGTTTGTCTTTTTGGCGCAACTGAAAGCTTAATTCTGTGTCTTTTGTGAACAATTTTCAATTTTGATGCTCTCTGGAATTTCGTGAATGATATGTTTTGTAGGTAAATTAACATGTCATGATGTCTCGAGTGTAGTTCTTTGGATTAATATGGATGTGCGTAAATGGTTTTTAAGTTAATTATATTTTATACATTATACATTATACATTTTTCATTTACTTATAATTCAATTTCGGACTTGCAAATTAGTTATTATGTTTGTTCTGTCCATTGTAACTTGTTTGAATGTCCGGAGTATTTTTGTAGAGTTTTTAGTTGATATACTGCTATAATTATCTAGTAAATTTTCTACGCCTGCAAAAATTTAAATTTCCCTTGGATTTCAAGTTTTAAATTTTGGCGACAAAATCAGAAAATGTAAATGAAATCTATTTTAATTGGGCATTGATGCTGCACACCCTATAATTTTGATTTTCTTATAGCATTAGAGGCAAATTCCCTGTCCTTTCTGTCCTTGTTGAGATTTCTATTTTTGTTTGACATTTGCATTATACATTGTAGATTGTTAATCTAAACGGAGGTTCGCACATGTTATCTAATTGTAGGGTGATCTGGATTTGAATCGTAAGGTTCCTGACACATTTTTTGAGACATGGAAGGAATTTGTTTCTTGCCAAGTTACTTCCAGTATTGGTTGCTTTCATTCCAAGAAGTGCTTGACCGCCGATTCTTCGTCCTTGGAGATTTTCTTCTTGTTTCCTTTGTCAATTGCACCTAGTTTTTTGTTCTACGTTCATGATCAGCACAGTGTACTCAGTGCTTGTTTCTTCTGAGACCAGTGCTGCATCTTTAGGGAACACATACAAGTAAGAACTTATTTATCTTTGGCTGGGAAACCTATAAAAAAGTTGTTTCTTAATAAGTTTTTCCTTTGATAGTGCATGCCTGACCCAACATCCAGTTGAATCGTCTGAAAAATACACTTCTGGGGTAAGAGATTCATCAGGGAACACTTGTTTGTCACCACCTCCACCTGTTTAAACTTACTAAAGTTTAACTGAACCTTTTCTTTGTTTTACAGGGCTGAAGATATAGATGTGTGAATCTTGGATGCTGCCTAAGCATTTTCGTTGAAACAGTGCAGAAAGTACTTATATACCATCACTGCATTGTTGTTTCTAATGGATATTGGTGGTGACAGAACATAAGTTACCTGACAATTCTGAAATTATGTAGATTAGATGAAGTGGCTATTATTGAAGTCCTAAAGTCTTTGGGTCATGATGAATTTAGCTGAAGATTGATGTTGCTTTGATCCATCATTTTTGGTTGGACCTTGGAATTGATAGTATGTTCTCCAGGACTAGTGTGATTTTACCACCTGCATCCTGCTACCATTACGAAGTCGTGGTTCTATTAATCAATAAGGCTATGCTGCCCTTGCATCAGAAAGTTTATGTTTTTTATTTCATTGCCATGATAGAGAATTGACAGTGAAATTTGCTGGACCATCTAATACATTTCAACATTTTCAACCCTTTCCTTGGCATTGTCTACTAGAGATAAATGCCATCTATCTGTAGTTTGTATACCATTGTTTTTTGAATAAGAGCTGCTTTGGATTCTGTGGGAAAATGGAGAGGTGAGTATTTGTTTCAGAAGCCAGAATTTGCTATTCGCTCTTTTTTACTGTTGAATATCTTCATTTTTTTCTCCTTTCCCTGAACACAGGTACAAGTTAATTAAGGAAGTTGGTGATGGAACATTTGGGAGTGTTTGGAGAGCCATTAATAAGCAAAGTGGTGAAGTTGTAAGTATGTTTGGAGTAGAATTATATGTGAAGTTGCATTGTGTGTTTCATCCAATTTGTCATAAAATTACAGGTTGCAATAAAGAAAATGAAGAAGAAATATTACTCTTGGGAGGAGTGTGTAAACCTGAGAGAAGTCAAGGTGTCACATTCTTTTTGATCTTTCCTTAGTCTTATTTTTTCACATATTTTATATTCTTCTGTCTATATTTATTCTCTGATTTCTCCTATGGCAGTCATTGCGAAAAATGAATCATCCAAATGTTGTGAAACTGAGGGAAGTTATTCGAGAATGTGACACTCTGTGCCTTGTTTTTGAGTACATGGTGAGTGGCTGGATTTCTGTCATATTAGCGGCTGTTGTAAAGCCTAATACTAACTGTTTAAGTCAATATTGGGCATTGTAGGAATACAACCTGTACCAACTTATGAAAAACCGGGAAAAGCTGTTTTCTGAAAATGATGTTAGAAATTGGTGTTTTCAAGTTTTCCAAGGTTTAGCTTACATGCATCAGCGGGGATACTTTCATCGTGATCTGAAGCCAGGTACATGATTATCATATTATACAATTGTAGTATGCTGTATGATGAAATAATATGGTTTGGTTTATATTATATTGCTTGGAATGGATGCATTGTTAGAATTTTATTCTCTTATTGCTAAATTTTCTATTTTGTTATCTATTTTAAACATATTTTTTAATTGCTGCCTTCTGGATAATTGAATTAAATATCATGAGATAAATTAAGATTTACATATCTCTATTGCTCTGCTGGAAAATTTTTCTGTCTTGACTTGAGGTATACTTCTTTTTGCAGAGAACTTGCTGGTCACCAAGGATGTCATCAAGATTGCTGATTTTGGCCTAGCCCGAGAAATCAGTTCACAGCCACCCTATACCGAGTATGTCTCCACACGGTGGTATGTTTTCTCAACTCAATCTTTATTATTATTGTATATGTATGATACACTATTTCTTATGCTTGTAATTTAATATGTATCATGACCTCTTATCAGGTATCGTGCTCCTGAAGTCCTACTTCAGTCCCATCTATATGGATCTAAAGTTGGTAAGTATCTGATATTGAATATTTATGTTGACTTATGTTTTCCAAAAGAACTATGGTCTAGAGTCTAGACAATGCATTACTAATGGGTTGAGTACCTTACGTATATCAATTTTCTTTCATATCTTAGATATGTGGGCAATGGGTGCTATTATGGCTGAGTTGTTTACTCTCCGTCCTCTATTCCCCGGTACCAGGTATTAAATTCTCTCTCCACTTGTGCAACTTACCATATGGTGCTATTTAGTTAGATAAAACTAATAAATCTTTATTAGGGAATTTAGAAATCTGTGATAGTTGGGTCCACTCTGAACAAGTTACCATGTCCAAGTCATGACTGGATATTTTTATTTTTGCAAATTATTTGTTTTCAAATTGTCATTACTTTATGGGATGATATCTATAATTCCATATAAGTGGCATACTTCTCTGCAGCATCCAGTTAAGTGACTTGGCTTTAAATTAACATGTTCCATTATGGCTTTACATGCAGTGAAGCAGATGAGATCCACAAAATATGCAGTGTAATAGGTAGTCCAACAAATGAATCTTGGGCAGATGGACTCAAGCTTGCCAGGGATATCAACTATCAGTTTCCGCAGGTTCTTTTCTTCTTTAGCTGTTTCTGTTTTTGTGCTTTGCTTTGGGATTGCTAGATACTAGTGATATGCTAGGTGTGACATGTGAAGCAATTATTTTATTGACATAAACTTGTGTTCTGGGTAATTTCAGAGTCTTATATCTAGTCTTTTTAGTAAATAGTTCTTATGTTTAAACTATGCAGCTTGCTAGTGTACATCTCTCTGCTTTGATTCCATCCAGAAGTGATGATGCAATCAGCCTTGTTACAGTGAGTACTTTTACTTTTATTACTCGTATGTTTAGTCTGGGCCCCCTTTTTTCAACTAATGGAATGCTTTGTATTCATTTTTCTGTTTGAATTGTATATTTGTAGTCACTTTGTTCATGGGATCCCTGCAAGAGACCAACAGCAGCAGAGGCTCTTCAACATCCTTTCTTCCAGGTTGTCTTTTAACCAATCCAATCTTTGGATAAGTTTTGTGAAAAAATTTCTTTTATCTTTTAATCACACGACTATATGTTAATTTCTGTAATTAGGCTTTTAATATTTTTGCTTTTTGATTTGTGTAGAGTTGCTTTTACATCCCTCCATCCCTTCGCACGAGATCTGTGACTAGAACTCCTCCATCTGGTTAGTTTATAATTTATATTGTTTTCTAAGGAATGGATTATGGTTCAATTGGAAGGGATACAAACTGCTTGTTGTCTTTTTATTTTGTTGCAGCTGGGACCAGGGGTTCACTGGATCGGCAGGGGCTCAAGAGACACTCTGGTGCTTTGCCTAGTACAAAAATCGCCAAGAATTTTTCTTCCCCAAAATTACAAGCTTCTGTAACTTCAGGTGATATAATTGGTTTCGGCCATATTTTTAAGTTTAATACATGCTGCATATTTTTTATTCTTGCATCTGTAGATCTGAGTCATAGTATTATTACTCGATAAGGTCAGAAATATCTAGTTGGTGTATGAGATGGGAAATCTGACAGAGATTTCCCAGAATGGATTGCCTACATTGTTTAAATTGCTACTTTATATTGCAATAATGGAAACAATAGTAATAACCATCAATAGCCTTTTCCCAGAATAGATAAATAAAACGTAGTACTCTTGCAAATTACTTCTACAGATGAACTATCTAATCTAAATCTTTTTAATGGTCTGGCCTAATAAGGCTTTTTGTGGTCTTCCTCCCTCCATCTCTAATTATTAAGACTATTCTATGTTGTATCATACTTCTTAGTGGGCAATTTACCATTATGTGCTTGCTTATCCTGACTTGCTTGCCCATGCTATACCCTATCCGTCTTGTGTTGTGTGTTCACCATCTATCCGAATTTTTTTTTTATGTTGACACTTTTATAATTGCTGCGTTTTTACTACTTCGCATTCTATCCTGTACAACATTTCAAGTCATACTGTGTTGTAAATTTTTTCCTTAAGTTTGAGTGGTACTTTTCTATTACACAACATGGTGAGTCATTACTCCATTTTATTCATTTTCTTTAAATTCTACGACCTCCTATTTCGTCATCATTTTGTGGGATAGACTCAAGATATTTGAACGCTGATGTATGGTATAGTATGGTATGATCTCTCCAGTTCTCACATACATTTGAATCATATGTATCACCAACCAAACTTCCATGTATTTGATCTTCTATTGAAACAAAAGTCCTACCCTTTTGAATATCTATTTTCCTATTTATTTCTTCTCTCCTGTCTGGAAGCAATGAAATTATAAATTCAGCTCAGCTTTTTTATGTTCTTGAAAGTAGAGAAAAAAGGCCCTATTTTTAGTGTTTCACATGTTTAATGTGCTCAGAGCTTGATACTCATTTATTTCTAAACATTACAGGTGTGCAGCGGAAGCTGGATTTGGCTAACGTGGTGAGTTGTTCAGTCTTTCTACTTCTGCCCTTATCCCATTTTGTTTACTAATTCTTGCCCTACCCACCCATGCCATCTTTTGACTCATTGAGTGTCTGGTTTCCACCCGTGCGTTTTACTTGTTGAATATCTGGTGCCCACCCATGCCTTCTTTTAACTCATTGAATGTGGTGCCAAGATAAGTTTAAGATCTCATAATTTTGACTCCTCTTCCGCCTTGTAGAGTTGCTCCTTTTGGTGTTACTATGTTGGACTGATATACGTTGTTCACCCATAAATTGTGTTCTGTCAGATTTTGTTCTGCTAATATTAATTGTTTCTTCTGAACTGAAGGACAAGAACAAGAAGTCATTGAAGACTACTCAACAATCAAAATATCGATTACCAGGAAAAGACAGCCCGAGTAAGCTTTTAGTCCTCTGATAACCATATTCATTTAAGCGCATCATTACTTAAAGTTTATTTTCATTCATAATGTGTTTGGCAGCTTCTATAAACAAGGGGAGGACTGCACGCGGGGTTTCAGAAACCACTGAGAAGGTTGCCAATATGTCCATTGGTACGCGAAGACAGTCCTTTGGACATAGCCGTCCACCGCCTCCAATGAAGGCTGGAGTCAATTGGATTTCTGAATCTGGAAACTTCATGCTGAGGTCAGGACAACAAATTCCAGCTGAGAGAAAAGTTGCCGGCTGAGATTACTTATGGAGAATCTTTGATAGATCCATATTTTAAATGTGCCAATTACACAAGTCTTCCAATGATGAATATTATGGGTTTGCACCTGCTTTGTTGAGTTTGGTGATGATTTTTGTTACTATTACGGGTTTGGTATAAATATTTGTGCGGATGTGTTTAGTCTTGTATAAAAGGCTTTGGAATGTGTGGTACCGGAATAAACCAAAAGCTTTGATTTTATATTTTATTTTAAAAATTATGTTTTTCGAAATTATAAACCTCAAATCTTGTTTTGTTTTCTTTATAAACGTATTTTATTTGACATCAATTTTTTAATTGTGTAGCTATTATCTATTGAAAATAACACTTCATTTTTTTTTCCTGTATGTTTTAAAGGATGAAGTGAATTTATTGTTGAATTTACATTAACACTGAACAACTTAATTATTTATTTAATAACTCATCAATTATGGTTCTTTTAGGATCATGGTGATTTGTTGAAATGAGTTCAAAATGCCAAGCAAACATAGAGAAAATTAACAATAGAGGTCAGAGACTTGACAAAAAAGGCATGTAATATTGACTTGCAAAATAAGGCGAGGGAATAACAAGCATGTGGAATCTTGGTCAATCCTTACTAGAACAGTGTTCTATTTCACATTGTAGCCGAGAGTGGTTCATTTATTGGTTTTATGCATGTCTACTAAATATTTAACATGCATCCTCGTTGTTTTCACCTTTTGACTTTGTTCTTTAGGTGATCATGTTCTGCATCCTTGTGTTGTCTACCTATGAATGATATTTGTATGGTTGATCATAAAATTTTTCTATCTAGATTTCTTGGAGAAAATGTAGGATTTTACAATAATACATGTGATTTATCATAGATGTGCCTCGTAACAACTTTGTGGCACATGTGTTGGCGTTCTATTGGAAACAGTGTATGGAGTAAAATTGAGTCTAATGACGTATTGTGTTCCTATGATTCAATTGTCGACAATGGATACTTGCTTGGTGCTTGTTATGTGCAACATTTTTGTTATCACAACTTGTGTCTAGTAATGAAGGCTACATGACTGAACTTGTTATTAGGCATATTGTTAACAAAATTAAATGTCTAGGTAAGAAGGAAGAAAACAAATAGTTAGTTGGTTAGGAGGTTATAGTCTTCCTAACAGGAAGATTATATATAGGGGGGTTTTGTTGATGTGGGGTATGCTTTTGGTATGTTGAGAGTATAGACAGGATTCTTAGTGTCATATGAGAAGGGGAACATCATCCCTTGACAGTGTTCTTATTATATGCCTATTGAGAAATGAATAAACGAGGTGTATACAGTTTTATGAGGGTGTTCTTGTGTTTTTTGTAAGTGAACACGTCTTTGAACCAATTTTTTCTATCAAAAAACCTAACAATTTGGTCAACCTGTCGGATCTGAAAAAGGGAAAATCTTAGAAGGAATAATTGTTGCCTTGGAAAAATTGGTCAGCAAGTATGGGAGGATCATCTCGAAAATGCAAGATAATTTTCAAGAAATCAAAGACTTGTTGAAACACTTCAAGGAAGAAAAAACAACTCGGAGAAAGGTGAAAATTCTATAAATGGGGGAAGAAGAGGAGAAAGGACGATGATTATTAAGGAATCTGATTCGGATGGTGGGAAAGAAGAGGTGCAGTGTCAATAGATGAAGAGAGTGGAACTGCCAACTTTAAAAGGAAATGATTCAATGGGATGGATTGCAAGGGCATAATTTTTTTTTTAAATCCAAAACATTTCTTCAAGGGAGAGAATTCACTTGACATTCATTAGCATGGAGGGTAGTGCCAACCATTAGTTTAGATTATGGAAAAAGAAGGCCAACAATCCTTCTTGGGAGGACTTTACCTAAGCATTAACTTGTAGGTTTGGAGTCAAGGAAAGGAGTATTGTCTTTGAAAAATTGGCGGCAATAAGGCAAAATGGTGGAGTGGAAGAATATATTCAGGAATTTGAGATGTTGGTATCACAAATTCCAAACTTATCCTAAGAGTAGCTACTGGGGTATTTTTTTTGCTGGATTGCAGAGTGGAATTATGAGTCAGATTCGGCCACATGATCCTAAGGATTTGATAAGGGTTATGGAGATCGCAAGGGATGTGGAAGATTCATTAAAATAAACCAGACCAGGAGAAGGAAGTGCATATCGAAATAATAATTATAATTTTTGTATCAAAGAGGAATGGGGACAGTATCAAGAACGAAAACATTCCAAGGAGCTGGAAATTCACAAAGTGCTGAGCCAAGAAAGAAAGGGGAGAACATCTGTTGGGTTCAAGGGTGGAGGAAACTCAATGGAACGAGTCAGGAGCAGAAGGGTGCGAAATCTGCCTTATCTAGAATACATCAGGAGAAGGGAAGAAGGAAGATATTTCCATTGTGGAGGAGCGTAGAGTCTACGATATCGGTGTCCAGATAAGAGTTTAAGGTTGGTGATTGTAGCAAAAGATGAGGAAGAAGGAGGTAATGGGGAGGAAGTAAAGGAAAAGGAATTAGAGAACATGGAGCACAAAAGGATTAAGTTGTCTTTATTTTTAGCAGGGGGCTGGCCTAGACTAATACAATGAAGTTGCAAGGATGGGTTAATGGAAGGAGAGTGCTGATCTTGATAAACAGTGTAGCCAACCATAATTTTATCTCCTCAAAATTAGTGGCTATATTGGGGTTACAGATGGAAAACATATCACCTTATTGTGTCAAATTGGGAGATGGTCATAAAAAGCAAACTAGTGGATGCTATAAGGATATAAAAGTGCAGTTGGAAGATCACACGGTGAAAAAGACATTTTTCTTGTTTAATTTGGGTGAAGTAGGTATGATTTTGGGAGTAACATGTTTAGTGTCATTGGGGGAGGTTAAAGTCAACTGGATGACTTTAACCATGTCTTTTAATGTAGCAAGGCAGCAAGTGTAGATAAAAGGGGATCCAACCTTCACAAAAAGGGTTGTAACACCTCAAGCTTTGTAGAAAGAAACAAAGATTAAAGTTATGACTTTGGTATGGGAGTAAATGGTGATTGTAGTGGAGAAGGATGAGGTGTTGGGGGAGAACTTGTCACCAAGACAACAAGATAAGCTAGAGGGGGTCTTGCAGAAGTATAAGGGGATTTTCTAGGAAGATCTGAGATTGCCACCAAGGAGGGAGATAGATCATAAAATACCCATCAAAGTTGGTGAAAATCCAGTCAATGTGAGACCTACAAATGTCCACACTTGTTGAAATTAGAAATAGAAAAACAAGTGTCTAAAATGCTCAAAACGGGAATAATCAGGCCTAGTAGCAACCCATATTCAAGCCTAGTTATCTTAGTAAAAAAGAAGGATGGAAACTGGAGGTTTTACATTGATTACTGAGCCCTAAACAGGGCTAGAATCATTGATAAAGTTCCTATAGTTGTTATTGAGGAGTTCTTAGATGAATTACATGCAGCCAAATTTTTTTCAAAGGTTGATCTCAAAGCTGGGTATCATCATATAAGAATGGATGGAGAAGATATCCAGAAAATAGCCTTCTGCACTCACCATGACCATTATGAGTTCTTAGTTATGTCCTTTGGGCTAACTAATGCCCTAACCTCTTTCCAATGTGCTATGAACAATATCCTACGCAAGTATTTGAGGAAATGTGTTTTGGTGTTCTTTGACGATATCTTAATTTACAGCAAATCGTGGGAGGATCATATATTCTACTTAAAGCAAGTGTTGGAAACATTGCAGCAGCAAAAAATTTTCGCAAATAAGAAAAAAAAATGTGAGTTTGGAAAATAAGAAGTGAGGTATTTGGGCCATGTGATCTCACATAAGGGAGTCGAGATGGATCCTAAGAAGTTGACAATTATTCACCAGTGGCTAACACCTAAAACCATCAAGTAAGAGGTTTTCTTGGCCTTACAGGGGATTACAAGCACTTTATACAAGACTAAGGGAAGATAGTTAAACCTCTCACAAATATGCTAAAGAAGGGAAGTTTTGAGTGGAATAAGGAGAGTACCAATGCTCTGAAAAACCTCAAAAAAGTCATGACAAAGGCGCCTATTTTGAAGTTACCAAATTTCAGCCAGCTATTTTGTATTGAGTATGATGCGTCAGGAAGTGGGATAAGAGCAGTTTTATCCCAAAACAAGAGGCCCGTAGCATTTTTAGTAAGGTTTTATATGATACCTCACTTACCAAATCAATTTATAAGAAGGAGCTTATGGCGTTGGCTATTCAACATTGGAGACCATATTTGTTGGGACATAGGTTCACAGTGTATATTGATAAGAAAAGCCTATGATACACTTTAGAGCAATGGATAATGACTCAAAACCAGCAGAATTGGTTGACCAAACTGTTGGGGTATGAGTTTGATAATATATATAAAACAGGGGCATCCAACAAGGTGGTTGATGCTTTGTCTAGGAGGTTCGAAGATGTGGTTGAGGAGGAAAAGAACTACAAATCCTATCCAAACCATTTTGGCAAGATTTTCAATCAATAACAAAGGAGGTAAAGGATGACGTTATTTTGCAGAAGATTATAGAGGATTTAACAAACAATCCTGGATCGCATGGTCATTACACTTTGGAGCATGGACGCTTGCATCATAAAGGCAGGTTAGTGATATAGCTACATCTCCCTGGATCCCGAAGGTCTTAGTAGAATATCACACTACTCCCACAAGTGGTCATTTAGGGGGTTTTTAGACATATAGGAGGGTTGGCCAATCTCTCTATTGGATTAGAATGAAGAAGATGGTAACGGAGTTTGTGGTGACGTGTTTGATTTGCCAACAACATAAGTATTTGACTTCTTCACTACAGGGGCTGTTACAACCTTTGTCCATACCTAATGCAGTTTAGGAAGATGTAAGTTTGAACTTCATAGTCAGTCTTCCCAAATTAAATGGTTATGACCACATCCTAGTGGTGGTAGATAGGTTAAGTAAATATGGACACTTTATACCGATTAAATACCCTTATTTGGCTAGGAGTATGATAAATACATTTTATCAATTATTTTATTAATATAATTTTTATATATTTAGTGTATTTTTTTAATTAATTATTAATTGTTAATATATTTTTTGTAAAAAGGAAATAACATATCTTAATATCAAATATTGCTTAAACGGTCCATTTTAACTAATTAGTTGTTTACTTTTTGCAGGAATGATAAATTAAAGAAATTATAAAAGCTAATTCGCTGAACGCTTTTAAATTCGCTTAGCGAAATCAGTCCAAAGAGCTCATTTTCTAAAAATTAGCAATCTACTTACGGTTTTTTTGATCCGTTAAACGCTTTTAAATCCGCTCAAGGTCTTTTAATCCTCTCAGCGGAAATATGTCAGATCTGATGTAACTAATTTAACTGTAAATCTGATGAGTGAATTCATCGAATTTCATTTATGCAGAATGTTGTTTTAAGTTCTATAATGTAATTATAAGCCTTGAATGGTCCTTGATCGTTTCAAGGTCGAAAAAATATAAGTTAAGTTTTGTATCACAAATTAATATTCAATTTTATTTAGTTCGGTTCTCAAGTTATTTAGTTTTTAGTGATGTTTAGCTTCTAAGTCTGTTCATTGAACTTCTTATACAAATAATACTATGAGGTTTATCAAGTCAAGTTGTTCTTGATAAGATTTCTTTCATCTTTTCTCTATTCTTTCATTTTACTTTCTTATTCATCTTCTACTTCATATTTCATTCTATTTCTTTACTGTTTTCATGTTATTTTTGGTTTTTCATCTATTCATCATATTCTGATTCACTTTTGTTGTTGGTTCATCGATTAAAATTTGTTTTCTATGATTTAGGAATTGAGTTGTGATTTTTTGAATGTCTCATTTACATCACAATTCAACTTCTAGGTTTAAGTGATTTATTGATTTAGGAATTGAGTTGTGACTACAAATTTTAAATGGATTGTAATTGATTAAAACTGTTGTGGATTTATTTTTGTGATTGCAAGACAATTTCTTAAAAATTAATGATAATCATAAAAGTAAGTTTATGATTGGAGAATCAATACAATTTCTTATTATAATTTTCATTGTTCTTAGTCAATCTTCAATTCAATTTTCAATTTGATCCTGATTTGTTTTTAAATTTTAGTTTACAACGTTTCTAACCAACTTTATAACTTTGTAGATTTAATTCAATGCTTTTACTTATTTGCATTTACAACTTTCATAGAGTATATTTATAAGCTTTCATTTACAACTTTCTTTAATTACTTTCATAGTTTATATTTATTATTTTCATTTACATGCTTTCATTTACATCTTTTAAAAGATTATATTACTACTTTCAATTCATTTTTTTGCATTCAGAATCATAAAATTTCCCTTATTTCCTACCTTTTGACATTGAAAATTAAGATTTGAACCAAATCTGCACAATTTTCCTCGATGATACAACCTAAGACAGGCTTAGTATTGCATTATTTTCATTGTAAAATATTTTTTATGCATTTTGTTTATTTTGATGAAGTTAATCTTGTCACCTAGATCTCATCAAAGAATTTGCAATGAAAATAATATAGTACTAGGCTGACCTAGGTCGTGTTGTCGAGGAGAATTATTTTATTTTGTTTAAATCTTTTCTCGATGTCAAAAGTCAGGAAATAAGAAGATTTTTGTAATTTTGGTATGCAGAAAAGTAAGTTGAAAGCAATGATCTAATATATTAAAAGCAATAAATGAAAACAATAAATTTAAACTATGAAAGCAATTAAAGAAAATATTTAAAGAAAGTGGTAAATGAAAGCATTTAAAAAAGTTTATAAATTTACTCTACGAAAACTGTAAATATAGAGAAGTAAAAACATTAAATTAAATCTACTTCTACGAAGCTATAAAGTTTGTTAGAAACATAGCAAACTAAATTTTAAAAACAAACCAGAATTAAATTGAAAATGGAATTGAAGATTGATTAAGAACAATGAATATTATAATAAGAAACTATATTATTTCTCCAATCATAAACTTGTTTTTTTTATGATGATCATTGATTTTTTATGGAATTGTCTTGACATTATAAAAATAAATTTACAACAGCTTCTAATCAATTACAATTTGTTTGAAATTCGTAGTGCTACATTATTTTCATTGCAAATTCTTTGATGAAATATAGGCGACAAGATTAACTTCATCAAAATGATGTTGTTGTCGGGGAGCAATTGGTGATTAATTTATTTTAAATCTCAATTTTCTTTTGTCAAAAGTTAATGTACATATTTGTTTTGATTTTGTGTTAATTGTTTATTTTTTGTTTGAGTTAAAAACATTGAAAAACTTAAAAAAATTTACTATTCTGTGTTATTTGTTCAACAATTTGTTTTTCATTGAGTGAAATTGTCATTTTCATTCAATTGTGTAAACACTGTCCATTTTTCGTTCAATGGATTCTAGGCAGTGAGGTTGTTTTTTAATCTGTCCATTTTTTGCTTTGCGGTTTATTTTTCGTTGGCTACTTTTTGTCTAGTATTTGAATTTCCTTTTTGTCAATTATATCCACTCAGCGGATTGATATTCACTCAACAAATTTATGGAGTTTTTCATTTTAGTTGGTCATGTGAACAATTTCGCTTAAGGAATTATTGTTCGCTCAGCGGATTAGCTCTAGTAATTTGTGTTTTTGTGTTTATTTGTATAGTTTGTGATTGTTCTTTTGTCTTTTGGCATCTGAATTTGAATATTTTGTTCTCACAGTGTTAATACATTTGCATTTGAGAATTGAAAGAACTAAAAAAAATTCAAAAAAAAAACAAGCTAATCTTTCATCTTCTTATATTGATATTACTCAATAATATGGATGAGAGACCTCTTAGAGAATTGGTTGCACCAAATGTGTCTTCTATTCTAAAAACAGATTTAATCCATTTGTTGCCTAGATTTTATGGTCCTACAGGTGAGGATCCACGCAAACATCTTAAGGAATTACATACAGTTTGCTCAACAATGAGACCTCAAGGTGTTATTGAGAATCACATTAAGCTGAAACATTTCCATTCTCACTGCGTGAGGTTACAAAAGAGTGGTTGTACTATTTACCTCTTGGATCTATTACAAGTTAGGAAACCTTGAAGAGGTTATTTCTAGAAAAATATTTTCTAGCCTCAAGAATTACATCAATTAGAAAGGAGATTTGTGGTATTAGACAACTTGACAGAGAAAGTTTGTTTGATTACTAGAAAAGACTCAAAAGATTGTGTTCAAGTTGTCCTCACCACCAAATTAGTGAGCAACATCTTATCCAATATTTTTATGAAGGACTTGTTACTATGAATAGAAACATGATTGATGCAGCAAGTGGTGGAGTACTTGTCAACAAAACTCCCACAGTGGCAAGACAAATGATTGAAAACTATGACCACTAACTCTCAACAATTTTCAATTAGAGGAAACATAGTTGTGAGAAGTGTGTATGAGGTACAAACTGAATATTTAATGGAGCATCAACAACTGAAGAACAAACTTGATAACCTTGCATCTATGGTTAAACAACTAGCACAAAATCAGCAACAATTTCATATTGTTGCACATACAGCAACACCTATGCAGCAAAATTTTTCATTTATTGGTGTTGTGTGTAGTCTTTGCACTTCAGGTTAGCATGCCACTCATGAATGTTCATCAGAGTATAGCTTAAATTTTTGTCAAAGAAGTGGTAAAGTTACAAAAGATTCTCGCATCAGTAGTCAGTGGTAGGGATCCCACTTTTTTTAGTCTCTTTTGGAAGGAATTGTTTCGATTGCAAGGGACAAAGCTTAACATGAGAACGACTTACCTTTTAGAGTCAGATGGCCAAATCGAAGTTTTAAACAGAACTTTGGAGACATAGTTAAGGTGTTTTAGCTTTGAAAAGCCCAAGACGTGGTCCTTGTTTATTCCTTGGGCAAAATACTGGTATAACACCAGTTTTCAGGGAGCAGCTAGGAGAACTCCTTTTAAAATGGTATATGGCAGGCCTCCACCTTCACTCAACAGATTTATAATAGGGAAGACTGTTGTTAAAGCAATGACACAAAATTTGATGACGGGATGAAACTCTTAATAAGCCCAAGTTTCACTTAACTAACGCACAAGAGCACATGACTAAATTTGCGAATAAATATTGTAACAGGTGTTTTTGAAGATTCGCCCTTATCGGCAAGTTTCAATGCCAACTAGGTTGAATCCTAAGTTATCAGCAAAATATTATGGGCCTTTTCTGGTCTTGAGACAAGTTGGGTCAGTAGCTTTTGGTTGTCAAATTCCAGTGATAGCAAGGATCCATTCTATTTTCCATGTTTCCCAATTAAAGCGGGTTGTAAGAATTCATTAGGTGGAAAGAGAGCTTCCATAGGAGCTACAAGGAAGAACCTCTGTTTATCTTCGCAATAAAGTGCTTCAGAGAAGGACTGTGCAACAACCAGGGCAAGAAAAATCAATTCCTCATGTTCTAATTCAATGACAGGATGGAGCTAATACAACTACATTGGAGGATGTAACTACTATCAAACACCATTTTATGGACTTCAACCTTGAGGACATGGTTAATTGTACAGGGAAGGGTAGTGTTAGGAAATTAAATGTTTATATAAAAAGGAAGAAAACAAATAGTTAATTGGTTGGTTAAGAGGTTATAATCTTCCTAATAGGAAGACTGTATATAGGGGGCCTTTTGTTGTTATGGGGTATGTTTTTGGTATGTCGAGAGTATGAACAAGATTCTTAGTGTCCTGTGAGAAGGGAAACACCATCCCTTGACAGTGTTCTTGTTGTATGACTGTTGAGAAATGAATAAATGAGGTGTATACAATTTTGAGAGGGTGTTTTTGTGTTTTCTATAAGTGTAATCGTCTTTGAACCAATTTCTTCTATCAAGAAACCTAACACATATGCTTTTCGTTACAAGCATGACTAAACAATGTTCTAAGTTATGGAAAAACTTGACTTAAGTCATGGCTAAAAAGTGTCAAAGTCATGGTTAAATAATGTCATGGGTGACTTTTGTGTTTATCTCAACTAGTTTTAGTTTTAGTGTTATGCTTAATTATGTTTGGTGCTAGTCGTGGTAAATGTTGTCTTTGTTGGCTCTTTGTCAGTCTTGGTGATTTGCTTGGTTATATTTATTTGTTTTATGGTGTTTGACTTGATATATTTATTGGTTGTTTTGTAAAGATAGATATATTGATAAATCATTTTTTTGTTTGTCTTAGACGTTTTGTGCATAACTCGATTAGTTTTTATGCTTGTCTTGATAAGTTTTGTGTTTGACTTAGTCAAATTTGTCAAATATTTCGGTTAGTTTCGATGTTTTGCTCGGTAAGATGTGTTGGTTGTCTCGATTAGTCTTTAGTGCTTGCTCAATCAATTTTAGTACTTATTTTGTTTTGTTTTTTTTTTTGTCATGGTATACTTTTGTGTTTTCCTTGGTCTGTTTTATGGTTAAATTAATTAAATTTGGTGCATATCTCAATCAAATCTTAGCCAGTTTTGTGCATGACTCACATTTTTGTGTTTGTTTTAAGTAGTTTTTTGCTTGACTCAATGAAATTTGTTGGTAGTCTTAGTTAGTCTTGAAACTTAGCTCAATTGGTTTTGGTGTTTGTTTTAGTCAATTTTGTTCTTATGTCAACCAAATTTGTCCCTTTTCTCAGTAAATTTTGAGCTTGGTTTAGTTAATCTTAGTGCTTGGCTTAGTCAAGTTTGTTGGTTGTTTTAACAAGTCTTGGTGTTTGTATCGATCATTTCTGTGCTTATATCAATCAATTTTTGTGCCAATCTCAAATCAATTTGTACTTGGCTCAATCAATCTTAATGTTGATTTTTGATTCGTTAATGTTGGTGTTGATGTTGGCGTTGTTATTAATGATTTTGTGGCATCTTTGTATTGGTTTAGGTTTTTATCTTAGTTAATTTTGTTGGTCCTATCAACAACGTATATCCAAGGAAGACTTTATTAAGTGTGTAAAGTAAATAATAAATAATAATATCAAGCTCATTGAGTCTGATAATTGAGATAAGTACAATTTAAATTTCTTAATGAGAACTCATTAGCGAGAAAGTCTTGCACTAGTAGTCAAGATAATTTCAACTCTAATATAATGTATTTAAGTAGTGTAGACCCCTAATCTTGCCCGGCCTCATAATAAAGACCAGAAGACCTCCTTTTCAAAGATGGATGAAGTCTAAGAAGCCACTATGAGAGACTATTAGGCCCCATACTAGGATAGGAGGGATTTTTGGCTCAAAAATAAGGATTTTTGCCTTTTAAGGTCGAGACCGCCGTCTCGGATTCGAGACTGCCGTCTCGCATTGCGCGGATGGCGAGACCGCCGTCTCGTTTGGCGAGACGGCCGTCTCGACCTGACAGGCGCGAATCCCTATAAATAGGAGCGTCATTCCCCTCATTTCCCACAGTTCTTCCATTCTCTCTCTAGACTTCTCACCAAATTCTCTTTCTAGAACCCCTCCGAAGCATTTTCGGAGTTTCTGAGAGTTTTCTAGAGTATTTTAGAGCGTTTTCGAGAGATTCCAGCGCTGTAAAGAGTGAAGAGCTGCCAAAAAGCACCCTATTTTTGCAAAGAATTAATAGAAAGCTCGCTTCGGAGGTTCCTACTCTCTCTCTACTTTACCGTTTTAATTTTAATTATGCAATAGAAACTAGGGCCATGTAGTCATAATTTTAAATTTCCGCAAAATAAAGGGTAAAAGCGTATTTTTCACTGGTTTATTTATTTATCCATAGTAGCTAGCCTATCATAGGGAACCCGAAAGGGGCGTTGTAAGGGAACTAACACTTCCCTTACACGTAACTAACTCCCTTACCCAACTCTGGTTCTAATGATCAAAGTTGGTTTTTCGAAAACCAACGCCTTTTTAACTCCTTTTTCGATGTTTTCGGTAAAAACATCGGTGGCGACTCCAGAGAACCCTTTAAAAAACTAGTTCTTGGTTTAGCCCGGTTATCGGACAATCCAAGAACGCTCTTTCGAAAACCTCGCCCCTGGGTTCAGCCCGGTTATCGGACAATCTAAAGGCGTTGTAACCACCAATAAAAATGCGAAAAACGAAAAGTCGGAACCATCGCGTCGCTCCGACCGCCTTCGTTTTGACGGCGGCGACAAGTAGTTACAGTTAAAAATCTTATTCTGTTAGGTTGATTTTCTATTTTTGGTAGTTGGTCTCTTCTATCAACAATGCACTCTTAGTTTTAACTTACTAAGTCGTTCATTTATGTTACTACTTTGAAGAAAATTAATTATTTAAAATATGTCTATGTTGTTAATACATTAGCATGGGATAATTGTAAAAGTAATGATTAAAAAGGACATTTAAAGACATTCATATTTCATAAACAAAGGTGAAATTCTTGGATTTATAAAAGATGAATAATTGTAAAAGTATTTGTTAAGGATGTTTTCATTAATTAAGACTGAAAGTTAGGGGCTTGAAAATGATTAAATATTTTCCTAAAAGATGGCAGATGCAGGTGGTGGTGGTGGTACCCCCCTCTAGGGGTTGACAATAGATTATTGATTGAGGTCATTACAACCCAAATGCAAAGAATGTTGACAGAACATACCGATGAGTTGTATGGGAGAATTGAACAACTAGAAAATCAAGGAAATGATGATGATGATGGAGGTAGAAGGAGGAGAAGGAGAAATAATGAAGGTGATGTTAGAGATAAAAGAATTGAAGGAGTAAAGCTGAACATACCCTATTTTCAAGGAAAGAGTGATCCAGAAGCATATTTGGAGTGAGAAATAAAAATTGAACAACTATTTGCATGCCATAATTACATAGAAGATAAAAAGATGAGGGTGACAACCATGGAATTCACTGATTATGCTCTCATTTGGTGGAACTAATTACAAAGGGAAAGGGTGAGATATGAAGAACGCTTTGTGGAAAAGAGGTTGATGAGAAGAAGATTTGTTCCTTCTCATTATCAAAGAGATCTTCATAACAAGCTTCAAAGACTCATACAAGGTAGTAGAGGTGTTGATGAATATTACAAAGAGATAGAAGTTTCCATGATTAGGGCTAATGTTATGGAGGCGCGGGAGGCTACTATGGCCGATTCTTACATGGGCTAAATAGTGATATAAGGGATGTTGTGGAGCTGCAAAATTATGTTGAGTTGGAGGATTTAGTTCATCAAACTTCTAAGGTGGAACAACAATTGAAGAGAAAGGGTGTCATGAGGAGGAGTTCATCTAATTTTCACTCTCCTAGTTGGAAGGACAAAAATAAGGAGGGTGGATCATCAATAAGCAATTCCAATGTTATAGCTCATAGAAATCAAAATAAGTCTGATGAGACACTTAAGAAAACAAGGAGTAGTGAGGTTAAGTGCTTCAAATGTTTGGGAAGAGGTCACATAGCTTCTAAATGTCCCACTAAGAAGACTATGTTACTTAAGGAGGATGGAAATAATTAGTGAATCTTCTTCAGATTCTCCATCTAGTGATGAAAATGAGCATGAAGATGAAAGAGAGTTAGAAGGAGATTTGTTCATGATTAGAAGGATGTTGGGTAGTCAATCAGTTGAATTGGATGATTGTCAAAGAGAAAATATTTTTCACGTAAGGTGCCTCATTCAAGGGAAGTTGTGCTCTTTAATCATTGATGGTGGGAGTTGCACTAACGTGACTAATGCACAGTTGGTTTCAAAAATGAATTTGGAGACTAAGCCGCACCCGCGACCTTACAAACTTCAATGACTTAGTGAAGATGGTGAGATGACCGTGAATAAGCAAGTTGAAGTGGATTTTTCCATAGGGAAATATGAAGATTCTGTTTTGTGTGATGTGGTGCCTATGGAGGCTTGTCATTTACTTCTTGGGAGACCATGCTAGTATGATAGGAGAGTTATGCATGATGGTTTCACTAATAAGTTTTCTTTTATGCATAAAGACCGCAAAACTACTCTTGCACCTTTGGTTCCAAGAGAAGTTAGTGAGGATCAACTAAAAATGAGAAAGAAAAGAAAAGAAGAAAGAAAAGAAAAAGAGAGAGAAAAGAGAAAAGAAAAAGAGAGTGAAAAGAAAAAGGAAAAAGAGGAAGAAAAAGAGAGAGAGAAAAAAAAATCCAATCTGTTTATAAAAGAAAAAGAAGTCAAAAGAGCTATGCAATTGAGAAAACCAATACTTTTACTTTTGAGTAAAGAAAGTAAATCAAACAGTCAATGTTTTACTAATTCTATTTCAAAAGAGGTTTCTTCTTTGTTGTAGGATTTTGAAGATGTTTTTCCCAAAGAAGTGTCTATAGGTCTACCCCCTCTTAGGGGTATTGAGCATCAAATTGACCTTATTCCAGGAGCTTCATTGCCTAATAGACCAGCCTATTGAAGCAATCCCCAAGAAACCAAGGAGATTCAAAAGCAAGTTGAAGACTTAATGCAAAAGGGGTGGGTTAAAGAAAGTTTGAGTCCATGTGCAATCCCAGTCATTCTAGTCCCTAAGAAAAATGGAACTTGGAGGATGTGCACAGATTGTAGAGCTATCAATAACATCATGGTAAAGTATAGACATCTCATTCCTAGGTTAGATGACTTGTTGGATGAATTGTATGGTGCTTGTATTTTCTCTAAAATTGACTTGAAAAGTGGATATCATCAAATTAGAATTAGAGAAGGAGATGAGTGGAAAATAGCTTTTAAAACTAAATATGGGTTGTATGAGTGGCTAGTTATGCCCTTTGGATTAACTAATGCTCCAAGCACTTTTATGAGATTGATGAACCATGTCTTGAAAGAGTTTTTAGGCAAATGTGTAGTGGTGTATTTTGATGATATTCTGATATATAGCACTAATTTTGATTTGCATGTTGAAAATTAATCCCCAAGAAACCAAGGAGATTCAAAAGCAAGTTGAAGACTTAATGCAAAAGGGGTGGGTTAAAGAAAGTTTGAGTCCATGTGCAGTCCCAATCATTCTAGTCCCTAAGAAAAATGGAACTTGGAGGATGTGCACAGATTGTAGAGCTATCAATAACATCACGGTAAAGTATAGACATCCCATTCCTAGGTTAGATGACTTGTTGGATGAATTGTATGGTGCTTGTATTTTCTCTAAAATTGACTTGAAAAGTGGATATCATCAAATTAGAATTAGAGAAGGAGATGAGTGGAAAATAGCTTTTAAAACTAAATATGGGTTGTATGAGTGGCTAGTTATGCCCTTTGGGTTAACTAATGCTCCAAGCACTTTTATGAGATTGATGAACCATGTCTTGAAAGAGTTTTTAGGCAAATGTGTAGTGGTGTATTTTGATGATATTCTGATATATAGCACTAATTTTGATTTGCATGTTGAAAATTTGTGTGTTGTCATGAATGTGCTTAGAAAGGAAAAATTATTTGCTAATCTTGAAAAATGTACCTTTTGCACTGATCATGTGGTGTTCTTGTGGTTTGTTGTGAGTTATAAAGGGGTACAAGTTGATGAGGAAAAGATTAGAGTCATCCAAGAGTGGCCTACCCCTAAGAATGTGAGTGAAGTGAGAAGCTTTCATGAGTTAGCTAGTTTCTATAGGAGGTTTGTTAAAGACTTTAGTACTTTGGCTGCACCTCTTAATGAAATAGTCAAAAAGCATGTTGGGTTTAAATGGGGTGAAAAACAAGAAAAGACATTTTCTAACTTAAGCACAAACTATCTAATGCCCCCATTCTTGCATTATCAAATTTTGCAAAATCTTTTAAAATTGAATGTGATGCATCTAATGTGGGTATTGGGGCTATTTTGTTTCAAGAAGGTCATCCAATTGCTTATTTTAGTGAGAAGTTGAATGGGGGTGCCCTAAACTATCCCACCTATGATAAGGAATTGTATGCCTTAGTGCGTGCTTGACAAACTTGGCAGCATTACCTTTTACTAAAAGAGTTTGTAATTCATAGTGATCATGAATCTTTGAAATACTTAAAGGGACAAGGTAAGTTAAACAAGAGGCATGTCAAATGGGTTGAATTCTTGGAGCAATTTCCATATGTCATCAAGCATAAAAAGGGAAAAGGGAATGTAGTAGCTAATGCACTTTCTAGGAGACATGCATTACTTTCTATGCTTGAAACTAAATTGTTTGGTCTTGAATCTTTGAAAGACATGTATGTGAATGATGTGGATTTTGCTGAAACTTTTGCTGCATGTGAAAGGTTTTCTAGAAATGGTTACTTTAGGTATAATGGATTCTTATTTAAAGCAAATAAATTGTGTGTGCCTAAGTGTTCTATTAGAGAGTTGCTTGTGAGTGAATCACATGAAGGGGGTTTGATGGGTCATTTTGGGGTTCAAAAGACTTTAGAAATTTTGCAAGAGCATTTCTTTTGGCCTCATATGAAACGTGATGTGAATAAGTTTTGTGATCACTGCATTGTGTGTAAAAAGGCTAAATCTAAGGTTAAACCTCATGGGTTGTATACTCCTTTACTTGTTCCTGAATATCCTTGGACTGACATTTCTATGGACTTTATTTTAGGGCTGCCTAAAACAAAGAATGGAAAGGATTTTGTGTTTGTTGTTGTTGATAGGTTTTCTAAGATGGCACATTTCATACCTTGTAAGAAGGTAGATGATGTTTGTCATGTGGCTGATTTGTTTTTCAAGGAAGTAGTAAGGCTACATGGGCTGCCAAGGAACATTGTGAGTGATAGGGATTCAAAATTCCTTAGTCACTTTTAGAGGACCTTGTGGGGTAAGATTGGTACTAAATTATTGTTTTCTACTACTTATCACCCACAAACTGATGGTTAAATTGAGGTAGTCAACAAGACTTTAGGCACATTGCTTAGGACTATTTTAAAGAAAAATTTTAAGACTTAGGAAACATGTTTACCGCATGTTGAGTTTGCTTATAATCGAGTTATCCATAGCACCACTAATTGTTCACCATTTGAGATTGTGTATGGATTTAATCCTTTGACTCCTCTTGATTTGTTGCCTTTGCCTAACATTTCTATGTTTAAGCATAAGGAAGCACAGGCTAAAGCAGAATATGTGAAGAAGCTGCATGAGCAAGTAAAAGCTCAAATTGAAAAGAAGAATGAGAGTTACGCGAGACAAGCTAACAAGGGTAGGAAAAAGGTGGTGTTCCAACTTGGTGATTGGGTTTGGGTACACATGAGAAAGGAAAGGTTTCCTGAACAATGAAAGTTTAAACTTCAACCTAGAGGAGATGGGTCATTCCAAGTCTTAGAGAATATCAATGATAATGCTTATAAGATTGATCTACCAGAAGAGTATAATGTAAGTTCTTCTTTTAATATTGCTGACTTGACTCCTTTTGATGCAGGAGATGAATTCATAAATTTGAGGACAAATGCTGCCCAAGAAGGAGGGAATGATGTGGACATAAAGGCCCAACTATTAAGAGATACACAAGAGGCATTGCAATACAAAGTGGCTAATTTGCTAAAGACCCAACTATTAAGAGATACACAAGAGGCATTGCAATACAAAGTGACTAATTTGCTAAAGACCCAACTATTAAGAGATCCAAACATGGAGGAGTCTAGACCTATCACATGCATAGAATGTTTGGAGAGCTAGGAGGCCCAACTAAAAGATTTAATTTTTATTATTATTTATTTTATTTGCTACAGTGGGGATTTGAACCCAAGACCCAAAGCTTATAATGTTTTCACTGAACCATCTGAGCAACTTAACTTTACTTGGGATATTAGGATTTTAATTTATCTTTATTTTCTGTAATGAGACAAACTCATAAACTTAAGTTGTATTAAACATTCAGAAATTCAGAATGAACGTATGTAATATTCAGCATCTCTTTGTGAGTTGTTGCTCTGCTAGGGTTCTTTCTTGCATCACTTGATCTTATCAAGAATTATCTAATTCTTGTGGCGATCCTTATTGGCTTATCAAATATTCTTATTTGTGGCGCCTACGGTATCTTTTATGTTTTTCTATTTTTCCAATCAAATCAACTCTTAAAACCTAACCCTAAATTATTTCCCTTCTATTCAAGTGTCGTCATATGACCACTTAGACCACAAAAGTTTGAGGCAATAATAGATATGTAATCCCTTTAGCTGTTCTTGGTCACACATGTACTATATTGATCTATTCAATATGTCAACAGGTTTAGTCAACATGCTTGTGTAATCCTAGAAATTTCATCGTGATAAGAATAAATAATTTTAATTATTACTTTTCAACCATGGATTTCTAGCAAGACTGATTCATCAACTTATGTTGATTACCTTTTTACCCTTTTATATTTGTCATCACTCACTCCTACTAATTGAAAATCGAGTGAAGTGTTTGTATTAGAATAATGTAGGTGGTTCATTGTTTATGTCTTGGTGAGATCTTCAGTGAACCTTATCATTTATAAGAAGAGGAAGTTGTAAAAAGGTTTTTGTAAGTGAACCTATTAAAGGATTATTGTTGATGACTTAAGCTATTGGACTAGTAATTTTTCTATCTATCACAAGGGTTTGACTTATTTTTCCTTATACATTGGGAGGTGATTGTGCCTTGCGTATTGCTCTCCTTTGGACAAACACTAAAGTTTACGCTTCATGCAAACAGAAAATTCAAAATTGTTAGACTCTTGGGAACCTTGTCTTCGGGTGTTGTCAGGACACAACATGTTATGTAATGATTCTTAACAATGGATATATCTCAACTTTTACATTGATGATAGTGTAGTGAAGTTATTAAGCTAAGATAACACCTTTACGGGTATTACATATCGTTACCCTCACACAAACACACGATGGGAGTGAATGAACTAACAAATATTTTTATAGAAATAACAATTGAACTAAGAAAATGTCCCCATGTGAATTGATTGTCTTTAAAGTTTGAGTTGTAATCTGAAAATCCTTAATGGGATGTCAAAAAGGATAAGAGTTTGGTTGTATATTCTTTTTATCACACAACGAAACATTGTTGATTAATAAGGCTGTTTGAAAATCTAATACCACTTGATAGGAAATTCTTTTCAAAACTAAATACTAATAAGAGACCAATAGGACATTGATCAATGTGATTTTTTGAATGATGCATTTATAGAAAAATTTATTTAAACAAAACCAATACTAGAATGTCTAATTTAGTTAAAGAAAATATCGTAGTTATCTCAATGCTAATCAACCCTTTCAATTTCGTGGGTTGGTAGCATAATATCAGTTTCTTAATACGTGTCAAATCGTTCTCCTTAATTCCCTTCTCAAAAAAGCTAAGTTCATTGAGCCTAAAATCATGCATTAATAAATACTGTGTTTCTCTTAATTTCTTTGATCTCACGTTATAAAAGGCAAACATTGGTAAGCAGCGATAACACAGTTCCACTTGGGAGATAAAAAATAAACAAATGGTTATAAATCAATGTAACAGAAACTGTGATGGAAAAAAAGTATCCCTTAAAATGAAAGAAATCAAGGCAGAAAAATTAGGAGAATAAAAAATTTGTGATATGTAATAAAGATTAGATCTCCCAATCCAATGGCGACTGATCCTTGGCAAAAATGGAGTCACCACAAAACTAAATCCCTGATTTGCACTATCCTGTGACAGTGTCAATTTAACACCAGAGACCATAACCGATGGTGGGAAGTCCAGTTTTCTGTATAGGATTGACTCCACTCCTTAATCTGGAGTCATACCATTACAATCTCTAGGAAACAAAATTGGGGATTCCACCAGCTTAGGACATCCACTTTCTGTTAGAAATAGACTTCAAAGGTATTGAGCTTGTATTCTCTCCCTGTTTTCTTCCCACCAAGTTTTTGCATTCACCTCCCCAAATCTTTCCCGGCTGCAAACATGAGTTCAAAAACTGTTAATTCAAACCAAATGAGCATAAAAACTTTCGAAGAATCTTCAGGATATACACCCAACTGACTGATAAGTACAGTTGACAATATTAACGTAATATGCATATATTTGTGCGTGTGAGAGCACAATAGGAACAAATCTCGATTATGTAATGATGCATAGACTCTCTAAGGATTGTTTTACTTAACAAGGAACATGCTTTTGGAGATGCATTATACTATATAGTACCTGAATCTGACACGTCGAAGCTCCCTTGTCCCATCAGCTAACTGCCGGATTGTAATGTATACTCCAGGTTCGTCTTGTTCTACCCATTCTGTCTCCATTTCACTAGCATTGCTGATAGAAGGCTCATCTCTAGAAGCGGTGGTATCCCTTGCTGGTTCCATAGAGGGCCCAGCATGAAAGTGGCCACCACCTCCACCGTGATCCAACGGTTCAGAGGGGTAATATCCTCTGCTCCCAGAGGGTTTATAGTGACTCCTGGGAGTCCAATCCTTGTTTGAGGCCATGGGGCTTTCCTGTGCAGATGTCAATCTTGAGTAGGAAGAATCTCTCGGCTGTTCAAACAAATTATTCAGATTAATCGTAAGTCCAATATAATTTTTTGAAAATTGAATAGAGTTGTCTTCTGACGAGGAGTTAAGCTTAACTGTACAACATGAATGATCAATATATTTTTACTTGCATGTAATATTGACCATCCATTACAATTGTATAGGTAAAATTAGTCTTATAAAAGCATATGATACGATATAATGGATGGGGATGATAATGCAAAACATAATCTTGATGAAAAGAAATGTAGATTACCTCGTCCTCAGACCTTGGAGGAGTGTTGAGTGCCTGTCGATTAAATCTCTGGACGTTATAAAGTTCCATGATTCTGTCGTAATTCTCACCCCACCATCTTTGTGCTTGCCATTTATTAAACATCTCTCGGCTTCAAATTCAAATGCTAAGTATTGTCAGTCTTTGCTCCTACAGGATAATTAAGTTCTCAACAGCTAAAAAATCCCACACATTTTGTGTTATATTTATACAAAGATCCACGGTACACATTCTTTCCAGAACTTAAAAAACTCCACGTTTCAGGTAATCTTTTGATCCAACAAGGGCAGTGCCAAGCAAACAGAGCGTTGATAGGTGAGCACACTTAGGGACCAATTTATTTAGTGCTTAATTAGTTCAATAATTATTACATTAGGACAAGCATAATGATCATTTACAAGAAAGGTAACATTTTTGCACTAAACTTGTAACTGAAGCCAAGTGTCGATCATTACTGTAGTCTTTACTATACCTGAAGCGAATTCTTTTGAGATCATTTCCCCCATTAGGAAGAGACACAAAGGTAATGTGAACCCCTGGTTCCACCTGTGCCATCCACTCCTTAGGCTCATCCTCGTCCTCTAAGACGACATCACAAACTGATGCTGAGTCACGTCCTCTAGGGGTGCGATCACCCCCAAACGCCCCAGCAAATCGTGGGTCTGATCTACCACCAGGGTAGTGAGAGGTTGTGAAGTCCCAAGCAGGGGTTGAACTTGAGCTTGCACCCCCGATATAAGGGTATGGAACCCCTTCTGAGATAGTATCGAAGTCTGGATATGGTCTATGTCCTTTCTTGTAGCTACTGGAGCCTGTACAGGGTTTGCATTGTTTGTAAGCACCTGAAAACTTCAGTGCCATATCCTTTATCTGCATAAAAAGAATCAAACCGTATTAACACCAATGCATTAGAGCCTTTAATTATTTAATGTAAAAGAATAGAAAATAAGTAAGAGTCTTTTACTACTACAAGTTAAATTAAACTTGTTTCAACATTTTCTCAACTTATCCTCATGCTTTATTTTATATTCCAACACCCTTAATGAAACTTGGGTTGATGTAAAAAGTTCTGTAACCATGATGAACCCAAACTTTAATAAGGCTCAGTGATACTAAAAGAACAGTATTCAGGACTCGTGAAATTGCAACAAAATACATTACAATTTATCCTAATAACAATCTTTGTCACCGATTTATAAATAAGAAAATTATAATGGAAATAATACAATACAATAAAACATTTAATGAAAACTATAAATATATAATTATAACACTGCTTTTTATCTAAAAGGCATACTTCAAGGAGTACCGTATAATGGTTCCAACCCCCCAACCCCCAAGTAACTCTCCTTTTAATGTTCATATAATTCCTACTGTTCTATTTTTTTGTAGATTGGGATTGTCGAATATTTAATAATATATTATGTGTCTAAGTGTATTTGGGTCACTGACTGAAACAATTAGTACCTCAAGTGGGTAAAGGGTACAGTTTAAAATTCTATTTTTTATACCTTAACAATGTGTTAAGGCTTCCAAAACACCTGAGTGGCATCTTGCTTTATCCATCTACTCATATTGCTTTGATACTTTCCTTTTAATTTAAATATGAATAATTGTCTAAAATATGATGCACTAGATGAAAAAGGGGGAAAGTATCAACGAAGAACTAGTTGTCTACTAGCTAGTAGAAGCAATTACAAATTGTCCATGATTAAAAAAAGCTATTTTTTTATTGGAATTGGACCAAAGGAAACAAAAGAGGGAGGAAAAGCCATAATTACAGATCTAAATAATTTAAAGATAAGCACATTGAATATTGGCAGACGATAGCAGAACTGTGTTCGTCAAATGGCACACAAGGAAGGACTGATGGAAACCATATGTGCAAGTTTTGAAGTATAAGTTAAAAGTAAATTTGGATGAAACTGAATGGAGGCTAAGGTTTCAGTCTTGTGTCATTTTCTAAGGAAAACCTTTACAGCTGGACTTGTGGAGAATGTGTTTGGGTTGAGGATACAAGTGGATGACAAAATCGTTAATGTGAACGACCATTATAAGAACCTTACATATATGCTACCATGAACTATGTTACCACTAATGGAAAACATTTGCTAATTGAAGAAAATTCAGTTGATTTCTAAACAGATTTTTCTCGTCCGATTTTTCACTTAATTTTGGAGATATTTGGTTCAAAATGTTAGGATAGGCATCGAAATTCGAGAGGTGCGTCACACACTATTCTGTTAATTAGAACAATATAGGTTCGTCGTATGCAGAGTTTAGTGTCCAGCTTAAATTGCATTAACATTCACTTACAAGGAAGAATAAAGGGCATTAAAATGAAGGTTACTCCCTGACATAAGTAGACATTAAGAAAAAGAATTATGTCCAGCGGTCTAAAAGTAAATGTTGAGAAATATATATATATATATATATATATATATATATATATATATATATATATATATATATATATATATATATATATACTTTTTTGCCATAAAAACAATCAATAGTCGGCTGTCACTTATTTAGGTTTTTGCTTTTTTTTTTCTGCATTGGTAATAATAGAAAACTTTTGAAAGACATTGGATCGACAAGAATTCAAGGATGGGCCACACTGGGGATAGGAATATGGCAGACCCTTCCTGTGATTGGAATCTTTTTTCATCATCAACTCAAATGCTGAATATGAAACATGTTTCCACTATTGCTATTCTCATTACGCATTTAGAATAATTGACCAAAACATTCGCTTTTCTAGGGAAACCAAGTTAAGATTTTGGATAAAAGCCACTAATTAGTTGATACCATTCTCTACGATCAAGATTATATAAAAACAATAAGTTAGTTTTCGCATTTAAAATCTCATGGTATTATTCTAAATTAAAAAAGTAAAGTCCTAGATATATATATATATATATATATATATATATATATATATATATATATATAATACTAGAAAGTAACGAGACATCAGCGGAATCGTGTAAATATATTCATCCGTCGTTGATATTTGCATGATTGTTATAAATTTTAAACCGAGGAGCACCTTGCTCCACTCATGGTCAATTATAAGTGGGTAATCAAGGGTTGATTGGTTAATCATGAAGCCATGTTGCACCTCCACTGGTTAGCAAAATGGCAACACCACATGCCCACAAATTCTTAAATAAACGAATAAAATAGACCAAATAGTATATGATAGGGAACATACCGCCAACAATAAAAGAGTCCAAATCAGAACAGAACAAAACAAAACAAAACTGCGTCATCCAAAACCATGCGTGTCTTAACTTATTGCCACTCGGTTCAATTTCTATTTAAAATAATCTTATTCCTATTAAATTAAAAATAAAGAAGTTATATTAAATTTATTACTAATAACAATAAACATATTATTAAAATAAAATGTTTAATTTCCGTATACTATTAAAAGGTAATATATAATTTCAATTTGTTAAAATCAGTTAGCTTCCCATAGATAGATAAAAAATGTATTATATTGAAAAAAATTGTATAGGCCATTTACTTTTAAAAATAAAAATAGGCAATTATCAAAAGCATTCATGAAATTACGAGTGTTGATAAAATTATACTGCATATAATTTTCCAATGGTGGTCCCCTCGTTATATATGAGTGTAATGTAACCAAGATGGAAAAAGAAGATGGAAAAGCAAAGATTGTGTGTGTGAAATAAGAGAGAGAGAGAGAGAGAGAAAGAAAGTGTATGTGTGTGTGAGAGAGATGAAGAACCTGTGTGGTCAGGCTTTTGACGGCTTCTTTTGTACTCGGCGTGCCACTCTCACGGACTCCTCCTTCTTCGTCCCTCTCATCCGTCGTTTGCTTAGTACAAGCTATGCACGTAAACATCTTTCTTTTCCTCTTTTTAATTATACCCTGGTTTCTTCCTGCACAACAAATCAAACCATAGTTAGATAAATATCAAAGAACCAAACAATTTTTTAATAATAATAATTATTTTGGAATGATTGGGATGGAGAGGAGAGCCACGTGGAATAGTAATAAGGGATATAATTGGTTACGCGTTTGTGGCAATCACTTTCATTGAATGAAACAGTGACAGAGCAACGCCAGCCAATGGAAGCACCAAATTGAACGAAGAAATGCACCAACGGCACAGGTGAGAATGCAAACTCGAAGGAAAAAAAGAGGGAATTTCAATTTCCAGTTTTGCTGGTCTAAGAAATGATATCTTTCGTGGGGAAACAGAACGAAAGAAAAGAGAAAAAGGAAAAGTGGTCTTGAGAAGGAGGCTCGGGATCAGAGCAAGATCGAAAGCGATCTCAAAATCTCAAAAGAAGAAAATGGGGTCAATAATAAAAAGTAGAGAAAGGAAACAAAATGGGGCAAGGAATGGCCAGGGTACTACTTCACTACTACTATCTGCTTTGCTTTACCGCACACAAATTCGCTATTTTAAAAAAGAATCTCCAAGCCGAAGTTTCTGACACCCCTTAAAAAGAACCAAATAAACCCCATTGATAATAAGAAAACATTTTCTCACCCTTGATAAATAAATATAAAAATATGTACTAGCACAGTAGTATAGTATAAATTAGAGATGATAAAAAAAATAAGTGAAATACTATAATATTCTGTCGATTCTCTCTTTATCTTTTGTGCAAATCACATCAATCCCCGTTCTCCGAGGCACACCCGAAAACCAAAAGCGGCTGACTGACCTGGAGAGAGAGGGTACGTATTTTTGGGATTGAGAAAAAAAAAAAAAGGGTTTGAATGAGGAATCAATGTTTGTCGGAGGATGCGAAGAGAGGTAACTGGACAATGAAAGAGAATGAAGGAGAGAAGTGATGAGAAAGGGGAATTGCAATTGTTAGTGCATATGCATTGATTGAGATATTATAATTCTAGCTTTACTGCAAAAGCAGAATTAATTAAATGGAGTCAGTCATTACTATTCGAAAACGACTTAGCAAGTAAACGCTCAACCGCTTCTCCTTGGTTTGTCTCACCTCTCGCCGATACACCATCTTCATATGTCGAATCCTCTGTGTGGCGTTAATTAAATTCAAATCAAAATTAAAATCAAAATCCCTCCCTCTTCATGCTATCCATCAATCAAATTAAATGCGCTACGTTTGAGATCTGAATCGCATTTTAATGCAATGTATACACCTATTAATTACCACTACCTACACTTTAATTTCCCTCAACACACTAGAAAGAGATCAAAACTTACCTTGTATACACCAACGGTAGACTGGTTTGGATACTCTATGATATGATATAATATGATGTTCACTCTTCTTCACTTTTTTTTTTCTTCGATTTAGCTTCTGATTTTTGAAACCCCGAACCGAACTAAGAAGTGAAAATGATGAATGGCGTTGTTGATATTTTGGCGAGAAAACGGGATGCGAGAATCTGGAGTCGGTGTCCGAAAATTCGGAAGACGATAGAAGAAGAAGGAAGGCGAAGGTTGAGGGTGTGGTATTTATACGGAGGGGGAGGGGTGACGGCGTTAGTTTTGACGGAAAATGTTTGGCGTGAGTAGGGAAGGCGTTAAGAGGAATTTTGTTTTTGTCTTTTTACAGCGGAAACGATGGTCGAGGGCGTAGAAGACATTGGGGTCCACATGTCCATGCTGATGCAATGCAACACTGAAGGATCTTTAACGTGCGTACGTAGCATCACACGTGGCGAAATGTGATTGGCTTTGATGTAATTGTAGGGGTTGAATGGGTGGATAGTGGGACAGAGTTGGGAACCATCCCATCACTCCCTTCATGTCCTTCGTTCCCTCTTAATCATAGGCTAAAATCATAACTCATCACAACTTTTCGCAAATGAAAATTATGTTCCAAAATAATGTTTTAGCTAAACTATAGTTTAAATTACACTATCCTAAAATCATGCTTCTTTCTTTAAAAAAAAAAACAAAAAAAAAAGTTAAACGTGTGATAGTTTAATTTATTTTAATGCTAAGTTTTTATTTTATTTTTCTAGCAATTTGGACACTCATAAATGCATATTTGAAAGTGATTAATTGGATAAGCTAAATCTAATTATTGTAATTAAATGGCCTCATTTCTCATAGTATTATCTCTTTTCATACATTATTATTATTATATTTTCGAAATACACGAGAAGGATTTGAACACAACCAATGGAGTTATACAGTATAATCTTTATCATTAGATTTGGTTATTTAAAATTCAAATAATGCAAACACAAATATTTTTCTAATTTGGTATAATGAATCTTCACTAACAATCCTATAAGAATTGAAAACAGAAATTTAAGACGTGCAGAAATAGAACTTGATATAAAACCACATCATTGTATACTCAAACATTAAGATTTATACAGCAAGTTTTTAATCCCTCAAAATATAGTTGATTTTTATATGCCTTGCAAAATATAGTGATATTTAATTTTTAATTCCCATGAACATATAGTAATTTTTTTTTATTAGATTTATGACTAAAAATAAAATTTGTTGTATATACGCAATGGTCTACAAAATGTTTAGGTGATTATCGATGTACATATCACTTAGGATTGTGTTTAACCAACTATTACATAACAAAATGAAAGCTTTCTAAATTTCTAAAAAAATACTATATTTATGCCAAATAACTACTACAATTATAACACAAAAAAATACTATTGAGCGTGTACTTAGAGCATAATGATGACGAAGTATTTTATTTAAATTTATGCTTATTGTTGCATAATTAATTAGATAAAAATAAATTTAAACTATGTGCCTAATAATTAATATGAATATTAACAATGTTATTTTCTTTATAAAGCTTGTTCATTAAATTTGATCCCACCTATGTTTAATACAATATGGTTAGACTTTTGTAATGCAGTGATGTTTTGAATGAATATGTAACTTAATAATTAAAATATAAAAATATTAAATTAGTATGCCTAGCATTCTATACAATATTGTACGTTTTACATACTTTTATTTACTTTGAATTTAAAGTACTCAAACATAAAATAACAAAGATTTTCTTCCAAATGAATTGGGAAATTTCCTTTCATAAGAATGATTTAATAATCCTATAGAATATTTATTTCACATAATCATATTGTATTATCATAAATCATATTCTGACATATTCTACTGAGGAATGATATTTTTATTAATGTGTTGATGGGTATTTAATAAATAAAAAATTAAATGATTTAAAAAAAAGGAGAGAGAAAAGAAGGTATACTCACCCATTCTGACGAGATTACAAGTCATTAAAATGGGAATGGGTTATTTTCCTGAAAATAAAGATATTTGACAACATACAGTAAAAAAAACATAAAAATATTTATCTCATCTTCATCTCCTTGAAAGTGAAGAAAAAAAAAAAAATATATATATATATATATATATATATATATATATATATATATATATATATATATATATATATATATATATATATATATATATATATATATATATCATGATGTCCTCCTTCTCATAATTTTTAGGGTTGTTTAGCAAGCATTGTGTTAGTTTTAGGTTTCATTCCATCATTATTTTCTTAATTTTCATGTTTAGCATTTTTACTCCATTTTGTGTTTATTTGTAATTTTATAAGAAATTTTGTTTATGAAATTAACTATATGATGTGAACAATTTAGAATTAGGTTTTAAGGGTTGATTTGATTGGAAATAGAAAACAGAAAAACATAAAAGATACCGTAGGCACTACAAATAAGAATATTTGATAAGCCAAGAAGGATCGCCACAAGAATTGGATAATTCTTGATAAAATCAAGTGTTGTAAGGAAGAACCCTAGCAGAGCTACAACTCACAAAGTGATTCTGAATATTACTAAGAAGAGTTCTACCAACTTTGGATTTTCAAGTTGGAAGGACAAAGGCAAGAAAGATGGGGTTGTTACTTCTAGTAGTTCCACACCTATTCCTACAAAGACTCATTCAAAATATGAAGAACAACCCTCTAAAAAAAGTAGAGATGTGAAGTGTTTCAAGTGTCAAGGCCTAAGACACTATGCTTATGAGTGCCCTAACACAAAGACCATGATTCTTAGAGAGGGAGAATATATAAGTGAATCTGAGGTTGAAGAGGGAGAAAAGAGTGAAGACATTGAGGAGGAAGAGATTCCAAAGGGAGATTTATTGATGATTAAGCGATTACTTGATAGTCAATTGAAACCTATGGAATAAAGCCAAAGAAAAAATATTTTTCACACTAGATGTTTAATCAATGACAAGGTGTGCATGATGATTATAGATGGAGGTAGTTGCACCAATGTGACTAGTGCTAGATTAGTATCAAAGCTAAATTTAGCTACCAAACCACATCCTAGGCCATATAAACTTCAATGACTTAGTAAGGATGGAACAAGTGAGACACCAAGTTGAAGTGGACATTTCCATTGGAAAATACAATGATAAGGTGTTTTGTGATATTATTCCTATGGAAGTCAGTCACTTACTTTTGGGGAGACCATGACAATTTGATAAAAGAGTTAATCATAACGGGTTTACCAACAAGATCTCTTTCATGCACCAAGACAATAAGATTGTGCTCAAACCTTTGAGTCCACAAGAAGTGTGTGAGGATAATAAAAAATGAGAGAAAAATTTCTTCAAGAAAAGAGAGAGAAAGAAAGCATTAGTGAAACACTTGAGAGGAAAAAGAGTGATCAAAAGAAGAGTAAATATACTTGAAGTGAGAGAGAATTATTTAGTTATAAAAAGTGAGTATAATGTTAATTTTACATTCAATTTGTCAGACTTATCTCTTTTTTATGTAGATGACGAATCTGATTTGAGGACAAATCCTTTTCAAGAGGGAGAGAATGATGTGAACATGACCTATGATAAGGGCTAGAGTAAGGAAAATAAAGAAAGCTCTTCAACAAACACTACAAAAAAAAAGCCTATTACCTACGGAATATTACCTACGGATACAAATCCGTAGGTAAATTTTACATTACCTACGGATATTACCCACAGATAAAAATCCGTAGGTAAATTTTACATTACCTACGGATATTACCCACGGATGAAAATCCGTAGGTAAATTGTACATTACCTACGGATATTACCTACGGAATTCTATCCGTAGGTAATTATCCATTACCTACGGATATTACCTACGGATATTACCCACGGATGAAAATCCGTAGGTAAATTGTACATTACCTACGGAATTCTATCCGTAGGTAATTATCCATTACCTACGGATATTATCTGTAGGTAATGTAATCCGTGGATAATTCCGTAGGTAATTACCTACGTAATTACTATCCGTAGGTAAAGTGTACATTACCTACGGATATTACCTACTGAATTACTATCCAGTAGATAAATTATTTTAAACTAAAAAAATTGTCACTAGCAAGAATCGAACCCAGTACCTTAAAATTGAAAACCGATACTTCAACCACTAAACTATTAGGATATTATAATAATAATTTACAACTAAATTATACATATATTAATTCGTGTAAATATATAAATATATAAATATAAAATATATAAATATATAAATATATAAATATAAAAATATATAAATATATAAATATATAAATATATAAATATATAAATATATAAATATATAAATATAAAATATATAAATATAAATATATAAATATATAAATATATAAATATATAAATATATAAATATATAAATATATAAATATATAAATATATAAATATATAAATATATAAATATATAAATATATAAATATATAAATATATAAATATATAAATATATAAATATATAAATATATAAATATATAAATATATAAATATACAAATATACAAATATACAAATATATAAATATACAAATATATAAATATACAAATATATAAATATACAAATATATAAATACATAAATACATAAATACATAAATACATAAATACATAAATACATAAATATATAAATACATAAATATATAAATACATAAATATTTAAATATTTAAATATTTAAATATTTAAATATTTAAATATTTAAATATATAAATATATAAATATATAAATATATAAATATATAAATATATAAATATATAAATATATAATTATTTAAATATATAATTATTTAAATATATAATTATTTAAATATATAATTATTTAAATATATAATTATTTAAATATATAAATATTTAAATATATAAATATATAAATATATAAATATATAAATATATAAATATATAAATATATAAATATATAAATATATAAATATATAAATATATAAATATATAAATATATAAATACATAAATATATAAATACATAAATACATAAATACATAAATATATAAATATATAAATATATAAATACATAAATACATAAATATATAAATACATAAATACATAAATACATAAATACATAAATATATAAATACATAAATATATAAATATATAAATATATAAATACATAAATACATAAATACATAAATACATAAATACATAAATACATAAATACATAAATACATAAATATATAAATACATAAATACATAAATACATAAATACATAAATACATAAATACATAAATATATAAATACATAAATATATAAATACAGAAATACATAAATACATAAATATATAAATACATAAATATATAAATATATAAATATATAAATATATAAATATATAAATATATAAATACAAATATATAAATATATCAAAATATAAATATATTTTATATTTATATATATTTTATATTTATATATTTACACGGATAAATATAAATATAATTTATTTATAAATTATTTTCAAAATAACCTAATAGCTTAGTGGTTGGAGTATCGACCTTCAACTCGAAGTACTGGGTTCGAATCCCGCTAATGACAATTCCCTTAATCTAATAATAATTCAAAGTTTCGAATATATAATAAATAATAAAAATATAATATAAAGGGGAGGGGGTTGTAATAAATAAAAATATTTTGTTAAGGTAAGTGCATTACCTACGGATTATAATCTGTAGGTAAAGTGACATTACCTACGGATTTTTGTCATTACCTACTGATTTTACCCGTAGATAATAAGCGTTTTTTTTGTAGTGAAATATTGTTGGTTGACCAAATTATGTTTTGAATTAATTAATTAATGGGCTTTATTTTGATTTTGTTTTAAGTTGTAATAAGGACCCAATTGAAAATTTAGTCATTAGCCTTTGAGAGACCAAGGGGTGCATAATTGATTGACTTTTGGTTGCCAACAATCAGTCATTAAGTAGTTTCAATTCTTAGGTTAATGGATCATTATTAGCCTTTATTTGTTTCCATTAAATAGTTTTTAATTCCTAGATTAATGAGTTATTATTAGTATTTATTTTCTTTTATTGAGTCTTTTGTAATTCTGATGACAATGCTTCTATATCAGCTGAACCATTTTTATCAAGAAATAACAAGTGGAATTTTATTCGAAATATTAGAGTTAATCTATTTTATCTTAGTGAGAGTGATTCTCCTAAGTTCTTGAGTGATTCAAGAATATTTGATCGTATCAAAGGACTTTCACATCCTTTGTGTGTTGCCTTCCTTGGAAAGAGTGATTATTTCCTTCCACCTTATCACTAAATTACTAAATTTTCTACAAGGTTTTAACCCTAAAGATCCTAAATTAGCCATTGTGTAATTGAGATTCATATCACTATAGCAAGAGAAAATGGAGCAATCATTAATACTCTTGTAATGTGATTAATGAGGTGATCTTGGTGCTCATGAAATTTTTGATAAAAAAGAAAGAAAGAATGAGGGAATGTGACAGAGAATGAATGAGAAATAAAATTTAGAAAGAGAGGGAAAAATCCAACCAGATGCTTAAAAAAAAAGGACAATATAATTTGGAAAGGAGTTTCATGCACATAAAGGAAATATTGAAGATTATTTATGTAATAATTGTCCCATTATTAATTACATGTATATAATATAAAATTATTTATAAGAGGACTGCTAGTAACATTTCTCTTACACCCTTTCTAGCATTTTATTATTAACTTTGAATTTATTAAAAATTACATATTTTTGTGAGTCTCACTTTCATATAAAAGAAAAGGTTTAAAAAGGAGAAATAAAATACATTTTGTAACTTATAATAAATTTTAGTTAATAGTATAAAAAGAATTACTAAAACAGTATTAACATTTATAAAATAGAAATATTTTATAGACTCGTATATTCAACTTATAAAGGGTTGATAGACACTTTTGCACTTCGTTAATGTATTTTCATATTTATATTTCTCTTTTTGTTTCTTATTCTATATATTATATAGGTATTAAAATATAAATGAGTTGAAATCTTGTGTAAAAATAAGAAGGTTAAATAATATATAAACGAGCGATCCATAAATTTAATAGTTTAAAATTTTAGATAAAAAGTTGTATGCTATTCTCTTATGATTAATCCATAATTTTATTTGTGAAATTATTGAAATCAAAGTGAGTTGAAATTTTATATTAAATAAATATTAAAAAATTGAATAATATATATATAAATAAGTGAAATCTATAAGTAAAAATTAAAAAAATTGAATAACACATGTGAATAAGATGTGTCAACTTAGATAGTCGGATGAGTAACCTAGTGATAGGATACATGACCTACTTTATTCTATTATGGAAGAATTTGAAGCCACACTACTACAACTATAGGCAAGTAAATGGTGTGATAGGTAATTTTTGAGTGAATCGAAATGCAGCAATCCGAATCCATTTTGCATGAAAAGGGTACGTTGTGAAGAGAAGGAAGGTGGAGAGCGGGTGAAGTTGGGAGAAAGGTTGGGTGAAGATGCTGATAGATTCCGGCAAGAATGGAAAAAGGGTTGCATGAAGGATGGCGTGGAGAGAGGCAGGGTGCAGTGTGAAGGAGGTGCAGTGAGTGATGGTGTGGGAGAAAGGGAAACATGGTGGGTTCAACATGGTAGGTTTGTTGCCGAACAGAGAGATGATAAGGTGTGAGAGAAGAGTTTAGTTTATGGTGGAGGATTGAACGTGCATGCATGGGTGTGCCACAATGCTGCTTCTGTCTCACTCACTATCTCTCATCAGCAACATAGTGCGCTCAATAAGGGGCTTTGGGCGAACCCCATTAATGCGTGTGTGTGCCGGAGAGTACAGCGAATGGTGGGTCAAAGAGAACGCAAGTTTCACAACACAACATTTTGCCATGGTTGTTGCATCCTTCCAAGGATGATGATGATAACTATGCCACTCTACCTTCAAAGTTTAACTCATGTCTTTAAATCATGCAATCTTACCAATAAAAACTATAACACATCATCACCAAATTTCTCACCTGCTAATCTAATTAATTAATAATTGAATAGTATATTAAAGGAACGTAAAATTGATCATTTTTCCGATCCTAAATAACTATTTAAAAAAAAAAGTGTACATAACGAAGTATTATTACCTAAGACAAGAGAAGAAAAATATAATATGAGTGAAGTAAAATTTAGATTTTTCACAATTCAAAATTTAATCAAAGAGATAAGTAACATAACATATAACATAGACATGATATAAATGTCTTAATTAAGTAGAAATACAAATTAATATTTTTAAAACTCCATAATTAGAAAGATGAAGATGTAAGGTTTTAAAGATTAAATTATAAATTTATTCATCTTTTAAATTTAATAAAATATTATTTTTCATAATATAATAAATTAATTAATCAAAATTATATAAAATAAAGAAATAATAATAATAATAATAATAAAAGTTATTATATCTTTTAAAGTTCTAATAAAAATTATAAATATAAAAAAATTGATAATAGTAAAAATAAGATAAAAATATAACAAAATAATAATTATTTAAGTTTGATCTGATTTATGTGAGAACAAAAATATATATTATATTTTTTATAAAAAAATTTCTTTTAACAAATTTTCTTTAATTCTTTTATCAGAATAAGTTCTATCAAAAAATTGTATTTTTTTTTCAAATTAACAGTTTTTAGACAGATTTATAGTTAGTTGAATTTTCAGTTTGGTCCAATTTTGTATTGATTTTTCTTGTTTTTATACTGGTTTAGTTATAATCCATAGAATCAATCATTGCTAGATCGATTTCTGATTGATTTATCATATTTGGTTCAATTTTGTATCGATATTTTTTATTATTCTAAATTAATTACAATATAAGTTTTAGAAGTATTTATTTCTAAATCGATTTTTTATTGGAACGGTTGAATTGTACTGTTCATCCTAATTTATAACAATTTTTTTATTTTTTACCAGTTTAATTAAAATCTAGTTTTTTTAGAAACAATGATTTTGAATTGGTTGAACTTGAGTTTAATTTTCAAAACACTATCAAATTCGTAGACTTTATTTATTTTGTTTTTAAAATTATTTGCGTCCTTTGGAATTAAGTTAATAAATACTTTTTATTAAAAAATTAAAAATAGTTTTGTGTATAATAGATTAAATTTGTAACAGATATACCTTTAATGGAATAGTTAATTTGCAAGGGGGTGAGGTACCTTAGCTCCTGTTTTTCATTTATCCTAAAAACTAAAAAAATAAAAACATCAAACAAACTTTTCAGTTTTTAAAAATAAAAAAATAAAAACAATTTTTTAAAACAGTAAATAACCAAGTGATAAATATCACAATAGAGTTTACCCAACATTATTAATATATCGGGCTCTTTTTTTTTTTTTTCAGGGTGAAAAAAATGTGTAGTTTTACGTGTATGCTTTGAACGTAGTGGTACATTTTTAGTCTACGCCATGGTTATAGTTGTACGTAACTCAATCGTGATTGGTGTGACTAGGGAAAACACATGTGTAAAAGTCTACGTGTGTTTAAATTTTTTATTAGATAATTAGAAAATTAGTTATCAAGTTAAATATAAAAAAAAACAATTATCAAACAATATACTACTTTTTAGAATACAAAATAAAAATATTTTTTTTAACATAATGGTATGGATACGTATAAATAAAAAAGAGAAAAATGTACAATTTAATAGTTGATTAATTTTTTAAAGGAATAAAATATTGATTAAGTGTTAAATGTGTAAAAGATTTAAATTAATATATAAATATTATATTTTAATAATAGAATAGTTTCTCATTTAATATTAAATTAATCTTTAGAATTATAGTCTAGTGATAAAATGATATCTCAAATCTTAAGCTTATAGTTTAAAAACTAAATTTAAATTGATAGTCCCACACAACGAAGGTTGAAATAGATGAATCATAGCCAGAAAAAGAAAGCATCTTAAGAGTGGGAAAAGTGTCTGCACTGTTTGGAAATAGCCTGCTGAAAATAAGACGTTTCATTAATGACATGTTATTGTGCCTGCTCAGTTCCTCATCTACAATTCCACCAAACACACCTTTCTCTGCTCAGTGAATTGTTTCTACATGCCTATTCATTACACTAAAACAGTGAAAAAGGTAACAAAAAGAAAACGGAATAAACCTTATATTTGTCCCTAGAAAACAACTATTTAGACAATTATTGATGTAAATTATAAAAACTAAGAAAAAGTTTTAACGACCAATTTGAATGGTTGAAGGTGAAGAAACGAGTGTGGGTAGCCAGATTGGTCTAGTTCCAATGAAAGGTGAAGAATTTGATAATTTGGGATTTACCCAAAAGCAGAATTGGAATGGAAGTAAAATGTTGAAGTGAGGGAAAGAAGTATAACTAGAAAAGTTATCTGAAAGAAGTAAAAGTGCATTGGTCTTTGGGGAGTGGGTGTATGATGTATATACAAATACATGTATGGTGTAGTGAGTTAGTATGTTGTTTCTTTTCTCTGTAACCCAAATCCAGTATTTAAAGTAATTTGTACGGTGACCGGACAGAAGAGCAGAGAGTAGGGGGTGAGAGCAGTGAGAAGAGCAGAGGGAAGTTTTTGGTGAGGATTGAGGAGAGTGTGAGACTGGCTATGGTCGGTTGTCAGAAGTTGGTGGAAATATTTTTGGTGCTTTGGCATTGTGAAGGAACAAGTGATGATGTGCTTTAACTTTAACCCATTACTACTGTTTTTGGTCCTTGGCTTTATTCCCGGGACTAACCTCTCTTTAAGCAAAGAATGCTTGGAATGGAGGGACAACAAAACCACACTATAAAAACTGTAGCACAACACAATCTCACTCACTCACTCTCTCTCTCTCTCACTCTCACCCACTTTCTCTCTCTGCAATGCCACCAATGCAACTCTCTCTTCTCTTTTCCTATCACAAATGGGAATTCCACGTGTCACAATCTGGGGCCATGCTTTACCTAAAGATGTGTTCTTACTAGATCTTGTTAAGTAAGAAAAGCATAGTCAAGGTCCAAAGCCATTCCTTCTCAACTTGGGTTTTTCGTTTTCAAGAGAATTCAAAAAATATCCGACACTTTAATCACATCTTTGTTATTTTTTTTTTCACATCTCTTTATCTTCAATCTATGCGTAAAAGAGAAAACACAAATGTTATCAAACAAAAAAGCCTATACTCAGTCCAAGCAAAGACAAGAATTATTCCTCTTGTTATTATTTGGTAAAAGATCAATATTTCTTTTTATAACGAATGCATACGTTCTGCTTATGAAATTCAAAAATCTGAAGAAAAGGTAAAACTAAAAAACACGAAAGCATGGCGTAGATTAGACCACTTTTAACGTTAGGAATGTTCTGTTTTTTTCTCATGTGAATAAGCAAGCATAAGGCAATTATTATGTGCGATACGTATATAATAATGTGCTTTGAAAAGTGATCATAAAGCTCCTCATTCAGCAATCCTCTCCCAAGGTAGATCTCCATAATCTCAATCCCCAAGTGTTTTCTTTCCCTGTTTCCAATGTTTGGGGTTTCATTACTTTGCTTCTTAGGTTGTTCTCTTTTGATTTCTTGCTCCAGAATAAAACCATTATTTACCCATGTTAAAAGAAGAGACACAAGTGGGTTTGTCTTGTGCAAATACTGTTTATCATAACTTTTAAACCTACCCCTACCTTGTACTCAATCCCCTCATTCATATATTCATTTATATATTTATGGAATTAATTCATACCCAACTCTGGTTTGGCCCCTTCAAAAGTAACGTTAACAAAGCAAGTAAAGTCTTGTAGGGGGTTGGTTCGCTTGTGCTTAAGGGAACACTCTTCACAATAGTTAACGGCTAAGTACTTGAATTAGAATATAAAATTCGAATCTCATTTGGGGTGATATGAGAATAAGACTAAAAAGGGAAGATGAATTGTACACTATATATGATTAAGGTTGTGATACGTTTGAGCAAAAAATGGAAAGAAAGGTTTTCTTAGATGGGGTGGATCTTGCTTTCAGAAAAACTGTTTCTTAATTTATTTCATGTAGGAAGGGTTGGAGAGGGAAGTAAATGAAACAGAAATAAGGGTAAAGTGAATATTCAGCTTCATTTGGTTCAGTGATGATGGGAATGTCAGAAAAGGGTGAAAATTAGAAAAGAAAATGGATCTCGTGAAAAAAGAAAGAAGAAAGAAAAATGTGTGCCTCAATTGTTCTCTGAACAAAGAGGAAAACATTCGATAAGCCACTTTATTTTGTTTGTTCCATTGGTTCTCTTTCCAGGAACAAGATTTAAATTGTTCATGTACCAGTCTCTTTGAATCGTACATACAAATCGATTTTGCAAAGGCTATGTTCAAATGCCGAATATTTGGTATGTGATGTACTTGTAATTTTTTTTTTTTTCTTGGGTACCCTACTTTAGTTAGTAGGGAAGGAGAAAAGGGACATCATAGATTATCACCTACCTATGAAACTTAAAGACAAATAGCATTCAAGATAGGCATCAATTTGCACGTGTTAACCTCTCCACTATTTACTCATTGCCTTCCAATCCCTTCATAAATTCAAGTTCTTAGAGACAAAAGCTAACTTTTGATGCAATGTGATTAGCATCCTAATTTTGTTTCATTCAAAGTTTGACACCCCCATTGTTTTGAAAGAAGAAAAACTCGTCCTCAATTTTTAAAACTGTAGGAATGCATGTTCTTACTTACTTATTGGGTGATATTAGGAGTGTTAGATGCAGAAATGATTGAACGCTTTCTGGGAAATTCATCAACATGTTCATGCTTCATTTACATTGATCTATTTTTTATGCAGTGGATAAAGAAAAGGAAGCTAAGATTTTATTTTTGTGATCTGTTCACTGTTTTTTAACTTTCTCCAATAGAGGCCAATTGAATATACTTTGGGCCTTAGATCATCCATAAGTTTGGGCTGCTTTTTCTACACCCCCAATAGTGTGTTGTTGTTTTTTTTTCATTTTTTTTATTTTGTGTGTGGATGCGTTCAACATGAATAAGGATTGGTGCAAAACAAGACCAATTCACTCTAATGTGCCTTATGTAAGGATACATCAATGGCATCAGAAGTGAGCGATTCAATCTTCCAAATGATCTTTCCTCAAAAAAGAAAAAATATATTCTCAAAGCACCCAAAAACTTTTAAATGAAGTAAAATTGGAGGCTAATAATATAACATTTTGTAACAATGAAGTTGGCAATATTTTTAAAATATGAACAACATGTCATATACCAAAATTTCAAAATTTGTTAGGCATTTTTGCATATGGAAAAGTAGAGCACAAACCACATTATTAATATTTCCTCTTAATATTATTATTATTTGAGGGTTTCAACACATTTTTAATAAATAATTCCATTAGAAAAGAAGAAATCATCCATTAAAAAAAACTTAACTTCATTATTATTCTTGAGACATTTTTAAGTTGGTGTTAACTTATGTAAGGTGCTATCTAAATTTATATTTAATTTTTCATTAAAAACCTACTAATTAAATCATCAATAAAGATTATAAGATATATATGTCCAAAAATAGAAACAATGGTTAACAACACTTATAAAAATAGTTTTATCCAAAAATAGAGGTAAAGGTCTTCGAATATTAGCATGCAACATATCAAACATTTTATTGTGAATAATGGTATTGTTATAATGTGTTAATCATTTATATTTACAAAAGGAGAAGCAACTATGATAATATTGAATACCTTCAAGATTCAAAATAGTTAAAATATGCAAAATTTAATTGTCTTTCTTTATATCAACATTGAATTAACCTTTAATGTTGAAAAGATGATCAATTAACATAATGTAAACTCTTACACAATAATTAATCATTTAATCCCTTCAAGAAACATATATAACATAATTTTGATTTCTAATATTTTTTTTTCCTTGATTGCATAACACCACAAGAATAGGGAATATTGAAGGAAGGAACTTGAAGTTTTGTAGTTCATCCCATGATGTTTTTCGTAAAATATTTTGAAACAATGAGATAATCATCTCTTGAAGTTATGCAGTTTGAAAAATATCCCCTAAAAAAAGTTATCTTGGAGATCCTTCTACACACCAAAGCATTTTTTTATCCATAAGATTGATTTCACAACTAATTCAGAAATAGCATATTGTAAGAATAAAAGTACCATCGATTTACACCATTTTCATGTTCCAAATAATTTAAAAAATATTTATTAGAAGGATTGACAAGATTCTTATTCTAACTTTGTTGAAGAAAACGAAGATAAAAGAAGAAAGAGAAACAAAGTTTTAAAATTCTCTTATGTTTAAGATAAAAAATAAATAAATTTTCATCATCAAAATTAAAAAAATAAGTAAAAAAAATTATACCTTATATATTATTAAAAAATAAAAATATTTCACAAAATTTTAACTAACTGGTATATTACAATGGAGATTATATCACATTCTTAAACTTTCAATTATAATTTAATTCTAAATTAAGTCCAGGGAAGTGTAGAGTTAACCACTCTTTTCAAACAGATATTTTAAATTTATGGAAGGAATACAATTACAAATGATTCAAAAACAACTTCATTCTAATATAATCTTGAGAAAAGTAAAAAACATGATAGAGACGATTGAGTCACAAATCTTCAAAAAATTCTTTCATGACAACAATATTTTGTTCATTAGAAGTTCAAAGAATACTTGAATTACATTTAACTACAAGAAATAATGGTTTTGGGTATCATTGAGGGGATTTGGGACCTCTCCCCAACTTGCCCTTTAGGCCGGATTTCAATTATGAATTAATTATGTCACATTAATCAAAGAAGAGAGATAATACAATGTGTGGGCTTGATTTTTGGTGATGTAAACATTTTGATGGAGTGGATGCATATGCTGCTGTTAGCTGAAGGACACAGGTAGGTTTTAGGTTTCTTTGTAAAAATTGTAATTAAATTTGTTGAAATTTTGACTATATTTCTACTCAATTTGTTTTTCGTATAAAAAAAAACTTTGAAGGAAACATTTTGAAATTAGTTTTTCCATTAAATACAAACTATTTATATATGTTTTTCAATTTATTTCAACTAAAAATATCTGTATAAAATATGATGATTCCTTATCCTCTTAGTGCTTGCTTTCTTTGTTTTTTTTTCTTGCTCAACTCTCAAGTTGAATTCGCCCAATAATCTACAATCCTTGGTTTTGCTCTCAACTTTCAGGTTTCCTCTTTCCGTTTCCCTCTCGCTTTGGTTTCCACACTAACACTTGGAAACTCGTGTTCAACGCATTATCTACCTAGTTAATCACACTCTTTGCTTACTCTTTACTTCTTTAAGTGTTCGGAAATCTGTTTCTATTGGTTGCTGTGGTAGGGATGGTGGCTGAATGAAAGAATAACAAATCTTATTTGTAGGGTTCACTGATCTTGCTTTCTATTTTTAAATATTGAGATTTCTTTATACAGATATGATATAATCTCTTATTAGTGTATGTTATTGTAGTCAGGTATATATATATATATGATAAATATCAAAGAAGATTAAGTGTGGCTAATTGGGTTAGATGAGGGTGTTTATACCTCACATTGAGATTGGAAACCACTATGGATTACCATGTAAGAATTGATTTTGAATTATGAGTTTGTGATCATTCTTTAAGTGTGTAGATTTAAGTGTGTAGAAGAATTATGATGCTTATACGTCCAGTGCAAACTTCTAGGTGACCTTATAAAGATCTTTTCTACAATTGGGATTATCCATTTGTATTGTTCTATACATTCCCTAATTACTTGTTCTCTCTCACCATTTTCAAAATGTTTTTTCTATACTATGATTTTTGGCGGTGTAACAAAGTGGTTTTAAGAGGCTGTTGTTTCTGCACAGATATATGTTTGTTGGATATAGTTTGTTGGGTAGTTTAGAAGCACAATGTTGATGATTATAATACAGTTTAATGACATTTTGTTAGGTGACTGTGGCTAACTGGCTATGTTAAATGTCTAATGATTCTTTCCACCATTCATTTATACTGCTCATGTCATGATAATTTTTTTATTATGGTTTGCCAGAAAACTACAGGTTTAGCGTTTCAACAAACTTTTGTTTTTTGAGATATTTTATTTATTTATCAATGTTCTCAGGTCCTAATGATTATAAAAGGATTGTTTGGAAGGTACGAAAGATGGAACCCTGTGCATCCAACTTATGGAGCCTTTTGGGGAATGGGTGTGGGAGTTGGTTGTGGTGTTGGATGGGGTCCTGGGTTTGGCCCTGAAGTGATAGGCTATGTTGGAGCTGGCTGTGGCATTGGATTCAATGTAGGCATCACTTTTGCTGGTGTTGGAGTTGGCCTCCCTGCGAACTTTATCTTTGAAGCTCCTTATAATGGTAAATCTCTGTCATTAATTGAAGCCATTGATTGCTATCTTAAAGTGCCACTTATAAAAGTTAGGCCAGCTTTTGCATGCATTTGCGGTCATCAAGAACTGTCTTTCTCAAAAATGGGATACAAAGTTCATGTGCTGTGAGAATTTTGAACTCCCAAGTCTATTATTAAACTCATGCAGATTAGATGCAACATATTTTAATCTAGATATTATTTCAGGGGTTAGCTGGATTGGAAATTTACCTTGTATCTCTGACTTACAAAGAGAAGCTGCTGGAAAATTGTTTGGATTTAGGCAAAAGCATTTATCAATCAAGGGAATTAACTTCTTTGACGTGAAGAACAACTTGCCTTTGATTACTTCTTCTGCTTGTAGAAGTATACAAGCATTCCATAAGCAGTTGTTCTGCTCTCATAAAGGTATTGTTTTGTTTTGGAAAGTAAATATAATCTCTCCTCTTTTACCTAATATTTTACTTGTATGTATTGTTTTCTCTCATTTTTCACCTTTTTATCTTATCAAGTTTGTTGCATTTATGCTTTTCTGATTATGCTTATCTTTATTTCATTGTAAAATTTTCTTCCTCTTGTTTTCATAGCTTTTAGTGCATTCCTCCACCTGTTTGCTAGCTAGATTGAGTGACAGATTTCAATTTTATATAACAAATTGATGGTTTGACTCTATGAATGCTAAAATTCCTTAACCATCCCTCTCAAACATATTGTTTAGCATCCTGAAATGATGTCATACACTTAACTAATGTGGTTAACGCATAACTTAGTTTAGAAATATCAGAAATTCCTTTGAATTCTCCCTTAGTGTCTTCAAGTAATTAAGCCCATCCTATAATATGAAAATTTTGTTGGTATGTTAGAAAGGAGGTCTTTGACCTGGAACGAAGGAGATATAAGCCAAAAGGTAGAGGCAAAGCTTCCTGGCTGTGATTCAATTCTAGGATAAAGCTGTCCCAAAGGAACATTAGCTTAGCCACCTCCCCAAAATTTTTGCAAACATATTAGTGGATGAGCCAAATTTTAAGCAATGGGTCAATCAACACAGACAGTTCGCTACTAATGAGAATATAACAAAACTTATCCACGACTCTTAAATTCATGTTGTGTGATTTTATATGGCAATGTTTGTAAATATCTGTCATTAGACAAAATGCCATTTATCTAATATATTTCTTATCGATTGAGCTTGAACCCAAGCTAGAGAGAAGGCCGAAACCATAATCATGAGAAATGCCTCTACTTTCATACTTTGTTTTCTCATGAAGGCTGTGCTAAATATGACAGATTGACAACTTATAGACAGCAAGTAGAGACTTCCCATCTCTAAACTCATGTCTATGTATATATAATTATTATCAATTGTCCTAAACTGATCCCGCATCTGATTCCAATTTTTAGTTTTTCTTTTTGCCCCATTCTGATATGATCCCAAAGATTTTCATTCCGCTGGACATGTGAGCTAAGGATGTTGAGAATTTTGTTTCTTTGAGATGAATTCTTCGTGTTGAAACAGTTTAAGTTGGAGAATCAGAAGAACATGATGTAGCAGATGATGTCCTCTTAAAGCAACTAGTTTGAGAGAAAGTAGTACACTGTGTGCATATGCAACAAGAGTTGTCAAGTTGTCATCGGAAGATCCTTGCACCACGCTTATTCAATGCGTAATTTCGATATCTGTTGTTGAAGGAAGCGAACATGATGTTTGCATCTCTTATTTTGCAGGAAAAGATTGCTGACTTCCACCACTTGCAGTTTTGTGCTTACATTTTGTATTTTGTTGCCTTGGGACCGAAGACCTTGTTTTCACGGTAAATAAATGAGATATAACATTTTGTTGTCTTGTATTTTATATCCTTTTAGAATGCGTTTTTTTCACAAAATTTCCCTTAAAAGCATATTTATAGCAGTAAGAAATAAGATTTCCTACCCAAGAGAAAGAAAAACATACAATTTAACCTGGTGTGTCGGGCATTTTTTATTTATTTGTAAAATACAGAAAATAATTATGGTCATATAAATAAAATTAATTTGTAAATTAAAATATTTAAATTACGGTATAATTATGCATAATACAGTAAATAATGATATAATATAATGATTATCTCAGTTTCAAATTTAGATAATAAAGATCTAGGTTTAAATCAGTCAAAAAAATTATTGAGTATATTCTTTGTTTAAGAATATTTTACTTTAAATATTTAAAGTTCCATCTACAGAAAAAACAAAAATTTATGGAAGTCATTCATCAAAATTGAAGAAAAGTCAGTTATAGATGGATGGGTTTTGTTTTTGTTTTTGTTTAAAGTAGAAAAACTCGTCGAAACGTATGATTGATGTTTGTATGCCATTAGTCAAAAGATTTTCAAAGAAACCTAAACAATCAATGTTCCATGCCTTTATAACTTGAGAAAATAACGTTAGTGTTGAACACAATTTGCATCAGTGTTAGTGGGAATGTTAACTTAGGCTTTTCCAGATCTTTCTTTCATTAGCGCCATGGTTATGAGACTTAAGCTTAATTATGAATGTGTGCGTTGATTACTCAAGCGCTATCTTCCTATATGAGTAGTTTCGAATTTTTGTTGAGTGATTCTTGAATTTTCTCGGGTTTGTATATTGATGATCTTGAGGATATGGTAAATTTACGAAAATAAGGATTCTTGCAAAGGTACTTCAAGTAATGAAAAGAGAAAAATCTATTATGTAAGGTAAAAGTACTATTACTTTCTTTATAAAACTTATTAGTAATTATAAAGATATGATTAGGTGGTATGGTATGAAATTCTATTATGAGTGACTTTATTATATTAAGAACTATTTCAGCTGCTATAATATTTAACTATCTTTTATTTATTTTTGTATGAAAATAAAAACTTTAGAAATTAGCAAAAAAAATATAAATATTAATCGAAAAAATAAAGTAATTATGTAAAATAATAAAGATGAATTGAAACAACAGAAAAATGATTCTAAATAATATATGTGAATTTAATTATGTAACAAGCAAATAGAAATGAACTACATGAATTCTAAATTGCATAAAAATCACTCACAGAATTATAAATGACACGAAAATAAATTATCAAAAGTAATAAAATATTTTTGAAGAGTAAAGGTATTAGAAGTAAAATAAAATAAAGGAGATCGAGAACACTAATGCAAAATTAACGATAAATCGGATAATTGAAAGAAAAAAAAAATTAAAATTAAAAAAGTAATAATATATACATTAATTAATTTTTCATTATCATTGTCAAATACTTTAAAGAACTGTATATAACCTGTGAAATATGTTTACGCCTAATACATCACTAAATGTTTTTATTTATAAGTCTTTGCCCAAAATTATAAATCCCAACATATATATATACGATTAAAATTTAAAGTACGTAAAAATATAAGTATTTAAATATTTGACACTTGTTTAATATTATTTTTTCTCGTTTTACTAATTATTTTCTTAATAACGTGATTTTTTATCCAGTCAAATCAAAGTCTCTAAACCTTTATTGAGTCTCAATCATTCAATTTTGTTGTCATTTAGAGAAAATAAGTATAGTTGAAAAGAAAAGAAGAGAATGTAAAAACTAGGGTGAAAAAATGTTTAGTTGAAAAAAAAAAAACTTTTTGAGATGATTAATTTTAAAAAATAAATATTATATTCCTTTTAGATATGTTGGGGTGGGGACTCCATCCATGAATGAGATCATCTCGTGTCAATTCCTTTTCAACCTTAAATTCTTTGTTTGGTTTCCCTTCACCAACGTTAATATAATTGTCTATTTAATTTAGTTTTTAATCCATTTATTGACTCATAATGTAATATAAAATAATCAAAACACATTGAATTACAAGTAAAAATTATAATATCATCAAGATTAAGACTTTTAACATTTTAAAAATTATGCTATGTATTTGAGATTCTGGGCAGAGAAACTTGATCATGATTAACCAAAGTTGACCAAAAATACATTAACTTTTAAGAGAATTTTGTTGTTGTGAAATGGCTTGCAATAAATAGAGTTGTTTTGAACCTTTGCAATATAAATGGTTTTGGTACTGTGAAGTTGTTTAAATATAGAGATTGCATGTGTGATTCTGCACTCTGTGGTGCATCCACCTAAGTTATTATATTTATGAGTCACTTTCTCATGATAAGATGCAGATCTCTTGTCATCATGCAATTGATCCTCCTCATCCAAACACCCTTTCATGGTTTGTCTTTAAGTTGTGCCTTCATCATGATGTGGTAAAGAAAATGATAGTAAACCCAAGAGTTATGATTAATTGGACGTAAGGAACAAAGCAAGGAAAAGAAAAGTGGACAAACAAAAACACAAATACAATCAATTAAGATATCAAATGTAAGGATAGGGTTTCGGTGCAATTTCTATAATGGTCAACACTTTCTATCATGCCCTCTATACCTGTAATAAGTCTTCATTTGCAATATAGAAAAGAAAAAAAAAAGGTAATGAATAAATAAATCTCGTTTACACGTGATGGCCATTAATACGTAATTATCACACACATTCGCTTGACATTGTTAAATCTTATTTATTAATTATCATATGCAAAATTTTACATTAATTATGAATTACATATATAATTTAGAATTGAAAGAGTTATTTAATCCCTATTGTATGTAATTTAGGAGGATCAGTATTTAGATACACATGGGTTAACCAAATAATCAAAGACAAATCTATCTTGACAATATGATTCTATCTTCAAACTATATAAGAGAATACCACTCTATCTTTAAACTAAAATTTTGATAGGTAGATATTTATATTATTTAAATTCAAGTATTTTTATTTAGGGTGGAAAAAGAGATATCACATGATTGAGGAATCATAACTCAGCATCATAGGGTTCAATGATCATCCAGACAATAATTTATGGGAGAAATTGAATTGGTAAAAACTGTAAGTATTATTAGCTACCTGGCGTGCACATGATAAGGTTATTCACCAAAAAGAACATAAGAGTTAAGGTTGTCCTAATATTCTAAGAGAGAAAGTAATTGTTTTTACCATTCATAGTGGTAAGATTAAAATCAAGATACAATTTTGTACTTATGTAAGTAGAAATTACATGGTTTCATCTATGTTGATTGTTGTAATTATTAGTTTAAAGAACAACAGCAAGTTTGTAAACCCCTGGGAAGTTAAATTCTTTCAAATACTTGTGGGCCACAAAAGTTGGACTTTGGATAAAAACATGGGCTTTGGGAATACAATATGCAATGATGTGAATTACGATTCCATAAATTACATGGCTATAGTGGAAATGTTGGTACTAAGATGATTAAGGTAATTTTTTATTGTTTTCCCTGATGAAAGTAATTATTGTGTTTTCTGGTAACGAGGGAAATTGATGATAATGATGGTAATTGATGATGCATCTGGCAGTGAACTAATCATATTTGATCATTAGGTGAAGATAAGTGAGAGAGCATAGCATACATCCATCTGAATATTGACTTTAGGCACTGAAATTTTCCATTACAATGATGCAGGTAACGGTAAAGTTTCTCTGCATCATTCTGTGTCTCTATTCTGCATAGTCACATGAGCGACAACGAAAAAGATAAAGTTAATAACACACTTTTTTCAACTTTTTCTATTATTAAGTTAACTTGTGGGTTCAAGTTGAAGGTTCTGTATAACAGTCTTGTTCATAAAATAAGGGTAAATATTTATAATGTATAAAAAAACGAAATTGATAAAATTTACATTATAAACTTTGAGCTTCTTTTTAATGTATATATTCTGACCTTAAATTTCATGATAGTGTTGAAGAATATATTTGATGCAAAGGAAAATTGGTATTTGGAATGAGTGGCCGTTTGGGTTGGTGATTGGCTGTCATTGGCGTGAAGGCATTATTTCTCTGCATGAACATGCTCCAATTTGCTTCTTTTTTGTTGGTTATCAATGAATGGCGTATTTGTCTCTTCTGCTTTCAACAGTTGTGTGAGTGTGATGTTCAAAAATCCCAAGTGCTTCCATCATTTTAGTGCATGATACATGAGAAAGTGTTTATAGTATATTTTTATTTCTCACCCTTGGGCATTGGGATTTGGGACATATACCCCCTCAATTATTTATTGATAGAACACTCCGCAAATGACAAATTTCACAGCATCGCTACCTATTAATTAGATTAGATCAGATAAGATACTCTTTTTTTTTTCTTTTATTTCTGGTTTTGTCTAATAAAAAGTAATGAATCAACACACAAGGAAGGTCACATGCCCCTTGCGCCACCTTGCCTCCACTAAGCTTGAGTGTGAATTACATTGCTTTTAACAGTCTCCGGAATAAGAGGGTCGTATTGACATTTGAGTAGACACCAAAAACTGGAATATGCTTTGTGATTGCTTGCCATTGTTTGCACAAGCATTAGTCTCTTTCTATCCTTGTCTTTTCTCTCTCTCATAGTCATCATCTTAAAACTCCCTTTACCCACTAGTGCTACCACCCTTTGGCTCTTTGTTAATTCCCATCACCACTGCTACTGTTACTCCATGTTTTCTCATTGCATTAGTCTCTTTTTGTTGTTATATAAAACAAACCTCGTTCAACACTAACACATGTCACTCACCAATATTATGATGATACCTCAACAATGATTCTTCCATCAGGGCTTTCTTTCATTACTATTATTATTGTCTTTTTGCCATTCTCAGAGTCTTGAATTGGTTAATGGTTATTGGTTAATGTCATATATCCTTCTTCTTCTTCTTCTTCTTCTTCTTCTTCTTCTTCTTCTTCTTGTCACTATATGCTGATATATAGACTGCTTTTAGTTACGGAAGGTTGAGACTTTTAACAATGTCTTCTTCTGGTTATGCTACAACCAGTGCTTTGTTTTTTCTGTTTCTGGCTGTGCTTGTTGCAAAAATTAGCTTTTGCTTTTCTGCCAAGGTAAATTCAAACAGTGGTGTCTTTGTGTAGCATTTTTTATTATGGTGATCACTGGGTTTATGGATTCTTAAGTGAACTGTAGAATATGGATTGAATGGCAGGTTTATGTAGTTTACATGGGAAGCAAAAGTGGGGAAGACCCAGATGATGTTCTAAGGGAAAATCATCAAATGCTTGCTGCTGTTCACAGTGGAAGGTCAGAGCTAAGACCACTTTTTTTCTTTTTGTTGCAAATTTTCTGCAAGTCTTTCAGTTAATTGCGTTTTCTTTATCACCCCTTGTTTAAGTAAATGGTTTCTCATTGTCATGTTTTGACAGCATTGAACAAGCCCAAGCCTCTCATGTTTATAGCTACAAACATGCTTTTAGAGGCTTTGCAGCCAAACTCAGTGATGAACAGGCTTCCCAAATTTCAAGTATGTCAGGAAGTTTTCCTGCTGCATTTCCTTTCCCTTTTCTTTCCAAATTGTCCAACTTAACACTTGATGCTAGTTTTACTGGCTCTGTGACCTGTGTGTTCAAATTTAACCAGGAATGCCAGGAGTGGTTTCTGTTTTTCCCAATTCTAAAAGAAAGCTGCACACAACTCATTCATGGGATTTCATGGGACTTCTAGATGACCAAACCATGGAGACCCTTGGTTACTCCATCAGAAACCAAGAAAATATCATCATTGGTTTCATTGATACTGGTTAGCAGCCTTACCATTCTGCAGAAAATCACCCTTGATGATAAGTTGATTGCTACTATGTAGCATAATTGCATTTATTTTTCGGTAACAAAAATCTTCACGTCCACGCTTCATTTATTACTACAGAGTGGCAAAGAATCAGTCCCTTTATTCCCCTCCTTTTAGCAGTAGCAAGCATAAGGAAAGCTTAATTAATAACACTGGAAATTCATTGCTATGCTAGTCAAATTCTTGCTTAAATCACTTTCTGTAGGGAGCTAACATAGAACCTACATATGCTTTATTATTCTTCCGTTTGCAGTTGGTATAATTCCTTCAAGATATGAAACTTCATCTTGAAAACATATACTATCAAAAATGGAATAGAACTTAACTGGCAGCCTTATAATAGCATATTTGGTTCAACATCTCAAAAATGCTTTTCACATTTACTGAAAAGCTAGTAATTATTCCAAAATGCAATAAATTACTTGGATTTTGATAATGAATGGGATTGGTAACGAGTTATATTCACATTCACTATTCACTCAGGAATTTGGCCAGAATCCCCAAGCTTCAGTGACACCGACATGCCTGCAGTGCCACCAGGCTGGAAGGGCCAATGCCAATCAGGGGAAGCATTCAATGCCTCATCTTGTAACAGGTTTGTGGCTGAACCTTGTCCTCATCAGTTTTCATTTTCACTTCACAGCCATTATTCTCCGTTTTGATTTTGTCATCGTCAATGGCTAACAATTTGTGCAATAGGAAAGTGATAGGAGCAAGATTCTACAGGAGTGGATATGAAGCTGAGGAAGAGTCAGATGCAAAAATATCCTTCAAATCTGCAAGGGATAGCACTGGTCATGGGAGCCATACAGCCTCCATAGCTGCAGGGAGGTATGTGGCAAACATGAACTACAAAGGACTGGCAGCTGGAGGAGCAAGGGGAGGTGCGCCAATGGCCAGAATTGCTGTGTACAAGACATGTTGGGATTCTGGTTGTTATGATGTGGACTTGCTAGCTGCCTTTGATGATGCCATAAGAGATGGGGTTCACATTTTGTCTCTTTCTCTGGGTGCCGAATCACCTCAAGGAGACTATTTCAGTGATGCCATTTCTGTGGGGTCATTCCATGCGGCTAGTCGTGGGGTGCTGGTTGTTGCATCGGCTGGAAATGAAGGTAGTGCTGGTTCTGCCACAAACGTTGCTCCATGGATTCTCACTGTTGCTGCCAGCTCAACTGATAGGGATTTCACTTCCGATATCATATTGGGAGATGGTGCCAAAATCATGGTAAAACTTATTCACTGTTGTTACCTTAAATATATTCCTGCTAGTTGCAAAAAATCATTTTTACATCAACAAAAAACACTACATTTTTAGCCTGTCTCTGGAGATTAGAAGTACGATTTTTACAATTTTGAAGAGTTAAATTTAATAAAACTTAAGAAAAACACTAACAAGTAATCTTAGAATAATGATTATGGGATTAAACGTAAAAAATCTTTTAGTTTGTCTGGTTGCCATCGCGTCTGAATAGAAGCTACAAGTTGTAACTTTTCATCAAATGTTAATGTGACGTGATTTATTCCCTCCCAATGTATTTCCAGTCACAAGATTTATAGAAAAGTGTTACCAATGTACTTCCACCATAATTTCCAATACACTCACCATAATTTTAACAAAAAAAATCTATTAATCATTAAAAAAAAAATTAAGCTTTGATTTTTTTTTTTAAAGGTATCATTTTGGCATACTACGAGGACCCTGATTAGCTTTCCATGATTGAAACAGGGTGAAAGTCTCAGTCTCTTTGAAATGAATGCCTCCACAAGGATAATTTCTGCTTCTGCAGCCAATGGAGGATACTTTACTCCTTATCAATCCAGGTGAAGCAAGGTACTTAAAAGTGAGAACTACCTAAGAATCAATGAGAAAATGTGACTCTTAAGATATATTTTGCTTCTTGTATTCGCTTCTGTAGTTACTGTTTGGAGAGTTCTTTGAATAAAACAAAGACCAAGGGCAAGGTTCTAGTGTGTAGACAAGCAGAGAGTTCAACAGAGTCAAAGGTGCAAAAGAGCAAGATAGTGAAAGATGCAGGTGGAGTTGGCATGATACTTATTGATGATACGGATCAAGATGTTGCCATCCCATTCGTGATCCCTTCAGCTATTGTTGGAAAGAAGACGGGAGGACGGATTCTATCCTATCTCCAAACTACACGGTTTGTTTTGTACTGAGAATGAAAAGTAATGACATTTCTATAAAGTACTATTCTACTGCCATTCTCCAAAGTCTAAGATTTCATCCTGTTATATACTGAACAGTAAGCCAGTGTCAAGGATATTTGGTGCAAAGACAGTTCTAGGAGCTCGTCCTGCCCCACGTGTAACAGCTTTTTCTTCTAAAGGTCCCAATGCTTTAAACCCTGAAATTCTGAAGGTGACATTCTAACCAGTGTGCAACTGAATTCTACATTCTAGATTTGGCATCTTCATAGTACTCATTACTACTTTGTATTTCATATTTGGACTTCAAAGTTCTGATTGTGATGCTGTTGTTACACAGCCTGATGTCACAGCTCCAGGACTGAATATCCTTGCAGCATGGTCTCCAGCAGCTGGAAACATGTTCAACATTCTCTCAGGAACTTCTATGGCATGTCCTCATGTAACAGGAATTGCAACCTTAGTCAAAGCTGTCCATCCTTCATGGTCTCCATCTGCTATCAAATCTGCCATCATGACCACTGGTAATGCATACTCGTATTAATATCATTTTCCACAGGCCTATATATATTTATGCTTAGAGTCTTCTTAGTCAGACAAATTGAAACAAAACTCCATGGTAGATTAAATTTGAAGAAATCATTCATCTGTATTACCGTCTCTCCTAAGTAGTCCCTAAAATAATAAAAATATTCATTAGTTTAGTCACTATATTTGATGTTTTTATTAACATTTAGGGTCCAATTTAAAAGGTTTTCAAAAACTTGGAGGATTACTTAAAATAATTTCTAATACTTGGAGAATTGTTTATATAATTTTTCTTTAGTCAAGAACTATCTAGGACAAAGAGTAAAACTTAAAGATAAAATTGATGGTATATTCGGTTAGATTCCAACTGTCAAAGTCTATAAATCTAGAACATGAACATTATAAGTTATTTTATTATATCACCAAATGAAGTAAAATGATACATAGAGAATGTTAGTAATATAGTCTCTAACACACCTTACCCAACATACTCACACATTACAAATCCGTTGAATTAAACCCATTATACAAGGGTGAAACTCACATTATTTATTAGGAGCCTCAGGAATTTCACTCAATAATAAAGAGAATGTTGGAAAGAATATATTAAGAGAGTGTGTTGCTAACATTTCTCATGATATAATGTTATAAATATTACAGTGCAGTGACTAATCATAAAATCTTTATGCAGCTACAATTCTGGATAAGCACCACAGACCCATCATTGCAGATCCAGAGCAACGAAGGGCTAATGCATTTGATTACGGATCAGGGTTTGTGAACCCTGCTAGAGTTCTTGATCCTGGTCTCATCTATGACTCACAGCCTGCAGATTATGTTGCATTCCTGTGTTCACTAGGTTATGACCAGAGGTCACTCCATCAGGTTACAAGAGACAACAGCACATGTGATAGGGCATTCAGCACAGCATCTGACCTCAACTACCCATCTATTGCAGTGCCCAATCTTAAAGACAACTTTTCAGTTACTAGGGTTGTGACTAATGTTGGGAAAGCAAAAAGTGTTTACATAGCTGTAGTGTCTTCTCCACCTGGTGTTACAGTGAGTGTTATACCTAACCGGTTAATGTTCACGAGAACTGGGCAGAAAATGAATTTCACTGTGAAATTCAAAATAACTGCTCCCTCAAAAGGATATGCATTTGGGTTCTTGTCATGGAGGAATAGAAGGTCACAAGTCACTAGTCCTTTGGTTGTCCAGGTTGCACCTGGAATAAAATAGGTTGGTGAGATAGCAATGTTTGTATATATCAACATTAGCATAAGAGCTTTGAGTATTGTAGTGACTAGAACAACCATTCATATTGAAATGCTGATGCAACTAGAAGATCGCTACCAAAATTATGTTCATTGTGTGCTTGGAGCAGCAACAGTTACCAAAGCAGTTACCAAAAGAAGTATCCCAGAGATGGTGTATTTAAATTACTCTAATATTCTTTATTCATCAGTTGTTGCAACATCCTCGCTTATACTTCATTTAAAAGTTACTCACTTTCACATGCAGATAGCTTAGATGAGCCATGTAAGTCAAATATTAGTAAAGAAGTTCGTGTTCTTGGGTGTTCAAAATAAAATATTTAAGAAATTGGATACAAATAGAGGATGGTATAGAAATAAAAGGAGAATAAAATTATACAGTTTTGATTTAGAAGAAAAAATAAATAAATAAATTTTCAAAAAAAATCTTTTTTTACCCTTTTTAGTGTAACATAATTTTGCAAAAATGGATATATAGTTGATTATGGATAAACCATAATCTAATATAGTCTTGTGAGACCTTTCCATTTTCTAATTTAATCAGATGATTTTTTGAAAAAAAAAATGAAGAAATTTTAAGTATAAACAAATTATGATTGCATCCATAATCAATTGTGTACGTTACAGTTGAATGTTATGTTTTCATAATATAATCAATTTGTGCAGATAATAAAATCTGCTTTTACTAAGATGGAAATGAACGGATAATATTGTAACCTCCTTGTTTGTAGTGTAGATGCTTTTTACTATTTTCTACAAACTCTAAAGCAAAAATTCTGCACAATAGATTCAAGAATATTGTAAAAAAAAAATCTGAAGTATTTCAATATACTAAATCATGGAACTGTTTTGTCTGCTATGTTCTTCCTTCTCTTCCACATTATTTTTTGGCAGTACCAAACAGTGTATAAGATTTTTTATTGAAAAAAAAAAAGCTGGTACTGAGCATAAGTGGTGCTCACTAGAAGGTACAGCCAATTACAGCATTTCAGAAAACCATGGATATATCAGTTTCACATTTTGATGTGGCACAGTTCTCAAATCAACCCCTCTCCTCATAATTATGATACCCATATGGTCCATCCCCTTATCCACTCATCTTTTCTTGTATATCTTTCTGGAAAAGAGTAATACCAGAAACTCTTTGTCCCTCCTTTGCTGAACAAAATTTTGAACCATGCAAAATTTCCATCCGCAACCATATCTTACAAAGAAAATTGTTTTTATTTTATCCTCAAAAAACAAATATGGTTTTAAACATTTGATGTATTAAATGAGACTCTATGTTGTTTTTAGTACGAATTTGATAAAAGTTATGTAGAAACGCACTTACACGTACTTTTAACATAAAATTATTAAAGGTGAATGTCGTTGTTATGCTCAGCGAACAAGTGTTGGGAATTTGAGAGTGTCTTTGTGATAGGAAACATTTGCATAAAAGTAAGGGGTGTCTTCAGTCACAAAAGATTCTTCATATTGCATGTTGATGTAGTGTAGGAATGATAATATTTACATCAAGCATTAAAGTTCTACCATTAAACAACGAACTTGGGAATTTGCCATGAACTGAAGCATTGATATTCCAAAAATTCGTCTGAATTCATCATGTGCTGGACAGGTACGCAGATGTAATAAATAAATAAATAAATTTTCAATTGATGAATATTCAGGGATTTTAAGATTTTTTTAATACATATTTTTATAAAGAAATATATCATTCGGTAAAGTTTTTCTTTCAATATTTTATATATAAAATAATAATATAATATTTTTTCTTTTATTCTTAAATAATATAAAAATCTATCTAATTTAAATAAAATAATAATAAAACATAATTTTAACATTTTTTCAATATTCAGACTTTCATATTTTTCCTTTTTATTTTTGTAATTTTTTTTTTATGAAATTACTTTTTCATTCAAATTTATTAGCTTATTGTTATATTTTCTCTTTGTAGTCACTTGTAAATAAGTTTTTTTTAATATATTTTTTTCTTCTAAATTTCTTCTCCTATGTAATAACAAATTTCTATTTAACTCTTAACTTATTAAAAATTTTCTTAAATTTTATCTTCTTAATCTTTTTTGATTGATTTTTCATTTACAAAAGATTGATTTTTCATTTACAAAATATAAGGTAAAGAAAACTTTTTCATTTTAGAACACCTTATTTCTTTTTATCCTTATATTTGTTGTAGGATCTTTTAACACAAATAAATTCATAATAGGTTTTAAAACCCTTCAATTTATGTAATTTTTTCAGTTAAAACTAAAAATTTTCTTATTCACAATTACGACTTTTGAACTCTTCATTTCTTGCTTGAAAGTCTTGTCTTTGACATTTAAGAATTCTTTGGTTTTCTTCTTCTCTAGATACATATGTTACAACATTTCTTGCATCTCAAACAAATTTTCTCGAAAGATTGTTAATTCTTGAAATTTTGTTTCAACATGAGTGAAATTGATATCACCACGAACTCGGAAAGTTTTCTAAGAATGACGTTGACCTGAATGGTTGATAGAGTTTTTTTATCTTTTATTTTCAAATAATCTCAAATTTCTTTTAGTGACTTTAAAGTAAAAATTCTAATAAACACTAGTGCAAAAAAGGCTTTTTATGTCGGTTAAAATGAGTTTTTTACGTCGGTTAAAGAGGCGACATAGATACAGGGGTCATAGAAAGTATGACTTTTTACGTCGGTTGTAATGAACCGACATAGAAAGTAATGGACTTTTTACAAAAATTGTCACTGGTAGGATTTATTATCTCGTTTAAGAGATTTGTGTCTAACAAGATTCGAACCCAAGTACCTTAGAGTTGGAGACCGATACTCCAACCACTAAACTACTACGAATTTCGATACATAACTTACAAATAAATTATATTTATATACAAAATATATAAATACAAATATATTTATATATTTTGATATATAAATATTTATATACTTATATATTTAATTTTTTTTATTTAATATACACTTTCTATGTCGGTTAAAATTTAACCGACATAAAAATTCACTTTCTATGTCGGGTAAATTTTACCCGACATAGAAAGTGACCTTTCCACTTACTATGTCGGTTAAAACTTACCCGACATAGAAAGTTTATGATTTTATTACAAAATTGCCACTGCGCCACATACTATGACGGGTGGATTACGACCGTGATAAAAACCCGTCATAGAAAGCTATTTTTCCACTAGTGAAAGATTCTTTGTAAAATACTATCAAATAAACACAATTTTGTTTCATGTTTTTCTTTTCTTATGAATTTTGATTTGAATCATAATAAAATTTATTAATTATGTATATTTCTTCCATAATTTTTCATAAATTTAGTCCTTTAAAATTAAATTCTCACAATTCAAAAGTTGTAAGTTTTGTCACCAGAGAGAGAAATAATAACTTATGAATGAGAAACTTTATTCTTTTTCTATTTTACATGTTTAGTAATAATCAAAGTTCTTGATATCATTGATATGATTTAAAATATTTTAAAATATATTTTTATCTATAAAAAGCATATGATATAATAGAGTTTCTCTCATGATATTTTATTGATGTACTCTATATAAAATATAAATATAAAAATATTAAATATTAATAATATTTCAATCTTAATTATCTAAATAAAATAATAATAATAATAATAATAATAATAATAATAATAATATATTTTTATTCTCAATAATATAACAATTTTTTAATACTTAATTTAAATAAAAAATAATAAAATATATATTCTTAATTATTCTCAATAAAACTAAATAAATTGTAAGTTATATTTTGTATTTGATTTTGTCAAAACTCTTTTTCAAAATAATTATTGGCTTTTTCATATGAAAAATGATGTTTTGACAAATTACATCTTTCAATAACCCATTACACTACTATTATAATAATAATAATAATAATAATAATAATAATAATATTTATTATTTTATAATTATTTATAATTATAAAAGAGGGGTATGAACAAGGACGACTCAAGGATTTGGGAGATTTAAAACAAATTTAAAAGTAAGAGCTTTTATTTAGTAATAAAATAATTTGTATTAAAATGTATCATAATTTTATTTAAAATTTATTTTTCGAGCTTTTTGTGATGCAAAATTATCTATTAAATTGTTAATTTTATTTTCAAATCAATCCATGCATTAATATTAGTAATAGGTTCATTTGTTATTTCATTACTCTTCAACTTGCACTAAGATTTCTCCAATTCCAACTACCTTCATTAACTAGTTTACTTGTACAAGAAACAACATCAAATAATTTGCAACAAAAATAAAAGACTCTATCCAAATCTCTAGAATAAATTAGCTATCTTCTTTTGTGTTTCTCTCCATTAGACAATATTTGCATATAATTTGATGAAGAAAAGTGCCTAGAATATTTAACCTTTGGAAAATTTATATCAGTGATTTTAATTGAGTAATTTTCTACTAATAAATCTCTCAAATTTGTATCAATATTCTTCCATTGGCTTGGATCATATATATTTTCATCAATAGTAGAATTATCATCTAGTCTCTCAATCTCCTTCTCGCTATCATGGGTTTGAGAATCAGAATTATCCTTATTATTAATTACTCTCTCTATTGTTTCTTTCACCTATATTTATATTGTTATTATCTTGTACATTCAAACAACACCCACCTGTATTTTCTAATTCATTTTTCTTATCTATTTTTATAAATTTATCCATAACTCCTTTTTGTGATGAAATTAAAGTATCGACTCTTCTCTTCTTTTGGAGTTTTGAATAGTTTGATTCATATTTTCTAGTTGACATATCTATATATTTTTATATGAAATAAAAAATTATAATATATAAAACACTACTAAAGATAAGTATATAAGAAAGAAAGAGTCAAAACAATATAACCTGGTTTTGGTTGTGAGTTGTCAAGAAAATAAACGGTAAACGAAATTGTAAAGGCGCAAATGGTAAATTGAAAGAGACACTATTAGAGTATCCTAATGTACAACAAGTTTTAAATGTTAGAATTTTACCTGATATGACGCACTGTCGCACTGCAAAGAAAGAAATGTCAAATAGTTCCTTGCTTTAGTTGCGTTGCCTCCTTCTACCCCTTGAAATCAGTGAAATCGAAACACACACAAACAGAATGCTAATAACCAACACTGTTAAAAGTCTCACATCGCCTACCTCATGTCATTTGGTATGGTTTAAATACATGTTAGGCTAATTCACATATTGTCAATTGGTTTTATGTTGGAACCTTAACATGGTATCAGAGCCAAAGCCTAACATCTTTCTTATTATTGTCATGGGCCAAAAGTTGCCCTTTAGTTGGGTAAAAAGTATCCTTTGCCTGGTCCGGCAAGCTTCGTTGGAGGGGGTGTGTTAGGCTAATTCACATATTGTCAATTGGTTTTATGTTGGAACCTTAACAAACACAAATACACAACATATAAGAGATGACTCATATGAGAAATTGAAAATATTGAGTTATTAACTAATGTGTTATGTGTATGTATCAAACACTCAAACTGAGTAGTCTCAAAAGTAAAAAAATGAATATATAAGAACTAAAAAGTCACATAGAGAGAGAAGAAAAAATAAAAATAAAAACTAATTAGTAAAATAATAGAGATAAAAAAGAAAAACTTTTAGACTTCTTTAACTATATATTAATATTAACTAACCAATTTTTTTCTTAAAAAATTATGATTTATTAAAAAAATTGTTAGAAATAATATTAGCATTAAAAGAAATTAATCCGGGAGACCTTTTTTTGGCCTAAAACAAGGGTTTTAGTTACTTGGGCCTTGAGCCGACCCTAATATGAGATGTGAATTTATTATCACTATTTTCTTATGATAAAAGAAACTAAAGTATAAAATTATTTATATGAAAAAGAAAGATGTTTAATATTACAATTTAGTTTTGTGCATACATATCTTCTTCTCCTAAAAAAAATAAGAATGAGATCTTCTTGAAGTTCAACAGTTTTACAAATAACTAATCTTTCTCTTCATAAACTAAATTAAAAAAAAAAATCACCTAATGATAAAGAAGGAAATGATGAGATTGAAACTATTGAAAAGTGATATTAGATCATATAATATATTTTTTTTAAATTACATCTCCAAAATTTTACTATTAAGAAAAATATTATAAGATCTAATATCACTTTTTTAATAAAAAAATTTAATGTCGAAGAATTTATTTTCATTTTACATTACAAATTATGTGTATTTATGTTTTTTTATCATTTATAAAATTTAATCATGTTTTTATTATATTGTATAATTTTCTCTCTATATATTATATATTAAAATATTCGTATCTAGATTTTTTTTTCTTTTAAATGTCATATCTCGTTCTAGTATCCATGTATGTCACAAAAAATAATAGGGGAATTTTCTAACATATCTTCACATTAATAAAAAAAAGTAAAGATATTTTAAAATAAAATATTTATTAGTATTCTTAATATTTTTTTTAAATTGTAGTAAGGAAGTAATATTTTCTCGTTCCCTTTCTTTAAAACTTTGTCGCGTTGTATGAAATAAATTTTTTTATTCTAATAAATTATCCATTATTTTTTATATTACAATAAATTAATGTATTTAATTTAAATAAAGTAAAATTTAGAATTAAACATAATGATTTGATTAATGTTATCGAAAAAATATTCCCAAATTTTGTTAGTTAAAAAGCATAGGTAGGTGTTAGTAGGAAATCGATAAAAGGGATCGAAAAACGAAGGAATGAAAAAATCGAGGATCATATGATTGGTTAAAAAACGGATAAAGTGAAAAGATGGTTGGAAAACATTCGATGACCATGTAACAGTATGGACACATAAATCGAGAATTAGAATCGAGAATCGAAGAAGGAATATTTAATGTCTATTGTTAAAGAAAATTGAGGAATTAGAATCATGTAATGTTAAGGTTAAGGTCAAAAAAGCAATGCAAAGTTCTCGAGATTTTGAAATCGAAATCGAGGGAAAAGTTAACATGCACGACCATCAAAATCCTGGCTAAGTTAGAAAGAGAGGAACAATTAACGCGCACATAGAACATGGGAAGCGGTTTCTAAACCGTGGCAGAGATCGAAGGTCAAGGGAGCGGTTATCTCATGCATGGGAACGTGAAATACATTTTTTTAAACCGTGGAACTGAGAGATGTGCATGGTGGGTTGTGGTGGCGGTTTTGTAAACTGCTCTTAGGAGGTTATCTGAAGGGCGCCCTATAAATAGAGCAAAGCTTGAGGAAGAAGAGGAAATTGGTAGAGAGAACTGAAACATTAGTGAAAAAGTCTACCGGAGAACGACGAAATCATGAAGTTTCTGGCGATTTGGATTTCCATTTTCATTGACTGCCTTTATCGCTTTCTTTACTTTCCCTGGTAATTTACTTTCATGCAACTTATGTTTATCAACTTTAAGTTTCTGTCCTTTCAATTCCTAGTTCCTTTACTTTTACGCAAGTTAATGTTATACGTTTAAGTCCCTCGTCACTTATACTTCTTCAAATTGCGATTTCCTGCTTATTTACAATTCTGCAATTTTCGATTCCTTGTCATTTACACTTAATGCAAATTTGAGGTTTCCGCATTTTATGTTTCTCTGCAATTTAATATTCTGCACCGCTTTTCGATTCAACAATTTTACTGCTTTCTTTACTTCGCGTTTCTTAATAAAAATACAAAAAATAGTACTTTTGATTTGCATACTAATTTACGTTGTTTACATTCTCATGCATTTTTCAATTGAAAACCGTTTGCTAGCCTAAATAAAAAGAATCTACGTGGTTAAAATTTGGTTAGAACCTAAGTCTCGATTTAATCGAAATCGATCAAATTTTCACCAGAAACAAATTGGCGCGCCAGGTAGGGGGTCTTGTGTCGAAAAACACAAAATTGGTTAGTTCGAAAGTGTATGAGATTAAGGAGTGGGCGAGTAATAAGAATGAGTCATCCACCAAATAATCAGAGTAACAGTGAGGTTCTAAATGGTTCACATCCACCAAACACTGGGGGGCAAGGTCATAATGGGAATATGCCTGTAATATCGACAACTGCGAGTATGTCGATACCTGTGAGTAATGAACAAAGTTCAAGTACATTAGCAAACACTCAAGTAGGGTCTAGTACTGCGATATCGAACAATATGCAAACTATGGGAAACCCTATAACAACATATGCAGGGCCGTATATGAGCGTAAGGCCGCCTGGTTTTTTGCTTAATAATATGAATGGGGTTGGTACCTCTTCAATACAACGAAGTTCGAGATTTAACTTAGGAATGCCTCAAAACTTAGGTACATTTCAAACTTTAGGTATGCCACAAAACTTTGGAGTATCTCCAAATTTAGGGGCATCTCAAAATTTAGTAACCCCCCAGAATTCAGGGAGTGTGCAGAATTTAGGTACACAACAGATACCTCCAAATCTAGATCACAGAGCAAATCTGGATCATGGGAGATATACATTCGATAGAGATTATCATCGATCCAATCTTGAGACTATCGAAAACGCTAGTACTGGAATATCCAGTAACTCATTAGGAGTACTTAGACAACAAATGGATGAAAGCAATTTCGAGATGGTTAACATGTTATCACAACAGTTGACTACATTATTAAATCCATTAGTGCAAAACACTACCACTAGTTTCGAAATACTAGCAGACCAAATGTCATGTATCGGGGATGCATTGGCTATACCTCGTTAAACAAGAGTGGAAAATCATGCCAATCAGAACCTTAACCAGAATGCTAATATCAATCCCCCTTATTTATTAAGGAGAAATCGAAATAATGATCAACATCAGCACATGGGGAATGAATATCAATAGGTGAGGAATGATATTTACGGAAATTTGAATGAAGGATTTCAAAATGTGTATAATAACATGCAGTATAATCACATGCTAGGACAAAGGATGAATCCCCAAGGAGTGGAATTAAGACCACCCAATCAACCATATTTTGTTTCTCCTTTTCCAAATACGATTCTCGAGATAGAGTTACCTCGAGGATACAAAATACCTAAATTCACCAAGTTTGCTGGAGAAATTGGTGAGTCCACCATCGAACATGTGGCGCGATATCAGATCGAATGTGGGGACCTAGCGATAAATGAAGAATTAAAAATAAAATATTTCCCTAGTTCATTAACTAAGAATACTTTCACTTGGTTTACTTCATTGCCACCCAATTCGATATATAATTGGTTGCAATTGGAAAGAAATTTTCATGAGCAATTCTTTAGGGGGAGACTCAAGTAAGTCTCATCGACTTAATGAACATAAAGAGATATAATCATGAAAGCATAGATGATTATTTGAATAGATTTAGACAAATGAAGTCAAGATGCTTTACTCAAATTCCTGAGTATGAATTAGTCAGAATGGCCTCCGCAGGCTTAGAATTCTCGATTAGGAAAAAGTTAGTTAATTTACCATTGAATGACATGGCTTAGTTAGCCGACAAAGTGAGGAGAGTGGAACAAATTGAATATGAAAAACAAAGGTATAAGAAATTCGAGAAACCTATGAAGAAAGAAAAAGTAGCATATATAAATGATGTATATGAGGAAGATCCCAAGACAGAAACAGATATTAAAGAAACTGTCGATGAGAAAGTAAATATAGCAAAGCTTAAAGTAGGAGCTCCATACATTTGTAAATTGCTACAGAAAAATGAAGTAAAAGACAAAATGACAAATCGAACATATACTTTTGATGTAACAAAGGCGGATAAAATCTTCGATATTTTATTGAAAGATAAACAGATTAAGTTGAGTGATGATCATAAACTGCCTTCTGCAGAACAAAGGAATGGTCGAAAATATTACAAATTTCATAATATTTATGGACATTGGACTAATAATTGTATACATTTCAGGAACACGATCCAAGATGCGATTGACCAAGGGAGATTGAAGTTCGAGGAGATGTCAATGAAAGTGGATACGAGTCCATTTGAGGTTCAAGTAGGGTATATTGAATCCCAAACGGGCATGGGTGAAGATGTCCGATTGACAAATTCGACCTTTGTAGGCATGGTTGATGTTACTGAAGACATTGATCCCAAACATGTCAGAATGGACATGTCAGAAGAAGACATAGAATTTGATTTAAGCGAGTTCGAGAAAGAATTCGAGAGAGAGATCTATCCTCGATCAGAAGATTCTCTCGTCGAGTTTTTAAACAGAAAGAAAGAAAAGGATGAAGATGTGACGTTATGTCCACGATGCAGTGCGGTGTTCGACAAGTCAGCCGCTAAAGCTTTCAGAGCAGGACAGATAAAGAAAATCGAGAAACAAAACAAAAGGGACAATGATAAAGTAGATCAAACAGTCCAAGCAACGATAGGGGAAAGTCAACAAAAATTTGTTGGTTCTGGTGCTAGTAGAAATCAGAAACAATAGGTTAGGAAAGAAATGTATCCTTCTCGAGAAGGAAGGGCCAGACTTCAAAATAATGATGTCTTCGAGAGACTTTCATATGATGAAGGATCGAATATTGGATTTCCAACATTCCAAAGGAGATTTCGAGGAAGGCCCTGGAGGAGAGGAGGGAGAATCCCTTATTGGGGAAGGTTCAATAATTATAGAAACTTTGAAGAGAATAATGTACCAATGGGGAGCCAATATGCAAGAGACTTTGGCGATGACAAAAATGAGGGTAGTTGGGATGAACATCAAATCAGAGTAATATCGATACTACCCGCAGAATATGTTAGTGAGTATAAAGAGTACCAAGAACAAAGTAATGTCGATCGAGAGAATGATTTCTATTCCGAAGACATGAGACCAAAGGTGACATGGGTAACACAAGCATCATGCGAAGTACCCCATAGAGATGCTTGCTTTTATTGATCCTCCATCGAGGAGATGAGGTTTCATCCGAAGCCTTTATTGTCGAATATCGAGATTCAAGGACAAAAGGTGAATATAGTCCTTGTCGATGGTGGTGCGGCGGTGAACATATTGCCAATCACTATGCTTTGAAAAGGTTTAGTATCGAATTAAAAGACTTAGTCAGGCATAATATCATGATTTCTGATTTCAGTGGGAAAACATCGAGTTCAGAAGGCATGATTGCCTTAGATGTGAAAGTGGGTACTTATTCAAGGCCCACTGTGTTTGTTGTTGTCCAATCACATGCCAATTTCAATGCACTACTTAGCAGGGAGTGGATTCATGGAGTTGGAGTCATACCTTCTACGACTCATCAAAAGTTATTTATGAGGAATCGAGATGGACATCTCGAAGTGATTCCAGGCGATCAGCATGAGTTTGTGACATTTGTATCCCAGGCTGGTCGGGCATTGCAGAATTTAGTGTTCACTCAACCATTCACCTTCGAGACTGTCGAAGACTTCAATTCAAAATTACACGAGGAGCATTTTTTGGAAATGAATGAGAAAAAAGGGTTTGTTATGATCAAAGAGGGGGTCAGCCTCGAAGTGGCCGGTGAAAATGAATAGAGATTACGAGGAATTCTTGGCCTGATTAAAAAGATATGAAGATGAAAAGAAGGGCCAAGAAAGTAGTAGTACTAAGGTAGAAATAAATAAGTCGATTCACTCGATAGTAGTAGCAAATAATAGCGATGAAGTCATACTTGATTGTATTTATGATAATTCTCCTTTAGGTGTTGAAAAATCCATCACATCGAATCACAAGAAAGTCGAAGCCCAAGATCCATTAGAAGAAATTAACTTGGGGAGTATAAAGGACCGAAAACCTACTTATATCAGCAGATATCTCGAGAAACAAATGAAGAAAGATATGATTTCGTTATTAGAAGAGTATAAGGACTGCTTCGCTTGGGAATATGAAGAAATGCCTGGATTGGATCGAAGTCTAGTCGAACATAGATTACCCATTATAGAAGGTAGGAAGCCGATAAAACAAGCACGAGAAGATTTGCAGGAGGTGATGGGTAAGATTAAAGAAGAGATCGAGAGACTTCGAAAGTAAAGTTCATCAGGACTTGCCAGGTATGTCGATTGGATTTCTAATATTGTTCCAGTTATTAAAAAGAATGGTAAAATGAGAGTATGTATTGATTATCGAGATTTAAACTTAGCAACTCCTAAAGATGAATATCCTATGCCAATAGCTGATATGCTAATAGATGCAGTGGCTGGTAATGAAATGTTAAGTCTTTTAGATGGTTATTCAGGATATAATCAAATCTTTGTTTCCCAAAATGATATAGCTAAAACAGCTTTTCGATGCCCAGGGGCATTAGGTACTTAAGAATGGATAGTGATGTCATTTGGATTGAAAAATGCTGGGGCAACATATCAAAGGGCAATGAATTTAATCTTTCATGATTTAATCAATGATTTTATGCAAGTTTACATAGATGATATTGTTGTTGTATCGAAAGAAAAACATAAACATTTAGATAATTTGAGAAAATCTTTTGAAAGAATGAGAAAATATGGATTAAAAATGAATCCCTTGAAATGTGCTTTTGGTGTATCTGCTAGAGAATTTTTAGGATTCATAGTACACGGAAAAGGGATTGAGATCGATAAGAATAAAGCAAAAGCTATAATAGATACTTCTGCTCCAAGAGAGCAGCTGCAGTCATTTTTGGGAAAGACAAATTATTTAAGACGATTTATTTCTAATTTGGCTGGTAAGACTTATGTTTTTTCGTCTTTGTTGAAGTTGAAAAAAGAAGCAGAGTTCAAGTGGAAGGAGGAACATCAAGAAGCCTTTGAGCAAATCAAAATGATGCTGACAAATCCTCTGATTTTGATACCAGTAGAGAGAAACAAGCCATTAAGGTTATACGTATCGGCATCAGATTGAACAATAGTCAGTCTACTAGCACAGGAAGATAAGAATGGTGTGGAATGTGCTGTTTATTATTTAAGTAGAATTTTGAATGATGCTGAAACTCGATACAGCGATATCGAAAAGTTAGGTTTATGCTTATATTTCTCTTGTACAAAACTCAAGTAAGTAATGAAGCCTCATGATATGACGGTTTATTCCAGAAATAATATTTTGAAATTTCTTTTGTCGAAACCTATTATGCATAATCGAATAGGGAAATGGGTTTTAGCTTTGACAGAATTTTCATTGGGCTTCAAATCTTTAAAATCGGTAAAGGGACAAATAATCGCCGATTTCATGGCTGATCACACAGTTGATTCAACTGATAACTTATTTATTGAAATAAGTAAATGGATAATGTATTTCGATGGATCGAGTACATCAGATAAATCAGGAGTGGGAATTCTTATCATTTCTCCAAATAATATCCCAACTAAGTTATTATTTGAAATTAAACCCACTTGCTCGAATAATGAAGCTGAGTACGAAGCTTTGATCGCAGGGCTTGAAACTTTAATTAAGTTAAAAGCTCGGCATGTAATCGTAAGAGGTGATTCACAACTGGTAATCAAACAAGTACGAAAAGAATATAAATGCATTAACACCAATTTGGTCAGATATCTAGAAAAAGTAATAACTTTAAGCAGAATGTTCGATGACATAACATTCGAATATGTCCCTCGAGAATTCAATCGAGAAGCCAATGACTTGGCGCAAATCGCATCTAAGTATAAGATATCCCTAGAAAATTTACAGAAAATGATTCAAATAAAAGAAAAATTATCTCAAGGAAGTGAAATTTTACAGATCGACGACTTAGATGATCAAGACTGGAGAAAATCGATTACAGACTATTTGCAAAACCTAAATGGGAGAGTCGATAAGAAAATTAAATATCGAGCAGTAAAATATGTTATAATGAATGATGAATTATATAAAAGAGGTATCGATGGAATATTACTTAGATGTTTAGGGAATGACGATGCCTACTTAGCCATGGCTGAAGTACATAATGGAATATGTGGTGCCCATATGGTAGGCCAGAAGATGAAATAGACGTTAACTCGACAAGGATATTACTGGCCTTCGATTTTAAAAGAATGTATCGAATATGCTAAGTCCTGCGAAGAATATCAGAAGTTTGGTCCTATACAACAAGTTCCAGCTAGCGAACTACACTCGATTATCAAACCTTGGCCTTTTAGAGGTTGGGCTATAGATTTAATCGGACAGAAATTTTCACAGTCATCGAAATGACATAGATATATAATCGTTGCTGTTGATTATTTTTCAAAATGGGTAGAAGCAATTCCGTTAAAAGATGTCGATCAGCAAGATGTGATTGATTTTATCGAAGAATACATCGTTTACCGATTCGGGATCCACAGTCTATCACCACTGATAGAGGGACGGTTTTTACTGGTAAAAAGATGGTTAGATATGTCGAATCGAGAAATATTCAGTTATTAGCATCAACCCCATTTATGCTCAGGCTAACGGGCAGGTCGAAGCAATTAATAAAGTAATTATTGGTTTAATCAAGAAACATGTTGGTAATAAACCAAAAACATGGCACGAAACGTTGTTGCAAATTTTGTGGGTCTATCGAAATTCACCGAAAGATTCTTTACAAAATACTCCATATAAATTAGTTTATGGGCACGATGCTATCTTACCCATTGAAATAAATATTGAGTCAACTCGAATACAGAAACAAAATGATTTACCCAGTTGTGATTATTGGAACTCGATGTATGATGAATTAAATGAACTCGATGAAATAAGATTGCAAGCATTGAATAATATGATTTTACAAAAGAATCAAATCGCTCGAGTCTGTAATAAAAGAGTTCGAAAGAAAACATTTAGTGTAGGAGACTTAGTGTGGAAAACGATTTTGCCAATTGGCGACCATTCACCTTCGAGACAATCGAAGACTTTAATTCAAAATTGCACGAGGAGAATTTCTTGGAAATGAATGAGAAAAAAAGGTTTGTCATGATTAAAAAGGGGGTCAGCCTCAAAGTGGCCGGTGAAAATGAATAAAGATTATGAGAAATTCTTGGCTCGATTAAGAAGATATGAAGATGAAAAGAAGGAGGGCCAATAAAGTAGTAGTACTAAGATAGAAATAAATAAGTCGACTGACTCGACAGTAGTAGCAAATAATAGTGATCAAGTCATACTTGATTGCATTTATGATAATTCTTCTTTAGGTTTTGAAAGATCCATCACATCGAACCACAAAAAAGTCGAAGCCCAAGATCCATTAGAAGAGATCAACTTGGGAAGTATAGAGGACCGAAAACCTACTTATGTTAGCAGGTATCTCGAGAAAGAAATGAAAAAAGATATGATGTCATTATTGGAAGAATATAAAGACTGTTTCGCTTGGGATTATGAAGAAATGTCTGGTTTGGATCGAAGTCTAGTCGAACATAAATTACCTATCATAGAAGGCAGGAAGCCAGTAAAACAAGCTCCGAGGAGATTTGCACCTGAGGTGATGGGTAAGATTAAAGAAGAAATCCAGAGACTTCTGAAAGCAAAGTTCATCAGGACTGTCAGGTATGTCAAGCGGATTTCTAATATTGTTCCAGTTATTAAAAAGAATGGTAAAATGAGAGTATGCATTGATTATCGAGATCTAAATTTAGCAACTCCTAAAGATGAATATCCTATGCCCATAGCCGATATGCTAATAGATGCAGTAGCTGGTAATGAAATGTTAAGTCTTTTGGATGGTTATTCAGGATATAATCAAATTTTTGTTTCCCATAATGATATAGCTAAAACAGTTTTTCAATGCCTGGGGGCATTTGGATTAAAAAACGTTGGGGCAACGTATCAAAGAGCAATGAATTTAATTTTTCATGATTTGATCAATGATTTTATGCAAGTTTACATAGATGATATTGTTGTTGTATCGAAAGAAAAGCATAAACATGTGGGTAATTTGAGAAAATCTTTTGAAAGAATGAAGAAATATGGATTAAAAATGAACCCCTTGAAATGTGTTTTTGGTGTGTCTGCTGGTGAATTTTTAAGATTCATAGTACATGGAAAATGGATCGAGATTGATAAGAACAAAGCAAAAGTTATACTAGATACTTCTGCTCCAAAGACTAAAAAACAATTATAATCATTTTTGGGAAAAAAAATTATTTAAGACGATTTATTTCTAACTTGGCCTGTAAGACTTATGTTTTTTCGTCTTTGTTAAAATTGAAAGAGGAAGCAGATTTCAAATGGAAGGAAGAACATCAGGAAGCCTTTGAGCAGATCAAATTGATGTTGACAAATCCTCCGATTTTGATACCAGTAATGAGGAACAAGCCATTGAAGCTATATGTATGAGCATCAGATCGAACTATAGCCAGTCTACTAGCACAGGAGGATAAGAATGGTGTGGAATGTGTTGTTTATTATCTAAGTAGAATCTTAAATGATGCTGAAACTCGATACAATGATATTGAAAAGTTAGGATTGTGCTTGTATTTCTCTTGTACGAAACTCAAGTATGTAATGAAGCCTCACGATGTGATGGTTTATTCCAGAAATAATATTTTGAAATTCCTTTTGTCGAAACCTATTATGCATAATCGAATAGGAAAATGGGTGTTAGCTTTGACAGAATTTTCATTGTTGTTCGAATATTTGAAATCAGTAAAAGGTCAAATTATTGCCTATTTCATGGCAGACCATATAGTTGACTCAATCGATAATTTATTTATTGAAATAAGTAAATGAATAATGTATTTTGATGGATCGAGTACATCAGACAAATCAGGAGTGGGAATTCTTATCATTTCACCTAGTAATGTCCCGACTAAGTTATTATTTGAAATTAAGCCCACTTGTTCGAATAATGAAGTTGAGTACGAAGCTTTGATTACAGGTCTCGAGACTTTGATTAAATTAAAAGCCCGACATGTAATTATAAGAGGTGATTCACAACTAGTGATTAAAAAAGTACGAAAAGAGTATAAGTGTATTAATACCAATTTGGTCAGATATCTAAAAAGAGTAATGACTTTAAGCAGAATGTTCGATGACATAACATTCGAATATGTCCCCCGAGAGTTCAATCAAGAAGCCAATGAGTTGGTGCAAATCGCATCTAAGTATAAGATATCTCTGAAAAATTTACAAAAAATGATTCAAGTAAAGGAAAAACTACTCCAAGAAGGCGAAATTTTACAGATTGACAACTTAGATGATCAAGACTGGAAAAAATCGATTATAGGCTATTTGCAAAATCCAAATGGGAGAATCGATAAGAAAATTAAATATCGACAGTAAAATAGATAGTGATGAATGATGAATTATATAAAAGAGGTATTGATGGAGTATTACTTAGATGTTTAGGGAATGACGATGCTTATTTAGCAATGACTGAAGTACATAATGGAATATGTGGTGCTCATATGGCAGGTCAGAAGATGAGATGGATGTTAACTCGACAAGGATATTACTGGCCTTCGATTTTAAAAGATTGTATCGAGTATGCTCAGTCCTGCGAAGAATGTCAGAAATTTAGTCCTGTACAACAAGTTCCTGCTAGCGAACTACACTCGATTATCAAACCATGACCTTTCAGAGGTTGGACCATCGATTTAATCGGACAGATTTTTCTACAGTCATCGAAGGGACATAGATATATAATCGTAGCTGTCGATTATTTTTCAAAATGGGTGGATGCAATTCCATTAAAAGATGTAGATCAACAAGATGTAATTGATTTTATTGAAGAATACATCGTTTATCGATTCGGAATCCCATAGCCTATTACCACTGATAGAGGGACAGTTTTTACTGGAAAAAAGATGGTTAGATATGCCGAATTAAGAAATATTCAATTATTAGCATCAACCTCATATTATGCTCAGGCTAATGGGCAGGTTGAAGCAATTAATAAAGTGATTATTGGTTTAATCAAGAAACATGTCGGTAATAAACCAAAAACTTGGCATGAAACGCTATTACAAATTCTATGGGCCTATCGAAATTCGCCAAAAGGTTCTTTGCAGAATACTCCATATAAGTTAGTCTATGGGCATGATGCCGTCTTATCCATCGAAATAAATATTGAGTCAACTCGAATACAAAAACAAAATTATTTACCCAGCTGTGATTATTGGAACTTGATGTACGATGAATTAAATGAACTCGATGAAATAAGATTGCAAACGTTGAATAGTATTATTCTACAAAAGAATCAAATTGTTCGAGTCTATAATAAGAGAGTTCGACAGAAAACATTTAGTGAAGGTGACTTAGTTTGGAAAACGATTTTGCCGATGGATAAGAAATGTAAAAGTTATGGTAAATGGTCGCCAAATTGGGAAGGACCTTTTGAAGTTGTTAAGGTATTATCGAGTAATGCTTATTCAATTGTCGATTGGTATAATAAAGAGAAAGTCTTGTCGATAAATGGTAAATACTTAAAAGACTATAAACCTCGAATAAAGGAAATAAATATTCAACATTAATTCAAATAAGATGTTCTACAAAGTTAAATATTGAGATTTAAGTTGATCGAAGTCTATTAACAATTGCATCCAAGAAGAGAAAGTTGAATTTTCTTCGACGATCACTTTTCACTTGCGCTCCATACTTTGCCCCAAAGAAAGTGTCACTTCTTTTGCAGAGGATTTGATCGAATTTACTTAAGCCTTGAGGAACTCATCTTGTGATCTCAGTTGCTCAAGTCTTTTCTCCAATTCTTCGATCTCACCCCTAACCGAAGATTGTGCCATCAACGCTTCTTCAAGATTGAGCTTTTGATTTTTCAGTAAATTCGATTTCTCAGTCTGGAAGGAAGAAATGTTAGCTAACTCGGTCGATATAGATTGCTTTTTCTTCCTTGCAGCATAAGCTCTATTGAATAAATCGGTGGCCGCTGCGACTTCAGTGTCGAAACTCTTTGGAAGAACGTCGTCAGGGAATGCTTCGATAGAAGTAAGAATCTCTTGGAAAAATTGTTTCTTTCCACACGATTCCACCAAAACTTCCAGGGGTGAAGAGTAGAAGAAAGACCTAAATCGTTGTATTAGTTGGTGCGCTTCTTCAATCGATGTCGCAAGAGGCTTGGATGAATGGCTCGAAGGAGTGGCATCTTCAGATAATAGAATATCGAGGATTGAGAAAGGATCTTCTTCAATAGCAGTTCGATATTCTGGCAAATCCTCTGGAGTAGGACTGCTTATTTCAGGCAGTGTCGACGAAAGCAACTCGACAGATGGCATCGCAAAAGGTGGGGAAGCTGGCGGCTCTGCAAAAAATGGTGGAGGAGAATCTGGAACTTGGACTGTGGGGATATTTACAACATTATCTGGAAAGAAAATAAATTCGAGGAAATGAATAGAAAAATCTTAATAGAAATAAAGTAAAATTGGGCAAAGAAAGAAATTATTACCAAGGGAAGGTAGGTCGAGGTGCGTTGGTGCGGGAGAAGGATTTTGTACAGCCTCGGGTTGCTGTGGATCGAAACATGGGTTAAGAAGTGAAATATGTGAAACGAGTTGAAAAATAAGGTAAAATAAAAATTTTAAACTGTACCTCAAAAATGGGTACTGTTGATTGGACCAAAGACTCGACATTTGTCGATACCGTAGCCGATGGATGGTCCTGAAAACATCGAAATTTAGAATCATGTTATACGTCTTGTCGAATTCTAGATACACAATTTAGATAAAAAGGAAATTTCTTACATGACTCGAGTGAGTGGTCTGTGTCGTTTGACCAACTTTGCTTATCGTATTAGAGTTCGTCGATAATGGATTTATGACAGGTCGAGTGGCTCGAGGACTCTTTTTTTACTTTTGTTTCTAAATGAGAAGTGAATCAGTTATAGAAAGAGAAGTCGAATAAATAAGATGATAATGAATCGAAAAGAAACCTTCGATTTTCTCGAAGATGAGGAAATTCTTGCAGAATGCTTTCGCTTTTGAGTGGGGGTAGATGGATCCGATTCATCTGAAGACTCCCAGTCTTTCTCAGAGGTGGCGACTTTATGGGGTTTCAAAATTGTCGAGAAAGGAAAACAGTTAGATTACAATTTAAAGAAAATTAAAAATACTCCTAAAAGAGGTAGTAAAATCTCACCAAAAGGTGATGGAGTTAAAATCTTGACTCGGTCGATATGGACAAGCCAGGGAGGAAGAAGATTTTGAGGAAGGTTTAGGTAAGAGAAGTAGGACAGTTTCGATATTGAAATCTCTTTGTTCCTAGGTTTGGGTGAAATAGTTTCTTTCAAGGATCTCAACTCTCGGACCCATTTAGGATGAGTTAAAGGTCTGGCGATTCCAAAGGGAGTTGTAGGGAAAGTGGGAAGATGGTTAGGACAATACATTTCAAACGGAGTTTTTCCTCGAGGATTGATTATTTTGTGGTTTGATCGGTTGGTGTCTATTTTATTAACTAGGGAGATAACAACATTGTAAAAGGTTTCTTCTAATTTGAGGGGGTTGTAGCATTCTCGATAAAAATTTTCGAACCGAGATATTTGGAGATAATGAGAGTATGTACCTTTCTTTGCCTTTGATTTATCCTGCAACACGAGAGAAGGATGCGCAGTCAATTTCGATTGGACGATATCAAAATTAGAATGAATGTGTGAAAACCAATCTTTCCACCATTGAGAAAAACCAAGAGTAGATAGATAATTCGACTCAAAAGCATAAGGATAGAAATGCATCGGGCTTTGTGGTAACAGTTTGGAAAGTTCCCATCCAACATTTGATTCATTTAATTTTGACCTTGGGGACGTATCGAGAGAGAAAAAAGGTAAAGCCTGACTTAAACCAAACTACCGCGAGAAAAGCTGGGGATAATAGATGACGAGCTGGATGTCCTTCGATTGAAAACCCGATACAAGAACATCCTTGATCAAGTAATTACTCCACACATCTACTAATTCCGATTGTAACCCTGGAGTAAGAGTGGGGAATTTCGATTTAAACCAAGTTGGTCGTCGAAGTCTGTCACTAATTTTTCCATGATATACGGTAAAAGGGGCCAAATTTGACTCAAAATGAAATCGGGTCAACAAAAATTTCAGGTAAGCTCGATAACTAGCCTCGTCGGAGGACTTTTGGTGAGGATGGCGAGATGATAATCGAGCGTCTTCTAAATTTAAACTTGGGGAAATTTTGGATGTTGGGGGAAGGATGATTTCGAAGATCGAAGTAAGCCATAATTGGATAAACCAGATGGGACCCGAAAAATTCCCTGGGGGTCTTGGGGTATTCAAGATATCGACGGCCTCATCGAAAGTAGTATAAACATGGGCCAATAAAAGCTTTGTCAAACAAACTCTAGGCTGACCAGTATGGAGGAGATAGGCAAGATTATAGAAGTGGGACGAGATTTGGATGGAGCGGGGGCAAAATACGTGTGTACAGAGCCAATATACCAGAAAAGCCACATGCTCCTCGTCAGAAACAGCTACCGATTGATCATCGACAAAATGTTTTTCGATGAAATGTCCATAAGCTTTCGATTCCCCATCGATTTTTGATCTTAGAAAGTCATCTGAGGGGAAAGCACCCTTAAAATATTTCTCCCCTGTGGGTTTTAGTCCGGTAATTGTAGCAACTTCAAAAAGAGTGGGAGAAAGGGGACCGCAGGGAAGCTCCATTGCGTGTAGATCTTTATTCCACAAATGGACCGCGGGCAGAAATATGGACATGTCCAAGAATGATAGATCACATCAAGATAAATGTAGAAAATTGAAGATCCCTACATCTCTCCAGTGATTCCCAAATTTGGTCTTTACTCGATCGAACTATCGAATGTACAAAAGTTTTTTGTGGGGAGGGCCCGTTCGATATACTTTTGAAACAGCATTTAGGAAATCAATTCGGACCTCAGATTTGTGAATAAGGGCTTTACTTTCTGAGGGAAGGCTAAGGGAAAAAGAAAACGACCCTCCACAGTAGCGGATGGGACCACCAAACGCATAATCTATATTTTCAGCGGCGTAAGGAATAAGTACCTGAGTCTCGGCAATCTTCTGCGAAGCCTCTTCCATCAAAGGGACTGGAGCAATTTTTTTCCCATTTATCCCTATCAAAGTTGAAGTTACTGAGGAAAGTGGTGGGGTGGAGAAGTTGAAGGATTTAGAAGTCGTCATTACAGTTGGTGGAAAGGTTGAAGACGAAGAAGAGGTGCAACGAAGAAGAAGTAAGTGAGGTTCGTGATAAAAAACAAGGGTAAAAAACTGATAAGAGTATTTAAAGAGGTCGACTAGGGTATTTGAAACAACGAATGTGAAGAGGGTAATTAATACGTGGCGTGCGCATTGTGACAGTAAAGGTGATGTGATTTGATATTTGACATAAAGCAGAAAAAACCCTAAAAAACACCAGAAACCCTAAACCCTAAAAAGTTATTTCGAGCTTCAAAGAACGTTTAAGGGCGGGAGTTATTTTTGAAAGAATATAAAAATTGATACAAATTTATATTCTTTCAAGGGGGAATTTGTTAGTAAAAAATCGATATAAGGATCGAAAAATAGGAGAGGAAATCGAAGATCATATGATTGGTTAAAAAGTTGATAAATCGGAAAGATGGTTGGAAGACACCCGGTGACCACGAGATAGTATGAACATATAAATCGAGAATGGAAATCGAGAATCAGAAAAGAGAGAAACAAATCAATGAGAGTATAGTGTAAAGTCAAGGTTAAGGAAAATCAGACTCGATAACTGGAATCGAGATTGAGGGAAACGGTTATAATGCACATGAAACGTGAAAGTGGTTTTCCAAACCGTAAACTAAGGTAAAAATTGAGGATCGTGCACATGGAACGTGGTGACAGTTTTTTAAACTACTCTCAGGAAGTTATATTGAAGGATGCCTATAAATAGAACGAAGCTTGAAGAAGAAGGGGAAATTGGCAGAGAGAACAGAAATGTTAGTGAAAAGTCCACAGGAGAACGACACATCATGAAGTTTCTAATGCTCTGGGTTTCCATTATCGTTGATTGTCTTTATCGCTTTCTTTACTTTCTGATACACTCTGCTGCAGAATGCTCAAAGGTTTTAACACTCTTCGAGTGAGTGTCCACTCCTCAGAAAATTAAGGGAAAGAGAATAATAGAATTTGGGGGAAAAAGGATCTTGAAAACTTTTATTCTGTTCTGTTTTGATTACATCATAAAGGAATTGGGTGCTAACAATCAAGCAAAAATTAGGGAAATAAAACAGTAATTAAACTAATAATTTGCAACAGAAATTTCAGGAATTAATTTGAGCATATCAGGATCTTCTAATTTTGTCCGCAGACATAATTTGAGCATATCAGGATCTTCTAATTTTGTCCGCAGACATAATCAGTCATCCACGCTGGCTTCTTTCTTGCTCGTTTCCTTACTATTGGGTCATCCTTCCTTATTGGGTCTGGGTCCACTAGTTGGTTTGTATCACTTTCCCTGGTAATTTATGTTCATGCAATTTACTTTCCTGCAATTTACGTTTATCAACTTTAAGTTTCTGCACTTTCAATTCCTTGTCATTTTACCTTTATGCAAGTTAAAATTCTGCGTTTAAGTTCCTTGCCATTTACACTTCTGCAATTTCAAATTCCTGTTATTTACATTACTGCAATCTTGATTCCATGCTATATTACTTTCACAAAATTTCGATTCCTGCCATTTACATTTCTCAATTTCGAGGTCTCTGCATTTACATTTCTCTGTAGTTTAATGTTCTGTACTGCCTTTTATTTTCGATACGTTTTACTGCCTTTCAATCTAGCTCACTAGGTTGTGTTGTTAGCGTTTTTCAATACTATGGGATTTTCGATTCTCATGCATGTTTCGATTGAAATCGTTTGCTAGTCTAAGTAAAAAGAATCTACATGGTCGAAATTTGGTTAGAACCCAAATCTCTGATTTAATCGAAATCGATCAAATTTTCACCAGAAACAATATTTGAAGTAAAAGCTTGAAATTTTAAAATATGCACATTTATTGCTATTATTTTACTAGAAATGGAATAATAATGGAACACAACGTATTTTTTTCAATTTCATATAATTTAATAAGACAATTTATGATTGAATGATTCTATAAATCTCACCGTTCATTAGCCTCATCATCAAACCATAGTTAATTAATTAATTTATTTAATATCAATTATTTTATCTCACGCTTTCAACAACCTATCAAAATTAATCTATTTAGAGTAAAAATAATTTTTTTTATATTATATTATATATATATATATATATATATATATATATTTAAAAGTTAAAAACACAATTATCATTAAATATGCGGATTATCATCGCATGCAAAGCAATGCATAACTTTGGTTGGGTCATGATTTTTCTTAAAAGATATAGGGGAAAACATTAATCATACAACATATAAATCATAAAGACTATCTTTTAAAATTTAAATTTGACCATACACCAATTGAAAAGTTTTTCTCTCAAGAAAATATTAATTTAATTGTGTAAGTCAAAATTACTCTAATATCATTGAACAATACTCATTCTTGAGTGAAAATACCCATTATGAAAATCATGTTTATTAAAAGCATTCGTTAAAAATTATTTAATACACGTGTGTGTCTGTGTGTATATGAGAGAGTGATTAACCTATAATTTTTATAAAACTCAAAACACAATTTGAAAATAATAAATAGTTGTAATTAAGCAGAGATAAATCCATAAAAATTATATTGTAAAAAAGTATTGAATGATATAAAAATATTGTAATTCAACAATGTGAGGTGGATATAAGAGAAGTTATAAGTATAAGAAATGCAAAGGAGTAAAGCAATGCAATTCCCATTTAAAAACTCGTGAGAGATGGTTTTGTATTAAATCTTTAGCAAACAGAGCATTTTGAAGGTAAGAAACATTCACATAGAATAATGAATATACCTGTATCATTGTTTGTATGTGTATGAGTCGAAAGGATTAATACTATGTACATAAATTTCAACTATACAGCCTAGAAGATCCCTCTAAAAAGATATACAATTTGACCATGGAAAATGATCATTACACATTCCAAAAGAAAAACAGAGCCCCGATTGTGAATCCAATCTCTTGGTAGCTATATCTTTTACCTACTGCCATTACCATTCTCTTTAGTTGATCTTTCATCCTGAATTTCTTCCAAGTCTTCACACTCAGATCCTTTACCAGCTTGCTGTTTCCAATATCCAACCAACTTCTTCAGCCTTGCTATCTCCTTTGAACAAACATTTTTGCTGGGATCATTCACAATGGATCTTACTCGGGAAGCGTACCTAAAACAAGCATTGAAGAATAGTGTTAGAAAGAACAAGAGATGCACCAATAAAATAAACACATGAAGAACATACATGAGAGAGTTATGTGTCTCGTCCAAATTTGATTCTGCTGGAGAAACATTCACAAACATGAGAGTTTTGGCATTACCACCAAGTGAATCACTCATCAACATTGTTAACTTGTGATTCCTGTATGGTGTGTGTTGACCACCAGAAGACAAAGCACTGATAACATCTGCAAGTGCTGATAATGACTTGTTAATGCTCTGAGCTTCCTTAAGTTGACTCCCGGTGGAACCTGACTTTTTCACTCTTTCTGAACCAGCAAGATCCACAAAACTCAGCTGCATATTGAATTCAACATAAAATAAATAAGCAAGTGCCGTGAAGCGACCTTAATTAATCAGAAGGAAGGATTGATAATAGGAGTATAAACAATAGAGATTAAAAATAATAGGCTTGTTGGTTTCCTACTTTTGAAAACTATTTTCTGTTAAAAAAAAAAAACAGTTGTTTGATAAAAGTGGCTATTTAAAACTGTATTAAAAAATTGTTTTTAAATAAAAATGATATATTACTGTTGCCAATAGGGAGAAAAATGTAAAATATACCTTTCCCCTAGCAACTGACTGACTTTGAAGATTGGTACTTTCAATTACAATTGATAGAACGAGATGAGATCTTGAACTTTCATCATTCATCTGGGTTCCTGATATATGTCGCCGCTCAGATCCTCTTTGTATTATAGTGTTCAATTCTTCAATTGTAGAAATTGACATAATTGTCACATTTTCCACAACTACCATTCCCTACCAATCAAAATAAAACAGTTATGGTTGTGATTGAGAAATCCTTGATGTATAAATTCTTGTTATGATCACAATTATTTTGAGATGTTTCCAAGCACCCTAACAATTGTTAGAAATCACGGGTAAATGGAATATGAATTTTTATTAAACGTAACCATTGATCAGTAAATTTTCTGACTGAGCAATCATAACCACGCATACATGGAAGCACACCTTCAAATCCAACCGGTTTATATGCCTTTAATTCAGGTAATAAAATATTTAGAAATTGAAATTAGCAATGACAACTGAGAGTTACCGACGAATCCTTCTTGATATCCAATTTTAAATGTTTTCCATTCTTTGGTGACAAAAGATCTATGAGGGTATCCTGATATAATTCCACCATGTATGCCTGCATAAGTGACACGAGAAGTCAGCATATAAGATAAGAAGCAAAGTTTTGCAGAACTATTAGACTAAGTCAATCACAAAAAGACAGTGCGTACATTTCTTGTACCAACAATACCTATGGACAACAATATTCGTGTGTACAATCACTAGATCTAACGACAACAATTCTAAATGTGGAAAGTTGAATGAAATTAAGTTATCTCCATTCTAGAAATTTTTACCTTCAAGGAAAAAGAGTACTTGTTATTATCTCTTCTTAAAATTCTAAAAAGTTCTGTGATTGCACGTGGGGTAAGCCCGGGGTTGTTTTCTGATCCATAGATTGTAAATGTCTTTCCAGAGCCAGTTTGACCATAAGCAAATATGCAAACATTATACCCATCTACAGCAGACTGCACCAAATACTGCATTGCAAATAAAACAAAAATTGGCAATGAGTTTAAGTTAGTCATATTCCCGTAAGCAAGAAATGAAAATGATGTATGACTTGCCTTTGTATCCTCAAATACACTTTCTTGACTTGCATAAGCATCAAAAACACGGTCATATATGTACTGCTTTGGCTTGTCATCTTTCCATGGATATTCAACAGTAAACTCATCTACTGCAGTGAGAACTTTTCTTTCTTTCTCCGCAATCTCTTTTTCATTGAGAGGCCTTAGTCGACAGTAAACTCTAATCTTGCCTTTCATGTCTGAAATAAAACCAAGTTCCAAGGTTGAATAATTGACAATAATGTTTGTATGTATATTAATACGTTCACATAAACTTAATTCCAAAATAGAAAGAGTTTCTATCACCCACCTTCTATTACATTAAAATAGCGCTTCCTTAAAACCTGTTCTTCCTTATAAAGTATTTCCATTTCAGCTAGTTGAGCCCCTTGCATTTTCAGTATGGCAGCTGTCTGTTCATTCTTTCTATCAATGTCCTAAATAAAAAAACATGTTCATATGTTTTAAATTCACAATGAATGAAAATAAACAAAACATTGAAACCTAGTTGACATACAAATGGAACGGTGAAAATAATGAAATAAAAGTATTCCAACCTCTTTCATTTCTCTCAATTCTTCTAGTTCCTTCAAATTATTCTGCATTGAAGCCAACTCAGAGTCCTTGACTGAAATAGTAGCCTTAGCAGCCAATAATTCTTGCCTACACCCTTCAAGCTTCCTTTCAAGCTCGTATGCTTCAGACTTCACAGCTTTGCGTTCTTGCTCAAGTTTCCAGTGAAGGGAACTAATCTGCATTACAACAACCACTGTCATCTAGAACTTGATGATTTTTTTTTAACAGCGATTTTAATTTTTTTATGTTACCTCTCCAGCTTTCCTCTTTTCAAGTGAAGATAAATTCTGTTCCAAAATCATTTTTTCACTTTTCAAGCTTTTGATAGTTTCGATGGCTGCAAGCAACTCATGTTTACAAACTTTTAGCTCATCTTCAAGCTTTTGAGTCACCTATTGGTTCCCATACAAAGCCCATAGTTAATGTTCACACATAAAAAATAAAGTCAGCAATATTAATCAGAAAGATTATATTAAATGCATGAATTACAGTTTCATAGAGTATCTTACTTGTCTATTTCCAGCATTAGCAAGATCCTTTTTGGCAGTGTTCTCTATCACCGCATTACTTAACTTAGCCATCCTAGATTCCATATTCCTTTTGTCTAGAATAGCAGCCTGTTAGATTGAACAATCAGCAAGACACATCTATAAGTAATGTAGAGATAAAAGATCAATTGACCTTTACCTGTAGTTCCTTATCTTTTTCAATGCATAATGATCTAAGTCTATCACGGTCACTTGTAACTGATTCCAGATTTTGCTTATCAGCTTTTAAGGATTCTTTCAAGCCATCCAATTCTTCTTGCATTTTCTCTTCTTGTTTTTGCTTCACACGTAATTCTTCAAGCAACTATTCAAGAACATTAAGGATTAAACTACTACCCCAGAAACATGTATTAGACATCCAATATGCATGAAAATAAAACGTATCCATTTATATTGATAACTTTAGCCAGGCGCAATTCTCTTTGCTTTTTACCAAAAGGCAACTAGTATCAAACTCAACTTTGACTACCCAAAGGGAAGCAAATAACTTATAGGTTTTATAACTATGCAACAAGCCATAGAAACTATCCTCTAGGCTTAATAGCTCAGCTTGGTGTAGAACATGCACTGCGTACTATATCATAAACTAGAAGTTTAGACATACTTGATCAGCATTTTTTTGAGACTCTTCAATAAGTTTTGATAAGTCTTGAACGCGCTTCTCATATAACTCCATATTAGAAGATTTAGAAGAATTATTAGAAACATCTCCATTCAAAGAACCGCCACTGCCACCACCAGATCGTGCTTTTGAATAGCGGCGCAGCATTACATCATTTATATGTGTCTGAAGAGCTACACAAATCTCCTCTCCCTACAAGAAGAAATAAAATACCAGTGAGGCAAAATAATTCAAAAGTAACAAGGGCTTGGGTGAGATCAACAAAGTTACCTGCTTGGTTTCAAACTGGAATATGTGGAGAACACCTGCAACTCGCATTTTAAAGAAGACCGCAGTGTTGCTGCTTCCAAACTGCATTATGTCTCTCAACTCAGCTGAGTGCAAATATTCCTTAGGCACTGGGCGGAAAAAATGAATCTATAGCCAATTGATCAAGAAGAAGCACACAATTAGAAGCACAATTCATTTTTTAATAATTGTAATAGTAAATTATATAATGTTTGGTTTAACAAGTTCTTTTTTCTGTTTATCATACCCCTCTTTTATTAATTCCCAAAATTATCCGACCAGGTAAAAGTCCAATAGGATCATCAATCTTGCGAACATTGAAGAAAACAGAATTTCCATAAGGAAGTGCTCTCAATATACGCAGAAATTGTTGGCGTGCATCATCTTTTGTCAGACTCTCCTATTAAGGGAGAAGAAAATCTTGTATAAGTGAATGGAAAAAAATATCAAGAAACTCAAAGTATATTCATTTACTATAAAGTATATGCTAGAAGCAAATATGAAATTTTATACTTAAAAGACAAACACAGTTGAAAAATGTCAGATGCTATGTGTACAACAAAGGCTTAAGTATAATTAACAATACAAACTAAAAATTGAATTTCTCATAATTGTCACTAGATGAAGGTCAAAGACAAATAAATAGATGGTCTTCTCGTACCAATGAACGATAACGAGAAATAATGTCATATTCCCATTCCCGTTTAGCTCTTGTCATTGAAATTTGTCTAGGCAGGAAACGCTCCAGAAGTGAATTCCAGTCACTGACAAATACAGCATCTACATCAGTGTCACGAGGTTATAGGAATTACATTTTAACAAGTTCACTCACTACACTAATTCAAATGAAAACTAAAAAATACTTACGTGCATGATTCTGGTGTGCTAAGAAATCCAATCTCAGCCAAGATTTGTAGAGCAGAAAGCTGAGCAGCATCATCCCTTCCAATAGGGTAATTGCCCAAAATATAATCATGTTGCAACTGTAGAATTACGTCCAGCATCAACAAATCTATAACTTAAAGGTAACTGCAGCTTCGTACATAAACTAGGTAAACATGTAATCATATATATAAGGTTTCATTACAAAAAGGCATACTTGTACATAAGACAATTGCACAAACATTGGTTCTGTCACCGCATCATCTGACTCCCGAAATAACTTTTTCTTGAATATCAATTTACAGTGCAAGATTTCTCCTTTACTTCGATCCTTTGCAGCTTTGAATTCCGCCAGCAGATCGCCAATATATTTGTTTTCATCTAACCCAATGTACTCCTCTGAGTAACAAAAAAGGAATTGTCAGATTACTAATTTCAGCTTGATTATAATATAACAAAAACAACTGAGAGGAAAAAGTCATGCCATGCCCAAGATCAGGTGCTTTGGAGCCAGTAACAACTTTACGACATTCAAATAGACTAAAGCTGGAGTATGCTGAGAGTTTAATGAGCCCTGCGAGTTCCTGAAGTAAATATGTTGAGTAAGGAATAATATGAGTTCCTGAAGTAAATATGTTGAGTAAGGAATAATATGAAATAAACTTGATAGTGTACGCACAATTGTTTAGGGATATGAAGAACTTCAATCAGAAGCAAACAAACAAATACTGCATAGCATTCTTTTAAGCAATTAATTTAATTAAACAAATATGATGTTTTGTTCAACAAATAATTTAAGAACAGAATGCTGCTACTAAATATGTAATGCAATCAAAAGGACACTTTAATGAGATTATGTTAGAAAAGTGAGCTGCCTTTTTATAAGATAGTAAAGCAGTAGGATGATGCAAAAAAGCAGAGCATATCCATTAAAAAATTTAAGGTGACATCATAAATAAATGAATACCGCTGAAAACAAATTTTCCTTCTCATTGATAAAATCTAAAGTAAAATTCATCAAATGAAAGGAAACCTTGCTCAATTAATCACAAAACTAATTCACTAAAGCATATAAATGAAAATAAGTCATTTTTGTTTATAAACCGTACAATTCAAGAAATAAAGAACATTTCCCAACTTAGTCAGCACCAGGCATCTAGTTAATATAACTAATTAGTGATTAAAGATTCCGTTTGACTATTTTTTCCTGAAAAATATCATATTACTCACTGCAGACATAGGTGGTCAAGAATTAGCAAGACCCAACTTTTAAAGTAACATTTTAGTACCATTCTCAATACGTTTTAGCAATTTATTGCCTAAGAAATAAAAAGGTTGTCATACACAATTTATTTTATTTATTTCAACAAATGAGAAGAAAGGCTATTTGTGGACTTTATGGTACTAGGTATAATGGTCATAGAAGGACTAGTAAGTCATACAGAAGTAATAAGTACAAGCCTATAGCTTCCATTCATCTTGTTGAATGCAAACATTAATGTAAACTAGCAAGTTAGAGAAAAGTAACAAGTAACAGCTTTTTTATTCATTTTATTGAATGATGCCATTTTCGAAAATTTAAACCTAAAAAAGATGCTAATTGAATCAATCAATCTTTCTTTTGAAGCTTAGAGAAAGGGGAAAATAAAATATTTACTGATGTCCTTGCACCACCCTTCTGAAACTTGAACCTTAAGTTTCAACATGAAGGTATTTACATTTATAGTTCTTGGAATACTAATCATCTAAAAACTCATACCCTTTTTTCTAGCTCAAGTCTTAAAACTTATTCAGTTGTTGATTAAAAGCAACTGAAGTTTTCAATTGAAAAGGTTTGGAATTAGATGCATATGGATTCCATTCATTTTAGATTGCATAAATTCCATCTACAGACTAACATAGTGTTTGGCTGTAGGGAAACGGAGGGGAGGGGAGAGGAGCAGGCGGTTTTTTTTAACACCTTTCTTGTTTGTTCAATCTTTAAGAGAGGAGGGGACTGGTGGGAGCAAAATCTCTCCCCATCCCATTTTTGCTCCCTCCAATATTGGGGGATTTGGAGGGGATGGGGGAGGTTTAAAACATTTTCAAAGTAGAGACAAAAATAACCATATTTATATTTTGGAATCCAAACTTTTAAGGAAATAAAAGTAAATTAATTTTTAAAATCCCTCCCCTCCTCTTAATCAAACATCATAGTCGTTATCTATTTCACATTTTGCATTCTGTAATTTTGAATCTTCCGTGATAAATCCTAGAAATGGACATTAGTTGAAATGCATGGAAGTGTGAGCAGAAGCAGATAAGAGTTAATGTCACATTTCAAGTTGTTGATTAAATGCCACCACAGCCTATAGAAAAGGAATGCAATTGATTTACCTTCATAAGGTTGATTAGATTCTGTCAAGAGACTAAATTTTTTCTGCAATCACTTTCAATCAAATCATTTATAATATATTCAAATTTCACCTTTACTTTCAATCTTCTGTAGCATTTTATTATAAGGCATCAGTTAGGCAAGTATGCAAATGCAAAGAGAAGTATGAGAGTTTGAAGAACCTGAACAGCATCAGCAACCGTGGTTGACATGTCATATGTAATTTCTTCAAATGTTTCATCTAGGAAGAAGACTATAGTTGTAAGCTTTCTCCCAGTCAACAAAGCTTCAATCTCCTCACGCCCAGGAATTATATGTCTGGGACCAGCCTTGACAGAATGCTTCAAAGCATTTAATGAATTCAATGCAAGGACTTGGATCTCGGAATCAGTAGCCACACCATTTGCTATATTATGAATATATTCTGATAGGTAACTGCTGATGTCTTTACTAGGAGACATTGAGGATGCACATAAATACATGAGCTCCCATGCTTTAATCAAGTATTGCCTATTTTTTGAGAGACAAATATTAATCACTAGTGCAAAAATCATAGATGATATAGCTTCAATGACTAAAGGCCAAAAAAGATGAAGCATGAAACCCGATACTGAATCTGAAAGTTGAATACCTCTCAGGGTTATTTCTTGTTTGCTTTGATATCTGAACAAAAAGTTCATCTCGTAGTTCTGGTCGTTTCAAACTTTGCTTGTATAGTTTCCCTACAAGCTCAACTCTTTCATCTAAGCTTATAGGAGTTACACGATCAGATGGATCAATTCCCATATATTTCAAAATTGTTTGGAATAATTTTGTTGCCCTGCTTACTAAATCAACATTTAACTTGAGCAATGATGTAGGAACTGGGTCCTGCAAGAGTTAGAGTGTTCGCCCTTCATACCCCACATATTTTGAAAAAACTGGTATGTGATTTGATTTTGATTACCTTTTGAAAACTCAACATGTCCTCAAATGTAATTTTTTCTCGAACTTGAGGACCTACAGATCTTTTAGAAAAAAATCCACGTTTCCCAGCAGATTGAATTTGCTTCTGCATCAATTTTAAAAATCCATCCACCTATGACAAACAAGAACAGAACAGAAACATGGCTAAATCAAATGTTCATGCACCAAAGCAAAACACAAAAAAACATCAGTAATTCAGGTTATTGGTTAGTTAGACAGATAATTGAGACCACAACTAACGTGGAAGCTATAAAATTTTGAAGAATTATGTTTATGTATAAATTAAAATATAAATTTTCTCACCTGGAATCTGTTAATCAAGGGCACAGCTCCAGCGAGTTCTGCTGGAACAGCCATTGACATAGTTGATGGCGTGCTGCAACAAACAGATCAATACCAAGTTAAAAAATGGGCAATGCTGCACAAGGAAAAACAGCAAATTCTCTTGCTGACATAAAATTAGTCACTCAGTTCAAGAGGGAAATGCAAAAAAAACATGTTGCAAGGAGTAAGATTGATCATTGTCAAGAACGGAATTCAAGCATAATGTTTTGCATGAATACAATGAAAGTTCCGTAAGTGCTTGCCAGAGGTTAAACTTCTCAAGTTTATAGAGTTTCAACCAAGTATGAGTTACAACTTCAGAAGTACTATTTGAAAGTTGTAGAACCGTACCAAAGACGTAAAATAAGATTTAAGGGTTAACAAGTAAAATTTGTTTTCGATTCAAACCATAATTTTTACATCAAAATATTCTACAATCTACCAAAGAAGAAAGATACGTGAGATTCTGATACCCAATAATTGGAAGAGAAAATATACTGATTTTTAGTCCAAATAAAAGTTTTCGGAACGCCAAACTGTACATCATCATTTTAAAGAAAAAAATTCAACACAACTCCAAAAGAAAGGATGATACTCACGGTGGGGCAAAATTGGAGCTATCACTATCATAGTCATCAACATTGATAACAGCAGCACCATTGTGTGCAGGGGTATCATCATTGCCATTGCTAGAGCCAAAGGAATATCTGCTTGACCTACCGTTTTGAACCATAGATGGGGGCACATCAGTGATCATCTTGCTTCCAGATTATCATAAATCAACAAATTTTGCTCTCCTTTCCCCCTTCAAGCTCTCTCTCTGCATAACACAAAGATCCAATTAAGTCAGAACAACACACATTTAACAAAAATAAAATAAAATTACAGCAACCGTGTGAGCCTTGCTGGTATGTAAGAGTCCAAACTCGAAAAAATAAAAGAGAACAAGTGTCATGATTGTTCTTGAAAACTGAAAAATCTTCTTCAAAGAAGAAAAGACAAAGCACAATGGGATCATCAGACCCATTTGTCAGATTGAGCAAATTCAGAAGAATGAGAGGCGGGAATGAAAATGCTTCAAGCATCAAACATAAGATCCACGAAAGCAACAAACTTTAAAGAACCAAACATCCATTTGCGGGAACATCCTTGCATTGAGGAAGGGAGGGAGAGAGAGATGGAAGCACCCCCAGAAACTAGGCTATGAAATTTTGAAAAAAAATAGAAGTGCAAATTAAAATAAAAATGTAACCTTTGTGACAGCAAAGACGTGTCTGAGTTACAATAACATTGGTGTCATGGGTCTGAGAAAAAAGGGAGAAGTTGTGTGTAGCAAACTTGTAATGAATGGAAGAGAGAGATGTCAGAATGAGTCCAATTTGGTCTATTTAGATTACATGAGAGGAGAGAAAGCTGAGTTTTGGTGAAGGTAGAGGGAAAGTCACGAGTGCATTATATGTGATGTGCCAAAAAGGGTTTGAAAAAATCACTCGTCAAAATTACTACTACTTTTCCTTCTCTTTCCTTTATCGCTAAGAATGAAATGAAGTTTGAGAAGAACATCATTGTTATTCTTTCTTTACTCATTTTTTAAAAAAATGTAGTATTAATTAACTCTAACAGTCCTGTTTGTTGGAAGCAATAAGACCAAACAGTAATACGGCCAAATGAAAAGCTTCCACTCTCTTTCCTTATTTACTTTACACATAAATAAATTTAGCTTCAAAAATATTATGAAATTGTAATTATGACTCTCTTTCCTTATATTAAATCTAATATATAATTCATTTATACAAAACTATTAAATATTTATTATGTTTAGAAAAAATAAATATAGTATATTTATTAAGCTTATCAAATAAAAGAAAATATTACCAAATATTTTCAATCTATAAAATTTGAATTGGAACTATTATTTAAGGATTTGAATTGGAATAATAGGTAAAAGGATTTGAAATGAAAATCATAGGAAAAAGATACATTTCACGACAAAATGTTAAAAATATAAAATATTTATAATTTTTAAATGTATGGAATCCATTAATTTTTTATGAATCTTTTAAAATATCATGATTTTATATTTTATGAGTCCTTTAAATTTACATTATAAAATTCAAATTATAAAAATATTTTTAAAAAAACATGACCTTTTGAGGTAAAAAAATAAATAAATAATAATTGAATATAAATCTTTGCAGAGATTAATGTACCAGTATTTTAGAGATTGGAAAGATTAATTGCGTTATTTTATAAACATTACAGTGATTTTAGTTTTGAAACAATAAAATCGTGTTTCATGATAAAAAAATAAAAAAGTAATTAGTGACTTTTTTTAAAATAGAAATTTGATAAAATAAATTTAGATAAGCAAAGGATTTGTTTGAAGGTAACTTCTTCATAGCCAGTTTTAGTTGAAGAAAAATAAAATTAGATTCAGCATAAGTTAAAAATTGAAGAAATTAATATAAAAGTTTCTCCAAACAAATTGAAAGTATTAATTTTGATAATATATCTAGTTGAAATTAAGAAAAAAAACCATAAAAACAAAAAGGATATCCTAAAATTGATTAATTCAATATTTAAGAATGAAGAAAAGTAAAAGTAATTAATAATTTATTTATTTTTCATTTTAAAGGTGTTTGATAATAATAATAATAATAATATTTACAACTTTAAAGAGTACAAATCATAAAAATACTTTTACATCGAAAAATAAAAATTTAGATGAATAATATAAAATACATAAGAGTCCAAAGGTTTAACTCGATTGAAAGAAATGTGTTACATTTGTTATATCACACACTATCTCAATTGGGATTATTTTGTGAAGGAACAAAATAAATAAATATTTATTCATTACTTAAGGATAATTATTTGAATTGCTAAATTTATGCAAAATCTACCAAAAAAAATGTTTGTTTATTACAGTTTATATTAATTTTAATTCCTAATTTAAAGCTTAACTAGAATAAATTGAATGTACTTATTTCTCTTTAATACAATTTCTTATCAATTTTATGTTGAAAATTTTTATTGACCATCTTTAATGACATATTTAATTTTAATCATATTTTTTATCTACAAATCTAAATTGAAAGGGAATTTAATATATTTATATTGACTCATAACATGAACATTTTGATTCTTTTGTAACGATAGTATTTGATTTTAACATTTTGATTGGGTTAAATTATAAAATATGATAATCTTTTATATTGTAAAAAGATATTAAAAAAAAAAAAAAGGATTACCAATTGAGTGCGCAATCTATGAACAGAGGAAGGACAAGTATGAACCAGAAATCATGTGTACATAATTTGAAGCATCAAACATTGGACCTACAACTTTTGTGCCCCTTTTGTCCCTGAAAACATTGTAGGACTCTTGACTTTCCAAGTTTTGTAATTACAAACATATCCCTTCCAAAAAGGATTTTTCTCATTGCACGCTCTATGCCTACGGGGTCCCCTCTCCCAACTTTCACACTCAAACAAACCCTAAAATCTCACTCTGGTTTTTACACTTCTTCTTTTACCAACATTGTCAGGTCTCATTTCAATTTTAAATTATGGCTTCTAACCTCTTCATGCTAACAACATCTAAAGTTCAAACCTTTAAACTTTCATGTTGCCTCTTTACATCAAAGCAAATGTCATTTTTTTTTTCTGAATCCAGTAATATAAGAATATTTGCATGTTTCTATTCTGATATCAATTTGGAAACTCTCATAAATTTTCATGTTTAGACATCTTCTCTGCAAAATGCAGAAGTATTGATTTTGGACCAAGTGACAGTGACCATCACACCAACGATCTAACTGTCTCATAAACTATTTTTATTCCAGAAAATTATATATATATAAAAAAAAAAAAATTGAGCATGCCATAACTTTTTCGTAACATTACACATGAGTTCATTGTTTTGTGGGGTTATGCGTGAGGTACTCAAAATAATTATTCAAGAGTAACCAGTCCACACCATACCATAACTAACAATAAATATCTTCCCAAAAAATATTTATAAATAAAAATAAATAATTTTACATAGAATTGTTATATTAAATATTCATTTTTTTTTACTTATAATAATCTTATTCAATTTTTGCATAAAAATTATTGAAAAAACATTTAAAAAAAATACTTATAGAGATAATGAGGAAAGGACTATCCTTATTAAGAAAAATGTATTTTTGTTTCTTTTTTAATGGATTTGATTCAATTCTTATTGTTAATTAATCTTTCGTAAAGAGATTTTTATATATCTCAAAAATACTAAGGAAATATAATATGTAATAATATATAATTGAGCCTGTCACTGTATGAAAAATTAAATATTATTAAATCAAAATTAAACGGTGGTTGATTAGTATTTAAAGAATAAGACACTGAAATACGCTTTAGTCTTTTTATTAATAGTTTTAAATTTTTGTAAGAATCACCAAAGAAGATGACATTTCTGTTGGAAAAAAATACAAACATATGTCATCGAGATTTTTATTTTTATTTTTTATTTTTAAATTTGGAACAGATTTTCTGAATACTAATTGAAACATGTAGAATTTAAATATTAGTTTTTTGTATAAATTATGTTTTTGCATTCAAAGTAATGTTAATTTTTTCCCACCAATCCCTCATTAATAGTATCAATTTGTTAACAGCTCAGCAACTACATCACTATTTACTATTAATAATAAATGAAACATTAATACCTTTTCCACATCTCAACAGCTAGCTTTTACAAAAAATTTCACTTTCACACTCTAAAATAATGCCACAATAATAATAATAATAATAAAATCTTTCTTATATTCAACTAGTCACAAAAGTGGTTAATTGACTATCATTTCTAACTATTATCAACTTTTTTCAACACGTATAAGTAATGCGTTGGAGCATAAAAAAAAAAAAGGTAAGAGAATTGAAATGAAGTGATTCACAAAAAGAAAGAGCGAAGCAATGAATTGGCACACACAAAAAACAAGATTGCAAAAGAGAGGGGGAAAACATGGGTTGAATTAATGTGGATTTATAAGATTCACGAGAGTGGGCACTTTGAATATTTCATACCCATTGTGGAATGGTTATTCCATTGTTTCCATTTTTTTGCAAAAGAAGAGAGAATGGTTCGAGAGTTTATGAAAGACAACCTTTGAAGTTACTCTAGGCCAACAACCAGAAGAGTGGTGGCTACAAGAGTTTGCATTGTCAATTAAGAGAAGCATGAGAAAGTTGGGTGGTCTTGAATTGGGGTGGACCAATTCAAATATGCGTGTAAATGGAAGCTAAACTTGATTCAAATAATCACCAGTTGTTAGGAAAGCCAACTTTTGGTAACAACTTTGAGAATTTTTGTTAAACTTCCTCTCACTAATAATCATTATTATGAGTTCCATTTCAGCAAAGAGGGTCATCACGATTCACGACCAATTAGGATTAACTAACTAACATCACTTCATATATATATAATTGTCATCTCAAACATGTGCATATTTTACAATCTAAAAACTCTTCAATCCAAAATGGACACCCACCATGTGTTTGATGGAAAATTCTTGTTGTAGCCATTCTGAGCAGGACTCCCACAACCACATCTAGCATTCCTTTTATTCCATTTCCCATCTATTGCTAGATACTCAAAACATATATACCAGAAAAAAAAAAAATCATATTCACTTCCACTCACTCAAACCCATGACAGTAATTTTTGCTCTTTATCATCTTTCAAATATAGCCAAACGGGCTCTTGGGTTTAATATCCAATTAGACAATGAAAATTGCATATCACCCTTTACTTTGCTCTATTACCAAACGTATCAATCATTATGTGATAAAAATCCGCCATAACAGCGAGTAATTTGTGCATATTGACCATATCCCAACAAACCACACTGATTTCATTTTTCTTTTCACAATTCAATAAACCCATGAGTTGTAAGAAGTCAAGCTGGACATCATTCAGCAGAACTATTTTTATTACCCACCACTTCAAAAGTATAATTGTCAATCCATTAATACTCTCACTCTTATAATTGATTATGCATGCTTTCTATCAATGAATTTAATTGTGATGTAATTGAGTGGTTTAACCTTATAAGGAATGGTTTCAATAACTTACAACCATTATTTCTTGAATATAAACTAAGTATGACTTGAATAAAACATTTTATTGAACAAAGTTTAATAGATCAGATCAAAACAGAAAGAATTATAATAAGTTTATACTCTATTTTGAAGTGAGACAAATCATTCATAAGATATAACTTAAGGAGAAAAAGAGTGATAGCTGCAAAATGGTGTGAGAATCTCTAAGGGTGCTATTACATTTTGGTTGTCAAATCTTGAGCTTACAAGATTGGATTCTAAATTGCTATCATAGATGTGTATGCCATCACCTAATAAATAAGTGTTCATCAATCGTCAATTCATCAAAATGGTGATATCCTATAACATTTTTTTTTAAATTTGTTTCATGAATCGTGATATTGAAAAAGGATTTTGGTTCTTAACCAATATTCTCACTCTTGCAAGTACCTAACTATTATTAATTATTTTAATTAAACATTATTATATTACAAAAAGTTACAGAATAATTTAGCCTATTTTTATTGATAAACAAAGGCGACGAATGCAAGAAAACAAAAAAAGAAAATGCTGTTTCCTAATACAAGATTGTGTGGATACATCATGTCAACCACTTACAAAAATGCTCATTCATACTTTCACTTTATTCTATTATGTACTGGAATCTCAAATTGAGCTTACTGTTATATTATTTTCAATTATTTCAGGATACCAGAAATTTCACCTCAATAATAAAATACCTGAAGGCCCTACTCCTATATCTGCTCCAAACAAAATTTTGAATTTCTTCTAACGCGGAATGATGCTGCCTGCACTTGTTTTCCGTTCTTAGCAGTAAATTTATTAGCAGAAAACGAGAGTGTGATGTTGGGGACCACAAAAGAAGGTGCAAACCAAATAGGACCAGCACCATGTGGACAAATAAATACGGACGATACGTCAGACACACCATATGACATGAAACCATGGATTAGGGCATTGTAAATTACACAGAAAGAAATGTCCAAGGTGATGATGACACTTATAAATTGCCATTATACACCATCTAAGGTTACCATGGACTCAAAAAATTTATTCTTAAAATCAAACTTTGGATTTTGAATTACAAGCCCATCTAATTTTGGGCTGCACATCTACCCCTACAAAACTAGTATGTATTCTAATGAATGACACTTGATTTTATGAAGCCGAAAGTGAAGAGCTCTCACTCAACCATCAATTACAACAACAAAGAATAATTCAATATCTAAAACACCGTAATCTCTTACTCAAACCTTCCTATGACTTCAAAAAACTTTTACCAAAACACCTTAATCTCTCCATTGCACCACGGATTTGCTCTGAAATTGTGGTGTAGAGATATCTTTGCGCTGCTTCATCCAAACCATCATAAGTGCTCGGCCATCCAACAGTTGGGAATGACTCACTACGAGATTGGGAAATAGCTTTTTGCCTCAATGCTGGAAGGTCAAATTCAATTGGATCGCCAATAATAATGTCAATTTTCTTATTCCATAATGGTAAAGGAGGTCGTCTATCAAACAGATATTTCTCTGGCATCACCTAGAAATATAAGCAGAACCTAGCATTAATAACCAGAATAAGCATACAACTTAAAACATAACAGCTTCTCAATCATTAAACTAGTAAGAATTATATAGACCAAAACCATTCTTAAAGGTTCTAGTGATAAGGGAATAGGTTCTCAGCACTTAGGCAAAAAGTACTTGGACTGCTCAAAGCACCCCACGTCCAAGCTACAAAAGGGTGTAGAAGCTTGATATTTAGTACTTGAGAAAGCCATAATTAAGTGGTTCACACTTAAAATAATAAAAAGTATACAAAAAAAACTCAAAATTCATGATTTTAGGGGGAAGTATTAACAATTAAAGGCACCAGCCTTGATGTGCCCAGAAAGTTAAAACAAGAAAGGAAAGAGAACTAGGCAACTCTAAAAAAAAAGAGAGAACTGAGAGTGATAACAATTCAGTTAATTCACCACTAAGTAAAAACCCTAAGAATTGGGTACAACTCTGAATAAACTTCAGAAACAGAAAAAACTGAAATTCATCCAATCTTGAGCAAAACAAATGCATCGATGACAACAAAAGTCAACAAAACGATATAACTTCCAGTTTCAAACATTTAACGATACTCTACTATTATTCAGACGCCAGAGAACACTGCAATTTTGCCCAAAACAAAAACAATGAGGCCACAAACAGCAACAATGTGTCTGAACCCAAAAGAGAAGGTCACAGTCACACAACAGGGTCACACTTGCTAGAAAACTGCAAGGAAAGGTTTTCTTTTGGTAATGGGGGTGGTGAGCTTCAAAGTATAAAGAGAGTAATAGAGGGTGGGAAACAGAGGCCACAATGGAGGGAAAGTTGGGAAATCCTAATTTTCCCAAGGTCTGTAAAGGGGGAGGCATCTCACTTTTACCTGAAAAAATGACATTGAATCAGGGCCAAAAAAGGTGTTTCACTACCAATTGGCATTGTTCTGCTGTAGCATGTGAAACTCTTATTTTGACTGAAATTTCAGTGGTGATACCAAAACGCTCTGTTAAGGAAGTTTTGTGGCAGCCAAGGACCGCTCTATGCTGCTACAGCACTACAGTACCAATATTGCAAGTGATCAACAAAGACAATAACTACAACTTTATGCAGAAAAAAAAACTGTTCTCTTGCTAATGATAACACAAGAATGCATATATCTAATCAATAGGATTATAATTTGTAATAAAAATGAACATTATTATGACCAATTTATAAATATAGTATACTTAAATCCTGGAGAAGGAAGGAAGCATGCATGAGAAAAATGTTCTCAACACTTACTTTTAACAGTCATTTAGTCCTTGAAATATTTGTAAATGATCGCCGCTATCTTCATAGTTCCAGTTAAATTATTATTTTGCAAAATAGTTTGCTAGTAAGATAAAACCGTTTTCCATGCAAGACAATGTTTTTGATCTACAAGATATAAATGCTTCAATCCCGAATATGTCTAATAACTGAAGACAGCTTATCATTGAGGCTTTCTTATTCCAACAGACTAGATCAATTGGCAGTGCTACAACTGTGGTAGAAAACACAATTAGAAGTGCAGTAGGATATAAAATTTACAGTGAAAGCAGAGAGGTGCTAACGTACCTCATGAAAACCATGATGGACAATTGGCAATACGATTGGAGTTATAGCTGCTCGGACAATTAGACTAGCAGTTCCCCATTTCAACCTCCTTATAGGTATCTCTTCTTGATTCACCTTTCCTTCTGGAAAAGTATGCAGCTGCGATAACAAGTTCATAAATAATAGTAAAACAGAGTGTGCCAGCATCTATTTAATCAAAGCACCAGTTTTAGAGAACTTCTGAAACTAGTTCTCTTATCAATTTGGTATACCATTTTACTATATTATGCTTCACAAATAATTGCATATAAAAATTAAGCATGAAAGGTTCTGTTGATAATTGGTTTTTGTTTTCTTTTTTGCACAAAATAGGAGAAAAGCTAATGTTTAATTTAGTTTAGAGGAAATGGTTTATAATAAACATTTTCCCTAAATCAGAGGCACATGCATCCTTATACTCATGCAATTTTATATTCATAAAAAGAAACTCATTTAAACACTGCTCACCCAGTGATGCAAGGGAAATATCAGCATTAACAGTAAAATAAAAAGAAAAACAAGCATCTCACACCCATCAACCAGCATTGATTTACCGCAACCCAGTGGAAAAATCAAGTAAATAGAAATTCATCTCCTTTCTTACTCCTCCATTCCCTTTTTCAATTCCGCTAAAAAACGCATAGAATGAAAAGAAATAAAACAATTTGCAGTCTAGAGCCTTTCTTATGTGCTACAAGAGAATGGTTGCTGAAGCTTTGGTGATCTAGGAAATCACCAACAAGAAATGGGTTTGGTTTAATATCTGATCTTTAATGAAAAACTGAAAAATCCAATAGAAAAATAATCATAGAAAACAAAAAAGAAATGAAAAGTTCTTCCCAATCCAAAGAACATCTACAAAAACTTAAAATCACTTTCCTAACTCGTAAACCAATATTATTATTATCATGAATAAACAAATTTCTAACATGTATATATACACATGTTCTAGGAAACATTAACTTCCTGTATATTGAAATTACAAGTTGCCGCCATGTTTGAGTAGGGGATACTGCATTGCAGGCAAAAGCAAGCTGCAATTAATGTGGTTGCATACTATAGCTGCATCATGCAATAAAATCCACAATTACAAATTTAGACTTGCTGATTCTATCAAGGAAATTTCCCCGCAATACCAAACCTATCTAAATATCTTAGTATTTTGTTTTGACAAGTCTGCAAGTCAGTCCTCATGGGAAGATCAATCACAAGTCACAACATCCATGATCTATCATGCAACAAAATAATTCATTGAATATGATTTGGCAACCCAGCAACGAATGGTAAAACCAGACAGATATTTGTTTTATTTTATGCAAGTTTCAGAACATAAAAGGGTAAACTAAGAAAAAACAATGGAAAGGTACAGCATAGCTACTTGCTAACACTATCCAAGAGTAAAGCTTTGCCTTGCCATATAACTGAACAAGAGAATAATCTTTAAGCCCTTTCTCCTCTAACTAACCTATGCCATGTGGGTTTCTATACATTTGAACCACAAGACAATTGGTCTACCATCTGTCTTTTAGGATCCTGTGTTATATTTGGGTGACTTACAGTAGACATGAGTTGGAAAGTTTGTAATCCATTTAAATTCAACTTTCAAAATATACGAGAACAAATGTATTCATAACAACACTAGAAGGTCATAATTACCAATACTTTAACATAAACTACCAAAATATCATAACAAAAGAGTTAAGCTTGTGAAGGGGGAAAGATGTAAATGTTACATAGATACCCATTCTCCATCATTTAAGCGCTCAAGCGCTTCATTCATGTGATCTTGATAAATTCCACCACCTCTTGTAATAGGTATGCATTTCCCTGTGAAATTTATCAAATTAGAAACAGCAAAACAACAGTTTTCTATAAAACAACTAGAAAAACTCTTCAGCATATTTTGATGCAGAATTTAATAAGCATCAACCCAATCATACAAAATAGATAGTAGTAAGTAAAGAGCACATTAACCTTCCAATTAATTCAAACTTTGTTACCTTAATGAAGTGAAACGGGCTTAATTCTATGCAATTCAAGTACAGACAACATGGCTATTTCTCTATACACCCTGCATCCCTTTATTACATTCCTTAATACCCTTTCCCGAATGTCAAAAAGGGTGCACATGAATTTTGCTCGGGGTATATAGTTAAATCCTGACAACATACAAAAGGACTTCAACAAAATCACCACAATGTGATTGGTCAGGGACTATCAAATATCCAGCATTAGATTCATCGAAGAAAGAACCTTAGAATTGATAAATACATTTGTTTATATCCAACAATGTTTTCACCGATTTTGTTTTTATTTTCTTTGTCAATTCAAACTTAAATTTTATCAAATGTACAAAGGTTGGGAAATGGCAATAGCATTTCCTTGCAAGACCATTCAAGCAGAAATAACAATTTAATCAATTGTCAATTACCACATATTATAGACATAGAAACACAATGAATAGGAAGTGAAAGTAGTAGATTTACCAACTCGAAAAATATAGGAATAGAGGGCATTCCTGAAGCATATATCTTCCGCCGCGAGAACCCATCGAGCCAACTTAGTATCGAAGATGGGAAAACCCTTAAAACCCCACATAGCCGGATCGTCCAAACTGCAAAACTTGCATTCACAAATAAACATAAAAGAAAAAGAAAAAAAGAAAGAAAACCAAGAAAGAGTGTGCTGACGTGGACATGTGATTGCTAACGGTGATGAGTGGGATGCGGCGGGGTCTGGAGCGGACGAGGCGGAGGAGGGTGTCGGCGTTGTGAACGGAGGTAGTGTTCAGCAGAGACGACACCGTTTTGGCGAAGGCGCCCACCGCCGCAATCAGTAGTTTTCTGGGAATTCCTCCCAAGTGCTCCGGCCTCGCCGCCCACTCCATGGTGCGCGACATTTTACGCCAGTAAGAATTGGGGCTTCTAAAGTAACTTTCTTGGCAACCAATCTCAAGCATTTTTCTTCCCCTGTGCTGCAGTGTGAAGAAAGTTACTTCCGTAACATTTGGATGCTTCTTTCCCCGTTAAAAAAATATTTACAGGTGGAAGTTACCGTTGTTAATCTGGAAATAAGATAAATTATCGTGGTATCGAATGTTTTTTTTTTTCTTTTTAAGTGATTCTTTTTAAGTACATAATACGTAAACATAATAAATTTCTCTATTTTTTTATTTGTTTTTACTCATTAAATCCAAATAAAAATTCCCACACAATTATAATTTAATAGTGTAATTTCATGTAAAATATAATTAATCTCCCATAAATTCAAATATATGAAATATGGAATATCTTTCAATTTTATCTTATTGTTTTCGGTGAAAATTTGATTGATTTCGATTTATGGGGAGTTGAGTCCTAATCAAATCTCGACTATGTAGATTCTTTTTACTTAGACTAGCAACTAGTTTTCAATCGAAAAGTGCATGAGAATGTAAACAACGTAAATTAGTATGCAAATCGAAAGTACTATTTTTAGTATTTTTTATTAAGAAACGCGAAGTAAAGAAAACAGAAAAATTGTTGAATCGAAAAGTAGTGCGGAATATTAAATTGCAGGAATGTAAAAAACACGGAAACCTCAAATTTGCATTAAGTATAAATAGCGAGAAATCGAAATTGCAGGAATGTAAACAATAGGAAATCGAAATTGCATAAGTGTAAATAGCGAGAAATCGAAATTGTAGGAATGTAAATAACAGGAAATCGAAATTGCATAAGTGTAAATAACGAGAAATTGAAATTGCAGGAATGTAAATAACAGGAAATTGAAATTGCATAAGTGTAAATAACGAGGAACTTAAACGCAGAATCTCAACTTACATAAAAGTAAAATAACATGGAATTAAAAGTGCAGAAACTTAAAGTTGCTTAAACGTAAACTGCATCAAAATAAATTGCATGAACATAAATTATCGGGGAAAGTACAAAAAGCGGTAAAGACAATCAATGAAAATTCAGATCGCCAGAAACTTCATGATTTTGTTGTTCTCCGGTAGACTTTTTCACTAATGTTTCAGTTCTCTCTGCCAATTTCCCCTTCTTTTTCCAGTCTTCGCTCTATTTATAGAGCATCCTTCAAGTAACCTCCTAAGAGTGGTTAATAAAACCGTCACCACGATCCTACGTGCACGTATCTTAAGTCTTACAGTAAAAAATTACATTTCACGTTCTCACGCATAAGAGAACTGCTCCCTTGATCTTCGATCTGAGCCACGGTTTCGGAACCGTTTCCCGTTTCCCCTGTATGTGTTAACCGCTCCCATGATCTCGATTTCAGACATCGAGTATTTTGAATTTTGCTTTTGATTCCCTTTAATTCTTAACTTTGCACTATTCTAATCTCTCGATTCTCTTCAATAATAGACATCGAAATTTGTTTCTTCGATTCTCGATTTTGATCTTCGATGTGTTTTTATCTTTGTGGTTACCAGGTGTCTTTTACCAATTTTATCAGTTTTTAACCAATCATATGATCCTCGATTTTTCTTACCTTCGTTTTTCGATCCCTTTATCGATTTTCTACTAACAAAATGCCCCCTTGGAAGAATATAAATATTAACTTTTATTTTATATTCTTACAAAAAAAAATGATTCCCGCTTTCGAACATTTGGAGGCCCAAAATAACTTTTAGGGTTTCTGGGGTTTTAGGTTTTCTTTCTACTTTATGTCATCTATCACATCAGTTCTGCTGCTATACTGCACACGCCACATTAATTACCCTTTGTTTCCGTCGCTTCCAATACCCTAATTGGTTTCTTTTAAACTTTTGTTAGCCTTTTTACCCTTGTTTTTTACCACGAACCTCACTTCTCCTTCGTTGCACTTCCTAATCTTCAACCTTTCGTCTTCATCTCTTCTACAGACTGTAATGGCGACCTCATCCAAATCCTCTGATTTCTCCGCCCCACCACTCTCCTCGGTGACCTCTACCCTGATACAAATCAATGGGAGAAAATTTGCTCCGGTGCCTTTGATGGAGGAAGCTTCACAGAGGATCGCTGAAACTCAAGTACTTATTCCTTACATTGTTGAGAATGTAAGTTATGCATTTGGTGGTCCTATCCGCTACTGTGGCGGATCTTTTTCCTCTTCCCTCACTCTTTCTTCAGAGAGCAAGGCTCCTATCCACCAGTCTGAGGTTCGAGTTGATTTCTTGAATATTGTATCTAGAAAACATGAGTACATAACCAATACACCAGGAAGGTTATATGCTCCTCATCAGTTACAGCTACCGATGGATCATCGATGAAGTGCTTTTCGATAAAATGTCCATACGCCTTCGATTCCCAATCGATTTTTTATCTTAAAGAATTATCCGAAGGAAAAGCACCCTTAAAATATTTTTCCCCTATGGGTTTTAGTCCGGTAATAGCAGCAATTTCAAAGAAGGTGGGCGAAAAGGGACCACAAGGCAGTTCCAATGCATGCAGGTCTTTATTCCAAAGGTGGACAGCTGATAAGAACATAGCCATATCTAAATAAGATAAATCACATCGAGACAGATGCAGGAAATCGAAGATCCCCACATCTCTCCAATGGTTCCCAAACTTGGCTCTTACTCGATCAAACCACCTAATATACAAGGATTTTTTGTGGGGAGGGCCCGTACGGTATACTCTAGATACAATATTCAAGAAATCAACTCGAACCTCAGACTGGTGGATAGGAGCCTTGCTCTCTGAAGAAAGAGTGAGGGAAGAGGAAAAAGATCTGCCACAGTAGCGGATAAGACCACCAAATGCATAACTTACATTCTCAGTAATGTAAGGAATAAGTACCTGAGTTTCGGCGATCCTCTGTGAAGCTTCCTCCATCAAAGGCACCAGAGCAAATTTTCTCCCATTGATTTCTATCAGGGTAGAGGTCACCGAGGAGAGTGGTGGGGCGGAGAAATCAGAGGATTTGGATGAGGTCGCCATTACAGTCTGTAGAAGAGATGAAGACGAAAGGTTGAAGATTAGGAAGTGCAAAGAAGGATAAGTGAGGTTCGTGGTAAAAAACAAGGGTAAAAAGGCTAACAAACGTTTAAAAGAAACCAACTAGGGTATTGGAAGCGACGAAAACGAAGGGTAATTAATGTGGCGTGTGCAGTATAGCAGCAAAACTGATGTGATAGATGACATAAAGTATAAAGAAAACCTAAAACCCCAGAAACCCTAAACCCTAAAAGTTATTTTGGGCCTCCAAATGTTCGAAAGCGGGAATCATTTTTTTTTGTAAGAATATAAAATAAAAGTTAATATTTATATTCTTCCAAGGGGGCATTTTGTTAGTAGGAAATCGATAAAGGGATCGAAAAACGAAGGTAAGAAAAATCAAGGATCATATGATTGGTTAAAAACTGATAAAATTGGTAAAAGACACCTGGTAACCACAAAGATAAAAACACATCGAAGATCAAAATCGAGAATTGAAGAAACAAATTTCGATATCTATTGTTGAAGAGAATCGATAGATTAGAATAGTGCAAAGTTAAGAATTAAAGGGAATCAAAAGCAAAATTCAAAATACTCGATGTCTGAAATCGAGATCATGGGAGCGGTTAACACATACTGGGGAAACGGGAAACGGTTCCGAAACCGTGGCTCAGATCGAAGATCAAAGGAGCAGTTCTCTTATGCGTGAGAACGTGGAATGCAGTTTTTTACTGTAAGACTGAAGATATGTGCACGTAGGATCGTGGTGACGGTTTTATTAACCACTCTTAGGAGGTTACTTGAAGGATGCTCTATAAATAGAGCGAAGACTGGAAAAAGAAGGGGAAATTGACAGAGAGAACTGAAACATTAGTGAAAAAGTCTACCGGAGAACGACGAAATCATGAAGTTTCTGACGATCTGGATTTCCATTTTCATTGATTGTCTTTACCGCTTTTTGTACTTTCCCTAGTAATTTATGTTCATGCAATTTATTTTGATGCAATTTACGTTTAAACAACTTTAAGTTTCTGCACTTTTAATTCCATGTTATTTTACTTTTATGTAAGTTGAGATTCTGCGTTTAAGTTCCTCGTTATTTACACTTATGCAATTTCGATTTTCTGTTATTTACATTCCTACAATTTCGATTTCTCGATATTTACACTTATGCAATTTCGATTTCCTGTTATTTACATTCCTACAATTTCGATTTCTCGCTATTTACACTTATGCAATTTCGATTTCCTGTTGTTTATATTCCTGCAATTTCGATTTCTCGCTATTTATACTTAATGCAAATTTGAGGTTTCCGTGTTTTTTACATTCCTGCAATTTAATATTCCGCACTACTTTCGATTCAACAATTTTTCTGTTTTTTTTACTTCACGTTTCTTAATAAAAAATACCAAAAATAATACTTTCGATTTGCATACTAATTTATGTTGTTTACATTCTCATGCACTTTTCGATTGAAAACTAGTTGCTAGCCTAAGTAAAAGGAATCTATATGGTCGAGATTTGATTAGGACTCAACTCCCCATAAATCGAAATCAATCAAATTTTCACCAGAAACACTTATATAAAATACAACAAGTTTTTAATATTTATACCCATTTCTGTATCAATTTCATCTTATATATCATCAATTACTCTTTTCGATGATAAAGAATTCTCAATGAATATTAACTATAATATAGGTAACCAAAGAAAATATAACATATACTATTAAGTTAGTTGATAATATGATAAATGAATAAGGAAGAGAAGAAAAAAAAAAATTCAAAACAAAACGCATGCATATATCTTCTAGTCTAAAATGGATTTTTTTATGTTATTTATTTCTCGTTGAACCAAGACTTAAAAAATATGATAACAATTTTTAAAATAATGCGAAATTTTTTATATTGAACCCACGTGGTCCATCGTTAAAAGTAATTTAAATCTATTTTTCTAGCTTCAGTTCACACTTCCTTTGATTCTTCATCCTCCATTCATATTTATATTATATATTATTACTCACACTTCACTCTTTCTCTCTATCGCTCTCTCTAATGAAATGCAGTGATTTTGTTTGTAAAGGAGGAGAAGAAGGAATGACTTACATGTGTGGAGACAGTGGAAACCTCATGACCATTGCGTAACAAGTCATCAAGCGGAAGCAAAACTAAGAATAATAGCAGGCGACTCTATCTCAACCGCCTCATCTTCCCTTCCTCCGAAGACACCGCCATTGCCTCACTTACCCTCTAACCAACCCCTCCTGTAATGCTCATAAAGTTAAGGAGGAATCATTCCTCAAAAGTTGACCTGGTGAAGATCCGCTTATAAAAATACCAATGTAATAATCATAAAGAGGAATCATCTCTCAAAATCGGTCCAAGAGGTTACAGAACCTCCCACCTTATAATGTCGCTGACAAGGAGACATCGATACGGGGCTTGTTACGCCTCCCCACGCCACAGGTTTCTGTTAGCAGTGCTCTCTCCTCTGAAGCTGACTCCGTCCACTTACTTAGGATGGGCTCTGAGCCCAAACAGCTAAAGTCCTTGCTTTAGACCCCCTAAAAAAATATCTCTTAAATATTTTTTAAATACTAATATTATTTCTAACAATTTTTTAATAAATTATAATTTTTTTAAGAAAAAAATTGGTTAGTTAATATTAATAATTAAAAAAGTCCAATTTTTTTATTTCTATTATTCTATTAATTAATTTTTATTTTCTCTTTTCGTGACTTTTTAGTTTTCATCTATTTATTTTTTTTATTTTTCGGACTATTCATATTAAGTATTTGATACATACACATAACATATTAATTAATGACTCAATATTTTCAATTTCTTATCTGAATCATCTCTTATATGTTGTATAATGTGTTGGTTGTTGACGTTCGTTTATGTATGTTTCGATTTCACTTATTTCAAGGCGAGAAAGAGGCAACGCAACTCAAGCAAAAAACTATTTGACATTTCTTTTTTTATAGTACAATAGTGCGTCATATCAAGTAAAACTCTAAATTTTAAAACTTGTTGTACATTAGGATACTCTGATAGTGTCTTTTTCAATTTACATTGTTTGCGCCTTTATAGTTTTGTTTACCGTTTATTTTCTTGACAACTCACAACAAAAACTAGGTTTTATTGTTTGGACTCATTCTTTTTTATATACTTGTCTTTAGTAGTATTTTATATATTATAATTTTTTATTTCATATAAAAACATATAGATATGGCAATTAGAAAATATGAATCAGACAATTGAAAAATCTAAAAAAGAGAAAAGTCAAGACTTTAATTTCATCACAAAATAGAGTTATGGATAAATTTATAAAAATAGATAAGAAAAATAAATTAGAAAATACAGGTGGGTATTCTTTGAATAAACAAGATAATAATAATAAAGACATAGGTGGAAAATTTTACAAGACCACATACATAACTTAACTCTTAAATCGTTGTCACAAACACATTGGGAAAGTCGTATTAAAAGCGTGAAAAGTGTAAGATTTCAAACTTCACAAAGAAGAGATGTTTTATTTGAATTAGCTAAAGTTAATGATGATCCTAAAATAAAAAGTGAAGTTAATTGTTTAACAATTTATGAATTATAAAATTTTGAATTTTTGTTAGGTGTGAATATTTGGTATGACATTTTATTTGCATTTAACTCAGTTAGTAAAAATTTACAATCAAAAGATATGTGCATTGATGAAACTATTGAATAATTAAAAAGTTTTCTTTCATTTCTTGAAAAGTACGGAGAAAATGAATTAATTTCTAAGAAAATTGCTTTTGTAATGAATATAAAGCCTAAGTTTCGTGAAAAACGTATTAGTCATAGAAAGAAACAATTTGATAAAAATGTTAATAATGAAATTGTAAAATCTTTTCAAGAATAATTTATAATTGATTACTTTTTTTATATTGTAGATAAAACAATTACCATGTTTCAAAGTAGATTTGAACAATTTAAAATATATGAAGATATTTTTGGTTTTTTTATTTAGTGTTAAAAAATTAAAATAATTAGACTATATACTTTTGAAAGAAAAATGCTTAAACCTTGAAAAATCTTTGAAACATAATATTTTGTTAGATCTTAATGGATTAGATTTTTTTTTTCAGAATTAAATATCTTAAAGAAAATTATAAGATTTGAAAATGATAAACTAATTGACATTCTTAATTATATAAAAAGAATAAAATCTTTTTCCAAATGCATATATAGCTTATAGAATAATGTTAACAATGTCAAGTATCAGTTACTTTAGTTGAAAGGAATTTTTCAAAATTAAAAATAATAAAAAATTATTTAAAATCAACCTATCTCAACAAAGATAAAATGGATTGACTTTATTATCTATTAAAAAAGAAATGTTAAATAAAATTAATTATGATAATTTAATAGATAATTTTGTATCACAAAAAGCTCAAAAAATAAATTTTAAATAAAACTATGATACGTTTTAACATAAATTATTTTATTACTAAACAAAAGGCCTTATTCTTAAATTTGCTTTAGGTCTCCCAAATCCTTGAGCCGCCCCTGCCTCGACCATATCCAAAGTATTGTGCATTTTAGAGTGTTTGTCCTTAAAAGATGTATCAGTGGATTAAAAGATGAGAGTGTATATAAATTATCCTTGACAACGATTCTTAAGTTATGTCAGACTCATGAATGTCGTGAAAAAAAATTATTTATATACATCATTCTGCTAGTGTGCTTTTTGATTGCTATTATAAAAAAAAAAAATGCATTTTTCATCCCTTAATTTCATTAGGAGTTCATTTCCATCCAAAAACTAAATTCTCATTCATTTGTCACAAATATTTCCATAACCGACCAAATATTTTTCAAGCCACAAATATGTTGGATAGGCAGACGGAACTTGTTGATTTGACTTACGTACACAGACGTATAGTAGACACTGCATTGTGTGTGGACTATATGTTGATGGGTCTCACGCACTTAACCACATGGTTCAGTTCCATCCCAGATTTGTCAAAACCACAGATTTTAGAATAAAATCCCCAATTGGCAAGGCAATTGTTCACTTGCACATAGGATGCCATGGAAGCATCTTCCACTAGCATTTATAACAGAGTTTGGTAGGACAAATTTGGTAGGTTTTGGAAATATATAGGATGAAAATGAAACATGTTCTATTTTCAAATATTTGTGTAGGAAGCGTGTAAAGAGAACTTTGTTGCTTTCACTATGTTGTTTTTACCTTGTGAAGACATGATCCAATGTACTACATGTGGTGACCACAGGCTACAACATGACCTGGCAACTCGCAGGTGCCACTGTAGTACCCAATAAACTATCATCGTTAGCATCATTTGATTTAATCCACACCTGTGAAATTCACTCGTTCCTTGACTAATATCTTCAAATTTATGCAGGGTTAGGACCATAACTAACTGAACTTATGTTTAATGACTAAAAGTATAAAGCTAATGGCCATGACCAATGATGAGTTCCTCGTTTGTTGCAAACAAACATTTGTAAAAAACATACCACGATTCCGGTCATGATGCTTTTGAAAGTTAATATTTGGCTAGGAGTTAGTAAAACATGGATTAAGTTCTAATCAGACATGGCAGAATTTAAGTCAAGAAGGAGATTTATAGGAAATAGACATAATGGGCTGGATCACTTTCTTTGCATGGACATGTTTTGTTAGTTATATTCCTGAAGTTGAAGAGCCATTGAGGCTTAGTTACTTTGCTTAAAGCAGATAATTTATAAAGCAAGCACAAATAAAAGCTTGTCCAGTTGCCATGTGCCTGACAATTGAAAAAGGTATAGTGTTGTTTGTTTACGAGAGGGGATATAAGGAGCCTAGGAACAAGAATTGATATACTGTTATCCTCACTACACAAGAATTTTATAGTACTGTTTCTTCTCTCACTCATGTATGAGTTAAATAGTGTGTGCGTGCACATCTTGTTATATGTTATCATTTCTACCCATTGAAGTGGTGCTAACAAAAATCTCCATAGCTTCAAGGATTGATCCAAATCATAAATGAAAAAAAAGGGAAGGGAATAATTAGTTACATAATTGAGAAGAAGCTGCATGTCAGGACCTGGATATTGAATCTAAACAACGCTGGATTGACCAGGAAGCGAGAAGGCGTTCAAGCAATCAACGAAATGCCCTAAACTCACTCCCAAACGAGGTCGTCCTCGTGCCTTGAAATCGTAGCGAATGAAAAGCTGCAAATAAAGACCACAATCCCCTGAATTGAAATAGGGAGAAAGAAGTAAAAAAGAACCCAATACATAATAATGGAATCGATTAAAGAAATTGGCACCTCTCGTTTGAGATAAACCTTGGCTTGGAGGCAACCGTTTTCGTCGACGATCAAAACGATGCCATGTTCCGACAACTCCAACACAGCGTCCTGAGTAGGTAGTTAAGGAGTGAGTTGTGGAAAATGAAGGAGTGGGAGGGGAGGGGGGTTTTTGTTACCTGGTAGCGCTTCCACCGAACGGCGGTGAGGGCGTCCACTAAGCCTTGAACGTTTTCTAGCTCGTCTGGGGCTTCTTCCTCCACCATGCCCGAATGGCTCATTCTCTTCCCTTCCCAAGACCCTTCTTTTCCTTTCTGTTACAAATTGCACTCACTACTGAATGCATGTTACAACCTAAAACTTGAGCACACACTTTCATTGCAGAAATTTACGACACTGGTAAACAAAGTTATGGAGAAGATTTCGTTAGGTAAATCCTAGTTGTAAAAAAAAAAAAAAAAGAATAAAGTGAGTTGAAGCGCACATAGACAGCACTCTCATAAAGTTCACATTCCCCCTGGTTTCGGTAGTTTCTTCCTCAAATTATAGAATACTCTTTTTATGTTAATTTATTTTAATAAGAACTTGTATCTTAATAAATGAACAAAATTTAAAATATAATTTTTTATGTTTTTAAAAATAAATTATTATGTATTATTATTAAAATATAATTTATTCTTTTAAAAATAAAAATTATATTATATTTTATTTTAATATAAAATATTTTCTATATAAATTATTATGTATTATATTTTATTTGATGTTGAATAAAAACAGATTTTATAATATTTTATTTAAAATATTTTCCTATACATGTACTCATACATTTTATCGATATTTGTTATATTTTTCCTTATTTATTTTTCTATAATAACGTTATCATTTTAAAATTTACAATTTTTTTAAACGGTATCACTTATTATTATAAATGTCTATCCATTTTTCACAAATTTAAGAGAATCATCAGTTTGGTTTAAAATATAAATAATAGTATATTTTTTAAAAGTGTTTCATGAAGATATAAATACTTTACTCAATTCACTTTAATATTAATGTGGGTAGATAAATGATTAACTTAATTATATAACTTTTACAAATGACTCACTTTAACACTTCTATTACAAAATTGCGACCAAAATAATATTAACTTTATATTTATATAATTTTTTTTATATTTTTAAAATAATATACTTTTAATTATATAAATAATATTTTAGTTTTTATTTATTAATTAATATTTGTATGAAGTAAATTGAAAAAATGACTATATTTATGTATTAAAATAATTAATTATATTTAATAATTTAAATTTAATGGTTTAGGGATTAAAAATTTGGGTTAAGGGTTCAAGTTGTAGGGGTTTTAGTATTTGGGGTCACGAGATTGGAGCCAGGAGTTTGATGTTTTGGGTCAGTGGTTTGGGATTTAGTGTTTGAGGTTTGAGGTTTATGTTTTTAACATATTAAAATAATTAGAGAAATTTAATCGTTTTAATATGTTAAAAATCTAAATTCTATTTCTTTTATACGATAGAACCTTACGTTATAGAAATAAATGAATGATTTTATCTATTTTATATTGATGCAAATTCATTGTACACTATATTCTTAATCTATAAATTATTTGACTTCATTAAATCATCAAAATATAAATTTTACCGAACTAAATTATTTGATATAGTTTAGAATCATTTTCTGGACACACGTTGTAACCTTTTATCCTCGTAATAATTTTTCATTTATATATTTATAAATTATATTTAATTTAAAAAATAAACAATTCATTATTATTATAAAATAATAGTTTGGGAAACATTAATGATTAATGAATGATCCTTATACAAAAATATAATAAAAAATATGTATCCGCTCTTCTGTGAGTATGAACATCACTCCGTTTTTGAATTGGGTCTTTTAACAGCAAAAAAGTATTCAAACTTGGGAGATGCGAGAAAGAAGCTCATTCTTTTTTAGATTCCTTCTTCAAGCAAGAAAGATAGTGTGTACAGGTGAGAACATCCCTAATGGAATGCCTAGCTTTGTTTCTTCCTCTTTCTCTGCTTCGGTTTACCAAAGGGGGTGAGGTCGACCTTCTTTCCGTGGTAGCTCGTTCTCTTGGTATTCGTCTTAGCTCTCTCCAATGAGTTATATTTTTTCTGCTTTCGAGATGAATCAATCGCTTAGCCACTTTTGAAATGGAAGAAGAAGCTCCGATTCTGCGACTGGAAATCCTGCAAGGCCCTCGCCAGGGAGAAACCCTAGATTTCAACCCAGGATGCGCCGTTCGAATTGGACGCGTTGTGAAGGGCAACACCCTCCCCATCAAGGACCCCGGCATCTCCTCGAGACACCTCTCCATTCTCAACGAATCCGCCAAATGGATCATCCGCGACCTAGACTCTTCAAATGGCACCGCATTGGACGCCTCCCAGATCCCCCCGAACACTCCCTTCCCCCTTCACCACGACTCCACCATCAAGATCGGAGAATTCACCTCCATCCACGTCATCTTTCTCCCTCCCCAACAACAGCAACACGCTCTCCCACCTCGAAGAAACCCCTCGCGCCGCGGTCGAACCGTTCCGGCCCCGGTTCCAGTGGCTCCTTCTGAACAGGCTAGGCCACGCGGCCGCCCTAGAGGTAGGAGAGTGGTGGGTATGGATAAGGTTCAGGTTCAGAGTGTTGATGAAAACGAGCTGAAGTCGAACAGAGAACGGAGCGTGGTTAAGGAATCAATTTTTGAGAATTTGATTCGTGCGGAGAAGGTGGAGGAGGCTTGTGATGGGAAAGAAAAGGGGAATTTGAATGAAGATGATGAGAATTGGCTTGATTTGAATAAGATGACACTTGGTGAGTGGTTTGATTTTTTGGAATTTTACTTGCCCAAACAGATAGTAGATGAAACCGAGGAGATGATTGTTTCAATGACTCAAAAGGCTGAGAGACTCCGCGAGTACATTACAGTGATGCAACAACATAATGTCAAGGGTAAAATGTAAAATGCCTAGGCCAAAATGTTAGTTTCTTATTGATTTTACTAGTTTATTTCACTTGTTTTGTTTGTAAGTATGCTTACATAGGGTATGATCTTCATAAATTTAGACTGCACTGGCTGTATTGTATCACAGCGACATATCTATCACTTGGCAAATTGTTTAATGGAATGTTGTTATTATTCTTAGATGGGGTTTGAGGACTGCTACTGCATAATCTCTGAAGATCTAGCTTGTGTGTAGGGTTTTAGTTAGTAAGTAGCTTTTCTGCGTAAGTCATTTTTCATTTTTGACAATATTTTCCTCTTGTGCATCATTTGTTCAGTGAATATTACAAATATTTGGTGTTGATCTCTTTTAATTTCTAAACAGTAAGAATGTTCTAATTTCTTTCGTTGAATGATTTTTACATGTTATGTAATGATGCAAGAAGGGGGAAGACTATTTTTTTTTTCTTTTTTTGGTTGGGGGAGATCAAACTGAAATGAAATACATGTTGTCTAATGATGCAATACAAAAAGCTCTTCGTAATAAATTATTATTTGGATATATGGAGACTATTTGTCCGAGTTTATGTTAAACTGTTTTGTGATATATAATCATGATATTGTTTTCATCCCGTTTATGTTTAGTCGATACTTTTCCCATTTGCATGTCAATTATAAATCTGATTCAATTTATGATCTTACTATGATGCTTATGAATATCAATTTATAATTTCACAATTTAGCTTTCACAACATAACTATACAAGGAAACTTTGCCTAATACATGACTAATTACAGATAATCAAATCAACAAGTAAGAAATAAATAAGGGATTGAGCTAATCTCGTTGACATCCCCTCATACTGCTGGTAAATCTTGAAGCATTAATTTTCCAAACCCAATAATATTGTAAAGGATCTAAGCCCTTCCTATAAAATGGGATAGTGGGATGTTGTAATTGTTGAATCAATACAAGATCTAACCCATTAATAACCATGTGATTGTGTTGGTGGAAAAAAATCGAGAATCTGAATCGACAATCGAAAGAAGGAATTCGATAATTAGAAAAATCGATATATGGATCGAAAAGCGGATGGAAGGAAATCGAGGACCATATGTTGGTTAAAAAATCGATAGATAAATCGAAAAGTGGTTGGAAGACATTTGATGATCGTGTTGGTAGGAAAGAAATCGATATGTGAAATCGAGAGTTGTTCGATGACCATGTATTAATATGGAAATATCGATCGAAGAATCGAATGGGAGAAAATTGATGACATGATGGAGAGTAAAAATGATGAATATTGAAGGCAGTCAGAAAGCAGTTCAGAGTTAAACGCGCACGTGGAACATGAGAAGCGATTTTCTAAACCGTGGTTGAGGTCGAGATCGAATGAACGGTTATCATGCACATGGGAACGTGAATAGCAATTTTTGAACCGTGGCTGAAAATCGAAGATCGAGAGAGAGGTTGACTCATCATACATGGGAACGTGGTGGCGGTTTCTAAACTGCTCTTAGGAGGTTACGTTGAAGTGGGCCTATAAATAGAATGAAGGATGAAGAAGAAGGGGAAATTGGCAGAGACAACAGAAACACAAGTGAAAAGTCTACCGGAGAACGACGAATCATGAAGTTTTTGGCGATCTGGATTTCCATTCTGGCGATCTGGATTTTCATTTTCATTGACTATTTTTACCGTTTCCTTTACTTTCCCTGGTACTTTACTTTTAATGCAATTTAAATTCACCCGTACGTACTTTCATGTTTTACCAATTCTTCGTCATTTACACTTATGCAATTTAAAACTTCTGCATTTACACTTATGCAAGTTTAAGATTATGCATTAAATGTTTTCTTTACTTTCTCAGTAATTTATTTACTTGCACGATTAATTTACTTTCTAGTTGTCGATTACTTTTATCCGCACTTTAATTTATGTCATTTACTCTTAGTGCAATTTAATTTTATGCGTTACTTTGTTGTCTCGATGTTCTTTTATTGTTCTTTTTACTTTTGTTAAATTTCATCTTCTCGAGTTTTTTAATATAAAAAAAATATAAAAATAGTACTTTCGATTTCAATATGCATGCTTTATCACGCTTTCTGTGTTTTTAATATATGTGCATGCTTTATCTTTCATTCGACTCGATACTTGTGACATTTTCGATTTATATACACTTTTTGATTGAAAACTGCTTGCTAGCCTAAATAAAAAGAATTTGCGTGATTAAAATTTGGTTAGAACTTAAGTCTCTAAGACATCGAAAAAAAACCAAAATTTTCACCAGAAACAGATTAACATCGAGGCTGCGATGTAACTTGAGGTCTCTGTCTACGATAAATTTGGCTTGAAATGCTCAATGCGATGAGGCATATCATCGAATTGAGAGGGAGCACAACTTAATCATAACAAGGAAAAATGTTTTTGAAAGGAATATTGATCCTCAATGAATATCACATTTTGAGAAATGGAATAGTGGGATGTTGTAGTTGTTGAATCAATACAAGATCTGGCCCATTAATAACCATGTGATAGACATCGAGGCTGCGATGTAACTTGAGGTCTCTATCTCTGATAAATTTGGCTTGAAATGCTCAATGCGATGAGGCATATCATCGAATTGAGGGAGCACAACTTAATCATAACAAGGAAAAATGTTTTTGAAAGAAATATTGATCCTCAATGAATATCACATTTTGAGAAATACAACCAAACATCATAACATACATAACTACCTTTGTGAGATTAGCAATAGTCCAAAAACAAACATTGAACATATTCTGCGATGATAAATGAACGAAACACAACCAAATGGATGTAAATTTTGATAACATGGATGTGAACCAAATAGCCGATAATATGGGGACACAAATTCCAGATTTTCAGATGACAAATGAAAAGCAAAATAAAGTGCATTTGATAAGGATTCTAACATAATTTAGAAGATAATGAGGACTCAAGAAGCATATTGCGTACAACATCAAAAAGATGATGGTTTCTTTGTTCAACCATTCCATTCTACTAAGGTGTATAAGGACTTGAACGTGAGAAATGAGGTGTATTTGTTGGAAAAATTCTTGAAATTTATGACACATATTCACCACCATTATTATCAGATTGTAAAACTTCCAAACCTGTAGCAAACTGGTTGTCAACATAAGAAACAAAAGTCTGAAAATATGAAATAGCTCATCCTTATGACAAAGAAAATACCCCATGTGTATGTTAACTATAGAATGAATAAATGTCACGAAATACTTTTAGTTACCATGAGAATCAACTAATGAAATACCCCATATATCAGTAAGACCTATATCAAAACATTTGGTAGCATGATTACCATTTAAAGGGGAAGGTAAAATATTGCTTTTCCCAAGTTTTCATGAAACACAATTAATAGACAATCAATCTCTTTTGCCACACCTCACTCTGAAGTACTACAGGCCAAAGACAAGGTTCTACGAAATTATAGGGAATCAATAAGGAAGAAATAAATCAGGGATTTAACTAATTCCGTTGACAGTTTTCACTACAGAATTTGGGTCGATGGACACTTCTGTATGCTGGTCATTTGGATGTTGCTCTTTTGTTTGATCTTATACAAAGTTGTACTCATGTTTTTATTGATACAGCACAGGGGACTGGACTTATGCAGAAGCAGAGTTGAAAAGGCGCCTTGGAAAAAACTATTTAATTTATGGTTTGTGCACCTTTTTTAACTTGTGGTTCTCTGTGATATATTGCATGGTGCTCCTTTAGTTCTATAAATTGAGCTTATTTGTTAAGTTTACAAGGGTGTATCCTTTTAAATTTTAGTGGGTTAAAGTAGTTCAAATTAGTTTTGTGTGTGAAGATTGTGATGCAGTTGGAATTAAATCAATGGTGGACACACCCTTATTTGTGTATTTTACATACAAGCTAGAAGAGCTTTTTTTCCCATTATGTTAGGCTTGATCATTGAACAGAGTGTTCTTAGTTTCTTTAAATTCAATATTACTTTTGGGATGTTTTGTTAAGAAATTACTCAAATATCTCATATTTTTATTTGAATATGATTATATGATGGACAGTTTGTGTGTATATGCACAAAAATGAAATTGGTCAAAGCATGAGAACAATTTTGAATTAATGACCTTCATTGGAGGCAACTCACTTAGATTTCTTAGCCACCTTGAGCATGATAAACTGTACACATTGAGTAGATTTGCAGAAAATAATCTCTCCTTGTGCTGAACAGCCTGAACTGTTATATTCACATTCTTTCTAACTAATGCTGGGAAAAATCTATTTGTATAATTTGCAAATAAGTAAGCTTTTGTTTTATAATGTTCTGAAGATTTTCTTGGGGATTGGATGATTGCCTCATCCATGAATGTAAAATTGTTTCTCTGATTATAATAATTCTCACTCACACAAACATGTATTTGTTTAGCAGAAGTTCTTAACAATTATTTTTGTTGCAGTTAGTTCATCAAATACTTACACTAAGACATTCACTGGGATTGATGGAGCTGGAAAGCGATTAGCTGAAGAAGTGAGTCTTTGGATATGCAAATTTATATAATTTGAGTTCTGATAGCTTTTATTTTCTCCTGAATTGTTTCATGTTGAATGATTATTGCCTTTCACGAAAACAGGTCTTGCAAGTTGTTAAAAAGACAGAGAGCCTGAAAAGAATCTCCTTTCTATCCCATTCTTTGGGAGGCTTGTTTGCTAGATATGCAATTGCTGTTCTTTATTCACCTGATATGATAGCAGAGACCAAATAGGTGATCTAGTAAACAGCATGACAGAATATTCCCTGGGAACAAGTTTTTCCAGAGGAGGGTTAATTGCTGGGTTGGAGCCAATCAATTTTATAACTTTAGCAACTCCACATCTTGGTGTAAGAGGAAAGAAGCAGGTTTGCTGAGGACAATGCAAATTTATGGGATGTGTTTTCTTTTTGCTATATATTGACTTCTATTTGAAACATCTATATGTAGGATTTGTGTTGTTTTACTTTTTGAAAACTTGAAATTGTCTTGTTACTCCCTATGTTGAAGTTATGAATTTAGTGATAGAGGGAGGAAGAGAGATAAAAGAAAATGAAACACTTAATCGCTTTTAAGTATTAAGATATTCATATTACAATGTATTGATTTGTTTTCATAAAACTTTAAGCACTAACTCTTGTTTATGCTACATTAATCATAGCTTATTAGGTGAACAAATCATGATGATATAAAGAAGAATGTTATTAACTAATATTAAAAGATAATGAGGAAATAGAGAAGCAAATCCTTGAAGATAATGTAAGATATGATAAGATATAATTGGATATTTTCAAATGTTCTAACGCTCTTCCTAGAGATTAAGCTTATTAAGGTTTAGACTAGATTGAAATAAGTTCCTTTTTCATATTCCAATGTTATGGGCTCTGCCAAAAAAGACTACTGAGGAAACTCATAAAGAGAGATTCAGGTCAGATTGCAATTGAGACCAAAGCTAGGGCCTAACCAATAGGGCCAGGAAAGTATCTAGGACTATCAAGCTGAACCTGTAGAACTATTGTGGGGTGAAGGATGATTCACTGAGATTTCCCATGAGGCCAAAGCACATTTGGGATAAACTAGGTTAAACTATGTATTGGAAAACACAAGGTCAGACACCTTTCACCTTTCTACCCCTCAAAGCTATCATCCCATGTTGTTGAATGCAATGCAACCCATCGAACAGCCATGGTGTGGTACACATAAATAAGCAAAAGAAGAGAGTCAACTGATGTGAAGATTATTTAGAATCCCTTCTTTGCATCTGAGTTTGATGCGCTAGTTGTAACTGTAGTCACTAAAGCAAAATGAATTTCACTAAGATGCAAAATTTAACTATACCCTTGTAAGAAAAAACCCAAGCTTTTGGTTCTATTGCTTTTGTGTAGAGAAGAAAATCTAGTCTCTTTGGATGCCAAACATGTAGCAAGAAGCAATGGTGACAGAACAAGGTGAGTGGATAACATGAGTGGCTTTCTCATTCTTAGAATTTTCCAATTTCGGTTAAACCTAATTCAATCCCAGAAGTTAACTCATGAGGTTTGAGTTTCCTTCCACATATACACTATTTATGCTATATCACTAGTTAATGTGAGACTTCCAATATACACGTTTAATGCCGAAGAGTGAGCATTCCGAATGTGAAAGTTGCAAGATTGGAAACATATGTGGATGGTTAAAAGGCCCACAACAATAGTTAAGATGGATTTTTTTATTCTGTCTTCGAATTTGAATTTAAGTCTGACTCATCCCTAAAAGTTAAGTTGGTAGGGGCCTATTCTCACCAAAATACTCAAGAATATTTTAATTTGTACCATTGAATATTCTGTATCGGCTTTTGTATTTTGAAGGTAGAATTAAATTAAGCCACCCTTTTGCTGCAGTACCACTTTCTATTCATCTAAGTATTGTAAAAAATTTATTGAAACATAAGTGGACGAAACTAATTTATTTGGAGGGATTTTAATTATTGATATAATTTTCTTGTTAACAAGTACATTAAAAAAATTATTCTAGTAAGTGTTTCTGTTTTCATTCTATGCATCTCTTTATCATTATGTTTATTTTCATTATTTTATCTAGTGAATAGTTTTGATCATCAAGCATTGATATTCAAGACAGCCACCAACTACATTGTTTTCTAAATGATTTGACTTATGTTTTTAGCCATCAAATAATTTTCTTTGTTGTCCATTCTATTGTATCTTAGCTGAGATTTGACTTAACTATTCTCTTTAATGAAATAGTTCTTACATCATATCATATTATGCACGCTTGTATTTATATTTTGAGATTTTAGTTTTATATAGACATGCATTTTTCGAAGAAATGTTTTAAATAGAAAAAAATTGAAAGAGGAGAGATTTTAATGTCTGACCTGAAAAAATACATTTCTTACCCTCATGGATGTATATATATATGTAATACATATTTTTCAGGTCCTTAGTGTGCTTGATTCAAATTACCATATGTTAGTCAAGTTTCGCACATGCTACAGAGAAAAGGTTGTATGATCACAATGTAGTAAGGGCTTCGGCATACAAGGAGCAAATATCAATTTTTGTTCCATGTATTGGGATTTCATTGATTGATTCATACCCACAGATAACTGAACGGACTGCTTTATTTTCAGGATCTCTTCTCTTACATGATCTCTGTTAATCATACTTCTATTTCTGTAGGAATTGGTTTTGCCTGTATTAAGGATGTTCAAATGAATCTACTGCAAAGTGTGGAAAGGCAATGTTTTTCCTTGCTGATATCAATCTTACAAATTGATAACCAATTGCGCTCGACTCCATATCCAGTTATGCTATCCTTTGACGGTGGATACAGATCTGGCCAAGTTGAAATCCCGGAATGATGTTACAAAAACAAGAATCGAAAATTTAAGTCAAATGAGCAGCTCTTCTGTTCCTGTGTTATGCCTAGAAATATCAAAGTGGAGGAAAAAGGACATTTCATTTATTTCATTTGAATACATAAAATTGCATCTGTACAGTTTGCTCTTATTGGTTTGATTTTTTGTTGATTATGTACTTTAAAGTAAATTCTTATCATATTATGCTTAATTCTTGCAGAATTGAAGATTTCCGTCTTGAGATTGAACAAGAAGTTATATTAAGCTTGTTTGAGTTTTTCACAAATGTCTGTTCAGGGCTGCAATATGGAATCACGCCATCTCCAGTTCATTATGATGGAGCATCACTAGAGAATTCATCCTCATTTGTTCAAACTAGTGAGAAATTCAGATTAAGTGCTGACCAGTGTCCTCCAAGAATTGCTCCCATGTTCAATGGAAAACCTAAACGGGTTGCCACTTTGCCTTCCATTGTTCCAATTGGAACCCCATGGCAGGAAATCTATCTGTTGGCCAGAACCCAGAAGAAAATTTCTTCTATGATATTTTGGAGTGGTGCAAAAGTTGTTGGATGACAAAGAACATAGTGATTCAATAGCACTACCACTTTTAGTAAAAAAAAAATGAGAATATCCGAGATGCAGTTTCTCTAATATCTAACACGAGGAAAATTTTAAGAAAAACCCTAAATAATCTATCTCCCTTGAGAAAAGTCCAAAATGTTGTGAGCTTTGTATTGGTGTTCCCTAATCCAATTTGAGATGTTTATTTTATAATTTAAATGGAGAAGAAATAATAAAACTTAAAGCCTTTCAACAGTTGGCAGCAAAAGCCATTTTCATTTTAGTGAGCTTGATATTGGTGTTCCATAATCCAATTTGAAATATTTATTTTATAATTTAAATGGAGAAGCAATAAAACTAAAGCCTTTCAACAGTTGGCAACAAGAGATATTTTAATTTTAGTGTGATCTTATCTTAACCAGCAACTTCCCTGAATTACATACTCTTCTAAAATGAATTTAAGTCTAACTCAATCTTACAAAATTGGTTCATATGGTGAGGTTTACACCCATTTATATTTTATAATTTAGTTATATCTTCAGTCTAATATACTCCATAATGCTAAGAATGAGATATTTCAAGCATAGAACTAGATATTAGTGGATGGATTGATAGTCGGTAGTACAATAGTCCCAACAAACCTCATTAGGGTAAGCCTAATACCATCTTAAAAAGCCAAAAAACCAGTTTTGTGAGATTGAGTTGATAAGACATAATAAATTACAAGTATTAACAGTTGAACTTAATATAAGAAATTTTTGTAGCATCTTCGTGACCTTTTGCCTGTGCAATTTTTGTGTTCTGCGTTTCCACTACTACATCTATTCCTGCTTTCCATCTACTGTTCTTGTTGTTACTGTTAATGCTATTATCTGAATTTGTTTTGATTTTGTTATTATTGATGTTGATTCTGCTCACCTTTATTGTTTATAGGGACTCACAGTGTAACAACCATAAGGCTAAGAGGGGAACCATCCCTCAAAAGCTAGCTCAAGAGGTTGGAGAACCTCCTACCTTATAATGTGGGACTTGTTACACACAGGTCTTCTCCAGTTTCCAATAACAGAAGCTGAGAGGCATGGTCTTCCTGGTGTCCTCTCTGGTGAATCAATTGAATGAATTGTTTACAAGTTTCTTAAATATTTCAGGAAACATTAAGAATTGCCAATCGCAATTGTTGCTTGAGATGAGATATTCTCTTTGCTTGGCTACTGACCGTGCTTTCCTTTTACCTCTTTCTTTATTGAAGGAGTTGCATTAGGGATTACAGGACTTGTGACTAAACCTGCTGCTATACTTTAAGTTACGGGAAAAATTGCAGTCAGTATTAGAAACCGTAGTAGCCCAGTCAATTAAGACAGCAACACTTCAGGGTTCGGCTTCGAAGGTCACTGTGCCGTGAATTTCCATTAAAACCTTATTCGTGGGAAGAAGCAGTTGGGACATCCGTACTTGTTGAAGCTGATGATGGTTTGAAGTTCAAAGATGAGAAGTTGGTGGCTTGCAAAGCCCTTAAAGAAGCTGGTAAATTTGTTTTCTTAACCGAAAGATTTGTACTGATTGTTTTCAGTGCAAGTTTGATAAACTTAGGCAAGTCTGAATTTTGTGGCATCCCTGTTGATTTGGAGTGGATAATTGAATGGGAGATTGGACTAGAGAATATAATACATGCCGACTGTAGTGAAGGGGCTCTACACATAGTTGGTAGTAGGCCAGACTCCTTATTGAGGCAAAATCAGCACTTTCCCAAGGGAGGTAGTGGTGGCAGAACTAGATCTGTACATTGGAACCAATATGGCACTCATCTTCCATTTCCTCAGACAAATTTGGAACTAGCCAGTAAGGAAGATGCAGCCAATTTGTTACAGATTTTATTGTCTGCTATCGTAAAAGAGAAAGGTAAAGCGTGGGACTAGGCATATTCTGCATTGGGCTAGAATGAAATAGGTTTAAGTTTTATTATGTATTTATTCTGGAACTATAGTTACTACCACATTACAATGCAAATTGGAATTACCAAGCATTCTAGCTTTGGGGAGGAAAGAAGATAAGAAGCACCTACATGTCTTCCATTCACATTCAAAGTTTTATTACGTGGCATCGTTGTGTGTATTTTCGATAATCATCACGAAGTGTTGACCAATAGTACCATGTTCACAAAACCCTTGTTGTCATTGTCTTTCCCCTTGAGTGTAAACCACAGACACCCTTACGTAGTTCTTCCATTACGTACTCAGTTCTCTGGCCAACCGGAGCCCGACGATGAGGGCTTTATATTCGGCTTGGTTGTTAGTGACCTTGAATTTGAATATGAGAGTTTGCTCCAAAACAAGGTTACCGGGCCTCTCGAGTACAATTCCTGCTCCACTTCCTTTTTTATTGGACGAGCCGTCTACATATAATGTCCACCACGAGTTTTCGACTATTATTTCTGGTGACATCTTGTTCATGAAATCAACGAGACATTGTGCCTTAATGGGACATCGGAATTTGCACCGAACACTAAATTCCGATAACTTGACAGAATAGGATGTCATCGTCTTGTCCGTTTATAAGTGATAAAAGTATATATAATTATATTTTTAATTGTTATTTAATCATTTAAATGATGTTATTTCAATAATTTTTTTTTTATGTAGGATGAATTTGTATAATACCTTAATACAAGAATAATGATTATAATTATCAAGATAATTGAAGAAACATTGAAAGAAGGAAAAATATTTTTAGCTTGAGATTCGCCCAAGCGAGACAGATGCTCGTTTGAGCGAAAATACGTTAAAGCTCTCAGGATTTTTCGCTTAAACGAATGTTCCGCTTGAGTGAACGACGTTTGTCCCAAATTTTCTTATAAAAAAATAAGATGCGTTTTGAGAAATAATTTTAAGTTTTGAGGAGAGAGGCGCGATAGCTGCTCCAGTTTTCGTCCAATCTTCAATTCTTCTTTATTTGGATCATTATAATAGCCATCACAGGTGGCTAACTTCATTATCTTAGGATTGAGTGTAATTCCTTTGAAGTGTTTTGTATCTTGGTGATATTTTGAAATATTAATCTATGTTCTTGATATTGTTATTCTTATCCTTTGTACCATTTAATGTTTTTATCATTGATGTTTATATATATTGGAAAATATATCTTGAAACTCTTGATTAGGTTAAGAATATTTGCTACATTGATTGCTAGAAATAGTAATAGATGTATTAAGTGTTTAACACCCTAAGCCTAATGCTGAAAAATCTATTAAATGTATGAGGAATCTATGTTTACAAGGTTTTCTTATAAATTTCATATTTAAGGAATCAATGTGAATGCTTTAAGTAGGTTGCATCAACATTGATAGATTAATTGATGTTATTAATTTGACCTAGCCATTATACAAAGGAGGAAAAATGAATTAATCCAATCCTAAATTTTTATATTTCATCTTTTATAAAAATACTTAATAGTCATTTATTTTTAATTCACATATTTATAAAAAACCAATTCTATGTTAATATACCTAATAAGCATATAATTTGAAATTTTCACTGTAAATTTGACTTTTATTTAATTAAAATAAATTAATAATATTGATACCCTTGACAAAAGATCAATATTTTCAAAATATTTTCACAATAGGGTAGTCACTCTTGACGGTCAATTATGACTTTGGAGATACGTTCTCAACTGTCGAGCCGTCATGATTAGGATAAGAGCTACATCACTCCATGCGAACCTTTTTGTTTTTCTTATTATTTTCAATATTGGTTATATTTTTTCCACGAGCCTTGGGAGAAAGCATGCCAAAGCCATTACTCGGTTGACTAGCCTTTGGATTTCCTTATGCTCTTGGGACTTCTCAAGCAGATAATGGCTTGACACTGGTCAAGATTGGCTTCTATGTCTCTATGGATAAGCATGAACCCTATGGATTTTCCTCTCTCTACTCCAAACACACATTTTTCCGGGTTCAAAGGCATATCAAATCTCCTTAACACCTAAAATACCTCTCTGAGATCTAATAAGTGACTCTCGACATTGACGACCATATCATATATGTAAATTTCCATGTTTCATCCTATTTGTTTATAAAACATCTTATCCATTAGTCGTTAACATGTTACACCGGCATTTTGCCGCTTCCGACGTGAAGGTTGTTTGCTTTGTCTTCGTGCAATACTGTTATTCTAAAAATTCTCGGATAGAGAGTAGAGGCATTATAACAAAAATCCAAAAGATATCAGTCATTTATAAAATGCTAATCAGAACAGAATTAATATTCAAGGTACTTTATAGAACTTTTAAAACCGGAACCAAAACAAAACTATAAGATATAGCTAGGGAGTGATGATACCACAAAATTTAAGATTCTTCACAATTTTAAAATAGCGTTCATGATATTACACAATTCAAAATGCTTCATATCATATAGAATAAAAAGAGGAAATATAAAACAGAAATAAGAGGATTCCACAAGTTAAGACATAAGAAAGCAAAACAATCTTAAAACAATATATGAACCAGAAAAAGGTGTATCAAAACAGGAAATTGAAAACTGATCCAAAAGAGAACTTTAGAATGGTAATATAGATTTTTTTTAAATAATAAACAAACCAGAAATCAAGTGTAAAGTATCAAATTGTGCATCTCCAATCTTAAGGTGCTTTATTAATAGCAATTATCAAGCCATACAAAAATAATCTTTGAATAGGCACTAAAACCACGTTGCATAGGCACTTATACTAAAATTTCAAAGCGCAATCTCAGGTCTCAACAGCATTTATATCATGATCTATATAATCATGCAGGAGGCTAGGCTATCAGAGTGTAATAGCATGATAACCTTCCACCAGGTGTTAGTGGCGTGGTGGGTATCATATGACATAACAAATACTAACATAACTCAAGCATTACCTGATGCTTCCAGTCGATCACATCTCTAGACAACTTAGGAATGAGAAAAGATGAGGGATTTTGTATAACTCCAAAAATTAGACTTTATCTAAGTATACTTACAAATCCATAACACTAACGAATTACATTCCAAATAGTAATATAACATGATCCAAAATCAATAGAGAAGCATTGGTAAAGAATTACAAAGTCATGTAGCCAGAGACTTTCGTATAATTGGTCGTAGAATTTTCCACAAAATACATACCAGCCATACTTCAGACAACACAATGTATATAGCTCAATAATAATAATAAAAATAATTAGAGAAGACATACTTTCCATAGCTTCTTAGAACAATCATACTCGTAACATAGCCTAAACAGAAAATTGAGAATTTGTTGCACCTTTTGATCCTCGTAATCATTTTTCATTTTTCTATTATTGAGAGTGAATATGTGATTCTACAGCATACTATTCTCCTTTGTCTATGGACCCAGCCAACGAAAAGAAAAGTCGCAACGTGTATGCAGCGAGGAAAATGACCCTAGACTATATCAAACAATTTAGTTCAATAAAACAACTAAAAAAAATAAAAAAGATAATATACTTCCTACTGCTGCTTGAAATAATCTTCGAACATAAGAAACTAAAATTTATAAAATCATTTAGTACCGGAACTTCCGACTATATTACCAAATCACATCTATAATCAATTAGGTTGAAATGGAAGAATAAATTACACAATTAGATGTTGAATGTTATTTCTTACCATTGCAGCATACAGTAACAGTACTAAATGACAAATAAGTTCCTTCGCGACTGATGTGGTTACAATATCCGAGTTATTTTGACCTAGACAATATGATAGGAAAGGAAAAAGGATATAAAAAATATCATAATATGCAGTTTAAAAGCTTTAGTTGGCCCTTTGTAACATAATATAATATTGAAAACGCTAAAGAAATATCAGCAAAGATGCAAGCCTACCATATTGTTGTTATTTATACATACAACCCAAACTCAAATATTTTATGTCAATATTCACTTCTTTAGCGTCTATCAACATAGATCATGTTTAGTCTATTGCAAATAGAAGAATTCATTTCACAATAGTAAATCGTACGACTCATTAAATATATACATAAAGCAATATGTGAAGTTGTAGAGTGTCAATACATTATGCAAAACATAAAATTCACTTAATTTCCGCATGAATATAAATATCGCAAGGTACTTGAGCAAGTCTATTCAATCTATTGTGAGGCCCAGATACAATTTGCATATTTCTAATAGCATAATATACATAACTACTGATACAAATTAATATAGGCATCTCACTTGTGCCAACAAATAGCATTTCTACCTTATAATCCTTTTTAGTGAAGATGGTTCAAGAAAAGCAACTTACTAACTAAAACCCTACACACAAGCTAGATCTTCAGCACAGTGCAGATTATGCAGTAGCAGTTCTCAAACTTCATCTAAGAATAGTAACAACATTCCATTAAGCAATTTGAAAAGTGATAGATATGTCGTTGTGGTACAATCAGTGAAGTAGGAACTCTAAATTTATGAATTTATGAAGATCATGCCCTATTTAAGCATACTTACAAACAAAACAAGTGAAATAAACTAGTAAAATCAATAAGGAACTAACATTTTGGCCTAGGCATTTTACCCTTGATATTATGTTGTTGCATCACTGCGATGTACTCGCAGAGTCTCTCAGCCTTTTGAGTCATTGAATCAATCATCTCGTTAGTTTCATCTATCTGTTTGGGCAAGTGAAATTCCAAAAAATCAATCCACTCACCAAGTGTCATCTTATTCAAATCAAGCCAATTTCCATCATCTTCATTCAAATTCCCCTTTTCTTTCCCATCACAAGCCTCTTTCACACCATTCCTATCTTCACCCTCTTTCTCCAATTCCCTCTTTCCAGCAACACCCCTCTCTGTCTTTTACTCAACATTCTCAATATTTGCAGTCACCCCACGCGTGTTCTTCCTATGCCGTATCCCGCACGCGTTCTTCGGCTCCTCTACCACCGGAGCATTCAAATTCTCATCACTGGAATCAGAAATCTCAAACAAATTTGGATTCCCCGTTATCTCTGACTCCTCCACCTTCTCCTCCACACGAATCAAATTCTCAACACTTGATTCTTGAACCACGCTCCGTTATCTGTTCGACTTCAGCTTAACCCTCGCAGGAGGATCCACGCGCTCATATACCACGTTCACTACACTCGCGTCGTTTTCATCAACACTCTAAACCTGAACCTGAACCTTATCCATACCCATCACTCTCCTACCCCTAGGGCTGTTGCGTGGCCTAGCATGTTCAGAAGGAGCCACTGGAACCGGGGCTGGAACCGGAACCAGAGCAGTTCGATGGCAGCGCGAGGGGTTTCGTCGAGGTGGGAGAGCATGTTGCTGTTGTGGGGAGGGAAAAAGATGACGTGGATGGAGGTGAATTCTCCGGTGGAGTCGTGGTGAAGGGGGAAGGGAGTGTTCGGGGGGATCTGGGAGGCGTCCAAAGCGGTGTGGTTTGAAGAGTCTAGGTCGCGGAGGATCCATTTGGCAGATTCGTTGAGAATGGAGAGGTGTTTCGAGGAGATGTCGGGGTCCTTGATGGGGAGGGTGTTGCCTTTCACAATGCGTCCAATTTGAACAGCGGATCCTGGTTTGAAATCTAGGATTTCGCCTTGGCGAGGGCTTGCAGGATATCCAGTCGCAGAACCGGAGCTGCTTCTTCTTCCATTTCAAAGTGACTAAGCGATTGATTCAGTGATCGTTGCCAAGGCTAAATGTGCAGAAAGAAAAACACTTACGACCTTCTCCTCCCGCCCACGCAACTTTACAATTATTCAAACCTTCATTTCAAATATTCAATTCTTTTTCCATGTCATGTTTAATGTTATTAATATATAAATTAATTGGATTAATTCTTAGTTTCGTCTCACTGATTATTATTTTTTTCAATGTCCTACTTCTTAATATCTAAAGTTTCAATTTGGTCTAGTTAATTTTAGAGAACTTCAGCGTATTTTTTTATTTTTTTTATAAAATTTGTTAACATTGTTAATGAAATTATAACAGCTTATATTATGTTTGACAATGAGAGTGAAAAAATAGAGTACTTTTTAGTAAATTAGAAAAAATAAATAAGAAATAGGTGGATATAAAAATTGTTTGGCTAAAGAGAAATATATATATATATATATATATATATATATATATATATATATATATATATATATATAAAGAAAACATTATTTGGTTGAAAATGCAATTTTCAAATTATATTTATTTAAAAAAATAAATAATTTGTTACTATTATTATTATTATATTTATTTTTTAAAATAAATATAATTTAAAATACATATTTTTTATTACATATTTGTACCATGATCATTTATTAATCATTAATGCTTCTGAAACTATTATTTTATAATAATAACAATAATAAAATATTCATTTTTTAAAATAAATATAGTTTATAAATATATAAATGAAAAATGATTAAGGATAAAAAGTGTCAAGTGTATGTAGGCGAGAAAAATGACCCTAGACTATATCAAACAATTTAGTTTACTAAAAAAATTAAAGAAAATAAAAAAGATAATATACTTTCTACTGTGCTTAAACATAAGAAACTACCTTAGGTTCAGGGTTCAAGGTTAATAGTTGAGTATTGAGAAACATGTGTTAGAAGGATTTTAAGCAGGATAATGAGTAAAAATAGTTATTATTTTAATTATATAATAAATTTATTTTACATTATTTATATAAATGAAGTTAACTACTTTAAATATTTAAATAAAATATAATTTAATTATTATATTTAGTTTTTTTTTACATCTGAACAAAAAATTGTGCAGAAAATTAGTAAATTATTATGATAAAAGCTCTGCGGTGGATCATTGAGAGCTACTAATAAAAAAAAAAGTTATTTAGTGTAGAGATTTATTCTTTGAAGTTGTTGTATAGAAAATAAAATAAAAATGAGTGATACATTCATGTAAGTTTGTTGGAAAAAAAACAACTATGGAAAATATTGTAATGTAGATGCCTCACTTCATTCTAGTACATGTTGGCTTCTTATTTTTAACATGAGAATCTTTTATAAACAGAAAAATGTAATAAGAATCAAATATCTATTAAGTGAAAAGTAAAAATAAAATGGATTGCTTTACAGTAAAAAAATTATAATGTAAAATCTGAGTAAGACTTTAAAACTTTTTAAACTATCACATGTTATTTCCATAACACCTTAACCCTTATATGACAATGATATCTTTTACTAAGACTATTTTGGTGATTAAAAAAAACTTTCAAAAATTAAACATAAGTAATGTTTATTCTCATGTTGAATTTTCATAATAAACTTTAATTTATGTGTTTTTGATGAAATATCTTTTATGCAATCTTTTATTAGTGTTCTTATTCTTATGATTTAATCTTCTTATGTAGCCTTTTGAATGTGTTTTTTTTATGCACCCTTCTAGTCATTATATGATCCTAGATGTAGCGATAACACTTGTTAAATATATTTGTTTTGCACATGATATGTTGCTACTGATAATTTTTTTTATTTGTTTAATACATAATTGCTTATTTCTTTAAACATAAAGATAGAGCAAAGTAAAAAAATAAAAAATAAAAATAAAGAAAGTTTTAACCTTGCAAAAACATGAGAAAAAAGGTTATAGCAAGAAAGTGCAAACAATAAAAAAATAAATTTTTAAAATATTATCAGTGGATCATGATGCCATTTTTTTACATTTTTATATAATAAATAATTAAAAGAATAATATTAAAAAAATTAAATAATAATAATAATAATAAATAAAATTATTAATAATAAGTATAATTATTTTATTTTTTATTTTTTTCTAAAAATAAAAACTTGATGATGAAAAAATAAAACAAAATTGTGCCCAAAAAGTTAATTTTTGTACCATAATCTTACGTTGTCTTTATCATTCCATTACTAGCTCCTTCATCTAAGTTTATACGTATCCAAAAAATAAAAAGAAGTTTAATTGCACGTGAAAAGTAAATTATAAAGGATTTTTAATTAATTATTTAAATATTTATTAAAAAATAATTTATAAGTAACTATGTTTTGTTTCGTATTCATTTCTACTGTAATTTAATCAGGAATATTTTTATAATTCATTGAATTATTTTATTTTTTATTCTTTTAAATCAATTACAATTTTGTCTTTATTTTGTTTTACTTTAATTCTATTAATTTAAATAAATAAATTTTATTTTTCTTTTTAAATATCTTAATACACTGACGAGAGATGATCGGTAATCACAATCTAAAAAAGAAAATAATCGCATAAACTGAAGCGCTACCATGTCAATGGTGCGGCTGTGCCTAAACCTCCCTCTTCCGCACAAACTGTTGCTTCTTCTTCCTCTCCGCTCTGCTTCGTCCACCGCATCCCTATGCCTCAAGCTCTCCCTCTCAGCTCATTTGCTTCTCGAGATACATATTCGCGCCTGAACCATCTTCATTCTTTAGTCCACAACGGATCACCGTGCTGCTATGGGGTGCGCCTGTCACCTGTTCGACACAATGTCTGTTAGGGACTTCATTTGTCCTCGCATTTTGGTAATTCTCTTCATTAATCATGATTATGTTCTGCGAGATATATATATATATATATATATATATATATATATATATATATATTAATTGTCAGTTACGAAGATGCTAACTGTTGCGTTTAATGATGTGTCTGTCACTAATGGCAAGGTTACTTTCACGGTTAAGATGGCCAAAGATTGCAGGGAATGACAATTTTTTTGAGGGATGGGAAGGGAACAAATGTTTAAAGGTTTGAAATGAAGGAAACTCCGCTTTTTGGTTTCTCATGCCTATATGTTCCATACCACATGGCTTGCGCTTTGGGTTTATTTAGTTTCAGGATTGATCCAAAAGTATGGATTTTATAAAATAAAAGAATCAAAATTACATATTGAACATAATAAAGAGACAAAACTGTATTTAAACTTTTCATTTTTTTTAACTTGTAATTTATACATACGGAAGGTTGTGTGAACTCAAGGACAGGAGAGGTGACCAGAGCCTAAAACAATCGCCTCTTAAAAATAGAGTTCAGTTTTCAAATATGCTCAGCATAAAAAGTTGTACTAAGTCAATTAATAGAAAATTATACGACTTCTCAAGTAGTTGCCATAAACTCAACAAATTTATTATGTGGTAATATATCATTGAATGATTGTGTAAGAAAACCTTCACCATGCATATTAATGAAAATAATTTAGTTGCTGCTAAATCAAAGTAGTCCTTCAAACATCATCAGGAATGGATCAGTTGTGTACATGTGCCAAATACAAGGACATGGGATAGAAATTTTGCGTTCAGCTAGTGTGATCATGGGTGGTGTAGCAGGTAAGTGATTTTACTGGTTGTAATCTAAGAGGTTTCCTTAGTTAACTATCTATGATGGCAAACAAAGAAAAATCAAAGGGAAAGTTGGCCATAGTTTCTGCTTTCTCCTTTGTGGAGCTTTCTTTCCTTCTGATTTAGTTCTTTCTCGGGTTCTTCCTAATGCAGGCTATTGCCGATATCATTTGGTAGTAACCCTGTCTCTTTTGTCGTGTTTATCTTATCTCTTGTCAGATTCACATGCATTTGTTTTGGATTTGTTTATTTTTGTAGTGATTTATTATAGATAAATGAGGTGTTTATTAAGGTATCTTTTGTCATGATTGATCTGAACCTTTTTGATCTTGTGTTTTGTCCTTACGCAGTTGTAAAGACCTTTTGATCGACTGTGCAAAGCAATAGAGAATCGAGGTGTTACCAAAAAAAATGTACGGGGGAATAAAAATGTTTGAAATAATATCCAAACTCAAGTTACACCGAAATGACTGGCATAATATTTATTTTTTTCTTTTAATCTTACTTTTATTGTTAGGAATTTATTGTGTACGAATGTATATAGAGAAACACGGCTCTAGGGAAGAATCTACTAACAATTACTCCTATATCCTAATTTGATGGTTAGTCTCGTAATTTTGTCCGTGGATTTTTGGTCAAAAACCAAAGAGAAGAATCAGTTAGAAAATGAAGATTTTTATATAAAAAAAAAACATAATGTTCAACATAGAATGAATACCCTTTTATATCTCCTGAAAAAAAAAATCCTGCACCAAAAGAGAGGCATACAAAAATGTTTAAAGTTAGAGACTAACTTGATATGAAATTATGGTATATTTAATTTTAATAAAAATTTGATAAGATTCAAACAATTTTTTTGGTATAATTTGTGAAGAATTTAAATAAAAAATATAATTAAAAATAAGTAAAATATTGTTAAAAAATATATTTATTTTTAAAATATAAAAAGAAAAATAACATAATTACATATAATTTATATTATAAAATTAAAAATATATTTAAATTTAAAACAATTACTTTTTTTTAAATATGAAAAAAATTCTCAGGTCAAAATATTAAATAAGGATATATATAATACTATTGGAAGATTATTTATAAAAAAAATAAGTTATATATATATATATATATTGTTTGTTTAATTTTAGAAAATAATAATATAAGAGTAACTAATTTATTTATTGTATTTAATTTTAACTTATATATAAATTAATTTATATTGATTCTTATTAAATTATATAAGGATATTTTAATTATTTATTAATTTATCTTATTATTTAATTATTTTTAATTAATCAAATTTTATTTATCATTATATTTTCTCTTTTTCTTTCTATCCGAACAATTTCAACGTTATATTATTTTTCACTCACTCATTTCTACTCTTTCAATCCAAATAGATGAAAGTGTTACATTGAAACTCATTCTCATCTTCCGAATATAAAGCAATTCTCTAAATTCACAATGCATTAAAACTAAACTCATAATAATAACATTTTTGAAGTAACGATCATTATATTACTAATTAACCATGCTTAACGTTACATTACCTAGGCATAATGAATACTACTACTCACCGTAGTGTAGTCCCCCTGTCAGATTCATTAAGTTGATTGCTTTGCGCAGAAGATTCTCGACATACCGATAATTAGCCTTTTTTTTTTCTTCATTACGAATTTTACTATGTTGAAGATTAGTAAACAATTTTCAAAATGTAAAACAATTTCAAGAGCATTTACTGAGACACAGAAGGTTGGATAGTATCAAAATTAATGCTATATATTTTGGATTTCGAACATCCAAGCGGTACGCTTTGCTCCATATTGAAAGTAGCATAATATCCTTTCGAATAAAAAGGGATAAGAAGGTTGCAAGGTGCAACTAAATTCAATAGCTTATTTGACATGTAAAGTATGAGCATTGTACTATATTACAGCTTTTCTTAGAGATTTAACTTTTAGACCTTCGCAGTCTTAAGTCCCGCTTTGAAACATGGGGAGATTCTATATAGTAATGAAGGTTTATTTGTCTAAAAAATGGTATGAAAATAGTCACAAATGAATTGATCTCAGCAGTTTGAAGAGCGCTTCTCGCTGGCGTACTTTGATGCTTCATTCGTCATCAGAAGGTTTAATGGTCACCGGAAAACTGTACGGTGACAGCAGAACATGGACACTCAGTAGCCACTAACGGAGAGTGGTAAGGAATGTTGGAATGAGAACTTGTTTGTTGTGCTATGCATCTTGTGGAAGAAATCAGTTTAGAAGTGAGATCCAGAAGATATAAGTTAGTATGGAATTACATAATCTTGCCAACTCTTCTTTAGCCCGCTTGGTCATCTCCATGACAAAAGCTGAAATGATGGTACATGTATAAATGTTTTACAATTTGCATGGAAGATTTAAAGAAAAATAACATACAGAAGTGACTGAGATATCCTTTTGTGAAAAAGTATCATTTAAGATGACAACAATTGACATGATGTTCAGGCAATGCCCAGAAAATTTTCATGTTGGGAGTTTCAACTTAATTGGCCAACAACTAAACTCATGTCAAGCTACATGTTGCTCATGTACAACAGCAGTTATAAACATCGGAGAAATGCATGGAAATCTTAAATAGAATGGTTAAGAAATTTTTATAAAAAATATAGAAAGGACAATCAACAACAAGAATATAAATGTGCTTTACTAGAGTTTACCTATAGCTATTCTTATGTTACAAAAAAGAATGCCTATGAAGAATTGGTAAACATAAACCAAAAGGAAAAAATGTAACTTAAAAGATGTCAGTGTAAGCATACCAAAGTTTTCAGAAGATCACCCCCTAAACCTTCACCATATGCGTCTCAGACAACGAAGAATGCAGGTCTTCTCGAGATTGAGATCTCCTACTCTGCAGACGCATCTGACTTCTGTGGGGTGACCAGAATGTCCCTATACTGCTGTCAAACTGCATCTGCCCTAAATTGTTCGAGGAATAACTATGTGAGACACTACTAGCTGATGGATGAAAGGAAGATTCCATCAGCTGGATGTTGCCACTGCTATCACCAAGACCATGCCCAAGGCTAAACGATCTATCTTGTGAACCTGCAGCATTTGGGCTGAGTGGGGTCTTTATCCTATCTCCTGCAATACCATTAGTCCATAAAATGACTTCAAAGCTCGCTCAATCACAAAAAAAAAAATAAATAAATAAATAAATAAATTACCAAGAGAATACACAGGCTACACAAAGACATTCAAAGTATAAAAAAGAAAACTCCGCTATCGTTTGTAAAGAAACCAAAACAAACCATAGTACCAGTGAAAGTATATGATGCACGCTTGTGGCAATTGTAAATATTACAGTTTTTTAATCAATATCATTTACGGAGGGATTGTTCAGCACATCAGTTCACAGACGTAGTATGTACCAAAGATTCCCAAAATAAAGATGGATTATATCTATGAATAGTTATATTTTACCTTCTCAACTTGCCAAGCATTAAACTTTACCCTATTACAGTGAGATTCACTAACAACTACTAGTATGCTACAAAGTATCATCTTCTAATATTTTATATTATGCTGCCTTTGAGTTAAAACAATGAATTGATTTTTTATAATAACTTCCTTTGAATTGTCTAGTTGACTCAGCTTAGTGTCCAAATCAAGTCCTAACTGAAATGAAAAAGTAATCAGACACGCATACAGTGTCTCATGCATGCAATGTGTAACGTGTCAGGCATCTGATGTTGTTAGAAGCTTTATGACACTCCAACACCTCATGCAGGAGCTAAGAAGCACCAATACCAACAATGATGTGTAAAATATATGTCTCAGCAACACCGCATCTCAATCAAAAATAAAATAAGATTTTAAATTTCAAGTTGATGAGTCAGACGTGTCTTTATGAAAAAAGCTTCGTTACATTTGGATCCTAAAAGACATATCCAACGTGAATATAAGGGGCTGTGTTGGTGTTAGACACTGCAACACAGCCTTCACATGCAGTGTCAATGCTTCTTAGTGTAGGAGTAGTGTTGTTGTTTCACAGCATGCTCATAACAAAATAAAAATAATCAGAGACTGGTGTGCAGATTGTTAATCACGACCGGGAAGATCAGCAGACCTGCATGACCAGAGACCTGGATGCAGGCAGGTGGCAGATCAGCAGAAGATGCCTGCGAGCAGTTGGTGTGCCAGAACACACCAGGCATGGCAAAAAAAACACTGCCAACAAGCTGTGGTCGAAGGGTTGGTTGGTTTAGTGTTTGTAAAGAACAGAGGTCAGAGTTGGCGTTGAATGAGGAAGGTTTTTGAACCCAATAGGAATATCAGATAAAATACAAAAGAAATCATGAAAGCATAAGGGTTTGAAAACTCGGAAAAAGGAGCAAAAATGGGTTTTCATCCCTCTGCACCAATATTGGATGGAATTTTCCAAAATATTGGCAGCAAACATGGACACAACACAAAAATATGAGGTGACTAACTGATGGGGACATGACCATGAGAAAGAACAAGGATCCACTTGAAGGACTTGGAAGACCTATGATAAGATCTAGAACAAAGAAAGTAAAGAAAACTCTTCAACAAGTGTTGTCCATATTATTTGAATACAAGTCCAAATTTCAAGGAAAAAAGATCAAAATTGTGAATTGCATTAATGGAGTTTATATCACTAACTTCTTGTAATTGACCTAGTGGCTAGTTGTCATTATGAAATAATGTGTGCAATCAAATGCCTTAGCCAAATAAATATCAAAGTTTTGGAAATGCAGCTTCAATAAAGGCAAAATTAAAAGAATGAGTAAATTACATTCCCTTTCTAGAGAAATGTTTAAATTACACTGCACCCCATCTTATTGTAAATGAATATATGTTACACTAGTTCATTTTAAAATAAATGAGCTTTTTGGAGTGTTTTTCTCATTGTAATTCTTAACACTAAAGCTAAGTTTTCAAAAGATGAATAAAGATTTTAGCATGATGAAATTCTAAATTTGATAGTAGAGAAATCAAAATTTCATTCAACCCTGCCTAAGACTAAAATAAATAATAGATGTTCAAATTTAGCTGTCGATGACATTGAAAGCTGTAGAAGAAAAAGAAAAGCACCGTTGATAGTGATCCGCTACAGTTGTAAGGTTCATTTACATTAAAATGGAACAAATTCCATCTCTCAAGACAAGACTGTATATTTTTTTTTTCCCAAAAAAGGGGAAAGGAATGTAATATATGTCTTTTATGGAAGGGATTTATATTTACTCAGAATATTCAACATAATGAGTGATGCACTAAACAATAGGCAGAAATGAGGCAAAAATTCTTCAGAAAAAAAGCTTTAAACTCATTCATAAATAAATTAGGGTTTGTTTACAAATTTGAATCAAGAGGAAACTTGATTGACTTTAATTATAATGATACCAGCTTCATTCTGAATAAAAAAGGAAAGTATAAATATTATACGCTGCCCATACGAATCTAGGAGTGTTGGGACAGTGTTCTTCCCAGACGAGGGATCGATCAAGATATTAAAAGGCCTTAAATTTAAGCTAGGCCTAACTCAACTCCAAAATCTAACTCATGATATAATCATATAAGGATTGTCCAAGCCATTATAAGTTATACTTTAGTCATATCTATAGTGAATGTGGGATTTCAACACAATCTTCACATGTAGGTTGACATTTGGAGCATAGAGATTGTAGGACTGAATTTTTCTATATTGTCCTGGGAAAACCCAAAGACCAGTTAGATTGCACAGGGAAAGCCATGGCAATGGGTAGTTTGTTTTCTTTTATGGATAATTGAGGGTAGCTCAATATTGGATCTAGCCTCTAATATCATCCTGAATTTGAGCTAGGCCTAATTCAACACCAAAAGCTAATTCATGAGGTGAGGATTGCCCAAGCCTTTATAAGCTCTACTTTAGCCTGATCTATGATTGATATAGAATTTCGACAAAAGGTATTTTTGTTTCTCTGGAAAAATAGATTAACTGAAATATGATTTTTATTATATCAATACAAAGAGATGATATAAGATATATACAGGAGACCTAAGCTATTTTAAGAAATATAATAACTCTATTTTATGCTAGGATCCCTTGATTTATGGGATTGTTCTTAATTATTCAAATCTGTACAGATTACCAGGAAATACAAATTTCCTGATTTATTCTTTCCTAAAATACTATTTGATTTCTCACACTCCCCCTCAAGCTGGTGAATAGATGTTTTCCATTCCCAGCTTGGATACAATCTTCTCAAAATTATGGCAGCCCAGTCCCTTGGTAAGAATGCCTGCAATTTGGTCTTGAGAGAACACATATGGAGTGCATATCAAGCCACTATCAAGCTTTTCTTTGATGAAGGGTCTGTCTACTTTAATATGCTTTGTTCTATCATGTTGCACTGGGTTGTGGGCTATAATAATTGCTGACTTATTATCACAATAGAGCTTCATAGGTTCTTCCCAATTTATCCTCAAGTCTTCTAAGATGATTTTAAGCCATAGCAACTTCCATAACATAAACTTGTCCTCCTTTCCTTGAGGAGCCTCCTTTGTGTCCCCCTTCTCGATCTCGGTTTAAAGGCTTCCCATGTAACTTCCAACACTTCTCTCGGGTATGACGAGGTTTATTGCAGTAGGTACACCAGAGACCATCACCTTTCTTCTCCATATTTGCTGATCCTCCTTTCTTCTGTTCGGTTACCATGGCCAAAGTCTGATCTCCTTTATGGTCTAGTGCTGAGTTCTCTACTGCTGGACTCTCTAACATGAAACCCCTTCTACTTTCTTCACTTCTCACAATAGCCACCACTTCATTGAGGCATGGTACCTTTTGCTTCCCCAATATTTGAATCCTAACTTGATCAAATTCAGGATTCAAACCAACAAGGAAATCATAAACTCTGTCTTGTTCGATATACTCCTTGAGAAGTGCTGAATCTTCAGTACATTTGGCTTTTATGACTCTATAATGGTCTAGCTCCATCCATAATGATTTCAGCTGATTGGCATATTCTGTAACAGTCTTGTTCCCTTGTTTTGCTGCAAAAGTTTTTACCTTTACTTCATATACTTGAGCAGCATCTTTGGCTTTAGAGTAGGTTTGCTCTACAACATCCCAAATATCTTTTGCCGAATTAAGGAACATGCAGGTGTCGCTGATTTCTGGAATCATTGAATTCCACTGCCACGTCATGATCATTGAATCTTCTTCATCCCATGTAGTAAACTTGGGATCCTCCTGTTTAGGTCCAGACTCCATCAGGTGACTCAACTTCCCCTTTCCCTTCAACACTGTACGAACAAGTTGGGCCTACTTCAAATAATTTCTTCCATTTAGTCTATATGCAGAATGAATATTCTGCAGTTCTCCAGATTGCTGGGGATTGGGTATTCCCTGTTTCTGGGTTTGGATTCACAACTTCCTCTTCCCTTGACATCACAGCAAGGAGGTGTGATGCAACAGCAATGCAGGCTGTCGTCTTAGGATTAAAAAAAATGCAGCAGCAATGCAGGCTGTCGTCTTAGGGTTAAGAAAAATGCAGCAGCAATGCAGGCTGCCGTCTTAGGATTAAGAAATATGCAGCAACAATGTAAGTTGTCGTCTTAGGATTAAGAAAAATGCAGCAGCAATGTAGGTTTTCGTCTTAGGGTTAAAAAAAATGCAGCAGCAATGTAGGCTGCTGTCTTAGGGTTAAGAAAAATGCAGCAGCAGTCCAGGATGCCGTCTTAGGGTTAAGAAATATGCAGCAGCAATGCAGGCTGTTATCTTATGGTTAAGAAAAATGCAGCAACAATGCAGGCCACCGTCTTAGGGTTAAGAAAAATGCATCAGCAATGCAGGCTGCCGTCTTAGGGTTAAGAAATATGCAGCAGCAATGTAGACTGCCGTCTTAGGGTTAAGAAAAATGCATCAGCAATGCAGGCTGCCGTCTTAGGGTTAAGAAATATGTAGCAGCAATGCAGGCTGCCGTCTTAGGGTTAAGAAATATGTAGCAGCAATGTAGGCTGCCGTCTTAGGGTTAAGAAATATGCAACAGCAATGCAGATTGCCGTCTTAGGGTTTATCGCGCGCAGACATAGCTTCCTAGATCGGAAGCTTTGATACCATCTGGAAAAATAGATTAACTGAAATATGATTTTTATTATATCAATACAAAGAGATGATATAAGGTATATACAGGAGACCTAAACTATTTTAGGAAATATAATAACTCTATTTTATGCTAGGATCCCTTGATTTATGGGATTGTTCCTAATTATTCAAATCTGTACAGATTACCAGGAAATATACAAATTTCCTGATTTATTCTTTCCTAAAATACTATTTGATTTCCCATAGTTTCACATATTGGAGTGCCAAGGCACATAAAGCATAATTGGATTTGGATCACTCTAGGTTAATCTAAAAAGGAAGAAAACTTAACACAAGTATCTATTCTTAGCCGTCAATCATCTTAAGTATACACTCCCATACATAAGATAATCATACCAAAAATTCAATGGAGAAAGCCTCATAAAGATAATTTATACATAGCAATACATATTTGTTTCTACATGTTTGTTTAAGTTACAGCAATTTCATCCTATCACATTAAATACATTTATGGAGTCATTAGAAATTATCAGTCACGAAAATGGAGTGCATAACATTAACAAAGAAGAATGTTATCAGATTCATCTATTCTATGGCGTTCTCACCAAAACAAAAAACACTGAAACTACTCCAACAAAACTAAGGTCCAAAATAGAGGACACCATGTGTAATGAAACTAAGCATAATTAACAGACCAAAATATCTAAATTGATAATCAAGATTTATATGAAAATATGCCTGACAAAATATTAAGCTGAATTTGCTGAATGTTTAAAAAATTGAATATCTATTTTTTTTTTATAATACTAGCATCATTAAAATGTCTATCCGTAGATGTCAATTGACTCCATTCAAATGTTCAAGCTATTCAAGATGCTGTCTCAAGTGCCAAACTTAAGATTATTTTACTTAGATGCCTAACGAGGAGAGCCAAACTTGGGTGACAGAGAGGTTAGTGCCAAAATATGTGCCAGTGAGAGGTTAGTGTCAAAAACATGTCAGAGCACTCTGACACCTCAAGTAGGAGGAATGTATGTCAGATTACTATGAGAAAAAAAGCATTTAGATCAAGAGACTTTGATTTGCTCTTTACTGATACCAGCATTGGAATCAATAGGTTGTGGCTGTTCTGAAGAAACATTATTTGCTACCTTCTTTGACTTATACCCTGGAGGAAATTGGTGTTTAAGAAAACACATATCAACATTATGATTTGTGTAACCGCGCAATGAGTGCATTGCCTAGAAGAAACAGATTTGGCAGGCAAAATTTTGGCTCAGCCATGACTTCGAAAAGGAGGGGTCTTTGTTTGTACTATGAGTGCTAGTGGATCAGGTAATTGCCAATTAGGATTTGCCGTTCTGTTGAATCACACCATAGAAAACACCTTATTCTAAGATGGAAGGGAACCATTAAAAGAATTTGGGACTTCAAATGTAAGTAATTTTCATTGAGGCCATGGAGAAAGGATAAGACACAATCATGCTGAAGGGTTTTAGGGGCATTGCAGCAACACCAAGATGAAGAGGCAGGTGCAGGAATTGAGTGGAAGTAGCACAGTTTACCCCCAAAGAATTTTCATCTTAGTAAAATCAATGGTAACAGACATATTAGCTTGTTCGAGATAGCAGATATCATTGCAGAGATGATAATTACACCAAGAAAAACTATCTTTCAAATCTTGCCATACTTTATTAGCTTCACTGATCCAAATGATGTTTGTTAAAACTCTGTTGAAAATAATGGTTCTGATGTGAACATGACCTATGATAAGAGCTAGAGCAAGGGAAACAAATGAAGCTCTTCAACAAATATTGTTGGTTGACCAAATTGTGTTTTGGATTAATCAATTAATGGGCTTTAATTTAGTTTTATTGCAAGTTGTAATAAGGGCCCAATTAGAAATTTAGTTATCAGTCTTTGGGAGACAAGCATTATCATTGATCTTCTCTAAGACTTGGAATGGCCCATCTCCTCTAGGTTGAAGTTTAGACTTTCTTTGTTCAGGAAACCTTTCCTTTCTCATGTTGTGTTCTTGGGATTTGTTGTGAGTTCTAAAGGGGTACAAGTTGATGAGGAAAAGATTAGAGCCATCCAAGAGTGGCCTACCCCTAAGAATGTGAGTGAAGTGAGAAGTTTTCATGGGTTAGCTAGTTTCTATAAGAGGGTGCATAGCTGATTGACTTTTGGATGTCACAATTTCAGTTACAATCAATCATTAAGTAGTTTTCAATTCCTAGGTTAATAAATCATTATTCACATTTATTTTCTTTTAATGAATATTTGTAACTCTGATGGCAAAACTTCTTTATAAGCTGAACCATTTTTATAAGAAAAAACAAGTTGAGTTTTATTTTTGGAAATATTAGAGTTTATCTCTTTTATCTTAGTGAGAGTAATTCTCCTAAGTTCTTGAGTGATTCAAGAATATTTGACTGTATCAAAGGACTTTCACATCCTTTGTGTGTTGCCTCCCTTGGGAAGAGAGATTCTTTCCTTCCACCTTCTTTCTAATTCCTAAATTTCTTATAAGGTTCTAACCTTAAAGATCCTAAATTACCCCTTGTGATTCATATCAGGTTCAGCCAAGAAAGAACTAAGGGATTGCATCTTTTCCATGATAGAGGGTGAATCTATTGCTCCTGATATCTTGATGAATGCATATTTGATTTTCATTTTGAAGGACATGGACATAGATCGAACCAGCTATGGTAATTTGATCCATCAAGAATGAAGGAAATAAGAACCCAAAAAGGGTTCTCATTTGGATGGATATAAGACAAATTGGAGGGTTCAAGAATGGCAGAAGAAGCTATGACCAAAGAAGGAAAAAGATTATCATGGAATAGATGTGAAGAAGAGAAAATTATCAAAATCAATCAGATTTATATCTATGAATGGGCATGCTTCCATGTGTTTAACTTATTCGTATTGTAAGTCCAGGAAATAAATTTATTGGATCATAAAGAAAATCAGATATCATTTGTGCAATTAGCTTACCAGAATTGATAGGACTCCACCGCTTAAAGCGGAAAGGAGATGGGATATTAAGACCTGATGCACTGGAACCACCGTTATGCCTGAAAAATGGAAGATATAGTCTCCGGAAAAATCTTGGCATCCAATTGACAACCCACGACAAGGCACAAAGAAGAAGAATAAACGAAAGTATCAAAATGGGAATAAGTAAAAGTAGATTCATCTTCATCTGAAGCATGTCAAAACCACGAAGGCCAAACCTAACAGAATACGCCCTCCCAGCTTCCAACAAAGCCACTCCAAGTGTCCAAGTGATACTTCCAGAACCAACAGTTATATGCTTATCAGTAATGTGCAAACCCTCTCTCAGCAATGATGCAATATACGGCGCCCGAAAGCAGTACTGCTCAATAAAGGGCTGAGGAGCAACACTCTTCTTTGCAACATCCCATCTCTTCTCACAGAATTCCCTACCCTTCTCCAACACATCCTCAAGTGTGGCCTCTGCACTCAAATTGAAAAACCTATACACCACAAAAAACCCAGAAATCACATAAAAGTGTCCCATCGGGCGAGGCATGTTATCGGGAAGAGCACACGGATGAATCTCACAATCCAGACCAGGACTATCATCACTCCATTCAGACAAATTCACAGCAACCTTTGCCAGCGCACTGCACCGCTGCCAATTGGGCGCGCCAACAAGCGTGACCATGGTTCTCAATCCTCCATTCTTCGCCACCACATTCCCATTCCCATTCCCCTCAACCTTAGGACTCTCCCCTTCTTTATCCAAAGCAGCACAATGCGAGCACGTGTAGCGCTCTTTGTACCCAGACTGCAGGCAGGGATGCTTAAGCTCCACATCCCCCTTAACAACATTCGCAATATTATAGCCAGAGTCCTTGAAAACACGCGCAACAGATTTATCAAAGGCCTCATTGAGGCCATACCTAGCAAGCGAATACGCAGTCAAATGATGGTTCACCGAGCCAATCCTAACATACAAACTAGTCTCACTATTCAAACGCTGTTGCTTATAACCCTCAAACGTGACCTGCAAAGAAGAACCCCCCAAATCAAGAGCACCATAGGTTTCCTTCTTGGGCTTAACCCCAAGAATGCCACTCTCATAATTAAGCGCAATCCATCCAAAGTAAGCTTCCTCAGTGCCGGAAATGATCTTCACTGAATCCCTACGACACACAAAAGGCGAACCTTTCAGAACGTTCCACGCATTATCGAGCAGCCGCTTGGAGTCATCGAAGGGGAGTTTCCGGACCCCGGCGGTGGCGTAGAGGAACAAGGAAGTGGACCTGTGGGAAGGTTCTGGAATCTGCTTCTGCGCCCAGTTTATAAGCGGTTTGAGCGCGGTTTTCAAACCGGTCATGTTGCGGACGAGTTTGTCGAGGCCCGGTTCGGTTTCCATGCGGTCGTAGGCGCGGCCACTGGCGGGGTTCTTGCGGAGGCCGTCTTTTAGTGATTCGATGGCGATGGGGAGGTTGGAGGAGTGCCCGTGTTGGACTTGGGCCTTGTAGACGAAGACACGAGTCCCGGTGCTGCCGCAATCGAGAACGACGTAATATTTGGGAGAAGCTTGTCGGGTGTAGAAGGTGTAGAGAAGGAAGAGAAGGATGAGGAGGAGAAAGCTGATGAGCGCGATCGGGGCGAGGCATTTGCGGCGAACAGGGTTCGGGAGTTGGAGCGGTTTGGTTTTGGAGAAACTAGCGGTGGTGGGGTCTCGGAGAAGGCCATGTTCGGGGTCGAGGTTGCGGTACGAGGAGAGATCCTGGAGGGAGGCGGAGATTCGTAGGTTGTTCTTCAAGCCTGAGAGTTTGCCAAAGACCATGTCTCTGGGACGGTGTTGGATTGGATCTGGTGCGGTCCGGTTCAAGCTGGGGTTATGCGTGCATGGTGGTTCAGTTGAATGAGATCGGAGTTAAGAGGTAGTTGTGTTGGGTAGTGTCAGTTTGAAGAGGAAAGCGCAGTGAAGAGGGAAATGGAATATACGCAGATCTCTGCACAGAACTGCGTCGTTGCTGAAACCAAAAAAAAAAAAAAAAAAAAAACAGCACAAGAACCACACCGGTTTTTTTTTGTTCCTCTTTCTTTTCTTAATTTTGGTGTTTCAGTTTAATTATTGGGCCATATGGGCTTATTCGGCCATCCTGTAAGGCCCATCAATAGTGTTACTAAATCTCTACTTGTAAATTTGTTGTTAGAGGTCAAAATTTGGATCAACTTTGGATACATAAATGTTGGTTTTTTCTTACTATCTTCTTATCTTGTACCTTGGAGCTTATGAATACTATGTCGTGGCCCGTTAGATTTGAGACAAGTTGTGATATTTGTGTTGATTAACGATTTAATATTGATATTCAAACAATTTGTTCTGCTTTGTCTTCATCATTTTCGTGTCAGTTTGAGTACATGACTGAGTCAAAGCTCTATTATGAAAAAGAGTAAAACAATTTTTTTCATTATAGCCTTTCAACCATTCAAACATCATACCAAAACCTTGGATTCAACGGGATTTTGGACCTTTCAACAATGAGCTATATAATATAATGTTTCAAGTTTAATTCTGTACAAACCTTGTAGTTTTCTCATCTGAGATTTAAGATAAAATTATCAAAATGATAAAATCCATTTCCAATTTTTACTTTTTTTCTTTTTCAGCTTTCTTACCAAATTTTCTTTTAACTTGGCCTTTCGGAAATTACATTTATTTTTTCATTTGGGGTCTGAAGTAAAATGATGAATTTGATAAATATTTTTTTCTTTAATACTGTTTTCATTATATTTTTTAAATTTATTCGTATCCTAACTAGCACTATTTTACCTAAAAGTATATTTTACCTAAGTTTTTTTGAAAAATTGAAAATTTTTCGGGTGGGATCTAAGGTGAAATGATCAAATTAAGAAGACCCATTTCCGTTTTTTAATTCGTTTAATAAGACCCAACCATTTTGGAAAATGCCAAATTTATATGAAAATGGCATAAAATCCATGGATTAATCTTATTGTCTCCATCTTATAGGAACTCTAAATATATCAATAACATCTTTAACATTTAAGGTTCATAACCACATAGAAAAAATACATTACTTAATACTTATCTACTCTAAAGATAAATAGTAATTAATATTAAAGAACAACGCCTACTTATTCTTAAAAACAACGTTCTTAGTACACAAAGAATTAAGTTTTGTTAACTTCAAGTTGAACCATCCAACACCATAAGAAATGAAAAGTAGAATGCGATTACAGCGCAACACCATTTAGTTTTTAAAAGAAATTTATCTTTTGAGAAGCACCATATAAGTTATGTATGATTTAGAATTATGTCTACCGTTAGTTTCAAGGAAGAATTGTCAGTCACTAAATTATTTGCAGCGTGGTAATCTTAATCATTTGAGCCAATTTATTGATTTGTTTTAAAGGATCAAAGTTATTTAAAATATAACCAACCTCTTTCTTGTGTTGAATTCTAAAGCACCAAATTCTAATTGTATTTTTTGAGTTTTTTAGTTCAAGATGTGTATTTGAAATTCATAGTTTGTTTTGCGCTAAATTGATAGCTTTAATGCAAATATAATAAGGGATGAGTTTGGGTTATAAAGTTGGATTTAACTTGAAAGTTCAGTAGTAAAATTTACAAAAATAAAAATTCAATAGTAAAATCTGTAAAATTGTAAAAATTTAGTAATAAAATTTATATTTTAAAAGCTTTAAAGTCAAAATACTCATTTTGTTTAGAGGAAAAAAGTTATATTGCCCCATACTAAACTTATGTTAATAAAACTATTCTTACAACATACACAAAATACAATAAACCCACTTTTACAACATTTTTTTTTTCTTTCTAATAAATTGACATCTTGCGGTGATCTAAGATTATTGCTAAAAACAAAATTCTTATGAAATCATTTTGAAAATGTAACCAAGTAAAATTTGTAGATAAGTTCATAAAAAAATTTAACGTTGACTCTCTTGAATTCCTCAAAACAACTATGCATAGAAGACAGCAAAGAATTATGTGACAACTTTTTACATTGAAATCCAAAATTGATTTCGTTAATCTGAAGGCTTTGAGGACATGCTGGGGGGGCCTGAAAAAATGCTAACTCTGTAAGAATTCTTGTCTTGGAGAAGTGATTCAGAGACCCAAGAGCCATGAGAAATAACCGCAGCAGCTGCGTGTCTTTCTCTGTAAGACGCCCAAGTAACCGCATACAAACCAATAATGATCAAAGTCCCCCCTACGATGCTGTTGTCATGAATAAAGAAATAAAAACAGTAAGAAACTTGAAACAGTAGAATAAATTGTTCCAGGATGCCTCCACAAACTTTGTAGACGACGGATGCATTTTGGTATACAACATGATCACGTGCTTGTTCGACAAGTTCTAACTAGTGAGACCTCATCCCATAAACTTCATCATGAAATTTACAAAATGTTTAAAAAATAAATAAAACTTGTTTCAATAAACTACACAAAGAAGCTTACTGAAATAAAGTGAAAATAGTTTGTAAGAATATAAATCATTTTCATAAGCTTATATAAGCTTCGTAAAAACTCTTTCAATCACCAACTAAGTAAATATGACACATCACAAGCTAAATAAATTTTGCTTAGAAAATAAAGACGTGTAGCTATGAGTAGGGTTATAGCCACTTTTAGTAAAGTATGCATCAATAACTATGAGTAATAGAAGATGTACCTTCCCATGTAAATTGGACTTCCAAGAAAAATTCTGGATAGGAGAGCAGAGGCTCCTGGTTGAAGTGGATTATAAAGAGCAACCATGGCTGGCCCCAAGATCTTGTTGCACCATGTAATTAGTCCATAATTAAGGGCAGATGCAATAAATCCCTGAACAAACAAGGGAAACTGTTAGGAACCAAGAATTGAAAAGAGAAAAAAAAATGTTTATTGAATAGAATGAAAGAACAAGAAATAAGATTTTCCCTTCACAAAAGATTTCTCCTTTCACAAAGAGCTAATGCTCAATCTACAAAATGAATTCCCTTCTCCTCCTATTCTTCTTACCCTATGTATAACTAAATAACACCTCAAGCAATTAGTTAACTTATTAATATACTGTCTTAACAAACTTCTCCTTCACCTTATACCCTAACAGAAACATATGTAAGACTCTGCATGTTAAAAATCCTTCAAAGAAATATATCAAAAAGATATAGATCACCCACCCAGTGTTTAGCAAAATAAAATAAAGATCACTTAGTTCTGAAGTGCTGGAACAAACAAGACTAGTATTCCTTTGCTGTCTCAAATAAAAACAACTTCATTTATTTAGCCCATTAGCTTTCATTCCTTCCGTCAACTGGGGGCGTATAGCTAAATAAATACTAACCATACTAATTGTATTTTGCCTACTCTAGCATGACTGGACAGAATGAAACCGCCAAAACATACAACCATACTCAGGAAATCCCATCTTATTCTAAACACTGGTCTAACAAATAAATGGGTTTCCCGAACAATTCTAAGGCCAAGTCTAGTTTGCCTGGGTCACAAAATGGAGGGCTATGATTCATATGATTGGGATGTGAGACACCACTTTGTTGCTAGTATTAAACATGCCATACCAGGGGCAGATGCTTTACCAAACTTGTTTAGTGATTCTATGATTTTATTTTTCAAGTTGGGCAGGATTTTGGCTTTAGATATCTGAGAAACTAAATTGAGAGAGAAAATATTTGGGAACTTTGTATGTATTTCATTTCTGATCTCATAATGAAGGAGATCAGTTTATAGAGTATAGAAAAGGGCTAACTAGTTATTACTGAGTTGGCAACAGCAGCTTAACAAACTGAGAAACTAACTTTGTTAAGCCAACAACAGCTAAATAACAGATTAACTAACTTTGCTGAGTTGGTAACAACTAACAACAACTTAGTTAACTGAGAAACTAACTATGCTGACCTGGTAGAGAGACAGTCAGCTTACAATTTAAAGAAGATTTTTGTTACTTTAACATTGGCTTGGCAATCATTTGTAACATACATTTGGTGTAATCTGGTCACCATTTGGAACATACATTTGGTGTCATCTGAATCCTAAGTGATTTGTTCCGTGATTTTTTCTTCTTTATTTAATATCTGTACGTTAAGAAGTAAAAAGAAACCAAAAGAATAAAAAACAAATATAGATCATGTAAACAAAACAGCATAATTTTATCTATATATGAATTTTTGAAATAGTGCCATCATACTTGTATGAATGATGTGTCTAATCAAAGATATAGTCAACTGATATGACCCAAGGTTTATGATATTAATTCATAAAATATATAAAAACAAACACATTTGAACTACATTAATAAATAGTGAAACTTCAATTTTTTTAATAAAAAGTAAATCTACGGGTTAATAGTAAATGCAACTAGATTTCAGAATGCGCTTGAGGATTATTTTTTGAAGGTCTACAATGAACTTCCAACATAAACAGGCTCAACATTCAAATTAGAATCAATAGTTCAGGAGTTTAAATTTGATCAAAGTTCAGTGTGAAATTCTTCATAGTATCAATAAAAAATTCTATTTCATTTTAATAACCAAGGCGTTTGAGTTTTTTCATTTTGCAGACTTTTTGTCAGCGTGGAAGGGGAACCATATAGGTTGCCAAATAGTGTAAATTACTGTCAGTATATCAAAATTAAGTCCAACATTAACCGAAAAAAATTGAGGAAATCTTATAAAACTGGATACATGAACAACCTCTTTTCATTCTCCTCAAATGCAAAACTAGGTTTGAATTGATAAAAAAATAGTAGTACTGTTACAATATCAACACCTAAACACAAGTGAGTGTGCTTTCATTTGTAAAGCTCCAAAGAGAAGTAAGATAAACTTGTAAAGGAAGAAAACTAAATTCTTCTATTATTGATGAATTTAAGGATACAACGATACAACAGTATTTATACACCATTAGATTACAAGGTTCAGTGTGTCTGGACACTAACTAACTGACTACGCTAACTAACTAGAGAGAGGAATCGTTACAACAGTGCTCATGATAGGAGCATGGGAGCCCTTTCTTAACCACATAATCTAACACCATTAAAAATATAAAATTGGCATTTGAGGTGTTCAAGAATAAAACCACACAAATGATGAATACAGAAGATGAACCAAAATGATCAGAGATAACTAATAATGACTCATGATATTGAAGGTTGATTTTAAGTTCTAGTGACTCACAGCATAAATAACAGCAATCGTTTCAGACTGTGTCAATCTCCAGTCAGTTGACTCGTTAGTTGCAAAGAATGATGTAATTACCATCAGGACAGCTCCAAAGAAGTATGAATATGCCGTGAGGGATAGGTTTGCAGGATACTTTTTCAATAGTGGAGCCTGGAAATATTTCAAATAATAACTAACATATACGTTACATATAATATAATAGAACCTAATATCATAAAATTGTTAAAAAATGTAGCAGAGTAAGCAGGGCTAATCTGATCAATGAAGAAATTTTAAATGACATAATTTGAAGAATGGCTTTTATGCTAATAAATAATTCAGTGTGACAACAAGCATGACAACTTTGGGATAATGCAAAATATGTGTGAATTTACAATTTTTTTAATGGAGATGTATTGTGATTGTTAAAGAAAAACTAGCAGTTGTAGTTGGAGAGCCCAAGACCTTATAGACACCATACTAGAATTCCATACTCCCCATGTAGGACTCAAGTCTAATAACTTGTAATAGATCCTAAATCTCACCATGCTCCGCACCCCTGACTGTGCACTAGCCCTTTAAATAGTCCTAGGCAAACACTGAAATTGCAGTGTCATCATTTATGCGGCTCACTTGCAACTGAGAGACCTGGTGGAAGGATTTGATAGCAATTGATTAGAACGTTGGGAGAATCATACTGCAAAGTTGTTGTTATAGTTAGAGAGCTTGAAGCCTTATAAATCATATACTTGCATCCCATACCTAGCAATTGAGTCCTAACAAGTACAGGTCACATTTTGTGAAGTGCTACCCACAATTTTATTTCCAAAAAACTTGGGGCATGCATGGGTTAGCAAGTTACGGATACAGTATTAAACTTGGATATGGTTATAAGGCAGTTGCTCAAGGCTCTCGCAGCATGGTTAAACTTGAGCTGGAAAAACTTGACGTGCTGGTTGCTGCTTTTTTGTTTGATATGGAGGGTTATACATGTTACACATGATTGGGTACTCTTGGGGAAACATTGGTTGATTGGGTGAGCTCGGGGCGGGGAGATCAACCCAGAAATCACATGCATTGAATAGTGGTACAATACAACTTGTCATGACTCTACAAGGTCAGGAAAAGTGGTATTGTACAACTAGCACATTTGGGGTGAAGAGACTCATAAGCTCCTAGGATTTACATAATTGGAATGGAACTGCCTGAAGTCATGGAAGACTATAATGATATGTTAATACAGTTGTTGTGTTAGCTTCCAGCAGCGAGAGAAGATGGTAGAATAATTATCTGAAGCATATTTCTGTAGTTCATCATAGAAGGCTGGACTGACTTTGATGAATGAGCTGTTATTAAGACCCAAAATGAGCATTGGGTCCAAAGGATCAGCTGCTACATCAGTTGGCACATGGGTCTGGGCTTGGAATGGTAAAACTAGAAAGATCAAGGAGGAGGAAAAGGCAGAACGCGAAGTTGGCAGAGAGAAAAGGAAACAACAAGGGATTTTACTGACTAGTGGTATATGGTTGTTGGTTGGCATATATATGGGTGTGGGGTATTAGGGGTATCACAAGGAACATATTTACTTAGTTATGAATGGAGAATGGAGAGTAGTAGTTTGTTGTAGAGCCTTGCTATTGTTGCAGTAAAAGAGTTCTATATTACCTTTATTAATTCTTTGAATTAAAAAGTATTCATTACATCTTGTTTTCGAAGATTCTAGTCATGTTGGTTATAGCTTGCATCTTACTGTTTCAATATTTCATCGTATGTTTTACCTACCTTTTTTTTTTTCATTTCCAATTCATCACATTGCTCTATCAGTTTGTTACTTTCGAAAACCACCATTTCAGTTGTCCTCAAAGCTTGATCTTCTTGTTCAAACTCAATCTTCTTGTAGAATCACTTCTCACCAGCAGTCACCACAACTGTCGTGGTATTGCTGCGAGCAGTTTAATAAGATGAAAACAGGGTCTGGTGGGTTGAAGCAAGTGAAGAGGGTTTGACTGGGTTAATGCTTAAAATTGAACCAGATCTCTAAACATAAATGGCTTGGAGGCTCATTCACAGGTTTTCCAGATGAACAATCTGGTTGACTCCATAAACTATGATTTTAAAGCATAAAGTCACATGTGTATAGTGAATGGAATTGGCTCTTAACAAATAAGTACAGATGATAGAGATAAGAAATGGCAGCGATCACTACCATTTTTTTTCTTAGTGCTTCCTGTAATCACAAACATTTGAAGAATATAAAAAGATATGAACCTGAATGGTTAGAAAAGCAGCCATGCACATGCAGTTCCCTACGAAGCACAAAACCCCGAGATGAAATTGATCAAATCCGAGATCTAGTAAACCACTAATTAACCATCCAGAAGGCTCTGGTTGACCTTTGGCACTTATTTCACTGTGTGATACAAAGTCTGTTTCTGAATATCCTATCAATGCCGGACCACGATACAAAACCATCAGTACAGCGCCTAGAACACAGGTGAAAGTTCCTCCAACCTTGGCCAAACCTTCATACCTTAGCAAGTTCACTCTTTCTGTACTGCATGAATGAGTTTATCAGGTGCACATTACTTTATGTCCTGGGGTATATTGACTTAATGTACAAATTTAAGTGCAACAATTGTGGGGAATTGTGTGTTCCGGAAAACAATAAATTGACAAAACACACACGTGTAGAAATTGAAAAGAGTGAAACTGACCCCATCATTACAGCCAACAGAAAAGTAAAGACCGGCGTGGCTGGCTGAACCGCAGCAGCATACGTTGGACTAGTATAGCTTAAGCCAACAAGAAACAAAAGATGGTTGCCAAATATCCTGAACATGAATGAAGAAGCCAAATTACCATTACATCAATAAAACACTACAGATCACACATAACCAACACAAATAATATGTAACTAAATCCAGAACCTCACCCAGTTAATCCAAGAAAGAAAAATGACATCAGAAGGTGTTTAGTTAATGGTGGCCGTGTACGCCTACAAACCAGACATGATTAGGATACAGTTGCATTAGAAGTAAATCAAAGACGGTGAGAAATGCGTTTAAGAGTGTAGCAAGTCAAAATTTCATTTCTAAATATATATATATATATATATATATATATATATATATATATATATATATATATATATATATATATATATATATATATATATATATATATATATATATATATATATATATATATATATATATATAGCCGTATAGCACAATTAAATGAACAACAAAAAAACAGTTATCTAGGCAAAAATTGACCACAAGTATGAGCATTTCCAGAATCAGACTTGAGATGCGTTAACAAATAAACTTCGACCTTGATAAGCCATAAGTTAATAGTTAACTTCTGAAACATACTATAAACTAGAACTCTAGATGGAAGATAGGTCTAGATTTTAGGTATACATAACTGTATAATTAGATCAATTAAACACACCCTACACACATACACCGATAACAATGACATTTGGGGGGGTGCAGAAAAGTGTAAAACAATCTGTCAAATTAGTTTGAAGAAAAGAAAAACGTTAACAACACAACACACTCTTTATTACTAGTATAAATTTTAGAGAAAATGCAATTTTGTGAGTTTCACTTTTTATTTAATGGAATTCACTGGTAAATTTGTAGTTTCCAATGAATTTTGACCAATAGTCGTGAGTGAATTAGAGAGATTTCTTGTACTGCTGGGCTTTCCTCCTAACAAAATAAGAAGTAATGAAAGAAAGCAGAATTGATGACAGAAGTACAAATTGGGGACCAGCATAACACACAACCAATGATACATGCATTGCATAAAGCAAATTGAAAACAACAACCAAAGCAATCAATTCACTTCCCCTTATACAGCAACACACACATTCAAAGCGCGCACGTGTGTGTATGTATGAGAGAGAGAGAGAGAGAGAGAGAGAGAGGAAGATACTTTTCACGGATAAAAGCGAGGGGAGCGAGAATGGAGAGAGCAATGAGATCGCGGAAAACGCAGAAGACGATTTGGTTGACGCCAACGTTAAGGGCGACTTTGGTGATGACGTGAAAGCCGCCGTTGAATAACTGCACCATTGCCATGGCCGTGTGGGCTTTCCATATCTCACCCCCCGACACGGCTGCCATTGTTATAAGCTAAGATTTTATTCGATTAGAACTCTCTCTGACGGGGGACTCAGTTCATGATCAAGATTACTGAAATCATTGAAAATAAATGCCAGAAGCGAAATTAAGTGACAAAAGTAAACAATTTTGGCATTTCTGATGCGGGCGGAAAACAGCCCCAATCTGCAATCCGTCTCTGCCTGCTCGTCCAAGTCTTTCAAATCCATTTTCTAAATCAATTTTCTTTGACTCACTCTACAATTTTCTCATAACCATTATACAATAACCTTTTTTTTTTAACTATTTATTTCATAATATATGGCTGTTTTAATTTTGGTTCAATTTTATGTTTATTTATCATTAGGTTGATTAATAATTATTCAACATGTTATGTATATATTTATTTTAGCTCGTATAAAAAATTGTTAAATCAATTATTTTTTTATATTAATATAATTTATCAATTTTTGCATATTTATAATAATAATAATAATAATAATTAAAAATGTGTAGTGGTTAATTAGAATTTTTTTACTCCAAATTTTATTTTTTCTTATAGATTTTTATTAATAACAATTTTAAGTTATTAGTTATATAAGGGTCAAAATAGGTGGAGTAACGAACTTCAAAAATTAATCTTTAAGACAAAAAAAATTGATCAACTGTCTATCATATATATATATACGTGTGTGTGTGTAAGTCTAATCCTTATAAATAAGATATGTTTTTATTTTATTTTATTTTACTTTTATCAAACTAATATTTTTATTTTAGCCCCTCTGTTGACGCGACACTTTAATAATATCATTATTAAGTTGATGATTTTGTTAATGTTTATTATAATGATGCCATTACGTTTAAGTTTAATGAAAAAAAAGAGTTAACGACAAATAAAAAATAAAATAAAATAAAATAGAAACTAAAGCCTAAACATCCTTATTATGAAGACTGCAAATCTAATTAAGTTTTAATCATAATAATAATAATAAATAAACTGTAATTGAAGATACATTTATTAAATTTTATAAAATACTTTTAAAATTGTCAACATGATTTCTCAGGGTATTTTTTTTGTTTTTTACTTTAAAAACCTATAACATTGATAATTATTAAAACTGGTATAATAAAATTAATTAAAAAATATTTTTAAAATTAAAATTAAAATTGATAAAATAAGAGCCCATTATTTCATAATTAGATGAAACAGAAAATAAATTTGTTTTTATTGTGTTCTCAAATTGATATTCTTTGTAGTAGTAGAGTAATACCAACTTTGATCATCATTCTTTTGAACAGGTAAATTTTTTAATATGTAAAGTATTAAATTATATTTTTTGTGTGTTGGATTTTATTTAATGTATTCAATCAAAATTGGATTTGATATCATATTTATAAATATGATAAACCCGATTTAAATTAATTGTACAAATATATAAATAATATTAAATGTATAATAACAAATAGATTTAAATCTATTTTTCGTTCTTATAATTTCACGAAAAAAAATTATTCATTTTTTTTTAATTTATTTTAGTCCATAGGTTTAAAATGTTAATAAATTAATTCTCAAGTTTAAAAATAATATGAATTTATTCCTTTTAATTAATTTTATTATAATAAAAAATTACTAAAGATCAAATTTAGTAAGAAAAACTATATTTAATCTAGGTGAAAAATCAAAATTAATTGTTAAATTTAAGTATAATTTAAAATTTAAATAACATTTTCAAACATCGAAAGATCAAAATGATCCATGTAAATATCAAAGATAAAATTTTTATATAATACAGTTTATTAATATAAATTTTAATTATATATAATTTTAATTAAATATTTTATTTTTAAGTTCTTTAAAATTAAGTAATTTTATTCCTAATTAATAATATATTATATTATTGTTAAAAAAATTATCATTATAAATAACATATATTAAAGTTAATGGTCAAATATATTATTAATATATAATATAAAAAATTAATTGATATTATTATATTTATTATTATTTAATTATTTTGAATTCGCTCTATTTAAAATTCTATCGATTTTTTAAATTTTGATGAACAAAGTAATTTTGTTTTAACTCTTTTTAGTAGTTTATTTTAAGATTTTAAAATGCATAATTTAATTTATAAGTTGTTTAAAAATGATTTCAAATGTTATTGATACATTACATAAGACTTGTGTTTTGATAGAAGAGAGAAGAGTTATAACCTATGTTTCAAGACAACAAAATTCTCATGACAAATTATTATATTCGTTATGGTGGGTTACCTTGAAAATTTGGATGTCTTTGATATATTTGATGTGTTTTTGCTTAAAAGAAATTAAATATGAGATAAAAGAGATAAAAATATTATTAAAATGTAATAGATGATATTTGAAGTCAAAATACGATTAAAATGTGGTGAATTTTTTAGAGATATGTATTTAGGTGTCAATTTATCTTGTACGTCGGTTTTGGAAGTTCTTGGATTTTACAATCGATGTTGTATCAAACAACGTTGAAAATATAAATAAATAAATATATATTTGTGTAAATATATAAATATAAAATATATAAATATAAAATATATAAATACAAATATATTTATATTTTTTGATATATTTATATAATTATATATTTATATGTTGGATGTGAGGGCACGCTCGAATGTGAAAGTGTCCGTCGAGTAGGTTTTCAAAATTTAAGGCCAAATTTGTGAGCAAGTCTCTTTATATGGGTTTATAATTTAATGACAGAATATAATTTTTATAATTTATCTATATAATGATATAAAATAAATTTGGAAAATGCGTCATTCGCTCAAGCGACACATTTGCTCAAGCGAAAAATATCAATTTTCGTTCAAGCAAGATATTTTCGTTTGAATGAGTGAATTTCAGTGAGCTTTAAACGTATTTTCAGCTTAATCGAGAGTCAATATCACTTTCACCTACGAGCGCGCCCTCACATCCAATATATAAATATATCAAAATATATAAATATATTTGTATTTATATATTTTATATTTATATATTTACACGGATATAAATATAATTTATTTGTAAATTATTACCAAAAATTATAGTAGTTTAGTAGTTGGAGTATCAGTTTCCAACATTAAGATATTGGGATCACTAAGATATTGGGATCAAATCTTGTCAGTAACAATTCTCTAACTTAAGCAAATTTAAAAAAAAATTAAAAACACTTTCTACGTCGGTTCATCTGAAAACCAACGTTAAATGACGACATGGAAAGTATATTACGTAATAGTGCTAGTTTTACTAATTTTTTTTACCAGAAAAAATAATTGTTAATTAGATCATAGTATAAGACATAATAGAGTTGTTAGATACTATTCAAATGATGTGTTAAGATCTAGGAATAAAATATGTGTACCCATTATGATTATGATGACCTGAAGATAATGTTGGATGACTGTCACAAAGGTTTACTTAATTTGCATCTTAATATAACTAAAATGAATCAAAACTGGTCTACTTAGCCTAAAACGAAGAGGGATATAACATAACATGTGTTTTTTCTAGTTGACTTGTTTAGACGAAAGTAAAAATCATATATTCTCACAAAAATTTATTTTCATTGAGACCTCTCTGAGAAGTCTAACATTATTTCTTAGATTTAAACTCATTTTTCATTTTTTTTAATGTTGCTTAATGCCTTTAATGCAATATTGGAACCTCACTTCTATGAAAATTTTAACTAATAGAATAAGTTTGGCTTAATAAACTATGTAAGAGAGGAAAAACTATAACTTTTCTACATAATCCACTCAATGATTTTAATTTTGTTTAGTCATTTGAAATTTATTCAATCATTTTGAATTTTGTTAAGCGAAATTTGTAGAAGAAAAAAAACTTTTTTAACCTTTTTTAGTAGTTTCTTGGACGGTTTAACAATGTATAATTTAATTTATAATTTTTTTTAATATGATTTCAATATATGTGAACAAATTTATTTATGAATGAAAATATTTAGTTTGTATGATGAATGTTAAGTGAGGTTATCTATCGAAATTTGAGTAAATCTACTATGACTTGTCTTGGTGTGTAGTGTTAGTATTTAATAGGGATGACAAAATGGGTCAGCCCGTCCCGTTTTGGTTCGCCCCGCCTTTGACCTGCAAAAAGCGGGGCGGGACGGGCTGACTCGATATAGTCATGACGAGCCGTAGACCTTGGTCCGCCTGCTAAGGGGTGGGTTGGCGGGTTGTAGACTGGCCCGCCATAATTTAGAAAAAAATAATTTTTTTAATAAATTTAATAATAAGATTATTATTTGTTTATCAATAATTCAATATATATATATATTATTTCAATTTAATAATATAAATCAATACATTATTTTAAGAAATTATAATTTAGAACAATAATAAAATTTATATAATAATAAATAATGACAAAATATATATATATATATATATATATATATATAAATAACGTTAAACTTATAAAATTTATATTTTTTATATTGAAAAATTCAAATACCTATATCATTTTTATTTCATAAAACTTCATATTATTCTTGGTTGAGTAATTCTTACACCTTTAATTCAAGTAATAAAGATAAAAATAATTCGTGCTTAGGATAAACAAGGAGAACAGGAGAGAAGGTTATGTTTCGGGAAGAAGAATATTTTCCGTAAGAATGAAACTTTTTTAATTCTCTTTTTAAAAATTTTATTATAATAAAAAATTAATTTTTTATTAATTACGCGGCGCGCGGCTGGCCCACCGTCTCGCGGCTTGGCCCGACGGGTTGGCGGGCGGGTCAAAGCGGACTCAGTGGGCTGAAAACACCAACCTGTCCCGCCATATTATGGAGGGCTGGCGGGCCGACCCGCCGAACCTAGCCCATTTTACCATCCCTAGTATTTAATTATACAAATGTGATATCCAAATTCTTAGTAATAGAGTCACATTAACAGAAATACCATGTGGTAACAAGTCAACGGAAGTACATGTCACTTATTCTTAGGTGATAGAGTTACCAGTAATAAAAAGTGTATTAGGAGCTACTGACATATTGGTTGCAAGTTGGGATGGTTTTGGAGCCAAAAGATAAAATTTCCATTTTGTTCATTTTTAATTCACTCAAAACATGTTAAAAGTTAGTATTAGACATTCAAATTCAATATAATATATTGATAATCACTAGTCTATTTAGCTTGTATTGGATTTGATTGCCTATAAATTAGTGAGTATAGATGCAAGTTTTCATGAGAACAACTCTTCTTTGTTTATGACTTAAAACATTGGAGTTCTCTCATCGTATGAAATAATGGGAAAAATGGGAATGTCAAGCTATGACGTCGGTTTTTCCACATCTCCAACATCTTTCCGTACAAAACAAAGTCGAATAACTCGCTTTTATTTTTTGTTTTAAAAAAACTAGAAATTACATACCACCAACAACTTAAGCTTCAGCTCCCAAAGCTATAGAATTAAAACTATGAGCTACTTTGAAAATGTTCAACATTGGATATACAAAATGGAAGCCTACAATTTGACTAAGCTACTTCGAAAATGCTCAACATTGTAGACACAAAATGGAAGCCTAATTTGTTGGCAAATTTTGGGTCATGTATATATATGATACATATTTAAATGTGTTAGGGTCATTATTTATTAAGCCAAATAATAAAGTGATCTGAATAAATTAAAGTTTTGGCTAAAGGCATATGTCATAAAAATATGATTGTGTAGAGACCATAGAGTAATTTCTAATTTGATGAGGGGTCAAATTGAAAATACTAAAACTTAAGTAATTAACCTAATTTTGGTTATTTAAAGGGTCATGGTCCCCTTCTGAGAGCACACAGACAGAACGTAGTTACAGTCCCGTTCCTTTCTTTCTATCCCCATCAAGAAAGAAAATCAAGAGGGAAATACAGGTGCTCTTCAGGTGGAAGACCATAAGATAAAAAAAAAAGGTGTTCTACAAAGGATATCGTCATTATGGCCAATTCAGGTACGCTTTCGCATTTAGTTTATAACATGTTTACAGTATGGGATTATAGATATATGTTTGATCATTAGAATGGATATCATATTCAATTACAGTTTAACCTAACAATTGGTATCAGAGCAACCCATATTTTATTCATGTTTGTCTTAGGAAATTACATTTAACAAAATTCAAATTCTGGCTAATTAAGAACCCTAATTGGAGAATAATCTTCAAATTTTATGAACCCTACGTTCAAATTTGGGGTAAAATCCCCAATTTTAAAACCTAAATTCGAATTTGAGGGTGAAAACCTCGGACTGCTTCTACTCCTTCGTCTTCATTGGCTAATTTAGTCGCGGGGCTGCTCGCGACGGAAAGGGGAAACGTTGGAGAGGTTTGAACAGCGGTGGCTTAAGCCTCTGGCTAATTCAGGGTCAAGGATTCTCATCGGTTCTTGGAACTCATCGCCTTATGGGTCCTTGCCAGCAAATTCTGCTGCCATAGCTCCCGCACGCGCACCCCAGAGCCAAGATCAATGGATGAAGGAAAATTATCTCCAGCGCTGCTTCTCTTCCATGGGCGATCAGAGGGTTACAAATTTTTTGGATTCTATTAGCATGGAACAACTGAGAAAGTTTCGCAGAATTATGTAGGGATATTGATGCCTAACACAGAGCAACCATTCCGCAGTCGCCATTATTGTTGCCGAACATAAAACAAATTGGCAGTTGGTGCTGTGCGTGGTGCATTGTCAATTATGGAAGTAATTCCAGCAAAGTATAGGCACATGATTGGGGGTCCTTCTTTTAAAGTGGATCTGCACACGGGTGTTGTTGCTGTAGTGATTTGTTTGAAGACTTGGTTGCTAGCCACGACAACCGTAGTTTTGGTCATGGTTGGATCTGCCTACACCAGTGGCCAATGTTCATCTGCCTCCGTCCACTCTCTCTCCTGTTCTAGAAGCCTAATTGAAGACGCTTTTCTTGGCAGGAGTTCTTTGCTAAACTAGAAGAGTATATATACATATATTTGATTTTATTATATAAATAAAATATTAATTTGTTTGGTAGTTTAATATTTTTGTGAGCAAATTGAGTCAAGAAGTTACCAAAGTAACATCTCTTGAATTGGGTAGTTCGTAAAAAATATTAAATGTTAGTGTTTGTGTATATTCATGCGAGTATTAGTTAGCCCAAAGGAAGATTAATATTTGGCCGAATTGCATATACACTTGTAATGATAAACATGTGACAATTATAAAGATTTGCTTTGTCGATGATAAATCAATCCAAAGATTGGTTTGTTGTTGGACGTGCTTTATTGTCAATGTTTGATTATTACAACAAGATACCTCTAGCAGTTAATATTATTGTCCAAAGACTTGATATTGATGGTGCATTGGGTGTCTTGAGATGGGTTAAACCATTATTTGAATATATATTTTATTTATAATTTTTTTTATAATGTGAACATAATTAATTTATTTCTCATGTTTTTAATTTAGATACAATTGTTTCTGTATCTGCCAATTTAAATTATGTTCCGATCCTCAAAAGTATGTTTCCTATTTTGGTCTGTTCTGAAGTCAATTTAGCATCAATGCCTAGTAACACTTGGTGGTTAGACTCAGGTGCAACTACTAACATCAGTGTTTCTATGAAGGGTTGCTTAAGCTACCGGAAACCAATTGATTCTGAAAGATGGATATATGTTGGAGATGGCAAATCGGTAGAGGTGGAAGCCATAGGGAATTTTAAATTGTTATTGAGTACTGGTTTTTATTTGGATTTGAAAGACACTTTTGTTGTGCCGTCATTTAGACGGAATTTGGTTTCAGTTTCTTATCTGGACAAATTAGGTTATTTGTGTTCATTTGGAAACAATAAGTTCAGTTTGTCTTTTAATTCAGATATTATTGGAACTGGTTCACTTTTGCCTTATGATAATCTGTATTTACTTGATAATGTGACCACCTATAATGAAACCCTTAATACAGAATCACGGGGTACTAAACGTAAAATTGATGATACTCACTCAGGAGCATTATGGCACAGGCGCTTAGGTCACATCTCCAAAAATAGAGTTGAACGACTTGTGTTAAATGGAATCTTAGAGTCCATTGACTTCACAAACTTTGATGTTTGTGTTGAATGCATTAAGGGCAAACAGACCAAAGCGAAGAGATTAGGTGCATATAGAGCTACAGACGTCTTAGAGTTGATACATACGGACATTTGTGGGCCATTTCCTACACCTTCGTGGAATGGTCAACAATACTTTATATCATTCATAGACGATTACTCACGATATGCATACTTATTCCTTATACATGAAAAGTCACAATCTCTAGACGTGTTCAAAACATTTAAAGCTGAAGTTGAAAATCAACTCAATAAACGAATTAAGTCTGTCAGATCTGATTGTGGTGGTGAGTACTATGGCAGATTTGACGGGTCAGGTGAACAACGTCCAGGACCTTTTGCCAGGTACCTAGAGGAGTGTGGAATTGTCCCACAATATACCATGCCGGGATCACCTAGCATGAATGGTGTAGCTGAAAGACGAAACCGGACTCTTAAAGATATGGTCAGGAGTATGATTTGTCATTCCACCTTACCAGAGTCACTCTGGGGAGAGACACTAAAGACGGCAGCTTATATTCTGAACAGAGTACCAACTAAAGCAGCGACCAAAACACCTTATGAGCTTTGGACTGAGCGACAACCTAGTTTGAAGCATTTCCATGTGTGGGGTTGTCCAGCTGAGGCAAGGCCTTATAAGCCAAATGAAAAGAAATTAGACTCCCGAACAGTAAGTAGTTATTTTATTGGTTATGCTGAAAGATCCAGGGGATATAAATTTTATGATCCCACATTAAAGACAATTTTTGAGACGGGAACTGCTACGTTCTTTGAGGATATTGAGTTTGGGGGGAAGAATAAAATCAGGAACTTTGTCATGGAGGAAGAATCGGTAACAATTCCAGAACCGATTCAAACAGTTACTTTTGATAAAGTAAGTTTGGAACCTCCACAAGACATTGTTAATGAACCCCTTACTCAAGATGATTTGGTTGTTCATGAAGAACAAACTCAAGATCCTCAAGAACCTGTGCATCATGAGCCAATAACTTTGCAGAGATCCACTAGAGAAAGAAAAAGTGTTATTTCGGATGATTACATGGTATTTCTTCAGGAACATGAGGAAAACAATGGTATGATGGAAGATGACCCAGTTAACTTCCGTCAAGCCATGCAAGGTTCTAACTCTGAAAAGTGGATTGAAGCAATGAAGGAGGAGTATAAGTCCATGCAAGACAACAAGGTTTGGGAACTTGTCCCATTACCAGAAGGTATGAGACCCATTGGTTGTAAGTGGATATTTAAGACCAAACGGGATTCTAAAGGTAATGTGGAAAGGTATAAGGCTCGTCTGGTAGCTAAGGGCTATACCCAAAAGGAAGGGATTGACTTTAAAGAGACTTTCTCTCCAGTTTCATCGAAAGACTCTTTTAGGACAATCATGGCTCTTGTAGCACATTATAATTTGGAGCTTCATCAAATGGATGTCAAGACGACATTTCTTAATGGCAACATTGATGAGACGATTTATATGGTGCAACCAGAAAATTTTGTGCAGGGAGATTCAAAGAGTATGGTTTGCAAACTGACAAAATCCATTTATGGACTAAAACAAGCATCTCGTCAATGGTACTATAAATTTCATCAAGTAATTCTCTCATTTGGCTTCGAGATGAATATTGTTGATGATTGTGTATATCACAAGTTTAAGGGGAGTAAGTATATTTTTCTGATCTTGTATGTTGATGACATTCTACTTGTCACTAATGATATAGGCATATTGCACGAAACCAAGAAATTTTTATCAAAGAATTTCGAAATGAAAGATCTTGGTTATGCGTCTTTTGTATTAGGAATTCAGATACACCGAGATCGATGTCGGGGTATTTTAGGATTCACAAAGGAACTATATCGAAAAAATTCTTAAAAGGTTTGGCATGCATGAATATAAATCCGGGGATACTCCAGTTGCTAAGGGAGACAAGTTTAGTCTCAATCAGTGCCCAAAGGGAAATTTGGAAATTGAGGAAATGCAAAAGATTCCCTATGCATCAGCTGTAGGGAGTTTGATGTATGCCCAAGTATGTACGCGTCCAGACATAGCATACATAGTTGGGGTTCTAGGTAGATATTTAAGCAATCCAGGAATGGACCATTGGAAAGCAGCAAAAAGGGTCATGAGATATTTAAAGAGAACAAAAGATTACATGCTCACATACAGGAGGTCAGACCAATTGGAGATCGCTGGGTTTTCTGATTCGGACTTTGCAGGATGTCAAGATAGTTTGAAATCCACTTCAGGTTACATTTTCATGTTAGCAGGTGGTGCGGTTTCTTGGCGCAGTGTCAAGCAAAACCTTACAGCTTCATCCACTATGACAGCAGAATTTGTAGCATGTTATGAGGCATCGAATCACGGAATATGGCTGAGAAATTTTGTCACAGGGCTACAAATTGTGAAAGGCATTGAAAGATCACTTAAGTTATATTGTGACAACAAATCAGCCGTATTGTATTCCAACAACAACAGAAGTTCGACTAAGTCAAAACACATTGACATTAAGTTCCTAGTTGTTAAGGAAAGAGTATAGAGTGAACAGATTTCCATAGAACAGTTAGGGACAAACTCCATGATAGCAGATCCTCTAACTAAAGGACTTCCGCCCAAGGTCTTTCATGAGCATGTTGCTCACATGGGTGTTTTACAGTTTGAGGAGTTTGTGGTTTAGTGGGAGTTAGTCATTTTCATATATTTTATGTTCTATGTTTAATTTTATATATGTATACATTGATTTTTTGGACATATTTGGTTATCTATAGATATGCGGTTTTTTGTTCATTCATTACACTTTGTACATTAAGGTTATTATATCGATCTCGATAAGTTAAAGTTTGGACCAGTTGAAAATAGACGTGTACAGATCACATTCACGTAATTTTTTCATGCTACACATTTCATAATGAATCCATGTCATTTGGTTATGTCAGGATGAGTAATCATTGTTGGTTTTAGTTGCGATGATGCAATGAAAAGCTGGTTTGGTTCTATATCCTGATATGATTAATGGACAGGACTTTTGGAATATGCTAAAGGAATATAATGACAATTTTGAGCTCATAAAGTCTAACACATTTGTAAGGTTGTAAAGACATATATATTTGTGACCAGTGGGAGATTGTTGGCAAATTTTGGGTCATGTATATATATGATACATATTTAAATGTGTTAGGGTCATTATTTATTAAGCCAAATAATAAAGTGATCTGAATAAATTAAAGTTTTGGCTAAAGGCATATGTCATGAAAATATGATTGTGTAGAGACCATAGAGTAATTTCTAATTTGATGAGGGGCCAAATTGAAAATACTAAAACTTAAGTAATTAACCTAATTTTGGTTATTTAAAGGGTCATGGTCCCCTTCTGAGAGCACACAGACAGAACGTAGTTACAGTCCCGTTCCTTTCTTTCTATCCCCATCAAGAAAGAAAATCAAGAGGGAAATACAGGTGCTCTTCAGGTGGAAGACCATAAGATAAAAAAAAAAAAGGTGTTCTACAAAGGATATCGTCATTATGGCCAATTCAAGTACGCTTTCGCATTTAGTTTATAACATGTTTACAGCATGGGATTATAAATATATGTTTGATCATTAGAATGGATATCATATTCAATTACAATTTAACCTAACATAATTAGTCAAAATGGTTAAATGCATTGTCTTTGATAGTTCTATTGAATATTTGTATATTTTGTTTTCACGATTATCTAAAGAGCATTTGATTTGGCTCTCTAAGGATCTTTCCTTCAGATTTATTTCCAAAACTCAAGGGATCCGAATGGTTTTTGTAAACTACAAATAATTTTAGAGGCTCTCAACGGGCTCATAATCTCTATTATCTCCATATTGGTGGATATTCTTGATTTGAATTATTGCCTAGACACATGCATATGTTGTTTCCATCTCTTATAAAGTTACACACATTTCATTGTCCAGTACTTAAGTCATTTCCCAAGGAAAGTTTGCCATCAAATCTAACAGTTATTTCCTATCTCAATACAATAATAGAAGTAAAAAAAAAATCAAAAGAAAAAAGAAACACAAAAGGAACAACGACGGACGAAACATGAAAACAATTATAATGAAGTTGTAGTTATTCAATGAAGTTCAAAATCTTTTATATATATATATATATATATATATATATATATATATATATATATATATATATATATATCATTTAAGCATCTTAAAAAGTGACAATCACCTAAAAAAATATGATTACACTGTGACAAATCACCTAAAAAAATTATTACACTTACTAAGATACATAAAAAAAATTATTATTATTAATTGATTTAATCTATCTTAATGATTAATATAAATGGCAAATCCTAAATTGAGAAACTAGTTTACATTTTGATATTTTTTTTAAAACTAAATAAACATTATTTTACACTTTTAAAAACATGAAAAGATATTTAATCTTATATAATAGTTTTATATTTTTATGATAATTTAAAATGTTAATTTACTCTAATTATTTTTATTGTATTTTAAAAATGTGATCATCATATTTATTTTAAAAACAATCAATTAAATCTTTAACAAGATAAAATTGTTATATTTAATAAATTATTTAACTCCAATATTTTAAAAAGATATTTGTAAAAGTTTGATAAGTTTTAAGAATTAGTTAGAATAAAATTAAAATTCCAAGTGTTTGTTTGAAAAATAGATAAAGTTAAAGGAGCAACTAGATTAAAATTTACTATACCTATTTGTAAACGGGATAAACTTTGAGAATTAATTAATATTAAAATAAAAATATAAGGTTTTATTTATAAAAAATGAATATTAAAAAGTTTAAAAACTCTTAGTATTAATGCAATAGCTAACGTCATTAATGTAGTTTTTATATGTCTATTAAACTTGTAAACAATTAAAATTTAAATATGAAATATCTACAATATGCTATAAAAGAACTACATACATTACACACATTAAAATGAAAATAAGAACAAGTGTATTATTCAATTGTTGATAATCCACCTTATAGTAAAAATAAGAAAAATAAAGTCACCAAATACTCTATGAGTGAAGATAAGCCCAACTTAAAAGTAGAAACATGCTTAAACTATAAGAACATTTTCAACATAAATGGTTACTTAAGATCTAATAATTGAAACACGTTGATATGATATAAAAATAGTTTTAAATTTAAGACATGTGTCTTCTATAAAAACATAAGTATTTGAATAAAAATTATTTAATTATATCATTTAATTAATTTCTTACATTATAAAGAATTAACTGTAAATAAAAACTTATAAATTATGTTGACATTTGTTAAAAACAAGTAAACATGAGTTCAAATTAATTTTTTTATTATGATATTTATATATACTTGTTTTTTCTACCTTATTCTCTGAGTACTATATATTATTAATTATATGTCTTGATAAAAACTCAAATATCCCATTCTATTTTATTTTCTCGTTAACTTCTCTATTCGATACCCCTCAAGCTTTAGATATACCTATTTTGTTCATAACTTTAGTTCTAGTCCAGTTAAAATCAATTTGGTCTCACAAATGTATTTTTTGTTAGGATGTTTTCAATCTTAAAAAAGTATAAGTATTACTCGCCTTCCCTTCGCCATTGTTTGAGTTCAACTTTTACATCCTCCTTAACTCATCATTCGTCATTGTTTGAGTTCAACTTTTGCACCCTCCTTAACTCATCATTCTACTTTGCCTCTAATATTCTCTCTTTGAATGTAGTTCAAACCCCACCACTATCATCACCTCACTTGTCTTTAATCACATGTCATATTCAATAAACCACCTGATCCATCACCACCAGAAGAACCATAATCAATAATATTGACAATGTTCACATCTTCCAGTAAGACCAGCTAAGTGACTTTTCTCCGGTGCCAACTCCTACGCCCTTCTCAGCCCTATCACCTGAGTATGATATTATTTTTCATAAAAGTACACACTTCACTCATAACTTTATACCTTGTTATATTGTTATTACTTATCACTATTTATCTTTATCCCTTTATACTCATATTTCTTGAATGTCAAATCCTAAAACTATAAGTGATTAGTTGAAAACAAGTCATGCTTAATATATTATGCGTTCTTTAGGATAGTAAAACATGAGAGCTTATCCTTTGCACATCGGAAAATCTGTTGTTGATTTTATGTGAATTTTTACTATCAAAGTTGTCTGTGATGATATTATTGACCAGTTCAAAGTCTCTTTTGTCTTTAAAAATTATATTAAGATTATTGGGTTGGAGTATGATGACACTTCAGCTATAATTATCAAAATGATTTTAGTTCAGTTATTGCTTACCATGATTATTATTTATTATTTGTCATTTTATCAATTAGATTGTCAAAAATGTATTCTTTCATGATAATTTTGTATGAAGAAAATTTAAATCAAACAATTTTTTTTTTTTGCTTAGGAGGAGTATTATAAAATGATATTGTTCATTAGTGATAATTTGATCTCCTAAAAAAGTAAGGAGCAAAATATAGTAACTAAGTCTAATAGAAAAACATAATATAGAGTTATAATCATTACCACTTGTGTGATTATTGACTCAAACAATTACTTTAAAAACTCATATTTGAAGAGATCACACAAATGAATCTCATTTGTGATAATCAAGTTTTCTACATATTCTCTCAAATTCATTATATTCATAAAAGTGGCAAACACCATGAGATATATTGTGACTTCATCTGTGAAAAAATTGCTTTTAAAGATATTATTATTTAGTTTATGAATTTCAACTATGAATTAATAAATGTTTTCACTTAATCATTACAAAATCTTAAAATTGATAATATTTGTAACATATTTAGTTTATATATAATTTATATCTACTAACTTAAGAAAAATATTAAAGTTAAATAAATATATGGGTCCAAATTCATCTCTTTTTTATGAATATTTATATGTATTTATTTTTTTAATATGCATAATACATGTAAAGATTTTATTCATATATTTTTCTATCATTTAATTACCAACATTAATCATAACAAAACTTTTAACAATTTAGAAAATTGAATAGAATTTTAAAGTAAAATAATATCTCATAGCTAACATTTCCAGTGTTAGGAAACCTCGGATGGAGAACCTTCTTTGGATGCTTAATTAAATCTTATATATATAGTTCATTATTTATATTCTTTCCAATTTAAACACTTTTAGAAACACTCGTCTCTCTTATTGAGTATCTATCTTTGACTTTTAAAATGAATTAAAAAATCTCAAATCTTTACATTTCATCAATAATTTATTTATTAGGTTGTGCTTAGTATAAAAATAAAAAAAAATATTTTTACTATTTTTTAAAATATTTTTTAATAATACAGAACAAAATAAAAATTTATGAAAAATATAAGATCTAAAAATAATATTAAACTTTAAAATAATTCAGAGTTAAATTTTAGAATAACTCATATATTGGGTTTTGACAGCTGGACTTATATTTTAAGCAAATTCATTTCATTGCTGCTAGGAACAAATTATTCGTTGTTTTCTAGCTTTTCTATTTCTAAAATATAATATCTAAAAGTATTATAGTATTAATATCTGCTCAATGGTGATGGAATGAGACTAAAAATTTACCCATAAAATTTAATGATGGTAAGTGCAACTATAGGTATATTATAATATCCAGTCTACGTCTCAATATATGATATAATTATTTCATTAAAAGTATCTAGCATATATACGCTTTATTAAATTAAATTTAAGAATTATTAAAAACTTACTATAAAGAATGGTTATAATACTAATAATATATGACTATGTTTGGAGGATTTAAAATATTTTTTAATTACTTTTAAAATTTAATTAGTATTTTCAATTGATTTTATACTTACGTAATGACCTAAATGATGAGTGAAGACTACTTTTCTATTTGGAATTTAGGGAGAAAAAGAGGGAAATGTATGCAGTTTTAGAACCACCTAATTATACCAGAAGCTTAATTTTTGTAAACAAGTGATCGAATAGTCTAAAAAATCCGCTTTAATTTCGGGTAAGATCATGACAATATGATCACTTGAAAAGCCATAATCTGATGATCCATTCAAGCACAGAACAATAAGATATGTGCATTTTGTCTCGCTAAGAATAAACTACTTCGACTAGTAATCGATCTTGATCTTGTTGTTGATAAGGCCAAATGAAATTTGAAGCAAAATAATCGAATTCCAAAGCGTAGTCGATCACAGTTCAAAGAATAAAAGGAACAGTAAATCATCATATATTTGAACTTAAAATGCATAAAAAAGAACGCGAGGAGAAAGAGAAGAACCTTTCACGGACGTAAGCGATGGGAGCGAGAATGAGGAGGGCGATGAGATCGCGGAAGACGCAGAAGACAATTTGGTTTATCCCAACGTCAAGAGCCAATTTCGAGATCACGTGATAACCTCCGCTCAAAACCTGCACCATCACCAACGACGTGTGCGCTTTCCATATCTCACTCCCAAAAACTGTTCCCATTGCTACAACATTCAGCTTTTCTCACTTTGTTTCTTCGTTGAAACCCCGTTGATGCACAAATATCCATCCTATAAATAATAAATTAATTAACAATGTTTGTCATTTCTGATTCCGAGGCGGCGGAAACATAGCACAATTCCGTGTCTGCACGGTTGCACCACAAACTCTTCTAACCGCTTTTCTTTTCTAGTACAATTTTCTTAACACTATATTTTATTATATTATTAAGATATAAGACTTTTAAATTAAGTAAGAAATTAATAAAATTCAGATATAAAGTTGAAAAATATTTACTACGCAACGAAAATGGAAATATATTTAATGCTTATAAATGTTAATGCCCACCGTGCCTAACTTTCAGTTAACAATATCATTCAAATTTATTTATAAGTAGAGTTGATTTTTTTTTTTTTTACTTTATTGTTGAGTGCTATTAATGTGATGTGTCTCTATCTATTTACTATACTCTTTATATTTATTTGGTCCATTTTATTCACTAGGAGAATAATACATGTTGGCTATTATAATTTTGTTGGCTAAATATAAATGATTAAATTTACTAAATATACGATTATGCAAATATTCTATTTAAGGAATGAGGATGTTTTAGTATCATCTCTTTTATAATAATATTATTAAAATTAATTTTTATATTCAAAATTATATTTATTTTATAGTTTTTATTTATTATGATTTTTTATTTTAAAATAACGTCTTAACGAATTAAGAGATAACGTATAGGACCGAATATATTTTTAGTTTCACTATTCTCTTCCTTTAGTTAAAGCTTGTTGGGATTGTTTTTCTGCCAACCACCGTCAAAGTTAATTTTTTTTGTTGTTGTTGTGAATGCAGATTAAGATTATTATTATTTTTTTATCGATGCTAGTTAAGATCTTAGTTATTATTAGCATGATTTAATTATTTATTTATTTATTTATTTATTGATATTAACAATGATTATTTTCGATGTTAACGATACTATTTTGGTATTTATTTTTTTGTTTATGCAGATCGCGAACTGGACTGGTAGAAAGCCCATTATGTGGTGCATTAAAGTGTTTGAACTGAATTTGGTTATTTACATGGACCAAGCTACCACCTCTGCAACTTAGTTTTAATATGAATATACAATAAGAATATTCAATCAATTAGTTAACAATTCTATTTAAATGGAGATGTGGTACATGTATTGTAACAAGATATTAGAACGAAATGATAGTTAGGGAGAGAAATGAAGGTTAAATTACTTTTATATAAATTACAACTTTTTCAAGTTCAAAGAAAGAAACTACATAAAACATTTTTTATTACAATTTTATTATCAAAGAGATCTTCGTGGCAGACAATGATAACATCAAATTATGGTGATCTTCTTTCTTCAGATAAGAAAAAAATCATTTTAAAAGATATAATTAAATATTTGAACTATGTGATAAAAAATTAATTTTTAATATATAAATTATGCGGTGAATAAAATAAAATAAAATAACGCACACATTATAAGAATGGTGTGTCACAAAAAGAGATGCCTATGCATCTTAAACTTTCAGACAAAATTTAATGAGTGATTATTATACGCATACACAACTAACGAAATATATTTGAAATAAAATACATATGTAAAATTAAATAAAATTTTAATATATTTTAAATTAAGATAAAAAATTTAAAAATTATAAATATTTTTTTAGTTAATTAAATAATACTTTTTATGATAAATGTTATAAAATTTAATATTTTTAATAAATAATTAACTTTTAATTTTAAATTTATATTTTTATATTTAATAAATTAATGGATTGATATTTACATAATGAATTATTTTTTACACTTGACAGATAGATATTCATATTATTTATAATTTTCAAAGTATTTAATTTTAAACAATTTAAATATAAAATACATATTTTATTTAAATATAGAATAAAATATATATTTTATTTGCTTATAAAATAAAATAAAATTTAAATTATTTTAAATTATAATTTAAAAAAATAGTTTTTTATTTTAGATAACTTGTGAAGAAATAATTAAAAAGAGAAAATAAAAAAATGAAATGTAGGTAAGAAAAAATTATAATAATAAAAAAGAGATAAAAATGAGAAAAAAAATTAACTTAATATTGTAAACAAAACATAATGTAATGGGAGATCATTCATGATCTAAGGTAAAAAAATCACTCATGGATATCAAGAATAAGCAATTAGGTTATGGATGTGGTTTTACACAAATCGTGACAACCAATACTGAAGTGGAAAAATATATTATAGATAAAGTCTACTTATGCCTAATAGCATAATATCCAAAAGCTACGAAGATGTGATGTATCAATTTATAGAGATTTGATGTATCAATTGACACTTAATTTATCTTTTTCTATGATATGATGAAAGATATACAAATTTTGAGTTGTAACATTCCCAATAAAGTTAGTGGGAAAGGAAAAAAACTACTAGATAATTAGTATTTTCATATATAAACATGTGATTGTTATTCTTTTGAAACTGTAAGATGAATATTTGGAATTTGAGACTTTTGTCATGTAGTAGGATTTTGAGTTCTAGCTTTTTTTTTTTTATGACAAGAATTTTTAGGATTTTGTTTATTTTTTATACATAAATATATTTCATATGGATATATGTTTTATTCATGTGTTCTGTTTATACGATAAAATATCAAATATTAATAATATTTTAATAATAATTACTTAAATTAAAAGTTAACATGTGAATTTCTTTAGTGTAGAGTATGTTGATGTAAGGAGAAATTCCTCTTTTACTCTATCCTTTATGTAATCTTGATGATTTCTTTTGGTTTTGATTTGCATATATTTTTTATATGTCTCAATTGACCACATTTGTGACATTTCACATTAGACCTTCACCAATATTTATTGTGTGATCATTTGTCTTACAATAAGGACAAACAAAAAAAACATGTAATTTTATTGTTCTTAGCTTGGAGAGAACATTCATCATGATATAGTACATGTTAAGAACACAAATGTAATACAAGACGAAGGTAAATAACAAAAACACAAGAAATTTACGTATTTCAGTCAAAGTGACCTACGTCCATGACTGCATTAGATGATAATTTTCATTTACACACTTAGATTTACAATTACATGAGTATTTATAATAAAATAATAAGTAGATGAGTTAGACCCATTAACCCTTCAAACTCCACATACTTAACAATCTCACACTTGAAGGTTGATCACATCAAGCACACTCTAAAGTAAATCTAGTAAACCTTAAAATTATAACAACCTCAAACTAGTGCAATGTTTTCTCAACAATTAACCATGAATGTCAGTTGAAGTTATGCAAAACTTTAACTTATCAGTAATAACCACCTTGGTCAACATATCTGTAAGATTCTCTAACCCAAGGATCTTCTCCAAAAACAAAGTACCATCACTTATTAGTTCTCTAATGAAGTGATACATAAACTGGATGTACTTTGTTCTTGAATGAAAAACATGATTCTTTACAAGATGAATGACACTCTGACTATTGCTATAAAGAATATTGTCACATTGCTTCTTGCCTAGCTCCTCAAGAAAATTCTTCAACCAAATCATTTCCTTACTTGCTTCCAAAATAGCCATGTATTCTACTTCTGTGGTTGAAAGTACAACACTTTTTTCAAGTTGAGACATCCAACTAACTGTTGTGCCAACTATTGTGAAGACAAATCTTGTAACAATCTTCCTTGTATTTAAACAACTTCCAAAATCTGTACCGAAATATTCTTTCAAAATGACATTATTTCTTTTAAAATATAATGCAGTTTTAGAAGTACCTTTTGTAACCCCCTTCCATATTATATTTATTAATCCTAATTTCTTATCTAATGTAGTAATATATCAAAGTAATAGAAAATTTTAAGCGAAGTTCTTCATAAAGTCATACTTATTTATTATACAATCTCCAACCTATGCTCTGGATTTTTTTATTTTTTTTGCATCTGACATCTATCTCTTGAATTCTACATTCCCGCATCACACGTCACTAATATCTGGGATTGAAAATATTTATGGGGTTAGACATTTAATTTTATTCACAACAATTAAAACAAACATTCATACAATTAAATCAACCAATGAAACATTCATTCTAATAAGTTCATAACTACATATAAATATACAACCATATATAATTTAATTTGAAAATTAATTATGAGAAACAAATAAATCATATCATACAAATCATGAATAATCTACAATTTCATCATGCAATATGTTTATGATATGCACATGTGACTCAAAATGTAAAACTTTAAAATCATGCATTTAACTCTAAAAAGATCATATTTTACTCAATGCTCCATGGAGACTCATATGAGTGTCTAGTGGAACCAAAGCTTAACATCACCCTGTCAGGTGATTCGACAATGCTCCACTAAACGCGAACAAGTAGACAGTAGTCAGAGTGTCAGTGCACCCGACAGGCTATCACAATACAGAATCAAATAAAGACTGGTCACTTATGGGATTGCCCATGCCCAAACACTCCCTAGCCCAGAGGTCCAACCCCATAGACCAGAGGTCCTGTCTTACCTATTCTACTCCCCCATTTACTATCAGAGATTCTGGTAGCTCGATTCTTAATCATTCATTCTCATACATTATCTATCTCATATGGTAGACCATTTTCGTAGTCATATTCCGCTACCAGATGCTCTTGATAGTAAATTCTTAAGAAAATGACTCACAAAAATATGTTCAAAATTCTATTTTGCACATCATTGTTACTATCACCCGTCCTTGATAGCAACTTAATAGTAATTTCCAATACTTTTTTGTAAAAACTTTTATGTGACTTCCAGAAAACATTTCATGCACTATGTTTATGTCTTGTATGAAACAAAACAATCTATCATCAATTAAGTACTTAGAAACATCTCATTCATATATTCAAAATTTCAATTACAATTCATAGTTGTTTTAAACAAGATAATTTCTATTAATAATTTATGTCATACGGTTCAGTGTTTTGTCCATATATTGAGTTATAAACCTCCTTTTAAGATGATTCCAATTGTGTTGAAAAGATAAGACAATAACATATAACTTTGATGAAGACACTATCCTTAAATTCGAATGTTTACTGAGTCGTTTTCCTAGTAAACAAAAAGGTGATAATATATTGTTTGACTTTATCTCGATTATACCCTTAACCTTTTTCAAAATTTCATTTATGTCCTTAGGCTGTAAAATGATCATTTTGCCCTTGAACATTTCTTATAATTCCATCCATGTCCCTAAGATGACTATTTTACCCTTGGACATTTTCTATAATTCTATACATGTCCCTAAAATGACTTTTTTACCTTTGGACATTTCTATAATTCCATCAATGTCCCTAAAATGACTATTTTACCCTTAGACATTTCTATAATTCCATCCATGTCCTGAAGCCATGATGAAATGACCACTATACCCTTAATCTTTTTCAAAATTTCATTTATGTCCCTAAGATGTGAAATGACTATTTTGCCCTTGATCTTTTTCAAAAATTCCCACCTTGTCCCTTTCTTCTTCCTCACTTCCACTACATCATTTCCAACATTCCAAATTCCAAATTTTCCAATTTCAGACAACCAAACTAGTTCCAAATCCAAATTAAACCCTAAACATATTCAATTTAAGTTAAAAACAACAATTTTAATATATAATTTATCCTTCATTTCAAAAATTAATCTTTTTCAAAAATTTCCACCATATCCCTTTTCTTCAATCTTGGCCCAATAACCAAATTTAGTTTCTTTAGATTTCAAATTCTCACGTATCAATCAATCAAACTAATTCCAAACTCAAATTAAACATAAAACCTATCCTATTTGATTCAAAAACAACAATTTTACCATGTAATTAATCATTAATTTCAAGAATTTCATCAACATTTCAAACTTTGCAAAACAGGAAGCAATTATCAACATTCGTATGATAAAATTAAACATCTAACTCATACTTGATTCCTCCAAAATTTTATTACTCTCCTAATTTCGTATACTCCTCCTTTCCTCCTTTCTCTCGAATTCTTCTTCCCAAAATTCTGGTGTCTCTCTATTTATTCTTCAATTTGGTCGTGAATTGTGTTGGTGTATGTTTCCAATTTCCTCCTATTTATAAACTTATTCACCGACTTAATTCCTTCTAAGATTTTCTTCACTGTCTTAATTTTTCACCGTTTTAATTTAATTCGATTCTTCACCGACTTAATTCAAATGTATTTAGGCCACCACCGACCTTCTGTTTCTCTCTTTTTGTCATTTTTTCATTTTTTTTTCATAGAAAGTTTACATAATATTTAAATAAATAAGTTCATTATCAATATTTTTTATTTGTAGTATTAAATTCCTAAATATTTATTTATTCATTTATTTAATTATTATAAATTATTAAGAAATTATTATTTGACACAATATTAACCTTGGATTTTATTTTATAATTTTCCTAAAATAAAAATTACTATAATCAAAACAAAATCATATTTTATAATAATTCTACATAATACTTAGTACGTATTTATTACAATAACCATATAATAACTTACAAAATTTATTTATATAATTAGTTGCAAATCTAGGATGTTACACCTTTCAAGTAGTGCAATAACCACTTGACAGTTTTTCAATGCTTCCTTCTTGGATTAGACATGAATCTACTAACAACTGTCATTGAATGAACAATATATGGTCTAGTGCATACCATTACATACATTAAGCTATCGACTACAGGTGTATAAGGAACTTTAGTCATTGTTGTCCTGTCTTCATCTGTCTTAGATGACTCTTCTTGAGTGAGATTAAAGTGAATTTCCAAAGGTGTACTTACGATTTTGGCATCTTGCATATTAAATTTCTCTAACACTTTCCCAATATAATTCTTTTAAGATAATATTAGAGAACCTTCAAATGTGTTCCTATTAATATTTATGTTTAAAATCTGTTTTGCAATACCTAAATTCTTCATCTCAAACTCTTCAGACAACTGTGTCTTTAATCTATTAATTTCATCCATGTTAGAATATGCAACTAACATGTCATCAACATAAAATAGTAATATGATATAGGATGAACTAAAATTTTTCATATAACAATACTAACCCATGACACACTTCTTGTACCCTATCCTACTCATAAAATTATCAAACTTTAAGTACCACTGTCTAGGTGCTTGCTTCAACCCATACAAACTTTTTGTCAACTTGCAAACCAAGTTCTTTTTCTCTACAACTTGGAAACCCTCTGGTTGCATCATGTAGATGTCCTCATCAAGGTCACCATGTAATAATGTTGTCTTAACATCTAACTACTCTAGATGTAAATCCTCTACAACCACTATACTCAACACAAGTCTAATGGTAGTCATTTTAACTACACTAGAAAAAATCTCATTATAGTCAATACCTCTTTTCTGCTGAAAGTCTTTCACCACTAACCTTACTTTGTATCTCTTGTTGTCATCATGTTCTTCCTTGATCTTAAAGACTCACTTTTTCTGCAATGCCCTCTTTCCTGTTGATAGGTCAGTCAAACACTAAGTTTTATTTTTCTCAAGTGAGTTCATCTCCTCTTGCATGGTTAACCTCTACTGAGCTACATCATCCATCTGTAATGCCTCATCATAACATAAAGGTTCTCTATCGTCAATTAACAAGTAATTTGTTGAAGGAGGATAAAACTTGTGAGAAGGTCTAATAACTCTGTTGGATCCCCTCACTTTAACTACTAGGGTGATAGAAGTAGTCTCCTCAATAGTCTTGTCTCCTAAGCTCCCACATTTTTCTGAAAGATCGTCTTCTGTAATGTCTTCTAATACTACATTTTCCTTCTCTGTTAACTTCTTTTTAGCTTCAACTTTTGTCTCAAGTTTATCTTTGTACATCACATTTTTATTAAATGTAACATCTCTGCTTCTAATGATCTTTTTGTTCTGATCATCCCAGAAGCGATATCTCATATCATCTACTCCATAGCCAATAAAAATACATTTTCTTGCTTTTGGATCAAGTTTGTCCCTGTTAACATCTTTAACACGAACATAAAAAACACAACCAAATACTTTCAAATGAGAAAGACTTACATCCTTGTCTTGCCATTCTTCCTCAGGAATCTTAAATCCTATGGGAACTGAGGGTCCTTAATTAATGAGGTATGTTGTTGTACTCACTGTTTCAACCCAGAATGTCTTCAGTAATCCTGCATGAATTCTCACACTTTTTGCCCTCTCATAGGGTCCTGTTTATTCTTTCAACAATATCATTCTGTTGAGGTGTCTCAGGAATAGTTTTAAGCATTCTAATTTTATTCTCAGCATAGTAATAAACAAATTCAGTACTACTATATTCACTACCATTATCAAACTTTAAACATTTAATTTTTAACCATATCTCATTCTCAACAATGACTTTCCACTTCTTAAAAAGGCATTAAATACTTCTAATTTTTTCTTAAAAAAATAAACTTATACCTTTCTAGTGGAATCATTAATGAAGGTGACATAGTATCATGATCCTCCCAATAATGAGACTGACGTTAGCCCATACAGGCATGGCAACGGGGCGGGGCGGGGGCGGGTTTTGCCTCCCCGATCCCCGCCCCGACTTTTTAATCATTCCCGTCCCGCTCCGATCCCACGCGGGGTTAGAAATTTAGTCCCCATCCCCGTCCCCGATCTATATTATTTTTAAAAAGATAATTACATTTATAATAAATTAATTTTAGTATCTATTTTTTATATATAAATAAATATTTATAATTTTATAATTTATAATAATTATTAATTAAATATACATTTTAATTTATTATATTTATATTAAAATATGTATGTAAAAGAAATATTTGATAATTTTTTATTTATAACATTATTATTATTATTATTATAATATCTGTATTCAAATATTTGAATACTTATAACATTATCATTATTATTATAATATTGTATTCAAACATTTGATTATATATATAAGTTAATTCATTTTTAAGTTGTAATTTAAAAATATGAAATATATAGTTTATAATGAAATATTTAATAAGTTAATTATTATTCAATTAATTCAAAGTAATAAAAGTTTAAATTATCAATTCCTTTAATCCTTTAAAATACAATTATTTTATTAAGATAAAATTTGATATATGATAAATAAGAATAATAAGATAAACAAATGACATAATAAAACCTAATAAATATAAATTATAAATAAAATAATATTAGTTACTATTAAGATTTATGTAAAATATTTAGAAAAAGATAAAGAATAAAAAAATTAACCGTGTTCATCAAATTGATTGAAAAGATTGAAAAAAAAACAAATTGATGAGAGAGATTAAGAAAATATGAAAAACTACAAGGTATAAGAGAGAATAATATAATAAATTAATTGATATAAAAGATTAAAAAAGATAAAAAAATTAAAAAATAGGTAGAAGAAAAATAAAAATTGGTAAAATATAAAAAAATGACATTATATGTAATAGAAAAAGAAAAGAAAATACTTTTAAAATATTAATATTTTAAAATTTAAATTTAAATATAAAGTCGGGCAGGGCCCACTACAAAAAAAATGCTTATTATCTACGGGTAAAATCCGTAGGTAATGACAAAAATCCGTAGGTAATGTCACTTTACCTACGGATTTCTTTCAGTAGAAAATCCGTATGTAACTTGGTCGTAGGTAATTACCTAGGACCCCCTCCCCTTTATATTATATTTTCTGAACTTTGAATTATTATTAGATTAAGGGAATTGTCATTGGCAGGATTCGAACCCGAGTACCTCGGAGATACTCCAACCACTAAGCTATTAGAATATTTTGATAATAATTTAAAATTAAATTATATTTATATTTATCCGTGTAAATATATAAATATAAAATATATTTATATTTTGATATATTTATATATTTATATATTTGTATTTATATATTTGTATTTATATATTTATATTTATATATTTATATATTTATATATTTATATATTTATATATTTATATATTTATATATTTATATATTTATATATTTATATTTATATTTATATATTTATATATTTATGTATTTATGGATTTATGTATTTATATATTTATATATTTATATATTTATATATTTATATATTTATATATTTATATATTTATCTATTTATATATTTATGTATTTATGTATTTATGTATTTATATATTTATATATTTATGTATTTATATATTTATGTATTTATGTATTTATGTATTTATGTTTTTATATATTTATATATTTATATATTTATATATTTATATATTTATATATTTATATATTTATATATTTATCTATTTATCTATTTATATTTATGTATTTATGTATTTATGTATTTATATATTTACGTATTTACACGAATAAATATAAGTATAATTTAGTTGTAAATTATTAGTAGAATATCCTAATAGTTTAGTGGTTGGAGTATCAGTTTTCAACTTTAAGGTGCTTGGGTTCGATTTTTGCTAGTGACAATTCTTTTAGTTTAATATAATTTACCTACGGATAGTAATTCCGTAGGTAATTACCTACGGAATTACCCACGGATGACATTATACGTAGGTAATTATCTACAAAATTATCCACGGATTACATTACCTACGGATAATATCCGTAGGTAATTACCGTAGGTAATTACCGTAGGTAATGGATAATTACTCACGGATAGAATTCCGTAGGTAATATCCGTAGGTAATGTACACTTTACCTACGGATAGTAATTACGTAGGTAATTATCTACAGAATTATCCACGGATTACATTACCTACGGATAATATCCGTAGGTAATGGATAATTACCTACGAATAGAATTCCGTAGGTAATATCCGTAGGTAATGTACAATTTACCTACGAATTTTCATCCGTGGGTAATATCCGTAGGTAATGTAAAATTTACCTACGGATTTGTATCCGTAGGTAATATTCCGTAGGTAATAGGCTTTTTTTTTGTAGTGGTCGGGGTCGGGGTGGGGATTGCATTACCCATCCCCGCCCCCGCCCCGACTTTTTAAAGCGGGGAAAACCCGAACCTGCCCCCGCCCTCGGTCAACTCGGGTTTTCCCTGTCAAACTCGGGACGGGGACGGGTCGGTCCCCACGGGAACATGTTTAATTAACATCCCTACCATACACATCTAAATGAACATGTTCCAACTTCTCTACTTTGGGCATCCTCCTTGACTTTGCAAAAATAACTCTTTTTTATTCCTAAGCACACATGGTTCACAGAAACCAACTTCTACCTTTTTCAGTTCTGGAATCTTCCCCTTTGAGACTAGTATCTTCATACATTTCTCGCTCATGTGACCAAGCCTTTGGTGCCACAAAGTTGAAGAATGACAAAAAATCATCACCAACCTAATTACTAATTGAATTTACTTCTTCTGTAGGTAATTCTATCAAGTATAAGGTTTATTTCTTCCAACCACGAGAAACAATTAGATTACCATTCACCACCTTCCATTAGCCTTCTTCAAATATGACTCGATATCCTTGAACATCCAATATACCCACAGAGATTAACATTCTCTTGAGTCCTGGAATATATCTGACATCCTTCGAAGTCCATATTATACCCGTAGATATTTTAAGATTTATATCTCTCATGCCTGTGATGTCTAAAGCTTCATCATCTGCTAGACGCACTTTGTCAAAACTTCCACTTCTGAAACTTTTCAACAAGTCCTTGCAAGGAGAAACATAAAATGATGCACTAGAATCCATGATCCATGATTTAAACTTGCTCTCAAAACAACATACCAATCATCATCACTGTTTTATTCTGCTGCATTCACTGCATTATCATGCATCTTTTCTTTAGGAGCAGTACACTAATTCCTAAACTGTTTGTTCTACTGAAAATTCCAATAAGTAATATCCTTGTGAGATTTGAACTGTCTTTGCTCATTGGACTTTGATCTATCATGTCCAGAGCCTTGTCCTCTTTCAGGCTTTCTGTCTCTATCTTTGGTGCTTAATAAAGAATTTGTTGATTCTTTAGTATACTTTCTACAAACATCCTCATTACGGATTAAATCCTTAATTCCTTTAAACGTTAATTTCATAGTCACAGATGTATTGACTACTACCGTGACAATTCCTAACCAACTATTAGGCAACGAAGATAATAATAACAAGGTTTGTACTTCATCATCAAATTTAATATCCACTGACATTAATTTTGACAATAAGCAATTAATTCATTCACATAATCTGTAACACTAGCACGTTCTCACATCTTCGTATTAACTAATTGACGATTCAAAATACCTTGTTTGATGTCAATGGCTTCTCATACATGTTTGATAATGATTTTATTAAACCATATGTCGTCTTCTCATTGATGATGTTGTAGGCAACATTTTTCACCAATATTAATCTGACAATGTCTAAAGCTTGTCGATCTAATAACTCTCAATCTGCTTGAGACATCATTTATGGTTTATTCTCAATCAAAGGTTGGTACAACTTTTTCTGATAAAGATAATCTTCAATCTACATCTTCCAAAACCCAAAATTGCTTCCATCGAACTTTTCACTCTTCACTTTCCCGTCTTCTGCCATTGCTCCCACTCACATGCAAAAAACCTAAGCTCTGATACTAGTTGTTGGGAACACAAATGCAATACAAGATAAAAGTAAATAACAAGAACACAAGGAATTTATGTGGTTCAGTCAAAGTGACCTACGTCCACGACTACACTAGATGATAGTTCTCATTTACACACTTAGGTTTACAATTACAAGTGGTATCAGAGCCAAATGTTGATCGGTAGACAGCGGGTCAGAGTGGTCTTTGTATCGAAAGTCTTCCTAACAGAGTGAGTCAGGTAAACGTGTACCGTTAGAGTGAATGACGATACATAGAAGGACTATTAGTGTGCTCGAGGGGGATGTACCAATGTGGAGGAATTCACACTTGAGGGAGAGATTGTTAGGAATTCAAGTGTGATTCTAAGTTGCACATTGTGTAAGAATGAGAAAGTTGAACAACATATAAGAAAGTATAACCCATAACCTAATGTCTTAAGGTTTTTGGTTAATAGTGATGTCAATCCTTATGTGGACTGGGCTCATGTATCATACTTGCAAAGTAAAGAACCTTCAACAATAGGATCTTCTCTTATCAATCTTCATTGTTCTTGCACTTGTAAAGCAAGTAACATTTCTGCCAATTTTATCTTGTTAGAAATACCCAATAATTTATTCGAGCAGTCATTAATTGTCTCAGACTCTTGTGTCTTTGTATTTTAAATTTTCTTATAAGTTTAGAACTTTTATAACTTGAATTTTCTCATTCCGTTCATATTGATCTTTCAAATACTCTCAAATTTTTATGGGTGACTTTAGCGTCATGATTCTGGTGAGGATAATTTATAAAACAACAACAAACAAACATGATTTAGCTTCTGTCTTCTTCGATTTTCTTTTTTGTGAAATTCGATTTGAGCTATGGTGAGATTTTTAGGCGGTGAGTCAATGATATAATCTTCTTCCACATCTTATCATATATTTAATTCTTCAAGATAGGGTTGCATTCTCATAGCCTATAAGTCATAACTTTTTTCATCAAAAATTGGAATAAAGACTTGTGAAAAACTACTTCTTTCTTCTTGTATTTTCTCGCAATAACCAAAACTCTTGATATCAGTGACATGAATTTTTAGGGGGTTTTGCATTGGTATTTCTGATATATGAAATATAATATATGTTTTATTCATGTACTCTATCCATATAAAAAATCTAATATCTATTTATCTTTTTTTCTTAAGAGATAATAAAAATTTTTAATATCTAATTTAAATAAAAAATAATATTAAGATGGTGATAATGTTTCTTAACGAAATTTTATTTCATAAAGAAGTAGACTTAGAATAAGTTTTTAAGGATGAACTATGCAAACATAGTAAGAACTTACAAAATTTTATGGTTTCAAATAAATTTGAATGGATGATAAAAGAAAGTGATTTAAAGAGAGTGTTAAAAGCGGTTAATTTTATTATTAATTTATGGTCATTGTGAGTGAACTGATCATTCAATAAAACCGTTTAAATAGAAGCATTACAAAAGGATCCAAACATGAAAAAGGAAGATAATACTTTTTCTTTGAGGTACTACCACATGATATAGATTGTACCCAAAAATCATAACATGATATCTATCATTATTGAATCCACATACGTAGGATAGGGTTGGTACGCGCGCGATTGATAGCTAAAAAGAAAATTGCACTGCTCACAACAAAGCTAATGAATCTTAGTAGCAAAGAAATCAAATAAAATCAAATCATTTGAAGGACCTATATTAAAATTCAGAGTTGAATGAGTAGAGAGTTATGCTATGGTTTTAAGTGATGAATTAGCATGTATATAGGTTATTAATTAGGGGACTGCGAAAGCCATGGTGGGAAGAATTAAGATATTGAAGCCTCGTAATGTTTCCAATTTCCAAATAAATATCATGCCATGTGCCAGCGCCACCCACTTACGAGCTACTTGCAAGTTTTGCTCTCTTTTTGAATGCAACAAGCTAGCTATGTAGTAGTAGCACACTAGCTTCTCTCACATTTCAATAATGCACGTTAACATCTCCTAGATTCGTGAATGAAATGTTGTACATGTTTGCATTACACCAATGAATTAATTGGTCAATCATAGCGAAAAAAGAAAGTGTCTGTTTGGCAAGGGTGGATCCAAATCACCTCACCCTTCGATTCCAACAGGAAACAGAAGGGAAAACAAAAGGAAAATATGAGGAGGAATCATTTGATTTGATGATGCAACAAAACGCACAAGCGTGTTTTCTGTGGGTTCTACTTTGTGAAACTTTGCAGTGGTACCTGGGATTTGCCCCTCATCATTCCTTTTTATCTACTCATTCATTCCACATTATCAAGTCATGCATGTCCACTTTGCTCAACTCATTCAGTGAGTGGCAGAGGCATGTCTATGATTGGCATGGCCAACTGAAGGTGTGGTAAACATGTGTAATACACGTTAAAAAGAGACAAGTACATTGGTGAGAACAACATATGTGAACACGTCTCTCAAATATCTATTGCTCCAACGTTACGGGGGAACAAATGCCACAACATATCTATCGATACCTATCTCTAGTATCACTCACAATTTACATATTAATTTAAGAACCCATATATAAGTTTGTGGCTTAATCAATTGCATGTGTTGAAGAAAACTCAACGCACTACACAAACATATCAACTTTACAAGTATGATATACCTAGTGCTAGTGCACCAACTTGATCAACCTCCATTATCAATACCCCGTTTCTTTTTGTCCTTTTTCTATGTATTAATAATGGTTAAACTTGGAAACCTAGCAAATTAACACATACATATAAATCTTCCATGATAACGATCGATGAATAAATGAATCTTTTTCCACTAATGAGACACCCAATTAAACTATTAACTTCACAACTTGATGTTGAGCTTCTATCCCAATCCCCCATTGTTTTTGTCGTCTTCTAATGTAATATGTAATGCTGCAAAACTCACTCGTCAATTCATCATATGTACTCTGTTTCTCTGACTATCATCATTACTTGATTAATAATAGCTTCCATCTCCTAGATAATATAAATAATGTTGTAAGTCCCCACTTTATTTTATACACTAAACACTTTTCTTTACATAGACATAGTTTTACTCCAATCTAATAATAAGATATTGTTCTTTAAGTATATAATATATTGAATTTGAATTTGGACTGTTAATTAAATTAATTTAACCCTTTGAAAAAGTGTAATAGTGGTGGTGCAATGAGCTTGGGTTGGCCCCCGTTATCTGCATTATTAAAGGAAGTGGGTGTTCTTTAGCCACTACTAGATCCCCCACGAAACCTATCTTAAACTATGCAACCCCTTAAACCCTAAAGGGAACGCTTTCATTATTTTCACCCCAAGCATTAGCCACTATTATTCATATTTTGCAAGCTTTTATATGGGACGCACGTGCCCACTTATGACTCAATTGGACGCACGTGCCGAGCGTCTTCAATCATTTGGACATGCGTGCATTTTGACCATAGAAAAAAACCAGTGTAAAAGCATACACATATATGTGATAAGAATTTTAAAGATAGATATATTAAGATAGGATAAAGATAGATTTAACATGATTGAACTAAGTAGATTCTGTGAAATTATCACGCGGAAAAAAACATGGGATGAATCCATTTGTCACAATCATGAAGGATATGGTTTGAAGTTTAAACATTTAACTATTCAACTTTCATTACAACATTATACATTGCAATTACAATAATTTATTATCTTTATAGATAAAGCAGTAATTTTAAACTATAGTTTAATTAAATTTTAGTTCTATATGCGAGTGTTTTTTTTTTATTTTAAAAAAAATTTAAGTTATTTTAAAAAATTGTCCACTTGGAGTGACAGGTAGAGTTTCTCCATATCAATACAAAAGTGGATCGTGAAGCAATGATTCATTTAAATAAAATATTATTATTTTAATATAAAAACAATAAAATTATCATTTATCCGTACAAAACATCCTTAATAAATTACAAAATTATCAAGAATCATCAATTAATAATAATCAGTCTCAATATATAAAATATTGTACCACCAGCCGGAGACACAGAATCCACCTTTCCTTTCACTTAGTCTTTTTCTCTTTTGATTTCTCTAGGTGGACTTGTTCGCCGAGTGAGAGTGACATTCTCTAGGATGCAGAAATAAGGGAAGAGACAAAACAAAAGGGGAAGGGAGATCTAAGTGAGGAGAAATTGAAATGTATAAAGAGGGGTGAGGGAGGAGAAAGGAGATGAAGAACACAAATTAAGTTGAAGTTAAAAGATAAAATTGGACCATTAAATTCGAAAGATAGAAAAAATTTGACTGTTAGATGTATCTCTTTAGAAAAAAAAAATAGTCATTCACCTACCGTATCTAAATTTTTATAATTGAGTAGTTATTGACATGCAATTTTTTTATACTATAAAACTTTCATGTTAAAATACAAATTTACATATCCTTCATTTTATCATTTTTTTTATTCTCTAATTATAAATCTCAATCAATTTAACTATCAATATTATTATAATGTAAAATCATTTATTTCTTATAAATAAAAATTTCTAAAGAATAATAATTTAAGATAAAAACACATATTATGTAAATTTGATAGAATATATTTAATAAAATTTTGAAAGAAAAAATAACGAAAAATAATTTTATAGTATTATTTAGTTTTCATTATATTTATTTAAATATTATGTATTTTATATTATTTTTATATTAAAATATAATAGTGTGTTATTAACTAAAATAATTAATTATTTTATGAATATATATATTTAATTTTTATTTAAAATATTAAAATAATATATAAAATAATAAATGGTTTAGAATTGTTTAAGATATTTTCTATTAAAATAAAATTAGATGAAAGGTGTTTAATAACGTAGGACCTTTGTTTTCACTCTTTTCAAAAGATAAAACAACGTGTTAAAAATGCTTCCATTGATATGCCCTTGAATAATGAGGTGAGTAACTGAAATAAAAAATCAATTTTAATGTGTCGTAAATAAATAATAAAGATTAATATGAAACACTTTTCAAATAATTTATTATTTTGTTTATTGAAAGGCCGCCATATTACTTTGTTTATTAATTGACCGCCGTCCTATTGTCGCTAAATAATCTCATAATCAATATTAACGCGCTATTTTCACAGTAAAAATTAATTATTTACTGTAATTAATTATCTAATAAGAATAATATGTAATTTCCATTTTAATATTTTTTAACTTGGAAAAGTTAGATTCCCACCTTCTATAAACAATTTCATGATCAGTATTTTTTTTTTAAATCTAAAAATTGTCGATTCCTATAAATGTTATGTTTTAAAAAATAAAAATTCCTGGCATCAAAATTGTGAAAATTTATATTAAATGTTCCCTTAACCTAAAATGAAATAAAATTGACTTCCCATGTATACCATATTTAATTAGGGGGAGTACCCGAGGATAATCTTTAATCGGGGATGGCAAAAGCGGGTCAACTCACCCCGCCAAGAGGTGGGTTGACGGACTAACCCGCCATAATTAAAAAAAAATAATTTATTTTTTAAAATAATGTTTTAATAAATTTAATAATAAGATTATTATTTGTTTGTCAATAATTCAATATATATATATATATATATATATATATATATATATATATATTATTTCAATTTAATAATATAAATCAATACATTGTTTTAAGAAATTATAATTTAGAACAATAATAAAATTTACATAATAATAAATAAATATATATATATATATATATATAACGTTAAAACTTATAAATTTTATATTTTTTATATTGAAAATTTTAAATACCTATATCTTTTTTATTTGATAAAACTTCATATTATTCTTGGTTGAGTAATTCTTACACCTTTAATTCAAGTCATAAAGATAAAAATAATCAGTGCTTAGGATGAACAAGGAGAGCAGGAGAGAATGTTATGTTTCAGGGAAAATATTTTTGTGTGAGAGGGAAACTTTTTTAATTCTTTTTTTAAAATTTTTAACTTTATATATTATATTTATAATTAATTTTATTACAATAAAAAATTATTTTTTTTATTCATTAGGCGGGTCGCGGCTAGCCCGTCTCGTCCCGCAGGTTGACCCGTCAAGTTGGCAAGTTTGGCGGAGCGGGCCAAAACGGGCTGGTGGACTGAAAACACCAACCCGCGCCGTCATATTATGGCGAGTTCGTGATTTTTGCGAAAAAAAATATAAAGAATTTTATTTGTTTAACTCTAATCACTAGTCAAATGAATTAATACTCACTTATTACTGATTCTCAATAATATTAATGACTCACTATTAATTTTCCAAACCAAATTAAAATATCTCTATTTTAATTTAACTACTCTCATCCAAATTATTTAAAATACTTATAGAGATCTAATTATAATTAAAAATAATATTATTTTCTCATTGATAGTATGTTTTCACATGTAATCCTACGCTTGGCTTCATTGATTACTGCAGGAAAATGAGCGAAAAACAAGTTTTTTTCTTTATTCATAGTTAAGAAAGTAAAACAAAAAAAAAGTCACTTTTGATTATAATATATATATATAAATGAAAAAGAATGGAAAATGTATGAAAAATATTATCTTATTATAATATATATATATATATATATATATATATATATATATAAATGAAAAATAATGGAAAATGTATGAAAAATATTATCTTATAAAATCTTATAAATATAATATCTATATATTTCTATTAAATGATGAATCCTTTATTTTACAAAATAAGAGTTAAAAAATTATTATTTATTTATTTTTAATTTAATGATTAAAATTAATTATAATTTTTTTATTATTAAATTAAAATAATAATAATATAAATAGAAAGAAAGTTTCTATTTTTATTCTTAAAATAAATGGATTCATATATAAAATGCAGAAAATTAATTTAAATAAGTGTTATATGATTTAATAAAATGTATATATATATATATATTTTTTTTTCACTTATGTTTTTTTATGTAGCACTTTAAAATATAAAAGTATTCTCTAATTCATGCTTATGAACTTGATTGTTCTAAAGAGAAGATCACGATTCATGATGAATAATATATGTTAGCAAGACAAATAAAACCTTAACTAAAAGATTGCCACGTGTTTTTTTTTTAAGAAATATAAAATGGGAATGTTTTTAAACACGGTTTATCTAACCATTTTTCAAAAGTAGATATGATCGTGAATTCTCACATCGATTAGGAATAATTTAAATATATTTTTTTAATTTATTAGATATATTTTAAAAATAAAATCATAATAAATTAGAGTTCTAAAATAAATAATATTTTAAATATGAGAATTGACAATCAAGATTAAAAATAATTTAAGTACATTTTCCTTTTTTAATTCACAAGTACATTTTAAAAACAAAATCATAATAAAAAAAATGTTTAAAATGGATAATTCACAAAATCATAATAAACAGAATTTTAAAATAAATAATTTATTAGATAATAATATCATCATAATATATAGAATGTAATAAACTCTCTCTCTCTCTATCATTAATTAGAACAATATTTTTTTTATATAAATTAAAAGAAATAAATTATACCAAAAACTCAATTTCGGTCTCACAGTTCCATTATATATTAAAAGGGTGTAGCACATACTTAGATTGTCAAAGTCGTATCATCTTAGTAATTTTATCATTTATAGTTAGTTCTAGAAGAGGCATATATATAAAACATGTGAAACATAACTGTCGTTAATAAGTGGAAAAAGGGATCGATTCAGAGGAAAAAGAAATTAATTGAATATTACAATTTCGTGTGTTGCCAATTTGACACGGCTTCATATTTTTTTACGGTGAAGTTACTAGGAATATTTTTGTTCCACCAAAAAGAGGAAATGGTTCGTGTCAAATGTTGCAAGGAATTTTCTTCTTTTCAAACCCCCACAGATTTTATTTTCTTTAACGGCGTCCAGATATCCTAGCCGAGTCCTGTATTATATTAAATTATTAAATTAAAAAATATTAATGATGAAGATAGAAAATAACTTTGCTATATTTAATTTTATAAGTAAATGATCCTTTCATTAATTCAATTGATTGAATAAAGTACTTCTATGAAAAAAAATACAGTTCATTTTCTTATTAATAACTAAACAAAAATTATCACCCTTTTAAAAAAAAACTAATAAGTGATATAAAAGTTTTTATATATATATAACTTGATAATTGATTTTATTTTTCATCAACTATAACCAAAAAAGGAAGCAATATCCATTTATAAGTCAGTTGATAGAATAAAAGTTAATAAAGCTAGCGTATTTAATTAAAAACGTTGAGGAAATAATTTTTTTATTAGATGCGTAAAATTGTGTCCTATATGATTTCCAATATTTTTTTTAATTTCTTAATTAGTATTAAGGACATTGAGTAACAAGACATAAAAAATGTTTGGTAAAGTAATTATTAACTAGCTGGAAAATATATAAAAAATATATTATAAGTAATTATAAAGTTTATATAAATTCTATTATCATAATTGGTGGAACAAATAATCTTACATGTATTCAACCATTTAGCCCAAAAATAAATGTAAAGGAAATACACGATATTGTTAAAAAAAAAAACACTTATCACAAACACTATAAAACTATTGGATATCAGTGCAAAAAGAGCGTTTTTCACATGGAAACAAAATCTTGTAACATGATAGCTATTAAAAAATCTATGAGAAAAGTGCAACAACATCACACTCCCATGGGTAGATAATGTTCCACACCAGTAGTCATTACTACAAATATAACTCTATAAAGTTTTCCACATTTTTTTTATAATTCTTTTTATTTATTTATAATCCCCTATAGGTCCCCTTCCCTTTTATATTATATTTTTATTATTTATTATATTATTTTAAGATAATTGTCACGGGTAGGATTCGAATCCAATACTTTAGAGTTGGAAGTCGATACTCCAACCACTAGATTATTAGGATTTTCTCGATAATAACTTATAAATAAATTATATTTATATACAAAAAAATGTATTTCTATATAAATATAAAATATATAAATACAAATATATTTATATATTTTGATATATTTATAAATTTATATGTTGAATGTGAGGGCGCGCTCGAGTGTGAAAGTGTGTGTCGAGTGAATTTTCAAAATTTGATACCAAATTTAATCTAATTATAATAGAACAATTTTTTCCTTACATAGATTATTATAAATTAATCAAAATCATCTTTTAATAATTATTTTTTCCAGACATAGATTAATTTATAATAATTTATTAAATAAAATAATTTTAAAAATAAATATTTAATTATTTATAATATTTGAAAAAATTATTTTAATATAAGAATTTCAATTAAATAATGGAAGAAAAAAAAGATAAAAAGAATAAATTAAAATAAAATAAATAAAGAATTTTATACATTATTTTATATCATTATACAAATAAATTATAAAGATTATATTCTATCATTAAATTACAAACTCATATAAAGATACTCACTCACAAATTTGACATCAAATTTTGAAAACTCACTCGACACACACTTTCACTCGAACGCACTCTCACATCCAACATATAAATATGTAAATATATAATTATATCAAAATATATAAATATAAAAATATATTTATATTTATATATTTTGTATTTATATATTTACACGGATATATATTTATTTGTATATAAATAAAATTTATTTATAAATTATTATCAAAAAATCTTAGTGACTTAGTAGTTGGAGTATCGAGTCTCTACCATTAAAGTAATGGGTTTGAATCACTGTCAGTGATAATTCTCTTAATTTGATATTATTTTAACTTTGACTCAAAACCGACGTTAAATGATGACGTGATAAACATATTTTGTAGTAGTGAGTATTAATAATCTATGTAACGAATTAGAATTAGAATTAGAATTTATAATTTAGAATTTAGGGTTAATTATGATGGATTGAAATAAGAGAATGGTTCTAACATAAAACCAATTGGCAATATGTGGAGTAGCCTAACATGTATTTAAATCATACCAAATGATATGAGGTAGGTGATGTGGGACTTTCAACACACACCCTCCAACGAAGCCCGCTGGACCAGGTAAAGGGTACTTTTGACCCAACTAAAGGGCAACTTTTGGCCCATATCAATAAACGGAAAGATGTTAGGCTTTGACTCTGATACTAGTAATATGATCAGTGGCTCCCGAATCAAAAACCCAAGGACCAGGAGAAAATGATTGGGTCAGACCAACAAAATATGTATTTGTATGTGTGACAGATATAGTGGAACTATAAGACTGTTGATCCTTATACCATTCGAGAAATTTGTTGAACATAACAAGCATGTCGGATGCAACAGAAGAAGGAAGATTCCCTGCAGATAAAGGTGGGGAAAGATTGGTCTGAACAACTACAACAGATTGAGGAGGATGACCATGTAATGTATAACACTTGTTAATCTTGTGACCTAGCTTGCCACAATGTTCACACTTAGGACGTCCTTTTTCCTATTTGCGAGGGCGAGCCCGGTCATCACGATGAGATGTCAACACAAAAGAATCGTTAACAAAATTAGAAATAGTGGAAGAAGTCTTAAAGAGCGGGAGAACAAACCCTAAAACAATCCAAAGTAATCCAATTAACCCACGAAGCACAAATCCAAAATGAGAATACTAAAAATAAGTTCGCCAAGACTAAACAGTGCAGGAGACAATGGGACGACCAACTCCGATAGTGGTGATCTTAATGGCACGATGGTCACCTGACCGAGACAAGCAAAATCATATGTCACCGGTCAAAAAAAAAATGAAACTCTGGCGAATTCTCCGGCAGCAGCGGATCCGGTGACTGCTCCAGCAGCAGCGGTGACAGCAACATGAACTAGTACACCAGGTAAGTTCCCAGGAAAGAGAGGTGGGTCACTAATGGACACACTTAAATACCAAGTCTTTCCTTGTCAGAACTTTCCTAAACATGCACTTTCACACTACCAAATAAAATTCAGTAACAAAGATAATTCTTTTTTGATGTGGAGGATCAGTTTACCAGCAGCGGTGGAGCGGCTCTAGCAGCGGTGGGGCGGCTCCAACAGTGGACAAAAGGCGAAAAAAAAAAATTCAAGATAACCTTAAGCTCTGATACCATGTTAAGGTTCCAACATAAAACCAATTGGCAATATGTGGAGTAGCCTAACATGTATTTAAACCATACCAAATGATATGAGGTAGGCGATGTGGGACTTTCAACACACCCCTCCAACGAAGCCCACCGGACCAGGCAAAGGGTACTTTTGACCCAACTAAAGGGTAACTTTTGGCCCATGACAATAAGTTGAAAGTCTCACATCGCCTACCTCATATCATTTGGTATGGTTTAAATACATGTTAGGCTACTCCACATATTGTCAATTGGTTTTATGTTGGAACTTTAACATGGTATCAGAGCCAAAGCCTAACATCTTTCTGGTTATTGTCATGAGCCAAAAGTTGCCCTTTAGTTTGGTCAAAAGTACCATTTGCCTGATCCGGCGAGCTTCGTTGGAGGGTGTGTGTTGAAAGTCCCACATCGCCTACCTCATATCATTTGGTATGGTTTAAATACATGATAGGCTACTCCATATATTGCCAATTGATTTTATGTTGGAACTTTAACACGGAGTTTAGAATTAAAGAGGTTGATGTTGAAATAAAAAATGAACCCTTCCCGTTCCAAAGAAAGGTGTAGATGACGATTCTCTTATGAATCTTATGAAAAAAACTAACCCTTTGAAGTGTTGATGTAAGACATTAATACACATGGAGAATGAAAATCATCCGTATTCCACATTATATGGTTCTCAAGATTTGGGTTAAAAGTCATGGTCGGTGTGGTCTTCTCTAGATTATAGGTTCGGTATTAGATATACCAAAAAACAAAGAGAATAGGAAGAGGGAATGAATGAGAATATGATAAAAAGAAGAGGGTTGTTCTTCAATAGTGGAAGAAAAGGAGGAAAACTGCTCTAACGATGCATCTATAATTAATACACAAGTTGATAATGGGAATCATTAATAACCAAATACTCATGTCGAGAAAAGTAGACCCCACATAAAGTAAAGATAAATTAATTAATTAATTTTATGGACAGAAATCGGAATCTGATTGAGGAGTTATACCTTTAATCATTCATTCTTCCCTTATTGAGTTTACTTGCATACTAAAAATGTAAAAAAAAAAAAAAAAAAAAAGAAGAAGAAGAAGTGGAAGAGAGGAATAGTATACTGTATAACTTGGTGAGGGATATGAACCTCGTTTTTTATAAGAGTTAATTTAGAATATTTAGTGTTAGAATCTTCTAAAAATTTAAAAAAATTAATGAGAAAGATGGGTTAAAAAGTGGTAAAAGTTTTAGGGTTAGGTAGAATTTTAGAAACGTTGATATTTCAAATTATAAAACTTTGATTAATGTAATTAAAAAATGAGGTGAAAGTTCTTGTTCTGAATTTTAATTTAGACTAAAAAAATATTTAATTTGGACGAGTAGAATGAAAGTTATAGCCACAAAATAAATCTGAGCAGAATTGAGTTTTTTGGAGTCTGTTGAAGAAAGGACAAGAACTGAATGCGAAAAGTCAAAGGAAAAAACATTCTTCTCACTCGAAAACAAATCACAAAAGATATGAAACTCATTTGATACAGATCAATCAAGGGTTCTTAAATCACTCAAAAACTTAGGAGAATCACTCTCACTAAGATAAAAGAGTTAAACTCTAATATTTCTAAATAAAACTCTACTTATATTTTTAATAAAAATGGTTCAACTTATATAGAAGTTTTACCATCAAAGTTACAAAGATTCAATAAAGAAAAATAAATGTTAATAATGATACATTAATTTAGGAATGGAAAACTATTTAATGGAGACAAATAAATGTTAATAATAATACATTAACCTAAGAATTGAAAACTACTTAATGATCTGATTATAATTGAAATTATTGCAACCAAAACATAAACTAAAACTATTAATTGATTAACATAAAACATAATTTGATTAGCCAATTTTACAAAATATTGAGTCATTATTAAACTTAAAGCCCGAAACAAAGTGATGCATTGATGTTCTTCCATTTGGATCATGGACTTTAATATTTTCTTTTTAAAATATGTAAAATAATATGAATAACAATTGTAGCAGAATTTCCTTTACTTCTCTTTTTCCTTCTAACTCTTGTAATAAATCCTTCAAATTATTGCCCTTACTCATGGTTAGTTGTGTAGCATCTTATTTCCCTTTTGTCATTAGAATGTTGAAAATTATAAAGCGCAGCACGTAACTTCAGGGATATAAGAATCGCATATATATATATATATATATATATATATATATATATATATATATATATATATATATATATATATATATGTATATGTATCAGGAAAAACAGCATCTTTAGGTTCTTCTTCCCATTTTACTTCGTTTTTAAACATATAATATCCATGCCCGGGCATTACTTTGCTGTTCAAAAGTTCTGCATTTATCAATTTTTTTTACAAATAATCAATTGAAACTGTTCTGTTATACATCATGCCACAGCGTGTTCACTCTTGCTGGAACTAGGATAATGTCATTCCTGACCTAAAAGTAATACCCGCGAGAAAAGAAATTAAAGTGATCAATTCCACTCATCTTTGCTAGAATATCTCGCATTCCCAGTACAATTAATAACCAAGTCTCGCTTTAATTATTTTTTATTTATTTATGATATATTTTTAAAAAATAAAATTATAAAAGATTATAATTTTAAAATAGATAAAATGTGTTAATTGATTTTCATAATATTATCATCAGATTAAAACATTTTCGTTTTTATATAAAATTAAAACAAAACTTAGTTATATTTTTAATTATAGATGAAAATATACTTTTAATTTCAAATTCAAAAATAAATATATATATTTTTTTGTTTTTAAGTATTAAGTTTGATAAATTAAAATTATTTTTAAAATTAAATTTGAAAATTTAAAATCATATTTTTAAAAATTGAGAAAATAAAATGATTTTTTAATATTCAGGGTGAAAATAATCTTAACCAACTAGATAATTATATGGTAAACATTTACACATTTTATATATATAAAAAAAAAATTATATGAGGGACGGAGTGTGTGCATTTCTCATGCACTATGAACTAGACAATTGGTCAAACAAAAGTTGTCGGACAAAGAAGAGGTTAATAGTCATAGGAACAAGGAACAAAAGAAAGTGTCCGATCTCTTTTTCTAAAGCGCCGCGATTACCTATCTTTGATTTGTGAAATTTCGTACCAAAGTTCTGGTACCTTCATAATAATAATAATTATTATTATTATTATTTGTAATTAATGGTATCACAAATATAGTGAGAAAGGAGATAAAGAGAATATAATGGTTTTAGTTTAGGCTTGGGCGGTTCATCGCAGCACTAGCACCTCAAAGCACAAAGGAAAGACAACATCATGGTATGTAGTAAGACAAAATATATCATCATCACCATCACCACGAGGAGGATGTGTGAGAATAGAAAATCTAATTTCTTAAACGTTGGTTTTCAAAAAGGGTTAAGCACTTTAGTTCCATTACAATAGTGGAAAATGAAAAACCAAACACACATGTCATCCTCTCAATCACAATTATGTAACAATATCGTGCTATCCTCTTTGCATCTAATGTTTTAGGTAGTGATGGGTTTGGGCGATGTAGAGAAAGCTAACTAGGGTTGTGTGTTGGTGAACGTGAGATGGTGCAACATGTTTGATGGGGTTTACGCAAGTTGAGTGAGAAAGACTGAAATTTTCATGAGAATGGACGAGAAACTTGACTTGGAAACTTAGAAGTTGAATGTCAAAAAGTTTGAACTGAGAAGGTTAACCAGAAAAGGCAAATATGAAAAGAGACAGATCCCGCATGGTTTGCAAGCATGTTCCTTGTTGAAGATGATGTGCATTCATGAAAACCATATTCGTGGAAACCTAAAACAGACAGAGAATATCATATCCAACACACTGCTCAAGATCTATCGCAAGACCAAACAGATAGAAACATTATCATCGTAAGACAGAGCATTGTTGTATTTGCTTTTTATGGGCATATCACTATTGCAGTGACATTCATGTTGGAAACTCTTCCAAATAACAATCGTACTCGTACCGTACACATATTCACATCAAACTCTTCACAAGTGCATCGAAGACACCAAGTTCTATTTTACCATTTGTTTTTTTGTTTTATTTTTAAACTCTTTCTGCAAAATAATTTAGAACATCACGACAGTTAGTTAAATTTTAACAGATTGCACAGTGCAAAAAGGCCAGCAGAAACACTAATAAAGTGTTATTTCTGGTCCCATGGAAAGAGATCACCAAGAAGAAGGTTGGAAAAAATGTTTAAGAGCAATGCCATTATAAACAATATCTCCACAAATTTTAGATTTCATTTTTAACCAGACAAAATGTTTGGTGATTCATGTGATTGACCTCTCTTCATATGATTTTAATAATTAAACATGTCAATCACACATAAAAATACATCTAAATTTAAAATGGAAAAGCATGTATGAATGAATGATGAAGATGAGAAGAGCTCCAAACCATAATGAAAGTGTGAATGTTGAAAAAATATTTACAAAAATTATAATATGGATTGAATTAAATATGATAATGAACCTTATTCAACATAAATATTTATATGTGGGATCCTGATGATAACAATAAATATTTATAATAATTATTTTGACATTACTACAAATGGTTTATATATAATATCATTTTTTATTTTAAATATAAAACTATAATATTATTTATTTTTATGTCTTATTTATTTATTTTAATAAAATATTATTTTTAGTTTTTTTTTTAATTTATTTGCTCTAGTATAAAGCAAGAATTATAAAATAAAAATAATATTTTTTTTCAAATTAAACACCTATAATTTTTTCCTTTATTTATAAAAGAAAAAGTGGCCATGAAAAATCACAATTTTTTTTTAATTTCACAAACACTTATTATAATATTATGTTTTAGTTTTAATTTTTATTTTTATTTTTATAAAAAGAATAATAAAAAGAAATCAAATTATTTTATTATATTTTATAATAGAAATAAAAAATTGATATAAAATAATTATTTATAAAATCAAAGTTTATAATTCATTCATATATTTATTTGTGAGAAGTGATTTGAGAGGATTTAAGTTTTTCTTTTATTTTAAATTGAGAAATACTAAGAATAAAAATAAAAAAATTTAAGAAAAAAAATTAGATAAAAATAATATTTTGTTTTTATAAAATATAAATAGATGAAAAATAAAGTTAATTTAAAAATATATAATTTAACTAACTTAATAGAGATAAATGATTCAAAATATTTTAAATCCACAAGTGCTCATATGAGCATTCACATTATGAAATGCCATTCTTCCATATTACATGCAAATGTTGATCATTATAAAAGATACGAACTGACGTTAATGTTTGAACTTAGATAGAGTTCTTTAATTTTGTTTTTATATATATAAAAATATATATAATAATTTTAAAACCAGTAATCAATTTATGTTGAATTATGCTGTGAATATTAATAATTTAAAATTATTATAAAAAAAATAAATTTACTGACAAATAATTTTACCTATCATACATATAGTTCCTCAATAAGTTTGGTATTATACAGGTGGAACTTTACTAAAGAAATTTTACTGATAAATATGTTCATCCTTATAAGCAATATTTGTCAATAATTTTGATCATTGATAAGTTTGATATCATTCATCTGGAATTCTTCTTTGATCTCTTGATCCATCCAAATCAATGTTGGTCAACATCGCAAATGTGGGGATTGTTTGACTATATATTTATATGATTAAATTTGATCTAGTATACATATATATTATGTTTGTTATTTGGTTTAAGAGAATTTGAGGCTAGTTACCAAAAATTAGGGAGAAATTACCATGTACATTATCAATGAATGGATAAATTGTGCAATAAACAGAATAGATGTTACATTGCCAATAATTACTGAAATAAACCTTTCATAATTTATTGATAGAAAAATTGGTCAATAAATATTATTGAATAATCAACACCTAAGGTGAATCAATATTTTTTTCATATTTATACATTTCTTTTAAAGTGATTTTTTTTTAAAACATACATTTTTTAAGGTTAATTTTTATACCTAAGACGCATACAACTTTTTATTATATAATAATAATAATAACAATAATAAGTTTTTATAATTATTATATAATATAATGGAGTTATGAACTATACTTTTATACCAAATAATCAATGGTTAACACACATTTTTATTTATATTTTATTTAGTAACATTTTTTAAGTGAAAGTTGAATTCTTATTATTATTTTTTTATCCGAATTTAAAAAATATTTAAAATATGTAAAATTTTGTGGTTATGCCATATTTTTCATGTGTTACATGCATGATAGTTTGTGATATTTGTAAGACTGTTCCTTAGGCCACCTAGGTACTGTACGCATAAATGGTGTCTTTATATGAATGGAGCATGTTTATTGTGGCAAAGTGCTAGTTATAATAATACTCAGCGACTTGTCTTAATTATCGATAAACCTCAGAAATATTATGCACCCTTGCTCAGCAAGGAAAGCAGACTATAAAAGAAAACTATAAAGGTGACCTGAGGAAAAAACGTTTGGTTATAGCCACACTCACTCTCTTTAGAAAAGAGAAGATGAGAAAAAGTAAACAAGACGGAGATCATAAGCAATGGTTCAGAATTTCTAGTTTTTAGGTGAGAATGGTTCCCTTGGAATAATTCTTAGATTAAAAGATGGTGGAACCCACCATCCATGCGAGTCCTAAAACAGTATCTTGGTTAGTGCACAGTGAACATCTTAGCTTTGCTATATATACATTTAGATGTGTGCTCCTCCTCACTGCACCACGGGAAGCAAAGTTAAAAGGAACTTCTTAACTTCTCTCACGCCTCAATTTCACTATCACCACCAACAAAACACTACAAATCTCTCACTTTCTTCAGCCATGACAGAAAACTGCATAGCACCCAAACCAGACCACAGCAACAGTCACCCTGAAGAAGGACCACCTAAGATGACTGAGACTGCTCTTCCCATACAAACAAACGAGCAATCTTTTCTAAAACTGGCTATGTACCCCATAACATTGAAGGTCCCTTATTTTACTATTTTAGTAGTATATACCATTTTATTGATTCTACACCACCAGCTCCTTATATATTCATTCGTGGGGTATTACTGTTTAACTATGGCCTCTGTTTTGTTTCCATTTGCAGTTTGAGGAATTGGTGTACAAAGTTAAAGTAGAGCAGAAGGGTGTGTGCTGGGGGAGCACAAGGAGTTCAAGAGAGAAGACCATACTGAAAGGAGTCACTGGTATGGTTTGTCCAGGAGAAATAATGGCTATGTTGGGGCCATCTGGCAGTGGCAAAACCACACTTCTCACAGCCCTTGGAGGAAGGCTTAGTGGCAAACTATCTGGAAAGGTCACATACAACAACCAGCCTTTTTCAGGTGCCATAAAAAGAAGAACAGGTTTTGTGGCCCAGGATGATGTGTTATACCCTCATCTCACTGTGACTGAGACTCTACTCTTCACCGCACTTCTGAGGCTCCCCAACAGCTTGACCAAGGAAGAAAAAGTTCAGCATGTAGAACATGTTATCAGTGAGCTAGGACTGAGCCGGTGCAGGGGTAGCATGATTGGAGGCCCACTTTTCAGAGGGATATCAGGAGGGGAGAGAAAGAGGGTGAGCATAGGCCAGGAAATGCTCATCAATCCAAGCCTGTTGCTGCTTGATGAGCCCACTTCAGGGTTGGACTCTACAACAGCCCAAAGGATCATATCTACAATCAAAAGCTTGGCTAGTGGGGGGAGAACTGTTGTCACCACCATTCATCAACCCTCTAGTCGCCTCTATCACATGTTTGATAAAGTGGTCTTGCTCTCTGAAGGATGCCCCATCTATTATGGCCCTGCTTCAACTGCAATGGACTACTTTTCTTCTGTTGGTTTTTCCACGTCCATGATTGTCAATCCAGCAGATTTGTTGCTTGATCTTGCCAATGGTAATATTCTTTCTTTTTAATTTAATCCAATCACTCTTTTACTTTTTATCGTGGATTAAATTATTAGTAATAGTATTATGCAGTCACGAATCCGTAGAACTAATTTATATATATACACAAATATTCCTGAAGCTTTGATTTTTAAGTGTGTCAAATGACGTGGTTTGATCTATGTAACCGACTTCACCTTCTTGTTGTATCATGGAATCATTCATGGTCTGCCCTACTGGAATTATTTTTCTGCATGTTTTTCTTTTTCCCTGAGATGAATTATAGTGAGACCTCGCTTTCAGTTATCTATGTTTACTGAAATGACTTGTTTAAACAGAACCAAATTTGTGTGTTGTTAAACACATACAAAGTCTTGACAATGATGAGAAACTGCAGGGATTGCTCCGGACTCCTCCAAGCATACAACTGAACAAAGTGAAAGCCAGGATGCAGAAAAGAAGTTGGTTAGAGAAGCATTAATCTCTGCTTATGACAAAAATATAGCTACTAAAGTGAAAGATGAGTTATGCAGCTTTGAATTGAATAACTACAAAGTCATTAAGGATGCTTCCACAAGTAAGTGTTTTAACTTTTCAGTGAAAAAATTCACAGGCATATCCTTCGAATATTAATTAGGTTAGATAAATCTTATAGGTCTGAAATACATTTGTTGCTCAATTGATGCAGGAAATCACACAAAACCCGAGCAATGGTGCACAAGTTGGTGGCATCAGTTCAAAGTGCTGTTGCAAAGGGGGCTGAGGGAGAGAAGGTTTGAAGCCTTCAACAGGCTGAGAATATTCCAAGTCATAAGTGTTGCTTTTCTTGGAGGACTTCTGTGGTGGCACACCCCAGAATCACACGTTGGAGATCGGGTAAGAGTTTTTTCAATTTCAGTAACTAGATAATTATTGACTAGTAAGAACAGAACATCATCAACTAACTCAAGTTTTGTTAAAATATCATTGGTCCTACTCCCTCTTCACATTCAAGTAATATTATATTCATGTCCAAATCACAAATCATTTCAGAGTTTCTGTCCTCTACACAAACAAAACTAAAAAGTTTCTTAAGTTTAAAATATGATTTGTGTTCTTTTGTCCTTACAGGTTCTTATCTGTTTTCAATTAAAATGGGTGTTTCATCTTAACAGTTTATGTTGACGTTTAATGTAATTTTTTATTATGTTTGAATTATTGAAATAAAATTCTAATTCTGATGGAAGAATAACAAAAAATATCTAAACAACTTCATCTAACTTATCCTTTTATTTATTTATTTATTTATTTATTAAGAGCATTTTTTTTGTTTTTATTCTTATCTAAAAGGTATTTGTTATTACAAAGAATCTTGTGTAGTAAATAATATCTTGGATTTATAGTAAATATTTTGGTCTTTAACAAGGTGTGATATATTTATACCTAATCGCAAGTGGAATAAGACCATTGTTATTGTTGTTACCTAAAATCATTAAGAAGATCTGACATGGAGTTGTATTGAAAATGCAGATAGCCCTGCTATTTTTCTTCTCTGTCTTCTGGGGATTCTACCCTCTCTACAATGCTGTTTTCACATTTCCACAAGAGAGAAGAATGCTGATCAAGGAACGTTCATCTGGGATGTACCGTCTTTCTTCCTACTTTCTAGCTAGAACAGTAGGAGACTTGCCAATAGAGCTTGCACTTCCAACTGCATTTGTCTTCATAATCTATTGGATGGGAGGGCTTAAGCCTCATCCAGTGACCTTTCTCCTTTCCCTCCTAGTGGTCCTTTACAGTGTCCTTGTCTCTCAAAGCCTTGGCTTAGCACTTGGTGCCATTTTGATGGAGGTCAAACAGGCCACTACTTTAGCTTCTGTGACAACCCTTGTGTTTCTCATTGCTGGAGGCTACTATATACAACAGATTCCTCCCTTCATAGAGTGGCTCAAGTACTTAAGCTATAGCTACTACTGCTACAAGCTTCTTGTTGGTGTACAGTACAATTATGATGATTATTATGAGTGCTCAAAAGGGGTATTGTGCAAGGTTGGAGAATTTCCTCCAATCAAATCAGTGGGTTTGAACCACTTGTGGGTTGATGTGGCTATTATGGCCATGATGTTGGTAGGTTACCGACTAGTTGCTTATTTAGCACTGCAGAGAGTGAGGTAGAGCAAAGATGTGACTTAGCTACTATACACATAACAAGAGGACTTTGGAAGAGTTTTGTCCTAAGTTAACTAAGTCAGGAATAACACTAGAATATTGTATTTTTGGTGGAAGTTATGTAATGAAATTTTGATCAACTTTTTAAGTTGGAGGTTTTCAATTTAGTTTATATTCTATGCACCAATAGTGTAAATTTTTTTACAAAGTGAATCAATTAAAATCATCATCAATATGACTGTTATCTTACATTCCAATTTGTGATTTGATAACTATAGATGAACTATTTACTCCTTTTTTAGAATTTTATAAAACACCAACTTACTTTAGAATAAAACTCAGTGCCTGAAGACAAGGGATAAGTCACAAGATAAGAGGCAAAGATAAGAACATACGCATTTAATCTGCAAGATAGGTCAAGGATTGCGACCAGACACTAAGGTTAAGTAACTCAACTGTTGATCATTATTAGGCCTTTGAAACCAAGTTGTTGTTTCATATTTTCCTGCATAAACTACAAGAGAGGATAATGATAGGAATAATATTCCCCCCCCCCAAAAGGCACTGACAAACAGATATTTTTAATGAAATGAAAACCATCAAGTAGTTTAGCTCCATTTGCTGCTAAAAACTAATGTGCTGAGAAAGTTGGAAGTATGAGTATGCATACGAATATTGAGCCAACCAATCAAAAGCTGTGGAAATGATATAAAGATTTGAAGCCTGATCATTGTTATGATTAAGCTATAGTTAATGCACATAATGAAAAGTCAAATTAAAATAATTGGCGATTGAGTCTGAAAGTGGGAGCATGACCAAGTGTTTTAGGAATCTTATTAAAGAAGCACAATGCACTTTCCACTCTAATATCGTATTAATGTCCTTTTCACAACATAATTAACAAAAAATAATGTTAAAACATCTCTTTAATTTGTAATGGATTTTGTCCCAGCAGTTCAAGTATACTTGTCGATTCAGTAGGCTGCCACGTGGACAATGGCATTGATAATAATATCAATATCGTATGATATTAGACATCCTGAAATTACATAACCATCACTATCTTTCGTCAGTTACAGTAATCTCCCTAAAGTTACTATAATGTAAAATTGTTAGTGTAATACCTCCTCTATTTTATTTTTCAATATATTAGATTACGATTTGATTCCACAAATTAATAAAAATATTAATTTAAATAAACTTATTAATTTTTTAATAATATTTTTATTATTTTAAAATTTGTTCTATTTAAAATTATTTATGATGATTTGTTATTTTTCTCTTCACTGAATATAATTAAATGAGTATAATTAATTTTTTCATATAAAGTATAAGATTGCATTAATTATTTTTTATTATATTTTTATCTTTTAATTTCTATATTTATTATACAAAAGATAGTAAAATTTGTTAACCGAAGAAAAAATAAAATAACGAAGATATTATTGAAAAAAGATCATATTTATTGTAATAATATTAATATATTTTTTAACCAAATCTTCAACTATACATATTAAAAATAGAGGGAATGATTGATCTAATCAATGAACAATTACAAAAAATAGATAATTAATAGATATAAAAGAAAAAAAAAGTGTTCATAATTAAAAAAAAATCCTTGATATAAATTACTAAAAATAGTAATGTCATGTGTCTCTAATGCTATAAGATTAAGTAGAGTGAAAACAAAATTACCTATTAATTATTTGTCTAATCTATTCACAATTATCTAATATATTAAGAAGTAAAACCAGTTCAATAAATCAATTATAAAAATATAAAAAGTTCAATTAAATTCACCATTTATATTTTATGGGTGATTAATTATTTATTTATCATGTTTCCAAATTTAGTGTTATTTTATCAATATTGTCATATCAAAATTAATTCAACCAATTTTTCACAAACACTTCTCCGTTATTTAGAGTCGATAGCAAAAATAAAAATAAATTATACATGTTTTCCTCTTTTAATATACTGGAGACATTCTTTTAAGAATAAAATCATACAATTTAAAAACAGATAATATTTTAGATATGTTAATTGATCTTAATAACGCTATCATAACAAACATGAGATTATAATACTTTCATTCCTAGATGAAATATTGGTGTTCATCGTAGGGTCGCATAACTTTAGTCTTCAACTATGGACTATGTTCAGATAAGTTCATGAGTTCAACATTGTTTAAGAGTCGAAATTATTGATAATTTATATGTATTCTCTTCTCTTAACTTGCGAAGATGCTTTTATGGACTAAATCGTGAGAAATTAAAACTCAAAAGTCGACAATACCTCGGATATGATTATTAATTCTAACAATACTCTTATAATAGATATATGAACTCAAAACATTTTCATTCTTAGACGAAAACACTACAAATATTAAATCACATAAACATAAAAATACAGGTGATGACATAAATATAATATAATAATATAACATAAAAATTAGAAAATATATTTAATAAATAAATAAATTTTAATAAAAAAAATGTATTACGTAAAATAATATGGTATATGAAAAAAATGGAAGAATGAATAAAAAAAGGAAGTTAAATATATAGATCATTCATTAATTAGGAATAAACTCACAATTTACAAGTTGAAAGAAAATATGTGCAAAAGTTTAACTTTTTGCGAAGAAAAAAATTGCATGCAATTTAATTGTCTTTTAAATGTATTTTAAAAATCAAGTTAAATAATTTGAAGGAATATAACAAATGTATATTTCAATAAACCATGAAACCTAATGTTAGGTATAGGTATAATTTATTTATAAATAATGAGTGACCAAGAATAACTTTAATGTGGTAAATTATTTTTTTATAAATATGTATTTTAATCTAATGATTAAATGTGAATCATATTAGACTATTTATATTAACAAAACAATAAATAATATAATAAGATAATTCCATTGTTTGAGTAAGACATGTTAAGAAAGTAATTAATTAACAAACATAATTATATCTACGAAAATTGAAGCCAACCAATCCCAATGACTCATGTGGAGAAGATGGGAGGATTGGAACACTAATCATTATTATGATGATGATTAAGCTTAGTTAATGCACATAATAAAAATTCAAACTCAAATAATTAGTGAATAAGTTGAAAAGTGGGTGGATAATAATATGTTATAAGAATATGAGTACGGAAGCATAGTACATTTTCCACTATAAATTACTTTTCGATGATATTCATTGTATTGATGTCTTTTTATTACAAACTATTTCCAAAAATTTTAGTTTAAAAAAATTTTTGAGTTGAAGTTGATTTTGTCACATAAGTCCAAACCAATAATATGATGACACGTAAACTTGCATTTTACTCCTCAGCATGTGAATAAAAATTATACAAATTAAAAAATTATCAAAATAAAACTGAATCATATTTTAAAGAAGGTTTCAATGTTATCACGATCCATACTTCCAGAAGAAAGAAAAATGTTACGGCAATAGAAATAGGATAACAACAATTAAGATAATAAAAAAAATTATGAATTTGAAGGTACAATTTTGAATTTAAGTTTATAAAGTGAAGAAGGAAACAATTATTGTTTCCATAGTTAAAATATTCCAACTGAAAACATAGAATAAATCTGTTAACTTTGTCCTGAATCTCCATCCTCCTCCATCCAAAATGAAGGTAAAGGAAAGCATAAAAGAACTTTTATTTTTTCGAATGTTGACTTTTCACTGTTCAGTTTTAAAATGTCACACAAACATGAACACTTATCATCTTTCTGTTGAGATAGTTCTAAACTCATTCTTAAGGACTAGTTCACTTTACTAATAAATTCAGAATATTTTTAGAGTATGAATTTAGATTCTACTAAACTTTCAAAATTAGTTCATAAGATGAAAGTTATATATATATATATATATATATATATATATATATATATATATATATATATATATATATATATATATTATTTTCCTTATATCATTTATTAATACGATGTTTAACATCTTTATCATATTCAAAAACATTTCAAATGTGAATTTTGTTATAAATATTTATGAGTGATCTAGTCATATCTAATAACAAATGATTTCATAAATTCAATTATAATAAATTAGATAAATTTAATATTATCTTAAAAATTAAATTAAAGTCTAAGCCAAATAAATTAACCTTTTGTTTTAAAGTATGTTGCAATTTAAATATTTATCTAATAATTTTGATTTATTATGAGAATTCTAAGTATAATCATTATAAAAAGTTTTATGTAATTTTTTTTATATGATTAAATTTGTTATAAATATTTATCAAATATTTTCTTGCATAAAAACCTTGTCACCAATTCTAAATACAAATAAAAAATAAAATAATAAACTAAAATAAATAAGGAAATTTCAAATAACAGTAAGATTTGGAAATAATGAAAACTAAAAAACAAAGTATTGTGAAAAAGAAAATGTTGTAATTACAAAATAAATTAAATGAAAATGTAATATATTTTTACATATTTATCTTATAAAATGTTATTTATTTCAGTTTAAATTTAAACAGTTTAAAAAGTTTTTATTTTGACAGTTTAAATTAATCAACATAAAAATTCTTTGATAATATAAAAAATAATATATATATATATATATATATATATATATATTAATTTATATGTTAGTTTAAATTCAAATTATATTTTTTTAATTACAAAATTATCATTATCTCACTTATAAATGGATTAGAATCATTATAATAAATTGTTATTATTTTTTCTACCAATAATTAAAATTAAAAAAATATTTTTATAAATTATTAGTAAATAATTGAAAAAGTAACATAATAATAATAAAATATTAAGCTTAATTCTATATAACTTATAAAATTAAGATTTAAATAAAATATACAAAATACAATAAAAAAATTAGTGTAAGTAAAGAAAATTGACCTGAAACAAATAGCATATAATAATCGATATTATCTAAGAGATATAAGAACTTCAAATTTATTATTAATATTTATTGTTATAGTCAATATTAATTTTTAAACTAAAATTATCAAATAAAATGTTCTTTCAATTAATTTTTAAACTAAAATTATCAAATAAAATGTTTTTTCAATTAATTTTTAAAATAATTTGTAGAAATTAAAAGAACAAAATTAAATAAAAAACTCTCTAAATCCTTTAGTATTTGAGTTTCTTTTTTCACACCTAAATGATACACAAAATCTCCATAAAACACAGATAAGCCTATGTTTCATCTTCTAACTTTCTTGATGATATTACAAGCTTTCAACTTTCCTTTCATATATATTAATTTTATCCATGAGGTTACTCTTTTATCACACGTTCTTCTTCTGTTTCCTTCTTTCTAAATATAACTTCTTGAAGAAATACATCTCTACACTTGATCACTTTTTCTAACATAAACATATACTACTGAACCATTGACCTACATTTATGTTTCGTAAAAATCGAGAATCGTTCATCTTGTATGATTGATAGTGTATTCCACAATGTTCTTCGTCATGTACGGATGCAAAGATATTGGTAAAATTTGTGACCTACAATGGAAGGGCATCTAGGGTTGTAGAGGGAATCAGTCGTCAAAAAGAGAAAAGACTGAAAATGTACAGGGTCTCATAATCTTAAGGAAACAGACAAATATAAACCCTAAAAGGGTAGATAATAACCTAATTTAAGGGACTTGATCAATTCTCAAAGAAATCATTCAACAAAAGATTGGAGGGATACACGCCTTTCAGTCCCTATAATGCCTTGGTACTTGATGGAGAAAGGAATCAATTGAAAAAAAGAGAAGAAGGTTACATAATCTTGGATCGATCATCAACATTAACAAACATATATATAAAAGATTGAATGGACAATACAATTTCCAATCATATACTTGATGAGTTACATGAAACGAATGAAGACATTGTAATGAGCGAAAGGTAATTAGGAATGAGATACCATAGAATGTGGACAAAGATGTTGATGGGAATTTAGTTCATAGGTTGTCTAACTTCGATGAAACCCAGGGAGAAAGCATTCAATAATTTGGATCATGTGAGAGTGACCCGAGTGAGAAGGGTTTGATGCATCGTGAGTTGGAGAAGTCAATGTCAATGATGTTACGCGTGCGTACAAATGCACATGTCGGCTGCAACTACCAAAGATCCAAAAATAATCGACACATAGTTGCTGAAAGGGGGTGTATATAGTATAGCTATCAAAACAAAAATTATATTCTTTTCACAAATTCTTGGTGCATATTGTTAGTTAAACTGATAATTAAATATGATCTTCAATCTAACGATTAAATATAAAATAATCTCATACTGTAAACATGTTATAAATTAAATGCGAAAGCGTACCTGAATTAGCCATAATGATGATGTTCTTTGTAGAGCACTTTTGATTTGATCTTAAGGTCTTTCACCTGAAGAGCACCTGTATTTCCCTCTTGGTTTTCTTTCTTGATGGGGATAGAAAGAAAAGAACGGGACTGTAATTACGTTTTGTCTGTGTGCTCTCAGAAGGGGACCATGACCCTTTAAATAATCAAAATTAGGTTAATTACTTAAGTTTTAGTATTTTCAATTTGACCCCTCATCAAATTAGAAATTACTCTATGGTCTCTACACAATCATATTTTCATAACATATGTCTTTAGCCAAAACTTTAATTTATTCAGATCACTTTATTATTTGGCTTAATAAATAATGACCCTAACACATTTAAATTATGTATCATATATATACATGACCCAAAATTTGCCAACAATCTCCCACTGGTCACAAATATATATGTTTTTACAACCTTACAAATGTGTTAGACTTTATGAGCTCAAAATTGTCATTATATTCCTTTAGCATATTCCAAAAGTCCTGTCCATTAATCATATCAGGATATAGAACCAAACCAGCTTTTCATTGCATCATCGCAACTAAAACCAACAATGATTACTCATCCTGACATAACCAAATGACATGGATTCATCATGAAATGTGTAGCATGAAAAATTACATGAAGGTGATCTGTACACGTCTATTTTCAACTGGTCCAAACTTTAACTTATCGAGATCGATATAATAACCTTAATGTACAAAGTGTAATGAATGAACAAAACAACCGCATATCTATAGATAACCAAATATGTCCATAAATAATGTATACATATATTAAATTAAACATAGAACATAAAATATATGAAAATGACTAACTCCCACTAAACCACAAATTCCTTAAACCGTAAAACACCCATGTGAGCAACATGCTCATGAAAGACCTTGGGCGGAAGTCCTTTAGTTAGAGGATCTGCTATCATGGAGTTTGTCCCTAAATGTTCTACTGAAATCTATCCACTCGTACTCTTTCCTTAACAACTAGGAACTTAATGTCGATGTGTTTTGACTTAGTCGAACTTCTGTTGTTGGAATACAATACGGCTGATTTTTTGTCACAATATAACTTAAGTGGTCTTTCAATGCCTCTCACAATTTGCAGCCCTGTGACAAAATTTCTCAGCCATATTCCGTGATTCGATGCCTCATAGCATGCTACAAATTCTGCTGCCATAGTGGATGAAGCTGTAAGGGTTTGCTTGACACTGCGCCAAGAAACCGCACCACCTGCTAACATGAAAATGTAACCTGAAGTCGATTTCAAACTATCTTGACATCCTGCAAAGTCCGAGTCAGAAAACCCAGCGATCTCCAACTGGTCTGACCTCCTGTATGTGAGCATGTAATCTTTTGTTCTCTTTAAATATCTCATGACCCTTTTTGCTGTTTTCCAATGGTCCATTCCTGGATTGCTTAAATATCTGCCTAGAACCCCAACTATGTATGCTATGTCTGGACGCGTACATACTTGGGCATACATCAAACTCCCTACAGCTGATGCATAGGGAATCTTTTGCATTTCCTCAATTTCCAAATTTCCCTTTGGGCACTGATTGAGACTAAACTTGTCTCCCTTAGCAACTGGAGTATCCCCAGATTTACATTCATGCATGCCAAACCTTTTAAGAATTTTTTCGATATAGTTCCTTTGTGATAATCCTAAAATACCCCGACATCGATCTCGGTGTATCTGAATTCCTAATACAAAAGACGCATCACCAAGATCTTTCATTTCGAAATTCTTTAATAAAAATTTCTTGGTTTCGTGCAATATGCATATATCATTAGTGACAAGTAGAATGTCATCAACATACAAGATCAGGAAAATATACTTACTCCCCTTAAACTTGTGATATACATAATCATCAACAATATTCATCTCGAAGCCAAATGAGATAATTACTTGATGAAATTTATAGTACCATTGACGAGATGCTTGTTTTAGTCCATAAATGAATTTTGTCAGTTTGCAAACCATACTCTTTGAATCTCCCTGCACAAAATTTTCTGGTTGCACCATATAAATCGTTTCATCAATGTTGTCATTAAGAAACATCGTCTTGACATCCATTTGATGAAGCTCCAAATCATAATGTGCTACAAGAGCCATGATTGTCCTAAAAGAGTCTTTCGATGAAATTGGAGAGAAAGTCTCTTTAAAGTCAATCCCTTCCTTTTGGGTATAGCCCTTAGCTACCAGACGAGCCTTATACCTTTCCACATTACCTTTAGAATCTCGTTTGGTCTTAAATATCCACTTGCAACCAATGGGTCTCATACCTTCTGGTAATGGGACAAGTTCCCAAACCTTGTTGTCTTGCATGGACTTATACTCCTCCTTCATTGCTTCAATCCACTTTTCGAGTTAGAACCTTGCATGGCTTGACGGAAGTTAACTGGGTCATCTTCCATCATACCATTGTTTTCCTCATGTTCCTGAAGAAATACCATGTAATTATCCGAAATAGCACTTCTTCTTTCTCTAGTGGATCTCCGCAAAGTTATTGGCTCATGATGCACGAGGTTCTTGAGGATCTTAAGTTTGTTCTTCATGAACAACCAAATCATCTTGAGTAAGGGGTTCATTAACAATGCCTTGTGGAGGTTCCGAACTTACTTTATCAAAAGTAACCTGTTTGAATCGGTTCCGGAATTGTTACCGATTCTTCCTCAAAGACAAAGTTCCCGATTTTATTCTTCCCCCCAAACTCAATATCCTCAAAGAACGTAGCAGTTCCCGTCTCAAAAATTGTCTTTAATGTGGGATCATAAAATTTATATCCCCTGGATCTTTCAGAGATAACCAATAAAATAACTACTTACTGTTCGGAGTCCAATTTCTTTTCATTTGGCTTATAAGGCCTTGCCTCAACTGGACAACCCCACACATGGAAATGCTTCAAACTAGGTCGTCGCCCGATCCAAAGCTCATAAGGTGTTTTGGTCGTTACTTTAGTTGGTACTCGTTCGAATATAAGCTGCCGTCTTTAGTGCCTCTCCCAGAGTGACTCCGGTAAAGTGGAATGACAAATCATACTCCCGACCATATCTTTAAGAGTCCGGTTTCGTCTTTCAGCTACACCATTCATGCTAGGTGATCCCGGCATGGTATACTCGTGGGACAATTCCACACTCCTCTAGGTACCTGGCAAAAGGTCCTGGACGCCGTTCACCGACTCGATCAAATCTACCATAGTACTCACCACCACGATCAGATCTGACAGACTTAATTCTTTTATTGAGTTGATTTTCAACTTCAGCTTTAAATGTTTTGAACACGTCTAGAGATTGTGACTTTTCATGTATAAGGAATAAGTATGCATATCGTGAGTAATCGTCTATGAATGATATAAAGTATTGTTGACCATTCCACGAAGGTGTAGGAAATGACCCACAAATGTCCGTATGTATCAACTCTAAGACGTCTGTAGCTCTATATGCACCTAATCTCTTCGCTTTGGTCTGTTTGCCCTTAATGCATTCAACACAAACATTAAAGTTTGTGAAGTCAATGGACTCTAAGATTCCATTTAACACAAGTCGTTCAACTCTATTTTTAGAGATGTGACCTAAGTGCCTGTGCCATAATGCTCCTGAGTGAGTATCATCAATTTTACGTTTAGTACCCCGTGATTACGTATTAAGAGTTTCATTATAGGTGGTCACGAGTATCAAGTAAATACAGATTATCATAAGGCAAAAGTGAACCAGGTTCAATAATATCTCGAATTAAAAGACAAACTGAACTTATTGTTTCCAAATGAACACAAATAACCTAATTTGTCCAGATAAGAAACTGAAACCAAATTTCGTCTAAATGACGGCACAACAAAAGTGTCTTTCAAATCCAAATAAAAATCAGTACTCAATAACAATTTAAAATGCCCTATAGTTTCCACCTCTACCGATCTGCCATCTCCAATATATATCCATCTTTCAGAATCAATTGGCTTCCGGTAGCTTAAGCAACCCTTCATAGAAACACTGATGTTAGTAGTTGCACCTGAGTCTAACCACCAAGTGTTACTAGGTATTGACGCTAAATTGACTTCAGAACAGACCAAAATAGGAAACATACTTTTGAGGATCGGAACATAATTTAAATTGGCGGATATAGAAACAATTGTTGCTAAATTAAAAACAAGAGAAATAAATTAATTATGCTCACATTATAAAAATAAATAATTATAAATAAAATATATATTCAAATAATGGTTTAACCCATCTCAAGACACCCAATGCACCATCAATATCAAGTCTTTGGACGAGTAATATTAACTCGCTAGAGGTATCTTGTTGTAATAATCAAACATTGACATGATAAAGCACGTTCGACAACAAACCAGTCTTTAGATTGATTTATCATCGACAAAGCAAATCTTTATAATTATCACATGTTTATCATTACAAGTGTATATGCAATTCGGCCAAATATTAATCTTCCTTTAAGTCGACTAATACTCGCATGAATATACACAAACACTAGCATTCAATATTTTTCATGAACTACCAAATTCAAGAGAGGTTACTTTGGTAACTTCTTGACTCAATTTGCTCAAAAAAAAATTATTGAACTACCATAAATTTAAATATTATATAACAAAACCAAAATTTGATTATTTATTTATATATAAAAAAAAAGAAAAAAAAATTATATGCCACGGAGACCACCACTCCAATACATACATAATAATTGTTATTTGTCAACAACCTTCTAAACCTCCACAGTTAATAAGCTCCTTGATGTGACCCACGAGGTGCAAATATCCATCCGAATAAAAAAAAAAAAACTAATATCACCGGTGTGGAACCACCCGTATTGAAACGCAGAAATATTTGCATCAGGGTTATTTTTATACCCTTTGGTCACGTTGGGTCCTCTAATACAAACCTCGCCTTTAACTTCATTCTTTAGAATCTCACCCTTCTCATCTAAAATCGCCATTTCCTGGCCCACGAGCTTTCCAACTGACCCAGCTCGATGAGGCCCATCTTTGGGTAATGGGTTCGTAGACATCAAATGCGATGCTTCCATCATAGCATAGGCCTCCAAAACCGGTGCCCCAAACGCCTCTCCAACCGCTCCATTATGATCGGTGCAAGCGAGGCACTACAGCTCCGAATAAACCGGAGCTTCGGGTAAACCGGTTCCGGTTTTTTTTTTTTTTTAAGTGGCGTTCCAACAAGATTTGGTGCACCGTGGGAACCGCGGTGTACCACATGGCGTTGTAGGTCAACATGTCGCTCCAAAACAAGGAGGCGGAGAACCTCCCCGCCGCTGGGAGCGCCAATGGCGGCTCCTGCGGCGAGCGAACTCAGCAACGCGGCGAGCAACCCGTGGCGTTGCGCTTCACGAATCGTGGTGTCTTCTTTGTCCACAGCTTATTATTCTTTATCTCTCTCAAGTTGGGAATTTGGGAATTTACCCCAAATTTCGAAACTAGGTTTAAAATTTGAGAATTTATTCTCTAATTTAAATTTAGGGGTTTATAAAAATGGGAGATTGTTCACCACTTAGGGTTCTGATTGAATAGAATCTTTGATAAATGTAATTTCCAAAGACAAATATGAATCAAGTATGAGTTGCTCTGATACCAATTGTTAGTTAAATTGATAATTAAATATGATCTTCAATCTAACGATCAAATATAAAATAATCTCATACTGTAAACATGTTATAAACTAAATGCGAAAGCGTACCTGAATTAATCATAATGATGATGTTATTTGTAGAGCACTTTTGATTTGATCTTAAGGACTTCTACCTGAAGAGCACCTGTATTTCCTTCTTGGTTTTCTTTCTTGATGGGGATAGAAAGAAAAGAACGGGACTTAGGACTGTAATTACGTTTTGTCTGTGTGCTCTCAGAAGGGGACCATGACCCTTTAAATAACTAAAATTAGGTTAATTACTTAAGTTTTAGTATTTTTCAATTTGGCCCCTCATCAAATTAGAAATTATTCTATGGTATCTACATAATCTTATTTTCATGACATATGCCTTTAGCCAAAACTTTAATTTATTCAAATCACTTTATTATTTGGCTTAATAAATAATGACTCTAACACGTTTAAATTCTTAACTCGTACACCAGTGGTGCAGATATCACACTATATGTACATGAATCAATTATGACATTATCAGAGTGTGGAAATATTCGTAATTTTTTCACTAGATTGAAGAGAATATCAATCACATGATTTAAAAGTTAAGTGACCAAAATAACAATTATTTCATACCAATCACAGAGGATAAATATGCTTTCACAAAACTTCTTTCGAAGTTTTTTTTTTTTCTTTTCTTTCTACGACACGAAATATGTGTTTTTGTCTTGAAACTTTATTTAACTGCTAAAACAAATAGAACCTTAATAGTTCGTGTTATGTAATTTGTTTTTTCTCAAATCCTTTTTATCGTGATGACTAAAGAAAAAACAACAAGTTTCAATGATGACACCAAACTGAATTGGGCTTTTGCTACACAAGAATAATAAGAAAATCTTAATGTAATGTATTATTTAAAATAAAATGGACTCTGACTAGTTCCACTAAACAATGAATTCGTCTAAAAATGTCGTTGCTTCTAAAACTAGCAAAGAAACAATAAAAATGATGTGAAATGTTAACTGTGAAATAATTTATATATTGATATAAAATTTTGAATATGTCTTAAAGATATTTTTAACCTAATAGTGAAATTAAAAAAAAAACACAATTTACAAAACCTTGATATAATCTGACTCTTTGGGTTACATTTGATTAAATTTAAACAATTGAAGTTTTCTGGCCATTCACTGTAAATAATTTTATCTTTATCTTAATCGGAAACGGTTCATGAAAGTAGTTGCATGGTGGTAGAAAAATATTTAATTTTAAACATTTATCTTCCATATAATTTTTGAAGTGCAATTAATTGCTATTTTCTTCATATCTAAGACAACCTCCAAGCCAAAAAAATATGAAAAGAAACAATTAAAGTGGGTAACCTCAGAAAAATATCTTCGTGAAGTAGGAAGAAATTGACTAGTGCAATACATCGAGAAATTAGGATATTCCACGTGGCATTATGGGTAGAGGACACTTTCCCGTCAATGACGCGTAAGGAAACGTTACGCGTTTTCTTCTTTTTTTGGTTTTTGTTTTTTCCTTATCCAACCATTCTGAGCATTCAATTGTCAATAGATAAGCCACTACTTATACAAGATCCCCAATTTCTCACATTTTCCTCCGTTTCTATTGCAATTTCCCAATTACTACATCGTGTTCTGCAAATTCAAAGCGGTGAGTTCCCTCATTGTTCATAATTATCGATGTTCAAGTGTGTAGCTTTCTTAATTTCTTACATGTACGGTTGATCATGAAATCCTTGAATTATGTTACATAGTCCTCTTGTTGTCAGTGGTTTCATGTTTGATCTCTTCAATCACTGATGTTGACCAATGATTTTAATTTTCTTTTTCATACAACATGAATTTCATCATTGGCATTCATCAAGTTTTTGAAACTTTAGTACTGAATGGTTTGGATTGGTGATTCCGTATTTTGTGTTTCTCTGGTTTGACCTGACTGTGTTAGCATGATTCCTAATCATAAGGGTCTTGGATTCTGAAAAATGGGAGGTGGGAAGGACAAGCATGATGAATCTGATAAAGGAATTTTTTCACACCTTGCTCATGGGGTAGCTGGTGGACATGGGTACCCACCTGGGGGTTACCCACCTGCACCTGGGGCATACCCTCCACATCAAGGGTACCCTCCACAACAAGGCTATCCTCCAGCAGGTTACCCTCCTGGTGCCTACCCTCCAGCAGGCTACCCTCCTTCTGGTTACCCACCAGCTGGTTATCCTGGGTCATCTGCTCCACATGATCCAGGTACATTTTCTTTAAATTGTTTTTTCTTTATTACATCTTGAAGTTACTCATTTAATTATTTATTACAATGTATTTGTAAAAACTTGTGATATTACCTACTTAGAAGACAGTAGCGTCTTTTAGAATTACATATTCCACCATCAAATATGAATCATGTGTTACATGAGAAAGTAAGGATATACTTACTGTCTTCTAGAATTACATATTACACCATAAAAAATGAATGTTATATCATGTGTAAAGTGAAAAGGTAAGGATATACTTACTTTGATTTTTAATCAAAGTGTCTCCTAAATTTGACTTACTTTAAATCAGGGGTAGATACATTTTTTTTCTTTTAATATATTCGCTCCAACAAAGAAGACAAATCCATACAAAGTTACTGATTGTCAGGCTACAAAAGCAAATTCATGGGTTGAGCAAGATTGACTTTGATGGTGTAATTAATTTGCGAGTTCTTCTTGGTTTGAATTCTAAACACTACTTGAACAACTTTTGTATGTAATGTTTGGTTTGGCCGTTCATTACTGTATTTGAAGCTCGTTGAAGTTCTCTCAATTGTAAAAGTTCTGTGCTAACCATGACAATTTGCTGTCCTTGGAAGTTGTTAATTAAGTTCTCTATGCATGTCACCAGGGCACCATGGGCACCATGGGCACGGTGGAGCAATGCTTGCTGGTGGTGCTGTCGCGGCTGCTGCTGCTTATGGTTCTCACCATCTCTCTCATGGCTCCCATGGCCACTATGCACATGGTGCTCACATGCCCCATGGCAAATTCAAGCAGCATGGACACGGCAAATTCAAGCATGGAAAACATGGTAAGTTCAAGCATGGAAAACATGGCAAGCATGGAAAGTTTGGCAAGCATGGTGGTGGGTTCAAGAAGTGGAAGTGAAGATTGTATATGCAAAACCATGAATCTAAAATACTGCTCTCTGTGTGTAGAGCTTTTTCCTTTATAATAACCATGCTTCGGATTATGTGATCAATCGATCTTTGAGACTATATATGTTACCTGGTTTCTTGTGTTTCTCTATTGCAATACTTTTGGCATTGGTTAGGATTAAAGGTTCTCCTTAGATTGTAGAAATTGAACAGCAAAACACACAATTGCACTAGAGAAAGTTTCAAATGACCATAGGCATTTAACCATGTTTCTAACTTTTTAACCAATTACATATGGTCTCCTGTTAATTCCATTTTATATTATGTGAAGTTTTATATGAAAATGTTCCATAAATGATGGGAAATATCTGGAGTGACAAAATAGGCGGTGTAGTTCGTGTAACTTGATTCCCCAAGTAAAAAAGTTTCATAATCTGTTTAATCTATATTTTGTTCGGCTAACCAATCAAATGATTGAATTATAAAAAAACATTAACATATTTATATAAAATTAATTAATTTATCTTACTTTTAAAATTATTAATGTGTAACATTATGATTTATGTATTTTTCTTAAAAGGAGTATAATTTATCTTACTTTTAGAAATTGCAAGCTTAAAGGTGGTCATCTAATTAGTTAAGAAAATTAAGTATATTCTTTATCTTCGTATTTTAGTATTCAATTTTTTTAAAAAAATTATCTCTTGTATGTATTTGTAAGTATTTAGCTTAATAAATAGGAGATTTGACAAAACCAATTTAGAATATTTTTAATTTTCCTAAAAATACGAGTCTTTCATATAATGATTTTTCAACTCATTATATATCATGAATTTAACTTACCAATAATTGTTTTTAATTAAGATTAGAAATTCAAAATTCTTTTAAAGACGGGATATTTTATATAATTATGTATTTTTTAAAAAGTATTTTCAACATGTTAACATATTTACGGTCGTATAATTGATATATATATATAATTATCAGAAAAAAATCTTTGTACTTACAACTGCTCTACAGGTTATAACATCTACTTTTCACCGGTCATAGCATATTTAACCAATCTTCTCAATTACTATTTTTAATAAAAATAAAATAAACTTTCTAAAATTCGTTTAGTCGTTATTTTTGTATTAAAAAATTCATTCACGAATTAAAATTCGTTTTTTTTTTTATATAAGCTAGTGTGAGAGAGAAGAACGAAATCAAGATTTGTTGTTAGAGAAGCAATTTCACATAATATATTTATAAAATTTGATATAAAATGTTTTAAAATGTCAGTCATTTTTAATTTTAAAAAAATTATAGAAAACATAGTTAAATAGGAGACAAACTAATTATATATTTTTTTTAAATTAAAATTAAAAATATATATCATCAGCTTCATATATAATAAAGAAACAATTATAAACATTGGTATTTATAAAGTTCATGTTAAGTAAGCTTCTCACAACTGATATCTATATTTTATTCATCAATACATTTCTTGACACCTCCAGTAGATAGAAATTTTTGGTCTAAGAAAAAGCTACTGGATCATAATATGTTCAGATAGAGAGTTGATGCTTAAAGCAAAAATTATAGACAAATTAGTTCATAGTTTGTTCTGTTCAAAGACAGGAGCAGATAAATTAACAAAAGCAAAATCATTCAACAGCAAAAAAACAAACATTACTTATTTCTGTTACTTATTTCTGTTCAAAGTAAAATAAGGAAGAAGAGTGTTACAATTGAATTTAATTACAGCCAATACAATAACAACCAGGCATCACAGACCAAAACGTGAAGCCTCTAAGAAATCAAGGTCCTCCATTTCTCTTGGTTCAATATTAGTAACATGATACAAACCAAAAAATTCTTAAATGTTACAAGAACCAATTGTCCAATCTCCTATGAATATCTTACATCCTCAATATGGAGACAGATTCTTCACTTGTATACAATTTTGGTGTTGACAATTAGTTGGAAACTAAATCTCCTTTTGATTTATGTCTCTTATTCTCCCATCCATTGCAGTGGCATAGTAAACACAAATATATGCTGATCTTACCAAGGGGGATGATCATCCTCAGAAGTTTGAGGAGGAATTGCTTTCCATCCTGGTTTCTCATCCCAGTACATATCATAATATATGTGGCCAGGACTATGATCTGGCACACAGCACCATATGCCCACATACCGCTTAACACGATTTCTGAATTTATCTTCCCTTTCCTGGAAATAAATGCATGGCATCAGCACATTATTAACATTCATTTCTTTGTTAGTTTGGCGCTAACTCAAAAGAGTAAAACTTGATGCGGAAAATGCAAAATGTCCTTGCCTTGTCAGTGAAACCTTGGAAAGCATCTTGCACTGAAGAGAACTTGATCACTTTTATATCCTTGAATGATGAGAATACTTTCATAAACTGCAAATACAGGTAGAAGCAACCGTGTTAAATGGATAGACATGATAATCGATATGATATATGATCATTACAGGATTGGACATTCTATATAATCATATCAATGTAGTTTATAGGGTTGATTTAGAAAATTTTAAACAGAAATGGATATTAAATGGATAGACATCATTATATATAATCAAATACCGTTTCTTCATTGCTGTGCTTTGGAAACTTAAGTGCTCCCCCTACAGTGGTGGTATCATTTGACACATCACAATCTTGAGTTCCTTCTTTACAGAGCTGAACATCAAGCCATGACTTTTTAATCTGAACTCCAGAACCAAGGTAAATAAGTTTAAACAAAGTGACATGAATCAAGAAACAAGAATCATGACTTAAAATGGATGTAATTGATATTTATTACCTCTGATGGCATAGAGGGGTTATCAAGTATTGAGTACTCTCTAAAATCTATTTGAGGACCAAACTCTTCTTCAGGGAGCTTTTTCAGCATGACATTGACCTACAGCAGTGTGCATTTCCAACGCAGCGTGAGGAAGTGACTGATAAAATGTTATAATTATGTAAACAAGAGGTGGGAAGGAAGAAATGATGGGGAAAAGGACACATTAAATATTAAATATTACAACAAGAATTGGAGAAAACACAAAAACCATATTCAGATAAAAATAAAAACAAAGCATCTTCTTATTTAAATATAAGTACACTCCAGGTAGGACAGAGTTAAGCATGAACAAACACCTGAAATTATTTATCTGATTTTATTAAAAGAAATCACATAAATTATGAAATGGGATATATGGTGCAAACAAAAATTCATACGGATAAATTCCTGCACTTTGAACCTATTCAAGGTCACTTTCTTTGGTGCTTCTAGAAATTATACGTGAATAAATGAACTCTACAAAGCGAAAGATTTTTTGTCACAGTCTACTCCCATCAGAGGCTATTCACTTTCATTCAATATTATACAGTAGACAGTTACTTTTCAAAATTTACTTGTGCGTTTTGAGGGTTACTTTCAGAATATTACTAGATGGAAAATAACAAAAAACTTTTCCATAGATATTCAATGAAACACCTTCGAAATTCTAGTTTTAACTTCAATCTTTAACTTTCACTTCCACCTGTGTTTGTTTTTTATATTTTTTATTACTACTGCTGCAATTAGGACAAAACCTTCAATTATCTCGCATTGACCAGCAGAACAACAGAACAATCAATAAACCCTATGAAACTTTTTATTTTTTTATTTTTGTTTGTGTTGACAAAGTCTTTTGGTACTGATTATCCCCATTTCCAAAACGGTTTTAGGCCTCAATAATAAGAAAAAACATATTGCTTATTGTGTGCAACATATACAGGTGAAGAAAGTATAGTTACTTATGCCATAGACCTTCCTAGTTTAGTTTAAATGAGATTATTAAAATTTGTACTCATATTTATTGGGATGATTTTCATCTTCCAGTTCCAAGTCCAATTGACAAATGAACAATAAAAATAGTAAGGAATCACTTAAATAGGAAATACCTCAAATACATGGTCCAAAGGACAGAGAAACGGTTGTCTAGTCATGGACCCTTCCAAAATACCAGGATGGCCATACCATAGCCTATCAATCCGGCACCATAGAGGAGGCATGACCTAACACACAAAGAATCTACTTTAAGAATTTATCATGTAAAAATAGCAACAAAAAATGAAACCATCAATTATAAAAACCAAGCACATCCACGGTAGCTAAATCACCTTATCCAGGTGTATAATTCATTCAAAACTGTCTTATCAGAAAACATTTTCAACTAAAACTGAAATGCAAAACCAGTCATACAAACCATTTCAACATTTTAGCACATAGAATAATGTATTTTAGTATATTTTGCATAGCATCTTTTCAAGGAATTTTATTATTAGAAGGGGGAGAGAATAAACCAGTAGCAGAAATATGGTAGCAGTTATTTTCCATTCCCTCAATAACTGGAAAGCCAAAATATTAACAAAGCGAAGGAAAAACACCAACAAAACATGGAGAAGATATGATAATAAATGCTGTCATAATAGTTATAAATTATTATCACGGCTTTACCAATGATGGAAATGAGAATCGAAAAACTTCAACTCAATCCTAGCTTATGATTATGACAATATACAATCACAATCTAAGTTGAAGACTAGATTTGGTATGCTTAAGTGAAGAAGCACTCAGCAGTCTAGTTCTTTAGTCTAATATAAATAAGATTCTATTACAATTTTAAGTACTGAGACAAAAAATGAGTGTAGTCCATCTTTCGTCTAAATGTTAGTGGTTTATCACTAAATAGGATTCATAAAGAAGCATATAGGAACCAAAAATTAGTTCTTACCAGTGTTCTGTTCAAAAGGGAAGCAATTGCAAGTGCTGTCCTAATCTGTTTAATCTGGAAAAAAAAAATGTGTGCAACACATATTACAACATGCAACATAATTTCCTTAAAATGTAGACATCAACAAGATCAGGTCGATACGTACATACTTGGTAATTAACTAGAGTAAAATGTGATTCAACATTATGCTCCCCACTGAGCATCAAGCTTTTTGGAATATATGGCTTAAATGACAAGAACCCACCTGCAAAAGTTCATCTAAAAATTATGCTCCAGTAATATCATGAAACAGAGTTGACAAAACAATCAGAAAACTGCAGCCAATTCTTTCATATGCTAAACAATAAAACTTTTAAAATCAGCATCATAGTATGATGCCGGCTTAAATGCAGATAGAGTAGAAACTGCTCAACACAAAAATTAAGTGACAAGTAAAGACAAATAGTGAAATGAGTATATTTTACAAAAGTGCATTAAAAACATATTATTGAGTGAATGTACAACAACTAATCACCAGAAGGATCATAGTATTCTGGTGGGTCAAGGAAGTGCATGGCTTCTCGCAGTCGATGGCGCTTTCCTTCTGTGCCTCCATATTGAAATGTTGTGTGCACTGCATATGGCTCCAACCTTAGTTGCTGGTACATTGCCTGCAACCACAATATATGAAAAATATTACATCAAAAAGGCATACAAGTTTTTCTTTAGTGCTATCAAGATTCTGCAAGGTATTTAATTGTTAGAAAGAAAGCACTGGAAAAAAAATTATAAGTAAATATTTCGAAAAGTTGAAATTTGTTAGTTGAACAAATCCTACCTGGACAAAATATGTATGTCCACTACAGAAGATACTTGCAGGCAAAATCCCCATCTTCAATTTTCCATCAAAAGCAAAAACAAGCCCACTTTCATCATCAACAGATGGACCTAACTGTTTGTGAAGAATATCATTAAACCCATTCTGATCCCATATCTTGTCATCAGCTACAAGCATTTCCTTCCATTGCTTTGCCAATTTTTTTGCAGACTCTGTAGGTCTCCAATGGAAAATTCCAATGTTGTAGGCACCACTAACTATTCAAAATAACAAGTGAAACATGTATAGTAAATAAGAGATGAAGAGAAACAATAAATAAGAGCAATGGATTGGTTACATTGATTCTAAAACAATATAACCAAGGACAGAAAAAATTGCTTCATGCTATGCCATTTAATTTTATAAGTTGGTTATGCTGAAGAACATGTTACATGACATTAGCTTGATTTTACTTTTATGCACAGGGAAAACCAATAATAACAATAAGAACAGAAAAAACAGAGTTGTGACTATTGTCAATCGTTTTGTGAAATTCTATGTGATAACTTCAAATCTAAAGCCATGCCAAACGGGTAACAGGGCACTCTAAAAGATGACTATCATTCAAAGAAGAAGTAATTTGCATGTCTATAGATGCCATTTGACTGGCAAATGCTCCGTTACACATATCACATGACACCATTCAACATAGTTACGCTGCTGAAAAAAAAAAAAAAAGAATATGCTAAAGAACCAACATAACCACAGTACAAAAATGACCGTAAATTAATATTCACCTTCTTGCCAAACTTCTAAACTATCGTCAACAACTGTTGGTATGACTTGATCACTTGAAGTTAAAATGTCTGCTTCTGGATAACGAGCAAGGTATGGAAGTGGGTTCTGTTTAACAATTACACATATGTAAAAGATGATTGTACAAAATGAATATAAAAGATAAGATTATAACAAATCATAATAATTACATGGCAAAATAGAGGTAAATGATAAAAACAAATGATACTAAGGGGAATATTGAATATCAATGCTATAAAGCTGGACAAGAATGTCCTAACCAATAGAATTCTATTGCTTATTTTGGATCATTAATCAAAATCTAAGCAGGTATATGGACAATCGTCATAATTAAAACATATTGGGTCAAGAATGCATATATATATAAAGATGAAAATCACCTTCAACCAAACCATGTCAGTATCACACATCAACAACTCGAAACCAAAAGGAAGTATAGAGTCTATCAGGATAACTTTTTCTCTCCCCATTTTGTGAAATGTTGGAGACCCCCAGCCAACATCTAATGTGCTCATATGGCTGCCCATGTCAAAAACCGGTATCCCTTTCCAATACAGTGCCTCCAACAATTTGGTATCCATTGCACCTAAACAGCAGGTTTCAAAATTCAAACACTAAATGGTACAAAATAGTGGATATGCATTTGTATCAAGACATCACCACTGCATTTACATAACAGATAGAACAAGACTTGAGCAGAGCTGCTCACCAACAAGGAAATTAGAAACTTCCAGATCTCTCAATTGTTTAACCCACGTCAGAATAAAATCCATGAACGCGTAGTTACCAAATGTCACTATTACCACATTATCCTTCACCCTTTGCTGAATCAGCGCCTTCGTCAGCCGGAAATCCTTCAAAGGTGGCATCCTTTTGTTGGTTGGTGGAACATCCCATATAGACCTTGGCCATTCATCTTGTGGCCCTGAGGAAGGAGTGGGCACAGTATGCACCATTTCTGACCGAGAAACATTTAGTGTCTGATCCGAAGCACGAGTATCCTCACCTACAAAACCGTGTTCAACTTAGTTTCAAAATCCAACTCACACATAATGGAAGAAATCCAAGGCTTAATATGCATAAAAGTTGTCCTACACAGGCACCACCATTAAACTGCCTATAGGATTCACATCTCACATACACAAGAAAACAAATACCTTAACTTTCGATTCTTAACATGAATTATGTCCTACCAGAAAAACAAGACAACACTTAAGGATTTAGCTGATGCTCCAAAACCCAAACACCTTCTAACATCCCCACCACCATCCTTCTCTTCTATAACATAAAAAAAGTAAATACCAGCATCGAAGCAATAATAACGATAATAGTCGAAATGGGTATTTGAAATGAAACTAAAACTAGAGTGGAACAAGAAAGGGCAAGATTTTTATGGAAAAAACATACTCGAAAGGGAAGAGAGCCATGCAGAAGATTGAGCGGCAGGTGGGTTGCTTGAGTATATAGCAGAGAAGACGTAGAAGGAGGAAACCACGATGCCAACGATGACAACAGTGTAGATCGTGAGGAACAGAGGCTTCGAATTAGCCACTTCCTCACACCCTTTTCTCCATGCCATCTTTACTATTCAATGTTTCACAAATCACCGACAAAACATCGCCATCTTTCCCTGCTTCAGAACTAGAAGTAGAAGGTTCTGGTGAGATAGAGATGGATTAAAACCAAGATTTGATTGTCGAAGGGATTGTGAGAGAGGAAAGAAAGAAAGTGGTTTGTTTGGTTCAGAACGCCACTTCCAAATTATGTGAATGTGTAATGGTCAACTCATGATGCTTGCTCATCAATTCTACATGACAGCATTTCCTTTGCTTTGTTATTTTGTAATTGTCTATACGTGACCGAAAAAACAACCTTTTTTAATTACTCAATAATTACATGAATTTTGATTTTGGATCTGTTGACCTTTTTTTAATTTTCCCCTTTTCATCACAGCTTTATAATATGATGCTGTCCTCATTTCATTAATTTCTTTATTTGGACAGGAATTAAATACCTTTGATGAAAATAAAATGAATTTTTTTGTGAAACGTAACAATCATTTTCTTAAACTTGTTGATGGGACATGGTGAATCGGTAGCAAAAGGGGCGTGTGTAATGAAGGGATGTAAGCGAGGGATAAACAGAAGGGTAAATATGTCATTTCAAATAACAAGTAAAAGGAAGTGTACTAGTAAGAAAAGGGTTTATAAGTAGCAGGAGCCTTTTTTTTTAAGAAACAAAAAGCTCAACATTTGTGGGTTCAATGGGCTTCTCTTTGTACGAAGGTAAGGCCCAATAAACAAGCTCTCCTATAAATCTAATTGCCAATAGATTATACCATTCCATTTTCTTTGGAGCTTTCCTTTTATTTGCTCCATATATTTTTGTTAAAGAAAAACCTTTACTTTCATATTTGTTATCAACAAAAAAACACTTTCATGGTACACAAATCTTCCAATTTTCTCTTGATTCATAATATATATATATACACATGTATATGTGTGCCAAGTGCTGAGGCTTTGGGCTCTAAAAACTGGGCTACAGGCCCATAATCATAGTGAAAAAGCTTATTTTTTTGGGTCTTTCTTCCTACACTTGGCATAGTTTCTTTCTACCTTCCATATATATATTGTAAAAGACAAAATTACCTTCATGTGCTTCATAAAATTTATAATCTAAAAAAGTATTTTGGACAGATAAATAAATTCAGAAAAGTTTTGGATTAATAAATTTAGAATAGGTGATATTTTTTCAGTTCACTAAATCCGAAATTTTTTCGGATAAAAGATTCCAAAGTATTAAAAAATTAACTTATATTTTAGAAAGGTGAATCCAGCAATTTTTCAGATGGAAAATCATATTCCACTGTATTCTGGAAAGTCCAACTAATGATTTTCTGGGTAGGAAATTGTATCCATCTTGACTTACTCAATTGACTAATAATAAATAAAAAAATCTTTAAGAACTGAGTCCATGTTTTTGCCTGAGTTTTAATTCAAAGTTTCCTTCTCACGTGGGATCCAATCATGGAGTTTTTCAATTCAAAAGAGGCAAAAACATTCAACCACTTGTCACTAAAATACTAATATTATGTATAATTTATTGAGTCAGCCTCCAAATCTGAAATACCAAGATGGTTGCTGTTTTGAAACGAAGGAACATAAAATAGAAAAACATGGATCAATTGTTGCTCCTCAACAACGTCGACACATGTCCTTTGCATATAAGTTTAGTACTCACAACGTAGTCTATACTAAATGTTTATGCGTAGCTCGTAGGTCAAACTCAACCAAGTTGCTTCGACCTGCATGAAAAAATTACTAAGAGTTATCTTCTAGCAAAAAATATATATAATCTTGAGTACTTTCCGTAGTTATTTAAGTGTTTAATAAAAAAAATGTACACTTATTGTTTATATAATTTATTAAATTACAATTAAAAAAAAATCTAGCTGGCGGGAAACTAGTTAAAGACATTCACCAGTTAAAGACCAACATATGTTTCTTATCCGGGGTTTTCTAAATTTCAAATCTATCCACTTTCCCTGTTCTTTGATGGGTCAAGTGTTGAAGAAAAACCGCACAATTGTCCAAAGAAAGAAAGCATGTTGTTTTGGACAACATTTTCAGGTTGCCATTCCAGTGGTGCTTGTTCCTTAGTTAGTCAAGTGATTGAGGTTGACAAACAACAATTTAAAGGAGAATATGGGAAAACTTTGGCAATGGTGATTCTGATTCCGGAACTAGTAGAAAGCAATTAGGAGAAAACAACTTGAAGAAATACCATAATAGTGTCCTCTATAGTACGCCAAGGAATTAATCAAGGATTGAAGATTCCCCAATCATAAAAGATGATGATTGAAGACAAAAACAGTAGGGTTTTCTGACAGTAAAACAAGTGAACTCCAGCAAAACAAGTACCAACATTCTGGGATTGGCCACTGGTTTTGGTCCATTTGGTTCCCACAATATCATCATGCATTATCGTGGTCTGGTTTTGTTTAAGCCCATAGGTTATTATGGTGTGCAGATTACAGCTCAATAATTTGGGGCACTTGACAGCATCGACAACTCCACATAAGATCTGATCGTGTCTATGTAGTGGACAAATAGAGTGAAGGTGGAGAAAGATTCCAGTCCAATTTGGTTGATTTTGCTTTGCATCTGGTCAATTCTTGTTCCAATCTGGGCTAGTATACCTATTAACCTCCAATACATACACATACTGTTTTATTGCTACCAGATAAATGAATTGACACATTCTCCTTTTATCATATTCCGTAGGTTACACGCATGATTTCTAACATAGTCCTTTGCAAGTGGGTTTAACTCATCTGCATTCTTTGGAGCCATTACGTTTAAGTCCTTATCCAGTGTCAGCAGCAGCTTTTGGAAAACGACATATTCGATACAGCAAATTGCAATTTTGGTGGTTCTACTTCCACACTCAAAACTGCTAAAATTTACTACTTTCATTCACGTTAATACAGTAGAATCCGAAAAATATAGACACTATGAATTAATCTTGTTTATAAATAAAATAATTAGCAGAAACCCAATCATCAGCATCATGTCTAAGTGCATGTCTACTTCATTAGTGGCAAAGTGTTTGTTTCCTCAATCTCTATCCATTTAACCTCTATTTCACTTTGCAGACGAAAGAAACAAAATGATAGCTGGATTTCACTGAAAAAAGAAAAAGTGAAGAATATGAATATGAATTTGACTTAATGTTTCGGCGCCTAGCCTAGTTTAGCCCTCACCATCCACGCCGGGTTCTTATTTTCCCACCACTAATTTTATCATTAATTAAAGTTCCAGGCTGCGGTTTTTTGTGAGACGAAACAATTGTTGGTATAAAAGGGAATTTATTACCACAGAATACAACATGTAATGTTTGTAACTTCAATCTTACTGTTAATAAAGCTTAATCCAAGTCTTAAATCAAATATATCATGCGTATACTTTACTCTCTTTTATTTTTTGTTACTTTATTAGTTTTTTATTTCAATTTGTGTATAAATATATAATGTAATTATACATAACAAAACTAAATTTCATGTTATTGAAATAAAATATCTACCAATTTCATTTACAACCAAAAGAATATTTGACAACATTTTTTTACCTACAAATTAATCTCGCATTCGAAATCATATTCAAAGGATCCAAATCAAATCAATAATATGTTTTGGTAAATAACTTGAGATATAAATGTTTTAGATTCATATAAAATTAGTGAATTTTTTTTTTTTAGTTTATTTCTTACAACATTTTAATATTCAAAAATCAAAATTCGATACTCTTAATGACATTTAAAAACTTATTTAACTCTTAATTAAATATAATTATTTCGTTAATCACTTTTCTCTCTTAACCCTTTATCTTACTGTTCATGCTCTTTCCACCATCACAAACGTCGATCTTACTCTTAGCGCGCAATGCGGTCGACCCGCCGGAAGTCTAATGCATCATCATCATCATCGAGTTATGTAATCTCTTATGCATTCCACGGTCCGTGACTGCGGATTTTGATCCAGTGGAGTGGGAGTTCGAGCAATCTCACACCGGCTCCAACTTCTGGTTCAGCACGGTGAAGAAGCAGAACCGTTGAATATTTAATGATATATCTAACGGTAATGGTTTGTGGTTCACACGTGAACCACCAAATGCGGTTGCTGACGCTAGAAATCGGCGTGAAATTATGCACGGAATGAATAAATTTGTAGAACTCTCGCTGAACCGAACACTTGTAAAAGAAAATATTGGGCAACACTGAAAGTATGGAACCAGATAAGATCCGTATCCAATGGTCAGAACTTGTATCTCTATTCAAGATTCATACACACACAATTATCAATTTGAACTTCTTCACATTACTTTTACTTCTTAAAATAATAAAATAACTAAATCTGGGAATGTGCGTGACGTGACGCGTAAAATATCCAAAACTTTCTTCGAACCAAGTTGTATGTAAATTTTGAATTGATTTTTTAGTAAGTATAATCATCCACACGTATATGATATCATTAGTCTGTGAAGCTGTTATTGCAACGTGAAGTAAAAGTGTTCATGCACTTATCAACCATTTTCTTTTGCATGGCTTTTCACCATTATTTTATAGTGATGACCAATGACGCAATAATGCCAATACAAGTGTGGTCCGTACAGGTGTCTGTAATGTTGCTTCCTTGCATCAGTAATTGGAATGAAAGACATTAATTAATATTACTTTTGCAATGTTTTGGTGACTACAGAAAAAGATAGCGGCTAAATATCCTCCTCACTCTCCCATGCATCTTAGTATTTTACTTTATATTATAATTCAATTGTATTTTGATTAATATAAAATCTCTAATATATTTGAAAAAATATATATAAACATTTCTAATTTTGTTTATTCATTCTGACACATGAATTAGCCATGGTGGTGGTGATATAATACAGAAATTAATATAATTAAACGTAAGAGTTGTGTACAAACCAAATACTAATGCACGCAACCAAAAGCAAGTCAAGTGCAATGAATGACCTTTTTAACACTGTCAACTCATCTATACCACCTAGGCCTTCTGAGTGTGTGTTTTTTCTTTTTTAAAGGAACACGATTTCAACATTAAAATAAATGAATAAATATATTTCATTTTCATAAAATACAATTATAATTTTTCTTAAAATTAATAACAAAGGACTATGACTGCACCAAATTAATGTGAATGTAAAATGTCATGGATAAAACTAAACGTGTTACATGGTGTTGTATATAAATTTTACTTTGTAGATAAAAATATATTTTGGAACCTTTCTAATTTGTTTTTAATTAATTTCCAATTATTGTAATATTTATTTATAAATTGATTATTTTAATGATAACTTTCATTTTCAATTATATGTAGTGTATTATTTTATTTATATTATATTATATCCTATACTATTTATAATTGAAATTTAAAAAGAGAAAAAATAACATAAACAAATTCATATTTTCCTCATGTTAGTTAACATAACTATTAAAACATAGTGATATATAATAAAATAACTATTGTCTCTATGTATCAATATTTCGAAGTATAAATTAAAAACTAAATAAATAATATAAATAGTATAATGAGTAAAAATAGAGTGTAATAAGAAATCTTTAAAACTAATAACTTATTATCTACCGTAATCCAAAACTATGTATAAATAAGAAACAAATTATCTTACGTTAATAATAATTAATTAGAAAGCCTATTTATGAGTGGAAGAAAAAAAGTAATAAGATATTTTTTGCATACAAAAGTATGAAAATAATATTATGTAATAAATAGTTTAATAATATAAAAATGAAAGATAATAAATAATAAAAACTGCCATTTAAAAAAATATTATTTGGAGTAATGTACAAAAAACTCTTCAAACTGGTGAAAGTAACATTCAAACCATACTAATATAAGTTTCAACAAGTATTTTAACAAGTGAAAAAAGAAAAAAAGAAAAACACAACTAAAGATTTATTGAGAAATCTTATCCATATATTTATTTATAGAGAGTATCTAGAATTGAAATGTTACATACATATTTAATAGATTTGACCATGTTAGAAATAAGATATTTGTTTGTTAGATGTCTCCATAAAAGTATTTTATAATCGTAATATATAATTGTAAGTGAGATTGAATGATGTTGAAATTGCAAAGAAAGGAATAAAATGAAAATATAATTGTAAAATATATTTTATTGGGCGCTGCACGGAACAAGTGGAGTTTATGGGGAAATGGGAAAGACAGATCAACTTTTACTCGTGGCCATATCATATCATATCAAACTCGTGGAGATTGGATTCACAAACAAATCTATATCCATTTTTCATTAATATTCTTTTCAGACATTGTGCTGCTTTCATTGTTAAAATCTCATATATTTCGTAGTAAAATAAATATTTATTATTCAATAATAACTCTTCATCTTTTACTTCAAATTTGTTAGTGTTATATCTACAAACATTTTTAATTCTTTTTATTTTTCAATAAATCTTGCACTGCACTTTGTCATGGTCATGTATTATTACGCAAGTTTATATAAAAAAATCATACCTTAATAAATTTATATCCTATTAATAAGCCATATCTTAAAAATAAGTCATACTCTATCATCTCACGAATGTACAATTTTAATTAATTGTATACGTAGTTGTATAATTTTTAAAATTAAATAACCTTATTCCACTTATATATCATCTAAATGTTTACGAGAACTGTAACAAGTGATTAATAATAATAAAGTCAATTACTTATTTATGTAAAATACCTAATAATAGGTTTGATAATTAGGTATAACATATACATCACTGCAACGGCTATGTTAACCTTTTCCGTTAACATTTTAATAAAATTTATTAATTATGGACAAAAAAAATACCTAATTTTAGAAAATTGGAAAACTAAATCCACAATTAAAATTTTATGTATATCAACATTTTACATTCACTTAACTTGGGTGACCCAAAGTAAATTCTAGTATTATACCTATTTTCTACCATCTTGTGGTTTTTCTAAGTAAATAATTTAGGATTTTATAGAAATTATTATATTCAACAAAAAAAATAATGAAAAATATTATTCGTTTATCGGAAAAATATTAATATCATAGTTATCTTGAATCCAAACAATTTAAATATTTTTAACATGGTTTATTTCAAACCTAAAAGTGTATGTCAAAATTCAGCAATAGATTATATTCTATATCTCCAAGATCCGGTGCTTAGAAAAAAAATATCGTTGTAAGACTCTTATGTAAATATGAATAAGAAATTAAAACAAAAATTTAGCTGTGAATTTTTATATCATATTTAAATTTGGTTATAGTTTGTTTTGTGTTATCTCCTACTTCAATGGTTTAGTGAAGAATTTTGAGTTTAATTTTTATGTTAAGAGGTTTTGATTTGTAAAATTTGTTGAGTTTACAAGATTTGAATAGAATGTCAAAACAGATGGCAAAATTTATTAATTTCTTATACCAAGATACAAGTCAACAACTTTTTAGTTGTAATAATATTTTTTTTATATGTTTTTTCATTTATATATATTTATATATATATATATATATATTCATTTTGCCTTAACAGTAAAATGATATTTATAATAATAATAATAATAATAATAATAATAATAATAATAATATGATGAAGGGTGAGTGCAGCCTAATTAATGTGACTTGTGAATGCTTGACCTACTCAGTACATTGCAGAATTTTTCAAACCACACACACATCTCGTTTTCAAGAAAATTCTAAAACCCATACTTGTTAAAAAAAATAAAAAATTAAGTGCGACCCAGTTAGTAAATACTAATTCTTCTAAGTAACATGTTGGAAAAAAAAACATTAATTTACAAATATTTAAGGTGTACACTAAAAACAAAACCTATTAACTAAAACCAATACATCAACTGCAAATTAAAATGAAAAAATACATATACAAATAACAAAATACAAATTGCACGGACAAAAAATACGTGAACACCGGCTTTTCATACAAACTGAATTGACTTACTTCAATTTTTTATATCTCCGAAACTTTGGTCCCATTATGTTGATTATATATAATTTTTTCCTATAAATCATTTTTGCAAACATTACAAATTCTTTGGTTGGATCTAGTCAAGCATCAAGTTAAGGATGATTGGTTGTTGATATTTGGTACTCATATTTATTATTATTGTTGCATGAAAACACATTTAAAAAATATATATAATATAACGTAATTAAATAAAAAATAGATGATATTAAATGAGTTAATAGTAAGGGGTGGGAGTAATTTATTTAAAAATGAATTATAATAATTTAGAGCATAGATATATAAGATGTGGGGTATTTTGATCTGATACATGACGTAAGTTTAGTGATGGATTAAACATAATACCTTGTATATGCACTAATATCTAGCGGTTCAGTGGAGCTGTTCTTCTTCCCCACAGTCAGATGCCATGGTACGAGTGATCAAATTCAATTCTTTAAATGTTGTATCTGTCCCTATATAGATACACTCTTGGGACACGTGCTCCCTTTCATGCTTTCCCTCTCTCCAAGGATACAATACAATTAGTTCAAAACATATAAATAAAAACACATATATCAGTGAGAGAGATTCCGTGTGTGGAAATTTAGCTGTAACTTAAAACCACCCTCTTTCCTACTTCCTTCTTCCTTCATATAATTTCACTCTCTACACCCTATAAATACCTCCAATCTTCTACTTTTACTCTCTCACAAACATATCCTACCTTATTCATCTTCTTCTTTCACTATCCCACCTACAACTACACAACCCACAACAACTACTCACACTAAACCATTAGGCATGGAACTCAGCACTGCCTTCTGCTTGTCTGCTGCTTTCCTATCCATTCTTCTCTTCAAATCACTCGTCAAATTATTCTTCTTCTCGTTCCCTTCCAAAGGGAACAGACAATTGCCACTTCCTCCAGGAACCATGGGTTGGCCTTACATAGGAGAAACTTTTCAAATGTATTCTCAAGACCCAAATGTTTTCTTTGCCACAAAAATCAACAGGTTCAAAACAATTCCTTTCTCACTCTCATCAACCCTGTCAATCTTGTTCAAGAAAATGGTCACTTGCATTAGCATATGTACATCTACTGTTCGGTACTTGGGGTTAATTGTTTCTTTACTTCTTCTTTTTTTTTTTTTTTTTTTTTTTTTCAATAGGTATGGCTCTATGTTTAAGTCACACATTTTGGGTTATCCTTGTGTGATGATCTCTAACCCGGAAGCTGCAAAGTTTGTGCTGAACAAAGCTCAACTCTTCAAACCAACATTTCCTGCTAGCAAAGAGAGGATGTTGGGGAAGCAAGGAATTTTCTTTCACCAAGGAGCATACCATGCTAACCTCAGAAGGCTTGTCCTTCGCACCTTCAAGACTGAGGCCATCAAAGATATAGTCTCTGACATTGAATCCATTGCCCTAAGTTGCCTCAACTCATGGGAAGGAAAGCTGATCACAACTTTTCTTGAAATGAAAAGTGTAAGTCCTCAAACCAGAGCAAAGAGCAGAGCAACATCCTCTGTTTCTCCCTTCATTTAAAAAAAGAACTAAAAATAAAGAAACCCTTTACATTTTCTTGTCTATTTCTGTTGTCTAATTACCACAAAAATTATGGGTTTTTAATTTTTTATTGTTTTACAGTATACCTTCAATGTGGCCCTGCTTTCAATTTTTGGAAAAGATGAAAATCTGAATGAAGAGGGTCTGAAGCGATGCTACTACACCCTCGAGAGAGGGTACAACTCAATGCCTATAAACCTTCCAGGAACACTTTTCCACAAGGCCATGAAGGCAAGAAAAGAGCTTGCCCAGATCTTGGCCCAAATCATCTCAACAAGGAGGAAGATGAAGCAAGAACACAATGACTTGATGGGCTCGTTCATGAGTGAAAAAGCAGGACTCACTGATGAACAGATAACAGATAACATCATTGGTGTCATTTTTGCTGCTCGTGACACCACTGCCACAGTACTTACATGGATTATTAAGTACCTCGGCGAAAACCAGAGTGTCTTAGAAGCAGTAACAGTAAGCATATTCCATTCTTCTTTTTTGCTTGTATAATCATCAAGTTTTTCTTGACTTGAGCGTTTGTTGGATCGAGTTAATAATATGAAATAATTTTCTTTTTAAAAAAAGTTTGAATGATAAATAATGAACAGTGATGGGGTGCATAGAGGAATGAGAGAGAAAAAAAGACAAAAGGGATTGAGGAAATTTGATAATGAATTAAAACTATGATATGAGTGATAGGTTATAATTTCCATAGATAAGTATATGTTGACGTGATTAACATTTTTTTTACCAGACAACTAATGACAGAAAAAACTTTATTTTTGTGATTACTATTATTTTTAGAGTTTACTTTAAATCTTTTATGGCAAATAAATGGAACTAGGTTGGATAATATGGACTGTGGCTTGGCTTGGTGACTTAAAAAAGTTGTTGGTTGTGACTTTTGCAGGAGGAGCAGGGGTCCATTTTAAGGGGTAAGGAAGAAAATGGGGAAGAAATGGATCTGAATTGGTCAGACACAAAAAATATGCCTGTGACATCAAGAGTTATTCAGGAGACTCTAAGAATAGCATCAATTTTGTCTTTTACTTTCAGAGAAGCGATAGAAGATGTTGAATTTCAAGGTCAATAACCAAATCTGATTATATACTCTCTTTTTTCTTTCTTTTTTTAATATATCAAATAATTGGTCTCTTTTCCTTGTTTTTGATTTTGTGTTGGATAATATATTTCATCAGGGTATCTCATACCAAAAGGGTGGAAAGTACTACCACTTTTCAGAAACATCCACCACAGTCCTGACAATTTCAAAGAGCCAGAGAAGTTTGATCCTTCAAGATTTGAGGTAAGTATTATGCAGAAGAGCTTATGCATTCTTCATCTTCCCTTTTTTTTTTCCCTAGCTATTAATATACTCTAAGGTCAAAGTTTTAACAAATTCTGCTCAATGATTTTGCTAGGTGACTCCAAAGCCTGATACTTTTATGCCATTTGGCAATGGGACCCATGCATGTCCTGGCAATGAATTAGCAAAGTTAGAGATTTTGGTGCTTCTACATCACCTGACCACAAAATACAGGTTGGCAAACATGGGTTATTACCAAATACAATCTCATTCAACCTTTTTCAGTATATATCGTGATGAGAGACATATTCCAAAATTAGAATGTTTCGAACGATTCTAAGGGTACTTGTCATTATTTTTATGCAGTTGGTGTATTAAAGATGCAAAAAATGGAATTCAGTATGGTCCTTTTGCCCTTCCACAAGATGGATTGCCCATTACAATATATCCCAAACACAATTATCATTCAAATAAAACGTGGAGGCCTACTAACAATTGAGGAGGCACACTAACCACTGCATGGAAGCAACTTATTATTCTATGTGCAAATAATGCTTTTAAATGCATTTCAACTTTTTAACCTAAAGAAAGTGATGAAAGAGACCTATTTATAATAAAAAAAACCATTATTGTCTTTGTTTGTTGACTGAGACAACAAAAGATTTAACTAAGAGAGATCTCAACATATTTTCATCAATTTTTTTATTAGGTTTACTGTTATTTTTTCTAATTTTTCACTCCTTAAGAAGGAAATAGTTGTCAGATTTTTCTATTTAGTTATGTAATAAAAGATGAGTTCATTTTTTTACTTTCTCGTAATGAATTTCATTTTAATCCTTGTTTTACTTGGCGGATTAAATACTCCTATTCCTAAAAATAGATGAAATTGACTAATATTTTTATTCTAATTGGGGGAGATTTTTTTTTTCTCTAATAACAATCACAAATGGTATCATATGGTTAAAACTGGTCGTATCAACTTCTCCGGTTACCATTATGATAATGAGTTTTTGACATTTGAGTTGAGATATATTTGAAGAAAAAAAACATTTATTTTAACCATAATTTTTAATAAATAATACCTTAAATCAACTTAAACCATTTATTTTTTAGAAAAAAAATACGTCGCAAAATTTGTGCACGTAAAACATTATTATCTTACTACAAAACAAAATTGAATTGTAATATGAAAGAAAATATTGATCCGTTAAATAATATAATTAACATGTTATAATAAAAGATGCATGGTAATTTTAAAAGAAGTGGAATTTTTTATGGTGGTTAAAATTTAAATGATTCTAATAAGTATTCATTATATTAATTTAAATTTTAAACGTCATATTAAATTATTTATTATTATATAAAATTAGTCAAACCATTGTAATAAATATTTATTATATTGGTTTTTTTAACCGTTATAATAAATAATTAGCATGATGGTTACAATTTTAATCAACATACAAGATTTTTTAAAGTTTTAAAAAAAGAATTTCTTTTTTATCGGTTTGTCTTCTTCTACGCCTTGTGACATCTTTAGAAAGTTTTTTTTCACAAGTTTAGAATTATTAGTTTAGTTTTTTGTATGAATCAAAATTTTCCCCTTATTCTGTTTTCAAAGAATAAGAGATTGTTCTCAAATAGATTTTTCCTTCAAGAAAATGGAAAAACCTATTTAGATTTCATGTGCATAAGTTATTGGTGGATGTGGTGGAGTCATAGATATGTTGTATTTGATGCTGCGCAATATCGTTTTGGCTTTTGTGACAGTTGCATTAGGGGATGTGACGACAAACTGTATAAAGTCTAATAAAAAGAATGTAAATATTGTTTATTATATTCCTTATGCAATTATGGGAGTAAATAGAAAACTAAAAATATATGATAGAATGAAAGTATAAATAATAATAATAATAATAATAATAATAATAATAATAATAATAATAATAATAATAATAAAAAGATATTATTTTAAAAGAGATTTTAATGATATTAATATTTTCTTTTAACAATGACTAAAGAATGGTTGATAGAACCGTAACTAAAAATAATTTTTTTAATAATAATTAAAAAAAATTATTAAATAAAAAAATTATAGTAATGCTTATTATGACTTTTATATTAATCCGATAGATGTAATAATAATGTAAAAAAATAATATAAAGGGAAAATGAAACAACAAGTGACAAAATAATAATAATAATAAATTATGTATTCTCGAGATACAAAAATTATTCTAAAATTATCTATCATTTTCGTGATAATTCATCATAAAAAATAACATAACTACAAAGTTATTATTAGATTTTTTTTTAATGATAGTTTTTTTAATAATTATGATTGAACGACGTGGTTATAAACATATTTTACACGATGAAAGATTAATTGTATATTTGAACATTGTATAAGGGTATTAAAATTGTATTGTTATTAAGGAAAAGTAGGGTGTTAAATTATCCTCTGAGCATTTGAAGTTTGAGGTGTGTTTGGCGTTTTACAAACAGATATGCATTCAAAGTTTGACCTACGTTGCGAATCAACAATCAATCTTCGGTTTTCTTCTGTTCAAAAACATGTCTTTTCGTGTCAATTCTTCACTCCTTATAATGTTCTACGTTTCAGTCAACGTAATAACCCTTGTTTATTCAATATCCTTATGTATAAACTTTACATGCAAATATATAATGAATCACGTGTAAGAAGATTTTTAATCAGTCATAAGCTATTTAAACCCAACCTTTTATTTCTTTAAATATATAATATTAGATATTTTGACAGAAAACCTATTAATTCTTTAAATATATAATATTAGATATTTTGAGGAGATTCAAAACATATTAATGAGACATGAATCAAATTTATATAAAAAAATTAATATTATTCTCAATCTAATATCTTAAAATATTAAATTATAAATTATATTTTTTATATATTATTTAACTTTTTTATTCTCAATTAAATATATATATATATATATATATATATATATGAGACTTAGAACTATATATACATTTGGTTGATTAACAACATTTCTTTAATGTGAATTAAATTAAGAATAAAAAACTAAAATAGATTTAAATAGTTGGATTAATCAATTACAAATGGATTAATTATTCAACACAGTGGACAGAGGCATATACCAACTCTCTAACCTAAAAAGTCAAAAAAATGTGTTTTAGCGAGAAAATATGCCCTAAACAACATGGAACACAAATAATTGTTGAAAGAAAGAGCACTAGAATGTGGATCCCAGTGTGGCATAAATTGTTCCAAGACTTTCATATAAAAAATGTAGACTTTTTTCTTCCAAAACTTTCTAATATCATTTTCGTACTACCCAGCACCAAATTAGTGATTGTCACTGATATCACATAAACAAATATGTTCAATTGCGTTACTTTCAAAAGGGTAAGTAGTGAACATGAATAAGAGGTGAATGCATGCATATCTAGCACAACATCAAAACCAAAACGAAGAGAGTTAGTCTTTTTTTTCCAGAAGGAAAGGACACATGCCCACATTACATGGCTTCATCAAAAAGGTTGAATTCCAATCCCACATTTCAACACAAACCATTCGTACGAAAATAGAAAAAAGTTTTATTCACGACCTCCTCAAATCTTACCCAAAAATATACGGGTTTTTTTACAACACGCAATAAACTTTACGAAAAAAAAATCGTAATTATACTACTGTTTCTTAGTGTGACTTCTTTATAAATTAAAATATGAAAACAATATTTAAAAACACGACTTTCTTATAAAAATGTTGACTTTTAAGTTCTTCATCTCTTGTAACAAGAGCACAAGTGTCACACATGTGTTCTTCGATGTAGTTGTGAGTTAATTCAAGATGTTGAAAGAAAAAAGGTGTGTGTCAAATCCACGACAGCTATGCATATATGATTCCTTCTAGTTTATCCAAAACTTGGCTCCACCATATCTGGAATGGATCTAGCACCAAATATATTTGTTCTATAAATTATTATTTTAATCATGTGTGAATAAATGTAATTTGAAATTTGGAAATGACAAAATATTTAATTTTTATTTTTTGTGACAATTATATTTATAGGATACTAAAAAATAGTTCACGAAAGATATCAAACAAATTTTCCATTAATTTTTTTTGTGGCAAATTAATTATCTTTCTCTGAAGGAAATTTCCTATGCATGCATAGACGATAATGAATATGGACCGCGTCAAAAGATTTTACTTTACTTTTATTTAAAAATAAAATGAAATAAAAAAACTTTTTGGTACATGAATTTTAAATGTCTAGGTTTTCTTAATGTAAAATTAAAACCAAAATCAAATTAGTGCGTATAAAAAGGTTGAAATTGCACAGTTAGCTGTAGATTTTAGGTTTTCAATTCAATTATGTGTCATATGTGAAAATCATTATCCAAAGTTATTGCGAAACAAATTCACGTTACACGTAGAGTTTAGTATAACTAACTACACTGGTTTTGTTTAATAAATAAATAAATATTAATAATCACAAAGTTATTTTTATATAAGAAAAAAACATTATTAAATACATCTCATATAACTATGGTTTGATTATAACCCAGTGTCAACTTTTGTAAACCGGCACTTTAATTACATTTTTTTCAACCAAAATTCAAAATTTTCGACTCAATCATTCAATTCATGATGTTATCCTCATGATCGTATCTGTATATTGCATGTGAAGTTTTTATTGTTTTCATACCTTCAAAGTGTATTTTCTAACTTGTATTTGTATTTTTTTTAATTTAAAAAGTATATTAATTCAAATTAAATAGCGTTTAGTTAATTATGAAAATGTACTATTATAAAATATATTTTTTATATGGTCATTTAACATTAGTTAAAACTCACAAGACGTTGAATATAATTTCAACGTTCAGTTGGTTCAAAAATGATATTGAAAGTTAATTTTTGAACACATTATATGTCGATTTTTAATCAAATGATGTAGAAAATACTTTTTATATCTAATATATAAATATATAACTATATAAATATATCAAAATATATAAATATATTTGTATTTATATATTTACATGGATATATATTTATTTGTAAATTATTATCAAAAAATTCTAGTAGTTTAGTGGTTGGAGTATCGATCTCCAACTCTAAGATATTGGCACTAGTGCAAAAAGGGGCTTTTACGTCGAGTATTTAGGATTTTTTACGTCGTATTTAAGACTGACGTTAAAATAGAAGACGTAAATTTACGTCGGACCCTTTAGCCTGACGTAAATTTACATCAGTCATTAAGACCCGACGTAATTTTGCGTTGCATATACCACTAAACAGACGTAAAAACTTTCAGAAATTAAAAAAAAAACAGCAAATTTACGTCGCATATGGTATATGCGACGTAATTTTGCTATTTTTTTTTTAAATTGGGTTGATTATATTTTACAACTAAAACCTGCAAATATATATTACTACTAGACAGTCCAGATGTTCAATTTTCTTTAGCTAGTAAATTAAAAATATTATATTATATAATTCAAACTACATAATAAAACAATACAATACAAACATACAAACTAAAAAATCTATTACAAACTAAAAGTTAATACAAACTAAGCTACCTAAACTACATAATACACACAATATAATATGAACTTAAAAAGTTATATACTAGAATTGTTGAACAAAAAATTTTGCTCATTGTTCTCTAATTTGTGTAATATCATATTCTGGTAATGGAGATGGATCTTGAAATACCTGAAACATTAATTTGACTCTTGTAAACATGCAACATGAATAAAGTTAAATAAACTTAACTAATGTTAAAAGCAATTACCTCCAGTCCAAGAATCAATTAAACCCGCACAAACTATGACTCTCATCCAATACATAACATAGTAACCACATTCAAACGAGTCTGTTTGCTTATTACACTGAAATGATGAAAAAAACATAATGTTATTTTCAAAATGTAAATACAAACAATAATTATGGTATTCACTTATATAAATAAGTTTCTAACCTTAGGATAAATGAACTGCAAAGTCTTTGTTCTAGGTTTTTCACTTAGAACATTAGTTCCAGACACGATTCTAAGTGAAAAAAAGTCATATATTATTCAATATGCATTTACAATTTAAAAACGTAATTAATGAATAAAAGATAAAGTTACCCTTGTAATAAGTTTTTCATTTCTTGACTCGGTTTCCGATGTAATGAACAAAATCACACCACGAGTGTAATCCCAGGGTATGATTATAATTAACTGTCAATGGGACCTACATTGTATGACATAAAAATTAGTTACAAAAATATAAATTAAAATACAAATTAAAATACCAACCCTTCAATGTATGGAGCCAAATATATATGTCTTTTTGAGTCACTCATCCATGTTTGCATATATTGTTGGATTCCAACCTTTGTATTTCAGATTTTTGGATGGATTGAGGCTCAATAAATCCAGTATACTTCGGATTTTTCTTGTTCCACACTCAATTTGTCAATGTACCTAAAACAATTAATTATAAGTTGAATATAATTATTATAATCTTAGAAACATAAATGAGAATGACTTACATTACCCACAATTGTATGATGGAAATGTTTAACATGCAATTTCCCCTAGCAATTTCTAAAGCATCGGGCAAGAAAATGTATAATGGAACACTGGAATAGTCAATTCCAAACACTCTAACATCCCATTGTATCTGACACGGTCTCTTCCTCAACCGTGGTAATATGGTCAACAACATAGAGATGGGATCATCATCACATTCTGTCAAATCCTCATCAATAATATGTTGTTTTTTATGCTTACCACGACGCAAGTCCTCCTAAACAAATGATAACAATTAATTAAACATTTATATAATTATAATACTAGAAAGGAGAAAATAGACAATATATATATATATATTACCTTGGTTTGTGCTGATAGTGGCATAACCAAACGTCTTGGCCAAGCCAAGAATGTCCCGCTTGCTGCCCCACTAATTGAATCTCTTCATTAGGAAAAGGCACTTGGAGCATTAGCATCATGAACTTCATCAACTACTACTCGTGTCCAGTCTGCTCGTAGAGGGACACCATGGATGGTTAAACCACCCTCAAAAACTCGACCAATAGCCACTAGACGCGGGGGGTCATCTTCAACATATAACTCACACTGGTGTGATGCATCAGTCTGAGTATATTCTCCTGAAGGATCAGCAACAGTAGCAGCACAACTCCCTTTAGTGTTGACTCGAACAACATCATGTTCAATTGTTTGAGATGTTCCTTGAGTCTGTTGTTGAGAGCGGGCGAAAGATTCAATTTTTTCATCAAACTCTTGCTGCAAGGATTGCCTTATTTGATTTAACTTTTCTTCAAACTGCATCTCCATTTTATGCAAGGCCTCCTGGCTGCAAGAGTCAGTAGTGGTCCTTCGTGATGTTGGACCAAAGTAATCACGAAGGCCCCAGGATCCACCAGCACCACGTACACGTCCTGAGTAATCTGGTTTTCCTATGGCTGTCGCCAATATATCTTGTCGACCATGAGGAATAAATGATCCTTGGGTGCTCTGCTCAACTAAATCATCTTACAACACATTAACAATAATTAAGTCATACACTAACTTTCACATTAGAATAAATTCAAATTGACATTATAACTTACGATTTCCTGAGCAATGATTCGTGCAGACTCAGAAGTCATTTGTCCATCAGATTTTGTCCGGGCTGCCTTCCATATCTCATAGCGAGGGGGTGGAGATGTAAGGTCAGTAGACTCAACTCCTGCTGACTCTTCTCTGGCTTTCATGAGACGTTGCTTCAATAATGCATACCCTCCTCGTGACAATACATGGGGTGCATCATTCAACCTCTGATGTTGTTGGGCAACATGTCTTTTATCCTGTCAAGAGGGGTCCATTCGGCTGACACAAAACTGTAATCAATCCTCCTCACTAATTTGATACTTTAGACAGGGAGATTCATCTTGAAACTTTCCAAATACATACTCCCGTGTCAAGAAAGTCTTAAAGTCCCTCCATCTAATGGCAATGGAGGATAAAATCTTCTTCCTCTTCACCTCAGTGTTAGGAACATCAAAATTTTGTTGTGAAATGACCAATAAATGTTAAATTCAATTAATAATGATATATAAAGTATTCAACAAATTTAGAAATACCTGAACATCCTGCCACATGAGGTTCTTCTCGGTTTCCTCTACATCATCCCAAGATGGAGTAGTAATCGGAACATGGTGTCGAGCTAGTAGTCCCAAATAGCTCTTAAACTTAGCAGCATTTGGGCCAGATGCCTTACCAGAACGTGGATCAACTTCAACTTGAGTTTTCTCTCTAGCTACCCTCCTTGCTTTCAACCCCTTTAACCGAGTGACAAATCTACCTTTACCTCCACTTCCGCTCCTTCCACTGCCACTACCACTACCAGTACCAGATGTGGAATCCGACATATCCTGAAAAACAAAATAATATGAAGTCAACATACTTTATAAGTTTGAATAAAAAGAACTAGAAAATATGAAGATAAACACCTATTATGTTGGTATGTTTTCCCGTATCCCTTCATCATGATCACTTCGAATTGCATGTATGTCATCAACTTCATGTTTGAAATACATAATAATATAATATAAGATACAAAAAAATATAATATATTCAAAACATTGTGTACCTGGAATTGTTGAAGGATCCATAGAGCGCATATGAGAGAATATTGTTCTCTTTCTGATAGGTTCACTTGAACGTAGTGTGTAAAGTGGTTTTTATTGTCACACATAAAACTGACTAATGGGGTATCCGTTTTTATCCACCTATCAGTAGAGACCAGGGATCTCTCAATAAGTAACCGATTCTTAACGAGTCCAACCCATCACGAACCGTTCATCGAAACCCAAATTAAATTATTATATTATAAAAAAAATGATGATGTGTAATATAATTGATAATTACAAATAATTAATTTATTGATTAATGTTAATCCATAACAAATAGAGAATAATAATTTATATATATATATATATAATAAATTATATAAATACAACATTCTCCCACTTGGATAACATTGATAAATAAATTAATCATATCAATTACAAAACAAACACAAATATCAATTAAGAAATATAAACATGAATCACAAAGATAATATCCGATAGGGATGATTACCATATGCTTAGATTTCATAAATAATAGATAATAAATAAAATAAAACCAAACATAATAAATATGTGATCCCAAAATGGTTCATACATTTTATGTATCAAAGAGATGTAATGAAAATGACGTCATTGATAAATTTACATCTCGTAAAAACCATAATAATATAAATTATGAATCTCAAACTCCCACTAACCCGAGTACATCAAAAGACTTAACCACACCCATATGAGTTACATGATTTTGAAAAACTCCTATAGCTAAGCCTTTAGTCAGTGGATCTACTAACATATTTTACGTAGCAGTATGTTCAATCCGAGTTTGAAAATCCAAAACTTTCTCTCTAACAAACGAAATTTTATATCAAAATGCTTTGAGCGAGTAGAACTTCGTTGTTTTGAGAAAAATGTACTGACAACGAGTGTTGTCACAATATATCACAAGTGGCACTGGAAATACTTTCAACAATTTGAAAGCCGGAAACCAAATTTTTAAGCCACACGACTTGACAAGTAGCTTCATAACAAGCAACATATTCTGCCTCCATAGTAGAAGTAGTTGTAAGAGTTTGTTTAACACTCTTCCAAGAAATAGCTCCTTCTGCCAACTTAAATATAAAACCAGAAGTAGATTTTCGATCGTTAGGGCAACCAGCAAAATCAGAATCAGAATAACCAATGACTTGAAGTTGATCAGACTTCTTATAGGTCAACATGTAATCCTTAGTTCCCTGCAAATATCTAAAGACCTTTTTAACGGCTTTCCAATGACCCAAACCCGGGTCGCTCAAGTATCTTCCTAAAGCATTAACAACAAAAGCAATATCAGGACGAGTACAAACTTGAGCATACATTAAACTACCAACAGCGGAAGCATATGGAAGTTTTTCCATTTCAATTCTATCATTATCATTTTTAGGACATTGAGATTTAGAGTTTATCACCTTTTTCAACAGGTGCTACACATGAGGAGCAGGAATGCATGTTAAACCGTTTAAGGACTTTATCAATATATCCTCTTTGAGACAATCCAAGAATGCCACGTGACCTGTCACGAAAAATTTGAATGCCCAGAACAATAGAGGCGTCACCAAGGTCCTTCATATCAAATTGACTATTTAACATAGACTTTGTCTCAGCCAAAAGTTCAACATTGCTACTCGCAAGAAGAATATCATCAACATATAAGACAAGAATGATGAAATGACTCTCATTTTTCTTCAAGTAAATGCATTGATCTGAGGCGTTTTCCTTAAAGCCAAAAGAAGTGACCACCTGGTCAAATTTCAAATATCATTGTCTAGAAGCTTGTTTCAACCCATAAATAGACTTTTTTAACTTGCAAACCAAATGCTCATTGTTTTTATTAGCAAAACCATCAGGTTGAATCATATACACTTCCTCAAATAAATCTCCATTAAGAAAAGCTGTTTTGACATCCATTTGATGAAGTTCCAAATCAAAATGAGCTACTAAAGCCATAACCACACGAAAAGCATCCTTAGTAGAGACGGGTGAGAAAGTCTCTTTATAATCAATGCCATCCCTCTGACTATAGCCTTTTGCTACAAGTCTGACTTTATATCTCTCAACTTTTCCATCTGGATTACGCTTAGTCTTGAAGACCCATTTACACCCAACTGGTTTGCAACCGAGTGGCAAATCCACAAGATCCCAAACTCCATTATGGGCCATAGAAGCTAACTCATCATGCATAGCATTTAACCAATCAGAACCATGAGAACTAGAGATAGCCTCTTTAAAAGTAGTAGGATCATCAACATCATTAAGATCATATTCATGCTCTTGAAGATACACTTGATAATCATCAGGTATAGAAGACTTGCGTAATCTTTGAGATCTCCTCAAAGGAACCTCTTCAGTCACATCATCATGAACTTGTTCATCTACTATATGTGATGTAGCATCAACAAAATCTGGAACCGAATCATTTTCATCACGAACAACTGGAATCACATTATCTGCATGAAAAAAATTGGATGGTATGGGAACAACAACACGGTCTTCTCTAAGAGTGACTGGTTGTGGCACACTGCTCCCACTGTCCAAATCATCCTCAAAGAATATCGCATGGTCAGACTCAATAACTCGGATGGAGTGAGAAGGGCGATGAAATCTGCTACCACGAGAACCGATACAATAGCCAATGAAGAATCCACTGACAGTCTTAAGATCAAGTTTTTTCATCTGAGGATTATAAGGTCTCACCTCTGCCTTACAACCCCACACATGAAAGTGTCTTAAACTTGGCTTCTTCCCAGTCATAAGCTCATAAGGAGTCTTTGAAACAGACTTGCTAGGTGCTTGATTAAGAATATACACAGCAGTCCTTAAAGCGTCTCCCCAAAGGAAATTCGGTAAAGAGGAATGACTCAACATACATCTCACCATATCTAGAAGAGTGCGATTCCTACTTTCTGCAACACCATTTTGCTGAGGAGTATCGGGCATAGTATATTGAGCTTCAATACCACATTCATTAAGAAATCTAGCGAAAGGTCCTGGATTTCTTCCAGTCTCATCATATCTGCCATAATACTCTCCACCTCTGTCAGACCTTACACATTTTATCTTCTTTTCAGTTTTCAACTCAATAGCAGCTTTGAAAGACTTAAAAGCATCCAAGGAACTTGACTTTTCTTGTAGGAGATCTATCCATCCAAATCTAGAATAATCATCTATAAACGTGATAAAATACCTGTATCCACCCACGGAAATGGGTGTCATTGGTCCACACATATCAATGTGAATAAGTTGCAACACATCATCACACCTGTTTGCACCTGCATTTCTTACTTTTGCAGTAAGCTTGCCCTTTATGCAATCAACACAAGTATCAAAATCAGAAAAATTCAGATCATGCAGAATACCCTCTTTAATCAACCTCTCAATCTGAGGTCTAGAAATATGCCCCAGACGTCTATGCCACAACATAGAGGAATTTTCATCAACTCTACTACGCTTATGTCCAACAATAGAATTAATAGACATGTCATTCAGATTTAACATGTAAAGCCCATCACATAAAACTCCTAAGCCAACAATAATTGAATTGAAATAAATAGCAAGTTTTCCATTGCCAAATTCAAAAGTGTAGCCACATTTATCCAAAGCTGAAACTGAAATTAAATTCCTTCGCATAGAAGGTACATAAACAACATCTTTCAATAACAAAACATGTCCAGAAGGTAAATTTAAAGACACTACTCCTATGTCTTCAACTTGTGCTCTAGCTCCATCTCCCATGATAATCTTGGATTCAAGGTCACTTGGTTTTCTCAGGCTTGTGAACCCCTGTAAAGAATTCATAACATGAATAGTAGCACCCGAGTCAAACCACCAAGAATTGGGAGGAACATCAACAACATTGGATTCAAAACAAGCTAGAACATACATGTGCTTACCTTCCTTATCAGCATTCTTCTTCTTAAGAATATAACAGTCAGTTAGCTTATGCCCAAATTTCTTACAATAGGCACAATTCCCTTTAAAGTACTTCTTCTTAGGCTCCAAACCTACTGATGTTTTCCCTGTGTTCCTCTTTTCATGGCGAGATTTGCCTTTGAAACCCTTTTTAATAGGTTTAGTACCTGAAGTAATAGTTGTGAATTGCACACTATGCGGCTTGGATTTTTTAATAGATTCTTCCTCTTGGGAAATAATAGTTATCATCTCATCAATTGTCCATTCCTCCTTCTGAGCGTTGTAAGAAGTCTTCAACACATCAAACTGAGAAGGAAGTGATTCCATAACCTGCCAAATCAAAAAACTGTCACCAAGCTCCACCTTTACAGATTTGAGTTTGTTATAATAGTGCACAAGCTTCATCATATGCTCACGAACACCACTGACACCATCATATTTGGTCTTCTCAAGAAGTGACAGATATTGACCCTTTTGAGCTTTGTCAAAAGTCTTAAACTTCTCACCCACTAATCTCAGAAAAACCTTAGCATTATCATCATCCAGAATGCTTTGTCGAATAGACTTCTCCATGGTGTATTTCATCACCATCAAACACACCCTATTTGAGTGTTCCCATTTCTCACGATAAGCTCTTTGGACAGTAGTGGACTCAGGAGTAAGAGTTGGAGGCTCGTTCTCTCTCAAACAAAGGTCCATATTGGTAATTGCCAAATACAAATCCAGAGATTCTTTCTAATCCTCAAAATTTACCCAATTTAAAGTTTTGACCGAAGTCAATTGCATAGGCAAAGAAGCTGGTATCAAAATAACAAAGAAACATTTAATACGCACAATTATTGTGCAAATAAACAAAATAAATGTCTCTAAATACACAACAAAACATGCCTATGATATCAAATTTCTCATTCACTATGACCCTACCTAAGGGTCCCGAGTCATAATAAATAAGAAATATAATTAAAATAAAAATTAAGAATACAATGCACATCTCATGTCACAAGAAATCTAATACCGATAGGGTACAAGACAAATAATTGACATAATAAAATTAAATAAAATAAATAAATTATTTTATTTGTACAAAATAAATAAATTATTTTATTTTCACAAAATTTCATATAACTGTACCCATGATAGATGAGTTCACAATCATATAAAATTATATCATGCTTATAATGAAGTTATATGATACATGAATTTATAATAATGATAAGATTTTATATATATAATTTATATATATATATATATATATATATATATATATATATTATATAATTAATCAACCATCTTTATAATATATTACAAAATATAAAATTTTAATTTAATTTAATGAGGAATGACTGTGGACTGGGCCAATTTCTTTGGGAAGACCTTCGAGGCTCCACACGTGTCTCAGTCCCCCACCGTAGAGGATGGACCTGGTCTCACCTCAAAGATCACTCATTTACGAGCTTGCATTTCTGCATTCAAGGCCGGGGAACTTTCCTGAATCTAGCATAATGCATAGACCCATTCACATCGCCTCGCAATCCAACTTTTCTTCTCCTTGCATCACCACTGCAACTTGCAGATCCTCCAAGACAACATAAAAACGCCACGTCAGCCACCATAGAGGGAGACACATGCTTCAACGGAGGTAAAGCGAGTTCGCGGGCCACTGGTTCTCGTCGGCAGGGATGCGCACGCAGATACCCACCGTCGCAGACCACCACCTGTTGCGTAGACCACCGTCGCCGCCACCATGCAGTGAAACCGGAAAACAGAGGCGCATCCACCACAGAGGATGAAGACGCGCGGTGCGTAAACCACAGTCGCCGCCACCATGCAGTGAAACCGGAAAACAGAGGCGCAGCACCCATAGAGGATGAAGACGCGTGGGAAGAAAAGGTTCGAAAAAGAAACATCTAAATTGTTTTGCCCATCATTGTTACAGAGATTGATAACATAAATGTTTGATTCGAAACATGTTAAAAGGATTGTAGATTTAGGGTTCAAAAGAAAAGACTCTGATTGCATATTTAGGGTTCAGAAAGAAAAAACCTCTGATTGTGAATTTAGGTTTCAACCTCTGATTAGAGATTTAGGGTTCAAGCAAAAAAAAAACTTTGATTGCAGATTTAAGGTTCAACCTCTGATTGCAGATTTAGGGTTCAAACAGAACAAAAAAAACTCTAATTTTTATAATTGGGGATTTTATTTAATTAGAATTCTCTGCCCAGAAAAGAATTTTGAAATTCACCCCTTACTCAATTAATTTGAACTCAAACGAGAAAATTAAAATTTCATGCCTTCATAATGAATAATTATTAAAATTTATGATACACTCTTCAAAAAATAATGAACAATTATATTACTGTATCTTTTGGCTACGATACCAATTGTTTGAAATACATAATAATATAATATAAGATACAAAAAAATATAATATATTCAAAACATTGTGTACCTGGAATTGTTGAAGGATCCATAGAGCGCGTATGAGAGAATATTGCTCTCTTCTCGATAGGTTCACTTGAACGTAGTGTGTAAAGTGGTTTTTATTGTCACACATAAAACTGACTAATGGGGTATCAGTTCTTATCCACCTATCGGTAGAGACCAGGGATCTCTCAATAAGTAACTCGATTCTTAACGATCCAACCCATCACGAACCGTTCATCGAAACCCAAATTAAATTATTATATTATAAAAAAAATGATGATGTGTAATATAATTGATAATTACAAATAATTAATTTATTAATTAATGTTAATCCATAACAAATAGAGAATAATAATTTATATATATATATATATATATATATATATATATATATAAATTATATAAATACAACACTTCATTGTCAACTATGTCATCAAATGGTCTACTTGAAAATGAAGGTGTTTCATGTATATCTAGAGACTCATCTTCATGAATTTCGTGCATGCTTCTTCCTTCAAGGACAATTGATCATCTCTCATTACATGGATCCTTGACATAAAATATTTGTCTCGCTTGATATGCCAAAATAAAAGGTTCATCCTTATACCCAACTTTACTCAAATCAACTAAAGTAAATCCTAGGTCATCTGTTCGCACACCCGTATTCCCTTCAACCCATTTACACTTGAAGACAGGCACCCTAAAAGTAACATAATCAATTTCCCATATCTCTTGTATGACCCCAAAATAACTCATAGAAGCTGTGATAGGATTTTTGTCTTTAGAACTAGAAAAATGCATAGATTCAGCTTGAATTGTGACCCCACTATTTTGTACTCTACCTTTATCATCTTCTATTTTTGAGTAAAAACAATAATTATTAATGTCATACCCACCAAATGTAATGACATCACTATTAGGCCCACGAGCAAGTCTCAAAAGTGTTTCTAAAACATTAATCTCAACATATACCCTTTTTTTAAACCATGAAAGGAAACTTTTGTTATGTTCATTCAATACCCATTTTTCATTCATTCATGGATGTGTTGCCTTTATTTCAGTTATGTGTTGTGATATGTAAGGGATTACTTCATCAGTGTTGTTCAATATGTATAAATGTGCTTGGTCAACTTCTTTCCGACTAACATTTTTAATCTTTAAATTTCGAGTACCCTTACCTTCACATCTTCCATCATGTCTCATCTTAGGAATACCTATTGTTTCGATTTTGACATGTATCCTAAACAAAACTCAATGGCTTCTTCTGCAATGTACCTTTCCATAATAGAAGCTTCGGCCTGTACTCGATTCTTCACATATCCTTTTAAGATCTTCATGTATCTCTCAACAGGATACATCCATCTAAGAAAAATTGGACCACATAACCGAATTTCCCTTACCAAATGGACTATCAAATGCATCATGATATCAAAAAATGAAGGGGAAAAATACATTTCTAACTGGCACACTATTACAATTGCTTCATTTTCTAATTCATCTAACTTTTTTGGATCAATTACCTTTTTACAAATGGCGTTGAAAAACAAACATAACCGAGTAATAGCAATTCTAACAAAAGTTGGTAAGATGTTTCGAATAGCCACTGGTAAAAGTTGTTGCATCAACACATGACAATCATGAGACTTTAAACCAACTAATTTCAACTCTTGCATAGACACAAGACTCTTAACATTTGAGGAGTATCCTTGTGGCACTTTGACCTCACGTAAACACTCACAAAAACTTCTCTTTTCTTTCTTTGATAGAGTATGACAAGCTGGAGGTAAGTAAGTGCGTTTTCCAACTGATTGTGGATGTAATTCAGAACGTATACCCATGTCTGCCAAATCTTGTCTTGCTTTTATTCCATCTTTTGTCTTTCCTTTTATGTTAAGCAATGTCCCAATTATACTATCACAAACATTTTTTTCAACATGCATCACATCTATACAGTGTCTAACTTCCAACTTACACCAATAAGAAAGATTGAAGAATATAGACTGTTTCTTCCAAATGTTTTTCTCATTGGATTTCTTTTGGGTCTTTCCAAACACAATATTAATATTTTTCACTTGCTCATATACTTGTTCACCATTGCGTGGTACTGATGCAACTGCATTCTCCTGACATTCATTAAATGCTTTTTTCATTTTATGATATGGATGATTAGCAACTAGAAACTTTATATGCCTATTGTACACAGTTTTTTTGTCCATGTTTCAATTGGATATAACTTGTGTCTTCTTGACATAAAGGACACGCTAAATGACCTTTCACACTATAACCGCTCAAATGACCATATGCTGGAAAATCATTTATAGTACAAAATAACATTGCACGCAACCTGAAATTCACTTCGTGATATGAATCAAATACATCCACTTCTGTTTCCCACAACATCTTCAAATCATCAATTAAAGGACTAAGATATACATCTATGTCATTTCCTGGTTGTCGAGGTCCTGAAATCATCATAGATAACATCATATATTTTCTCTTCATGCATAACCAAGGAGGCAAATTGTAAATGATCAACAAAAATGGCCATGAATTATGTTTACTACTTAAATTTCCATAAGGATTCATCCCATCTGTAGCTAATCCAATTCTCAAGTTTCTTGGCTCTGCACCAAATTCTGGAAAGGTTTCATCAATCCTTTTCCATTATGGAGAATCAGCTGGATGTCGAAGAAGATTGTCACATTTTCTACCATTTGCATGCCATGTCAAGTTTCTTGCATCTTCTTTTATGGCAAATAATCTTTTAAACCTAGGTATAATTGGTAAATACCATAACACCTTAGCAGGGGGACCATCTAGTTCTCCCTCACCACTATTTTCCTCAACTTTGTTTTTGATCCTCGACAAACCACATGTCGAACACATCTTTAATTTAGCAAAATCGTTTCTGTATAATATACAATCATTAGGACATGCATGCATCTTCTTGTACTCTAAACCCATTGGACATAATATTTTCTTTGCCTCATAGTTACGAATAGGTAATGTATTATCTTCAGGAAACATCTCCTTCAACAACTCCAATAATTCGGTGAAACTTTTATCAGTCCATCCATTTCTTGCTTTTAAAGTAAACAATTTTAAAGTCGCTGATAATCTTGTAAAACTACATCCTATGTACAATTGTTGCACAAAATCAGATTTCAAAGAATCATATAGATGTGCTTTCATAAAATTTTCTTCACCAATATCACGTATCATATCCTCTAGATTATCATTCATCCCTTCATCAAAATTGTATGTAGTTGACACAGTTGGGATGTCTAATATTTCTTCATGTCATGTCCATATTGTATAACTCTTAATAATACCATAAACAAACAAGTGATCACGTATATCCTCAAGTTTATGACGAATTTGATTCAAACAACGAACACATGGACAATAATATGTCCCTTTCATAGCTTTTCTATTTTCACTAGCAAATTTCAAAAATTCCTCAACTCCCTTTTCGTACTCTTCACTAATACGACGTGCATTCATTCAACTTCGATTCATATTATGTTATAAAGTTTCGTCACTCCTAGAGATATAAAAATTATATGTAAAAAGAAATTAATATACAAACAACAAAGCACATTCCAACAACAATGGAGTGTGTAAACCGAAAATGCACTCAAACAAATAAACAAATAATTACATTCCAATAACAATCCAGTGGAGACATTCATACTATAACATGATTGAGATCCCCAAAAACAATCATGGATTCAATTTAGACATATAGCAATGACATAGAACACTAAACTCGAGTGTAGACGAAAAATGATTTCAAACTCAAATCCAATCGGGGAGAAATATCAAGTTCGTAAAATGACACACAATGTTGATGTTTTTCACTATCAAACTGATAGAAAATGGTGTGCAGAGGTAGTTGTTGTCGTCGTTCTCGTTGTCGTTCTCAAAAACCCTGGCTGCGCGAGACGAGGGAGTGGGTCTGGGGGATAAAATGGACTTTTTACGTCGCGTGCTGGGATGTGCGACGTAAAACTTTTGTCTCTTATTTACAAAATTGTCACCGCGTTTTATTTACGTCGAATATTTTTACATACGACGATAATTGGGTGACGTAGAAGCGCTTTTTTGCACTAGTGTGGGTAATAGAAGGTTGGTAAATAAATAAAAATTATCGATCTAAAAAATCATAATTTTCACAATTTATTCATTTTTTTTTACTAATTTGTTATAACAAATTTTATTTTATTTTACTAATTTGTTATAACAAATTTTATATTCTTAATTTTTAATTGTGTTGTCGTGTAACCGACGGAAAATCCATTAGAAATATTCTTATTATTTATTAATTTTTTAATACCTTAAAGTTGGACGTTAATACTTCAACCACTAAGCTATCGAATTTTTCAATTATAATTTACAATAAATTATATTTATATACAAATAAATGTATATCCAAATAAATATATAAATACAATATATTTATATATTTATATTTATACATTTATATATTTATATATTTGTATATTTATATATTTATATATTTGTATATTTATATATTTGTATATTTATATATTTATATATTTGTATATTTGTACATATTTATATATTTATATATATTTAGATATTTTTATATATTTATATATAATTAAATATTTATTTTTTAAAATTATTTAATTTAATAAATTATTATAAATTAATCTAATTATAATTAAATTAATTTATTAAATATAAACAATATTTAATTTTTTAATTAGGTGTAATTAATTTATTAGAATATATTTAAAATTAAGTAATTATTATATAATTTTATGGACGGATATATTCGTCGGTAAGTAATTATTAATTTACCGATGGATTTATCGATGATATATCCGTCGGTAATTAATTGTTAATTTACCGACGGATTTACTCGACAGATATACCATCGGTAACTAATTATTAATTTACCGACGGATATATTTGCGGTAATTTTCAGTCTGTAATAACTAATTTTTTGACGACTACAAATTCATCGGTAAAAATCAGTCTGAAATAAATAATTTTCTTATTGTAATATATGAACGCTAAATACATGAAAAATTACGTAAAGAAAATTGAATGAAATAATAAATAGAAAAAGAATAAAAAATTGATTTTTTTTTCTGACTTTATATTATACATGTGCATGTATGCAAACAAAAGTTAAGAAAGAAAATTGAATGAAGTAATAATTTGAGGGGGCATGCATAGATAGTTTTGTGAACATATATACAAATAGATCAAAATTAAACTATTAAGTAAAAGAAATATTATAATATTCTCTTAGCATCTACCTATACTCACATACTAGAAAAATTATAATTATGATAAACGAACCTGTCTGTCAAATTTTAAATTTAGTAACCTTAAAATTAGTGAGAAAAAAGAAAACATTCTTCAGTAACTAAATCGGCACTAATTAATTGATTTTTACTATATTAGAAAAAAATTAAAATTATATATATATAACATGTATGTACCCGTTGACTCAGAAAATATTTTAAAATTAAAACTATTTTTAAGAAATGTGATAGATTAACTCACTATAATTATAACATATTAAAACTAATTTTTTATCAATACAAACTTATATATATATATATATATATATATATATATATATATATATTTAAATATAATTTTACTTATATAAATGTTTCTTATATCTTTAATTATTAATTAATATAATTTTTTTATAAATTAAAAAATAACTATATTTATATATTAAAATAGTAATTATATTTATTATTTTATATTTAATTTATTAATATTTATAATATAAATTACAACACTATATAATATCTGTATATTTCAAGGACGTAATATAAAATGTAAATTTACTTTTTATAAATTATAATTATTTTGTTTTATTTTAATATATAAATTAAAGAAGAAAAAAACAGGTAAACCAATCAGTTTATTCAACTCTCACATTGACAGTTGGATTGGTAATAAAACAGAACAAAGCAAAATGTATTTTTTAATTATTAATCGGTCAATTAATTTAAAATGGTTTGGGAAGCTTGAGTTAGATCATTAGGTCTAGTCTCATTTGTTACCCATGAATAAATAATTTATTTTTCACTATTTTTTAATATATATATATTAGAATAGGAAGCAAAGGATTTGGGAGTACCAATGAGATTAACACCACAGAATTTTGCAAGGATTCGAAATTTCACATTTAATAGATAAAAGTTGATGAAAGCAGTTAGGATCTTATGTCCAGAGAAGTATGGTTCATGTCTTTATTTTGTTTTTAATGCATTCGTACGTTAAATATGTTCACAGATTTCAATGATTATTTAGAAAATCAACTATATATGTTTTATTATTCTAATTATAATATAAGAATTGTTAAAATTGAAAATACAAAAGTTTGTTGAGAATGATAAAATTAATAGGAGTTCAATTTTACCACAACTAAAAATTAAAGAAGTTAGAATACAACTTATTTTACTTGATGTTTCTAGTAATAAAACAAGTATTTCTTGAATTGTTATGCCAAATAACAATAAATTAAAAAAAAAACAATGCAACGATGAATAGATTATTCAAAATAAATCTACCATAGAAGAATTATAAAAAGTAGCATTGAGGAGGTCCAAAGAAAAAAGAAATTAATTATTTTAAATGATTATATGATATATTTATATGAGTCGGTCTGATGGCAAATAATTGGATGCCATAAAAGAAAAGTTGACATCCATGGACATAATGATATTTTAGATATTGTAGAATCATCAAATAGTTGAAAAAGAGTTAAGTACAAGTGAATTTGAAGACTAAAGGACATTCTCACGATAACTTTTGAATTTATAATATTAGACTTGTTAAAGAGTTTCACTAAAAAAGAAAATATTGATTATATAAAATCATTTTCACTAATCTTACAAAGGATTCTTTTATAATTATCATGACATTTATAGTCCATTATAATTTGGAATTATATCAAAGGATGTGAAAATAACATTTTTTAATGGAAATTTGGAGAAAAATGTCTATATGGTCCAACCAATGGGGTTTTTAATTGAAGGAAAGGAGTACATGGTGTGTGTCACAATCAAAATCATGACGGGACAACAAAAAATATGTTTCTAAATGCAAGAAATTAATAAAGACGTTATCATTATTTATTTTAAGAAAATTATAGGAAAAAAAACCTTAAAAAAAAAGATTTGTGAAACAAAAGTTTGATCCGAGAGTCGATTATATGTAAGAAAGATATTAATACCCTATAACATCTATTCTAAAAAATGGTTATCTTTAATTAAATGTAAAAAAATTAAATATCTTTAAATTATTTATTTTATTCCTCAATATGATATAACCATTGAATGTTATTACTAAAAACAATATTATATATTTTTATATTTTTGGTTGGACGAGATATTATCTCTCACCTCCTACATATCCATAGGTGCAATAGAGAATCAGAGTGACGTAGTTCTTTCTTTAAAAAAGAAATTGTGAATACTTTATTTTAATTTATCTATTTGTGTTACTAAATTAAAGACATGTCTATAATTATTTTAAAATTGAATCATTATGTAATAATCAAATTAGAAATACATCTAAAGTGATTGTCATTTTTATGTAATAATTAAATTGGAAGTACACCCAAAATAATAATTAATATTTAAATACTTATAATTCCTATTTGGATTAAAATTTATTTTTTAATATTTTATTATAATCAAGTCAAAAAATATATTTGAGGTGATTATTATAATTTTATAACAATCAAATTAGATGTATATCCAAACTGGTTAATTTTTATGAAATATTATGTTACAAGCCTAATAGTAATAATATTACATATTTAATAATTCTATGAAATAATATTCGAGAAAAGAAAATGATAATTATTGAAATTTAATTTAAAATATATTAATAATGATATACTAATTTAAATCTTTTTTAAGAAAAGAAGTGAAATTATTTTTATTTAAAATTTGAATAATAAAGAAAATAAAAAATAGTCTTTCAGCTTTGTTACTATTTGTAACATTTTTTTTGTTATATTGTCACAAGTTTAACAAAAAAATATTAGGCCTAATAACTCATAGAAATAAAAATACTTTTATATATATTTTACTATTTGAAACTTATTTTAGTTATTTTCACCCACAAACCCAAATAGATTTTTTTTTAACTGAATCCACTTGGACCATGGGCCTAAAAGTCTCCTACCAATCTATTGGACCCAAAAATTAATTTGTTTCACTATTTAAAGTCTGTTTTCATGATTTCCACTCCCAAGCATCTCCTTCTTCAACTCAGGTCTCTTTTAAACCTTAATACACTTAACCGTGTCAAAGTAAGTTAACCCGAGGCTCACCATAGACTGAGTTGAAAATAAGCGAGCTCAACCCGACTCACTTTATGATGAATTATAAATTTCACAACTTGGCTCAACCCACTACGGGTTGGTGGGTTAAGTGGGTTGACTCACTAACCTACATTTTTTTTTTCTAAAGCACGACTGAATAGCAGGATTGAATGTAATCACGTGGTGACACAATAGACTCTGTAATGCAACTGAAATGCAGCAAATACTATGATACAACTGAAACACGGTAACATAGTAACGCAATGAATGCACCGGTGCGACGAATGAGGTGGTGAGACAAACATTGTGGCGCGATTGAAATACGAGAGTGATACATTGTGGCGTTGGCATTGACAAAAGTTATGATACGATTGAAATGCGAAACTGAAACACGACAAATATTGTAACATAATTAATGATAACTTTGAGTGTGAATTTGATTTGTAGTGATGACATGGAATAGAGGTGGAGAAAAAAAATTAATTAAAATTACTAAATTATTATTAATTATTTTTAAAATTTAAAATGAATGGTGGATTGCGGGTCAACCCACCATAACCCCTGGGTTAAGTGAGTCAGGTTCATTTTTAACCCATTATTGATATAAATGAAACCTAACCCGACTCGAACCCATGGTGAGCCGGGTTGGTTCATGGGTTAGAACCCATATTGATACCTCTACCTAGGATGACAATTAAACTCGTACCTGTGGAAATCGACTCGTCCCCGCCGAGTTGATCGGGGCGGGAATGGGTAATGCAATCTCCATCCCGACCCCGTCCTCATCCACGTCCCCACCCCAACTTTATATTTAAATTTAAAATATAAAATATTAATATTTTAATTTTTTTTATTTTTTTATTACATATAAGGTTGTTTTTTTTATATTTTACCATTTTTACTTTTCTTCTACCCACTTTTTTTTATTTTTTTAATCTTTTATATCAATTAATTTATTATATTATTCTCTTTCTCTTGTCTTTCAGTTTCTCATATTTCTTTAATCTCTCCAATCAATTTGTTTTTTTTTTCAATCTTTTCAACAAATTGAATGAATACAAAGTTTTTTTTTCTTTATCTTTTTCTAAATATTTTACATAAATCTTAATAGTAACTAATATTATTTTATTTATAATTTATATTTATTAGATTTTATTATGTCATATTTTTTAATCTTATTATTCTTATTTGTCATATATCAAATTTTATCTTAATAAAATAATTATATTTTAAAGGATTAAAAAGAATTGATAATTTAAACTTTTATTACTTCAAACTAATTAAATAAGAATTAGCTTATTAAATAATTCCTTATAAACAATATGTTTCATATTTTAAAATGACAACTTGAAAATAAATTAACTTATATATGCAATCAAATGTTTAAATATAATAATACAATAATAATATAAGTATTCAAATATTTGAATACGGTGTTATAATAATAATAATAATATTATTATTATTATAAATATTTTATATATATAAATAATAAATAATAAATGATTAAATATTTATTTTACATACATATTTTAATATAAATATAATAAATTAAAAAATATATTTAATTAATATTAAATACAAATTGTAAATTTATAAATATTTATATAGTAAAATTAATTTATTATAAATATAATTAACTTTTTAAAAATAATATAGATCGGGGAAGAAGGCAGGAGCAGGAAAATCCGAAACCCAATGAGGATGGAGATGAAGACTTAATTTCTAATATTGACGGGATGTTGGGACGGAGACAGAGATGGTTAAAAAAGTCAAGAGTGGAGATCGGGGAGAACCGGTTGTCATGCTCACCTCTACCTAACCTCAATACAAAGAAGAAGTAACTCGTAAGAAAGCCAAGTGAGAGTGGGCACGACAGGGAACAACACCTCCAACAAGTGGTCGCGCAGTGGGGTTGAGAGTGATCGTGGTTGGCTCGTGATGGCCCCACGGTGAGAGGCCCGCAATGGTAGAGTGGTGGTGAGCAGTGAAGTGCACAAAGGCGTGATTGAGTGTGGTGATCCTAGGGTGACTTGCGGATGATGACCGAGTGCAGAGTGGTGGAAATGGGTGAGGCTTGGTTCGATGATGGGGTTTAACAACCACGATGGAGGCATTGGTTGAGGCTGAGTGAAGCGATGCGACGACGGTAGATTGTATTTTGAATTTTTTTTATTGTTTTAGAAAAAAGATTCATATGTTTGAAATATCTACATCATTGGGTGGAGTCATACAATTAGAGTGGAATCATATTACTAACATAGTAATATAACATGAACAATAAGCTAAGTCACAATCATATAACAATTTTGTTCGTAAATTTCACCAGAGAATTTCCTTTGAATTTGAACATCGTTGTTATATTGTTTGTGGTTCCAGTATTTGTTTTGTTGTGTTGTTTGTGGTCCCTATTTAGTGTTTTTATGTGATTATTTTCTTGATCTTTTTTTCTGTGAGATTTTTTAATCCTTCAATTTATAAAGAAACCCTTACTATTGATGAACTCAATCTCAGATAACATGTTGGTGGCTACATGTTGTGGTTGGAACAATGTAGTAGAGAGGGTGAATCATGAAAATGAGACTGACTCCCATGGGCAAAGGAAAATAATGTTTTTCTGTTTTTTAATTTGATGTATTTGGAATTTTTCATTTACTTTATCTATTCTATGGAAAAAATGAGGTATTTACAGTGTGCAAATTGAATAAATCAATATATATTTTTAGGCAAGCTTCCCACCAATGGTATTTTAAGTTTAAAGACACTATTATTTCCTTTGGGTTTAAGGAAAATACTATTGATCAGTGTATAAATCTAAAAGTTAGTAGGAGTAAGATTGTATTTCTAATTCTATATGTTGATGATATCTTACTCGTAACTAATTATATTAGTCTTCTTCATGAGACTTAGAAATTTCTCTCTAATAACTTTGAAATGAAACATATGGGTGGGACAAGTTATATGATAGCAATAAAAATATTCTGAAATATATAAAAAAGAATGTTATGTCATCCCATAAAGCATATATAAGTAAAGTATTAGAGAGAGTCAAGATGGAAAAGTATTCAACATCACCCGTTTCAATTTAGAAATGAGACAAGTTTAATATTATTCAATATCTTAAGAATGATTTGGAATGAAAACAAATGAAAGTAATTTCGTACACATTTGTTGTTGAAAGTATTATGCATGCTCAGACTTATACTCAACCAAATCTAATCTTTGTACCCTAGGCATGACAACGGGGTGGGGTGGGGCGGGGTGGGTTTTGCCTCCTTGATCCCTGCCTCGACTTTTTAATCATCCCCGTCCTCGCTGGGTTTCGGATTTCCCCACCCCGCCCGTCCCCGTCTCGTCTCCGATCTATATTATTTTTAAAAAGATAATTACATTTATAATAAATTAATTTTACTATGTATTTTTTATATATAAATAAATATTTATAATTTTATAATTTATAATTATTATTAATTAAATATATATTTTAATTTATTATATTTATATTGAAATATGTATGTAAAAAAATATATTTAATCATTATTTATATATATATATATATAGAATATTTATAACATTATTATTATAATACTGTATTCAAACATTTAATTACGTATATAAGTTAATTCATTTTTAAGTTGTCATTTAAAATATGAAATATATAGTTTATAAGGAAATATTTAATAAGTTAATTTTTATTTAATTAGTTCGAAGTAATAAAAGTTTAAATTATCAATTCTTTTTAATCCTTTAAAATACCATTATTTTATTAAGAGAAAATTTGATATATGATAAACAAGAATAATAAGATAAAAAATATGACATAATAAAACCTAATAAATATAAATTATAAATAAAATAATATTAGTTACTACTAAGATTCATGTAATAAAGAAAAAAATTAACTTTATGTTCATCAAATTGGTTGAAAAGACTGGAAAAAAAAAACAAATTGATGGGAGAGATTAAAAATTTAGTAGGAGTAAGATTATATTTCTAATTCTATATGTTGATGATATCTTACTCGTAACTAATGATATTAGTCTTCTTCATGAGACTCAGAAATTTCTCTCTAATAACTTTGAAAGAAATGAAACATATGGGTGAGACAAGTTATATGATAGGAATAAAAATATTCTGAAATATATAAAAAAGAATGTTATGTCATCCCATAAAACATATATAAGTAAAGTATTAGAGAGATTCAAGAGAGAATAATGTAATAAATTAATTGATATAAAAGATTAAAAAAGACAACAAAATTTAAAAGTGGGTAGAAGAAAAACATTAATGGTGAAATATAAAAAAATGACCTTATATGTAATAGAAAAAGAAAAAGAAATATTTTAAAGATATTGATATTTTAAAATTTAAATTTAAATATAAAGTCGGGGCGGGGGTGGGGCGGGGATTGTATCACCCATCCCCACCCCTGCCCCTGGTCAACTCGGGTTTTTTCCGTCAAACTCGGGACGGGGACGGGTCAGTCCCCACGGGTACGAGTTTAATTATCATTCCTAATAGCCAGAATGTTAGGAAGATACTAGAATAATATGAAAATGACATATTAGAAAGATGCAAATAAAGCTTTGAAATACTTGTAGGGAACAAAGAATTACATGTTTACATATAAGAGGTCTGATCATCTTGAGGTGATTGGATATTCAGACTCTAATTTTGCTAAATGTGTGGATACGAGAAAATACACTATTAGTTATGTATTTCTTTTAGCCAGAGGATCAATATCATGCAAAAGTGCAAAACAATTCGTTGTTGTTGCATCTACGATGAAAACAAAATTTATAACATGTTTTGAGGATATAATTCAGGCTAATTGATCTTGAAACTTTATTTTAGGAATTGAAATTGTCAACAATATTGTGAGATCATTAAAAATGTATTGTGATAACTCCACAACAATATTTTTATCTAAAAACAAGAAGTTCTCTAAAGGTTTTAAACATATGGAGTTAAAGTATTTTATCGTAAATGAAGAAGTTAAGAAACAAATAGTGTCAATAAAACATATTAGCACACATCTTATGATAGATGACCATTCAACAAAGGGATTACAATCCAAAATATTTACTGAACATGTTGAAAACATGAGTGTTATTGTTAGAAATGATTTTTCAGATGTTTTTTATGTACTAAATGATTGACACTTTAAGTCCAATTATTATGAGATGTTTCTAATTATTTGTTCTCCATAATTTCATGCATAATTGCATTAAAGTAACGTAGATAGGCACTATCTTGAATAAAGACATTATGCTAGACCAATTATGAGCTCCTAATTATGTTTATATTGAGAAAAAGACTATATGTTATTTTATTTTTTATTTTTATAAATGTATGCAATGTCACATGAGTCAAGTGAGAGAATATAAGTTTTATGTCTAATGTGATGAGCACCTAACTTGTTAAGAGAGAGAAGATAAATAAATAGTAAAGAGCTAAATGGTAAATGTGTAAAATGGGAGTAATTTTTGACATGGTTATCAAAACTGGATCGGATCAGTCGATTAGATAGGGAATCAGTTCGATAACCAGTCTGAAACTCCCTAAACATCAAAAAAACAATAAACTGGTCAAAAATTAGATAAACCGGTGAAACCGAACGGATCAAGGGGTCACCTGTTCTTTTAAAATGGCTAAACAATGTTGTTTTATTCTACATTTTTTTTCTTTAGTTTAACACAGAGACACGTACATGAAGACAAAAAGTTTTTTATATTGATAGTGGTATTCTTTTTTCAATATAGTCTTCGTTCTTGCCATTGTCCATCATCACTGTCATCCACTATCTTTAATTGTCTCCTTCCGGGGTCACTGATAAGTGCCAAAAAATAATAAATTTTCATATGGAATGATGACACTGTTGTTTCAACTTTTGTATATTTGGTATTAATTTTCCCTAATTTAAGAATGATGAAATATAATCATATGTTTCTGAGTTTTAATTAAAAAGAAAATAATTTGATCCTCATTTTGTATATGTTTCAGGTAAATTAAGAGAGAAGGAGAAAGGAGCTTAAAAGAAGAAGAAGAAAGGAAGAAACAAAGAAAAAAGACATGAAATTCTACCATAACTCGCTCAAGTTAGAATGGTATCGCCTAAGCGAGATTCGTCCAGAGAGTGATCAATTTGAAAGTCATTATCGCCTAAGCGGAAATTATCTCGCTTGAGTGAGATTTGTCTAGAGAGCGATCAATTTGAAAGTCATTCTGGCTTAATTGAGAATAATTTAACTTATGCGAGAACTCGTACAGTATATATACTTTGTGGTTTAGAATGTGAGGCGACGAAAAAGAGGGGTGCACTGATTTTGACAAGATTAGGGAAAGCTCTTCTCCAGTTTTAGCTTTAAGGTTTTTCTTTTTCTCTTAGGATGTCAATGACTACCATGAGTGATTAATATTTTCTTTTGGGATTGAATGTAATCGATTCGAACTCGGATGAAATATGATGATATCTATGTATAGTTTTTCTGTTTGTATTCAATATTGGCATTTTTGTTTTATTCTTAATGATTGATTCTATCTAATCAATAGATTCGTGAATGTGATTTTTAGACTTGACTGAAAAGTATTTCTGAAAATCTGATCTGAACAAAAATACTTGATGTATTGTGATGCTAGGAATAAATTTCAGTATATCAATTGTTTTTAACATTTGAAAAGAATCCTGGACAATTTGTTGGATATGTAAGGAATCGATATCCAGGGAATTGGTCTTATGAATTTTATACGTGAGGAATCAATATAAATGATTATTGTGTGTTGCATCAATATTGGTAAATTTAGATGTTATATGTTTATATTCATCCATATTACAGAAGAGTGAGATAGATGAAATTCAATCTCAACTTCTCTCTTTGAATCTTTTTTAATCAATCTACTGCCATTATATTATTTTCATGCAAATTTAGTATAAATCATTATTATCAATCATGAATCAAATGGATATCCTTGTATATATGTTATTTGAGATAAACTATTTGTTTTAATTGAACCAGTTCATTGTGAGATCGACACTTTCACTAAAAAAATTTTATACGACATTTGACTATTGGTACGCTTGCTAAGAGATCAATAATCACCCTTGTTGTCATCGTGGTCTACTATTATCATCATTACAATCATACACAATAATATGTAAGAATTACAATCTCTTCATTTTGAAAATTAATTTGATAAAACAATGTTGGAGGTGTCGTATTATAAGAGAATAATATTTTTGGACGGATTTTTAGTGCATATTTTATGAAACTAAATTTAGAATTTTCTAAAATTAGGATTTTTAAAATTGTGATGGTTTCTATAATTAGATACTAGGAATAAAATTAATATTGATGAGTGGGTAACGTGCTAAGTGTAGTGAGTTATCCTTGAATTCCATAACCATATCTTGAAATAAAATAAAATAAAATGTATAAAAGTTTGAGTTAGATGTAATGAAAGATGTGATGCAATTTTTTTCCTTAAGTATTTTCAAGTTAGGTGTAGTTTTTTTTCCTAATTATTTTCAAGTTAGGTGTAACGACAATTTTGTTTTCTTCTAATTGCTTTGTACTCAAAGTGTTTGATGATATGTTTATTGATATTATTTTTCATTTATTTATTTTACTAATCATTCTTATTATTATATAATACATTTTCAAATAACATTTATATTGGATTAGAATTATCATGTTGTGATAAATTTATTTTAAGTTCAATATATTATTATATTATTAAAATATATTATTTTATTAAATCCGATTTAATTCTTGGTTGAAATCCGATTGAACCTTTGAATTCTAAACTCATATGTTTATCAGTTTAATGACCGATCTAGTTTTAAGAACCATGGTTTCGATAACCATTGTTATTTTGATGGGAATAAGTAATTTTTAAATAGATTAATATCTACTAACGTAAAAATATGGTTCATTTCTTGACTTAAATGTAGCTCTTTATTTTTCTATAAAAAATAATAGAACATACAAAAAGAAATCAAGAGATCGAAATCTTATTTCAATATTTTATAAAGAACACTAAAAAACACTCAAGGTATCTGCATTATGGAAAAATGTACATATATTATTTTCTTCCTTTAATATATGTGAGAATTATCAATTGCAAAATCCGGTTTAGGTTTTCTATTTTATGTAATTTATAGAAAACCATTATAATTTTACAAAGAGGTGAGAAAACTCGATGTAAATAAATACAAAGCCTTTCTTTTTCATTGTTAATAGCAAACTAGACGTGGCAAATAGAATTTGTAGTGAGTGTAGTTATAAATTTTTAGTGGTGCAAATAAATGCATCTTTTGGACACAACCCAATTACCCTGTAGCCTCTTTACCCATATAAACAACACGAAACCACCTAAGAGACCCTAAGCAAGAAATACGATTTAAAAACACACTTTCTATGGGTGCACTCCCATAATTAAATTAAATTTTATTTTACCCTTACACCTATCTTCTTTCTTCTTTAGTGTTTATTTCTAGTTTTTAAACCTTTGAATGTCTGTTTTTTAAAACCTACCCAAGCATTTTCATTCTTCTTTCTTCTATTATTCCAAGAATTGCAAGAAACAAGTAAGAATCAACAACTGTTTTTAATTTGTATCAATTTTTTCCCAATAAAAGACTGAAAACATGTTTCGGCCATTGAGAATATAATGTTGAAAAAATTTCCAAAGAATATATTCCCGAAAATGAGTTCCATAATACATTTCTGAAACTGATTTTTTAAAAACTCATTTTGAATTGGTGGATTCAGAATAAATTTCTGGATTATTCTAGATCCACTAATCCAAAATGTATCTAGAAAATCAATTTCGAGAATATTTTCTAGAAAGTGGGTTTTAGTTCTAGAAATGTATTCCAAAACTTATTTTCTAGAACATGTTTTTAGAAAGAAAAAAAATGGAATATATTTTTGGATTGATCTTTACAGAAACGCACTATGGAATATCTAATTTAGAATGTATTTTTAAATTGACTTTTAAAGAAAAACATTATGAAATGGATATTCCAAAATATATTCTAGATTAAGTGTTTCAAAACTCAATCAATTTTTGTAACATTATTTCAAATCGAGTAATCTGAGTCTCAATATATAATTTAAATGTAGAAACATAAATTAGATACATGATATTAATGATTACTCATTCTTAAATAAAGATCCTAATAAAAAAAGATGGTGGGAAATGTAGAAGATGAGCAATAAAAGTGTATAACTTTTGCTGGAAAATAAAAGGAGACAGGGATTAAAAAAAGATTATAAGAAGGATATTTAACTTATTTTATTTGAAGTATAGAGATACATGGAAAAAATTATCAGGTGCAGAAAGAAAGTGTCATTAAAAAGAGGGTAATTGACTGAAAAAAACAAAGTATACAAATATAAATGAATTTTACTTTAAACTCTTACTATTGAAACTTTGCAATCTAAATTAATGTGTTGGGTTGGGTCGCTTCTTACAGAAGCAAAATCCCTTTTCAGTTAATTTAATTAATATCACTTATTTCCCTTCTCTCTTCTAGAGTTGACTCTCCTTAATCGATTTAATTAAATACATGGGTTAGGTGATAAAATTAAGAAAAGTATTTTTTTTAATATCTAGTTATTAAATCTTGTTTTTTTTTTTTAAAACCAAACATAAAAATGAATTCTGAAAATCTATTTTTAGAATAAGTTAAAATTTTTTAGTTGATAATTTTACTTTTAAAATTTATTTTAAACAAAGAAACTGATTAGATAATTATAAAGAATCGTGTAAAAAATTAATAAATAATTTTATGATGATAAAAACAAGTGTTTTGATATAATTATTGGTAAAAGTATTAATATTCACTAAGAAAACAAAAAATTAAATAGAAAATACTTTTTATCATTTCCTATTTTTTAGTTTTTAAAGATTAAAAAATAAAAACGGAATAAATATATACACAAACTGATTCTTTTCTCAAACTTTATAAAATATATTTTTTCCTGAACCTATAGTTTAGCAACTTGACCAATAAATTCATAAACTAGGTTTTATATGCATCCTTATCTATCCACTTGTTTTCAAATTATATTTTCTACAAAATTAATCCTTTAATATTTACAATTAATGTGATTTAAATTCAATTGTATTCTTCTTTCCTTCTCTTTAAATTTGTTATCGTTTACCAATTGCTTTTTAAATTTTATTTATGTTTTAAAGCAATTTGCAATACTTGCACTTTACATTAATTACAGATTACAAGTTTACTTTCTAAACGCTTTAAATTTTGTTTGCATTTACATTTCTTCACTTTTGACTTTACAAATCTTCAATCACACATCATTTTCCACCCTTACTCTTTTCTTTTATGATTCAAATTTAATCCAATAACATTAATGAGTTTTCATTTTGATTCAGTCTTTATATGTATAAATTTTAGTTTTAGTCCATAATTTTTTATTTTATTTTTATCTCTCCAAAAATTATAATCATCTCTTTTAATCTTAATATTCATTTTAAAATAAATAAATGAAATTTTGCTGATCTTAATAATTTATAATTTATGTTGAGGTAATATCGTATCGATATTATATTACAGTACTAATATTCGTTATAGAATAATCAATAAACCTTTTGTTGAATAAAAATGAGTTAAATTTTATCATATAATATTAGAATAAGAAAATATTATTTTTAATTTTAGACAAGTAAAAAATAAATAATATATTTTTTAATAAGAATCAGATCTAAAATTAAAATTCATGGACTAAAACTATATTTAAACATTTTACTATAGAAAGTCAATATATTACAATTTTTTTAATTCCACACTAATGTAGTCATGTTTTTTTTGTGATTTTTTTATTTAATCTTTAATGTTTTGTAGCAATTTTTTGTGATTTTTTTAAAATCAAGATAGGATGAAAAAAAAAAGATATTTTAATTTTTAACATTAATTTATATTCACAAGATAAAATAAGAGAAGAGAGTAAATATTTTTAAAGTAAGAAAAAAATCCAAAATATATTATTTTTTTGTGATTTGAATATTCATCCACCCATAAAGAAAAACTTGTTAATAGATTAATTTTATGAACAACTCAATAGATCATAGATGAATCGATTTTTTAAATAAGTTTTGATAAATTAAAATATATTAAATATTAATTTGTTTTTATCAAAGATTAAAATTTATCTCATTCAACTATCTTACCACTCTTAAATTTCTTGCTCATATTTAGTTGCAAAATTTAGGTCAAATGACTTATATTTTCGTAAACTTTACTTTTGAAAAATTTTCTACTTTTGTGTTTCATGTATTCGGCAGACTTTTAATTGCTTCGAATTTTTATACGTTCAATTAATGATTTTGTTTGCAAAAATTAAATTTATTATCTTACCCATTAGTCACAATGTCAATCACAATTAATGTTAACTTATATTAATTATTCATTCAACTTGGAAATGTCACGTTACTTGTTTGAAAATAAAAACTCATAATTTACAATTTTTCTAAGTTTTACAAATATGACATATACTGTCTAAAGTGTCTCATAAATTCATGTTTTCAAAAAATATATATATTTGAAATTAATTTTGACAATTTTAATGCGACAATAAAAAGATAAGGAGCGAAAAAGAGAGGGAAAATAGTGAAAAGTGATTTTATTGTGTTAGGAAAAAATAGTGAAAATAAGTTTGTATTTATTTATGATTTATTTGATTGAAATTATAAAAATTCATAGTTATCTCTTTTTAGTCATAGTCCAAAATAATCTTATAAAACTTATCCAACATGTCATGGTCTAGAGTTCATAGTTTTTTTTTTTCAAGAAAATTTTAAAAAAGTTTTATTTTATTGAATTAATAATTACGGAAAATCAAAATTAATTTAATTGAAATAAGAAAGATGTGAAATGAAAATAGGTTATTAATTTAAAACTTTCATTTCCTAATTAACATAGCCCACTTTTGACCGAGCAAATAAGAAGTGAAATAAATAATATATTTCTTATTTTTCTTAAAAAGTAATTGATGATACCTTCCAACAATCAACACCTTAATTACATATACTCTGTACAAGTTACAATATTACTCTGTATGCTCCAAGATAATGTGTAACAAGAAAAAATAAGTATTATTTTATCTTTTTTTAATAAAATATTAATTATTATTTTTTCATAAATACTTTTAACTAGTATTATTTTAGCATTTGAATATAATCTTTGTCCCATATATCACGTATTAAGAATAGTAATTAAGAAATAGACATTTTTTTAAAATTGTTATAATGAATGAGGAAGTAGTAATAATAGTGTAAGGTTAGTTTTATAAATTTATCATTTTCTTTTTTTTTAGTTTATTTATAAAAAACATAAAAATATTAATGGTTAGAAAAAAATAATATATTTTAAAAAGTCTGATAAGAAAGAAGTATGTGATAATAATTATATAATAACTTGAAATTTAAAGTTTATAATGATTTTATAATGTCAAAAACAGTTTAAGTATTTTAAATTTGTATTTGATTTTTTTTTAATAAATTTTTGAAAAATTTAAATGTATTTAAGGTAATTTGAATATATTTAAGGTGAAAGGATATAACAGAATAATCTATATATACATAATCATATTATCTAATTATTAGTAAACAACGGTGATGATTTTTCTTTCCATTTTAGAGTTTTTACAATATATTAATTATTTTTATCTTATTTTTTTATTAGATAATTCTCAATAATAAATAGATAGGTTTATGTTTTTCTTTTCAATAGAAGGAGGAGTAAATATAATTTGGAATACATAAGCAAGATGAAGCTTTTATTCGATCATAGAAACAAAAAACACTCGAAACAAGATTTGGAGCTATGTTACAATCTTCAAACCGCTAAAACCCTACGCCATGGTAACAGTTTCCCAGCACTTGTATGTAGTCACCAAACAAGACAATAAGATTTAACGCAGATGAAGAAGAGAAAAAGAAGAAGAAGAAGAAGAAAAGGGTGGTTATAACCAATATCAGTTGACATTATTATCAGATGTGACTGATGATGGATGCACCCTGTTCTTTCCGGCATAAGAAGTAACCACTTTTTTCTCTTTGGCATTCTGTCCAACTTTTCCCTCTCTTTCCTCTTTCGTTCTCTTCATCCTCTCCTTATGCCTCTTCTCCATGAACAAAATTTGAGCCGAAAGTGCTCCAATGGAAGACATGTTATTCTCTGCAAAAAGAACAACACTGTGTAACTGCTAAAAAGTTTAAGTAATTGGACTTTGGCTTATGAAATTAGCGTTTCCAAAGATGGAATTTATAGGATTTGAAATTTGATGTGAGAGTGACGTTACCCTTGAGGTTATGCCTTTGCTTTGCAACGACCATAATGAGTATTAATTTAATTGACGCAAAACAGAGTGCCATGTTGTCATCTTGCATGGAAAACGACCCTAAAAGTGTAGTGTAGCCACGTTGCCCTCGTCATATCATATGATGTAAGTTGAGTAAATTTTTTTGTTTCTCTGTATTTTTTATTAAACTTGATTTTTGCTCCTTATATTTTAAAAATATGTTATTTAATATTTTTATCCTTAAATTTAATATTTAGTGATAATCTTTTAGTTTAATAGAGTTGATAAAATAATTGACTATGATTTTAAATTTTACTTTATACCTAAATTAAAATAGTTTAATATTTAGTAATAGTATTTATTTTAAATTTAATAAAATATTAAATTTATATTTTGTTTTTAAATTTGACAACTAATTAGGCAGTTGTTGAACATGGAAATTAAAATTAATTTTATTAAAATTTATTGGAAAAATTTTTAGATTAGTGTGAAAACTTATTTAGAATAATATTTGAATAAAACTATAATTATTTCATTGAAAATATAATATTTTTTTCAGATTATTTTTTAAAAATCCCTTTGCAGTGGAATGCTGCATTGTTATATTTTCTAAATTATTCTTAATTAACTGACAATTTTTTACTAAAAAAATAGTTAATATTTGAAAATAAATAATACAAAGTTTTTATTTCCTAATTTTATTTTAAGAATAAAAGTGCTCGTGATTCATAAATATCTCCCTCGACTACTTTATTAGCTTTAAATATAATAAGGATAACTCTAGAAGAACACCAATAAAAGTTATTTTATTTATTGCAAAGATGGGAAATAGTTGAAAAGGTCTTTTAACAACTAGTGTGGTAAGTTAAAATATTTGTTTTTTTTATTATCATTATTAAAATGTCATCAATGCAGCTCTAATACGATTTTCAACGGATTCTTCACGTAAAAATAAAAAATTGAAATTTATCTTAAATTATTTTACTAATAACTAGTATATTTTCTAACCGTATTTCTTTTGGACTAATGTAAAAAAAAAAACTAAATTTCAAAATATCTGATTTAATGATATTATTTTAAAAAAAAATAAGCTTATCTTTGAACCTAAACATCATTGTCAATGTATATAAGTTGAAGGTAATATAGAGAAAATATATTTTATAAAGAGAATATTAAAATAGATAATTTTGTTTTCAGTTAGACCCAATTATTATTTATTAGAAAGATATAAGTAGCGGATTTTATTGGGAGCTGAAGGGGCCTTGACCCTCAAAAGTGTTGTAGCTACTCGTATAATTTATGATTTTGACCTAAAATATATGAATATTTAATATATTTATTTGTATATTTATAATTTTATCCTCTCAACGTCTCATCAGTTTTGTAACTCATATAATTTATGATTTTGTTCTCCTCACACAACGATCATTTAATATATTTAAGTATATATCTAGAATTTTATCTTTACACCTTTTCATCTTTTTTCTTTCTTTTATATTTATTTATTATTTATTAATAATATATTATTTGACCCCATATTTTAATCAGTAATATATTTTTGTTGTTGTAACTTTCATTAGTTATACATGAAAAGTAACTAATAATTAAGAGTATTTTGATAAACATAATTAATGTAAAAGATATTTTAAATTGTTTTTTATTAAAAAAGGAAAACTTATAAATTAGTTCTTATAAAAAAAGGAGATTCTGGCTAGAGAAAGTAATATATAGAATAAAGGAACCTGTAATTAGTTCTTATGAAAATGACCACTGGAAGTAATAAATGTTTGACTTATAATTTGCAAGTAGAGAGTGTGCTGTCAAAATGGCTCACCCACACTCCACATAGCTTTAGCCCAGATGGGCCGAAACAAAAAAAATTAGAAGATAAAAAGCCCAAATATATATTAACAGATTACATGGGCCAAAAAGCCCAAAATAAAAAAATTACTATATCCTAAAGTAAATCATTAATCTTTAATAAAAAAAAGGTTGTGTTTTTTTTTTCATCCCAATAATTAAATAAATCTTATTTTATCTTTATATCTTTCTTCTCGAAGTCTCATTGTTTCTACTTTTTAACTCCTACATCATTCCGCGACGCTTTAAGGAATTAAAAAAAAAGAAAATTATTTTATTACAAAAAAAATGTTTTTTTAGAGGATTTTTAAATACACGTGTTATACGTTTTAAAGCATAAATTACCAACAAATTTATATTTTTAAAGATAAAATATATTTGAATGGAGGCACCAGGTAGAATAGGAAAACTTAACTCAAAAATAGGATTCAAGAGCACCAGAATATTTTTTGATATTTTATATATATTATAGGGTGTAGGAATAAATTATTGGGATGCAGGAAAAAAAAACCGTTGAACTTTTGGTCTAGCCCATTCAATTTCAGCCCAGTACGTAAGTTGATGAACCCACTTTTATAAGCTAAAAAGCCCACTTAAACTTTGTGTAAATAAATCATCAAACTAAATATTTTAAAAAATTAACATTAAAATCAAATTTTTATCCAGCATGTAAAATATTTAAACCCATTTGTTACTCAATCAATGCATGTAATGTAAAAGTTAATTGAAATAGCATTGGCCATGGGAAAGAAACGGAGCCAATGTATAGAGACATGATAAAAAAACATATACAACTTGGATTATAAATTGGAATATAATAACAGAGTAGCGAGAATAAAAATTTCAAGCTTCAATGTCAGTACACAATTTTACAGTATAAGATAAATAATTAAATTTCTTATAAATTGTAAATTTTTTCACTTGTAACCATATCTGCCAATTGATTTAATAAATAATTTAATTTAATAAAAAATGTATTTTATGATTAAAATAGAAAAAAATCTAATTCGAATTTTAAGATAAAGAAGAATAAGTGGATTTTAAAATGTATTACTAGAAAGAAAAATGGTGATGCTAAGCGTGATCTCATCATTGCGAATGAACGTAGTTTTTAAAATACTAAGCTTTAAGCACAGAAACACATGAATTGAATCATCTCTGTTTTTGTGCGTGGAATTATGACTCCCTGTGTTGCTCGAAACTGTCAGATACAGAATTAATTGATGAGTTTAAGGTCAATCTATAAATGATTTGAAACCATACCAGTAGTCGAGAAAAAAAATTGAAAAATAAAAAGTTGAATTATATAAACCCTAAACCAAAGAATCATGAATCTGTGGAGGTGGCATCCGAGGGGTTTCTATTCAGGGCAGTCACCACCTTGTATCGTATGCAAGTTGAAAAAGAAAAATTATTCCTTTTGGACATTGGATAAGCCAGTTAGTGGACTAGCTTTGGCACCTTCTTTTGCATAATTAATGACTATTAATTAATTGTGAATAAGAGAATTGGATTCCTTTGGAAGCCTCTCTCTTAGTTGATGTTACATTGTTGACCTTTGAATTCTGCCTCTGCAACTTGCTGGCTGGTGTTTAGTGGAGTTCATAATTTCTTCATTTTTTTTCCACATCACTCATAAAATGTGTCTCTTTCTTCTTTTCTATGATTTGGAAAACAACTTCACCCCATTGTCTTTTGTACTTTTGTATGCTGCTTTGCTTGGGTGGATTTTATTGTTGAGAAAGCCGAACCATTTACAGAACACACTGTGACTAGGACCAATATGGCTGAACCAGCATAAGTTCCTCCCTTGACTAGGTAGCAGTCACCATTCAACCACCCTACCCTATATGCCTGTCTTCTGTTCATGCTTGTGGCTACAATCAGTAAAATAGCTGCAAGTCCAAAGCTCACCCTGCCAAATATCATCATTTTGGTCTCACAATATAAACTTCAAAGTCAAGAAACCATAATCTCAATATTGTTAACCCTTATGCAATTGCACAAGTTTTTTCTGGTTGTTCAAGAGGAATATTTTATTAGTATTGTGGCCTCCTTTTCTCCGAAGTGAAACATTTTGCCAACCTGTTTCTAATAATGGCATGTCACATGGCACAGTTTCCCATGGTGATCTGGCTTTTTTCTATCCAAAGCCAATAAACATAAGACAGGTTCCATGATGTCCATTTTTCAGATTTTAAAGTTTGTGTTTGAATTTAAAACTTGGAACAATTGTGACAATTTTTGTGGCAAAATGATGATCATGCATAAGCCAATAATAAATTAATCAGCTTCGTGTTCACAATCTCTAATTGGTGAATGTGAAGTAACAACCTAACAACATATGTGCAAAAGATTAAAAACCTACCAAGATATCAAAACCAGAACCTTTGCAACAGCAGGCATCTTGTACTGGGATGTACTTTTTCTTCTCCAACAACAATTCCTTAATATTAATATAGAATTCCCAATCATCTGGGCAAGAAAGAAACTAACCAAAGCTGCTATTCCCAATCCAAAGGCCTTGCTTGATGGCAAATAACACAGCTTCCCATTCCACCTGAGATCCTTCTCCTGCATAGCATACCAAAACTAACAATTAATTATTACCCTTTTCAAAATTGCAGGACTAAAAATTGAAGCAATCAATATAGTTGTAAGCATTTCCACCTTATTTCTCTTTATCTCGGCTGCTACACACAAGACAAATGAAATTAAGCCAAGGGAGAGGGAAATGATGATGAAGAAGATGGGTGTAAATTTGAATCTAGGAGGGTTTTCCATGGTGAGGTGGTTGTTTGTATGAAGAAGAGGCATGAGAAGAGAATACACAGTAATGAATAAGTTTTGGAACCTTCTCAAGAAACAGAAAGATGAGATGGTGCTACGAAGGTGTTATAGCCACACCACTTTTTCTTGAGTTCCTTTTCTTATGATGTTTGAGATTTCTTAATAAGTCTACCATTGCTTTGAAGAAGATACCATCACCCGTTGAATATTAAGTGCTTTTGGAAAATTCTTGTTTGCACAAACTATGGTGGCATTCTGATTAGATGGTCAACTTCTGTAATAGTTTACTGCTACGACATGTTATGCATTCTATAAACATAAGCCTCACTAAAACAGTGATAAGAGTAAAAATAGATTCATAACATGTTTGTTTAGTGGTTAAGGAATCAAACCTTGTCCCTTTGAATTGTGGCTAATAAGGAGAATTAATATGTCAACGGTTCATAATTCCTTTTCGTATACTGTTTGAATGGTCAACTTTGGATGACCATGAACACACAGCACTTGGATTTCCATTCGTTTTCCTCTTCTTCCACTATCTTTAGAGTAGACTCAATTGGAAGAATCTCAATTTGATCTCCAAAATCATTAAAAACATGCATCCAGTTATATATTCGAATGGTTATTAGTTTATAAAAATGGAGAATTAGTAGTTAAGGAAATTGTAAGTAATGCTGTAAAAAAATGGTACTTTTTCTGAATAATTTAACAATATAACGGGTATAATAAGTGTCAATAAAAAAAGGAAATAAATAAATAACATAATAAATATTTATATCTTTCCAAATTTATATATAATTTTAATCCAATCAATATGATATATTATTTTATTATTATTGTTGAAAAACATTAAAATTACATACATTTTACCACAAATAACAAGTAATTTATATCTTAAATATTTCTTAAGAAATATATCTAATATTGTGTTTGGATTAAGGGGTGGATTTACATTAAAATTACATACATTTTACCACAAATAACAAGTAATTTATTTCTTAAATATTTCTCAAGAAATATATTTGTGTTTGGATTAAGGGGTGGATTTGAGAAAGTAAAAAAAAAAGAAAAAATAGTGAAAAATAAGGTTATTTGAATTAAAAGAAAGAGAATGAAAAATTATAAAAATGAGCGAAAAAATTGTAGAAGATAAGATTGAATAAAAAAAACTAAATAATAAGGTAAAAAATGCATTGACCGGAATACATTTATCATTTTAAGTAACAATAGTATAAATTAAAATTATTGGTATAATTTAATATAAATTAATTAATTTATATCATAAATAAAAATTTATATATTAAAATAAATTTATATATAAATTATAAAAAATAATTTGTGATATTTTAGAGAAATGTTTAAATATTATTTTTTGTAATTATAAAAATTTATAAGTACTTTTAAATTGAAAAAATTGTTTTAGAAATTCTTTACAAATATATTTTAAAATTATTTAAATAATTAATTACAAATCAAATACAAATTTTTATTTCACATGCTAATTAATTAATTAATATATATATATATATAATAAAAAAATCATAACAAAAAGTTTTATTTTTTATTTTATAATATAAATTAGATGTAATTATGTTATTTTGTTTCTTATGTTTTAAAATTAAATAAATATATTTTCTAATAATATTGTACTTATTTTTTAATGAGAATTTTTGTTTATATTTTTCACAAATTATACCGATAAATTATTTAAATCTTACCAAATTTTAACTATAATTAAAAATAATATTTTCTTTAAATATCTATTAATTGTAATTTTTGTTTAAATTATTATTGAATTTTAACTAGAATTGAAAATATTATAAATTTTTCATTTTAAATTTCTATTCATAAATTATCTATACTTTTAAAATATTTCTTACAAAATTATTCCTTGTCACATTCTTTTATTTTTTCGTCTTGATAACTATTTGAATATAAAATAAATTAAAAAATATTAATAAAAATAAAAAATAAAACTTATTTCATTTAATTTTAAAAATATAATTAATTAAAATAATTTTATTCAAAATTCAACCTTAAAATTTTAATAATTATAATTATAAGAGTTTAATTGTTAATATAAATTTTATATTGTAAAATTAAAAAAACATTATAAATAAATAATTAATCTAACCATCAATATAATTATTATTAATAATTATATTTAATTAACTCATATTTTAATAATATTTTTTAATGTATCATCTAGTACATTTTTAATGCAAATAAGAGAAGTATTTGTTTGAGTAATAAAATTGAAGTTTATAATTAAATCATAATTAATTTGCATTTTATAAGGTTACATAATTTAAATAGTATTAATTATGTTGATGAGAGATAATAGATTATATTTCATTACATAATTGATTATGTATTAAAGTGTAATTGATTATTTTATTTTCTATAATCAATTATACTTGTTTATTCTATGTAATAATTAATAATTAAGGGGTAATAAAGACATTAAAAACATTTTACTATTTAGAGGGTTTAAATTAAATATAAGGTTCATCAAACTTTTCAAGCAAATCATCTTAAATCATCACATCCAAATTACATTTTTATCGGTAAATCCAAGCAAATCATCTTAAATCATCACATCCAAATTACATTTTTATCGGTAAATCCATTCCCTTAATTCTTCTGCTACAAAACATAACAAGATCCAAAGTGTAAAAATATCTCAAAATAACACACCAATAGAAACAACTAATGAGGAGATAAATTGGAAACATATTAGGTAAATATGATTGATTTCTATATATAAAAAAAAAACTTACATAAAGAACTTATAGATGTTACTTGATTTAATAACACCTCTTCGTTAATTTACCTAAAAAATGTTTTTAAAGAGGAGATAGTATTTAAGAAATCTTAAATTTTTTTAATAAATAATATAATCTTAGTGTAAAGAAATTTATCTATTTTTTTCGAATAAAAAATTTAACCTATTCTTATTATTGATAATCAATTACATTGTTTTTAAATGGATATATAATCATCAAGAAGAAAGTAATTGACTATTTGTTGAAATGAAGATATTTGATTAGCTAAATTATAGGTTTGTATAAGCTGTACAAAATAGTACAACTTACTTTATTTAGTCTTGATTTGTAGGTATAAAATACTATAAGAACATGATATATGTATCTACAAAAGATATGAATAAAAATTATAGAATGAATTCTATGTTTTTTAATTTGGTATTAAAGCTTATAATTTTTTTCTTTTTCTTTTTAAATCCTTGGAGATCTTAACTGGAGATATAATAGAAAAACTAATTCCAGTGGTAGTTCAATATGTAGGTGTCTTCAACGTAGGCATAATCCTAAATGAATCCAACTATGACGTATGGTCACAGCTAATGGAGATGCACATTGTAAAGAGAAAAATTGTCCTACATCTGTGAGAAGGTGAAGCCTCCAACAGAGAAAGATGAGGGATATGAAAAATGGTATGCTGAAAACCAAAAAGTGAAAAGATGGTTACTGATATCCATAAGGGCAAAAATCATAAAAAGGTATCTTCGCTTACCCACTGCCCTCGATATTTAGAATGTTTTATCAAAGACGTTTTATGATGGAAGTGATGAGCTATACGTGTTTGTCTTGAATCAAATGACATTCACTGCAAAACAAAATAATAGAACCCTAAGTGAATATTATGTGGAGTTGATTGAGATTTTTAGGAAATTGGACCATCGTGATAAAGTAGTTACGAAGGACACTGATGATGTGAAGTCATATAAGAAGTCCATTTAAAAATTGAGGGTGCATATATTCGTTGTTGGACTGGATGATGATTTTGAGCAAGTTCGTGAAGAAATCTTGTGCAAAGAAGTGACACCTGATTCAGAAGAATGTTATGCATTGATCCGAAGAGAGACAGTCTGACGAACAACATTGAAAACAAAAGATATAATTTCTGATTTCATAACTATGATGACAAGGAAGCAAGTGAAGCAATAAAAAGGTTCTGAAAAAGGTAATTACAAGTGTACTCAGTGTAATAAGGGTGGACACACCAAGGAATGATGAATAATTCAAAAAGAAATCCAATTGTTGTTGTTGTAACTGCCATTGACAAAGAGGACGATAAAGACATGATGCTTGCTACAATCGCAGGTAGTGATGATTCCAATGGTAAGACCTCAATAAACACATCTACCGTTCTGAATAATGCATGGATAATTGACTCTGCGTGTTCTGATCATGTGACTTTTGATGTTAGACAGATTAAAAATCTTAAACCTTTCTCACAAAAAAGTATTTCTACAACCAATGGTAGTAAATCCACTATCATTGGAGAAGAAACTGTCTCTATTTCAAACAATTTGAACCTTTATACTGTCCTTGTTGTTCCTTCTCTTAAATATAACATATTTTCAGTTTCACAAATAACCAAAACTCTTTTATATGTTATAATTTTTGGTCTGACTCTTGTGCTTTTAAGGACATTCAAACGAGGAAGACAATTGGTTGTGGTATTAGGCGAGGAAGGTTGTATTACCTGGAGCTGACAGAAAAAGATTCAGAGAGACTTGGTCAAGTGCTAGAAATAAAAAGGTTTCAAGAAGTGAGAAAAGGCGAGGATATTTGGTTATGACATAAGCATCTAGGACATGCATCTTTTGGGTACATAAATAAATTATTTCCAAATGTGTTTGACCAAGTAGACACTTCAATTTTGTATTGTGATGTTTGTGCGCTTGCAAAGAGTCACAGAATATTTTTCTTGAATCTCAAATAAAATTTCTTTTTCTTTTATGATCATTCACTCTGATGTATGAGGTCCATCTAAGGTTACAACGTTGAGTGGCTCAACGTGACAACATTGTTTGTAACGTTTATTGATGATTGTACTCGAATGACTTTATCATGTTTGATGAAATCTAAAAGTGAAATGGGAGGACTATTTTAGAAATTCTGCAAAATGATTGAAACCTAGTACAAAACATAAAGTTCAGATACTGCGCAGTGACAACAGAGGAAAATATATGCAATCAGAACTTCAACATTTATTTTTTAGTAGCCAAAGGAATTGTTCATCATAGATCTTGTTCAAATACTCTAAACAGAATGGGGTGGCAGAACGAAAGAATCATCATCTATTGGAGATGGTTCGAATTGCATTGATTGGAGTTCACATGCCAGCAATATATTGGAAAGAAGCTCTCACATATGCAGTATACACTATCAACCGAACACCGTCCAGGTCTTTTAAGTATAAAATACCTCTTCAATCACTTACAGATGCAGTAGTAAGCCCTAGAATTGCTGAACTAACACATAGAATTTTTGGTTGTGTTGCTTATGTTCACCTACAAAAGCATCAGAGAAGTAAGTTGTCTCCTAGAGCTGAAATGTGTGTGTTTCTTGGCTATGCGGATCACCAAAAAGGATACCAGTGCTACAATTCACAAACCAAACAAATGTTTACTACTATAGATGTAATTTTTCATGAGACATTGATATATTTTTCCCCTAAGTCTGGAATAAAAGGGGATAATTATGATGAAGTTCAAACTTTTGTTCCTCAAAAAATTGATACTGAGGTCAGATTGGAGAAAGGAAGTTACAAAATTGTATTAGGTGATGATGAAAATGTGTAACAATGTGATAATCAACAACCACATAATGAGGAAAAATTTGAGTATATCGAGATCGAAAGTTTGTCCATTGATGCTTATGATATACCACATCAATCGTCCTCTCAAGAACCTAATACAGAAAAAAGAATTATGTCAGATCGTGTCACTAGAGGTATCCCTAAGCCTACGTATGATCTTGACCTCACCAGTAAGACAAGATACTCTATGAGTAATTATATTTGTAACCAGAATTTGTCTAACTCAAATATCGCATTTATAAGTCAATTATCTACTGTATATATTCCTAATCGTGTGCAGGAAGCTTTAGTTTATTCCAGGTGGAAGGATGTTATGAATGAAGAGATGATAAAACATGGGAATTGTTAAATTATCCAGTTGAAAAGAAACCAGTAGGATATCAATGGGTGTATATTGTGAAATTTAATGCAGATGACACAATTAAGAGATTCAAAGCTACATTAGTGGTAAAGGGGTATACACAAGCATATGGAATTGATTACACTGAAACATTTGTTCCTGTAGCCAAAATTAGCACAGTTCGAGTATTGTTATCTCTAGCTGTAAACTTTGATTGGTCCTTACAACAATTTGACGTAAAAAAAATGTCTTCTTACACGGGGAATTGTCTGAAGAAGTTTATATGGAGCTACCAGAAGGATGTGAGATCCCGAATACCATAGCAAGAAGGTATGCAAGTTGAAGAAATCATTATATGGACTAAAACAATCGTCACAAGCATGGTTTGGTAAATTCACCAAGTCAATGCTTATTTTTGGATATCAACAGAGAAACCAAGATCATATCTTCTTTTGAAGAATATCAAATTCCAACTAACAAGGGAAGATATCAGAGACTTGTAGGGAGATTGATGTATCTCTCACACACCATGCCAGATTTAGCCTATGCTCTTAGTGTGGTAGCTAGTTCATGCACAATCCAGGTGAAAAATACATGGATGTTATTATACGAATTTTAAGGTACATAAAAGCCGCTCCTGGAAAAAGAGTTATGTTTAAAAAGAACTCCAACTACAAGGATGTGATGGTTTATACAGATGCAGATTGGGCAGATGCTCTTTATGATAAAAGATCAACCTCTGGATACTTTACATTTGTAGGAGGAAATCTTGTCACATGGAGCAAGAAGCAGGAAGTTTTAGCTAGATCCAATGCAGAAACTGAACTTAGAGGAATGGTTTTGGACTTTTGAAATTTTTTGACTCAGACTACTTCTCCAGGATTTAGGGTATGCACATACACATCTCATTTAGTTGTATTGTGATAATAAAGTTGCGCGCAACATTCCTCACAATCCTGTCCAATATGATTAGATGAAACATCTAGAGGTTGATAAATTTTTCATCAAGGAAAAGCTTGATAAAAGTATTTCTGGAATTGTCAAATATTCGATCGGAAGATCAACAAACAAATATTCTTACCAAAATTGTGACAAGTCAGATTTTGAGGAGTTTATTGGACAAGTTAAACATGTATGACATTCATTTATCAACTTGAGAGGAAGCGTTGAATTTACTTTATTTAATCCTGATTTATAGAAGTAAAATACTATAAAAAAAACATGATATTTATATCTAAAAAGATAGGAATAAAAATTATGGAATTCATTCAATGTTTTTCAATTTTATTTATTATAATAATTAATTATATGTACAGATAATATTTAAAAAATCTCTAAATAATAGAGTATATCTTGACATAATTAATTATCTGCAAATACCTGTTTTTTTTCTAATTATATTGTTTTAATGACTTTTGGTTTCCCTCCATGGGTAACGACTTATTATACTTGTGATATCATGATGGAAGTTTTTCTCAAAAATTAAAATCAATTTACGAACTTTAGTTCTTGAAAAAGTTAAATGAAAAGAAGTTATAAAAATTAATTGCATAAGAAGATTTTGATTGGAGAGAAATTAAATTCATTTTATATTTTACATCTAAGTGGATGCAAGGAAACTTATCCAAATGGATAATACATAAGTAAAAGTGGTACGTGGAATACACTGCGGCTTCTAGCATGCTACTTTTTTTTTTTATTATTATTGATTGCTGAACATCATACTTTATATAAACTGAAGCAGAAGATTTTGTTTCTCTTTTCTCTTCTCTTCACTTTATTTTCCTTCTAAGAACTTCAACAACAGATTGTGCTGTGCAGTAAGCAATAGCCTGAACAGTGACCATTGGATTCACCCCCAAAGCTGTGGGAAAGACACTTGTGTCTGCCAAAAAAAGGCCCTCCACCTCCCATGTCTCTCCCATTTGGTTCACAACTGAGTCACTTGGATTAGTACCCATCTTACAACTTCCCATCTGATGTGCTGAACACAATGGTGTTGCAAGGTCTGTTAAAGACACTGAACTTTCTTCTTTCACAAATTTCTCAAACTCATGATAGCTCACCTGCTTAACATTTATGCTCCTTCCCTTGTTATTATGGGTCCCAATTTCTTCAGCTCCAGCTGCTGCAAGAATTCTCAGCACCTTCTCAATTCCTATATTTAAATTATCTTTGTCCACATCTTTCAACTGATAACTTATAAGGGAGGGTGAATTCACTGTTCCTGATCCTTGATCTCTTGCCAGAGCAAATACATGAGCTGTTCTTGAAAATTTGAGCATTCGATCTTTCATATCTTTGCCAGAGGTCCATGGCATTAGAATGGAGAACATACCAGGATGCAATGCTGGTGTTTGGACCACTGCACCATATCCAGATTTGTCAAACTGTGCAGCAACTGTGGACATTGCTGTCATAATCCCTCCTTCATAGCTCTTCTTATGTTTCTCTGGCCACGTATCAGGTGAAGATGAATCGGGGAAGTATCCCCAGGCCATTGCCACTGGATGAAGGTGCAAGTTTCTTCCTATGTTCTCATTCTTCAAGCCACTTCTCTTAAGCAATGCTGGAGTACTGAGTGCTCCACAGGCTACAATTGTGACCTTGGACTCCACAACACCAATGTCTTTTTTTCCCTTGTATTCAATTGCAAAAGCCACTCCACGGGCTATGTTTCTATCACTTCCTTTCTTTTTCTTGTGCAAGACTTGTATGGCCTCACAACTTGGAATGATAGCGCCATTACCTGATTTCACCAAGTCCACTAACCATGTTTCTGATGTACTCTTCTTCTTTCCATCCTTACATCCCATGCAGCACCAACCGCAGTAGTGATTTGACGAAGCATTCCTAGGAATGTTGCACACAGGATATCCCATTTCTAGACACCCTCTTCTCAGGACTTCATTGTTGAACCCTTCCTCTTCAATCTCAGATTGGACTCCCATTTTGTCACACACAGCATCCATGGCTTCTTTGTACAACTTACTTTCAAACAGTTCTAGTTCATGGCGATCACACCACTCCTTGCATACATGTTGAGGAGTTTTAATGCTGGCCGACCAGTTGACTGCAGACCCTCCACCAACAGTGGATCCTGCTAGTATTAAGACAGACATATCCGTTGTTGCAACCAAACCATTGGAGAGGTACATTTGATCTATGCTAGGTCCTTCAAGAAGGGAAAGATTGTTCCTAGCAAAATAGCTTCCTTTCTCCAAGACCAGCACTTTATAACCAGCATTTGCTAGAACTCCAGCTACCACCCCACCCCCAGAGCCAGAACCGACAACCACTGCATCACATTGGATAACTAAAGAAGGTGATGACAGGTTAGAAACCTTGATCTTTTTAGGAGTTGTAGAGACAGAGAATCCAAATCGTCTTAGGGAATCTGTAATGATGTGTCGGGGGTAATTTAAATGAACAAGACCTTTGTGAAGAGGGCCTCTGACCTCTTCAGTATCATCATCTCTTTCTTCATGTTCTTCTTCCTTTGAGGTTCTATTTAAGAAGTGGTTTTTTAGCTGTGCTTTGAACTCTGGATCAGGTCCACAATAGCCAATTGCCTTCCATGATGGGTTTTCTTGTGCTTCATCCACCTAAAATCAAATACTTACGTGGTTAATGGTAAACACTTTGCAGTAGCCTATGGGTTGTGCATACAATGTAAGCCTGAAACACTTACTTCCTACTCTCACAAATCTATCTCTCACCTTAAGCAATATCATATTTTATCTAATTCATTTTTATAAAAATAACTTCATTAGAAACTTTATTGCAATATATATATTATATTACAAAACAAATTAGCAACGTGTCGATTAATTTATTTAAGAATCATAACATGCTTTTCAATTCCACACAAAAGTATGAAAATTTTCGTATAGTAGCTACATTATATTTATAATGAACTTTTACAAGTACTTTTAACATAATAAAAAAAGGTAAATAAATATTTTTTTTCTATAAGCTGATTTATTAAAACTCCATCATCAATTTCTCTCAAATCAAATTTTCAGTTGTGTATTAGATAGTTTTAACGTATAGATTTTTTTTTATTCTAAAAATATTTATAGAGAAACTCATACAAAAGTATCCCTTACCAAGTGTACACCATTCATTATTATCTTTTTTTCCTTACTGAGAAACTTATTTCGCAGTTTCAATATTAGGGTTAAACAGTAGACACAAGCTCGGCCCAAATTTTGTTAAAAGCATATGCAAGTGTGTCGATTGGGCCAACAAATTTTCAAAGCCTATGATACCTGTTTTTGGTGCCCTAATTGGACATGTCATACATGCAATTGCAATCAAAGAAACCCAAACCGGGAGAAGTCAATCCCCAGAAGTAATATAAAAAAACTGGATCGTTGGAATTAGAAAAAATAAATCCTCGGTTGGAAAAACTAAAGAAAAATAGAAAATTAAATGAAAAAAATTGAAAAATAAAATGAAAAGTATTATTATTCCCACTTTATTTATATTTTATCAATTCACCAATATATTTGTAACATTTAAAATACTAAATTGTAGTAAAAGGTTTTCAAAAACTGGAAACTAGAATAGTTAGATATACTGCTAATGATGAGGTGGAAGAAGCAAATTACAAAAACAAAAAAAGGACCAAACACAAACGTTTGGGACAATGTAGGGTGTTTCATTTTGGGAGTGGGACAGGATACTGAAATTTGGATCTATGAGCTATGTTTTGTGGCATGGGAGTGGTATCTTTCAGAGGGAAAAGTAAGTGAAGATATCCTCGAATGTATTCCTTTCTCGAGCTGGCATCAGTTACTATTCCCAGTATTGTGGGACACATGCAGTGTAATGATGCTACTAAACCAAGCTTTAGTTTAAAAACATTACGTGGGTTATACATGGAAACATTTAAGCAGAGTTATTATCCACAACCTCAAATTTTAAGCACAGTACCTGAAAATTGAATGAGGGACACATGAATGGGGACAGTATTCCTACTAAGGTACGGTTGGATTGAATGTCCGAGCTGTAAGTCACCACTTGGACATTAATTTGGATAATGCACATGCTATTCAAATGTACAATTATGGGTGAAACACCTTTGTGCCCTTCACTCTGAATCTCTCTACCCTACACTATTCCTTCTGTACTAGTTCATGTCAGCTACCAGATAACAGTGATACAAATGTTTTTCACCCACCATTGGGACATTAAAAGTAGACTTTTTATGCAAATACTTCCCTACCAACTACTTCAAATACTCATAATTTTTACACCTTTTCAATGGAGACAATTCTTTGATCATTATAATGTTTGGTCTTTTCATACTAGTATCATCAACGATTCTATGCTCAGTTCTAAAATCTTTATATAACAAACACTTTTACTGCATTTCAATTTAACCTGGTGGTGGTGCACGTGGACTCAGAAATTTTTTATCACACTCCTTTCAATCACTTGTTTTCCACTCTGTTCACACCCTTTCTCTTTCATCTAATAAAAAAACTTTTTGAAACAATGTTAAATACTACATTAAATATACCATCAAATTATAAATTAGTTTTTTGAAAATAAAAATTAGATTTAAAATCCATTTTTTAATAGTAGTGGAAAATAATTTTTTATATATTTATTAGAAATATTAATTAATAAAAATACATTTAAAGTACTTTTAATTTGTTAAAATATAAATAGTTCTGAATTAATTATTCTAAATTACATATAGATACATGGTTAAAAGATAATTTTAAAAACTAAAAAGACTATATAATTTGCAAAAAATAATAATAATAAAAGTTTAAAAGACTATTAATTTAGAACACGAGAATTATTTCAATTTATTCATTTATAACAAAATTAGGTACACTTATTACATAAAATTTGATGTTTGATTAGGGATTTAATTATTTGTGGAATTAATAAACTATTTTGTAATATTTTTTTCTTGATTTAAAATAAATCCTATAATTTGTATTTTATCTAAATATCTCCTCTAGAGTGAAGGGTGCGTTGAATTGAATCGGTGACAGAAGTAGACGCTGTCATGCGTTTTATTGTTGCATGCACATTATCACCTTCTGAGGTGCAAACATCTAGAATTTATTTAAATTCCTCCATTATTTCTTTTTCTTGGCTATTCAAGTCAAACACGTTAAAATAGTATTAATGGAGATCATTTAATACTCTTAATTATTTATAAAAAAAAAATTAAAATGTTTTCTCTCAAAGTAGAATTGATAAATAGTAGAATTTATCTCAAGTTAAAATGAAGTAAAAAATGTTACTAGTTGAGTTAAAGAGGATCTTATTTCCTCGGGTCCTCTTTTGGACTTAATCCCCACCACTTGCGTCACTCACTTTCCATATTTTTCTTTCCAGTCCCTTTCTCCCAACCATTTTCTCGACAAAACATTAATTAATTATGCTCTTTTTTTTATAGACATTATCATTAACAAATTAAGTACCTTAATTGTAAATTCCAAACAATCACAAATCAACTATACATTCTTTCATATTAATATTCATAATTCCAAAAATTATAAATTCAGTCGTACATGCATGGAAGCTAGCTAAATGATACTCAAAGGTAACATTTATAGTTAAGAAAAATAGTATATTCCATCACATCAATGACTTTTATAAAAATCTTTTTTAGAGTATATATATAAATTATTCATATCAAATAAAGATCAGAAAAATAAATAAATAAATAAAGAGAGAGAAAAGAAACTGTCTTAACAAATACCATGACTTAAATTAATCTTCCAGTTTTACAATATAAAAGATTTTTAGTCAACTATTAATATATTAAAATATTACATGTTTTAAAATGATAATAAATTGAAATTATTTAATTTGAAAAAATTAAAAATCGAACATGTACTTAATTATATTGAGATTAAAATATAAGTCAAAATGTAATTTAATCCAAACCCTACAAGGAGAAGAATGAAAGAGAAAGAAAGAAAAAGCAAGAAGCATTAAATGTTGTGTTTCTTAAATTGTGTAAAGTCAGGCTTTGGTATTTGGTACACAGTTCGATGAGAATGAGGACATTAATTACCTGAGTGAAGAAGACAAGGAGAGTGAGAAGCTTGATGGTCCTGAAGAACATCCGAAGGGGACGAAGGTAACTCAGAGACCAGTTCTGCATAACTCTTTGGCGTTTGAACAGAGACATTTCAGGGTAGCTATGGAAGAAGGGAAAGCTTGTTGAGAGACTCGCCATGCCACACAGAATCAATGTGCCAAACCATGTAGACAATAGCCACAATGTCAATTGCAACAGCCATGTACTTGGGTGCTTCAGTTTCTCACTTATCACTGTCCCAAGCTATCAGTTACATAACCCAAATGGAAACACAGATATACATTAGTACAATATTTGCATAAACTTGGAATAGTTTTACTCAAAATGTACACTGATTTCTATATTTTTTTAAGGCTAATTGTACATTCTTAATTGACCGTAACGATGTGGAAAGAAGTCAAGAGCATATTATGATTTCAGAAATTATCCTCACACAGAATAATTATGCACAACCCTCTTAACAGTTATAAAGTGTTAGAATTTTGTATGTGCATATATGTTGTTTCTCCATTTGTAATTTTAGTTTCATATTATAATGACGTATAAATAAAAGAGAAATGGATGAAAAATTGTTTGCAAAAACACTAATTGATTTTAAGTAAATAAAAACTTAACATCCTTTTGTGAAAAGATTTAAAATATTTTGTATATTTGATTATTTCGTCCAAGAAAGTTCTTTTCTTACTTTTTGAAATATTTGACAATTTTAAAGTAATTTTTGTCGTGGTTTAAATATTTGTACATGTTTTGTACTGTCAAGCGCTAGAAAATACTAAAAAAAAAAAACAAACTAAATCCATAAAATCTAAAAATAATAGTTGAAAAACCAAAATCATGGAAATGAAGTGCAGAAAAAGAAGAAAAGAGAGAAAAGTTGAAAAGGTTAAAGGTGGCTAGTCCTACATGCTCAGGTGTTCCAGCCATGGAAGCTGAAGTCTTGTAGAAGTTGGCGACAGACTCATCGGAGGAGCCAACAACGTTGTTGTGGACGGAAGGTATGATGGTGTCGCAGAGAGCAACTAGGGACTTCATCTGCCTAGGAGAGAGAGAGTTGGTGAGAGGTTTTTGCTGTTTCTCTCTCTCCTCACCCTCACCATCACCAACATCTCCATCGTCTAGAAGAAGAGTAGTGTGTGTATCAACAGAACCAAGCTCAAGCACGGTGTGAACTTTTGCCTCGTTCGCACCCAACCCAAACCCCATCCTGAAACTACCATTTCTGCTATGGCTTTCCCCATTGTTCTCCATACTTTTTCTGTTCATCTTTCTTTTTTCCCGTTTTCTTATGGCAACTGCTATTTATACTGACTCTGAGTGCTACCCTTCTGGTCTGGCTATAGGAGTTCATATAATAAATACCTGCATAACATGTACACGTACACCCAATTTCAAATAAAATGAAAAATGAAAACTGCAATTAATTAATAAGTTGTTTATTTCTTTTTCATACAAATAACGGTTCATCACATTTCTATATCTGTAGAATTTATTGTTAATCATTTAAAACTAGTTTGGTAGTTAGAATAATACACAATGCCCTAGAACAAAAGCCTAAAACATGCTTTTTTTTAACTTGATGAATATAGGATTTTTTTTTAATATTAATCAGTAATTAGTTATTAAAATATAATAATTTATTATCTTTAAAATCACTTTTACCATTTAATATATATATATATATATATATTATTAATCTAAAAAAAAATCAATTTGTAGTATATTTTATACGTCAAAGTTTGTATAGGTATATATAAGATAATTTGCTCAAAACAGATGTTTTTTTTTTCTTAAAAATCATAAAAATGAAAATTTGAGTGCATCTACAAAATAGATGGTGAATGACTAGGAAAATAAGAGTTTTAGTTTACAAATTTGTATTTTAAATTTTATGTGATTAAGAACGATTAAGTTAACTTCCACAACCAAAAGAGGGTACTTCCTTACTCTAAAATATTTGGTGCTAATTTCCTCTTTGTTGATCAACTCTGCATAAACCATGTGGTTGAGAAGAAATTAATGAAAAATGTCGTTTTTTTCGCCAATAATTCATTCTTGGTATGAAGAGATTGACTTTTTATGTACTAAGTTACCCATCCCTGTTTTTTAAATGTGTTCTAGTGTGGATATTATTCACATGTCATCTTATAGAAAATGAATCGTTAATATTTTTTTTTAAGTAGAACAATATATTATTTATTATCAATATTAATCTATTTAATAAAAAAAAATATACTATTGATATCATTTTATTTTTTGAAAATATTGCATATTTATAACAATATATCAGTGGGTCGATAAACGACGTCTGTTTTAAAATCTATTAGATTGAGATTTATTGAATAATAATTAAAAAAAACACTTTATTACTAAATTAAATATAAAATAATAAATAGCATAAAAATATAGTAAACTGAAAATAAAAATAATAAATTAATTTTATTTGTAGGATTTTTGTCAAAATATTTAAAAAATTATATTTATTTAATTGGTATTTACTATGTTAATAATATAAGATTCTTTAGTTTATAAGTAATTAGTTGAATGTTTTTATTTTATGAGTTATTTAAATATTAAAATTCATTTAAAGGGATTTGTACGGGAGAATATATTTAATACAAAAATTATTTGGGTAGGTAGAATATATATATTAATGGATTTTAAAAAATAACTTAATTAATAATAATAATAATAATAAATAATATGCTAGAAGAGTTAGCATTATACTTGTGACATTTATGTGTGATTAGGACTTGGATCGTCGTAGTTGTCATGATCTTGATATTAATATATAATTTTATACCACAATTTATTTTATGCGTATTTTTATATATGTTGTGAAATTTGATTGGTGATCGAGCGGTCAAAATATCAACTCAAAATTTATTAGTGAAATTAGTGGTTAAACTATGACTAAATGGGTATTAATAAAATAATAAAAATGGTTCCATGAAGAACAGAAAAATGCTTCATTGGGTACAATTTGTTTTAAAAACTTATAAATTTTATGATTAAAATATTAGTACAAGTTGCATTATAAGGTGTCACTTAATTTATTGTTGGAAGTTACACGTACACTCATCTACAACGCCATTAAGAGTATTAGACTTTTAAAGCTTTTTGGGATTTATTTCTTATTTTTTATGTTTCACCAAATCTTCCACACCACTTTTCTTATCTCTTCAGAAACGCGCCTTCCACTGTATCTGCTTTTTATGCGTTTATTCAACCTGCAAATGAATTTATTATGCTTCTATAAACTCCAGTACTTGCATGCCAAGAACTTTCTTTCCATCGTCCAATAAAATATTTAATATGTCATCGTAAAGAAATGTTAAGTTCTTTTTTTTCAAATAAGGATTTATTCAAAACATTCGAAGTTAACAACGTGCAGCAGAGATAGTTGAAACAATAAAAAATGTTGTAATTTGAACGTTAGGAGGAAAAGTCTCTAAGGAATGTGAAGTGAATTTTTCTTTCCATGAAATAATTACTCTAAACTCTGAAACATCAGACTTTATTTACCTTAACTACTGACAAGTTCATCATACTAATACTGAGTCTATAAATGAAAGAATTTATAAGAGACCAACTGTTTTAATTATATATATATATATATATATATATTTTTTTTTTATAATTCACTTTAAAGAATCGCATCAAAGAATGTGAATTTGAAATTCAGATTTTAGTGATTTGATTTTGATATGCATAAGATAGTTGGTGGGGCCAGCTATATTTAAGTTTGGGGACCCTACTATTCTGCTCTTGTATATGCTTTTATGATATTGATTGAAGAAAGCTACGTCTTTGGCACAAAACGAGGTTGCAAGATGGTGAAAGTAGAATTTTATTATTAAAGTAAATATTTTTGTTTGGTACTACATGCGTGATTTAGAAGAACTGAAAATGTATTCAACAACCGTGTCGATCAATTACCCTGAAACAGTTAAAAACATCTGCACTCCTTTGGCTACGTGTTGGTGCAATCACATGCATATTCATGCATCACATTAAACCGAATTTTAAAATTCGGTTGATTCAGAATCTGCAATTTAGTGTTTACTCTTTAAAGAAAAAAAATCTGGTACCATACCAGGTAAAAAGTCAAAAACATGTAGATGCAGAGCTACTACTAGGTAGGTGTAACCCTACCGTGAGGACCATGTCTCAACCAACGATGCAAAGTGTGGAGGTATATAATTGAGCGACACATACGTATTTATATTTGTGCATGAAAGACATGTTCCGATGATTGACAATGCCCTCTTCTTCATTTTATTAAGAGAACAGCGATTGGTTGACATCTCCATAAATATGACGATGAAGAAAGGTTAGGGTTTGTGTTTGGTCTGGTTTACATAGCAGCATTGTAATGTAGATGACAGGGTGAAGTGAGAGTGTCAAAAGGAAGTCAAAGCCCAAGAGCTAACACCGACTACATCTACACCTCTATCAACGGGCCTATTCTGTCATGGCCCAATGCAACTTTTTATAGTATTATCTAACTGCAACTTTTACCATATATGATTTTATAAGTAACTGCTAATTTTATTATCATACATGATATAGTTTCAAATTAGACAGCAGTGTAAATTATATTATAAATACATTTAAATTGTTAAGAAAGATTTCATGATTTTTCTAATGTTATATATATATATATATATATATATATATATATATATATATAACATTAGTATTTTTTTCTTTTTTTTTTCAATATAAGGTTACACGTACACCTTATTATTGTGGATATTATTATTATAATAAGTGCACCTTACTTATTTTCAGCCATAATTAGTTTTTTTTTCTTCACTCAATTTATTTCATATTTAAATTGATTTTTATAAAACAGTAATAATAAAATAGATTCGATCTCAAAAAAAAAAAATCAAATGGATTAGTAATTTTAACTTAGTCCATCAATTTGATGGATTATTTGCTTACCCACTTAAAAAAATTATTTATACATTAAAATAAAAATAAAAAATATTATATTTTTTATGTTATTGAAATATATAATATATTATAATATTATAAATTCAATTATAAATATTAATTAATTAAGTGTAAATTATTTATTATAATTATTTATTTTAATATGTAAATATAATATATTTTTAAATTTATCTAATAAAATTATTAATTAATATTTTTTATAAAATATATTTTTAATTTTTAAATTTTGTTCATTATTTTTAGTGCTTTAAATTAAAAATTATTTTGTTTAATTTCCAAAATTTCAGAACATACTCTTATTAATTAATCGTTATTAATGATGTTATACTAGTTGTTAATTAGTCAACATTAGCAATGACGTGAAATTTTATTTTTAAAATATTTTACAAAAAATTTAAAAGAAATTTTTTAATTCCTCTAATATAAAATTGATATTTTAAGTTTCTCAACTTTATAAATATATATTTTAAAAAATTTAAAAGTATTTGGTTAGTTTCTATTTTAAATTAACTTTTAAGCATTCTGATTTAGAAAAAAAAATGATTTTCAAAGTTTGTCATAGCTAACACATTTAAGTTGAGAAATTTTTTTTTGTTTTCTTAAATTTCTTTTTACTTGTATCAGTGACTTTGACGATTATTTCTGCTGATATATATATATATATATATATATATATATATATATATATATATATATATATATATATATATGTTTTTTTTTCTTCCTATCTTTTGATTTCCTTGTCATTTGGGACATGTTTAAGTTTTTTATTTTAAGAACAAAGAATAGTGATTATAATTTGTGTGTTGTTTTATTATAAATTTTGAAAATTCGAAATTATGAATAAATTTTTCTTAAAATATTATTCGAATTTAAATTTTAAAAATTTAAAATTATATATAAAATATGTTGTTATAATCAGTTAAAATATTGTTCACATAACATTAACGCTATGAAGCTTTTTTATATTTTCATCCTAAAACTTATTCATCAAGGAGCACTACGTAATCAAAGTTTGGAAATATAAAAATAAAATTGAATGAAAATTCAAGAGATAAAAAGGTTATTTAATAATAAAAATAGAATATACTTTTATATTTTATTATTTTATATATATATATATATATATATATATATATATATTAATCCTTTATAGATATATTAAGCTACCAAAAAACTGCTTTCCAAAAAATATATATAATTTACTATTAATTATATGCTTCTTCCACTTAGTAAACCATTGATTTTGAAACCAACATCTTCTACCCCTATCCTCTGTTTTTTTTTTTTTTTTGTTATCATTATCTAGCCTGAGTAAAACATGGAACAAATCCATTGTAAAAAGTAATTACGTATATATGTAAATATGATTTAATCTTGTCTCATAACTACCTAAAATAAATTAATATAATTGTGTATAAAGTGGTTCATATTAACTATTTGTGAGATAAAAGTTTATCATTGCATGTATTAGATATTTTAATAATCTCATAATGAGTATTAATCACTTGTTGTAATGTAAAATTAACCTTTCATTAGACATTTCAATTATACATATATTGTTAAAAAGCATAAGAATGGAGAATTGGAATTTGTTTTAATAAAATATTTTTCTATATCATATCAAGTGTATGTTTTTTGTTTTGAAAATGTGATTTTTAGATATAAAAGACGAGTTAGAACAGAAGATGTTTTTTATATATTTGGTTCTGTTTAAATAATAATAATAATTATTATTATTATTATTATAGATAAATAATAGTTTCTTTAAACGGTTTGAAATAATAATATAAAAACAAAATATAATCTGAATTATATTTTATTCTTAATACCTCTGATTAAAGTATAATTGATGTTTATATTATGATTATTTGTGTTATTTTATTATCTGTAGAATCTTTTGAAATTTTCTGTACGATGAACCAGTAGCGTGCCCTTATGCATGCAGCATAGGTAAGACGTGATGCGAAGCAAATAAAAGAGTTTCATAGTCTCTTTCATTTAGAAAACATAGGAAGACAAAGACAGGCAACTCAATTTATAAATTACATCAAAACATTCGATGATAATGCAAGCAACTTTTGGAATACAGACCAAAAGTAAGCCTCCATGAAATGAAAACAAAAAGACAACACATCACTCCACATATTATTTGCGCACCCAAAACTCACCATGCACACGTACTATTTCTTTCATCACCATGCGAATGGGGGAAGAAGGGATTCGTAAAGGTGAAAGCAAAACAAACAAAGCTTCAAACCCAAAAAAAAAGCTATGCTTTACTCGGTGGAGTTCCATGCCCCACACCAGGGCTATGACCAGGACTCGTCGGGCGGAAAGCATCACCACCACCAATCTCATCATTGGGGGTGTAATGAAGTGTAGGTTGTTGTGGACTCCGAGGTATGGCTGGTGGTGGGTGAATGTGAATGTTCTTCCTTGACGCTGTCAACAACCCAAAGTGGTGTTGCAGAATAAGGAAGAAAAGAAAGGTTAACACGATGGTTTTCTGTGCCATGAAGCTCACTAGCTAAGGATTTAACAACACTAACGGGGATTCACAAGAGCACAACACAAGCTTCTTGAACTACACACTAACTATAGCTAGCTGCTTCCGCTCAATGATGCCTTTGATCAGCTACATGAGAGATGTATTTAACGTGACTGCGTCTGCCCCACGTGCGATCATATTCCCTTAGACCTGGCAACTTGCAGCATAAACTATGGGTTTAATGCACATGGGGATGTCTCTTAAAGATTAATGAAAATGCAGATAAAAGTGTACACAGTATTTGGAATATTTCCAAAAGAAGATCATTGGCTCTCCGATGATTTCCTAAAATAACCATTCTATGCAATTTGATTTAGGTTACTGTATATGTTCAATTAAGAAAATGTTTGTTCCACTAAGTAAACCATGGATTATGTAAAAGAGATGTCTTTGCCAATACCCTGGTTTTGGTAATCATTCTCTGATATATATAAGGAATGGGTTGAGTTGCGCATTAAAAATTCTAGTCATTTTGATCGAAGTGGAAGCTAGGTCACTCCTTGGGAACATTTACACAATCTGGAGAATGTGAGATTGAGCGAATTAACTTTGTTTCAAACCGTTTCTGTGATGAAATAGTTGAAGTTACTAATTAGCCAAATCAATATGTAGAGTATATTGATGTCTTTGATATGCATGGCTCTCCAAACTACGTACTCACAGCCCTAATTACCAGAAACCAGCCCACCCAAACTTCACATCCTTAATATTCACGACTCTAATTCATCAAGTCTCAAAGCTAAATGTGAAAGTTGACTAAGTACACAAATTTCAATTTTCTTACAAAACCTTCCTATATATTTGCCACAAATTATATATATATATATATATATATATATATATATATATATATATATATATAAATATTGCTGACTAAGTTAAAAATAAAAAATAAGAATATATTTTTACGGGCTAGTGATCCATTATAAAATATATATTTTTATATGAATTCTTTAAGGTAAAATAGATAACAAATAATAGTGTGAAAAAAGAAAAAGAAAAAAAGTAACTAAAAAAAAGAAAGAAGTTAGAGTATTTTTATTTAGAAAAGTTAATTCTAATTTCATTTTTCTTTTGTATTTTGATTTTTTTATTATCTTATTAAATATCTATTAAGATTATCTTGTATTGTTATCTTTCTTATTCACGAAGGGAAAATCTTCTCCTAATTATCTTTGGAGGTTTTAAGAGAATTTATGTTGTATTTATTAATTTTATTAGTAAAATAAATTATCTGACTAAGTCTTTAGGGTCTTTTTACTTTAAAATTTAGTGAAAGCTGATTTCATGATTTTCTAATTTTTGATGCATACTATTTTATATATATCTTGAGCTTATTGTCATTTATATAAAAATTAAAAATCTGACTTTTTCTCATTCTTCATGTATTATTTTTTTTTTATCTTCCACATATATATATATATATATATATATATATATATATATATATATATATATTGATTGATTGATTGAAACCACTAAGCACATTATTATTCGTCTAGTTATTTATTTTTCCTTTGATCAAGGTATCCGTACAAACATGTTACAAGAAGAAAGCCTTAAATATTGTTACTAGCTAATGCCATATCTCTCTCAATTCAAAACTAAATTAATTTTATAAAGAAAAGCAAATTATTGAAATTTGAATACAAAAGGTGCTCAAACCCATACACCAACTTGCAAGCAGTTTTGAGTATATCACAATAGATTTAAACACCACTTGAAAAGGAAAAGAAACCTTCACGAGACGACTTTAGTTAAATTAAGAGCACACCATGATCAAGGTCAAGAGACTGATCATTTCAAATACTTTTTTTTTTTTTCTTCTTCTAAAAATAATGTTATTCCTTGTACGCCACGAACACCACTTTATAACATGCATTCCACATATTAAAACTATAAATTATACTTTTACTTCTCTCGAATAAGGAAAAACATGACTTAAATAGTGTTGTTTAGCACTTGTATCACTCATCACCATAAGCACCAAACAACAGTAGACAAAGAACAAGAGAAAAAACAAGTGATATCAAAATCTTCAATTAGGTTAAAGCAGAGTGTGCACAGAATATCATGGATTCTGTTAATCACGCCATTAATCAGGAGGAGATTTCAACGACATTGCATGCAATACGTTCTTTATTTTAGCTGCGTTGTTGTAATATGCAGGTTTTAGATTTTCTTTCTTGAGTTCAAGCTGATAACATATATAATGAGGAAATTTTTGGAAAATCTAAAAGTATAAATGTTGTTTATAACCTAATTGTTTGAAAGAATGTGGATACTAAATGTTTAATTAAGTCGTAGATTTATTTTATTGAAAACCATTATGTTAATCAAAGCTCCAATGATATTTTGTACTGAGCTTTAATTAGTGAGTGATTTAGTACAATCTTAAATGAGAGAAGACATGAACTACATGTACGCTTTATTAAAAAGGATTACGAAAAATTTAACTATCTAGTATTAATAATAATTCAGTCTTCAAAATTTCAATTAAACTAATAACTTAAATTTAATTGCCAAATGTATAGTTAACCGTAATATTAACTATTCATTAATTTCATTATTCTACCCATAATTTTTTTTTACTTTTTATGTTATTGAAATATATATATATATATATATATATATATATATATATATATATATATAACCTTGATATTGATGTAAAAATTTAAAATTTATGTATACTATATATATATATATATATATATATATATATGTATATATATTTTCTTTATATGTTAAACTTTTAATTTTGGATTAATAAAAAGTTGTGATATGATGTAAGATAAAAATTAATATTTAATAGTGGATTTTGAGAATAAATTATAGAATTAATTTTAATAAATAATATAAAATTCTTGCTGTAAATTACATTGATTTTATCACTATCGGATTCCTTAATCTATTTAATTTACTTCATTTATACTTAGTTGAAGTAAATATAATTAGTTATTAAATTAGTGAGATAACAACGAATATATATATATATATATATATATATATATATATATATATATATATATATTTACATTATAAACGTAAAACCTTGTTAAGTTACATCTTAAAAAGGTTAATAGGATGCAAATAAAATTGATCATGTCTATCAAGTTAAACATAGTTTAAATTTTGTCTTAATAAGGTTTTAGTCCCTCATAAACTTTGTCAATATTGTATATGATATTAAAATATATTTTTTTCTAATATTTTCAATTTTGGTCCTGCTGTTTACTACATGTATTTTTATATTTTAATATTTATTTTCAATTTTTATTTATTTATTTTTCTATTTTGATCTCTTAGTGGTAAATTATTCATTAAGGGACTATAATTAGTGTTTGAGTACAAACAACACTTCTAGTTAAATGTTTTTGTTTTTTAAAATAATCTCATGTAAATAATATGATGATAAATTTTCATAATAATATTATAATATATAAGTGATATTTATTATTTTATTTTATTGAATCAATTTTATAAGATTAAGTTAAGTTTTTTTAGTATGATATTAAAATTAATTCTAACAATCTTTTAGTTAAAAAAAAATCTTTTAAAGTAGAGAGGTATAATAAAATTTTATATTAATTAAAGATACAATAATATTGTAATAACATTGTAATATGTGAAATAAAATTACGTATCTCTTAAAGTTTCATTATATACGTGAAATAAAATTACGTATCTCTTGTAGTCTAATCGATGAAACTTTGAGACATTTTCATTGTCCAATGTCCCATATCTTCAATATTAACCTAAAAAAAATTATCACAGTAGAAATAATGTGTTACTAGTTATGCCAAATGAAAATATTTTTCAAAGAATTAATATATCTCTTTATATAAAATAACTATTAACCTCCATATCATACAACTTATCATTTCTTTCCATAAGGATAATCTACGTTTTTTTATTGTGACTAACAAACTTCTTCTTTCCTTAATTATGAACATAACATAAAAATCAAATATCATTAAGTGACTATATAAATGTGATTGTCCATATAACAATTCATAAGAATTTATTTATTTATTTATTTAATAAAGATGTTGACAATATCTAGTTATTAATATACATTCACTCCAAAAAAATATAGGAAGATTACCTACAAATTTTTTAAGGCTCACATTATATTAAGCATGTTGAAACCTTTTAAAATAGGAAAATTCATCCATTTGTTCATTGAATCCAATAAACTTTTAAAGGTGAAATCCAATATAATATATATAGATTTAATGAACTGAGTCATATAATTTAATTCATTGAGATGTAATATATAAAATAAATTATTAAGTTTTATCTCTTTTTTAAAAGATACACTTTTTTTCTTTAATTGTTACAATTTGATATTCTCACAAGACATATTTTATTATTCTCCTCATTTGGGTTTCATTATCAAATAAGAAATATTGAAAAGATTCTGCGTTAATCTCCATCTTCTTTGTGTTTCATTATTGAATAGAAAACATGAAAAACAAATTAGGGGTGAAAATTTTAACCAACACTTACATCATACGGATAAAATTTGTTTCTTCAAACAAACTAATTTTTAAATAAATTATGTGTTATATAAAAGAGGTCTATTTAAATTTTCTTCTTTTATTTTTACTCAAAACGAAGACAATTTAGTAATTAAATTTTTGTGAGTCAATGACCAACATTCTAAGTTTTGTTTGGATGTTGTTGCGCTTAAGACAAGTTTTTTTTTTTGAAATAAAATTCACCTTTAGTCCATTACACAAAAGAGATAATTATTTATTGGATATTAAATATTTAAACAATTAAAAAAATGTCAACTTTCCTTGAATAAATTTTTGGACTAATTAGTGGGTCTTCCATTAATTTCTTGAAACTAATAAATCAAAGATGCGGAGAAAGAAGAAATTGTAAAATCCAATTAATAATTAATAATAATAATAATAATAATAATAAAAAAGCCTTGTTGGAGTTTTCCTCCATCCAAAGTTCGAAAGCATTGCTAGCACACAACCTTTCTCTATGCTGAGTTAAAGCCTGCCTATTAGAGGGTTGGCAGATAGACCTTCAGGTAGTGGTAGTGGGTGAAGGTCCACTGCATCAGACATATGCAGATGGACAAAAGCAAAATGTTTCCGCCATTTTCATAATTTATTTGTACCTTCAAACAAAATATAATGAATCCCAACAAAATAGTACAAACTTCCCCAAGCATGCCGCAGAAAGAGGTACGTTAAAAGATGAATGAATGAGGCTTACAATGAATTAAGAAACCACAAATTGCAACTTGTATCTCTTGTGATGATGGATAATGACCTTATTTCCACAACTTTTGATGAAGTTAATTAAAGGAGCATTACTTGAGAGCATTCTGCATATATGCTATGTCACATATTTTAATTAGCAAGGAATCTCTCCTATTGGAGTGTGCTTGTTTGACCACCAGACTTAGTAGATACAAGTTAATGCACGTCGTGTCGTGGAATTACCTGTTTATAGTGGAGTCAAGTTCACTCACTATATGTATATAAATAGAAAAAGAGAACCGACATTGTCTAGATATTGTCGACAATCTACGTGCGATTAACTGAGGTATATAGGTTTTTGTGCAGTGTGTACGCCCACAAAAAGAAGTGTGGTGTGCACTGCCAAATCTACGTGGTATGTGGTAGCGGAGTAACCACACTCCAGCTCAAAATACCTAAACTTTTGCAAGTTTGAACAATACTTCCTAATAACACCATGCATACGAACTATCCCATTCATAACTAGAACACGGGGGAGAAGGGATTGATGGGTAAAGGTGAAAACAAAAAGAAATTGTTGGCAAAATTTGGGTAATGTATATATATGATACAAAATTTAAATGTGTTAGAGTCATTATTTATTAAGCCAAATAATAAAGTGATATGACTAAATTAAAGTTTTGGCTAAAGACATATGTCATGAAAATAAAATTGTGTAGAGACCATTGAACAATTTTTAATTTGATGAGGGATCAAATTGGAAATACTAAAACTTAAGTAATTAACCTAATTCTGGTTATTTTAAAGGGTCGTGGTCCCCTTCTGGGAGCACACACACAGAACGTAAGTATCAGTCCCGTTCCTTTCTTTCTATCCCCATCAAGAGAGAAAATCAAGAGGGAAATACATGTGCTCTTCAGGTGAAAGACCATAAGATCAATATAGTGCTCTACAAAGACATCATCGTTATGGCTAATTCGGATACGCTTTCGCATTTAGTTTACAACATGTTTATCGGTATGAGATTATGTTTATGTTTGATCGTTAGAATCAAAATCGGGATTATTATTATTATTATTATTATTATTATTATTATTATTGTTTTTCCAACAATTGGTATCGGAGTCGCCCATATTTGATTCATGTCTGTTTAATTTATAGAACCCTAATTATGAAAATTAGGATTAATTTTGTTTTAAACAATTCAAATTACCCAATTTTATGAACCCTAAGTGGAGAATAATCTCTAATTTTCGTGAACACTAAAATTTAAATTTAGGGGTAACATCCCCAATCTAATTCTGTTTACTGATGGAACCATGGAGGAAGCTATGGATTCTTATTCTTCTTCGTTTTCCCTTTTATTTCGGTTTAAGTTTCAAGTTTTACTGAGAAAGAAACAATGTTTCAAATTTCAATCTTTCTTGTATTGGGTTCTCTGTTCTTTTTTTGAATCTTTTGTTTTTATTTAATTTTATGGGTTTGAAATTGGGGTGGTGTTTGTGGAGTTCCCAACACAGAGAATCTTAGGTAAATGGTGAATGTTTCCACAGGTGTGATTGTTCTTATTTTATTGCCTCTATCCCCTAGGAATTTAAGGAAAATTTGATGTTAAATTAGGGTTTGAGTGATTACTGTTTAATTCTCTTTTAGGGTTTAGAGCAGTATGCTAAAGAGACTCAGAACTATCTCTGTTTCATCCCTAGTGTGATTTTAGGGAGATGTTCATCCTTTATGTATTGGTGGAAAATGAGGCATTTTTTCATCCTTTGATTTATTCAAATGAGGTATTCATCCCTAATGAGATTTTAGGGAGGTGTTCATCCTTAGTAGAATTCTAATGAGGTGATTCTCTTTTGAATTAGTTTGCAAATATTAAATATTTGGTTTTGTTATATAAATAAAATATTCAATTTTTTGTAGTATAATATTTTTTGTGAGCAAATTGAGTCAAGAAGTCACCAAAGTAACTTCTCTTGAATTGGGCAGTTCATGAAAAATATTGAATGTTAGTGTTTGTGTATATTCATGCGAGTATTAGTCGACCCAAAGGAAGATTAATATTTGGCCGAATTGCATACACACTTGTAATGATAAACATGTGATAATTATAAGGATTTGCTTTGTCGATGATAAATCAATCCAAAGATTGGTTTGTTGTTTGACGTGTTTTATTGTCAATGTTTGATTATTACAACAAGATACCTCTAGCAGTTAATATTATTGTCCAAAAACTTGATATTGATGGTGCATTGGGTGTCTTGAGATGAGTTAAACCACTATTTGAATATATATTATTTATTTTTTATATAATGTGAGCATATTTAGTTTATTTCTCGTGTTCTAAATTCAACTTACAATTGCTTCACGTATTCGTCAATTTAAATTCGTTTCGGTCCTCAATGGAACAAATTTTAAGGACTTGGAAAGAGAACATTGATATTATTCTTGGTTGCATGGATATGGATCTTGTGTTAAGGACTGAGCAACCCCCTACTCCTACGGATTCAAGTACCTCTGAACAGAAAAAAGATTATGAGAAGTGGGATCGCTCAAATCGCATGAGTCTAATGATCATTAAGCGCGACATCCCGGAGGTGTTTAGGGGCACTGTTTCTGAAAACATCACAAGTGCCAAATAATTTCTTACTGAAATTGAGCAGCACTTTGCAAAAAGCGATAAGGCGGAGGCAAACACTCTTCTTCAGAACTTGATCTCCATGAAATATCAAGGCAAAGGAAATATCAAGGAGTACATTATGAGCATGTCTAATATTGTTTTTAAACTCAAGGCATTAAAGCTTGAACTCTCAGAAGACTTGCTCATTCATTTGGTGTTGATTTCTCTTCCTGCAATGTTTAATCAATTTAAGGTATCTTACAACTGTCAAAAGGATAAATGGTCTCTTAATGAGCTCATTTCACATTGCGTACAAGAAGAAGAAAGACTAAAGCACCTCCAAAGCAAGACAAGACAGAAAGTGTTCATTTTGCAAGCACCTCCAAGGCTAAGGGCAAAAGAAAGAGATCAGAGGATCTCGAGAAAGAAGCTGCTAAGGGTCTAGAACAAAAGAAACAAACTCAAGAAAACAAATGTTTCTTTTGCAATAAGACTGGACACATAAAGAAGAAATGTGATAAATATCATGCTTGACGTGAAAAGAAAGGGTTGCCTAAACTACCGGAAGCCAATTGATTCTGAAAGATGGATTTATGTTGGAGATGGCAAATCGGTAGAGGTGGAAGCTATAGGACATTTTAAATTGTTATTGAGTACTAGTTTTTTATTTGGATTTGAAAGACACTTTTGTTGTGCCGTCATTTAGACGAAATTTGGTTTCAGTTTCTTATTTGGACAAATTATGTTATTTGTGTTCATTTGGAAACAATAAGTTCAGTTTGTCTTTTAATTCAGATATTGTTGGAACTGGTTCACTTTTGATTTATGATAATCAGTATTTACTTGATATTGTGACCACCTATAATGAAACTCTTAATACAGAATCACGTGGTACTAAACATAAAATTGAAAATACTCACTCAGGTGCATTATGGCATAAGTGCTTAGGTCACAATCGAATCGTGACGTTTAAGCTTGTGTTACACTCTTAAAGATATGATAAAGAATATGATTTGTCATTCCACCTTACTGGAATCACTTTGGGGAGAGACATTAAATGTGACAGCTTATATTCTAAACAGAGTACCAACTAAAGCAGCTACCAAAACACCTTATGAGCTTTGGATTGGGCGACAACTTAGTCTGAAGCATTTCCATGTGTGGGATTGTCCAGCTGAGGCAAGACCTTATAAGTCAAATGAAAAGAAATTGGACTTTCGAACAGTAAGTGGTTATATTATTGGTTATGCTGAAAGATCCAGGGGATATAAATTTTATGATCCCACATTAAAGATAATTTTTGAGACGGGAACTGCTACGTTCTTTGAGGATATTGAGTTTGGGGGGAAGAATAAGATTAAGAACTTCATCTTTGAGGAAGAATCGGTAACAATTTCAGAACCAATTCAAATAGTTACTTTTGATAAAGTAAGTTCGGAACCTCCACAAGGCATTGTTGATGAACCCCTTACTCAAGATGATTTGGTTGTTCATGAAGAACAAACTCAAGATCCTCAAGAACCTGTGCATCATGAGCTAATAACTTTGCAGAGATCCACTAGAGAAAGAAGAAGTGCTATTTCAGATGATTACATGGTATTTCTTGAGGAACATGAGGAAAATAATGATATAATGGAAGATGACCCAGTTAACTTCCGTCAAGCTATACAAGGTTCTAACTTTCAAAAGTGGATTGAAGCAATAGGATAAGTATAAGTTCATGCAAGACAATAAGGTTATTGGGAACTTGTCCCATTACCAGAAGGTATGAAACTCATTTGGCTTCAAGATGAATATTGTTGATGATTGTATGTATCACAAGTTTAAAGGGAGACAAGTTTAGTCTCAATCAGTGCCCAAAGGGAATTTGGAAATTGAGGAAATGCAAAAGATTCTCTATGCATCAGTTGTAGGGAGTTTGATCTATGCCCAAGTATGTACGCATCCAGACATAACATATATAGTTGGGGTTCTAGGCAGATATTTAAGCAATCCAGGAATAGACCATTGGAAAGCAGCAAAAAGGGTCATAAGATATTTAAAGAGAACAACATATTATATGCTCACATATAGGAAGTCAGACCAGTTGGAGATCGCTGGGTTTTCTGACTCATATTTTGTAAGATGTCAAGAATTTGTAACATGCTATGAGGCATCAAATCATGGAATATGGCTGAGAAATTTTGTCACAGGGCTGCAAATTGTGAAAGACATTGAAAGACCACTTAAGTTATATTGTGACAATAAATCAACTGTATTATTAAGGAAAGAGTACAAAGTGGACAGATTTTCATAGAACACTTAAGGACAAACTCTATGATAGCATATCCTCTAATTAAAGGACTTCCGCCCAAGGTCTTTCATGAGCATGTTGCTCACATGGGTGTTTTACAGTTTGAGGAATTTGTGGTTTAGTGGGAATTAGTCACTTTCATATATTTTATGTTCTATGTTTAATTTCATATATGTATACATTGTTTTTTTTTTGACATATTTGGTTATCTATAGATATTCGTTCATTCATTACACTTTGTACATTAAGGATATTATATCGATCTCGATAAGTTAAAGTTTGGACCAGTTGAAAATAGACGTGTACAGATCACCTTCACATAATTTTTCATGCTACACATTTCATGATGAATCCATGTCATTTGGTTATGTCAGGATGAGTAATCATTGTTGGTTTTAGTTGCGATGATGCAATGAAAAGCTGGTTTGGTTCTATATTGTGATATGATTAATGGACAAGACTTTTGAAATATGCTAAAGGAATATAATAACAATTTTGAGCTCATAAAGTCTAACACATTTGTAAGATTGTAAGGACATATATATTTGTGATAAGTGGGAGATTGTTGGGAAAATTTGGGTCATGTATATATATGATACATAATTTAAATGTGTTAGGGTCATTATTTATTAAGTCAAATAATAAAGTGATCTGACTAAATTAAAGTTTTGGCTAAAGACATATGTCATGAAAATAAAATTGTGTAGAGACCATTGAGCAATTTCTATTTTGATGAGGGGCCAAATTGGAAATACTAAAACTTAAGTAATTAACCTAATTCTGGTTATTTTAAGGGGTCGTGGTCCCCTTCTAGGAGCACACACACAGAACATAAATATCAGTCCCGTTCCTTTCTTTCTATCCCCATCAAGAGAGAAAATCAAGAGGGAAATACAGGTGCTCTTCAGGTGGAAGACCATAAGATCAATATAGTGCTCTACAAAGACATCATCGTTATGGCTAATTCAGGTACGCTTTCGCATTCAGTTTACAACATGTTTATCAGTATGGGATTATGTTTATGTTTGATCGTTAGAATCAAAATCAGGATTATTATTATTATTATTATTGTTTTTCCAACAGAAATAACCTTCAAGCTCAATTCTTTTCAATTGTGGTTAAGTTGGTGGTGTTTTGACGGGACATACCATAACCAAAGGTAATGATCAACTTAAAAGACTCAGAGGACTTATCACAAATACTGGAATAAAGGAAATAAAGAAAGATCATCAGTGTTGTTTATATTATTTAAATCCAAGCCAATATTTTAAGTTGTGAATTGCATCATGGTCCAAATGGAGGAAGATTAATATATCACTTTTTTTAGTTTTAAATTTGTTTAAATAATGACTCAATTCTTTGTAAAATTGGTTAACAAAATTATGTTTTTGGTTAATCAATTAATAAGTTTTAGTTTAGTTTTATTTTAAGTTATAATAAGGGCTAAATTGAAAACTTAGGTATTAATTTTTGGAAGACTAAGAGGGTGCATTAGGCATGACAATGGGACATAGCGGGTTTTGCCGCCTCAATCTCCGTCTCCGACTTTTTTAACCATCCTATTCTCGTTCTCGATCTTGCTCGAGGTTAGAATTAAGTCCTCGTCCCCATTGTATTTTGGATTTTCCTGCCCCTCATCTATATTATTTAGAAATAATATTATATTTATAATAAATTAATTTTACTATTTTTATGTATTTTTTATTTATAATAAATATTTATAATTTTACAAATTGTAATTATTATTAATTAAATATATATTGTAATTTAATATTTATATTAAAATATATATGTAAAAGAAATATATAATATTTTTTATTTATACATATAAAATACTTATAATAATAATATTATTATTATTATAATACTATATTCAAACATTTTATTATTATTATTATTATTATAATAATGTGTTTAAATATTTAATTACATATATAAGTTAATTTATTTTTAAGTTGATATTTAATAATATGGAATATATAATTTGTAAGGAAATATTTAATAAGTTAATTTTTATTTAATTAGTTCAAAGTAATAAAAGTTTAAATTATTAATTCTTTTTAATTTTTTAAAATTTAATTATTTAATTAAGATAAAATTTGATATATGACAAATAAGAATAATAAGATCCAAACATAATAAAACCTAATAAATATAAATTATAAATAAAATAATAATAATTACTAATATTTATGTAAAATATTTAAAAAAGATAACGATAAAAAATTAACTTTGTATTCATCACATTGGTTGAAAAGGTAAAAGGTAAGAGAAGGAGAATAGTGTAATAAACTAACTTATATAAAAGACTAAAAAAGAAAAAAAAGTAAAAAATGGGTAAAAGAAAAGTAAAAATGGTGAAATATATAAAAAAATAACATTATATGTAATAAATAAAGAAAAATAAATATTTTTAAAATATAAATTTAAATATAAAGTTGGGACGAGAGATGAGGATGAGCTGGGGTGGAGATTGCATTACTCATTCTCGTCCCCGCCCCGACTTTTTAAAGCGGGAAAACACGAACCCGTCCCCCTCGATCAACTCCGGTTTGTCTCGTCAAAATGGGTCGGGGACGGATCGGTCCCTACGGATTTAATTGTCATATAGCTGATTGACTTTTGGTAGCCACAAGTTCGAGTTACGATCAATTAAGGATGGCAAAACGGATCGGTCTATCCCGTTTTGACACGCCCCACCTTTATCCCGCCAAAAGCGAGACGAGGTGGGCTAGCCCGCTATAGTCATGGCGGGTTACAGGTCTTGACCCTCCTCACCAAAGGGTGGGCTAGCGGACCGACTCGTAATATTTTTTATTTTATTTTATTTTATTATTTTTAAATCAAATCTTTCAATAAATTTAATAATAAAATTATTATTGTCAATAATATATATATATATATATATATATATTTCAAGTTAATAATATAAATTGATATATTATTTTAATAAATTATATTTTAGAACAATTAAATTACGATACAATTTATATAATAATAAATACATGTATATAACAACAACAAAAATTAATTCTCCTAAGTAGTGAGATACTCGAGACTTTAAGAATTCTCTATATGAGATATTGAGATTTTTAGAATTCTCTTTTTATAAATCTTTATATTATATATTGTCTTTCTAACTCTTTGTATTGTATCACAATAAAAAAAATTATTAGTAGAGCATTTCGCTGGCTGACTCGTCCCGCGCCCGTGGGTTGACCCAACGGGTTGGCGGGCTTAGCGAGACGGGCCAAAACGGGTTGATCGGCTGAAAATACTAACCTGCCCGCTATATTAAGGCGAGCCGACCCATTTTGTCATTCCTACAATCAGTAATTAAGTAGTTTTCAATTTTTAGATTAATGGATCATTATTAACATTTATTTTCCTTTATTGAGTCTTTGTAAGTATGATGACATAAGTACATCTACCGTTATGAATAATGCATGGATAATTGACTCTACGTGTTCTGATCATGTGACTTTTGATGTTAGACATATTAAAAATCTTAAATCTTCCTCACAAAAAATTATTTCCACAGTCAATGGTAGTAAATCCACTATTATTAGAGAAGGAACTGTCTCTATTTCAAACAATTTGAATCTTGATATTGTCCTTATTGTTCCTTCTCTTAAATATAACCTATTATCGAGTCTCGCAAATAACCAAAACTCTTTTATGTGTTGTAATTGTTGGGTCTAACTCTTGTGTTTTTAAGGACATTCAAACGAGGAAGACGATTGGTTGTGATATTAGGCGAGAAAATGATGTATTATCTGGACCTGACATAAAAAGATTCAAAGAGACTTAGTCAAATGCTAGCAACAAAAGGGTCTCAAGAAGTAAGAAAATGCGAGAATATTTGGTTATGGCATAAGCGTCTAGGACATGCATCTTTTAGTTACATAAAGAAATTATTTCCAAATATATTTGACCAAGTAGACACTTCAACTTTTTATTGTGATGTTTGTGAGCTTGCAAAGAGTCATAAAACATATTTTCCTTTAATTTCAAATAAAAGTTCTCTTCCTTTTATGATCATTTAGTCTGATGTATGAGGTTCATTTAAGGTTACAACGTTGAGTGACTCAATGTGATTTGTAACGTTTATTGATGATTGTACTCAGATGACTATTTCAGAAATTCTGAAAAATGATTGAGACCTAGTACAAAGCACAAGTTCAGGTACTGCGTAGTGACAACGGAGGAGGATATATGCAATCAGAACTTCAACATTTTTTAGTAGCCAAAGGAATTGTTCATTAGAGATCTTGTCCAAATACTCCACAACAGAATGGGGTGACAGAACGAAAGAACCATCAGTTATTGGAGGTGGTTCGAGCTGCACTGATTGGAGCTCACATGCCAACAATATATTGGGGAGAAGCTTTCACATATGCAGTATACACTATCAACCGAACACCATCCAGGTTTCTTGAGTATAAAACACCTCTTCAATCACTTACAGATGCAGTAGTAAGTCCTAAAATCGTTGAACTAACACACAGAGTTTTTGGTTGTGTTGCTTATGTTCACTTACACAAGCATCAGAGAAGTAAGTTGTCTCCTAGAGCTAAAAGGTGTGTGTTCCTTGGCTATGCAGATCACCAGAAAGGATATTGGTGCTGTAATCCACAAACCAGACAAATGTTTACTACTATAGATGTAATTTTTCATGAAACCATGATATATTTTTTCCCCGAGTCTGAAATTCAGGGGGAGAATTATGATGAAGTTCAAACTTTTGTTCCTCAAGAAATTGATATTGAGGTTAGATTGGAGAAAGAAAGTTACAAAGTTGGATCAGGAGATGATAAAAATATGCAACAATGTTATGATCAACAACCACATAATGAAGAAGATTTTGACCATGTCGAGATCGAAAATTTGCCTGTTGATGCTGATGATATACCACACCAATCGTCCCCTCAAGAACCTAATACAAAAAAAAAGAATTTTGCCAGATCGTGTCACTAGAGGTATCCCTAAGCCTACTTATGATCCTGATCTCATCAATTGTGTTAGAATCGCGCAGTGAAATGTTAGCGTGGTCGGACAAAAACCAAGAGGGGGTGAATTGGTTTCTTAATAAAATTTGGGGAAAATTTTGAAAACCTAATTTTTATTAAGAAACCAATTCACCCCCTCTTGGTTTTTGTCCGACCACGCTAACATTCTCACTTGCGATTCTAACAAGTGGTATCGAGCTTGCTTTGATAGTCATTCAAACTTTTCGAAAATGGCCGGACAAAATCAAACTTTTGCCGAAGGTGCGTCTATCAACGAGACCCCCACTTTTGCGGGTCAAAATTATCCTTTTTGGAAAGTACGTATGCAAATATTTTTAGAGTCCGTTGATAGAGGTGTTTGGGACGCAATTTTAAACGGTCCATTTGTTCCTAAAATTACGAGAACGGTGTTGACGTTCTTAAACCTATTTCTAGATGGATCTGCAGACGAAAGTCGAAAAGCACAATTTGATGTTAGGGCTAGAAACATTATTTCATCTGCTCTAACCATTGATGAGTTTTATAGAATTTCGGTTTGTAAAAGTGCACGGGAAATGTGGGAAATGCTTAGAGTAACCCACGAAAGGACTGACGACGTCAAAAGAGCACGTAAAAATTCTCTAATTCAAGAGTACGAAATGTTCGGATGCAACCAGGCGAAACGATATTTGACGTACAAAAACGTTTCACTCATATCGTGAACCATCTCACCGGACTAGGTAAAATTTTTGACGTTGATGAATTAAATGTTAAAATTTTGAAATCTCTGGATAGGAAATGGCAACCAAAGGTGACGGCCATCTCGGAGTCACAAAATCTTGCCACTATGTCTATGGCGGCGTTGTTTGGAAAGCTTAGGGAGCATGAACTTGACCTTGGAAGACTAAATGAGGAAGAGGATCAATATCAAAAGAAGAACCTTGCTTTCAAAACCGAGATTTCAAAAAGCAATAATAAGAAAGAAGAAGAAGACTCCGAAAATGATGAAGAAGAGATGAGTCTTTTTATAAAGAAGTTCACCAAGATGATGAAAGCAAAAGGAAGACATCCTTTCAAAGGTAAGGGAAAGGTAAAAGAAAATTCTTCCGTTAATATAAAATGCTTTGGTTGTGGTGAAGCAGGGCATATGAAGACCGAATGCCCAAACAAGAAAAATGATGAACATAAGGGCAAAAAGCAATTCAAGAAGAAAACATATATTGCTTGGGATGACGAGTGATTCAAATTCAGAATCAAGCGACTCAGAAATTGAAGCAAACATTTGCTTGATGGCAAATAACAACAATTCTTCGGATGTTGAGGTTAGTGATTCCGATTCATCCTCTTGTGAAGAAAATGATCATGATGAATTACAAAATGCTTATAATGAGTTATTTACTGCATTTATGGATATGAAAAAGGAATATAAAGTAGTAAAGAAGAATCTAAGAAAATCGGAAAAGGAAAATGAGTCCTTAAAATTGAAAATTGCATGTTTAGAAGAAAAGGAGGTAGCTAATACGAAAATTGTATGCTTAGATGAGAATAAGGACTTAGCTTGTGCAAATTGTAAAGAGCATGAATATGACATAGATATTCTTAACCATTTGCTTGACAAAGCCGAAAAAGAAATTGATGATCTTAGGAAGAATGAAATGGTTTTTGCTCAAAATAATGTAAATCATAGAGTTCCTTTGAAAAAGAGTAAATCTAAAAAGAAAAGAATATGGGTAGAAAAAGGAACTAGAGCATGTCATGTTAATAATGTATCTTATTCTAAAGCTACTCCAAATGCATGCTTCTATTGTATGAAACAAGGTTACACTTCAAATAAGTGTAAAATTAAACATTTTGGTATTCCAAAAGGTAAATATATTTGGGTTCCAATAGTTAAATAAATCTGTTTGTCTCTTTTATTTATTCAAAGAAAATGGATCATTTTGTATGTTTTAAACAAAATGCTTAGGTAAAATCATTTTATCTTTTCTACTGCATAAAGATTCTTCTCTTAAAGATTTTTGCGAGAAGCCTCTAAAATTGTTTTAAACGACTCAAAATAAAGTATTTTTACAAAAGCTTTCTTAAAACATGTTTTTAAGCTGATGCAGTTTTGAAAGAACCAAATAAAATCACTTAGAGTGGTCAAAGAAGTGTTTTTACAGACATTTTAATCGATACAATCTGGTTTTTAATCGATTAAAACCATTTAGAACTCATTTTGACCGATCAGATTGTTATTATGAGCGGTCGAAGCGTTTAAATCGATTAAAAACACGTTTCAATCGATTAAAATTACTTAAAGGGCCTGGATGATCGATCAAAATCAAATTATGACCGATTAGAAGCAAATGTGATCGATCAGATTTTAATTATGAGCTGATCAGAAATTTTTCAATCGATTAAAAACACGTTTCAATCGATTAAAATCACTTAAAGGGTCAGGATGACCGATCAGATTTTTATTATGACCGGTCGAGTCAGGATGACCGATCAGATTTTTATTATGACCGATCAGAACTCTTTTAATCGGTTAAAAACTCGTTTCAATCGATTAAAACAACTTAAAAACTTTTTCTACACTGCGTTTTAATCGATTAAAAGATGTTTTAACGATTAAAACTGCACTTTAACAGATTAAGAGAAACTTTTAACAGATTAATTAAACCAGCAGTTTTTGAAAATCTTCTATTGAAAACAGTTTGGCTTGAACTTTCTAAACTCACATTGAATATAAGTTTTCACACATCCTTAAGCAATCAATTGAGCAACTGCGGTGCAAACACTTTGGAGATCAAAGATGTGTTACTTGTTGATATATTATTGGATCAAGCTGATAGTTTGTTATGTGTAGAATTTGCTAAGATAATGCAGGGAGAGTTTGAAATGTCTATGATGGGAGAATTGACATTCTTCCTTGGACTACAAATCAAGCAACTTAAAGATGGCACTTTCATCTCTCAAACTAAATACTGCAAGGAAATTCTCAAAAAGTTTGGTATGGACACCTCTAAGGAAGCTAACACACCCATGGGAACTTCATGCTATTTAGACAAGGATGAATCGGGTTTGGAAGTAAATCAAACTATGTATAGAGGTATGATAGGATCACTATTATACTTAACTGCTAGTAGACCGATATTATGCATTCTGTTTGTGTGTGTGCTAGATTTCAGGCTTGTCCTAAAGAATCTCATTTAATTGCAGTAAAACATATTTTAAAATACTTAAAAGGAACTACTTGGATTTGGCTTGTGGTATCCGTCTGATGCTTGTATTAGTTCATTAGGATATTCGATGCTGATTATGGTGGATGTAAAATTGATAGGAAAAGCACTAGTGGGACATGTCATTTGTTAGGTTCATCCTTAATATCATGGCATTCTAAGAAACAAGCATGTGTTGCTTTATCTACCACTGAAGTTGAATATATTGCAGCTGGTAGTTGTTGTGCTCAAATTCTGTGGATGAAACAACAATTAGAGGATTATAGCATATATTTAAATGACATTCCATTAATGTGTGATAATACGAGTGCAATCAACTTAACTAGAAATCCGAGTAATGCACTCTAGGACTAAACATATTGAGATTAGACATCACTTTTTAAGAGATAATATCAGCAAAGGAAACTGTAAGATAGAGTATGTAGACACTAAACGTCAATTAGCGAGATATATTTACTAAGCCTCTACCCAAGGATAGATTCTATGATCTTAGAAGAGACTTAGGGATACTAGAAATAGCTTAAATTCTGCTTAATTTGAATGATTTTGGATGATTGTTATGATTAAATTCGTGATGCAGGATATTCATAGGTTATAATGTGTAAAAACCTTAAAAAACTTAATATAGCCTCTGGAATAATCGATTCTGGAAGTGATAATCGATTATTTTTCCTCAAAACGTCCAAAACAGGGTATTCTCCTCTGGAATAATCGATTATCTCGTGAAATAATCGATTAAATGCCTCTAAAAATCGATTATTTACTGGAAATAATCGATTAAAGTTGTCTAATGTAGAGATAATTGATGAATTTTCTTTTGTTATTGTCTTGATGTTGTAAAATATGATGTTTCTTTTATGCTATGATTGAGGGGGAGCTTTCTCTAACTTATGCATATTTTGAGGGGGAGCTCTTATGATTGATGTTGCAGAGTTCTTTTTGATTATAATCAAAATAGGGGAGAAAAATTTAAAGCCTATGATTCAATTTTAAATTTTATCTGGTATGTTTAATGTGTTTGTTAGTATGACGGATAAAACAGGTTATTACAAAGGGCTTTAAAAGAAAATTTTGATCATCATCAAAAAGGGGAGATTGTTGACAATTCAAGGACTTGATGTTGCACTTGATGAATATGAAGAATGGATTTTGATGATGATCCAAGAACTAAAGACTTAGAATATTGAAGATTGAAGATTGGTGATAATTGTATTGTAATAACTTCTGATTTATTTAAGATTGAGTCTGTATTTTTAGAGTCTAAGATAGCTGGTACATAGTCCGTAACTTAGAAGCTTCAAAAAGCTCAAATTTATCATTCAGGCTCGGGTTTAATCGATTATATAGGTAAATAATCGATTAAAACAATGAGAAAACACTTTCTATACAAACTCACTGTTTTAATCGATTAAAACAACAAAAGAATCGATTGTTTTGTACTGTCAGTACAGATAATCGATTATTTCACCAAATAATCGATTATTCCGAGAGGGTTGGGTTCGAAGTATTTGGCTTGTTTTAATCGATTATTACTCCAAATAATCGATTATTTCGATCTGTTTTTCAAATTAAATTTCAAATTAACCCTATTTTCGAAAACCCAATTACCAAGAACCCTAGTTTCGAAATCCTCAATTCCTAAACCCTAATTTCCCTACTTAAACTCTGCTTTAGCACTCGAAATAATGAACAACTAAAGAACAACTCTTTCCATACAAAAGTTAAGTGCTTGTGAGTGCCGAGAACTGTTTGTTGCAAGGAAAGGGGGCTTTTGGAAACTCGGTGTGAGGCTAGAAGCGATAAGAATCACTAAGTGGAGTTCTTAGTGGATTGAGTGCTTGTGCTCGTCTCCGGGGAAAGCTGTTCTTCGGGGCTTTTGGAAACTTGGTGTGAGGCTAGAAGCGATAAGAATCACTAAGTGGAGTTCTTAGTGGATTGTGTCTTTGTCAGTCTCCAGGGAAAAGCTGTTTATCATCTCTTGTGGATTTCAAGAGAGGTTTTATCTTTAACTTTATCTTTTTCATTATAATTTGTGTTGTAACAACTTTGTTCTTAGTGACAGCGTTAATCCTCTTTTGAGTGATTAGCAATCTGGACGTAGGGTCTTTTGATCCGAACCAGTATAAACCTACTGTGTAATCTTCTCTACTCTTCTCTATTTACATTTACGCAGTTTTTAATCGGTAAAATTTGGGGAAAATTTTGAAAACCTAATTTTTATTAAGAAACCAATTCACCCCCTCTTGGTTTTTGTCCGACCACGCTAACATTCATTGCTGCGATTCTAACAAATTGTACACGAGATACTATGATCTTATAATATTTTACTCAAATAAATAAGGACTAAATAAATGAAGTTCTAATTATACAATATTTTGTACCGTTATACAAACTTATAATTTAACTAATTAAATATCTTTATCCTAACACAATCTTATTTTTTAAAACATTTATTTCAAACTTTAATTCAATAACTCATTTTTAATAATAAAATAAAAACATAAAATTTTATTATTATATTAAAAAAATAAATTATAGATTTTTTTCATATTGTCAAATTATTATTTCTATAAATAATACACGTTATAAATATAAATTTTATTATTATTATTATATTAATAGGTGGGTTTTTTTTTCTTCAGAGAGTTTGTGATTTCTCCTATACGTTAAAAAGGATAAAATTGTATAGTGATTTTAATCACCAAAAATATCAATATTTTATTTTAAAATATAATATTTATATAAAAATATTCCATTAAATATCAGCGGTATATAAATAAAATATCGAAAAAATATGGAAATTTGTGAGTAGTGGATATAAATACAGATTTAAAAAAACAAGTTACAAAATAAATGAATATAATAAGTAGTAATTATTATATATATTATAATTTTGGTTTAAATTTTTTTTTGCCTCTCATGATTTTTACATATAGTTATTAATAAATATTTTCTTTCTTTTTGGTTCTAAAAAAATTACTCATGTAACTTAAATGATAATTTGTCCGTTATATTGAGTAAGATGGATAAGTATTTATTTATTTATTTTTACTCTAATAATTTTTTACAACTTTTTTCTCTCTTCCATAGTTTTTTCTCATTTTAATCACAATCAAAATTTTATTTCTGTTTTACTCTTCATTTCTTAAGTGACAAAATGAGTTATTGAGTAGAGCTTTTATTTTATTATATATATATATATATATATATATATATATATATATATATATATAAAGAAAGAAACTATTCTATAATTATATAATAAGAAATTTATTTTTATAATTATTTTTTAAGAATCTTGCTATATTATTTATCTTAATTATATATATATGTATATATATATATATATATATATATATATATATATATATATTAAGTTTACTAAATATTTTTTAAAATAAAAATGATAAAAAATATCATTTTGTACTCTCTTGGAATGTTCTTTCATATTTACTTATAATCAATAATACATAATTAGAAATAAATTTTTTTTGTTTTTTTCAATTAGTCTCTGAAATAAATTCAATAAATAAAAATAATAAAAGATTATCGCAATTTCCTTCTTGAAACACTTTCAACTAGACGTCTTTGTTATATTTCACTCAACAAAGAAACTCTTTCACAATAAATAAAAAACTATTATAAAAAAAATATAGACATACAAATAAGTTTTTACTGGTTAATATAATACAAATAATGTCCTTCATCCCTTATAACATTTTTTTCTTTGGGTTTTCACCATTAAATAGGAAAATATTGAGAGAATAAGCCCTCAAAAAGATGAAGATAAATAATATATATATTCGTTTTTTCATAAAACATAATTAATTTAAAAAATATATATACATTAGTTATACTACTACTTTATCTTTAGGTTTCACAATAAAATAATAAAGGTTGAAAGAATTAGGAGACAAAATCCTTATGAATCATAAAAAAATTGTTTTCTTTTTTGTTCTAACTCATATTTAATACTAACATATTTATGGAACCAACAACTCATCACTTAAGGAAAAAAAATATACATGTATTATTAATCTTACTTAATAGCTAAGGTGTCACTTAATAAATAACATCATTCATGCCAATGATTTATTTATTTTAAGTATGAAAGCTACAAATATTGTAGAGACAGTTATTTTTCCAACTTATAAAAACAATTGGTATGGTAATCAAACTCCAACTAATTTGGGCCACCTCATCAGAAAGGCCCATTTCTACGCACGTGCATGTATCACAGATTCACTCCACACACAATTGAATCAGCTCACAAGAATCTCCCTCTCCTCCATTACTCGGCTGAACTTTCTTCCTTGCGGCGAGTCTCTGAACTGAACCAGTCCAAAACAAAAACTTTCAAAACAAAACGCCATATCATACCCTTTTTTGCCACCAATCTTCAATTCCCATTTCTCTGCGCGCCTTCACATTCTGTCGTCAATCCAATCGTACACTGTTTCAACGCAAAATTCAAGGTTCTTGAAGCCCCTTCGATGCCCCGCCCCGGACCCATCGATTCATGAATCGTCAAATGGAGGCAGTGGCCGAAAACCCCGCTAGGTCGAGGGGGTTAAAGTACCCCCCATCCATAAACCCTAACAAACCGCAACCACCCCCGATTCCCAAACCCAACCAATTCCCCTCCCACATCGACGCGCCCAACGTCTCCTCCACCGCGCGTGCACTCTGCGACATCCTCACCCGCACCTCCCCTCATGACATCGAAACCGCCCTCTCCTCCTCGGGAATCGTTCCGGAGGAGGACCTCGTCAACGAGGTCCTCAAACTCTCCTACAATTACCCTTCCTCCGCCGTCAAGTTCTTCCGGTGGGCCGGGCGTGGCAAAAAGCACCCGGCCCACACCTGGAACTTGATGGTCGACCTGCTGGGTAAAAACCAGCTTTTCGAGCCCATGTGGGACGCCGTCAGGTCCATGAAACAGGAAGATAAGCTTTCTCTCTCCACCTTCGCCTCCGTCTTCCAGAGCTACTGCGCCGCCGGTAGATTTAATGAGGCCTTCATGAGCTTCGACGTCATGGATAGGTACGGCGTCAAGCAGGACGTGGTCGCCCTTAACTCGCTCCTCAGCGCCATTTGCACCGAGGACAACCAAACATCCGCGGGCCTCGAGTTCCTCGAGAGGATAAAGGGGAAGGTGTCGCCTGACGGCGACACCTTCGCCATTCTTCTCGAAGGGTGGCAGAAGGAAGGCAATGCTGCCAAAGCTAAGATCACGTTTGGGGATATGGTGGCTCAAGTTGGCTGGGACAAGGACAATGTTGCTGCCTACGACGCGTTTTTTATGACCCTCTTTCACGCTGACCTCATGGATGATGTTGTCAGGTTCCTTCAGGTTATGAAGGACCATGACTGCTTCCCAGGTTTGAAATTCTTTACCAACGCGCTTGACGCTCTTGTCAAGCGAAACGACGCCCATCACGCTGCCCCTATGTGGGATGTGATGGTCAGTGGCGAGTTAGTGCCTAATTTGATCATGTACAATGCCATGATTGGGTTGCTCTGCAACAATGCTGTTGTTGATCACGCGTTTCGCTTGCTCGATGAGATGGCATTCCATGGTGCTTTTCCGGACTCCCTCACCTACAACATGATCTTTGAGTGCTTGGTGAAGAACAAGAAGGCACGCGAGACGGAGAGGTTCTTCGCCGAGATGATCAAGAATGAGTGGCCACCCACGGGCTCTAACTGCGCTGCTGCCATCGCAATGTTGTTTGATTGTGATGACCCAGAAGCAGCACATGAAATTTGGAATTATGTTGTTGAGAATCGTGTCAAGCCGCTTGACGAGAGTGCGAATGCGATGTTAGTTGGTCTTTGTAACATGAGTAGATTCTCAGAGGTGAAGAGGCTAGCAGAGGATGTGCTTGATCGAAGGATCAAGGTGTATGAATCGACAATGACGTTACTGAAGGATGCCTTCTATAGAGAAGGTAGAAGTTCAAGAGACAGATATGATAGTCTTTATAGGAAGTGGAAAGCTCATGTCCAGTTGTAATCTAAAAATTAGTTTGCTTTTCAACCGTAGTTGCCAAAGACAGGCAGGTTATACTCGTTCTTGACTGCCTTGGATGGCTAAGTGGTTTTCTACAAGTTCAATCATATTCACTCCATGGTTGCCTTTCCTTGTGATAGTCTTTTTGTCCTAGTAGTTATATTTCTTGTCTAATTTCTTTTCTTCCACATATTAAATGTCTATATTAATATTTTTTAAGCTGGTGATACTGTACTTTAGAATCAACTTATTAATAAATCTTGAATCATGGTCGATTTGCATGCAGATTTCTAGAGTTAGGATGATCATAGTATAAAATATTTGGTATGAATGAAAACACTTTCCGTAAATATTTTCATTTGGCTTGCAGTTATGATTATTATCCTGGCAATATATCTCCATTTTTTGGTTCGCATTTTGTGGTGCAGGCAGTTTTTGTTGGCCTTTACATTAAAATCAGCATCTATTTAACAAAGTTGCATATTGACTTGACTTTCCTTGTTCCATATATAAATAACAATTTATCTTTTCTTGACAATGATTATAAATGTGTTTTTTGATAATTATATGATTATACTTCATTTTTTAATGTTGGAGATTGACTCACGTAAATAGGCATTTTAAATATTTTCTTTTTTATATGCATTACTCATACAATTCTTTATAATACAAAAACAAAATCCTTATCCCACCTGGTGAAGTTGGTCGTATGGATTCACATGTGGTCACTGGGCTTGGTTAAAGGCCAAATTCTTAGGATTGTTATTCATCGTTAGGCTCCTCTTAACAATTTCATCAATGTCTTTTTTGGTCTTCCACTGTCTCTTTTCCTGACCACAAACCATGCACATAATCTTTACTGGTTAATAACTTTTTCTCGCTCGTATTTAAACTACCGTAATTGATTTTTTATCATCCTTTTCTCAATTGGCACCACACCAATAAATCTTTGTATTAATTAATCACCTATTTTGCCCTTTCTTGTGTGACCACTCATATTTTTTTTTATTGTTGCTACCCCATATTTTTCTCTTGATGCCCCTTTAACTCCAACATCCACAAACATTCTGTTTATAGTGCATGCGTTGTTAAATGTTGTTAGTAAACCAACATCGGATGGTACAACTGGTAGCTGCTTGTTTCCTTTAACCAAGTAGTCCAGGGTTCAAATTCTAGTAATCCCACTTTGAGTATGGAATAAACAATGTTTGGAGAGGAATACCTACCTTGTGGGTGCCACAAGCATAGAATGGTGAGCACCATGGCGGACAATGCCGTCAAGCAAATTACATATGGCAAATGGTGGAGGGGTCTAAAGATGCCACATTACAGTGTTATGGTATAATTATTATTTAATACATTGGTGAGCATGGAAGATTTTGATCAGAATTTCAGTGGGAGAGTCCTTGTCTCTTGAATACCTGGTTTATATTTTCCATTTTTCAGTAATGTCTTGTTCATTCCAGCTTACGAATTCACTCCAGTGAGCTACAAAATGGGGATTGATTTGATTATGTTTACCACTTTCTTGTTATTTCTGTTCTAGTTCTATTAAAGGTTTGTATGGAAGTCAACTGTGGGTATGTTCATTTGCAGAACAAGCTGCTCCTGTCCCATTGCCCCACTCCCTTCCATTAATATAGAACTTTGGCACTCCTGCATAGAAAAGTTATGGACTCTCTTTTCCTCTTCCTGCGTTGGCTAATTCTCATTTCTTTCTCCAGGCATGGTTTGTGAACAAAGTACCCCGGCAAACCACTGTTGTTTCCTTTACATTAAAAAGTTCTTCCTTTTTATATTATTGTTTGGGGAATGAAAATTTAATTCTAGGTGAATACAACAACAACAAAGCTTGTTCCTACTGGGTGTGATTGGTAACATGAATCTAAGACAGTCTATAGAAACACTATTGACTTTAAAATTTAAGTCATTTTTAATGGTTTTGCTGATAGATTTTCTCAGTCCCCTCTGTAACTCTGTTGGATATTTGCTGGTTTATGCTTAAATTTAACACTCAACTGTTGGTCTCATAGACAGGTAGGTTTTGCTTGTTCTTGACTGTCTCAGTCAGCTGTGCCTTTCTTTCAAGCAGTGTTCTTTGAGTTGCTTTGTTTTCAATCCATGGTAGCCTTTCCTTCTGGATAATTTCTTGTCCATGTTGTCTTTCTATATAATTTCTTTTATTCTGCTCATATTAAAAGTTTATGTTAATAATTTTTTAGGCTGATCAATTGCAGCTACCTAAGATGAACTAAGCGGTTCATGAATTGTATTTGGATTTCATGTTTTTTTAACATAAGTAGTCATGATAGAATAATTATATTTGAATTTGAGTGACTTTTATGTAATTATTTTGCATTTGACTATCGTTTGATTACCCAGTCCCAGCCCAGCATTGTCCCTTCAATGTGCTTTTCATATTCTGTAGGATGACAATTTTTTGTTGACTTCCCATGAAAGTTGCACATGCTTGCTTTCTTAGAGAAAAACTGCAAATCGAGTTTCCTTTTTCCGTGCTCCTACGTCAAGATATATTGTCAATGTAGGCTTTAATGCAAGTGCCTCATGCTATTACTCTAATATTTTGTGCATCTCTAATGGATATCATTGCCTTTTTGGTGGAAGTGGGGAGTCATTGTACTAGAATTGTTGTGCACGATCAAAGTTTTCAAGGTCTCTGCAACTGCATCCACAACCGTAATTTAAAACACTCTGGACCAGAACAAAGACCCAAAGTGGTGGAGAGTTAAATGATAAAGCTATCTTAGGGGTGGTGTACGTGCCAATAGGTGGATTTTCTTTTGTTATTTTGGTTTTGGCCTTTTCATGCACTTAAATTGATGTTTCAAATACTCTGTTTTTTTTTTTTTTTCAAGAATACTCTGAATATTGTAAGTGTCATGGAGTTTTCCATTTCTGAGGCCAATTGGTTGACAATTCCAAAGAGATACACCTTACTCAACCATGCTTTTCACCATATGTGCATTATTGAAGCATTTTTCTATAGTCATATGATAGTTGAATTGTGGGTATGTTTATTTGGATCACACTCTGCCCCATTCCCCCCTTTGGGTTCTCACTCGTATAAGCTAGGTACTTCTGAATCAAAATTCATGTGTTATTCTCTCACTCATCCTCTGTTGCTACTTCTTGTTTCTTGCTCTAGCTCTAGCCATGGCTTGACCAACAAAGAACCCACCCAGGTAAAGCTCTGTTTCTTCCTTTTATTAAAATGTTCATCCTGTTATACTAGGCTAAAAACGTGACAAACTTGTTGCATATTGCTGAGAGCCAAACTCCTCCTTTTTTTTTCCATTTCCCCCGTATCTTTACTTTCCTTGGTGCAATCATCTCTCAAACATGAAATTTACTCCCTAGTTGAAAAAGGTCCATGTAGTTAATCAGAATTTCTGAGATCTTGTAAGTCATAATGAACACTCTTGACTCATCTGATGTAATGCTTTCTAGGAACCTGCTACAAATTCATAGTATCTTGCGTTGATAAAGTTTTATTTTATGACTACAGTTTGTCTTTTCCCCACAGTTTGTCTGCATAGAAGAGGAAAGACGTTACTAGTCCTTACTGTTTTTTGGTTGGGAATAGTTTTGTGAAAGTGAAAAGTATGATTCCTAAAACATGGCATGCCACATTTCTTAGCAAGGGCTTATGGTGCTACTTATAAATAGCATATCAAGGTGAAGGTTATCAGCAAAGTTCCCCTCAATTCGTACCAACAGCTGGTGGCTAATAAGTCTATTTATTACTTTCAATTGTACTTATAGATGTTCCTTGTCACATATTGAGGTGTAAAACTCAGTATAAAATATTATATGCTTCTAGAATATCACAAATGGTCGAAGCATAACTCAAGCTTATATCAACTGTTATTCTGGTATATATATCTTTTTAACATCGTGATATCAGTTATTTAGTCTTTTCTAGTCTAGCCAAATGAAGCACAGCTTCAAATGAGCATTTGTTTAATACAGAGAATTGTGTAAATAATTGTCTATCTTTCTAATGTTAGCAACTATATGATTTGGATTTAATGAGTATTATCGGCTGTCAGTATAACAGTATACCATTAGGTATTGCATTTTGCTACCTAAAAAATAGATATTCAATTTGATTGTCATTGTTTTGAAGCATAATCTCGTGTTTGAAACATTGTTTAAATATTTAAGAAAATTGCAGCGTTGCCTTTTTCATTTTTGGCATATTTGGATGCTCATGGAAAGGATTCTAATTCTGTTTACAAAGAAATGAAGGTGGAAAAAACAATGAGATCAGGAGGTATCATAGATACAGTTTAGAATTGTAACAAATCCAAATCGGCCAACAAAACAGCTGAAGGAGGAAGCGAGGCGCAGACCTATTGAAAATGTTTCGCTTTAGTTCACTTAAGAAATAAAAAATATTTTAAATAAAATATAAATATATTTGTAAAATTTTCCTTCCATTACATTTTCTTAACCTTCTGTCTCTATATCTTTAAACATGCAAGTTTTAGTGTTGGAAAAAAGCTGATGCCTTAAAAAACTCAACACATTCAAGTCTTGAAGAGTGAGGAAAAAAGTTGGGCCTTGTTATATATTTAATGTTAAGTTCACCTTCCTCTCGGGGATCTTTATTATAACAAAAGAAATAAAACTCTTGACCGACATGTTTTGGTTGTACTCTTGTATACCGAAAATATTGATGTGAATAAAGGATTATTTTCAGGATTTAAATCTTTGTAATTAAAATTATAACTATAGAAAATCAGTACGTAAAACATTTTCCACCCATGTGGTTCCAAGTGGACAAAATGTTGGACAGATAATAACATTGAGGTTTTGCAAATACAAGGTCAACTAAATAGTTTATTTAAATTAAAAGAACCTGTTAAAATGGTTATAGAAGTGATTGAGATTCACATTTGTTTTGTGTGAAATTGATGCATGTTGGGAGCTGCAGAAACAAAGGACAGAATTTGCTCTGTACACAATGATACAAAGGAATAATAGGGTAGGATGTAGCACTGCAAGTTTGGTATTTTTACCTTTTTCAAAACAAAATAGCGGCTGAGATTCGTAGTTGTGGAGAAGCTTATGTCATATAAGAAAACATACATGCACTAGATCTAATGCTTTCAAGTGAGGAAAGGAAGATACCAACCTTCATTCCAAATACAGTTAAAAGAACTCACGTCTAGTTCCCTCACTGCAGAAGCTTCTCAAAAACCCTTTCCATCTTTTTCCATACCATAAAATTAACAAGTGAAGCAAGAAGCATGTTCTAGTCTTTGTTTGTTCATGCCGTGTCACCATGGCCAAAACCATGCCGAAATTCAAGGGAAAACTGGTGATGGGTGCGAATGGGCGCACCAACCCTTTGGTGTGGCTTGTAGCCATTATCTGCACCGTCATAGCAGTAGCAGTGGTACTTGTAGGCGTTGCAGTGTTCATTGGGTACATGGTGATCCACCCTAGAGTGCCTGTGATCAGTGTCACTAATGCTCACCTTGACCTTTTCAGAAATGACTATGCTGGTTTGCTCCAGACCCAACTCACTATTATTGTGACTGCAAAGAATGGGAATGCCAAGGCTCATGCAACCTTCTCTGGCATCACCTTCAACATCAGCTACCAAGGGCAGGACATAGCTGTGCTTGTTGCAGACCCTTTTGAGGTTCCAAAGAACAGCTCAAAGGACCTCAGCTATGTTGTTCAGTCATCATCCATACCATTGAGTCCTGATCAAATGGAGGAAGTGGGTAATGCGTGGAAAAAGAATGAGGTTGAGTTTGATTTCAAAGGGGCTGCAAGGACTCAGTGGAGGGTAGGACCTTTAGGGTCGCTCAAGTTCTTGTGCCATCTAGATTGTGACCTCAAGTTCCAACCCTTCAATGGGACTTACATACCCTCCCGCTGCACCTCCAAATCACATTGATTGTTAGTTAGTTGCTTCTTCCATTTTGGCCAGGTCTTGCACATATTTTCTCACCCTTTACTTCCCTTTGTGTAGTTCATGTTTAGCTGTTTTTCATATTTGTCTCACTTTCTTACTAATAAATGTAGATTTTCAGGTGATGAAATTATGAATATATCTAGAGTCTTTGTTTTATTGCAGATGTTTTAATCGTTGTTGTTTACGCAGCATGCATCCATATTGATACACTTTAGAAAACTCAGTTGACAGAATTAATCATCTGTGTGTAGATATAGAGCATTTTATCAAATTCACTTTGTTTTGCTGCAACTGCACACCCCCTTGTTTTTCTTTACTGGCACTCTTTGTGTAGGTACCAACAAATTGAAAGTGTAAATATGTAAAGAAAGCATTTTTTTTTTCTTTTCATTGGTCCATCCCTGACAGAATGGGAAAAGTAAAGATGATTTGCATAAGTGCAGAATGGGCAGATTGTGGATTTAATTCTACCCCTTTTTTTGTTTGCTCGTATTCAATTCATCCACTGCTAAGCAAACGAGGCAAGTGGGAAAATATTGTACATGGAAATTCAAATTATCACCAAAAAAGAGAATGGAAGAAAATAGAAAAAGCCAGACATTGCTACAACATAAAAAGTTGTTGAATATTTTAAGCCTTGGTCCCTTTTCTAATGAAGCTGTTCTGATATATGTTCTACGCATTTGGCACTGTCTTAGTTGTGAAGTTTTTATGTATTGCTCTTCTGATAAAACCTTTTTATGTCCAATTACTAGTGCATAATGACCAAAACAGCAATCAAAAGAGTAATGGATGCTTTTTGTGAAGGATCATATTATTTATATGTTATTAAAAACGAAATAATAGAAATGACTACTCAAGAAAATTAAATTGCATGCATCAGCCGGGAGTCGAACAGGTCTACTGCTTGGAAGGCAATTATCCTAACCGTTGGACTACCGATGCTATACTTTTTTTCCATTTTAATAAATTTTATAAATTAATGTTATTAAGGAATATGATTTGTACTCAACCCACTTTATTTTAGTTCACTAAAAGCGAGACAGGGTAGAGTAGTTCGCTATAATCATGATGAACAATATGTCTCAGTCTATTCTGTCAAATCTTTTAATAAATTTAATAATAAAATTATCATTATCAATAATTTAATATATATATATATATATATATATATATTTCAAGTTAATAATATAAATTAATATATTATTTTAATAAATTATATTTTAGAACAATTAAATTAAGATAAAATTTATATAATAATAAATACATGTATATAATAGTAAAAGTTTATTAAATCTTTATTTTTTATATTGAAATGTTTAAACATTTAAATAAAAATTACATTATATTTATTTATTTGATAAAACTTCACATTATTCTTCTATTGAGTAATTCTCACATCTTCAATTCAAAACAATCAATGTCTAGGATCATTAGATGCAGTATTTGAATATCTCTCTAGTTTTCCATCTTTGTCATTTTCTTCCTCATCTTCATATATGATTTTTACCTTATGAAGAAAGATGAGCAAGAATGAGATAATGAATAAGAGGAGAGGAGAGGAGAGAGAGGAGTTTGTTTGAGAAAGAAAAATCAGCTGGAAACGGCTGCTAATACCCCGTAGGCTGAGGAGCAAAAGGAGGATTCCGCCCGATGAGGGGCTCACGTCTGATTAGCTAGTTGGTGAGACAATAGTTTACCAAGGCGATGATCAGTAGCTGGTCCGAGAGGATGATCAGTCACACTGGGACTAAGACACGGCCCAGACTCCTATGAGAGGTAGCAGTGGGGAATTTTCCGGGCGAAAGCTTGACGGAGCAATGCCGCGTAAAGGTAGAAGGCCTACGGGTCATGAACTTCTTTTCCCGGAGAAGAAGCAATGACGGTATTCGAGGAATAAGCATCGCCTAACTCTATGTCGCTGACCATATTTTCAATTTAATAATAATTTATATAATATTAATTTAAATTAAGTAATCTATTATAATATAATTAAATAAAGTTTGCCTAATTTAATTTATTCAATACAATATAGACAATTTTATATTTTAATTCAAACCTTAATTTTTTTTTATTAATTTGAGACAAAAATATATATATTTTTGTAATACTTGTCTTAAGTTAGTTGAGTGTCCTTTGTTCCTCTTCAGAATACAGAGTTAATTTTCTCTAGGCAAGTGGTGAAGGGAATGAGTTGATTTAAATAAGTTATGAAATTAATTACAAATTAACTATGAAATATTTTTACAAAACATTACTTTCCACAAACATTTACCTACATTCGAATCAAAACTATCTTCTAACACATACTTGCGTTAATTTTTTTTTCTAAGAATATATTAAGTTATTTAAATATTAAAATAAATATTTTATTATGAATTTCATAAATAAATTATTTTAAAATTTATTAAAAAAATTTAATTTTTTTTATATTTTTAAACAAGTCTTTTTTAAGATGCTGAATATATTTCCAAAAATTAATTTGTGGTAAAACTAAAAAAAGTTGTAGCTAATATTTTTTAATAACAAAAATTAGAAATGATAAAATGAAAAAAAAATAATACGTGACTTATTTAATAAGAGATATTAATAGTTTTAATTTATTAGTTTGTTTTTTATGATTATATTTAATTCATTAACTTGATGGGAATGATTGATCTGTTTTTTTTTTAATTATATTAAAATAAAAAATTTATAATTAAAAAATATTAAATTTTTATATTATGTTATTATAATATATACATATATTATAATATCATAATTTAAATTATAAATATTATTTAATTAAACTTAAATTATTAATTAAAATAAACTATTTTAATTATATAATAATGGTTCAATTTATCTAATAAAAATATTAATAAATAAATAAAAAATAAAAAAATATTTTATATAATTAAAGGTATATTTTTTAAAAATTAATATAAAGAAATATTAACATATTAAAATACAGGAATATACAGGAATGAAAACATAACATAATTTCAAATGAATGATATTAATAAAAAAGTAGGACATCAATATCGAGTTTAATGTCCAACTTACATAAATAGAGGCCGAGACAAAAAGCATTTAACAAGCTAAACAATCTCTTAGTAGGTTAAAATAAATTTGACTTAAAAAATGGAAATAAAAGCGAAGACTATTGATGTTAAAAAAATTAATACAAAGTAAAGTTTAAGACCATGGTCACCGTGGACCACGATTTTTCCACATTCGATGACGTTTTTAAGTTGTGGTCTATGGCCAAAAATTTCTCTTACTCACCCACCAACCCTTTTACCAACTTCTTCACTTTCTCTATTATATTTTGTGGGAAGGGTATTTTCATGAATCCCATGTTCAATTATTAAATCTTTCTGGAATTATTATATATTGACTAATTTAAGTAAAATTAAATAATTATTATATTGATTAAATAATTATTTTTGAATCAAAATTTAAATTTGTTTATAACTTTATCTATTAAATAAAATAAAATTCTAAATTATTAACTTTGACGGTTAGCCTTCACTCTCACTCTCAGCGGCATATCTCACTCCAAAGCTTTATAAAAATAAGAAAATTAAAACAAATGAGGAGAGAAATACGAACTAGAATAAGTTTTTAAATATTTTTAACTAATAAAATCAATCAACAATAAATTATGAGTTCCTTATGACTTTATAAATCTATAATTAATGTTTTTAAGGTTAGAAAGTCACTTATGAATTATTATAATTGGAGATGCTTAATTTTTTTATTTCCTAAAATTAGATTATACAAGTTCTTTATATTTATATTTTTTATTTTGGGCTTCAGTTTTTTTTTTTTACTTTTTATGTTTGAATTTAACTATAAAATAACATTATATGTAATATTTTTTCTATTATATTTTTAAGATTATAAATTTACAAGTAAACAAATTTAAATTATAATAATAGTTAAAAAAATAATAATTAAAATTAATATAAATGAATTATATATTACAAAATAATGTAAGAAGAAATATTTTGAAAACTAAATTGAAAATAATTTAGTGTTAGGAACTTATTTTATAATATGATCTTTTTATTAGGGGATCTTTATGAATTTGATTATGAGCAGATATTATCAATCTAGAAAAGTGTATAATACGAAACTTTATTAAACGTGACAATGAATCAAAATATGTTATGCTTAAAGATATAATATATAATAAAAAAATGGTAAATTTAATGTCTAAAAATTATGAAATTTATAATATGAGTCCAAAAATATATCGTTAGATTAAATGACTAGTGATGTACTGGTGAAAAGTTAAAAAAAAATTATTTTTTGCTTTCATATATTATTGTTAAGCATACTTCGTATCATTTATAAAACGACACACAAAATAATCCAATATATAAGGATTTTAAAAGCTTATGATATCAATTTATCTTTACAAAATAAAAATTATTCACCGTTCAAATTTTATTCTAGACCCAGTTATTAAACAATAAAAAAGTTTTATCACAACATACAATAAAATGGATTGATTAAATTTAAATAAAATAAAATATTCATTATATTATATTAAAAATTATAATTTTAATAATAGTTCGTACAAATCGTAATATTTATCATCTTAAAATATAGTTAATAAAAAATTATATATAATATTATTTTATAATTAAATTAAAATATAAAAGATAAAAAACTAAAATTATACTTATACTTATATTACACAACTTCAATAATAATAATAATAATAATAGAATTTGAAAACACACAAAAAAAAAATTATATAATCTAACACAATTGGATAAAAAGAAAAAAAAGTTTCACGTATCATGATTTTGAAAATAATAAAAAATATCCAAAATACATTATTTGTTTATGAAAAAAATTTATATTATATTAGGTGATACGATTTTTATTTATTTATTACAAACTCGTGTTATACAGTATTACTTGTCCAATTTCATAAATTTTTTAAAATTTACCTCATTTTTTTTAAAACCTTCAATCCATCAATATGCGCAATCTTTAGCTTTAATACATCAATTTTATCTCAACACTTAAATAAATAAAACCACGTTAACCCCAGAGTGAAAAAAAAACGTTAGTTTTTTTATTTTTAAATTTAAATGAAGAACCATTAATGTAAATCTTAAATTGGCACTAGGGAAATTCAATTAATGACATGAGCGACAGATAAAAGCATTTATTTGTGTATTTTTTAAAATTCAAATTCGGAAAAACAGATTGAAATAATGAATTGAGAATTAAATGAGCTGCAAATAAATACCTCCACGTGGCACACTCTTACCTCCTTTCATTTTGAAATCTCACGACAAAGTGATTTCGTCTTCGAGATCCTAATACGGCGTTATCATTGGGCCCTACGACCCCACCATAAAATCCTGCACCCCATTATCCTGACCGTTCGTGCAAATCAGAGCGTCATAGGCTGATGGACCTGGGGATCTGACGGTTCAGATTCAGACAAGACGCTCTTCTCTACGTTACCCGATGCACTCTTTCTCTTATTTTCTGTCACTACTTCATTCTCTTCTGTTTCATGCTCGCTAATTCTTCTCTTCTCCTAGTAAATGCACACCCAAACGCCATTACTCCTTCTTCTATTCAATCTTCTTTTCGCTCCTTTTCCGCTGACAAACAAACCTTAACTTCTTTAAATTGTCAATCAACTCAATCTTTCAAACAACAATGCCCACTCTGCATTTCCAAGATCCACCCACCATTTCAACTACCTCAGGTTTTTCCTCCTTCCACTCTCTGTTTTCTTTTTCACCCTTTAGCTTCATTCTGCAACTTTGATTTCAGCTAGGAACCTGATTGTTTTTGTTTAACTCCAACGTTGTTTTTGATCTTCGGAGGAAATAAAAAAAAAAAACAGTTCAGGCAAAAGTAATCGTAACCCGAAACTGAAAAGGTCGAATCTGCCTTGCACATGCTGCATCAGACCCTTGCTTTGCTTTCTCACACTTTTTGACCATTGCTTCAAAAAGTTATCTTAACTTAACCTTTTTGTCAAACAGTAAACTTTTTTTTATTTTATATATATTTTTAAAATTTCTCTTTGTTTTTTGTCTTTTTTTGTAACGTATACTACTAGTAATAAACAAAATAAGATGTAAATAACGTATGCTGAATAGCTGGGTACACTATAATACAGTTTGTACCCTTTGCTTTATTTTGGAGTGTACTTTGTTTTATGCAGAAGAAAATGCTTTTGTGAGGTTGGTGATGGTGGACACTGATAGTTACTGAAGCAACAGTGACCTTTTTAGTGAGTCGTGGATTGAAAGCATCACAGAGACAAGGATGTCGCTGATAATGAGAAAAAGACTAGGTTGCTGCTCAAAGGAAACCAAAATCAGCATTGATTTTGATGAACCAGAGAGTAGTAAGTTCTTTCCTTACTCTTCCTTGTACCTGTAATCTTCTGTTTCTTTTTCACTCTGAGAAAAACTTTACTTGTTTTTTTGGTTCAAGTTTTTTTTCTCTACGTTGAAATTTTGGATATTTTAAAAGGCTTCATTCTTCTGTAGACTCAAACTCGGTTGATATATTATATCGTACTTTCAACCCCATAATCAAATCAAGTGAGGTTTGGTTTGGTGGTCTTTGGTAGTAATTTTTACTCTAAAAAGGACCACCATAGCACCATTGAGGATGAAAAAATAAATATGTGAAGTGTTTCCATCAACATTTTTTCTTTTTCAAGTTTTAACTGATGAACTGATATTTGTTTATGCTTTTATTCAAACGAACAAAAAAAGGCAGAGGGATTTGAATTTGAAATGGGCGTTTTTTCTGAACTGCATCCGTTTTTCTTCTTACATCAATTAAGATGTTAACGTAGAAATCGATAATAAAACATTTATGAAATTTTTATATTTATAACACAATAAATGCACATGTATAAACTAATTAAAATTTAAACTTAAAGAAAGTAGTTAATATTTAAATTTTGAAAACAATAGATAAATATAATCCTTCCAAAATTTAATTTAGAATTGTTTTCTCAATTGAAACCGCTTGGTCAACCTAACTGAGAAAAAAACAAGATGAAAATGAAAAACACAAGTTTGAACTGGTTTCTTTCTATTTTGATGGGACCCATCTCTTGGGGTTTCACTTATCTCTTGTCCTCGTTGTTATTATTATCTTTATTTGTTCCCATCCGAATTGGAAGCAGTTCTGGTGTCCCATTCTGTCATATCACCGAGAGCTTCTGTTTTCCATTCGGAATATTTTGTCTGGCAGCATGCTATTCATTCATGATTAGTTTAGGTCATCCATCCTACTCAATTTTCTAAAGAAATCCCACAACATAAACTAGATTCTTTTTTTAACTTTGATGACTAAAATTTTTCATTTTTTCATAATAACCCATATATTTCTTATCATCTAATGTCAACCCAAATAACACAGGTGATATGTATGTCATTTCTGGATATTTCACATCTTCTAACACATTATTTAACTTCACAAACTTTTGAACGGTAGAATTGATGTCCATAATCAAAAGGACTTATTGTTTATTAAATATTTAATTTTTAAAAATTATTAAATACTCAAAACAAAAAATAGTTAGATCCAACACGTTTAAGCCAAAAAAAGTTACAATTTTATTATTAAAATGAAAGATGGTTTACTGGGTAAATGATGGGTCTTGCATGTGGGTACATGTGCGACATCTATAGACGTGGACAAATTTGACCGATGGTTATACCCTTCTCCCTGGTGTGAACCTGAGAGGTGCAATTGGTGCCTTATCTGGCACACCTAGCAATCGGTTTGTCAGACAAACAGATATAGTTTAAATTTGAATGTCTTTGAAAAATAAAACCAGTTTTTAACACTTGTGAGGATGACGTTTATGGTCAATGTTTCAAAAGGTCCGTTAATTTGTTGGGATGACCAGAAGAGAGATGTTTGACCTTGTAGTGGAAAACGTCATAAAATTCATCAGAATATTTGTGAACAAATAATTGTGGAATTTCAGTTACTACTATTTATGCCAAAGGAGAATGATAGAAGAACACTACACTTCTGAAGATCCTAAGCATTTGAGTCACCTTTTTATGTGTTAATTAAGCTTGCAAAATGTTTCCATGTAAGTTTAGTTATGGAAATAATATGAATTTATGTTTCAGGTATTGTGACATACACTTCGGATATTCGTTCTTGCGGAGATGAAAGCAGAACAAGTAGAGGAGATGGATGTATAACTGATTCATTTAATGATGATGACTCCAGCTGTTGTTCATCCAGCAAAGATGCTTTTGGATCGTTCTCTTCAAAATGTTTGACAACGAAAAGAGATGAACAAGGATTCGAAGAGTGGGAACTCTCAGAAAGTCCTCCAAATTTTTTTGTTAAAGAGAAGTCTGCTTTTGACGTCCAAAGTTCAGACGTAGAAGCCATGAAAGAGAAGTTTGCAAAGCTGTTGCTAGGTGGTGATATTACAGGAGGATCGAAAGGCCTCAATACAGCTTTAGCACTGTCTACTGCCATCACAAGCCTTGCAGGTTGGCTTTAAGTGCATTTTTTTTACACTATCTTTTTGGTTTCATAGATTATAAGTACATATAGTTTATAAAATTTATCCTGAAAAAAAAGTGGACTGTGTTAGCGTAGCTTTAATTCTACTTTCCAGAAAACATGTGACCTTGATAATTTCCCCTTCTGGTTACTTTTTTAAGACAATCTAAAAGTAAGATGAAAACATGCAGTGACGGTTTTTGGTGAGTTGTGGAAATTGGAACCACTATCTGAAGAGAGGAAGAGCAAATGGCAAAGAGAAATGGGATGGTTGTTGTTTCCAACTAACTATATGGTTGAGTTAGTACCTGCTAAGCAAAATGGCGCCAATGGTGGGATCTTTGAGGTATTTTTTATTTGAACTGGATTGAAAAGTGTCGAATATTTTCATACGTATCACATCATTGTAAGGTAGCAATTATCTTTGAACAGATAATGACCCCAAAAGCCCGTACCGACATCCAAATGAATCTTCCAGCACTTCAGAAGCTGGACTCTATGCTTATTGTAGGTCATCTTTTCATTCTCATTTGAGACCACAGAAACGTGTTTTATTAGCCTGTAACATTTTTTTGGTGTTCTGGTTGACAGGAGACACTAGACTCGATGGTAAATACTGAGTTCTGGTATGCAGAGGAAGGAAGCCGGTCAGAAGGGAGAAACACAACGGGAAGACAAAGCAAAAGATGGTGGCTTCCATCACCCCGAGTACCAAGAACTGGACTTTCTGAAGTTGAAAGAAAAAGGCTGCTTGATAAGGGAAGGATGGTGCATCAAATATTCAAGGCTGCCAAAGCTATCAATGATAATATGTTGCTTGAGATACCCGTGCCAACAATAATTAAGGATGCACTTCTGAAGGTAATCAGCTTTGAATGTTTGAATATTTATGCTTCTAGCCTCAAGCAAACTGCTCTCCATCAGTGATGGTTAGGAAGCAACAAGATAACAACAAATGGGATAATATGTGTTGAAAGTAGATTGGAATTTAAGGAGTAGTTTGATGATGAATACAAATGAGTTCTGATGTTGGCGATGAAATTTTGTTTTATGAGAGCAGGGGTAGGGAAGCTGATGATATTTTTATTAAAAAGGCTCCATATAGAGAGCACACAGTTTATCGTATACAACCTTTTTAGGCAAAAAAGCATCATTTCAATTTAAATATAACAGAATCAAGTACTCCTTTAGTCTAGAACGTGAAAAGCAGAAAATAAACTTTTAAACTCTAGAAGACATTTCATGTTGCAGCTCTTATAACCTTTAGGCACACTTTCAACATCTATACATGTTCAAGATTGAACGGGATTTGTATGATGTGAAGTATGATCTTGAATAAAAATAGATTATGATGTAGTTTAAGGAATATTATTGGCCTTTAATATGCACAATAAAAACTACTTTTTGAGATATCTCAAATCATGAAGGGTTTTTCCTTTGACCTTTTTATCAGGACATATAGCAGTCAGAATGCTCCGTGGATTTTTGTTCTTCAATTGTAATCTTCATTGCCTTGTTTCTAAATCTGTTTCTGTGTTTTAGTCTGGAAAGGCAAGTCTTGGAGAGGAACTGCACAAGGTTTTGATGGCTGAATCGGGTTCTGGAGAAGAAATGCTTAAAGCTCTCAATTTGAAATCTGAACATGCTGTCCTAGAGACCATTAATAAATTGGAAGCTGCTACATTTTCATGGAAAGAACGAATCATACAAGAAAACAGTGGGAAATCCCCGGTTCGAACCTCATGGTCCTTCTTGAAGGAGCCGGTGTCAGGTATAGATAAGATGGAACTATTGTTGGAACGTGCAGAAGCACTTCTAAATCTGCTTAAAACCAGACATCCAAACCATCCTCAAACATTTCTGGATGCTGCAAAAGTTCAATATGGCAAGGTAAGTTTCATAGTTATTTATATATATTTCATAGTCATTCTGAGCGGGAAAAGTTTTTTATGTGTTTGTCTTATCCATTTCATGCACAAAACTGTTCATATTTTCTGTTTCCCTTACAAATGAAAACTTCATGTGAAATTGACTTGTGTGAAATTGAGAGGTAGTATTAATTTCTTTCTACCAACTTTTGTAGGATATTGGCCATTCCATTTTGGAAGCATACTCTAGAGTTCTTGGAAGTTTAGCCTTTAGCATACTGTCTAGAATAGGAGATATATTGCAGGAGGATGCTTTAAGCAATCCCAATTCACCTATCTCGACAAGTCACTCTCCTGGGACAAATCTCTCTGAAGCTTGGGTGGTTGGTTCACGTATCAGACACTCTTTAATAGACAGGATGAATGAGGCAGATGGACAACAATGTGGTTCTAGTTGTGCCAGTACTTCTGACACAGAACTCCCATCTACTGAGGCCAGTGCCAGCATTGTAACTGCCACGCCAAGCCGTGGTCGATTGTGGTGCATTGGTAAAAACATGTCAAAAATGTCTCCTCAATATTCCTCACAGTGGCTTTGAGTAGTTGGCTTTTGTAAATGGTTAAGTACTGTTATTACCATATGAGTGGTATGAAAAGAAGCAAACTGACTGGTTTGCCTTATAAATTTTGGGTACTTATTGTTGCCTAGGAATTTTATATCTTGTGCACAACAATTCCAGTTGTATATCCGTGTTACTTTATGGCTAGGCTTACAATTGAGTATTTAAATGACGAGGGATGTTGGCACACCTTTTCAACACACTGTTGTTGATCAAATTTAGAGGACTTGACGAAATTACTGTCTATGTATTGAGTTTCATGCATGCATGATATTGATAGTTTTCATGATTTTTTGGTAACAGTAGTGCGATTGAGAGCGTCTTTGTTAAATTTCTTTCAAATCATTTCCATGTTTCAACTATCATTAGATTTTATGTAATTGGAGATTAAATATTTCATAATCACATGAATCAATTGTAGGCTTCAATTTGCCTAATAATTGCATATTATTAAATTTCTGTTTTTATCTTTTATAAACTAAAAGTTGTATTAAATTGTTATTAAGAACTGTAATATTTGAGAATGTATTATTATCGAAGAGAATACAATGAACGAAGGCGAGCAACCAGAAATTATTTGAAAGAAACTGTTTTGCCGTTGTATGCTCTGACGTGGTATCAGGGCTTGTGGATGATACACAGCGAGGGAATTTCAATTCAGAATGTTTTTGAGAGGAAAAGAATTGTGGGGCCATAGTGATGGAACCACAACTACTCCTATTTCCCAATCTGCATTAGAAGCACGGAAAATAAAAGAATGCGCAGATTATATATTGGCTCCTTGCTACCATTGATCCTTAAATGGTCAATAATCTGCATTCATTTTCTGTTAAATGCGCAGATTAGGCAAACTAAACTGTTACATTTTTCTGACTAAATGGAGTTTTACCTAGCCTTCATACAAGGTGATACTGCTTGTTATATATATATATATATATATATATATATATATATATATATATATATATATTCTCTTTTCTCTGACTGAAATTTAGTACATAATGATAATATTCTTACATTATTTGAACATGTGAGATTAGATTTTAGAGTATTTGAGCAATATTCTTAAGAGAGATAGAACAGATTAGCAGAAAATACACACCCACAAATAATAATAATAACTAAAAAAAAGGATAATCTTGGTAGCTACTAGCACTCGTGTGGTAGAGAGTTTGGATCAATTTCCAAGAAGAGCATTTCTGATTAGATGCAGTTCCCTGATGACATCCCTCATTTTCATTCTTTCTTTTGGTGACTCTGCTGAACAAGCCAGTCCTATGGTAAACAGTTCAAGTAAGCATTTGTTCATATCATTAGGAAGCATTTGCCTCATGTTCTGATCACTGTAGTTTTCCATTTCTGCTGATACAACTGTTTGTTTCAATTCTCTTCGGAGAATGGCCGAGTCCACTAAATGTAGGAGCTTATCTGGCAACGAAACTTTGACAAAATTATGGAGATTGATTCCATTTATAAACATTTCGTCTGTGGGTTTCCTTCCTGTTAGCATCTCCAGTACAAGGATTCCAAAGCTATACACCTCACCCTGTGTTGATACTTCACCTCCCATTCCATATTCTGAAATTTATTACAACCAAAGTTAGGATTCATAAAAAGGAAATTAAAATAATTGCTTTCAGGGAGTGAAAGAGAAACTAGTGAGACACCCTCAAGAAGTTTACTTAGAAAATATCTCCCCTTATTTAATGACTTACTCGTACACTTTTTATTTTCAATCAATTATAATAGCATTTAGTAGTATTTCACTAACACGACTTAAGATGAGTTACACTTTTAATCTTTTTATCGTCGTCATTTCATGAATTTGGTTCTGCTAGTTAGTTTCATTGTGCAATTTCAATCAATATTTAAGCCTAAAATTTACAGCATTTAAAATATCAATAGTATCAACTGTACCTGGAGGAGCGTATCCAACCGTTCCCTTGATTCCGATTGTGCTAAATTGAAGATGAGAGACACCATTGATGGTATAGGTAAGTCTTGCCAGTCCAAAATTACTTACATGAGCAACCATATCATTGTCAAGAAGAACATTGTTTGGCTTTAAATCACAGTGAACTATTTGTTGTGCACATTCATAATGAAGATAATGTAAAGCACAACCAATTTCTATAAGAATATTTAGCCTTTGAGAAAAGTCCAAAGTTGGTCGATCTCCAATTTCTGACGCAGAATGCAACCATTTGTCTAAACTTCCATTTTCCATGTAGTCAAAGACTAGAGCTTTGAATTCATATCCACTATAATCCATGCTCGAGCAGCACGTTATAATCTTGACCAGGTTTCTGTGGCGAATATTTTTCTTTTTAAGATTCAGGACCTTTATAGCGACATCTCTCTCTTCCGCCTCAATAGTTCCTTTATAAACAGAGCCAAAACCTTCAGATCCTATTAAGTTATCGGAAGAGAATCCATTTGTTGCTTGGTGGAGTGTCGTGTATGAGACCTTGGCAAGAGGGTCCAATGTTGTTTGTGAACTAGATGTTCTCCTATTTGTGTTTTTCCAATAGAAAGCAACTAAAGATGATAACAGTAAGAGAAAGACAACCACAGAAATTGTTATTACTATTTTCTTCCAAACCTGTTTTTTTCTGTGTCATAACTTTGACTTGGCATGGTGGTAGGTGTAGCCCTGAGATACCGCCACAAAGGTCACTGTTTCCTTTTATTGACATGACAATTGCATTTCTAAAGACACCTTCTGTTGGTACTTCACCAGTCAACCTGTTAAAGGAAATATTCAAGTACTGCAGATCACGAATACGCTCTAAACCTTCTGGAATTGATCCAGACAAGTTATTTTGTGGCAAATCTAAATACTGAAGGCCTTTCAATGAAGCCAAGGAAGAAGGTATGGCTCCCCGGAAGAAATTCCCATGTAAATTAAGGAATTCCAAGCTTATGCACTGTGCAATAGTTGAAGGATTTTCACCAGAGAGTGAATTTTTTGAAACATCCAACTTGTTGATGCTTTTCATGTTGCCCACTTCAACGGGTAGGCTGCCATTTAATGAGTTGTGGGACAAGTTCAATAACAATGACAAGGAGGGAAGGCCAATGACCTGAAAAGGAATAGTTCCAGTAAGTCTGTTATGTGAAAGATCAAGAAACTGTAAAATTTGGCAATTTCCAAGACTAGGAGGAATGGTTCCTTCCAGAATGTTATCTGACAAGTCAAGTTGAAACAACATACTAAGGTTGCCAATGGATGATGGAATTTCCCCTGAAAGTTTGTTCGTGTTTAAAGTCAATGACTGCATCTTTTGGAACATCCCAAAAGAAGCTGGAATTGACCCCGTGAGAAGGTTGAGCTCCACGTCAAAGCCTATCAAGTTGATGAGATTTCCTAATCCTGCAGGAATAGTCCCAGTAATCTGATTCCCACCAACATAAAACTGGCTTAGTTGACTTGAAATGTTGGCTACAGAGTCGGGTAAAGAACCACCAAAGTTGTTTAGATTTAAATCCAACACTCGCAACTTAGTGCAGTCTGTCAAAGATGCCAAGAAATCCAAGTCACTAGATGAATTACTCCCAAGTTAATTGCGTTCCATTGCAATGGACCAGACATCTTGGAGATTCCCTATGCCAATTGGAACTTGTCCAACAAAGTTATTCCTTGGGATGTTAAACAACAGCAAACGGGTTGCATTGGAGATGGAAGCCGGGATAGGACCCGAGATTTTGTTCATACCAATGCCAAATTGTTGGAGATTAGGAAGTGTGAAGAACATGTTGGAAGGTAGAGAGCCATTAAATTGGTTGGCTCCAGCTGAGAAGAAAGATAGAGATGACAGATTAAAGAGTGTAGAAGGAAGCATACCAGATAGTTTGTTGTCTGCAATAGAGATAAAGGTCAAGTTTTTGAGATGGCCTAGTTCTTCTGGTACATTTCCCTCCAAATTATTGCGCCCCAAAGCGAGACCACGAAGAGATGAAAATTTCCATATGAACGAAGGTATTCCACCTGTCAAATTGTTCATACCAATAGATAAAAGTTATAGCTTAGTTAGAAAGCTAAGCTCCATGGGAATTTTGCCAACAAGTTTGTTTCCTGATAAACTCAACCTTTTGAGTTCAGAACAACTAGACAAGTTGGTGGGAATTTGACCCCTTAATGTGTTATCGGTAAGATACAGCTGCTGCAGCCTGAACAAACCTCCTACTTCATGTGGGATTTTGCCATAGAAGCTGTTGTTTTGAAGGTTGACATACCTCAGAAAAGTGAGGTTACCTATCTCAGGTGGTATCAACCCTCTCAAGGCATTCCCTTGTAGGTTCAGGGCAGTGACCCTTTGATGCCTGAGGCTGCATGTGACTCCATGCCACTTGCAAAAGTAAGTTGAACTATTCCAAGAAGCCAAGATATCAAAAGGGTCGTTTTCTACTGCTTCTTTGAATCTGACCAATGACAATTGGTCTGCGTCATTTCCTAAGGCACTGGCAGTGCTCGTAGGATGCAAATATAGTGGAGTGGCAGAAAAGAGAAACCACATGAAGGCATGATGTTAACCAGAATGAAGAATTTATCATTTTCATTTATTTGGAGTCTTGGGGAATCACAACACAAGCAACTAGAAATTGTTTGGTACAAAATTGAGTTGTTATAATTCTGCTATGGAAAGTGAGTCTATATATATTGACAAGCTATGAGTTAGAGTTGGATTTTTTTCATAATAAGGATGTCTCGTAACTATTAAAGTCAATGACCAGAAATCACTCAATTGAATATATATATATATATATATATATATATATATATATATATTATCAAGATATTTTTCCATACAAATTATCAGAAATCAAATCTTTGATATCATGTTTGAAGAATCCAAATATATACCAGTTTTGCCGACTTTTGCAACCTTGTTGAAGCACTGAGCAATTTCTCATTCTCTCTATTTAACTTTCAAACTTTTGCAAGTTTTCTATTTTAGATAGGAAAAAGGAATTAAATTATTATCAAACTTTTTTTAAAATAATTTTACATATATGATAAACTCACATAAACTCTAAAATGTAGAAGGAGTTAACAAATTTCAAATCAAATATACGAAATAAAATGTGATGTTTCATCATCAACTCTTGAATCAAATATTAAAGATAAAAAATGATCTTTTTAGTGTATATAATTAGTACATGTTTAAGATAAAAAAGTAAAGTAGATCTAAGGGATTAATTATTATTATTATTATTATTATTATTATTATTATTATTATTGTTATTATTATTATAAATCATTACATTATAATAAACTAAATGGTAAGAATGAAAAGTAATTTTTTAATATTTTTTTAATTAATGAATTTCTTTATATATATAATTAAAGTAATAATGGTAATAAAAATAATAAAAAATATTAATAGCGAATAAATATATAATAAAATGTTTAAAAATTAAATATTTTTTAGAAATACTTTTATTTTGTTTCTTTTTTATTTTTCTTCAATAAAAATCCATATTTTATACTTTTTCTTACATATTTTTTTCAAGTAAAAAATTTTTCTTCTACTGATTTTACATCTTTTTTTTTTCAACCAATCGGAACATGCAAAACTTTTTCTTTTTTTAATTCAGTTTGATATTTTGGAACGCATAACTTCTTTTTGCAGCATTTCAAATTTCCAAACGTATCGTTAACGATGTCTATGAATATTGGTACACATGAGTTGACGCAAGTCTTCGGGGCTACAAATTATTATGATTATTATTAGGTTTCGATTTATTCTGTGTTGACTTTGAAAGTGAATCTATGTAAACTTGTGCTAACATTGGTACCTCTGAGTTGACGCAAGTCGTCTAGGGTATATAAAATTCTGGCTAGAAATTATTATTATTATTATTAGGTTCGATATAGATTCTGCTTTTGTTGACTTTGAAAATGAGTTTATTTGAAGTTTACCATAATTGACATCAACGTAACAAACACTAATAATAATAATAATAATTTCTATTAACTAAGGGCAAGCTTCGTAAATATATACTTTTTCATGATTAAACTGTTCAAAAGTTCAGAGTAACATTCGTAGACGAAGCACTTTTTATCTATGCTTCTTTTAATTTTTCACCTCTCCCTTAAGCATGTCATGCCATTTCGTCTCTACCATGAATTTGATGTTTATTCAGTGATAAGAGTAAATGATGATTGACAACAGTGACTGTTGCAGCCAGCAGAAAAAGGCAAGTGACTGTTGGATGCTCCAAAACAGATATTCATCAACAACTAGCCACTCCAGTTCTCTGTTGCTGGTGTTGAATCGGATATGCATATGTCCCCTCTACAAAGTGGACATACCCTGTGCAGGATATCATAAAAGTATTTCAACCCTCATTAATATACCAATATAGTTTTATTAAGAAAACTCAGTTTCAAATTTTCTCATACCTGTGAATCTCCTTCAGCCACTTATCTATACATGTTCTATGAAATTCGTGATGGCACGGCAGTACTCGCATGTTGTCTCCATCCTCATACTCCACAAGGCATATATAGCATCTGTGAAAATGAAAAAAAAAAAACAGAGTTTGAAACTGTAAATACCTCTGTACTATGTAATGCTTGCAAACACTACTAGACATAAAAATGACAGGTACAATATCATCATACCAAGTAGTATTTTCTTCCTGTCATGTAAAATTCTGACATGCAAAAAACTATACTGTGATCAGAACCAGTGGCCTTCTTAAGACATTAGTTTGCTTTTCCTTCGTTTCCATTTTGGGAAAATTCATAGTATTAACAGTTGCGTTGAAGTATTTTCATTTATATTAGATATATAGTCAATTCTATCTACATTGACTAGGGGGCAAATATCACACATTTCAGCACAAGGTACAATTCCACACTTCAGAAGGTGCATTTTAGAGATAAATTCATCCATGAGTCTTTCACCTATCTCTAAAGCAAAATAAAAAATAAAAAATGGGAAATAAAAGCAGAAAATGGAGAATCCTTTAAGGCATTTCAATAAACTAAACACCTAATAGTGGTAAGCTCAAAGACTTACTGTGCACCATCCTCTTGATGCTTGTGCAACTTCTCATATGACTTGACAGGCAAGGAATCAACGACATACTTCGGTGCAGGAACGGATCCAATAGAAGATTCAGATGGGCGGGAAGATAAAACAACAGATTGTTGGTGAATTTCATCCAGAACCTAATTCAGATATTTACAAAAGGATTCAAATTGTATAACGTATTATTAGTGATCATCAGAAATCAGTGTAATTAAACAGCACAGTAAAATCACCTCAAATAAGGCTTCAGCAAGCATAATAATCCTTGATATGCTAGCTCTAGCACCGGTACCATCATTTGAATTAGTTTCACGATTATTGATTTGGCATGTACAACGACCACTTCTATGTTGACCAGACAAGATACACGATCTATCATGTCCAGAAAGATTTTCAAAGCGATTACCCAACCGCTGAAGAGTGCGAACCTTCATAACATTACATGTAAATGAGTAAAGGAAATATTAAAGTATGGATATTTTTGAATAAGTAGCCTCAAGTCTTAGTGTTTCTTTTTGTTTGTTCAAAGATTTATAATTTAATTATAACAACATAAATTCAAAGATATGTTTAGTATATCACTATATTATCAAATCACTAGTGGTTACTCAAAGTTCAAAATCCACAAACCTGGGACCGTATTCTTCTTCTCCGTTCAAGGAAATTGGACCTATGCTCCAGGAGATCCTGATACCTACCTTCTCTCAATCGTGAAGTCTCCACCTCGTAGTCTCGGATACTAAACATGGAGCTAGACACACTAGATGTAGAAGAATCAATGGTACTAAGATTAGATGGTGACACTCTTGAATCTCCCTCCACTGCTTGCCTGTCACTATCCTGGCTAGGCAGGGTAGCATCTCTCAGCTCTCTCCCCTGTGGCAGAGGCCAAAAGGTGAGGTCAGAAAATGTTGATCGACGAAGAACTCTGTCTCGAAGCCTTCCAACACTAAATGTTCGGCTAAAATGAACATTCTGTTCAACTGATTCTCGGGCACCATTTCGGGGATTGATATGTCTAGTGTCAACAATTTCTGTCTCTGTTTGAATTCTTGGAGAAAATAAGCTCACATCTAGCCCTTCTCTAGTGTGAACTCCATCTGTGGGATTTCTCTGTAAGTTTCCAAGTGTACCTGATGTTGGAACATTCGACCTTAAATTATTAGAAGAATGTTCATGACATTGTGCATGTATTTGATTGGAAAAGGACGCAGGAAGCAGGGTATTACATTGTTGTGCTTCATTTCTGTTAATCAAACTTTCAGGAGATCTGGAATGGAGATTACGCTCGTCTTCATTGTCAAATATTGAAAGACTTGCAGAAGAAACAGGACAAGGCCGTGATGACCCCAAACTGGTGGTTCGGCTAAATCTAAAGCTTACATTACCAGGAATGAGGCTAAACTGAGAAAGGAAATGACTTGTAGGGTTCAAGGAACGTGTTGAAGAATCATGAATACTAGAGCTGCTAGCAGTACTGGATGAAGTGTTGGGGACGTTTGTTTCTTTCCATTCATGAAGATCAATGTTAGAAGGCATACAAGTTATTCCACTAGCTTTAACCTTTCTAAATGACTCTGTTTTCACCTCATCTGAATTTGTTACATTGCCACCAGCATATGTAACATCACTGCCATTTACTTTACTCTGATCACAAACCTACAGCAAGAATCACAAATTGTAGTTTGGCAGTTAATGAGCGCTACAATACTATGTCTAAATGAACCAAAGCTGCTATCAACATTCAATCCAAGATGGTTATTCTGGAAATCGGTTAAAACCATTCCAAGTATTACTTCCAAGACAGGGGTCAATGCTATAAGAAGACAGGTGTTCATCTTAAAAATCAAGCTAACTCTTGCAAATTATTTGTAGACCAGATGCGATGCTCACGGGAACAAGTTCTCCTAATTCCTATTCTCTCTTCTATTAATGGATAAAAAGGACACAAGATTCTCCAATAATAGACTTTATCATCAAGAAATAGACACAAAGCAGTAATTCGATAGCCTCATAAAATACCAGTTATCAACTACTTTATATTAACAACAGTGAAATTGAAGGTCTTGTTTCAAATCAAATAACAACAACATCAACACCACTAGGACTTTAACATTGCAAAATAAACATCAGTATACCACCACTTCATGCATACTTAATTAAGGGCAAACAAACAGATAAAATGCATGAAAGTTTCGAAAAGACGACTATTTTAATCCAGTTCATGTAGCACTGAACAGAACCAGAAACTAAGCAGCTTCTGAATGGCTATATGATCCTAGTAGAAACCTCCATTTGACAATCCAAATGGCCTCGAAACATATCGGTTAGGAGCTTAAAGTAGGTAGAAATGGGAGATGAAAAACAAACAGAAAATGAAAACAAATGCAGTAACGTTGAAAGAACTAAGAAAAGATCAAAGAAAATAGTGAGTTTACCTGGTCTTCATCATCACTCTCGTGAGAACCAGAGGTATTTCCAAGACAATAAGATTGAAAAACTCTAAGGCCCTTAGATGGAGCCTTCCTTAAACTCCCCGAAGAAGACGAATAAGTGGCTTTGCTACCATTGGAACCCATGACCCCAACAGCAATCTCTCCACTTGTCCAGTGACCAATATACCAAAACAAAACCCCAGAATTCAAAATGCTTTCTTTTTTTGAGATTCCCACATGGGTCAGATCTACAGAGGTAAAACTAAACTTGCATTGGTATCTGAGCCTGTGTAGGATTGAAGAGAAAATTGGTACAAAGAAAATGAAAGGGTAGAGGCTACATTTTTAGGTGTGATGGGAGTAGCTGGATGAATGAGACAAAGCAACTCACTTGTTGCGGAAAAAGGATGAGGCTTTTTTCCTAAGAAAGTGTTTGTTTTGTTTCGTAAACTGTGGTGAGAAGACAGTTTCCTCTGCCACGATTTTGAGATTCAAATTCATTTCGTAGGCCATTGCTGGTGTTGCTTGCAGGGTGTGTTGGTAATTGCATAAAATTTTATTTGTGATGGGTGCAGTGGTCCAAGACATAGAAAATTAGAATTCCCAGCAAGGTTTGCTCTTAAGTCAGGCTCCGTTATGGGACCAAGAGTTGCTCATGGGGATGCCTTCCAAACTTTAAAGTCCAGTGTCTTTATGAACGGTTGATTTTATATTGGAAGGTTGGTGTGGAAATATTAAATATAATATATATATATATATATATATTGTGATAAAAGTTATTTTATACTCTCAGAAATATTTACCTCTTTTTCCTAATCTAAATCAAACTCATGAAAAGATTTTATCTGGGTACACTCGTATGTTCTTCTCTGACTTTGAGATATCTGTTTTTGACGTGAATTTCTTTATGTATGAATATTTTGATTTGAAATTTATTAGTTTTTTTTAATTTGTTACAAATCAGAATTTTTGTTTGTTTGTTATTTCTCTTTGTTAACTCTTTTGGAGTTATTCTGCTTGGTTTTTTGGTTGTTTTTTTTTCTATTTTGTTTCATTTTGATATTGTTGGAGTTTTGTTAATACACTTAGTAAAATTTTGTCAATGTCATCATATTTATTAAAAAAAAACTATTTGAACATTTAAAGCTCATTTAATATAGTTTAAATCCGCAGAATATAATTTGAATATCTTCATCTTCCTCTATAATGAAGAGTTAATGAAAAGTTTAGTTTTTTCCTCTCTATTTATTAAGTGTGGATAAGTGAGGGTTAGAGTGTTCATCATTTGCCTCATAGTGTGATAGTTGTGGACCCTGACATATTGGTATTCTTCTAATAAAGCACATAAAAGTGCACTCTTGACTTTGGAGTTAGGAGAAAACTTTTATTTTGTTCCTCATTTTATTCATTTGATCATGAGGAGGTATGTGATCTTCATTCTCAGCCTCATATTATATATCACACAGTCTTTGAATAAAGTGATGACGTAACATTTGCTTTTATTAATAATAAATTAAAATTATTATTAAATATTAAAAAAAATCATATATGTTAAATCATTGACTGTTATTTTATAATAAATATGTTTGAAAATATATAAATATATCACTTAATTTAGAATTTTTTTTAATGTGAAATACAATTCAAGAGGTTCAGTTTGATACTTATTTAAAACTATGGGTTCGGTTTGAATAACTTGATAGGTAAATAATGAATTTTTTTTTGCAAAAGGTTTTTAAAAGTTTGTATAAATAAGTATGGACTATACGTGTTGAAAAAATAAATGTGAAGTCTAAATCTTTTTACATAACATTTATAAGGAATCTTAAAAAAAGTGCAGAATAAGATTAATATAACAAATATAAAATAATTTTATACTAATTCGATATTAAAATCATTTATATGTTTTCTAAGAAATTACTCCTACCTTTCACGAGTTAATTAAAGTTTAAAAATAAACAAATACAAGCTTAAATAATGAATTTACCATTAATATCATAATTATTTGATATCAAAAGCTCCATATCAACAAACAAAGTTATAGATTATTTACATTATATTAAGATATTACACTATTTCATGTGAACATCGTCTAATCATTCAAAAGAGTCTCACACTTTTAAATAATTTTATTATTCAATTTCTTGACTTCAGTTTTTTATATTTATAAAACACTAATACATGTATCTTCATTTTCATATTTTTAAAATTAAATTAGTTATTGAATGAATAAAAATATAACTTAATATTTAAAATTTTCCATAAAAGAGTTTTCCATAAAAAAAAATCCACTTTTAGACTACTTAAAATGTGGATTTGTTTGAATATTCTAGAACTGCTTTACAAGTAATATTTGGATATAAAAACATATATCAAATTGCAATAAGCTCGATTATAGTTCACTCCATTGAAATATTATAGTCTGTGTGATTTTGGAGTAAAAAAATGTTCTATCTAATGGTTTTAAGTTATATGAATACTTCCACTTATTTTCTCTTAGTTTGGGTGTCAATTGATTTCAATGTCTAACTTTTTCAAATTTTTTTAAATTAATCATTTTCTTTTTTATTAACTATAATAACATTTGATCAAGCAAGTATGAATTAAATAATATAAAAGCATATATAAAATAAAGATTTAAATTTTAATTATGCTAAATTTTTCTCATTATTACTATCGTATTCACCTAAGAATTTAATTACATTTTTTTGGAAAGAAGTGATTAAACAACTCCCAACGATTATTCACATTTTTTTTTATATAATAATAGAGACATTCTAAGAGTTCCTGACAAAAATTAATCTTAGAGTTTCTTCTTGATTAATTCATTATTTAAGTTTAATTTTTTTTTTTCATTTTAGTAAAGTTTTCAAAAAAGAAGAGTTTGTCATGTATCAATATCAAGTATATACATTTATTATTAAACAATTTTTGACATTTCAACAAATCAAGAAGGTATATACACTTTGTAATACATTGATAAAAAAGAATACAAATATTTAAATGTTAAGAATCTAGATCAGGACCATATTCTGCACTTATTTTTAGATTGCAAAGGATCAGGACCAGATTCCGGAACTAGAGTTAAATTTCAGAAAGCGCAATGTCCTATTTTTATTTTCATAGTTTGAAAAGCTTGCTAATGCACATGGCTTCCCTTTGATCACGCTATATCAAGCTCTGAACAAAACAGTGTGCTTTAGCACCAGGAAAGAAGATACATGAATTAGTAAAAGGATAGAATATACCATTATATTAAGACCAGCAATTACAACATCAATGATTGAGGGCACACAGGGCCAACCCCAGTGTAATTGCGCCCTTTGCTTATTTTGCGAACTTTGGAACTTGGAACCTTATATTCTCATGCAACAACCATTTAACTAATAACATTATATTTGATGAATATGTCAAATCTATATTCCAGGGTGGTCTTTTAGATCAGAAACACTGTTCTGACAAGTGGGGTTGCAAGGATAATTGCAATCTACATGGCTGAAAGGGCTCCGATCATAAAACCAGTCCCCTACTGCCTTACCAATTGTCTGCAGAATGTCATGCATATACAAGTTAGCTTTTCAACTGGATATAAAAGCAAGTAATGATAACAACAATGCTAATATCACACAAAAATGCTTATATTCTAGAAATGGGAGAAGCGAATGCAACATCTTACTGTATTGGCAAGATGTGGTGAGTCAGCTTTAAACCATGTCTCCGTTGATAATGTTTGACAGTGGGTGAAGCAAGCGTCTATAAACATTCCTTTAGATGGAGAGTCTCCAACCACACTCACTGCCTTTTCAAATTCTTCCTTGAAATCTGAAATCACAAAACTGTACTTTCAATCAAATGGCAAAAGAATGTGACCGAGAATTACCCTTCTACATGTTTTTAGTTTTTTTCATGTCAATGTTCTTAATTTTGTCTGTGGACAAGTCACATACATCAAGTGGTGACAGAGGCAGGTCAAATTTTAGACTGCTTTCAAGGACTAATTAGAGCATTGTGAGATTCTTTTATGTGTAACATTTTTTATTATACACAAGTTATAAAGAAGGGAAACTGTTCACCTTGCAGTATACGTAGTTGATCAGATGAGCAGCTTCTTAAATCAAGCTTGCAGCTATGCCATTTGTCACTGGGATCAGCAGCACCAGGTGCCAAGATGTTCTGGATCTGAATCAAAGTAATACCTTGAGGATCAGAAAAAAGACTAGCAGGAAATCACCACTTATCAAGAGCAATAAGTGGTCAAAATATCAAAGAATATGAACCAAGCTTAAGCAGTTTCTTGTAAGGACAATATATTCTAAAGGAGTAATCTAACCTGCCATGAGTCATAGGCTGAATTTACTACGAAGATTGGAGTACTGATATGTGATACCACATTTTCTGGGAAAAAGCACTACATAACAATTCAGAAGCATTATTAACAATAAAGAAGTTGCAGACCTAGAGGGAAAAACTACAAGTGACAAACTTACTAGTCCTGGGGTGAGTTTGGAAATGCAGGCTGCGGGCAAATTCTTTGCTGATCCCTAAAATAATTAAGAAAAACCAACCAGTCTCTCTTTAAAAAACTTTTGCCATTAGAAAGGAACTTTCAAATGAAAAGTGGGAAAACTTTAGTGGCAGTCTTGGTGTTAAACAGAGTACATATAAGTAAGTTCTTTCCTAAGGGGAATATAATCAAAAGAGAAAAGACATGTACGTGTGTCGAAACAACTTTACTGTAGAACTCTTCAATGAAATGTGCTCCTGAGATATCCTTGCTGTTGTACAACAATACATATTAAATCATTCAATGATCTAATGAACTATAAAAAGTAAGGAAAAAGGCCAAGTGAAAGCCAATTAGAGGATCATACGCATTGATAAAATAACCGGCATCTGGAACACATTTTACATTAGCTCCAGAAGGCAACAGAGATTTAAAATTATCACACTGTAATATAGTAGTCAATCCTCCAGCTGAACAGCCAGTTAGAATAGCCTGCAGGCACAAGTTTCGATTAATGACAGAAAAAACCATTCAGGAGGAAGAAAAAGAACGCCAAATCATCAATGGCTCGTACATTTTCAGCCTTTTCCAATCCTTGTGCTAGTAAATCTTCCATTACAGCTGAAAAAATCCTTGCTCCTCTAAAGTACAAATTGTTTGTCTGATATTTAGATCAAATAATACTAATCTCATCAGAAACAAAATAAAATTTACCAACCCTTGATATTTTCCTCGAAATTTAATTCCAAATTCCTTTGAATTCTACAAAACTTACTGGATCAACTTCCTCCACATCACCAGTAAAGGATGACCCATCACAGTACCTAACCAGGACTCTATTCCAATTGTAGAAATCTGAAATTTGTATCATTCGTGACAAAGCTGAGAAAAAGGTTCAGTTCATAACTAGTAGAAGAAGTACACCTAAATTAGTGGACAATACCTGGATTATACTGTCGGTCGTTGTTTAAAATTCCACTAAAGTAAATGTCCTCAACCATTTGATTAGATGAACCTAAGCGACTTTTCTTACGCCCAAGGCAATCGTTGACATCTTTGCACCATCCTCCTCCCTAAATAATATGTGGTGGTGAAGATCGTTATCATGAAAAGAGATTTGCATGTTTGTCCGAAGCAAGGGAAAAACAGTTGAAAATTTTGACATTTAAGATTTACTCAACAGATGAAATAGTTGTGTGTTGTACTCATACACATACCTCCATGTGAACAATCCAGCTGTTAATCCCTTCTCCAACTCCCTTATCAAAGTGGTAAGCTGGGGGACTTCCATCCAAACAAACTGCACCACATGTGTTCGTCTTCAATTCTCAACTTTTACATAAATATTGCTAAAAATAGTAACACTGGAGTATTAAAGTTCACTAAAACAACTAAAAATCCTCACCAGCTCCTTGTGATATTGCATTCTCGACCAAAGTCAATGGAACCAAAGATCCCTCTGCCTCAAGCAGTAGCAGTACACAGACTATAAGATTTAACCATTGGATGATTCCTGCTTTCTCCATTCACCAAAATCCAACCAAAAACAAAACGATAAACCTGTGCACAGAAAACAAGGATAACAGGGATGCCTTATGTAAAGGAATCAATATGGTATCTAAGTAATTCACATAAAGCCAAATAATTTTGACTGCCCAAAAGGAAAATTCGTTAAAATCCTGGCGAGAAGATAGTAACAATATATCATTAACTACTGTGGAGAACCTTTAAGAGAGAGGAACGAATATTCATTTCAAAACTTGTATTAACCGTTATGCAGACAAACAAAAAAGAAAGAAAAACAAGATATACAAAAAAGAATAAAAGAAAAGAGGGAGGGAAAGCGAGGAAGGAAACGGAGATCATATATAGAATGAAAATTATGAACAAGAAAGGTAAATCATTATTAGATAAGGAACTTGTCTTCTTGTTGCAAAAGGTAGATGAAATATTTCAAGTCCATTCCACAAAAATAGAATTAACAACTCTTTCGTCTGTTTAGCGCCAGAAAGTTAAGCTGTGTCAATAAACGAGCCCAGAAATGAACCCTCCAATGTTCGTGCACCTTAAATAAGGCACACCTATGGCCCCACTGGTAGATACAATGAATTTTCCACACACTGACATGCGTTGCTAGTTATGAATACGATCATATATATAACATCACAAAACCAAATACCAACATGCATGCATGCAGTACAACCCAGAATCAAAACACCGGTCCCATTCCAACACTGCCTATATTAACTTAACAGCTCAGCAACTTTTTTTATGCATTCCACGGCCCAAAAATAAAAGACAAAACCTTCTTCCAACCCAAGAAAGAAATGATGAGATTAGAGAGAGAGAGAGAGAAAATATGGAGAGAATGAAGTAGACTAGGTAGACCTGAAAAGGAGGAAAGGGTGGTGTGGCTTGGAGAGTGTGAGTGAAACTGAGTTGAAGGTGGTGGCTTATAAAATGCACGACGGGGACACAGAATTAGTGACTTGCTGAAATAGGCAATGGTTAAGAGAAATGGGAAAGAAACATTTTGGGAAGTTTGGGTGAAAATTTGTACAAAAGGGTGTGGAGGGAGAGTATGGTTTTGGATTTTTGTTTTCTGGGGACATTATATGTGATTTATGACACTCTACTCTCTACACAATTCTCCAATTGTATTATATTAATCCGATATCTGTTGTGAAAATGAAATTATAGCACTCATATATGTATCGTCAATTTAATAGTTTTTTTTTCTACTTGTGGTAAAAATAGTTTTGTCAAATTGATTACTACAGCTATTTATAAAAATAAAGCTAAATCCAATAAGTAGTTAACTAAAAATTGTTAAGTAATATAGAAACAAATGAGATGATTTAGTCATTTAATTATTATAATTTGGAAATATATATGTTTGTGATGAAATGACTACATCTTGTAAAAAAAAATACATTTTATTCTGTTGTCCATGACAAATGACTTACTAGGAATCCAATAATACAACAGTGAAATATATATTTAAAAGAAAATGATGAAACATTGAAATGAAAGAAAATTCAGGAAATGCGAAAGAAATAAAGTGAGGCCCAGTGAGGTTGATGGATGGTTGAAGCTGGCATTATCATCTATCTCAGTTTTACTTCATTCACATCCAAATTTGGTTTTGCTTTATTCACCAAAAATATAAATTAGTTTGGCTTTCAATCTAATCTAAATAAAAGAAGTAAATTATAGCAATAAATTGAAGTTGGTAGAAGAACACTTTCTCTTCTGTTCATCAGTTATCATTTCAGAAAACAGAAAACAGCAACATTTTCTCTTTCTATTTGTTTTAATTTACTGTCATTTATGTTTGTATGTCGCGTCTGATATAAACATTCAATTTAAGCAAATTAAGTGTATTCCCAATTTTGTAGAATCTTCATTATGGACAAATATATGTTGTTTCTTAACTATGCTCACAATTATTCATTTCTAATATTTTATTCCTTTCTTTTGCATATAATCAAGGGTCATTCGATACCAAACTTGAAATAAATAAAAAACTGTACATAATTTTTTCAAATACAAAAATTTTTCCTCTTTTCAATCTGTTATTAATCTAGTTACTCAGACAAGTATTTTAAATAGAAATGTTGAAAATCAAACTAATTTAAAAATAAAACTGAAATTGATAAAAATAATTTTAAAATAGATTAAATAATTTTTTTATTAAAAATTTTTTAAATTAATCTATTTCATTCGTTTTTTATAATAAAAAATCAACCCAAATTAAATCGAATTGGAATTATAATATATATTTTTACATTTAAAATATAAAATATATTCTAATAAATTTATTAGTTTCAGTAATACAATAGATAGCATTATTATTTTTTAAATTGAATATAAAACTATATTAAATTAAATTAAAACTATAAATATTATAATTAATTAATCATGATAATTTTTATAATATAATTTTCATTTAATAATTATTTTATTATAATATATTTAATAATTTTATAATAAAAAAGTCAGTTCAAATTAAACTCTTAATTTAATTTGATTTAATTTTTTTTAAATGAAAAATAAATTATTTAAAATTTATATTTGATTCTGATAACTTTTTAATATCAAATCGAATCAACCTACGTTACCATCATTAAGCCGATGGTTAGTAAGAAGTCATGCTAATAATAGTTGTATATGAAATTATGATTTTTTTTTCTATCAATCTCATAATTTAATTATATATATTATATTGATTGTTAATATTAAATTTTACTATTAATTTATTTTTCTCAAATTTGATTCTAAATAATAATTTGTTTTTATATTCGATTAAAAGAAAATGAATTTATTTTTATATGGATAAATAATATATATATATATATATATATAAAGATTTTAAAGGGATATTTTTATATTTATTAAAAGTATAAAAGTATTTAATTAAATCATAATACATGGTTTTGCATTTTATTTATATTATATAATTTTATTATATATTTAATCGATCTCAGATTTAACATATTCTTTTTAGACGTGGATAATTTACTAATTTTCGTATAAATAGCCCCATAAAAATATGAGAATATTGATTCTTAATGTTTTTTAATACAATAGATAGATGTAATTTATTTCCTAGAAATAGTGTTTTGAAAAACAAATTTGATTGTAAAAGTAAAAAAATAAATTATTGGGTGGTGGTGGATGAACTTAAATGGTTCATGGTGAAATGGTGGAATTTTGTTTTGTCTTTTACTTAAAAATGCAATGGAGGTTCTTCATGTTTGATTTTTAGTTGAGAAGTAGTGTTGTTTTGGTTAACACATCATTACTAAGCACATTAGAATAAACAAAACGTTTAGAATACACACACTTTAATTGTTATGTTAAGGAGAGAAGATGAAATTGTTTTTATTAGCAAATCATAAATTCCACTGAGACTTTTGGATTTCGACTTCCAACGACTTATTAATTGCATCAGGATTGAGGCTAAACACTTCATCATCTTTAAACATCCTTAATGAATAGTAAAAGAAGACGCATACCCACCAACAATAAAAGTAGATATGATACCACTATAGGAATACGGATAGTGGATTTTCACTAATAATCCACTCTACTGTCTTCCTCTACTCATCTTCAAAGAGGTGATCACCACCACCATACCTCATAACAAATCCATTCAATTTAATCAACACTATAAGAAAATCATACTACAAAATTAAAAAATAATATTTTTTTATTTAATTTTTTTATATTTTAATTTATTAAAAGTTTCACATTTTCTCGTTTTATATTATTTGGTACGGTTTAAATACTTATTAAGTTATCTCACGTAATAATAATTGATTTTATATTAAAACCTATTATTGTAAAAAATATTTGAGGTTTTGATTAACTATGATTCAAATGATTTTATGTCCTTTTTTAATACGTTGTTCTATTTTACATCTAGAATCATTGGATTAGGGCCGTGGATTCTGTTATTATGTTCATTAAATTACTTGATTCTCACCATACGAGATTTATTGTGATATATCATAATTTTGGACGAGATTTTCAAATTTGTACCCCTAAAAGAGAAGATCATGCCGTGACTTAATTATTTGATCAGTCACACATTAAATTAATTTATTTCAAGTTTCAAATGTTAAAATAAGTCAACTGTCTTTCCTATTTTGTCATGCCACTCAGCTACATGACAAAGTCATGGATTCAACACCCCATAGGTCAATTATGTCACACACCTCTACTTGGAGTGACTTAATCACCGTCCTCCCTTGATGGAAAAAAAACACATGCCACCTGACCTTATAAAGTTATTGTTTTCCGACCTTTCAAATTCATTGTGTCATTCAACTTCACAAGGTCTTTGCGGCGTAAGACCTCACAAAGTCATTGTGTCATCCAACTTTATAAGGTCATCGTGTCATCTAATCTCATAAGGTCATCATGTCACAGGGTCATTGTATCGATTAAAACTTTAGCACAAATCGATATCAAAGTAGATCAAAATTAGTTAATAATTATTCGCATATATAGTTTTAATGCTTCACATACCAATGAATTCAAAATATAATAATTTTATTACAAATAAATATTTATGTAAATATTTTATTTGTTAATTTTGCATTTATTTAATAGTAATAATCATATATAATAAAAAAAATATTTTTTATTAATTGAAAAATAACAAGGTTATTTTATACTTGAAAAAATAACTATAAACTAGTTTTTTTTAAGATTGTTTCCAAAATTACACTTTTTCTTTTCTTGGTTTTAATGAAAGATAATATTAAAAGAAGAACATGATAATCTTAATAAAAAATATACTAATATTTTTCATTCAATTATTAAATTAAAACATTAAATTATATTTTCAATTAACTTATTTTATAAATTTTTTTAACTAGTTAATAAGAAATTGATAAATGGACATAATATAATAATAATAAATAAATAAATAAATAAATTCAATCTTATTTTTTTGGAAATTGGTGATGCTTATATAATGTTTATTAAATTATTGTGCCTAAACCCATGAAGATTTTTAGTCCTTTCTAGATCAATTGCTCTAAGTCATCATCAATTAAATAAGAGGTTTGATATGATGTCTTCTTCTTCCGTGAAAAATTCCCCTTGCTTATTATATTCTCACATTTCTCTCATTTTTCTTGGTTTTGTCCCATAGATGACATCAAATGTTATTGCCAAAAATTTGTAGGACTTTGATTAAGTATGATTCAAGTAAAAAACGTGATTATAACATAATCCTAAATTCCTTTTTAATAGGTTGTTCTGCATTGGATATAGTATCCTTAAGTCAAGACCTATGATTATGTTATTATATCTATTAAATAATTTGATTCTCGTCATACTACACTTATGATGATAGATCATAATTTTGAACCAGGTTTTCAAAATCACATTCTACGACAACAGATCGTGTCATGATCGAACCGTTAAATTGATCACATGATGAGATAATTTATTCGGACACCACAAAACCTTAACATAGTATATTATCGAGTCAAAGTCTAACTTCTTTTCGGACATAAGCTAAAAATTGTTCTTTTGTTATAAATTAAAAGATACAATTTGCTTTGTTTGATAAGTTTTGTTAAATGACATGTTGAAAGTCTCACAATCTCTGCCTATGTTATATAATATAATTTAAATGCATATTAAATTATTCTACATATTATCAATTGATTTTATGTTGAAATTTTAACATAATTAATCTAATTTATGTTTATTTATTTATTAAAAGAATATGTTAATAAATTATATAAATATGTTAATGTAGTCATCTGTAATAATTAAATTGTTTATATTTTTTTATAGTTTCAAGTGTCATGTAAAATGGGATGGAAGGATCAAATAGTAAAAAAAAATATTGATTTAAGTTGAAGGCCCACTAATTTTGACTTATCCTTAACCTATTATTTAAATATAATTAAAAAATAAATAAATTATTATTGAAAAATATACATAATTAAAATTTATTTATAAAATATTATATCTGAAAATTGAAATTTAATTTGTTTATGTAAATAAATAATTGGGGTGATTCTTATGAAAATAAATAATTGTAATGTTTTTTTCTTAAAAAACATTAATATAACAAGTGACTTACAGAATATTTGTGTAACTAATTTAGATTAGTAAACACTAACTATGATTAGTGAATGATTATAAAAAAATTTATTTGATTACTTTCTTCGTATTTTTATCATACAAAATTAAAAATTACATATTTGGGCTCTAAATTTTGTCTCTGGTTTATATAGAGATAGTTATAGATTAATATTTTCATTCCAGTTAATTTTGACTTCATAAAAAGAATAAAATTATTATTATTATTTTCTTATTATGTGATTGTGTGTTATGTTAGTGGATGAGTGGGATGAAGGTCAGAAGTGTACGTTTTGGTTGTGAGAGGCTCCGCCACCACCACCACCACCACCATGGTTAGTGGTTGGTGACTAAGAACGGTATTTGAGTTATTCTCTAACACCAACTTTCTTTCATAATTGAAGATCACAAAACCCATCACTTTAAAATCAATGATCACCCCATTATGGATATATACTGTACAAGACTCATTCTTAATTTTACTTGTATGGCAAAACAATCATTATTTCAACTTAAATCATCTTCCATAATTCATAATTAAATTTATTTCCTAATATCATTTAAAATATTACTAAGATCAATTTTGATGTTTAAGATATTATCTATTTTTGAAAATATTATCTATTTTTGAATTTTTGTATGCTATATTTTTATTTATAAAAGACGTATAGGTGAGATAGGTGGATTAAAAGAGTATGATATATATATATATATATATAATTTTTGACTTCTACTTTTTAAGCGATAAAATTTATAAATATATCATAATACAGTCTTAATCGGTACTAAAAAATATAAATGGAGCGTGATTTAATTCCTAATCACTATCTCATATAAGAATTAGAGTGTTCCAATCTCAATTCTACTTCTATATTTAAATAAATTTATGTTGGAGGATATCAAGTATTATAGTTTTCAATATATAAATTATATTATATTACAAATATAATAAATTAATATTTTGAATATTTAAATTATATTTTAAATTTATTATAAAAAAATTATATTGTGAAACAAGGTTACTTTTAATTACTGGATTTAAAAAATATATTAAAACTTAATTTATAAATAAAGATGAAAATAAATAATCCAATAGATAATTAAGAAAATATTAAAAACTTTTTCTTGAAAAAAACTCTTAAGCTAATTTAAAAATATTGTTAAAAATAATATTCTGGATAAGAAGGATGACCATAATACTTTTACAGATACTATTATATCTTTTTTTCATATCTTTTTTTATCGTTAATCAATTATTTATTTTATATTTTCTCTTTTTTTCACTCTCCAACAATATTTTTTTCTTAAATATAAATGAAATAAATAAAATTAATTAAAAATCATCATCTTCTTTTTATTTTTTTTAATTACACATTTTAAATTCTTTTAAGATATAAATAAAAATAAGTTAAAATGATCCTAAATCTCTCAACTACTCTGTTCTACTTCTCGAATCACATACGTATTCGTCAAATTCATATGATGATTCTCTTCTTACATTTGTATATGTTTTTACTTATAAATTAATACTACTTTTATTTTGTTTTAAATATTTATTTATATAATCAGCGTTTTTACTATAATAATGATCATACATTATTTTTTATTATAATCAATTTTTTATTATAACAGTCTAATATATAATAAATAATGATTTTAATTTCTTTTTATCTTATATTAATTACTTCAATTTTAAATAATAATTATTTTATTATATTTTATTTTCATAATTATTCATCTTATATATATATATATATATATATATATATATATATATATATATATTTAACTTTTATTTTTTATTTTTTATTTTTTATAAAAATATAAATTTATAATATATTTTATATTTATAATTTTCATTATTTTTATTTATTTTTTAAAAATATTATTAATAATAAATTCATTATATATTAATTATAAAAATATTTCTTTATTAAATTTGGGTCCGATTTTAAAAATATTCAAATTACTAATTTTTCTTTATTTGTCCTCGTGATATTTTTCTCTAATTCAGTATAAAAAATACAATTCTTCCTGATAATCTTCTATGCAATTCACTAAACCAAATACAAATAGTTTTTACACACGACAGAAACTGAAAAAATTGTTCTTCGACGAGTACCAAAGCTCTTCATAACTCCAAAAACTAAGGATATATACTTTCACGCCCAGGCCCATTAATTTTAAATCTGAAAATTACTGAATTTTAGAACATAAAAGAAATAATCATACAATTCAACATAAAATTACTGAACAAGCATAAAAAAATCAATCATACAGAACATAAAAATAAAATTATATAAATAAGAGTTGAAAAGATGGAAACATTTCTGTCAAAAACTTATGACTGAGCTCTAATATTAATACTGTTTACTGATTGACAAAAATGTCAAGGAAAAAAAGTCTCATTTGAACTAGAATGCTGTTTTGATCCAAAAATTAGACAAACCACTAATGGAATTCCCTTTATTGATATTTTATAGATGTTTGTGGTTACATGGTGACATTTATCATCCTTTTATCAGGGTGCATACCCTTACTTCCGAAGCTTCTAAATCATCAATCACATGTTCTTGATTAATAAGAACTAGACATGGATCACCAACAAGTATAGTTTGTACTAATAATTCACATTATGTTTAAATGAAATCTATACGTCTGGCTGCTAATCCTGATCAAAAACACGATTGTGGCAGGTGGGGTTGCAAGGGTAGGCACAATCTATCTGATTGAAAGGCCTTCGATCATAAAACCAGTCTCCCACTGCCTTTGCAATTGTCTGCAAAGTGTCAAGCAACTACGTCAAAAAGGGAAATTTTGATGAACATACATTGTAGAAAGGAAATTTTTGTGCAGTTTCTTACTGTGTTGCCTAGCACAGGAGAGTCATTTCTCAACCATGTCTCTTGTGTTCCAGTTTGGCAGTGAGCATAACAACCATCTATAAAATGCCCTTTAGATGGTGATTTCCCAACCGCACCAAATGCACTTAGGAAATCAGTCCTGAATGCTGAAATCATGCATTAAATGAGGTCACAAACTGTTGTATAATATGAGAAATGTGAAAATTTTCATAGTTTCCTAGAAGCCATCAACGAAATGGTAGAAGACTAATATGGCACATGTTATTATGATTCCAGTACTTTGTTTTTACAAATGATATATGTCAAAGAGTGTATACAGAGGCAGGACAAATTTTAGACAGCTTTAGGATGTTGTTTAGAAGCCTAGAAAAAAACCCTAGAGTTTTGTTCAGTGAATTTCAGTGTGACATGTTAAAAGTTCAGATCAGGAGATGTTCACCTTGCATTACACCGAGTTGATTAGGTGAGCAGTTTTTTATATCAAGCTTGCATTCACGCCATTGGCCATGGGGATCAGCAGCGCCTGGTGCCAAAATGTTTTTGATCTGAATGATAGCAGTATGTTAGGAAGCAGAGAAGATTTGTCATCACTTATTAAGATCAATATGCAGTGGAAACATTAATTGTCAACTTTATGATGGCGATGAGTTATTAAGCATTTTATTGGGGGGGAAATATGATTCAGCATTCAATCATATATCATTTATAATTTTCTCATCGGAAAACAAAATGTTCATAGTGGTACGGAAAATAGCATGCTAAGATAAAAATACTATGTAGAAAACCCTTAGCTCAATTTGTGACAAGATCCTTCTGGGATATGTAAGCAGACTTTTCACCAGTGTTAATTAAGCAATCATATTTTCTTTCACTGGAATGTTAAGCAAAAATAATCACATTGTTCTGTATAAATCCTCATATATGAATTTTGTGAAAAGATAAATGTCAGAAATAACACAAATTGATCAATGAATATAAAAATAGTGGCAGTTTTAAGCGTGAGCAATATATTCCAAAGGATTAAAATGACATTTCTAAAGAAAGAGAATAATCTGACCTGCCATGAATCATAGGCTGCATTTACGAAGAAGATTGGCGTACTGATTTGTGATACCACATTTTGTGGGAAAAAGCACTACACAATTGTTCAGAAGAAGCATTAGTAACACCAAAGATGCGACGAAGGTAGAAGACTTTGGAATCAACAAACTTACCAGCCCTGGTCTGAGTCTTGAAGTGCAGGATGCAGGCAAATTCTTAGCTGAGCTCTAAAATAAAGAAGATAAAAATGTCAGTCTCCATTGGATGAAAGCTTCAGAAAGTTTCTTCCAAATAGAAAGTGTGAAAACATTAACAGCATAAGCTAGCAATGGTAAAGGAAAAAATAATGAGAGAAAGAACAAGTACATGTGTTTGAACAACTTGACTGTAGAACTCTTCAATGCGTTGTGCCCCTGAGACGTCCTTTCTGTTGTATAAACAAAAACATATTGAATCATTACATGACTTAACAAACTCCAAAAGAATTCAGGGAAAAAGGATAAGTAGAAAGCAAATAAAGCAGCTTACACATTGATAAAATAACCAGCATCTGCAAGGCATTTCACTTTAGTTGTTCCAGGTAGTAGTGTTTTGAATCGGTCACAGTTTAAGATTGCAGCCAATCCTCCAGCGGAACATCCAGAGATAATTGCCTGAAGTTACAAGTGCCAATGAGTGAATTAAAAAATTACTCAAGATGAAGTCAAGAGTAGGTGATTATCAATGTCTCATACATTTTGAGCATTTTTCATTCCTTTTGCTAGTAAATCTTCAACAACAGCAGAAAAAATCCTTGCTCCTCTGAAGTGCAAATTGGTTGCCTGATGTACAAAATAATAAAATAAAGCCTCAGCAGAAAGAAAATTAGCTTAAAATATTAATTAATATTTTCCCACAAATTTACAGTGTAAAAAAATTCCTTTGAATTTGCAAAACTTACTGGATCAACAGCTTCAACATCACCAGTAAATGATGACCCATCACAATACCTAACCTTGATTCTGTTCCAATCATAGAAATCTGGAATATGTAGAATTTTTAGGGATTGGTTCATGAGAACAAGCAGACAAAAACCGTTCATTGATTAACAGACATTACCTGGATTGAACTTTTTACCGTTACTAAAAAATCCAGAAAAGGAAAGTTGGGTATCCATTTTCTTAGATGAGCCTAACCGAGTGTCCCTACGGGAAAGGCAAGAAGTAACGTTGTTGCACCATCCTCCTCCCTAAAATAAATTGTATTAGAGATCATTAACAAAAATAAGAACTTTTCCACATTTCCTATATTGTGTAGGTTTTACCAAGAAGGGCAAGATAATTGACCAATGTTGGCACCTCTATGAAATGTAAAAAGAGATATGCTAGTGATATGAGTAAAAGGTTGTTGACATGGAAATACCCACCCCCTCACCAATGAAATAAAGATAATGGAAAACATGGGATATTTTTTAACATAAACTAGTACCAAATACAGAAATTTCACATTCTCAAAATTCATGTTTTTGGGAACAACTTCATAAATCTTGACACAAACCCAACCCATATGTAGAATTACAAATTACCCTTCTGATCCGGTTGCCAGGTTAACAAAGCAATATTTGTAAACTTACTTAGAAAACACAAAAGGAACATACACATAAAAGAAATAAAAAAAAATGTAATGAACGTTTTCTCGAGTTGGTAAAAGGTTCATAATATAGAAGCCATCTTGCAGAAGGAGAAATACCTCAAAGTGAACTATCCAGTTGTTAATCCCTGCTCCAGATCCCTTATGGAAATGGTAAGCCGGTGGACTCCCATCCAAACAAACTGCACAACATATCAAACATCAATTTCAAAACTACTATCCTAAGAATAGAGGCGAAGTAGATGAAGATCATGACAGATATTTCTCACCAGCTCCTTTTGCCACTGCATTTTCAACAAAAGTGATTCCCACAGGAACCCCTTCTGCCTTTAGTAACATTAATACACATATCAGTACACTTAACCATTGGCCCATTCTACTAGTCTCCATTCTGCACGAATCAAACAAATCGAAAACAATAAACTTAAGCATAAAAAACAAGACATTATTTTGCACACAAAACAAGGAAAAGTTTATATCATTTTCCTATCCTCTCATCTGCTACCGCATCACTTGAGTTACCAATAAACTTCTAATTTCCCCAAAATAATCAACCAATAAGTTTGATTTTATACGTGGAATAAAAAAGGCAGAGATGATCCTTGAGCTGAGCATGAACTGGCATAAAGGAACCTCTGATGTTCTCTTGTTTTAATAGAGAAAGTTTTCAGGCTTATAGAAATTATTTGCGAACTCTTCGGTAGAACATCTACTCCAGAGAAACAAAACACTATCCATTTTGAATTCTTGCATCAAAAAAAGAAATGCAGATGAAAGGCCACAAAGAAATATGCAAAGAACAGAGAAGAAAAACATAAGCACATTAATTACAAGATATTATTAGCACAGCTCTTGCAAAGGAAGTTGAAACTTTTTAAATCCACAGTAACAATCACAGAATCAGCAAACAACTTCATCTGTTTGGCGTCAGAAAGCTTAACTAATTCAATACCCCCGCTTAATACCTACAATGGAAAATCCACAAACTAGCATTTCCACATCTGACAATCAGGCCATAACAACACATAAAGAAAATATATTAACCAGCATTCATCCTGCAAACTAGGCCCAAAAACAGATAATGGATCCATCCCAACACTTCCTAGATCAACAACTGTTTACTTTGGTTAAAGTTTATAACTTTTCCAGCACTGAATTTGCCCCCATAATAGAAACTTCCAACACCCAAAATCTACTAATGAAAAACGGTGGCAAAAAAGTATGGACAAAATATACATATAGAGAAGAAAAACATGAAACACAGTAAGCTTTACCTTAAGTGAAAGCCAGTTCAGGAAAGTGATAGCCTATAAAATACTACAGCTACATACACGTATTCACAGAGGAAGATAGATTATGTTGTTGATGCACAAGAAAGTTGCAAGAACACAATCTTATATAAACATATTATTTTTATCTTCTTTTTTCTTTATTTTTATTTCTCCTATATTATTTTGCTTTTATTAGAGTGGTTACGTTAACGCGTACCTGTGAAGCTTTATTGCGAGAGGAAAAGAATAGACTAGAAAAAGATAAAGACAAAAAAAGAATAGCACCTTCTGGTGCATTTTTTTTAATTATCAAAATAAGTAATTTTAATAAAATTAATATTATTTGAATGAGAAGAAATCTACTTCATGATATGATTTTATTTTTAATTATTTTTGAAGAAATCGTAAATTTGAATATGATTTTATTGTATTTTTTATTCTTTCATCAATCACCTTCTTACGTAGGATAATGAGAATTAAACAAAATAGTAGAAACTTATGAGTAATTTTTTAGGTACGGCATTGCATCAACATTTATATAGCAGTGTTCTGATTAAGAAATTTCAGAATCTCTGGTTTGAAGAACGTTGGTTGGGGATATAGGTTTGTGGAACCAAAGGGTGCAGCAACAACTGGAGCGCATATGTCGGTGATTATTTTAGTGGGACCCCAGGAAAAAAAAAATGAGTGTGGACATTGTTGACCCTTTCTTTGACACTTTGTTCGACGGTGATGTCTGTCCCACGATTTATGTTCCTTTTTCTTATCCTCGTCGACGACGCTGCACATTGACATTAGATTACACATGCATGCATACTCTCTCACTTCCAACCTGTCATCCGATAAACCATCTTTTCGGTTCCAATCGGTCCAGTTTCCAAACAACGCCACGTCCTACGGAAGCTGTTTCTTCCATTTTCTACAAAGGAAGAGGTGAGAGTACGAGAAAAAAAGGTTCATCTTTTATATTTTATATTATATAAATAAATAATATATATTTGGTTTTATAGATATAATATAAGATGCGTGAGATGAGATAAAAAAAAGTGTAATAGATCCTCACGATTGAAAAACTAAAAAATTGTGGAAAGATGTCATTTTTAGTTTTTGCATTAACATATTGGGAAATATAAGAGACTAGGGTGGGAAAGCAATAACAGAAAAGAACAAAATAAATATACTAAACATGTTTGCTCAACTTATCTTTATTTTGCATGTTAATTTGTTTGGTTGATGGACGTTGTTGTAATTTATTAGTTAATATGATTATTATGGTATATTTTATTTAGACTTTTATATTTATTTTATTTGTGAAAATTAAATACAATGATATTTTTAAATATTACAAAATTATGATATTTTATTTATTTAAAAATTCTATTTTTTTTAAATTGCTTCAGTCATAAATTGTTAAACTTTAAATAAATTTTTTATTCGGTTCAACAAGAAATTTAAACGACTAAAATAAGTATTTTCAAACTTTTTTTAATCCATTAAATATAATATTTAGAAACTAGAATCAAATTATTTTGTTTAAAAGATTAACATAGTCATTGTTTAATTTTTCTTAATGATTCATGATAATATATATATATATGTGTGTGTGTGGGTGTAAATAATTGTCATATTTAGAACTGAGTTTTAAATATAAACAATTTATATCAGCATCATCCACTAGAACGTTAATATTTCATAATAAAACTTATCTTTTAAACTCATTTTCTCAGACTAAGAATTTTTAAAAATTAACAGAGATAGATTGATTTATATCAACAAGTAGTTTCACAAATAAAGCCATGTGAATAATACTCTCAAAGGCCAAAAACATTAATACAAACAATAACCCAAGCATTGCCGGGTGGAAACACTAGTATACCTACACTTACGACGGGGGTTTCCCATTCATATTTATACGTGTTCTTGCCGTCTTCTTCCAGCCTTATTCAGAAAGAGCTCAGATCTAGGGAACCATCTAATAGTGCAGATAGGGAACAATCAGTTAATGAAGAAGGGGGGAACCAAAAGGTCATTGGCCCAGTTAAATTCAGAAATTTAATACTCTAACCCTATCCACCAGAGCATGTATCGTCACCTCCAATTTGTAAGTTTGTTAGCTATCAATCATCAAAATCACATGTTCCTTAATGCAAAGAGCGTCTTTAAGCTTCGCAATCCACCAGTTATCTTAACACCAGCACGTACCCTGAAGAAATTAATATGAATTCAAAAATTCATAAGATCAAATACATAAAATTTACATCTATAGAACGAAAAATTCCGAGGGAGGAAAAGAAAACCCCTCACATACAATCTATAAAGCGTGTCCACTTGTCCTGTATATACTTCAAATAGTCTATGCATTATTCGTGTAGCCGTTTCCTAAAATCATGTTTCCCTCCTGCCCTAAGTATGGCAGAATCATTCGAATGAGATGGATTCCTGTTCGTTGAATTTCTTGTTATTTTCTTTCTGTAACTTGTGGGGTAGTTGGTGATGGTGGTTGGGAAAAGAAAGCGATATAAAATTATGGTTAAAATCAAATAAGAGTGTAGCTACCATTTCAAATATTTAACATTCAGCTTTAGCTAAAACATTGTATCTGACAAGTGTGATCCTCGTCATTGCGCTGGTGAGGATCTAGTAAATGTACCATGTTTACTATTGAAGATCCCCTGGCTGTTTTTCTTCAATCTTTTATGTTGTCTCCAATACCCCTGCTGTTTGCCATCCAACAATGCCTTTAGATATGACAGGTTCAGAGCTAAAGATAAATTTAACATAGATATACGCAAAAGAGGCCATCAAGTGCTCATATCATACATTGGACATATATATGAATGAAACTAATCAATTAAGAGGCCCTCACCAGACAACAAACGGAAAAGAAGATGGATGAAATATCAATTTGACCATTTGGCTATATCACTCTTCTTGTTCCAATCATGAGGGTATCTCCCATTGGCATGAGTGGAACATGGATAAGGAGAAACCATATCCCTGCACTATGACATCTACTCGATCACCAAAAAATAAAAATTGAATATTAAAAATGTCTTATTACGTAAAATTGCGTAAATGTTATGCAATATATATTATCTTAAACATTTTTTAAGATGAAAGTAATGTTATTAAAGAATAAAGGGAGAAAGTAAAATTGCGTAATTTCCCAAACAAATTGTTCGAAAGAAAGTAGTCAACTTACATTGCAGGATATAGTGTCCAACTTATTCTGAACTAGAGTTTGAAATTGGAAGAAAAATGTGAAAATAAACACACCATAAAACAGGAATCCAAAGTTGAAATCATTCCATCAGCCTTCACAGAATGATCATGTAAAATAATCAAAATTGTTTAGGCAAAATAGTAACATTACTGTTATAATTATCAATGCACCAATAAATCTTTAACAATAAGAAAAATATACAAGATGGACAATGTAGATATGGTTCTAACATCCAGAGAACATGACGGTGGACAGGACATAATTAAAACCATTAATATCAAGAGAATACAATGTGGAACCAAGAATGTTTGGGTTTAACAGAAAAAACACACGTTAATCGCTCTAATTAAACAATGTTAAAATAATGACTAATATGGGGCATCTAAAGAAGTATTTACAACCTAAGGGTGGTCAAAATCCTCAAATCCTAATCTAACACTAATTTCCTAAAATCAATAATTTGACAAAAATAAGACAATATCCCCAAAGTATCCCAAAAGTAACTCAGATAAATCATATATTCATTCTGCATCAATAACACCAAATATAAATATTTTCCTATGGAGCAAATGCTTAAAACAGCCATCTTCCTATAGTAGTATTATCATATGATTGTTTAAAAAATCAAATCAAATCAAAACAAGGGAAAACCAAAATTAACAACTACAATGTAAAGAAAAAAAAAAGCAATTATCTTAAACGACTAACCTCTGAAAACCATGACTCCTCTCTTAACAAGAAAGCCAAGTTATTGTATGCTGCTTTAGTCGTTGCTTGTCATCCACGCAGGTAGAGATCAAGCATAAGAAACTTCATCTAACATATAGCAAGCATTTTAGAATCAAACTAAACAATGGAAGGCTCAACAATATACGTCCTGGCATCAACTAAACATCAAAAGTTTCAGAAGTTTCCTCATCGTTCTTTATTGATAACTGCTGTATGTGGATGCAACCTGTGAACCAATGTGTTATAAGTAATTTCTTCTTCTAAGGGTAGTCCTATGTTAGACATATGATCACTTTGTAAAGTAACTTCTAGCTCCCTTTCCTTGCAATATCCTTTTTCTAGTGTATTGTAAGTAATGGTATCTGGAGCTATTCCATTTCTTATCATCACATTTAAAATTTTTGTAGCTTCTTTCACATTTCCTAATTTACAATACCCATCAATCACAATAGTGTATGTAATTTTATTAGGTTGTATACTCTTTGAAGACATTTCCTGTAAGATACTCTCCACTTTGTCCATCTGACCCAGCTTACAGTAACCACCAATTAGAGCAGTATAACAAAATATATTCGGAAACAAGCCTTCATTTCTCATTATTTCAAAAATTTCCTTTGCGTCATCCACACGGCCAAAACAGCACATTCCATGTATTAGAGAAGAATATGTAGCACAAGTAGGTGGCATGCCCCCACTCTTCATAGCATCACGCAGTCTGAAGGCTTCTGTCACATTCCCAACTCTACAGTAGGCTGCAATAAGTATGTTATAAACAACAGAACTTAGCTCTACTTTCTCATAAACTAGTTTCTTAAACAATTTTATAGCATCTTCAATCCGATCAGCCTTACAATATCCTTCTAATAAAAGTGCATGTGTATAGACATTGGGAACTATGCCATATTCTTCAGCTTCGTGCAAAAGCCTATGAACATCATCTATTTTACCCATATCAGCCAACCATTTCATTAGGAAATTGTAGGTATACGTATCTGGTTGGAATTCTTGCTGAACCATCTCTTCCTTGAGTTTGAAAGCTTCATCAATTTTACCCCATTTACAACAGCCAAAAATAAGTGTGTTGTATGAGATCCTATCCAGTAACAAACCTTTCTCAAGCATTTGTTCGAGTATTTTGAAAACATCCTCCATGTTCCCTCGTTCACAAAGTCCATGGAGAAGCGCATTTGAGGTCGCTGTATTGGCAGCAAGCCCTTTACCTGCCAACATAAACCAAAGCTCAATCGCTTCCAAATGTTTTTCACATTTACAAAGTCCGCAGACCAACTGGGTTAGCAAGCTATCATTAGCCTTGATGTTCCTCAACAACAACTCTCTCACAATTTTTAAAGCTGAATCCAAACTAGATTTTTTCAACAACTGATGGATCACATATGAACACGCATCCATGTTAACAGACAAACCACTAGACAATATGTACCCCAATACCTGCTCAGCCTGCTCCATTTGATTGCTCCTGCAAAAACCCTGTAAAAGGGTATTAAAAGTAACAGAATTAGGCTTCACGCCTTTCAATACCATCTCATCCCTAATCCTCAATGCCTCAATCATATTCCCATTCCTGCAGTACCCATCAATCAGTGCGTTAAACACAACCTCATTGGGAGCAAAACCCTTGCTGTACATTTCAACCAACACTTCACTCGCCTCCTCAAATTTCTCCAACTTCATCAAACCATTGATGAGCACACCATAGGTCACCACACTCGGATTCACATTGCTCCTAACCATCCTATCCTTAAACTGAAACGCCTCATCTAACCTCCCACTCTTACACAACCCATCAATCACATTGTTGTAAGTAACCACATTCGGCGAAACACCGTGCCCCTCCATCATGCGGAACAAATCCACAGCTTCTCCAACTCTCCCTCCCTTGCATAGCGCGTTAATGGCGGTGGTGAACGTAAAAACATCAGGCGCAACGCCTTGACAAATAACATCAAACACTTCATAACTCTTGTGAAGCTCATTGGCCTTCACCAACGAGCTCATCAAAAAATTGCAAGTTTTCAAACACGGGAAAACGCCCTTCTTCGAAAACATGATGAAAATATCAAAAGCGTAACGGAAGCCAAAACTCTTGAACTGAGAGCAGAGAATGTGGAGCAACAAATCCAATTCGCCGAGTCGTTTATCCGAAACCTGATTCAGCTCCAACATTGAGGAAGCTATTTCGCGGAGCCTGGTCTCGCGGTCGTCAAACGACGTCGGAACGTGGCCGTCGATCAAACGAGTTAGCAAAAACCTGGCGCGCGGCAAAAAACTGGAAGCAAGAAGCGAGCGGAGGAGGAGGCAATAGGAGCGAACGGTGAACCGGAACTTAAAACGGGAAGTGGCGAAACGGAAGAAGTCGTGTGTCGTTTTGGGGTTAACGGTGTGGTGGAGGGGCAAGAATAAGCGATCGAATTCGTGGGGGGACAAATGGGGCAAAATGGATTTACATTTGGAAGAATCTAGAACCCTGCTGGTTAGAATGGAAGGTAGAAGGGTGAGAGGCGCGTCGTAAGAGGTTTGCAGAGGAGTGGGGTGAGGTGGCGGCGGAGGGGTTGGTGGGGGGGTTGGGGGAGGAAGGTGGCGGCGTTGGTGGCGGAGGGCGGTGGAGGTGACCCAGGTGAGGGGACGCGTGAAGATGGGGGCAGGTTTGGGGGTGGAGAGCCTGGTGAAGTCCATTGCGCAGTGCATGGGTTTGAGGGAATGAGATGGAAATGGCTTTCAGTGCATTTGAGGTGTGGAAGTGGAAGCCATGGGTCGTTGGGTGTGAAAGTGCAACGATTCAGAGAGCGAGAGAAGGTTACGTTGATGGGTTGGTTCCCTCAGGTTTGGAATTGGCGATGAACTGTTCCGTGGTCAAGAAGGAGACGCAGCAAATTCGGCTGGCCTCTGCGAGCGAGGCAACACCGTCACGGTGGGACGATCAGGGGTTCTAAACCGGGCCCTCGTCTGCTTCCGAAACAACTTCTACTCGGCCCAATATTAAGGTTATCTATCAACTTACAACACCTTTTCATTTTTTTTCTTCCTGCACCCCATATTTCCTAAAATCACAATACTCTCATTACAACTTTATTGAAATTTATATTTTGTTTGCTCGACTTATGGGCTTGCTATTCATGCCCCCTCTGTGATTTTAAAATATTCCCGAGTGAAACCAAATCTGACAAGAGTCAAATAAATATTTACTTATATGAATAATAATAATAATAATAGATGATAATGTCATTAAGGTTAATGAGAAAAGGTTTTTCATACTCTCTATAATGGTATAATCAGAGTTAGTTTTTAGTCAAAATAGGTGTGTAATTTCTAAATATAAAACCTTATTTTGTTTTTATCATGTACAAATGAGATTTGCACTCGAAATTGGTTATGTAAATTTTCGGAAAATCTTAGTGATAAGACTCTGTATAATATTTCTCAGAATTATTTTATCTTAAATAATTAACTCTAAATGATTGTTGTTATCAATTTAGATTAAGTTAGGCATGATATGAGGGAATGAGTTCAAAGTTCTTAAAGATATTCAAGATTGACTGATTTTAGATTCAACTTGTGTCCTTTTAACTCATTTTTTAATTACTGTTTCTCTTTTTAATTGTTAATCATTACATGAAGATGACATCTATGCTTGGGTTTATATTTTTTATTCTTGTACGGATATCAACTTTTATTCTTTATAATTTTGAGTATAAGATATGTGGAATTATGATATCAATATTAACCATTTAAATTAGCTTATGTTGTGAATAGTCAAATCTTTTAGCAAATTATAACTTTTTCATGGTGTAAGAAAGTTTTTTAAAGTAGATATTTTGTATATTTTTTAAGTTGATTTTTTTACCTTTTTGAAAAAATAATTTGTTTATGGAGGGATTATTGTTCATACGATTTTGTAAATACTTTAGTTCTATGAACTTTTGATGTGTGCTTTTTTATCATCATAGATGATGATGTGTCATCTTGATACACTTTTTGACTATCATCATTTTCCACTTATTGAGAGCGTGAGAAGGTGTTAAGGTTTCAATAGGTGCACTTAGAAGACAAGAAATCTTTCTTTTACTTATAATTTTTTCTTTACACGTTGATCTTAAGCATGATAATGAGCCCATACGGGGTGGATTTTGTCTCTCCAGACTTTTTTTTTGTTTCTTTTAATAGTTCTGTATATCTTTATTTTTATATCTGATAGATTTCAAATTTTCTCATAGATTCGTATTTATTCTATATTATTTATAAAAAAAATAGTTATATTTATACTAAATTAATTTTAATATTTTTATATGTAAAAAAATATTTTTTATTTTATAACAATTAATTAAATAATAAATATATACTTTAATTTATTATACATATTAAAAAATATATATATATATATAAATATTTAATCAACTTTTTATATGAATATTAATATATATAATAATAATACTATAATTTATTATTATATTATTATTATATTTAAACATTTGATTATATGTATAAAATAATTATTTTTTTAATTATCATTTTAAAATATATTTTATAAAAAATATTTAATAAGTTAATTTTTATTTAATATTATTTAGAAATAAAAGTTATAATTATCATTATTTTTAATCATTGACAAATAAGAATAAAAATATTTAAAAAAATATGATAATAAATCTTAATAAAGATAAACTAGAAATAAAATAATCACTAGTGAAAAAAGGGCTTTTACGTCATCCAATTGTCGTTGCATGTAAAAATATTCGACGTAAATAAAATGCGGTGACAATTTTGTAAATAAGAGACAAAACTTTTACGTCGCGCACCCCAGCACGCAACGTAAAAATCCTTCTTTTACGTCGCGCCACGTAGCTGCGACGTAAAAGAGGTTTTTTACGTTGCGTGCTGGGGTGCGTGACGTAAAAAGTCCCTTTTATTTCCCCCAGACCCACTCCCTGGTCTCACGCAGCAAGGGTTTTTGAGAAAGACGACAACAGCTACCTCTACACACCATTTTCGATCAGTTTGACAGTGAAAAACATCAACATTGTGTGTCATTTTACGAACTTGATATTTCTCCCCGATTGGATTCGAGTTTGAAATCATTTTTCGTCTACACTCGAGGTTAGTGTTCTATGTCATTGCTATATGTTTAAATTGAATCTGTGATTGTTTTTGGGGATCTCAATCACGTTATTGTATGAATGTCTCCACTGGATTGTCATTGGAACGTAATTATTTGTTTATTTGTTTGAGTGCATTTTCGGTTTACACACTACATTTACGTGCTTTGTTGTTTGTATATTAATTTCTTTTTACATATAATTTTTAAATCTCTAAGAGTGACAAACGAAACTTTATAACATAATATGAATCGAAGTTGGATGAATGCACGTCGTATTAGTGAAGAGTACGAAAAGGGAGTTGAGGAATTTTTGAAATTTGTTAGTGAAAATGGAAAAGCTATGAAAGGGACATATTATTGTCCATGTGTTCGTTGTTTGAATCAAATTTGTCATAAACTTTAGGATATACGTGATCACTTGTTTGTTTATGGTATTATTAAGAGTTATACAATATGGACATGACATGGAGAAATATTAGACATCCCAACTTTGTCAACTACAGACAATTTTGATGAAGGGATGAATGATAATCTAGAGGATATGATACGTGATATTGTATTTTATGTATTTTAATTTATATTTTTGTAACTAATTTTTATGTCATACAATGTAGGTCCCATTGGCAGTTAATTGTAATCATACTCCGAGATTACACTGTGGTGTGGTTTTGTTCATTACATCGGAAACCGAGTCAAGAAATGAAAAGCTTATTACAAGGGTAACTTTATCTTTTATTCATTAATTATGTTTTTAAATTGTAAATACATATTGAATAATATATGACTTTTTTCACTTAGAATCGTGTCTCGGAACTAATGTTCTAAGTGAAAAACCTAGAACAAAGACTTTGCAGTTCATTTATCCTAAGGTTAGAAACTTATTTATATAAGTGAATACCATAATTATTGTTTGTATTTAAATTTTGAAAATAACATTATGTTTTTTTCATCATTTCAGTGTAATAAGCAAACAGACTCGTTTGAATGTGGTTACTATCTTATGTATTGGATGAGAGTCATAGTTTGTGCGGGTATAATTAATTCTTGGACGGAGGTAATTGCTTTTAACATTAGTTAAGTTTATTTAACTTTATTCATGTTGTATGTTTACAAGAGTCAAATTAATGTTTCAGGTATTTCAAGATCCATCTCCATTACCAGAATATGATATTACACAAATTAGAGAACAATGAGCAAAATTTTTTGTTCAACAATTCTAGTACATAATTTTTTAAGTTCTTGTTCATATTATATTGTGTGTATTATGTAGTTTAGGTAGCTTAGTTTGTATTAACTTTTAGTTTGTATGTTTGTATTATATTGTTTTATTATGTAGTTTGAATTATATAATATTATATTTTTAATTTACTAGCTAAAGAAAATTGAACCTCTGGACTGTCTGATTGTAATATATATTTGCAGGTTTTAGTTGTAAAACAGAATCAACCCACTTAAAAAAATAGCAAATTTACGTCGCATATGGTATATGCGACGTAAATTTACGTTGCATATTGGTACATGTGATGTAAATTTACGTCGCGTATACCAATATGCAACGTAAATTTGCTGTTTTTTTTTTAATTTCTGAAAGTTTTAATGTCTATTTAGTGGTATATGCAACGCAAAATTACGTCGAGTCTTGATAACTGACATAAATATACGTCGGGCTAAAGGGTCCGACGTAAATTTACGTCTCCCGTTTTAACGTCAGTCTTAAATACGACGTAAAAAGCCCTAAATACCTGATGTAAAAGTCCTTTTTTGCACTAGTGAATATTAGATAATTCTAAGATTGATGTACAATATGTAGAGAAAGGAAAAAAGAAGAAAAATTAATTTTGTGTTAATCAATTTGGTTTAAGAGAATGAAAACATCAAATTGATTAAAAAAAGTTAATGAGAAAAAGGTAAAAGAAAAAAATAAAATCAATAAACTAATTGGTTGTGATTTTTTTTTTAAGATTAATATTTGTTAGGAAATATAAGTGTGAGTATAAGTTTTATACATTGAGTAAGAATGAGAAAATTGAACATATATAAAAAAGAATGACTCATAATTTAATATATTAAGGTTTTTGGTTGAGAGTGATGTCAATCTTGTATGTGAGTGTAGTTCATATCTCGTTGGTGTTGTTTTTCTCCAATAAATCCCCTTGAAATATCATTTATATTTTAAATATAAGGTTAGGATGGGAATGAAAAAGTTTAGGAGCTCGCAAGGGTCATTTGTAACATATATATGTATTTATCATTTTAACCCCCAAATTTAATGATTATTAAATATATATATATATATATATATATATATATATATATATGTTTGAATATTTTTAATTTTGGTCTCTTATATTTTTGTCTTTTTTATATTTATTTATTAATAATATATTATTTGTTCTCCAAAATCAATAGTGAAAATTCACAATTGTCAATAAGAAAATAATTTGGTTGAAGATTTTTTTTTAGAAATTAGATAAGAAGTAATGTGATAGTGTTCATCACTATAGTGATGCATCATTTATCTTGCAAGTAATTATATTCTTCATGTAAAAAAATATAAAGTTAAGATATATTTATTTAGAAAGCTAATAAATGGTGATATTTTATGTTTGACGAAAATTTTAAGTCTATAAATATGTTGATAAGGTAGTTATTAGTAAAAAGTTAAAGTTTTATATAATTTCAACTTGCATTAACGACTAATTATTGAGAAAATATTTTATTAATTTGAAGTTGTTATAATTTTAAAGTTTATTAAATTTAGTCGAAATTACATTGTTGAACAGGTAGAGTCTCAATAATTATTTAACTTAACCAATTTACTTACTTTTTATCATAAATATTGACGAAATTATAAACCAAATTAATAAAAATAGAACTCCTGTGCAATGCAACTACTAACATAAATTTTGATTAAATCAAATAAAGAACTTCAACTAATGTAATAAAGTAATGATTTTTTAATTTCCAAAATCTCTTTTCCTCGTCATATTTAGCATTTTGTAATAACTTTTTATTGTTTCACTTACGTAATAAACCATTTGTAACTTATTCCAAGCTTCTCACCTTTATTTTTGGCTTCTCCGCTTCAAGCTTCTGTGATTCAAATTTCTCCGCTCAAAACTTATTCATGTGACTCATAAGCCTGTTCTCACAAACACTTATTCTCACAAATAATTAAGCCTTAGTTCAAATAGAGTGGTAACGTTGATTAATTTGAGAATTATGGTTTTTATTTTTGTATATCTGAGTTAGTTTTAAGTTATTATTATATTATTATTTTATTATGATAAAAATATTATTACAATTATTAGAAATTTTAAAACAATTTTAAATAAATATAAATTATTTACTTATTAATTATTAAATTATTAAATTATTAAAAACTAATTTATAAATAATAGTTAAAATTTAAACTAATTAATAAAATAACAAAAAATAATATTTAAATTATTTTGACAGTTGTTTAAATCTATAATAAATATTAAATAATTATAAAATATTATTTATTTTATGATGGTTTATAATTATTAAAATATAATAAATAATTATAAAATAAGAATAAAGACTATAACAATTTGATACCGTAAAAATATGTTAAATAAAAATATAAACTTTTTATTTTTTTAATATCAATATTTACAAATAGTTTTTGATATATATATATATATATATATATATATATATATATATATATATATATATATATATATAAGGTGAATGTTTATTTTAATTATCATAAATTTTATTTGTTGTTATTTTTAATTCTTAAAATCTATAATTTTATTTTTTATTGAAATATCGTTTTGTAATGAGAAAAAAAAATTAGCTAATATTTAAAATAAAAAATAGATAATGAGAAATAAAAAAATTACTATTAAAAATAGACTTAATTACTTTTTTCTTGTTTTTATTATTTATTTTTTATTGAATATAATTTCAGTATTAATAAAGTTCCAATTACCTAAATTTAAAAACACAATAACTATTGAGATTTTAATTTATAAACATACAATTTACAATGATAATTTATAAAAGTAATAATGTGAATTTCAATCAATGAAAAATATTAAAATTTTTAAATAGACTAAATTAATTAAAACATTTATTAATAAAATAATTTAATTAAACAAAAAAATGTATATAATAAGACTACCAACTAATTAAACTAATAAAAAAACACCTAAATATACAAGAAACACCTAAATAAGAAAAGTTATGGCAAAACACTTTGAATATATATATATATATATATATATATATATATATATATATATATATATATATATATATAGTAATTATAAATCCAAAAATGAGCATATATTTCAAATTAATTGAACTGAAATAATCATCAATTATATTTCGAATCAGATAATTACATCCAAATTTAACTATATTAACTAAATTGTAGATTAATTATGATAAATAATTACATAATCATATTATATAATTAATTTTCATAAATTCGGTGCGTGACATGTTCTTATGATTCATGCTGATGCATGTGGCCTCGACAGCCTTGTCTTGATTGAAAAATATTGAATCATGTGAAGTCATGTAATGAACTTCCTCCTCCTAAATCTCTCACAAGTAATTTGAATGCCACCACCACACCACACACATGTATATGATAATAGAAGAAGAAATTTATAAGTTTATGAAAAAAAAATATATATACAACACACCATTTACAGGCTTTGGTTTTGAGACTAATAAATAAATTCATCTTCTGATATACGTTGTATGCAGATTATACATTCAGCAGCATTTTAGTTGAAATCTTTTCTGTCATGTCTCCTGAAAAAAACAAATAAATAATCATTTCCTCCTCTGTGGCTCTCAGCTTTATGGTGATCTATGAGAAGCACATGGGTTTGGTTTGCCATTTGCTTTTATGCTTAGCTAAGATGGAGTATGATGAGTTTCATACACAAGCCATTTGTGTTAAAGAATGAAAAGTTTCTAAGTTGGAATTCTCATGTTATCAAAATTCAAAAACTTGGTGCCCATGTTAATTAAAAGAATATGACATTTCAGTCGTATAAAAAGTTACTTAGTAATAATCAATAATAGAATGAGTCTTAATAATTTATCAATCTCTATCATAATTTTTGTTATTAGACAAGCAAATTGCTCATATTTTGCAACTATAAATTAAAAAATTCACTACAAGAATTTATAGCTGATCGAAAAATAATTATTACCGACGAATATAAAATATTTGAGGAATTTGATGAGTACAGACGGATATATCCGTCGGTAAAATAATAATTAGTTACCGACGGATATATCCGTCGATAAATCTGTCAATAATTTATAGATGAATTTACCAACGAAAATATCCGATCTGTAAATCCATCGATAAATTAACAATTAATTACCGACGGATATATCCGTCGGTAAATTCATCTGTAAATTAACAATTATTTACCGACGGATATATCCGTCGGTAAAATTATATAATATAATTTAATTATTCACCTAATTAAAAAATAAAATATTTTTTATTTAATAATTTAATTTAATTATAATTAGATTAATTTATAATAATTTATTAAATTAAATAATTTTAAAAAATAAATATTTAATTATATATAAATATATAAATATATAAATATATAAATATATAAATATATAAATATATAAATATATAGATATATAGATATATAGATATATAAATATATAAATATATAGATATATAGATATATAAATATATATAAATATATATAAATATATAAATATATTTGTATATAAATATATTTGTATATAAATATAATTTATTTGTAAATTGTTATCAAAAAATTTTAGTAGCTTAGTGGTTAGAGTATTAGCCTCCAACTCTAAGGTATTGAGTTCGAATCTTCGCTGAAAAGTAGCTACCTCGAAGCTATCCCACTGAACTATCCCTACCGTCCAAGTAGTCATATCACCATCTCTCAACTCCTGATCTGCTCCCACATAAAAGTGATCATCGCAGTCCCATCCACATGGAAAAATAGGGGTAAGTATTAAATCATTCGATATAATAAAACAAATATAGAAGTAATAATTATATATTATGATCAATTACGAAATTATCAACACACTAGGACACCTTCCGGAAGTATACCCTAACTATACCCGAACTCAGAGGCTATCATCTGTGGGCACATTGTGATCGGTACCCGCAGTACCATTCTGACCACCCTCCACACAGAGTAGGATTACTGGCGCCCTTCATCACTCATATTGGAGTATCCCTCCGAGCGCGCCACCAGTCATCCCCCCATCGACTTCTCACCACCTGATCTCGTAGTCTACCTGACCCGACCAATCAGTGAAGTCTGGGACCTCATTCAGAATCCTCTGACATAGTTATTACACTAATGTACTCTGTACCACCCCGGGTACCATTCAAACATACAAAATTTATTCACATTTGCCGGATTCTGGACCACTTGTCCTCACGGCTCATTCAGGTCAATAAATTAGTATTTGACTAATTCTGGCACCAACCTTCTGGCTCAGTCTAGCCAATATATAATGTCTCAGGACTGATTCTGGGCATCAGCCCTCAGGCTTAGTCTGACCCACACACGTCACAACACTTTACTTTCATTCTCTCTCTCTTATATATATATATATATATATATATATATATATATATATATATATATATATATATTTCCTAAAATCATTTCTAAAATCATTAAATTACTATTTTGCCCTTGATCTTTAAAAAAATCCCCACCATATCCCTTTCTTCTTCCTTCGCTCGCTCAAGCGAGTACACCGGTCGCTTGAGCGAGATGGAACCCGAGAGTCCCATTTGTTTGAGGCTTCATCGCTCAAGCGAGTACACCGGTCGCTTGAGCGAGACATGACCCGAGAGTCCCCTGTGTTTGAAGGCTTCGTCGCTCAAGCGAGTACACCGGTCGCTTGAGCGAGACATGACCGGAGAGTCACCTTTGTTTGAAGACTTCGTCGCTCCAGCGAGTACACTGGTCGCTTGAGCGATAAAGGACCCGAGAATCCCAAATTTTCCAGGTATTCTCGCTCAAGCGACGTGTTTTTTGCTTGAGCGAATTTTGTAGATTTTCCAGTCCGCCATTTTCAAATTCCAGATTTCAAATTTCTCAGTTTCAATCACCCAAATTAGTTCCAAATCAAAATTTAACCATAAACATGTTCAATTTAAGTTAAAAACAACAATTTTAGTATATAATGCATCCTTAATTTCAAGAATTTCAAAAAAACTTCCAAACGGTGAACAGTTCATCAAAATCAGAAATTCTTCAAAATTAGACATTCTTCAAAATCAGACATTCTTCAAAATCAGACATTCCAATAATTCATATCTCTACTCCTATTCCTTATTCACAGAGTACCCAACAATTCAATTTCATATACTGAATGAATTAAACTTCCCCTTACTTGGTATGGTATTTCTACCGAAGCTTTCCCACTTAATTCAAGTTCTCTCTCGTTTCACCAGATCCTGCACGAGTAGAGTCTCGTTGCTTGAAACTTAGACAATAAAGGAAGAAGGATGAGAGGAAAATTTTTTATTTCCCTCCTCCCCCGCTTCAGTATTCATATATAAGAAAATTTTTACTGTGCAAAAGGAAAACTTCGTTACGAAGTTTTCTTGCACAGTAATATTAATATAATATTAAAATAAGGCATACGTACACAATCTCCCCTCCACAAAAATTTTCGTCCTCGAAAATGAACTTACTTGGAAATAGATATGGATAAGACTCTCGCATCTGATCCTCCATCTCCCAAGTGAAGTCTCCGGATTTCTGATCCCATACTACCTTTACCATTGAGATAGTTCTACCTCTAAGTTGCTTCAGCTGAGAATCCTCTATCCTTACTGGTCTCACATCAACGGAGAAATCATCTCTAATTTGCACATTGTCTGAGATACATGAAATACATTGTGCAGATTCGCCAAATGAGGTGGCAATGCTAACTGATATGCCACTGGACCTACCTTCTTCAAAATCTGATATGGGCCAATAAACTTGGGAGTCAACTTCTTAGATTTAATTGCCCTTCCTACTCCAGTAGTAGGTCTGATTCTCAAAAATACATGGTCTCCCCCCTCAAATTCCAAAGGTTTCCTCGTCTGGTCCGCATATGATTTTTGTTTACTCATAGCGGCTCTCAGCTTCTCTTGTACCTCTCGGACCTTCTCTGTAGTCTGCTGGAGTAGCTCAGGTCCAATCAACACTTTCTCCTCATCCTGATACCAACATAAAGGTGTTTGACACCTCCTCCCATAAAGAGCCTCATATGGTGCCATTCCGATACTGGCATGATAGCTGTTATTATACGTGAACTCTATTAATGGAAGGATCTCATCCCAACTTCCTAGATTATCCAACACACAAGACCTCAATAAGTCTTCTAGTGACTGGATGGTCCTCTCTGACTGTCCATCTGTCTGGGGGTGATAGGCTGAACTCAACCTAAGTCGGGTACCTAATGCCTCTTGTAAAGTCTGCCAGAATCTTGAAGTAAATCTAGGATCCCTATCCGAGATAATGCTAGATGGTACCCCATGTAATCGAACAATCTCGCGAATATATAGTTGTGCCAGTTTAGCCATAGATATCCTCAGATTTACAGGGAGGAAATGTGCACTCTTCGTCAATCTGTCCACTATCACCCAGATCGAATCGTACCCTCGAATTGTCCGTGGTAAATGGGTAACAAAATCCATGGTAATGCTATCCCACTTCCATTCAGGTATCTCCATTTGCTGTAGCATTCCTCCCGGCCTTTGGTGTTCCACCTTTGCTTTCTGACAAGTCAAACAAGCAGCCACATACTCTGCAATATCTCTCCTCATACCAGACCACCAATAAACCTTCTTCAGATCTTGATACATCTTAGTCATACCAGGGTGTAGACTTAGACGACTCCGATGACCTTCATCTAGTATTGCTCTCTTCAATTCCTGGTCAACAGGAATACAAATCCTTCCTCTAAATCTCAGAATATTATCCTCACCCATCTTATAGTCAATGGTCTGCTCGAATCCTAACTGATTTATAACACTTTTCAATGTCATATCACCTTGTTGTCTATCTCTGATCATCTCGAGAAAATCATTAGTAATGGTAATGCTACCACAACTAATACTAGTATCACGAAACTCTACATCTAGATGCAGATCCCTGAACTTCTCAAGTAATCTCAATTCATCCATCATCATTGCTGACATCTGAACTGCCTTCCTACTCAAGGCGTCAGCCACCACATTCGCCTTTCCTGGATGATAAAGTAACTGAAAGTCATAATCCTTCAGAAACTCCATCCATCTTCTCTGTCTCATATTTAGCTCTTTCTGATCGAATAAATACTTCAGGCTCTTGTGATCACTAAAAACTTCAAATCTGACTCCATAAAGATAATGTCTCCACATCTTGAGAGCAAACACCACTGCTGCTAGTTCTAAGTCATGAATGGGATAATTCCTCTCATGAATTCTAAGTTGTCTCGACGCATATGCCACCGCCCTTTTATCTTGCATCAAGACACAACCTAACCCCTGAATAGAAGCATCACAATATACCTGAAAAGATTGAGTCACATCTGGGATCACCAACACTGGGGAACTAGACAATCTTCTTTTCAACTCCTGGAAACTCTCCTCACATCTATCTGTCCAAGCAAAAGGTTGATCCTTACGGGTCAACTGTGTCAAAGGAGTTGCTATCTTAGAGAAACCCTCTATAAATTTCCGGTAATATCCTGCAAGTCCCACAAAGCTACGCACTTCCGTCACTGTCTTAGGGGGTTCCCATTTTAACACTGCATCTACCTTGGTAGGATCTACAGATATCCCTTCTGCCGATATTACATGTCCCAAAAACTGCACCTGTTCTAACCAAAACTCACATTTTGAAAGTTTGGCATACAATTGTTTCTCTCTTAACACAGCCAACACCGCCCTCAGATGTTCCTGGTGTTCTTCCCGAGTTCTAGAATAAATAAGAATGTCGTCTATAAAAACAACAACAAACTTATCTAAATAAGGACGGAAAATCCTGTTCATATAGTCCATAAATACGGCAGGTGCATTTGTTACTCCAAACGGCATGACCACATATTCATAATGGCCATATCTCGACCTGAACGCCGTCTTCTGTACATCCTCTTCTTTAACCAGTATCTGATGGTATCCAGATCTCAAATCAATCTTAGAAAAGATTGATGCTCCCTGTAACTGGTCTAATAAATCATCAATCCTCGGCAACGGGTACTTGTTCTTGATAGTCACCTTGTTTAGTTGCCGGTAATCAATACACAACCTGGAGCTCCCATCTTTCTTCTTTACTAGCAATACAGGAGCGCCCCAGGGAGATACACTCGGGCGAATGAACTTCTTTTCCAGCAAATCTTCTACCTGTTTCTTCAATTCAGCCAATTCTGCTGGAGCCATACGGTATGGTGCCATAGAGATTGGGCCTGAACCAGGAATTAGATCAATCCCAAATTCGACCTCTCTCTGAGGTGGTAGCCTTGGTATCTCATCTGGAAACACATCAGGAAATTCTCTCACAACTGGTACCTCTTCCAGGATATTTTCCTTCATTTCATCCATCTGAGTCAGAATCAAATAACACTGAGCTCCCTCTCGTAGCTCTTTCTGAACCTGCCGAGCTGATGTAATAAGTTCATCTCCTAATTCCGGATGTACCAACCTCTTCTGTCCACAGTCAATCAGAATGCGATTGGTAGATAACCAATCCATCCCTAAGATTACATCCATATCCTTCAAAGGTAAACCGATTAAGTTCACCTTGTACTGTCGTCCTTCTACGACAATTGGGCACCTTAAACACACATAGGAAGACACCACCAGTCCAGCTGCTGGTGTAGATACCCTCAATTCATAGGGTAGGTCACACACAGGTAACTTAAGTTTATCCATACAATTATCAGCAATAAAAGAATGGGTAGCTCCTGAATCAAACAAAACTCGTAGAGGTATATCAGAGATAAAACACACACCTTGCACTAAATTCTCTGACCTCGATGCCTCTGCTCCTGACAAGGCAAACACCCGTCCTGCAGCTCTGGGTTTCGCGTCACTCCCCCTGGGTGCTAATGATGCCCCAGCTGAGACTATAACATTGGGATTCTGTGGACAGTCTCTAGCCATATGTCCTGGCTTCTGGCAAGTGTAGCAAAGACCTGCCCGAGAAGTCTGGGAAGGATTAGTGAAGGCATTCTGTGGGCACTGATTCCTGTAATGAGGGCCTCCACATTGAAAACATTTTACCCCGGATACAGATCCCGATGATCGAGGTGTTGGGGTAACACTGCCACTCCTGGAAGACTGGGGGCGTGAATAAGGCATCCTCCTCTCTGATCTACTACCCCTACTCGGGACCCCACTTGAGTGGGTCCTCATCACTCTGACTCCTCCCTCCTGGAGTCTCTCTATTGTCTTCGCCTTCTCCACCAGCTCTGGGAATCTCCTGATAGAGAAAGGAACCACCATGAGCTTGATCTCAGCCCTCAAGCCTTCCTCAAACTTCCTGCAAAGCCACTGTTCTGAAGTTGTACCTGTGTAGAAACGAGATAAGTGCTCAAATCGTATGGCGTAATCATGCACCATCATATTACCCTGTCTCAGACTCAGGAACTCAGTCTCCTTCTGAAATCTAACACTGTCAGGGAAGTATTTCTCCAGAAATCTCTCACGGAAAGTTTCCCAATTACACACCTCCCCACGTGCAATCATCATCCTTTGAGTCCCTGACCACCAGAACTCAGCCTCATCAACTAGTAAGTATTTCCCGAATGTCAATTTCCTGTCTTCCGGGCATAAGGTAGCCTCAAAAATCTTCTCCACTTCACGCAGCCATTTCTCTGCTGCATCTGGACCCAAATCTCCTCCAAAACGAGGCGGATTATGCCTCATGAACTCAGTCAGCCCCATCTGCTCTGATTGGTGATATCCAGCAGAGGATGATGCCATAGTTGGCCTCCACTGCGGGTAGGTAGCCTGCTGCTGCATGGCAGCTGCCAACATTTCCATTGCCCTGGCTAGGGCATCTACACTCGAGTAGGAGTAGGAGTAGGAGTAGGAGGTCGCGGTGCCATCCTATATCAAACGCAACCATCAATACAGAGCAAACATTCACGCACTCACAATCAGAGTATAATCACAACGGACTTATCATAGGTTCACTACCCATCCCCACAGATTTACAAGGATACTACCGCTCTGATACCACTATTGTAACGACCCTAGAAATCGCTACTATAATGATGTCTTCGCAAAGTAGTAAACAAGTAAATAACAACATCTATTTTACATTATATTACTGTAATTGTAACATATATTGAAATTCCAGTTCACTAACAGAACTTCAAAATATAGTAACATAATTTATTTATATATTATACATGTAAAAGTAGCTCCCTCGAAGCTATCCCACTGAACTATCCCTGCTGTCCAGTAGTCACATCACCATCTCTCAACTCCTGATCTGCTCCCACATAAAAGTGATCATCGCAGTCCCATCCACATGGAAAAATAGGGGTAAGTATTAAATCATTCGATATAATAAAACAGATATAGAAGTAATAATTATATATTATGATCAATTACGAAATTATCAACACACTAAGACACCTTCCGGAAGTATACCCTAACTATGCCCGAACTCAGAGGCTATCATCTGTGGGCACATTGTGATCGGTACCCGCAGTACCATTCTGACCACCCTCCACACAGAGTAGGATTACTGGCGCCCTTCATCACTCATACTGGAGTACCCCTCCGAGCGCGCCACCAGTCATCCCCCCATCGACTTCTCACCACCTGATCTCGTAGTCTACCTGACCCGACCAATCAGTGAAGTCTGGGACCTCATTCAGAATCCTCCGACATAGTTATTACACTAATGTACTCTGTACCACCCCGGGTACCATTCAAACATACAAAATTTATTCACATTTGCCGGATTCTGGACCACCTGTCCTCACGGCTCATTCGGGTCAATAAATTAGTATTTGACTGATTCTGGCACCAACCTTCTGGCTCAGTCTAGCCAATATATAATGTCTCAGGACTGATTCTGGGCATCAGCCCTCAGGCTTAGTCTGACCCACACACGTCACAACACTCTACTTTCATTCTCTCTCTCTTTATATATATATATATATATTTTTCCTAAAATCATTTCCGAAATCATTAAATTACTATTTTGCCCTTGATCTTTTAAAAAAATCCCCACCATATCCCTTTCTTCTTCCTTCGCTCGCTCAAGCGAGTACACCGGTCGCTTGAGCGAGATGGAACCCGAGAGTCCCCTTTGTTTGAAGGCTTCGTCGCTCAAGCGAGTACACTGGTCGCTTGAGCGAGACATGACCCGAGAGTCCCATTTGTTTGAGGCTTCGTCGCTCAAGCGAGTACACCGGTCGCTTGAGCGAGACATGACCCGAGAGTCCCTTGTGTTTGAAGGCTTCGTCGCTCAAGCGAGTACACCGGTCGCTTGAGCGAGACATGACCCGAGAGTCCCCTGTGTTTGAAGGCTTCGTCGCTCAAGCGAGTACACCGGTCGCTTGAGCGAGACATGACCGGAGAGTCACCTTTGTTTGAAGACTTCGTCGCTCCAGCGAGTACACCAGTCACTTGAGCAATAAAGGACCCGAGAATCCCAAATTTTCCAGGTATTCTCGCTCAAGCGACGTGTTTTTCGCTTGAGCGAATTTTGCAGATTTTCCAGTCCGCCATTTTCAAAATCCAGATTTCAAATTTCTCATTTTCAATCACCCAAATTAGTTCCAAATCAAAATTTAACCATAAACATGTTCAATTTAAGTTAGAAACAACAATTTTAGTATATAATGCATTCTTAATTTCAAGAATTTCAAAAAAACTTTCAAACGGTGAACAGTTCATCAAAATCAGAAATTCTTCAAAATTAGACATTCTTCAAAATAAGACATTCCAATAATTCATATCTCTACTCCTATTCCTTATTCACAGAGTACCCAACAATTCAATTTCATATACTGAATGAATTAAACTTCCCCTTACTTGGTATGATATTTCTACCGAAGTTTTCCCACTTAATTCAAGTTCTCTCCCGTTTCACCAGATCCTGCACGAGTAGAGTCTCGTTACTTGAAACTTAGACAATAGAGGAAGAAGGATGAGAGGAAAATTTTTGATTTCCCTCCTCCCCCGCTTCAGTATTCATATATAAGAAAATTTTTACGAGGAAAACTTCGTTACGAAGTTTTCTTGCACAAGTAATATTAATATAATATTAAAATAAGGCATACGTCACACTAATAATAATTCAAAAACTATGAAGAAATAAATAATTTTTATAAAAAAAATGCTATAAATAAGTAAATTTTTTAATAAATAATTAAATTATTGTAGTGATTAGCATAGCAGGGACAGCGTGTCCCAAGTTTAATTTTAAAGGCACAGACTTTATATACCTTATCATGAATAAACATGGCAACTTGTGGACGGGTTTTAAATATGATTCCTGGTTTTTTTAACCATCTTCAATCTCTATCGGAATTTATCTCTCTTCCAGATGGGTTTTAAGTTTTTTTACCTCTGCTTGATATTATTTTAACAAAAATATTTATATTTATAATAAATAATTTTATTATTTTTATGTATTTTTATACATAAATAAATATTTATAATTTATAATTATTATTAATTAAATATATATTTTAATTTATTATATTTATATTAAAATATGTATGTAAAAGAAATATATAATATTTTTTATTTATACATATATAAAATATTTATAACATTATTATTATAACAATATATTCAAATATTTGAATATTTATAATAATAATAATATTATTATTATAATATTATATTTAAATATTTGATTATATATATAAGTTAATTATTTTTTTTAAGTTGTCATTAAAAATAAGAAATATATAATTTATAAGAAAATATTTAATAAGTTAATTCTTATTTAATTAGTTCAAAATAATACAAATTTAAATTATTAATTTTTTTAATATTTAAAATATAATTATTTTATTAAGATATTTACTGGATAATAAGATTTATGTGACATAATAAAATTTAATAAATATAAATTATAAATAAAATAATATTAGTTACTACTAAGATTTATGTAAAATATTTTGAAAAAGATAAAGAAAAAGAAAAAAATTAACTTTGTGTTCATCAAATTGATTGAAAATATTGAAAAAAAATAAATTGATTGGAGAGATTAAATATGACATAATAAAACCTAATAAATATAAATTATAAATAAAATAATATTAGTTACTACTAAGATTTATGTAAAATATTTAGAAAAAAAGTTAGCTTTATGTTCATCAAATTGGTTGAAAAGATTGAAAAAAAAAACAAATTGATTAAAAAGATTAAGAAAATATGAAAAACTGAAAGGTAAGAGAAAGAAAATAATGTAATAAACTAATTGATATAAAAGATTAAAAAAGACAAAATAAATAAAAAGTGAGTAGAAGAAAAATAAAGATGGTAAAATATAAAAAAATGACCTTTTATGTAATATAAAAAAAGGTAATACTTTTTAAATATTAATATTTTAAAATTTAAATTTAAATATAAAGTCGAGTCCGAACTTTTAAAAAGGTGGGGATTGCATTACTCATTCCCGTCCATGCGCAGACTTTTAAAGCGAGAAAAACCCAAACCCGATCCTCGTTCCCGAGTCAACTCAGTTTTTTCCGTCAAACTTGGGACGGAACGGATCGATCCTCACAAATACAGGTTTAATTATCATCCCTAGGCATGTAATAAACATAATATTTTTTATAGAATTTTAATTTATAAAAAATAAAATAAAATATAGTAATAATTCTTCTTTAAAAGAAAATCTAACTTATTTTTTTATTTGATAAATTTAATTTTTAATTTTATAAATTTTTAAATTTATTTTCTATTTTTATTTTGGATTAAGAGATTCATGTTATTAGATTACAATCTTTTTTAATAATTATTGATTTTAAATTAAATTAAATTAAAAAAGTATTAAAATCTAAAATTAATAATACGATATTAAATAAAATTAAACATTAAAAATAAATAAAAATATAGAAAAAAATAAAAAATGAATTGATCTAAAAAAATGTGAAAATTTATAAATAACGTATTAATTTAATATTAAAAAAATAAAATTATTCATGTTAGTCCATCTTATTTTACCATTTGGTCCTGATAGATTAGAGTTAAAAACATCCAGTCCATCTCACATTTTTACAATTTGGCCCTCATAAATTAGAAATTAAAAATATGTAACCCACCTCTTAATTTTATGACTTAAAAAATGTGTAACTAATTATACTTAAAAAAATGTAACTTTATTATTTGATTATGTGATAATATATACTTATTCTATTAGCTAGGACCAAATTGTATTCAATATTTTTATTATAGAGATATAATAAAGATAATTTGATTTTTCTTCATAAAAATTATTATTTTAAAAATAAAACTTGATTTAATAGGTTTAATTAATAATTAATTTAGAAATTAATCCATTTTTTTAGATAATCAAATTTTAATTAAAGTGGAAAAATTAATTAAAGTTTTGGATCGAATTAATTTTGATAAAAAAATAATTTTTTTAAATACATATTTTTTATAAAAATACAATAATTTCCAAATTTTTCTTTTTTATTTCAATTAATCATATTAATTTTAAATAATAATTATTTTATTATATTTTTATGTTATTTTAATTATTATTATAATTATTATGACAATTTGTATTTTTTTTTTAAATTAATGAAATTATTTTATTATAAAAATATTATTTATTTATTGAATCATGTTTAAATTTTGGTGAATGATCCAGTTTTAAAAACACTCGTCAAAACTATCTCTTTAACACAATAATTTCTATAAATACAATAATCATCGTAAAATTAATTTAATTATTACATATTTATTCTCTTTAACTAGGTATTTATTTTCACCAGGCAAAAAAAAAAACGAAAAACAAAATAGCCGTTTATTATTTGAACGAAATAAATCACCTCCAGGTTAAGAAATTAATTACTTTAATTTGAAATAAAGTAATTTTTTTATCAAGACATGTACAATTATTCTCGTTTGACAAAAAATAATGATATATTCACACTTTTTTTACATACAACCTCTTGATTATTATTATCATTATTAGATTATTTAATAGAGTTGTTTAGTAGTAAAAAAAAAAAATTATTTGAAGAAGTTCATCCTTGAGTCATATTTTAAAATTGGTTTTAGTTGAATTGGTATTAGAATGGTTTGTTATGTGTGTCATCATGCTCAAATTAATATACCAAGTTGACAGAAAAATTAAAGTATTGGAAGTTTTAAAAATAATTTTGAAGTATAGAGATTAAGTGAGGAAGCAAAATTTAATTAAAATTAATTTAATTTAAAATTAATTTTGTTGTGTTTAAACCAAAGGCAGAAGAATGAAAATGGGGGACTCGAGACGTGAAAAGGAGACACGACATAGACACTTGCCATGGGCGCTATTAAAAATTTCTCTCTGAGCGAATTGCAATCTCACTTTTCCTCATACGTGTGTCTGAGTGTGTGTATATATATATAACGCACACATCACGCACGTAACATGAGGCCACGCAGGGACAGTGAAAGGCGCAGATTTGCTTGGGAATCGCGGGACTCAGCAGAAGGCTCCGAATCGCCGCGTCGAAGGCCGAGACTGTTGGCTCTGATGGCGGGGCAATCGAGGAAATGGATGATTCTAGTGGCCACGATTTGGATTCAGGCCTTCACCGGCACCAATTTCGATTTCTCGCAGTACTCGTCGTCGCTCAAATCCGCACTCAACGTCTCGCAGGTGCAATTGAACTACCTCGCCACCGCCAACGACATGGGGAAGGTTTTCGGCTGGTCCTCCGGCATCGCACTCATGCACCTTCCCCTCTCGCTCGTCTTGTTCATCGCTGCTTCTATGGGATTCCTCGGCTACGGCCTCCAGTGGCTCCTCCTCACCGGAGTCGTCGATTTGCCGTATTTTCTGGTAATTATTCTATTCTTTACTTTAACCTTTTTTTCCTCTTTTAGTGACGTCCATTTTATTTATTATTTATTTATTTATAAATGGTGTGAGTGGTTATTAATTTAATTATTAATTACTTCTGACTTTTCTCAATAATAGTCTTTCATGGCTGGCTACGTACCTAATATACCCTCACAGTGTTGGTTTTTGTTTCTTAGAGAAAAGAAAAATAAAATATTAGTAATTAATACTTTAACAATTTTTCTTTTACACCTTCTATATTTAGTTTAATTGTTATACACCATTGATGATGTTTCATTATAAAAATCAGCAATAAATTTGTCATACATACACGTTAATAATGTAACATTGATATTCAATTATAAATATTTCTTCATATGATTTTATACTATTTAAGGTGTAATTACATTTTTTTCGATTCGAGTATAATTATTTATAAATTTTACCTTTTATTTTTTTTCACATATTTTATTATTTTTCTAATTTCCACTCATTTTATTATCCAAATTTTGTTTTCCGCATTTTATGATAATATATGATTTGTTTTACAGACACGCTCACGTTAAGATGAATTTGAGTGATAAAAATCGTGAAATGATGATAATTGCGTGAGAGAATATATCATTAAGCCTAATATTTGTTATAAAATATAATTAGATGATTTGTGATGTTTGCAAATACATAACTTTTATTCTCTTTTATAATAGGCATAACTATATTTGATTTTAAAAATAATTATTAGCAAATTAATAATTTAGCATATACATGATTTTGTGTGATGATGTGTAAAACTCTTTATTGACTTCTAAAATTCCAATATCTAAATATAACTGTATTTTTTTTTCTTCCAAATTAGTTAGCGAATTCATCTTATCTTGGTGAAAAATTTGTTTCCAATTCTTAAAATCATTGCGTCTTTATTCAAATTCGTTTTGAATATATTGTTATAATTATTATTATTACGAGCAGAGACACAAGCATATTTGTGTCTGTTATTTTTTATTTTAATTTATTGAAATTCAATATATATATATATATATATATATTTAAAAATATACATATTTATTTATGAAATTATAAATTGTATGAGACAGATAAATCGTGAGATGTAGTTTAATATATATATATATATATATATATATATATATATATTATAAATATATACACATAATTAAAGAAATAAAAAATGACATATTTTTTTTTAGATAAAAGATTGAGAAAATCATATGATTAAAAATAGAGAAAAAATATATAATTTGGATATAAATTTTATTTTTTCTTTATTTGATGACAAAAAAAAACAATTAAAAAATATATCATTTATATATTATATATTAATGTGTAAATTGTTATGTTATAAATTATTATTATTATTATTATTATTGAAAAGATATAGTTGTTTGAGAATTTTTTAAAAATATACTCGGTATGTAAACCCTGTCCGAGTATCAAATTGCCGAGTTTGTCGAGACAGTTCTTCTCTGCACTATTGACACTTTTTTGAAAATTACGATAATATGTTTTTTTTTTCTACGATTGAGTGATTATGCTATTGCTATTTTGATTCTGGTTAAATGATCTCTCTAGAAGGTTTAGATGAATTAAAAATATAGAATAGAGTGAATAATATAAGTTTTTATCTGAAGCTAGCAAGTTATTGTTTAGTAAAATGTTGTACTAGGCACCTATATTTGAAATACTGTTGTCGTCAGGTTTTACAGTTTGAAAAAGGATGATATTATATCAAATGCTACATTAATATTATACAGTTCACGGTTTTCAGTGCTCGTAGTCCAATCTCAACTCCATTCATGGCTCTAAAAGCAAAATAAAATAGTTCTTTTAAACAATAGAGCAGCCATGTTCTACACAACAAATTGTGCACAGTTTTATTTCAGTAGTATGTGTACTTTTCCTTAGTAAAGGTTTCTGCTTCTCACCTTACATTTTGAAAAAATTGCCTAGTTAAAACAGCTAACTGACTCATGTAACGAATGTTCTTGTTTCTAATGAGATATTTAGATGATCGTGAGATATTTAATTAAAGGATTAGTTGTTTTAAATAATTTTTTTATTAGAAAAGTTTATATAATATAGTAAATTATTTTTTATGATAGTTTAATTAAATGATTTATTAAAAATAAAATAAATAAAGAAAAAAATAGAAAAAATAATAATATTTTAAAAAATATTTTTATTAAAGTAAAATTATTTATGAATTATTTAAAAATATATGAAACAATAAATTTATATTTTAAAACTTTGATCATAGAACTCATAAGAGTTGGGAGATGTGAATATACCTAACAGTTGTAAAATACTCTCCATAAACTTATAGTTACACATGATTGTCGCGCAACATACGGAGGCATAGAAGTACGATCATGATAGTACTTATGATCAACCTTCACCAGAAAAACCCGAGTGATGATGAATATTTTTTGGATCTATATTCCTTATTCCTGGTAGTTCAATTGAGGGTACGATCCAATGATTTCAAATTTTTAATGAATTAATTTAATACATCTCTTCAAAATGATCCTTCTGCTGATAGCAAAAGTATTGCCGAAAATACCAGGCTCCTTTGACTTTCATTGCGTGAGATGTTATGATTAATCCTAATTTGTTTATTCACAGTTCTGAGATCAATGTTTAAACATGTTGCATGTGGCGAGCTGATAAATTTAATCGTAGCATGGCTCTATTTCACTTAATCATTACCAATCTCTCACTGTATTCCTTATAAAAATATAAATATTTATTTAGTTATCTGATTTAAGCTGGAAGTATCTAAGTCTCCTACTATATAAAAAGACACTTCCATAATTTCTCTGCATCTGCAACGATGTGCTGTATTTCATATAATAAAATTGCTGTAGTTTAAAAGAACACATGTAAGCAGTGAGATTCAGTAAATCTGTGAGTACATATGGTAACTAAACCGAGGCTGACAAGCTCTTAAACATCACTGAATTGTAATATTCAGAGTTTGCTCAATGCCAGTTAACTCCCCTTTAATTTTGATTGGCAGGTCTTTCTTTTGTGCCTTTTAGGTGGCTGTAGCATCTGTTGGTTCAACACAGTATGTTTTGTTCTCTGCATTAGGAATTTCCCAGTTAACCGAGCCCTTGCACTATCACTCACTGTGAGTTTCAATGGCGTCAGTGCAGCGCTCTATACCCTTGCTGCCAATTCTATTGACCCTTCCTCCGATGCAATTTATCTGCTTTTGAATGCTATCGTTCCCCTTCTCATTTGCATCGCAGCACTTATTCCTATTCTTCGCCAACCGACTTTAGACCCTCTCCCTCCTGATGCAGTAAACAGGGACTCGGTTATATTTCTAATGTTGAACTTCCTAGCCCTTTTAACTGGCCTTTATATTCTCCTGTTTGGCACTTCTTCTTCTGGTGTGACTTCTTCTTGGCTCTATTTTGGTGGAGCTATTTTCCTACTCGTCTTCCCATTATGTATTCCTGGCATTGTATATGCTCGGGCTTGGTTTCGGCATACTATTCATTCCAGCTTTCGGATGGAAAGCTCTAGCTTCATTCTTGTTCATGATGATGATCTCGAGATGCATAAAGAACTCCGTGGCCGTAACAGTAGTATTGTTAGCAATGGAGATACTTACAACCTGCTAAGTGACAATGGACACATGTATGATAGTCAGAAGGCAAAAGAGAGTGATGTATGTTGCGAGAGGATGATTGGCCAGGATCAGTTAGCAATGCTAGGAGAAGAGCACCCAGTTGCAGTAATTGTTCGCAGATTGGATTTTTGGCTTTACTATATTACATACTTCTGTGGAGGTACACTTGGTCTAGTCTATAGCAATAATCTGGGACAGATTGCACAATCTCTGGGCCAGAGCTCAAATACTTCTACACTTGTCACGCTCTATGCATCCTTTTCCTTTTTTGGTCGCTTGCTTTCTGCTGGGCCAGACTATATTCGAAAGTAAGTATTCTCTTCAATCTCCAAGCTATTATACTTTTGGATAGCTTTCTATAGCCAAAAATAACTTTTTTTTCCTTTCTTGAATTGGAAGTGAGTCTTGGAGATAAAGTGGTAGCATTTTTATGATGATTATATCTTATGCATTGCAGTAAGCTCTACTTTGCCAGGACTGGTTGGCTTTCAATTGCACTTATACCAACTCCAGTTGCGTTCTTCCTCCTTGCTGCATCAGACAGTCTTCTGGCACTGCAGACAGGCACCGCACTGATTGGATTGAGCTCTGGTTTTATATTCGCAGCTGCTGTGTCAGTTACATCTGAGCTGTTTGGACCTAACAGTGTGGGTGTTAATCACAACATTCTCATAACAAATATTCCTATTGGCTCTCTTCTCTATGGCTTTCTTGCTGCACTAGTTTATGATGCTAATGCTCACTCAATACCAGGAAACTCGATAAAGTCTGACTCAGTAGTGTGCATGGGAAGGGAGTGTTACTTCTGGACCTTTGTCTGGTGGGGATGCATATCTGTCCTTGGACTAGCATCAAGCATCCTATTATTCTTAAGAACCAAGCATGCATATGATCATTTTGAGAAACACCGTATATCAACACAATCAATTGTGTCTTAATTTTTGTTATTAATGGGCCATGAAGATCTTGGTGTGGTTCATTTGTACAGTGGCAGAAGCTTCACTTGTATCAGGATGAGTATGCATATGGTGGTTGAGATTAGAGAAGCAATTAGTTATTCTTGAGGAACACGTGTATGTATTGTCATATCTTCGAGGAGAGCAGTAGATTCAGACAGAAGAGGATAACGATTTTGATTAACTCTTTCACAGTGCACAAAAAACGAGAAAAGATGGGGAAAAGTGGTCTGAGGAACTATGCATCAATGAAACAGAATGACATCTGGCCCTGCCAGAAGTTTTGCCTGCTTTGCAGCCATGATTTGGCTCACACTCAGCAAAGATCTCCTCTGCTTTGCACAAAGTTTTATGTTTAACCTGACAGACCAGCTGTTGAAGCAGGAGCTATGCTTTTAAGCGGAGTTTGATGCATGCTAGATCCAAAGAGGCTACTACTACCATACATTTTTTGGTTACTTTCAACAAAGTAGGCAAGATATTTTAAAGACTATAGTCATTTAATACTTTAAAATCTTTCCTGATTTCCAATGAATATGTGGCTCTAGTGCCAAGTTACTTTAAACCCCTTGATTTCTTTTTCTTCAGTTTTTTCCTTTGTCAAAGAAAAAACAGACATCAGAGGGTTCAATTTTGTATATTGGGAGTCACAAGAAGCAAGCTTCATCTGACTGTATGACCTTGAATGTGAGACTCTTTACTTTTCCCAGGTTCTGTCATGAGACTTCTGATTATTTATCACTCGCAACGGTGGAGGCAGATATAAACTTGTAAAATCTGATTACTCATCATGTTGTACTTCCTAACAGAGACGTATTTGTAAATTTTTCCGCTCATTTCGTCATTTTTATTATGTTCTGAATCATTGGGGTGTTCTTTGTTGAGACAAAAGAGACGAAATGTCAGTTCATTTTTAATTATCAATGAATTGTCATCCGTTTATCCACATATAATGAGACTCAATAATATTAGATTCACAAGAACATGACCATCTAACATAATATATGAAAGTAATTCAAGAAATTATAATAATTTGAAACCTATATCTGATAATTGTTTAAAAATTTGAATATAATTTTATGATACTGAATAGAAGAAAAATGTTAAAAAAAAAAAAAGGTGTAAAAGGAGTGTGTAGCCTATCCTAAGCTTCAAGGATAGGTACAGAATGTGCGATTTTTTATACACAAGAATAACCTCTCATATGCTAATGCCATCTTTCTTGCTGTAAACATTTTGGCAGCATATACCCGGCATGCCTTGCCCCTCCTTGCTAGCCTCTGCGGTCCTTCCGTTACTACTGCTTCCAGTGCCTCCAACAGGGACTCCACATTAGGGGAAAACATGTAACCATATTCATCATCAACCACAATAGTCCCTTGAATGCTTGGAAATCTTGATGCCAAAAGAGGTTTCCCACTCATCATTGCCTCCATCAGTGTAAGGTCAAGCCCTTGTGGTCTGAGTGTGGGATTGACAAAAATGTCAATTGCATTGTAGAACGCTCTTAACATGGATGGACTCATCGATCCCAGAACAAGAACCTGGTCCCCTAAATCCCTGTACCTGTTCCCCCATGGTCCAGAACCAGCAACAACCAAGTACACATCATGGTACTTGGTTATAAGTCTCGAGTAAGCTTCATGAAGCAGAGGATGGCCTTTGTCCTTCACTAATCTTCCAGCAACACCAAGTACCAAACTTGCATTCCCAGGAATACCAATTTTTTTTCTGAATTCCCTTCCCAATTCTACATCTTCTCTAAAGTCATCCTCATCAACACCATTTAGTATTACATGAACTCTTCTTTTAGGAATTTGGTACACATCCCTGAGCATCTCACCACAACTATCACTAATGGCAACATGATGGGCATAATTCCTGAAGAACCTTATCTCAGTCAGCACCTTTGGCACAACACCCTGTATACTTTTGTTGAAAAGAGGGGACATGGGCTCATCTGGCTGGCGAGCCAAGTCCTGGAAAATGCTCGATTGCAAGCTCTCCAGGGCTATGCCATGCCAAGACACTGCAAGGTTTGACATGTTGCGTGCTAGCCAATGAGGGAGTGCCACACTTTCCGAGTGCACAACATCAAATGGTTCTCTCTGGTTTTCTTCCACAAACTGCTCCCATGCCTTGTTATAACGCCACCTGCCAGGCTCACCTTCATGGAAATGGATGTAAGGGGAAGAAGGTCCACCTTCTTGATGGTGGTTTTTGTTTACCTCTGAGGATGAGATTGAAGTGCTTTCATCTTGGGGTGGAGATGTGAAGATATGAACTTGATGGCCACGTCGTGCTAAAGCAGTGTGAAGGGTGTGGGCATGGCGCTCCATGCCACCAGGGGTTGTGCCAATAGGCCACTTCCTGGAGAAGACTGCAATTTTGAGAGCAAAGGGTGGTGGTTTGTGCTCAAAAAATGAGAGGCGGTTCCATGCAAATTCAACCAACTGAAGATCACCCGACCAAGTTTCAGCTTGGGAGGAGGCAAGGGTGTTGCATATGGAGGTGGTGGTTGGGGTATGGAGGAGGAAAAAAACAGGTATGGTGAAGAGGACAACGAAGAAAAGAGTGGTGCAAAAGTAAAAATTTGAAGGTGAATTGGATTTTCTGGACTTGGTGGTGAGGGCCATTTCCTCAGGGAGTTCTGAGGATATGGGCATAGAGGACGCTCAAGTTTCTTGGTTCGGAATTATGTGAATTTTGATGTTTGTAGCGAATGTTAAGGGGAAAGGGAGAGGAAGACTAAGAGGGGTCATTGGGGAGGTAGACACGCACTGAAGCAAGTGGGTGGCGTTTGAGTTTTCCAAAAGTGCGTTCCTCACGCCTTTCTTTGAGGCCATAAAGTGGATTCATGTGTTTGAAAAATATGAAACTGTATTTATCAGCACGCACAATTAGGCCTTCTCCAACATCTGCATAGACTTCACGTTAAGAATCATTGTTAATAAATATCCTGAATTCCTGTTTACGTTTTCTTCTTTTTGTTTTGGAGAGAGAAACTCAATCACTTGTCATTCTTATCCTTTTCTTAAATCAGTTTTATTTAAAACATCTTCCTTTAACGTTAATCTTTAGAGTTATTTGCAAACTTGAACTTGTGCGTGCGTCAAGGGAAATCGTTGATGTTCCAATTAGGCATTGACCCTCCAGAATTTACCACCATGCACATAACCTAACATACAAGTGTGTTCCATCATCATTCACTTGCATTTTCTTTTGTTATAATTAGTAAAACAATAATTGCATAAAATTAAATCTATCCATCTCATGGATATAATATTTATATAATTAGTAAATTAGTAATAGTAGTTGTTGATATACTATATTAGTACAATATTTATTATATATAATAATTATATTAGTATTCTAATGTGGAATAATCTAGTTTTTTAATAAATATATACATTTAATTAATATAATTTAGTATATATGCTTTCATTAAATGTAATTTTGTAATTAAATTTGTTGATGAATCAAATTTTAAATGTATACATAAATAATGTAATAAATAATATTAATGTCAGCAAATAAAGTATTCATCAATGTTAAATCAAATTAAATTACATGAAAATTTATTAATTAAAATCTAATGGCATTCAATTGTTTCTTTACATTTACCTCATTCAAACAAACCTATCGTTATTCCTTTACCTTTTTTTTAGAAATACTTATTTTTGCATCTTGAATAAGAATGCTTAAAAATTAAAAATCAAGATTCGAACCAAATATAAGATAAAAGTTGTCATATATTTATACTTGTTAAAATATAATAATAAATTATTATAATTTTTAATTATAAGTTGTTGTAATACATTTATAAATACAAAATAAAGTTAAAAATAAAAATATAATAATCATAAAAAATAAATTCAACGTATAATTTTTGTTAACAATATTTTATTATAATTATATTTAACAATTTTTAAAAGTATGCTATAATTTTAAAATATTAACAATTTTATAATAACTAAAAGAAGTGATTAAAACCAAATTTAAAATATTAATTAATTTAGTGTAGTTTGAAATTTCTATTGAATCAAAATTTAATCAAATAAAATTGTATTAAATTTTGATGTATAATTTAGATTTTTATTTAATGAAAAATCCTGAGAAGCATTTAAATGTTGCTATAAAAGATTCCTGTGAGTTGAAGTTGAATCTGGTGGAGAATGAATAAAATTCCCAGAACATTGTTTATGATAGTAGTTCAGGTTGACGATCGAATTTGTACATTTTCATGAGAAATGGGAACTCACAGGGAACAATCAGTAGGCTTAAAGGACACAGTGCCAGCCTCAAGGTCATATCCAACCCAGAAATTTGTCTGAGCCAAGTTTCCATAGAAAGTCACGTTGCTGGGAACCATTGTCAAACATGCCACATCCTCCCTCATCCAAGAGAACGTATTCACTGGCTGCAACCTCACATCCCCTCCCTTAAAATGTGCTGTGATGATGGGAAATCTGATTCTGTCAGCAGTAGTTTGATAACAAAGCCTAAGAACACCATATGGGTCACTCACCCTTTGAGCCCTTATTGTGTTTTCCAAAGCAGATACCAAACCATCATAAAGGCCTGATGGCAGAAAAGTATATGTTGTTCCAGAATCAATGGCCACATTCCCCTCAATACCAACCTGGTTTGCAAATTCAATCCTCTCTTCCCCTACACTTAAAGCCTCCAATGTGATGAGGTAATGGTTAGAAGTAGCAGTTGTAACAAAAGGGGTTGTAACGACTTCAGGACCAGAAACCACAGAATCTTCACCGAAAATAATCTTGCTAGTGGACTTCATGGTTCTGGGAACTAGACAATAAGACATTTTTTTTATACCAAATTGAGAAAGTAGTGAAAGCTTGCCTCGACCAAGACCAATGAGGCCTGACTCTGAACTGATAAATGTCCCACCAGTGTTGTGTGAACACCCAAATAGAGTGTTTGGAAGAGTAATTGGGTTTTGGGTGCCTAGGGTAAAGGTTTCAGAGGCAAGGTTTCCCTCAGTGTGAGAACCATCAAAGTAAGAATAACCATACCAACATATGCTATTCCTGTCACACCGTGGATACTGTACGTATCTTGAGTTGCAAAATGTAGATCTGCATGGTAGTGTGCTGTATGATCTGGAATTGCGAGGATCAAAGATAGGAGTAGGTTGGTTGTGACATTTTATGCATGGCAAACACTGTGTCCATATGAGATCACTGCCTGTGTCAACTATGGCAATAACCTCAACCGGTGGAGTTCCAATGAAAATTTTCATGAGGTACTCTCCACCTCCACCAGTCATAGGGGCCAGTGAGTTGCCATTGTTAGGGTTTGCACCAGCATGTTTGAAACTGTTGACGCGGTTCCATGAGCGTTGGAAAGCACTGTGGAAGCGATCAGAGGGGGTGGTTTTGGGGTCATAGAATGGAGATAAAGGGGAATCACGGTGAATGAGATAATGAGTAGTGGCTTGAGAGAGAAAGAAGAAGATGAAGAAATGAAGGATTCCTAAGAGACTTAGGGCAAAGCAAAAGGGTTGTGATTGGGTGGTGATGGCCATCTTTGACAATGAGTTAAGATGAAATAATGGTACAAAAATGGTGTATCACTTGCTCATCAGTTTATAAAGAAAAGAAATAGAGGGCATTATTGTAATTTCATGATCTTCACCCACAGTTTACGAGCAAATCCATTTATTACACACAGAAAATTTAAACAATGAATTGGATCCCAATCCATCCATTTAATCATTGGATGGTGAATTTTGGTTTCAAATTTTTAAAATTAATCCAACTTATTTTTAATCGGTAAGAATTTTGCAAAACATATTTTCAAAAATTATTTTAAGAAATATATGTTTTTAATACATTTTAAGCGGAAATAGTTTAAATTTGTTTAAGTCCATTAAAATGCTTAAATATATATATATATATATATATATATATATATATTGCTATAGTAAAATCCAATATATCTACTACGTGTAAGAAATATTTAATAATATTCTTCAAATAACTTTTTTGTTAATAAACTTTTGAAAAATTTATTTCAAAATATGTTCCATATATTTTAAAAATAATAAAGCTATAAGCTAGGTCATATTTTTTCTGTATAGAGATTTAAAATGGTAGAATTTTTTAATTGTTTATCAATTGATGTTATGTACAACTCATGCATTTAATAAGTATACTTTAACTTATGTTCAAGAAAATATTAAATACAACATTTAATATGCAATTAAAACAACTCGTATTTATTTAACAAATATTAAATATCTATTTATTTATGCAGTTACGTAAGTAATACGTAAATGATATATTTTAATTTTATTTTTTACATTCAAAATATATTATTATTAGCAATGATAATTTTTAAATATATAATTAAACTGGATAAAATATATTTTTTATTTCTTAGAAATGTCTTATTGAAATAATTTCGTATAATATTTTATATTATTGTTACTGTAAAATATAAATGTATTTTTGTTTTTTAATTTTTAACTATTTAAAGTTTGCTGACGTAACAAAAATAGTGATTTGTTTTTATTTTGGTAAAAATATTTTTTAGCGTAATAGGTAATTGTATGTGTTTAAAAATTGTAAAACCAAATTATTAAATCAATTTTAAAATTCTCTATGATAAATGATAATCAATTAATTTCAAGACTAAAAATTGATAATCGATTATGTTTTTACTTAATTCATTATATAATTATATTTTTATAATGTAACAAATTAATTTATTAATTTTTTTTAATCAATTATCTAAATCAAGTCAAATTATTTCAATTCTTTAAATTAAAGAAAACTTTTACCAATAGTATACACTTTTTTAATACAATCCAGAGAAATTATGTGAGCATTGAAACAACTAATGTGAAACCATATGTGAGAATCATGTTTAAAGTTTAAGTAATTTACTATAAAAATGTATGTATTTTACAATTTAAATTGAGGTGATTTTGTTATTTTCTTAACTTTTGTTTAATTTTTGATGATGGTAAAGAGAATATAATCAATATTACTTAAAAATTATTCAGTTTTTTTGAGTAGATCTTAATAAAAAGTTTGCTTTTCAAGATTTACATAGCTGAATATTTATAATCTAAATCTTTAAAAGTTTATAACAAAAATTTAAGTTAAGATTATTTAAATAATTGGATGTAGATGTGTTAATGGGAAATTGATAAAGGGATCGAAAAATGAAGGAAAGAAAAAATCGAAGATCATACGATTGGTAAAAGACATCGAGAACGTATTTTCGATGAAAGTGGTAAAAGATACCTGGTAACCACAAAGATAAAAGCACATCGAGAATCAAAATCGAGAATCGAAGAAACAAAATTTCGATGCCTATTGTTGAAGTTAGAATAGTACAAAATAAAAGGGAATCAAAAGTAAAATTTAAAATACTCGATGTCTGAAATCGAGATCGAGGGGAGCGGTTAACACACACAGGGAACGTGAGAAACAGTTTCTAAACCGCAACAAAGATCGAAGGAGGAGCAGTTCTCTTATACGTAAGAACGTGGAGTGCAGTTTTTAAAACTGTAAGACTAAAGGAACGAGCACGTAGGATCGTGGTGATAGTGGTATTAACCACTCTTGGGAGGTTACTTGAAAGATGCTCTATAAATAGAGCGAAGACTGAGAAAAGAAGGGGGGAATTGACAGAGAGAACAAAAATACTAGTGAGAAGTCTACCGAAGAACGAAGTAATCATGAAGTTTCTTGCGATCTGAATTTCCATTTTCATTGATTATCTGTACCACTTTCTTTACTTTCCCTGGTAATTTATGTTCATGTAATTTACTTTGATGCAGTTTACGTTCAAACAACTTTAAGTTCATGTACTTTCGATTCCTTGTTATCTGACTATTTAAGATTATGCATCTAAGTTTTTCGCTATTTACAATTTATGCAATCTCGATTTCCTGCTATTTACATTTATGCAATCTCGATTTCCTGCTATTTACATTTCTGCAATTTCGATTTCCTATTATTTATATTTCCGTAATTTCGATTCTTTGTCGTTTACACTTAGTGCAAATTTGAGGTTTCCGTAATTTACATTTCTTCGCAGCTTTATATTCTGTACTACTTTTCGATTTGACATTTTACTGCTTTCTTTATTTCGAGTGCTTTAAATACAAAATACCAAAAATAGCGCTTTCGATTGTCATTAGGTTACATTAAGATTTGTGGTACTATCGAATTTTCGATTCTCATACATATTTTGATTGAAAATCATTTGCTAGCCTAAGTAAAAAGAATCTACGTGGTTGGAATTTGGTTAGAACAAAATTCCCTAGAAATCGAAATCGATCAAAATTCCACCAGAAACAAGATGAGGTGGAATCAAATTAATATTTATATTCGATTTTATTTAGTTTTACATAAAAAGATTTATCAATTTTTATTTTTAAATTGAAAAGAACGAACAATTTTTGAAAAAAATTCATTAAAACTCAGTTCATACTAACTCATTCTAATTCTTTTCAAACATTATTATTTATAATATCAATTTAGCCAAACTTTACTTCAAAGAATAAAGTTATTGTCACTTTTTTATTGGGTAAATTAATTAATTAAATTTTTATAAATATATAAAATATAGTATACCTATCCGAATATGGTTAATACATTTTCTATAATATATTATATAAAGTCTTAGATATTATATATTTTTTTAAGATTGATGGAAGAGACGTATTAACTCACCCAAAATAAAAATTGACAGTAAAAATAATAATAAAATGAAATTAAAAAGAATATTTAACCAATATTAATCTACAGTTTCATCTCTCTCCTTGTGCTTACAAATTGAGAAGCAAAGCGTTACAGAGTTTCGTCTCAATTCATTGTCAAAGATGGTCATCACTTCCAAATCACAGTCCCTTAACTTTACTCTAAGTCTCTTTGGAATCCTTCATTTCTTAATCTTCTTAACACCCTCGCAAGCCACCACTCATCGTCTCATTCACCGCGATTCCCCTTTATCTCCCTTCTACCACCCCACAACCACCCCCTCTCATCGCCTCCACAATGCTTTCCAACGCTCATTGAACCGCATCAACAGTTTCAAACTTGCTGTAGCTAACCCTAACAATGGCAACACACAAGCCCCTGTGAAACCAGGTGGTGGTGAATACCTCATGACAATTTTCATTGGAACTCCACCAGTGCAGGTAATTGGCATAGCTGACACAGGTAGTGACCTCATATGGACACAATGTCTGCCATGCATACATTGTTACCCCCAAACTATTCCTCTCTTCAATCCTCAGCATTCCAAATCGTACAACACACTACCGTGCCGATCTACATTTTGCAACCCAAGATATGTTGATCATCCTCGATGTGGCATTAATAGCACATGTTGGTATCGTTATTCTTATTTCGATGGTTCTCACACTGCGGGAAACCTTGCCTCTGAAACCTTCACCTTAGGCACCACAAACCCTATTTCACTTCCAAATACTCTATTCGGGTGTGCACACGACACTACTGGCATTTTTGATAAGTCAGGGTCAGGCATCATTGGTCTTGGTCGGGGAAGGTTTTCACTAATTTCTCAACTAAATGGTTCCAAAATGTTCTCTTATTGTCTAACTCCCAATACCTTAAACTCCACTAGCAAGCTTAGTTTCGGTGAAGATTCTGTGGTTTCTGGTCCTGAAGTTGTCACAACTCCTTTTGTTACCACTGGTACTTCTACTTCATACCACATCACAGTGGAGGCTTTAAGTGTTGGGAAAACGAGGATTCCGTTTGTGAACAAGAGTGGCATTGAAGGAAATGTGATCATTGATTCTGGGACAACCTATACTTTTCTGCCATTAGGTGTTTATAATGGTTTGGTATCTGCTTTGAATAACATAATAAGGGCTAAAAAGGGGCGTGACCCCAACGGTATTCTTACCCTTTGTTATCAGACTACTGCTGACAAAATCAGGCTTCCCATTATCACAGCACATTTTAAGGGAGGGGATGTGAAGTTACAGCCAGTGAATACATTCTCTTGGGTGAGGAAGGATGTGGTATGTTTGACAATGATTCACAATGACAATACAGTTTTTGGAAACATGGCTCAGACGAATTTCTTAGTAGGATTTGACCTTGAGGCTAGTACTGTGTCCTTTAAGCCCACTGATTGTTCCCTTCAATAACTGCTCAAATTCAATAATCTGCAGATTACAGAAACAAAGTTTCCTAAACTTTAATCATATATTTAATATCCTGTTCTGAACTCTACGCTTTAAGGTTCAATCGGTGGTTTGAGAATCTTTACTTTTCTGCATTTTGACAATCTTCTTTCACAATCTCTAAATTGTCTCTAATTAGGTATAACTGTTAAAACGCACTACCCAAAAAATTTGTTGTGATTAAAATTAAAAAAAAAATTATAACATATTTATATAAAATGAATTAATTAAAATAATTAAATGAAAATAAAAAATAAACAAAATAAAAATATATTTTAAAATTTTAAATTTTATTAATAAAATTAATTTTTATTTAAGATATAATAATTTTATTAAAAATTTATAATTTATTTTTGATAATTTATTAATTTAAATAATAATTAATCTTCATTATTAAATTTGAGAAAAGTAATTATTAGATATTTATTTTAATATTTATTTTTAAAATAGGTAAATTCCTGTGAAATTAATTTATAATACAGTTTTTAATAAAATAATATTATTTTTTATTTTTAAAATAATTATTATTTTATTAAATGGACCACCGATCTACGAATTAATTTAAAATGTATATAAAATACGATCTCGGATTAAAATAACACTAATTTAATTTAGGTTCTAAATTTTTGTATTTAATATGATATATTTTTCTTATCTATTTTATTAACTAAATACAAATATTTTTTTATAACTTTTAATTTTTTAAATATTTATTGTCATATTTTTTAAAATTATTAATTTATTTTATCACATATTATTAATTTAAAACATAAAACAGTAAACAATAAATGCATTACGTTACTACGTTTGCCTTTGATGGAAAAATCAATGGTTCAACCGCCATCCTCTTATATATATATATATATATATATATATATATATATATATATATATATATATATATATATATATATATATATATATATATATATATATATATATATATAAAGAAAAATTCATATATGACTGTTTATTTTCATCCTTTATTATAATTTAATGATTAAATTTTGTATTTTATTTTTTAAAATAATTTTAAATAAGCATTTTTTGAAAATAAATTTTTACAAAAAACTTCTTTAATAATCTTAACTTAAGAATTATTTTATATAAAATAATAATATTGGTGAAATAAATATGACAAAAATTAAAAAATGATTTTAGTAATTTCATAAACGGATACAGTAAATATGTGAATACCATAAATAAAAGCAAAGTATATATTTTATTAATTTTGTTTTTGTTAGTTTTAAAATCTAAAAAATTAAAAAACTATAATAAAATAGTTATTAAATAAGTGTTTTAGTTAATAAAATAAACAAACAAATCTTAAATTTTTATTTATTTTTAAGAATAATAGATCGAGAATAGATAGTAAAAATAAAAAGTAAATTACTAATATCTTCTCGTGTGTGTGTATATATATATATATATATATATATATATATATATATATAGTATTAATTATTTACACATTACGTTTACGTTTACTTCGGGTTAAAAAATTAATGTCTGAACAGCATTTGTTTTATATATAAGTATTTTATTATTACCATTTTTATCAAAATATGTTACTTTATTTTCAAATAGTATTAATTATTTATTTAAATATAATAAATATATTATGTTGAAATATATATTTTTTTGGGGAAGAAAATTAATGCTCAACAACCCTTGTTTAATAAATATAAAGATATATATGGTATGTGTTCGAATGAAAACATTGTAATTAAATGAATTATTTACTAAAAATTTAACGTTAATATCTCAACATATCATGACATTATATTATGTGAGACTAATCCCTCCCATTTTGGCATATTTTTATTATACTCTTCCTCATTGCTATAATATATATATAAATATAAAAGTTAAAGAAGGATAAATTTTAAACTAAATTAAAATAAAATAAAATAAACAAGGATGTTTTATCCTATTTAACATGAAAAAGACCAAACAAACAAAATAATAATATTGCGTATATGTTGTCTTTCACCATCATATTCCGATCATATCAATACCTTAGCCAACAGCCATGTCAAAAATATAACTTTTAAATTCAATGTTTCAAAAAGCATTTTCTTTTACTATTAATATTCAAAGGTACTTAATACTTTGTCTTTGAAAGAGTGAAAAAAATCTTATTTGATATCTGAGTGTGAAAACAATTTTAATTGGTATCTAATATCATTTTTACATATTTATGGACTAAATAGTAAATTTCAAGAATTCAATATAGTCCTTGGTTGGTTTTATGCCTTTATAAATTCAGCAGCAATGGTACACCATTTCATCCACCACCTTTTGTTCTAACAATTCATTGTCAACGATGCCCATCACCACCAAATCACAGCCCCTTTACTTTGCCCAAAGTCTCTCAGGAATCCTTCATTTCTTAATCTTCTTATTCCCTTCTCAAGCCACTACTCATCATCTCATTCACCGCGATTCCCCTTTATCTCCCTTCTACGACCCTTCAAGCACCCACTTTGATCGTTTGCACAATGCTTTCCAACGTTCGTTCAAGCGCATCAACCATTTCAAAGTTGCTGCTGCTAACCCTAACCATGGCACCATACAGGTCCCTATGAAACCTGGAGGTGGAGAGTATCTCATGAAGATTTCCTTTGGAACTCCACCTGTTGAGGTAATTGGCATAGCTGACACTGGTAGTAACCTTATCTGGACACAATGTTTGCCATGCATACAATGTTATAACCAAACTATTCCTCTCTTTGACCCTCGTCATTCCAAATCATACCACACAGTACCATGCCAATCCAAAGTTTGTAACAGTACAACAGATTCAGAAAATGCAAAATGTCAGAATAAGACCACATGTGACTATAGTTATTCTTATGCAGATGGTTCTCACACTGCTGGCAACCTTGCTTTTGAAACCCTAACCTTAGGCATAAGCAACCCAATTTCTCTTCCAAATGTTGTATTTGGTTGTGCACACGACACTGCTGGCATATTTGATGCATCAGGGTCAGGCATAATCGGTCTTGGTAGTGGCAAACTTTCACTGATTTCTCAAATGGCTACTCATTTACCCGGTGGCAAAAAATTCTCCTATTGTCTAATTCCCACTACCATGAACAAGAACTCCACAAGCAAAATTAATTTTGGAAACGATTCTTTGGTTTCTGGTCCTCAAGTCGTTAGAACTCCTCTTATTATAGCAGATCAGGGTCTGTTTTCACTCACATTGGAGGCCTTCAGTGTAGGAAAAGAGAGGATTAAATTTCCACCCACGGGTGACACAACGACTGTTCCTAATACCGAAGGAAATGTGATCATTGATACTGGGACAACATTTACTCTTTTGCCAAGTGATGTGTATACTGGTTTGGTAAATGCTTTAAGTAAAGTTATAAAGGCTAAAAGGGTGAGTGACCCCAACGGTGATCTTCACCTTTGTTATGAAAGCAATGGCGATGACATGAAGCTTCCCATTATCACAGCACATTTTAAGGGTGGAGATGTGAATTTGCAGCCAGTGAATACGTTCTCTTGGGTGAAGAAGGATGTGGTATGTTTAACAATGGTTTCAGATGATGACGTAAGTCTCATGGGAAACTTGGCTCAGACCAATTTCTTAGTAGGATATGACCTTGAGGCTCGCACTTTGTCCTTTTTGCCAACTGAATGTGCCAAGTGATGTTAGTCTTACGTAAAGGGTTCCTACAAGTTCCCCATCCAAATTAGATATCAAACTTGCCAACTCTATCATATTTTATTTAATGAATTTAATAAAATTTTCATTCGTTCTATTTAATTATTCATTTAATTAAAACCACATGTATAATGAAAATTAAGGATTAAATTAAGATCATAAATCAACAAAGATATACCATATTGATAAAGAGGTGTGAGTATGATATAATAGAATGTAACTGCAATTTCTCCAAATTACAAACTTATGTTTGTAGGAATAAAACAATTTGTAGAGTATTATTTCATTTAATCCGTTCACCAAATTTTGTTTTAATTGACTGGCATTTAATATAGTCAAATGTACTAGACAAAAATAGTTTAAAAATAATGTTAAAATTAATATATGCATATGTTAATTGTGAATGAAGGTTAAGGAATAACTATAGAAGATTTGATTATTGACAAGAAATATTTTAGAGAAAAATGTGTGCGTTTAAAATATGTGAATAAATGAGGATAAGAACGAAAAAAATAAAAAATAATTGTTATTTCATATCAATAACAAATAATATGAAATAAATAAACTTTTAAAAGACAGTATATATTATAAAATGGTTTAAGTTATTATTAAAAAAATTATAGGGTTAAATACATTTTGTTTTTTACATTTAGTCAAACTCGATTTTGTTTTCAATATTTTAAAAAATAATAATCAAATTCTTCAAATTTCAAAAAATATTGAATTTAATATTTTTATCAACCTTATCAACTTAAAATATAAAAAATTAATAAATCATGTTTAATTATTTTATCAACTTTTAATTAAGATAAAAAATCATCATTAAATTTTAATTCATAAATTTAAAATATAATCAAATAGAAGTTTATAAATATACGGAGAATTTTTTTCTAATTAATATTGGTTAATTTATTTATGTTTATGATATTGTTTTTATTATATCAACCACAATAAAAATTCTATGTATGTGTCAATATTAATTATAAGAGCATACAATGAAGTTGTTTATTAAGATACTTAAATAAAATATTAATTAAAGTATTAATTGATTGAAATAATTTTTTTAGAAAAATATATGTGACATGACACTTGTTTAAACTTTTTTATAATTGTTTCATAAACAATTTACAAAAATAAATAAATCAAAATAAATAAGAAGAAAAAAATAGAGAAAGAATAGATTTTTTAAAATTTATTAAAAAATTTCTAATTAAAATTAATAATAAATTTATTAAAAATAATGTAATATCATAAAAAAAATTTATATTTTTTAAGAAAATAAGCAACTTAGATGAGTTTGCTCTAAGATATGTCCAAAAATGTTTAATCAACCAAAAAATAATTAAAAAATTGAAAAAAATTTACATATATCAATTGAAAATAATTAAAAATAATAATATTAAATAATATAAATTGTGAAAAACTTTAATTCAACCTCAATTAATTATTTATAACTTTTGATAAAATTAAATTAGTTTCAATTAATGTCAACTAAAATTTTTTGTTAAAATATTTAATGTTAAGATAAATATTTACATTTTATATTAATTAAAATGATTTAAAAATTAATATATTTAAATTATCTTATCCAGGTAATAAATTAAAAAAGTAATTTGAATCGTATCTCAATCTCAAAATAAGACGCGTGTGAAATCTGAACTTAAGAGGATAGTGTGAGAAGGTTTAGGAGAGAGAAACAGAAAGAAATGAGATTAAGTTGCAATGGAGTTTATGAAGTAAGAAGCAAATGAAGATAAGAGAAGAAAGAAAATGAGAGACAAACTGAAGCTGAAATTGGAAAAGTCAGAAGAGAGATTTTATGGAAGCTCTTGAAACCAACCAAGATCTATAAAATAGGAGTATCCGTTGCCAATACCAACCAAAGAACACCAGACACCAAGTAAGTGCTACAAAGTTACGGTTGAGGCTTGATTCAGTATCACACGCTAGACTCCACCCAATCGTGACTATGGCTCTGTTTCTTCAAACGCATTACCCTCTACGCTCACTGCGTAACCCTTATCACTTCCCAAACCCTTATAATCCCTTTCTCATACTCCCCGCCACTTCCACCAAATCCCTTTTGCCATACCATGCCGCAATTTCATTATCCGCTCGCCGCACTCCTTCACGCCGTTCGCCGCCCTCGCCCACTGCCTCCGCTTCCCACCGCCACCCACCTCCACAAACGCCACCTCTCAAGGCTTTTGCGGGCCTCGCCGCCTCCGCCGTGCTGTTTCTCTGCCTCGGCGTTCGCCTGTGCTTGGCATCTTCTCCGCCGCTGCCGTCTCTACCCGCCGGTCCTCCTGCAGTTCAGGAGGAGCAAACTGTTCAAGGTTTCTTAGAAGCCGAGCCTCTCTACTCTCTCATATGTTATTGTTTGTGTTATGGTTAAGTATAGTGTAATTTGGTGGTTACTACTTTTTCGCGTGTTTTTTAGCTTTCTCTCTAATATCGTAAGATTTTTTTTTTTTTTTCAGTTTTAATTTTTCCTAATAATTATGAATAATGGCCCCTGATAGTGTGATTTCGTTTGGTATTGTAGATATGCATGACAAAAAGAAAATAGAGGATAACACTCTAGGTCCTTGATTTTAGCTGGAATTTACAAGTTTTAGGTGAACCCGGGTATCTAGTAGCGGAAATTTAAGGGACACGGAAATTTATTTAAGAAGTTGCCTTTTCTCAGCACATTTTCTACTATACACATGGACCTAGAATTGAACCCTTGATTACATGTTTAAGGGACATGATTATCGGCCAACCATACCGCACTGGCGGTTTATGTTGGTAGAAACTATGGATACTAACTTGATTTGGAACTATTTCAGTTTCTTATCTGCCAATCATACATCACTGACGCTCCATGTTGGAAGCTACGTTGAACTTGATCACTGAAACATAAACACGGAATTTGTTATCACTTGATTATGCATATAAAACTCTTTATATCGATTACTTGAATAAGTTTAATTGTTTGATTTTGATTGAAATTAAAGAAAAAAATTGTTTACCGATGGGAAAAAGATCTATTATTTCTTTAAAACAAATAAGCTATCTCAGGACACTTGGAACCTGGAGTAGGAATGAAAATTGAACTAAAGATGGACGGGTTTTTGGGTGTTTTGTTTCTTTAAGTTCCTCTTTCCTTGCCGGTACATTTTTATATTTTAATTCTGTTATGTATTTTACATTTTTACAATTTGTTTTAGCTACTTCCGTTAGTAAGGAAGTTGATTTTACAAAATGTATTATGGCTCTCCTTAATTCTATCTGGTTTTAAATCCAAATAGCACTTGCTACCTATCAGCTGTCTTGACTGTTTTGACTCACATAATTATCCTCTTTCTTGGTGTGTGAGGTTTCTGCTGGAGGATGAACTCCATGAGGTTTTAATCAAAAAATTAATCAACCTCTCTAAATGGGTTGGGTGATGTTGTGATATGTGGTTAAATGTTGACAGATGATCATGATGGAAGAAAACAAGAAGGCAGAGAAACTGTAGTAGATAAAGAATTAGAAGAAGCTTTTAATGCCTGGAAATCTAAAACATTTGCATTGACTGTTCCCCTGAAAGTTGTTGCTCTACGTGGTTCTATACCTCCTTCATGGATCAAGGTTTGTGACACATATTCTTTGTTTTCTGTGATTAATTAACCTGTTATATTATTGATTTCACTTTATTTGTCTCCTTGTGGGTTCCTGGGAATTGTCTTTCTGTATTCTTTGCTATCTGGATGTGTCTTGTTTCCTCAAAAGTTCTCTGAAATTATAATAGTGTGTCTAGTCATAAACTCTTTTCTAGCATCAATTAACAGTTTATTTGGTGAGAGAGTACGGTATTTCATGCTGTAGCATCCTTTGAATGTACAATGTGATTTCAAGCAACTTACAGTTTCTAAAATAATTTAATATTGATTTTCAGTAACCTATCAATAGATTGTCATGTTAATTTTTCTTCAATTGTAGGACTTCATAAATTCTCAAGGGAGGAGAATGAAGTTTAACGTGAAGTATTATGCAAGTCTTGAGAGCATCTTTTCTGATCTATCAATTCCCTTTACTAAAGGAAAAATTAACCCAGGATCTGCTTTGGCAGCAGATATTGTTGGTATTGGTGATTCATGGCTCAAACTTGCTATTAACAAAGCTATAATTGAGCCAATACGAGATGTAGAAGATCAGGAGTGGTTTAAAAGCTTAAATGACAAATGGAAGGTAACACTATATTTTTTGTATGTTTCTTCTCCTTCAAACATGTCTCTAAAGATTCATCTCATGTTTTTTTTATAACATACGCGGTTGGTTTCTTGAACTTAGTTCATCTTAAATTTGATGTTTCTGCATACCTCATTGAGCATGTATGAAATAGGAATATCTTTACTTTTAAAACCATATGGCTAATACGAGCATACCAAGACATCATAGTTGCCTAAATACTTGTCTGCATGCACTTGGTTGTGACATCTTTGTAATATGCTCATTTATGTCTGCATACTTCTATGCATGCGCTAAACTGAGAGAACTTGTATTACAGTAGATTTTTTATGTGTTCCTTTCATAGCAGAGAGAGTTCCTATATACCCTATTTTGAGAGACTAGGCGTAGGTGTAAGGTGTAGTTATTTACAATGAAAGGGATAAGAATGTAGGCACAGCCAAAAGAGAGGGGGAGTTAGGAAACTGGTGGGAAAAAAAAGGATTCAAAATACTATCACTGAGTAGCGCTTTTGGGATGATGAGGTTAAACGGGATGTTAGGGAAAGAAATGGGATAGTAAGCGGTTGTTGTGGTTATGAAGTGGTCATCTCTCTTGCGAGGGCTTAATCATGTGAGGGTAGTTACCGTAGCTACTTTCGAGGTTATTCCTCTGCATTCTTTTGCTCCTTCATTCAGCTAATAGTTCCTTTTTCTATTTTAATTCAATGAAATTCGTGGTTATCCATCTTATAGTAATATATTTCCTTTATTTAATGATCTAACGGGGGAGAGAGAGATCTTAACAAAAAAATTGTAACTCTAGACTCTAAAAGGGGGACAAGGCTTTGTTGCTGCTATTGCGTTTTTTTTTTTTCAAAATAAAAAAATAATCTGGGTCAAAAGTTGAAAACCTGAATGTGAAATAATAGAAGACGTTTGATGTTCTGAGAAATTATAAAATGAATAAGCTATCAGCAAAAGAAAATAGAGAAATGGAGTAAGGGTAATCTTTGACAGAGAAGTATCACTATTATCCGTTGTGCTATACATGTTGACACAGCAATTTGTTCTGAACCTCAGTAGATTACCCATTGTATTTTGTGATAGCTACCTAGATATTTATCAAAATGAGCTCTTACTTATGTGGTACAGTGACATCACTACACCGACTTTATATTGCAGACATAAATTTACGGAAAGAACGCATTAAACAAAATATAACTTTGCTACTGAAGATTATAACAAAGCATCATAGTGAGAACATAATATGTATAGCTAGCACCTCAACCCATTAATTATTATCCTTTTGGAATGCATCCTGATATGATAGACACCATAGTAAAAACCTGGTTTATAAATCTCCTTGTTTCATGTTGATTATCCCTGAGGTTAATTGTACCTACATAGTGTGTTGTTAGTTACTATTCTTTTGGAGTGTATCCTGATTGTCATGATAGTCAGAACCTGGTAATAGTATATATAATATATATCTCCTTGAATTGTGGTGCATTTGCCTACTAGGTTTATAGCATATGCAATGTTTAAGTTAGTTGTTATCTTTTTGGGTATCTTGGTAGCATATGTTACACTCCCTAACAAAGTTCCAGGTATACCTACGCAGGAACTCTGAGGGAGAAATAGATCCTAAAGGTGATATATGGGCTGCTCCATATCGATGGGGCTGCATGGTAATAGCATACAAGACAAACAAATTTCAAGAGCATAAGTTGGATCCTGTAGAGGTATGTTGTTTCTAGTAGACGATGTAAAATTTTTGTAGAGTTTTTGGGACTATATCAACTCAAATTGCAGGATTGGGCAGATCTTTGGCGGCCTGATCTTGCCGGGAGGATTTCGATGGTTGATTCTCCTAGAGAAGTTGTTGGTGCAGTTTTGAAGTATATGGGTACTTCCTATAATACAAATAACATCAATGCTGAAGTTAACGGTGGGAGAGATGCTGTTAAACATAATTTGACTTTGCTTGCAAAACAGGTATTGTTACTGGATGATCTCTCGCCTGATGATGTTGTTTTCTTATTGGAAGTGGTGGAAAGCATTACAAATCAATTCTTCACAGAGAAAACGTTCCTTTTTTTCTTTTGCAAACAATAATTTAACTTTCTAATCTTTTTTGTATGTATTTGTAGGTTCGACTGTTTGATAGTTCAAACTATTTAAAAGCTTTTGGAGTTGGAGACGTGTGGGTAGCTGTTGGATGGAGTAGTGATATTATTCCTGCTGCTAAACGCCTGTCTAATGTTGCTGTTGTTGTTCCAAAGTCTGGAGCGAGCTTATGGGCAGATCTTTGGGTATTTCTCTTATTATTATGTCGGTTTTTAGGTTTCGTATCTGATAGATTAATGGTTTCAAGAAATTATTATGTGGAATGATTTAAATGGTATCTGATCGTGGAGCCCTCGCAGTACAGGAATCGTTGATAAACTAATGGAATGGGATTCTGATAACACCTATTCAATGACAGCTGTGTCTAGTATTTAATTTCCTTAGACACTGGGCTTTATTGACTTTTTTCTGGCCCCCCTTTTTACCATTTTTTTTTCAGGCAGTTCCGGCTGCTTCTAGAATTGCAACAAATCAGATTGGCGGACGTATTAGGGGACCGTCACCATTAATCCATCAGTGGATAGAGTTTTGTCTGCAATCTGCAAGAGCACTGCCCTTTAAGCAAGAGGTGATCCCAGGTGCCTCTCCCTCACATATTCAAGGTCATTCAGCCAATGTGCCCATCGAGTTAACCAATGGTAGGCCGAAGCTAAAGGGTAACCTGGTTGATGGAGCACCTCCACCAGACATCTTAGAAAGATGTGAGTTTCTAGAGCCACTATCTAATTCAACACTCTCAGATTACCATTGGTTGATTACATCTATCCAGGAACCTGGCCATGGATTGATACATAAAATGTATCAGAATATCATATCAGTGGCTAAATTTTCTGAGTGGTCTAATTCAAAGCTTACTTGAATAAAGTTACTAGGCCGAGGAATACATATCAAGGATCCGTGGCTAATATAATTTGAATGATTTGAAACTCGAAAAGTTTACTGAGTACAACGTTACGAGGCTGTCGTTCAAGCCACAACGATGCCGAGCAGCATGAGAGCATTGCTGACTTTCTGTAAAAGTACATCAAGTTTTTTAAACTTGGTGTTTGTCTTTTTGAGGAAATTGTTAGTACTGATCAACATGAAGCAACTGTTACACTTGAGCGGGCATGACCGTATAAACGATTATTATAAAAATAAATGTCAATAACATTTTAACATACTATGTTTTAAAATAAATAAATAAATTAGTAAAACTATAATAGCTGAAATATATAATATCTTGTAAGATATATTTGATATTGACTTTTGTAAAAGGAAAACCATAACATACATGCCAAATTACTCTTTCCTTTCCGGAACGAGAGAGGTTGCAAGTTGATTCTTTTCTTTTTGCACAAAGTTGTTACCTAAGGGAATTATGAGTAATACAGTTTATTTTCATATTCTGTGTTAGTTTGGTTGTCCCTATCGTAACATAACCAAAAAATGTTTGTCCCTTCGCCACAAATGAATTTATTTATAGTAAATGGGATAACTCCATCATTTCCTCTGTACCTTCAATTCTACAGCTTATCTCTCTTTATTTCTGAATCACTTTATTGAAATATAATACTAGTACTTATCACTTAAATAATCATTTAACGTTTTTTAACACAAGATAATATAACATTAGGAATCAAAATGGTATTTTCAAATATTACAAGAGTCAAAATTGAAGAATTTTTTTACATGAATTAGATTCAAAACTCACTATTTTACATGACTTAAAAACATCTTTAAGTATTTTTTTAGACGTTATTTAATTCATAAATACTTATTTTAAGTTTAACCAAACTGAACCTAATACCATTTAAAAAATGGCCTTCATTTAATTAATATCAGAATATTATTAATAAATATTTTTTTATAAATGATATCAAGTTTCAATACTTAAAGAAAATTTTTATTTTTAAATATATTTAAAAAATTAAAGGATAATTTAATTAATTTTTAACTATAGTAAAAATTAATTAATCTTTTTATATTTAAGTATGGAGATTAAAATCTTATAAAATGAATAATTTTAAATCCTCCTACTAATATTTCTTCTTTTTGGTATAATAAATAATGAAACTTTTTTATAATATTTTTATCAGTAAGAATTAAAAACATTACCATGAACGAAGTGTGTTTTTATAATTTTAAAACATTAGAATGATATTATTTATTTAATCATTTATTTACTAAATAAGAAGATACGATAGTAGATTATTTAGGTAGAAGATATACCATTATACCTATAAGATAGGCAAAAATGCGTATTCTATTCATCTTTAAAATACAAAAGTCGTGTTCAGTTTATTCAATTTCTTTGTTTTTTCTCTGTGATCACTGTTCTCATAAGAAATAGAGGCAGTGAGAACAGCAGAGTGTGTATAAATATAATGCAGATCTGAAACAAGAAACAAGAACAATTCCTTGCGTTCATCGTTACCATATTTATAAAAACAAAAGATTGTATACAGCATGAGGCCGGCTTTTCTTTTTCTTTTTGAATATTTATGCTTCAAACACTTCACAAAAAATAAAAAAGAGAAAAAACTTGTAAGAAATCTTATATAATGTGATGGAGGGATTTTTGTGTCACACTGATCAATGGAGAATGGTCAACCAATGTTGGATGGGAGAGTGGGAAACATACTAATCGCCATGGGTTCAGCGAGTTTCGTCATCACAATATTCCATCTTATCATCCTCTGCCGCACCCATCATCGCGTTCCTCGCACCAACCAAAATCCACAACAACAGCAACAGCCACGCAACGTTAACATTTCGGTGCTGCCACATCTCATTCCGATCCACACGTACCAAAAGAAGAAGAAGATAAACGATGATGGGGTGGCAGCGGAGGGCGACGACGACGAAGATGCCACGTGCGCCGTGTGCTTGGGGGAGTTCGAAGAGGGTGAAGAGTTGAGGACGTTGCCGGAGTGCATGCACTCTTTCCACGTGACCTGCATTGATACGTGGCTCTCTTCCCACCCCAGTTGCCCGGTTTGCCGTGCGCATGCCACACCATCGCCGGCAGTGGAGCACCCTTCGCCGGAGCTTGGTTCTGCGCTTATTGCTCATCACAGCATAGATATCACGCAGCTAGCCCGCCTTCAAAATGGCTCAGTCCCACGCTGAAACATTGACGTGTGATTTTTGGGGGAAGATAAGAAAATTAAAGAAAGAAGCAAAACTCATAATCTCATTTCCTCTCTATATGACAGCTGAAAAATATCGAACGACTTTGGATATAAAAAAAAAGGAAATTAGCATACACTAGATTTTAACGTGGACAAACTCACTGTTTGAAGGAAAAACACAGAGAACAGTTATAAACTTCAACTAATAATAAAGAATGGTATAACACAAGTTATCTTAATATCAACAAGGATCAACAACACTTTCTCCATAGATAAGATGGATAACACAAAACTTTTTTTTTTTTTTCTCGCGGTGACTTCTTTAACAAGAACTATTTTCAATATTAAGTTTTCTTTTTCTTGGTGACTTTTTTTTTCTCACCATAAATATTTTATCTCAATTCTGATTAGTCTTCTGTTTTTTTATTTGCCTTAAAAAAAATCAAATACAAATAAAAAAATTCTATAATAGACGATAAATCCTTATTATTTCTTTTTCTTAATCATCATACACTCTATAAATTGTTGGTCTATCTTACAGCGTGTTTTTAATCTAAAATCATATCCATTCTAATGATCAAACATATATCTATAATCCCATATCGTAAACATGCTTATAAACTAAATGCGAAGCGTACACGATTTGACCATAATGACGATATCCTTTATAGAGTACCTTTGATTTGATCTTTTGGTCTTCCACCTGAAGAAGCACTAGTATTTCCTCTTGATTTTCTCTCTTGATGGGGATAGAGATAAAGGAACGGAGTCGTAACTTTTTTTATCTCGTGTGCTCTCGGAAGGGGACCATGACCCTTTAAATAACCAAAATTAGGTTAATTACTTAAGTTTTAGTATTTTCAATTTGGCCCCTCATCAAATTAGAAATTACTCTATGGTCTCTACACAATCATATTTTCATGACATATGACTTTAGCCAAAACTTTAATTTATTCAGATCACTTTATTATTTGGCTTAATAAATAATGATCCTAACACATTCAAATATGTATCATATATATACATGACCCAAAATTTGCCAACAATCTCCCATTGGTCACAAATATATATGTCTTTACAACCTTACAAATGTGTTAGACTTTATGAGCTCAAAATTGTCATTATATTCCTTTAGCATATTCCAAAAGTCCTGTTCATTAATCATATCAGGATATAAAACTAAACCAGCTTTTCATTGCATCATCGCAACTAAAACCAACAAGATTACTCATCCTGACATAACCAAATGATATGGATTCATCATGAAATGTGTAGCATGAAAAATTACGTGAAGGTGATCTGTACACGTCTATTTTCAACTGGTCCAAACTTTAATTTATCGAGATCGATATAGTAACCTTAATGTACAAAGTGTAATGAATGAACAAAAAAAAAACCACATATCTATAGATAACCAAATATGTCCAAAAACAATGTATACATATATTAAATTAAACATAGAACATAAAATATATGAAAATGACTAACTCCCACTAAACCACAAATTCCTCAAACTGTAAAACACCCATGTGAGCAACATGCTCATGAAAGACCTTGGGCGGAAGTCTTTTAGTTAGAGGATCTGCTATCATGGAGTTTGTCCCTAAATGTTCTATGGAAATCAGTCCACTCGTACTCTTTCCTTAACAACTAGGAACTTAATGTCGATGTGTTTTGACTTAGTCGAACTTCGTTGTTGTTGGAATACAATACGGTTGATTTGTTGTTACAATATAACTTAAGTGGTCTTTCAATGCCTTTCACAATTTGCGGCCACGTGACAAACTTTCTCAACCATATTCCGTGATTCGATACCTCATAGCATGCTACAAATTCTGCTGCCATAGTGGATGAAGGCTGTAAGGGTTTGCTTGACATCTGCGCCAAGAAACCGCACCACCTGCTAACATGAAAATGTAACTCGAAGTGGATTTCAAACTATCTTGACATCCTGCAAAGTTCGAGTCGGAAAACCCAGCGATCTCCAACTGATCTGACCTCCTGTATGTGAGCATGTAATCTTTTGTTCTCTTTAAATATCTCATGACCCTTTTTGCTGCTTTCCAATGGTCCATTCCTGGGTTGCTTAAATATCTGCCTAGAACCCCAACTATGTATGCTATGTCTGGACGCGTGCATACTTGGGCATACATTAAACTCCCTATAGCTGATGCATAGGGAATCTTTTCCATTTCCTCAATTTCCAAATTTCCCTTTGGGCACTGATTGAGACTAAACTTGTCTCCCTTAGCAACTGGAGTATCCCCGGATTTACATTCATACATGCCAAACCTTTTAAGAATTGTTTCAATATAGCTCCTTTGTGATAATCCCAAAATATCCCGACATCGATCTCTGTGTATCTGAATTCCTAATATAAAAGACGCATCACCAAGATCTTTCATTTCAAAATTCTTTGATAAAAATTTCTTGGTTTCGTGCAATATGCCTGTATCATTAGTGGCAAGTAGAATATCATCAACATACAAGATCAGGAAAATATACTTACTCCCCTTAAACTTGTGATATACACAATCATCAACAATATTCATCTCGAAGCCAAATGAGAGAATTACTTGATGAAATTTATAGTACCATTGACGAGATGCTTGTTTTAGTCCATAAATGGATTTTGTCAGTTTGCAAACCATACTCTTTGAATCTCCCTGCACAAAATTTTCTGGTTGCACCATATAAATCGTTTCATCAATGTTGCCATTAAGAAACGCCGTCTTGACATCCATTTGATGAAGCTCCAAATCATAATGTGCTACAAGAGCCATGATTGTCCTAAAAGAGTCTTTCGATGAAACTGGAGAGAAAGTCTCTTTAAAATCAATCCCTTCCTTTTGGGTATAGCCCTTAGCTACTAGACGAGCCTTATACCTTTCCACATTACCTTTAGAATCCCGTTTGGTCTTAAATATCCACTTGCAACCAATGGGTCTCATACCTTCGGTAATGGGACAAGTTCCCAAACCTTATTGTCTTGCATGGACTTATACTCCTCCTTCATTGCTTCGATCCACTTTTCGAGTTAGAACCTTGCATGGCTTGACGGAAGTTAACTGGGTCATCTTCCATCATACCATTGTTTTCTTCATGTTCCTGAAGAAATACCATGTAATCATCCGAAATAGCACTTCTTCTTTCTCTAGTGGATCTCCGCAAAGTTATTGGCTCATGATGCACGGGTTCTTGAGGATCTTGAGTTTGTTCTTCATGAACAACCAAATCATCTTGAGTAAGGGGTTCATTAACAATGCCTTGTGGAGGTTCCGAACTTACTTTATCAAAAGTAATTGTTTGAATCGGTTCGGAATTATTACTCGATTCTTCCTCTAAGACAAAGTTTCGATTTTATTCTTCCCCCCAAACTCAATATCCTCAAAAAACGTAATGGTTCCAGTCTCAAAAATTGTCTTTAATGTGGGATCATAAAATTTATATCCCTCGGATCTTTCAAGCATAACCAATAAAATAATTACTTACTCGTTCGGGAGTCCAATTTCTTTTCATTTGGCTTATAAGGCCTTGCCTCAACTGGACAACCCCACACATGGAAATGCTTCAAACTAGGTTGTCGCCCGAGTCCAAAGCTCATAAGGTGTTTTGGTCATCTGCTTTAGTTGGTACTCTGTTCGGAATATAAGTCGTCGTCTTTAGTGCCTCTCCCAGAGTGACTCTGGTAAGGTGGAATGAAAAATCATACTCCCGACCATATCTTTAAGAGTTCAATTTCGTCTTTCAACTACACCATTCATGCTAGGTGATCCCGGCATGGTATACTTGTAGGACAATTCCACACTCCTCTAGGTACCTGGCAAAAGGTCCTGGACGCCGTTCACTCGACCGTCAAATCTGCCATAGTACTCACCACCACGATCAGATCCGACGGACTTAATTCTTTTATTGAGTTGATTTTCAACTTCGACTTTAAATGTTTTGAACACGTCTAGAGATTGTGACTTTTCATGTATAAGGAATAAGTATGCATATCGTGAGTAATCGTCTATGAATGATATAAAATATTGTTGACCATTCCACGAAGGTGTAGGAAATGGCCCACAAATGTTCGTATGTATCAACTCTAAGACGTCTCGTAGCTCTATATGCACCTAATCTCTTCGCTTTGGTCTCGTTTGCCCTTAATGCATTCAACACAAACATCAAAGTTTGTGAAGTCAATGGACTCTAAGATTCCATTTAACACAAGTCGTTCAACTCTATTTTTAGAGATGTGACCTAAGCGCTGTGCCATAATGCTCCTGAGTGAGTATCATCAATTTTACGTTTAGTACCACGTGATTACTGTATTAAGGGTTTCAGTTATAGGTGGTCGCAGTATCAAGTAAATACAGATTATCATAAGGCAAAAGTGAACCAGTTCCAATAATATCTGAATTAAAAGACAAACTGAACTTATTGTTTCCAAATGAACACAAATAACCTAATTTGTCCAGATAAGAAACTGAAACCAAATTCCGTCTAAATGACGGCACAACAAAAGTGTCTTTCAAATCCAAATAAAAACCAGTACTCAATAACAATTTAAAATGCCCTATGACTTCCACCTCTACCGATTTGCCATCTCCAACATATATCCATCTTTCAGAATCAATTGGCTTCCGGTAGCTTAGGCAACCCTCTATAGAAACACTGATGTTAGTAGTTGCACTGAGTCTAACCACCAAGTGTTACTAGGTACTGACGCTAAATTGACTTCAAAACAGACCAAAGTAGGAAACATACTTTTGAGGATCGGAACATAATTTAAATTGGCAGATACAGAAACAATTGTAGCTGAATTAGAACAAAAGAAATAAACTAATTATGCTCACATTATATAAAAAAATAATTATAAATAAAATATATATTCAAATAATGGTTTAACCCATCTCAAGACACCCAATGCACCATCAATATCAAGTCTTTTGACGATAATATTAACTGCTAGAGGTATCTTGTTGTAATAATCAAACATTGATAATAAAGCACGTCCAACAACAAATCAGTCTTTGGATTGATTTATCATCGACAAAGCTAATCTTTATAATTATCACATGTTTATCATTATAAGTGTATATGCAATTCGACCAAATATTAATCTTCCTTTGGTAGACTAATACTCGCATGAATATACACAAACACTAACATTTAATATTTTTCACTAACTACCCAATTCAAGAGATGTTACTTTGGTAACTTCTTAACTCAATTTGCTCACAAAAAATATTAAACTACCAAACAAAAATATTTTATTTATATAATAAAACCGAATATTTATAATTCTAAAGAAGAAAAAAGATTATAATTTCTATATACCAAATATAATTTATATATATATTAATGGTTTCCACAGGATCCTTCCAATTATACCACGTGACCTTCCACCTGATGCTCCATGGAGTAACGTCACCACTTTTGATACTATGGCCGTTTGACGTGGTGGTGGGCCTGCGGAACAAGCCCATGATCATGCATTTGGACGAGCAGGCAGAGACGGATTGCAGATTGGGGCTGTTTTCCGCCCGCATCAGAAATGCCAAAATTGTGTACTTTTGTCACTTAATTTCGCTTCTGACATTTATTTCAATGATTTCAGTAATCTTGATCATGGGTTGAGTCCCTCGTCAGAGAGAGTTCTAATCGAATAAAATCTTAGCTTATAACAATGGCAGCCGTGTCGGGGGTGAGATATGGAAAGCCCACACGACCATGGCAATGGTGCAGTTATTCAATGGCGGCTTTCACGTCATCACCAAAGTCGCCCTTAACGTTGGCGTCAACCAAAACGTCTTCTGCGTCTTCCGCGACAATCCACACGCGGAACAGATAATTGAAACCTCTCTCTCAATTTGGGAAATTGGGAATTTACCCCAAATTCGAAACTAGGTTTTAAAATTGGGAATTTAACCCCAAATTTGATTTTAGGGTTTACAAAATTGTGAGATTATACTTCATTTAGGGTTCTGAATTAAATAGAATCTAAATTTTGATAAATCTAATTTCCAAATACAAACATGAATCAAGTATGGGTTGCTCTGATACCAAGTGTTAAGTTAAACTGTAATTGAATATGATATCAATTCTAATGATCAAACATATATCTATAATCTCATACTGTAAACATGTTATAAACTAAATGCGAAAGCATACCTGATTTGACCATAATGACAATATCCTTTATAGAGCACCTTTGATTTGATCTTTTGGTCTTCCACCTGAAGAGCACTTGTATTTCCCTATTGATTTTCTCTCTTGATGGGGATAGAGAGAAGGAACGAGACTGTAACTTTTTTTGTCTGTGCTTCTCGAAGTGGACCATGACCCTTTAAATAACCAAAATTAGGTTAATTACTTAAGTTTTAGTATTTTCAATTTGGCCCCTCATCAAATTAGAAATTACTCTATGGTCTCTACACAATCATATTTTCATGACATATGCCTTTAGCCAAAACTTTAATTTATTCAGATCACTTTATTATTTGGCTTAATAAATAATGACCCTAACACATTCAAATATGTATCATATATATACATGACCCAAAATTTGCCAACAGGAATTATATGCGAAATCTAGAATTATCACACGTGATCTATCTATAGTTATGTACAAGATGCGTTTAATCTGAAATTATAAGTGATGTACGTTTGTTTGGAGACTATCACTACAAGAAATAATAATAGTGAATTTATCAATAAACAAAATATGTCCATAAGAACAAAAATTCGTTGGTAAATATATATTAATGATGATTTATTGATGAAAAATAATTTGTTGAAAATTTTATTGTCGATAAATATTAATGACGGATATGTTCATCGGAAAGTGTTGTAGGTAATTATTGATGGATATATCTGTTAGAAAGTGTTATAAGTAATTACTAACGGATATATCCGTCGGAAAGTGTTATAGGTAATTACTATATCTGTTGAAAATATTCGTCGGTAATATCCGAATTTCTTCCAGGTTCCATTTCATTTTTCAGTAAATCATTTTTCTTGCATAATTTCACACATTTTATATCATAGGCAACAACAAATCCAGTTCAACTATTTTAGATCAAATTCAACTTAAATATAAGACAAATAACATCAATTGAAATCAAACATAATTAAAATAACCTCAATTTAAACAAATGATATATAGTTCAAACTATCTATAATGAAACTTAATGTGTAAGAGTAACTATGGTTATAAAATAGAATAATATCAAATATAATATTATTTGACAAAATATCTAATAATGAGAATAATCAGGAGACTGTTACCCTTGTTGTGTATTGCCTTGTTGTTCTGAGTTGTCTTGTTGTTATGGGTTGTCCTATTGTTCTTGATTGTCTTCTTGTTGTTGATGTTGTTATTGCTGACTATCATGTTGGTTGTGTTGGCGTTGCTTAATGAGGGATTATGTACTAAGAGGTAGGAATTGAACGATTGCACCCATAAGTGATTGAAACTCCCAAAATTGGTACTCTAGTCTCTCGTTATGCTACCTTGTTCAACGAATCTCTTCTCCTTGTGCAGATAATTGTTCCCTCAGTTGATTCATCTCTTCAAAATCAACAGAGGAGCTGGATGCTTGAGAGTATCAGACCCACTCTGGTAACCATGAACAAGTTGTCCAGCTCCATATAATCTTCCCTTATTAAGATACTTGAGTTTGATGCTTGAGAGTATCATACTTGAATTTAAGCATAAAAACAGTTTAAAAGTTTCCAGAAACCTTAAAAAGAAATAACGGAGCAATAAGACATGAATGACAAACATCAAAGTCCAATAAAACAATCCATTCAAAAGCATAGAAAGACATCAAAGACCCGAACACAACAATCTGGACTTAGTGAGTAGGCTCGAACCATAACCTCAAAGAAAAGAGAACCAAACACTTTAATTAAGACCCAAACCGTAGTTATCCATAATCCAATATCCCCAATCAGACTCGCTCTCCAATACCAAACCAGATATTTACAACTCAATTTAGCCCCAACCCCAGACAACCCACAGATCCAATAAAAATCCAGTTTAAATCCAAAAATCGATCATGGATCAAACAAACCAAATGAAACATTTCAGACAAGATGACGCTTTGAAAACAATTAGAATCACCAAAATTAAATAGAATAATTAGAATAACCGAACTCAAATTACAAACTGTAAACAAAAAATCAAAAGAGAAAGAGAGAAACCTCACTTAGGCCCGCGACCCTTGCTTCTAAACACCAACCTCCAGGTTGACTTGCGGTGGCTAGGGGGCGCGAGTCACGACCAGGGCTCTGCGGTTGGGTTTGGATGGGCTCAGGGCGAGGGATTTTTGGGTGATGGGTGAAGAAGGAGCTTGGGACAGGGTTCACAGTTCCGGCAAGGAGAGGCAGTCCGCGATGGAGATTGAGGGGTACTGGTGGAGGTACATGGGACGACAAGGTGTGTTGCGCGGATGAGACGGTCACACAGTGACTAGGGTTCGCTTGTGGTGACTACGACGGAGATTAGGAAGACGCGGCTCACACTAGGGTTCGAGTGAAGGAGATGGGGGTGCTATGGTCGAGACCCGTGGTGGCTGGTGGAAGCTGGAAGTGGTGATGTTAATCACAATGGAGGAGATGTAGGCGCGGGAGGGTTGGGGCTGATTGTGAGTGGTTGCGAGCGTGGCTAATGTTGATTTTTGAAAATATATTTTAAATATGTCGATAACTAACTGTTAATTTGTCGACGGATATATCTGTCAGTAATTAATAGTTAACTTATCAATGGATATATACATTGATAATTAATTGTTCATTTACTGATAGATATATCCGTCGGTAAAACCAAATTCCACAAATATTTTAAATTCATCGGTAATTTCCGTCGGTAATCAATCATTTTCCGACAACTACATATTCATCGGTAACTATCTGTCAGTAATTAATGGTTTTCTTGTAGTATATTGATGAGATATGTTTAGTTTAAAACTCATCGTGATATATTTGATTTAGAGTTATGAAGATGGTAGGTTCAATCTAAAATTATGATTAAGGTGTGTTTAATTTAATGTTATTATGGATTTATACTCAATTTAAAATTATAATAATATAAAATTATTATTGATATGTATTTGATCTAAAATCACTGTTAAAGTGTGCTTCATCTAAGATTATGATTAGGGAAACTCAATTTAGGTTTATGATCGAAGATAAGAACAATGATTAATAACATCACTTTGAAGGAGTTAAGTTAAAGACAAAGGAGGTTGAAATAATGATATTAAAGATTGAGGAGAGCAATAAAACTCTATCCAAATTAAGGTGTTTAAAGCCTAGAAATAACTTCTAAAGTTTACCAGAACAACTTTAAGAAGAAATTAAGTTAGACTCACGTTATAGGTACTAATATAGATGTACGATTCTTTGATGTAGTTGACAAATATTTAGAAGATGATCAACCTATTTGTAATATTTTTTTCACTTTAGAAACAATTTATGTAATCTTATTCTATTTCAATAAAGTTTTACCTCTTCAACTTTGTATAAATTTATCTTATATTTACTAAGAAATGGTAAGAAAAGAACTAAACATAATTAACAAAAGAGTTAACCAAATTCAAAAAATATAAATGTATATATTATTTAATGATATCAAATTGTTTTTTAAGAAAACTTTACGTCATTCTTATTTAAATTGTAAGTTTATTAAGGGTTAAAATATCAATGACATTTTAGGATATCAAATTTTAAAGACATTTTGAGATGTGAATTTTAACAATATATTAAAAAGTTAGTAATATGTTGAGATATCAATTTTTAATAGCTTTATAGGATATCAATTATTAATGAATACTACATTATCCATAACATATTTAAATACTTATTTTTCAAATAATATCTTGAGAGGATAATTTGTTTGTTAACAATATGATGTTAAAGACATTATTGTGTTTGAATATTTTTTTATGAATGTCATGTACTAAATGATAAAAAAGATTACAATTTTTTTATTATAATAGATTATTAACTTTATTTATATATTATTTTTATCATTATTACAATCATCGTAATTATCATCCACACTATTATATTATTAGAGTGTAAACACCAATGATCGTATTGTAATTTTTATCCTATTCTTAGTTACCTATAAACAAGTCAAAAATTGCTATTATACCGAACAAGTTAAGAAAAGAAAAAAAAGGACAAAGAAATTAAACATGCAATAAGACTTTCTTGTATTAACCGTCACAAAACAAGATGATCGAGGTAATAACAGCTGAGCTGGTTTAGTTCCTATTTATAGACTTGGTCTCCATTAAATATTCATATTCATTAATTGGTATGCTACATCTCTCTCATCCATGGCGATTAATGATACAGTTTTGTTGAATGTAGTGATAGTAATTGGCATGATTTTAGCTGGTTTTGTGGTTACTGTATACTGTTTCATAACCAAGATTTTGTGCAGCCACAAATATGGTATCACTGCCTACCAAAAGGCATTGGCAAAAGCAGCGAGCATGGAAAGGAGAACGTCAGTGTCACATCAGATTCCACCAGCCCACAAGTATGAGAAAAGGAGGCATTATTATGATGTGACTGAAGGTCGCGAAGATGGCACTAGTCAATGTTTTAAAAAAGGGTCTGCAACATTCAATTTTCCAGGGCCTTCACCGCCACAGTTCAACCGCATTCATCCACAACTATTCATGACATCAAGAACAGCGAGGAAACAACAACCAATACCACAATTTACAACCTTAACACTTGTACCTGGGAAACTGTGACTATGAAGCTAATGTATTGCATTTGCAACAAATACTGCAACAACATTCCTTATGTTTTTGTTAAACTTAATTTGCAAATGTAATTTTGCCATTAGGGATGTTCCAAAGAGGTTGTAGAGAACAACAGATGGCCATTTTTCAATAGCATCTGGAAAACTAATTGGGCCCCCAGTAGTTCAAGGTAAAAAAGAAAAAGGGTGATGGTCCAAGAACTAGGGCTTACCAAGTTTATTGGAATGGAAGTACAACAGCCTGTGATCCCTCCACTGTCAAGAGCCAGAGGTATTCGCTGCTCTGTTAAGCCAGCCTCACGCAGTCCCCTCTTGTATAGGAAATCAGGAGATCAATGCCTTCGCACAGTTCACATGGTTCAACTCCGAACTTGGAGCGGGCAGGCCAACATGATACAGCCACCAAACCAACTTGTCTAAGCCAACGACTCGTTCCATCACCTTAAAGCCCCCTCTTGGGTTACAAGCTGACGCCACCCAGCTCGGCTATCCCTCATGCTAGTCAGAAAGATTATAAATATTGGTTTAGTAAATATTCTAAATGATGTGGGACCTTCAAATGACATTGTAAAGAACGGATAACTTAACGGTTTGTTGATCCTCCCCATCAATTTTTCTTCGTGTTAAAAGGTTTCTCCTGTCTATACTTGCTCACCATAAAAGATCAATTGTGATATTTTTCAATTTAAATCTTCATGGATCTCCATGTCGGATCCACCGGTCCATCCTAGGCAAAAAATGGCTAGTCTGATTCGGATCTGTTAAGTTGGACTCACAAAAATTATTTTAAGAAAATACTTGGTACTTTATTATCAAAATTGACCACCAACCTTTATAATACTTACTGAAGCACAAATTGAAAATTGCTTCTCAATACATGTAACTTAAATCTTTTCTAGGATATGATGCTGAAGTTCAGTATAAACAAGGTAATGTGGCAGTTAATGCATTATCCAGATGCAGTTTGTTATGGTCATTCAATAAGATTATCCAATCCTTGCAAGTTGATCAATATATATCTCATTATTCATTCACCAATGATTAATTAAAAACTATCAATAAGGGTTAATTGGTGGAATATTTTCTGACTCAAAAGTCTTTGGAATATTTTCGTAGAATATTCCCACATCTGGCAATCTATTACGCAAATTAGCTTCCTGGGAAAGAAACTTGACAAAGGACAAGTTTCTTATCATCCTTTTCTTAAACCATTTTGATTATCCGCATGTTTGTTTATTAAAAAATGTGGTCCACCACCACAATCTAAATTTGCTCGATAATTATTTACCAACCATCCCACATATTTTACCTTCAACTGTTATTTTTTAAAATGATATTTTGGATTTTTTGTGCAAGTTCATAATTGTATTTAGTTAATGTGCAGGCAAGTTACATAATGCTATTTTAAGTTCAGCCATCAATTTAGTTAGAAAACTGTTACAGCCGTTATAGCTTGATTAACCATTTTACATCAATTCAATATATCTTAATTTCTTCCAGAATTATAGGACAACTTTTGGTTATTTTGCTAAATGTTACTTTAAACGACATAACTACACACTTAATTATCCATAACAAACATAGTACTCTGTTTTGCGCTAGTTCCTCACCTCTGTCATAAATGTTCACATCAGTCAGATATGAAAATTGACATTGCCCTTATGACAAGGGATGTAAAGGTAAACAAGACAAGTAAGTCACTTGTTTAAGGAACAACTTGGTGTGTAAGTGAAGTTGAACAATGTTTAGAAGGTTGTCTATGTAGCCGCATTAGCTTCCTTGTACGACACATCCAATGGATTACCATGAATTTTTATATATATTATGAAGACCTTTCTACCATCAAAATTATCCTCGAAGGAATATACTAACACCTCTTGCCAAAACCGGTATATCATATAGTAGCCATAGTCTCCATATAACGACACTCATTCTTCTGTAAAAAAAAACTCGACAATGGATAATTGTCTAACCACATGTTATTGTGCAAGGAGTTTCTTCAAGAAAAATCAATCTCTTCCCATTGATACGAAATTCAAGCTTCCTGTACCTGTTGCAAATTCTTCTTGGCCTCCAGGTATCCATAATGTGATTCACTGATTGGTCAGAACATAACATATTCGCCCCTTGTTGTGATATGTAGTCTAGTAAATGCATGCTGATCATTGGAAGTGGTAAATTGTTACATGTAGGTGGTGATTTTGCCAGTGGGACAATTGATCTGGGTGGGCTACAGGTGTCTCAAATATCAACATTCAACAAAGTTTGGAGCACATATGGCGGTGGACCGGACGATCAAGGTTTCACCTTGTTTGAACCATCAATACCTCAAGGTTTCTTTATGCTGGGTTGCTACAGCCAACCCAACAACAAGCCACTTTTTGGATGGGTTCTTGTGGCAAAAGATGTGGGTGGAAATACATGCAGCCCCACTTTAAAGCAACCAATTGATTTCACACTTGTATGGAACAGTGCATCTATGAAGATTAGCCAAGATGGTCCTATCTATGTTTGGCTTCCAACAGCACCTGATGGGTATAAAGCTGTAGGCCATGCTGTCACTACCACGCCAAATAAGCCTTCCCTTGACAAAATCAGGTGTGTCAGGTCAGACCTCACTGACCAATGTGAGATAAATTCATTGATTTGGGAATTAGGCGGCTTCAGTGTTTATGATGTTAGACCAAGCATTAGGGGAATTCAGGCTCCTGGTGTTAGAGTAGACACCTTTGTTGTTCAAAATGGGAGTACCAACCCTCAATCTATTGTTTGTTTAAAAAACACGAAAACTATCCCAAAATACATGCCTAATCTGAAACAAATCAAAGCAATACTCCAAGTTTACTCTCCAACTATGTGCTTGCATCCCAGTGAAGAATACTTGCCATCTTCTGTAGATTGGTTTTTCTCCAATGGGGCACTACTATATAAGAAAGGGGAAGAGTCAAATCCTGTCCCAATTTCACCAAATGGCACAAACCTGCCTCAGGATCATAACAATGATGGTGCCTATTGGCTGGACCTACCTGCTGAAGCAACCAACAAAGAGAGGGTCAAAAAAGGAAACTTGCACAGTGCCAAAAGTTATGTACATGTGAAACCAATGCTCGGAGGAACCTTCACTGACGTTGCAATATGGGTCTTCTACCCATTCAATGGCCCTTCAAGAGCAAAAGTTAAGTTAATTTCTTTTCCATTGGGGAAAATAGGTGAACATGTTGGTGACTGGGAGCATGTGACACTAAGGGTAAGCAACTTTAGTGGTGAACTCTGGCAGGTCTATTTCTCACAACACAGCAAAGGTACATGGGTTGATTCCTCTCAGATTGAGTTCCAAAGTGGTGGCAACAAACCACTACTCTATTCTTCCTTGCATGGCCATGCATCATACCCACATGCTGGCCTTAATCTGCAAGGGGCAGATAACATAGGCATAAGGAATGATACTGATAAAGGTAACAATGTTATGGATTTGGGGATATTTGAATTGGTTTCTGCTGAGTATTTGGGGTCTGCAGTTATAGAGCCTCCTTGGCTGAACTATTTCAGGGAATGGGGTCCTAAAATTGATTATGATATAGATGTTGAGCTGAAGAAGATTGAGAAGTTCTTGCCTAAGAATTTAAAATCTGCGTTGGAAAAGATTTTGAAGAGTTTGCCAAGTGAGGTGCTGGGAGAGGAAGGACCCACAGGTCCAAAGGTCAAGAACAATTGGAACGGAGATGAAATTTGAAGATTGTAACCTTTAAATACGATTCTTACGTGTAATAGTGTGTACTGTATATTGTGGGCAATTATTGAATTAGTTAGATATTAGATTGTGTAACTCAAATCAGACAGGAGTTGTTACTCAGATACAATTTACTGTAATAGCTTCGTACATGCTCTCTGTTATAAGCTCTGTCATTTGCCATAATCTTCTGATTAGTAACAATATTATCGAATTGATTTAGAAAGCATCATATATTGCATTTGCTACAACTCATGGAGATACTGCAACAAAATTCATTAATTTTTTTTTTCAATCAAGCAAATGTAATTTTGCTGGAAATTCAATTGAACATTTATTGGATATTATATTTCAGTTGCTGGGTTCTCTATTGTAGGTTTTCTCGTGTCCAGTCTCTCTTCTATTTATGTAGAATTTTATTTATATTTTAATTTCAAAAATTTTTAAATTATTATTAAACATTGATTTTATAACAATCCATGTTTAAAAGAATTATAACAATAAAAATCTTTTAGTTTATTATTAAATATTGATTTAGAATAATCATTATTATTTTATGTGTTAAATAATTTATTTTATATAATAATGATTCAACTTTAACTATGAACCGTATCATAAAAATGTTACTAAATATTATGTGCTAAACATTTTTATAAAACAAATTTTAATTAAATAAAATAAATAAAAATATTTTTTGTTAAAAAATATTTATTATGAATTAATTTGATAAAATATCTATTTATTTTATAATTCAATATAAAAACAAATATCCAATATATATTTATTTTTATAATATAATGATTAAACTGAATAATAATAATAATAATAAATAAATAAATCTTTAACTTTTATTTTAAGAATAAATAAATTTAACATTTTATAATTTGTATATTTAATTATTATATCTTAAAAAAATAAAATTTTATTAATATAATTTAAAATTTTAGATATATATATATATATATATATATTCTTTATTTTTTTAAAATTAATTAATTTCTCTTTAATTTTTAATTAATATATAGATCAAATTAAACTATTATTTTTATTTTTATTTTTTACCACAATGGTTCAGAAATAATTATAACCTGCTGCAGAACACGTATTGATAAAATTTGCAAAAATTGAACTTGAAAGCCCACTTTAATCGTAATCAAACTCCTCATATGTCGTTAAACTATAATGCCAAGATATCAAGTTGAATGCCGGGAAACATGCAAAAATACAACCTGGACAAACAAAATAAGGACAAAATCATATAAATAATCGAAACAAACCAGAGTGTGTTAAATCGATTAACTTGAGTTCATAAAAAACTGACGATCTTCCAAATGCTAAGGGTGCAGAATCTCAAACCAAAATTTCTCAAAACTATAATATGGATTACAAACTGGCTTCTCAAGGACATTATTTCTTGTCTTCCTTCTCTGCTTCTGCAGCTTTCTTTAGACGAGCACCATAGTGGCGTTGGTTGGTGCGTTCAAGACGAAGCTTATAATAAGCTTTGAACGACTTCATTTCCTCCGTTACCTTAACAAGATCAACACTTGGCTTCTCCCTCACAATGGGCAAGAATGGACCCTGAACTTGGGTAGCATTTGCTAGTTCTTCAGCACTAGAATCACCAGCCTGCAAAGAAATATTAGGGCCGTAAAAATCTCAAACTTTTGTAATTTTCCTACTTCCATAGGAATGTTGATGACCATAAAAGCAAACAAAAGCTACTTAATTTCACATTACCTTGACCTTTTGTGCCCGTCTTGGGAACACAACCAACTTGGCCTTGTATGTTTTGAGCCTCTGTACATTAGCCTGCAGACTCTCCAACGAACGGTTCTTGCGGCGATGATCAACAGCAATTCCAATTGTTGGAGCAAGTTTTTTGGGAATTCCAGCACTCTAGCGATATATAAATGAATATTGTTGTCAGGAAGAAAGAAAATGCGATAATTTCTAATGTTTTACAGTTTTTACGTAATTACAGGTTTAACTTTTCTTTTTGTCCCTTTCAACATGAAACATAAAAAATTGAAAGCAAATTGAATGCAAACAGATATAATTTAGAATTTTCCTCTAGCATCTCTGAGTTTACCTTCAATTCTTCAAGAGAGAATCCTCTCCCAGCTCTGAGTTTCATGTTGTATTTCAAAGTCTGACCGTGAACAACAGGCCTGAGAGGTCCTGCAGTTGGCCTGGGGAAAATTTTGACAGCCTTCTTCTGCCGAGCTGGAAAAATGTTTCACCCATATCAAAATATAAAGACAAACACAGAAATCATTAAAAACTCGAGCTGATTCTTGTTTCTTGAAGAAAAAGTACTACGCCAAACTGATTAATTGTGAAAACAGTGTTCAAAAAGTGTAAGAAATTAGGTAAAAATTACCTAATCGTCTTCTGGTCTTCCGGGCGGGTTGATTAAACCAAGTCTTCACATAGTTTTGCCAATGTTTCCGAAAATGTCCACTGGGGATAACATTGTTATGCTTAACCATTGCTTACCTACAAATAACAAAAAATAGATATAAAATAAAAAAGAAAACAACAAGGTCAACAAAAGATCATGTAAACTAGACAAATCAGATCCAAACTCCAATTAACATACTGCCATTATAACGATTCAAAAATTGATATTATGCACGACAACAATACTAGAATCATAACAAAAGAAAAATACCTAATTTTCCATTGGTTATAAAAATCTAGAGGATTATATCAACCATAAACCATTATCATTTTCTACACATACATTGTTAGCGTACTGTCAACACAAAAATTTGCAAAACACAAACCGAAATTTACCTTACTGTCATGTTACTAATATTTATAAGATTGCAAGGTAAAATGAGTAAAATGGTCCTATCTAATTGGACGTTTCTACGAAAATTGTTCTACTCTGACTTTTTACAAGTCAAACTCATAAAACAAATAAATCAGGTTGCACATTGGATCTATCAAATACATATATAAAAACAATTGCTTCACATTTTTCATCTGAGGTGGGAATAGTTCTGTCAAATATAAACCAATCCGATTATTAATCACGTTTCTTAATCACGTTGTGTAGTCCTTTAATTCAAAACAAGCTTCATTACAATGTGTTGGGAGTTCAAGCAAAAATATGCACAATGGCGAGATGACTTCACCATTCATTATAATGATTGAACCAATATTTCAAACAAAATACACTAATTTAATTACTTGACATAAATTAAAAAGTACATAACTAAGGGTTAGGAAATGATATTTCAGCACGTCCCTGAAGAATGTTATCCGATAAAAACGTGTAGATATACGCAATTACGAATCTCACTCACTAGCATCTTTCCAAATCACTAGCATCTTTCAAAATCAAAAGAAACACAACAGAGAAACGGAAACACAGAGAAGAGACACAAACGAAAATATGAAAATGTTAAAAACCTGGTCTTCAGTTGAAACGCCGAAGGTGCTTCCTGTGTGTGGCTGCAGCTGCGGACAGAATATAGGGTTAGTGTTAGGTTTTAAAAGGGTTTCTTAAATGGGCCAACCCAGCCCAATCCGTTTAAAATTTAACAGGCCCTATCAACTTGTTTTGCATTCAAGTAAATTTATAATAAAGTAAAAAAATTAATGTATCCACTTACTTTAGCAAAATAGAGAGAGAATTGTGTTTTGGAGATTTTAATTTTATTTTTTAATCAGAATTGAAATTTAATCCTAATAATTAATAATGATTTTTAACATCAACGTTTATGATGCTATCATTAAAGCAAAACATTAATTTTAATTAGAGAATAGTATTAAAAGCATATAAAACATTGTACTTAAAGTTTTGTCTTTTTACTTGTTACATTATAGAGAAGTATAATAAAAAATAAATAAAATTATTATATACTTTTCAATATTTTATTGGTTGAGAAGTATTAAATTGATAACATGGTATGCAAATAATATGTTATTTTTATTCCGTATTTTCAAATTAATATAAAAGTATTATGTTGAAAAACGAATAAACCATAACAAATTGTATTTCACTACACCCTCAAGATTACCATTTTATTTCTGTATAACCTTTTATTTATAAGACATGATGCTGATTCTCTGCAAATTGGTTTCTTGTTGTGGAATAATTGTTTACTTTTTTAGTTTTTAAAATTTAAATAAATATATATACAATAATTATTTTATTGAAATAATTTTTAAAAACTAATTTTTAAATATTAAAAAAATAAAAACTATTGTTTTTATTAATGGTATCTTCGTCTTTGATTATATATACGAATTGAAATCCTGTCTTAAACAGTTTTGTCAATTTCAATGGACAGGAAAATAATATTGAAATAAAGGTGTTTGTAGAGAACAAAGATACATAATTTTATATTTCTGAACAAATATAAAAAGAAAGAATAATTATTAGAACATCGTACTTTCATATATTAAAAAACATAGTACGTCATTTAATATATATATATATATATATATATATATATATTTTTTTTTTTTGTAATATAAAAAATTAAATCAAGAAAATTATTTTGATATCAGTTATTGGCTTTTATTTCCTTAATCTAAATTAATCAATTTTTATAACATTTTCTAAATTTAAATAATGATAAAATGTTACTGAAAAAAATCATTTTAATATTTTACCTTTCTTTTACTTCCTTAATCTAAATTAAATCGTTTCTAATATCTTAATTTTTAAAACACAAAATTATAATAAACTTCAAAAGAAAATAAGAGAAATATATATTTTTAAAATAAAGGAAGATGAAGTAACAAACAAAAATCAAACAAAATTAAAAAGTGATAGCACAGTAGAAAGAAGCTTCATTTTGTCCGGTTCCTCATGCATTATCCTTGACACAACCTTGCCTCTACGTTGTACTAAATCCTTTTGTTTAGCTTCATAGTTAGATTCCAAATTCCCCAACGAGAACCACGTCATCATTCCATTTTGCACCGTCTAAGGTTCTTTCATTCTCATCTCTCATGTTTTGTTATCATCTCTTTTGCTTTCTCTTTTGATCCTTCTTGACAAACCATTCCTTATCTCTTCTACGCGTAGGAGTACAAAATCACTCACTGTTTTAAGTTTTCCCTTCACTTTCCGATTCTGCGAATTAAAAAAAAAAAAAAAAAAACAGAATTTTCCGTTAAATTTATCAAAGCCCGTGTCTTATCTGGTTTGTCATTCTATTGCCTTCAAAGTTTATTGTTGTCAACCAATCATTTTTCAAGTTTATGGTACCTTCAAGTTCTCATTTCTTAATGGGGTGGTTCAATGATGGTGACTATGTGCGTATTGATGAGTTATCTTCCACAAGGGAAGATCACACGAGGAGAATTTCTGTTCTTCCTCTAGTATTTCTCATCTTCTATGAGGTTTCTGGGGGACCCTTCGGTGTTGAGGATACCGTGCATGCAGCAGGTCCTCTATTAGCCCTTCTGGGGTTCTTGATTTTAGCAGTCATATGGAGTGTTCCCGAGGCTCTGATTACTGCAGAGATGGGTACAATGTTCCCTGAGAACAGTGGCTATGTGGTTTGGGTCTCTTCTGCTCTGGGACCCTTTTGGGGGTTTCAGCAAGGTTGGATGAAATGGCTAAGTGGGGTGATTGATAATGCTTTGTACCCAGTTTTATTTCTTGATTATTTGAAATCAGGAATCCCTGCATTGAGTGGTGGTGTTCCCAGAACTATTTCAATTTGGGCTTTAACTGTGGTTCTCACTTGCTTGAACTATACCGGTTTAACTGTAGTGGGAACGGTTGCTGTTCTTTTAGGTGTTTTCTCACTGCTTCCTTTTGTGGTCATGGGATTCTTGTCAATTCCAGACTTGAAACCTTCAAGATGGTGCGTGACAAATCTTGATGATGTTGATTGGAATCTGTATTTAAATACTTTGTTTTGGAATCTCAATTATTGGGACTCTATTAGTACTCTTGCTGGAGAAGTGGAAAATCCAAGGAGAACTCTTCCTAAGGCTCTATTTTATGCTTTGATCCTCGTAGTTTCGGGCTATTTCTTCCCTCTTTTGATTGGGACTGGTGCTGTTCCCCTCAACAGGGAGTTGTGGACTGATGGGTACTTCTCAGATATTGCTGAGATGGTTGGAGGAGTGTGGTTGAGGTGGTGGCTTCAGGCTGCTGCTGCAATGTCAAACATGGGAATGTTTGTAGCTGAGATGAGTAGTGACTCTTTCCAGCTTCTTGGCATGGCTGAGAGGGGCATGTTACCTGAGTTCTTTGGCAAGAAGTCTCGTTATGGAACTCCTATAATAGGAATACTCTTTTCTGCCTCTGGTGTGATTTTACTCTCATGGCTGAGTTTTCAAGAGATTGTGGCTGCTGAAAATTTCTTGTACTGTTTTGGGATGATTTTAGAGTTTGTGGCATTCATATTGTTGAGGATCAAACACCCCAATGCATCTAGACCTTACAAGATTCCAGGGGGAACAGCTGGAGCAATTGCTATCTGCATTCCTCCCACAATTTTGATTTTCGTGGTGCTGGCTTTCTCCACCAACAAAGTTCTGGTTATAAGCCTCATTGCCGTACTGATTGGCCTTGTAATGCAACCTTGTCTCAAGATTCTGGAGGAAAGGAGATGGATGAAATTCTCAGTAAGTTCTGAGCTCCAGGATCTTGACAATCAAGAGAGCATTCGCTCCCTTGTGGATTAGAGTTGTCTTGTTTAAAGGGAGTCGTAGGGAGAAAATTACACTGAAAATGAACAGAATTTGAAATTGAAATGCATTTTGTCTGGCAACATCCTAAACTGCATATCAATTCTATGAATTAGTCATTACTCATTAGACACTTAAAGCAAAGAATTAGAATGTGTAAGAAACATATTTATTTGCCTTCTATGTATCTATTTTACTCTTAAATTATACTGCTTTCCCATTTTCTTTATCATCAAAACAACTTTTATAGAAAGATGATAAAAGGAGATACAGTAACTTGCTCAGTACCATGCACAGTCTTTTGAATAGGAGCTGCACTGTTCCCATATCTCACTTTCATGGAGAAACTAACCTCACGCGTAGCAAGACCTTTTTAGTCTTTACTTGTTTTTTTCCATGTACTTTCTCTCTTCTGAGTCCATCTTCAACGTTCTTTTTGCTTACCTTATTACTCATCTTAAATATAAGAAATTGTCATTGGAGTTTATGAGGCGGTCCCAAAACAATTATTTTTTTTTAAGATTTTATTAAAACGTATATTATAATCTTCCTAAAAAAATATTTATACGTATTGATTATAAGATTAACTTTTTGTTCCGTCTCTAGAGTTTATGTTTTTACTAACTACATCTTGACGTAACTTTTTTCCACTAGGCTATAGTTTAAAATAAGAATTTTAAAATTAAACTAGAATTTAAAAATATGATAAATTTATTTACATTTGTTAGCTTTTTAAGTATTTTTAAATTAAAAGTTTTTTTTGGTTAAAAAAATTGAAATTTATTTAAAACTTATTGCTTCACTTTTGGCAAATATATATTGATAGAATCAAGCATGTTGTGCAAAATAATTTAACTCAAATAAATTTATTTTAATGATAATTCAAATGTAGAAAAATATCAAAATATACACATCTAACATTTTTAATTTTAAAAATGTCAAAGTTAATTAAATAATTGTATTAAAATTGCAATAATAATAATAATAATAATTATTATTATTATTATATAAGCTGAACTAAATAGATATAAGAAATAATTATAAAAATTAAAATATTTAAAATTTTCTATATTTTCTTTCAATAATATTTTAGAAGATAAAAAATTTTATTTATTAATCCAAAAATGAAAACATATATAAAATATTATAATAAGTAATTAAAAATACTTAATAAATGTATTGTTGCAAAACTTAACTAAAAATTGACGGTTTAAAAAAATATTGAATCTATATTAAACTTGAAGAACAAAAAATATAAGTATTTTTCAAATATGAAAAAATTATTTAACTGTATTATTTAATCATTTAAGTGACATTTTTTTTATTTCGGTCGTGAAGATAAAAACAAAAAAACTATTTCTAAAAAATACATTAAGACTTCACAATAAATAAACATAATTTAAAATAAACTAAAATATGTAAGAACTATTTCATGGAAATTTTAACTGAATTAACATTTTATATAATTTTGTTAGTAATGAAAGTTAAAAAAATGTTTTCACTTAAGGGTCTTGACAACTACTTATAAACATCCGAGCCACAATTTGAATAAAAAAATTTGGAAAATGATACTTTGACAACCTAAATTCATACAACTCTTATAAACAACTCTCTTTTAATATTATAATAATAATTTTCCTTTATTTTTATTTTTATTAAATCATTCTATAGATTATTATATTAATAAAAGTGAGTTGTTTGAAGGGTTGTATGGTTTCAGTTGTCAAAATATCACCACTCAAAAAATATTAAATGTACAGTAATTTTCATTTCATCTTTCGTTTCGAAAATAATAATTTGAGAACCAGAGTCATAGACCCATTTGACAACTCAGAGATCAAAATTTGAATTGATTAAAAATGAGGGTGTGATTTGTAATTTATAAGAGTTAAAGATACAATATTATTAAAATTGAGGGACACTACAAAAAAAACGCTTATTATCTACGGGTAAAATCCGTACGTAATGCATTCACCTTAACAAAATATTTTTATTTATTACAACCCTCTCCCCTTTATATTATATTTTTATTATTTATTATATTTTTGAAACTTTGTGATTTGTAATTTATAAGAGTTAAAGATACAATATTATTAAAATTGAGAGACACTACAAAAAAACGCTTATTATCTACGGGTAAAATCCGTACGTAATGCATTCACCTTAACAAAATATTTTTATTTATTACAACCCCTCCCCTTTATATTATATTTTTATTATTTATTATATTTTCGAAACTTTGAATTATTATTAGATTAAGGGAATTGTCTTTGGCGAGATTCGAACCCATGACTTCGAGTTGGAGGTCGATACTCCAACCACTAAGCTATTAGGTTATTTTGAAAATAATTTACAAATAAATTATATTTATATTTATCCGTGTAAATATATAAATATAAAAAAATACATAAATATAAAATATATATAAATATAAAATATAAAAATATAAAAAATATATAAATATAAAATATATATATAAATATAAAATATATAAATATAAAATATATAAATATAAAATATATTTATATTTTGATATATTTATATATTTATACATTTATATATTTGTATTTATATATTTATATTTTTATTTTTATATATTTATATATTTATATATTTATGTATTTATATATTTATGTATTTATGTATTTATATATTTATGTATTTATGTATTTATGTATTTATGTATTTATGTATTTATGTATTTATATATTTATGTATTTATATATTTATATATTTACATATTTATATATTTACATATTTAGATATTTATATATTTAGATATTTAGATATTTAGATATTTAGATATTTAGATATTTATATATTTATATATTTATATATTTATATATTTATATATTTAAATATTTAAATATTTATATATTTATATATTTAAATATTTATATATTTAAATATTTATATATTTAAATATTTATATATTTATGTATTTATATATTTATATATTTATGTATTTATATATTTATATATTTGTATATTTGTATATTTGTATATTTGTATATTTGTATATTTGTATATTTATATATTTATATATTTATATATTTATATATTTATATATTTATATATTTATATATTTATATATTTATATATTTTATATTTTATATATTTTATATTTTATATTTTATATTTTATATTTTATATTTATATATTTATATATTTATATATTTATATATTTACACGAATTAATATAAGTATAATTTAGTTGTAAATTATTATTAGAATATCCTAATAGTTTAGTGGTTGAAGTATCAGTTTTCAACTTTAAGGTGCTGGGTTCGATTCTTGCTAGTGACAATTCTTTTAGTTTAATATAATTTATCTACGGATAGTAATTCCGTAGGTAATTACCTACGGAATGGATAATTACTCACGGATAGAATTCCGTAGGTAATATCCGTAGGTAATGTACACTTTACCTACGGAATTATCCACGGATTACATTACCTACGGATAATATCCGTAGGTAATGGATAATATCCGTAGGTAATGGATAATTACCTACGGATAGAATTCCGTAGGTAATATCCGTAGGTAATGTACAATTTACCTATGAATTTTCATCCGTGGGTAATATCCGTAGGTAATGTAAAATTTACCTACGGATTTTTATCCGTGGGTAATATCCGTAGGTAATGTAAAATTTACCTACGGATTTGTATCCGTAGGTAATATTCCGTAGGTAATAGGCTTTTTTTTTTGTAGTGGGATGAATTTGTAAAAGGGTCACATATATGTTTAGGGTTTAGGGAAACGAAAGAATCACTCTCTCTCTCTTGCTTGAATTTTTCACCAGTTTCGTCAGAAGCAAGAGCGTGAGTCTTCAATTGAGATCTACTGTTTTCAATTTGAGCAACACGACCTCTTGCGTTTAGTCTTCGACGGTTTTGTGAAAGGTACTGAGTGTTTTCATTGTATGTACTCCTCGACTGTTGCTTTCTTTTCTATTTATGTTTGTAATGAAAATGTTGTTCAAGACAGTTGTTACTTGAGTTGTCATACAATATTAAATGATGCCCAACAAGTGTTTGATGAAATGACACAATGAAGAAGTATCAATTTATCTTACACAAAAGACACACTTTCTTATCTAAAATTTAGCTTTAAGTTTGGAATTAGTAATTTTTTTGCAAATGAGAGGAACTAAGACACTTTGTTTCTTGGATCTTTGATTAATGATGCAAAAATAACATGAAAACAATTATGGGATACATTGATTGAGATGAGTTACTATGCAACAACTAACATAGGGTACATTGACTGACCTAGTTTTTCTTAGATAATGCAATATATGTCGTAGGTGATAGCTAATGTTGTCTATATTCTGCTAGCAAGGGTCTTTTGGAGGTAAGGGTCTTTACACCATAAACCTCTAAGCCAAGTTATGGGTGAACCTCCTTAGCATTTGTTGTTGTTCCTTGGCAATGATAATGTCCTAATTTAGCACTTGTTCATATAGTTTGGTACTTGTTTACTATGAAAATTATATGCTTGAAATGTTAATGTAGATTATTGTTACTTATTGTAGTCTTATATTGTTATACAACATCTAATATTTGCTTTATTAAAATTGTAGGCTTGTAATGTTAGGTTAGGTTATTACAATTGCGTAGTATTTTGCCATTGTAAGGTTAATTTTATTAATTTGTAACCGGAGTAGTTATGGAAAAAAATGTCTGCAAAAAGAGACCGTTGCAACGAGAACAAAGTATGTATATATTAATTATAGGTATTTTTATCAAAAGTGATTAACTAAATATTTAATTTGTTATATATTATGTATGTTATATATGTTATACAAATTATATGTGCAGATAACATTAAGACACAAGGTTGAGACAGAGTATTTAGTTGATATAAATTTAAACATGATTACACGCCAACGAGCAGCTATTAAAGAAACCCCTTTAAATGGTTTCTTTAAATAAAAGAGTCATTGTATAAGAGAACTAGTTAGTTGATGGTCAGTTAGTGATAATTGTTTTAGAATAAAATAATATATTGTCACATTCACCCATTTAAATGTCTGTTTTGTGTTAGGTTTACGTATAAGAGGAGGTAGTTGTTTTACAAGATAGTGGTACATCTTTAGTAAAAGATTTATTTGACGAAGAAGAACAAATAACAGTAACAAACATAGTTCGGAAGCATCAAGAAAAAAAATTTTAGAATGATAAATATGTAGTTGACTTTTGTAGGCTTTAAATCTTACTTGGTTGGAAAGTTTTTTTTTTTTTTTGGTACATTCCGCACTGTTTATAGTGTTCCATTTAGTTTATTAGATGATTTAGAGGCATTGAATGATTATAATTGGTGATATGTTGTGTACGGTCTATTAGTTGATAGTTTGCATTGTGCTAGTAAAAACTTAAATGATCAAAAGAATGTTTCTCAATTGTACATTGCTGGTTGTGTCGGTATCTTACAGGTAACTTTTGTACCTAATATTCAGTGGCGGATCTTCTTGGGAGCTGAGGGGGGTCGTGGCCCCCCCAAAGTTTTCTAACTCTCATGTAATTTATGATTTTGGCCCCCCTAAACATAATGAACATTTAATATATTTACTTGTATATTTACAATTTTATCCTCTCAGCCCTCTCCTCGTTTTGTAACTCTCATATAATTTATGATTTTGTTCCCCTCAAACTTAATGATAATTTAATATATTTAAGTATATATCTAGAATTTTATCTTTTCACTCTTTCATCTTCTTTTTTCCTTTTATATTTATTTATTATTTATTAATAATATATTATTTTGCCCCTCCAAGATCAATGGTCAAGATCCGTCACTGCTAATAATGTTACAGTTCTTACAAATGATTGATTTATTTGTTGGTATGAAATTATTTTGACTTATGACATGGTATTTTGTCATAGATTTGGACAGTGGATCACCTGTCTTTGCCTACTGATCAACAACGAAAGATCTGTTTTCCGCATTTTGTTGAATGATCCAAAGTGAAGGTTCGAAAGTGCATTCAACAAAACGCGAAAAACAGATATTTTGTTGTGGATCAGTAGGCAAAGACAGGTGATCTACTGTCCAAATCTATGACAGAATATCATGTCATAAGTCACAATAATATCATACCAATAAATAAAATCATTTGTAAGAACGGTATCATTATTAGGTACGAAAACAACGTACAATTGAGAAACATTCTTTTAATCATTTAAGTTTTTACTAACACGATGCAAACTATCAACTAATAGACCGTGCACAGTATATCCCCAATTAGAATCATCCAATGTCTCTAAATCATCTAATAAACTAAACGGAACACTATGAACAGTGCGAGATGTGTGAGGAAAATAAAAAATTGTCCAACCAAGTAAGATATAAAGCCTACAAAAATCAACTACATATTTATCATTCTAAATTTGTTTTTTCTTGAAGCTTCCAAACTATGTTTGTTACTGTTATTTGTTCTTCTTCGTCAAATAAATATTTTACTAGATATGTATCATTATCTTCTAAAGCAACTACCTCTTTCCTTATACGCAAAATAGATATCTAAAGGGGTGAATGAGACAAGATATTGTTTTATTATAAAACAATCACTAACTGACTATCGACTAACTAGTTCTCTTATAATGTTACTAGATATTTGCAATGGTTCTTTTATTTGAAGAAACCATTTAAAGGGGGTTTCTTCAATAGTTACTCGTTGGCGTGTAGTCATGTTTGAATTTATATCAGCTATATACTTGTCTTAATCTTATCTGCACATATAACAAATTAAATATTTAGTAAATCACTTTTGATAAAATAATTATAATTAACATACACATACTTTATTCTCGTCGCAACGATATCTTTTTGCAGGCATTTTTTTCGTAACTACTCCGGTTACAAATTAATAAAATTAACCTTACAATGACAAAATACTAAGCAATTGTAATAATTTAACCTAACATTACAAGCTTACAATTTTAATAAAGCAAATATTGGATAGTGTATAACAATATAAGACTACAATAAGCAACAATAACCTACATTAACATTTCAAGCATACAATTTTCACGTTAAACAAGTACCAAATTGCATGAATAAGTGTTATACTAGGACATTATCATTGTCAAGGAGCAACAACAAATGCTAAGGAGGTTCACCCATAACTTGGCTCAAAGGTTTATGGTACAAGGACCCTTACCTCCACAAGACTCTTGCTAGCAAAATATAAGCAACATTAGTTATCGCCTACGACACATATTGCATTCTCTAAGAAAAACTAGGTCAGTCAATGTACCATATGTCAGTTGTTGCATAGTAACTCATCTCAATCAATGTATCTCATAATTATTTTCATGTTGTTTTTGCATAATTTATCAAAGATCCAAAAAACGAAGTCCCTTAGTTCCGCTTATTTGCAAAAAAATTACTAATTTCAAACCTAAAGCTAAATTTCTGATAAGAAAGTGTGTTTTTTTGTGTAAGATAAATTGATACTTCTTTATTGTGTCATTTCATCAAACACTTGTTGGACATCATTTAATATTGTATCACAACTGCCTTGAACAACACTTTTATTACAAACTCAATCAAACATGAACAAAAAACAACAGTCGAGTACATACAATAAAAACACTCGAGTATCTTTCGCAAAACAGTCGAAGACTCAACACCAGAAGTCATGTTGCTCAAATTGAAGACGATAAATCTCAATTGAAGACTCACGCTCTTGCCTATGACACTAACAAAACTGGTGAAAATTTCAAGTAAGAGAGTGACTCTTTTGTTTCCCTAAACATATTTATAATCCTTTGATAAATTCATCCCTCAATTTTAATAATATTGCATCTTTAACTCTTTTAAATTACAAATCAAACTTTCATTTTTAATCAATTCAGATTTTGACCTGAGTTGTCAAATGGGTCAAAGTATTGTTTTGGTTCACTTAATAATTCATGATCATTACTCTAAATATGTGTATGTGATGAACCAAAAATGAATGCATGGGTAGTACGTAGCATGGTGAAGTGTGAGGGCAAAACAAAGAACAATTACATAAAGAAGTTATACCTTTTATGTAATTCAAGTTCACAAAACCCATTTACGTGAGCAAACCAAAACATGCATATAAGTAATAAACAAGGAATTGTTTCTTTGACAAGAAAACACTATCCACACCTTATATATAAACACAGATACAAAGAATATTTAAACAAAACAAATTCAATTCAAAGCACTGAGCCAGAATTTTAAGAGATTTAACCTATAACATATTGTAGGGCTATGGCTTTCAGTCAGAGAACACCAACTTTCCGTCCACAACTTTCTGTTCGTCGCGTCTACGAGACTTTGCAGCCTCGATCAGAGGCTAAAGAACTCCCAGAAGCTTACCTTCTGCATATTTATCTTCCTGGTTTGCAAATTGTCTTCTTTTTTTTCCTTTCTTTTTTAATTATATATTTATATATTTCAAAATTAATTCAGTTTATGTGAAGCTATTTGCAAAACCGTATACTTCTGTGTATTTTAATAAACATTTTCTTTGCTTAGGACAAAAAGAAATGATTGTAAGTAGATTTACTTAATATCATAATTGATAACGTAATTGCGTAGTTTATCATAATATATACTGTTTTGAGAGTAATTACGATGTAATTGTTTAATCACTTCTGAAACATGAAATAATTTTTGTGTGTTGAGTTTAATAGTATCTTTCTCACCTAATTTTACAGGTTTTCCAAGGGACAGTGTAAAGATTACATATGAGGCCTCTTCACGAACCGTGAGGATTTCTGGAGAAAGACAAATTCAAGGCACAAGATGGCACCGTATTGACCAGTCATATCCCATTCCTGATTATTGTGAGGCAGAGGCACTTCAGGGCAAGTATGACGCTCCAGTTCTCACCCTTACAATGCCAAAGAAGTCCACAACCAAATCACAAGCTGCTCCTAAACAAGTGGGAACATCCCAAGACAATGGTGTAGAAGCTGAATCAAAGCCTGGTGAAAAAGTCCAAGATGTTACTCCACCACAACCTACAACTACAACTAAAGTGGAAGAACCAATTGAAGACAAGAAAAGTGCTTCACCAACAAGCCCTGACTTCAAGGCACAAAAAAAGGAAGACACACCATCTCAAACCCCTTCAAAACCAATTAGGAACCAAACGGGGCAAGAGGAAGCTGTAGAAAGAGTTGGTCCTACTGCTGAACCTCAAACGGGTGAAAAGGAGTTGGAGCAAAAACCACCAAGGGAAGCCACAATGCAAAGAGATGAAAAAACTCAAAAGGATCAAGAGGGGGTTGTGCCAAAATCAACACCAGCAGTGCCAACTATAATGGAAACAGATGAAAAGCCACAAAAGGGTCAAGAGGAATTTGGACGAAGACCAACAACAATGCTAACCAAAGTCAAAACAGCTGAAAAGGACCAGAAGGGTCAAGAGGAATTTGAACCAAGACCAACACCAGCAATGCTAACCAAAGTCAAAACAGCTGAAAAAAGTCAACAGGGTCAAGAGGAAACTGAACCTAAATCAACACCAACAACGGAACCGAAAATCATCACAGATGAGCAACCTCCAAAGGGACAAGCGGAAGGTGAGTCAAACCCTGCAATAACAAATGTTACCAGAAAGCCAACAATTAAAGGGCAATTGGAGGAAAAGAGGACAGAAGAAACAAGTGCTGAAGATGCTAAGAAGGAAAGGACCTCAAAGAAGGAAGCTAAAGAGGAACCTTATGAGTCAAGAAAGCCTGCCAAAGATAAGGAGCAGGCTGATTTTGAAGAGAAAGAAGCTGAAACAGAAAAATTTATAGCAAACGAAGCAGAAACTTCTGCTGCAAAAGTTCAGAAAAAAAGGGAAAAGAAATCAAGCAGCAGAACTAGTCACAAAAAGGCAGGGAAGAGTGAAGAGAATGCAGTTGAAGGTGTTGGCTGTGTCTCCCAGGTTTTCTCAAAAGTAGGAGAAGGGATATTGAATGAGGAAGAGAAAAAATTAGCAGCAAATATTGGTGCTGCAGTTCTGATCATTGCTGCATTGGGATATTATATATCTTATAGGTTTACCTCTTGAGGGAGAAATTCAAACATGTTGTAATCAATGTATGCTTTCTCACACTTGTACAGAAGGATAAACTGTAACAAAAATCATGGTGGAATAAAGAGTTAATGTTTAGATCTTCTCAAACACCATCTTGTGATCATGAAGACTAATATCGACGAAGACAATCACATCACAGAAAAGAGTACCCGAAAAACCGTAACTAAGCTTCGAATTATCCTTTTAATAATGCTCAAAGCATTGCTTACTAACAAACATTACTCAAGCCAAGATGTCCCACAACCACTAAAAATCCGCGCATCATTTTTTTAATGAATCGTTTAAATTTAACTTAAAAATAAAACAAAAATAAAATTATATAAACACTTTTTATTAATGAGACAGAGAGGAGACATAATTTGGATACAATTTAATTTAATCCAAATAATAATATCTCACTAATTACGTGATTTTGTACTAATCATACCAACGTAATTCTTATTTTAAGTAAAAAATTAATAGAAAATAATCTTAATTATATATTAACTTTGTAATATTTATACCATAATCATAGTTTCTTCATATATTATTTTAATAATACTTTTATTATTACACTTTTTTTTTATCAAATTTATAGTTATTTAATGATATTTATCTTTTATCTGAAATAGCAGTTATATTTGTTATATAATTTTCACATTACTTTTTTTTTACTATTATTTTTAATTTTTATTCTATCATTATTATAATATTTATGGATGAAATATATATATATATATATATATATATATATATATATATATATATGACATGTTAATTATGAAAAAAAGCATAAATACAATTTTTTTATATCTATAATTTAAATTGGAATAATCAATGGCAAGTGGGAACTAATATTGTGCATGGTATTTTATGAAAGTATATATTTGAAACTTTAAAATGTTAACTTTTTAAATTTTATTGGTAAAAATATTTCTGTGATGAATGAGCACTAGACATTTATCTTTAAAGCTTTTTAACATTTTAATGTTAAAAAAATAATAATAATAATAATAATAAAATAATAATAATAAAATAATAATAATAATAATGAAATAGTACGTGACGAATAATTTTTTTTCCATATGTTGGTTATCATTTTTACCTTCATTTTTTATATAAAAAATAAAATTAGGATGTATTTTCGTATTTATATAATATTTTGTAAAAAAATATCAAAATTTAAAATACTGACATTTATAGTTTTATTAATATAAATAATTAATTTGTTTGATCAAAACTATTTAATGATAACCTGTATAATATTTTGTATATTTTCTTTTGTTTAAAAAATGAATTTCAACAATTGAAATGATCATTTAATTATTATTGTTATTATTATTATTATTATTATTATTATTATATTAAAAATAATTTCTAAGATATTTATTTTCAATTTTTAAATTCATTTTTATTTATTCTTGCATGAACATGGAAATAAAATTCTGTAACATGCTTATGATTTTGCATTAAAAAAAATTAGAACACTATATATCACGAAAAATTAATTTATTTACCCTTAAAATTGTTCTACATGATTTATTAACTTTTTTTATATGTTTTGATTATTTCATCGTTTTCTTTTTATTATTTTCAAATAATAAACATAATTTGCATTTCCATGGAAATTTTGTGAAATATATACATTTTAATAAATAAATATATATATATATATATATATATATATATATATATATTACCTTATCAAACTATATTTATCCTTTTAAAAATAAGACAAAATACAAAACCAATTAGCTATGAAATAATTTTATAATTTATAAATATTAATGTAGTTAATATTTTTTTATACAGGATTTTGTATCATATTTTTATTTTATATTCTTTTAGCAAGTTCTTAAAATTTTGAAATTAAACTTGCATGACCATCATATACTACATAAGTAATTTTTTAATTACAAGAAATTAAACTAAAAATATTTTAAATTTAATTAATTAATTAAAAGTTATGGTTTTTACTTTTTTATATGTTTAACAGACTTAGATTCACACTTAAATTATCCAATCATCTCCTTTTCAAAGATAAGTCGCTCTACACTATGAAATCTTCTCAAAATCGTTAATAATTTTTCTATGTCCCGTCATTTATCATAATAAATACTTGATTCACTGTTAAACTATTAATTATCACATAATTTATAGACTCTATATTATTATTGGAAGACAACACATATGAGTCACACATACAGAGATCAAATTACCTTTCTTGAATCTTGTTTACTCAAATTTTAATTAATTACACGTCAAATTAATATGTTAAAAGGACTCTGTACCCTATCTAAAAATGATGAAAAGCGTTTTGATTAATCACATAACATTTTAGTATTTACAATTTTAAAAAATTAGTTAATTGAAATGTGTATTTCTTTCGTATTCTTCTCTTTTACAAAAATAAGTTGTATACACTTTGTAAAACTTAAATTATATTGATTTTCGTGGTAAAAAGGCGTATATATTATAAAGCAAACAATTTAAATTTGATCTCCTAATCTTTTACTCCTTAGTTAACAAATAAAACATAATAAATAAATGTTTGTAACGTTGAGATTTTAGTTTTCTTTTATTTATTAATATAAATCTGAGAAATGAATTGTATTAGATATTTGAAAATGAATAAAATAGTTAAAACGTTATTCTCAATTTCTATGGTGTTTTTTTTACTAATGTTGTTCTTTAGGCATATTAAAGGTGTTGTGGCATGCAAGAAAATTCCCAAGTTTTCATTGATAGTTAGAACTTAACGAATCTGTATTGAAGGAGAAATCTCGTTGTTGTGAAGAAAAGCAAAAGAAAGCTAAGACATCCTATAAACATTTTATGTACTGAACTTGAAGACTTGCAAGCTCTAAAGAAAAAGGTTCATGTTCTAGGTTAGAAAGAAAAATTGGTAATTCATCCAACCTCTAACCCATCAAAAATAAGATGAAACTATAATTAAACTATAGACCTTGATCCAGAAGGATTAACAGGTTCACAAACTAGTCCATCATATTTTTCCTTAAATTAATTTATTTATCTTTTTTAAATCAATATTTTTTATAAATTTAAAAATAAAAATATCATTAATTTGACAACCTTCAACGTATATATTTTAAATTAATAATATAAATTGTTGTGTTAAATTAATTTAGAACAATCAAATTAAGATAAATTTATATAATAATAAATAATAACAAAATAAGTAACTATCATTATAACTTCTAAAATCTCTATTTTTCTATAAATATCCCATAAAAAAATATATTCCTACAAACATGTTTCCAAATGTCCAAATTTAATACATACCTCATATATGTATAGCTATCATTTTAAAATAGATTCCTATTTTATCTTCCCAAAAAATGATGTACTACCAATAATTTCACAGGCTTTCTGTTCGCATTCTAGTTTGCCCCATCTTGCATCAACTCGTTCACACGGGAATACTGGTTTGCCAAGGCTGTTTAAAAGAACATCACTTGTCATGCAAATCAGAAGCTAAGTTTGTTTGCATAAATTTCTTCACAGACACATAATAAGAGAAAAATAAAAAGAAAAGCTAAGATAATTTTAATTTATGAGAGAAACTTAATTCCTTTTCAACTTCTTCAAAAGTTAATTTAATTTATTATAAGAAGTTTATTTCAATTCTCTTCTTATTTTCTTTCCTACAAGCTTTTATAAAAAAGTTTATCCAATCATGACCTTAGCTTTGCTAAGGCTGACAGCAGCAACTTCAGCATCAAGGAACTCATTTATTAGATATGATGCATTTTCTATATCACAAACACAACCCTTCGGGCTTAATGCATGGACAATGCACAAATCTATTTTACCTAGTCAAAATTCAACTTTATTTACATGGTGTGCCAAGGATCAATCAATATATGTAGAACAGAAAATGTAGCAAAAACGTTTGACAAAACCTATCAGTTATTTAAGCTATATATAAAAGGGATTCTTTGTTTTCAGGTATCAACATAACAAGGTCTTCTTAATTACTGGCAATCTGTTGTATAATACACAAATTTTAAAGGAATACAAATTTAGAGCATTTCTTAACTCTAAACTTCCAGTTTTAAAGGCATATTTTGTCCATACAGCAGAAAATCAGGCCGGAAATTTTGAGCAGGACATACCCATTGACATCTAATAGTGGCTTACAATGACAAACCATGAGCAAAAGATGGGTTGAGCTATTTGATAAATGATATGTTGGTAATAATTACATCTTAGCAACCATAACGAGCAGAACTTACCTTCTATTAACAACGTTGTGAACATGACACAACCACTGAGAAAATTCAGCATGTGACCCAGTCTGTACAGGATTTGCTCTGCCAAACATGTAAAGAAGCACATAGGTAAAAAGGTAAATTAAAACAGAAATTTTGAAAGACTAACATGCAAATAAAGCAACATGTTAAGCAGCTGAATGATTTACTAACATGAATCTCTGAAACAGGATATAAAGATCCATAAGGTCAAAACATAGTAGTAGAAAAATTTGACCTTTATGTTGTCAGGTTAAATCATAGTCACAGACAGTTGGATATAAAGTACTCGATAATGATGCAAATACATACATGTGCAAAATTCAGATAAATGAGTATTTGGGGATATCCTCTTGTAAAGAAGGCATGGATTTGCGTATGCTAAATTAAAGTCATCTTATCTACTCAGTATTGCTGCAAAAGGACCTTGATAGAAAACAAAAATGTCAGGACTAAATAACTCTATTGGAAAAAAAAAAAAAAGTAAATAGGGAGGTAAAACACAGACAAGATGTCTGAATTCATTATCACAGGCAAAAATGTCATTTTTCCAATGGTCAAAACTCTGGTAGATTATTGTACTTCCATCATAACACAATGAAGTTATAAAAAGTACAACTATCCGAATAGAAAAAATAAATTAATAAATGAATAAAAGGGGGAGAGAGCAAAATCAAAATAAACAATCATAATCACATATGATTAAGTGTAGGATAAAGGAGTGAGGATTGATATACCTAAGAATTTCTTTAAAATGATCTGCACATTCCCTGCATGGATACATTCGAGATAAGATTTGCACCTGTGTAATAATTACATACGGTTACACCAAGTTTTTTTGTAATCTACTTGAATAACTAAATATCCCTACTACCATATGACGGAAATTTTGACAAAGTACATTGTTTATCTTAAAGTCAAAACCTGGTTAGAATCTGTGTTAGATCATAAGTTTAGAACAAGAATCCACCTTACTTTAAGGATAAGGACAAAACACACACAAACACTCGTCCCACACACTTATTGTCAGGATAATATATTTTCATATTCACATGATAAATCAGATATCGTAGTTTTGGAACACAATACCATAAGATAAAAGAGAACAAGGATTTCTTCTAACAAGTACAACAAAAGACTCAAATAGAATCATAACATGTTCTAACTACTAACATTTGGGTGAAATTCTATCATTTATATCTACAGACAAAGGAAGTAAGGTAGATACCAGTTCCTTTACATCCCTCTTCTGCTGTCTTGTAGGCTTATCTGGATACTGAAAAGAGAACAAGGTTATTCAGAACTCTATATTGGAAATACTCTAAGATTTTAATTTTGTAGTTTCAGTTGGTGATAAGACAACAAAATTAAACCTGTTTACCACATGAATAAGAAATATTGGTTATCTTTTTTCTTTTTGAACATCCTCAGATACAAAAACTGCGAAACAATGAAACCTAATGTTATGCTGTGTGATTCAACTTGAAGATGAATGTAACAGCATGTGAAGAAGTGTAGAGAAGTTGAAAAGTAGCAACACAGATGAAACAGACTTGCAGAATGCATGGAAACAAAAAGGTTGAAGATAACCAAGTTGAAATTTTAGCATGGCAGGTAGAACATCATGATAATGATGAGAGAAATGGCGGGAACACAATATAGCTTTTAAATGGAGAATATGAATTACATAGGGATGCACCATACCCAAGTCTGGCTATTAATCATGTGAAACTCAGTTAAAATAGCGTCCTATAAATAAAGCAATTAAAAAAAAGGGGAGAAAATGGTTGGCACTCACTAATACATTTGTCTCCTCACATAAAATAATTCAATATTTACGAAACAGGAACAACAATTTGGTGCATAATACATGACATAACTAGATAATTAAGAGAAATGGTGGAATTAATATCAATAGTATCAGTACAAATTACAGTGACAAAACCTGAGCTGCTAGAGTGTGAAGTAGAGTCCAAGTAGCCCTTCCAAGCTCTTCTTTAGGCACTGGGGTAGTAGACTTTCCCTATAGAAACAAAATGCTTATTAAAAGTAAATCAATTGGCGCTTTTCATATGCATAAAGATACCTCTGAACATATGAATCCTTAATGAATATAGTATTTGACTCGAACAACTATCTAACAAGGCTAAAAATAAATCACTATGTTACATATATACCAACAATATAGTGACATCCCCCCTCCCGACCAAAAAAAAAAATAGAGAGAAAAAAACACTAAGAAAAGCCTCAATCTAGCACTCTACGCCTGCTATTTGAATTAGCACTGCTATTCAAAACTTTGAAGCAGCCCGTGACCACTTTGCACCATAAAAAGAAAATGCATCAAAGGCCTCAGTATTCATAGGTTTCCTGAGAAACCAAGTTAGTTATAAAGGAACATCATTACACACCAATGTAAATAGGATCTTAACTTCCTACCATTCCAAAAATGGAAATCAAGAGTTCAGTGATCAGCTTCACCTCCACTTCTCCCCTCTCATCTTCGCAAATAGAAAAAGGTAAATTTAGTTTCTAACCAGTGAAGGAAAGCGTCCAACAATCAGGCAGACTTTGTTAGTGTACCTTGAGATAAATAAGGTTTGCAAAGTAGCAAAATAATGTTTATTAAGAAAAGAAAACCCTTAACACCTCATAATATGCATGTATCACAAAGACTTCCCAAGATGCCAATTTTACCATTCACACTGCTATTAGAATTTGTCATTCCCAGTCATGGGAAAGAAGACGACCACATTTAATGCATTATGTACAATAGCAAATTATAAACTTTATCTCGGTAAATCAAAGTATGAATTAAAATAAAACATTTAAAAAAGAAAAAGAAAGTAAAAAGTATTCATATTCAACTAGAACATAGGAACAATAGCAGATTCTAATTCAGAAGCACAAAAGCCAATCACAAAACCACACTCAACTGGTAAAAGAGGCACAATAAAAATTGACATTGATGATATGGATACCTTGACAGCAGTATCATCAAGTTGTACAGAAGATGTAATTTTGGCAAGTGGAGATTTCGTGGAGGAAGAGATAGAGAATAGAGAGCCACTACCAGGGAGCCCTGATGACTGAAGATGAGGACCTATAAAATTAGAGAGATGATGTTGAACAAAATTTGAGACTTGCTCAAAGTTATGAAACAGGGCCAGCAGTGGATTCACAGGCATTTTACCTGAAATATGAGTAGGAGACAGAATAAGAGAACAAAACAAAATAATCACACTAAGCAAAGCTCAACATCAAAATAAAACCCCATACAATATATGTATCCACTTTGTCTCAATCAAATTCTGATAAGAACTCATTAAAAGTCGAAAAAAAAAGTAAAACAATCGTGATTCAATTTTTTATTTCATTATTCTTTTTGTAAAGACAATATTAAAAACAAAAGATTGGAACTAAAAGTCGAGAATTCATTCAAAAATTGAATGAAAGCTGTTCTAATTTTTTTTCCACCACAGAATGTGGAAATATGGTGTGAAATCCAATATAAGTAAAAAAGACATGACAGTCAATTTTACTTGGAAAAAGTTATTGCGAGTATTCCTAAGGGTATGTCTTTGAGCAATTACACTCCATCACATAACTTGTTACTCCTCCTCAAATTCAATTCATCCCTTAAAGTCACTCAATCACCTTTTCAAACATTCAACATAAGTACATAAGCATACCTTTATTCTACCAAAACCAACAATACCCTAAGAGATATACGTAACGAAAGTATACACCATCCTGAATTTTAGCATAATCGATTAGGCAAATATGATTGTTCAGAAAATTTCAAATTCTTGACAACTTGTTAGAACACCAAACTAGATTTCATCCATTCACATGTCACTGAAGCATAATTATCAGGATTGAAAGAACTAACAGCAGCGCATACACCTTTAAGCTACAAGACCTGGAAACTAATAACAAACCACATATAAAGAACTGTAGCTTGCATTTTCTCAAACATATTAGTGCATTTAGTTAACTAGCACCCAAGTCAGACTAAAGTCATGATTTAGAATGCTGTACATCTTACACCATTCACAATTTCACACACAATCTACTCAAACAATTTGAATTGCATGCAAAGGTCAACAAATTTCAAAGGCTTAAGCTAAAGAAACAAGCTTATATTTGTTTACGCGTTTATTACAATGTATTGGGATTTCAAACATAACATAAGCACAATGTGAGACTGACCTCACCATTCAATATAATAGTTGTCATACAAAATACATCAATTTAATTAATTGGCATAAAATAAAATAAAATACAAAATTAGGGGTTAGAAAATGATATTTCAACACGTCTCTGAAAAATGTTATCTGGTAAAAACTAGAAGGTATACGCAATTAAGGATCTCACTCGCATCTGTCAAAACCAAAAGAAACAAAGGAGAAACGGAAACACCAAAAAGAGACAGAGGGGAAATATGAAAATGTTAAAAACCTGGTCTTCGGTTGAAACGCCGAAGGAGCTTCTTGTGTGTGGCGGTAGCTGCGGGGAGAGACAATTAGCAAAGAGAAGGGTTAGTGTTAGGTTTCGAAAGGTTTCTCAAATCGAGAAACAACCACTTTGCTTTGGATTCAAATACAGATATAAGATAGAATCGTCAATTATTTCCATTAAAATTAATAAAAACTATTTAATCCTAAAATTAAAATAAAATTGTTAAAATTAACTCTTTACCTTCTAATATTTTTTTCTATTTTAACTAAATTTTTAGGATTAGTAATGTGCTCACTAAATTACGTTTCAATACTAATATATAAGAAGATATTTATAACAAAAGATTAATAAAAATGAAAATTATATTTAATATTTATTTATTTATTAATAATTAAAAATACACACTTTAAATGAAAAAAAAACATTTAATCCCATAATATTATTGTAATATCGGACAGTAATTGTTTTTTTATAAATAATAAAGTAAAAATTTATATTCACTTACTTTTAGAAATATATTTAAAAATTGTGTTATGGGAGTGCTAATTTTAATTTTATATTTAAAGAATAATTTAAAGCCTATAAAATATTATACTTAAGTTTTGTCTCTTACCTTTTTCAATATTCGGATTTTCTTATAAAAATTAAAATGCAGCCTAACTTTATATACTTTTTGTAATTTTTAACTTTTTACAGTTTCTTATAGAGAAGTTAAATAAATTAAAACTATACTTTTTAATATTTTATTGGTTGAGAAGTAATAAATTGATAACTTGGTATACAGATAGTTTGTTATTTTTATTCTATATTTTTAAATTAATATAAAAGTATTATTAAAAAAAATAAACTATACAAATTTTAATTTTAGTACATCTTATTTAAAAAACTTAAACAAATAAAGAAGTGTAACAATAAAACCCTCAAAATCTATATTTTACTAAAAAAAATTTTATTTATATAATAATATAAATAAATTATAATTTAAATAAAAAATAAATAATGTATTAAAATTTGACAAACAAAATATATTATAAAAATCTCTTTTATGAATTAATATAATTATAAAATCATTAATTTAATTTACAAATTAAATAGTTTAATAATAAATTTTTAACTAATTTTTAAGAGCAATATAATATTAGTATGAACTATATAGGAAAGCTTAGTAAGATAATTCTTAAAATAAAATATTAAATATAAATGAAATTACACCTTTTCTTTTAAATTATATTTTTTTCATTTTAAAAATATTTTCAAAACACATATTTTTATAAAATACTTTTATGTTCCTAAAAAATACTCAAATCCATAACTAATAGTTTTCTATTAAGTGTAAAAATTATTCCTTAAATTTATCTAAATTTTATTTTCAATAGAAGATTGAATATTAAAGAATATGTCTCTTTTTTAATAATGGACCAATGCTTTTGAGCATCCGACACTGAACAAGTGATATATAAATATTTAAATTTCTAAATATCTTGTCTCATTTCTATTACGCAACAAATTAGTTTTTTTCATTTTATGGGAAGTGAGTACACATTTTGTTTAGAATCCTTTACAAATTTTAATTATTTTCACTATGAGCATACAATAATTATATTAAATTAACACATAGAATGTAATTTTAATTTTTTAACTTTAATATTAGTTTAAAAGATCTCGTTATCTTGCAAAAATTTAAGGTCTAGATTCATATTCCTATAAAAAAACAAAAATGTAGAGTCTTATGAGCAAAGCTCACTCATAAGATAATGTATAAATTACAAAAATATATCATTACATCATTGTTATTAACCAATAAAATCCAATTCACTTTTCTTCTTGCTTTTAATCATTATTTTCAATAATTGATATCAAAATAGGATATCGAAACACTCATTCGGGCATAACATTTTTTTCTATTAATTCTTTATTAAAACATCTACTAATTTTCTACCTTTTGAAAATTATTTTATCATATATAATTCACTTGTAGATTTGAATAACATAGTTATTGAGGATTTAATTAATCACTCTATCAAGGGATAAGAACATGTTAGCCTTTCATATAAACTAGCCAAATTGAAATCAAGTAGCCTAGGATAATTATTATTCACTAAAATATATATGTATTATAAATAATTTGATAAGTGATTTACTTATTCTAAGAATAAATATTAAAATAAGTATCTAACAATCACTTATTCAAATGTTTAATGATTAAGATTAATTATTATTTTAAGTAACTTATTCTAATATCTAATAATTAAGAATAATTATTATTTTAGATTATTAAACTACTAAAAAAACAAATAAATAATGATAGTAAAAAGTAAATTTTAAACTTTTGAGATTGAATGAATTTATTCTTTTATAATTTATATATTAAATCATTATATTTAAAATAAAAACTAAATTTATTAATATAATTTAAATTTTAAAACTATTTTTCTATGTAGACATTTTTTAATTAATTGTTTTCGGATAAACATATTAATATTTTCTTTCAATTAGGTCAATATTGACTAATTAGTCCGTTGTTCTAATATAGAGTCAAGATAAATATTATACTCCGTTTTAAAAGATTTGTCAAGTTGAAACATTAGTTTTTTTTTACTTAATCTATAGATTCGAGGTCAAATTGGATTGGACCGTCTGTTATAACAATCATAGTCTTTTCAATTATAGAACTTTGCTTTGAATATAAGGATTTTACTTCTTATCTCAAATATTGGTTAACATGAGATTTATTACCCTTTATGTCTTAGAAGGATAAAGGATAATTCTTTGGGAAATGACATTTGTTATTGTAGATGAAACACCTTTAATCCTGAGATATCCCTTTGGGATTCTCTCTTTTATAAAGAATTTGAATGTCACTAGTACAAAAAGGGGCTTTTACGTCAGGTATTTTGGGTTTTTTACGTCGTATGTAAGACTGACGTTAAAACGGGAGACGTAAATTTACGTCGGACCCCTTAACTCGACGTAAATTTACGTCCGTTATCGAGACCCGACGTGAATTTACGGTGCATATACTACTAAACAGACGTAAAAAGTTTCAAAAAAAAAAAGTAAATTTACGTCACGTATACCAATATACGACGTAAATTTGCTCTTTTTATAAAAAAAATTGGGTTTATTTTGTCTTACAACTAAAACCCGCAAATATATATTACAACCAGGACAGTCCAAAGGTTCAAGTTTCTTTAGCTAGTAAATTAAAAATATAATATTATATATAATTCAAACTACATAATAAAATAATATAATACAAACATACAAATTAAAATATATTACAAATTAAAAGTTAGTACAAATTAAGCTACCTAAACTACATAATACACACAATATAATATGAACAATAACCTAAAAAATTAAGTACTAGAATTGTTGAACGAAAAACCTTGCACATTGTTCTCTAATTTGTGTAATATCATATTCTGGCAATGAAGATGAATCTTGAAATACCTGAAACATTAATTTGACTCTTATAAGCATGCAACATGCATAAAGTTAAATAAACTTAACTAATGTTGAAAGCAATTACTTCCATCCAAGAATCAATTATACCCGCACAAACTATGACTCTCATCCAATACATAACATAGTAACCACATTCAAATGAGTCTGTTTGCTTATTACACTGAAATAATGAATAAAACATAATGTTATTTTCAAATTTTAAATACAAACAATAATTATGGTATTCACTTATATAAATAAGTTTCTAACCTTAGGATAAATGAACTGCAAAGTCTTTGTTTTAGGTTTTCCACTTAGAACATTAGTTCCAGACACGATTCTAAGTGAAAAAAAGTCATATATTATTCAATATGTATTTACAATTTAAAAACATAATTAATGAATAAAAGATAAAGTTACCCTTGTAATAAGCTTTTCATTTCTTGACTCGGTTTCCGATGTAATGAACAAAACCACACCACAGTGTAATCTCGGGGCATGATTACAATTAACTGTCAATGAGACCTACATTATATGACATAAAAATTAGTTATAAAAATATAAATTAAAATATTAACCCTTCAATGTATGGAGCTAAATATATATGTCTTTTTGAGTCATTCATCAATGTTTGCATATATTGTTGGATTCCAACCTTTGTATTTCCAGATTTTTGGATGGATTGAGGCTCAATAAATCTGTATACTTCAGATTTTTCTTGTTCCACACTCAATTTGTCAATGTACCTAAAACAATTAATTATAAGTTGAATATAATTATTATAATCTTAGAAACATAAATGAAAATGACTTACATTGTCCACAATTGTATGATGGAAATGTTTAACATGCAATTTCTCCCAACAATTTCTAATGCATCGGGCAAGAAAATGTATAGTGGAACACTGGAATTGTCAATTCCAAACACTCTAACCTCCCATTGTATCCGATACGAGTCTCTTCTTCAACCAGTGGTAATATGGTCAACAACATAGATATGAGATCATCGTCACATTCCGTCATGTCCTCATCAATAATAGGTTATTTTTTATGTTTAGCACGACGCAAGTCCTCCTAAACAAATGATACAAATTAATTAAACATTTATATAATTATAATACTAGAAAAGAGAAAATAGACAATATATATATATATATATATATATATATATATATATATATTACCTTGGTTCATACTCGATAGTGGCATAACCAAACGTCTTGGCCAAGCCAAGAATGTCCCACTTGCTTGTCCCACTAATTGAATCTCTTCATTAGGAAAAAGGCACTGGAGCATTAGCATCATGAACTTTATCAACTACTACTCGTGTCCAGTCTGCCTGTAGAGGGACACCATGGATGGTTAAGCCACCCTCAAAAACTCGACCAATAGCCACTAGACGCGGGGTCATCTTCAACATATAACTCACACTGGTGTGGTGCATCAGTCTGAGTATATTCTCCTGAAGAATCAGCAACAGTAGCAGCACAACTCCCTTTAGTGCTGACTCGAACAACATCATGTTCAATTGTTTGAGGTGTTCCTTGAGTATGTTGCTGAGAGCGGGCAAGAGATTCAAGTTTCTCATCAAACTCTTACTGCAAGGATTGTCTTATTTAATTTAACTTTTCTTCAAACTGCATCTCCATTTTATGCAAGGCCTCCTGGCTGCAAGAGTCGGAAGTGATCCTTCGTGATGTTGGACCAAAGTAATCACGAAGGCCCCAGGATCCACCAGTACCATGCACACGTCTTGAGTAATATGGTTTTCCTATGGCTGTCGCCAATGTATCTTGTCGACCATGAGGAATAAATGATCCTTGGGTGGTCTGCTCAACTAAATCATTCTACAACACATTAACAATAACTAAGTCATACACTAACTTTCACATCAGAATCAATTCAAATTGACATTATAACTTATGATTTTTTTAGCAATGATTCGTGCAGACTTAGAAGTCATTTGTCCATCAGATTTTGTCTGAGCTGCCTTCCACATCTCATATCGACGGGGTGGAGATGCAAGGTCAGTAGACTCAACTTCTGCTGACTCTTCTCTGGCTTTCATGAGACGTTGCTCCAATAATGCATACCCTCCTCGTGACAATACATGGGGTGCATCATTCAACCTCTGACGTTGTTGGGCAACACGTCTTTTATCCTGCCAAGAGGGGTCCATTCGGCTGGCACAAAACTGTAACCAATCTTCCTCACTAATTTGATACTTTAGACAGGAAGATTCATCTTAAAACTTTCCAAATACATACTCCCGTGTCAAGAAAGTCTTAAAGTCCCTCCATCTAATGGCAATGGAGGATAAAATCTTCTTCCTCATCACCTCAGTGTTAGGAACTTCAAAATTTTGCTATGAAATGACCAATAAATGTTAAATTCAATTAATGATATATAAAGTATTCAACAAATATAGAAATACCTGAACATCCTGCCACATGAGGTTCTTCTCGGTTTCCTCTACATCATCCCAAGATGGAGTAGTAATCGGAACATGGTGTCGAGCTAGTAGTCCCAAATAGCTCTTAAATTTAGCAGCATTTGGGTCAGATGCCTTACCAGAACGTGGATCAACTTTAACTTGAGTTTTCTCTCTAGCTACCCTCCTTGTTGTCAACCCCTTTAACCGGGTGACAGATCTACCTCTACTACCTCCACCTCCGCTCTTGCCACTACCACTACCACTCCAGATGTGGAATCTGACATATCCTGAAAAACAAAACAATATGAAGTCAACATACTTTATAAGTTTGAATAAAAAGAACTAGAAAATGTGAAGATAAACACCTATTATGTTAGTATGTTTTCCCATATCCCTTCATCATGGTCACTTTGAATTGCATGTATGTCATCAACTTCATTGTCAACTATGTCATCAAATGGTCTACTTGAAAATGAAGGTGTTTCATGTATGTCTAGAGACTCATCTTCATGAATTCTGTGCATGCTTCTTCCTTCAAGGACAATTGACCATCTCTCATTACATGGATTCTTGACATAAAATATTTGTCTCGCTTGATATGCCATAATAAAATGTTCATCCTTATACCCAACTTTACTCAAATCAACCAAAGTAAATCCTAGGTCATTTGTTCGCATACTCTATTCACTTCAACCCATTTACACTTGAAGACAGACACCCTAAAAGTAACATAATCAATTTCTCATATCTCTTGTATGACCCCAAAATAACTCATAAAAGCTGTGATAGGATTTTTGTCTTTAGAACTAGAAAAGTGCATAAATTCAGCTTGAATTGTGACCCCACTATTTTGTACTCTACTTTTATCATCTTCTATTTTTGAGTAGAAACAATAGTTATTAATGTCATACCCACCAAATATAATGACATCACTATTAGGCCCACGAGCAAGTCTCAAAAATATTTTTGAAACATTAATCTCAACATATACCATTTTTTTAAACCAAGAAAGGAAACTTTTGTTATGTTCATTCAATTCCCATTTTTCATTCATTCGTGGATGTGTTGCCTTTATTTCAGTTATGTGTTGCGATATGTAAGGGATTACTTCATCAGTGTTGTTCAATATGTATAAATGTGTTTGATCAACTTCTTTCCGACTAACATTTTTAATCTTTAAATTTCGAGTACCCTTACCTTCACATCTTCCATCATGTCTCATCTTAGGAATACCTATTGGTTCTGATTTTGACATGTATCCTAAACAAAACTCAATGGCTTCTTCTGCAATGTACATTTCCACAATAGAAGCTTATGGCCTGTACTAATTCTTCACATATCCTTTTAAGATCTTCATGTATCTTTCAACAGGATACATCCATCTAAGAAAAATTGGACCACATAAACGAATTTCCCTTACCAAATGGACTATCAAATGCACCATGATATCAAAAAATGAAGGGGGAAAATACATTTCTAACTGACACACTATTACAATTGCTTCATTTTCTAATTCATCTAACTTTTTTGGATCAATTACCTTTTTACAAATGGAGTTGAAAAACAAACATAACTGAGTAATAACAACTCTAACAGAAGTTGGTAAGATGTTTCGAATAGCCACTGGTAAAAGTTGTTGCATCAACACATGACAATCATGAGACTTTAAACCAACTAATTTCAACTCTTGCATAGACACAAGACTATTAACATTTGAGGAGTATCCTTGTGGCACTTTGACCTCACGTAAACACTCACAAAAGCTTATCTTTTCTTTCTTTGATAGAGTATGACAAGCTGGATGTAAGTAAGTGCGTTTTCCAACTGATTGTGGATGTAATTCAGAACGTATACCCATGTCCGCCAAATCTTGTCGTGTTTTTATTCCATCTTTTGTCTTTCCTTTTATGTTAAGCAATGTCCCAATTATGCTATCACAAACATTTTTTTCAACATGCATCATATCTATACAGTGTCTAACTTCCAACTTACACCAATAAGGAAGATTGAAGAATACAAACTGTTTCTTCTAAATGTTTTTCTCATTGGATTTCTTTTGGGTCTTTCCAAACACAATATTAATATTTTTCACTTGCTCATATACTTGTTCACCATTGTGTGGTACTGATGCAACTGCATTCTCCTGACATCCATTAAATGCTTTCTTCATTTTACGATATGGATGGTTAGCAACTAGAAACTTTCTATGCCTATTGTACGCAGTTTTTTGTCCATGTTTCAATTGGATATAACTTGTGTCTTCTTGACATAAAGGGCACGCTAAATGACCTTTCACACTATAACTGCTCAAATTACCATATGCTGGAAAATCATTTATAGTACAAAATAACATTGCACGCAACCTGAAATTCACTTCGTGATATGAATCAAATACCTCCACTTCTGTTTCCCACAACATCTTCAAATCATCAATTAAAGGACTAAGATATACATCTATGTCATTTCCTGGTTGTTGAGGTCCTGAAATCATCATAGATAACATAATATATTTTCTCTTCATGCATAACCAAGGAGGCAAATTGTAAATGATCAACAAAACTGCCCATGAACTATGTTTACTACTTAAATTTCCATAAGGATTCATCCCATCTGTAGCTAATCCAATTCTCAAGTTTCTTGGCTCTGCACCAAATTCTGGAAAGGTTTCATCAATCATTTTCCATTGTGGAGAATCAGCTGGATGTCGAAGAAGATTGTCACATTTTCTACCATGTGCATGTCATGTCAAGTTTCTTGCATCTTCTTTTATGGCAAATAATCTTTTAAACCTAGGTATAATTGGAAAATACCATAACACCTTAGCAGGGGGACCATCTAGTTCTTCATCACCACTATTTTCCTCAACTTTGTTTTTGAACCTCGACAAACCACATGTTGGACACATCTTTAATTTAGCAAAATCATTTATGTACAATATACAATCATTAGGACATGCATGTATCTTCTTGTACTTTAAACCCATTGGACATAATATTTTCTTTGCCTCATAGTTACGAATAGGTAATGTATTATCTTCAGGAAGCATCTCCTTTAACAACTCCAATAATTCAGTGAAACTTTTATCAGTCCATCCATTTCTTGCTTTTAAAGTAAACAATTTTAAAGTTGTTGATAATTTTGTAAAACTACATCCTATGTACAATTGTTGCGCAAAATCAGATTTCAAAGAATCATATAAATGTATTTTCATAAAATTTTCTTCACCAATATCACATATCATATCCTCTAGATTATCATTCATCCCTTCGTCAAAATTGTTTGTAGTTGATATAGTTGGGATGTCTAATATTTCTTCATGTCATGTCCATATTGTATAACTCTTAATAATACCATAAATAAACAAGTGATTACATATATCCTCAAGTTTATGACGAATTTGATTCAAACAATGAATACATGGACAATAATATGTCCCTTTCATAGCTTTTCCATTTTCACTAGCAAATTTCAAAAATTCCTCAACTCCCTTTTCATACTCTTTACTAATATGACGTGCATTCATTCAACTTCGATTCATATTATGTTATAAAGTTTCGTCACTCCTAGAGATTTAAAATTTATATGTAAAAAGAAATTAATATACAAACAACAAAGCACGTAAATGGAGTGTGTAAACCGAAAATCCACTCAAACAAATAAACAAATAATTACATTCCAATAACAATCCAGTGGAGACATTCATACAATAACGTGATTGAGATCCCCAAAAACAATCACGGATTCAATTTAAACATATATCAGAAGACATAGAACACTAACCTCGAGTGTACACGAAAATGATTTCAAACTCGAATCCAATCGGGGAGAAATGTCAAGTTCGTAAAATGAGACACAATGTTGATATTTTTTACTGTCAAAATGATCGACAAAGGTGTACAAAGGTAGTTGTCGTCGTCATGTTCAAAAACTCTTGCTGTGCGAGACAAGGGAGCGGACCTGAAAGAGAATAAAAAGCACTTTTTATGTCGCGCACCCCAGCACGTGACGTAAAAAGCCTCTTTTACATCGCACCTGGGTGGCGCGACGTAAAGAGGCTTTTTACGTCGCGTGTCGGGTGCGCGACATAAAAGTGTTGCCTCTTATTTACAAAATTGTCACTGCATTTTATTTATGTCGAATATTTTTACATGCGACGACAATTGAGTGATGTAGAAGCCCTTTTTTGCACTAGTGACAATTTCTTTTCTTTGGAGTATGTGTTCTCGTTTTGGAAGAACATGAGCAAGTATGATCTTCGCATTTGATCTTTAAGTAGAGTTTTTTGCATGCCATACAAAATTTTCCTTATTGATTTACATTGTCTAAGAAGTATTGGTGTTGTCTACTAGGTTTATCCACTACTTCTAATATCATCGGGTGGATTTGACTAATGATCATTGAAGAAAAAAACCATTAACATTTTATTTAGTTAAAGATGAATTTATTAGGAGAGAGAAGCAATATAGTTAGAAGATAAAATTGTATGTTCATCCTTAAATAATACTTTTATAAATCTTTTATTTTAATTAAGGAATACTTTATTTAAAAAAATGATTGCTTCAGTTTTTCTATAAATAAAGGTAACATTGTCACGATATAGTAATATATTATTCAATTCATAAACTAGACGTTGTCTTATCACCCACAATTTATGATATCATTTCTTTAAGGTTTCAATTGGCAACAAAAATTTTCAATTACCTTATAAGGATCAAAATCTTTCATCAAATTGGTATCTAACCATACTTCAAATTCAATGAGTCTCCCTCTACATTGACTAGGTGAAATATCATTAAGTATGAATCTAGGTCTTTCATTTGGTTTTAAGGAAGTGATATTAATCCTTATTAGAACATATTTGATACTCTTAGTTAAGCTTATTTCTTATCTTTGATTTGGTTGTATTGGTCATCAATATGTGTATTATGTCATCATATCCTTATTCCTCCTTAATATTTTATAAAGAAGAATCTCCATAGATGTTCTAAAAATTTAGAGAATTTTGTGGATATGTTGTTGGACAAAGTTTTATTTTCATATGAGAATAATGATCTTGCAACTATAAAACTTGATTTTGGTTATATTGGAGAGGTTACTTTTTAGTGGAAGTTAAACTTCATGAGATGAATCTAAGAAATCTTTGGAAGATATGCTTTCTTTTTAGATTTTCATTTATAAGGTTTTGGAACTATTAACATAGATCAAGGTTAGTAAGTAGTAGTTATTGGTAGAATTTATGAAGATTGTGGTTATTAATAAAAAGGAGAAGGTAGTTTTTGGAAAGGAAAAGAATAACATTGAAGGGGAGTGGACAAGAAAGCATATGAATTAGTCTTAATATTTTTGTTTCTTCTTTAAATTGGCTTCATTTTCTTATATTGTAATTTGAATTTTATTATCTCATTTTCTTTAATATTGAATCAAAATAGTATTTTTTTCCATTTTTCTTCGTATCATTAAATATTTGCTAAGAGTGGTAAATTTTTAAAAATAATTATGACAAAACCATCTATTGGTGATCCATTACATTAAAATAGGTTTTTTTAGCTCCTTTTGAGAAAATAATTTTGGAATCTAAACTGTGGAAGGTGGTTTTTTTTTTATTGGTTAGAAGAAACAAAACATCATTGATACATGATATGAGATTAATTACATGTTTTGAAATTTATTTATTATTTGATGTTGGAGTGTTATTGGCAAGGTTTTAAATATTTGTAAACTTTCAATTTTTTCCATGAGATCTTTTAACTAACATTAAACTATAAAAGATTGTTAAAATTATATTCTCTTGTTGAAATGTAGTCCAACATAATTTCAATGATTGTAAACTCACATTGAGATAACTAGAATCCGAAATAAAGGTTTTCCTTAAGATAAGTAGACTTTTTCTATGAAGCGAAAGGCTTACCCTAGCTGTTCCTTAATGGAGATAAGTATATATTTCTTATTGTTAGTGTCTGATGAGATTTTCAAAAATTTTATATTCATATATTATATTTTAGTAGACTATCAAAGACAGAAAAGTTTAAAAATATATTTTTGTATTTTGAAGATATATAGATTCAATAAAGGATTGAATATTTCTTGATTATACTATCATGAATTAACATAAAAAGAATTCAATAAAAATTTTAAACTTTGAAAAAAAATATTTTAAAAATATTTTCGAAGAGGGTAAATGTAAAAAAGATATGAGTTAAAAAAGAATGACGAAGTACAATATCAAATAAAGTTCCTTATCAATATTCACCCAAATGATCATTAAAAAACATAAAATCATAATTAAGAGTAAAATAGTAAAATACAAGACAATGACTTATGGTCAAATTACAGTAAATATATTTTTATAGATTTTTTTTTAAGTTTACATCTTATCGTATATTGCAAATTTAGACAAACAACACATTTAAACACATACATTTTAAATACTTTAATTTGAATCATATATATAGAGCATTTTATTCTTTTTTTTTTAATTTGTATTCCTTTTAAAGATATTTATTAATTTAACTTTAAAGTTAATTTGACAAAACAAGAAGATTTTGTATCAATCATCTCAACTGACTCTTCAATTGTCATTATCCTATACTTTATTTTTGATTGGGACTTGCTTTTAACCTATCACTACATGCTTATATCTAAATTAAATTTTAATCATTTTTAATCGAAATTATTAAATTGAAAATAATATTATATCACAATAAAATAATATATCATAATTACAAAACATAATTAATATATTTAATCATATTTATTTATTATTAATTATATTTATAATATAACTTATACATTTAAAAACATTTATTTATTATTTAGTTACAAAAAATCAATCTTACGAAATTATATAAAGTAACGAGCAATACTAATTTACACATTATCTGTTTAGCTTTTATCTAACTATGTTAATAAACTCATCTATTTGCTAACTAAACTGAAGGTATTTGTCAGGGAGCAATGGCTGAATGCATGCAGAACTTAAGAAAGATACATTTCTATTGAGGTTACTCTTACAGGTTTTAATTTTAACATTCAGATACATCTAATCTAACGGATAATATCAATTTTCAGTTCTCTACATATCACATCTACATTTCTATCTCTCTAGACCTCTAGTAACAGATAGGTGTCCAGGCATCATTTTTCATATCAAAAGTAAAAGACAAGAAATTATAGTAAAACATACTTTTACATGCATGAATATGCAGTAAGCCATTATTCATCAGAAAGTTCATCACCATAAAAACCATTACCATCATCCTCATCAACCAAAGATTTACTTTTGGATTTTGATGATTTGTTAGATTTTGAGGGTTTCTTTAGTTTTTCAGCCTGCAACTCCAACACCTTCTCTGAAGGTTTCCGCTTTCTTTTAGTTCTTGTTCCCCAAGCATCATCTGCAAAGCAATTTTAAAGACAATGTAAAACCATCTTTTAGCAACAGAAATGTTTGGATTAAAGTGTCCATACTTAAGATTCAATGATCTTCATTTTGCAAAGAAAGTTTGCAAAAGTAACTCTCCTTTTATCCATTTCAGTAACTATTCATTTTTCAGTTTTACTTTTTGAATGTACATTGAAAAACAATTATGCCCTGTGTAGTTGACAGGTACTACATAAGGAAGAAACCAACCAAAACTTAAAGGTTCCTTGAAATAAATTTGCTGCAACAGTAACAAATTGGTGGTTCAATAGTTCATTTTCTTCATTTGAAATAAGAATCCAAATACTTGGCTACTAACATATAGTGTAAGGCTTGACATTACCTTCAAGTGGACTTGAGTTATGATTCATGATATGTTCATTTGGTCCAGCCTCTTCAGAAAGTGGGGATCCCGAGTTATTGCTGTCCACCAACTTGGAAGAACTTTCTATGAACTTGTCTGTCTGTTCAGGAGCATCACAACTGGGAGTTGCTGGCAGGAAACATAATTCTTCTTCGGACATATCAGAATCACTGAAAGCAGGATCTTTCTCCACGGTTACAATGTCAACTTCGTCATCTTCATTAACATCTGAATCTTTTACCTGAAATAATGTGAACTTAGGACTACAATTTAAAAGGGAAATAAAGGGAAGACCAGCATGACCATCTAACACTACCATACCTTCTCAGTCTCAGGAATCAAATCAAATTCATCTTCTCGCTCCACATACTCCTCATTTTCCTCAAGCTCTTTGAAATCAGGAGCAAATGCACTCCAGTTCTCGGTGTAATCTTTAGCCCAAATATAAACTATACCATTCAAAGAAACAGATACAACAATAGGACGTACAGGATGCCATGCTAAATCAATAATGGCTTCCTTAGGTCCTTCAAGGATTTTCACAAGATGCCCAACTCTATCCCATATGTAAATCTTGTGCTCTCCTTTACTAGCAGAACCACCAACTACCCATTCAGCATCCCCACTGAAGCAGGGTGCTTTCCAGTGAACCTTCGTGATTGAATCTTGAAACTCCCGGAACAAAATTAAGCATTTTAACCCTACAGCCTTCAACTTCTCAACACCATCTAGTTCATTGAGGTTCTCATTCAGATCATCAAGGGCTTTAACTTCATCTTTCAGAGGAAGAAGATTTTCATAGATCCTGATTATTCGATCATTCGAATTAGTTAAAAGATATTGTCCATTCCTGCTGAATACAATGTTCTTCACTACAGAACCACCAGGGATAGAAACCATGGCTCGCACCTCATTATCTATATAGTTAATTATAAGAATTTCCCCCTTTGAGTTTCCCACATATACCAGGTTTCCGTACTTACTAAAACATGCAGCAGTTGGTGAAAAGGAGGTAATTCCATCAGCACACTTATTTCGTGAGGCAGGGATTGGTCCATTGTTAGATATCTCGGCAACAGAAACCTTAAGAGAAGTTGTATTTCCTGTGTTCAAGTCAACAATCATAGGAGCACACGAGAGAGGGCATGCCAAGCAAAGAGATGGTTTAGAGGAACCCGGATGAAGACGAGCTTGTAGAGGCGTTTGTTGTAAAACTATTCTTGTTATCCTCTCACCACTCATAACATCCCACAGTAACAGTGACTTGTCAGCAGCAGATACAAGAATTCGATGACCACATTTCGACCAACAGATGCTGGTTATTGGAGATGAACAATCATTATCTCGTAGTTCTTTAGCGATGCCACGGGTTTCAAAATCCCAGATAACACAACTTCCGTCATTGCACCCAACTGATTCAATTGGTCAAAGCAAGAGGGAGGAAGTTGATAATGTATAATAGCTCAAATTAATAATTCATAGCACAAAATTGTTATTATATTTATATAAAAAACATTCAAATAAAAAACAGGCACATGCTATCCCATGTAAGTTTATGCATCAAAACAAAAAAATACTGCATAGATCAGAAAGAGGTAGTCAGTATAAATATTATATGGTGATGATCTTATTGTGCAACCTTCCACGGTTCCACCATCACCCATTGGGAGTTTGTGTATGACTGCCAATACTGCTAAGACACAATCTCCCCATACACTGTCAGCCTATATGTACAGATTAGTCCCGACAACATTTTGCATGCTCACTGACCAAAATTCTTCAAATAATTAGCACTACCCAAAACAATATCATGTTCTTTTCAAGACCATCATGACCAGAAACGTATTAAAGTGTCACCGTAATCCATAAACCATTAACTAAAATCATATCTTCAAGTCTACAACAACTCCATCTCTGAAACTGTTCTGCCTTCTTGCACAAATACTCTTCCCATTATCCATGTTTTCCATTAACCAACAAGGTCAAACATTTGGCCTTACATAGGATAAATTTCAATTACAAATGCCTCACTGATATCAGTGTCAAGTCTCCAGCAAAATGCAAACCAGTAAAAGTAGAGAGAATGAAAGCCTAATCACAAGATCTAGCATGTATGCAACCACTTAACGCATAAATGATACCCATTGCATTATCCCACTAGTCATAATGAACAAACAAATTTGCTTCGCAGCCAACCTAACATTTAACATCATTTGTAAATGGTAAAATTCATATCCAAAATCCATATACCAGGCGCACAAAATAACACATTCACTGCCACCCCTGGTCTTAACTGGACGAATTTGGGATATTTTAACTATTTGGTAAACATTTCATTTATTATTATACTATAGTAGCATGACATATAAATATACACAAAATAAGCAAGACATTCTTAACACCATTATAACAAACCAAACCACATCATCCATACATATCGTACCACGTTGATCCAGTGCACTAGCAATTATAAATTGGTAAAGTAACCATAATTCCCATAAAGTATCATCACTTGCCAGAAAGAACAGTAAAAACAAATGCACAGAACTAGGTTGTAGTTAATTGTGTTTTCTTTTTTAATTTATCAAAATTATTTTATCAAAAAGATTTCAAAAACTATTTTTCAGACAGCATGGTCGGTGAACAATGTGTCACAGGACAAAGAAGAATACCATGAAATCGAAAGTAAAAATATATAAAAAAATAAAAATAAAAATATTTTGTGAAAAGGGAAAGTGAGAGAATTACCAGCAAGAAGTGTACCACGACGATTGAAGGCAATACATTTCATACATCCATGTTCCAAATACTCCTCTATCACTTCCGGAAAATCTCCCTGCAAGGGGTCTATAATATTGTGCAAAATAACCACCATATTAGTGGTACCCATTAATGCTAAAAATATAGGAAAAGAAACATATGAAATGAAAATAAAAGTAACTTCTTTTTCGTTATATTAGTTGGTACCCATTTTAAACTTGTCAAAGGTTAACTAATTGCGGGCCATGGACATGAACAAAAATAAAGGTTTAAAAGGGTTGAGTTGGGTTTTCTGAAACAAAAGGGGCGTAAGAGAAAGAAATCCGAAGAAGAAAACGTACCAATGATTGGGACATTCATCGTTGCAAGAAGCTTGGAGGGTGGAGTCAGAGAAAAAGAGAGAGGATGAAGTGAAGCAAGGAAGGGAAAACTGAGGGGACAGAGCAAGAACGAGAACAGTGAAAGAGAAAGCGGTAAGACACAAATGCATCAAAGCTAGTTGTCTTTTACTAATTTTCTATTATATTAAGTATTTTCTTAAAATATTTTAAATTAATTATTTTTAAACTATAAATAAATAAATTTTAAATATCAATGATATAAAGAATTTCCCTCTTTTATTACAACTGAAAAAGATGGTAGGTTATAAATTATAGAGTAAATTATAATTTATATTTATAAGTTATTCTTTTGGAATTACATTTTTTTTCGTTCTTACAATACTTTTTTTTAAAATAAAAGATGTAAATACAATAATTATTATTTTAAGGGTATATGTATAATTAGAAAAAAAAATAATGTATAATATTTTAAAACAAATGAGAAATTTGAGTAAAATTTTAAAAAAATATAAATATAATTCAAAAAATTTAAAGAAGTGTCAGTATAATTTATTTAATTATATAGTTATTATTATTCTTCACAGATATTGATTAATTAAAAAACAATTTCAAGAGATAGTTTTTTTCGTGTCACTTTCGTAAAATTACAAAAAATAAAATAAAATAATATTTTTTTACTAATTTTATTATTTATAGACAATTGGACACATGTCAACAAAAGAATAAACAAAAAAAAAAAAAAATCTTTTAGGTTTCATCTTAGTATTTTTCTATTATCATTCTTCTTTTCTCAAACTTCCTTTTTTTTTCTCATACACTCTCATCCCATGTTTTCATCTCATCTTCCATCTTCTTCTATCTGGCTTCATCTTTCTCCTCATGCTCTAGTCTCGTTTTTTCTTTTTCTTTTTGCGTCGCATTTCATCTCATAGAAAACTTCCGTTGCAGTTTCTCCTTTTGTGTTACTATCTGAAACTACAAAATTTGACATCAATTTCAATATTTGTGTTTTGCCAAAAGCATATTCAGAGTCTAGGTAATAGTTGTTTAGGGTTTGGAAGGATAAACACATGCTTAGGGTTTACAATTGGGTAGGTAAAAAATTTGTTAATTGTTGTATGGTTTACGACTTTGGTAGGATTTGCATATCTACTTTACTGAAATCGTGAAAGTTATGCAGGTTTACAGCTTTGCATATGCACGAAAATGGTAACCGGTATCTTTTTCTCAATTCCTGAACAATGTTAGTGAAAGATGGTATAAGTGGTTTGTGCATCCTCAAATTTGAAAATTAGATTTACATGAAATATTTCCCCTCTTTTACTTCTATGTGTTGTTTCATCTATTGCATACACTACACTTCTTGCATTTCTTCGCATATGTTATTCCTTTGTCATTTCTTGCATTTCTCATATATGATCTTCATTTGCCATTTGTCATTTGTTATTTCTAGCATATGTCATTCCATTGTCATTTGTTATTGTTACATTGTTATTTCCCTTTTTTCATTGTCCAAATTTGAAAATGAGTATCACTTTATTTATAAACTCAATACTAAAAAGGAAAAATAGACTCTATTGGTAAAGATCATTTGTTTATCGTTTGTTTCAGATTTCACTAAACAAAAATTGTCATTTTATTTGATTTGTTATTCAAGATATGAAGATTCGTTTAACTATTTAATTATACATGGTCATTAGACTGTATATTTTATACATTGATGCTTTGATTATGTTAATGCAAGGTGTCAAAATTCAAGCATCAATTAGGAGGTCTTTTGATTAAATTTCAAAATGAAATTCAAGAGGGTAATGTCTACTCTATTCAAATAGTGGTTCTTATAAAACCATTCATCATCTGTTAGAATTATTATTAGTTAGTGGTTAGTGGTTAGTAGTTAGTGGTTGGTGGTTGTTAGTAGTTGGTTGTTGTTGTTTTAAATGTTGTAATCCTATATATATATGAGATCATAAAGTGGAGTAAGTATCCCACAAAATTAGAAATCTTCTTTTGATTTTCTTTACTCTTTTAACTTGGTATCAAAGCAGGTTGGTCCTGCTCTGCTTGTCCGGCCACTGTCCGACCACCATCCGGCCACCGTTCGACCATTTCCGGTCACCGGCCTGCCATTTTCCGGTCACCGGCCGACCATTTTCCGGTCACCGTATGGTCACTTTCCGCCCACCGTCCGGCCACTTTCCAGTCACTTTTCGGCAACCGTCAGTCCCCCGTCCAGTCACCTTTTTTTTTTTGCTGCCGCTCGACGACTTTCCGACCACCTTCCAGTAACCTTCCGACTATCTTGGGTGTTCTCTTTCTTACAGGTTCCATTGTCTCCATCTTACATCTACATTATTTAAAACATATCGTTAGGGCCCACAACCTCCTTTTCCGGAACTCCCACGATAACGCACTGCTACAGATATGCCTTTCAACGTCGGTTATATAAGGCTTTCAACGTCGGTTATACAACCGACGTTGTATCAGGCGACGTTGAAAGTATACACTTTCAACGTCGGTTATCTATACCCGACGTTGAAAGTTAGGCTTTCAACGTCGGTTATTTATACCCGACGTTGAAAAGTGTATATTCGTCGCTCAAGCGAGTACAATCGTCGCTCAAGCGAAATGGAACCCGAGAGTCCCCTTTGTTTGAAGCTATTGTCGCTTAAGCGAGTACACTCGTCGCTTAAGCGAGATGGAACCCGAGAGTCCCCATTGTTTGAAGCTTTCGTCGCTTAAGCGAGTACACTCGTCGCTCAAGCGAGATGGAACCCGAGAGTCCCCTTTGTTTGAAGCTTTCGTCGCTTAAGCGAGTACACTCGTCGCTCAAGCGAGATGGAACTCGAGAGTCCCCTTTGTTTGAAGCTTTCGTCGCTCAAGCGAGTACAGTCGTCGCTCAAGCGAGTACGTGTTTACTACGTCGGTTATGGTATGAACCGACGTAGAAAGTCTATTTTTTTTTTTTAAATGGACGCTTTGTTTATACAGGGTACCCAATGTTTGTATATATACATACCTGCAAATTTGAATACAACCCAGGCAGACAATGTACAAGATATAAACAATTGAATGTGCATCCAAAAATAAAATTGTATCCAAAATTATAGTGTATTCAACTACTTATCTACCAAATACACTAACTACTAATCTAACTAATAAACTAACTAGTAAAGTAACTAAAGTAACTACTAAACTAACTACTAAACTAAGTACTAAATTAATAACTAAACTTGCCTACTTCTAACTTTAACAAACTTATCGGCCCATGTGTTTCTAATATCGTCAATGGTCTCTATGGGCAATGTTTCCCTATCTGAAAATACCTATTACAAGAAAAAGATAATTTAACAGAGTATCCAATGACACAATACTTGAGTCTTTTATTGAATACTAAATTTAAGCAAACCCGATTCCATGTATCCTCAATCTTGCTAACAACGATCAGCCACATCCGATGCATAACATAATATCCGCACTCATAAGATCCTGGTTGCCTATTACACTACAAAAAATAATATATTAATTTGACATATAAAATGAATGATATAATACATAAATATAAAATGACTTACATTAACAAAAATCCAATCTGGAGTCGTGCTTTTGCTTGTGTGTACTCCATCAATTGTATTGCAAATCTTAAATGCATTGTGCAATACAAGATATAATGAAACAATTAAGTAACAAAACAATTAATAATTGTTTAAATTATTATAAGAATGTGTACCTGTTTACAATGTTTTTAAGATCTGCATCAGGTTTCTTGCCCAGTGAGCGAGAACCAAGCCACAACATTCTGCTTTGGGCAAACAACCAACAACTGCCAATGATTTACGCTTACATTACAAAAAGTTAGGATAATACAATACACTATAAAATTTAATGCGAATAATTTCATACGCTTAAATACTTACCGATGGTGGTAAGCACCCAAGTAAACTTTCTTCCTTGACTTCATCATCCAATTTTGGATGTATATTTGAACTTCTTCTCTCTTGTTTCCCGATTTTTGTATGGATTGGGGCTCAAAAAATCCATACACATCTTGGGTGCGTTGTTCCTCCGACAATTCATTCATCATCCTAAAGTAGCCAGTTCAATGTACATTAAATATGACGATAACTTTAAATAACATAATTAGTAAATAAAAATAAATACTTACATTGTCCAAAATTGTAACACTGCTATGTTTAGACATCGATTGTCAACTGCTATCTCCACGAGCATCGGTGTGGTCAATGTAAAGGGAAAGTTCTTATTGTCTACCCCTAACTTATCAACATCCCACTTCACTTGAAAAGATTGAATATACAATTGTGGGACAACAGATAGTAGTTGAAAAATTGGATTTTCTGGGACATCTACTTCCTTACCTTTACTAGTATGGGAAGTAGGAACCAGTTTAGGCAACTGGGGTGGCTTCTGAACATCCTACATAAAATAACATTGACTTCACCATGCCATGTCCATAGGATATAATTCTTCATTATCCCATCACATAAAAGATGTTCCCGTATTGTCTCTAGTGTGTGTACTCTCCCATTAACGCAGTTAACGCATGGACAATACAATTTTCCATTAACCTTGGTGTCATTGTGTTCGGCAAATCGCAAAAATTCTTCAACTCCATTCTCATACTCTTGTGAAATACGACTTGCATTTACCCAACTTCGATCCATTTTGGAATTGGAGTCTACAAATGAGAAACCCATAAAACGATTATTACTAATAATCGTTATCTCTAATGAAATCTATACCAAAGTAGATTAATTTGTAACGAAATTTCAACAGAATTTCGTCTATTTTTTGGTCAAAACCAAATTTGTATAAATTGAAATTATAGAGTTTTCATTGTTACTACCATCACTTATATAACTACATTGTTATATGTAGTTTTCAGAATTCACACTTCATGATTAATTTCTAACAAAAATCCGGCAGAGTTTCCTTTGTTTTTTGGCAACAATTTTAAATGACACAGTGAAACCTGACAATAAAAAGCCCCACGGGCATATTCAAGCAGTTCAAGTATAATTGTACACATCATCAATACATTGAAAAAAACTATAATATATGACTAAGAATTGAATCAACAGTTAACGGCAAATGACTAACAATCTCTACCTATGAAATGTAGTAAGTAAAATTGTATGACTTTGCCCAACAAATGTAAGTGCAACAACATCGTACCTGTGGTTTAAGACAGCGATGAAGGTTCGCACCACAGAGAAACAGAGCAGCGCTGCACTGGGGTGGAGGTGGAGGATGCAATGCGGCGTTAGGGTCGAGACTGTGGTGAGCGGACAATACAATGTGGGTGGAGGCTGCGGTGGGGGTGGAGGGTAGGCGACTAGCTTCGCGGTGGGCGACTAGCGTCGCGGTGGGGTGGAGGTGCTGCGGCGGGGGTGTCACGCGGTGCGCGGTGGCGACGTGAGGGAGGGCGTCCGGAGAGTCCAAATGACGGTGGTAGGTGGTAGCCGCGATGCTGGAGAGTAAGGGGAGTGGCCGCGATGCTGGAGAGTAAGGGGAGTGGGCGCGATGCTGGAGAGTAAGGGGAGATACAAAAATGCATATGGTAGCCTATTCAAATGGGAAAACGGGGTTTCGACGTCGGTTATACCCACACCCGACGTTGAAACTCGATTTCATATGTTTTAATCGATTGAAACGAGATTTAATCGATTAAAATAGTCCTGATCGGTCATAACTAGATTTTGATCGATCATCCTGACCCTTTAAGAGATTTTAATCGATTGAAACGTGGTTTTAATCGATTGAAAAACTTCTGATCGCTCATAATTAAAATCTGATCGATCACATTCGGTTCTGATCGGTCATATTTGTATTCTGATCGGTCATAATGAGTTCAGAAGGGTTTTCAACGTCGGGTGAGGGCATAACCGACGTTGAAAGCCTACTTTTCCACGTCGTGCATGCTTAAACGACGTAGAATGTGTCAAAATTCGACTTTCGACGTCGGTTGTTGACCAACCGACGTTGAAATCATGTTCAACGTCGGCTAAGATGTAACCGACGTTAAACAGCGACGTTGAAAGTATATTTTCTAGTAGTGACGACTGAGAAATTAAATGGAAAAAATTATATGTCTTGGTCCTCTTTAGTGGAATTTTGGTTCCTTGGACAAGGGTTTCAGTAGAACCAAATATTTTGAACACTCTCAGATCCTTCAAAACATATAACTCTTTCTGGAAAAAAGCTCAGAATATCTTCGCAAATGATATCCAATGCCTCTATGATTCCGCTAATCGATTAGCCTCTCTCAAGCAAGTGGATAAAGATATGATGACCTTTATTGCTGAAGCTCAATCAGCAGTTGAAGAATTAAAGATGTTCCTAGAGGTGGATTTGTTAGAGGAGATAAAGCAAAAGTTGGATAAATTCTATATGGTTATGACTCTCCGAGCTATGAATTCAGAATTTGATCATGTTAGAGATCAAATTTTAACTGGACAAGAAGTTCCTTCTATGGAAAGTTTGACTACAAGACTGCTTCGTGTTCCAACTCTCAAAGGAAAAAATAATCAAGAACTTGTTGAATCTTCTGCTATGATTTCTACCCGTGGAAGAGGAAGTCGCGGCACTAGAGGAGGACGTGGAGGTAGAGGACGTCTTCAGTGCACTCATTGCAAGAGAATGTGTCATACAGTGGAAAATTGCTACTCTTTGCACGGTTTTCCTGATAAAACTGTCAATTTTTCCAAATCTGAAATGGTTGAACCCAAGTTCTCTCACGAAGAATATCAGGAATATTTGAGGTTGAAATCCAGTAATCTAGCACAGTCATTAACAACCCCAAATTCATCAATAGCTTGCATTTCACAATATGTGGAAAGTCAAAATCCATGGATTATTGACTCAGGTGCTTCTGATCACATGTCTGGTAATGCCTCTTTGTTCTCTTCTCTCTCATTTCATAAAACTCCTCATCTCATAACCTTAGCCAACAGATCTAAAGTAGTCTCTAAAGGAACTGGTCAAGTCTCCATTTCTCCGTCTTTAAACTTAAAATATGTTCTTTTTGTTCCTTCATGTCCCTTCAGTCTCATTTCTCTAAGTCAATTAACCAAATTATTGAATTGTTCAGTAACATTTAATGCCAACTCTTTTGTTATACAGGAACGTGGTACGGGTCGACAGATTGGCGAATGACATGAATCTGGAAGCTTATACTACCTTGGGACTAAATCATCTGTATCTTGTGTTGCATCCTTGTCTCCAAAACTATTACACGAACAGTTAGGGCACCCTCACTTATCAAGATTAAAAAAAATGGTTCCTGAACTTCAGACTCTTCAAGATTTTGAATGTGAATCATGTCAACTAAGGAAACATACTAGGTCCTCTTTTCCTAAACGTTCTGAATCTAGATGTGACTCTGTCTTTTCTCTTGTTCATTCTGATATTTGGGGTCCTAGTCGTGTCTCTTCCGTTGGCTATAGATATTTTGCTACCTTCATTGATGAGTTTTCTAGGTGTACTTGGATTTATCTAATGAAAGACCGTTCTGAATTATTACCTATCTTTAAATCTTTCCTTAACGAAATCAAAAATCAATTTGGAAAAGTAATCAAAGTTTTACGAAATGATAATGCCAAAGAATACTTTTCTACTGATTTCTCCACTCTCTTAAGCTCCCAAGGCATTTTACACCAGTCTACTTGTCCTCACACACCACAGCAAAATTGTATAGCAGAACGAAAAAATAGACATTTGGTTGAAAATGCTCGTACCTTATTACTTGGTGGAAATATGCTCGTTCATCATTGGGGAGATGTTATTCTTACTGCATGTTTTCTCATTAACAGAATGTCATCTTCTTCTCTTAACAATAAAGTTCCACATTCTATTCTATTGCCAAAGGACCCACTTTTTCATGTTTCTCCTCGTGTATTTGGTTGTGTATGTTTTGTTCATAATATGTCTCCAGGTTTAGATAAACTATCAGCTAGAGCCATCAAATGTGTCTTCTTGGGATATTCTCGTCTTCAAAAAGGATATCGATGTTATTCTCCTAAAACCAAGAGGTACTACATGTCTGCTAATGTCACTTTTTTTAGTCAACTCCCTTCTTCCCTTCTTCTATGCAGGATATTAGTTCGGTCCAAAATGTCCTACCTATACCCTTAGTGAAGCCATTTGTACCTCCTCCTCCTGACACCCAAAATTCCACACAAAATACACCGGAATCCTCATCACTGCCTCTTATTACCTATCAACACAGGAGCCAAATGATCAATCCCATGTCCCAAGATGAGTCTTCCTCAGCAAATCCTTCTCAATCATCCCCTGATACCACGATTCCTGATAATGATGACTCAAGTTGGCCCATTGTCATTCGTAAAGGTACTCGCTCTACTCGTAATCCACATCCCATTTACAATTTTCTTAGCTACCATAGATTGTCTCCTTCCTATTTTTCTTTTGTTTCTTCTGTATCCACTATTACTATTCCAAAAAATGTGAAAGAGGCGACAAGCCATGATTGATGAAATGCAGGCTCTTGAGCACAATGGTACATGGAACTTAATTCCTCTTCCACATGGGAAGAAGACTGTTTGTTGTCGTTGGGTCTATGCCATTAAAGTTGGACCAAAAGGTGAAGTTGATCGACTCAAAGCTAGATTAGTAGCAAAAGGCTATACTCAGATCTATGGCCTTGACTACAGTGATACTTTTTCTCCTGTGGCCAAAATGACTACTGTTCGACTTTTCTTTGCTATGGCAGTTATCCGTCATTGGTCTCTTCATCAGTTAGATATCAAGAATGCGTTCTTGCATGGTGATCTTGAGGAGGAAATTTATATGGAGCAACCTCCTGGTTTTGTTGCTCAGGGGGAGTCTAGTTTGGTTTGTAAGTTACATCGTTCTCTTTATGGTCTCAAACAATCTCCACGTGCTTGGTTTGGAAAGTTTAGTCACATTGTTCAAAGTTTTGGATTAAAACGAAGTGAAGCAGATCATTCTATTTTTTATTATATTGCTTCAGGAAAATGTGTTTATTTAATTGTATATGTAGATGATATAGTCATTACAGGGAATGATGTTGATAAAATTTCTTTGCTAAAGAAACATTTATGCAATCACTTCCAAACTAAGGATCTTGGTTGTCTCAAATACTTTCTAGGGATTGAAGTGGCTCAATCAAAAGAAGGCATCGTAGTCTCCCAAAGAAAGTATGCTTTAGATATCCTGAAAGAAACAAGCATGATTGATTGTAGACCAGTGAACATGACTCTATGGATCCAAATCGAAATTAATGGCGGATCAAGGTGAACCGCTCTCGATCCTCGAGAGATATAGAAGACTTGTTGGGAAACTCATTTATCTCACCATTACCGGACTCGACCTATCTTTTGCCGTTGGAGTTGTGAGTCAATTTATGCAAAATCCGCGTATCGATCATTGGAATGTTGTCGTTCACATCCTAAAATATCTCAAAAAACTCCAGGACAAGGTCTCGTTGTATGAAGATAAAGGGGGTACCCAAATATCCGGGTATTGTGATGCTCGATTGGGCTGGATCCCCTATGGACGAGACGCTCCACTACAGGATATTGTGTTCTCATTGGAGGCAATATTATTTCTTGGAAAAGTAAGAAACAAAATGTAGTGGTCCGGTCTAGTGCTGAAGCTGAATATAGAGCAATGGAATCTCTCACTTGTGAACTAGTGTGGGTGAAACAATTCCTTCAAGAACTGAAATTTTGTGAGATCCAACAGATGAAGATGTATTGTGACAATCAAGCAGCTCTCCACATTGCCTCTAATCCGGTGTTCCATGAAAGGATCAAACATATAGAACTTGATTGTCATTTTATTCGTGAAAAATTGTTGTCTAAAGAAATTTGCACTGAATTTGTCGGGTCTAATGATTAACTTGCAGATGTGTTGACAAAGTCTTTAAGAGGACCTCGAATTGAATTTATTTGTTCCAAGCTTGGTATACAATTTGTATGTTCCAGCTTGAGGGGGAGTGTTAAAATTATTATTAGTTAGTGGTTAGTGGTTAGTAGTTGGTGGTTGTTAGTAGTTGGTTGTTGTTGTTTTAAATGTTGTAATCCTATATATATATGAGATCATAGAGTGGAGTAAGTATCCCACAAAATTAGAAATCTTCTTTTCATTTTCTTTACTCTCTTAACTCCATATAAAATTAACTTTCAATTTGGAACCAAAGTAGTCTTACTTGATTCTAATCTTATATCTAATAATATTTATGAATATATACCTCTTTTTGGTTATTGTTGCACCTGAGTTTGATATAAATTACTTAGTTGATAAGTGTGAATAATTTTGTTATCATTTACTATTTAGTTTAATGTTATTAATGTTAATTAATCACAATACTAACCATCAATGTTATAATTCACATGTAATGGGAATACTGACAAGTGTTGGTATTGAAAGAAAGTTGCAAAAAAAATGAGAAACAAACAAAACTTAACATCATAAGCTTAGAGGTTGATGGAATGTTGCATTTATCTTAATTATCCATTTTTAAATATTTACACCTTCTTATATGAATAACTTTTTTATTTTTACCACATTTTTTTAATATCAGTTTTATAATAGAGTGTACATTATTTGGTCAATATGTTGATAAGTTAAATGCTTTCTTTGCTTCCTGGAGATGTTCAAAATGTTGTCATAATTATATAATTTGGCAAAGTGAAAATTTTTTAAGGTAACTAATTTGTATGTTTATTAGGTGTCATATCAGTTTTATTAAGTGTTACAATTATTGATATAATATTATTTATAGAGAAAGTGTATGTTCAAAATTGTATATATTGTACAAGGATCAATTTTAAGGCTAAGTGTGAAAAAGTTATAGAACTTAAAAAAATGTCTATATTTTTATTTTGAATTTATACATTATGATGTACATTTAGTTTGGTACTTGACCATTACACTAAACCTACTTATTTTTTGTTTGAAGTAGGATGTTTGAGAGTATGAAGTCACCATCCCAAGACTTAAGCCAATTTTTTAAGTCTTCTAAACAATCAACTAAAGATGAGTTCCTTCAATGTACTCCTATAAATATAATAGAAGGAATAAAATATTGTAAAGAGGTACAGTAGTCACACTGTATAAAATATATTTCAATTATTACTTAATTTATTAGTATACGAGTCTATCATTAGTTTATTAATATTAATTAGTATTGTTTATATTGGTTGTTACAGGAAACATGTTTTGTAGTTTTGGGAATTATAAAACATGTTCTTGATGATGATTATTGGTGGTATACAACTTGGGTTTGCAACAAAGTAGTATACCCAGATTCAAAACATGTTTTTCTATGAAAAATGTAATAAACATGTCATCAAAGTCATGTCCAAGTACTCTGCAATGCTAATCTTTCATTGACATATTTCACCTTTTTATGAAGTTGTTTCATGTTATATATTATGTTGTTTAATGTAAATTTTAGGTACAAAATTAAGGTCAGGATGATTGATGAAACAAATTCAACAATTTTTGTGATTTTTTTATAGGAATGTTATTGCATTGTTAAAGAAATCATGCGTAGAGATTTTTGATTTGCATGATAAGGTTTGTTTTATACACATAAATATAACTAAATATTCGATACCATTTTATAGACTTCTGTTAGCGGATATTTACCTAGGGAGATTACATAATTGGTGAACAAGAAATTTTTGTTTAAAGTGGAGAGTCTTCGTGCAGTCAAAGTTTTAAGTTTGAACAAACTTTCAAGGTAAAAAAAATTTGTTGGGATGATGTTATTATCAAAAACTTCAATACTGGTTGTATGAAATCACTAGTAAGTAGGTATTATCTATAAAATATACTAGTCATTATATTTAGATGTTGTATTGACCAAGTCATTTTCTTAGGATGTTAATTCATAAAATATGATATTCAACTTTAAACAATTAAAGGTTGACAATTCTTCTATTATTATTGTCCAAGTATTTTATGTCTTTATGCTAATTATTAGTAATTCATCATTCATCATTAAAGAAAATTAGTACAAAGTATTTCAACTTATTTTTGCATATTTATTAACAAAATTCTCTAATGCATTAAAATAATATTGATTCTAAAGCAACTGATTTAGAAACTAACAATAATCTGCTCATAAACACTCTTAAGCAAGACAATATTTTAAATTCGAAGAGAGAAAATGGAGATATTATTTCTTTGAAAATGTTAAGGAAAAATATAAAGATTGTGAAAAATTAAAAAACTTAGCACATTTCTTTTATTAGGCTTATTTCAGTTTTATGAATATTTTGATTTCAATTGTGTACTTCAGTTACTGTATGGACTACTATATGTATGGTTTGGTATGATAGTTTTCGCCATTTGTGTATGCATTTGATACTAATGTTTGAACTATTTCATTCACATTTGTTAAGTGCTTATAACAGTATTGAGATTATGTTATTATCAAAAAGTTTAATGATGGTTCCATGAAATCATTGCTAAGTAAGTACTCAACTATCATATGCATTATTCAACTGTAACACATCAAACTTTGCCTAAAATATAAAAAAAAAATACTCAGGTATTTTATTTTTTTTTCTAATTATTAGTAATTCATTGTTAAACAAAATTGTCTAAATATCTCTATTTAGTTTTAATGTAATCATGACAAAAACATAATAAATTTGGAAATAGAAGAAGAAGATATTTTTTTTAAAATGTTGAAGGAGAATATAAACATAAGAAAAATAACAAACTTAGGACAATTTTTTATATTAAGCTTATTTTAGTATCATGAATATTTTGATTTCAATTGTGTACGTAAGCTTCTATTTAGATAATTATATATTTTGTTTTCAATTTATGTATATACAAGATATTCATGGAAATTTTTATGCATTGATAACTACTTATATAACTACTTATACAGCGAAATCTAAAAGTGTTGAGACCACGTAAAATATTTCAATATTAAAATTATGTTAGCTACATTCTTCCACCAAACAGAATAGTTATTTTTCTCTATCAATACATTAATCATACTACTAATACTAAAAATATTATTTTAAAAAAAATAGTATAATATTATTAAAATATGATATTATTTTGGTGCCATATAATAGTAATAAATTTTTAGTATAATTACTTCATTATTTTAATTATTATATAATCATTATTATATATATATATATATATATTATATATAATATTATACCAGGATAAATTAAATTATTTTTAACAAATTATGATATAGTGCATAATAATTACTTTTGTAAGGCCCATTATTTTGTAAGGTCCATCATTTGACCTATTTAACAAAGTTTGTATTTGCAGTGATATACATTATATTTTATGTTTTAGAGAAGCCCGTTTTAAGAAAAAATTGTTAGGCCCATTTTGTTGATCAATTAATTCAGCATACATGCATATCATCTATATTTATTTAGGTTCATCATTTGACCCATTCATTCATGGCACACTTCAATTAAGTATTTTTGATATTTCTTATTAATATTTATATATTAATTTTCAATTAAGAAATATTAATTTAATAATGATATATTATTTTTTATAATTTTGTTATACTAAATTTCGTTACTAATTTTCATTTTAATCATGGAAAAATACAACTATATACAAATTACACTCCATTAAATATAATTTGAACGAATTTATAGATAAATTTTCAATACATAATCTTTTCATTTATCATAATTTATATCATTTTTTTTAATTTATTATATTAATTTATTAAATAGTATGTATATATATACAAGGTTACAGTTTCTGTTTTTTCAAAGTGATAACATATGAACGTGAAATTAGAAAGAAGTTTTATATAAAATAAAATATAATTGGTGTTGAATTTTAAGTAAAACATTTATCTGAATTTATTTTGTATGAATTAAAAGCCAATGCTACTCTTTTACATTTCTACAATAGTATTTTTGTTTGAAAATATTTTCATATCTGTTGACTAAGTAAGAAAGCAAGTATTTTAAGTAGATGGTTTAATTAAATAAATTTATTGTTAAAATTTGTAGTTTCATTTTCTAAATTTAGTTTGAAATTAAATTTAAAGTTTGTGCCAGCTTTGAAATTAAAACTTTATCTCTTAAAAAAACATTTGAAGTTGCACCAATCCTTCTAAAATCTGAGTACAGGAGAGGAACAAGTTTTGTGAAATTAGAGACGATTGTGGAAGAGGAGAGGCAAGGATCTCATAATTCATTCTACAACCCTTCTCTTCTTTCTTTCCCTTTGCTTCTTTCTGGGTTGCTCTTCAATTCAACACATGTAAACACAATTCTGCTGTATTAGTATATTTCATTAATTTCTTTCTTCATCATCAATATAATTTATAAAAGAAATATAAACTTTTCTTTATGAATTATTCGATCATACATTAAGAACATTTTGAAAGAAAGTTTCTAAGAATAAAAATAAATATTTTATTTTAAATCTTACGTCTGAATTGTTTAAAAATAGAAAAAATTATTTAAAATTAAAAAAAATTACTTGAATAAATAATTCTGATCAAATTTTAAATAAATAAAGTGTAAAATCTATAATAAAATATTTAATTTAATTTTTAAGCAATTCTTATTAAAAATTACTTTACGTTACAGATCAATAAATTATTTTGGCTCAGTTAAAAAATATTTAAAAGGTTAATTTTAAAAAAATATTTTTAAAATGTGATATTTATCAATAAATAAATTAATTTTAAATATAATTATTTAATATATAAATATGAACATAAATATATATTTTTTAAATAATTTTTTATATATAATTATTAGAGTTTTATATGATGGATTAATACCAACAATAATTTATATGGAGAAGGATGCTATTTTTAAAATGCGGTGTAAACTAATATTATTGAAATGTTTTGAAGAATACGTGAAGTTTTTGGTAAAAAAAAACAAGTTATTATTATTTAACTTTTAAGAAACTTACACAAACATTCATAATAATATTTATCACCAACAATTTTTTTTTAAATTTTTTTTATAAATTATTATTACCAAGCTTTTCTAGAAATTATTTCTCTTGTGACAATTAAATTTGTATCAACGAGAATTGATTCTTCACCAAACACACCAAATTAATTTGGTATAATGCATATTTGGGTTTATTCGCTTTAAAAAGTCTAACATGTTTATTATGCCAAATTTTCATAAATTTTATTATTTGTATTTATAATATATCAAATTTTAGCTTAATAAAATATTTTATTAAGATAAAATAATTAAATTAAAAAATTAATAATTTAATTTTTTATTATTTTGTATTAATTAAATAAAAATTATCTTATTAATTTTTTTTTATAAATTATATATCTAATATTTATTAATATCTTCAAATAAATATTTTAAAAATAATTAACATATATATAATTATTATAATTTAATAATAATATTATTATTATTATTATTATAAGTATTTTATATTTATATATAAAATATATTAAAATTAATTTATTATAACTATAACTATTTTTTTAAAAATAATATAAAATGATAAATGATAAAAGGAAAAAGGAAAAAAATCCAAAATTTAACAAGGAAAATAAAAACTTAATTTTTAGTCCAACAAAAAATAAAGATGAAACGGTTAAAAGAACCAAATGCGAGACAGCTGCCATGCTTACCATCATTGTTTAAGATAAAGAACGTTATTAACTTTTAAATTAAAAAGTTAAATTCATAATATATATATATATATATATATATATATATATAAAAGGTTAACCTATTATAGCATGTTTCTAGAGATGGTCCATGGAGCTTCAAACACTGTTAAAAAAATTGTGTCAGAGAATATGTTGTTCATTTTTTTTATCTGTTTAATTTAATATAAATAAAAATACATACAAAAATATAAATTCTTTTATCAGTTATTATTATTTTCATCTTATAAAATACTCTTGTTCCTAAAAGTTAGCATAAAATTTTCAACCTAGCACAAGCTAGGTTTTATCATTTATAATTAAACCAAAATTTGAAAATAAAATAATTATAATAGTTCTCATATACTTATTTTACTAAATTTACATTTAAAGAATCAAGCAAGCAATACCCAAAGAAATTAAAGATTTTTTACAAAAAGATGGATCGGAACCATAAAAAACCACTTTACAAAACTAAAATATAATGTATCTATAGCACCTAGACCTAATATGCTCATAAGGTGTTTGAGAATAATGTGTTTATAGTTCATACTTCATGCTGTGGTCTAGTTGGTGACACAGTAAACACATATGCATGGACTTGGATACACCTAGAGTTATTTTCTAATGGAAAAGTTGAAGTTATCTTAAAAATTATTCCTACAATGATTAAACTATGGAACAGAAAATAAAATAGATATTCAATCATATAATGTATGAATGAAGACGTAAAGAATTTGATGCTATTATTATGAAATAAAGTACATTACTTGGCAAAGAAAACCAGAGTGAAGGAGAAAACTCATAATTTTACATTATATATCCAATGTCTTTTTACTATAAATGTGTGGTTCAGCAATTGTGTGGACAAATTCATTGCAGTCCTAGGCAAAAATAAAGTAACCAAAAAGTATTTTCCACATGTTCATCACAAACAATAGCTATGATATGATAAAGGTGAAGATCACAATAAACATTATACAGAAACGAAAAAGAAGTGGTAAAGTGAAAAAAAGGTAAACTATTGTGCTCTAAAATATGAATTGATGTCAATTAAGTGTTTTTGACTTTATCTATAATAAGACTAGAAGAAAGAAAATTTGCTAAGGCAAAAAGCCTCAGCATTTTTCTCTTTCGGACAATCAACACTCAAGATAGTCAATCTTTTGGAAATAAGAAAGAAAATAGTAAAATAAATTCCTCAAATGTCTGAAAAACAGTACACAGACGTCAATAACACCAAAATTTTCTAACCTAATATCGACCAGACAAGGTGAAAAGATGCAGATTAAATGAAAGAGAATAAATTCACAGGACTAATGTCTTGGTTGCATCCATTTTGAAGCTTAAATATCATACCTTAGTCAGGTTTCATGTTCCTGTCATGATTCTTATTTTACCATGAAGCAAATGGTGACACAAGCTTCAGATTCTTATTGGCTACTTGTTGCTACTGAACGTATAGCTTAAAATTTAAGGTTCTTGTCATGCCTGTCTTCTTTAACATCACTTCAAGGAATTCTCCCAGGTTAAGAGATGAACATTTAAAAATTTGTTGTATCATCTAACAAGAAATGCCAATTTGACATGGTTGAACTAATCACAACAAACAACTGGAACAAAATACCGGATTTCACATGCTTTCCTGAAAAGATTCAGAGCGTGAGAAAGCAGCAGGGTTTGTCCTTAGAATTCGATTATCATCAGCACTTGACTTAGATTCAAATGATTTAAAGACACTTCCTTTCATAATGATTTTGTTCTGTTCAGATTTTGTTCCCAAAGTTGTCCATATAGAACTCTTTGCAGCCTCTTCAGGGCCATTAATTCTTACAGTCTTGGGCACCCAAAGATTCTGTTTCATTGCAACTTCCTTCAGTGTACTTCCATCTCTAGAATGTTTTCCCAAGGTTGGGGATCTATTACCAGAACAAGTGCTGTTGCTAACTGAAGAAGAAGACAATGAGATGCCACTAAATGCAGATCCTATCGACGAAGATTCTTCCTTTTGGCCAGTCAAGCTTGACATGAAACCTGAATAAGAATAGGGTGCAGCAGGTAGTATTACTGTTGGTATGGAGAAGCCCGAAACTGCCATCATGGTTGGAGAACCACCCGAGTAAGCAGGTCTAGAACTTGTGCTACTAGGCCTAAACTCCTTGACATTCCAACATGGATTCCATTGGTAAGACCATGAAGGGACAGCATGATAATGAAATGAGTGTAAAGGAATTAAACCATTAGAGTGTTGTGCCAAACCAACCTGCTCTATTTCATTAGATCTCATCGAAGAACTGGAAGGGTCCTCACCATCATCTTTGATAGTGGAAAAGTCTACATCAATTTTTCTTTGGCCATTGAGACTTAAAACAGTTTCTAAAGATTCACTAAGAGGAGTTTCATCTCTTCCTTTGATAGGTCCTGAAGTCACAGAAAGTTCATTAGATGAGAGAATCATCTCATCAGTAGAAGCATTGGAATGTGTCTGGATCACAGATGCAGCATCAGGAGTCACAGGTATCTGACAATACTGCAGGGCTGAGTACTTGTTCTTTCGCTTACCAGCCCCAACAGGAACGTTTCTAATCGCCCCTCCATCTGTCCAATACCTTTGGCAATTTTTACAGAAATGTCTAGGTTGGTTAACATTGTAATTGTTGAAGTAGCAAAACTTTGTTTCCAAACTATTGCAGCGAGGACATTGCAGGACCTTGTCTGGCTTCTTGAAAACTTTTTCTTGATGATCAATATTTCTTTTAGCATTCCTGTGCTCATTTGTCCTATGAGCTACTTTATCCACCAGTTTTTGTGTAGGATTTTTATATATCTTTCTCGGAGTATCATTACCATCTTCTTGAGGATCAGTCTGTTTGCTACATACTTCTTCATTCAAAGGAACACCCATTTCATCATTAGTTGATTCTTCAAGCCCATTCTGCAATTGAGGACCATTATTTGTCAACTACGAATACATGAAACAGACAACTTGCATTAAGAGTTAAGACCAAAGGTGCTACTGCTAACTCTGTCAAAGAATGTAAGGATTGGCACAAAATATCCATTCCAATATAGAAAATAATACAACAAACTGCCACATATTAATCACATCTCAGTGTTTATGTCATGGTTAAGCTCCAGCAATGTGATAATCAGGAGATGAAAAATGGGACATTGCTATTTGAAAAAGTCATCAACCTTCAATTTCTAACATAACACAAGTATAAGAATATTCTTTCACCAAGACTCTATCCATATTCCATTGCTAAAGTTGTTATAACACAACCTACAAATTTGGCCTAATTTAAACTGCATTATGTTCTTTACTTGTTAATCAATTAAGTCCAAGTTTAATTAGAATCCGATACGAAATTCAAATCAAATTCCATCGCTTATTTTTACTATAGTATTGGAAAATCAAAACCTGATTTCTTTAATTTACTTTATCCCTCCCTTTAACCAATTCCAGCTTCATTCACCACCTTTATGACAACAACAAAAGTCTTATTTCATCAGGTATAGATCCCACTAATTAGACTCAGTTAAAGAGCAAAGACCAAAGTCTCAGGAATATTATTCACCATGGATCCCTTTCAGAAATTTCCTTCAATGTCTTTCTTGGTTTCCCCCTACCTTTTTCACATGACTTAAAACATTGCAATCTACTCATTTGACTAACCACCTTCTTTTTTGACAAAAAATAATAATAAAGTCAAACAACTTCATATATCTGGTTCATGATATTTTGGGGGGTAATGAACATGTGGACCATATACAAATATTCATTATACAAATCTAAGCTTGCAATATGAAGAATACATCTCGGTGCAAAAAATAAAGAGTTTTCTACCATTTAAACAAACAAAAGAAATAAATCATGTACAGCTTTCATATACCCATTTCAGTAAGGCAAATAAAGCTCCAGCCTTTTCTTTTCATGAGTTTAAAAATGCAAACTTTAGCATGAACCTTACTGAAAATTTTCACAAGAAAAGAGCAGCACGTGAGAAGGAGGAAGAAATCACGAGAAGGAAAAGGAAAGAGTAGAGAAGAAGGGTTGAATGGCATGACCATGATGATGATGGGTTGAGGCAGAGACTGAATCTGAGTCAAAGAGTGTAAATCTGTGAATGAAGTTGTTGGCTTAAAGGGGATATGGATATTATGAATATCTGCTCCAAAAAGCTTTATTGCAGCATCTCTAACTTGGGACATGCCTCCGTCGTATGGAACCCATTCACTTTGGACCCAAAAAAGTGTCTTAAGATGGCTCAAGAAACAAACAACATATCCCACAACCATGGACACCACAAATCTGTTTACTTGCCAAATCGAGAAAAGAACCAAATGGCACATTGGAATTTCCCTTGTGAGATGCTAGCATATGGGAAGGCTTGCATCATAAAGTCATTTTCAAATGAATATCCATTGTAAATGAAAAGTAATTTTTTTAATTGACGAACAAAAAAAATATTTTTTATAATTTGTTAATATATTTTCACACAATTTGTTTATAATTTTCGTGTATTCACCAAAAAATTACACATCCCATGAGATCTTATGAGACTATACAAAATTCTTCCCTTTGTTCTACTCATACATTCATATTCTTCATTGTTTAAAAATATTATAATTTGATATTGATATTAGCTAGATTATCACTCTTAATTTTGTTTTAAATGTAATAATAATAATAATAATAAATTGTTGGTGAAATCTTATAAACTTTAGAGGAACTAGTGTAATTTATTGTTAACAAGAGTTAATTTGATCATACAACATACATTAGTTTAATAGTTTAAAATTAGTTTTTATTTAATTTTAAAATTAGCTAAACACTATAATTTTACCAGAAATTAAGATATTAGGTTCAATAGTAATATTTTTTTTAATTTCTTATCAGCGATTTTTTTTCTTTAGAAAATTCGTAATTTGGATGTAATGATCAATTTTTATATGTTTTATTTCTTTGGGGTTTAATTGAACCCTATATCTAACATGTTTATTTAAGGTATCATAAAAAATATAATTTAATTAATTAATATATAAAAAACATATAAAATTTAGGTATTTTTCTAATGGCAGTCTAATTATAATATTTAGTTTATTCCCTCTCTCATGTTAAAGATTATATAATCTATAAAAGAAAATTGATGATGTAGCTTAATATATATTTTAAAATAAATTTTAATCTTTAGTTAAGGATTATCGAATCTTTATTAATTAAGAAAAAAATAATGATCTAACTTAATATATATTTTAAAATAAATTATAATTTTTAGTCTAATAAATAAATTAATGGGTTAATTATGAATTCATTAAAAGTTTTAAAAAATATATTTAAATAAAAATAATTTATCTAAAAATTAAACCAACAAATTAAAGAAAAAAACAAATTTTAAATTTATTAATAAAAAAAATTATTTTCAATATATTTATTTAATATATAAATTATAAGAATTTAAAAATAAAAATTATTTTTTATTTCTGTCTTTATTGTAATAATATAAGTACTATTTTGATTTAATTATTTACTTTCACATAAATTGATTATTTCTCAAATTAAGATATAATATTATATATATATATATATATATATATATTAACAAATATTAGTATTTTTATTTAAAAATAATAATTATTTTATAAAATAGATTGGATTAAATTGACTTAGTCTATGTTATTAAATCATGGTCAGATATTATACCAAAATTACCCTTATTTAAGTTACAATTTTTTATATATCCTAACCTATTTTTTGGTATCTTCCAAGTTGGTTCATCGTACCTTACTCAAGATAGTATAATTTTGTTGAGTTCGATTAAGAATTTTGGAGAATGATTAAGAATTAGGTTTGAATTATTTTAAAAGAAAATATATGTTTGTCATTTCAAAAATCTATCATTTATTCTTATATTATTAAATCAATCATTTTGGTTTTTAAATTTTTTTAAAATATATTATTTTCTACTTAAACTTAACAGTAATTATGATTTTTCTGAATTAATAAAATGATTAAATATAATTTTATATATTTTATATATTTAAATTTAATATTTAATAAAAAATTTCAGTTATAAAGTGATAAAAATATTGATTTCATATATTTTTAAAATTTATAACCAATTTATTAAGTTTTAAAGTATATGCACGAAAAGTATTTAAAAAAACAAAAATATATTTATTTATTTATTTTAAAATATGAGGATTACAATCATATGAAAAAAAACAAATTAAAATTTCAAGTAAAACATAACACAACAATCAAAATTACAATTTAGCTCACATGAAAGTTAAGTAAAGAAATTAATTTAACAAATCAATGAAAGATTTTTCTTTTTATTTTAAATTTATTTTTTTAATAAAAAATAGCAAAGGCAAAATATATAAAAATATTTTCTTTAGAAATTATATTTCTAAAAAATATATAGATTATTTTTAACTTTTTATTATTTATTTATTTATCCTATTTTTGTCCTCCTTCCTCTTATGTCAACTGGTTTATTATCTTAATTACTTGATAATTAATATAAAAATTTGACATATATAAAAAATCTAAAAGAAATTATCTTAAAAAATGTTTTCTATATTGAAATTCAATTTTTTATCAAAATTTTTAGCACGAAAGAAATAACATTACACTCTAATTTTAAAAATAAATCTTCACCTCTCTTATATTATTAATAAAATAACAATTATAATCCTTATTTTATTTATTTATATGCATACTTGTATTAAAATTATATAATAATAAATTAAAATTTCATAACTATTTATTTCTATATTAAAATAAAATTTTCTTAAACTTATAATTTTAAAATTTATGAGATATTTTATAGTTTAGTGACATTATGATTGTTATTCTATTTTCAATATGTAACAATTAAACTAATAATTTTTTATTCGTATTGTTTAAAAAAATTATATTTAAAAATGTTAATTTTTATATTTTATTTAATGTTAATGAATATGTAATTTTAAAATAAATAAATTTTACTTTAGTAAAATACAAGAGAAATGAATGGCATGTTTATTTAAAGATTAAACAAAATATGAATACTATTTTATTAAAAACATAAAAAAAAATGAATGTATATTTTAAGAACAAGAAGATAAGAGTGATATTTAATCTCAAGTAAAAGTTAGGTGCAACTTTCCATTTATATGATTGGCCTGTACCCTTATTTTATGTGGACAATGAAGATAGTTTAATTAGTAAGAAAACTGAAAATGTATGTTTCAAAAGTTGACCTAAATCAGTACCAAGGCCCCACAAAAGGTAGAAAAGACAGATGCTTCTTTCTGTCCCTTCAGAAGAACAGGCTTTGCATAATTTATTGGTGAAACCACAGATTTGGACCTACTCTGACTTTTGTAGTGTGTCCTGTTTTTTTTTCTCTTATCTTTTTGGCCCTTATCAGGTATCAGGATACATACAAACATGACAAGTGTCATCATAGTGTTCCATAAATGATAATAGTGTCATCTCTCTCTGTTATCCTTAGCTACTTTTCAAATTCTTGCACCAAATGCAAACATGAATCTTCTTCAAGGATAAATGATATATTTGAATAAACTTGTATAATTAGAAAAAACAAATTATATAAACTTTGTATTAAAGTTGTATTTTTATAACAATTTAAGAAAACAAGAAGGCTTTTACATAAAATTAAAATTGAAGCAAGCAAGTTTAAGGGGGAAACAAACATGATAAAGCAGGCAATAAATTTAAGTATTGGTGTAAAAATTTAAAGTATAAGATGCAATCAACCTTTTTACTTTATCTGCTAAAATAATTGTTATTTTACAACAAGCTAGATTATCAACAGAAGGGAATAACAATACAAGAAGCCTCTGAAGTGAACAAAAACCCCATCCTTCGGATAGAAAAGAATGAAATCTGGCAACCAACAGAGATACTCTGACGTAGCCTAAAGAATTTTTAACTTTACAAAAGAAATGATCATGGTGGAGCATCTGAAACAGGAAGCATTTCTATTTCTCCTCCACCATTGTCTCTTGGATTCCCAAACTTCTCAGTTTCTCTTGAAATCTGAATATCACTGGGAAAATAGTACTGATAAAGATATTTTACAACTAATCGGGGAAGTAATGCGGCTATTACAATTCCAAGCAAACATAGCCAGAACAATGCAGTGCCTGCAACATCAAAGATAGCCCTGCAAAAGTTTTTTAACACAAGTAGCGTCAGATTGTATATATATAGAAATCATGATTGCAAAGGCTTCTGAATCATATGGTTGAACGACAGCAAAGAATTCATCCACAAGAAAACTTGGTGTTGTCTCCAAGGTTTATAGTGACATAAAAAAGTGCTAACAAGACATTCTCTAATACATTAAAACTATAAAATCATACATGAGACTCACTAAATAAGAAGTCAGACTCCAAAAATTTTGTGATTTCTAAAGGAATAAAAACTAGTATTTGCATGCTTGGGATTTACAATTGTAAGATATTTAGTTAACTGTCCAACTATAGGGAATATAACTAGCATTCAGCAGTCATTAAGAGTTTATTGGAACTGGATTGCATTTGGAGTACCAGAGTCAAACCCAGTATCTAGTACTCCCTAACCAGAAATATAACCCACCCTAATCCCTAAAAATCTACTTAAATATGTGCTTACTAAGCTAAAGTGAAATTAAGCTGAGATATAACCGGTGGATTAAGTTACCTGTGACTTAAAGGTTAAAACAACAACTTTTCTTCTAGAGTCATACATGTTTTTGTTGAAAGTCCCACATCGCCTACCTCATATCATTTGGTATGGTTTAAATACATGTTAGGCTACTCCACATATTGCCAATTGGTTTTATGTTGGAACCTTAACATGGTATTAGAGCTTCCGATCTAGGAAGCTCTGTCTGCGCTCGATAAACCCTAAGACGGCAGCCTGCATTGCTGCTGCATATTTTGTAACCCTAAGACGGCAGCAATTTTCTTAACCCTAAGACGGCAGCCTACATTGCTGCTGCATTTTTCTTAATCCTAAGACGACAGCCTGCATTGCTGCTGCATTTTTCATAATCCTAAGACGACAGCCTGCATTGTTGTTGCATCGCACCTTTTTGCTATAATGTCAAGGGAAGAGGAGATAGAAAGGGTGAAAACCATTCTTAGTAAGCTGGAAAAACCTACGGGTATGTGTTCTTTGGCATACTCGGGTAAGTTTCCACCTTCTTTTGGATTAAATGTCTCGGATACGCCTTTTAACCATTATTGGATATTGGACTGCGGAGCCACAGATCACATGACACCATTAGCCAAACACTTCTCCACATATTCCCCATGTCCCAAGCAACAAGAAAATTGCCACGACAGATGGAACCCTTATAACTGCAGTTGGTCAAGGAAATATCCAAATCAATCCTTTAATAACCTTAAAAGACGTTCTCCATGTCCCAAAGTTGTCCACGAACCTAGTGTCTATACAAAAACTTATAAAGGATTTGTCATGTAAAGTTGTTTTTTCCAACGATCATTGTGTATTTCGGGATAAGGATTCGGGGAGGATGATTGGACATGCTAGAGAATGGAATGGCCTTTATTATCTCGAAGATCCAAGTGTGCTCGACAAGAATAGAATCTCTCACTCCTTCATATCTGAATCCTTGATGACCAACGAGAGAAAAAATCATGCTTTATCATTGTCGGTTGGGACATCCCTCTTTTGGAGTGATCAAAATTATATTTCCCTCTCTGTTTACCAAGTTAGATGTTGAGAGTCTTCATTGTGAGGTGTGTGAACTTGCTAAGCACAAACGTATATCTTTTCCAATAAGTAATAGAATTAGCAATTTCCCTTTTTATCTTGTTCATACTGATGTATGGGGACCTTCTAATATTCCAAATGTGTTCGGTACTCGATGGTTTGTCACCTTTATAGATGACTGTACAAGGGTCACTTGGGTTTTCCTACTTAAACAAAAATCGAAGTCGGTTCTGTCTTCCTAAACTTCCACTCCATGATAAAAAATCAGTTTGGTGTTAATATTAAGAGGCTTAGGTCGGATAATACCAAAGATTACTTCAATCATGTCCTTAATTCTTTTTGTCAAAAAGAAGGTATAATTCATGAGTCCTCTTGTGTCAAAACACCACAACGAGAATGGGGTCGCGAGAGAGGAAAAATGGACATCTATTAAATCGAGACTCGAGCATTGTTGTTCCAAAAAAGTGTCCCAAAAAATTTACGGGGAAAGCTGTCCTTACAGCAACATACCTTATCAATAGACTACCCTCTAGAGTCTTAGGATCAAAAAGCCCTATGGAAGTTTTGTCGTCTTTCTATCCAAACTTGTCTACTACAAATAATCTTAAACCAAGAGTTTTTGGGTGCATCTCATATGTCCATATTCATAGTACGGACAGGGGAAAACTTGATCCTAGAGCCTTAAAGTGTGTCTTTGTTGGTTACTCACCCACTCAAAAGGGTATAAATGCTACCACCCCCATCCAAAAAATTCTGTGTGTCTAGGGATGTTACCTTCAATGAACAAGAGGGCTATTTCCATCAACCTTATCTTCAAGGGGAGAGTTTCGGGGAAGATAAGGAAAGTAGTGATTCCGGTTTTCCCATTCTTCCGGACTTGACATTTGAACCTAAACGAAATCATATTAAAAGTAGTAATTCTGGTTTTCCCATTCTTCCGGACTTGATATTTGAACCTAAACAAGATCAAATTGAAGTTGTAACAAATGAAACAAGTCAAGGAATTGGTCAAGCAAAGGAAGTTGGTCAAGAAAGTGAAATTAATTGTGAAGGCTGATCAAGAAGATGTTGAAGCTGGAAAATTTGGTAAGAAGATTTGGTGTACTCAAGGAAGACTAAGGCCATTCCAGGATCAAGCCATGTTCAAGAATCCAACTCGACTCCACAAAAAGAGGTAACAATTTTTTCTCCAGACTGTGCAGGTTGAAATTGAAACCCAAAATGATCCCGACCTCCCAATTGCCATTAGAAAAGGAACAAGAAAATGCACCAAACAGCCACTCTACCCTCTCTCAAATTACCTGTCCTTTAAAAATTTCTCTCCTACCCATAAAACCTTCCTAGTAAACCTAAACACTGTACTTCTACCTAATACCCTATCCGAGGCATTGTCGACGAGAAAATGGAGGCAAGCCATGGATGAAGAGATGGAGGCATTGGAGAAAAACAACACTTGGGAGTTAGTCACCTTACCAATAGGAAAGAGGTCAGTTGGATGTAAATGGGTCTATACAATGAAATACAAGGCTGATGGATCAATTGAGAGATATAAGGCAAGACTAGTTGCCAAAGGGTTCACCCAAACCTATGGAGTTGATTATTTGGAGACCTTTGCTCCGGTTGCCAAAATGAACACAGTTAGGGTGATATTGTCCCTTGCTGCCAATTATGGTTGGAACTTGGAACAATTTGATGTTAAGAATGCTTTCCTACATGGAGACCTTGAAGAAGAAATCTATATGGAGATACCTCCGGGATATGGTAAAGATGTTGCTACCAACACTGTTTGCAAGTTGAAAAAGGCATTATATGGGTTAAAACAGATCCCCGTGCATGGTTTGGCGGGTTTACTAAAGTTATGACAAGTGCGGGTTACAAACAAAGCCAAGGGGACCATACTTTGTTTTTTAAACATTCAAAGTCGGGGGAGTAACAATATTATTGGTGTATGTGGATGACATAATATTAACTGGAGATAATAAAGAAGAGCAACAATTATTGAGTCAATGCTTAGGCAAGGAATTTGAGATCAAGACTTTGGGAAAACTAAAATATTTTTTGGGAATTGAAGTTGCCCACTCCGAGAAAGGGATATTTATATCTCAGTGAAAATACATCATCGATTTGCTCAAGGAAGCTGGCAAGGCAGCTTGCAAACCTGCTAGTACCCCATTAGAACCAAACCTAAAGCTTGGAAATGCGAAGAAGATGTTGCTGTTGAAAAAGATATGTACCAAAGATTAGTGGGCGAGACTTATATATTTGTCACATACCAGGCCGGATATTGCCTATGCAGGTGAGTTTAATTAGCCAATTTATGCATAGCCCAAAGAAGACCCATTTACAAGTCGCCTACGAATTTTACAGTACCTTAAAGGAACTCCAGGAAAAGGGATTCTATTCAAAAGGAATGGTAATGTGAAACTTGAAGCCTATACTCGATGCCGATTATGCGGGGTCAATTGTGGATAGGAGGTCAACTACAGGATATTGCACCTTTCTTGGAGGAAATCTTGTGACTTGGAGAAGCAAAAGCGGGTGTAGTGGCTCGGTCCAGTCTGTGAGCGGAATTCCGAGCCATGGCACAAGGTATATGTGAGTTGCTATGGCTTAAAATCATCTTAGAAGACTTGAGGATAAAGTGGGAAGAACCTATGAAGCTCTATTGTGATAATAAGTCAGCAATCAGTATAGCCCACAACCCAGTGCAGCATGATAGAACAAAGCATATTGAAGTAGACAGACACTTCATCAAAGAAAAGCTTGATAGTGGCTTGATATGCACTCCATATGTGTCCTCTCAAGACCAAATTGCAGACATTCTTACCAAGGGACTGGGCTGCCATAATTTTGAGAAGATTGTATCCAAGCTGGGAATGGAAAACATCTATTCACCAGCTTGAGGGGGAGTGTGAGAAATCAAATAGTATTTTAGGAAAGAATAAATAAGGAAATTTGTATATTTCCTTGTAATCTGTACAGATTTGAATAATTAGGAACATTCCCATAAATCAAGGGATCCTAGCATAAAATAGAGTTATTATATTTCCTAAAATAGTTAACCTTAACAGTTTTCGTTCCCATTTTTTTATTCTACTATGCAGTCATACAATGTTTTGGTTCTAAGATGGATTAAATAAGTCATGAAAAAAGGACACAATACAGAAACACCAAAGAAAAGCAGTGATGATAATATGATGGTACTGCATCAGATTAATTTGTATAAAAATTCAAAGGGATAGATCAGGAAAAGATAGCACATACCAGTAACCAGGAAATACTGGTATAGCATCAATAACTATGACACAGATGAAGGTTGCAATAATAGAGCCCCAAATGGCTGCATGAGTAATCCAATTCCACCTGATGACATCCATGGCCAGATGCAAATTAACCAAAATAACTACTGCAAGAGTCCAAAGATCACCTATGCTTGCTACATCTATTGTGGTTCCCCAATATGCGATAAGGGGAACAAAGAAGACTGCAATGCTTTGCCACAAAGTATCGGCCATTGTCAACCAAAACAATTTTTTGTTGTAGGCCTCATTTCTCAGCCCAGCCCCGTAAAGCTGAGGATGCTTTAGAAGAGTCCTTTTACTAAGATCCTTGTCAAGAATACCAACAACAATAGTTGGCAACGCAGTGTAGATTATCGAGTATAACATGCTGCTCCATTCATTTATAGCAGTTGTTAATGTGAAGGCAGTAAAGAGCACATACCTGGACAACAAAGACACAACAAATTAAGATGTCAAAATTTGGAGGGATAAATCTTACATTGCATAGATTAAAACCAGAATATATAAATTTTTCATTTTTTGTACAATTCACAAAGTGCATCCGGTGAAGTATATGCTCAGAAGTACATCACGTTCAATTCAAGAACTAACAAATTTAAAGTTACATGAATAAAGCATCTACTTATATTCATTTTCTGAATTGTAGCTTACCAAAATAGGACAAGAACAAAGATTGCATTTCTGTAAAAGTTGTATGTTATCATGTAACCCAGTCGCTGGTAATTCCAATGCCCATGTATTAATAAGAGAGGAACTAAGAACCTAAACTGCCCCATTGCAAAATCTGAAGCCATTACAGCTTGCCGACCTTCCTGTCCACTGATTCCAACTCCGATATCAGCCATTTGGATCATCGATACGTCATTAGCACCTACAACAAATTCATAATAAAGATAATTTTACATAAACACAAAAATCACAACAAGCAAATTTAATCTGTTTTTTAAATTAGTGCCTTTTCTTTTTCTTCATTATCCTATTATTTTCTTTCTTTGAAGGGAAAAATGACAATCTGAAACATGTACATAGAAGATTTCATACCATCTCCAATGGCTAGCGTCATGTCATCTGTCCTATGCTTCACAAGGGCAACAATTCCAGCCTTCTGTAGTGGAGCCACTCGACAACAGAGAACAACAGAACATCTACTTGCAAGTTGAAAGAACTGGAGTCAATGGCATTGAGCTAAGTCAGCAGCTATAAGTATGGAATACACTCTAAACACAACTAAAAATTTAATGGAACTTACTTCTTCTTCAAGCTCACTGTCAAGAATATAAACAAGGCTGGTACCATCAACAATCAAGGCAAATGAAGTTGAAACAGAATCTGATCCTTCCTCTGAATTGTGAGTAACACCGGGCGTAGTCATATGTTGTCTAGACATGACAAGGGCATCTTGTAAATGTCTTCTACACGACTCTCTATTGTTGGTATTAATTATAATTTGAATCATGTTGCTCGTTAGGAGCCTAGAGGAGTATCCAATTGATATGGCAGTTTCCTGTTTGTCCCCAGTCAAGACCCATACTTTAATACCTGCAATTCTTAGAGACTCAATAGATTCTGGCACACCTTGCTGCAGTTTATCTTCAATAGCAGTTGCACCCAATATGCAGAGCTTGTTCTCAATATTGATAGCGACCTTGCGAAGCAAAGCAGCCCTACCCATCAAAGCAGTACTTGCTACCTCAAAGGAAGATTGCCATTGCTCAAATTCTGAAGCATCTAAGTCTCGCGTCCCAATAACAAGTGTCCTCAAACCCACAGAGGAATAAGTGTGAAGATGGGATTTAGTTGCATGTAGTATGTCTGTGTTCAATGATTTGTCAATCAATCTAAGCATGGATGTATCTGCCCCTTTAACAAAAAGTTTCACAGAATTGTCACTGTACCCCAGGATAACTGACATCCTTTTTCGATCACTGTCAAATTCATGCAAACCTAAGACATTGAACCTGCATGTCCAATAACAGAAACATTCATTAAAAGTAGATAGCAATGGAATCTCATTACACGGGAAGGCCTTCTAAACCACTACATATCCAGGGAGGAAGGAACACTAAGAAGACAAGCAAAAATTAACAGCATTATCAACAACTATATAGATATCATGACATACATAAGAGACTCCAACAATATAAATGTTTCAGAATACCTTTCTGTATGCTGAAACAACATTAACACTAAACCATTAACACCAAACTATTTCGAACTGTCGATGTAAAATATGTTTGTCTGCAGAAGAAAAAGCAGATAGTAATTATTATAAAGAAAAGCAACTAAATTTACCTTTGTCTCTCTCCATGAATATCAATGACTATGTGACCTGAGGTTCGTTCAATAAGCATAAACCCATACGCAGCGGCAGCAAAAGTCAATGCTTGCTCATCTGGTGATTCCCCTTGATAATCTATCAGCTTGACCATAGGGTCAGATGTGTCAGCAACAAGAGGTACAATGGTATTGCAGGCTGCCAATGCTAGAAAGAAATCATAAATCTGTTTCCCCTCGTCATTTGTAAATCCACTTTTTGATAATTGCAAAAGCTCTTGATTAACTTTCACCATCATCTTTGGCTTAAAGATCGTCCCATCCGCTGAGAGTAAAAAATAACAGAGTTTAAACATGTCCTATTAATTATTTTAAGAAAATCAAATACAGTAATGTAATTGTATTTGAACAGAAACATATTTGAAGATGGAAATACACCTTGAACTGTGTATTCAACTTGCTCATTCTCAAGACTGGCTGTTGCAGAACTGTAATCAAACCCCAAGATGCTTGCACATTGAAACTCCATCTTGTTCTCAGTCAGTGTGCCAGTTTTGTCAGAAAAGACATATTTAATTTGGCCTAAATCTTCGTTAATATTCAAAGCTCTGCACTGAAATTTTGACTCTGTTGCCTTATCATACATTCTGGAGTCTCCGATCATGAAGTATGCCTGACCAACACGTACAAGCTCCATCGAAATGTACAAGGATATAGGGATCATAACCTGGTAAACTATAACTGACATGAGGAAAGTGAAAACAATTTCCAGTACCCATCCATAATATTTATAGCTTTCCTCTTTCCCCTCCGAAACATCCAGTTTCCTATAATAAGGCATGAGATTCAACTCATCCTTGTGGCGCTTTAACCAAACAGCAGCACAAACTGAGGTCACTATACACAAAGCTACGAGAAAGAAAGAAAGCATAATGATCTCAGAGTTCATGCGAGTCTCAAGAAGGCTCCTTTTGGATGGAGCTCCAGAGCTGTTGAGCATAGCTTTGGTATCACGGCCACAATACACGGCAACACCAAGTGCCCAATTAGTATTCTTGAGCTCACAGCCTCTGAGGACAATGTTAGAGGATCCAAGAGACAACCTCTTTCCATCAACTTCTATATTACCCTGAAACCCGTATATATTCCTATTGGGTTTCTCACACTTAATCAACACATCTAACTTCTCCTTTTCTGGCAACTTAGATTGAGTCTCTTGCTTTGCATACCTAGTCTTCAAATTAGACTCTCCATCCAGATTAAGAGTCTGCACATAAGCAACCCCAGTGGGGTCACTGGTTGAGAGCAACACAATATCACAGGGAATGGTTTCATTTGCTCTGATTTTAATAACTTCCCCAACTCTAATATGCTTCCACTTCTTCTCGAGAAACTGACCATTAACCAAAATCAATCCTAACCTGTTGTTCTCAATTTTATCTGACCTGTGCCTCCTCCAGTCCTCGAATGCATCCTTCACGCCAGTAACCAGAAGCACAAAAGCCAACGGCAAAATGGAAACACCCCTCCCAAATACAGCTAACTGAGGGAGCTGATTAAGAATGGCAATTACAAGGAAGTAAATATAAGCAACTCTATGAAACTGTTCAAACAAATTCCTTGGAAGAAAGGTGAAGATGGAGTACTTTCCAGTAAGAATCGAATTCCCGGCAAATTCAAGCATATCATTTGTCTTATCGGGATCATCAACATAAACTAACCTTGCATCCTCATCACTGATTTCTTTCTGAGACATACTGAGAGCCTCGGACTCAGCACCCTTTGACCCATATCTCACAGGCTTGGATCCTGAGTGGCCAAAACTCACTTCCCTGGTGGAGTTGATAACACCAGAACTCCTAGAGTGAATGGACACGGTACTTCTACGTGATGATGAATCGAACATGAAAGAGTCCATATTGGAAGAACTATCTAATGGGGTACTCGGTTCCATCACAGTGGTCCCTGAAAGATTAGACTTTTAACTCATCTAGATCTTGGAAAACTCCAAACTTGCAGAACCTCTGGCGTAAAGGGTCAGTCTTGAAGAAGGGATCAGAAGGTGACAAGCCTCAAAACCCATGATCCAAAAACCACCGAGAAAAAAAAAAAAAAAAAGCAAGAGACTGCACAACACAATTCGCAAACGTTGTATGGTTTACTCACGCATAAGAGGTTAGCCCTTACAACGTGACGAAACACGGTTCAATCCTCTTGATCACATTTTACGTATGTCTGACATTTTCCAGAACAGAATTGTCAGCGAACGAGAACCAGAACGAAAAGACCACACGAGTTCGGACCAGAATAGAAAGCGTTGAAAATAAAAAACAAAAACAAGGAGCCCAGAAGCGAGAATCACGAGAAGTGTGTTGAGAGGGTGGGAAATGTGAAGATAGAAGTGAAGGTGGTGGAAATAGAGAGGAGAGTGGCGGCGTTTTGAGTTGGGTGGAAGAGCGTGTCAGGAGAGAAGGGTAACGTGGCGAAGGTGCAATTGTGACGGTGGTTACGGGTGAAGATGAAGAATCGTGTTGGCGAGAGACTGCGATATGGCAAAAGGTCAAAGGCATTGTAGAGAGAGAAAGGACGGCAATTGCAAGGAAGAAAGAACCAACAAGTCAGCCATGGTAGGCCAAACAGGTGCCAAAATTAATTAAATGTCTAATGGTATATTAGGAATTTTTTTATTTTTATGCCTCTACTATTCATTTATTTTATTTATTTTATTTTATGTCACAAATGTGCAATATCGTGATCATTTTTTAAAGACCATAAACATATACGATATATTTTTAATTATATTATTCATCTTCATTCTAATCTGCAGATATCAAATTGTGTTCTTTAGTCAAGTGGTGTAGGATCTTAATAACGTGGATGCAATTCAAGAAAAAAAATACTACATTTACCAATTTATTCTATTCTTGTGAAAATGTTGCATTTAATATGCACTAACTATATAACTTGATTTTTAAAACAGAAAACAAAAATTGTTTTCACAGAAATTACGTTGAATTATGACTAGTCTGGTCAAAGCAAATGGTTTTAACAAAAGCGTTTTAGTAAATAAACGGTTTTAAGTTTCAGGGTTTAATTACAATTTTTTACTCTTTCCATTTGGAGTGTGACAATCCTAAATTCACTTTTTTTAATTTTAGAAAATTAAATTTATCCATTTAAAAAATATAAAAAATAAAATTGTAAGTTTTTCTAGAAACTCATACATTGAACACTTTTTTTTTTCATATAATATTATGATATTGAGAGTGGATTAAAATACTAGATAATGATGCTTTCATATAATAATACAATTTTTTTTTCTTATCTTGAATAGCATCATAACCTTCTGTCTAAGAAAAGAAAAGTTTTTTCCTTTTTTGCTAAGAAAGAGAACTGTGGGGAAAGGAAAAGATTGTGTCGTGTGCAACACTATCTTAAAAAAGAATAATAATCAATCCATAAATTTTGTTAATTGAATTTGAGTGGCATATGTTTCCTTTTTCATTTCATTTTGCACAGGTTTCTACTCTGCATTTCAAATTTGATTCTTTTTCACAAATTATTGATGGACCCTAGTGTTTGATTTGTTTTACGTCCCATGGTACAATTTTTATTTATTTATATATATATAATTAGGTTTTAAGAATAAATATCTTTAAAAAATTTATATCATCAATAATCAAATATTTTATTTTTTTCATTATTTGATAATAAATATAATAATTTATTACGTAATTTATAATTTTTAATAGATCATTAGATAATATCTCACCCATTCAAATATTCTCATTTATAAAATATTGATAAAAGGTTTATATTAATAAATAATATATTCTATTTTTATGATACACCTATATTATTTCATTTTTAATATATCACTTTCATATTATTAAACTTTGGTAGTTCACAAGTCATTGCTGGTAAATGTTTTTTCTTTTTACCTTATTAATTTCGGATTTATTGCTAATTAATATCAACCACTCAATAGACTTTGAAGATCCATTTCATACACCTTTTCAACGATAGATAATTTATTTATACGTATTTTTAAATTGATGAATTCATTTTTAAATTTGTAAAAATATATGATTTTCTATTTAATGATAATTTTTTATTGTTACAAAATTAATATAAAGATTAAATTCACATGTTTTTGTTACAAAATTATTTAACAACAAACTTTTATTTTTCACAGATTTGATTTTATATTTGTTTTAGTTTGAAGATTAATTAATCAAATTTCTAAACATATTTATATATTAATTTCAACATTATAAAACACCTAAATATTATATATATTAAAATTAAAAAAATGTAAAATGAAGTAGTTTATAAAATGCATTAAATTAATTTAAAATAGTTTGTGAGACAAGTGGAGAATGCAGATGCAGGCCTTGAGGCTTCAATGGTTGAAACAATGAGAATGTATATTGTATTTGCTGATTCATGCCATGTCTCACAATCTGTGACCAAACCCACTTCAATGTCTCAGCTTGGTCCAAATGTCCCTTAACAATGTCAATATGTTTTTTATAGGATATTGGTCTAAGTCTATGTCATCTTAGGTGACAAAATTAATGTAATCATAATTAAAAGCATTGCATATGACAAATGCAAACATACAATGATGTCTGGAATAAAAGTTTAATTGGGCCATTGGTCCAATTGTAATTGCATCCATTACACAAATCTCCATCTAACTCAGCCCATAAAGATATACTTGAGTTACTGAAATCCACGGCTTATTATTTTGGTAACGGTTGTTTTGCTTCTTTTCTAGTCAAAAGAAATTAAATAAAAATAACGCTTTTAGAGAAGCTTTAACGGCTATTTTAAATGAGAAAGAGTGATATTCTTTATTTTATAAACACTTAATTTTTATATATATTAGAGCATAGTGAGAATTGTTTAAAAAAAATAAATATTTTATTATAAATATTATATTTAAGTTATTTAAAAATAAAAAAAATATTTATATAAATAATTCTAACTAAATTTTAAAAAACTTAACTATAAAATATTTAATTTTATTTCTAAATGTTAAAAACTTATTTAAAAATCTCTTAATTATAATAAAATTTATCAACTTTTATTAATACGTAAAAGAATATTCAAATCTTTTATTAAAAAAATTTTAAATTAGTGTTTCATTTATACTTATAGCAATATATCGAAATATTATTTTTTACTATTTTTTATGTTATAAGAGAGATAAATAATTATTGTGATTTATATATATTTAAAATTTTAATAATAAAATTTAAAATAGATAATATATAAAAAAATAAGAACACATACACTAATAAAATAATAAGATAAAAAATTAATATACTATAAATTAAGCATTTAATAAACAATAAATGCTCATCAATCATAATATTATAAATATGGTGTGTTTGGATACAACTGATATCAACCAATAAGCAATTGTTGCTCTGATAAAATGAAGATGAAGGTCATCACTTCACTTCTAATGGTGCTCCTGCTTGTTCTTTCCAATGGGGTTGGTATGTTTTTGCTGATCTCTAATTCTCTGTTTTTAAAAATTCACTTTTGATTCAAATAAGTTTTATGAACTTGAGATCCATGTGTTTAACATTGAAACTGTGTCTGTGACAGAGAATGAAGGAGCATTGAAAGTCGTAGAAGGAAGAATGTGTGAAGAACCGCTGTACCAATTGAGTTGTAACGATTTCAAATGTAACTCTGTTTGTCGCAAGAAACATGGAAACGCAGCAAGTGGAATGTGCAACGTCGTAGAAGATTGCATATGCCATTTTCCATGTTAATTTTTTTTTTTGGGGGCATTGTCCTGTGAATATTGAATAAAAATATATATATTTACTTTACTGATATTATATTTTTTTTACCTCATTTTCCCAATTTCTATTCAAAGATCAAGTAATTCTCATAAAAAATTATAAATTATTATTATTTTCGTAATTATAAATAATGCAATAAAATAAGTAACGGATATAAGTTCAAGTAATTCTCATAAAAAAATTATAAATTATTATTATTTTTGTAATTATAAATAATGCAATAAAATAAGTAACGGATATATATATATATATATATATATATATATATATATATATATAGATATATATAGATAGACAAGTGTCTTGCTAAATTATTATTAAATATCCAAAAAATTGTATTTTATATATTTAAAATCGTTATTCTATAATAGATGTGTGTAATTAAAAGATACAATTACACCGCTTGATTTAAAAAAAAAAATTGACTTTACTATTAACTTAGGATCTTACTTCCACCTGAAATGATGCACATGATCAAAATAAAATAAATATAAATTCGGAGCATAATAAATTTTAACAAAAATATATATAATACTAAGTTAAATATACATAATAAATATATTCTAACTATTTTAAATTTAAAATAACAAATATAAATAAAGTTTGTTTGTTTGCTTTTTATACGTTATTAATATATTCAAATCAATAAACCAAAACGTAAATAAATCGTAAAGTAACATTTTTTTTCTTTTTGTTTATTTGAATAAACAAAAGGAAATCATAATTGTAATGGTTGAACTTATTCCGAATTCTCATATTTTCTTGTTGTTTTTTTAAAAGAATGAAATTGAATAAATTCTGAAACAATTTTTTTAAAGTCAAATAATTAAATAAATAATAAAATTATAAAAATTTACTATAATAATTTAAAATCAAAATGTCGGTCAATAATACTCAATATTTATAAAGTTACACACTATTATTAAATCGGTGAAAACATAATAAATTTATTAATAATAATATTTTTTTTAAATAATAATAAAAATTATTATCTTGTCACTTCAAATTAAATTTACCAATATAAAATATATTAGATAATATAAGATAGATAATTATTAAAATATAATAAAAATATTATAATAATTATTTTTTAAAAGTGGTATAAAATAATAAAAGAAAAAAATAAAAAAATATTTTAGTTTTTATAAAAGATAATATTTTTAAAATTTTGATATTAATTTCTTTTTAATTTGATATGGGACCAAAAAATCGGTTAATTTTTTTATTTTATACTAATTTAATTAAAATTCCACTATTTAAAAATTAAGAATCGAAATCCATCAATTTGATCCGATTTTCAATACTGTAATCATATAAAATACTTGTTAAAGTTGGATAAAAACAATTTGGTGAATTAAAAAAACAGAAAAATTCTATTAACGTTGTTTTAAATACTAACTAATTTTTTTATTTATTATTTATCTATAATTATATATAAAAATATTTATTTTATAATTATTTTATTCATATCATCAAAGAAAAATGGTTATCATTTAAAGAAATTTAATTATTATAATTTATATTGAAAAATAATAAAAATATATTTAAATGATAAAAAAAATACTTAACAGAAAATAATTATAAAAAAATATCGACACACGTACGTTTTTACTAGTTAATTTTTTTAGAATAATAAAAATATTATAATTTAAAGAAAAAAAGTATTATTATGATTTTTATATGTAAAAAATAGAAAAAAATAAAAAGTGACTATATTTAAATAGTAAAAAGATAAAATGAATTATATTTTAAAATAATATTTTAAAATAGAAATTAATTATAAAAAAATATGGGCCTGCACTAGTTTTAAAAAAAAAATAAAAAAATTGGCTGGATTTGAAAATTAAAAAAACGATTAATATTTTTTTCTACCCAATAGGTTTCACAAATTTTAAAAGAGATATTAAAACTAAAATCCAATTAGTACATAAAGTCATTTTAATTTAAAATAAAAAAAATACATAAAACAAATACTGTATAGAGATAAAATATTAGTTTCAACTTTATAATACAATTATTTAAAAAAATACTTTATCTTTATCTTATTCTTGTTTGTGAAATAAATGTAGGACAGAAGTTAAATATCAATTTCCGATTTAATAATTTTTAAAATACAAAATGAATATAATTTTTTTACTTTCTTATTGTTGGCAAACTATAATAAATGATAATTATTAGCTTATTAACATGAAATCTGCATTTTTCAAATTGATGACTCAAATTAAACAAGTTTTTATCAAATTAACTTAATTAAAATTAAAATATTAAAAAAATTAAATTACAATTTTTGATATGTAATTAAACTATTTAAAAAAATAAATTACAAATTTTGATATGTTATTTCTCTAAAAATAAAATCAACTTATGTTTATTCATAAATATTAAAACTAAGACAAACTTGTTTTTTAAAATGGAAACTACGATTCAAAATATGAATTTTAAAAATTATAAAAATACTTCAATTCTCTATGAAGTTAATTTGATTGAAATTAAAATCATTTAAACAAAAAAAAAAAAAAACAACTAAACTAGTGAGGTTCAACTGATAGGAATCCATCTGGTAAGTATGATTTAAAATTTAGAATTTAGAGTTTGAAAATGAGTTTAAATCAAAAATTTATCTTTTCATTGTTTGATCAAAATAATGACAAATTATTGTGTTTTGTTTGCTTATTATTTTTTAAACAAATTCATTCTTTTTAGTTTTCAAAAATTAAATTGATAATTGTTTTGTTAAACAACAACATAGAAACCGAGGTTTATGGACATAAATCAACAAAATTATTCGTATACGAAACAAAAACATATTTTTGCTATATTCATGATTAATTTTTTATATTTCAAATTTATTGTAAAGTATATTACCAAAATATTAATTAATTGTAACTATATAAGTTATACTTAGTGGAGAAACAAATATTTCTCAAGGGACAACTAATAAAATCATTACTTAAACAATTTAATAGTTTTATTTTTAGAATAAAATAAATTTATGATATTATTAATTAATTCAACCAAATTTAGACTTGTGAACAATTTTTGTTGTTTATCTAAAAATCAAGACATGTTATTTTTATTCTGATTTTAACAATTTAAAAAATAAACATAAAATAAAAAAATGAAAACTATTAATTTAATTTATTTTAAAACACAACGCTTTGGATTTTATTCTAAATTAAATATTAATTTTGACTTTTCTCGTGGTTCCAACAAATAAATTATAATTAGTTAAGATTAAGAAATCCTTGTTAACTGTACACGAAATTTTTGATAAATCCAGTTAAATACCCTGGTTAAAAGTAAGCAAATAAAAATAAAAATTTGTTAGTACCAAATGAATTAAAATCAAATCAATAAAATAGTTTATTAAAATTTGTATAATTTTAAATATTATATGATTCTTTGTAGTCTTTTAAAATTAAAATTCAATACTATCAAGTTTTATTACCATGTCAAAAAGATCATAATATTTTTTATTACCATATCAAACTTTAATGTTTAAAATCTGAATACAAGAAAATTTAATGTTTAAAATTGTATGTAATATATATATATATATATATATATATATATATATATATATATATATATATATATATATATATGCAAAAAAAAAGTATACATTGATTTATCTCAAAAGTTTTTGGATTCACCTGAAAATTTGTTAGATTGACCCAGTGAAATTATGTTTTGGATTTGATAATCCAACACTTATATCATATAATTGAAAAGTTAATTTTGGATTTCATGATCCATAAATTATATCATATAGGTGTGAAATTCATTTTTGGATCCAATATTTCGAATCAGTGAAGTTTATATTCTAAATTTTAAAATTATATATTTTTAAATGTATTAATCTAAATTTTTTCATATTTATCAATATAGAATATTCCAAATTATTAGTTTCATAAAATAAAGAGAGATATTGTTGTTTTTTTTTTACAGGAGAAAAAACTATTATAAACCTATAAGTAATGTAAAAAAATAAAAGTAATAACCCATAAATAATTTAAAAAAGAAACAAACTTTCGCTACCACAAAATATGTTCAATGAAACTTTTAACCAATTATTTTAACATAATGAATTCCTTTACAAAATATTTTATAAAAATAAAATTAATTAATTGAATAAAAAAATAAATCAAGATCATACATTTAATTATTATAATAAAACAATGTATTTAGTTAAATAATAAGTTTAAAGAACATTTTCTTTAAAAAGTACAATTAATTTATATTAATAAAAAAATATTGAATCAATAATCATGGATTAATTTATAAAAAATTTATATTTATTAATAACAATAAATTAAATTATTTTTAATAATAAATTATAGTTTTTAAATATATTTATCAATACCTTTATAATGTAATTTTTAATTGAATATATTTTATAATAAATAATTTTCAAAAATATATTACAACTTTTTCCATTAATAATAATAAATTTAGTATTTTAATAATTATAATACACCATTACTTTTTTTACTAATAATTTAACTTATTAAGTTAAAATTTCATATTTATGTTTTACTTTTATTTATTTTTATTGGCATAAATTTACTTGAATAATAAATTTAATAATAATAGTTTTTGAAAATTATCTAAACTAATGATAATCATTATGTTAATTCATTAATTTTTAAATTATAATAATACATTTTCATAATAAAATTAATTTACTTTTATATATATTTTGTAAGTTTTTTGTTGTTGTAAATATGTCCTTTTTTTCTAATAAAAAAACAAAACAAAAAACTCAAGGAGAATGCGCATTTTTTCTGACATCCCGATAATGAAATTATGTTACCTATGCCATCATATGAACGAGGATTAATTTTTGTAATCTGTTGGTATTATTGCTTATAAAATAATACTATATTTTATGAAATAAAATATAATTATGAAAAAAATAATATTGTGGTGTAAAATTTGTAGTGATTTAAGTGAGTTAAAGAATATAACTAATTTTAGTAAGGATAAAATTTGAAATTTTAGTAATTTAATTTAAAATATAAAAAATTACAATGATTTAAATTTTATTATTATAAAACTGTAATCTTCTTTCTCACTCTTGTTTTTTTTTTAATCTAAACATAACTTAATACTCTTGAAACAAAACTATATCATTTTTAATAAAATAAGTTTTTTCTTGTCCAATAATTAAAAAGACGTATAAAAATTGTATTATGATGTGTTGAAAGGTTTATAAAGAAGAGAGTTATATAGTTTTTAACCGAAAACAATAGTTTAAAATTATATTTTAATATGTAGATTTCTCTTAATTATTGAATTAATGCATAATAACTTTTAAAACATAAAAAAAGTTTTAATGAATTTTATGTTTTAATTAATTAAAAATCATGTAATGGATTAAAATAATAAGATTTTGAAATCACTTCTAACCGTTTAAAATTATTTTAAAAAAATTATTTAATCTATTAAAACCCTTTTAATATATCTCAATAGAATGATTCAAAATGAATAAAAAACCACGTACACATTTAATAAATTAAAACAAATTTTCCATAAAAGTTGATGGCTTTTAAGACATTTTAATTGATTAAAACAATTATTTTATAATTTTAATAAATATATTTTAACATATTAAAACATTTTAATTATCAAACAAACTTAAAAAAAAACAACAAAAGACTTTTTAACATTAATTTAATATCAAACTACTTAATAAAAACTTACGTTTAATCTTAAGTCAACGTACTACATATTCTTCAAATACATATATTTTTTCAATTTTTATGGAAAAGTTTGATTCATCGAATCAACCAAGATATATAATAACATGAGATATAATCAATACGTTGAGATTTTCACACTTATTATTATTTGTTTTATATGATATAATTGTGTATGAAAGAGAATATAAATAAAAGGTGATATATAAATAGAGACTTTTATGACTCGATTGTATGATAGGTTTAATTTGCATTATGTTTAAACTGATTAGTTCAAGTATGAATTATTAATGGAAAACATAAGAGTTGCTAATAAAAGGTAAAAAATATTTATATTTTATATATTTTATTTGAAATATATATAAACACTTGTAATCAAATGTTATGTTTTTGAATTATTTCTTCATGTAATATTTAAAATATTTATGTGTATGTATAATAGGATTTTATATTTCAATATAATTATTATGACGTGTTACATTATGTATTTTAAAAAAAACATATATAAAAAATAAAATAAAATTATACAAATAAAAATAAAGAAAAAACATATAATACATATAAAAAAAACATATAAAATATATAAAAAAATCAAAGGGAAATATGATAATGTTAAAAATTAAAGTAAAACAGAGTAAAATTTAAATAATATTTAAAAAATAATACACAAAGAATACGAAAACAAATAATTATGAATACGCATCATGTTCTTCTAATATCACTACTTTTTTTCTGTCAATTTTCTTGTGAAAAATTGTTTAAATTTACAAAAAACTTATTTCTTGTAATTTTTATAAAAATTTTGCAAAAATATTCCCATGAAAAATAAGAATTTTTAGTAGTGTATAAAGAAAAGTGATTAGGTTCTCTTGTTATTTTGTCCATTAATTTGGTTTTAGGAGTAGTTTTTTCAAAAATTGTTTAGTGGAGAATTTTCTTCTAATATAAAAATATTTTTGCAAGAGTTTTTAATATTTAAATTAATCCGCTTAATATATTCAGTATAAAGGTCCGTGTGTTATAACTTTTAATTCAGCGATATTATTGTTCTGACCGTAGATTTTAAATTAATTTAATTTTCAATTTGATTATTGTCTAAAAAATATAAACATTTAAGTAATAGTTTTTAGAAAATGTGAAAAATATTATAGAGAACATAAATTGTTTATAGTGGAGAGAGTTCAAGTAAAGATAAAAAGGCAAATGAAGGCAGAGATGGAATGATTGTGTTGCAGTGAACAAACAAACATTAAAGAGAGGATTTTTGTTCCGACAAAAAAAATATAAAAAATGAAATAAAAAATAAAAAAAAAATAAAAAAAAAAGGAAAGAAAGAGAGAAGCAACACCAAATAATTCCTCATCACTGCTTCGACCGAAACAAGACGGCGTGTCTGCCCTGCCCGCCCTGCCTCTCTCCGAAACCAACAAAACGCTCATTCCATTGCATCCCTCTCTCTCTCTCTCTCTCTCTCTCTCTCTCTCTCTCTCTCTTATTTTCTAACAACGAAACTAAATTATAATCCAATCCCCTCTTAAGGAAACAAAAACCCCTTACTTCCGATCGATCAATTTTCTCCCTTTTCTGAGTAATTTTCCCCTTTTGAATTTTCCCTTTGCTTCCATCGGATTCAATTTCAAACAGAAGGGAGAACCCAGAATCGATGGATCTTGGGTTCGATGTGATTGTAGGACGGTTCTGGAGGTTGGGCTCGTGATGGGATTGAAATCCGTTGGATTGGAGGTAGCAAGCACTTGAGCAGTGGAGAGACGGTGATGAGAAGAAGGGAAGGGCAATAATGAAAGTGAAATTGGGGAAAGTGAATCTTTCTCTGACTTGAATTTGGGTCCTCTATTTCTCTTTTTCTCTTAACTTTCTGTGTGGGTCATGGATGGGGTCACACGTGCGGACAAGGCTCCGTCCACGGACTTGGCCTCGGAGTGGCGTCCCCGGGGCTCTGCGTTCACTCCTTGTGTGCCTAAGGCTGAAGAAGAAGCTTCTGCTGCTGCTGAGAAGCCGCAACCATTACGCGTGGTTGTGAGGAAACCCGTGAGTTTCTTGTGTGTTTATTTTTTGTGGTTTTGGTGTTTTGTGTGAGAACAAGTGTGGGATTGAGCTTGTTTTTGTATTTTTCTGATCAGAATTGTGCAGTGAGAGTTTTTGACTGAGGAAGTATGCCTTTGACTGAAAAATAGTATGGGGTGTTGGGATTTAGGCGGAGACTTTGAAAATAGTCAAGTGAAACAAAACCTTGATTGACATATTTTCCAGTAGTGGGTAGTGCACCTTGTGGGTATGAGTAAGATTTCTGGGTATGGTGTACTTTGTGCATTCCGTAGATATACTCTTGTTTTGTTAGCGTTGATTCGCATCCTCTTAGTATTCACCACTATTCACCACAGCAACAGATGAAAACATGAAAAAGGAAGATGGGGGTTAAGATTATCACTCATGTAATAAATTTAACGATGTCATACCATGCTTGCCTTTTGTACTGGATCCAGATTCTGTGCTCTATAGTGCTCATGTCACTGCTTAAGGTGATTTGCTCATGTGTAAAGTTAAATCATAGAGGTTCCTAGTTCCTTACATACTATGCTATCTACAATTTTAATATGTTGCATTTTCTTGGAATTATCAAATATTTAAAAAATGATAGGAAATTCTTGAGTGGGAGTAGCAGTTGAATCTTGTTGATTATATTAATTTGTCTTCAGTTTTCGATTAAAGATTTGATCCCTTGACTCCTTTGAAGTGTTTTTATGCTAATTCCTTTTCTAATTGATAACTTTTGTTGAAATTGAGCTACTGACATGTTCCAGGTCTGTATTTACTTGTCTAATATGCATGTTATGTTATGTTATATATGGTGCATGTTCAGAATCTGTTCATACATCCTTTTGATTGTTTATTGAATATACCTGTTTTGTCAGTGCTTATTGTGGCACATGTCCCCGTAATAATATCTATTGACTATCTTTAGTGGTTTGGTATATGGAGGTTAAATCTTTATTTGCATTGGTTTGAGGCTCTAAGCATAGAAAATTTTATGACAAAGTAAAACTAATTCTACTATTGGTAGTGCATTTGGTTGGAGGCTATAGTTCCATTTTGCTTGGAAGTTGATTTATGATAAGATTAAGTGATTGGGTTCTGTTTAATGTTCATAAGTGTTTTTTTCTGTTAAGAGGAGAAAAAAAAAATTGACATAACTAAATCCGTGTTAGTGTACACAACTAATGTGTTATTGTATAGTGTGGGTAATAATCTTGGAGAAAATAATTTCCTAATTACCATAATTAGGTGAATCATAGAATTTCTAATTACCACAATTAAGGACATCTACAATATCAAACACTTCCCCTCATGTTGGAGCATAAAAATCATGTTCACTAAGTTTCTTCCAAATATAATCAATTCGAGGATTCTTAAAGACTTAGTAAATACATTTGCAAATTGAATGTTAGAATTAACAAAATTGGCGATGATGTCACCTGGCAGGATATTCTTCTCGATGAAGTGGTAATCTACCTTAATGTTAATAGTTTTCTCTTGGAATACCTTATTTGAGGAATGTGCAAGGCAACTTGATAATCACCAATGACTGTCATCTAAGCAACAACTTCAAACTTCAGATCATTGAGCAACTCTTCGAGTTTACAAGTGCTTGAAGCCATGGTTCAATATTCTGCTTATGCATTGGACCTACTTTTCAATTTTCTTTGAAATTAAGTTACCACTAATAAGATGCCATATCTGGAGGTGGATCTCCTGTTAGTGGGTGAACTTGTCCAGTTTACATTCAAATATCCACAACTTGCGTATGATCTTTGTTCCCATGCAAAAGACCTTTTCCTTGGAGCTCATTTGATTTATTTTTGAATATGAATGACAACATCTCGGGGTCCTTCATGATGAGAGTTAAGAAATTGAATCACTATCCTGTTTTCAAAGGAAATATCTAGTTTGGTGACAATGAGACAGTTTAACTTGCCAACCAATTGGTTGTACCCTTTTGGACCTAAAAGTGGCCCCTAATCTAGTAGAAGTTTGGAATTGAGATTCATAGGTGTGTTAACAACCTTAGAATTGACTAGGTTTGTTTTGTTGAAAATATCCATTGCATACTTTGTTTGGGAAATGATAATACCACTTATGGCTTGTGCTAGCTTTATTCCCAAGAAATAATGAAGTTTATCGAGATCTTTTGTTTGAAAATTTTGGTGTTGCTATAATTGGGCGATGCCATGTTGATAACTACTTCTAATAACATAGTTTTCAATATAACACTTGAGAAATTATTATGAGAGAAAATATACTTTAGAGTAGTCTCAATCAAAAACAAGTAAAGTACAATCATAGGACCTTATGTTTTGATGGGTACAACACAAAACAACTTTTTAATTAAGTCTATTCTAACATTCCTTTTTAAGTTGGAGCCTGCAAATTGTATGTACCATGTTTGGAACATGTAAATTGAATCTAAGGCCCTTGCAAGGATTTTGTTAACACATTTGCAAGTTGATCATTGGATCCAATAAACCCAATACAAATATTCTTTTATAACAACTTTTCTTGAATAAAATGATAGTCAATTTCTTTGTGTTTGGTCCTCTCATGGAAGATAGGGTTGAAGACAATGTGAGAGATGCTTGATTATCATAATACATTTTCATTTGTTGGATCTCACAAAACTTTAGTTATTGGATGGACTATTTTATATACACAAGTTCACAAGTAAAATATGTCATTGTCCTTTATTCAACTTCTGAACTTGATTGGACAATTGTATTTTGTTTCTTGCTTTTCCAAGAAATAATATATCTTTTATTGAAAACACAATATCCTTCAGTAAAACATCCGTCCATATGAGATCTTGTCCATCATCACAACATCTTCATAAATGTATCAAACCTTGTCTTTGAGCCTTTTGAGTTATCTTAGATTTAAGGAAAACAATATGAAAGAAAATATACTTTAGAGAGCTTTAGGTTCACATATATATAGAAAAAATAGCCTCAATCAGAGATACAAGCAAAGAGAAAAGAAACAAATAAAGTACACCCCTAGGATCCTAGGTTTAGATAGATACATCATAAAAATAACTTTTTAATAAAGCCTATTTAGGTAGAGTAGACTATGGTGGTAGACGGTGGCCGAACAACGTTTTCTTTGTCGGACAAAGATATGTAGAGCTGGATTGACCTGCATTGATACCAATTTGAGAAAAACGGTGAGAGAAAGTATACTTTAGAAAGCTTGAATTGGTCTCTATGTAGGTTCACACACACAATTATATATATATATATATATATATATATATATATATATATATATATATATATATATATATATATATATATATATATATATATATATATATGTGGGGAGAGAGAGCGAGGCAGGGCCCTAGGTTAAAATAGGTACAACATAAAACAACTTTTTAATAAAGATTATTCTAACATAAACGACCAGGTGGACATATTTAAGATGGTACATTTGGACCTATCCCTAGGACCCTAGGTTCATATAGGTATAAATAAAACAACTTTTTAATAAAGCCTATCCTAACACAAACAACAAAGTGGTCATATCTTGTACTAGAATGGCGATAGAAGACTTTAAGAAGGTGCACTTGGACCTAATCCAACCCCCTTAAAACTAGCTTTTGAGGTGAGGGTTGTCCCCTTTTTTTACATTCAATATTTTCAAAAAGATTAGATGATGGTATGCAAACCAACTATATTCATAGAGATCCTTATAGAAAACTTGGAGGTGAAGGCATAGGACACCCAAAGACACAACATGGTACTAGAGAGTAGTGGGATACTTGATTTATTTATCTCAAACCTGACTAGGCAGAAAATTTAATATGCCAATTAATGGCCCTTGAAGAACAAGTTGAGGCAATTTTCAGGATTGTGAGTTATTTCAAAAGTGCTTATGGCAGAAGACTATTTCTTAAGAAAGCTAAGCTGCAAGGCATGGAAGTTTTCACAAATACTGATTGGGTTGGATCTGTTATTGACAAAAAGTTAACATCTAGATGTTGTACTTGGGGAAGTAAAAAACAAAATTTTTTGTCTAGTAGTGTGTAATGTTGATATAGGGCAATGACACAAGGAGTTTGTGAAATTCTATGATTTAAAAGAATTCTAGAAGAGTTACATACAACTTCCTCTGGCTCCCTTCATGAAGTTGTACTGTAACAACACAAACACAGCTATTATTTTCCAGAATCCAATTTTACATGACTAGATTATTCATGTAGAAACTACTAGACATTTTATAAAAGTGAATGTAGATGTGGGTCTCATTTGTATGTCATTTATTCGAACTTTGGGGCAAGTGACATTCTTATGAAAGGATTATCTGAACCCAATTTGACTTATAATCAAAAAGATCCTAATTAAATAAGTGAACAAATTAAAATATAAAAAGAAGAATGAATTTTATGAGATCGTCTATTACTATACAATATCCCAATTTAGTATCTATGCATATTACTCATTTGTAACACCCCCCTCATGTTGAAGCCTACTAAGATTTGGCTTGTTACAAGAAAATAATTCACTTCCTTGCAAATAAAAAAGAACATAAAAATTGAGGTACAAGAAACTCAGGGATGCTGAAGAGAATAATAGCTTAGCCAGATAACTGAAATGATCATATAAGCTCGAGCGAAAATTCATGACAAGCAGAGCAGGCTCGTCCCTCTCAAAGCCACATTTGGGAACTTTAAACTAATATTATTGAAGACTAAAAAATTTTTAAACTTGAAACTAAGTTTGGGGATGACTTTTGGGATACAGATAAGGTCAGTACATAGAGGGCGAAGAGTAGGTTAGATTAGTAGATGTAGGACATAAATTAGGCTAGTGCATCTTGGATGTAGTCAGGACTAATGCATCCAGTGAGCGATGTGAATGGCAACTACGAATCCAAGTTTTATACCAAATTAAGACATTGTGGAAAAATGACAATCATGGTGGAAATAAGAGACAAAAGCAGAAGAGGTGACTAGTGACAAATGAGTCACGGAGGATGGTAGCACTTGATACCATGATGAAAGAGAGAAAAGTAGATGCCAGAGATGCTAAACTTGTGTAACACACAGAATTGTCCATTTTATATAAACTGATTACAATAATTACTAATAATTAGAGGAGATTTTAATCCTATATACATGATATGATATACCTTTAAATCATATTCTACTAAATTTGATTCTAGTAAGATATCCCTATAACTATAAAGATCCTAATTGAATAAGGAAAAAAATCAAAGAAGAAAAACTCCTGATAGATAATTAAGATATTCTAAATATTCCAATATAATAACTTTAAAGGCTTCTCATAAATCGAGAGCCTGAGGGTGAAAGGGGAAAGAGAGCAGAGAAGCAAAGTATTATTTTTCGTGGACCTTCAAGCTCTTGATACCATGCTAATGGTTAGAGATAATCATGATGAAGAAAATATCTGATATTATTGCTTAATGATCAAAGTGTTACACTGAGCTATTTATAGGTACAGTTGTTATGGTGACAGCTATATAACTACAACTAAATAGACAAGAGACAATTGATTAACTGCTCTTATACAATATTCACACATCTGCCTCTATAATTCCTCCCTACAGATTTATGTATTGTTGTCTAGGAATTGTTTTATAGTTTATTTATTTTCTCTCTTATTCATTTCTAATTATTTATTTATCAGTAGCATAATTATGGAATAAGATGAAAACTTTATACATTATTTTGTTGTTGTTTATATCTGGCTGTTTGGAGCTTATACCTAAAATATTGAACTGATGCTCACCTTCACATTTACAGTTGGTGTCTAGACTGACCAAGGAAATAGTTCAAACATACCAAAAATGCAATCCACAGTTTAAATATTCTGAAGATCTAAATCCGAAAAGGTTTTTGACCAGCCCATCAGTTGGAGTGCTTAATGATGGCTATGATAATGTAAACTCAGATCTTATTTTGACAGTGAATTTTGTCTTGAACCATTTAGAGAAAAACAAAAGGTTTGTCATCCATATATCCTTTGTTTTTATGTTGTCATTATATATATACATATATATATTTCTTTATGAGTACTAAAAGCTAAATGTTTATTTTCGGTCGATACCACCTTAGTCATCTGACAACCTTGGATGTCTTTATAAACTTTGCATTTTGATGTGGTGCAGATATGTTGTCAAAGATCTCCTTGGCCATGGGACGTTTGGACAGGTGGCTAAATGCTGGGATTCAGATACCAACAGTTTTGTTGCCGTGAAGATCATTAAAAATCAACCTGCATACTATCAACAAGCACTGGTTGAAGTAACTATCTTAAAAACGGTATACTCCTCTTGTGACTTGTTATTATCAAGATGCTTTCTATTTTCTTGGAAGGCCGTGAGAAATTGCTCATGTATGCTGTTTTTCCCCTGCAGTTAAATAAGAAGTATGATCCTGAGGATAAGCATCACATTGTTCGAATATATGATTATTTTGTATATCAACGACATTTGTGCATTTGCTTCGAATTGTTGGACACAAACTTGTAAGTTTTGGACCCTTTTTCTTTCCATGTAGAATTAATAACCATTAGGAATGAGAATGCATTTAAAGCTTGAATGGTGTTCACATTCTACTTAACTAAACATATTTGGTTGGTTTTGCATGGCTATCCTAGATTTCTTATTTTCCTTTGTATAGTTTAGCTTTGACATTGTGTACTATGCAGGTATGAGCTTATCAAGATGAATCATTTTAGGGGATTATCACTTGGTATTGTTCAGCTATTCTCCAAGCAGGTACAACGATTTGTCATTCTACTTTGTCCTTTGGTAGTTTTAATTTATCATAATCAATTTTCTTAAAATTTTATGTAAGATTTTATGCGGATTGGCTCTGCTAAAAGAGGCTGGAATTATTCATTGTGATCTGAAGCCAGAAAACATTCTTTTATGTACGAGGTTGGTTTCTTGCTTGAAGGTGCTCATAAATAACTGTATACTGCAGCTATTTTGTTAAGGATTTAACACCTCTAAAATGAGGGATTATTTTAGAGTAAAGTGAAGATATATAACTATTGATTAAAAAATTGACAGTTGAGTGTTAAATAACTACATAATTTATTATATACACGAGCATGCATTTATCACGATCTCAAGGTTACTTTTGTAGTTGATAGTTATCACTCTTCACTTAACTCTGCAAGGCGAGTCTCTCACTTCATAGGAATAAATCCTTTCCTTTGTTTTTCTGTGTATGCTGCAGCTATTTTATTGTGAGATTTTATGTATTTATGTTTCATATGTAGCACTGTGAAGCCAGCAGAAATAAAAATTATTGACTTTGGATCAGCATGCATGGAAAATCGCACTGTTTACTCTTATATTCAGGTTTATATTTACTGTAGAAAGTAGGATTTATGATAATTCCTATTGTAATTATAATTGTCTGGTAACTACCCTTATTCTCTGTTTTTATTGCAGAGTCGATACTATAGATCACCCGAGGTTCTTCTTGGATATCAGTATCCTAACTGATGGAATCTGTAGCTGATGCCTTTCTTTTCTAGCATTTTTGCTTTTGGGTTTCTTTTCATTATTTCATCGAGTTTACTTTTCTGTTGAACTGGAACTATTATCCATCAGCCTGTGCCATATTTTCCTTTCATTTCTTTGGGATGTGAGGCAATGAATGATTCTATGATGCGTTGTCTTTTTCTTAATATATCTTATTTCATGTTTGGTAACGTTTGAATGTGGTTATCATTATCCTCATGCTTTCAAATATACTTAAGACACTTGAGATCTTAGGAATGTCTCACAGTCGTATTGTATACTCTTCAGAAGTCTTGTTTTCTTTTGCTTAATGTTTTATTTTTTCAGGTTATTTTGATGCACTTCTAGCTCCATTTTAGTCCTTAACTCTTATTAGATACACAACAGCTATTGATATGTGGTCCTTTGGGTGCATAGTGGCGGAATTGTTTCTTGGATTACCATTATTCCCTGGGGCTTCAGAATTTGATCTTTTGAAACGGATGATTGAAATACTTGGGTATGCCACTTTCTCTGAAGGAAACATTTTAATTCTTTAGCTGTACAATTTGTAGAACAAGGGTTTCCCTGCAATGATATATGTAAGCAAAATGGTTGTACATTTTTTATTTCAGGGGTAAAATCCTACATTGAGGTTTTAATAACTTCATATTTTGTTAACATTTATCCTCCAGCTAGGGGCATGTCTTCCTTCCACTTAAATCATGACATTTAATATGTTTTTCAAAGAAACACTTGTAAAATATCGATGGTCTAAACACCAGACTAGTTGAATGAATAACCCTTTTGTGAAATCTTGACTTGATGAGGTTCCCTTCAAAATTATAGCATTCTGTTGCGAAGACACTAGAGAACAACAAAGACAGAGTATTTAAGTCATCCCTTATGTCTTTAGCATAGGAATAGAACATATAGTTTTGACTTATCTCAGGAATCATGGACTGCCACTGCCAGTCATAATTAGTGAATCTTCATCGTCCCAAATTGGAAAATTAGTGTCATTTGACCTTGGTCCTCCACCCGCAATGTGTTCTATTCTCAACCAACCCTTGAGAATCCTCGAATTTACTGGGTCCAATGCAAATAATTTTGGCCATCAGACTGGTAGGGACCTGGCACATCTGGCAGATCATTAGGACCTGAGGGATGATTTTCATCTTAGACATACCAAGATCCGGTGGAACAATGGGAAAAAGGAAATAAAGGAAAACCTGCTGAAAGAGGTAGTGAGAAGGTTGGCGTGTAGCAATATACATGCCAGTACTGGTGGGGGCACCTAGTGGCTCTTCTAACAATGCATCTACCTTTGTTGTGATCGCAGATGTGGGGCTCACCTCTCTGGCCTATCACCGGTATCAATGGCACCGATTGGGTGGACAAGGATGGTATATCATTGTTTTGCTATTTCCGTGGAAGCGGAAATAGAGCTCCCAAGAGCAGGAGCTTTGATACCAACTTCAACTATACAAAGAAACACAAAATAATTTTATTGATAGCAATGACATAATTTACATTCTGAGCTCTTGTTATTCATATTAATCAATCTCTAAAAAATAAGGAAACAAAATATGATGAAATATAGAATAACATTATAAAAATAGTTTATTCTAATCAATATGAAGATCCTGAAGATATTTTTATCCTAATAAAGTGCTGTTTACAAATGGAACAACTCCTTTGTATCTTCCATATTCTCATCATGCTTCAGGATCTACCCTTGCTGCCTAGTCTACTACACCCCAAGCCCATCCTTATCCCAGCTTGTTTTATGGTTGGAGTTTAGATTTTAATCCAGTTGATGAAGGTGTTTCTTATTGGTATCACAGCAGTGTTTTCTGTAATGCTTGTGGTGTTGATCTTAACGACTCTTGTTTGATTTGTCAGTCATCAATTAGGGTTGGCAGATGCCATCAACTATCCTTTTTGTCTTTGTCCCTGATTCCCAGAAGCGGATCTTCATCAATGATTTTTGGGGATCAAATAACATGTTATTAATAAATAATAAATAAATATGAAAAGGTGGAAGACCAAAATTGTAAATATACAAGCATGAATATTTAATGATCATTAAGTTTGAATGACCAAAATTATATTTGTACAAGTAAGTTACAAAATTTTTGGAGGGGCCATGTCCCCCTCACTTCGAAGATGCTCGGCCAATGCTGATTATCTTTATTTATTTATTTATTTATTTTTTAATAATTCATGACACATTTTGTTCACTAAAAACTGGAAGTATCACTGGTTGTGCAAAAATTTTGCAGAGTCAAACCTTTTTGCACTGGTTCTTATGCACATATGATCATTGTGTTGCTTGGACTAGTTGGTTGACTGGGTTGCCAGTTCACCAGTCGAACTTCCTGGTCCAAGGTGAGATTCACACCACTGTTTCAATGCTCAAAATGAGTTTAGAGTTAGACACTGCAAGACTATTTTGAACTAATGCAGTGGATCCATCAATAACTGACATGATGTTTCTTGCTTTCTCCCACGCTAGAAGTCTTTTCACACCTTAGATTCCTCTCTCTCTCTCTCCTGAACAAAATTATAGGTAGCTTTTGGATTTTGAATATGAAATAATAATATTAGATTCAGGTTCGTCTGCACATTATCTTTTTTTTTTTGTTTACTATTTTGATTAAATTATATATGTTGCAAATATATTGTAGAGGACAACCACCTGATTATGTACTAAGGGATGCCAAAAACACGAGTAAATTCTTTAAGTGTATCGGGAGTCTCCAGAATATAGAGATCAGTGAGAGTTCCACAAATGGAAGAAGTGTTTATCAAACATTGACAGTGGAAGAATATGAAGCTGTAAGTCTTCCATGTTATTTCTTTTGCTGTTGGGTCTTTCTCTAAATTGAGAATTGTGGCATCTCTTCAAATTGTTTTCTCTCTTTGGCCCTTTTTTGATATTACATGACTATCAACCATCATATTTCTGATTCTTGTTCAGAGAGAATTGAAGAAGCCATCAATTGGAAAAGAGTATTTTAATCATATGAACCTAGAGGCAATTGTTACAAACTATCCCTACAGAAAAAACCTTCCTAAAGAAGATATTGTCAAAGGTTAGCTTCCCAAGAAGGATTCTTTCTGTGCATGTGTGGATGTTTTATTTCCCTTAATCTCCTTGATTGAACTAATCAATGCTGTATATACTCAACTTGTAATAGAAAGTCAAATACGACTGGCTCTTATTGATTTTTTGAAAGGGCTTGTTGAGTTGGATCCTTCAAAACGCTGGTCACCCTTTCAGGTACTAATTGAATTTGTCTTATTTTCATATTGAACCTATTGTTCAAACTAAATTTGTCTATAGTTGATGCAAAATTTAAGTTGTAAGCACTTTAAATGGTAGTTTGATTTCTTACAGGCTTCAAAACACCCTTTTGTAACTGGGGAACCTTTTACACATCCTTACAAGCCTCCCCCTGAGACTCCTCAAATGGTAAATATGTCTCCATTTTAAAGCATATAGTTTTTAGGCTAAACTATTTATTCAGTACTAACTGTACTTTAAATTATTCTTTAATGCTTCAGTGCTTGTGCAAAACTAATATTTGGGTACCCTGTTTTAGATGTTTGATTAATGACAAATTTATCAAGAAGATCAAACTAGAGAAGATAATTGAAACGATTTTGATTTATTAAGTTTGCACTGAAACGGCTGTAGTGTAAGATATACATTGTTGTAGTGATAAATGCGATATGGAAATTAAAATTGTGAAATTGGGATTCCTGTAGATGTGTTAAATGAGCTCCCGAGGTCCATCTTTATTCATCCAGCAAACCCTGTTTCCCTTTTGTTTATTTTGGGCAAGCTAAAACATATTGAAATAGGTTGAGATGGACTATTTTAGTTAAATTTTCAAAATTTATAGGAACAGAACAACTTCCTTCTGGTTGGGATAAGTGGGGCGGCCAAGGGTAGAGTAGAGCAATGTTAAAGAAGAGCTTGTTGCATAAGACTGATCACAGCATGTTGCTGTTTTTGCCTCTGACTGCATTGTTAGTTTCACTGCTCTCTGATTATCTTTTCTGTCCCGCTATACACTTCTGCAGTGGAATGTGCTATATTACAAGCAGCATACTATTAGCTATCTTTACTATCGAATCAAATAAGCCTCCTCTTTTGACTGACCCTACAGCAGGCAGCTTTCCTGCTCCTGTCTTCAGCAGTTTCAGTAAGCTTCAGTTAACGCAAAAGTCCCAAGAACATCCTCGAATCCAAATAATAAAAGCTTCACAGTTTGTTCTAACATTTTGGCATTTGGATATATACCAAAGCTGAACTTGTTCTTATTTATGTTGACTTAGTCTATGGAGTATATGTAAAAATACAACTTATTTTATAGGATCTATTTCTCTTTTTGTATCCACATTATTATCCACATACCTAGCCCAATGGTACTCAACATAAAAGGTTGTATTAGGAACTAGTGATTGAAGTCATTGCCTACATTATGCTTTAACATTAAAATAAGTAGAGATGACAAAGTGGGTTAGGTCTGACGAGCCGACTTGTCAGCAAGCCTTAAAATTGGCAGAGTGGGTTGGTAGTTTTAGTTTGTTAGCCCATTTGGCCCTTACTACCTAGTTCGTCGACGGGTCAAGGGCGGGACGGGATGACCTACTTGCCCGTTTTTAAAAAAAAATTATATATTAAAATAAAAATAAAAAGGATTACAATTGAAAATATTATATTTTTCTGTGTTATGTTGTTGAAATATGCAAATATACTATAATATTATAATTTAAATTATAAATACTAATAAATTAAACTTAAATTATAAATACTAATAAATTAAACTTAAATTATTGATTATAATTGGATATTTTAACACACAAATATAGTAGTTTTTTAAATTTATCTAATAAAAATATTAATTAATAAATAAAAACTTATAAATTATATATATATATATATATATATATATAATTAAAGATAAATTTTAAAAAAATTAATATAAAAAATATATTGATGGGTTGGTCCACTCTTTGGCGGGATGGACTAGGGTCTATAGCTTATTCTGACTATGGTAAGTCAGCCCACACCATCACGTTTTTGGCGGGTTAGAGACGGGACAGAGTGTCCTGATTTGCCATCCCTAAGAATAAGCAACTACATTTTGTTTCTTGCTCCCCCAAGAAATAACTTCCTCCAATGGATACTCAACATCCAACAATGGAGCGCCTAGGTAAAGGGATCCTGCCTAGTCAGTATTGCAATACCAAAAAATTTTGGTATTTCTTTTATCCTTATACAGCAGTTCCTGTCCTGGAGCCTTTTTCAAGTATCTTAAAATATGAATCACAAGATTTCAATTAACATCATGAGGAATGAATTGAATAACTACTCCAACTCAAAATGACATGCTAGGTTAAGTACATTTGAGATTAATGATCCTGCTATTGATTTGTGATCTGTTATTGATCCTACCCAATCTGCAGTTGAATTGGTATCTCTTGTGTTAAAATTGTTTACCAATGTGTCTAGGCTCAATGTTAAGTGTTTCAGTTCAATATATAATGTAAATATAGTTTGTAGGAAAATTGGATCTATTCTTTGAAAATATAAAGTTTTGTGATAAGACAGTGTTATGCATGTTTTTCTTCTCTATCGCAACACTTATTTTCTTTCAAATAGTATTTGATTATTGTTTTGCAAAGTTCATTCATTTAGTTTTGTTCTCATGTTATTTGTTGCTATATTCCATATCATTTGATCGCTCTATTTTATGTGGATGTTGCTGTTGTATCTTGTAGTTAGTTATTTAATCAGATCATTACATAAATTTCAATATCTTTATTATTTAAAGTTCTTTTTATTTGTTGTTACTTTGCAGCCAGTAGTTCAAAATATCAAGGTGGATAATCATCCTGGAGGAGGACACTGGTTTGCCGCTGGTCTATCACCTAATGTGAGCATGCTACTACACTAAATATTGCTCTCTTTATGTTCTCAAGTATAGTGAAGTGGATACATTTATGATAACTTTTGTAACTGTTGATAGTGCGATGTACTTTTATTTTAAATTTAAATTTCAAATAAGAGTTATAGAAGATTTAGGTAGTTGAGATCCAAATCAGATTATTCTAATCTGATTGATTTTATTCTCCTGTATTTTAGGAAATTTAGTTAGTTGAGATCAAGAGATTATGCAGATATGATTTGATTCTCCTTTATTTTCCTCCTATGTTTGTTTCTATTTTCCTATCAGGGGTGGTTGGGATTTCACATTGCCATCACTCTATAATTCTCTCAGTATGATCAATTTTAAAAAATAAAGATAATTTTCTTCTCCTAAAATTACATTAACTTGTGAAGGACAAGAGAGCATGTTAAAATGATTTCAAAGAGAAAGTCCCGTGGAATTGTATACTCTAATCAATGATTCTACCATTTATGAACAGAAATGGAACAGCTTCATATAAAAGTTTAGTGATATACACTATTAATATGATTATGGAGTTGTGATAAAGAACCATAATCCAGTATGCATGTCGATATGCTTGGTAAGTTAAGTGGGAAGTCTTGTAGCTAGATGGTGTTTGTGGATCAGCATTCTGCCTTGGCAAGGTCGTGCACACAGGGTTGGGGTTCAAGTTAAGATCAAACTATTACACATGCTTATCGAAACAAGCATGATACTGATAATCTTTATTGCAGAATAATTCAATCTTAAGAAAACTCTTTAATTAATTTGTTAAAATTTCATGTAATTTTGTTGTGTTTCCTGCCAAATCATCATACATAAAGTGAAACATATATAAATATATAAGAGATTGGATAAAGATATATAAAGTAAGAAATATTCAAGTGCCCGAAGGCATTTCAACCCGTGAGCCTATCTCAAAAATTGGAATTCATGGCTGTAAAATACACCAAAAAGAAAGTAATTAAAAATGGGGAGTGGAAACTACTGGCACCAAACCTTATCCCTATTTGGCCAGTAAAAGGTCTGGAGAACTCTCCAACTGAATTCCAACAGAATATGAAAATGTATTTGACTAAAGTGAAAAAGTAATTACACAGTTGTAGGTTTACATCTATATAGAAAGGCTAACTAAAGGTATTGGGCCTGACAACTGAAGACCCAACCACTAACTGAGAAAGAAAAGGAATAAAACATTTAACCCAAGCAAAAAAGCTTTGCAGTGTAACTACTCAATATCCACCCACACACAGTACTCCCGAGGATATTTATGATGAGAGTCAGGCGTGAAACCATAGAAGGGATTGTTTCATGAGATGAGATCCTCAATGTCTAAGAAAAGAAGTAATGGGATGTGGTCCATCTGGAATCAAACACCTAGCAAAAGATGCTCTAGATATATAGGGAGGTGCTTATAACTGGGCAATCCATGTAGCATCAATAGGCAACCAAAACTCCACGGTTACCTTTACAGGGAAATAGATGATAATAGTTCTAGTTACATCTTTGCAGAATGGAGATCTCACTAGTGTAGCACATACATCGTTACTCTTGATTCCCCATGCATGGTCACCTTGTCCCATAATGGTCTCAAGAAAACTAATGTAGCAGTGTTCCCTCTGCCCTGTTGACGTTTTGTATCCTTGAAAACAAAGCGATGATCATAGCTGTCAAACACAAGAAGCATGTAAAATAAACATAATAGTTACATTCAAGGAACGATATTAACAACATACAAGTTATACTCACCATGAATTTCAGTTCCTAATCAGACATTCAAACCAATGCACATGTTGACTCTCATGAGATATGTGACATACTTGACCTCATGCAGGATACTAACATTAAAGGATAAGTGTGCTGATCTCCCTTACTTTGTTTCGGTGTCTCAATGAAATAAAACTTTGAAAGTGCTTTGGGTGGAGATAAAAGGATCCATGTGCTTCAACCATTTTGACAAGCGCAAATGGTCCTCAAATGGTTTGTTTTTTCATGATATGAATTAAAGAATAAGAGGTTATGAGAAAGGTTTAGAGGTTTCAGTAAATTTGTTACAAATCGACATGAAGAAAAGCATGCAGAAAACTTACCTTAAAGAACCTTCAATGGTATCTTGTGTAATGAAAAGGAAGCAAACCACTTAATTTGATAAAGGGCTTACTAAGGAAAGTTTCTATGGTGTATGGAAGGGAATGAGAGAGGAAGCTCCTCCCATTAAGTTCTGCCAGCAGATTGTAATGACCATGTTGTTGCCCCCCACTATATATTTTAATTGAGCCATATCATTAGTCATGTAGGATCTCTAACACACACCTTTTACTTAGAAGACTTAACATCTTAAGTGCGAAATGTGAAAAACTAGACATCTGTGAGTGGTGCAATAATGACTCGATAATAGGTGATTTGATAAGTATACAACAATTGCTAAAATAGACTCTAATACCATCTTGAATTTTGAGTTTGAGCCTAATATTCTTTTAGGCATTTGGCAAAATAGTTTTATATTATGGAACTGTAAATTGAGATTAACACAACATCATTCACACCATATATCCAACCAACTCACATACTAACAGTAGCAATCCCTTTGTCAGTTACCGAAGACTTTGGCTATCTTCTAAGTAGGCACCAAAGGGAGATAAGTGGAAACATCGGCCAGATTATACTTCTCAGTGCAGTAGGGCGGCCTTTGGCATTGTGGTGTTGGCCATCTGAGGATAGAGCAGAAGCTGGGTGAGTCTCCACCTTGCAGACAGAGCACACTGCTCTGCCATGGGGTTGTATTTGCAAAGGTAGCAAGGCTTTTGTGGGGGATGCCTAAGAAAGATTAATGGGTTAAAATCAAATGGGAAAAGGTATTATGTCTAGATCCAAAACTTTTAGGTTTTTGTGACATGCATCAACTTGTCACATAATGCTAGCCCATAAAGGGGTTGGAATTTTAAAATTTTGTTCACCATAAATTGTTAGGATGAATAAATAATAAATGAAAGATTATGTTGGAATCTGGGTGATTATTAATTAAGGTGTGGCTAACATAGATAGTTGTGTTAATTACTCTTCTAAAGTGTAAAAGACACTTTAAATTTCATTTGCATCCTTCAAGTGTAAAAGTCTAAAAAATTTCTCCAGTTTCAGAAAGCTTGTTTGAGTTTAGTAAAGGGTACAGGGCTAAAATAATATTATTTTAATCAATGGTGATGGAATTAATTTAAATTCTAACAAGAGCTTCATCATGATTAAGTCCATAAGTTTGTTGACTATTTTTCTTGCTTTCACATTAAAATCTTATACTGTTAGTTCGTAACACATCTCAGTTTTAATTATAATTTCTATTGAACTTACACACAAAATCATATATATTCATTTTATTAATTTTCTTAACTAATTTATATTTTCACATATAATTATTGTTGGTAGTTCTAATCACAAATTAAGGAAAAGACAAGTATTACCCTGATGTGCTGAAGTTGAAAAGATGCACCCTTACTAATGACTGTAATTACGAAACAAAGATCATGAATTCAATTTCCAAAGAGGTATGGATTGCTGACATGTACATGGTGGGGCATGGCTTGTTGTATACCATTGCCAACTTTAGGGGTTTATGCTTCCAATTACAAAGTGTTTATCTCCCTCCAAAACCAGGATATGATAACATACTAAGGTTGATAGCATTACAGAAAGTTGATGGAAAAATTGTCGAATATAATAAAATCAAAGTTCCACCAGTTGACAACGTACTCAATAATCACCGAATGCTCCCTAATCTTTAATTTCAGGTAGCAGCTGGGTAGTGTAGAATTAAATGTTTTGTTTCTTAAATGAAAATTCGCATCATACATATATCACAAGACTACCTTTAGTTTTTTTTTAATTGAGTTATCTCATAAGGTGGAATTATGCGAATGATATTTAATTCTGAAACAATTATGTCCAATTCTTCCTAGTTGACTACATTTTGTTTCCACAGGTTCAGGGCAAAAGCAGAGCTTCCCTCTATAGCAGTCCACATTTTCAGATGGTTCAACATCAGCCTGCTAATAGTTATGGAAGTGTAGGAAGCCATGGGAGCTATAATGATAGCATTGGGCATGGAAGCAGCTATGGAAGTTATGGAGAAAGCAGTAATATGTTTGCTTACTATTCGCCTATTGGCCCATCTGGTATGAACATGCACAATCAGGGAAGTATGTCAATGCTTGGGAATAGTCCTGATGCTAGGAGAAGAGTTAAATACCAACCAGGGAATGGGTTGGGCATAAGTCCATCAGCTGGAAATTTTGCTCCCTTGCCCCTTGGTGCCAGCCCATCTCAATTTACTCCACCAAGTTCCTATAGTCAGGTTTCAGCTGGTTCTCCAGGACACTTTGGACCAACATCTCCTGCAAGAGGAACTTCTCACGGATCACCTTTAGGCAAGACAGCTGCAGTTAGCCAGTTTAATAGAAGAAAAAATTGGGGACATTCTGGAAGTCCTCAAAGTCAAGAAACAACATTTTCTTCACATTGGCAAAGTCAATATCCTGACAGCACAAGCCATACTGAGGGAGCCTCACAAGCTCTTGGTAGTTCACCATCATATCTACAGTCAAATAGTATTCCTGGAAACCGGAAACAGCGAGGAAGTGGAGGATTATCCGCTAATCAGAACATTTCATGTTTGATTAAGCCCAGTGCTAATTTGAACTCACAATCAACAGAGTTGGCTCATGACAATGCAGAGACAGGCATTTCATTGCCTGATCCTGGAGATTGGGACCCTAATTATAGGTACAAAATTGACTCCCAAACCGCTTATTTGTCATCGATTATTTTTTCAATTAAAATTGATATCTTGGACGCTTCTTGTGTGTTTCATGCAACATTAATTTTTCTATATATGACTGTCATGCCTACGTGTTGAAGATTTTTTGTTTACAACAAGGAAAAAATTAGAGAGGGTCAGCAAGGACCATTAACAAAGGGGGTTTATATGATTTGGAGTGGAGAGAATAATGAAGAAACTGGGTCAGGGGAGAGAGCATGAAAATCTCAACTACAACGTCACAGTTTTTCAGGTTTAGGGGAACCTCAAACATACCATGATAGAGGTTGAAAAATAAGGATACAATATTTACATTTAATTTAGAGGTTTACAAGCAACAAAATCTCTGATTTTGTGGAAACATCTCTAATTATTTGTAATTGATACAATAAGTCCATATAAACCTATATTGCAGTGCCTTTAGACTCTGTTTTCTGCCTATTATTCCTCTAATTCCTTTTTCTCTTTTCTCTTTTATCATGGTATCCCATAAATTTGACTTGTAAACTTGTAAGTGTTTGCTTAATATTAAAATAATACTAAAATACCTAATATACCTATTATATATTGAAATATATTCCCAAACCTAAAATTTATATTTTAAACATTGTGAAGTAGATGCTCGAAGTCTAAATTGAACGACCGTTCAATTTAGACCAAAGTTGAAGTCAAGACCCGGTGTCAAAGTTGTGGAGCAGATTAATGCACAGCGATATCAAATCAAGAAAGGCATGAAAGTGTGTGAGAGCATGCACTATGATTCCAACTAGCTGCTAAACTTGCTCCTAAACACTTGAGACCAAGTTCAAACAAGTCTACATGACTTCGAACGAGTCAAAGCAGCTTCACCCTGGCTTGCTCAACAGCGAGCTTACAACCAAGTTAAATAGTTAAGTTGTGGGCACATAAACTCATGAGTGTATGAGTTAACAGGCAAGTAGCATAACAATGCTAATGACACCTCTCAAGTATATGCACTACTTAATGACTCTAATCACTCCCTAATGGTTTGATGGTCCAATGTCTTCCTACCTTGGCTGGGTTCAAGCTACCCTCCAAGATCACAATGTCCTCTTATGCCCATGGCTACAAATCTTGCAAAGTTCAAGAAGGAACATGAATATCACGGTACCTTCTTTATGACTTGCCCCTAAAGTATTGTGTGGAAAGTCTCACTGCCTATTAAACCCTAAAAAACTACTTTGGTCATATATTTAGTCAATGTGAGATTTCCAATACACCCTCACTTGGAGGATAACAGGCGATTCCAACACACCCCCTCACTTTGAGGAAGGCTGATTTTTAATAAAAGGTTTATAGGTTGTATTGGTCCCATAAAATATCATTAGGATAGGCTTTAATATCATATTTGGAAAGATCGTTACCTCTGATAACCATGCCATGAAAATGGATAAGTGCGTGATTCAATCCTACAAAACTGACTTGTAAGGTGAGGTTTACACTTTACTTATATTATAATTTGGCATATGTTTAGTTGGTGTGGGATTTTCTACATATCTATGGGCAAAGGGGAAAGTTGCTGGTAATGATACACTTGGAAAGGATTAACTGGAACTGGTCAACCAGAGTAGAAGGTAACTAGTGTTGGGGAATGATCTTCTCGTCCCAGGTAACAGTTCAAACTGTAGGGGATGTACAATGCAGTGTTTGATAGTATCATACTTAACCTAATAGTCCATGACACTATACTCAATGTTACAAAGTCACATTTGGGTCGCTTCTTACCTTCAAACCTATGAAAGTATCAGACATGGCCTGGTACAAGTTCTAAACTGGATGAAATACTAAGGATGAAAAGAAGGCAAGTAAACTACTTGGGGATTTAGTCTATGTTGAGATTTAACCTTTCAACCTCTAATCATTGACAAAATAAGTTAATAAAACTCACTCCTGATTATTTTGAGATGTTGAGATCCTTGAAAAGGATTGATCAGGTTAGTTATAATATCTATCTGAAGGACGTACTCTACATTCATATATGCTTAAGAATTCTGCACTATCTGAGAGTCAGTGATAACCTGTTATTCTATCATAAGAATGGGCACAGGAGGTTTATCTTGCGAAGGAATACGTAATCACTTTAGAGGGTCTAAATTTAGTTCTCATTTTTAAATGAAAGGACCATCCAAATTGTGAAAACTCTTAGGAATATGAGACTGTAGGAAGGGGTTTACTAAATTTCACCTTGAGGAATTATTTGTAAGACTCCAGCTATTATTGAGGTATATCTTGAAGTAGTGCAGAGGATCAAAGGTCTCTTAGAGAGAATATGGCTTATCATTTATGTAACAGAATGAATATAAGGGAATCAACACAAACTGTGATCTCAGATAGGTGATGGTTAATGCCACAGTTGCTGATGAGGCAATCGATATAATTAGGGGAGAAGATAGATAGAGGAGGAAAGAAGTGAAAGAGTGAGGATATGTCTTTCATATAACCTATCTTGACTATTTTCTGTTTAAATTCTTCATTTCCTCATTTTAATCCACCACAATACATTGAATTCAGTATCCACAGAAGAGTAATATATTCCTGTCATACGTGTGTTTTATCCTGTTTCTATCACCTGAGCACAACTTTTACTGTTTGTAGGAGCTTAGATTATTAATAAAAAATTTTGTTCTAAAATGATCATTTTGGATGGAAAGAAGAGAAAGTATATTATGAATATTGATCAAGGGCTTAGTTTTGGAATAATGTTGTGGAGATATTATTATATAATAATATTAATCAAGATTGAATATTCTATCTTAGTGTCGAGAGAAATTCATTGATTTTGGCCACTGATAGTCATGAACAAGACTTAAGTATGGGTTTGAATCTTACAGAATTCAGTCCCTGAACTTAATTACTAACATAACAATTGAATGATATTAATGTTCTCATCACTAAATTTAATTTCATTCCAGTGATGAATTACTTCTTCAAGATGATGGCTCAGATGAAAGCTCTTTGACAAATGAGTTTGGCAGAAGTATGAATCTTGGATCTACCGAACCATGGGCTGGATTTGGAAGGTTCAATCATGTATCCAGCTCAAACACTCCAATAATCATGCAAAGGTGGTTTGTTTACTGACAATTTGTTATCATTTTTCCATTACTTTTTCCATGGTTCTAGTGTTTTTCCATACTGTGCTCTCCTTAGCTGCAGCCTGGGTTGATTTATTTTCCCATCAGATGGACATTTGCAGACGAATTTCACTCCCTATAATATGCTTATAATATGCTTTTAAAACAGGGAAAAGAAAAAACTTCCGTGTATCAGCATAACAAAGCATGTATGCTCTGGTTGTAAAATTATGGGAACATTGATATTATTGCAATTTACGTACCTTTTTCTTTGTTTAACTTAACAAGGAATTAAAGTCCTTGGAATATTTCCCATCCCTTATAATTTGCTTTCCAGTTAAAATCTGAATATCATTGTTTTACTATCATGGATTCTTTTTTACTGTCATTAATTTGTTCTTCAGATTAAATGGACCAAGTCAATCATTTACTAATGTTGAGATGGGTAGCCTTCCGACGCATGATCTTCAAGCAGCATATGTACCCTCCATGTCTAAGCATTATCATCTCATGCCTCATATTTTACATAATTCTCCCAGCCGTTTTGGACACCAATCTGTTCAGAGATACACACATGGTAGACCCCCTCAGGGTGCTGATTGGAGTCAAATTAAGATTCAGGCTCCTTCTGGTTTCAGCAGCGTGGGCCCTCGTTCTCCGAGGAATAACTCATTCACCAACAGTATGACATGGGGTATATAATCTTGCCTAATTTTACTCTCCCTTCTCTCTTTGGTATGTTCATAGAATTGTTACTATAGTAAAAACTGAATTATATTTCTTATTTATGCAATTGGTACAATGAAGGTAAATAAATTTATGCAAGGTGGTTTTTTTACACTGATTTAGATTTATGAATCAAGATTAAATAATTCTTCCAATAAATGTTGCATCTAAAAATGGAAGAAATAATAACAGAACCTAATGTCTAATTGCATGATTCTGTCTAATTGCCACAGTCATCCACACTCATGATTCCAAGATTTGTTCTAATGCCATTGTACGTCTCTTGCAAGAACTCTAGTAACAATGTCTGATGTTTGGTTGTATGATGTTACTTGGGTAACACTTATGTAGGTTATACTGAGTGTGCGTAATTTTGCACACATGTTGGTTTATTTAATGATTGAAAGGATACAATCAGTGAAAATCCATAACTAATAGCTGTAAGTTATCAGAAGAATAGACACAAAATCCAAATAGGTGATAAAAGATAATTATGAAGAGCAATAAACTGCTGTGGGGTTAGGGTTGCAAGAGTATCAAATACCTATGTTAGGCAATAGGAAGCTTAGGTGTAGGAGACAGTTGTGGAAGGACCTTTAAACCAAGAAATAATGTTGGAGGATTAGTAAGAGGAACCGGCAACAGAAGTTGTTGTCATTGCTAATATGAGTGGTGGTGGTGGTGGAACAAGGACAACAAACGGGACTACTAGAGCAACAGGAGGAACAACTAGAGGAGTATACTCAAAGAAAGTGATGTTAGCAAATACCAAATACTATTGATGTTTAGTGCAAAAACAGAAGTGTTCAAGAAAATTACAAGTGACTTTGTAGAGAGTTAATCTATAGGTGGAGTCAGATAATGCACAAAATAGGTGTAGCCAAATATATGGAGAACACGGTAGAGGACATGCTAGGTATGGAAGAGAGTGCTAATAATTGTAACGGAGGACAGTATAAATTTCTTATAAATTACTGCCATAAATTGTTACTATTTAAATTTCTTACCCAAACAAAATATTGTTATAGAATATTTCAAATTTTTTATAAAAATAAATTACCTTCTAAAAATTTTCCTTGCAAACACATTATAAATGACATTACTCCAAGCACAAGGGATCACGCAAATCTTGAGGTTTTTTTCTGATTAGTTGACAAACTTTATATTTTTGTTTTTCTTGGTAAACAGCAACTGGTTATTGTGAGAATCATTAATGAATAAATTTTTTTGCCGTAATGTAATACTGTGTTTTCTAAGGATCTTCATCCACTTCTGTTTTCTGCTATTTATGAAATTGACTATTAATTCACAAAAGAAAAGACAGAAAAAAGAAAAAAAAAACTATTATGATGTATCTACACCAATCTAACTTGGCTGGAGTATATTGTAGGGCGGAGAATGGATCCTCCTGTCTCAAGCATGCCTCCGACATCCCGCACAAGAAAAGATTATGCAAGGATAGACTAGCACGGCTGCTTCAATGGTTCAGCTTGCTTTTCATTTTTTTTATCAGGGAAGAGGGAGGTCGGGGTGCTGGGGTCATGCATGACAAGGGTAGTCTGTGTAGAAAAGGGGAGGGAAGTGAACGGGCTAAAGTGAAAAGATAAAAGAAAGAAAGCCAGTACCCAATGGCTCGTTGGCAAACCCTTCTATCTTTGATCAGTTATTGTGCTTGCGCTTAAAATTAATTTGTGTTATAGTTTGCATGCCATTGATCATTTATTGGGGTATTGGTATTTGGTAATTCAAAGGTATTATATATGCGCTGATGTACCTTCTGGAAAGGTTGTGCTTAATGAAATCTTCTAGTTCGTCGCGTGCAAAAAAAAAAAAAAAGAAGGAAAAATTAATACTTAGTCTCGTCTTTTATAGTGGCTATTGGAGCCCTTAAAGGCTTCCAAAGTTCTCTCTTCTTTTTGTTAGTTTAAAGTTCGATCTATTTAGTAAAATCGATTTAGTGTACGTTTATGTAGGTTGTCTTAGAACTGGATTTTCACGTTTGTGTTGTTATATTTGACCTATTAGAGCATGATAATCACACCTTGGAAGATTGACATGGTGGTACACTAGGTCTCTGGATTATTGATTCTCTCTTATTTACTAGTGAGTCACTTGAAGAGTATGAATCAGTACAAATAATAAATAAAATAAAATTATGCAGCATATAATACCAGAAGTTTGAATGTAGTGGATTAGTAAATTGTATGTACCTGTCACGCGTGGGTTCAATTTTTGCAGAAATTTTTTTATTCAAATATCAGTTTTATTATTTATTGGGTACATGGAGAATGTGTGTTTTGAGAGAGCTGGTATGCATGGGAAACCATGAAGCAAGTAACAAAAAAATATGTGGAAATCAACAGAAGAAAATATTTGAAATTTGAGTTTCGTTATCCAAATTAGTTGATATCAATTTATTTTGACTTTTAACTAATTTGATGATGTTCTTATCAGGCAGTGGATCTGATCCAAAAAAGTGACTGATTTTGATTATAGGTTTTGTTTCTAGTCTGTTCTAACTGAGTTTCAAACATTCTGACTAAAACATTGATGGTGTTTTAGTTGAGATTTCACTTTGACATGAAAGTATAAGAATTAGTCCATAAGAGTAAGTTCATTCCTTGAGCTAAGACTTTTACTTGACTTAATTCAATTGTGGATTAGTTCTCTAACTACAACTATCACAATCTTTTATTTGTGTTCTAGGTTTAGCTTTATGTTTGTGGATTAGCATTCTTCTTTTTTGACAAAAGTAGTAAATCTTACAATTGAATGAATGCAAGTTGTTTGAGAAGAAATCCTATCATGGCTTCATTCTTTTAATTTTTTTTGTGCATGAGAAGAAATCGGTAATCATTTACTACACAATGTAAGTATTCAGTGAACATTTATTTCTCATGGGTTATCTTGTTTTGATTGTTACCAAACTGAAGGATTTATGTCAGAAGGTTTACACTAATCGGAAAATTTGAAAGGAATAACTTCACATTCATAATTATATACTGATGTTCGTGTTCTGTATTGATTGATGTAATCAGAATGGAGTGGAAGATAGAAAAAAAATAAGATAATAAATATGAGGTATGCCACTGCATTTATGTATTATTGATCAAATCTGACACTAATGACTGAGTTCAAACGCTGAAACATGATCAACTTCAGTTTTAGTTATGTCTATATAGCGAAACAATTATTATATGAATTTCTTAACCATATTGTAAATTAAAATGCATGATATTATTTTGTAACAATCACTACCATATTATTCTTAAATAACATTACATAAGAAATGATTAAGGGAAAATGTCTATCCACAAGAAGAGAAAGATAGTTTCTTTATATTAAAAAATTAGAATTGTATGTTGGGATATAATATTATAGAAAAAAAGCTTGTAACGGAAAAAAAACTGATAAAAACAGAAAGAAAGTGGTGAAAAAACTTTAACTTGAGGCAAGGCATGCCTCAGAGCGCATCTCTCTGCCTTTCTCCTGAAACCACAACTGAGTGAAAGTTAACTCCTTGAGGCTGAACCCCATTCCTATAGATAACGGCATGGAATGCATCAGTTTAAGACCAAATGGCATCAAGGGGAGTAATCTAATGTGATATCCCAACCAATCATGATACGCTAATTAAGAGAGTTCTGGACGAGTCATGTCATGTTGACCCAGTAACAGCTTAGTCAAGACAATTGCTTTTTCATCCCATAATTACTTTTTCTATCTGTCTAGTGTAATGGCCTTTGGATTGGACATTGACGCATTCCAGTAAATATCTGCAGAATGTCCGAAATGTCAACACAAAGAGAAGAAATGTTTCCCATTGTTTCTTTTTATTCACCAATCCCAATGGATGCTGTCTTCTTTATAATTTGGAATTTTCAATACTCCCTGAAGATACAACACTAAGTGCTTTATAAACTGCAGTAGAAACTCCCTTCAACCACTCGTTGCATCGAAGATTCTCGTATGGAAACATGAATAAACCATATAATAAAATATCACCCACTTTTAACCAAAAATCTTAATTACGAGTATTTGTCACTTATTCCTTACTCATCTTTCTCTTTCATTTGAATTCTCAACACGCCACTGCTTACTGCATTTTTCTATGATTACGACTGTACTTCAGATAGTTATTGGGTCTAACAAAGTAATAATGTTGGCTGTTAATTCATAGCACAGGAATCAAAGAAAAATGTCTATATTAATGTAAATATTACATTGTGGGTTGATGAAACCAGTGCCTTCACTCAAGTCCCTTGCCCCATCCATTAAAGCCAAGCCACAGAGGTGTTTCATCACCTTGTGTTCCCACTTGGGTCACAATATAGCATAACCGAGCTTAACATTCAAAAAACCTTGTCAGAGGGTTTATTAACACTATGTGGATTCATTTTATGAGTGCGACTTGTAATGTTATGAAGTGTATACTACTAAGCCATTCAATGAGGCCATCTCAATAGTGTAAACAAAGATAAAACTTGAAACAATGAGATAAATTACAAGAAGTAGGCTATGCAAGATAGGGAAGAGATTGAAGGGATGAAAAGATATCAGTAAAAGAAATAAATTAAAAAAAAAAAAAAACAGTGATGGTCCAGACAGGTTAGGCTCATCAGGCCATTATGGACTGTAGATGCAGTAGCCTGTTGGAGGTGGGAGGTGGTTGCTGCTCTCCTCACGCTTTACCCTCCACTCTAAGATTCAAGAGACCAATGCCTTCACTAACTAAGGTCCCAGACTCAACTCTCTACTTGGAGAAGGCAAGCCATAAATGCTATTCCATCATGTTAGTGCCCCCACTTGGGTAAGAACCTGGTGTACGCAACTAGGCAATCTTACATCCTAGTAACTGTGCTTATAAATATATTGTTGTTTCATTCTCTTTTGAATATGGGGCACCAGTATGAAATTTTGTTGTTGTGTAGTACTAATACTAAGGTATTTGACAGAGTTGGTGCATATATCTGCCTTTCTCCTGAGATTTAAACCGAAGATTTCTGTTTTTCAGAAATATAAGTATTTGGGATTCTGTTTTTCAGAAATATAAGTATATGGAACATTTCACCTGTTATACAAATGATTATGATCATTTTAAATGTTCACTAGTTTTGTTCCAGCCTCAAGTGACTAAGGTTCTATCTCCCTCTATTTTTTGACTCTTGGATTTTCAAGTAGGTGCAGAATCATAGCATGTGAGGAGTGATATCTTTAGCCTTAAAATGATGTACCTTTCTTTATTGTATTTCATGAATGACCAAATGACATGATTGAGGTAATGAAACTCTTGCTCTGTGTCTATGACCATAGACTAATGAAAATAAATATATTGTTTGGTTAAGAGACAATTAATGTCTGTCCCAAGGGCACATCAGTCATCAAGTGGAGTACTTGAAGTTTGGTTAATAGAACTTCTCTGAAATCCCAATAAAATGCTATGTTAATAAAAGAGACTGACAGTATATCTTGTGCTCTATAATTTTTCTTCCCTTTCAACTAGTTTAATAGTATTTTTTTTTGTTTGTTTAATATTTATTTTATATGATAGTAAAAGCATAATACAAAAGGACATACCATATTTTACCAAATAAATGATATAAAAAGACTCAAATAAAATGTAGTTAGCTAGGACTTACAATTATCCTAAAAAAAATGATATTATACCAAATCGGTCAATACCATTATTTTAATAGATAAATGATATTTTCACGGAAAAAAAAAAGAATGTAGCTAGCTAGGACTTAAAATTATATTTTAGAGTTCAATTAGTAATTAGGATGTTTAGCAACTGATCTCATGCAATTATGTCACAACAAATTTTTTTAAAAAGGCTACATTGACTAGACATCTTTGACTTATCCATAAAAAAGAAAAGAAACCAACAAAATCATATCAAAATTTTGATGATTAATACGCATCAAAACATTTAACTTTTGTTTGTAGCTGTTTATGAAGAAGGGAGTGGATGTATTGAGAAATGAGAAAGTGTTGTATTTGTTTTTAATTACATGTGTGGATTTAGGAAGATGGATTATTGGGACCACCGTTTTAGAAACACCTTTATTTTATATATATATATATATATATATATATATATATATATATATATATATATATATATAATTGGTAAAATATCTTGAAATTTTAATTTAATCATAAATTATAATTTTTCATGACTTTAGAAACAAAACATTCACCAGAAATTAAAGAATATAATTGAATTTACGATTATAACTAATAGATTATATCTATATAAATAATCGATTGTTTAAATACGAATAATTAATTATATTAAAAAATAATATTATTATATATGAGTTAATATTAAAATGTAATTGTTATTTTTTATTTATAATAAAATCTATTTTGTATTTAAATAAAATTTTAATTTACTTAAATACATTAATAATATGATGTAAGTTATTAATAAATTTTAATTTTTTAACCATGTATAATTTTAATGTATAGTTTTATTTTTTATTCAATTTTTTTATTATATTTTAATTTTTTTTAATTAGTATGTGAAATACAAATTTCTATATGATTTGTAATTAATTATTTAAATAATTTTTAAAACATTTTTTAATTTTAAAATTACTTATAAATTTTTATAATTATAAGAAAATCAAATATTATATAAAATACCAAAAATTATATAAATTAATTTCAATATATTTACATTTTTATCTATAATATAAATTAATTATTTTATATCAAATTATTTAACAAGTTTAATTTAACTTATTTTACTTAAAATCAATAATAAAAATATTTTATTCAATATACAATAAATTTTATTTTATTTTACCATTTTTTTCTTTTATTTAATCAAACCTATCTTCTACTATTATCTTTGGTATCTCTTAAATAGACTCCCCCAATGGGAAAAATGCGTCTATAAACAACGTGGGACTTTGCCTTTGCGTCAGATGCGAGTTCATCAAATATTTGGTGAAATCTTGAACTATTAACCGAGTTCAAACACATTATAACAACATTTTCAATGAACTTTTATTTGAATGTTTTCTATTTCCTATTATGTTGACTCTTCTGACTTTGCTAATACTTATGAATGGTTAGAACAACACTGGTTGCTGCATGGAAGAGAGTTACTTAAAGTTCTACCCAGAGAAGAACAAGATCTTCTGTGTGTATTTATTATAATATTTCATTCCCTATCAGAAAAAGAAAAAGAAAAAAAGAGAAATACTTGCAATTTCCCACGTAAATAATAAATGGATAAGAACAAATACTTGGATCTTAGCCAAAAACCAAGAAAGGTATGCTATAAAATCTCCAGCATTTATTTATCAAATAATTGATCAAATGTAAAACTAATAAGTGAGTTTAACAACTTATAATATATAAGTATTATGATTGATAAGTTTTGATGATATATTCAGTATTAATGTTGATTTTCAAAATTCTTAGTAAATTTTAAAATAAAAACGATAATTTTTTAAAAGAATAGGGTATTTTAAAAATATGATTCTAATATTTCATTACTTTTATATTTCAAGTATTTTAGTAATCTTAAAATATGGGACGTTTCCCATATAATGAACAAATGAAAAGAAATAACATTTTGATGAGTGTTATTTTAGATTAAGAATTTGAAATTTGACCATAAAGTAGAATAGTAAATATTTTTGTTGAAACTATAAAACATCAAATTTTAGATAAATTCCTTGTAAATTTTTGTTTGATCCACGAATATAGACAAATAAAATAGTAATGGAATGAGATAAACAATACTCAACAAATAATTAAGCCACTCTATTAGATCCTCTCTCCTAAATAGAAAAACACAAATAGAAATAAATTAAAATTCAATTAAATCATATAACTTTCAAAAGCTTGAGTTTTAATCCTAAAATATTGTAGTTGATTTAAATTCTAAATCAAAAAGTGGTGTTTTAAAAGATGACTCATTTTTTTTTTATCAATATATGACTTTATCACAATTTTTTTTTAATATTTTTTAGGTTTGATCTACTATTTTAATGGATTTTTTTTAAATCGTCTTTTCAATAATGATTTTAGTTGAATGATATTTTTTTTCCTACTATATATAATTGTGACTTTCGTTTATATATATATATATATATATATATATATATATATAATTTTTTAGATTATTTTTTAATAATTACAAAATTAATAAAATAAATAATTATTGAATATTTAAATTTTAATAATGTTAAATAATTAATAAATATATTAAATTATTAAATATTAATATAGTGATGAGAGAAATATTAATATATTATATAAGAAAATTAAATTTAACATTTTCATTTTCTTATTAACGAGTTATTGATATTTGTTTTATATTATTATTTATAAATTGACATTGACTAAGTGTACGTCCTACTATTTATAAAATATAGTTTCAACGAAACTTTGTTGTCTTTTTGTTTAAGTCCAAATTTTTTTGCTGATTATATATATATATATATATATATATATATATATATATATTAAAATTGTTAATAAATAAATGTCTTTAATATAAAAAAATAATACTAAACTAAAAATATTAACTAAAAAACAACTTAAAAAAACAAAATATTCTTCCCTAAAGTTTTGATCAACAATAAAAAAATTATTTGTGAAGTATGGCTTATAAAATTGTATCTTAAAATATTAGTTACCAATATCTAATTTTTTTTTAAATTTAACAATTTCAAGAAATAAAATAAAAGAAATTGTCCATATTTAATAAATAAGTTCACAAATATAAAATATAGATAAATCCCTAATCATATTGTTATATGCATTAATGGGATGATATAATTTACATATATTAAAATAATTGAGAGGTTAATTTTAGTTGGTTTAAAAATTTAGGAACTAAGACCACATTTAATCGAAAGTTAATGGATGCAAACTAGGATTTTTTTCCTATTTAGCATTATTTTAATATAAATTTTTATATATACCATACTGTATATAATATTTACATGAGTAGCACACTTTTATAAAAAGTTAAACATTTTGAGATTTTTTTTCTTCACTAACATCCTTTTAAAATTATAATTCAGAAATAACATCATTCTATTAATATTTATCTCACTAGCACAATTTTTTTACACAGTTGGAATTCGATTCTTAGGAGGCCGAATTCCAACCTCACTAATTAATATAATTTTAAAAATAAAATAATATTTATTAAATATAATAATCAAATATATATATATATATATTATATAAAAAATATATATAAATATTATATATATATTTTTTTTTAATTATTCATATAATTATATTATTAATATATTTTTATAAATATAGTAAATCCAAATATATTTAATATATATATATATATATATATTTAAATATTTATTTATATTTTTATAAATATCATAAAATATAATAAATATATATTTATATCTTTCTATATAACATTTTTACATAAATAAATTATATATATTATTTAAATATATTTTTAATATAAAATAATTTTAATAAGTAAAAATAATATTTTTTTATAGAAATATATTTTTACTATATTTATAAAAATATATTAATAATATAATTATATAAATATATTTTTATGTTATTTTAAAAAATATATTTATATTGATTTCATATAATTATATAAATAAATTAAAAAAAAATATATATATATATATATATAATATTTATATATTTATTTTATATAAAATATATATTTTTATATTTAATTATTATATTTAATAAATATTATTTTATTTTAAAAATTATATTAATTAGAGATGTTAGAATTCGGTTTCCTCATAACCAAATTCTAATCGTGTATGTAAAAATATGCTAGTTATGTAAATATTGATAAAATGATATTATTTCTGAATTATAAATTTAATAAATGTTAATCAGATCAATATTGATAAAATGATGTTATTTTTGAATTATAAATTTAATAACATGTTCCTAACGACGAAAAAAATGTGAAATCTACATTTCCTAGTTATTTTAAAGTAATAACTTGAATATTAATTCATAATTGCTATGAATTGTTCATATTAATCTAAACTATATTTGTATCTTTAAAAATATTTTTTTACTGTAAAGATTAATTACATAAAATAAATATGTATAATATATAAATATAAATAATGCTGCTGACACATGTAATCGAAGATTAGTTGGTGGTGCTTGTGCAGAAAGTGCGAGTGTCACCACAGCCAGAAAAAGAAAGGAAGAACAAAACAACACATGATAGGATAATGGCATGGTCACTCACGCTGCCACCACCTCCTTCCCTTCTCACCTTCCACGCCCACACTTCCCGCTCTCTCTTTCCCGATGGAGTATCCTTCACCAGGCTCCGCCATCGCCCAATCCTTTCCCTTGTTCCGTCCGCGGGGAACAAAGACGCAGACCTGCGTGTCTCTTCTCTGCCGGATCAGCAACGTGATGACGATGGTGATGAACCAACCCCTCAGGACCTTCAATACGTTGCCCAAGTCAAAAGGGTATCTCTGTTCTTCTTAAATTTTCTATTTTCCTTTATTTGTTTTTTCTCCGGTTTCTTACTGCATTTTCCTGCTCTCACCTCCAGGTTTTGGAGCTTCTCAGGAAAAACCGGGACATGCTCTTCGGTGAGGTACTTTTTTCATTAATTTCATTTTGCTTTCTGATCAGTACTGTGCTTGCTGATAAGGGTAATTATGGTGTCTTAAATGCCGACGACCTTGTAAGATAGAGGGCATACTGATAGTGTGTAGGGGGAGAGATAATTGTCGAGTGGAAAAAGTTGGAGCGGAAATAAACGCGTATATATAGTGCTTGTTAAGACAGGTACTAAGGATTTCCTAATCCTTAACTTTTCTGATTAAGATTCATTCTAAAAGGGATATTGAAAGTGAAAGGTGGTAATTTGGAATATCTGAGTAAAATACGCAAGAGTAGAATTGTCGTATGACCATTTCTGTCTTTAGATTTCCGATGTGATGGAAGAGAAGAAATAGAAGTGAGTGCGTTTCTTTAGGGGAGGTTGGTAAAAATAAACTTATTTCTTTTACTATTCTTTCTTGCTACGCCACTGTGTATCCCTATCACATTGTCTTTGCCTATGAAGATCCAGTGAGTCTTTCTTTCTCTATACTATTTCCAGGTCAAATTAACCATAATGATTGAGGACCCCAGAGAAGTTGAGAGAAGAAGATTACTTGGTATTGAATATTCTGAAGGCCCAACAAGAGATGATCTAGTTGATGCTTTGGAAGAAGTGAGTTTTTCTTCCATAATCATGATTGTCAGAATTGTGCTTTAAAGGAGGAAAGCTGGAGAGATTATTCAAAATATTGCTTGGACTGAACATCTTGTAGTTTTTGGATGCTGATATATGGCTTTTCAAAACGTATTAGGATCCAACCTGTTTAGAATTAAGTACAATGTATTATGCATGTCATTGATGGAGGGTACTATAATATATTGTATATCCAGTCTTAATAAATATAAATGCGATAACTATCTAACGACATGATTCCCTCAATTCTTTTCCCCTTTTCCTTTACCTTTTCAGCATGTGTGCACACACATAATTACACACACAAATAAACCTTTACAAGCACATGAACTAGGTCATGCTCTTATTTGATTTGGTCATTTTTGGTTATTTTCTGGTTTGTGAAGTGGCCTCTGTGCATGGTTTTCATGGGTTGTTAATTATATTACCATGACATGTCTGGACAAATCTGCCAACTCAGTTCATGTATTCTCTGTGAAGTTCTCATGGGATGCAGTGTTGTGCTACTTATAGTGTTTGAAAGGAACCCCAAATCATGGGATTCTTTTTGAAGACAATGAGCACAACAGAGTAGGTTATTCTAATTCAGACTGAGCTGAGTATCCTGTAAATTGAAAATCAACCTGTGACTATTATGTACTAAAATAAGAAGTGTCAGAGTATTTAACTTCTGTTCATTTCTTGTCGTAATTTTTAGCTGCCTGTTATATGTTTCTAAACTCAAAATGTTAAGAATGAGACAGTTATCAGCAATTTATTTTCTGTGATGCTATCTTGTGTAATGTGACATTGGATTTGTAAGTCAATTACTGATTTCAGGAAAACAAAATAATGGCTTTGTATTTACTAGGTCAATGAAGGAAAGATTCCAAAGAATAGAGCTGCACTCCAGATGCTTGCTGAGGAATTGACTTTGTGGCCTAATATAGAGGTATGATTGAATTTGAACATTTGATAATCTCTGTTTCATCTTGCATATGTCTTGAATGTGATTAAATTTGATATTTGATTGCTTTGTGTTTTTACTTTATAGAATTTAATGTTTACTATGTTGGTTTCCTTGTGTTGTTTCATTAGGATTTTTATATTCTTATTGACTTGTAATATAGATTTGAACTCTAATCCAATGTGAAAAGGTTCTTCATATACAACCTTTGGTTCTATATATTGCTTCATAATTACTGTGTTAGATAACCTAGATGTCAATTTTAGTATTTACTTTACTTGAAAGTCTTGGTTTAGCATAATGATCTAGTTTAGGAGAAATAAATTTGAACAAGAAAATTCAGTTATGTTTAGAAATTTCTGTCACATTTGTAGAAGAACAAAATGTTTTCTCTTAACCTAGAATGAATGAACATCTCAAGAATGCAGTGACGAGGGCCAAAACCCTAAACCTGATGTTTGTAGCTCACTTACATATTATAATTTGACTATATTTCTAGTCAAGTGGGATCTCCAACAATAGATATTGTTTCTGTCACCCTGTAAACTTGGAAACTTTCATCTTTTCATTGACTCCAATTCTATAACCTAAACCTTGAGAACATACTCATCACTCATAAACAAGTAGCCATATTGGTCATTTGTATAATGTAGTATTCAACCAAGGAAAAATGACTACATTGACAAATTTTTCACTCTAATGATAGAAAGACAAGATATATACATGTGTACAATTTGCATATGGTAGACTATCTAAAATATTGTCATATATCTTATTTCTCCACCTTTTGCCTCAAAATCTTTAGGGCTTCTAATACTTAAACACTTAACAATTTTCTTTTTTACCCTAGATATTTAACCTTTGCCTTTGGAATCAAATTTGCTTCAAAAACTTGTGCAGACACTTAGACAAATTTCATCCTTCCATTTATGTCAAATTCAATCTTCGTTTGCATAATTTTCTAATCTAACACCCAAAAAAATTTCTAACTGACATTGTCAGACCTTGTCCAATTTTCTCCACAACCTCTAAATCTTGAGGTATCCTCTATTTAATCACTAGTTAGTGTTGAAGATTCTACATCGACTAGAGATATGACCAAGTTCTAGTAAGGTGAAAACTCATGTTACAAGTTGGTTTTGTAAGATTGAATTATACCCTTTATCAAACCACTTATATCGTTTATACGAGGGGTAATATTGGAAATCCCACAAATTTAGTCCACTTCAAGATTTGGAAAATAATGGTTTTTGCTTTCTTAGGCTCTCTACCTTTTCCTTTAACATTATCTCTCTTATTATTATTAAGCACAACAAACTGCTATTATTAATAGATAAGTTACTAATTGAAGAAGTTTTTGTAGTACAAGTAAAGTTGTCATAATTTATAGAATAAGTAAAAGAAAAGTGAGAATTTAATCAAAAGTTAAAATAAAAAAATGGAAATACATGTAAAGAAGGCACATGGATGCACGAGAAGAGACATGCAAAGGTGTGCATAAAGGCATGGAAAGAGGTGCACAGAGGGGCGCACAGATGGCAAAAAGAATCACTTGAGAAGTCACATGGAAAGAGTGAGTGTTTTCATATTGTTTCTATGTTGTGGTTGCAGAGTAAAAAAAAAAAAAAGAAAAAATGTTTGGAGTGCGACGACAACAACAAGGAAGGGAAGACGATTAAGGAAGAATATGTTTAGGATATTTTATTCTTTCAAAAATTATAATCTGACATATGCAAATAAAAAGGTATTATTTATTATTATTATTATATGGACCAACTCATTAGCCTCTAGGTTAGCTTGGCCTTGGCCCTTATGGCTGTCAAGCTGAATAGGTTAGGCTAGAAAGACCTGTTTCTATTTAAGCCATTTTTTTAAAGTTTGACTTGACATTATTTATAGTAAGGATGACAAAACGGGTTAGATTTGAAGGGTCGGTTTGCCAGCCCGCCTAAAAATGATGGGATAAGTTGGTAGTTTTATCCCGTGAACTCGTTTTAGCCTGTCCCTCTAGTCCCTCAACCCGACGGACCAAGGGTGGGCTAGTCAGTTGACCCACTTTAAAAAAATATTTATATATTAAAATAAAAACAAAAATGATTAATAATTAAAAATATTATATTTTTTATTTCATGTTATTGAAATATGTAAATATACTATAATATTATAATTTAAAATATAAATATTAACCAATTAAATTTAAACTATTAATTATAATTAAGTATGTTAACATATAAATATAATAATTTTTTAATTTATCTAATAAAAATATTAATTAATAAATAACAACTTAAAAATTATTCATATAATTAAAGCTGTATATTTTTAAATATATATATATAATTTAGATATATAAAAAAATATTAGCGGGGTGGTCCGTCAGTCCATCAGCCTGTCCTGGTTATCACGGACCAACCTATCCTATCCCGTTTTTGGCGTGTTAGAGATGAAGTGGGCTACAGGATAGGCTGAACCATTTTGCCATCCTAAATTCATAGGTTACACAGATCGGTCCATCGGGACCAGTGCATTTTGACACTCATAATCACTATATTTTAAAATTTGAATATATTGTTAATGAATTCTTGTGCTATGTTTTTTTTCTTCTTTTCCTGACATGACTCAACCTTATAAAGCATTTGGTCATATTTTCCAATCGATACGAGATTTCTAACATTTACTATCGTTTGTAACAAGTTCATTCTTTATGTAAAGTTTTATTTGTAGGCTTGCACTATCGTTTGCAAATGATCAGCTTGTTTATGATTTCTTCTTACTTTGGTCCTGTCCTAGTGTTGAACATCAATGCATGCTTGGGCACTATCCTTTGCGAAGGTGGAGAGTGTTTGTGATTTCAGTTTACTCTGTTTTTGGCCTAGCGTTGGATATCAATACATGCTTGCACCATCCTTTGCAAAGGATGAGAGTGTTTGTGGTCGTTTTTGGACTATGTTCCTAGCATAATGTTGAATATCAATTACAGGTCAATTGCCATGAAATTTTCTAAAATTTATTGATATATTAAACAAATACAAATGCCTTCTGGATACCATGCTGTTTTTCTTATAAATGTTTGATATATTTAATTTTTGAAGTGGAATTATGTAATGCCAAATTGAAACTTCAAAGTTTGTGCCTTTTCCCTGAATTAATTGTTGATTATCTTATGTTCATTTTCTCTTATACAATGTACTGTATTAGAACCATCAGATATATGCATTTGCTGATTGTGATGAAATATTTCATTAAAGCTAACAACTATCAATTACTTCTATTTTTATTTTACTTTTAAAAATGTATAGGATGAAGCACCTAAGAAAAAGCGTGGCAAATCTCTCTACGCCAAAGCCACTGACACTGGAATCGATCCTGAAGTGGCTGCAAAGAAACTAAACACTGATTGGGATTCAGCTGCTGCTGAAATTGAAGAGATGAATGTTGACGATGAGACAGGAGTGCCTCCAGTAGTGGTGAGTTCATAACCTGCCTTAGAGATTCTTTTATTTTTCTTGTTTGGTTTAGTTAGCCACCATGGCTCTTGCTATTTGAATAATGGTGCCAACAATTATAATTTATAATAAAGGAATTTGCTGCAACCATATGCTTATAGTAAATAGTGCGTGCACCGACATGTAACTTTGTTAACCTTTGTATTAAGTATCTTAAAAGTCATAGCTAGTATGGTTTTTTATTGGTTGACAACTTAAATTTAGTTAGACTGCATAAATATTGTTATCTAAACTTGTGTGAAAAATCCCTATATTATTTATTTGTAGTGTGTACCTCCTCAATTTTATATAGAAAAAAGCTATTGTTCAAGGGTGTTTATAGGTTCCGATGACCCATAACTGAATCAACCCAGAAACACCTTGATCCAAATTTTGTTGTTGTTCAAGTATAATCATACCCAACTTGCTCAAACCCGATGTCCTTTTGGTTTGTACAACAGGTTTTAAATTTTAAATTTGTGAACTCAATGATCCAACCTGTTGACAAGGAAGATTTTTTTTTTATATTATTATTTACATATTTTTTGGTATTTATTTATTACTAATGGACAATTTTGAGAACAAAAACAAAACTTTTTGGACCAATAACCTTAACCCAACCTAATCCATTATTGATCAAATTGGTTTGTTCTGAGTTTGATAGGAAATTATACAAATTGGACCCAACTATAATCATTGATTCATTTTGTCTGAGTTTGACAATTAAAACCGTGCACTGATTTCAATTAACTATTTTTATTACTATTGTTGTTATTAATGGTTAACCCTTGGAGCTTTCAACTGAAGATGTTCTCCTCCTGCAGGGCTATGGAGCACTATATTTGGTCTCGGCTTTCCCCATTATTATAGGAATTTCCGTAGTTCTGATTTTGTTTTACAACTCCCTCCAGTAGTAACTGTCATTCCACTCAAATTCAGTGTATAATGTTACACTATATTGAAATGAGTATGTATATCTCAATGTTAATAGTTCGTTAGCATAATTTTATTGAAAAGACAATGCTTGTTACCATTGATAGGCTACTCATCCTACTTAGTAAATCTATGTTGTTGATCTCTGGTTGACCTTAGGTTCTTTTGTATGCATGACTCGACCATGGTTTCTTTCTTTCTATTTTGAGAGGCCAGCACGTTCCAAGTTCAGATTATGATTTATTGGGATGTCTGACTCTTGTTTTATCAGTATATTTTTATGGGTAAAATATATAATTAATGTTGATTAGGGAGAAAACATGATCACCACGACTAAGACATGGATGGACATGTTGCACACTCTTCACGTCCTATGCATTTTTTTTATTCAAATACTAAATTCCGCTACGTTGCTCCATTCCACAAGTCCATAGCAATCTTGGTTCTTGATCTTGACACAGAAATTGACAATGCGATAGCTGAAGGTGATTTGCCAGTAACAAAGATGATCAAACCCAGAACCTCAAACACTGAGACAGCCCATAAAGAAAAAAAGATTGTGGTGGATGCACGGTCACAGAAAGAATCTTGTGATGCTAGTACAACGTTGGCAGCTACTGATTTGCACCGTCCATTATCACAACCCCCAAAGCCAAAATTCCCAAGCCCTAGTCTTCCAAATTCATCCAACTCAACACCTTCCACTTGGATGAAGAAGAAACTGAAACACAGGAGCACAGAATCACCATTGCAAGCTAGAGCACTCATGCATCAGTATGACCAACTACAAGAAATGCACTTTAGGAGGAGTAAGTCATGTGGCGAGGGAAGACCACGTGCACCTTCTGATGAATTTGATCTCTGGTGGGCTATACCAAATGCAGTGGAACGTGATAACATGCATCAGAACAGCTTCTCCAAAACTGAAGACATCAGAGATAATCTTGTGAGTGGGGGGAAGGATGTGGAAACATATGAAGATGAGGGGTTTAAGTGCAGTGCTCTCTGCCTGTATCTTCCAGTCTTTGGGAAAGCAAAACCTGTTAAAATGAGAAAAGAAGGATCAGTAGTGGAAGGTGCTGTAATATCTAGGACGGTTTCTTTGGAAAAGTTTGAGTGTGGTTCTTGGGTTTCTTCTGCACTGTTCCATGAGATTGAAGGAGACCCCATGAATTCCTCCTACTTTGATCTACCAATGGAGTTTATCAAATGCAATGCTAATGATGTGCATGCCCCAGTTACCTCAGCTTTTGTCTTTGAGAAGGACCTTAAAGGGGTTCCTAAGACTGGTTCCTCTACAAAATCACCTCAACAAGTTCGGTTTTCCACATCATCCTCTACATCAAAGCCCACCTCTCCAGCATCCTGCATTACACCTCGTTTAAGCAAAGCCAGAGAGGATTTTACAGTCTTCTTAGAAGCACAAAGTGCATGAAGATGAACGAGTCTCTCCCGAGGAAAGTGGTGTTAACTAAAATAACAAAACTGCGCACACTATTTCAAGTCGGTTCTGCCACTTCTATAACGATCGTGTAGTGTGGGTGAAATATTGATGGGTGATTTTCTTTTCAATAGAAATATGAATGATTTGCACAAAATCTTCCCATGCGAAAGATATACTCAACTATATAGCTTCAGGTATACAATTTCATGAAAATGAATGTGTTTCTGATGTTTGTCATCCATGTTATCCTTCAAACACTCCTCAAAACAAGAATATGATGCAAAAACGAGCTCACAGGGTTTTAGATGAACGCATGTCACGGAAGACAGAATGAGCAAATTCATCAACTTTGACTACAACTTTAAACTACATAATATCCATAATACTTACCTCATCCATCACAGAAAATCCACACACTTTGAACTCTTCCCACCATTTTCAGCCTCAACACATAATCCGCATCCACGTCCATGAATATTCTCTACTAATCATTATACTAAAAAAATTAAAAGAAAAATAATAACCAAGAGGTGCAATGATGTGCATTTCAAATCAATTTTTAGTAATATTAACCTAAACCTAAATCTTATATTGTTTAAATTCCCAAAATATACGTACAGAAAATGAATACAAATAAAAAAGTCAGATGCAATCATATCACTTTCACTTCGTAGATCCAGTGCAGTAATGTCAATCCAAATAAGGATCGTCATGCCACTCCAAATCAAAACAATTGTGTCATCATGATCCATCGCAAAAAAAACTATCATCTTCAAACTCTTCTCAGAGACGTAAAATATAGCCAAGAAGATATTTATTCACTTTATAGACAAAAAATAAAAAAATAAGAAAAAGAAGTGCAGGGAAGGTGATTTATCGAATCAATCAATTTTGGTTGATTTAATATAATTAAGCCAGATTTTTCGTTTTTCTATTCATTACTATTAATTTGAGTATTTCCTAATAGAGTCTTAATTAAATTCGTCTACAACATTTTGCCTGGAGATAGAAAATAACACACAATTACAGCTGATAACACAAAAGAAGAAATATTATCTTGTTATATTTTTCTAATTTAATATAATTAAGTCACCATTTTTGCTTTCATCAATAATGATTAATTTATAATATTTAATAAAAATAAAATATAAATCATTAGTCTGAAAATAACCATAAATTCATAAATTCAAAAACTGAATCTAAAAATAATCATAAAAGTACTAGTCTAAAAAAATTAGTGAGTAATAAACTGCTTCTAATTAATGTCACTTGTCTTGTCTCGTACATATATGATATTCAATCTTGAGAAATCCTAACCTAATGGATACTAAACACACCTCATCTAATCTTTAATTATATCACCAACTAATGTATTCCAAAAACTCTCATTATTTTCCTTTAACAAAATAAATAAATATATATATATATATAATATTTTATTTTATAATAAAAAATATATATAATATAAATAATCATTATAAATTTTTATTTTTAATATATATAAAAGCTGGAGTTAAACTACTATAAAATATAATTTATATTAAATCTAATAAGTGTTATAATAAAATATTATAAATTTATTATTTTATATGTTGATAAATTTTACTTTATTTAAAAGTTGAGATAAAAAATAATATATATATATATATATATATATATATATATATTAATTCATCGATGTATCTTTTAGAATCAAAATCATTTTATAAATTAAAACTTCAAAACACAAAATACAACACAAAATACTTTAAATATGATCATAATCGTTTAACATTTATTTTAAAAAATATATTAAAAGATATATAAATATATTTAAAATAAATATTTTAACAAGTTATACTTTTAGAAGTATCTTAAAAAACCTAAAATTATAACTATTAATACAATACAATATTGTTGGATTAAAAAAATTTAAGTAGGTAGGGTTTTGAGAAGTCACAAAATTTAAAAAGTAGTTGCAAGTTACTTATCAACAACTAAACCGACTATGAAGAAATGAACGTGATTAATGGAAGATCACATTAAAGATAAATTGATGGGTACCCCCTATTAATAATATGATTAAAAAAAAAGAATAATTTGTGTTGGTTCAATATTATGGTACACTTAATTAATTAAGTGTTTGTTACACCTATTGATTAATTTAAAAGAATTGTTTAAACAAGTTAATCCTTCAAATATATCTTATCAAATTCAAAGCCATACTTTATTTTAAGAGGATCCTGTTGGTACATGAGTTTTTAGTTATGAAATAGTAAACAACATAACAACCATGTGAAACAAAAGCAGTTACTAAACTAATGATTCGGCATGTCCTTGGGACCACGTTTGGATGATGGCAATAGAAATGAAGAGGACTCATTTTGACTTCACCAAAAAAGATTCCCCTTTCATCAATTATCTGACCCTAAACCAAACAGGATAAAATCTCCCATTTTCCTACAAATGAAAGCCATGGAGACTACCAGGAAGTAGCAATTGGGGATGCTTTCATCCAAATTTATTGAGGAATAAGGATCCAACAAGAGGAAAGGTACGAAATAATGAAGAATAGAAAAGGAAAAATACACTCTGAGAAAGTAACACAGCACATTGGTCACCCTTCACATAATGGCACCTAAGGTGGGGCTGCCCTGGTCTCTCTCACCGACACCATTATTAAATCATTCATCTTTATTCAATATTTTTTTACAAAAAGTACAGAATACAAGACAAAAAAGAAAAAGAAAAACTTAAATAACAGAACCCAGAAACCAAAGTAATTTTAGAAATGCAACAAGATCGTGTACCATGTACCAAATAATTAAAAAAATTATATATAATACAGATAGTAAATAAAGAAACCGGTGGTTTTTCTATCCTGCCACCACACGTTAAATCGTGTATTTCTCTAGGAAAGCCCCACCAAGAGAAAAGGAAAGAAAGATTTGAAGTATGTCATTGCTTTGTCTTCTGCAACCTTGATCCAATCATCTTGAGCTCAAATTTCTTGATTGCCCCAGCAATGTCCCTCAATGTGGTGTCCAACACATAAGGGATTTTGTCATGTGTGACTTGTGTCGAGTTTACCAGCATTTTACATGATTCTCTTCTTTCTGATATGGTTCCATGATAGTGGAAGTACATGATCCTACCTTCAGTTTTGTGAGTTGTCTTTCCTGATAGATCCTGTGACATGTGCACCCCTGTTGCATACAAGCTGCGTGGTTGCACTGCATATTTTCGATCTCTACGAATGCCTGTGATTGAATCTCTATACACCAGCTTCTCAAAACCCCATTTCCTGTTAAGTTCATATCACACCATGTCAAACACAACACAAGCATGATTAAAGAACGTTATGGGCATATTTTGATAAATAATTAAAGTACTTATTGAATAGATTAACCCTGAAGGTTGTAAACAATATTGATAAGTTCAATTAACAACATCCTACTTAGAGCATCATTCTTCAGTGTTTTGTATGTGTGCTTGTGGTAGATGTAAATTTAAGACCAACTTTAATAGAAATATTACTACACTTGACAAGCATCTATAGCAATTCTGTGTAATAAAATCAAGCGACTAACACTTGGACAACTGGACCTAATTGTTCTCTGACTGTGACCAAATTAATGGCTATATTTATTATGAATGATAAAATATTCTAGAGCAGTGTATATTTACAAAGCTCACTAGTGTACAAAAGAGTTGTGGGTCTTAATCAAAAGATAAGAACTGAAATCAGCCAAAATAAACGTCAGGGAAGATCAACATCAGTTTTCACCACGCTTGGTGGGGTCTTTCAATTACCAGAATTGAAATGCTTTTGAAGATTGTTAGTGCAGCTTATTGAAGAAGAAGAAGAAGAAGAAGAAAAAGAAAACAATGATGATTCAAGAATGGTTCTGAATTTTGAACGCATGTAGAAAGAGTCTTCTTGAACTAATATTACGGATCTCTCTAATATTTTTAAAGATGGTTGTGCGTATAGATCAGAAACAAAGCATACTCTAGAAAAAAAAAAAAAAAAGGTTCAAACAAGCCCCACATCTCCACCTGTCCTGTTACACTAGAAAAACAGAATCAATGCTAAAGTGATGGCAAATATTTCCAAATGCTTCCACACCACAATAATGCAATTTGATATCCTCCCTTTGTATAAGAAGTAAACAGTGTCCAACACAAAATATACTCAATGATTAAGAGAATCAAAACAAAAGACGAAAGGACAATGACATAAAATTGATGCCTCAGGTGAACAGCAAAAGCAAAATTCACACTTAGCGAAACTTATTAATCCACCCAATTCAGTCTCCCAATTGTTTGAGCCATAACAATTCCCTGAATTCACAGTTAACGAACATAGATTTAACCAAGCAACCAGCTACTTTAAATAAAAATTATGTAAAGATTTGCTAAATGAGAGAACTTCTATGAACGTTAACATAATTTTAACTAATAGAGAAACTTAATTCATTTTACCATTTTTTTTCTTCTCCTGTGTTGCAGAGAAATTTATCCAGCAAAATTTTAAGTATTTAATGGCGAATCATGGCATGCAAAACTGTACCTGTGAGTTTTGCCGTTATCCTGAGAGAGGCAAATCTTGCTGCTCATGGGCATCTGTTCAATGGTGAACTGGTCGTATTCTGAGAGCGAATTAAGGACGGACTTTATAGTACTCTTAGGTGGCACATAAATGTACTCATCAACATCGAAAAAGAACATCCACTTGGCCATGAACTTGTATCTATGCAAGCAATCATTCACCACCATGAACTGGTTATGATAATACCCATCAAACCTCTCTTGGTCCCTAATATCCTGCACCGTCACATACCCCAGTTCCATCCACGGCTTCAGCACCTCCAGCACCTCCTCATGCACCCCACCAGCATCATGAATAACAAAATGCGACCTTGGCCCAAAAAACTTCACGTGGTAAGCGATCCATTCCCTCACCCTCTGGGGGTTCAAGCTCCCATAGAGAGAAGAGCCACAGTAGAAGTAGTCATACTTTGGCTTTGACAAAAACAGTGAAGCATTGAAAGTTCCAGGTGCTTCTTGAAGAACCTCTATTCTATCAGTGACATTGAAGTTGGTGTCACCAGCTCCCGAGGTGGAAGCATGGAGCACCAACTTGCCACCAGTGTTGGAAGCATTGATGGTGGTGCCATTGAAGGTGCAGTTAACAACCACCACGGTATAGACATGGCCATAGCCCCAGTCAGGGAGGTACTTTAAGCCCTTTGTGGTGATGGGTTTTGTAGAAGTGGTGGTGTTTGGTAGAGGGATCCACTCACACTCGTAGGTGGGTTTACCATAAACATGAAGTGGCTTGGAAGAAAGGCCGACGATGGCAAAGGTGTTGAGTCCTCCTCGGTATCCTCCCATGGTGATGAAGTTATATGATGCGGAGCCGTAAGTGTTGAAGACACGCTTGATGGTGGCGTTGGAGAAGAGAGAAGTGGAAGAGGGTAGTGGAGGGGGTGCGGAAAGTGGTGGTGGGGGTGAAGAAAGTGGTGCAGAGGGTGGTGGAGGTTGTAGGGAGACCCTTGAGATGCAGAAGCGGAGATCGGAGGATGAGATGGTGAAACGTGAAGGGAGGAACTGAAGGAGAGTAGCCACGCCGCAAAGGAGAAGGAGAGTTGTGAGAAGCAGCTTGAGTTCTGCAGCGTAGTTCACTAGCGACCCAACAAAGAAGAGTTTTTTCTCCCTCTCTTTGTTTGCCATTGCCATCGCTATGTTATGCTATGCACGTGCTCTCTCTCTCTCTCTCTCTCTCGAACAAGAAGAGAGAGAAGAGAAGATGGGTTATGATGAATGGAAGAAAGTGTTGTGTTGTTTGTTTTGGTTTTGGGTTGAATGCAGTGCAGGGTGTGTCTTGTCTTATACCATGAGACTCTTGCTCGGTTGCAAGATTTAGGTGCAGAGAGTTGAGAAGTTAGAATGAGATGGAATCTGATTTGGTTTAGGAAGGAATGTGATGTGATTGCTGATGATTGAAGGTTGTATTGGAACTGAAACTCACCCCTTCATCTAATTTGATTTAAGAGGAAGAACAGAAAGATGAGGCAGGGCTTTCCTAAACTATGAATGAATTAGACGTTATAAAAAGAGGCAAAGGAAATTAAATTATATAAAAGAAATGAGAAGTAATCATATCAAGACTTTATGTGAATTTATATTTTAATTTAAATCAATATAAAAGTTAATTTGTAGATTATGCAAATTTTAATCTTTTTTTTTTCATGATGTCGAAGGACAAGTTAACAACCCGAGGTTTTAAATAATCTTCATTATAGTTTAGCATTTTTTTTCTCACTCAGAACATCTATTATGCTTGACCGTTGTAAGTATAGTTAAAAATTAAAAATATCAAAATTTAATGTTGCTTCTTTTATTTACTTTCTTGATTTTTTTATTTTTTTATTTCATGTTTTAACTCTTTTTAAAATGGATAAAACTTACAAATTGTAAAGAGTAATGCTTTTATTATGCTTTTACTAACCCAATCATAATATACCAAGTTTATATTGTGTGAGTGTATACAATGGACTATCATTTATAATGTCGTCATTTGAACATAGAATGTATTCAATTACCACAAGTTATTTTTTAGAGTTATACTTAGTTTTTGTTTAGAATTAATTATAATTTCAGTTCTTAAAATTTGGACTAAATAATTGTTTTAGTCCCTCAAATTAAAAATAATTATTTTAGTTTCTGAAATTTAATAAAATATTAGTTTAGCCTTTAAAGAATAATTTTAAAAGACTAAAAATAGTTTTAAAATAAAAAATATTCTAAATTTCAAGGACTAAAAACATATTTAAATATTTTCTTTTTATGTTTTTAAATTTAGAACCTGTGAGATCTTCAACTGCCTTTTTATTTCATTTTTTACGTATTTTGGAAACTTGAAAAATGGCTACCATTTTATTCAATAATTATACCAAAATATAATAAAGAGGTATTTTCCTTTCAATTTTCAAAATTGAAAACAAAAGTAAATATTAGCACTAGTGCTTTTGGAAAAGGGATATTTATTTGAAATATTTTTATAATATATATGAAGTGAGTAAATTGACCCTCCTTGTCTTTTTCGTAGAGTCAAGAGGTCAAATACTAAGTAGTAAAATAAAATTTGACGTCCAAGTATGAAATATCAAGATATATCTATATTATTTTAAAAATGTTATTTGGATGCAAAAGTTCATTCGAACTTAGCAGACTATATACGATATTTGCCAAAAAAAATTGAAAATTACAATTTATCTCCACCTTTTGTAAGTTTTTGTCCTGACAAAAAAATTGAAAATTACAATTTTGCTCTATAGATGTTACTCAGTCATGTACCTGAACTAGAACAAAAAATATTCATTAAAGCAAGAGAGTAGTTAAACAGTTGTCAAAAACATCATAAAGGTAAACTAAATTGATTTTATCAAATAACTTGCATAGAAGTAAAAAAATGGTCCAGAATACTAACATATATCATTAGGCAATAATGCTTAGAACTACAACTTACCCAACAAGCAGTACAAACACATAATCAGCCGAATCTCCCTATTAACGCTCAATTAGTATAGACAGAACCCTCTTGATTAAATATGCATTGTGCAGCAGCATGCACTAATTAACGGCAAAATTAACGATTTAAAGTCTTAAAATTACATTGTTAAAAATGTGGGGGGTATTAAGAGCCATTTACCACCACTAAACACTTCCAAAGATTGTACAGTCACAATTTCATGGCAGACGTTTCATTCCCATCTCCCAACAGGTATTTGCCAATATCCCCCAACGATGACAAAAAGCCAACAACTGTCCTCCGGACTTTGACAAATCAATCTGCAAATCAGTAAAGTAACAGATCTCAGTGCTGAAACACCTGAAATGTTCTTATTTGGTCCGTCTTCTCCTGTCCCTATCCCTATCCCTGGCTCTATCTTTATCATGATCATCCCTCTCCCTGCTTCCACTCTTTTCCCGGGGCCGGTCCTTTCCTCTTTCACTATCAAAATCATAACTTCTGTCCCTTTGCCTGTCTCGATCCCTTTCTAAATCATGCTCTCTATCTCTGTCTTTTCCAGATAATTTTGGTTGGGGACTACCACTTGGACTCCGGCTTCGGTGCCGTTTCCTTGAGACATCATGCCTATCCCTCCTCTCTGAAGTTCTTCCTGCGATTATAAAATAATATAACCAAAATCTTCATATTCTAAAGTTTTACATCATTTGAAAGCTTGATGCAGAATAACAGGGAGAATAACACTTATAGAGATATAATTTCTCATTTTAATGACATTTTTTAAAGAAATTAATAGAAAGCATGGAAAAGGTGAGGTTAGAGGAAGGGATTTAACGGAGACGTATGAAAGCATGCGTATTTAATGGTTATCCCAAGATACATTGTGTACTTCTTCACTCCATGCATCTGATTCCTTCAGTTTTACTCCCCTACTTAACAAAATTCCAGACATCTGCTTAATGAAAATTATAACAATTATGTGTTCCCTTTCTTCCAAAGAGAGTGTATCAGGAATTGGGAACTGAACGTATGATGACAGGTAGCACCAAAGCCATTAAAGGTAAAAACCAGATCAGATTGGGAATCCTCATTTCAAATGCAAATAAACTACTTCGTATACTTTACTATCCTGCTTTATTATTACTTAACACCTGAAACATAATGTGGAAATTGAAAAACGCCATGTTTAATGCCCCAGAAGAAAATGAATATTATAGAAACCATAAATTGAATAATTGATAGCAAATCATACGTCAAGTACAAATCCCTCATACAGCTACTCAAAAAGTACCACATCTCAAATAGGCAATAAGATGATATGCAACTACAGTTAAGTTACCATCACTGAGGTCCAGTAGGTAATATATAAGCAAGCAGATGACTGTTGTGTTATTGAATTTTCTAAATGATTGTTGAATAATTACAATGCACTGTCACATCTAAACCAATGTGTAATAAAGGCATTTGAACTTTCACTATGTCAATAAGATGTCAGTAAAATGAAAAATCAATTGCTTCTGCACAACTTTCAAAAGAAAAGATAAATAGAAACTTACTATTGCTTTTACCATCTTCACCAGAATCTGATAAGCCATATTCTGCTTGCAGCCGTTTCCGATGTGACTCAACTTTCTTGTCAATTTCCTCCAAATTTTTAATTCCCCTTTCTTCAAGGGATTCACGGTATTCAATTAAAGCAACCTCCAAGCGTCTTAGCTTTTGCCTGCCCACCAGTCCACGGTAACCTCCGTAAGAACGCACGCATATATAATATAAATACTGGCTGTACCCTCCCCACCCTCAAAAACGATAATGAATTTAAATAGCTTTTGGGGAAAGAAAATTAAAACCACAATGAAATATTAAAGAAAATACAAAGAAAGAATATTCAAATGCCAGTAAATATAAGCAGAACCAAAATGGCATGAACGGTATTCAATTCCATAGACAATCTACTACTGATACTATCTACTAATGAAAGAATGAAAGAGAGAAGTCAAGGAAAAATATAATACAACCTCTGCTCTTCATTCATTCCACTGTCACCATGAGCTGGAAAACTTGTACCAGCTGCAGACTCTGAATCATCAGTTTTAATAAGACTATCATCCACATTCTCACTACCAGAAGATGAGTAACTTAAGCCGAGATTTTTTCCACTTCTCCTTTGTTCATCATCACTCTCATCATCCTCCCGAGCCCATTTAGATGCTGGCAGAACTGGATCACTCTTTTCCTTTTTTGTGAAAGCTTTAAGTTCAGGTTGTGGAATAGGAAGTGTAGGGGCTAAAGATGCAGAACTTCTGCTCTGCGACAAATCTTCATCCCCATAGTGGTTCCATGCAGAAAGTCCTACTGGTTCAGGCTCCGAACTTGTTTCTTGCCGATTACTTGAATATTTCCCAGAACTCACTTGATTGTGGGCATATTTCAATTCATCATCGAGTTCATAACCTCTCTGCTTTTCTGCCTCTTCAAGACTTAACAGACGTGCAACCATCATTTCTCTACCACCAACAAGTGACAACCCATTGTGTCGGCACCGTCTTTCTAGCTCAGCAAGGGGGAGACTCATTAATTCCTTTGTTGCAGCTCCTCGACCCATTGCCAATGCGGCATCTTGGTTGGTCTTGCCACCAACAATTGTATCTTCTGAAGTGGTCTTCTGCTCAATCTCAGGTGCATCCCCACATATGGAATGGAATGGAATTACACCAGAGTTCCCAGGTCGAAGGAAAGTAGCTCTTAAGCCATTCACATAAGCATCTGAAAATAGAAACCAGTCGGCCCAAACTTGTAAAACTTTCAGCACTCGTTCCTGGAATATTTCAGACAAAGATCACTAACCAGAATAAGAAAGAAATTAAGAAATTATATCACGCAATGTACTAATGTTCAGTCTACCTTTAGGGCTTCAGCAGTAATACGCCCCATAATGCTACGATACAAGTCATTAAAACTCTCCATTATGTCCGGTAATGTTGCTTCAAATTTGGTGCGATATGCTGACGCATTTCTTACAGGAGCACTACTATTATGAAGAATATCAGAGACAAGCATAAGCCTTGCAATTTTAGTTGGAATAGGGGTTTCTTTAAGTGTCAAGGATTCAGTCAAAACTTCAACTATCTGCAGTTAAGATTTAGATATCATTAAGGAAGCATCCTCCAAAACATACAAAATGAAAGATAATTGAATAGTAAATGATAGCAAGAGAACAATAATAACAGACAATTCTGCATCTTTTTCTTCTGTTTACGAAATCAGGTAATATGTTTTATTCTTTGCATTAACTTAATTTTTATGGTAAATAATGCATACATTCCAAAACTATAGTAACTGACTGGGCCATGTGTGCTTATTTTAGCATAAACAGAGCACATTTTAGTAAAATATTGTATTCATATAGCTTTTCAGGAGTTCCCCAGACAAAACCATGTCAACTACGGGTGTTTGGCCCATCCTGAACTGAAACCCACGCCAGCATAAATTAAGAAATACTAGAGGGAAAAGGGGGGCTAACACAAATGCTAATATCATACTTTGGAATTTGCACAAAAGGTATCAACTTGCAAAGGTGCAGTATTTCCCAGTTTATTTCATGACAAGTCATTAGTAATTTTCTGTTTGAGACTTTGAGTCCTTCTGTTTTAGATCAGATTAGTAATAAGATTATATTAGTGGGTTGTTATTTATTTAATAGTGGTTGGTCATTTATAAATGAAGAATACTTTCCTATAAAAATTGAGCGAAGATCAATCCAACATATACTTGGTATATTTTGTTATGGTACAAAGTTGTGTGCATAGATTGATTATTTAGGGATGAGATAGGTCAAGTCAAACTGAGGCATTGCCACCAGGTTGTCTAAGTCCAGTGTGCAGATTGAAGCTAGGTTTATTAAAACTGAATAATAGATGCCATTAATGAATTAAGTAAGCAAATGGGCTTAAATGGCTTAGTTGAAGATAATTTTATTGAGACTATGAACCACCAATTTCAATAATACTGAAGACATTCCAATAGTCAATGTGCAGAACAATAGTTCTACCTCGCCAGCTGCATCGGCATTATCTAAAGAAAACCCCATAGCCTCTTTTATCTGGCTCCTCTCTAATGTTAAAGCACGCAGCATATCCTCAAATTCATCCCTCTGTACATCAGTCAGTGTTCTTTCAGGCTCCACACGCTGCCATATTCAATAAAAATATGGAAAGTTACAAAAGCATGTAGATCATGATAGACAGTGTTTAGAAATTACATTTATCCTAATTGAAAAATACAACAAACTAGTACCCTGCTTCTTCCTCCAGCATGTGTGGAACCAGACTCCTTTTCATGTTCTGGACTTTTTGATGTTGGTAATGCTGGAGGAATCCATCTGGAGAAAGAAAATGACATTTGTCTAGGTTACACTTATCACAACATTGGCAAACAAAGCAGTCCACCAATATTCTTTGTCTACTTTCTTTTCTAATGTTTTGGAAATAATAAAATCATACTACAAAGAAAAAAAAATTAGAGTACCTTCCACTACCCGTTATCATGATAAAAGGTTCAGTCCTCCATCTTTGAAGAGTATCACCCTGCATTACAGGCAAACGACGCATTCAATCAATAAATAAAAAAAATCTAAATGACGCTACTATGTCAGAAATTTTTTTGCTTTTATGGATACTTTAATATATTGTCACAGTACTTAAGCATTTTGTTTGGTCAACACATTCTTAAGGAAATAAATTGCATTCTCACAAAGGAAATTGTTGTACCTGGGCAAATGAGTAGAGTCTCCAAACGTAGTAGGTATGTTCCTTTGAGCCAAGGACAAACAAGAAGTTGAAAAGAGGATTGCCACGACCCCTCTCCATAATAGCTTGTTCAAAAGCACATCCTCCATCCAAGACATACAAAGCCATTGTATCAATTACATGCCTTAAATGTTCATCCTCAGGAGGCGTAACCATTATATCAGGAACATTAGGAGTTAGAACCTACCAATGAATTATAGCAGGAATATTAGGAGCAAGAACCATTACATCAGAAACATTTGGAGTGAAAACCATAAAGTAATTCTACATCTAGTATATTTGTATTTTTTTTATAAATATTACTGCAATCTTTTTTTTTTCCAGACACAAGAAAAAGGATTATACAGAAATATAAAAAAGTTGAGGAAAAGAAATATTTGCAAGGAAAAAGATAACATATAAAGCCTAAAAGGCAGAAAAACAAGGATAAAAAACCAGCATCGGAGCAGGTCAGTTACATTAAACATATAACAAAGGCACTCCCCTAAAAAGACCATCAGAACGCTGCAAAGAAGCTAAAAAGATTAAAATGTTACTCTATCCTGAATGAACTCAAGACTGTTGGCCAGAGAAATTTTTAGCATTTCTATGCAACCATATAAACTAAAGTGCCCAAAACTGAGAGCAACATCAAAACTTTTGGTTGTTCAGGTATTGGAAATTTGGTTTCTGCCACCTGGTACTAAGAATATTCATCCACAAAGAAACAGAAAACACAAAAGATGTTACTTTATCTGAAAAATCGAAAGATAAAATTCATGTTTCTGTTGAGTTTGTAGAGACAGAAAAGATGAAATTTATTGTAATTGATCAACTGAATAACACAGCACATAAGTGTTTAACACTATAGTCAGTTGCAGAACTGCTATCTAATACAATACTCACAATTTCCCAAAATGTAGATGCAATAAACATGAATCAAATTAGTGTTTCGCATACAATTACAATTTCAATATTGATTTCTGCTCTAATCACTCCATGGCACTACAGTAAATAAAAATTAAAGGATTTAAAACAATCCAAGATTGAGAACTTACCAGTTCAGAATTCTGATTAGGCACGGATGTTAATGGAGGACCTGAAGGACCGGACAATATCACAGTACTACCCTGCGAATAAAAATAAATAAAACATTTTGTACATCGAATGAGAAAGGGCAGTCGGTTGGGTCTATAAGGCAACCTTGAATTTGCAAGATAGTGTCTTGACATTCTAATATGTTAAAAGAAGTAGATCATCAAGATATTTATCCTTCCTAATATCTTATCATGTCACCTGGGGCTAGAAAATACACAGTAGATAGCATGGAGCTTTCTAGTTTAATAATTATTTGGATGATTGGATTAATAACAGTGACAGAAAAGATAAACACTGGGAAGTGGTTACCCATTTTAAATTAAATAATATTGAAAATACAGAGAGAAGATAGAGGGAAGAAGAAGAAACTGTATTATTCAATTAATGATTATTGAATGATTACAAAGATACTGATTATTCTGTACACAAGAGGTATATATAAACATTCTAACAGAAGGCTATAGCTATGATCAAATGACAGTTGTGCCCAACAGAAAGAGAAACAGACAGCTGTCAAAACCGAAAATGAACTAAATTGACATTTGCTTATATTCTCCTACAAATAACCACATGAAAATCGTAATTGTTGTCATAAATTCTTTATATTAGGGGTGTGACAGAAGAAATAAACACTTGGAAGTGGTTATTCATTTTAAATTAAATAATATTGAATTACAGAGAAAAGATAGAGCGAACAAGAGGAAACTGTAATATTGCATTACTGAGTATTGAAAGATTACAAAGATGCTATGTTTTCTGTACACAAGCAGTATATATAAACATCCTAACAGAAAAAATAGCAGACGGCTATCAAAACATAAAATGAATGACATTGACATGTGCTTATATTCTCCAACAATTAACCACATAAAGAAAGTAATTGTTCTTAGAAATTATTTATATCAGGGGTGGGGTCTGTTTAGTCTTTAGTTGTTAAAAACTATTTTACAAAAATAATTTTCATAAACTACTTTTCATACAGTAGGAGTAGGGGAAGAAGATGTCACAACACTGAGAAGATTGTTAATAAATTAGACCATAGAAAACTTTGAAAACAGTTTCAAAAACTACTCTTATCAAACAAAATGTTTTTTATTATTTTTCAAAAATAAAGTTTTCAAATCTTTTCTTTTTCAACAAGTTCACAGTAATACCTCCTTACTCCTTATGGCCATATGCCCTGGTGGAGGTGCAGGTAGTGCTTGCGATGGGAGGGCAACAGACCTTCCCCATCCAATTTTCAATTCATATTCATAAACCACAACTCCTGCACAATTTTCATCCACAGTCATGTATTAACATATTTTTTTAAGCATAAATCAAAGATTATACAGTTTACAATAGTTTATTTTCTGATTTCAGACTAATGAACTAGACCTTGCATTTCATCTTTGGCTGCCTGTCCATCAGCTCTGTTCATGAAAGCTACAAAGCCACAGTTTCTTTGCCGCCTACGCTCTTCCTCTGTCCTTGGCCACATAATCTTCACACTAGCAATAGGTCCAAATCTTCCAAAAGTACGGAGAAGAAAATTTTCATCAACCTACATTCATAAAACTGCCAATGTAAGACTAAAAGGTATTAATTCTCAAAGAATAACAAAGGCCAGTTATTGAGGAACACTCAAACCTTGGGTGAGAGATTTCCAACATAAAGATTTGTGGTCTGAGGATCACCATCATCAAATGATCCTGGAAGTTTTCCGCTAGGGTCAAAGTCATCAGGCAGCTCATCAAAGCGACTGGACTGTTTATGGGGGAAAATTATCAGTACAACTGCTTAGAATTTAGTGAACGTGAGAATTAACATGAAATGATAAAAAAATAACATACAGATAATTATTTTCATCATGTAGATTATTAAGAACATACAGTAATATTTATCGTGCATAAAAATCAAAATAGGCAAAAGGAAATCCAAGCATGAAGGTAAAAATGAGATTATATGATGTAATTCATTCTATACTTATTGTTGAGATTTGGGTGAGAAGAAAATGAAAAATATTGAGAGAATTTAGAGAAGAGATTGATGTATTCTCGTATCATAGATATAAAGTGGTTCACAATATGTATTTAGAATACATCTCTGTATACATATTTATATAGGGAATAGCATAGAAGAGGCTGTTACAATTGAATGAGTTAGCTAATAGATAATCTATTATAACAGGGTGGTCACAGAACTACGTAGTTAAATAATGGATCATCTGTTGTGTTATTTGGTAAATGTTACAACACAGTGCTACAGAAAAAAACACATTCATATGCCACAGCTTTACAGTACAGTATACAACTATTCCCTAATGCTCTATGATATACAGTTAACATCCAAATATGTTATCATATTAACCTTTAGTCTTATCTAACAGCATTTCACAATCACTTCCATGAGAAATCTACAAGCAATAAACATACCCTATGTATCTAGAGAAAGAGGGATGAAAAATCCAACCCCCCCACCTATATACAACATGTTAACAGGTATCACTTACAGTAGAATGTTCTACATGACGACCATCACGCCAATGCTCCCGTTCTTGATTTCGCCTCTCCCTCATCTCTTGCTCATGCTTTAGCTCCTCCATAAAATGATCAATGTTTCTTGACTTCCCTTTCTCCTTCTCCTTCGGCTTTTCCTCCTCTTTCTATAAAGTACAACAAGCAAGCATTATATCAGGATACATCAGAACTGAAAAACTAAAAAAACAGTAGTCAAAGTTTCAATCGAGATACAGACTTTCCTTTCCGATTCTTTCCCCTTGGTTGCCATTGGAGGTGGAATAAAAGATGGTACATACCTGCAAAGAACAATAAATGATAAACTTCCATCTTGATTGACTAAAAACACATTTAAACTAAATAAAAGTATTGAGAATTATCAGATTCATCATTTTCAAAACACTCCAAAGGGGTACTTTACACCTAAGTAGTATCTTCAGGAATAACCACTGGATAATCCAGCAAAACCATTACACACAAAGTTCTGAAAAAATCTTAACTGTAAATTCAAATTACTGACATTAAACAGACATTTAATTCACACGAGAAAAAGCTACTGGGGGAGTATAACATCATACACAAGGACCTAAACACAACCTACAAGAAAGGAACCATGAGCAATACCCCACTCCACAAAGGACACACTCTCTCCCCCCAACACCCACCAAACAAAGTACAGAAAACAATTGCCAATTATGAGGCAGTGAGGCAAGAAGTTCCAATTTTTTCTTAATCGACTGATTACTTACATGGAACCTACTGTTTCTAAAATTCAAAATGAAATGCATTTTTTCTAAAATCTTTACGTGTAATAAAGTTTGTGTTCTCAGAACTCATCCAGTTATTCGGGAAAGTAGTGTTTGGAGTTGCCACTTGGAAACACCCCACCACTCAAATGCTAATCAGAAAAGTCTCATCAAGCATAGTATACAGCTAAAAAGTTATCAACCAAAACAAAACTTCTTAATACAAAATGTACTTTTTTTGAGTTTTCAATAAAAGAATAAACCCATTAAGGTGAAGAGGAAAACAATTAAGAATCTTGAGGAAGAGAAATTTCATTAACATAAACTCAAGAAACAAAACAACAAAGAATACACAGAAAAATCAATGGAGCAAAACTGCGCAAATTCATATGTCAGAGGAACCCCATTAAAAAGGTTGTACTTTATACAGAAACTGAGATAAGTTCCCAAATCAAAAGTGTCATGTAGATATAAGGCATATGAGATCTGCACTTCATCCAATCACAGTAATAAAAATAAATATTACTTTAGATCATATAATTTAATGATTTCTCTCACTGTCACAAACAATATTGATCCTGATGCGTGACTCATTTTAGAAGGATCACTAAGATCAAAGGTTTTGACCTATAGGATTGGCTGGATTAGCCAATCACACCGTGCAGCTCATAACCCACTTTAAAAGGATCGAGGGAGAAAAAAAAAAAAGGACATCCACTTCTATTTTCTGAAGACCCATTCAACAAAAACAATAGAGCTCCAATCACTCCTTCATTTTCGCGTGTCCTATTTTCTTTCACTGTTCTGGTAATTTGTGTCTTCTGTGTTCAGTTTGAGTTCAACTTATTTGCTTATGCTTGAGTTCAATATGGGTTGTGTTCTTCTGTTTTGGTGGTGTGCTGGTTCAATTGTTACTGCTATGCTATGCTTTGTTTCTCCATTTCTGAACCTGTTTTGATTATTTTGGTGATGTGTTGGTCTGACTGTTTTGGATGTCTCCAACATAATGAGTTTTATACGTTGTCAATTAAATTATGTTTTCTATCTTTGGAACTGTTAACTTGTTACTTTAGCTTATGTTGTGAGTTTACTATTAGAGTATATTTGACTAAAGGTTATTTAAACTTAATAGTTATTTTAGGGTAATTTTCAAGATTTATGCATATGCATATGTTTCAATGCAATTTTGTATTTTAGGTAGGTCTAACTATTGTGTGTTATGATTATGCAATTGGTATGTTCCCTAACCTTGATCCTAAGTAGACTCTCAATTTTAACTAGCTTGGCTCCAACTAAAGGCATAAAAAACTAACACTTGTTGCACATAGCCATAAAAAAAAAAAAAAAAAAAATTGCCTCGTGACTTCTACCAAAGGAATCATATACTTTTGTTATCAAAAAGTGGTAGGTACAACATTTATCAAAAAGGAAAAATAAGGAACTCCATAAATAAATAGCATTAAGCTTGAAATATGGAACTGCTTAGGCACCACACGTATCCTACTTACCTGCAAAATATTTCATTGGTATCAATTATATCAAGCCACAGTCCAAATAAAAGGTATGATGTTAGAGGGAGATTTAGACCCCAAAAGGGATTTATCATTATGTTAGCCTCGTTCAAGAAAAGAATAAGAATTGGAATTGCAAGAAAATATCCCAGAAGGGTTAAAAGACCACTGACTATAAGCCATACAGAACCTTTGATAGCTAGGAGAATGAGGTTCCAATGGAAAATGTCATAGCCATTTACCCACCAGCATGTTGATCTTATCAATGATTTTAAAACCGGACCAATCACCAAACTGGTGAAGACATAGGTTCAGGGTTTAAAGGTTCAACAAGGGTCCAACCAAATTTAATAAAATATTTTTATAATAATATAATAAATTTATTAATAATAATATTTTTTATAAAAAGAAAGAAAAATTATAAAGATTATTGTCATGGTTACCATAAGTTATAATGAAAGTTATAAATATAAAATACATTAGAGAGTGAAAGATGGATAATTATTAAAACAAGATAAAAATATAATAAAATAACTATTATTTAAAATTAACATAAATAATATGAGATAAAATAAAACTAAAATGTATTATATCTTTTATTAAAAAATTATATTAAAAAAATGTGATCCTAATTTTTTTTATACCAAAACCGGTTCGATCCAAAAACTTAACCGTTTTTGGTTTTATCCCGGTTTAATTAAAGTTTGGTTATTTGGAAACAACTAAGACCAGTTTCCAGTCTGATTCCTGATTCAATCGATTGAACTAACCGGTCCGGTCTGATTTCAAAATAGTGGAACTTATACACCAAATTACCAAAGACACAAACCCTAAGTTTCAAGGGATAACTACATAACTCCCACCTCACCCCAAAATATGAGCCAATTTGGAATATAAACTACCCCTTAAATCCTTTGTTCCATTTCTTTGAAAAGCATATGCAAAGAACGTGCTTGGCTGTTTTGTAAAGGCTGCAAGCCTTTCCTACACCACGAAATATTGGAAACATGGTTTCCTACTTCAAGGATGGCACTAAAAAATCTTTACATTTAGATCTTCAATCCTATTCACTATCATATTCAGCAAGTTGTGCTTTGGTGGGAAATTATGTTAATCTTGGAATTAGCACTAACTCATTTAGATATTTTGTTGCTACTGGCTAAGTGTAGCAGGGAAAAAAATGCTGAAAATATGTATTGTTTCAGTATTTGTGCAAAATGTTGGAGGAAGCAATGATGCTGAGGTACTAACTATAACTAAATTTAGTGAGGGGTCCATAGAAGCGACACTAGGATGAGAATATACAGAGTATAGTTTCTCTTGGAAATGACAATGTCAGAGGTGGATTGGAGCAACATCAATGCCTAAAAAAACATGAGTGTACCCAAACCTTTCATCTGAAACTGATTGTGAAGGTGTGCCTTGATTTTTGGAAAGCATCAAAGCCATCACCCATAAAGATATGTCATCAACATGCACCAGCAAATAAATGCACAAGCCAAACGAAAAATAAAGGTTAAGAGACAAAGTGATCATTCCAAACCAATCACAAGGAGATTACTTTAAGCCATAGAAGGATAATAGAAGTCAACATACAAGGTGACAGCCATCAAAATCGGAACAATAAAGAATATGCTCCATATAAACCTCTTCATGCAAGAAGCCATTCTCAATATCAAAAAGTGAAATGGTCATGGCAAATGCCAGCAATGACAAGAATTACAAAATGGAAAAAGGTGTAGCCATAGTCAAGGCCAAAAGATCTTAGTATATCCCTAAGCCACAAAGTGCACTTTGAAACGATCAATATTTCCATCCAATCCAACCTTCATTGTGTAAACCCAATGACAGCCAATGATAGTCTTCGAAGGAGGGAACAAGTCCAGCTCCCAGGTGCCACTAGCTTGTAAAACAGCCATTTTTCTAACTTTGCCTATTACCAGTGGAAATCAAACATGGCTTCACTTGTAGATTTAGGAATAGGCACAATATCCGAAGAGAAAATAAAGGATAAATAAGAAGATAGTCAATCATAATGAGGAGTATAGATAACGGGTTAGGAATGAAAGGGGACCAAATACTTTTGATTAGGGCAAAAGGGAGCTCATGTGTAGGAGATGTCAATGAAGGAGTATTTAGAGAATAAGATGATATTGAAGGATCAATAGGTGAAACCATCCAAAAAAGCCACAATCATCATTGGTAGGTAATTAGTGATGATGAAGCTACAATAATAACCAAGGCTGGAATAACATGGGGAACACAAAGGGACATCATTGATAGCAGCTAAAAGAAGAATGGATGAGATCACAGCAAATGACATTAGCAGAAAAAATATATCATTTGAAGTTAGGGTCAAAAACAACAATATCCTTGCACGTGAGAGTAACCAAGAAAAACACACATAAGAGACTTGACAACCAGTTTATCTATACCTCAAGTAAGATAATGGACAAAACAAGTACAATCAAAGAGATAGTGAAATAGGATACAGGTTCTATTGTCATACAAAATGGAGTAAAATATTAGAAAAGGAAATATGCCTAACCCACCCTTACAAATTTGATTTATAAGGTGAAGTTTGCACCTCAATTATATATTATAATTTGACTATATCTCTAATCGATATGGAACTCCAACACACACTTTCACGCCAACGAATGAACATTTCGAGAGCATAGAATTGAATATTTAAGTATGGCCTAACAACAGCCTAATCGGTAGAGTGATATCCCAACAAACCTCGTTAGAATAGACTCTGATACCATATAAAAAATAGAGATGTATTTAACTCAACCTTATAAAAATGGCTTGAAGGATGAGGTTTGCACCTCAATTAAATATTATAATTTGACCATATCTCTAGACAATGTGGGATCTCCAACATAGAGTTTAATTGTTGATGACTGACAATAACATATAGTTCATCAAATAACATGTGTAAGAAGTGCATCAATCGTGAGGAGGATTGGGACAGTATAGTGATGACACTTGGATTACAAACTATAGAGAACAAGAAGGAAGAGAAAAGAAAGAAGAAAAGAAAAAGAAAATCAATTTAAATATCATAACCAAATGACAAATATTTTTAAGCTTAGAACAAGTTTTTGCCCAACATTCTCATAAGTACTTAAATATCGTAACTCTTAAAAAAGGGAGGCTTAGTATAACTTGTTGTGGATAAGCTAGTGTAGTTACATACAACTTATTTTAAATAAGCTCAAAATATCTTACATATATTCAAAAGATATTAGTACAAGTTTTTCACAACATTCTCGTAAGCACTGACAATAGAAAATATGTAAGATAATTTATTCATAAACACTTCAAAACAAGGACTAGTAGTAAAGGGCATCATATTGTCCTAATAAAATATCAAATGGTTGAGCTTACCAAGATATGTTTGCATATCCACATTTTCAAGCTTGGTGCATAGCATAGCAATTAGAATGCTATAGCATTGGAGTAAACTTTTTTGGCCTTTGCCCAAACCTTATAACAAGTTGGAAATGCCTGGTATTGAGGTTGAAGACCGGGAACAAGAGATAACCAAAGGATGATGCACAAAAAGGCAACAAGATGCCACCAACTAGCTTGATCCTTGACAAGAAGATTCATAGCCTAAGTGGTCAACACAGCCTTGATCTTGCAACCATAGCTGGACAATGAGTGATAGCATTGTAATTGGAAACAAGTTCGTCAGAAGGATGTTTGTGAATATTCATAGCTGAGGCAGAATCTAAAGGGATTCCAGAGGAGGCCATGAGAAAAGAGCCAAACAGGAGCTTAACATGTTCATCGGAGACAGAGAAACGTTAAGAATAGGTTGTCAATCAAAGGGTGTCACTGGTAATACATTTTTTGTATTCACATTTATAACTTTATTGTATGTTCAAAGTACCTTTCACATGCTTTATTTTCTAGAGTTCTACATGTCATTGGTAATAAATTGGGTATGTTTTGAATAAATGCTTTAATTTCTTATTGTTAGTTAGTTATTCTCACCTCTATCTACTATTTTGCTTACAACTTTTGCTGTAGGCATTATTTTTGCTTGATTCTTCATTCATTAAATTCTTCGCATCTTGAGCTTCAAAACAAACATATGATTTGCTAAATTTGGAGTTTTCTACCATATTCTATGATATTTTGATGTTTATGCAGATTTGCTGTATTTTTCTATGCGGAATTACAGTAGGACATTTGTAATTGGTTTCATATTTGCGCCACAACCAATGCACATCTGTTTACCACTAATTAGAGATTGTGAAGTGATCAATGAAGCTCTAAATAGGAATTTGAATAATCACATTTTTAATTTTCAAAATTTGTACTCTCTTTCTTCTCATATTTTCTCTCTACATTTGAAATGTTTTTTTCATTTCACATAATTGTTCATCCTCTGTCGAAGCTTGAATCTTCGAGGATTAATTTCTTACAACAATTTTGCAATCGATTTTAAGATATTAGATTTTAAATCACTTTAATTCGTTTTTTAAGTTATCTAATAACTATTCAAATTGAGGAAAGCTATTTGATTAAACCTATTATATGGATTTCGCCTAGATTGACCAATGCTATATTAATCAATTTTGAATCAATTTAATTGGTGATAATTGATCATATAATCAAAATAGAGAATTAATTTGTTTTTATTCATTCAATCCATTCCTAATTCTGTTTTATCTTGATTTTGTTTCAATTCTATTTTGTTTTGATGTCTATTAATTATGTTCTTAATTTTGGTTTAATCTTGAAAAAATCTCCCTAATGTTTTAATAGTTGATGCACAGTACATGTTTGATAAGTTTCTAATAGTCAATGATTCCATGAAATTGAAACTAGGATGGAAAAAAACCCTAACTATAAATTTTTTTTAATTGATAAATCTTTTTATGAAAGTACGACTTGAACATCCATCACCAAAAAAGTATCACAATGCATGTAAACCAGATGTACTAGAAAAGGGTAGCCACATAGGGGTGAGGGTGATAGGGGCACATAAAACAATGTTTGGTGACACACTTGACAACGTGGCAAGTACTAGAGAGGTGCAATAGTGATGGGGTGTTGCTCCCCAAACAAGGCTTAGACTAGTGGCTGCCAAAAAGTGGAAGAAGGCAAGACATTGTTCACCACAAATACCATGCACAAAAGAGCATAAGGGATAGAAAAGAACCCTAGTCAACTGATACCATATAGAAGTGATTATAAGAATTGTGTGCATCGAACCACACAGGATCCTCTATTTTTAATGATTAATAACAATACAATTAGGGAAAGAAAGAAACTAAAAACTCAACCGCTAAATTACAGCTATACAAATTTTCCCTGTTTATGTAGTCGTATCTTTAACTGTTGCTTTTACTAGTTAAGCTATATGCTAGATCTCTAAAATAAACACAAGCATTTATAAACCAGAAAGCTCACTGTTAGGTTTCGTACAGACAGTAAAGATTTCTTAGGAAACAAGGACAAGGTAACTGTGAATCAAGATCAGAATTTGCACTGTGACCACCAAATACACAAGGCAGATAGTGAGGTGTAAAATTTGTAAAAATGATGCTAAAGGGGGAAGAAGGAGGGGAAGTGGTTATCTGGTAGGATATCAAAGCCTTCAGGGAAAGGAATAAGAAGACCATTGAACTTTTGCAGCATTTTGATGAGTATTCAAGCACTTGGGAACCCTCTCTTAGAAGCTAGCCATAAAGGGGGAGAACCAAGCTCTTGAATACTCCCTAAAGACACAATAGATGGTGGAGAACATAGAAGAATATTTTATTCCCTAAGATGGTGGAGAAAATAGAGGAATATCCCATTCCCTAAGATGGTGGAGAAAATAGAATTGTCAAGCACTCTAGTCCGGAGAAATGTCCCTAATGACACAATGATCACTGTCAATTGGAAAGCCACTCAGTCATGTAAGTAAAAACATTCCAGGTTGAGTGTGTATTCTTAAAAAATTCTCTCTGTGTGTAAACACAGCCACATGCTTCTCTCTCTGACTTTTCCACATTATGACCAGTCAGGAAAAGACCAATATTTTCAGCAGAATGTTAATAGTGACAGATTCTAATACAAATAGACATTTCATAAATTATATTTTATCATATAACATATATTCTGCTTCATTAATCACCATTAGCAACTAGATTTTGAAGTTCTTAATTTTATCAATAAGGTGATAAAGGCACACCTCGCCTAAACCAGAAAGGTGCACCTAAGGCACCAACGGAATCAACCAAACTAAAGGGCACAGTCTCAACCAGTAACACAGAGTACTCTTCAAGCATCTCACTTCAACAGCTTTACAAAACTAATGTACCCATATGAAATGACAAGTAACATGTTTTATCCATTTAAAAAAAAAAAAACTAAAAAACAATTCATAATTGCAAGGAAAATGAAATGAAACTACAAATAAGATCAACCATTCCACTAAGTGACTAAGTAATCATAACTCCAAAGTTCCTTAACGAATGACTAGAAAGTCACTTGTATAGTTTTTAATGGATAATGATTTATCTACTATACTATCATTCCAATTTCATCAGATGTCCATGAAAGGATGCAATGCAAGAATATTGACTTATAATACTTTGACTGGGACATAGGCAGGTTTGCCTTCAACAATTATGAATACATTCACCTAAATTACACAAAGAATTTAATTGGGCATTAAAGATGTCTCTGTAAGCAAAGAATTTCTATATTCTTTACTTCTCAGTTCCCACAGACAATTTCTAATTAGATCCAGAATTAGGTCTTGTTTTCAATTTATAAAATGAGATGACATTCAATGACATAAGAATTAAGGAACTTGAGTTATCTATCCAAACAAGCGCTTCTTCTATGCAAACAGAACAAGTCACAATTAGGAGAGTCGGGAATACTATAGCTTATCCCTGACATACCAAAATTATAGCACAGCCACCCCACCCAAATGTTAATCATGCGACCAAATCATTAAATGTACTTACAAAACACATGCATCATCAAATGTATCATCATAATCTAAATTAAAATATCCAATTCGTTATGGCTATAAGTAAAACCTAAATAAAGCCACACCTTAATGACATGTATTTTCCCTATTTATTGATGCCTAATTAAAGAGCACAGAAACATGGTCAATCAAAAGCATTTATTTACCTACTTCCCTTCTTTGGAACAGATACCCCATCTTTGGACTTTTCACCTGTCATCCGCGAAGGAATAAAAAAGGTCCATACTTTTATTAACATTATTATACAAAATAATAGCAAAAGCTATGTATATCCAAGAACATAAATAACATACAGGAACAAGCTTCCAAGAGATGGAGCAAAAGGAATATAAATAAGAGGGGCAAGAAATACAGAATTTCATGAGTATTACTAACCCTCAGAATCATCTTTAAATCTATCATTGGGATTAATTGTTCCTCCTCGAACAAAAGTCTTTGACCCTGGAGCAGTATCTCCTTGAAATGACTCTACAAACTCAGCATACAAGCGAGCAGTCTCATCCTCTGCTCTCTGCATGAGACAAATTCCAACATGATAATAAATAGGAATGGCTTTGCCAAATTCAAACAAGAACCAACTAACTTGGGATGTCAACCCTACCTTCTTCTTTGCCTCCTCCTCTTCTCTATGCTTCTGGAACGGCGTTTTTTTCCGTGTGATGGAGAATGAACTCATGCTTGCATCAGACTGCAAAAAGTAATAAAAATACTTGATATCCTCAAGTCAGGCATTCCCCAAGAAATAACACATTTTGAAACGACCCTAAATTCTTTACTCCACCATTTCTCATTCTCAAAAAGCAATCTCTAGTTCCAATTTCAACTTCACATTCGATCCTCAAAAAGAAAAAAGTTCTCGCACGACATAGAGAAAACATATCAAATACAAATCCCCATCAACTTGTACTCTAACTTATCCAATTCAGGCCATCCTCGAAACAGAGAAGCATCAAAGTCACAGATAAAAAAATGCGTTCAAATAATCAGAAAATGCAGTGTCCAGTTTCTCAACTCAGCCACCAAAACTAACAGTAATAACCCAATAGCTCTCAGTCTCATCTAACATAACCTAATAACATTAATACATTAAACTCGGCCTCAAAAAATAATTGAAATAACCCAAAACATCAAAGTGTAGAGGAAATCGAAACGACCTTTTGAAGAAGAGAGTGAGAGCAGCTAAAAGTTGAATCCAACGTTAAATAATGCGAGTCCTTCTTTCGAATCCCAATTGAGCAGAATCACAAATGGTGAGTTCACTGAAGGGCAAATACATCACCTCATATTATCAAATAATTATAATTATAAACACAGTAAAACAAGGTAATCGAATTGGAAAGCGGATTTTGGGGTTTGATTATGTATGAAGGGGCGAAAGGGGCGAGAAAAGCATCGAATAGAAAATTAGCGAATTGAGAAAAAAGCGGAACCTGAACTCAAAACAACTTACCTTGGTTTGGTGTTCACTCCTTCCTCGGAGTCGCTAGTAGAAACGAAAACGAGGCGCAGTAACACTGATACAAGGGCACACGACAGGGAAAGGTATTGGTTTATTGTTTTCTTTTCCCATTAAATCACCGGTAAAACAAAATTATGAAATTGCATTATATTATTATATTATATATTTACAATTATTGTGTGTTGTTAAATTTAAATAAAAATCACTTTGGTAATCTACAACTATATATAATAAAAAATAACCTTTTATAAAAAAAACTAAAAATATTAAATTTAAAAAAAATGTATTTTATATATCTAAAAATTAATAAACATATAAGAGGACAAAAATGTGATAGATAATTATTGGTAAAAAATTAGATATGTTCAAAAGGTGAAAAAAAATAAAAAAAATTAATTACGTACACACATTTTAACACTCATTGGTTTAGGTTTATTATACGAATGATAAATATAATAATTTAGTGAATTTTTAAGATTTTAAATGATTACGTGATATAACTTTTTATTTTTTATTAATGAAATATAGTACATATGTAAGATATGTCATTTAAATTAGTTTTTATTTACTATTAATTTAAAATTTTCTGTACTTTTATTAATATTATTTGTTACATTGAATTATTTACCATTTATAAATTAAATTTATGTTTTACAAAATTATTATATTGTTTATTATTTATATGATAAAAAAAGGGTATATCATAATATATGATAAATTTTAAGACTTTTTGAACATTAGAAAAGATCATAACTTTAAAATGGATGATTGAAAAGCAAGAAATGAGATAAAAGAGTCCAGCACTAGAATCTAAAATGTATTAATGGAAAATTTATAAAAAAATTGTCGATTGGATCATCAAATCAAGCCCGTTTAAGTCTAAAAATGAATTAAATCCAAATTATTTATGATTCTTTTATATGAATTTGTGAGAAAAAAATAATTATTTTGATTTGCAATAGTTAGTGAATTTCATCCCACAAAATACCTCCATATATTGAGACTGTTAAATAGGAAAAAAATTGTCTAAGAAAAACAAATGAAAAAAAAAATTTGTAGAAAATAAAGTTTATTGGTTGAAAAGAAATAGAATGAAAATATAAATTGATTTTACGTAGAAAAATGAAAGAAAATAGTATAATTTTTTTTGTATTATCTAAAAAATATTTTATTATTTATCTTATTTTTATGGTTAATATATTACTATTTATTATATTAACATTTTTTTATTAATAATAATATATTTATTTATTTGTGTCAATGTTATTATAAGAAAAAAAAGGTTCAGATTGTGTACTTAATCTAATATATATCCCAAAAGTCTAATTTAGATCATGACTCCTTAAATTTTAATAACTCTTAATATATTTTGAAAGATTCTTAAATTTAATTATTATTATTATTAAATATACTTATTTATATATTTATAATTTTATATTTTTCATTATTTATTAATAATATATTAATCATCAAACTAATTAAATAATTAGATATCATAATAAATAAGACCATAAAATTTATCTTCACTTAATATATATAATTAAATTTTATATAAAAAATATAATATTTTATATTTGAATTATGTTGTTTAGGGTTTATAAAAAAATTGTATGTGATTCTTTTACAAAATTTGTATTAGTTTTTCTTTTATAAAATCACCCTCCTCTATTATTTAAGATCATGTCATTGAAAAGATGTAATTTGAGTGAGTTATTTTGAAATGGTTAATGCAATATAATTTATATAATAATTATTATTTATGATTATATATATATATATATATATATATATATATAATAATGCATGAGCATGAAATTAATTAAACAAAAAATGAGAAGTTCATTCTATGCATAAAAATAGAAAAATCGTAAAATATTTAAATAAAAAATTGTGAATGAAGTGACAATTGAGTGAGAAGATTGTTAAAAGATTAGATGTGAAAGTTAATTATCCTCACTTGCAACATTTTTAGGAAAATATCATTTTTTTTTCTCTTCCATTGAGTGTAAAACAACACTTATCTCAACCCAAGCAAAAACTTATGTTTTATTAAAATTATAAAATGACTAATAAAACCAATTTCATGCAGAAGCATTAGTTAGATTTTGAGAAAATGTAAAACAATGACCACATCTAACAAAAAAGGGACATGTCTTGAACTCATTTTCATCATGTAATGATTTTTCAAAAATTCTAAAAATACTTTGAAAGATTTTTCTTTGTGTTTTAAATCATTTATCAACTTGCAAAACAAAGAAAGAGAGAAAAAAAAAATAGTATCATTGTATGGCAAAAGTCCAAAAAATGTCCTTACATGTGTGAAAGTCAACCGACCCTTATCATAGAAGATGGCAAAACAAGATTAAGGTAAAGTTATGTGATAATGTTACAATAATCTCTACTTAAATCTTCATCTTTTTTTTTCCCTTTTTTTTAGATAGACGCATGTTTATAAGTATGTGTTAACTAAAGTGTTTAGAGATACTTAAATATATAATAAATATTATTTGACTATATGTCTCAAACAACATGAAAAGTCAAGAAAAAAAGTCAAAATTTTGTTAGTTTTAATCCAATTATACAATCAAACTTACTCTTTTTTAATATAATTTTTTTATGACGGAGATCACACCTTTTAGGAAATAAACACATGAGAATGACTCCTACTATAAATTTGTTAGTGAGTTTTTGTTTATAAAAAAAATCATTCTTACAAATGGGTTGGAACTAATTATTATTATTATGAATTTTTTTTAATATTATTATTAATAATTAAAACATAAAGTATATTGTAAAAAATGTTTTAGTCAATTTTATTTTTTATAAGTTTTTATTAAATTTGAGCATCATTTTTACTGAGTTTTGAGAATCTTGCATGCATACAAATTTTAGAATCTTTATAAAATTTTAATAACATTTAAAAAAAAAATTAGAGTGATTTCTCAGGTTAAGTATTTCCTCGTGAGTTACAAAATGTTGAAAATTCCATCCAACAATAAATCATCCACGTGAAGAAAAGATATAAAAGAGAGTGGAAGATATGAGAAAGTTTGGAATAAAGATAAATCAAAATGAAATCTATAAAAAAAAATGGATGCCTTAATTAATGAGATTAAATCATGTAACTTACGTACTTGTAATTTTATAATGGTAGTAAAATTGTATTTTTTTGTTTTGTTTACTGTTGAGTTTTTCAAAAGGGATTTACTAGAGAGAAATACATCAATGAGATAAGAGTTCAACTTACATCAAGATTGACATCACTCTCAACTCAAAGATATTGGGTTATGGATCATATTTCCTTTTATGTTACTCGAATATCTCATTCTTATAATAACTGTACTTAGATTACCTTTGGGTTGAGAGCGATGTTAATCCTTATGTGGATCGAACTCATATCTCATTGGTGTTATTCTCTCCAGTAAATCCCCCTCTAAAGACCCAATAAGTGGTATCAGAGCTAAACATCTTTGTATCGAAAGTTTTTCTAACAGAGTGAGTCAGGTAAGTGTGTCCCGTTAAGGTGAACGACGGTACATGGAAGGATCACTAATGAACTTGAGGGAGATGTACCAATGTGAAATGACTCACACTTGAGGAGGGAGATAAACGTGTCCCATTAGGGTAAACGGTGGTACATGGAAGTACCCACTAGTGAGCTTAAGGGGATGTACCAATGTGAAGAGATTCACACTCTTCAAGTGTGAGTTAAGTCCCACATTGAGTAAAAATGAGAAAATTAAGCAACATATAAGGAAGTATGACCCATAACCTAATATCTTAATGTTTTGATTCACATTCCAAATATGAGTTAAGTTCCACGTTGAGTAAGAATAAGAAAATTGAGCAACATATTGTTAGATAATTCAAGTGTGAGTTAAGTTTCACATTGAGTAAGGATGAGAAAATTGAGCAACATATAAGAAATTATGACTCATAACTTAATGCCTTAAGATTTTTTGTTGAGAGTGGTGTTAATTCCTTATATGGTTGAATTCGTGTCTTATTGATGGGTTCTCCCTGTTAATCCCCCTCGAAAGACCCAACAAGTCTTACACAATGTAGAACTTAGAATCACACTTGGATTCTCAACAATCTCCGCCTCAAGTGCGAATTCCTTCACATTGGTATATCCCCTTAAATGCATCTGTAGTCATACCATGTACCGTCTCACTCTGATTATGAGGAACTTAACTCTCACTTAGATTTTCCAACACATATAATAAAGTATAACCCATAATCTAATGATGTTATTTCTCTATTGTGAATCCCCTCTAAAGACCCAACATTTACTTTGTAAAACTACTTTCTTATTACAAAATTGTCAATAGTTATAAAAATAAGTTATTTAAAAAATACAATATCACATGTTTTTATTATCCATAATATATAAAAATGATCCATTAATGATATTATAAGGTCACACTTTTAAAAATCATCCTAGTTATAAAAAATTATCCATAGTTTTATAATAAATAAAAAAAGTTAAAATATTAGATAATGTAACAAAGCATTACTTGTCTTAACATTTCATTTACATTTCACTTTTAAATTAATACTAAACTAGATACATGTATAAAAGATGAACACATAAATTATTCATAATTGAAAATAAGATAAAACAATAGATAATTTTATTCCTAACACAAATAGTTTTTTGAAAGTTTATTTTGGAAAATTTCCAGATTTATCTTTTTGGAAAATTTTCAAAAAAACTTCCAAAAAATTTACATAAAATTTTGAAATTCATTTTCAGATTGTATATTTTGAAAAAAAAAATTGAATTGTTAAATCCAAAATACATTTAAAAAAAAAAAAAATCTATAATGTGTTACAGATTACCTTATCTAGAACTCAGTATAAAATTGTATTTTCTATAAATATATTCAAGATTCAACAATCTAAAATACCACAACTGCAAATCAAATATATTATTTTACAAAATACCACAAATGCAAATCAAATATATTATTTTACAAAATTACTGGAATACAGAAAGAATAAGCCAATATAAACAATACATTCCAGATTTTCAGAAACTTCTCGAACTGATATTTTCAGAATGGTAGAATTATGTTCGGAATTTCATAATCTAAAACTTACAAAGTTATACGTTCCAGATTTATCACTCCATGACACTCCAAAATACTCAAAACACATGGTGATAATAGTGTCCTTTACAACAAGTGTAGGAGTCCAGGATAAAACTATGAGATACAGGAAGAATGGGCCGTAAAAGAAACAAGAATGACCCAATGAAATTTCAATCTATTTTATTTGAAGACAATAATCCATGAAATAAAAACTCGTTTGCAACACTCTGAATTAGCTATTCTTTATAAATTATGTAATTATTACACCATTATATCATGTCTTGCAAACATGCCTTCTTTGTCCGTAAAGTTATCATCCAAGAAGAACGAAGAATTTGTAAGGTCTGTTAATAATTAATAAATCCATGAGTAGAAGATAGATATGCACTTTCCCTGTCTGCCTCTCATTAATGTACAACCACAGGATATTCACTGTTGAATACGAAGCAGAAATGAGAACTAAGCGAGGAAGATAATGCAGCATTAACCATTACAATCACTATGGTAGCATTTAACACGTAAATTTGAATATTTCTTGATTACAGCACTTAGTTCTACACTTACTATTTACATATTGAACTTCACGAATGATAGTTTCAATAAAATTCAACGTGTAGCAACTCGGCATTTATTGCAATGGAAAACTGGAAAAGCCTTCTTGCTTGTTTTGGCTGAAAAGGCCGTCAGATATTTAGATGACATGATTTAGGCCTCTGCGTTTTCCTCGTCCTCAACCTCATCGATTCCAACCCAACGTGTAAAAGCAAAAAGAAACTCCTTGAAGTTTACCATTCCATTTTTATCCCAATCCATTTCTTCTGTACAATTTTTCAGACAAAATAAAATGTTTATTAGTAAATAAAATACTACTTAGAATGAAAAAAAAAAGAAAAAGACAAGGTTGCTTTTGGGTTGTAACTGTATAGAAAGTCTTGGAAGTTTAGGGCAATGATAGGTTTACATTTTAGAGAATGCAAGCTAAAAACACAGATTTTATGACAGTTCTATATTTCATGCAATACTCCCAATTAGAAACAGAATAATATGACAGATAGATAGACAGACTCTCTGCAATAGAAAGAGTACAAGGTACCTATTATGATATGTGAGTTGCTTAAATGTTCCCTTTAGCTAATGTTATCCAAGAAGTGTGTTATGACCTAGCTGGAAGACTAAATGTAATGATGTTCTTTGTTTATGATCAATAGAGAAGCACTGACTTTGCTTGTGTAAGAAAGTTAAATCATATTTCAAAATATTAATATAAAACACACCCTGATAGCATGAGTATGCCTGTGTTTAAGCATGCTTGAATGCCCTTTTGAGTTTATATGCATGTTATTTACACAGAGGGAGAGGGAGAGAGAGAGAGACCACTGACCAAATCTTTTCATGGCTATTCTTCCGGAAGAACGCTCCCCGGTTGTGGTTTCGTTTATAGCTTGGACCATCTCATTTTTGCTGACATAGCCATCCTTGTTCTTGTCTAAGAATACAAATGTATCAACCAAAGTCTCGAATGTTGCCTCCAGATTTGGCATTCCGATTCGTGATTTCTAGGGAAGTCATGGTAACAATTTGAAAAGCCAGCAGAACATGGAAATTCAAGGTTTGTTGTTATCAAACCAAAACATGAAGGTAAGCATGAAGAAATTCTAGGCTGCCCTGAAGAAGCGCACGAAATAGAAAAGCAAGACCATTACAGAAAAATTGAATGAGCATATAGAACTGAATTTTTCATTAAGTGCAAAACATCTGGGGCATAAGCTGCAAAATGACAAGAATCCAGATTCAATACTCAGTAGATAAACATAGAAACCCCCAACTAATTCAAATATCAATCAGCACATTAGAGTAGGTTACTAGTTTATCTTTCAAAATTCAATTCTTTTAAGAATCTCTCCCTACATCACATAAATAGCCTCATGGTAATGAAATTAATGGCACAGAATGTGTGCTAGGATACAGCATGAAGAGCTGCGGGGTCATCTTTGAGAAGGTAGACAAGGCAAAGAAGTACAATAAACTCATTGAACTTCATTCCCATATCATCATTAATATCACATGCTTCGAAAAGATCATCTATCTCCTCCTCGGTAAAAGAAATTTCCAGCTTGCTGAAACACTTTTTCAACTCCTCTGGATCTATTGTGTCATTAGAATCCTCATCTATAAGAAAAGGTATCAACACAGAGCTGTTAAGCATTATAACAAAATCTAAATGCCAATAAGTGATTTTGAGTGAGCATTAATGCTAACAAAAACAATGTTAGAACTTTTTGCAGCACAGCTAAAGCCTATGAATGGACTCAACAGATAACAGATATTGACCACAAAAATAAGAAAAAACTCAGTTATAGTACATAAAATCTAACAATCAACATTGATGTGTTTAAAAATTGGATTAGATGCTGTCTTTCACGACAGTTACTGCTTACTCTTACTTTGAAGTGACATTTATGGTATCCGCTTTCAGGCCAAATATATTCTTGAATCAAAATGCAATCTAAAAAACTGTAGATTTGAAGTGGAAACCTACCAAACTGCTCGAATATGGCTTTGCATTTTCTAAGGCTCTCGTCAATCTTTGGGAATTTCAAAATTATAGTGTTGAATGATTTCACAGAACTTCCATGTGATTCCCTCCGCTGCATTGCTTCAACCATTTTAGCCTCCATCTTGGTTTCTGGCATCCATCCCTTTTTGGGTGAGTCACCCTTTCCCATTGTAGCTCCCATTGCCAATCAATAAACCAGAAATGGTGCTCTGGTAACTGACATGTAAGAATGAAAAATTTAGTACAAAAATGAATTATCACTCACTGTCTCTATGCATATAGTTTCAGTGTGGTCATCAATCACACACAAGCTATTTCACAAAACAGAAGAATGGTAAGACCCTTTTACTGATCCTTTGATCTAAAATGAAAACTTTTCTTGAAATCAAAACTTCCCTTCAAGTACATCACCGCTTAGGATCTTTCTAGGTGCCAACTTTATATCGTCCTAAATTGTAATGAAACAAATTTTTAGCCCTCCCCACACCTTTTTACTGTGCAAGTTTCTAAGCCTCTCATAATCTATTAAGTACCTTTGATCAGCATGCAAGATACTATTAGTCGAACAAATAAACTATACATCTTTCTTTTTTAAGAGAGAGAGAGAGAGGGAAAATTAGTTTTGGGCATGTTATTTGATTCGATTCTTTGAAGCATAAACTATACTATATATGCTTCATAGAGACTAAACTAAAACATGGATAAATTAATAGACTTAACCAACCAACACCAGAATTACATGCAAATAAAGAATTCAAGACATAATCTCATTCATAATCAGTAAAATATTTCAAGGCCCTGACTATTGGGATACTTGATACAAATCGATATTCGATCAGACCCAACCTAAATTGCGAGTCCAAAATATTAACTAGAAACGAAACAAACACATAAATAAATAAAGAAACAAAAAGGGAAAAGTTACTTCAAATGGAAGCAGAAAGTGTACCCTATGACGAGGGAGAAGAAGGAGCAGGGGTTCCCAAGCTCCAGGAATAGAAAGTGCAGATGATCAGGAGAAGCAGGAGAGATCCAAGAACTGAAACCAGGAATAGAAAGTGCAGATGATCAGGAGAAGCAGGAGAGATCCAAGAACTGAAACTGAAATTCGAAGGAAGAAGAAAAGAAAGAGGTCTGTGGGTGTTGCAGAGAAGAGAAATTCATGGAAGGAGAGAAAAAAAGAGAAGAGAAGAAGGATGAATATGGAACATCAAAGTGAGGTTTTTTTAACTCATTCTGGGCCTTCATGTGTCGTAGCCTATGTTTCTGCCGCTCCCACCACGTATTGTCGTCACTCTCGGTCTTCGCGCATCATTTGCTACATTTTCCTTTCAATTATTACAATTTAGATCCAACTCAAAATTTTGTTTCTTTCCATCATCTTCTAATCTTTTGTTTTAATAATACTTTTTACATTAATCAGAATTAAGATACGAACTTGAACCTGACTCATGTTGAAGTTTGTTATTATTATATTACTGAAACAGACGTGCTAACACCTACCTTTTGTGCTTGAATACGACATAATTTTTCCCCCTTTTTAAGGGTCGTGTCGTTAACATATAACCAAGATACAATAATTATTATATTTAATTAACTATTTTGTTTGATCGTATAAGTAATTTATTTTTTTATTCTGAGAAAAAAAACTGAATTTAAAAATAATAGAATCAGATATTTTGTTTTTCTCTCTTTTTTGTTTAAATATAATATGCGAACATATATTATTATATATTTAAGATTTGTATTCATTATTATTGATATTAAATTTAACAATATATAGTTAATTAAAATATTATCCAATTATTTTTGAATAAAAAAATTGAAAAAGGTTTGTAAGTTTAAATCGTATATAATTTTTTATAATTTTAAGAAGTAACCACGTAAATAAAATACTTTTACCAAATATGGTTTAAATTATATTTTATATACATTGTATAAATAAAAATGTGATCTAAATTACAATTTTAGATAATTAATTGTAATTTTAATGAAAGAGATATCTTACTTTTAATATAATTTATATGAATCATGTAATTAAAATATGATAAAGTTTAATTATAAAATTACATATTTATTTATAAATATTTGTGTTTAATAAAATTATAATATATTATTTCATTTTCTTATTATATCAATTTAAGTTTTTAAATAATATATATATATATATATATATATATATATATTGTTTTTTAATATATTGATGACTAGTTGTAAATGTTTATTATTAGAATCGTAAAAAAAAAATCATTGGGTAAATATGATGAATTATTATGATACACTTTATTTTATGACATTTAAATTTATATATATATATATATATTATTTAATAAGTTATGAGACAAAAAACTTGTTGATAATTAAAAATTTAATAAAATAATTAATAATATAAAAAAATAATAATTATATAAATATATTTACCTCTATTATGTAAAAGTATTTATAGTTATTAGTTAATATGTATTTTTTTTTCTTTTTGATTAGCAATGTTATTTTATTAAAGTGACTATGAAGTTTAACAGAAATCAAGATAAGCATGGAACTTAGGTCAATATTATTTATAAAAATTAAGGAGTTGTAAAAGCAAGTTAGATTGCAAACAATTATTCACATAAAACCTTGAAAGAAAAAGTTACTTTTGCATGAAGCAAATTTTTTTATTAAAAAAATAATAATAATGATGGGTGCCAAATATCTACCCTCCTTAGATCTGCTCCCATGAAGAATCATACAAACTTGAAAGTGCCACTGAAAATGATGTGGAAGGAATATGCGGAAGGATCATCAAAATCATATTCCAAAATAAAATCCCCAATGCCACTGCATAAGAATGAATTCGAATTTTTCAAAAGAGAATATGAAAGTTGAATTAGCTTGTTTAATCATGTTTATAATTGAATTTGAATGCAAGTTTTGCATCTTCAACGACAACTTACATTATACTTTATACTTACATCATATTGCCCTATCATAACTTAGTGTCATGAATCCTACTAAATGACGGAGAATTTATGTTTAATAAATTACTTAAACTCCAAATATTACAATAATTTATATGATTATATAATTAAAAATATATAATATCATTGTAAAAGTCTTTCATATTGATGGGAGGATAAGTTGAAAAAGAAATCTAAGTATAAAATAAGAGAGGTCTGGGACCTCGTTATTATTATTTTTTAATTCTCTTAAGATTATATAAAATAAGTATCGAAAGGGCATGTAAAATTATCATTTTTTTTATATTTTGTTTCAAGAAAAAAAACTTATAAACAATATATTTATTATACCTCATAACGAAATTTTCTTATCTATTAGTATATTTTTAGATTCGAGTAGTAGATTTAAGTTTCTAAATTAGTAGAATTGAAAACGAAAAATTATTAAAGTTTGGGTGATTAATATTTTTTTTATTCATAGTACTGAGAAAAATTATTTGGGATGGTCATGATCCACCATGCCACCCCTTCTCTCCACATCTGAGTAAAACAATTTTTTTTTAAATCAAATCATATATTTATATAATCTCAATTATATATATGTTTATCATAAAATAATAATCAATAAGTGATGAAGTAAATAAAATAAAAGAATTTTAAATCCGTAGCACAGGGTTATAGTCTTCCCATTCCTTATAACTAACTTTGAGGAGAAGAAACCATATTTTTCACATGTAAAGATACTCATTGTGTTTGGTAAAGTATGACATCTATGTCGCAAAATCTTTTCATACGCTTCATGTAGGAAATTATAATAATAAAAAATGTATTTTTTTTTCATCCAAACTTTGTCAATTTCATAAATTAATTTCAAATCTTACATGTCAACCAATGGAAGCTTGATTTACTCGGAGAAGGACGATAAGAAAGAATCCAACAATCCCACGTCCCCGTTCCAAAAATCAAACAGAAAAGACCTGACATTGCAGTTTTCCAAAGGAAACCTACCAACGGGACTCGCGGTGCGTTAATCTTCATGGCGACACTGCTGAGAAAACTGTGCGAATCCGCGACGCTCAAGCGAACGGGCTCCAATTCGAATCCGAACCCATCCTCGGAGCGCGCGCCATCTCCTCTCGGCGCCTTCGACCCTCTCCCCGCCGATATACTGATGCAAATCGTGAGACTCTTGGGCCCCAGACACGCCGCCAGACTCAGCCTTCTCAGCAAGTCCTGGAGATCTCTTGTCTCCGACAACGACCTCTGGGCCCACTTCCTCCACACTCACCACCCCCACTCCGCATTCTTCGCCGAAACCGCTCTCAGCTCCGGCTACCCTCTTCCGTACGTTACTTATTACTTAACTGACTGTTCTCTTCCCTGTTCCCTCTTCCACTTGCTTCTTCGATTCTGCCCTAATTGAAAACTGCAGGACATTGGCTGCTCAGAGCTCGCCACGTGTCTCGCTGCAGCATGTTTACGCCCTCCGTGAACGGCTCCCTCCGTCCGTTGTCATCGACGGTTCGTTTTGATCACTCTTCGGTTTCTTCCGTTTATTCGTTCTTTCTAGAGACGCTTTTGTGTTTAGTCTTTTTTTTTTCCTTCGTCTTAGGGGGTTCTGGCTATTGCAAATTCGGTTGGAGCAAAGACGCTTCTCCTTCCGGGCAATTCGCGACCTTTTTGGTGACGTATTTCATGTCTTGATTCTCTGTTTTGAGCGAATGTTTTGGATTTGACGTGTTTCGTGTGTGTGTTGATTGTTTTATTTTTTGTGTGAAGGAATTTGGTAACGTTGAAACGCCCATGTATACTAGACTTCGACATTTTTTCGGTACTATCTACAACAGGTGCGTGTGTCGTTATGCGTTTTGCTTCTTGTTGGTGGAGCAGTTCACTAGCTTTGATAAGTCGTTTATGCCCTGTTTGCTAGAGAAGAGAAAAAATAGGTTGAATGGGAATAAGTTGGTAGAATGAAAATACATTAGAAATTGATGTATTTGTTGAAGCTAAATAGAGAAGAGGAGAGAGGTAGAGAGGTAAAGACAAACATGGTGACAAAAAGTACAATGAGTCCTGTTAATTATAAAATTTTGTCTTCTCTTTTTCTCCCCCACCAAACTACTTATTTTAATTCCATCTTCACCCATCCCCTCAATTCCTACGCAAACAAAGTGTATGTAGATGAATGTCATGGAACACGAGCAATCTAGTTGTGGAAGACAGTAGTTTTTATTGATTGCTTAATTCCGTGCTAAATGGTGATAATATGTTGGGTTACTTGCTCTGTAGGATGCAGGTGAAACCAAGTTCTCAACCAGCTGTTGTTTCTATACCAATTTGCCACTATGATGGTCAGTTAAGTTAAATTTTATGGTTTTCTGCTGTTGTTAATACAAGGGGAAAGAAAAAGAGTACTGAGAATGTATATGTTCATAATTGTTTTTTGATACTTTATCGTTTGAAGGATAATATTGCTAGCATATCTATGGGGATCAATATTGAGTAAAGCCTTTTATTGGTCTTGTAAAGATTAGTGTCACCATGTTGTAGTCATTTGAATATTTTTGTCCCAAATTAGCCTTTCAAAGATAAAAACTAGCTATTGAAGTTGTCCTTTTGTGTCACCACTTCAATCTTCCACAAGAACAAATGTGGCGATACTCTATTTTTTAATATACTCATGGTTAAATTTTAAAAAAAATGTTGCTTTGATCCCTATAGAAGAATATTTACACACAGGTCCATGTTGTTTGCCGGAATAATAATGGTGTTAGATTTTGCTGAGTGAGCTAGTGTTTTATTGTGGCAAAATCTAACACCATAACTATAGCAACTGGTACAGACATAGTGGATATACTTCCTCACATGGGGGCCAAAATGTAGAGTTTTTCTGCTTAATGAAAATGAGAAAAATTGTCAGATAGATGGGTCAAGTCGTTGATTTGATCTACAGACACATTGGCTGTGTTTACTTTGTGAGAGGCAATTTAATCTTGACTATATAAACCATGCATGGATGGTAAAAATTGTTTTGCTTAAATTTGATCCTTCTTAACCATTCAGTTTAGTTATGTGGTGAAGATTATATTCTCTCATTTGATACATCATGATATTCTAGCTGTATAATGTTCTGTTTTGTTGCATACCTGCAGATACTGAATCAGCCAAAGCATCAAGACAGCAGCTTAAAGAGGCAATCTATGCTGCCCTGTTTGACATGAACGTTCCTGCTGTTTGTGCTCTCAATCAGGTAAGGATTTAATGAGAATAAAGAACAATCAGATCCAGTTACCATTTTTCCTATTCTGAATATTGTCTCTTAGCATTATGCTTGGAGAATCCATTTTCTTCCTCTTTTAACTTAGTTACTACAAGAGACAAATGGATTTTGTACTTGCACCAGTTTAATGAGTATACTTGTGTAGCCCGCTTCAATTAATTTTAATATAAATAGCCTCTTTCAAGTGCTCACATGCAAGTTAACCCATCTTATATTTCCATCCCTTTCAATAAAGACAATGGGTGTCCTTCCACTCCATCTCTTGTAGAAAATGATATATAGCTTAGCCGTGTTTTTCATGTTAATTGAATTGATGATGATGATCAATAAAACTCTTTATTCTCACATGTTCACGAAGTTAACATTTGGCATTTAGAATATAAACAAAATAGATCATTTTACTCTGATCCCCTGCTTTATATATTTTAAACAGGAACCAAAATATACAAGCATTCTCCTCATGTCATGTTCTGCTCTGTTTTAAGAAAGGGTATCATTTTTCAGTAACAATCAATAATTTCTTTCTTATAGGATGGAGATTAAGAAAGGAAATAACAGAAGATACAGTAACAAGAATGGTATCATTTTTCAGTAAAGGTCGGGTCTTCCCCTGCTGTTGTTGTCATATTCGTCTCCCAATCTAATCAGACTAATTCATTCTTGTTAGCCACTCATTAGCCAAGAAGAGAGTCTAGGGTAACTCATTGATTGTGGCAATGGGTAATGGGGAGGTGACTTGCATTGTTGATAGAGTTAGGAGAGTGATCTGACTAGTGACATGGTGTGCAAATTTAAATGGTGATGGAAAGAAGTTGAGTGGTGCTGTGGTGTCAAATGGCAGTGGTGACAAGGGATGTGCTAGTACATTTGCAGTAACTCTTCTGCTCTATGGTGCACATGCAAGTTCTTTCTGTACCAATGAGTGTGCATTGCACCCACCCTTCAATCTAACCAATCATTCTGGGGTCGTCCAGGATCAAATACATGTCTGATTTGGTTTGAGAGTAAATTATTGGCATTATTACTTGTCAAGGATCCCACTTCATCTAGAAATATGACCAAAATAAAATATGTAAGTTGGGGGGGGGGGGGGCAACGCTCACCTGCAAACTAGTGTTGTATGGTTAATAAAGGCCCAAAACCAAATTTTAAGACTGTTAGTCCTGTATTATTGGTATTGTTTGGTTATTGACAACAATATATGTTAAATTATTTTCTCCAGATAATGTCACAAAATTTACTACAATTTGGCATTCTTTTATTTCATTGCATGTTCTAAATTTGACGAGTTTCTATCTTTTATGCAATTTTATTATATGAAATTTTATCTTACTGTCAATTAATTAAAAATCTACATTGATGGTCCATATCTTTGATTTTTAGAAATTCATATCCATATCACGTATTGGGTACCAGTTTGTACCCATGTCTTTGCAACATAGTTGTTAAATCAGACGTGAAAATTCCAAAATACCAATGGATTTAGTGGAATAGAATTGTATTTCTATTTCACCTTAAGAGCCTAACCTAGGTGCAAAGGAAACTGTTTTCAATTAACATAGCGGTATAAAATGAACTACACTTAATCAAGGGTAGATTTATGTTTTCCCGTGAATGTAATTGCTTATCCGTTTTGCTCAGACATGAATGGGTGTTTATTTCAAATACATTTATTTGTCTTTACCATTATTACTTATTTCTTTTCTACTTTGTAAAATCCAGGGGACTTTAGCTTTGTATGCTGCAGAACAAACATCTGGGATAGCTGTTAATATAGGATTTCAAGTGACATCTGTAGTTCCAAGTATGCTATACGGTTTTATTCTCTCATGTTTCTTAATTTTCACATAAAATATATTCCTGGAAATGCCTTAGTCTGTTTTTTGGTTGGGTTCAGAGGTGGTAATGACTTGAACGTTACCTCTTATGTTCTAATCCCTACATGTTCCCTTGTCTGAATAAAATGAGTTTATGGACAGTATCTTCTTTCTCCTGCTCATTATGAGTGCATGTGCATTGTTGTTTTACAGTTTTAAAAGGTAAAGTGATGCGAAAGGTGGGTGTTGAAGTTGTGGGGCTGGGAGCACTAAAACTTACTGGATTTCTTAGAAAACAAATGCAAGAGAACAACATAAGTTTTGAATCTTTATACACTGTTCGCACACTGAAAGAGGTATTACCATTGTCCTTTCTGTTCTGAAATAGTTATAGTTATTTTGATTGATGAGATTTTTGCTTATATTTGATGCTTCAGTGTTCTTGAGAAGACAAAAGTGGATCCCCAATATTGCTTATTAAATTTAGAATACCTTATTCACCTAAACATCTTCAATCTAGTCAGAATGCTTTTTTCTTCTAAGCTCTCGAGTTGAATTTGATTTTAAAATTTCACTTCACACCTTTGAATCCTTATATATGAGGAACAAATAAATTTCAAGTTTTCTCCTTTTGATGACTGAAAATATGTGCTTTAGGGCAAATCGGTTTCACACAGCAGTAATAATGGATCTAAAAGTCCAGATAATAGTACCTTAGATACTAATGTGTAATTATTGCTAAAGATATCCCATTTAGCAGGCCAAGCAATTTCAAATTCAAATAGTTGAAACGGATTCAATACTTTTAGAAAGAGATAAAAGATAAAAATAAATGCTTTTTAGAGGAAAAGTGATTTCTTAAAACATTAGATTGCATTTTCACTAACCGTCAATTCCCTTTATATGGATTTTGGTTTGCTACTATTGATTACTTTACCTAATATGATGACTCAATCACTTTTGGCCATGGTGGTTGATCTTTCTCTAAAATAAATTCCCAGTTGTTCATATAGAAATAATATTTTGAAAAACACTAAGAATAAACATACAGAACATTAGAAATTAAGGTTGATTGTACAAAATTCCCAATTTTGATTATCAGAAAAGTCTAACAATTAATTACATTTGTTCAAATTAAATTAATTAATTTAAAACAATTTAAGTTCCTAAAAAATTGTAAAATTAATAAAATAATCAAATCAATTAGGGGGAAACAGATAAACATAAAATAGGATCATTGAGGGAAGCTATAGTGTAACCCTAGTAAAATAAGAAATTGATCATCACCCTCATGAAAGCTCTTTTCTTTGTACATGTGGGGGAGATGACAGGAAAAAATTGTTTCTGTTAACTGGTAAGAAATGCTATTATCTGAGATACAATTTCTGTTAATTCATACTGAATATGTACAAAATGTACTTTCAAAAGTAACTCCCTAAGACTGACGACCTAATACTCTATTAAATTATGACCGACGATCTGGAAACAATTAAAACACAAAAAGAAACAGGTTCATAAACTAAGTGCTAATAAGTACTCTAGGGACGTGATTTATCTCTAAGCTGTCAACACTCAACAGCTATGACATTGATGTTGGTCCTTCTGAACTTGTCTGCCTGTAATTCATAACTTGGTTTAGGCAGCCTTTTTGTTAGGATATATTCTCCCTACATTGTGCAAGGAGAGTGGATTAGGAACATTTTTTGGAACACATAGAAGAGAAAGTGTCAGAATGGGCTGGTCATGATGGAGCAGCCCATATAACCCAAACCCAATAAATTGATTGGATATCAGATTTGATGCCTGAATATAAGAGAGAATACAGAGACATAATTAGGCTTGAAACATGTGTAGCTAAATGATATCAAATCCTTTGTCTTCTCTTTATATATATGTTGTGTTTGTCACCTTTCTTTTCTTTATTTAAGTTTGGTGAGAGTGATTGGTACCATACTTGCATGTTTCTTTTCATTCAAAGTCATCTGAATTAAGTTGTCTGATATTTCATTAGTTGCATGGAAACAGAAGCTATGTTATGTTGCTGTTGACTATGAAGCTGAGCTATTGAAAGATACACAAGCGTCATTTGAAGCTGTAGAAGGGTTGTTTACACTCTCAAAAGAGCGGTTTCAAACAGGGGAGATCTTATTCCAGCCACGACTTGCTGGGGTGTAAGTTTTTGTACATTTTGCATCATGGTCAGATTCAGTATACAACTATAAACTTTTACTATAGAAGTTATGTTCATATCTATGATGACTCTGGTGTGATTCAATAAACTAGCATGTTATTATCACCATAATTGAATGACTTATTAAGAAAAACATGCTTAGCAGTCTTTTGAAATATTATTAAAATTCCAATATTCTCATGATCTTTTGTTCCTATAAACTGTCATTTTTTTTTTTGCATTTGTTTGAACTGTAATTTGTTTATCATAATAAGAAACTATGTTTTTTTTTTTGAAAAAAAAGTAATTTTGATAAAAAGACACTGATTTGATCCTTCAGCTTGCTCTCAGAAAAGAGTGAGGATATTTTGTTGGATAGACTGACATATATCTTGTTAATTGATTAGATATTTTTCATTTCAGATTTGTTTTTCCCAACTTCTAACCTTTTTCAATAATTTAGGGTGTGTTAGGCTTTTTAAGATTTAGATGAAAGTTTGGTGGATTATGATTGTATTGGGAGATTTATTGCTTCTTATCCTAATTTTACTTTTCTTTCTCGATCTAGTACATAAAAAGACCTTGTGTATTTGACAAATTGAAAAATGAACAAGCCCACTCTAATTGCTACTAATTCAAGTTAACATGATATTAAAAAGGAGTGGGAGGTATACACAACATCTGTTAGGAGTTTGTAAATGTGTAACATAAATTGCTTACATTTTCCAGAACTGTATCTTAATGTATTTTTTACTTCTTGGTATAGGCGAGCAATGGGTTTGCAGCAGGCCATCGCACTTTGTATGGAGCATTGCTATTCTGCAGAATTAGCAGGTAACAACGATTGGTACAAGACTGTTGTCTTATCAGGGGGAACTGCCTGTTTACCTGGTTTAGCAGGTATATCTCTCTTTCTGGGAACTTTACATCTTTGCAACAGAGAAGAATGATGAAATGGAACTACTTAAGATTTCTAATTATACTTTTCGGTTCTTCCGGTTTCAGAAAGGTTAGAAAAGGAACTTCATTCGTCACTTCCTCCTTATATATCCGATGGAATTAGAGTCATACCTCCTCCATTCGGTGCGGATACTGCATGGTTTGGTGGAAAGATTCTTGGCAGTGTGAGTTATCCGCTTACACGGAAAAATGTTCGATTTTTGTTTGCTGCAGAGGATGCTAATTTTCTGTCAACTTTTAAGTCTTGAAACCTTCGTATAAAAATGCATTGATTTTTGGATAAATTGATTGTTTCTTTAATAATCTTGTACCAACTTAATTGTCGGCTACACGAGAATATGTGCCTCTCAGGCTAATTGTTTTCTCTTATGTGCAGTTGAGCACCTTTCCTGGCCCATGGTGTACCACAAAAAAGCAATTCCGTCAGAAGTCTAAAATCAACCGCATTTGGTGAATACTTGGAGCTAAATTTTATTTTCTAAATGGTGTAAATTACATAACAGCAACTATTTCATTATTTTACAACACTTGGCAGCAACACGAAACAATTGTATTTACTGTCACTTGTATTTTAGTAACAATACGTGTATACATATGTTTGGTGATAGAAAGCCCTTATACACAACAAGTTTGTTTGGAATAAAAAGCTAACTAGCTTTCAGTATGTGTTGTACTGTGCGGTGTGAAGAAATTGTTAATGCAGTTTAAGATTCAATCCACATGCTGAGGGATTTTACTTATCATAAGTTGTACTGAATTTAGAATGCATTGTTAGGTTTATTTAATTGTTTCTTAATACACTTTAGAGGTAGAATTTCAATTGTGACGTAAAATGTTGATAAGAGAGTTCACGCCCTTGTGATTACACCCAACAAAATTTCACTCAATGCTTTTGGTTATGCTTTCAATAAGTAGTTACTTTTTTAGACTTTAACAATCATACGGAGGGCCGGCTATGGTTGTTGGTTGCCTATATATTGTAGGCTATTGGAATTTGGGATTGGGTTAGGGTGAATATTGACTTGGTTCTTGTTTTCATGATTATCAAATTTAGACGAATTAAGAGTAGATTCGTTTTTAAGTAGATTCAAATTAAATTCGATGGATTCAAATAAACTCGTAGGTCTTAGGGAGAGTCAAAGAGTTTGGATTAGATTTGGATTTGCGTTTTTGTCCTTTTTTTTGTACTCCTTATCTTTTTTTCATCGCTCATTGTTACATTTGGTCGTCGTTGTTGTTTTATGTTGGTTGTTGTCAATGTTGTATTGTGTTGATCATGATGGTTGTTGTTGTAATATGTTGGTTGTTATCGACGTTGTATTGTGTTGATCATCGGTTGTATTAGTTACATTAATTGTTGTCGTGTTACTTGCAGTTGAAGTCGTTGTGGAAGTAATTGTTGTTGGTGTAGATCGTTGTTGTTTATTGGTTGAGATTTTGATATGGATTACAGGATATCATGTTGGTTTGGGATTAAAGATTTTTTGTTGTTGCATATAGATTATGGAATATAGGGATTTTATGATTCTAATTTGGGAATAATTTTTTTTGTCTTTGGTTATTTTAAATATAAAGATTGAATTTTGAAAATGTTTGGAATTTGTTCAAATTATTTTTCTAGGGACAATATAATTATATCTTCACTTCCACTTAAAAATAAAAATGTATTAAAAAATAGAACAAATATTGGATGAAAATATAAAATACATGTTTTGGATAATAAAAATAAGAAATAAATATTATATAAACTTATTTATTTTAGTGAGATAAAGTTGATATTATAATGTTTATATTTCTTGTTACATTTATATTTTTCATGAGTCTACATAAATTGAGTTTGATAATCTTGACTGGTTGTCTAATTTATATACTAAATTTGATTTTTTTCTTTTTTTTATTAAAAATATTAATTTATTATCTTTTATTTAAATTAAAAATTAAAATATTTTTATTATCTTTTAAGAAAAAATAAAATAAAAAAATATTAAATTATTATTTTGATTCAGTGAATTATAATTAAGATATTATTAATATTTAGTATTTGTGTATTTTCGTTTGTTATATATTTTATATATAAAAATACCCACACCCAAAACTTTAAAAATTTGTGTATCCTCCATTTGATAAAAGTAAAAGTAAAGAAGCTTTCAAAATTTGTGTATCCTCATTTGGTAAAAGTAAAGGTAAAGATGCTTTGGGAAATAAATAAGATATTAGATGGAAAAATGTTTAAGGCAGGAATGTCAAATGTACCAATTCCTCAAAGATTACGAGTGAGTGATCAAACATCATCTTCTGGAATTATACAAGATTTTGAGCCTTGTGTTACGATGCTGGAAGATATTAACTTTTTAATCATAGAATAGTTTTGGGTGGTGAGAAATAACTCAAAGAAAAGATGAACATTTCAATAGAAAAAGGAAAGGAAAGGTTTCTAGTGGCTGGGGAGTTTAAGCAACTGCAAATTAAATGATGAAATCAAAGGGTATGAAGAAGAACTTGATTGTTGAATTTGATTTTAAAAAAGTATGATTGTATTCAATGAAATTAAAAGTGATTTTTTTTTATTTTACAAATTATAAACTTACGTTTTATTTTGAAGAATATCACCATGTTCTAATTTTCATAAAGTTTGAAACAAACTGAAATCAGAGCATTTTTTGTTGTTGTTGTTGTATAGAATAAACGCATTACATGAATAGAGAAAACAGATTATACTCAATCCATGTAGAAAGAGCATTAAATTTTAAGATGGAGTCAATTGTAAAACATAGAAATTTGAATGTATATTTTTTTTGGATAGAAATAGAAATAGAAATAGAATGATGTTATGTTTTGTGCAGAGGTGAGGGATGAAAGCGGCATGAGGAAGGCAAAGGGTAAGCAGTCCCACGTGGTATCTGTATCAGACGATAATGCGGCCATTACATGGCTAATAGAGTTTCTTGGTGTTATTGTCTCCGTTGTCGTGGAAGTTCCTACCACCACATCGCATTGCCACACACCACCTTCCCTTCTATTATTCTCACTTGTCATCTTTCTAGAGGGAACCCAAATATTAAATATTGACAGTGAAATTTATCTCTAATAATTTGCCACGCCAAATACTTTCTGGCCTCACAATTTTTCCTTACCCCACCTCCCAATTCCTTTCCTTTTCTCCAATTTAGTACTTGAACAATAAATCTCCTTCACTCTTTACTTGTTTAATGTAAAAACAATTTGGTTCCTTAATCTTATAATTTAATTTCAAATTCATCATCGGAAAATACAATTTAGTGTCATATTGAAGGACACACTTTCATGGTCACCACGACCATTTATCCATGTTTTACGGGTTGGAACTACAAACTCATGTGAAAACCACTGAACATGAAGAAAGTAGCATCCGCTGAAACCTACGTCAATAGTAGTGAATTTCAATAACTAACAACAATGGTTAAAAACGTAAAGTAAAAAAAATAAAAAATAAAAACAGTGATTTCCATCTTTTATTTTATTTATTTTCAACCAAGATGGTGGATAAATAAATGGATATTACATGTTTGCTCTTGCCTCAAGAATATCATCGTATTTTTTTTAAAATATTTAGTGGTTTTGTTATATATAAGCGTTGGGGACGTGTTTATTCTGTTTATGTGAACCTCAGACGTTATCTTTTCTATTTGAAGCCCAACATGAAGTGAAAGCGGAAGAAGTTAGAGAGAAAGATTAATTATCCAACCGAAACAGAAGACCGTTTTCAAGTTTTCATTAGAAAGTCTTCACGTTTGACTGTTCCTTACATAGAGAGACTCTGTGAGATTACTTTTGCTTGAAGAAACTATGTCTCTCTATCTCTCTCTTTCTGCACAATTTGGTGAAGTTTGGCTAGTTTGATTATTCTTTTTCTTTGTTGTTTATTACATGTACGTTATGTACTTAGACTCATTAATTTTGTCATTTCATCTGAACCCTGCTAGCATGATATCAGAATCTGCATTAGTACTTACATTTTTTTTTTTTTGCACTTAATATCACTAGAAGTCTCTGTATGATTTGCTATGATGGTTGTATCCATGAAATTGAACTGGGTTTTCTGGTCCATAAAATCATTGCTTCGGACTTAGTGAGACTGGACTTGCATATTTATTTCTTTGTGTAAATTTTTGGTAGGTGGTGGTACCCTTTAGTTTGTTTGTAGTAATCATCAACAGAGGTAACTCATAAATGGAGAAACTGAAAGTATCTGTTAAGCATGATTCTGATGGCAGCAGTGATCAGGCAGATTCATTTCCAATATTCCAATTGCGCGAGAGTGAAAATGTTGGACAGCAGAGGATCGGAAGAGAGGATGATGATACAAAAGCTGTGAGATTGGATGGGGGTTCGGCAATTGCCTCCACTAATTCTGCAAGCAACAAGTGGATGGCATTTGCTAGTAAACCTGGTTTTGCAACTGATGGCAACTCAGCAATAAAGGATAACAGTAAAACTAAAGACAATTACTTGAGGAATCATCTAAAAGAGAAGTCCTCGTCTGATCAACAAATTTTAACTGAAGCAACCATAGCTGAGAGAACTGCTGAATGGGGTCTTGTGGTGAACTCTGGGAACTTCAAAGTAATGGGAGGAGAAAATACTGGCGCCTCTTTCGATGGTGACAGAATTAGAAACTTGTCAGATAGATTTGGTGAATCAGCACGGACTTCTGGTGAGTCAAATTTTGGATCTGAGTCATCATCAGGGGTGTTCCCAAGGGTTTCACAAGAGTTGAAGGAAGCACTGGGGACGCTGCAACAGACATTTGTTGTCTCAGATGCAACCAAACCAGACTGCCCAATCATGTATGCCAGCAGTGGCTTTTTCACTATGACTGGCTACTCTTCAAAGGAGATTATTGGAAGGAATTGGTGAGCATGCCTTGCTTTTACAATATATGTTGTTTCAGTCACCCTAATGGCTGGCCATTTTCACCAAAAGTTGTTGACTGAGGCAAACATACAACGCACATGAAAATTTTATGTTAATTTTAGACGGTGTTTAACTAAAAAAGTGTAGTTATTAATCAAGCAGTGAATTTCTGGTTTCAGTCGATTTCTTCAGGGGCCTGAGACAGACAAGAATGAAGTGGAGAAAATTCGGGATGCAATTAAAAATGGGAGAAGTTATTGTGGCAGACTATTAAACTACAAGAAAGATGGAACTCCATTCTGGAATCTTCTCACTGTCACCCCCATCAAAGATGACCATGGCAATACTATCAAATTCATCGGGTCAGTCCTGCTCTTCCTACCTGGTTTTTCCTGGTTTTCATCACTAACTTATGTATTACATGTATCATTTTTACTGAAGCTCACTTGATAATTGAAATCCGATTGACTAACTGCAACTGTGCCCAGCTTTAATGTTAACCAAGCCAAAGTTTTGAAACAAAATGCTGGTTTAGGCATATAAAATCATTCTTGGAACTTTACTTAATAGATCAAGGTTTTTAGAGAATGTCTAAGATAAAGTGATTAGGACTCATCCTAGAGCCCTCATTTTTTTAATAATGAAGTAAAAGTTTAGAATAAGGTTTTTGTTCATCATTATTTAAACTTCAAATTGAAAGGACACCTGTGGGAGGAGGTGTGCTAAAGATGTGAAATCATTCATGTGTATTTCCAGAACTGTTTGTTTTCTGTTTCAAATTCCAGAACTATGATTTGGGTGTAAACTACAAGACAATATTTTGCCCAAAAATGGTTTGGGACTTTCAGGCAAACCAAACACATTTAATCTTTGACAATACTGATAACAAAGAATTTCTCAGTAAAACTATATATTGTTAATTATCTGAGGTATACCGTATTTATATACAATCTCAGGATATTCATAAAATCAAATAATAACTACCCAATATGTCAATAATATCAAAATGTTCCAACAAACTCTTAATTATCTCTTATTATCTTTTTATTCTAATAAACTCTAAAACTAATTATTTAATTTTATTCAACAAAACCCAACAAAACTCCCCCGTAAAATTAAATGTCTTCAGCAAAATTGAGATCGTCTTGATATCGATCTCTCGACTCCTGACTTGCTGTCTTCAACATTTCTTTGACCTTTAAAACATGAGATCGACTTCACATCGGCCTCCCAACTTGACAATTTGCTAAATCGGCTTGACCAATCTCCCTATTACTGACTTGCTGCACTTCAAAAACTTCTTGACCTTCAAAACATCACTGGTCCAAACTTTTGAGCTTCTTACTAGCCGACTTTTCATTTTCCCGAACACCTCGAGTTCCTTCCATCCTTTATCTCGATCTTCGACATCTCCACACCAGTCATTGTTCGAGTATCCGATGAGTCGGTAATCATCCGACCTCATGTACAGTAGCTTGAATGACAGTGTATCTCGGATATACCTCAAAATTCGCTTCAACACCTTCCAATGAGAGTAGCTCAGACTTTTCATAAACCGACTGACAATCCCAACACTCAGCAACAAATCAGGTCTGATACTTGTGAAGTAACGAAGATTTTCAACTAGATTCCGATATCTCCTCGGATCAACTCCTCCTCCATCAAATTTTGAAAGCTTCGTCCCTGGTTCCATGGGGATTGATTCCGAATTACAATCGATCATCTTGAACTTATTTAAAATCTCCTTTGCATACGCCTCTTGGGATAAATATATTCCCGACTTCTCCTCATTTTTTTTTCACGTATCCGAGTGGTTGCTCATCATACACCTTCTCCTTGAGCACATCGTCCAAAAGTGTCAAGTTGACATCCATCTTGCCTTGTAGCTTTTCATCTCTTCTCTTCTGACTGAGCTCGGTTAAAGACCGACACAAAAGTTTCTCATCCTTCTTGAATGCCTACTTCACACCAACAACTCGGTCATATCTCTCATCTTTCTTGAATACCTGTTTCACACCAATAGGTCGAGCATAGCTCGGTAATTTGGTCATCACCATCGTGTTATTGTGTTCTCTAACTCAACTCTTCTTAGCCATAACAACTCGGATCTTCTTGTCAATAATAGCTCAGATCTTTTCGTCTTCAATAACAACTCAGATCTTCTTATCCACAACAATTTAGATCATTTTATCCACAATAGCTCGGACATGGTTACTTCGAAATCCACTACTTGGACTTAACTCAGATTTCTCTCTATACTTGGTACTCGCCTTGTTACCGACCACTCCTCTGCAAACTCTCCCCTTCATGCTCGGCAATCTGATCGTCACACATTCGCAAACTTTCCCCTCCATGCTCGACAATCCAAGCATCACACCTTCGCAAACTTTCCCCTCCATGCTCGGCAATCTGAGCATCACACATACGCAAACTTTCCTTTCTATGGTCGACATTCCGAGCACCACGCTTTTCATGTTTTTCTTCAACTTCAAATTATTTCTTTCTTCTCGGTTTCCAAACTGGCTACTACTAATGGTGTAACAACTCGACCTCCTTCCGAGCTGACAACAACTGGTGCTGCAACACCTCAGCCTCCTCTGTCTTCCTCTGATTCTCCCCAATTCCACTCTTTCATTTCATCAACTCGGACATTCGGATCATCATCACGATTATCATCATGAATAAACTCGGTTTAGACCACAAAAATGTATGTGACCAGATCAATGATTCTTCTTCAACGTGTCCTTTACATTTGATTTCAGACTCTTCACCCGAATGTTTCTCAACTGCAACTTATACATTCTATTTTTTCCCATCTCTACTCGGACAATCAACCTTCCAAGCTTTTCCTTCAATTCTAGTATCTGGTATTTCATGAAAATCGAGTATCCTCTCTTCTTCAACTGTCCCATACTTAAAAGATTACTCTTGAGATCTAGAACATATAACACATCTCCGATTGGCCCGACTAGGCCATCATTATGCAAGAAATAAATAGTTCATCGGCCTTTTACCGAGACCTCTGAGCTATCTCCAAAAAACATGTGATCACCCTCAAATTTCTCCAATTTGCTAAATAGGTGCTCGTCCCCACACATGTGATTACTCGCACTCGTATCCAAATACCATACCAACTTGTGATCGGTATCCTCTTGAATGCCATCAGTGCTATTTTTCGTGTCGAGATCGGCCATCAACAATATTACTTTTTCAGCTTTCGTATCCTCTGCAAGATAGGTCTCACCCATCTTCTGGTATTCTTTGGCGAAATGCCCCTCCTTGCCACAGTTAAAGTATTTTCTCGAGTAGCAATCCTTCGCATAATCACTATATTTGCCACACTTAAAACACTTGATGTTTAAGTAGGTTGTCAATTGACTTCCTCTCGGACCACGTCCTCTTCCTTGCCAATTTTGTTGAACTCCTTTTTTCTTCTCGTCACCTCGGCCTCGACCAGATTGGCCACCTCAGACCTGACCACCACGACCTCGTCCTCTATTCTTCTGAGAATAGAGTATGTTCTTATCTTTTGGCTCGATCTTCAGCACTTGTACAGTCGTCTCTTCTTAAAGCGTTAGTTCGGACAAAATCCGAGACTCTTCTATGACAAAAACTTTGTTTTCAAAATTGTTGGTTAACGATCTTAAGATTTTTTGCACAACTTGATTTTTAAAGATCGTCTCTCCATCCCGATTGAGTTCATTTAGCACAATTTTAACACGGGTGAAGTACTCAAAAACTTCTTATGAGTCTTTCATCCTCATGCTTTCAAATTCATCATACAGGGCCCGTAACCGAACCTGTTTGATTTGATCATCGCCCTTGTTTGCTTTCTCCAGTGTTGTCCACGCTTCTTTTACAGATTTAGCATCTGTAATCTTCTAGAAATCGGTATCTTCTACAACTCGAAACAATGTGAACAAAGTTGTACTGTCTTTCTCACAATTCTTGTTCAACTCTTTGAGTGCATTGATCGTCAATTCTTCCTTCCTTGGTCTTCGGTTCTTCAAAACCTTCCTCTACTACTCCCCAACAACTTTGGGCTTTGAGGAAAACCTTCATCTAGACACTCCATCTATCATAACCGACTTCCTTGGTCAGTCGGGGTGCAATCGCAATATTTGTCAGACCAGCTATCTCACTCTTTTAAACATTCAACACTAAACTCTCAACTCTCCTGAGAAACTCTAGCTCTCAACTCATTTGAAGAACCCTAGTTCTTCTAAAAAAAAACCCTAGCTCTTGATACTAATTTGATAACAAAGAAATTTTTAGGAATTGTTTGTCATACCTCAATTGAAGAATACAATGCTGTATTTATACACAGTCCTAGAATATTCACAAAATCAAATAATAACTACCCAAAATATCACCAATATTAAAATATTCCAACAAACTCTTAATTATCTCCTTATTATCTTTTTATTCCAATAAACTCTAAAACTAATTATTTAATTTTATTCTACAAAACCAAACAAATACATAGTCTATCATTTCTTTTTTCTTTACTTTCAAAACTTAAATTAAATCCTTTTGCTGCTAGGCATATGAAGACTCTGGCTTGTTTTTGGATTATAAAGGAATCTATTTTAATCTTATATCTATTACTTGTTGTTCAAATGATTTAAATTATCTAGAATGAGGTTTAGTACATTTGATTGAAAATAAAAAAAAGAAAGAAAATAATAAGCGAGTCATGCCCCCAAAGCAAACTAAAAGCAATGCATTAAAGAAAACAGTTATGGTCCATGCACAATTCTAAGATTAACAAATCTAGCAATGTTCTTTCAGGAAAAATATTAGTATCTTGAATGTGAGTTCTACCTTTTTAACAATTTTGCTAGTAACATTTGAAAAAGCTTACTTCTTAATACAGTTAGTTATTACTACAGAATGCAGGTTGAGGTGAGCAAGTACACTGAAGGCGTGAATGAAAAGGCATTACGACCAAATGGATTACCCAAGTCATTAATTCGTTATGATGGTAATGAGTTGAGCCATTTTTAGTAGTCTCTTAGGTTCTGACTTTACTTGTAACCATTTAATTTCATTTACCAGCTCGTCAAAAGGAGAAAGCTTTGGGTTCCATCACTGAGGTTGTCCAAACTGTTAGGGACCCAAAATCCATTATTAGTGATAGGAATGGTGATACTTCCTCCAAGCAAGAAGAGAAAGAGAAAATCAACTTTGATTTTGTATTGCCAAAGTCTGCTGATACTGGGAATACAAGCACACCTGGTAGACAACCTTCTCCACTTAACGTCCATCGCATGAGTTCTAGTCAGGATAAGAGCAGGACATCACAATCAGGACGGACTGCATTCAAGGGGTATTTATCTCTATACATTTTAAACATAATTCAGTTCTTATTTTCGAAATGCTTAACTTGCTGCTAAAAAATATTGTTTGAAAGCTTTTCTGTTTTGCTTACGTACGATTCAATATATATCTCTTATTGGGTTGTTGCGAATGTTTGCCTTATAAATTGTAATTCATTATATGTGCCTGAAATGTTTTCATTTTATTGCAGTTTTAAAGGAAAATCTCTGAGTGCTGCAGGGAGAGATGAAGAGAAGGCCATTGTTGAACCTGAGGTTTTGATGACCAAGGAAATAGATTGGTCTAACAATTGGGAGCACTCACTAAGAGAGAGGGACATAAGGCAGGGAATTGATCTAGCAACCACATTGGAGAGGATAGAAAAGAACTTCGTGATTTCTGATCCTCGACTGCCAGATAACCCAATTGTAAGACATTTTTTTTTTCTCATTCGAGCCTCAGGTGCCTTTTTCCCCCCTAAATTGACTTGAGCTTAATCTATATATTATTCATTAAAGACATAGATGCAGTTTTGGATGATCACATTATCAACTAATGCTTTTGGAGTTTGTTCTTGGCATAGTATTTGAGGATGTATGGCCAAGTATGTTAGGCTTTCATTCTTTGCTACACCCATTCTTAATGATTAAGTCTAATTAAGCATAAGATAAAAAGTGACAAGTGCATCCTCCATGCTTCTAGTCCAAAAGATTCTTGCAGGGATGAGTTAAAGATTTCCGGACAGTCCTACATTGATTAATAACTTAAGCTGATACGAGATTTGGTCCTTGACACAGGATAGATATTTAGTACATTTTAAAACCATTCATACGCATACACCTATTCAGTACATAACATGGATCTGGAAGCGAAATTTTTATGCAAGCTACATAGGGAAATATACAGTTTTTAACACTTACTCCGATAGCCTTTGCTGTGAGGGAGTGTGTTGCAAATTTAATAATATAACTCCATTTAGGAACTTTCAACTAACAACTGGTGAGATATGAACTTAACACCAGTTGGCCTTAAGGGAAGCGGTCTATTAGATATATGAGACGCATCCAAGAATTGAAGCGACATGAGACTCTTCCCAACAACCTCTCAACATATGCCTATTAGAAAAAGGAATGACTAAGAAGAACTCTATGCTCTCGTAGCATGTCAGATTTCAACTTAACATTAATTCGCCTTAAAAGAACTGGTCTAACAAATATATTTGTTTTCTTTCTATTTATGCGTGTAAGAAGAATTATTTTAATGAAACCATAGCAGGCCATTAGTTTTCTCTTTCCTTTACCCCCTTTTATCCCTTAGAAATTATGCAAACAAAATAACAAGGATGTAGAATACTTCTGCAGTTTGCAAAAGGTGTCAGGTAATCTGTTGCTGGCATTGTACACCAAATAAAAAGAAGACTGCTTTGGATTATATAGTAGCTGTTGGAATTGGTAATAGCCATTGGAACATGCAAACACACATATACACACAAAAACAGTCATGTAGCATGTGTATGTAAAATATAATATTTGTTGTGTTTGTTGAAAATACCTTTTAAGTAACTGTTATTTCTTCCTGTGCAGATATTTGCATCTGATAGCTTTCTTGAACTTACGGAGTATACACGAGAAGAAATTTTGGGACGAAATTGTCGGTATAAACTTTACTATCTTCGTAGACAAAAAGTATCATTTATCTTCTGTGCTCTCTTCTCTTTAAGAAACACTCTTTTGTTGGATTTCTGTCCACTTTTTTTTTTCTGGTTGTCATTTCAGTATCACTCTGTTTCCTAGTTGGTCTATGTTTTTCCTGATTGTGTAGTCCTTTATCATTTCCAAGTATTTTCTTTTATCATTTAGAGTTCTCGTCAATAGAAGAAATGCATGACATAAAATTCCATAAACCAATGTAAGGGACGTGTGAATCACTTTTATTGTGGTGGAAGGTTATTTTTTGAGCAATCCTGGACTTTTGTCTTTCAAAGAAAAATACATCATCAATTTAGTTCTACAAATTTACTCATTGGGAAATATATGTATGATCAAGATTAATTTCTATGGAGTGCCAAAGGCAAGCATGACATCATTATGGATATAAAGTACGAATGTCTGTAACACAAAACGAGGAGTAGTCAACTTAGATGTAATAAGATAGCATTCTTAAGGGACAAAATTAATGGCATACATTGTCCTCATAATGTTATTTTCATAGTCTAATCCTTAACCAAAAAAATTGGGTCCATTTGTGAAAGTCTGAGCCATAAGAAGTGCTACAACGTATTGATGATTAGGATATCATGTCCTCTGACATTTTGATATTAATATACACTAAATGCAAGCTTTTGTTTGCAAGCTCGGTGACATGATAGTTCACTTCATTCATTGTATAGGTTTCTTCAAGGACCAGAAACAGATCAGGCAACTGTTAACAAGATAAGGGATGCTATAAGAGAACAGAGGGAAATCACTGTTCAGTTGATCAACTATACTAAGAGTGGTAAATAAATGGTCGAATTATATCTATACTTCTTACTCTTTCTCTTCATTGGAGGATGACGTATCCTTCCTCCGAGTTGTACTTCTCATTTTCAATCATACGCTTTCTTTATTCACTTTTTCTAGTTAAAGTCGTATTTCGAAAGTTGGGTGGCAATTGACTGATGTAGATAATATGCTTTTGTTTTTTAAATCTAGCATCCTTTTTGTTTATTTATTGTTTACATGTTGAACTCTTCTAATTTCTAATCTGTAGGAAAGAAGTTCTGGAATTTGTTTCACTTGCAACCTATGCGTGACCAAAAGGTGATTGTGATATTGTTTTGCCAGAAAACAATTAATCTGAGTCATGAATGTTCAATATCTATTAAACAATGCATTGTTTTCCCCCTTTTTTAGTTTCTTATGTCATTTTGAACGATTTGTATTTAGGGTGAACTTCAATACTTCATTGGTGTTCAACTAGATGGAAGTGATCATATAGAACCCTTAAAAAACCGACTGTCAGAGACAGCTGAGCAACAGAGTGCAAAGTTGGTGAGTATTGTCTTTTCAGTCTTATCTTTTTACTCACTGGTTCGAGATAATTTGATGCTTTGTTTTTACATTTACTTTGTGATATACTCTTACCCATATTATTTCAGGGCAAAACTAAGAATATGCATATTTTATGTTAACAAAACTTGAATTACTAGAAACTTTCCTTTTTAAGATGTTTTCTTGAATACTTCCAACATGTATTTAGCATAACCATTATTGAATAGCTTTTGATGTATTGTGAAAGACAATGTACATACCGTGTCAAACCTATGAACATTTCAGCTACTGTATTTTTGTTCTTTGATATCCATGATTGGCACAACTTATTCATAGGTCTATATTTGTCAGTTGTACAGTGTCTTTCCTTTCCCCACCATGTAAGTAATATTATTCTTTGTTTTACTGTAGAATTTGGTAGAGAATATATGCTTAATAGTTGAGTTTTATTTGGCACTATCAGAGTAGAAATCACCTGGACATTAGCACTTTGTCGTCAAATTTTCTAGAAGTAGGGAGGTAGCGTTAGCTCGGTTGTTCAAATTCTGTGAATTTTCATTTCTGTAACGTCTACTTTCTGTAGACAAACAAGTATCTAAATAAAACACTCTGTATATTATCACTTGATATATTTGCAATGAGTGATGCATGGTCAATTTATAGGCCCTTTGGATATGGTCTCTCAACTACATTCATTTAATACAACTACTACCTTTCAACTACATACATTCAATACAACAACTACCTCTCAACTACTACCTCTATAACCACTACCTCTCAACTACATGCATTTAATGTTTACCTAACAAAATCCCCCCATAAACTTAAATGCTTTTCTTGTCCTTCATTCCAAGCATCTTCTTGTTGTTCTCGAACGAGTGGTTGACGAGTGGCTTCGTGAACATATCTGCGGCTTGTGTTCGGGTTCCGACGTGCTCTAACTCCACATTTCCTTCTTTCACTTGTTCTCGGATGAAGTGAAACCGAACATCAATATGTTTGCTTCTCTCATGATTGACCGGATTCTTTGCCAATTCAATGGCCGACTTGTTATCAACTCGAATCACAGTCCCTCTTTCTTGCTTCAACTCCAGCTTGCTTAGAAGGTTTCTAAGCCAAACTGCATGACAGACACTCCAGGATGCTGCAACGTACTCGGCTTCACAAGTTGACAACGTTACAATGGGCTGCTTTTTTGAAAGCCAGGTGAATGCTGTGTTTCCCATGAAGAATACATATCCAGACGTGCTTTTCCGGTCATCAACATCTCCACACCAGTCACTATCCGAGTAGCCTACTAGTTGATAATCATCCGTCCTAGTATACATTAGGCCAAGTGACACTGTTCCTCTCACATACCTTAGAATTCTCTTTAGTGCCTTCCAATGAGTATACCTTGGCTCCTCCATATATCGACTTGCTATTCCAACACTTAGCATTAAATGCGGTCCGGTATTTGTAAGATACCTAAGACTTCCAATCGGACTTTGGTATTTGCTCGCATCAACTCTGGTCTCCATCTCGCATACTTAGAAAGTTTTGTACCAGGTTCCATAGGGGTTGAAACCGGGTTGCAACTTGTCATCTTAAACTTCTTCAAGATCTCCTCAAGCATACCTTTCCTGCGACACAAAAATGTCATCCTTTCCCCGAACAACTTCTAAGCCAAGAAAATACTTCATAAGACCCAAGTCGGTCATCTCAAACTCCTTCTTCATCACTTCTTTAAACTCTTCAATTAGCTCGGCATTATTCCCCATGAAGATAAGATCATCAACATATAGGGCAACAAACATCACATCTTCTCCTTTCTTCTTTATGTATAGAGCATGTTCATAAGGACACTGCTCATATCCATTCCTTTTGAAGTAAGTGTTAATTCTTTCATTCCATGCTCGTGGAGCTTGTTTCAAGCCATAAAGTGCCTTATTCAATCTCAGCACTTTCTTCTCTTCTCCTCTTCGCATGTATCCGAGTGGCTGTTCAACATATACTTCCTCCTCCAAGATTCCATTCAGAAATGCCGACTTCACGTCCATCTGCAAGATTGTCCATCTGTGTTGAGCTGCTAGGGAAATCAACAACCTAATTGTTTCCATTCTCGTCACTGGGGCGAATACTTCGTCATAGTCTATTCCTTTTTTCTGCTTGTACCCCTTCACTACGAGTCGAGCTTTATATCGTTCAACTTCTCCTTCAGCATTTGTCTTCTTCTTGTACACCCACTTTACGCCGATAGGTTGTGCTCCTTTGGGCAAATCAGTTAGCTCCCATGTGTTGTTGCGTTCTATTGCTCCGATCTCCTCGTCCATTGCCTTTCTCCACCTTTTCTCCTGCACGGCCTCTTCAAAACGTAAGTCTTCTGAATCTGCCAAGAGACATACAACATGCACTTCGTCAGTGGAGTTGTATATATCTTGTAAACTTCGCGCTCCGGGTCGTAGAGGTTCATCTTCTTCATCGAAGTCTCATGATCTCTCACGGTATGTGGTGTATCAACTTCCGAGCTTCTACTTCCTATGGACTCCTTCTCCGGGTTGTTCCAACTCCACTCGCTTTCTTCATCAATTTGAACATCTCGGCTCATGATGACCTTCTTAGTTATTGGGTTAAACAACCTGTACGCCTTGGTTTTTTCATCATACCCAATAAACACGTACTTTTTGCTTCTATCTTCGAGCTTGGTCCTCTGTTGAGCTGGAACATGACCATAAGCTATGCTACCGAACACTTTAAGGTGAGACACACTCGGTTTTCTTCCACTCCAAACATCTTGCGGTGTCTTCTCGTTCGGCTTAGCATGTGGACATCTATTTTGCACATAGATGGCACATTGCACCGCTTCGCCCGGAACTCCTTTGGCACGTTTTTGCTTCTCAACATTGTTCGAACCATGTCAAGAATGGTTCGATTCTTCCTCTCGGCAACTCTGTTTTGTTGGGGTGAGTATGGTGCTTGTCGAAATCTCCTTATCCCTTGCTCCTCGCAATACTTCATGAGTTCGGATGAAATGAACTCGCCTCCTCGATCAGACCTAACAGATTTGATAGGCATGCCAGTCTCTTTCTCAACCATTGCTTTAAATCTCTTGAACACCTCAAACACCTCGGATTTCTCCTTCAAAAAATATACCCAGGTTTTTCTTGAAAAATCATCTATAAAAGAAATGAAATACCTTTTCCCACTGAAGGACTCAGGGGTAATCGGTCCACAAATATCTGTGTGAATCAATTCGAGTTGTTCCTTTGCACGGTACTCGGCCGTCCTCGGAAATGAGGTCCTTGGATGCTTCCCGAGCACACACTCTTCACATAATTTCTTTTCAAATTTCATAGACGGGAGTCCTCGCACCATCTCTTTCTTTACCAACTCGGTCAGTCCGCCAAAATGTAAGTGGCCAAATCGAAAGTGCCACATCATTGCTTCATCCTTCACGTCAAGTTTCAAACACCTCTCTTGGACTATCTTCAAGTCCAACTTGTACATTCTGTTCTTCTTCATTTCTACTCGGGCAATCAAACGATCCGACTTGTCCTTCAGGTATAGTACTCGGTCTTTCATCAGAACCGAGTAGCCTTTCTCCATCAGCTGACCCATACTCAATATGTTGCTTTTGAGATCGGGTACATAGTACACGTCTCTGATTTCTCCAACTCGGCTATTCTTCTGCAGGTACCAGATTGTACCTCTGCCTTTTACTGCCACCTTTGATGCATCTCCAAATGACACGTGTCCGACCTCAACTTTGAAAGAATTAATGGTTGAGTTCAAGAGGGGGGGTGAATTGAACTTTATAAAACTTTTTCGCAAAACTTACTTTCTTTTGGAAGAATGATTTATCTTTATTCAATTCTTGCTAAAGTAGATTGATTTTAAACACAACAAGTATATAGGCAGAAAATAAAAGAGATGAAAGAAGAAATTCAACACACAAATTTATACTGGTTCACTCTATACCAGAGCTACGTCCAGTTCTTGACAAATCTGCCAAGTTCCACTAATACCAAGTGAAATTTACAACCAGTAGATACTCACCAATCTACCCCAAGAACTATCTTACAAACCCACAAGATAGACTCTTGAAAACCACCCAATAACCAAATCCGATTCATCGTAACAAGTGCGAGATCAAATTCCAACCTGCACAAATACACTATACAAAAGAGTATGAAAAGAAAAAACACTGGACTGCAGCTCTATCAATAAAATTGTCCGAACAGATTCTAACACAAGCACTTTCTCTCTTTGATTGACCACTATCTTGATCAAAGCACCTTATGATATTACAAAGTTCTTGAATGCGAGAGAAAGTCACTGGATATGAAAGCTTCACAGATTGATTTTCGAATGTTTTCTCAAGTTGTATTTTAAAAGATAGATCAAATCTGTATTTATAAAGTAAAACAGAGAACCGAACGTTTCATTAATTAAAAACTGAATCAGAGAGGTAAATGATCGATCAGAAACAAAGTAAAATAGGTTAGAATCGATTCTGACCGATTAGAACTGTATTATGATCGATTAGACCAAGTTATGATCGATCAGAATGAAACTATGATCGATCAGAAAGCATTTCAATCGATTAAAACGTCGATTCAATCGATTGATTTCATTTAAAACTTCATTCAATCGATTGATTCGAGTTTTTAATGGATTGAAACAGTTTTATGAAAAATGATAGCTCTCTGTTTCAATCGATTGAAAATCATTTTAACAGATTGAAATCCTGCAAATACTTAGTTAGAAAAATAGTCTCTCTGTTTCAACAGATTTAAAAAATATTTCAACAGATTGATTTTCTGAAAACTCTTAGACTGAAAAAATAGTCTTTCTGTTTCAATAGATTTAAAAATATTTCAACAGATTGATTTTCTGAAAACTCTTAGACTGAAAAATAGTCTTTCTGTTTCAATGGATTTAAAAATATTTCAACAGATTGAAAATGCGAAACCTTGATATTGAAAAATTCATTAAGTGATTTTAACCTGTTGATTCTGCGATTCAATTAATTGAAAATTTCGACTATGTATGACCACTTATTCTGTTAAGTGATTTTAACAGATTGAAAATCATTTTCAACAGATTGAAAAACTTAGATTGTTCTTTTAATACTTAAATGTAAGTTTTTCATGCAGAAAAATGATTTCAATGAGATGCATCATATTAAGGCGCTTATCACAAAATATATTGGCCTATCAAGAGATTAAGTTCTATACTTAGCCTATTCATCTACACACCCACAAACTAAACTATATCTACAAAATATTATGTCTTCATCAAATCCACCAAGTGCTTCAAACTTTAGTGAGCTCCTTAAAAAGGTTTTCGTCCCCGCACATGTGGTTACTTGCTCCTGTATCAAGATACCAAACCGAGTTGTCAGAACAGCTCGGACTTAGCTCGACATCCGAACTTCTTGACATCATCAATACTCCTTCTTCCTCAGTGTCCTCAGAGAGGAGGTTTGTCTCCTTCTTCCTCTCAGATCGGCAGTCATTCGCGAAATGCCCAACCTTCCCACAATTATAACATTTGATACCCGAATAACGAGTCCTTAGCAAAATGACCGTACTTCCCACATTTGAAGCACTCAACTCCGAATTGCTTGACCGACCACCTCGGCCTCTACCGTCACGACCTCTACCTTGTCTTCGGCCACGCCGGCTTTGTTGATCGACCGGCTCCTTGCCTCTTTCATATTCTCCTCTCGCCTCTACCACCTCGGCCTTGAGTGTTCTGAGCATAAGGAACCTTCTTCTCCTTTAAGGTTGCCTTTGCTTGGAGTGCTTGATCAAGGGACTCCTCTTTCTTCTTCCTTCTCCGCTGCTCATGCGCTTCAAGCGACCCGGCAAGCTCTTCCACCGAGAGCACCGGCAGGTCCTTGGACTCTTCTATTGCACAAACGATATTCTCAAAATCGTCAGTTAACGACCTTAAGATTTTCTCCACCACTCGGCAAGTGGGCAACGTCTCTCCATTTCTTCCGAGTTGATTCACCATGGTCTCAACACGGGAGATGTACTCGGCAACCCCTTCGACCTCTTTCATCCTCATGCTTTCAAGCTCGCCTCTAAGAGTTTGAAGCCTGACTTGCTTCACGCGATTATCCCCTTTATATGCCTTCTCCAGAATATCCCACGCTTCTTTTGAAGATTTAGCATTTGCTATCTTCTGAAAGCCGGACTCATCAACAGCTCGGTACAGTACGTACAAAGCCGTTTTGTCCTTTACTCGTGTTGCTCTCAATGCAGCAAGCTGAGCAATCGTCTGCTCTTCAATATTCTCTGGTTCTTGGTGCCCATTTTCGACCACATCCCATACTTCTTGGGAACCAAGGAGAGCCTTCATTTGCAGGCTCCAGTTATCATAGCTTACGCCTTTTGATAACTTTGGTAGGGACATGCTGTTAGCTAAGTTGGCCATCTCAAACAAACTCTCTAACTCTCAAACACTCTCTCTAACGCACTCAGACACTCAGGCTCTCAAGCTCTGATGCCAATTTGTAGACAAAAAAGTATCTAAATAAAACACTTTGTATATTATCACTTGATATATTTGCAATGAGTGATGCATGGTCAATTTATAGGCCCTTTGGATATGGCCTCTCAACTACATTCATTTAATACAACTACTTCCTTTCAACTACATACATTCAATACAACAACTACCTCTCAACTACTACCTCTATAACCACTACCTCTCAACTACATGCATTTAATGTTTACCTAACACTTTCTACTTCTTACACTCATCATCATCCATTTATTATATATGATTTTTTATAACATGTTTGAGCAAATACCCTTTTGAGATTGGTAACAGGGGAGACGTAAGAAAATATGAAATTGAAATTGCTATCTCTTTGTTATCGTAATAGCTGCAAATAGCTGGAACTTGTTAGTGACTCTTGCTACTATTTTTAGTTTAACATGTAGTCTATTATCAATATAAAATGTTGTTCACCATGAGATTTGTCTTAGAATCTCAGTATAAAGTTGAGTTCCTCTTATAAATCTCTTCACATACTTTTTTTTATTATCTTCATCATTTGCCTCTCATATCAGGTGAAAGCCACTGCAGAAAATGTTGATGAAGCTGTCCGAGAACTTCCCGATGCCAACTTGGTAAGGTATTCATTCCATTTGGGTTAGCAACACCCTACCTATGTATATGTTTTTCAGATTTCCAGTAATGCATTAATTTAAATTGGTAATAGTTAAATCATTTGAAGAAGGTGGTATGGTATTTTTTGTCAGTTATATTTGATGATATCAAATAAATCTGTTGTTACAGAGACCAGAAGATTTGTGGGCAATTCATTCTCAACCTGTCTTTCCACGACCTCACAAAAAGGAAAATCCTTCTTGGATAGCAATACAAAAGGTACCAACCAATTCATGTATTTTACTTCCTCTGGATGACATGTATACAAATAGTTAATATATTGTTGTTCCCTAGGTAAACTTATTTAATGTAAAGTTTACGTTTAAGAACAGCCGTATGAATTAAATGAAAAAGATATTTGATTCACTCTCCATTACTATCTTTTTTAAAATTTTAGAGGTGCTGATCCTTGATACATAGGGCTTTCTAGGATACTAAATGGGGGTTCGTTCTTTTGAGTGGTCTTAGAGAGCTCAACCCATCAGTCCACTGACCTACCATTTTTGTCATCTGTTCAACAAAGAGCTATTGGGTGATGAGAAAAAAAAAAATAACAACACTAGCATATGACTATTTATAACTAAGCAAGAATACTAATGTATTATGACCAGTTGTTTTTAAGAAGAGAATGAGTAGAAAAAAAATTGTTAGCATTACCATTTCACAAGAAAATGAATCATGAATGTGCCTAATTTGTGTTTTAAGTTAGCTGAAAAGGCAAACGTAGGATCTTCAGAACTGTCTCCTGTAGTATACTTCTTACCTGAAGAAGTTGAACATTGGAATACAAGTGTGATTTTAAGTCCCAATTTGTGTAAAAATGAATATATAAGGAATTATGACTCATAATTTAATATCTTAAGATTTTCGATCAAGAGCGTTATAATTAATAACGTGAGTTGAAGTGGTTAATCTTTTGGGTCAGGTAAGCCCGATAGAGTGACCCAAGGCAGCAAGTCATGTTCTAGATTACTGTCGTGTAGGGATATATGAGGACATTCTTGGTCCAATCCTGCTAGAAAAACATTACCAAAGTTCTTGTTTCTCTTGAACATCGTTGGTGTAAGGGAACAACATATATCCATTGTCATGTTTATTACCTTGGGGCGTTCAAAGGCTGTTGAGTTATATTCATCACCTTTACTTCCCAGTCCTAGATTCCATATACTGACTGAGTTCTTTTAATGTAACCAATCACTGTGGATAACAGTGTCATCAATGTAATTATTATGTAGTCTTGGTAGAAGCTATACTTGCTTTTCATTGGGAGGTTCTTTAAAGACACCCAACTTATATATGCTTTTCACAATGGCCGGTTTTATTGGGGAAAAATCTTCTTACACCAGATAAAAATCGTTATCTCTGGATTCAGAATTTTCCTTTCAGTTAGAGCCTTATTATAAACTCTCCTATCAGGTTCAGTTCTATGCCCTGCCATACAATAATCCAAGATTTTCAAATAGAAAAAAATGAAGAGCACAAACTAGCCAAAAATAATCAGTAAGAGTGGTGTAAGTGCATTCTATAACAACATACTCATTGTAGTTAGATGAAATATATTGAAGATTATATGTTTTAGTGAATTTTATTAAAAAACATTGAGTGTAAAAGTATAATTTTTTTTTTATTTTGAAGCATCGAAAAGTATGATGAAAATATTTTTAATAGAAGATAAAATAGGATAATCTGTCTCATTTTTATCCGTTTCTTTTTTTTTTTAATGAATGAATTGATTCGTCATAGAATTACATATCTTAACTCGTTTTATTGAAGACAACTTAATGGATTAATATGTAAATAATATTTTTTTATATATTTTTAAAATATATATTTAATTATATAAATTAGTTTTAAATTTTATGTATTACTTAATATTTTTATTAGATAAAATAAAAATATTATATTTATATATTAAAATAATTAATTATAATTAATTATTTAAATTTATAATTAGTATAATTATAAATATTTTTTTTAACTAAATCTGTCCCGTAACACCCTTAGTTGGGTCGGCTGCGCCGAACCAAGTGATCTAAATAAGAATTAGAATTAGAAGAATGTGATATATAATATGTCGTTAGTTTCTCCGATACAGCTGTTATATAATATAATAATAATAGAATGAAGGGAAACTGTGAATAGCTTGTGAGAAAGAGAATCACCAGCCAAAGCATTACAATTTGGCAAAAGCATTATTGGCACAAAATGGGAGGAAGAATGATGGTGTGAGGTGCATTTCCGCGACAAATGAGCAACCTTCCTCTGTCACAACACGACCCACGACCGTGCCGTGGGAAGGGAGTGAGACTGCCGGTGTGGAGATAAGAGAAACTAAAATGAGTGTGCTTAATGAAAGAAGCAGCCATTTATCTGGTTCTTGTCCTCACCATTTGTGTTGTATTGTTTTTTCAGTAATTAGGGACTTTGGGTCTGATTTTAGGACATCGAAATAAGCAAAAATAAAAATGAAAGTTTATACACAAGCTAAAGATCTGAGTTGAAAAAACTAATAAAAAATACTTTCTACAATGCCTAAACTAATTATAGTCAAGGGGAAGCTGTTTTTAATTTTTATTCTCGTGTAGTCGTGCTTTGGAGACGTTTTAAAATTAAATATGTATGATGTATGATCTGTGTTGGTTTGTTGTAAAATTATTGCCTTATTTTCATTAATTTGTTTCTTTGACTCTTTCAGGTAGCTGCAAGAGGCGAAAAAATTGGCCTCCAACATTTTGTGCCCATAAGGCCACTAGGTTGTGGTGATACTGGCAGGTACTGTTGAGTTTCTTGGCTGATCAACCTGTATAAAATGCATGCATTCAATAAAGGAAACCTTACTTTTCAAGAAGGTTTGAAAAGTAAGTTTACTGAGAAATGCAACTTCATTTTTCTAATTCCCTAAGTTGTTTTAATGAAAACATAGTTGTTCCATTTAACATTTTCTTAATTAAAACAATTCACAAGGTTTGTTAAGACCCCTGCTCATTCTACATCTTTAACTTGATCCCTGATCCATATTAATCTCACTTTAAACATTCATTGACATCTGACAATAGACTTTAAGATGGAAGCTTTAGGTATTCCCAAATTTTCTACATTGTGGAGTTTTATTTTCTGTTTGTGGTCTTAAAATTTTTAGTATCATGGAATGAAAAAAAAATGCTCTGCTAATTTATCATGGTATCATGGTGTTTTGCGCTACAGTGTTCATTTGGTGGAACTCAAAGGTACTGGTGAACTATATGCAATGAAAGCAATGGAAAAGTCTATCATGCTAAATCGTAATAAGGTCTGGATATGTAAGAGTCACTAGTTTCATCTTAAAGATTCTATGTGTCCTTCCCATCAACTTTGAAATTAAGGTTCTTGATATATTCTTTGAAAATACATGATATTTTGTTTTCTACTTTTTTTTTTCTCAGCTGAATATCTTGTGAAGAAAAATCATTATAATTTCTTAATATTTTTGTCCAATTGGTAATTTCTGTAAGAAAAATGGGAATAAATTATGAATCACGCCATTGCTATGATATGAATTCATGGGTTTGTTTAATACTATGCAGGTACGTGATTGAGTTCTTAGACTAATTAGCCGTACTACTTTGTATTTTCAACGCACCATATCATCTAATAACCTATTATTTAGACCTTTATGTGTTCTCCTCATCTTATGTCTAAACCCTATAATTTGAACAATTTGCATGCCTTCCATGAAAAGAAGATGAATGCATTGCAATATAGTTTGTTTGTTAGTTTTCAAAATGAAAATATGAATATAGAAATTGCATTGACAAAAATTATGTGCATATGGAGATGCTAAGAGTGTTGAAAGGAAAAACCACAAATGCATAGCACAATAATGAGTTTTGACACTTGAAAAATGAACTGGTGGTTCTCATAAAACCATGGCTAAATGTATTCTTAGTTGTCAACATAAGCTGGAAAGAAAAACACTTAACCATGTACCTCAGCCTTTCAAATATTAAGTAAAACATATTCATTTAGGCCTGTATGTTGAAGTTTCTTCACAATCTAATACCCCATCTTTTTGTTCATGAAAGAAGTAGTTAACTTATCTCACTCAATATATTTAGCTAGAATATATTACTGTGATTAACTGGTTACTATTACAGGTTCACCGGTCATGCATTGAGAGAGAGATTATATCATTATTGGATCATCCTTTTCTTCCAGCACTATACACCTCATTTCAGGTAAATATAATACATCTATGTCTTTATGTTGGACCGAGACAACTGAAGTGTAAAGTTTGATCTAGATATTGTTCTGAGAGACAACCTATAATCCATTAAGCATAACTCTGGTATCCACTAGAAATGGAGAAGACTCTTTTGAGCTGTTGAATATAGAGAAAATAGGGTTTGAGATTAATCTCCCTTGTGTATAAACTACACATAGGGTAATCTATTTATAATAGAGAGATGTACAACTAAAAAGAGTAACTAAAATTTAATTAGAGCAAATAGAAGATATTGTTTGATATTGTGATTAACAATATCTAGCAATATCTTAACAATATCAAATAATATCTAAACAATATCTAACATGAGCAATTAATAATTGATGAAAAGAGTTGTATCATGTTTTTATTTGTATCAGGCCTGTTGGAATTATAGCAAAACGTGATTGCCAAGTAAAATCCTTCTAGAAGACTCTCACCTGTTTACCATCTTAATAAGAATCGCTTTCTTCCAATGTTACTCTCAAAGTTACCTTGGTATAAATTGATAAAATTCTTAAAACTGTTGCGTACAAAATTACTGTAAAATATATTGAGCAAAATATTTGATTTAGGAAAGTCTTGAGGTACTTTTTATGTAATGTATAAAAAGTGAAGTGCATAATGTTGCAGAGGTCATTATGATGCATCATACACACAACTTATGATTCTTTTAGTGACTATTTTCCATAACTTTCTTTTTATACTTGTACATGCTTCCTGTCTTTTCATCCAATCTTACTAACGTGGCATTAAATTGGAACTTTTTCCACCATGATAGCATGGGAGTGTTTTTAAAGAGAATTGTTAGCCTTTATTTTCGTTTGTGGGCTTATGTGTTAATTGAAGGTCCAAGCTCCTAGGTAGCAGAAGTAGAAAGGTGGCCCTAGTGGAGCATTGAATCTCCCTCATAAACATAATTCCCAAATTTTAAATATTAGTGTTAGAATACATGGTTCAGTTCTGAGCGAGAAGAGAGATTTGGAAAAGAAAGTAATAAACTGAAAAATAAGATTATTGATGATGAGAAGGATAAGTACAAAGTGACTACTCAATCCTTTACATATGCTTATAAACTAATCACTAATTACATAGGGCTCCCATCTGAGTTGGCTCTTACCAATTGTTCTAACAGTTTCTTTTTCTCAACAGACTTCTACACATGTATGTTTGATTACTGACTTCTGCCAAGGGGGAGAGTTGTTTGCATTGCTTGACAGACAACCGATGAAGATTTTCAAAGAAGAATCAGCAAGGTACTTTTGTTTCCCATTTTTATCTGACAACTGTCTTTTGCTGTGTGAATACTTTAAGTTTTCAATATTTATGATTTAGATGATTCCTGTCTGACAATGTTATCCTAAATGTCAGTTAGATATTCATAACGTCATTATTTGGTTTCACGAAATAAAATCTATCATCTCATATTCTAAACGAATTGATGTCTGGATGATTATTTTAATACACTGTGAGAGTTGGAGATAAAAAAAACCCTGTGGCTCAATCACATAAATAGTGATGAATATATATTAATCCTAGAATAAATATATAATTAAGGATGTTTTATGTCCGTTTTACAGAATCTAGATCAAAGGGATTGGTTATTAACTTATCCTAATTATGTATATGCTCTAATATCTTAAATTGGCTAAATATATGACCAAAATATTCCTTATAACATAGGCAATCTTCATCTCTTGTGCTAGATTTTAGAATTGAGTTAGACCTAATGCATTCTTAAATCTGATGTAATATTAGAGCTTCTACTATATATCATTCATAATGGGAATGACTAGTTCAATAAAGCTGCTCTCCCTGTCTCTGTTTATACTGAGAAGAAAAGATCAGTGGAAGATAGGTGCAGCTTCATAACACATAATAAGCTAATAACTATTTTATAACAAATGGGATTGACCACTCACTACATACATCAACCTGGACATATTCTACCTTGACCTATTAAAAACAATGGACATATTTATATATTTATGATACAGGCCATTATATTTTTTGTTAATTTTATCAATCATGTATCCAGATTCTATGCGGCAGAGGTTGTCATTGGTTTGGAATATCTCCACTGTCTAGGTATGCTGCTCAGTATATCTTCATTTGATTAGTTCATATACATTCCTAAGCACTTTTGTATTCAGTATATCCTCTATGTGTAACCTGGCATAGGTATGATTCATATTATTTTCTATGGTGTTTTTGGTGTTCACTATTAAGTTAGAATACATTGGATAGAATTTTTTTTCTGTAGTGTTCTATTTGTAAGTAAAGTAATTAATATAAAAAAACTTACGGATGTTCCATAATAACGGTTAATATCACTAGGTTTAATAGCAGCCCGTTCTGTTTTGTGTTACTTATCACAGACTGTCGGCATATAACAGACTGTACATTTTAATTGCTTTATGAATTTTTATCCTGTCTATTTGCATAATAATTAAAATTAATACAAAATCACAATATAATTTTATTTCTTTTCTTAAGTGAAGTGTGAGCTTTTCAATGCCTCCCATAAAGGGTTTAAAATAAAACTGTTACACCTTAACAGCACCTATCACTTTCTACCCCCTGGCTATATGTCTGAGTTATATCCTGTAGTAGTGACAAGATAAACTTGAAGATGGTCAATCAATATAGCCATCCGGATCAACTTTTATGGCCTATACGCATGAGCGACCTACAATTGTTTCCCTTGTGAAGGGAAACTAAGTCCAATGAGCCACTGTGTTGACAAGCAATAATCTCATCAATATGGAATGCATTCATCTTGAATGAGAGAGTGCCTCAACCTTTAGTACGAATTTGTAGTTTCAAAGAGCGGTAGAGAGATCATCAATATACTTTGCAGGTTTTTTGTAGATGTAGTTGAAGTAGGGCATGATCGCTTGGATCCTTTTTATGGTTAGCACTGATAGTCAATAGAAGGGAGTTGAGGTAGATATAACAAGCTTCTTTAAATGGGACAACTATTGATTCTTGTGACAGTACATGCAAGGGAACTAGAGCTGGACCAAAATAAGGTGAGGGTAAATCTTGTAAATCGCACTAGGTTTAACTGAAATATTGAAATATGGTGTATCTTCAAAGAAATTGACGTCAATATTTGTATACCTATGTATGGTCGTGTAAGAGATTAACAATGACAACCATTTTGTTGCCTAGAATATCTAAGAAAGACACATTGCATAGAATATGCAAGCAGCTTATCTAAACCAGGTCATGAATAGAACAAAAGGGCTTTTCACACCTCAGAAAGCAGATAAAGCTAGCTCATTCGAACCTGCAAATAAATAAGGTAGTGATGCCTCTTAACTAACTTGAAGAGAGGGGGCACCCTACTTCAAATAAAAAGAAAAATCCCTCCATCTATCGATTATTGAGATGCGACTGAACTAAGATCTGTGAAGACATACGCTTTCTGAAACAAAGAATCTCCACCATAGCATGCATTTAACACCCTTAGCCCGCATTGATCGATATCAATAAGAATAGCAGTTGTATAGGTATAGGTTACCGCTTCCTTGCTTGCATCCTTTCCTCTCTTTCTTAGAATGATATAGATATAGATCCAAATACGCACAGAGGAGCATGACATAAAGGACCCCATTAAATTGATAGGACTTAGGAGTTTTGATGAAATAATGTTTTTCTTTTTTGCTATTCCCTTTTGTTTGGGTATGTGGGGACAGTTTTTCAATGAGATTGAAGTTTGTTTTTACTTTACCAGTGATGTGTTTCCATTCTTAAAAGAGATTGAAAACTGGTGCTTGATGTAGCTATTGCATATTCTGCTTTTACGTTGGATCTGTCCATATAATTTGGAAGACTTTTTTCTCCATGAAATATAGTGATTAGGAGAATAGATAAACTATCTTTATAATTGTGGTGTTATGTTAGGAATCTTATGTTGAGTAGGGTAAGCTACTTGATTTGATGCAGTGCTTAACTGTCGAAGCTCTCCCATTTAATTTCCCAGTCTATTCAGTGGGACTCTTCTTGTGTTTCAATCCGAACAATTGGTGCTTGTTTTTGGGGTTTGCGATGCTTTTTTTTTTTTTCCTTACAATATTTGTAAGTATTTCAGCAGTGTTCAAGGTTTTCTTCTTTTCTTATCTTAATCGTATCTTTCCTAATCTTTTTATAATTTTTTTGCTATGCCGACATATTCCATGTGATTGTTTAGGAAGCAACCTGTCCTGATAGAATTTTTTTTATTATGCACAACAATGAGAGGAAAAAATAGATACTGATTCTTACCATATCTGAATATCGTTTTCTTTTATGGAATCTGTCTAGGTATAATTTATCGTGACTTAAAGCCTGAAAATATCTTAATTCAGAAGGATGGTCATGTTGTATTAACTGATTTTGATCTATCATTTATGACATCGTGTAAACCCCAGGTACGTATCCTTATTCATGTATAAACATGGTCAATTTTTTTAGGGTTTAGGGTTTAGGAACTGATATTCTAGGGTTGTCTTTCAGCTTGATAATTGTCAGATGCCTAAATTAAAATTCATTCCTGCAGATTGTGAAGCAATCAGTGCCTGGTAAAAGGAGATCACGAAGTGAACCGCGACCAATAATTGTTGCAGAGCCAGCTACACAATCAAACTCATTTGTTGGAACTGAAGAATATATTGCCCCTGTATGGTGACTTTCAATACTGCTTCATACTATCTAAGTGAAAGAAAAAGATCCTTAAATGTTTAAAGTTTAAATCTCTCTTGTTCTGAAGTTACATAGACATCACTCAGTTTTAACAAAAAATTGGTTTGTCATGTTAAAATTGAGGATTTGATATGAGAGTATCTTAGATGATCCTCTAGTAATAGTTTCTATCTTTTACGAGTCATAAATTGTTTCCTTTTTTCAGTTTAGATCTGTTAGTATATATTGAGCTCATTGCCCTTTAATCAATGTCGTTTTCCTTTCCTTGCCTCCTTCACACACAAAGTAGGTGCACTTGTGTGTACTTTGAGCTTCATGCCCAAAGTCCATAAAAACGATAGGGTCATTATGGTGTGCTGGAGATGTTGTAATGAAGAGAAAATAGAGATCTTTCTTACTTTGGGAAGAAGTTGGATTTTGTTAAAGATATGATTATGTAAATATGGAAATAGGAAAATATTGTATAGATATAATTTAGGGATTACATTTTGTATTTCTTCTCTTTCACTTATTTTATCGTTACTATTCATCATAAGCATGTGTATGCTCCGAACACAGTTCTTGTAATCACCTCTATAGAGCTCATCGTACTTGTGGACATTTATTGTAGTCTATTAAAAAACATAATAGTCACAACAACATTATTTTATTATTTACTTCTTTGTATGTTATTATCATTGTCATTATCATCTTTTGAGGTTTTTAAGGTGCTTGATCTCAGGAAATTATAACTGGAGCTGGGCATAGTAGCGCCATAGATTGGTGGACCCTTGGTAATCACTTTCATCTTTATGTTTGAATATGAATTGTGAAGCTCTATTTTGTAGCTTTTTTTATAACTAATCATTGATAAAATTAACAAAATATTTATGACCAACTTTCTTAGAGTCAGGACATTTGATAAGAAAAAATATATCAGTTGCATTTGCCTGTTAGTTTTTAATTTGGGAGCAATTTAGTGCTTTATGAAGATATTATGTAATTTGTAAGGATTCGGTCTCAGGTTCGGGAAAAATGCTGGAAAATTTAACTGGATTTGTTTTTGTTTCTACATGCTAGAATTGATTTTTGGTCACCATTCTGAGTATAAGTTAGTGACTTCTGTTAACAGTAACAAAAATCAGTAATTCTTGAAAATGTTGGTGGAGCCTACTTTACTGATGCTTTGTGCATAAAGGAATTTTGCGTAAGGGGGAATATTAAATATCAAAGCTATTCCTTGCATCCACCTAACAAGTTTTAGGTTCAAATGGTTCTTAACATAGTATCACAGCCTCTTTGACCAAATGGTCCTAAGCTTTTAATTAAATTACATTCAGCGCAAGGTTTGAGTTGGCTCATACTTGTTCAGTTATCAAGGCTATAGGGCTTCATATTTGAAGTGCATTATAGATATAAAGTCACCAGTGACCATTCATTTAACCGTTAGTGAATGTTACTTTGTAATAAAGACAGAAGGATTCAATATAGTCTTTTTCCTTTTCCATGAGTTATCGGATCATTCACTAGTCTTGGTTAGATTCCGTATCCCCTTTTCTAGGTAGTACTTCATCTTTAATTATCAAACGTTTCTTATTTCATCCTCTTCTTTTATTATCCCAGCCTTATTTGAACATTAACAATTCTGCTTCTTTATGTTTAGGTATCTTGTTGTATGAGATGCTCTATGGTCGTACACCATTTAGAGGAAAGAATAGACAGAAGACATTTTCCAACATCTTACACAAGGATCTTACCTTTCCAAGCAGCATCCCGGTAAACAAATAGTTCTTGATTTTAATTAGTAGTTGAACATCAAAATTTTTTAATGTTGTTTGCCATTCAATTCATTTTCCTATAACTGGGGTTTCCTATTTAATAAGTTTTTGCATAAATTACATGCAATTCCCAACTTCAAATAATGGGTAGTAAAGCAGATGTAAGCATAAGCATTAAAATACATAGATACTTACGACTTTCTTTTTAGGTGTGAAAAAGAATATATTGCATTGACAAAGGAAGTGGTCTTTCGACATCCATAGATACTATTTCACTAAAAAGTCTGATCTGGTCATGCATCCAGCTATTGCTATAAATTGTCCAATATATAAATGACATGTGTAAATTCTCACAGTTCACTAAGCTACTGTTTTGATCTTACATCAACTGATACAGTTTTGAAAATTTCAGGCTAGTCTTGCAGCCAGGCAATTGATTAATGCACTATTGCAAAGAGACCCAACAAGTCGTCTAGGTTCAACCACTGGTGCAAATGAAATCAAACAACATCCCTTTTTCCGTGGAATCAATTGGCCTCTTATCCGCAACATGGTAATATCCTTGTTATTTCTTTTGAAGTTAGTGATTAGAAAAACATTGATTACCACAAATGGTAAAATTAGTCCTTCGAAGATACGTCAGTCGTTTTAGGTCATGAATCAAGAAAACTATGCCCATGGTCCCTAATTATGCATTTGTTTGGTCAAATTGTTTGAATTTATGATCCAAATTAGTCCGTAAGGTCCTAATGTGGGGACTACTTTGTCTGACAAAATGTACATTGTAGGACCTCAAGAATAATCAATCTCTATCACTCATCGTGACACATATCTCTACAGAAACCAATTTAGGGTTGGTTAAACTAGTGGAATTGAATGCTGACTAGTTTTGAATGGAACAGCTACTGCTCCTCCTACACATTTCGGACTAGAAAAAGAAAATAAAAGGCCCAATCAAATCATGTTTCTAATATGTGATGAATTTGTTAGCTTCTTATTATTGCACTAAACACTGAGTTTTTTTTTTTTTCATGCAGACTCCACCGCCATTAGATGTTCCTCTAAAATTGATAGGAAAAGATCCAGTGGCAAAGAATATAAAGTGGGAAGATGATGGGGTGCTAGTTAACTCCATTGATATGGATATTTTTTGACGGCTTACACTGTTTACTCATGATAATATGTCAGCATCGTATCTGATTCATGTTGCAATAATCACGGGGTGAAGATATTAAAGTGTAATAGAGTCCATTGATTTGGTAAGAGTCCAATACCATCAAGGGTCCTGCCAATAGACACCTTCAAACAAAATCCAAGTTGTGTAGGATTAGCAGAAAAGTAAAAATGTACATTGAATAAGGACCTTCTCTTGTAGGAACAAGCATTCTAGTTATGCATATCTACAATACATCAATAATATATTTTTGTAGATGACTTAAAAATATCATATTTATTACTAGTTATTTTGGTTATTGTACATATAAACTAATTTATTTATTGCCAGTTGGATGGTGAGAACGAGAAAATGGAAAACAATTCAGAATAGCATGTAGTGTTTTTTACACACACACGTTATTTATGGAACACGTAAAATGTGAAGTATAAATCAAAATAAACAACTATGATGAATCTAAAATTTTAATGATTAGTAAACTATATTGTATCACTTGATTATATATGGAGAGTTGTGCTTTTACAACTAAATTTATTTAGATAATATAACTACTTTCAGAAGATTGTGCAAAAAGCAGCTCATAAAAATCTAAATAAAATTCTAAAAGCGATAAAGATTTAATTTATCGTTTTAATATTTATGTAATTTGATTTAGTATTTTCAAAAATTTTATAAGCGAAAATATTAACTTTATTATTGAGTTAGAGGGATATTATTTAATATTAACTAATTATAAAATCCGGAAGTCAAGCTTTTTCAGTTTATTTGATTTAAGAACACATTTTATTGGTATATCAATGAACAAAGGGAGGGTTAATAAAAATAAAAAGTGTATTCGGTTAAAATTAGTTTAAAATCTTGAATTTTGGAGTTTATAATTAATAATATATCTCTAAATCAGAAAATAAAGTTTCAAATTTGAAATCACAAAATTGCCTTTTTATGATGAAAAGATTAAATAATGAATGTATGAGATGTTTAATAAAAAAAGAAATAAATCATGGTTACTGGGAATTATAATTATTAGGTATGACTAAATTCTCTTTGGTTAGTCAAAAATATTTCTGAGAATATTTGTATATGTTTTCTAAAATAAAAATAATAATGTTTTATTTCTATTATAAAAACTAATTTATTATGCCATTAAATGCTTTAATAAGAGTAAAATTGTATTTCTTTAAAAATACTTTTATTTCAACTCGAGAAAGTTAAATTCCCACGGACTAAGAGAATGTTTTGGTAGGGAACTTAACTAAAAAAAAAAATTAGGAAACATTATGATACATAAAAATGTTATTTTTTAAAATGTAAACCGAACATGAGAAAAGTATTCTTTTTTGGTATTGAATAGTAGAGAGACATATTGGATAAGATAATAGGAATATTACGAGGATTCGTGGCATGAAGAATTCTGGACAAATTAGAGGCTTTATGCAATCTTGTATTTGGCACAATATTAAGAATAACATCAGTTTTGTCATACAGAATAGCTCAAGTGGCATGTTCTTCACATTCTTGTCTTAATCCAAATCTTATCCATTTTGATTCTTAAGTTCCCTTGAAATCTTCAAGACCCATTTTATGGGTTACATCTTCAAGATCCTACTTTGAACTCTAGCTCTAGTAGTTCACAGTGCCGCCATTTAAGCTAAACAAAAACCTTGATTGCGTTCAAGAGCCATCACTTTGGATGTATCTCTTTGCAACAAGTTCTTCCTCACCATCATATATCAAGAATGACTCAGTTATTCTCAATTACTTCAGGACAGCAATCAAAATATCTTCACTGAGATCGAATTGGTATCTGTCCACCTTTCTCAAAGCATTCGAGACATCTGTCAGTTGTATATCAAGGCATATAGGACAGACCCCCATTATAGAAGCATAAGGAATCTTATTCATGTGTTCCCTTTCATTTGATAAAGTAGGACATTGTTCCTTGGACAAATACACAACATGTGACATAGGTGAGAATTCCTTCTTGGAATCATGCATACTAAAGTGCCTAGTCACTTTATCAAAATATGCACTCTGACTAAGGCCAACCAAACTCTATGATCCTTATTCCTAACACATGGGATGCTTTTCCAAAGTCTTTCATCAAGAAACAACTCCCCAACCATATTTTTTAACATGTTGCAGTATTAGGATGTCATTAACATACAGAACTAGAAAAACTATAGCACTCCCACATTTCAAAACTTCGGATGTTGTAAAGGTGTTGTCTGAGGTTTCTTTGATCAGGCCATTGTAGACAAACCATGCTACTATCAAGAAGAAATAATTGACATTTCATTTACTAAACACCTCCTACAACATTATCACAAGAAAATTCACATTACAATAAAGATCAGAAAATAGTTTAAGCTCACAAGAATTTCTCTATATAGACTGCTTAATATCTTTGCAAAACCAAGAGTTTCCATTGCCTGAAACGTAATACAAGCTTCATAGTTCCCCACTCAAACCATTATAAACTTACATGAGCTGGTCCCATTAAAAAGACCGGGAGTAAGCTCTTCTCTGTATCCTCTGAAAACTCTATACCTACCAAGGTTCAATTGACTCACTGTACAAAAATCTCTCCTAGACAACTGAAAGCCCTCACATATTTATCCAGTTAACTTGAAAACTCTAAAGATGAAGGAAGACCGTTAACATTTAGAAATGCAACCCATTGCAACTGCCATATATATATTCATCCCTATAAGCTGTCTTTGTCGGAGTTCTACTTTTGTATGTTTTGACTGCAGAGATATCATTGCCTACTCCTTTCGAGAAACTATTATCAGCATTTGAACAGCTCTGTAAGACAGCATCCAATTGTCCACATGATGCTCCAATAAACCCTGCATTGGCATGATCAACAAGCAATTCAGAAGTTACTTTTCAAAATCTGAAATTGCACTCATAATTCGGACATGTATCAGAGAAGTACCTAAGAACAAAGGAGAAGATTTTCCTGGTCTTGATTTAAATTCCGGATGAAATTGAGCACCGATAAAGTAAGGATGGTTAGGTAGCTCAACAATCTGTAGCATTGAAAAAATAAAAATAAAAAAAATTATAAGCACAGGATATGCATATAATAATTCAAAAAGTCATCTGAGAATGTTCATACCTCCATGCGTTGACCTGTTTCATCCTTCCCAGTAAAAGAGAGACCAGCATTTTCAAGACGAGCTACCAAATCTGGATTCACCTGCATATGACAAGATCATTTTCTGTTCTACTCACATTTAAGAGATTACTTTATGCAACACAATCTAATACCTCATATCTATGCCGATGTCTCTCATCAATGAAGCTTTTGCCGCCATATCTAAGAAGGATCAAAGGGTTAAAATCCTAATAAACCTTACCGTTGGAGCCAAATAATATAGCAAGTCATTTGTAGTGCAGTCATACCACACACATTACTCTCATTCATATTGCCTAGTGTAAACACACAAAAAATGTCTTAAAAAATTGAAAGTTGTAATAATACTTACAATTTTGCAGATTTGCATTCCTTGGTCTGGAAATATGTCCTCCTAGATCCAAGGCGCATGGTACCTCCCATATGTGTTTTTGATCCCTATGGCAAACAGTCCAAAGAAATCAAAAACAGGACATTTTCTTTAATCATTTTGTTATCATTAGAATAAGATAAACAAATATAGACACCTCGGGCATAAATATGATGTATGGGCTTTTGGTATGGGGATCAAATTCAGTACTGTTAGCATCTTGTACACCAAGAACAGATCGTGCAAACTCTATGACAGCAATTTGCATTCCAAGACAAATGCCAAGGAATGGAATCCTGTTTTCGCGGGCATATCTAGCTGCAACAATTTTTCCTTGCACTCCTCTATCCCCAAACCCTCCTGGAACCAGAATACCGTCTGCTCCCTGAAGACAAAGCTTAGTTAGATAATTAGCAGAGAAAGTTCTCAACCACAGTAAGGGAAATTCACAAAATCACAACTGGTTAATTTGATGAGTGTGAAGGAAACCTTTAATAACTTCCATGCTGCCTTGTATGCATCAGGATTCTGCAACATTGAACAGTAACATAAAGGTGAAATTTCTATCATGAGCAATAATAAATAAAACATGTTTGTGATATAGTAATTCATAATTGGTGTTACCTCCTTTGCAGTTGCACTTTCAAGGTTGCTGGCTGGAATCCAGTCTACAACAAGTTTCTTTTCACAATAAACAGAAGCATGCAGTAAGGCCTGAAATGAACGATTAAAGGTAGATTAGCGAACTTATGCTTTGACCATTACGCTTAGAATATAGTGGTGTAACTCTCCCCAACTATTATACCATTTAATAACCTTATCAAAAAATATACATTTTATCAATTCAACAGTTGAATTATAATTTTAGATTATCTTAATTGTGCAAAATTTAATCAAAATTGAATAGTAATAATAAGATAATCAAATGATTCATATTTTAATATATTTTTAAAACTATATATCAAATCAACTTTGATCTATATGAAAAAAGTATCAAATCATTTCATGTATATATTTATAATGAGGAGGCCTAACAAAAAGAGCAGAGGAATGTAAATCATAACGAAGACAGATAGATACAATTATGCAGATTTGGATGCTAGGCCAAGGGAAAAGAAACTTATAATACAGTAAAAAAGCTTTATAATATAGTTACACAGCCATGAAGTTGAACTCCACCTTTTGAACGGAAAGATAAGAATCTGAAAGGCATGTGTATTTCCCCACTAAGGCTATACGAACCTGCCAATTAAAAGAAATAAAAGTATAATTATTGCCAACAATCATGGATAATATGGATTAGCTTTGGAGTAGCAACTCACTGGTTCATGAAGCAAATCACTAGATTCAGCTCTGCCAGTCCATTCCTCTAAATTAGGCTCGTGAGCTACACTGTATATATTTAAAAAAACTGCCACTTAAGCTTTCCAGAAGAATAATAAAGTATTGAAACTTCTTTTTAAAGCCTGATCCATGAAATAGAACAAATATTTTGGGTTTGTGAGACTAACCCATGAAGATTCAGCACTTTAAACATTGCTTCATGAGCATTCTGATCCTATAGACCAGAAGAATATAATTTATAAGAAATGGTACCCAGAGATATAAGATGATTTGAAGTTCAGCAGTTTTAGAGGAAAACTTACTCTTAAAAGCAAAGGAATGTGCCAGATGTTGGGAACATCATAAAGGGTAATAATGTTTTCCGCCTGTAAACATGCAGCTTCAGTAAAGAAAACACTTGCAAAGCAGACACAGTCATTTGAAGTCAAAATATTCATCAAAGTACTTATCCTTAAAAACTCATACCGGAAGTAGGCAAAATTGAGAGAGTTTTCCCTTTGCATTTTCATCCAGTACCTGAAACAAGTGACTGTTAGAACCTTACAAATTTTATAGTTAAGAACAGTTTGTATGCTTTTGTGTTCCTTCTGAGCATTATAGTATGTGTTTGTGCCCTTCTGTAGTGTGTACTCTCGGATCCCGATTCCCTACAGTCAGACTTTTCATGCAATCAAGCAGTTGGCGAATTGGAACTGTCAGATGAAAATCAGACGGCTCATATTTAACTTAGTAAACTGGAGTATTACAGATGGGAGTCATCTGATCTTCATCTAACTATTCCGGTTCTCTGCTACATGAATTAGTCTCATGTTCTCTGTTTGCTTAACTGTGCAAGGAGAAAGAGAGATTAACCATTGTGCTGCGGCATGCCAAAATATGTGGAGTCAGCCCTTGACCTCGCAGTGCACGAACACTATGTTGGGTTGGTTTTGTTTTCTGAACAAAATAATAATAAAGTAACTTCCCATGGTAAATGAAACTAAATCATTTTCTACACGGATCTAAAAGTTGAGACATTACTAACCTGTTCACCAACAGCATTTAAAACAGGAACAAGGCTGACATGAACTAAGCAAAAGTTTCCAGCACCTGCATATAAACAGCATATTATTTATATATTTATATACACCTCACATTATTATTCACCAAAAACAGGTTCTGTGAGCAAAAATCAAGTATCCTCACTCACCTACTCTGTATGAGAATTGTCCTAGAGCCTGAATAAATGGCATGGACTCGATATCTCCTGCATCCATGAACGTTATTATAAATAAAATAAATTAATTAATTCACATAAAGATAAAGATGGAAACAATAATCCAACTGTGAAGAAGACTGAAGAATGTTTTCAACACTGTACCTATGGTTCCACCCAATTCTATGACACATACATCGGCTGGACCGGTCTTTCCATCTACGGGTATGTGGGCCACCCTTTCAATCCAATCTTGAATAGCATCAGTGATATGAGGGACAACCTAAAGATGAAAACACCATCAGCATCATCATCATCATCATCATAATGATAATAATATTAGGAGCAACATGAAAACCTTTGTTTATAAATAAATTATCATCACAGTAAAAGCACAGTACAAATTGGTTAAACCAGACCTGAACAGTTTTTCCCAAATAGTCTCCTCTTCTCTCTTTATCAATGACAGACTGTCGGGAAAACAGGAAAAGAAAAGTAAAGTTTGGAAAAAAAAAAAAAAGTTGTAATGATCTTCAAAATCTGCGTCATAGTCTAAGGAACTTGCCTGGTAAATTTTTCCAGTAGTTATGTTATTATCACGGGTCAACTTGATGTCCATAAAACGCTCATAGTTTCCAAGATCCAGGTCCACCTTACAACAGAAAAAGGGTCAAGTTTCATTATCTTTCAAGACACTACTCTTGATAAATTTTCCAACCTTCTCTGTGAAAATTGCATAAAGTTAGCACCATTATTTTTCTCTCGTTTTCTTGAAATAACTTTTTTCTTTCTTTCTTTTCTACGTTTTTTGGGTATTCTTTTCGGGCTTGTCCTTAACATGAAAAATGGATGATGAATCAGTTAATCAGAGCAAGTTGTGTACCTCACCACCATCATCCAACACAAACACTTCTCCATGCTCAAAGGGGGACATTGTTCCCGCATCTGTGTTTAAGTAAGGATCTGAATGGCAGAGGAAAAAAGTGAGACCAGAATTAGAATGCAACACCCCTTCAAAGGGAAAAACAAAGAGGACTAATAACCCATGCTAAGATGCAAAGTTTTAAAAAGACATCCATGACCACTGTTTCAACCAACGCTATCCACAATCGTGGTTGCATTTGTCTACAAATTTCTGCAATATCTACTGTCACTACCGTACTTTTAAACCTTACATGATTTGAATTGTGTTTACACTCTGAAAAAAAAAAAAAAAAAAAAAGGAAAGAAAAGAAACGTTACCTGAGTAAAAGACACAATTTTGACAAGAAAACTGGGAAAAACTATTCAAAGTTTGGTGGATAAAAAAGCATGCATGCTTTATCCACTTTGCTTTTCCACAAAAAAACAAAAAACAAAGAAAATGAAGAAAAGGTTACCAATTTTAATGGCAGTGACTCTAAGCCCACAAGCTTTGAGAAGCAAACCAATACTACTGGCTGTAACACCTTTGCCAAGACCACTAACAACTCCACCAGTCACCAGCACGTACTTCATTTTCTGAAATTGTGGGGTCTCTTTTCCTCCTTATTCCTCTGTCTCTTCAATGAGAAAGGGAGCACTGAAAATGGTTTTTGTTTTTGCACTGTGTAGCAGAAGCAGGTGACTAAGAGAGAGCACAAGCAACACAGAATCTGTGTGTTGCAACGAAAATATGCAGAGTGGCAAAAGAAACAGAGTTTGAAGAAAGAGGAGGGAAAGTAGAAGGGAATGGGAAGCAATGCTAATATTGGTTGGTTTATATACAAAATTAAAAAAGTATCTGCTTCTGATTCCAAGGATGAGACACATAAAAAACAAGAGAGAGAGAGAGAGAGAGAGAGAGAGAGAGAGAGAGAGAGAGAGAGAGAGAGAGAGAGAGAGAGAGAGAGAGAGAAAAAAATAACGAAAAAACTTATCAAAAAGAAATTGCTGTTTTTGATTTTTTGAATAAAAAAATAATAAAAAATATGAATGTTTTTCTGTGAATCTATTTTTTTCTTTTTCAGACAATTAATCTATATGTAGTTCAAATATTTTATTATTATTATTATCAACATTAGAATTCTAGAACTTGTAATATTTATATATTGATAAATTAAAGTTATTTATTTCCATACTAGTTATTTTTAAAATTATATTTAACATAGTTTTTTAAATATTGCTTCAAACTTCAACTTTTACAAAAAAAATTAAGAGAAAATGGATCTCAGGTGAAATTTTAAACCCATAAAGTTTTGATTTGTACATTTTTTTTCTGACAGACACTAAATAAGCATATTTGTCTATTGCAGTATTTTGCAATAAATCAATTAATGTCAAATTTAAGACAACATGTGATATTCTTGAAGTAATTTATCTATTAAAAAATCAACATTTATCTAATATTTATTGAGAAAGAAATATACTTTGAGGACAATTACAAGGTTTGATCTGATTAAAGATTGAAAATAATTTAATAAAAGCACCAATTTAGTGATTTTTTTATGGATAATACAGATATATAATCTTAATTATATAAAAAGTATAATGTAATCTATAATATAGATTGAGATTGGTCTTAATTTGGTATACACCTTATTTCTCAATTTCCTCTATTAAATTTTTTCTTTTATAACTTCCACGAATGTCAGTATAATTTTCTTCACTCCTTAAATTTATTTCACTTCTCGAACTTGTATTTTAACACGTATATATAATATTGGACAAAATTTTATTTATAAATTCTTCTTCTTTTTACACACAAAAATTGCATAAAATTCTTGTTTATAACTTATATACTTGTTTATCCAATCCTTTATCTTTAGATTATAATAAAAATACTTATTTCAGCAAATTAAATTTACGACTACCAAATTTTCATTCTGCAACATAAACATTAAACTTCACCTAATCAAAATAACATAAAGTTTCTTTGAAATACTTATCATAGATACGGATTGTAATGCAAAGCTTAGGTTTTTTAATTGAATGTACAGTGTTTGTATAAAAAGTTGTATTTTTAACTATTTTGTTGGTTTCAGTTTGAAACATGTTTTATAGATTTTAGCTAAATTAAGGATAATTTATTAGACACATTCTCATAAATCTTTTTCCTTTCTTTCCTTATAATTAACGCATGTGATTACCACAAATCTATTTTTGCGAATGTGTCAGATACTGTATTACCCCCTCTTATGAACATGTGATTAGTTCTTAATGGTTTGTAATGAAATATTTTGAAGCAGAGAAATTGTGTTAAGAAAAAGGATGAAATTTATTTGGTGGAAATAAAATTGAAGGAGAAAAGCGTTGTGAGTTGTGAGAGACGGTGGCTACGGTTGGCGTGGGGGCGGCACCAAGCATGAAGGAAGTTGGTAGGCCAAACCACTCGTCTCTCGACATTTTGGCGGCATACCCCATTCTTTAATGTTACATTCTAAATTCAAACATTAAAATAATTGTTTATGTTATAACTTTATCCGTAACTTTGAAACTTTTGTCCTCTTTTTTATGTTATATATTTAAATATTTATTAGTTTATTTCATGATCTTACAAATAAAAGTATGTATATTTCAACAATTGTACGAGATTAAAAGTTGTTATTTTATTGAGTTAAAAATATAATTTATTACTGTTCTTTAAATACCACTTTATTTTATCTGACGGAAATTAATTATTAGATTGGAAATCAAATATTATCTATTTTATATCACCTGATATAGTTTAAATATATACTAAACTATTAATTAATTTTATATTAAAACTTTTAACACGTAATTTTTTTATTTACTTAGAGATATCTCATATTGCATTAACAAGTTATTGATCATTCTTTTACTATCAATCCTATTACTTTTGGCATCTCATTGAAGTTGCTCAACTCGAACACCCAACACTTATCAAACTGCATAACTCAAAACAATAATAAAAAATCAATAAACACAATAAGCTTTCAAATTTATAATTATTATTCCAAATTTTTTAATCAAAATATACTTCCAGCATACAATATATATCAATTCAAATACAAAATAAAAGTAAGACATATATCTTAGTATATTTTAATTCTATTAAAAAAAATTCTTGTTTCCAAAAGAAAATCATCTCCTACATAGACTAATTAAGTCTTACATAGTTCCTATTTATCAAGTGACTTCTCAATTTAAATCCAACAAAATTTAAATGAATTAATGTTGGACAATGCTACCAAATATAGAAACATAGTAATTAAAGGTAAATATTAATTGAAAATTTCCAATTTTTTATTTTACTTAAATTTTGAAAATAAAATATTTATTGAAATTGATGCTATTGGAATTTTGTTTCAAGGTGTAAATAGTTGTGATGTGATAAAAGATTAAGATAAAATTGTGTAAAATATGTACCTTGTTGTGATCCCTGCTTTAGGTAATAATATTGTTTTCAAAAACTATTCCGCCTTTAGATTCTAATCTTGCGTGTTCGTGCCACTAAAAAGACCAATCATCACGATTAATTAAAGTTGCCGACACCAAAACGGCTAACTTTTTTTTTTTTAATTCAAAACTCCATTTTATTATTTTTAATTAACATCGTCAATTATTATCAAATTTCGTGTTCACTAATGCAAGCTGTCATTATACTGTATTACAATACACGTTACTTTACTTTTTCTTATTATTATTATTATTTCTTTCTGAAATAATTACTTAATTGTCTTTTATCTACTTTTTTTAATCCCTCATTTGCCAATTTAATCTCTTATTTGTTTTAGTTTTTAAAATTTCAAAAAAATCTACAATTTTTACTATATGTTCAATTCTGTCAATAATAACACCTTATACAAGAGTTAACTTTGTGACATAATAAATTATAATTTTTTATACTTTTAATTTTTACAAAAATATGTTAGTAATATGTATATATATATATACGTAGACATGTTTTATATTTTTTACTTAAAAAAATATATTCTACAACCCGATCCAATTTAAAGCATTTGCTGGTCGAAACTCTATTAAAATTGCAAAATGTGCCACAGTTTCTAGCATGGAAAGACACTGTTCATTTCCACCTAATTTTGACAAATTAATAATTAGAATCTAATATGAAATTGTATCCATATATTAAAACTTATATTTTTATAGTTATGAAAAATATTAATAAAAAATATATTAATTTTTGAAGTGATGAGTCTTTCAATGAAAAATTTATCATGGAAATAGAGAATGAATAGTAAGGGATTGTTGTCAACAAAAAAAATATTAATTTTTATTTTATTTAATTTAATACGAAACTTAAATTCATATTTAAATTTTGTATATAAAAAAAGAAAAAGATAATAAAAAGGTGTAGGAAGTTTGGTGTGGAAGAAAAGGATATTCGAAGGTGAAGAGAATGGGATTGAGAAAAAGAGAAGTAGTTGATTCCGGAAAGTTCTTGAAAACATATAAAAATGAGAATAAAAAAGAATCGGAGAAAGGAATAGTGAAAATTTGGTCAAACCTTGGAACAGAAAAGGACCGCAGATATCGATAAGTCAAGCAACCGACGAAACAAACAATCCTTCAACCGAAAGCAAACCACCTAACGACCAACCAACTGACTACATATAAAATACATACCATAATCATGTCTTTCTTTATGTTTTTTTTTTTAAATCAAAATCAATATACCTTTTCCAAAATAAAGCAATACACACATTATCAAGATAAAAGATTTTTTTTTTTATGTATAAAAATAAACATTGTTTTCTTAGTTAATTAAATATAATAATGGTAAAATGATTTTATAAAAAAAAATAAAATAAAATAAAATAAAATAATTATTATTATAATATTAAAAGTGAGTTGTTTTTTAAAGGGGTATGAATTTAGGTTGTGAAAATATCATTTTTCAAAAACTTAAACAAAATATATTTTTAATCAATTTTATTTTTGAAAACTGAAAAGAAAAAAATAAAAACTATTTAAGAAAATAATTATTATATAGTTTTTTAGTTTTTAATAACTATAAAATTTAAAAATATTTTAACAAAAAAGTATTTATTAATTTAATACCATATAAATATCCATTAAATACAAAATAAAATTAATATATCGTATTTAATAAAAATTATCATTACAATGAATATAATTTATATATATTTTAACAAAATTAACCTCGAATTAATTTTTATTAAACAGATTGAGTCACTTGTTTTACAACAATTTTTATAAAGGCTTACTTAACATTTGTACTATTTTTTATATTACTAATAAAATTAAATTAAATAAATGAAACAAGCATATGGAAATTATAGACAGTTAAATATTTCTGGATTAATAATTTATCCTTAGACTTCCAGATAAATTGAAACTCCTACAATGGGTTAGAACCAAATTTTAAGTGTAGAAATGTAAAATTAAGAATCAATAAAACCGCCTAAGAGAGAATCTAAACTTTAAAAAAAATGTAAAATTTAGTATTTAGAAATTAAATATTTGTTTGTTTATTGTTTCTATTTAATTTAAAAAAATTTAAAAAGTTTTCTGGAAATTAATTTTAAATTTATATTTTCATTCATGACAGGTATGTCTTCATTAGATAATACCACTTTTTTTATTAAAGGCATATCTTACTTCTGTATGACTCTTATTAAAGTTTAAAACAAAATTAAATCAAACAAACCTTACAATTATATTCTTTCTATTTTTAGACATAATTTTTTAATTTGAGAGACTAAAATTGAGATTATTCTAAATTTTAAAACTAAAAAAGTCATTAAAATGAGATTGTCTCTTGATTAATATGAACATATATAATTTCACAATTTATGAGTGAAGTTGTATGCTTTTTTAGTGAATGTGACCAAAATTTAAATTTTGCAATTTTTCTGAACTGATTTCTAAATCCTTACACATTTTACATTTTTATGAAGTGTGCTATTTCAGTTGCAGTAACTAGAGTTAATAAATTTATTTATTAGAGACTATATTTTGCTCCATGTTAGAGACTATATACTTAATTAACTAAAATTAAATAAATAATTATAATTAAAAACATTTTCAACTTTTTAATAAATATTTATCAAATTAAAATATATTTAAAATAATATAAATATACCTTTATGCATGTATAGCATATTCAGAAGATTTTCTAGGAGTCAAAAATAAGATTTTGATAATTTATATATATATATATATATATATATATATTAATTCATTAAAACATATTTTAAAGATAAAGTTATAATAAATTAAAATTTTAAAATAAATAATATCTTAAATATAAAAATTAATCTTAATAATATTATTATAATAGATATAAGATAAATATACTTTTATTTATTTTTTTAATTCATTAAAACATATTTTAAAGATAAAAATTATAATAAATTAAAAATTTAAAATAAATAATATCTTAAATATAAAAATTAATCTTCATAATATTATTATAATAGATATAAGATAAATATACTTCCATTTATAAATAAATTATTAAATAAATAATAATATATAAAATAATGTGTCTTATTATTTAATTATAAATAAGAGAAATTAAAACGAGACTAGAATAAAAACTCTGGATTTAAAAAAAAATTTAAGTTATAATTTAGAACTAATTAATTTAAAACTAATAAAGATGGTTTAAAGTGTGGTTTTTAGTTCCCTGGTTGAGGAAAGTGTGGTGATAGTTAACCCACACAGACCTAACCTGCATGTTGACCAAAAATGTAAAATTAGAGGTGAGATCTAGGAATTGGTGATATGTCTATCATCCACCTCGTAACAATAACTCCCACATGTTCCATCTTTAAGAGCCGCCAATAACACCATCAATTCACACTTTGCACATCAAATTTTTTGGGAATTTCTTCAACTTTATACATTCCTCTAACAAGTCCTTTTTTTTTATATACCATTTTTACATCATTCAAGAAGAGGAAGATGAAAATGCATAAGCATTGTCTCGTCGTGCATCACTTGTTTCGAAATTGATTATAACGATCTTAGTCAATATAAAAATGGGATATTTTTTAAATGGAATATGAATATTATTTTAGGATAAAGAATAAGGTTTTGTTACATCTATATATATTTCTTAGTTTTTAATTAATGACTTATGTTTTGTATATTTATAAAGTACTACACGATTTAAAAGTTGAAATAAAGGCTAATTTATATATATTATTTTCTTTTAATATACTGAGGTGTCTTTTAAAAATAAAATTGTAATGAATAAGGGCTCCAAAACAAATAATATCTCATATAAAAATTGATGAGTGACATATTTATTTGCTAACTCAATCTTAGGTAGATGTTAAATAAATATACAATTTTTAACTAAATATACATTATTCACGAAAAACAATAGCATAAATATTTAATCTATTTTTGTGTATGTTTTAATATAGAAAAATATATTTGTTTGAGATTGTTGTTAATAATTAATATTCATCACAAATACTTTGTAATTCTATCTTGCTTAAATCAATATAAATAATATATCAGAATTATATAGATGAAAACTTGTTTATAGAATTTGTAGGATTTTTTATATGTGCATTCACTAGTGGAAAAATAGCTTTCTATGACGGGTTTTTATCACGGTCGTAATCCACCCGTCATAGTATGTGGCGCGGTGGCAATTTTGTAATAAAATTATAAACTTTCTATGTCGGGTAAGTTTTAACCGACATAGTAAGTGGAAAGGTCACTTTCTACGTCGGTTAAAATTTACCCGACATAGAAAGTTAACTTTCTATGTCGGGTAACATTTACCCGACGTAGAAAATGAACTTTCTATGTCGGGTAAATTTTAACCGACGTAGAAAGTGTCTTTGATGACGGGTGTTAAGGCAACCGACATAGTATCTTCTGTTTTGCCCGCGCTCCATTTCATTTCATCACTTCCCCCCCACTCCATTTCATTTCATCACTTCCCCCCCATAGCAGAGCTCCCCTGTACGTTTCTCCCTACGCTTCATTTCCTTTCATCAGTTCACCCATACCAGAGCTCCCCGTTCGCTTGTATACGTTTCTCCACACCCACATTTGCTCGTCACGCCACACTCGCCAACGCTTCGTGCCGCCCGTCGCTACCGGTGCCCGTCGCCTTGGATACGTTTCTCCCCACCCGGCTCCGCACGTCACGCCACCTGCCACCTCTGTAGGTCTTCAAGAGGTAAGTTTTCGTGCTTGCTTTAGCCAATGTAGGTTTACGATATTGAATCTAGTAAGTAATAATGCTTGTCAAGAGAGGAAACATCACGGGTGCCTTTAGCTAATTTAGAGATGTATTGTAAGTAGTTTAGTCATTTGAATGTGTTTCGTCGGCATTCTTTCGTGATTTTGATTTTGAACATTAGATTTGTATTATAATGTAGTTATTTTGAGAGTGGAGTTGGATTTCGTGTAGGCATTATAATGTAGTTATTTCGTGTTTCGTAGCTAATTTGATTTTGAAAATTAGATTTGTAACAATGGATCGGAGTTGGATCAATTACGGACGAACAACAAATGAATATGAGAGTGGAGTAGAACAATTCCTTGAATTTGCTAAGATGAATGTTCCGGATAATGATGGAAGATTCTATTGCCCTTGTGTTAAGCTGCTTGAATGAGCGAAGATTACCAACTCGAAGTTATTCGGGAACATGTTCTTTGTGATGGTTTCCTAAAGAGTTACATAAAGTGGACATGACATGGTGAATTATTAAACATGCCAAGTGTAGAAGACAAAGAAGAAGTTGATCTAGAGATGGATGATCAGCTGGAGGAAATGATTCGTGAGCTTGGACAAGATGCCTTCCAACACACACATGTGTACGAGAAGTTGTCCAATGATGCAAAAGAGCCTTTGTATACAAATTGTACTAAGTTCACACGATTGTCGCGGTACTAAAATTGTTCAATGTGAAGGCAAAGAATGGGTGGACTGATAAAAGTTTCACGGAATTGCTTGAGTTGTTGAGTGACATGCTCCCTGAAGGTAACACATTGCCAACCCGCAATTATGATGCTAAGAAGATATTGTGTCCAATGGGTATGGAGTACCAAAAAATTCATGCATGTCTGAATGATTGTGTGTTGTACGAGAAAGAATTTGAGAAGCTGTCACGAATGTCCACAATGCGGGAATCACGATACAAGAAGAAGGATGGTGATTCCGACAATGATGTTATGAAGGGTACCCTGGCAAAAGTGTTATGGTATCTTCCCATTGTTCCAAGGTTGAAACGATTGTTCACTAATGGAAATGATGCAAAGCTCACTAGATGGCATGCGAGATAGTCGTATTAAAGATGGTCAGTTGAGGCATTCGGCAGATGGATTGCAATGGAAAAAAATTGATTCCATCTTCTAGAATTTTGGTAATGATCCAAGAAACATTAGGTTTGGACTTGCTACAGATGGAATGAATCTATATGGAAATTTAAGCAGTAAACATAGTTCATGGCCTGTGGTGTTAGTTATTTACAACTTACCTCCGTGGTTGTGTATGAAACGTAAGTACTTGATGCTATCTTTGATGATCTCGCGTCCCGAGACAACCTGGAAATGACATTGATGTTTTTTAAGCCCATTGGTTGAAGAGTTGAAGATGTTGTGGGAGGAAGGTGTTGATGTGTTTGATGGGTACACAGGTGACTTATTCAAGTTGCGTGCAATGTTATTTTGTACAATTAATGACTTTCCAGCATATGGTAATTTGAGTGGCTACAGCACAAAGGGACATAAAGCTTGCCCGATATGTGAAGAAGACACATGTCACTATCAACTACAACATGGAAGGAAAACAGTGTACCTTGGACACCAAAGATTTCTTCCTTCAAACCATTCATATCGTAAATTAAAAAAATCATTTAACGGGTGTCAAGAAAATGATGCAGCCCCAACACCTTTAAGTGGGGAAGAAGTATATCAACGAGTAAGTGCAATTTCGTGTGAGTTTGGAAAGACGCAAAAGAAAGCCACAGGTATATGGAAGAAAATGTCAATCCTTTTTGTTCTTCCATATTGGAGGGTTCTTGATGTGAGACATTGTATAGATGTCATGCATGTAGAGAAAATGTGTGTGACAAGTATCATCGGAACGCTCCTTAACATTCAAGGAAAAACAAAAGATGGTGTCAATGCTCGTTTGGACATGGTTGAAATGGGTATAAGAGAACAATTAGCTCCTCAACCTCATGGTAACCGAACATACTTGCCTCCAAGCATGTCACACATTGTCTAAAAAAGAGAAAAAAAGTTTTTGTGAGTTTTTACGAGGTGTGAAGGTTCCATTTGGTTACTCTTCCAATGTGAAGAGACTTGTATCTATGAAAGATCTCAAATTGCTTGGGTTAAAATCTCATGATTGTCATGTATTGATGCAACAACTTCTACCTGTGGCTATTCGAGGTATCTTACCGAGACAATGTTAGATATTCCTTAACTCGATTATGCTTTTTTTTAATGCCATATGTAGTAAAGTTATGGACCCGGATGTTTTGGATCAGTTAGAGAATGAGGCTGCAGTAATATTATGTCAATTTGAGATGTACTTTCCTCCATCATTTTTTGATATTATGGTTCACTTGATTGTTCATCTAGCCAGGGAAGTTAGAATCTGTGGTCCAGTTTTCTTACGATGGATGTACCCTTTTGAGCGATACATGAAAATATTAAAAGGGTATGTGAAGAACCAATATCGTCCTGAAGCATCAATTGTTCAAAGATATATTTTAGAGGAAGCTATTGAGTTTTGCACAAACTACTTATCGAAGTTGAAGCTATAGGGTTACCTAAGACTCGTTACCATGGAATAGGTCTTGGTAGAGGAACTCGAGGTGCAAAAGTTGTGACAATGTGTCGAGATGAAGTACTTCAAGCGCATTTGTACATATTGAATAACAGTGAAGAAGTCATCCCCTACTTAAGTGCTCATAAAGAGATTGTGAAGCGAAATAATCCACGTATGCCTAAAAAGTGGGTGATCACTGAACACAACAAGAGCTTTTTGAAGTGGTTTAAACAACAAGTTGAAGGTGACAATACGAGCTTCGATACACTAAAGTGGCTAGCATGTGAGCCAAACTTTGATGTGATATGTTGGGGTGGGTATGATATAAATAACTATTCATTTTATACAAAGGGAGAAGATGAAATAAGCACAATGCAAAATAGTGGAGTCATGGTGGTGGCTGAATCAATGCATTTCTCGAGTTCAAAGGATAAATATCCGATAAGGGCGTCAATGGGCTACTTTGGTGTAATTGAAGAGATTTGGGTAATAGATTACACGATATTCAGAGTACCTATTTTTAAATGCAAGTGGGTTGATTTTAATACTGGCATCTTCACCGATGATCTTGGATTTACCTTGGTTAACCTTGAAAATACTCGTTATATCGAAGAACCATTTATCATGGCATCTCGGGCAAAACAAGTCTTTTATGTCACCGATCCTCGCTAACAAAGGATGGTCGGTGGTTCTACAAGGAAAACCCATGTATACTTCGATGAGAATGATGAATTAGTACTTGATATACCCGAGACACCATGTTTCTCTTCAAATATGCCAAACTTGAGTGTTAATGTAGAAATAGATGATGTGCATGCCATCCGTTATGACCATATGGAAGGATTTTGGGAGAATGCTCCAACTTGATAGGAAATTTAAGCATTCAATCTTCATAGGAAATTTAACTTGTAACAATTTAGATAGAATTGATTTAAGTTAGGAAATTTACATTCGTTTAAGTAAATGAACTGTCTGGAACTGGATCTCGTACGTACATATATTCATTTCAATGTGTTTCATATGTACATATCTATCTCGCAATCGAATCGTACTGTACTTGGATATATATCTCGTAGCAAATTTATATATGAACTGTGCATATCCGTCTGTACTTGGATATGTGGTTATTTGTCTGGAACTGTGATGAATAGGCAGTGTCTACTCGAAGAAAGGTAGCATCTGTAAATAAAATGCAGGTATTTTAAAAAAAATAACACTTTCTACGTCGGTTATGTCATTACCCGACGTAGAAAGTACTTTCTATGTCGGTTATAATTTTAACCGACATAGAAAGTAAGACTTTCTATGTCGGTTATAAGTGTTAACCGACATAGAAAGTATATGACCGATCAGAACCAGTATGACCGATCAGAATAGCTCATACAAAATAAGACTTTCTACGTCGGTTCCCTGACTAACCAACGTAGAAAGTATTTATGTGACCGATCAGAACCAGTTATGATCGATCAAGATAGCTCTATGACCGATCATAACCAGTTTGACCGATCATAATAGCTCAAAGAAAGTAAGGCTTTCTACGTCGGTTCCTATTAACCGACGTAGAAAGTCTTACATTCTACGTCGGTTATTAGGAACCGACGTAGAAAACCTTACTTTCTATGACCCCCGTATCTATGTCGCCGCTTTAACCGACGTCGAAAGCCCATTTTAACCGATGTAAAAAGCCTTTTCTGCAGTAGTGATTTCTAATATATGAAAATATATCTCACGTGAATATATCTTTTATTTATGTATTCTATATTTTTAAGGTTTTATGTATGAGTATTTATGATATATAAAAATATATCTTATATTAATATATCTTTTATTCATGTACTATATATATATATAGTAAAAATATTATAAAATATCAAATATTAATAATATCTCAATCATAACTATCTAAATCAAAATAATGATCTAATATCTTTTTATCTTCTTTCTTAAAAGATAATAACATATCTTAATACCTAAAATAAAATATAATAAAGTAATATTCTCAACATTCCTCCTTACTTTAGGATCTATTTATTTAGTTTCATCATCTACATCTTTATTTTATTTTTTTAACATTAAGTTTATTCAAGAAATATTCATGATATTTTTTTTACTTTTCTTTTATATCCTAACTTGTAGTGAACTATTATTTTATCAAATCTCAAGTGAAACTTTTTCCTTTCATGTGAACTTTAAGTTATTTGTATCTTTAATCACACAAAGTTTTTCTTCAAAAGACACCTTATAACAAATTATGATTAATATCAGGAACATGTCAAACATCAAAAATTAATTTGATACCCGAATGACTTTTAAATGCAATTGTTCACATAACTTTCACATCTATTTATTTGTACAACCACTGTCTATAAGTTAATATGTGAATTTGTTGATTGTAGAGCATGTTGACGCAAGAAGAAGTTCCACTTCTACTTCATCCTCTATAACCTTCATGAGTTCTTTTGATTGTGATTTGTATATCTTTTCTCTATATGTCCCAATTGACCACATTTATGATATTTCACATGAGGCCTCTACAAACACTTGTTGGGTATGTGATTATTTTTCTCACAATAAGGACAAACAAAAAAGACAAATGATTTGATACATTTGTTGTTCTTGACTTGGAGAAAATCTTTACCATGATATAGTAAAGAACATTCACCAGCAGCATGATATTCTCTCATTAATATTCATTACTCTTGCGCTTGTAAAACATGTATCACTTCTGTTAAAATAATATTAGACAATAATCCTTTGTATTTTCCAACGAGATAATACATGTTTCATATCTCTCTAACACAGTTACTATAATTTTCTCAACTATTTGAAATTAGGAAATACCTTGTCTAACAATTTTATTTTGTTAACAATACCTAATAATTTGTTTAAGTATTCATTAGCTATCTCAAACTCTTGCATTCTTTATATCTTAAATTCCCTTATCAAGTTTAGAACTTTCATACCGTGAATTTTCTCGTTCCCTTTATATTGATATTTTAAATAATCCTAAATTTTTTTGGATGACTTTAGCGTCACGATTCTTGTGAGAATCAATTTTGAAACACCAACAAACAGACATGATTTAGTTTTTTTTTTCTCATTTTTTTCTCCGAAATTATATTTGAGTTATGGTAAGATTTTCAGACGACGAATCAATGATGTAATCCTCTTTCACAACTTCTCGTATATTCAATATTTTAAGATATGATTACATTCTTACAATTCATAAATCATAACTTTCGCCATCAAAAATTGAAATTGGGACTTTAAGTTTCTTTCTCCTTCCATTGTCTCTAACCAAAACTCCGATACCACTCGATGAAAATTTATAAGATTTTGTGTATGTGTATTTTTAATATATGAAAATATATTTCATACGAGTATATCTTTTATTCATGTACTCTATGTATATATAGAGTAAAAATATTACAAAATATTAAATATTAATAATATCTTAATCTGTCTAAATCAAAACAATGACGTAATATGTTTTATCTTCTTTCTTAAAAGATAATAAAATATAATAAAATAATATTCTCAACCGTTTTAATACAGGAAAATATATTTATTTGAGACTGATATTAATAAGCAATATTAATCACAAATACTTTGTAATTCTATCTTACTTAAACCAATATAAATAATATACCAGAATTGTAAAAATGAAAACGTGTTTATAGAATTTTTATCAATATTATTTTAAGTATTAACTAATAATTATTTAATATTATTAATTATTTCACTCTTAAATAATAATTATTTAATACTTAATTATTTTAAGTATAGAAACTTTACAAGAGATGATTCTTCACTTTCCAATAAACTTCACCTTTTAAAAATGTTGGGAGGACAGAAGTTAGAAATGTTGAAATATATGTTAGGATTTCCACAACAAACATAAAAATCAGATTTAATGAATTGATAATTCATGACTCGTCATTTGGTAAGATAATTTTTGTTTCCCTACCAACTGCATAAATTGAGAGAATGAATGAAATGTACTATGTCCACCACATGCTTCAACACATATTATGAGAATTGTGTTAAAGCTTGAAACTATTAGCGATGATGGTAGTCTGAAACATGATCGTAAAAATTTAGAAGCCCTAGAATTTATAATGTGTGTGGTTTTGAGTATGATGGGGAAATGAGAAATTGATAAAAGAAGAAAGATTTGGTTTTGTCCTGAAAGATATGCTACCATGTGTGTGTCCGGAAGAAAACTGCGATCACGTGAAGAACAGAAGAATCTGACTAAAGCTTCTTCCATAATCATATAGCAAAATTGTTTATTTTTTTTGGCCTCCAGTTTTTACTTTGATTGGGGTGGACATTAATTAAGATTGGGGCAATGGAAAGACCAACATTACGGAACAGAAAAGTGGCATTATAGTTGCTGTTACTGCATATAATTTATTACTCTCAGTTTGACCACGACACTCTTCCCCCACCATCAGTGCAGACAAAACTCGCATTTATTAGGGCTTTGTTTGGTATATCAGCTTCTGCATCTGCATGTGCTCCAAACAATGGATCAACCATATACCCCTTACCCATTACACCTACCTACTCATCATAATCAAATCAACAGCATCAACAAAACAACTAGATTATATATATTCTACTAAAAACCTGTATTTGGAAAAGAAAAAACTTGTTATTTACCACAACAAAAAACGTTAATATGAAATTGTTGTTAAAAACCAGCCTTTGAAAATGTATAATATATTAAAAAAACTTAGTATTCATGAACCATTGAATATATGCACAGTGGTTAGGTTAGTATAAAATAAAATTGTTGTTTGTTTAGTTATTTTATTTCTCTGAATGTGTATAAAAAAAAATGACACATTTATGGAGATTCTAGAGAGAGAAAAGAAGGTGTAATAAAAAAGTTGTCTCTCCTCACCCCCAACTTACGTGTGGATGACAAGGATGAAGAGAAAGAGCAGAAAGCACGAGGTGGGGGACCACAGACCACAAACCCACATGGTGTGCCATGGAGTACACTAGTGTGAGAGAGAGAGAGAGCATAAAATCTTCAACTGTGAAATTAGGGTTAGGTATGGTAGTTAGAAAGTCCAATATCACGCCCTTGTTCCCCAATGGGACCATAATGCAATTCAATAACATCTCGCAAATCAACATTATCTTCTTTCTTTTTGTATTTCCAACTCAACAATAATGAAAGCATAAAATGCAATTGGAGGATTGTAGATTAGATATTGAAAGATGGCGAAAGGGGACTGAAATTTGTGTTTAGAATGGAATGGTAAAAAAAAATGCAATGAAGAGAGGAGAGAGAGAGAGAGAGAATTGGAGATGGAGTTTGAAAAGTATAAAAAATGAGGGGATTAGGTTTTCTGGGTTGGCGGCATGCTAACGTGGCAGGCATATGAATGGGATGGAAAAAGAGAAAACGTGAGATTGAAAAATGGAGAAGAAGGAGGTGGCAGTGCGTGGGAATGAAAGGTACAGGTAATGTGGTGTGTTGTGTCTGACAAGGAAAACCACCTCCATTCTTCCCCTCACTTTTTCAATATCTTTTTTTTTTTCATTATCAAACATTAATAATCACCATTTTTTTCACTAACTATAATACAAAATATTTTTGTGTAAATTATCATTATAGTTTTAATCACAATTGTATATATCATAATTGCATTACATCATTTTAATTACAATCACTAAGTTTACAATATATATTATCTAGAAATTGAATTTAATAATAATTTATATACATTTTTTTAAATTTAATAAAGTATTTTTTTAAAGATAAAATTGATAATGATGAATCTTTATTATTAATTTTAAGAGTCAATAATATATTATTAATAAATATAAAAAAATTAAAAATAAATAGACAAAAAATGAAAATTATAAATATATAAAATAATTATTAAATTTAGAGATATCAAAATCATAAATTATATTATAAAATTATAAATATATATTAAATAATTATTAAATTTAAAAGTCAAAATCATAAAATTACAAAATTTCAAAGATTACGACCTTTACACAAAATTAATTTTGTAACAAATATAAAATCTAATCATTCTTATTTCAAATTTTTGGTTTTAAGAAAACATATAATTTAGATGACACAATGATTTGCGTCAAATTATTTCTATTCATTTTTCCACTAACTTTATCTCACCCTAAATAAATATCTAATTTAATAACTTTATTCTCCATATTTTCACCTTATAATATTATAAAGAGAATTTAAAAGAGATATAGAAAATATTTTTTTAACTTTTATTGAAGAGTTTTTAAATTAACGGCGTAATAATTATAATTTATTGTTAAATTTTATAAAATGATTTTATCATCAAATTGTAATGTGATTAAAAAAATTATACAATGAAGAACATCTAAAACCTGTCATGAGAGTTTGGTTATTTTTTTATTTAAAAATATGATATATGAAAAAAGTTGATTAAAAAAACTATATACTAAAAAAAGTAATAATATTTACTCAGATAATTTTATAAATATCAGACTCGTAGGAATTAACTTCTTCATCAACATTTATAGAAGAAAATATATATAATAAATCTTTCTATAAATTAAAGTAATCTATTTATAAGTTAAGTCTCTAAATTTTTATTTTTAAACTATATATAAGTTAATTAGTTTTAACGTGTGAGTAAACTAATTTTATTTTGTTCTCTTTTCATAGAAAAATAATATAAAAGCTTATATAGACATGTTAATTGTAATATTACGTAAAATAAATTGCAATGCAAAAACTTCTATGCATAAATCTGTATTTGACTTTGATTATATTTAGAAAAAGAATCTATAAACAATGTTTAATGATGTATTAAGTTTGGGTTATTTTATGGACCACTCGTTTGGTATTTGTGTTGTGGGCTTTAAAAGTCAATCCACAACAAAATTTATTAAATATGCTAATCTTTGATTTAAATGAAAAGGTAATTTATCCTTTTAATTCTTCTAAATATTACAATGCTACTTTCTATCTTTATAAATAAATATAATTATTGAAAAATATTTTTTTTAGTTGTGAATAGGAAACTACAAGACATTATTCTTAAACCCTAAAATCAATATTTTAGAAGAATTTAAAATTTCTTAGAGTAACAAAACAATGATATTTAATAATTTCTAACCATTTATTACTTTTAGTAGCAAATATATTATTTAGAAATAAAAAAAAGTGTCGTTGTTAATGATAAGGACATCGTTATTTATCTAATTTAACAAATATTATTTTTTCTTCATAGTGACGTCATCAGAATTAATTACCAATTAATAATGTCATTGTCAATTTAAAAAATGTTGACGTCATAAAAAAAGTGAGTTAAAACATAATACTTGCTTAGACAATTTTTCTTTCTGGGATTTTAAGAATACAAATTGGCATATTTGTAAAAATAAATATGAAGTAATAACTAAAATAACAAAATAATATATTTTAAAAAAATACACATACTAAACTTCAAGATATCTTTTGATACGAATATCATTTGTGTTAGTATTTCAAATAAATGGTGATAGAAAAAAAATAAAAATTATTTTATATAAAATTTAATATATTTATATTTATCAAAATTTTATTCAACTCTTATATTTTTAGAAAAAAAAGCAAACAAAAATAATCTAATATCATTCCATTCAGATGTTATTTGCAAAATTGAATATTATATATATATATATATATATATATATATATATTCACAAATTATAAGTATCTTTTAGTGTCTATAATTGTGATTTTATATTAATGTTAAATACCTAACATTTTCTCATTGTTTTTTTATTAACCCTTTATCATATTTATAAATATTTTAACGTCAACAACAACAAAAAAAACTAATATAAAAATATATTAAACTAAGATAAGTAACTTTCTTAAGTATGTAATTTAATATATTTACTAACTTAATTTCTTAGTATTGTATTTTTATTAAAATAATTATAATTTAATTTAATGTTTATGATGAATATATTGTTTGACTAAATTATGTAAAAAAAAAAGTGAAGGAATAAAAAAAAATTAGAAAGTGAAGAAGTTGGTTAAAAGGAGAGAGAGAAAATGGGAAATGATGAGGTGGTGACACCTGAGAAAGTGGAGGTCCCAAACCAAAGGAGGAACCAACACGGAACTCGAGGCAAGGACAAAGTCACGGTTATTGTCGGTTATGGCAGTTTGCCACGTAACACCCACGTGCTCCTCTTATTTCCTCTGGGCCCAGCCCAGGCCCACCAGCCCCACCGACAAATCTCTTTTCCTTTTCTTCACTCAAATTTCCCGTTACGTCTCTTCTCCCCACTGTTCCCTGTTTCCACTTTTCATTTTGCATGCACAGATATCTTTTAATTTTAAGTTAAAAAATTGATTGATTATGTCTAAATAATCAGAGATTAATTTAAATAACTAAATTTTAATTAAATTAAATAAAATAAAAAATAAAAATGATAAAATAAAAATTGACCGACCGTTTTGATAGAAAAAATTTAAAATTAAAATTTTTAATATAATTTTTTTATAAAAAATATCATATATTTTATTATATTTTTATCTTATTTTAATAATTATTTATTTTATATTTTTTAATATATTTTATATTTATAATTTTTATTATAATTTATAATAATATGAATACTTTATTTATTTTTAAAAATATTATTATTAATAAATTTATTATATATTTATATATTATAAAAATATTATATTATTAAATACATTTGAAAACAATATGATTTTAAAAACATTAAATCGAATAGAATGAGATGTGAGAGAAAATAATGTTGCAGTATAGTTTGACGAATTAGCATTGACTACGATACCAGGAAGGAATCATGCCGACACCCACTCTTGACCGAGCATCGGAAACATCCTACTCTTCGCAAATACGTGTCTCTCTGTTTCCTCCAAACTTTGTTCCGATGATCGTGGCCACCACACAACACAACACCCTAATCCATGCAACAAATTGAAACCACACCAATCACACAAACCTTCCTTAATATTCTTTGATTGCTACATCTTTTGTTCGAAAAGTTTATAAATAATTTGACTTTCATCACTTCAGGATTTGACACGTCTTCACTGATATTGTTACGTTTAGTTAACATAACATGCATGTTGCGGGTCTTTCAAATAATTTTGTGTGTTATTTATTTTTCTTATTTCTAAATTGTTTATTCAAAGTTTTGTATGAATGGTATATGTCGTCCCATCGTCTTCATCAACCTAATTTGTGTGTTAATTAAAAAAATAAACACACTTAAGCTGAATATCTGTTCTCAACTAAATAGGTAATTAATTTAAAAAATCTGTTAGTAACTAAAATGAAATTGATAAAGAAAATTGAATATGTTGCTCTTACACCAAAAGTTTATAAAAAATAAAGTAAATAATCATTTATATTTTAAAAAATAAAAAAATGTTGATTTGAGAATAAAATAGATTAAGACTTAATACTAAAGGATAAAGGCAAAGGGAATGAAGTAGGATGAGTTGAAGTGTGAATGGAGCAAGTCAAAATCCATGGCAAAAAAAATGTAAGAAGGCAAGTATACAACACAAGTACATCAAAATTGTTGGAGGCAAATTTGTGGTCATCACATTCCTTCTTTTTCCACAAGTTTTTCAGATGTCTTATCATTTATACTTACAAACTCTTTTAGATTAATTAGTTTTTTTTTTTTTGTAAATTCACTTCTCTTTATTTTATTTTTTTTTGCATTTTTTAATCTTCTTTGTAAATCTCTTTCATCCACACTCTTAAAAACTAAAGATTTCCAAAGAAACATTGATACTTTCTTTTTATTTCATCTTCTATCTTAGTGATACTTTTTTATTGTTTGTTACGTCATCTCTATCTAAACCTCTTCTATCTCTCCATCTTTATTCTTTTCATAGTTTTTTATGCCGTTGGGTTCAAATTTGAAGGTTTTAATTGTTAATAAATTATATGAAAGTATTTTTGTGTTTGGGCTAAAGCTTTGATATGATGGAGACATGGTTGGATGATGATCACACATTGTGGTAAAGATGCTTGAATGTCAACTTCAATTTAGTTGATAAAGAAAAGCAACACTTGTGTCAAGTCTACGGGTCAGCAATATGATCGATCAAAAGAGATCATATTTTCACATTGAAAAGATTTAGAATATAACATGAAAGTAAGATTTTTCAGAGAAAGTTAGTTGTGAATTTTGAAAAAGATAATTAGAAAGTTGATTGACCAACTTGAGAAAGTGGAAACCCTGAGAAAATTAATGTAGATTTGAGAAGAATGACAGGGAATAATCAGAACATTCAAGATGAAGACAAGCATTGTAACAAAAGATTAGAACAAAGACTTTTCCAGTAAAGGATGTAATATTTTAATAGGAGTACAGAAGACGTCTCTAATCTATCGCTAGTTCTTTTAATAATAAGTTTTGTAAAAGTTTGGAAATTGGGGTCAAAGATAACGTTTTCTTTTTGTGGAGGGGCGAATAAAAGTATATAATATATTTTTCGTAATTGACAGCTTCAGGCCCATTAAATTAATATGCAAAAGATATTTCCTAAACTTTGTTAGTCATCTCTAACTCTATGCAGTTCAAGATAGAAAAAAAAAATAAAAAATCATCCAGCATAGTTAGTAGTGTACTTGTTTGAACCACTCCAAGTTCCCTGTATTTAATCACTTTTTTCCCCCATCCACAGGTTCTTTAAACTCAACTTTAAGCTAACTCAAAGATTAGCCAACATATACAAGTTTGTATATTTGTACTAAGTGATTTTAAATTTCATTACTATCACTTCAAAATATCAAACTTTATACCTTTAACATTAAAAGCTTTACATACATATATTGATGAAAAATAAAATAAAATTATATAAGCGATACCTTGGAGTCATTTTTTTAATTAAAAACATAGTTACATTATTTTTATGTTTAAATGTCCTTTTCTTTTTCTTTTTCGATTTATCCATCCTCTAACATTAAAATATATATTAAACATTTAACTATAATAATTATGTAGTATATTAACATATTAATAAATAAAAAATAAACTTACATATGTTATAATTCTTTAAAAGGAGTTAATTTCAGATTCCCAAAACTATATAAAAGACGTTTGGATAGATAAACAAAAACCAACCCCTTTTTCAAATTACGAAAATTAAACAACATCAATTGTGTTTGAAAAAAAGAAGAAGCAATTTCATGCCAATTAAGAACTAAAAACATATTTAAGTATAAAAAAATTATTAGGTCTTAGACAAGCTAAATAAGTCATGTTAAAGTTTCTTTCATACATTTTTAAGATGCTTAAATGTTAGATTTAATTTACCTCATTTAAATAAATGAATATATATACATGCATGTGTAAGCTTTAAGTGCTACAATCAACTTGAATAGTTAACCCGTTCTCAGGATTTCTCTAACACATACAAATACATATTTATGAATTAGTATAATATGGTAACTATTAATTAGTTAATAATTCAAAGATTAGATTGCTGTATATAATGTTCTGTTAAAAGTTACATGATTTTCAGTGAATGTGAAGTTGATTAAAATCTAGAGCCATATATATTTAGACAGTCAATCTTTGTGCAAGGAGTTGAGATGTTCCCATACTCATTACCCAAAAAGAATCAAGAAATGATAATATTAAAAAAAAAAAAAAGACAACTAAAGCAGTTCCCGGAAAGAGACAATAATAGAAAGAAGTGACCCACCAAGAAGGCATAGTCTAAGAACCTTCTTCCTCTTCCTAGCGCTTAGCGAAGTAAAGTGGGATAAAGTTGCATCTAAAATAGATTCACCATCCAGAAAATAGACCTGATAATATCATCATTATAAGAGGAAATTCAATAGAAGCATAATAGAATATTCTAAGTAATACTTCAAAAGGCTTTCACATATAACACATTCCTTTCAATATTTGGTCATTCCATCAACGAAAGCAGCTTCTAAAGGAATAAACAGACCAAATCATTTCTTTAAAATTTTTCAAAAAATATTAATGCTAAAGCATCAGTATAATCCTAACTAGCATTTAAATCATTTTATTTAAATGTTAACTAGCAAAGCATAGAAAACTATGCAATATAGAGCGAGCTAACCAGACATAAATATCTTCCTTCATATTCTTAATTTTGATACTATAAACATATAACAGTCCAATTAATTTGGAAGTCGGTGAAGTATTGAGGGATTTTTATATATGTCTCTTAATGTTCGTAAGTAGGTTTTTGAACTTATTAATCAATTTTAATTGGGACCCTCACTAAGTTCCATCAGAATTCCTTCGAGTGCATGCACCTAATTGAATAACTATAAATAGTTTAGGGATAAGCAGCTAGTATAATTGTTCAATAAATCCCTGAACTATTTAAGAATTTTCGATTAGGTACTCTGCTTGATGAAAACATCACGATAGTAAAGAAAACAATTAAAAATGATGTAGATGTTCAAAGATACAATTATAGTCTTCTAAAGTATAGGGATCAATTTTAAAATTGTCAATTAATTCAGTGAATTTCTCATTAATTTAACCTAACTTGAAAAAAAAAAAAAAGTGAAGCGACTTTTCTTTTATCAGATCTATTAAGCAAGTCAAACTTTCTCCCCCAAATACTCCTTAAAATAGCATTGGAAATAACAAAGAACATAGTTTTAAAATTTTCAGTAACAAAATTTCGTTGAAGGACTGACTACCTTGTTCCTTAAGTAGAATCCAACGAACTTGTAACTAACCTACAAATCCCCATATCCATCACAATATGCAGAAGGGTAGATGCATTCTAATAATCCATTGAACACCAATTATACTCTAAAATATAATTAACCAACTCAAATAAGTCATAGCAACTACTCCAGTTTTCCATATATATATTTTAATTAGCCTCTCTTTTATCTTCATTGAACAGCTTATTGTCTGAGGTGAAGTTATCGACAGTCTTTAATAGTCAGCATTACACTAAGGCATCAAACAAATAGCTAATAACTATATTTATGGACAATATCTAATTGTATATGCTTGGTAATGCCTAACATAAGCAAGAAAATGTTCATCACTTACAGGCAAACCATTGAGAAGAGCCAGCGCTAGAGAGGTATGAAATGTCCATATTAAAATCCTTTCCAGTATATTTGGAAAATATGCAACAATTTGTGGTCCCCAACGAGGCTGATATGATGTTAGCTGAATTGAATGTGCCATAGAGATGACCTCACCAGCAAAAATAAAAGTCCCACCACAATTAGTTTCCTTAATACCGGAAGTTTCAGAAAATGGAAATCTGTTTTGTTCATGTGACAAACATTCGGGAGAAGGACTTGAATATGCAATCTCAACCCATACCAACCCAGGCTCCTGAACTGGAGCTAAACAAAATTCATCCTGTGAAAAATTTCAAGAGAGCATTCAGTAGCTAGTTATTTTACTTAAGTGTCTAAGTATAGGTGTGAGAAAGCAACAGAGTGGAAATATTGCCATAAACTAATAAGTTTAGAAACATTCAAATAATTCTCTACCTGAGGGCACGTAGAGCCACCTCCCTCTAATGTAGCTAGTCCTCTGTCATCACCACACCTATTGCGTTTGACAACATCTTTAGCATTTAAGCAGTACATACTCCATCCCTTGTTCAAAAGATTAGTTTCTTTCTGACCATCATGAAGTGTAACATTAGCAGAGTCTAACTTTACAAAGGCAGTACGTTCACCAGGGCAAACATGTTGTGTTCCCAGCAATTCGGTAATTTTGCTCTCTTCCATCATAAAACTAGGGATGCAGTAACCCTTCATTTTATTGACAATCTCCATGTCTCCAGAGCGCTGAGAAAGATTTACATTACTAAGCTTAACGTTATATGTCAACGTATTAAGCTTCAACCATTCTTGTGCATTTCTGATGGTTACATTATCTACCGACAGAATAACATCACCGGGAGCTAAATAACCAGACAAAGGTGACGCTGGGGGTACATCCAAAACCTGCTCCCATGTAGCCACCAATATGCAATGAGAAAGAGCATGATATACAAAACCCAAAGAAAACAATAAACCCAAAATGATTTAGCAAAAGTACCATGGGACTATGACCACTGCTGTAAAAGGGAAACAAGACCACGGGCAAGAAGAATAAAGCCAGTCCGCAAACTGCACAACACTAGAATATTGGAGAAGGTGTAGAAATAAAATTAGCAATCCAGATCATTTAAAAATCAAACTAAAAGCATATATACACCCAAAAATAAAAGGATAGAAACACGGGATCTAATGACTCAATGTTTATAAAATGTAACTAAAACCAATTAATAAACTTCACTAGAAGAATTTCTTACAAAAGTCAAATACTTACATTCAACTAGAATATCATCATATAGGACTACTTTGATGTGAATATACGGTCACTGATTCATCATATAGGACTTAGGATGCATCATATATCATCATACCAGGCTAGTCGGGCCAACTGATTCAACTGGGAGCCAGTCCTTTGATCAGTTCCAAGGTAGTTAAAATCGAGATTCTGGGTAGCATTGTGAGGGACTTAGGAGATTGTAAATCATGAAATCATAATAAAGGTTGAAGATCTTACTTTGCATAAATATGAAATATATATTTATGTAATAATACAAATAATATACTAAATCACATTTTAATTAATAATAATATAAATCTTTGAACAAGAGATAATAAATCACTATTAAACTCATGATATAATAAAATAAAGTACAATTTCTTATTTAAAGAATGTATATATTTAATATCTCATTATACTTTTTATTTTTTAAAATTAAAACATGAGATAATAGATGTTAGTCAAACCTCACACTATTAGGCACACTCTCAAAGACAAGCTCGAATGAAACAAGAAAGGTTTTCCCCCACAGCATCCTCTCTTAACAACAGAAGGAACCAGCCCATTCTTGTTGCTTTGAACACTCTTTTCTTTGCTTTATGCTGTGCCCCCAATGTACCTGCGGACCCTCCCTTTCTCTTTCCCTTCCACATCCTTCTCTTTTTCCTCATATTCTAAGCATGTGCCCCCAATGGGAATGACTCTGAGTGTTGGGGGCTTTAGCTTAGGGTATTTTATGAGTCTTATCGCACACTATTGGAAGTTGTTCGAGCATAGAGACGACTCCAGTGCATAAAAAGAAAACTCCTATGGTTTTGTGACATTGAAAGGTTTAACACTGACGATTTCTCTATGACCGCTATCCTGGCCAACCAGGTCTTCGAGCACAGATTACATACATTGATTCAATGATTTCATTACCTTCTTCATCGATCCCATTGATACTGTAGTGTACGATTTTGCGTAGGCATTGAATCAAGCTACTGTGCAAAATCGTGGAATTCCATGACTTTAAGTGCAATTTTGACTACACTGGTTTAGTTTAGTCTAGTTACTATAATCAGTATTTAAAAACTGGTCATTGAACCGTCAAACCAGGCCACACCATCGGAACCAAGCACAGCCAGTCATGGTTGGATTGGAGACCAGTTCAATTTTATTTCATTGAAAATACCACTATTGAACCCAAGCCTCTGTACATGGTGTTAGTTGATATATTGCTTCACAGCTTATATGCAGTTTTTGTTCTATAATGTACATCCTAAACATATTTGATTGTTCTAGTATGCTCATGAAGTCCCACATTGCTTAAGAGTTGAGGTGAAGAGTAGTTTAAATACACCTTCCTCTCTCTCAACCCACCGAAATGCCTTTTAAGGACAAATCCGTGACAGACGAAAGCTCCGAAGCGCACAATACTTTGGACATGAGAATTGACCGTAACAATATTATCAGAGCGCACATGACGTTGAGACACTCTCGTTCCTTAAACGGAACATTGATCAATATAATCTTTTTAATTACCAGTTAAATTCGTATTTATATTATTATTATTATTATTATTACTATTATTATTTATCTTGCAGAACAGTATGGTATTTTGATGCTAATATACAAATTCATCTAAATATTTTATAAAGATTTTATGTCAGTTTATTATGTACTTGATCACACAAAATAAAAAAAAAAAAAAAATATTGTACATAATTCACTTATTTGGTTCAATTCAATGTTAGCTGGGTCAGCAGGGCTTGAATCAGTTAGTAACGGAAACTAGTCTATAAATTAGCAGATTAGAGACATAACTCAAGGGGAAGAGGGTACACCTAAGAGCAGGAAGAATCAGGAGTGGTGTTGCTTAAGAGTGAAATTGGAAGGGAGAGGCGAGGTCTCTCAAACACCAGAGGAGTCTGTTTGGAATCTTGAAAAAAAATCTCAGAAATAGGTACTGAACAGATTATATGAAAATGAACAGAGATACGAGAAAATAGGTAGAGACTCTCAAAATTGAGTTCTGTTATTGACTATTCAGAGTTAAGCATGTTTAAAGCCAATCTTACATTTAAAAGCTTAACTGGTGGCAGCTTGCAATAATCAAAATCCTAGATACCGGAGGATAGTGGCCAACTCCAAAAACACTGTGGCAGGTTGATGGATATTTTGCAATTGATCCATAGCCTTGAAAAGATTTTTTGATGATCTCAATATCACTTTTTATTATTTGTAACCATAAAAAATGGCCATAGGGGCCAACAAGCAAGGCTCAGCTCTCTGAAAAGCTTAAACAACTAGGCATAGTGCAGAACCTAAGAATTGAGTCATACCCTTGAAAACATCAAATTATATGGCTAAGCAGCTGCCATGGTCTAAAGTTTGGTGAAATAGGAGAGATTAGTTTATCTAAACCAATCAAGAAACATTATGTAACATATTGCTTTCCCTTCTTTAACAAGTATACATTAATGTCAATTTTTTCTTAAACTGTAGAGCACATAAAAAAATGGTTATCGAGTAGCTAAAGTGTCTATCCTTGATACTAGTATCAATGGATCCTATTCTATTCAACTTACAACTGCATTGTGCCAAATGCCAGCAGAATACACCCGGAGGGCAGTCAAATGAGGCAAAGTCTGCAACAATTCATAATTGAAGGCAACCAGAGCACCAGGAAACAGAATTGCAATGAAGATGGCAATGTACTCTATTTGAATTCCCTCACTGCTTTTCATTGAAAAAGGTTAAATCATGAGAATCTAGCCTTCATCGTTTCAAGCAAAAACTAAATTTGGGGTTCTTCAATTCCTGGTATTTCATGGTCAAATAGTAAATAAAAGAATAACAAAACTTTACAGCTGAAATGATCATTGGAGATACACCCTCATTTATTTAAACATGTTGACTAGTGGAACTGATGCTGAAATATGTTCAACAGCAATAAGGAGCACCCAAAATCTATTCATAAACCACATCTAAAGCATATATTAAATAAATTGTTCTTCAAGGACATTATCCCTTGTAGAGTGTAAAGGGGATCTACTTGTATAGATATTAAAAAGGGGCATATACTTGGATAAGGGCTCATTTGGTATCAAGGATAAAATATAAGAGTAAGAACATAAAAAGCTTGTATACAATCCCAATTTTGACATGCACCAAATATGTAAAGTAGTAAATGTTATCCTATCATATGTTTACAGTGGAAAAAAAAATTAAGATATGATATGTGTAAATGATAATTGTGTCCTTTTATTAGAATTACATAATCATTTTCTAAAATTAATCTCATATATATATAAACTTTTTTTTATACTTTATTCCTTTTTAAATTAGTATAATTATATATATATATAAAAAAAAAACACTGCTTAATCCAGCAAATAGAAGTAAACAATGCCTATTTGAATGTTTCACAAGACAGAGATCTACCAGACGCAACCACCAGGATAAGAAGTCTCTCACAATCAGATAGTCTGAAGCCTGCCAAAGGCCACTTGTGAGCTTAAACAGGCCCCAAGGGTCTTATATGACAGATTTACTGATACTCTGCTAGACAAAGGATTTCTTTGCAGCAGATGTGGTCCTTCATTACTTCTCTTAAGAGGCTCCCCACTGCATCTATCTTCTCATATACATAACCATCAGATAAAATTATCCATTTTTTGTTCAGTTCCTAATCACTAAGGGGAATGCTGTTTTTTTCCTAAAATAACTAGGATATGTGGATTATTTTCTTGGAATTGAGCTTAAAAATATTTAAAATCTATATAATGAAAAAGTGATGTTTTCTCAAGCAAAAATGAGATTTGCTTCATAAAGCTGATCTGGCAGAATCCAAAGATATTTCTACTCCTATGTCTGGTGGCTGCAAGCTCACTAAATATGGAGGAGACTACATGTTTGATACGCTGTCTGTAGTTGATGTTTTATATAGTGTAAACAAAGTTTGTCAATTCATGGCTCAGTCCCCCTCAATCCACACTGGATGATTGTTAAGCATATTCTAAGATATGTAAAAGGTTTACTTCAACTTGGAAGCTCCTGCAGCCTAGTTCTGCTCAATCTCATCTCTCCTTGACTGTCTATAGTGAAGCAGAGTGGGTCTCTGATCCAGATATTGCTTCTGAACAGATACAAGAAAACAAAACAGAGTCTCTAGCCAAGTTCAGGTTGCAACATCTGAGACAAACCCAGGGTGCTTTCTTCTATACCATCCTGAGTGGGGAAGGGAGAAGTGGGACAATAGATGTATAGTACAACTTCAGCTTCTGAAACATTAAGTAGTGCCGACCTTTAGTTAACAGTTAGCAATTGATTAGTTTTAGACCGCTCTTAATACTCTGTTTTTTACAATAACTATCCTTGTAACATATTGAGCACCTTGTTGAGCAAGTCATTCTATTCTATAAATAGAGACCTTAGTACTCATCTAAGAAAAGAATGAAAGATCCAAATTATTGCTGAAACTCTTTCAATGTTTCTCTCTAGTTCTCTCTTCTCTACTTTTCTTTCACTTTCTACAACTTTCTCAGAAGCCAGAACTGTTGACTACTATTATCCTGAAATATTTATAACAGAGAAGCGTCCACAGAACTTTCTTCCAGATTCACTAGACTATGCTCCGTACTAGAATTGAGCTTAAGACTCCTTTAGAATCTTATCCTGCAAATCATATTTCAGTTCTTCACTCATTCCCCTATCAGGGAAAACATTATTTTTTCTAATCCCCTAAGGAAGTCCACCACCCCTCTAACACAGCATTTCTTTGGAGCACTCCTGCATAACAGAATTAATATCGTAACTGTTGAAGATTCCCACTTCAAAGATGATAGTGACACAGATACAGAACTATTTGTCCAGAATGCTTCTGTTGTGTTCCTCTGATTCATAAACTAGCACTCTAGCAGCAACTCTGTGATGCAAATTTGCTGTTTTTGGCAAAAACTAATTTAGCCCACAGAAATTGAAGCAATTTCTTAATGCCAATTTATAGGTTTTCAGAGAGGAGTGAAACTATAGTTCTTTGGCGGTGTGCAGTGTATCCAGTATTTATGTTTTGACAGGGGAGGGACTAACATACATGTGGTGATTTGGTTACTTATGATTAAAGATGAACTCGCTTATGATGATAATTTCTGTTACACTTTTAATGACAAACATATTTTTCATTAAACTTCTTTTGTGTTAGTTAACAGCTATTTTAGAGGGATTTATTAGTCACATAGGCAATGAATTTGGCATTCATTGAAAACTTATTGTGTTTCTTTCCAATTATTTTGGTTTTACCATGCTTTAAATTTTTACTTCTTTATCTCTAGAGTGTATTAAACTCTTTTCTTATCATAAAACCCAAACTTCATCAAATTCAAATTAGTTCATCACTTCATACAAGAATGCACTAAGTAATTTAGAAATTAGTAAATAAAGGTAGTCTGACAATGATCATAGCAATTATCAGGTTTTATTGTTAAGAAATAGTTGAGTAATTATGACAGCCGTGTAGGTTATGTTAGTAGCATATTGAGGTGCACCCAAAGTAATAGTATCATAACAGGGATTTGGTAGTACTAGAGTATTTGTACAAATAGGAAAAATGTTAACAACATGAGTGTAAGACAACTATTGAGAGACTTAAATTCCATTTGTAAACATAAACTCTATCAAAACTATGTTAAGTTCAATGATTAGTTATTAGTTCAATAAATGCTGCAATTAAAATGCAGAAAATAGTTGATGTTCTCACTTTGTTCATCTCAATCATGGATTTTCTTCAGCTTTTATGAAGTTGCGGGAAAGGAATGCTTTTGATCAGGAGTTCAATACAAGACATGTCAACTTAGTATTTAAACCCCTCAACTAAGATAATTAACCACGAAGATGTTTCTTATACTTCAGGAGGAACCAATAGATGAGGGCAAACCAAAGGTTTATCAAACACAGTAAGACAACAATATTTGATAATATCTCTCAGTTTTAAGCAGAGAGGCAAAAATTATTAAGACAACTGACCTTGTGGCAGCAACTGCATGACCAAATTCATGCACGAAGATGGATATGACGGTAGAAACACATAGGTATCCAACATCAGCAAGTGATAAACTTAAACCAGGCACCTGCATAAGAGGCAGTTCTTGAGTGCATGATAGAAAAAGATTATTCACATTTTCCATGGGGTCATTTTAGTGTTGCCATAAATTTTACTTGTATTTATTATTCCTTTCAAAAGAACAAATAACAAACTGATTTAAAATTGAAAGGAAGGAGCAATAAAGTTGCCAACCAAAGGAGGTAAGCCAAACAGCAAGGTACTGGCAAAGCTTCCAAGCTTATTGCTGCCACCACGGAGAAGCAATGTTCTGGCTAGTTCCCAAAGGAGAACCTGGACGTGTTATACAAGTTAATTGAAATCCAAAATACAAAATATTCTGAGCAAATAGCCACAAAAATCCCTCAAAGATGACCTGTTTGGATAAATGTTGCTACGAGCACTTCTAAAAGAAGAAAATAAGACATAAAAAATGAAATAAACTTCTCTAAAAGTACAAGGTAAAAATCATGTATTTCATTTGTTCTCCTCATTTATTTCTCAAACAAGTGTCTATGACAAAAAATTCCAGATAGACACATACCGCTGGTCATACTAGTGATTCAATGATGAAAATTGCACTTACAAACCCTGAGTATTCATTTCTCAAGTAAAATTAGTCCTCGCGTCCCAAATCTCAGCAACAAATTTGACATATGGAATACACATTCAAGGATTAATTATTTGACGCCTAGCTGATTTCCAAACTTCAAGAACTAATACGAGACGCTGTATTGCACCTCGCAGAAACTAATTTGACTATCGACTCAAGCACTTAATATGAAAAAATAAATTCAGAGACACCAATATCTCACCAAAGTAACTCCAAGTAACGCAGAGAGGGCAAACCCAACCCCAATTGAAAACCATACTCTGAAAAACCTGTAAGTTACACACACCACGCAAAGCAAGTGTAAGAAACAAGGAATAAAGTGCAGAACGGTGCGTGCAAAGAAGCAGCGAGTGGGACCTCGAGTATCGGCGACCAACGTGGAAAAGAGGTCTGTTAAATGAGGAGATCTTGTAGTCGCAATACCTGCACTTAGACATACCCAAATTAGGTTTTACTCAAGCAGAGAAGGAGGAAATTGAAGCAATAAAAGAAGATGATGATTTACCAGCAGGAAACTGTGTTGGAAACATTGGACGAGGAAGAGGAAGAAACATGAAGCGGGAGAAGAGTACGGTGTGAGGGCCTTTGAGGCATAGACCTCCTAATTCGCGGAGCTTCCACTTCCATCACTCAACTTCAATGGCGTCACTATTCAATTCCATGACACCTAAACAAAGGAACAGGAATGTGAAAAGATTCACACAAATATCCACTTTAATATTTATATCAATTTTTATTTATCTTCAACAATAAATGAACATTTATACATAATATATCAATTTATAATATATGGATAATTTGATAATATCATGAAAATATTAAAATGTCTAATAATAATAATAATAATTAATTTCGCTGTCAAATATAACCATTGCACTCAGTTAATTTTGTTTTGAAACAACACAAGAGAAGATGAATGTGATTTTATGAAAGTGGCTTATGAATTTTCAAATGTCAAATAATTATTAACCACTTGTAAAATTTTCAATTTTTTTAGATAATTTGCATGTATCTTATATTAAAATTATAAGATACATACAAATTATCTACAAAAATCATTTTAAAAAATTTGTTTTTATAATAATATAAAAATGCATTTTCAAAAATAAATTAAATTATTTATTATACAAATACTTAAGAATTAATTAAAAGGAAAAAATATAGTTATATATATATATATATTTATAATTATATGCATGAAAGCATTTAACCAATAAAAATGTAAACTCAACTCAATTGATAAGGTAAACAAATTATATGAAAATTTCTTAAAGAATAAAATTACTCAAAAAAACTCCACTCTAATCTAATTTTTAAAGTTTTTAATTATTTTTTTAATATTTTTATTTCAAGTATTTGTTTTCTTATTTTTTGTTCAACATATCAAAATATAATTTTTTAAGTAATAAGTTTAAATTTAATTACATATAACAAATTAAAATTTAATTATTTTAAAACTTTTTAAAATTTAAAATATTAAAAAATTAGAGATAAATTAATATTTTTTTATTAAATATCCGGCTTAAAGTAAATACTATGTATAGACATAATATATATATATATATATATATATATATATATATATATATATATATATATATAAAGAAGGTATTGTCTCTTACCATAAAAATATAAGTTTTACTATGTTTAAATAATATATTTATTAATTTGTTATCTGCTTTTATTTATATAAAATTAAATATATTATAATTATAATAAATATATAATATTTGTAATACCTTTGTTAACTAACGTATAATTACTATAAAACTAGTATATATAATAAAACAGAGTGCATATAAAAAATATTTTTATATTAAATTAAAATAAATTATTTTTGAAATATATTTTAAATTTTTGTATGGTTGTAAAAGATGATAATGAGTGGTTAATTTTATAATTTAATTTTCCGAATTATGATTGAAGTATTATTCAATGTATATATTTCTTATTTTACATGAATAAATTAGTCATAGTTTGTAATAAGTTGAAGTTAGAATTTAAAAATAATTACTTGGATTAGTAAAAGAAAAAGGTTGTAAATAATATAGGGCATGGCAGCATGAGAGCACAATTGAATGACCGAATCAATCATCGACGTCATCGATCACATCAAGACGCATGATTTTGGTTCTGTTCTGCTCCAAAACTAAATCCCAATAAGGAAGAAAAGAATCCCTCGCTTGGATCTTGCAACACCGCGAGAGGGATCCATGATACTCCTGCAGTCTCATTCAAGATTTCTGCTCCAGACCTTGTTGAATCGGGCCCAAAAGTATGTTCTTTCTTCGCCTATATTTCCTGGATTAAACATGTTCTTTTTATTTCCTATAGCCACAGATCATTATAGAGTCTGATACATATAGGTTAAGGGTTAAAGAGTGGGACGGTGAATATATAAACATATAGGGCTTCCTTATTGGCAAGCACTTCATGTTCACGGAATCTCAGTTATAAGTGATTGCGGGTTTTGTGTTTGTTAGATGTAAAAGCATTCGTTCAGTGTTTAAGCTTTGTGAAAAAGAAAAAAAGGGGCACTTGTCAGAGTCTAATCCGTGCTTGATGTTGTTTAAAGTTGAATAATTTCACTACAAGGAAGGTTGAGTGGGTCATGTCCTCTGTGAGTGGGCGTGTTAGATATATGACTCATTATATTCTTGAATTTTGACCCTTCACCTGATGGTTTATACTTTCCCGAGAGTTGAAATTTGATATCTTTGAATTGCTGATGCCTATTACCGTAAATGCAGTCCTTTCTTATGAAAAATTGGCTATTTGGGTTGAGGATTTTCAGGAAATACTATTTGTATTATCCTATAATTACGGTTTTGTTGGAGAACTATTAGGCGTAAGATTGAAGGTAACTCAATCTATTTTGTTGGAATGTTGGCCTACAGAATGGAATGTGTCTTGTGTTGATGGAATTTTAGTTTATGCTACTCAGGGATATTCTTTTACTTAGTCCAATTTTTGTTTAGTTTGCTATGTTTTTTGAAGTCTGGAAAGATTCTGCCGCGTCTTGTTCCTCTTTGACTTGAAAATATGTGGTAGCAACTTCACTCTTTAGCTAACCCAGTTAAAATAATAAGGGTGATTGTTGGGTGATGAGATGGGAACGTTTGGATTGTCTAGCGAGTGAGGACAATGTAGTAAATAAGAAGCTGACTAAGTGAGCTCTTTTCCCAATGGTTTTGAAGAGATTCTATATATGAGATAGTTTAATTAAAGAACATATTGTAGGTTAAGGAGGGTCGGAAGGGTAATGCTAATTCTGGCTTCTTTTATAGGTTTGTTATTGGAAGAAGAACGGGAAGCTTCATAATGAGCTGGAGTTAGATAATAGGAGAGTTGTGTGAGAAGTGGCATCTACCTAAACTCTTCCTACAACTGTTAAAAGGATCAATGACAAAACAAGTCATGGAGGATGGTACCATTTAGAGAAGAAAGAAATTAAGAAGAAATATAATGAATTTTGTGTGTCCTGGACACATAAATATTCTAATTTGCAATAAAAAAGAGATACAATAAAAAAGAACGAAATCAATATCTAATAACGAAAAATATTTGGTGAGATATTTCCTTATCAAATCATATAATATTTCCCTATTTAATGTAATAAAATCTTATCTCTGATATAATCAAATGGTATCTCTAACACTCCCCCTCAAGTTGGAGTATTGTATCGTGAAACAAGCTTACAAATGTCATTAACATAAGACCCCTTGAGAGAATTATGTCAATGAGTTCATTCTTAGAGTCAATAGTAAATAATGACAAATGATAGCTTTAACACTTCCCCAAGTCGGTGAATACATATCATGTGAGTCAAGCTTGTTACAAATGTTGGAGGGCATGCTTGAAAAAACATTGGAGGTGAACAATACTTGTTAGATAAACGTAAGTGGTGAACAATGCTTATAAAATATGTTGACATTTGTGACAAGCTTGTCTCATATGATACATATGCTCTAGCTTGAGAGAGAATGTTAGAGATATGGTATGATTATGTTAGAAATATGATTTAATTACATTAAATAAGGAGATATAATATGATTTGAAAGGGAAATATGTCACCAAATATTTTCCATTTTAGATATTGATTTTGTACCTTATTATTGTATCTCTTCTTTATAACAAATAAGAATATTTATGTGTATATCTGAATCACAAAATTTGAATTATTCCTTATTGTTTTTTTTTTCTCATCATAGTACTAAAATGGTACCATCCGCGCTGACCTATTTTGTCACTAATCCTTTTAACACGGTATTTAAAGCTTCTTGAAAATTGTATTTGCTTGGTGGACCCATGATCCTGGAGGAGAAATTTTGTTGGGGACCCATTGTGTCCAGGTTGGCATATTGTTGCTGATTGTGGCCTTGTTTTTTCAGTGATCACATTGCTTCATGTTGATATACCCAATTGTACAAAGCACATGTCCTTCTAATGTCTTTAGCAACTTCCTGATAAACTCAATTTTCTCCAACGACCACATGAGTGTGTTCGTGTCTTGCCAATATGTAATGAAGCATGTCTCCTTTTGTTGTGTCTAACAACATTTCAATGAGCTCAATTTTCTTCGACAACCATACGATTGGGTTCACAACAGGCCAACCTATCCACCCATCCAAAGAATGACTTGCAATACCCACCCATGTGCCCTCAAGCTCTGGTTTGCTAACGCTAGTTTGCAACTCTTCCTGGCACATGCAACATACCTAAGGTCCAACCACCTCTCGTCCAGGTTGCTTCCTTCATATGTGTTAGAATAAATATTAAATACAGGTTGAGTGTTAGTATGGTTATTAAAAGGTTGCTTTATAAAGCTGATTTCATGTTGTACTTATCATTGTACCAAGGTTTCTAGTTCAGGCTTTAAACCTTTGATCTTCCCTGTACTCATTGTATGAGTATTCTACCATTATAAATAAGAGATCTCAAAGGGGAGTGATTAAGTCCTCCAAAATATATTTTTTCTCTTTTATTTAACTTTAAGTATATGATCCTACCTTATAGTGACGATACCATCAAAGTTGATTTGGTGGTTCTTTTTTATTTTCTGTCATTCTTGATTATTTTAATATTTTTTTAGATATGGGTAATGTCTTCTAGCACCAACCACGCATCCAAAATAGATTCCCCATCTTTTTGAATCATATTATTAATATTGAGAAGATGGACGAATCTAATTATTCTACTTGGGCCTTTGAAATCAGTTTATGGTTTAGTGGGTTGGGCTACAAATCCTATCTCACTAGCATTGCAAAATATGTACCAACAAAGAGAGGAATGAGACCAATAGATAAAGATTGATGCTCAATTGTGTAGGGTTCTCAAGTTCACTATTCATCTTACTCAAACTTATTTTTCGTTCTCATGTGACATGTGCATCAATTTGGAGAGAGGTCCATGCTTTCTGTACTAATGTACAAGGTTTGTGAAGGCCTCCTAACATTACTTGCTCCATGATGCTTTGATGGTCTTATGTCTACATATATTGGACGAATTAATGCTCCATTACATGATTCTAATGAGCTCTTACCACCATCTACAAATGTAAAGAAGGTAGTTGAGAAATGTAGTACAATTTCTATGACGTTAGCTTTGTATGACTTTCCCCAAAAGTATGCTGTCACACGTGATTAGATTCTGGGATTGCAAATGATTTCATTTATGACTTTTTCTTTATCTACAGTCCTATGTATTACTCCAAAAATTAACTTGGAGATACATAACCCTTCCAATGGAGACACTTTTGCTCTTGCCTCACAAAGCAATAGTTCTTTGAGTTTTTGCATAAGTAAATCGAAAAATCACTTTAAATGTGATCATAGTCACTAGAATGACCATACCATTAATAGGTGTTAGAAGCTACATGGGAACCCTCCTCGTTTGAACAATATTGGTCAAGTATCTATTATGGAATCATTTGTTGCTCATACATTGCCAGTTGACCTACCTCATATGACCCCAACTACATATGAGGAGTTTCTCCAATGGTGTGAGAGTCATCAACATGCTAGTAATACTGCTTTGGTGACTCACATTGGCAAATTATTTGCTTGTCCCTCTCAATCTTCTTCCCTAGGAACTTGGGTTATTGACTTTGATGTAACTGATCATATCTCTGGTAATTGTTCACATTCCTATTCTCTTACTAGTACTAATAATTAGCCCTGTATCACTGTTACTAATAGTTCGCAAACTCAAGCTAGAGTTTATGTATCATATGAGACAAGCTTATTACAAATGTTATTGACACAAGACCCTTGAGAGAATCATGTTAGCGAGTTGGTTGTTGGAGTTGATAAAGTAAATAATGACAAATGTTAACTTTGTCAACAATGATACAACTTCTACCCATTCCTTTTATTTCCTTTCCCTAATCTAACTAGCTGATGCAATGTATTCTGATTCCCATTTCCCTTTGGGTTTTGATCCTCTACTACTCTCTTATCTATTCTAATGTACAACTTATTGTTCAACTTTAAAGCATTAATCTTGAGATGGAGATATTGAAGAACAACATGAATTAGGTGGACTCAAAGAAGGTAAATGCAGCACATGCAAAGTATGGTATGAGATTTGGAGAGAAGCAACGTTACCCTTTAATGGAAATGAGAGTGGCCAATGTATATACATATGTGTGTGTGTATATATATTCATATATACACTCAAAGGTTTTAGGATCTAGTTTAGAAGTTTGAGGGTGAACACCCTTAACAAAACGAGTGCAAATGTGAAATTTAATACATAAGTAAGGAAAATTTGTGGATGAGAGGGAAACAAAACCTAGAAAGATCTTTTTTTTTTTTTTTTTTTCTAAAAAATATAGTGCATATGATTAATTAAATGAGACAGCAAAGAAATGTCATCATTCTGAAACTTCTACAGAAATTTCATTTGGCACAAGAGTGCTTTGCAGATTTTAAGTTGTATCTATTTTTCCTTTTGATGAAGGCTATGGTGGGAGATTATAACATGTTTCCCTCCATTAATGTTGTTTACCCGTCAAGTTATCTCATTTAATGATCAGTGGTTGTGATAATTTCGTTTATTGTTTTCTTTTCGCCTTTTCTTGCCATCATTCCCATTATACTCTTTTCTTTTTTCCTTTTTCTCTTGCTTCCCCTCTTCATCTTTTCTTCTAAAATCCCATTTGATGCTTGGCATTTCATTCTGCATAGCTTGATAAGTAGCATAATGTCACGCCTTTGTTTCTCGAACTTGGTTGCGTGCGGCCTTAGCCTCTCGTGCGCCCTTCGCAACTAGCTAAGTCAGCCTCACCTCACTCGGGATCGTGCTCGGTGTGTGCAAGTGCTTTGGCTAAAGAAAGCGAGAAAAGAAAACTTGAAGGGAAAATGCTTCTATTACTCAAACTCTAGTACAAGTGAACTCTCAAAGCTTGGATGATTTGCAAATGAGGGGGCCTCCTCTATTTATAGGCACCACCTCCTCTAAGGATTTCTCTAGATCCTTCAAGGGTCTTGGTCTTTCTAGACCCTTCCACACAAATCCTACTCTTTCTACACATGTCCTAGAACCTTCTACACAACTCAAGATGATTCTTGCCCTTTCTACAAGTCTCTACAAGGTTCTAGGATGTTCTTGTCCCTACTACAAATATCTACATAATTCTGGAGCCTTCTAGAAGCTTCCAGTCAAAACTAGGCCTTTCTAGAGGCTTCTATCTACAAGTAACTAGGCTTGGTGGTGAAAGAAAAGGCGGGCAAGACTCGTTCTTGCTCGTGTGCGTGCGGGGAGTGATACGGGGCGTTACATTCTCCCCCACCTATTGTGGCGGCGTCCCTGTCGCCTCATAATCTTCGAGGATATCTCGGAATTGCCATAAGTCTTCCTCGAATTCCCATGATGCTTCGGATGCTGGGAGTCCCTTCCACTTTATTAAGTACCGTTTCTTTGGCGGTACCCCTCGTCTCCTTACAATGTCTGATGTGAGCACCTCATCCACTTCCTTGTCGAAAGACTTGGTTGTAAGGGGCGGTACTCTCTGTGATTGCCCTCGGCTTGGGTCTTCCGCATCCTTCTTGTAAGGCTTTAACATGCTCACGTGGAAGACTGGATGGATTTTGAGTGTTGGTGGGAGATTGACCCAGTAAGCAACATTCCCTATCTTTTTGATCACCGGGAACGGTCCCTCATATCTTCGTACTAGTCCCTTGTGCAAACTCCGAAAGGTCTTGAATTGTTGCGGTAATATCTTCACAAAGACTAGGTCGCCTTGGGAGAACTCTCGCAGATGCCTCTTTATATCGGTCCATTTCTTCATTCTTTTACGGGCCCTCTCCAAGTATGAGCGTGCTAAGTCTGCCTGTTCCTCCCAAGTTTTGATCATCTTTTTTGTCCCGGGACTCTTCCCATCCTTTGTAGGTATGACAATTGTGTGAGGAGTCAATGGGTGTCGTCCCGTGACCACCTCAAATGGGTTTCGCTCAGTTGATTCACTCCTCTGCAAATTATAGGAAAATTGGGCCACATCAAGCAGCTTGGCCCAGTCCCTCTGGTTAGCGCTTACAAAGTGCCGTAGATAGCATTCTAGTAGCGCGTTTACCCTCTCCGTTTGCCCGTCGGTCTGGGGGTGGAAGCTTGTTGAGAAGTTAAGCTCGGTACCTAGGAGCTTGAAAAGTTCCATCCAAAGTCGCCCCGTGAAACGCGGATCCCTATCACTCACAATGCTCCTTGGTAATCCCCAGTGCTTGACCACATTCTTGAAAAATCCACGGGCAGCTTCCTCGGTGGTACAATCCTTGGTGCATGGGATAAAGGTCCCGTATTTTGAAAATCGATCCACCACGACCATTATTGACCCGTATCCCTCGGACTGTGGTAGGGCGCTAATGAAATCCAGCGTGATTGACTCCCATGGTCCTGCAGGTATCGGTAATGGCTCGAGTAGTCCTGCTGGATGCTTGTTTTCAACCTTGTCTTGTTGGCACACGAGACAGGTCCTCACATATGCTTCCACATCGTCCTTCAGTTGAGGCCAGAAGTAGTTGGACTCGAGTAAGGCTATCGTCCTTCGTTGTCCTGGGTATCATGACACTCCTTCATGAAATCCCGTCGTAGTCCGTCCCACTTTGGCACAACCAGACGTCGCCCTTTTGCGTAGAGCAGACCGTCCTCTACCTAAAATCGTTGGGTCTTGCCTTCCTTTGCGAGCCCCATGAGTGCCTTCGTGACGAGGTCCCGTTCGAGCCCTTCTCGAATACGGGTAAGGACATCCCCGTCGGCTTTGCTGATGGCGGCAAGTTCAGCCTTGCGGCTTAGAGCATCGGCCACCACGTTAGCCTTCCCCCGCTTGTATTCCAATGAGTAGTCAAACTCGGCCAAAAAGTCTTGCCATCTGGCTTGCTTTGGGGAGAGTTTCTTCTGGGTCTGGAAGTAGCTAGTGGCCACATTGTCTGTCTTTATGCTGAAGTGCGCGCCTAGCAAGTAGTGGCGCCACACCCTCAAGCAATGGATGATGGCCGTCATCTCCTTTTCTTGCACCGTATAGCGTCGCTCGGTGTCATTCAACTTTCGACTTTCGAACGCTATCGGGTGCCTCCCTTGCATTAATACTCCCCCAATAGCAAAGTCAGAGGCGTTAGTGTGAACCTCAAGTGGCTTAGTGAAGTCAGGTAATGTTAAGACAGGCTCCTGACTTACAGCGGCCTTGAGATCCTCAAATGCTCTTTGACACTCGTTGGTCCATTCCAACGGCTTCCCCTTTTTGAACAGGTCGGTAAGCGGTGCGGCCCTTGCCGAGTACCCTTGTATGAACCGCCGATAATAGTTGACCAATCCTAAGAAGGATCGTAACTCGGTAACTTTGGTGGGAGCTTCCCATTCCACGATTGCCTTGACCTTTGTCCCGTCCATCTCGATCCTTCCATGGCCTATAACATGCCCCAAGAAGTTCACCTCTTCTTGGGCAAAGATGCACTTGGACTCCTTTACAAAAAGCTCATTCTCTCGAAGTACCTTGAATACGGTACGTAAGTGGTCAGCGTACTCCTCGAGCGAGTTGCTATATATAACAATGTCATCCAGATAGACCACCACGAACTTATCCAAGTACGGATGTAATATCTCATTCATGAGTATACAGAAAGTAGCTGGGGCATTTGTGAGCCCGAAAGGCATCACTAACCATTCGTATGACCCATACCGCGTAATGCACGTGGTCTTGGGTTCGTCTCCCTCGGCGATGCGAACTTGGTAGTTACCCTTCTGTAAATCCATCTTGGTGTACACTCGGGCTCCCCCAAGTCGATCAAATAAGTCAACAATCAAAGGGATGTGGTAGCGATTCTTGATAGTTACCTTGTTGAGTGCCTGGTAATCTACGCACATGCGTAGTGTTCCATCATGCTTCTTTTGGAAGAGTACGGGTGCGCCATAGGGGGCCTTGCTCGGGAGGATTTTTCCGGTCTCTGTGAGCTCCTTGAGCTGCCTCCTCAATTCCTCGAGCTCAGGGGGAGACATTCGGTAGGGGGACATGGCTGGTGGCTTGGTGCCTGACTCCAACTCAATCTTGTGATCCACACCTCGCCTTGGTGGAAGCTTGCTTGGCAACTCGGCAGGCATGACGTCCTTGTTCTTCTCAAGGACTCCTCGGATAAGGGAGGGCACCTTCGGGGATTCCTCCTTATGGTTGTCCTCCTTTAGTACTGCCAAGTAGGTTGGCTCTCCTCGCTTTGCCCCCTTGGCAAGCTGCATCGCGGAGAGTTGCTTGCTAGCACTCTTGTTGTCCCCTTCTATAGTTGGAACCATGCATGTAGAGCCCTTCTCCAATATACAAACAGTACTAAAGGATGACATTGGTATAGCTGTTACCTGTCATAAGAAGTCCATGCCGAGTACCACCTTGAAGTCGTCCATGGGTGCTATTGAGAAATTCACGTGTCCTTGCCATGTCCCTAGGCGCAGACTCACGTTGCTAGCAATTCCGTTGAGTCGACGAGCATTGGCATTGACAGTCTTTAGCCACCCAGTTTTCTCGGACCAAGATAGTCTTAACCTTGCGGCTTCCTCCTTGGTAATGAAGTTGTGACTGGCTCCTGTATCCACCAGAGCCTTTGTCGGAGTCCCGTTAACATGCGCTTCCACGTACATGAGCCCTTTGCTAGACGTGATGCGCTCGGGCTTGGTATTGAGGACATTGAGGACTTGCAACGAACCTATCATTGTTGGCTCTACCTCCTTAGTCCCAGTCTTGGATTGCTCCATGATGGATGAGAGGGACCCTAGCTTTGGACAATCCTTCATGGCATGTGGCCCCTTGCACACGAAGCAGCCTCCCTTAGGGACAAACGCCTGTTTCTTCTCCTCGTAGCTGCGGCGTCCGAAGTTTCGATCCTCCTTGGCCGGCACTCGTCGCTGGTCTCGGAAGTCTCGGTTCTTGTTGTCCCTTTTGTCTCCCCCACCTTTGGCGAGATACTTCTTGTCTTTCTTGGTGGCATCGAAAGATGAGGATGGACGAAACTCAATTAATGACTCGGCAGTGACAATCGCATCATCAACTGACTTGACGCCCCGACGTTGTAACTCTTGTTTCGCCCAATGTTGGAGTCCATCCACGAAGAAGAAGAGCGAGTCGTCTTCGGCCATATTGGGAATCTGGAGCAAAAGGGTGGTGAACTCTTTGACATAGTCGCGTATGGTCCTTTTTTGCTTCAACTCCCGTAATTTTCGTCGGGCCTCGTAGACAACATTCTCCGGATAGAATTGTCGGGCCTCGCTCGATGTCGCCGTGCTTCCTGCGCCACCATAACATAGCAGTATCAGAAAGGTAAAGGGAAGCAGTCTTTACCTTGGTAGCCTTGTCCGTGAGATTTATGCCCTTGAAATATTGTTACATCCTCCATAAGAAGTTGTCAACTTCTTTGGCGTCCCTTACGCCATTGTAGTCTGTCGGCCTCGGACACTCCACCCTTGGTACGGGCGTGGAGTTGCTAGCCTCCCCACTAGCAATCGCCTTCTTGCAAACAGTGAGATCCTCACGCATCCCCTCGATGCTTGCTTGGAGATCCTTCACAAGGTCCTCCAGGTGATCCAAGCGGTCCTCCGTGGAGCTTTGTGCGTCGAGCCCCTCTTGGACAACACCTTTGACGGACTTGATTTCCTCCAAGACGTGTGTCTCCAACGTTTTGAAGGTGAACTCGACCCTTAGCCTCTCGTGCGCCCTTCGCAACTAGCTAAGTCAGCCTCACCTCACTCGGGATCGTGCTCGGTGTGTGCAAGTGCTTTGGCTAAAGTAAGCGAGAAAAGAGAACTTGAAGGGAAAATGCTTCGATTACTCAAACTCTAGTACAAGTGAGCTCTCAAAGCTTGGATGATTTGCAAATGAGGGGGCCTCCTATATTTATAGGCACCATCTCCTCTAAGGATTTCTCTAGATCCTTCAAGGGTCTTGGTCTTTCTAGACCCTTCCACACAAATCCTACTCTTTCTACACATGTCCTAGAACCTTCTACACAACTCAAGATGATTCTTGCCCTTTCTACAAGTCTCTACAAGGTTCTAGGATGTTCTTGTCCCTACTACAAATATCTACATAATTCTGGAGCCTTCTAGAAGCTTCCAGTCAAAACTAGGCCTTTCTAAAGGCTTCTATCTACAAGTAACTAGGCTTGGTGGTGAAAGAAAAGGCGAGCAAGACTCGTTCCTGCTCGTGTGCGTGCGGGGAGTGATGCGGGGCGTTACAATAAGCTTCCAGTAGTGTACCCATTATTATGCGCATTTGTCTTGATAAAAAGGTCCTGACAGAAACCAACTTGCTCAAGTAAAATGCTAGCTTTGTGGATGTGAGCTTGTTGTATCTCCAACTCCAACAACTCAAAACCATCAATAAGTGCTTTGAAATAGACAGTAGAAATAGAGTAAACAGAAGGGAACAATGGAGTTTTGTGTGTTGCGTCTGAGTGTTGAAATGCCACTCATTGTTCAGGCCCACCACGAGGCTGTGATGGTGGTGGAAAATGACATCGAAGAGGTTATGGGGCGTTTGGCATGTGGTTTTATTTGTGAAGAAGAGGGGAACGGAAGAAGTGAAAGATAAGATGAAAAAGGGGTAATGGGATAGAGGGGAGAAAAAGAGAAAAGGAAAATAAAAGAAGAAAATCACAACCATTCATTTCTAAATGAGATAAAAGCTGATGAGTATAAAAAGATTTCCCTTGCGGGTAGGCATGTTACACTCCCACCCTAACCATTGTTTTTCCTTTTAGCAATTTCATATTGTTAATGGATAGTAATACATAAAGACTAATGAGACTACCTTGCTAAGACAAGAAAGTGGAGAATTGAGAAGGGAATCTTTTAGTATTATAGCTTTGTAAAATATGAAACAACAAATTTAAATAGTGTTGGAATTTCAGCACAAAAGGTAGTAAGGATGGAAAATTGAGATTAAAAAAAAGGTTTGAATTTGGGAATGGTATCTTAAAATTGGGTGTAGTAAAAATTGATTTTTGTCTAATTGTTTAAGTAGAATCACTTTCCATACCTAGCATCAATTTTACTCTCTAAAAAATAAAATAAAGTCAATTTTCTCAAATATAATTCTACTCGATGGAAATTTGATTTTTTTTTCACTGCAAAAATTGACCTACAGTCAAACACACTTGATTACTGTGCTCTGGGCACTTTCTTGCCGCAAATGTGATTCCTCCTTCTAGCATATAGGCTTGGAGTCAAGGAGACCCAAGAGGTACTCTGGTTCAGAAAATTCCAATCAATTAAGTGTAGCAACTTCCTAACTTCAATTTGAACTATTGGAGGTCCCATATCAACTAGAAATGTAATCAAATTTAAATATATATTTGGGTGAAACTCTTATTATAAGTTGCTTTTGTGAGGTTGATTATTTTTTTCACTGCAAAAATTTGACCAAAAAGTCAGATACTCTTTGTTACTGTACTTTGGGCACTTTTTTGTGCAAATGTGATTCCTCCTTCGAGCATATTAGCTTGGAGTCAACGAGACCAAACAGTGACTCGTTCAGAAAATTCCATGTAATGAAGTGTAGCTACTTCTTTACTTCAAATGTGAACAGTTGGAGATCTCACATCGATTAGGTATTAAATTATAATATATAAGTGGGTATAAACCTCACCTAATAAGCCAATTTTTTGAGGTTGAGTTAGGCTTGAAATCTACTTTCTAAAACCACTCACAATATCGAGTTCCACACACAATATGTCCAATCCTCAGCATAGGATATATTTTCAAAACAGAGATATAACCTAATTATAATGTATAAGTAGGTGCAAACCTCGCCTTATTAACTAATTTTGAGGTTGACATAGCTTTAAAATCCACTTTCTTAGAGGAACAAACTTGATGGTTATTGACAAAGGTTTTTAATACATATACTACTGTTACATTATGTGAAGTGTGCAATTGTTGACTTCAATTTAACCTCATGCTACAATTTCTTTCCCTTCCTCATGCTAATTAGCAATTAACAAATTATTTTGAAACCTGCACTTCGACTTTAATGTCTGCACAATTTTAATGTTGATCACTGTCTCAGTCTTGAAAAAGGAGTTGAACTGGATCACCACTGGGTTGAGTTTGATGATGTTCGATATCATATTCAGGTAATAATTTTTTATTGAGACGATTTTCAGGAAAATATTTTGATTATTTCCTTGGATTCTTTAACATGTCTGGTTAAATTTTGCCCTAGATAGTTTTAATTAAAATTAAGTGATTTTGACAGTTTTAGGTTGCACATTAACTAAGCAATAATTATTGTAGGTGTCAATGAAGAATCCTCATGTTTTGCTGCTATCAGTTTCGTTGCCTACTCCTTCTTCAGAAACTATTTTTGTTAATGGACTTCCTTTTGGAGCCATTGAAGCAATAAAAGCTTCATATGGTAATCTTGTGCAAATTCTTGATCCTCCAAGGGATGGCTTTAACCTCACATTAAAAATAAATCTGTCAAAGCTTCCGGCAAATCAAGGTACAAAGAGTCTGTGTAGAATGTCATTGTAACTTTCCATCTTCCTTTTCGGGAGGAGTTTTTCCTCTTAAGCTGAATTTATAAGCTACTGTTTTTCTGTGCGTTAGAACAATTGACAAGTGTAAAACTTTCATTAGTCTTGCATGTTGTTTCAACATCTTTTTAGCTTCAGGTATTAATTGTTGCCTTACACACACCATATATATTTATATATATATATATATATATATATATATATATATATATATATATATATATATATATATATATATATATATATATATATATTTTGACGTTGGTTTTATCCAAATGAAGATTATAATTGAAACTCTAAAATAGTGTCTTTTGATCAATACCAAAGCTTTCTCAGCTCAATCTCTGAAAAATGGTTATTTATGGCCCTATGGCATTACTTGGTTATTCTTCTTTTCCTTGGTTCCTTTGTGCAGTGGTCTTTGATTATCTGGGACCACACCCGGATGAAATATAACGTAATCTAATTGTGAGAAATCAAATAGTATTTTAGGAAAGAATAAATAAGGAAATTTGTATATTCCCTTGTAATCTGTACAGATTTGAATAATTAGGAACAATCCCATAAATCAAGGGATCCTAGCATAAAATAGTTATTATATTTCCTAAAACAGTTTAGGTCTCTTGTATATATCTTATATCATCTCTTTGTATTGAAATAATAAGAATCATATTTCAGTTAATCTATTTTTCAAGATGGTATCAGAGCTTCCGATCTAGGAAGCTCTGTCTGCGCGCGATAAACCCTAAGACGGCAGCCTGCATTGCTGCTGCATTTTTCTTAACCCTAAGACGGCAACCTACATTGTTGTTGCATTTTTCTTAATCCTAAGACGACAGCCTGCATTGCTGCTGCATTTTTCATAATCCTAAGACGACGATCTGCATTGTTGTTGCATCGCACCTTTTTGCTATAATGTCAAGGGAAGAGGAGATAGAAAGGGTGAAAACCATTCTTAGTAAGTTGGAAAAACCTACGGGTATGTGTTCTTTGGCATACTCGGGTAAGTTTCCACCTTCTTTTGGATTAAATGTCTCGAGATACGCCTTTTAACCATTATTGGATATTGGACTCTGGAGCCACAGATCACATGACACCATTAGCCAAACACTTCTCCACATATTCCCCATGTCCCAAGAACAAGAAAATTGCCACAGCAGATGGAACCCTTATAACTACAGATGGTCAAGGAAATATCCAAATCAATCCTTTAATAACCTTAAAAGACGTTCTCCATGTCCCAAAGTTGTCCACGAACCTAGTGTCTATACAAAAACTTATAAAGGATTTGTCATGTAAAGTTGTTTTTTCCAACGATCATTGTGTATTTCAGGATAAGGATTCTGGGAGGATGATTGGACATGCTAGAGAATGGAATGACCTTTATTATCTCGAAGATCCAAGTCTCGCTCAAGAAGAATAGAATCTCTCACTCCTTCATATCTCGAATCCTTGATGACCAACGAGAGAAAAATCATGCTTTATCATTGTCGGTTGGGACATCCCTCTTTTGGAGTGATCAAAATTATATTTCCCTCTTTGTTTACCAAGTTAGATGTTGAGAGCCTTCATTGTGAGGTATGCGAACTTGCTAAGCACAAACGTATATCTTTTCCAATAAGTAATAGAATTAGCAATTTCCCTTTTTATCTTGTTCATACTGATGTATGGGGACCTTCTAATATTCCAAATGTGTCTCGGTACTCGATGGTTTGTCACCTTTATAGATGACTGTACAAGGGTCACTTGGGTTTTCCTACTTAAACAAAAATCGAAGTCGGTTCTGTCTTCCTAAACTTCCACTCCATGATAAAAAATCAGTTTGGTGTTAATATTAAGAGGCTTAGGTCGGATAATGCCAAAGATTACTTCAATCATGTCCTTAATTCTTTTTGTCAAAAAGAAGGTATAATTCATGAGTCCTCTTGTGTCAAAACACCACAACAGAATGGGGTCGCAGAGAGGAAAAATGGACATCTATTAAATCAGACTCGGGTATTGTTGTTCCAAAAAAGTGTCCCAAAAAATTTCTGGGGGGAAGCTGTCCTTACAGCAACATACCTTATCAATAGACTACCCTCTAGAGTCTTAGGATCAAAAAGCCCTATGGAAGTTTTGTCGTCTTTCTATCCAAACTTGTCTACTACAAATAATCTTAAACCAAGAGTTTTTGGGTGCATCTCATATGTCCATATTCATAGTATAGATAGGGGAAAACTTGATCCTAGAGCCTTAAAGTGTGTCTTTGTTGGTTACTCACCCACTCAAAAAGGGTATAAATGCTACCACCCCCATCCAAAAAATTCTTTGTGTTTAGGGATGTTACCTTCAATGAACAAGAGGGCTATTTCCATCAACCTTATCTTCAAGGGGAGAGTTTCAGGGAAGATAAGGAAAGTAGTGATTCTGGTTTTCCCATTCTTCCAGACTTGACATTTGAACCTAAACGAAATCATATTGAAAGTAGTAATTCTGGTTTTCCCATTCTTCCAGACTTGATATTTGAACCTAAACAAGATCAAATTGAAGTTGTAACAAATGAAACAAGTCAAGGAATTAGTCAAGCAAAGGAAGTTGGTCAAGAAAGTGAAATTAATTGTGAAGCCGATCAAGAAGATGTTGAAACTGGAAAATTTGGTAAGAAGTCTGGTGTACTCAAGGAAGACTAAGGCCATTCCAGGATCAAGCCATGTTCAAGAATCCAACTCGACTCCACAAAAAGAGGTAACAATTTTTTCTCCAAGTATGCAGGGATGAAATTGAAACCCAAAATGATCCCGACCTCCCAATTGCCATTAGAAAAGGAACAAGAAAATGCACCAAACAGCCACTCGACCCTCTCTCAAATTACCTGTCCTTTAAAAATTTCTCTCCTACCCATAAAACCTTCCTAGTAAACCTAAACACCGTACTTCTACCTAATACCCTATCCGAGGCATTGTCCGACAGAAAATGGAGGCAAGCCATGGATGAAGAGATGGAGACATTGGAGAAGAACAACACTTGGGAGTTAGTCACCTTACCAATAGGAAAGAGGCCAGCTTGGATGTAAATGGGTCTATACGAGTGAAATACAAGGCCGATGGATCAATTGAGAGATATAAGGCAAGACTAGTTGCCAAAGGGTTCACCCAAACCTATGGAGTTGATTATTTGGAGACCTTTGCTCCGGTTGCCAAAATGAACACAAGTTAGGGTGATATTGTCCCTTGCTGCCAATTATGGTTGGAACTTGGAACAATTTGATGTTAAGAATGCTTTCCTACATGGAGACCTTGAAGAAGAAATCTATATCGAGATACCTCCGGGATATGGTAAAGATGTTGCTCGCCAACACTCGTTTGCAAGTTGAAAAAGACATTATATGGGTTAAAACAAGTCCCCGTGCATGGTTTGGCAGGTTTACTAAAGTTATGACAAGTCCGGGTTACAAACAAAGCCAAGGGGACCATACTTTGTTTTTTAAACATTCCAAGTCGGGGGAGTAACAATATTATTTGTGTATGTGGATGACATAATATTAACTCGGAGATAATAAAAAAGAGCAACAATTATTGAGTCAATGCTTAGGCAAGGAATTTGAGATCAAGACTTTGGGAAAACTAAAATATTTTTTGGGAATTGAAGTTGCCCACTCCGAGAAAGGGATATTTATATCTCAAGCAGAAATACATCACCGATTTGCTCAAGGAAACCGGCAAGGCAGCTTGCAAACCCGCTAGTACCCCATTAGAACCAAACCTAAAGCTTGGAAATGCAGAAGAAGATGTTGTCGTTGAAAAAGATATGTACCAAAGATTAGTGGGCAGACTTATATATTTGTCACATACCAGGCCGGATATTGCCTATGCAGTGAGTTTAATTAGCCAATTTATGCATAGCCCAAAGGAGACCCATTTACAAGCTGCCCACGTAATTTTACAAGTACCTTAAAGGAACTCCAGGAAGAGGGATTCTATTCAAAAGGAATGGTAATGTGAAGCTTGAAGCCTATACTCGATGCCGATTATGCAGTGGTCAATTGTGGATAGGAGGTCAACTACAGGATATTGCACCTTTCTTAGAGGAAATCTTGTGACTTGGAGAAGCAAAAAGCGAGGTGTAGTGGCTCTGGTCCAATGGTCGAAGCGAATTCCGAGCCATGGCACAAGGTATATGTGAGTTGCTATGGCTTAAAATCAACTTAGAAGACTTGAGGATAAAGTGGGAAGAACCTATGAAGCTCTATTGTGATAATAAGTCAGCAATCAGTATAGCCCACAACCCAGTGCAGCATGATAGAACAAAGCATATTGAAGTAGACAGACACTTCATCAAAGAAAAGCTTGATAGTGGCTTGATATGCACTCCATATGTGTCCTCTCAAGACCAAATTGCAGACATTCTTATCAAGGGACTGGGCTGCCATAATTTTGAGAAGATTGTATCCAAGCTGGGAATGGAAAACATCTATTCACCAGCTTGAGGGGGAGTGTGAGAAATCAAATAGTATTTTAGGAAAGAATAAATAAGGAAATTTGTATATTCCCTTGTAATCTGTACAGATTTGAATAATTAGGAACAATCCCATAAATCAAGGGATCCTAGCATAAAATAGTTATTATATTTCCTAAAATAGTTTAGGTCTCTTGTATATATCTTATATCATCTCTTTGTATTGAAATAATAAGAATCATATTTCAGTTAATCTATTTTTCAAGACTAATATCAATTTATTTAGTGGTTTCTTGACCATCAGTATTTGCAGTTTATTTTATGACCACTCTGGTGTGATTTATTGTGATTTTATGTGAATATTACTGGGGATTGCATAGGTTACTGCTTGATGATGGCATGGATTATATAATACAACGGGGAAATTTTTTTTGGCTGATAAAGTTAATTTTTGATTTGTGAAGAGAGGAATGAGAGTACTTCTTAACAAATTTATTTGTCCTACTCTGAATTACAAAGCAGAGCATATATTTATATTAGGTGTCATAAATACCAGAATAATTAGACGTAATTATATGAATATACAGTTATCCTAATTTACATAATTTCAAGAACATAATCTTCCCTGTTTATAATATTACTGTAATTGTATATTTACAGCACTCCCATTGGGTTTGATCACTATCTTTCATGGCAAATGTGAAGAGAAATATTTGTTTTAATGTGCATCCATTGCTGCACTTTGGTGCATGTGGTTTCTATGGCACAACACTTGACTTCATTGGTGTCCTCTTTCTTTTTATGCGTTTTTCTCTAAACTTAATAAAGATTTATTATTCTTTCAACTCTTAGTAAATTTTTTTTTTTGTCTTAGTGGAGTACTTTTACTAGAAATTAGGGTGGGTCTTATGTTGGACTGTGGTACTCAATAGAAGTAATAATAATAATAATGCTAATGTTATATTTTCCAAAGCTACAGAAGTTTTTTCTTAAGTTTGTGGTGATTATTCAGAACTGGTTACTCATCTCTTTATGGAATTGTTCAGCTTATGCAATTTTTCCTTTTATATTAATAAAGAAAATTAGTTGTTTGTCACAGGCCTTATGCTTTGATACATTTCATTTTTTATTTATTTTATGTTTTAGCATTTCAGGGTAAAAGAAAAGATTTTTTTGTAAATATGCATACTTAGTTTTTCATAACCTTTCCGAACATATTTCTGAATCCCTCTATTCGTATATTGAAATTTTGGTTTACTGAAAAAGAGAAAAAGGAATTTGATTAAATTATTTGGTTGTTGATGCTCTTTTACAATTGGTGATGTTGAACTTGTGCAGAGCAAAAATATGCCTTTTTGGTAAAAGTTGCATCAATAAGAGAGGTCGTCCTTGGTGCACCACTGAGAGTAATTTTAGAACATCTTGCTGCAAGAACTGTTGCTCCGGACTTGGATCCACCTGTTGCCCTTGTTCATCGGCCTAATGAGTCTTTCTTTCTTTTTCCTCAGGTGCGTGATAATAATAGCAACTTTCTGTTACTTAAGCCTTTATTGCTGCTTGGAATATTTAGTTTAATGTTTTCTCCCAACACTACGGAGTAGTTCCATAACCATGCTATATGCAGGATTAACTTCCTTTAAGCATAAATTTTGTTTCTCAACTTTCTTGTCAGGCTATATATATACAATGTACGCTTTACTAGAAGAGAAAAAATACATAATAAGGAAGACAGTGAGGCCGTTACTGAAAGCAGTGTGTATTGGTCGATTTCGAAAGTGCTATTGTGGGATGACTTCTGTTTTTGGAATTTTTATGGTTGATATAATTTATACAATATGCATATAAATTCTCAAAAATGATAAACAATACTCAATTCATTACATTCATAATTAACAATAAAAAGTCATTGGTGTCTTAAACAAAGATACAAGCCAATATCAATAAAAGGAAAATACAGGTTTCCTAGATAGGAATCTTCAATCATCATCTTCTAAATCTTTAAATCAAGTTGAATTTGAGTGATGAGTTTTCTCTAATTGTTAGAATTTCCATTGGTTTTGGAGCAAAGCACTATATATGATCTATGATCTTATCAAGGCAACTTGTTGTGGTGATCAAAATCTCATGACTTATAATCCTAAAGGAAAGGAAAATAAAATTATATCCTAAAAAGGATAAAATCTTAGTTGGAAAAAAACAAGTCTCACATTGCTAGAGATAAGACCAGAATAATATATATAAATGGGGGACAACTCTCCTGATATGTGGGATTTAGTTGGACTTAAACCAAAATTTTAAGATGGCACCAAAGTTATCCTAGATCCATTAGGAAAAGGATCACCTATCTATCATATTATCCAGGCATCATTCCAATTAGTGTATGTAAGTGGGGGAAAATCCTCACATCTAGTTGGTTTTGTAATGTTAAACTAGGTTCAAACCCAAATTCTAAGAAATATACCCTGCCATAATTAGGGGCATTGATTGTAGAAAGAGGAAAAACTATTAGTATGGCTACAAATTATTATAATTGCAATATGTCAATAATTTATTTTTTCTCGAATAATTATGATGAAACTCTTAGCTAGGGGCAGTTATATGTAGAAATAACTGCTTTAGAAAACAGTTTTGTATTAGAAGAAACTCTAGGATTATGTATAGAAAATAACTGGTGGTAGTTACTTGTAAATTAGAAACCACAAGATGACAATTGTGTATGAGGAGTATATATCTGATAGATTTTTGTCGTTGTAATTAGGGGAAGTGTAAAGTTTTTGGTAGTTTATGAACAGATAATACTCTCTTTAGGAGATTTTTGTCTTTTGGATGGCAAGTGTATTGCAGTATTATACATGATAAAATACTGTATTAGGGACAGCGAGTGTGTGGCTGTTCTGAGTGATTTTAGTGTTAAATATTATATTTATTACTTTTATCAATTGGTGTTCTATCAATTTGGTTCTACATGCCAGTTCAAGGAGGGAATTTTTGTGTCTAGTAGAGTACACTCTGTAGGCAATTTTTGTCTTTGGGACAAGTGTTTTGCTGTATAGTGAGTGATTTTAGTGTTCAATGTTTTATTTTATTACTGTTATCAATTGGAGGTGTTCTATCAAGTTGGTCTAACCTGCTAGTTGAAGGAGGGAGCTTGTAACCATTGTATGACGTGGAATAGCCAAGGAAGAGACATTCATGAGATTTAAAGTCTAATTTATTGGGATTATATGGTCTGATGATGGGAAAACAGGCACAGCTAAAGGTTTTTTAAAAATTGTAATCTGGTTCTTGTTTAAACAGGATAGTGTAGGGAACTTTAAAATATACAAAGGCGGTTGGGAGTCTATTATTAAGGTAGACAGCAGTAGTAAAGGCATACTCCCAAAATTTTACAGTAAAGATGACAAGGAGAGTGAGGCCAAGATAAACTATATCCCTTTGTTTTAATTCAATAACACCATTATGATGGTGAGTATGGGGACAAATAAGAATGTTAACACCTAATTCTTTTTTATGATAAGGCCCTTGAAAGCTGGTAGAGGGTGGTGGTTGAAAAGTTTGATCAAATCTTCTGTAACACAGGCTGTAGCCATATATCCAAATCTGAATCAAATTTGACACTGCATTATGGAAAACTGACCACCATGACCATGTTCTCCGGGGCCACCATGGCTGCGATTATAGTTTCACCCTCCATTAAAGGTTATGTCATTATCATGAGACGAATGATTGGTCTGAGCAATAGGAACTGCATTTTGTTAGTTGGGTGTGGTTGAGGTAGGGACTAGAGTAAGGTTGATATAGAAGCTGATTTGGGAGCAAGTAACAAGTCTTCGATGACTTCATTAGGGAGAGGTTCAAATCACAGAAATTACTGGCCTGTAAACTTGTGGAACTCCTTCAAGAATCACATCAACGTATTCTTTCAAGGAGGTAGACTCACCAACAAAAACCAGAGCATCAATTAAGGCTTCAGTATAAAAAAAAATTCTTCCATTGACTTGTCGTCAAGAATAGTCGAGTGCAACTTGGCTTGCAGCTGGCCAGAGTTCGAGTCTCTGAATGAAAAAATCATGAATTTTGTCCCAAACTTGCTATGCATGAACACTGACAAGAACTTGAGAAAGAATTGAAGTTGAAAGAGACTATTAGAGCCATGACATAAGCATCTGGTTCTATTGTGCTCAGACAGCATAATCAGGATTAATAACTCCTGCAGCCCGATCATATTCTGTCAAGAACTTAAGTGGAATTGAAGGACAAACAATAAACTGTTGAAGTTGATGAGCTTCAATAACAAGTTCAACCTGTTGACACTACAGAAAAAGAATTCGATTATCAAGCTTGGTGGACAATTGGCCATGACGAACTTCAAGCTCTGGATACCGTGTGCAGAGAGATAAAAAAATCTATAAGATTCTGTATCATTGAAACTGAAATTTTCTTAATCTGAACACAAGAGACAAATCTCTATGTAGATCTGAAGTGAAACAAGTGCTATCAGAGGACAGTTGTAACAAACTGCACCAGACTGAAAAAGTGCACTGACTAATCTACCTTACAGTTACTTTTAACAAACTAACTATCTCGTGAGGGTTTGTGTTGGAAAAAATAAAAGACGGACTAAGTAATTCAGTTTTAGGCAGTTATATTTTATGGTGTTGGTGTGACTATCAGTGGTGTATATGTCAGTTATGTTTGTTTTATTTTTGTATTAGGCGGTTAGGTTTTATTGTGTAACAGTTATGTTGTTGTATATGTGGTGATGGGCCTTTAGGAGACTGTTAGTGTGTCAGTTTGTTTGAAGGAGGAAACTTCGTGTAGTTAATGTATTGTTCTTCAAAACTAGTATACAAACCAAATTACTCAAGTGAAATATAAATATTTTTGTTTGTTCAATCTTTTAGTCCAACAGAAAGTCCTCTGGAAGATAGACCATTTATTAATATCATAATAGGACTGAAAATATTTTTTTTCAGAATGTATTACTTGGTCTTCACAACAGCAAAGGTGAACTAGTTCCTTGACATTGTATACAAAATATTTAGGCACTTATCATCCATAAGCATGAAGTTACTCTGCAAAGTTTAGCATCCCTCAAAGTCCTGCTTTCATTATGCTTCCCGAAGCCTTTATAACTGACTTTACCAAAATTTCTCAAAATTTGCTTGAGATAACCAACTGTTAAAAAATAATGGATTTGGAGGAAAAGGAAACCTCTTCAGCTTTTGTTAGAAAAGTTGTCTCATGTACAGCTTTTATAAAAGCTGTTCTTTGCTGTACCTGTCAGACTGATAGGTCCTAGGTGTAGACTTTTTCTATCCTATCTTTTGAACTTCTGATTCAGACCTGAATAAATATAGATATGCTTAGACGTCATAATCTGTCAAGCATTCAGTAAAAGGAAAGTTTTAATATAGTAAACTTCAACTGTTAAAAAAAATACTAACATTGAAGAAAATATATAAATGGAGTGAATTGATTGAACTCAACCAGATATAGGGAGAACAAACAATCTTTGTTGCATTGAATAGCCTCTGAACAGTATCAACAAGGTTGAAGACAGATAAAAAAGTAATACAATAAAGTATGAATCCCTTTACATGAAATGGAATAAACGCTTAATGTTATTCCCTAAAAGTACACACACTCTACATCAAACAGAATAAATGCTTAATCTTATTCCCTTTTTCAGTTGCTGTGGCATAGAGACCTTACAACTGAGCATAATAGCGTATGTATCAAGTGATAGTTGATTGCAAACAGTGATAAGTTGGGTGTGTGCACAGGGATTTGCGTGGTTTAAAACCGATCTTGTTAACTCTATTATAGTTGTTTTCTATATTCACAATAGTTACAATGATAAAGTAATATTCATGATTGATTGAACTAATGGTTAAATATCTATTGAATTTTAAAAAGTAGCTTTTAAAAGAAACAATCCAAGTTAAGAGGAACTGTCAATGGGAAAGTATTGCTAGGATCAAATTTCAACGAACATGCTCCTATACATTTTCAATACATGCTCCTATACATTTTCAGTACTATACATGCTTACTCTCATTCTCTGTTTTTGTAATTGCTAAAAATCACTAATGGTCAATCCCTTAATGATTAGATCCTACGTACTTTTGATAACAATTTATTCCTCAACAATCACCCCAAGAACCAGCTTTAAGAATAGCAACATAAAAACCAAAGAGTCAAGTCTATTCCTAGCAATCTGATTCATTAGGTAACCCATTCGAATCATGACTAGAGATAATTTTTCCAATCGATGTTGAAATCTAGAATGACAAGTTTTATACTTCGGGTGAGCGAATCTTCCAAAATCTATTTGCCCAAATTTAACTTAATAAGATTCGCTAAGCCAAATGGGATTCACTCAGTGATTTTTGCTCGCGGGAAACCCATATTCTCATTTCCTGTTTCGCCAATTAAATTTGTTGCAGGTTAAATTCCATGCTATCTGTCCTTTGTCGCTGAGCATTGTTGAATTGGTTCAGCGTCTAGGCTACATCATGTTTCAGGATCTTTCTGTTATGAATTTGTTTAGTAAATTAAGATTAACGAATTTTCTGTTGCACCAATTCTTAAATATTTCTACTAAGCTTGGCTTCTCCCTGAACTAAAATTATATGGGATCAAAATAGTAATAACCACATTCCCTAATTAAACTGAATTTCCATCTCAATTACGACCATGAAATGGTAAAATAGGCAGTCAACAATGTCTTTTGTCCGTTGTGCAAATCTGCTACAATAGTTGCTGTTGAACAAAGAAAAGGATAAAATAATAAAAAAAAGAATTCTTGTAAGTTGAAGCTGGAAAAATCTAGTTTATGAATCATGTTTTTCTGACAGGCTGATAAGGTGATCGTGGTGTATCCTATGAGATTCAACGATTCAATAGACATTGTTCTTGCAACTTCATTCCTGCAGGTATGTTTTCTTTGGTATTACATATCTAAGGTCATTTGGATTAAAGAGAGCAGAGAGAGAGATAAAAGTATAATTTTTGTTACATTTTTCAAACCATTCTTGTGTTGTGCTTTATTTTGGGTGGTTTGATGGTTTCAATTTTCTAGCTTTATTGTAATTTAGGAATTTGTCGAAGCCAGGCGTACAGCAGGACTTCATAATACCCCGCCTTGTTCGTGGTCACTTACTCCTCCACTGGAAATAAAAGGAGTTCCCTCTGATGCATTATCTGCAAATGCAGGATTTGTTACATTTGGTTAGTGTCAGGAAAGTGTGTGTGTGTGTGTGTTTTTATTGCTAGCATGACTGCAATTTAATATGTTCAACTCTGCAGTTATTTTCCCCCGTCATGTTGAAGGCCAGAAACTGGATCGTACAGTATGGAATCTGTCAACTTTTCATGCCTATGTTAGCTATCATGTTAAGGTGTGGGTTTCCTCCAACCAAATATTTTCAGTTGCAATGTATTTTGTATTGTGATGAAATGCTGATCTTGATTTGGTATCTCTTAAATTATGGTCGAAAATGATAAGAAGAAGATACTATATTTTACTCCACGAAATATTTAGACATGAAGGATTTATTTGATCTTAAATAAAACCAATTTTTTTTTTTTGTTACAAAAAAGATTTGTAATTTTGCAGATAATTTACCTTGTTTGAAGTATCATTTTTATTTTAAAACAGAGAGGGACATTGGTGGAAAATGTTGGAGAGAGTATATGTTCATGTGGATTTTGTTAATATAGATTTGAGTTGATATTGTAAATTATGGCAGAGTTAGAAAAGCTTAAGCTAATACAGTTATATAATTGTCTGACCAATAATGCTTATTTTTACAAAACCTGCATAAATGATACTTGATCCCTGATCTTGCATTATGGTTATGTGTAACAGTGCTCCGAAGGATTTATGCATACACGCATGCGGCGTCGTGTGGAGTCCTTGATTCAGGTAATCTTATATTTTATTTTATAAGTTAACTTTGTATTCACTTAAAAATCTTTTAGTACTTCACCTTTGCTTGATATTGCAATTCAATGTTGCGAAGGAATGAAGCTAATATGAATGATTTAAGTGGCATCCTAGGGCCCACTTAAAAATACCGCACATTATATTTTATCCATTGAAGAATTTGCTAAGTTGAAGTGAACTTGTTCTGCTGCATTGGCAGGTGGAATCATTGTCTACGTTTGTGATTAATTGCTTTTATGTGACATAAATGTGTTGGTGGTCATTTTCCCTTAAATGATTTCTTGAGTTTCACTGCATAATTTGTAATAAAACCTGTTCTTGCTTTGTAGGCTCTGGATCGTGCCAAACCAGATGCCGAGAATTCAACGAAAACTTCATTCAACAGATCCTTCAAACGGCTGGTTTGTTATGTGCATTCTTGTGATGGTTTTTAACTAAATTTTCTTTTCATTTGTGTTTTATAGTAAGACTTATGGCTGAAATTTTTTACTGGCGTATAGGGTCTGAACGATTCAAGGACCAACTCATAAAGGAAAAGCTGGGTGAGGAAGATGTGCTGCTTCTGCCCTCTATTGGACTATACCATCGCCATCCAAGGAATCGCTATTGCATGTTTGCAGAATGTTCCAGATGCTTGTAACCCGAAGTTGTGATTCTCCTTCTGAACTCTTCACGCCAAGTATCCAAGGACTTGCTGGACTATTTCTGCAGACTGCTCCAGGAGCTTGTAATTTATTCATTGAAAAAAATAGGATACAAATACAAGAGAAACGACCAAACAAATTAGTTATTAAAATGTACAATGATTTATCATCCGAATGTTCTGTACTATATATATATATATATATATATATATATATATATCTGTGCTGTATTTGGGGATACGTATCAAAATATCTTTCTTTTTGAGGCATTCATCAAATTTTCCCTTCATTGTAAAGTATCCATAATGTCTTGATGCAAGTTTAAACTCGTGAATGAGGTGACATGGATAAGCTTTTCTTAACGTTTGAGGGGTTTTGAATTAGACCATGTGTGCTTCTGTGGATTGTAATTCAAAATAATCTTGTTTGCTATAATATCAGTCATTCAATCACTAACTCTCTCCTCCGTGTTCTCAGAACTATTGTACCGTAGTTTACTTGAGCTCAAAATATATGCTACACGTCAAAGTAGTAGCAGAATCAGCAATATGTTTAGAAGCTATTGAGACCATGAAATCAGCACCTGAAGCTTGTTCTGGGTTGATGAGTTATCATGCGATCACATCTTACCTAGAGAGACTTCTTGATAATGTTCTTTTGCTGTTGTATTTTTGTTTTTATCTTTCTATTGGTTCAGTTACCTTAAGATCAAATAGAGAATATGTATGCCTGTAACCTCACCATGTGAAATATAGTTTCATTACAATTCACTTACCTAATTGTTGTCAAGAATCCTGTAGTCACAACAATCTTGACATTCACGAACGGATTGTCTGCACCTATTTCAAACGGTGGTTCCCTCTAGATTATCCACATGGTGCATCCATGAGCAACATTAGGTCATTTGAATCTGATACTCCCACCTCTAATTCTTGCTTGATTTTCCCCAGCAAACTTGTTGCTTCTAATGCAATTTCCTGTATAACCAACAAACTGCTTTTATGATCTCTTAGAAATTGCTGTAAGAAGTTAGAAATCCCAAAAATCTAGCAAGTATCTAAAACACTTTTTCAATTTTGATGACTGAACATCTAGAAATGAAGTTTGGACTCAGGTTTCTTGTATCCTAAAAGCTTTTTAGGTATTCTTTAAGAATTATTGAACGACCTCTCATTCATTTTAGAATGAGTTTTTCATATTTCGAAATTTCAGAATAAGGAGGTGATTCAAAAAAAAATTTAATTCAAGAAAAAACAACCCCCTCCTCTCCCCTTCATTTCAAAATATGAAAAAGATGGATGCTAATAATAGCTTAGACCTTTCCACTGGCTTAACTTTTCGTTTTCCAAATTTAAATCCTCTACACTAATCTACCTTTCCTATTTTTTACTTTAATTAAATTTGGTTAAATTAAAAATATAATATTAAATTCAAACCAAAAGAAAAATTAATTAACACTCAAGCGGAACATCCACCAACGTACCATTTTGTGCGGAGTAGAAATGATTGAATCCGACAAATAGCTTTTTTTTTTTTTTTTTTTAATTCTAGATGCCACGAAGCATGATTACTAGCCAAGGAATTTAAACGCATGATGTTTAATAGAACAGAGAATAATCATTTCGAATATTTAGCACAATGTTCTATCGTATCTGTTGTCTTTTACGAAACAAATTCGCTGATATTTCAGTACACATAATCAATTTAGTCCATGAAATTTTATAACTAAAGGTTACATTAACTCTCAAAAAATACAATTAGTTTCAAATGTTTTCTAAACATGTTAACTTAATAATAATAATAATAATAATAAATAAAAAAACATGAGTTTCATCTTATACACATAAAAACTAAATCAAAATCAAAATGATTGCTTGAAAAAGAATAAAAAATAAAAAATTCATGAGCTTTCACTCTGCAATCTCTACTCCGAGTCGGTGTCCAAGCTTTCCATCCCTTTCAAGCCTCTGCGTTTTTGCTGCATACCAAGATAACCCCAACAACTTGTCAGCGCACACCATCGTAAGATCAACATTTTTTCGTAAAACAAGATATATAATAATAGTGTAATATTCCAATTTAGTTTCTAAAATTATGAACATTTTTAAATTTAGAATCTAAAATTATCGAACTTGATTCTTATTGTTTGATAACTTCAAGAACTAAAACCATCATACGATAAGCTGAGAGAAAAAGTAATATTTTTGTTTTCTGATTTGAAGAATTATATTTACTCATATGATTATGAAGAACATTGTTGAATTGCTTAGGGAACAATCTCATATATCCCTACTGTCAACCAGCATCCTAAGCTGAAGCAGAAAGGAGGGGTTACCTTCTTCACGGACTTCTTCTCCCTAACCTCATATCTGCTCTTTGTCAGTTCTGATAACCACATCCCAGGGAAACAGCACTGTAAACCAATAATAATATCACAAAAAATCAATTTGTCAGTTCTTTTTGTTCATAAATTGACAATAGAGGTTTATCAAGATAAAAAAATTCTTAGATCTTAAAGATTAGGAAAAGTAATTAAGCGATTTATTAAGAGAAAAATATGCTCAGATCTCTTATAAATCAGAAAAAGTATCTGTAGAATCTTTTGATAATATTTTTAGAATTCTAATTATTTCAATATATTTTGTTTCTTACTTTAGAGAGATTGATTGGTACAAATAAAAATACTAAGAATGTAATTAGTAAAGATTATTATCTAGAAAACAATTTTTTGTTTTTTCTGCATTGTTAAAGTGAATTGAAAGTTAAGAAAAAGAAACCAATTATATATTTTTTCTTATAATTTTATTCAATCTGTGTGTATATTGGGAGTGTTCTTGGTATATACCTGTAAAATCCTGTCAACATTCTTTGCTCTCTTCTTTGGTCTTTGAGGGATTTTTGTCCCCTTCATTGCAAGAAAGTCATCTTCTTTCTCCTTTCTCGAGAGAGCAACATATATCCTTGGCCAATGAATTACCTCAACAGTGACCTTGTTTCCATTGGCAGCAATGGATGAGGTAGCAGGAGTGGTGGCAGCACCACCTTCCTGTTCAGATTGCACTGAGATCGAATCCCCTTGACTATTATTCAGCCTCTCAGATGCTTGTGTTGTTGAAAATGCACTTGGCTTTTGACACTTTGCTGATCCAGAAGAAGGCACCCTTCTGCTACTTCTTTCCATCCCAGAAGAAGACAGTTTTGGTGTTGCAGATTTAGAGACAATTGGGTTACTTTCCTGACTGTTTCTTGAGGGTGACTCACTTCCACCTAAAAAGGGATCTTCCAAATTCCTGGCTCTATCCAGAGAAAAGATTCAGGATTAGATAAATGAAAAGACACAATATAATTTTCATGATTGTTTTTTTAACATAACTAGAGAATTACATGATTGACTATTAGTAAAATTTGAAGGACCAAGAAACTTGCTATCTAGTTTGAATTTGAAGCAGAAGTAATCAAGTTCTTCAACAAAACTAGATCCATTCTAATGTAGATTCAGAAATCAAAACAAATAGGTGAAAATTGAGGAATTTTTAAGAAACCTACCTTCAAAAGGTTGAAAAAAATAGTAGAAGAAAGATATGGGAATATATATGTATGTATCAATCAGAAAAGAGTGGCACAAAAAAGAGGAGTTTTGCCTAAGAATGAATGTTATATACAATCTCATTTGTTTTTATAACTTCGATGTTCAATACCAAGATAAAAGGGAAACAAAATACCATCGGGTAAGAGGATCCAGAGAAAGTTGCAAAGAATTAGGTCATTTTTGGAATGACAAAATGAGGAAAGAAAATAGTCTACTTTGATACTTTCGACTAGGTTGAAGTTAGACAAGTTTGATACAAACTCAAAATGCGATTAAATCAAAGTATTTTTCCCAACACACCTCAAAAAATAGTGAAACTAAGAAAGATAGATAGAAAAGTACAGACAAATATGTGATTTTACAAGACATAATTAATTTAAAAATATAAAAATATGAAATTTTCTATACCTAGGGCTGTGCTTTCTAACTCTTCCACTGGAGGCAGTGGAAGAAACAAGTGGTGGTGGTGGTGGCGGCGGGGGCATGGAGAAGCTGGGAGGAACGGAATGGGAGATTCTTCTGTTGTTGGTGTGAACAGAAGATGATGAGTCTTCAATGGCAGCCCTGGAGAGCCTTGATCTCTTTCTGTGGCCCCACTTCAGGAGCACATCACCTCCATTTGGACTAGTGCTGGTGTTCATGCTGTGACTGCTCTCTACTGTTAGCTGAGGAGAATCAAAAGGGGACATGTTGGTGCTGTTCTTATCTTATGCTTTATGATCTTCGTCTAATGGCTTCTTCAGATGATGATGATGATATAAATCTGAAACCTTTACTTTCAAAACCACCACAATAGGAAGATGCTGTGACTAACTTAACTTTGCATTTGTATTATTATTATTATTCTTGGTCTTGCATGTGCTTCCCATGATGTTCCCTTCTCTTCTATTTTCATCCCTTTTGAGAGAAAAGAATTCAAAGAATAAAAAGTAAACATCTTTGATTTCACATATTCAAGATCTCCATCGGTAGATTTTGTTTTGTTTAATGAATGGTGATTTAGAATTTAAGAGAAAAAGAAAATGTGATACAAATGTCATGGCATTGACAAAATGTATGTACCTAATTAAAGTAAAGAGAACTACATTTGAGAAGATGAAAAGGCCAAGAAAAGAGAAGGCATCTAAATGTGAAGTGATGTCACTGTTGGAAGATTTAAGAGCAGGTAGACCACATCATTGTGTTTTCCTCCAAATAATGATTATCATTCAAATACGATTTATTTTATATTATACACAACAAAAACGGCTTCACATCTTGTCCTCTTTACAAAAATGATACAGAGCACTGTATATACATTGTCTTGGACAAAAATTATTTTCCCAATTCATCAAAAAATACAATAAAATAAATTATCTAACTCATTGTAAAAAATATGATTGCACTTTGGATCCTAAGTATATGATTTTAGTCTTTCTAATTATGTTAATTGGGTTCTCAATATCATAATTCTACAATTTTTATCCTTGAGACATGTCATAATTCAATACCAATATCAACTAAAATTGCTTACAATACTTGTAAGTAAATTCAAATATGGAAGAATAAATTTGTGCAATCATGATATCTGAAGGACAAAAAATGCAATTAAATTATTTTAAAAAATAAATAATAGTTTATGTAGAAGATTCATGCATGAATTGTTAAAAAATATGAGTCATTATTTTGATATCATGCTTTATATGTAGTTAATGAAATAGTTATTTTATATGTAATTAAAATATAATAATGTTATAGTTTATAATGTTAGTTATGGGGACAAAATAGTTAAAAACAAATATGAAACAAGAAGTGGTATTGCCATTATAATTTGTATAGATTCATTTATTTTTTGTAAGACATAATATGAAAATTTTATGCTAACTTGATTTTTTACGCAGGTTTTCCTACAAAATATTATATAATATTAAAATTATATATTTAATTAGCTGAACTTCAACTTGAATCCAATCAATAAATATGAGATCACTATCTTAACTAATTTAATTATCGATCTCATTTTCAAATGTTAACGTTTCCAGGATCATAAAAATATTATTAAAAAAGAATTATGGATTCAATTACGTGCGTGAATCAATTATAGAATTGTCAGCATTCTCAGCTTAAAAATTTGTAAATGTAATTTTGTTAAACAATTTAAACAAGAAAATTATCAATTATAATTGTGTTATCTACTTCAAACTTTTTTTTGGAAGAAGTGTATAAGGATAATAATATCTAATTTCAAAATCATTATAGAAATTTGAAGGGAAATTATTGTAATTTAACATTAAATTGGATGAATGCCAAGTACTATATGAGTCGCAGAGAAAACATTATATTTATTAGCAGAAGTACCTTTGTATCTTTTTTTTTAATTAAAATTTAATATATATTAATTTAAAATATAGATATTTATTCTTGAAAATAATGAATGATTGGAGACAAATAGACATAAGACAAAATAAAAAAAATATATGTAATTGAGAAAGTAAAAAAAAAGATATTTTTATATTATTTTATATTCAATAAAAAAAATAAGAGAAACAAGAAAAAGGAAAAAAATATAACATAAATATAAATTATATTTTTTGCTCTCCCATAAAACCAAAAATGGGTTAAAAAAATCTTATTTATATATTATTATGGATTAAATAAAAATAAATCAGAAAAGATATTATAAAATTAAATTATTTAAAGTAGAAAATATTAATGTTATGCTTATCAATTTCAATATATATATATATATATATTATGAAACTTTACTTTGGATGATCTAGCAGTAGTAAAAAAAAGTAATTCCTCAATGTAGTGAGTGACATCCGTATAATCAAATCATATTGACTTGACTTAAAATTATGAGAGAAATATGGTGCATTAAAATGAATATAAAGTAATGTTATGATTAGACTAACTTATATTCTAACGAACCCACCAAAATCACATGTCCATGCGGACTATATATTCCATAACAGCACTAAAAATATGAACATGCAACCAAAAAATTAAAATGAATTTGAGTTTATCTAAGCTGGCTCCAATCAGGTACTTGCCCAATCTTTTCCTATGCTTCTGCATGTAATTAAATTGGTAGTCAAGTTGTTGATTTTCTTCCGCACAATCACAGGCATAGATGCCTTAATATTCTTTTCTGAAATTTGAAATTATCCTCAGAACCGCAATGACATTAACTAACCCAAATGGTTGAGTTACTCTAATCTGTTCTCAGAATTGCAAAAGTTTTGTCTGCTTCCAAAAGCAGACTTCTCCGACAAAGCACACTTCTTGTAAGTTAAAAAGATATAGAAGGATTTACAGAATTTTCCTATTGCATCGTTCAGCTCACTGTCTTCAGGAAGTTCAGCTCAAATCGCAATAAATGAATGCCTCATATGTTGCACTAATGAATCCTATGTGGATAGCTTCTTCCTTTTTGGGTTTGTCTTGCCTGAAGAATCACCAGAGTCTCGTCTCTTCTTGTTTTTCTTGTCATCAGGGTTATCATTAGGGTTAACAGCTGCACCCTCATCGACCTTTTCTTGCTCTTCTAGTGCATCTTTTACAAAAGCTTTTAACCTCCATAGAGTGTAGTCGCTCTGTGTAATGATGAAAACATGTTGTGAAACTAGAAAATGCTAACAAAATAACTGCTTAAATTGGATAAGATAGAGAAAATTTGAAATTAGGTGACAATTAACATTGTCAACTAGCAAGGAATAATAGTATCGACCTGAGCATCCAAGTCAAGGTCCACCTCATCAGCAGCAGGTTGGAAGATTGGGTTAGTCTCAGCAACTACATTCAATGCCCTATAGAGGTTTTCTGAAGACAATTTGCCAAGAGTTACACCAAGCATTTTCTTCTCTTGAGTAGATAGTTTCCTGCAGTGTCATAAGCAATGCAAAATATGCTTAAAACAATATCATAGGATGATGACCAGAGAAAAAACAAGATACTATCACAAAACATGTGGTGCTCCAGACTGAAATACAATATTTTGGACCGAATATGATAAACGTTTTTTACGCAAACCTGCACTTTTGAATCACCATTTCTTTGAGACTCTTCAATTGCATATCAACCTCAGAGAGCTGAAAAAGTAGGTACTGATAGCATAAAATATCTGATGTAATCATATGTGACATCAAATAAATGATTTACCCAGAAAAACAAAATATTAGCAAACAATAACCAACCTCAGTGCTTATATCCTTAGCCTTATTGGCATATGTTGTCTCCTGAGCAAGCTGAACGTCTAGTTGTGCCTGTGCTTCTTCCTCTAATTGTCTCTTTTCCTACCATATGCAAATTTGGAAAAGTAATATTACACAGGAGAAGTGAAGAACCGAAATCATAGCAGTAACAAGTACAACCTCTAAAATTGTATATAAAGAATTTCATTTTTTTTTATAAATGAATTCCATTAAGATAGATAGAAGACAGATAGACAAACGATAATGCACGATCTTCCATAAAAACATGCAGACAAATGAGCACAAAAAACACGGGCGTACCAAACAATGTCCCATTCAGCTCAAGGAGTCACCTTTTCAAATGACCTATGGTGTTGAAGCAGTCATCCCTATAGAAATCTGAGAACCATCTTGAGAATGATCGATAACTTTAAGAAGAAAGTAAATATCTCATGGAGAAGTGTAACTTGATTGATGAAAGAAGAGCAACCACGCACCTATGAACCAAGACTTTCAGACAAGAGTCACCTTACGACACAACAGGATTGTCATACTATGATCATTCGAAGTCATCGAACTCATTCTCAAAAGGGTTAGAATAGGTTTGAAGAACGTCTCCAAAGGGAAATTGGCTCCTAATAGAGAATGCCCCTGACCAGGTGTCAAGTAACGTCAGGAAAGGAGCCTATAGTCTGGAGACATTCTACTGGAAAGGGGTACCAAGTACCAAGGCATTGAAACATCACAAAGCTTAGAAGATGTCATGGTTAAAATGCATCATCTATTGTAAGGTTGATGTACATTGTTCAGAACGTGCCTTTGAGATTCTGTCAGTGTAGTTTTAGTTTGAACAAATCAAATAAATTATTCTTCTGTTAGTGAATTAGCTAGTTTCCGATTTTATTTTCCCATTATCAATAGCAGTTCCTAAAATCGTGGAGTATAATCCTTCTTCTCAGTTATTTGGATGTATTAAAATATAAATCATATTCAATTAAATAAAATATGCTTCTGCAGTAGTAAAAAACTAAGTCACGTTGCCTTCTCTGCAAGTTCTCTCTTCTACTTTGCTTTATCTACAAATTAAAACAACATACACCAACAGAAAGTCCTTCTAATGAAGTTATAGTACTATACAAATGCAAGACTATGTGATGATCATATCGATAACTTCCTAAGACCAAAGGAAGAACATGACAAAGTTATGTGAAGAACATAACCTTTTAGGACTCAACAAATGGTTATGTGGAGAGCATTCATCTTAGGACCATGTGAAGAACGTAGCTTCCTACTTTCTAGAATTTGATAAAAGGTTATGTGAAGAACATAACACTCTGGGACCACATGAAAAACATGGCAAAGTTATGTAAAGGAAATGACTTTCAAAGATTTTCCTCAAGGCTATGTTAAGATAACCCAAAACCAGTAAGAAGAAAATGGTGGGTCACATAAGCAGAGTTATTGCTAAAGATTATACAAAAGATGCACGTGGAAGAGCATATTATCCTAGGACAACAAATGAAATGTGGAGAAATCTCTTAAAGGATAATGCTTCCTAGGATAATATAGCAAGTCTACCAAGAATATTGCTAGTTTACGAAGTTGTCTATTAAATACTTACGATTTTTCATAAGTTCATTTAATATTATTATTTAACACTATTATTTTTGTTTGAACATTTCATGGGGCTGTGCACAAGCATAATATCAAAGTATCACGCAGAAAAGGAAGATGAAGTACACATTGATTTATTATATAGTAAAGAGGGAGTTGTGTACATGAAAAAGAAATGTACAAATAATCCAAAGAAAATGCAAAGGAAATAAAGTTTCCTATGCAAAATTGCACCAACAGCCAACCCCATGTCATTGTGCCAGCTGCAACATCTACCATCTGATGTTTTGTCCTTGTAGAGTACCATGAGGCAGTCAGTTCTAATAAAAAGTTCTTGGGGGCACAAAACTACTTAAAGGGTTTGTACAAGTGTACAACCAGCTCACGTGGAGTCAAGGCTACGGAGCAAGGTGGGATGTCAAGATACAGTTACAATATGAGACTTGAGTCTCACAATCAAAGTATATATAAGTGTAGGTTTATAAGGCCTTGGCCTCTCCAACTACAACAACTAGCTTTTGTAGTATGGTTATCCTAAAATTATGATTAGAAAGCTTCATATTCCAAAATTAAGGAAACTACATCGGAACACAATTTACCTCTTCAGCAACTTTGGGTAAAAGTTGCAGCCATTTTTCCTCAAATTTTTCTAGTAAGGTCTTTGCCATAACATGGACATCATTTTTTTCATTGTTGTATTTCATTGCATTCTTGAATATCAACCTTACATCTGCGTATATCTCCCGGACATTGTTATATCCTGTGCCTTCCTTAGCTTCCATTTTACTTTTGATTGTACTAAAATCCATGGGCTTATCAATAACCTAGGGAAAGAAAATAAAGCAAATGAGTTTTAGCGATATAATCAAAGACAAGGAGCAAAAACATTATTGTTATAAAAAATAGATGGTCAATTAGTTAAACCAGCGTCACCACTTGCTGAGCAGAGACCAAATCAAGATTTAAACCTTTTTCAGTAAAGATTGGTCATGCATATTTGCTTATAGGTGGGACAAAAAAAAACTATAGGGTAAGTGAGAGAAAAACTTTAAAAACAAAAAAAAGGCACTACCTCATAATAGTCATGAAGCCCAAGACCTTCTACATCTACAGGATCCATGAATGGCCAAGCCCATTTATGCTGAGTTATCTGCAAAACTATAAAATGTATCATTATTGAGTTTTCAAAGGAACTTGGTAGGGTTAACAGAAAAGGGAGAATTCATTTTGACCATCACTGAACATGCTATTTCTAAAGCTTGTAATAGTATATTAAATCCAACCGAAATTAAGCCTTTCAGCAATGTCGTCACAATAAAAAACAGAACAAAAAAATTGAGTACGTAATATCCACATTTTGATACTATTTTTTAACTATAAATTGAAAATTGGAGATTTCTAAACAATGAATTAAGCATAGCTTTCTAAGAGAAAGTATGTGACCATAAAATGGAAGGAAAGAAGGCAAGATTGTGGAGGTAGTGCAACAGAGAAAATCCTAATTACAAGTAATTAGTCAAATACTCAGGTTTAGGCAAGCATATGGATGTTAAACAGGAGATATCAGCAAGCAGCATGACAGTTGTGTATGAGTGAACTAAAATTTAGTAAGGACAGCAGGAAAAATTCAATACAAGCCCCAACCAATAAGCAGGTCTAACTATAACTAATTAATGAAATTTGACCAATAAGAAGTTATTGCCCATGGAAGAAGGCAAAAAAATGCGGGCAATGCCTCTTAGCCACTCACTCAACAGCAACCATATATTTTCCCAATGACACCATAATGATATATCAAAAACTTGGTTGTTTAGTGTTCAACAGTAACAAAAAGATAAGGTGGTTGACATTAAAATAGGATTGAGTTCCCACATAATAATTTCAAGGTTTGACTTTTGTGATATTGAACATGTTCAGTACATTTTGGAAGGTCAGCTAAAGAATACCTTTTGTACAAAACGTTTTCTAACAGAAGACTACAGAAACCTCAAGTCCAATTCTTGATTTTAGCTAAAAGGAAATCCAAATATAAGGAGACTTGAGGGAAACTACATTCGTAAAGATTACTTAAAAAAATGTTACAAAAGATTTGCACTTGCCTGACGCAATATTGTGGAAAATTGGCGCATAAGCTCTTGCATTCTCTTTGCAGCAGAAGCTTCAATATGTGATGCATCTTGCAGTGGCTTTTTGGTGCCAGTAGGATGCTTCTCCCTGCCCTTCTCTTTTACAAGTGAGCCACCTTTAGAATTATTAGCTTGGACGTTATCAGTGGATTCATAGAACTGTTCAACCTCAGTCACTTGCTTCTCAAGCTGTACAAAGCACTAAGGATTATTTTTTTCAACTTGGAATTTCATAGTAAAAAACAAACGATAAGCCCACAACTTCATGGCAGCAAATTTGAACAGTACCAAACATTTAAATTAAACTGTTTAGTGTCTTTAGAGCATCAAACATTAATAAACATTAATAAAAATATATATATATATATATATATATATATATATATATAGAAAGTATGATGCAAAAAAAGGAACACCAACTTCTTCATAAATTTATGGTTCAGATTAGTAAAAATCGCAGCGAGAACAAAGCATACAACTATAGGTTATTTACAATTCAGATCTAGAAATAATTGTATAACAGATGAAAACAAAGTCATAATTCAAATTAGGTTAAGTGGTTGTGGTCTCATTACTAAGCCTGGCCAAGAAAAAGAAAAGAAAATCCCATTAAATGAAGGCCACTGCCACTAGCCATGAAAAGGCTACCTAATGGTCATTGAAAAACTTAGTTTAATAAAAATCACATTAAATCATAACAAAAGGGAAACAAGAAACTCCTCATAGAAAGAAGAGAGTAGTGTAGGGGATACCGCCAAAAGACTATATCTAGTTATCCCCCTTAACCATTACATGATCCAACTATTTTTTATTTATTTACGATGGTTATAACTTTCTCTTGATAAAAAAAAGAAATCCATTAGGAATATATTTTCAACAGATGCTTTATAAGATGATGATAAATATAGTACTTGATATACATCTTACATCATATCTTTCCATACCAGCATCGTGAAACAGAATGTTTGAGAGAACTGTCCCGTATTTTACTGCATTACATGTGCATTTGCAGAGGAGGTAATTGAGGACTAATTATACAACTGTAGTTAATTAATATTCTAATAAATACTAGTGAACCTAGATCCGGACAAGGTTTACTTTGAGCCCTAAGTCAACTCAGAATTCCCCGAAATTTCACAGGATCAAATCATCACCTACTACTTTTCCATTGATAAACTTGCTACGGTAAGCAGGGGCATAGGGAATGCGGTGACTTATCGGTTCCATGATCACTTCCACATTTTAAACTTTTCTAATTATAGTTAAATAAAAAAATTATGGCACCCCACCATGTTATTATTTACGTAAATTTATTAATAGCTTTTGATTGTTAAAAGATTTACCCCTAGAGGTGCTCTTACAAAAAAAAAGAAAATCCTAATATATTTTTCAACTTTGTTAATTTAAATAGACTTCATTGAGGGAATGACGAGGTAGTATACATCCAAATGCCTATTGTGTTAGCTTTTCATGGCTTCTTCCACCCCAGGAGAAGAAACAGATTCAATTTATAGGTTGTTTTGCTTTTTGGTTGCCCATTTGTGGGCTTCCGTCTGATTGAGTATATAAAAACTAAGAGAACAACAATAAGAAAAATAAAATAAAATTCTTCATAAATTAAACAAGTTTATAATCTATAGACAAGTTAAAACTCTGATTTTAAAAAGGCTAATATGAAAAAGAGTTTACAAATTAGTTTATGCATGGGCTAAATTAGCTAATGATAAAACTAATTTTAATTTAAGAAAAAACCTATTTACTTTTTCCTAATTATTTTCTTCTACCAGAAGTCCATGCAAACATGTCCTTATCCTCCTTTGTTTTTTTTTCCCCTCTGCTTTGTTCTGTCACATAGCAAGTGTAGGCTTCACTATGAAATCTGTACTGATCAATTTCACCCTATGAAACAAGTAGAAGCAACTAAATTTGTTGCATAAACTAGGCAAAAGTTAGTCATTTTTCTTCAGTGGCACCCCCTTCAACTAAAACCCTGATGGTAAACTACAACTAGCAAACAATACAAGAAACAACAACTAACAAACAAGACAATAAACAACAACTAACAAACAAGACAAGAAACAACAAGAAGAATTTATTAAATTTCATTTCCAGTTAAGGTTCTAGGGTGAGCTAATTCATGCAGGGAGTCCAAAGAGGAAAATGAACACTGACCAAAACAAAAAAACCGTTGAAAAGTGTTAGGAAAAAGAAATTGAGTACCTTGTTGACCCTGGTAAGAATTTGATGGACAGAAGCCCTGAAAACTTCCAAATAATCATCAGGTTTAGGGTGTGACAGAGAAGGATCGGCATCCATCACAAAAACTGTTGGAGACAAAGTTGCTGCCTAAGCTCGAATTGCGTGCCTGTCTTCCCGACAAAGTTTTCCCTTTGATTTGGGTTTTGGTTCTCTTCTCTCATTCTTCTTCGCGTTCTTTCTTCTATTCAACCACTCATTTCTTATTTATGATATTAATTTCTATTAATTGTATTTATTTATCATTTATCATTGTCATTTCATGAATTAACTTTTATTTCTTTATTTAAATTATATAAATTTTATTCCGCTATTAATTTAATTTAATAGTGCTGTAATATTTTTATTTCAATATCATGTTCTCATGTTTTAATTTTTTTTTTTACATTTTAGAAGTAATTCTTTAATAAATTCACAAAACTAGCAAAATTGAAGAGAAAAAACTAAAAGTTAATGGATTTTTATTTGAAAACGTTAACTTTAAATGGTGATCGTTTACTTCCTAATTTATCTTTACCAAATCGTATTTTTAATAATAGTCTCAAATTTCGCATTTTTTTATTTTTAATTTTTTAAAGAACTGATTTGTTAAAAATAAACTTTGAATTAAAAAAAAACAGTGTTTACTTATATGACTTTAGTAAACAAATTAATAAAGTGTTCATTAATAAATACACTTTAAAATTAAAAAAAGGTAAAATCTTAAACACAACTTCAAATGTCATCATATCTTGCCAATTAATCTAATTAGATTGGTATTGTTTAATTTTTGTGAAGAATATTTCTGTAAAAACACTTTCTTCTCAAAAAGAATGATATAAGAACATATTTAATAATATTTACTTATTGAAATATTGAAGTAGACTATTATTTATTTAAAACAATATTTTATATATTAAATGATGTACTAATTTGTTTTAAAATAGTACAATATGTATGATTTATTTTATTTTATTCAAATAGAATTTATTCTTAATCTTTATTTATTTTATTTTATTCATTTTTATAAATTTTTTTCTAAAACAATTATAAAAATTTTAAATATTTTATAATATCATATAAAATTTCTCTAATAAAAAATTATTTTTAATAATTAGTACGTTAAATAACCATTTTAATGAGAAATTCTTATTAAAAATATTCTTAATTATTTCGTAACAACTTAAAAAAATAAAAAACAATAAAATTGAATAAAAATAGTTAATAATTTTTTAAAATTAATAAAAAAAACTATTAAAACAAAATGAATTGGAAAATGCTTAAATATGACTTATGCATATCTTATAATTTTTTTTAAGAAACAACTTAAACAAGTTAGATTATTTGTTCATATATTTTAAGAAATAAATATTTAATATTATTTTAAATTAAATAAAGCGATCACAATAAGTTAAAAATATCATATTAATTATTATATTTTCTAATTACGCATTTCTCATTAACATACAGAATTTTTTATTTTAAGAATATAGTTTTATTATATATGCCATGTTATTATGGAATATATCAATTTTCAAGAAGAAAATATTATTTAATTTCAGAAAATTTTAATATATATATATATATATATATATATAAGCATAAATTTTAATACAAAAAATAAAAATAAAAATTTTAAGATTTATGACTGTGACAGTGTTATGATCTTTACTGCCAAATTCATCACCAAACAAAAATATGAATTTAAAATTATTATTTTAGTTAAAATCATACACAGAATTTTTCCCATAATATTATGACATTGTTATAGTCGAGTTATTCTATGAATCAGGTATTTGTTCAGACCAATGTAAATTCGCATGGGCGGCCTCAACAGAATATAGCTATTTATTCATTTTTTAAATTGCAATGTTGTTAACCCTTCTCCAAATAATGATAGAGAAGTATGTTGGGTAATTAAAAAAAGTATACATAAAATCCATTTAGTAATTACAAGCTTATTCAATTATGATTTTAAGTATTAAAAAATATTTCTCTGAAAATCACTTTGCTAATAATATCTATTATCTAGGTAAAATCGTGTTACTTCAAATCAATTGCATCAAAATCACGTTGATCTAAAATAAATTCTATAAACATAGAGCCAAGCACACACTTTGTCTGTCATAAGATTTTTATTTATTTTGATATATTAATACACAATGCCCATATAAACAGCGCAAGATATAGAGAGATGACAGTGTGACTTCAGACTCAGACATGGCCTCCATCTGCCTGTGGCTGATATGTTCGACGCCTAAGCTGAGAATCAGAATTGGGTTGTTGCAGAAATATTTTCGTCGGATCATTAGGATCAACATACCTGCATATAATTTCATTTACAGTTATGAAGCTTATAGATTATAAATCATACACTCTACAAGCTCCACTAAAAACAATACCTGCATAATGTTTGCAATAGTATGTAGTTTTTGGATTATAAATCATACGGTTAGCTTAAAAATTTAAAGTAAAATCATTCACTTACGCATGTCTCATCATCTCATCAACAGGTGTCTGAGCTGCCTGCAAAGGATCCACATAAGATTGTGCCTGCATAGTGGCGTGTTGATTATACTGCCTCACTGAAGCAATCAAATTGAAGAAAAGGGGAATGAAGGTTCCACAGCCCCCCTCTTTGAATAAGATCTTAAACGAGTGCGTGGAGTAAAGAGCTCGGTGTTGGTCACTTGGGACTACCTGTAGCAATTCAAAAGTTCAGGTTTTAGGACCCATAGTTTTGGTACAACAAAAAACAACAAAAAGGATAGGAGTCAGACCCTGTAGCAAAGTTTACACTATTTACTTACAGGCTCAACTTGTCCAGAAAGATTGTTGCAGTGAAATATTGGCTGGTTAAATTTTTCACCATGGATGTAAAGCTGCATAATTATTGAAGAACGAAGGATAAACTCAAAATACATGGCATGAGCATGTTTTAAATTAATATATATTTTGCCAATCTACAAACCAAAACACAAAAATACAATGATGAGTAACATATATACATGTTACCCCGATTTTCTAATCTTATCCCCCTTTAAAATAAAATTGACTGTTCTGAAGTTTGATTTTAAGTGAAAACATCACTTTTCCAATTAAATCAAATGGAGATACTTACTCAAATTTAATGAAAATAACTTAAAATCCAACTTCAAGCAGTTAACCCATAACGAAAAAAGAGTTATCCCAAATTCCATGGCATTGTATTTTGGGGATGTTTGAAAGAACTTGTGTAGAACTAATGTAACAATAAGCTTCCTGATGTAGCTCATTAAGATAAGTTATTTTAACTTATTCCAATAAGTTTCATGGTCAAATTTCTATTATAAATTCCTCATATAATAAAAACTTACAAAATAAACACTTAATTAAGCTCTTTATCCAAAAGTCACCTTTATCCAAAATACAATTGCAGCAAGAAAGATGCACAAAGAAACGCACGCTCACAACTAAAAACATAGCAGATAGCTAATAACTTCATAACTATGTTTTCATTTCGAAGTAGGGAAGAAACAGTAATGATTGGCAGTACATTCCTATTAAGAAGGTATATGTAAAAAAGGAATAAGCAAATAGGTCTTGGGGAAATTGGGGTTGGGCCTGATATTGTAACTAATAGCCAAAATTGGTTAGTTAATTAGTTAGATGGGGGCAGGGAATAAAAAGGGAAATTGTACAGGGAATGGGGGTAATCAGAAAAAATTAGTGGACAAGTGGGACTGTATAGGTCTCTCGAATACACTTGTTTCAACTGTATAATTTTCATTTCCCGAATGAACAAGTCTCTGTTTTCTTCAAGTTGTTTTCTCTCTGATCCTCTCTCTCTCTATTAAATTATGGTCGCATGCCACCTATGCTAATATACATTAACTTCAAAAAAGAAATTAAGAATAACAATTATTTGCACATTAGGTTAATGTGAAACTTAATAACTATCACGTATCATGTCCCAACGAATCTGACAGACTAACATCATAAAATCTACATTCTTAGTTTTCATCTTGTTAGGACAAGCCACGCAATGACAATTGAATATTAGCAAAGAACCAACAGGCCTTAAACAGCAAAAGAAGGTGTAACACATACCAAAGGCATATCAAAAGCTGCAAAGTGCCCAACTGGACTTTTGGCAACGAAGACCATCCGAATATTTGACAAATAGACGATTCCTTTGGTTTTGACACGACCCCCATGACTTCTGTCCAAAACAAATAACAAAAACACGATTATATCCAACACAAAATACATACAAATCAGATAAATGGAACAACTTCAATATTGATTTAACCTAGAAAATACAAAACAAAAGATGTTTGACATATCCCAATTAAAATAATAACCATACTTTCATTCGGACCTAAAGGTCTCTCAGCTACAAAATAAAATATGCAAATAATTTCATATGTTCAAAATACCCTGTGAGTAGAAACTTGACCTAACACATACTAGCATAAAAAGAAGAAATATGAATGTCCGATATTCATCTATTTGTGGCTCTAATTTTTCATTTTCGCTATCTTGAAATTAAGCGACTATCCCAGATGTTCCTTTCCCCAAGAAAATTGAAAAGAATGAGCATCAATCTGAAAGAGAAGTAACATATAAATAAAAAAAAATGGAAAATGGAGGAAAAGGTGAGTGGCAAACCCAGAAGCAGGAATCTTATCGATTTCGAATTCGACGCCGTCTCTGGCCAACACAAACATCTCGCTGATGAAAGCAACGGGCATTCCATTTGGAAAGAGTTGAGGATTCAACGCCATATTCTCTCTCACAGATCCAAATTCCAACCTTCAATTCTCTCTCTGTCTTTGTCTCTCTAGAATAGAAACAACCTGCACGCGGGTCTTTCCAGATTTCTCCTCTACCCGCGTGGATCTTCTCTCTCTATATATATTATTATATAGAATGTTTATTATCTCAGAATTTTCACAAATTTTTCTTTCTCTCTTATATTTTTAATCACTTTATTCTTTTAATTTTTAAAAATATATATTTTAATCATTTAATAATTAAACTTAATATTTAATTATGTTTCACTTTAATTATATTTCAAAAAATATATAATTTTGATACTTAAGTTTAATATTTTATCATTATAAAATTAATTAAAAATTAAATTTAAGAAAATAAACACCATAAATATAAAAACATATATATATATATATATATATATTTTCTTTGTATTATTTTAAAAAATTAATAATTATTCTTAAAATTTAAAAAATATAAATTTTATCATTTAATCAATTTTGTAACAGTAAAAAATTGTTACTAAATATTAAATGTAAATATAAAAATAATCAAATCAAATTATTAAAAAATATAGTTACAGTAAATTTATATAGAAAGATTAGAAACATATGTATTCAAAAAGTTTAAAGATCGGATTATCAATTTAAAAATGTAATGATAAAAAAATCATGAAAAAAAATAATCAAAAATATATTTCTCCAACATATTTAATACAATAATAATAATAATAATAATAATAATAATAATAATAATAATAATATTAGTAGCAGTATATCATCTTAGTTTCATTAATTTAATATATTTCTATCATTTATTTAAGTGAATTTGAATTTAATATTTTATTTTAATTAAGTATATTGTATAACGAAATTGAAAATACAAAATTTAATTTGTTGAAAAACAACTATTATCAAAACTTAAAGAGAAACAAATGTAAAATTTATCACGTTGTCATCTAAATTTTTATTGCTATAATATAATAATATGAAATGTTGAGTATGTATTTATATTTTTACTAAATATGATAGTTTTTTTTTATCATTTAACGTATTAAGAATATTTTTTCTATTTTTAATTTTTTTACAGTAATAATTAATAATAAAATTTGTATTGTAATTTAAATGTTATAAAAGAAAAATAATATATATATATATATATACACATCAAATTAAAAATTCTCCATTATATAATTTTATCATTACGATTGTATACTATTATATTATTTTTTATTTTCATGTTTTATTTATTTTTACATGCTTGTATTGTTTTTTTTTTCGTAACTTAGTCTAATTTTATTTATAAAATTTAATATATGTATTTTTCAGATATATTCTTTCCTATAGCTTTTTTTCTACAATTTTTAATAGTTTTTCAAGTATTAAATAATAGGGTGGATTATATTAGAGAGGTGCATTGGATTGAAATTTTCAAAAACTATTTTGTACATTAAAAAAAAAGTTATGATCAAGTTTTCATAGATTAGGGTTTTACATTAAAAAAAAAAAAAAAGGAGAGTTGAAGATCATAATTAATAAAATTATTTAAAAAAAAATCGGTAAGCTTATAAATTTTAAAATTTCGTTGCCACATCGTTATTTGTAATGTTTAGTTAAAAATGTTTAATTTTTCTTATATGTAAATATGTTTTGATTATATTCTTGATTTTTATTTAAATATAGTTAAAAATTATATATATTTTCATATTTATCAAATAAATTTAAAATTTTATTAGTCGGCACTCTATTAGTAAAGCTGAGTTTTTCTCCGTTAGTATTTGTTTGTAATCAAAATATTTAAATATTTTTTTTATTTAAAATTTAAATAACTAATATTATGCATATTATTTTTCATACTCTTTATTTTTTTAATCAATTCAAGTATCAAACTCTTAGTCGTATTTTATGAACACAAGATTCGTTAAAAAAAAAAGTTAGATTTGTGGTGAAGATTACAATATTGAATAACAGAGAAGCAAAAGCATATATATACATTAAATTATGTTATTTTCCTCCTTTCAACCAAAGAACTCGATACAATTTCTCACAATGAGCAACCAATACAAAACCCGTTGAGACATTAGATTTGATATTTATGGTACTTCCTTCGGTTGAAGGATTATGTTCACTTGGTTGGATGTGTTTTCTTCTTTGCAAAGAACATGACAACCTTTGATGGAAATAATGATTTCTTCTTCTTCTTCTTTTTGCTCTTTTCTGAGGCTGATCCAGTTTCAGTGTTAGTTGAAGGAACTGTTTCCGTTGGGTTTGATGACTCATGCTCAGGCTCAATTGCAGCAGCAATTTGGTCATTCACTTCATTGGCCTTCTCTTGTAGCTCTTGTTCAACCCTACAAGTTCTTAGTTCATCTTCTACAGCTAACTTTCCTTCAGTGGCCTTTTCAGCATTCCCAGTTGCAATATTCAAAGTTTCCTTCCTTATTGACAACTCCTCATTCAATTCTTCTAACTTCTCCAAGCTTTTAAATTCAGACTCCCTTGCTATCTTAATCCGAGAATTAGCAGCTTCAATCCTAGTATTGGCTTCCTCCTCAGCCTGATAGGATCTCCTGCTGAGCTCATGGTATTCATCTAGTGTGAGTGTCATCATTGTGGAAAAGTTATTCTCATTGTCGCCTTTAATTGATTCACTCTTCTCCAATGCTGTGATTGCATTTCTGGCCAACATCTCAGCAACCTTGGCTGCTTCAATCTCCTTCTGTGCTGCCAATAAACTACTTTCTAATGTAGCTGCTCTGGCCCTGACTTCTTCAAATTCTTCTTGTGCTTCCAGCAGCTCTGCTTGAGCAGCCTGAGCAAGTGATTTGGCCTCATCAGCCTCTTCTGTGGCTTTCTGCAGTTTCTTGGGCAGCTCAATCATCATCTCTCTTGCTTCATTCTCTTTCATCTCACTGAAAATTGCGGCAGTCTTGGACTTCTCCAGTTCAGTTTGGAGATTCACAGCCGAAGCCGAAGCCATTTCCTCACGTTGCTTAAGGACAGCAAGATCTGACTTCTCTTCTTCTAATTTTGCTTTTAGTGACATAGAAGCCTCCCTCAAGCTGTTAACATCAGAAGTTGCTTTCTCTATGTTCTTCTTTAGTTCCTCAAGTTCCTCAATCTGTTCTTTGTAAAATTCGTCTTTTACCTTTGATTCCATATATGTTGCCATGTCAGCTTTCAATTCAAGTAGTAAAGAGGAAGCTGTTTCCAATTTAGATTTAAGATCCCTGACTGATAAAATTTGCTCATTTAGTCTTTGGATCTCCTCTTCTGCTTGCTCAACTTCCATCTTCAAATTGTGAGTCTCTTCAACAATGACTCCTAATCCTCGTTGTTCTGCTTCCAAGTGTGCGGCTCGTGAGGAGTATAGTGCCTCTTGTGTCGCAATCAACTCAGCAGTCAAATCTGCCACTTCCTTTTCAATCTGCTTGGATGCTGCAACAGTCTCTTCTGCATTGTTGATTGCTGTATCTCTTCCACTCGCCATAGAAGCATACTGCTTACGCAGTGAATCCAGTTCCTTTTTAGTGAACTCTAATTCTGAAAGCGCTTCAGTATGCTTGGCTTTTTGAGCCTCAAGTTCAGCCTTGGCTTCAATACTAGCTTCACTTACAAGGTCCTGCTCCACCTCTTCAATTTTGAGAAACACGCGTTCAGCCTCTTGTTTTGCTTGAAGCTCATATTTTTCTACCTTTTCTAACTTAATTCTGAGTTCTTGTGTAAGCTTCTTGGTGTTTTCCAACTCCTCAATTGTTTCTTCCATTCTAAAATCTTCTACAATCTTGCTTCTCTGTTAAGTCAGAAAAATAAAAGGTTAAACTAGTCGTTTATGCATACCCAAAGCAATGAGAATCAAGTAGGCTATAGAATCAGTTGTTAGTCCACTTTATAATTGTAAATGCATCTTTTATCTACAATGTTTAACTGTCCTTACCATGAAAAACTGCTAGTGTTTCAAACCTTCAAATTATGAAGGGACTACTAGGCATAACTCTGAAGTTATGACTTGGGTCAATGAAGAAATATTCTTAGCATTGTGATCAATTATTAGATATTGTTCTAAAGTTACGACCTTCATCAGTGGAGAAACAAACATGTCCATCATTTAGGCACCCATTTGAAAACCAGGACCTGTTTTGTATGTTCATAAGCCATCAACACCATCAACCGTAATTTGATCATCTATGAACATGTTTTTAATTTAGTAATTTTCTATATTTCCCTACACAAGGTATTTGCAAATGGTGCTTCATAGAAACTCAAAACCATAAAGAAAATGTAAGGTATAAATATAATTCAAACAGTTATATACCTCATCCAACAGACTCTGGGTTCGACGAGATCTCCAATCAATTCTTCCTCCAAATTTGGACGCAGCATCTTTGACAGATTCAAAAGGCACAGCTGTGTCAATGATATGCTTAGATTTAGGAGAAGCTCCTGGAGAATAATGTATTCCCTGAGAGGAAACATTTGGTGAAGTTTCATCAGTATTAGTGTTATATATCTTGTGATTGATTGGTGTCAGTAATATCGGCTTTCACTCCTACCAAGTAAAAGCCATTATTTGGTGCGTTCATAGATTGAGTAATTAATTACCGTAGGGGATTCTGGATGTGGTTCCATGGAGGATTTTGAAAGTGGGCCCACTTCAATATTTTTCACAGGGTCTGTCACCATAATGCCTGAAATTCAAGTGATAAAATAAAGAGCATTCACAGAACACTCTCAAAGATTTCATCTTTTGATTTTACAGATTATTGCTCAGCAACAAATGCTTGTGATTCTCTTAGAATGTGTAGCCGGATACAATTCTCCTGTATTAACTTTTTATGTTTGTTAGCCAATTGAAAACTTGGATAATGAAAATGAACATATCGTTTTATGCCTTAATTAAAGCGCCAAAGTCACGAATCACATGAGCAAAACCCAGAAAAACCAAATAGAAATTCAGGAAATTTAGAAAGTGCAACCTCAAATGCAGTTTATCATCTTGATAAAAAAAACTGACATAGATTATCATCATAGCAACAACATTTTCTTGAAAGTGCTATGCCCTTCAAAACCAACTCAAGCAAATTTTCCATTTCTCCTTATCTCTTCCACCCTTTTCTCAAATATTTGCAAGATTAGATTTTACCGGTTTATATCACCATTTTCCCATATCCGCAAGCATACAATAACAGATAGTGAAAAATGAAACAAAACCATATACGTAGACACGTGAACAAAAGCATTAAAAACAACATAATAACGAAGAAGAATAAGAAACCAAAAACAAAAAGAGATTGAAACCTGGATGAGAGAGCCCGGAAAACTAAGATGAAATACTAAGCGGGAGAATAGAAAGAATGGAAAAAAACAAAGAAAAGGCAAAGCTAACGTGTTATTGTTATGGATTGAATATTGGAGCAAGAAGAAGGAAGACGAAGGTGGTGGTCCTATGATAGGGTGGAAGGAGGAAAATGGTGAGAGGCGATGAAGGAGGAAGGAACAGATCCCAACTGTTTACCGCTTCCTCCTTGAGTTTCCAATTCATGCAATCTCCCCATAAACCACCTCATCCAGCACAAATCATTTATAATCCAACACGTGTTGGATCACCATTTGTTCCTTCTCCTCCACACAATCAAATACTATCAAATATGAGGATGATAATCATGCTATTGCTCACTGGACACCAATATTACTACGTTGGACCCTCCTAAACCTCTGATGTATGTGTGTGTGTGTGTGTTTTTTTTTCTTTTATGTTAAAAATCTAAGATATGTATCTGCTAAGAAAACAGTTTTCATACGAGAGTAAGAAATAAATTCGTCCCAAACAATTATGTATGCTATATCTTTCTTTTTGCTTTAATAAAAGTTAAAGTTTTCTTAAAATAGAATGATTATCGGAAAAAGGTTCAAAGAAATTTTAGATAAACTAATGACCTTTTTGTTGAAAGTAGAAGAAAAAATAGTAATTACTGCAGTGCAGACTTAATTTTTAAGTAAATATAGACTTTTAAAAATGTATACTTTATAATAAGAATATTATTAAGTTCCATTATCACATAAGATATATTATCCATTTTAAGATTTTAGAGTTTTGTTTTTAAATGTCGTGTATATTAATTACTCCTTGAAATTTGATCTGGGGGTGGTCTATGTTTAATCCATCAAATCAACCTTTCCTCACTAAGAGAGCAGCAGTAGCTGTACTCTATCTTGTAAAAGAAGGTCTTGGCTTGGTTTGCAAACAGACACACAGGAAGAGAGATAACATGCATGCATGCAGAGATAGATAAGACAGCTAACCTCTACATACGTGTGAAAAGTTTTTGAGAAAGATATAATTTAACAAGAAGATGATGATGATGATGATGATGATGATGATGGCATTGGCAAGAAACAAAGCACGAACCAAACCTGTGTTAGAGCTGAAGATCCATGAAAGACGGTAATCGAAGACTTAAAGAAGAAAGCACTAAAATTTATGTATGTAGAAATGAATCCTGTCAAAGTGGAGGAGATATGATTGTGGCGATGAAGAAGGAACAGCTCTTAACCTTCTCGTTCTTTGTGCTTTCAACTCATGCAACATCCCAAAAATCTGGCACCTCGACCAAATCAAAATTATATTTGTCCTCCTCGTTTATTATATATATAATTGGCTCATTACAGTTCTCATCATATCTTATTTTCAAGCAAAATGTTTATAGTAGATAAAAGAACTACATAGAAGAGACAAAATATTAAAGTGTTCGAAGAAAATGAATTATTTCAAAACTTTGTAAAAAACTGTTTAACTTAGACATTGTACATAAGGAGGTTTGGTTAGTTACTTACAAGGGAAAGATAAAAAAAAAAAAAACATATGTATACTTTAGAGATTTGATAAAAGAATACTTGTAACAACTTGAAACTTTGTTTCCAGTAACATTTTTTGTAGTGAAATTTTTTATGGACTACTAGTTACTGAACTTAGAAGTACCTATGTGAAGTAGTATATTCAGTTAATATCTATATCTACGGACCTTGTTCCCCATTTAGTGACGTTATGAGCTAAACTAGTGCATGGGGGCAATGGCCAATAATAATGGAGGATAGTTGATTCTATTAACGCTTAGCATTAGTCGAAAGGAAAGCAGAATGAACCATTTGACACAAGATGAACTGAACAGTGTTTATTATTTTTATGTTTCCTAGTTATGTTTTATGATTATAGGTCGAGCCGATCAAGATCAGATTGGTTTCCTTAAATACGTGCAAGACCGTAGATGTAGTAGAACCAAAGCTGCACAATGCGAAGACAACACATAAGATGACATAACCTGAGTTGCACCAAGGCTTTAAAAAATTAAAAAGTCAAGCTTAGCAAAGGACTTATTTTATTGTAATTAAAAGTAATAAATTTGAATTTTTAATTCTGAAAGTTTAGTATATTCATTCCACATCCCGTATTATACAATTTTTCATATTTTTAAAGTTGAGAACTCTCCAATAAAAAATATGAACTCCAACATAGATAATTACCACAATATAAATAAATAATAAATAAATGGATTATTGTTTTCTATACAATTGACACAATGGCGTTACTGAATACATGGTTCATAATTTGCCCTATACATTTCTGTGCAGCCATCAGATAAGCACTGTGAATTGAAAGAAATGAATAGCACCAGGTTGTGGTGACATAAATGACAATTTTCAGCCAACAATTGCAAGCAAGCTTTGTCTGACAGCTGGAATCGAACAAAGTATAGAACCAAATATACCATTCAGAGCATAAGCAATGGCACAAAATGGGAGAGCCTCGGGTTCCTTGGCAGACAAAGCTGCTGTTCCAAGCCCGTGAGCGCTGTAAATTTAGTCAAGAGCATGTAAATAACCATGCGTTAAGAAAATGTTGTCCAACTATTATTGCATGTTTGGTATAGATAATTTGTTGAGAAATAATCGCCTAGTTTTCAAAAACTCCCTCATGAAGGTGGCAAAAATAAGCAATTGTTTCTTCATAATAAGTTGAAGCCAACAATGGGAATCATAAAAAGTCCCCACCCTGTTAATCAGATTACGGAACAGAAAGAATAATGTTCGTAAACTGTAACTTGTGGTGGTAATGGAAGTGTGAAAGATTTCGGTTTAAGTGAAATATCTACTGATTACTGAATATACCTAGAAGCAGTTGCAATTCCCCGAGCTATTGGATCACGAAAACTGAGTCTATCGAGGGTTGCTTGCACAAAATTTGCTCCAACCAGACCAGTTAATACAACCACAGCTGCTGTGAGCGATGAATTGGCACCTGCAAACAGATAAATTTTCAAAGATAGAACTATGTAGAAGCCAACAATTTAATTTTTTTAGCATCCCTTTCACTGTGAATGTATTCTTTAAACAAATTATGACTGCATGATCCTGGATTACTCCACAACTCTAATCAAGTTCCAGAGTAGACAAGGATAAATGCTTACAATATGGGCATAATATTTACCGTCAAACAAGGATACAATACTGAGGGCCAATGCCACTGTGATACATCTGGGTAGGATGGATACAGTTAAAGATGGTTCTAATTGAACAAGACGTCCAACAAGGGCAGTTGAATACAGTGAGAATACTGATGAGATGATGACAGAGGTGAAGATCTCAGCTGCGTGTCTTTTCACAAGCTGAAGAAGATGGAAAAATCTGTAGTTAATGATAAAATGATTTCACCATCATATCTTTAAGATGCAGAAAAAATGTTGCAAAGCAAGTTTTGTATTTGGGTATAAATCATGCCAACGGGTGCCAATTGGAACATTATGTGTACAAGGGTAAATGATATGTTCTTAGATCACAGCTCTATTGCTCTTCAATTTTGAATTCATACACATTCACGTGAAATCAAATTCCATATAAGCCAATGACTATTCCATTCACCTTTCACACGTCTTAGCTAACCTAGCAAGAATTTGAGGAAACAAAAAAGATAATAGTATGTTTATAGTAGTATAACCAAGTTAAATTACCTATGTAGACAAAAAAAAAAAAGTTAGAATCAAGACATCTTAGGGGAGAATTTACCATAGGTAGGTACTTAAAAACTTTTGCAAACCACCCGCAACCCTCTTCGTAAACCCATCCATGGTGGCTTAAAAGCATCGAAACAAGATAATACAATATTTATTAAGTACTTTTACTCAACTTTATAAATGCTAGTCAAATTATTCAAAATAAAATTACCAATCCACACTTCTAATTTTAAGGCTGGCAAGGGTTAATGTGCAAAATAATTTGACATCAAGTACTAGTATACTCACTTATTGAACTATATTACTGTAAATCATTAGCTACTCAGAAATAACATATTAAACAATGCCCATGTACAAGTTTGATTGCAAATTGGTTGTTGAAGTATTTATTAGATTAGTGGTATCTTGTTGGGCATTTATGAGATTAGTTGTAGACCTAGTTCCTAGAATGCAATTGTTTATCTTCTCTAGGACTAATCATTTCTCTCTATTAATTGTATCTCTGAATCTGTACTTTTATCTTCTATAAATAAGAGAACACAAGAGAATGATTTCAGGCTCTCAAAATCAGTTCTTTATTTTTCTTTTTCTATTTCAAGTTGGTATCAGAGCGCGTTCATCCTACTCTGCCTGTCTCTTCTTTTTGTTCTGGCATTAGCTACTGCTCACCGCCGTCCGCCGCCTTTCGCCGCCGCAATATTTCTCCAGCGCCATTTATCTCTCTGACACTTGGGTTAGGCTCGCCTCGAGGAGCGCGACCCAACCCTAGTGATCGCTTCCTTCGTCTTTGCCTCACGCGCCACTTTCGTCCGCGCGTGAGGCTCACGCGCCGCCCTCCAGGTGGCTGTTTTGCTCCAGACCACCTCTATCCGGCTCGCCTTGTCGCCCTGGAGCCAGATCTGCACTTTGTTTTGTGTTCTCTGTCACAAAACGTTGGTGGGTCTGCGTTCTTCTCTCTGCCTCTCTCGGTCCTCTCTCTGCTTCCATAGACAGCACGTTGGTCCTCTCTTGTTTCCTGGAAAATGTCAGGACCTGTGTTTCTATCTTTTTCTGGGACAAAATTAAATGGGAAAATTTATTTGTCTTGGGCTTCCTCTGTTGAGCTCTGGTTTCTAGATCAAGGAGTTCATGATCATCTAGAAGAAGATGGAAGTACTAAACCAGCAGATCAGGCTCCTCAATAGAAGAAACTGGATTATCAACTTTGTGCACTATTATGGCAATCTGTTGAACAAAATATTTTGAGCACTCTTCGATCCTTCAAGACATGTAATTCCTTTTGGAAAAAGACCCAAAATATCTTTGCTAATGATATTCAACGACTCTGATTCTGCTAATAGATTAGCCTCCCTTAAGCAAGAGGATAATTCCATGATGTCCTTTGTTGCTGAAGCTCAATCAGCAGTTGAAGAATTAAAAATGTTCCTGGAGGCAGAATCATTAGAGGAAAGAAAGTCAAAGCTGGATAAATTCTATATGGTAATGATTCTTAGGACTATGAATCCAGAGTTTAATCATGTTAGAGACCAGATTCTAACTGGAGAAAAAGTTCCTTCTACGGAGAGTTTAATCACAAGGCTACTTCGTGTTCCTTCTATCAAAACAAAAACAATCAAGAACTTGCTGATTCTTCCGCCATGATTTCTGCTCATGGAAGAGGTAATCACAGCACTAGAGGACGTGGTGGGAAAGGACGTCCTCAGTGCTCTCATTGCAAAAGAATTGGACATACTAAGGAAAATTTCTTTGCTCTGCACGGCTTTCCTGATAAGGCAGCTAATACCTCAAAATCTGAAGCTGATGAGCCCAAGTTCTCTCATGAAGAGTATAAAGAATATTTAAGAATGAAATCAACCAATTTGGCTCAAGCATCTACAACACCAAATTCGTCAACCGCTTGCATTTCGCAATATGTGGAAAGTCAAAATCCGTGGATTATTGACTCAGGTGCTTCTGACCACATGTTTGGTAATACCTCTTTATTCTCCTCTCTTTCATTTCCTAAAACCTCCCATCTCATATCTTTAGCTAATGGATCTATAGTAGCCTCTAAAGGAATTGGTCAAGTATCCATCTCTTCTTTTTTAAACCTTCAAAATGTTATTTGTGTTCCTTCTTTTCCATTCAGTCTTGTTTCTGTAAGTCAATTAACCAAATCATTGAATTGCTCAGTAACCTTTAATGCCAATTGTTTTGTTATCCAGGAACGTGGTACGAGTCGACTGATTGGAGGACATGAATCTGGAGGCTTATACTACCTTAGGACTAAGTCATCTGTATCTTGTGTTGCATCCTTATCCCCAAAACTGTTACAAGAGCGATTAGGGCATCCTCATTTAGCAAAATTGAAAAAAATGATTCCTGAACTTCAGAACCTTCAAACTTTTGAATGTGAATCTTGTCAACTAGGGAAACATACTAGGTCATCATTTCCAAATCATTCTGAATCTAGATGCGATTCTGCTTTTAGTATTGTTCATTCAGATATATGGGGACCTAATCGTGTTTCATCTTTTGGTTTTAGATATTTTGTTACTTTTATTGATGGGTTTTCTAGATGTACTTGGGTTTATCTTATGAAAGATCGTTCTAAACTATTGCCTATCTTTAAGTCTTTCCTTAATGAAGTCAAAACTCAATTTGGAAAAGTAATCAAAATTTTACAAAGTGATAATGCCAAAGAGTACTTTTCTAATGATTTTTCTAATGTCCTAAATTCTCAAGGCATTTTACACCAGTCCACGTGTCCTCACACACCACAGCAAAATGGTATAGCAGAACGAAAAAATAGACATTTGGTTGAAAATGCACGTACCTTATTGCTTGGTGCCAGTATGCCTATTCATCATTGGGGAGATGCTATTCTAAGTGCATGCTTTCTCATTAATAAAATGTCATCTTCTTCTCTTGACAATAAAGTTCCACTCTATTCTATTTCCAAAGGAACTAATTTTTCATGTTTCTCCTAGGGTATTTGGATGTATATGTTTTGTTCATGATATGTCTCCTAGCTTAGATAAACTCTCACCTAGAGCTATCAAATGTGTCTTCTTGGAGTATTCTCGTCTTCAAAAAGGATATCGGTTTCTCCTGAAACCAAGAGGTACTACATGTCTGCTAATTTTTTTGAATAATCCTCCTTCTTCCCTTATTCTATGTAGGATATTGATTCTATCCAAAATGTTTTTCCTATCTCCTTAGTTGAATCATTTGTACCTCCTATTCCAGACACCCCAAATCCCAACCAAAATACTCTAGAATCATCATCACAGTCTATCCTCACCTATCAACGCAGGAACCAGGCGAACAATCTCATTCCCCAAGATGAGACATCCATAACAGGTCCTTCTCAATCATCCTCTAATACCACGACTCCTGATAACGATGACTCCAGTTGGCACATTGTCATTCACAAAGGTACTTGTTCTACTCGTAATCATTATCTCATTTACAATTTTCTTAGTTATCATAGATTGTCTCCTTCCTATTGTTCTTTTATTTCCTCTGTATCCTCTATTACAATTCCCAAAAATGTGGTCGAAGCACTTGATCATCCTGGATGGCGACAAGCCATGATTTCTAAAATGCAGGCTCTTGATCACAGCAAAACATGGGAGCTGGTTCCTCTCCCTTCGGGAAAGAAAACAGTTGGTTGTCGTTGGATCTATGCTATTAAAGTTGGGCCCAATGGTCAAGTTGATCGTCTCAAAGTCAGGTTAGTGGCTAAAGGGAACACTAAAATATATGGACTTGATTATTGTGATACTTTTTCTCCTGTAGCCAAAATGACCACTGTTTGCCTGTTCCTTGCCATGGCCGCCATTCGTCATTGGCCTCTTCATCAATTGGATATTAAAAATGTTTTTTTGCACAGTGACTTAGAAGAAGTTTACATAGAGCAACCTCCTGGATTTGTTGCTCAGAGGGAGTCTGGTTTGGTTTGTAAATTACGTCGATCCCTCTATGGCCTAAAACAGTCTCCACGTGCTTAGTTTGGAAAATTCAGCTTTATTGTTCAAGCTTTTGGATTAAAACGTAGCGAAGCATATCATTTAATGTTTTATTGTCACACTGCCCCTAGCAAACATGTTTATTTAATTGTGTACGTTGATGATATTGTCATCACAGGGAATGATGCTGCTAGAATATCTCATCTAAAAGAGCACTTGTGTAGTCATTTTCAGACCAAGGATCTTGGAAATCTAAAATATTTCTTGAGTATTAAAGTAGCTCAATAAAGAGAAGGTATTGTCATCTCTCAAAGGAAGTATGCTCTAGATATTCTAAAAGGGACAGGTATGATTGATTGCAAACCTGTGGACAGTCCTATGGATCCAAAATTGAAGTTAATGGCAGGACAGAGTGAAGTTTTCTCTGACCCAGAAAAATATAGAAGACTGGTTGGAAAACTTATTTATTTGACTATTAATAGACCTGATTTGTCTTTTGCAGTTGGTGTTGTCAGCCAATTTATGCAAGCTCCTTGTGTGGATCATTGGAATGCTATCATTCGAATCTTAAGATACATTAAAAAAGCTCCAAGACAAGGTTTATTATATGAAGATAAGGGAAATACCCAAATTTTTGGGTACTGTGATGCTGACTGGGCTGGATCTCCTATGGATACGCGTTCCACTACAGGCTATTGTGTTTTCTTTGGAGGTAATATCATTTCATGGAAAAGCAAAAAGCAAAACGTTGTTGTCCGATCCTCTGCTGAAGCTGAATATAGGGCAATGACGTCTCTCACTTGTAAACTTGTTTGGGTAAAACAATTCTTGCAAGAATTGAACTTCTGTGAGATTCAATCTATGAAGATGTATTGTGATAATCAAGTTGTTCTTCACATTGCTTCCAACCCAGTATTTCATGAGAGGACTAAGCATATTGAGATTGACTGTCACTTTATTCAGGAGAAGTTGTTGACTAAAGAAATTTGTACTGAGTTTGTTGGTTCCAATGATCAGCTTGCAGATGCATTAACAAAATCTTTAAAAGGACCTCGAATGGAATTCATTTGTTCCAAGCTTGGTACATTCAATTTGTATGTTCCAGCTTGAGGGGAAGTGTTGAAGTATTTATTAGATTAGTTGTATCTTGTTGGACATTTATGAGATTAGTTGTAGACCTAGCTCCTAGAATGCATCTGTTTATCTTCTCTAGGATTAATCATTTCTCTCTATTAATTGTATCTCTGAATCTGTATTTTTATCTTCTATAAATAAGAGAACACAAGAGAATGATTTCAGGCTCTCAAAATCAGTTCTATATTTTCCTTTTTCTATTTCAAGTTTGGTAAACATGGAAAATATCATAAGCATTTGACAGTGTACACACTGTATTCATCTTCTTATTTTTTTTACAGCAGTGTAGAATTAATATACTTGGAAACTTAGATGGTTACCTTTCTTTGCTTGAACATAGAGAAGGAAAATGAGAGAATGACAGATCCCAAAAATCCCATTAAAATATCACCAGCTCCAGGATTAGAGGATGCCTTTGTAAGGTAATATCCTATGATGTAGAAAGAATGATCAACAGAAACAAAAGTATAGATATATTATGCTGAAATAGGATAAATAAAGAATTGCATAGGGGACCAGAGAGAATAACCATATTGTGCACGACAGATGAAAAAAAAAAATTATTTGAAATCAAATGCCAGGTGTACTCTCCATGCAACTAGAAAGCTGAACCATAATAATTACTAATTATTCTCAAACAAAGATCCTCCCTATTGAGTTGAAGAGAATTTTTTGCCAGCAAATGGTTTCAGCTACATCCTAGAAACCCCATGAACACAACTTGTATCATAATATAGATATATTGCCTGAGGGTGCTGGATGTAAAAGATGGGAGCTTCTTTAGTGCAGTTAGGGACACAAGGGTGCATATTGTTGGTTATCCATATCTTAGTACGATGAAGTAGGGTGATTCTTATTGATGATAATTCTTGCACAAACAAGGATTTAATGCAAACTATTATGTCGTAGCCCTCAGGCTAAACACATACAAGACTCTTCATAATTTGTATTTTGAACCTTTTTAGTGGTTCACCTTTCAAATTATTAATTTAACTACGGAAAAAAAGTCTTCAAATTAGAATTTTTTTACTGCATGAGATCCATTCTAATTTTTCCTAAGTGTTACGTATGTCCAAAATCAGCCATCTAACCCTAACTGAATCCCACAAGATGATCATTGACTAGGGGCGACCATTCTTAGAGTAGAAAGTAGTTAATGGTAGGTTCTCCAAGAACCTGTCACTATGATTAGTTAATGCATGCATGTTCTTAAATATACGCTTTATGAATTTCACAGTTGTGACAAGCCAAGACTTAATGAGATTACCATTCCAGTACAATGCATATGGCTTGGAAGCTTGGGACAGGACTGTAGAGGAAAGAAGCCGTGGTAGAAGTCTTATGGGTAGGAAATTACTTCCCATTCAAATGGATAAGACCATTAAGTTTGAGATTTTTTTTTTTTAATTACAAAAATTCCATCTTGTTTTCATTTTGTTTCCTATTTTTAAAATTTTGTATAGGAAACAATGTAATCATTTTTTTTATTATTTTCTTATTTTAATTTTTCAAATCATTATTTCCTATAGTCCTATACAATATTTTTAAAACAAAACACAATAAAAACAAGGTGGCATTTTTTAATCTAAAAGTGAAAAATAGAAAGAATAAAATCCAAACTGCACAACTCCTAAGATGATACTTGTGCTTTTATTTCTTATTTTCACTTGTTTATTACAAAAACGTCACCTTGTATTCAATGTATTTTTTCAAAATTTTGTACAGGAAACACTGACAATAACTGCTTTTTGTTTCTCTGTTTTCCATTCCCAAACAATATTCCCTTAGCCATGATCTATAAGAGATATATAAAGGCATAAACTCTTTCCTAAAAGAGTAAATAACCAAAGCAACAGTTAGCTTGGAAGAAATAAATGAGAACTATTTTCCTCTAGCTTAAAATATGACATTAGGGTAGTAGGGGTTTATAGAATAAAAATTCCCACCATTCAAAATCTTGCCTAGTAGTAAGCAAACAAAATACTCATTATATTAAGGATGTTACTCAAACAATGGTAGGATTAACAGAAATTTATGAATAGTCCAAGAAATTTTAGATGAAAGAATTAACACATGAATCCATGAGTTAGAAGTAATGACTTTTAAATGCATCTGTAGCTCGCAGACCCCAAGTAAACTTGGTGCTGCTTTAAAAAATGCAAATTGAAGAATGATTTTACACACAAAAATTGATTTGATCACATCCCCTTTAATTTGAGTGGCCAATCACAACAATACTGACAATAGGTTCTCCTTTTTCCATTGTGCTAGGAATTAAGATAGGATTTTGCACGATCCCCCTAGGGTCTTTGCTTTGACTTACATTATTCTATTTCCTCTTAAGTTATTTAGATTACATCTATTACATATATAATGTTGACTAGAGTGATCCAGGCACTTCAATAATATGACATCATAAAACAAACCTTAAACAACTCCTTCATATTTATATATAATAAGAAACAACTCATCACAAATTTATGCCATTACATAGTATCTTCTGATTAATTTCTATCATAGTCTGCTACATTAAACAGAAAGCCCTTTCGTGACATAACTTTACACTATTATAACTATCAGGCTGTAAATCAAATCAAATCAAATCAGTTGAACTTAGCTGAAGTTTAACTTAGCATTAGCAGAAAGTCATTAGATACCTCATTTTCCAACTAAAAGGTTTTACAGACCTGGCTTGAACAGTAAAAAGCTCACTACTCATTAAACTTGTCATCAGACTTCAAATGCTTATCATAAATGATAGGTATGTACACTAACCAGTAACAATAAGTTCCAAACTAGTAATTTAAATCTCAAGTTTAGCTTCCTAGTTGAAGTTAGAAAATAGCAACCAAATTCAGAGAAACTTATATAATATAGTAAATAATAGTTATCTTCTAATCATACCTAGCACAGGTTCAAGCCCTGACTTGGAAAAATACCCAAAAGCAAATGCTGTCAGATCTGCTGATAATGCACAGCAAATTATAGGATGGAAGACCTTCTTCACATTTGATGGCAACCTGGAAACAAAAAATAGTAAGAATTAGTGAAATTTCAGTAAAGATAAAATTTCAAACCATAACAGATAGTAGAAAATTTGTAATAGCATGACCATGTGATATAAGAATACTCTTTTTATTGTCACTTCATGAGAAAATTCATACTAGGGTAAAAGCAATTTCACACGTGTCTATGCAGCAACGAAAGGGGAAAAGGAAAATACTTACCCGGAGCCAACCATGTAACCTAACACTGTGGCTGCAAGCAAAAACGGAAGGCATGTTCTGGCACTTGTACCCAGTATTGTAGGGTAAAACAATGCAGAAACAAACGATACAATGAGAACAGCAGTACATGTCCACACTTCAGCTGCAGAAAATGGAGACGGCTTTCCCATAGGCTCAGCTTCTACCAACTCTGTTTTCACAGCTTTTCTTACTGCTATAGCCGTGTAACCAGCAACGCAAAGTGTTGCTAGCCATCCTCCAACTGAACAACAATATAAATATCAGTTCAAACTGAAGACCCAAGATAAACAGTTGATCGATCATAAACAGCTAGGTGGCTCTGAACCAAACTTGAGAGAGGAAAAAAAACACTTGAAAGGAAGCAACTTTGTTAGAACAACAAGAGGGACAAGAAGCATTGACCTAAAATAAGGCCAATTTTGAGGGCAGAGGCAGCGGGAACATCTTTGACGGCAAGGGGCAGAACAACGAGAGAGGGGACATAAAAAAGCGGAAGCCATCTCTGAATGAACAAAAGCGCCGGCTCGAAGAAGCTCATCAATGCCGTAGCGGCAGAGGGCACGGTGGCGTCGAGAGTAATCAGAACCGAGAATATGCAGAACATCCCAAACAACGCGCTCGGGAATTTGATCGACGCAGCCACAAACGCTTTCTTCAGAAACTTGTCCGCCGCCAGAATAAGGCCCAGGGACACCACCAAATGAAGAACACCGAAAACCTAACAAGTAAAACACAAACTGAAATGGTTTCCGTTCAATGAAAGAGTGACACGTGGGGAGAGCGAGGACTCACGGTTTGGGTGAGCGAGGAGGAGTTGGAGGTACTTCCGGTGTCGGCTCCGGAGGATTTTGCCGCCGTGTGTCTGGGTTTGTGGGTTCGGTTGGGGAGCGTTGGTGAGAAAGTGAAGGAAACGGCGCGTTTGGGGAGGGCTTTGAGATTTGAGTTGGGAAAGAACGTGCGGCGGAAGAGTGAAGGAGAGGGAGAGGGTGGTTTGAGTTGGGGAAGTGAAAACGGTAAAGATTGCGTTGTGGTGGTGGCCATGGAAACGGGTATGGAGGTGGACATCCTGCAACTCGAAGGAGGAGAGAAAGAAAGCGTTCACATTTTGTGGGACTTGCGAGAATAACAGAGACAGAGTAAAATTGTATGGACAAGAAGGCATAACATTGAATGGGTTGGGATGAGATGCGAGTGTACATCCATGAAAGTTCCCTCCTTTTTTTTTATTTTTTCTTTCTTTATTATATATTAAAGGCATTCTTTGTTTATTGTATATTACTATCAATTAGAAATTATACACATGTATAATATGTAGAACACATCGAACTTATCATACGTATGACATTTGATAGAATGATTTGCTTAGAAAACTTATCATAGTAGTAGGGCACGTTAAGGTCAGGGAGTGCCACGAAGACCCTAAGTTCCACGATCGCTACCTTTGTGGGTTGAGGAATATATTGCAGATTGCGGCAGTCTTTGCAAAAATATCTAGTACCTTTGTGGGTTGAGAAATACTTTGCATATTGTGGCAGTCTTTGTAAAGAAAAATATTTTCGTTTTTTTTAAATTCTCTTTCTTGTATGTGTGTTTTTCTTTTTATCACTTTATATAAAAAAAACATAAAATTCAAAAATTGTATAAAATCAACAAAAAAAATTTCTTTTAAGCCTTATGATTATCTATATTCTTTTATAAATATTGCTTTACGAGTGTATTCTGTAGATTCTCTTATCCTTTCTCCACTTGTTTGCTGCCTTACTTTTGTGCTCTCTGATTTTCTGCCTTTTTTTAATTTATTTTTATTTTAAAAATTTTAATGGAAGGTTCGCAGCCTTTCACCACACAACCTTTGGTAGGCACTACACAGTCTTTTTCAGGCAAAAACTACAAAACAACTTTGATAGCTATTGAACAAAACATTTTAGATAAAGATTACAAGACAGCTCTGATAGCTGTTGAACAAATTATAAATTTCCCTTTAGCGGGATACAAAAAGTCTATACTAGACAGTATAGATACTTTTCTAGAAGAGATTTCTAGAAAACTAAAAAGATTGATAAAACTATGTGGCGACATAGAGTATATGGGATACTTTAAGTCACGTAGAAAAAACCCTTGGGGTTATTTAGCTAACCCAATTGCGGATAGAGACTACCAAGAAGTTGTAGATACCTTGGTAGTAGAACACAGAGAACTATAGGATTGGTTCTCAAAAACTTTATCAAACCTAGACCTAGGACAAGATAGGTCAGAGGAAAATAGGTATAGTATTTTTACTATCCCTAAAAACGAAAACAGTCTTATGATAGGATGTGAAAAAGAAACAATAGATAATGTATCTTTTGATGACATTATAAACGGATTTTTAGATGAATTTTATCCCAATGAAGATGATATATTGGATAATTCATCTGAAATCTCAGAACCCTTAGAAACCCTAGGGTCTGAAAACATGAGTGTTGAATCAGATGATTTTCAATCTCAGTTAGAATCTGATGACGATTCTATAAAATCACTACAAAATATTGGTTCAGATAACAACCAAAACCCTACACTAGACAATATGCCTTGTACAGAGCTGAGTCTACAAAACCTTAAACTTCTTCTAAACTTAGGAGAAACATTAGACTATTTGGGTAATGGTTTAATGAACACAATAGAGAAAAATACATGTTGTCATGACATTCAATTTTTCTTAGGACCAGGATCCATTCCTTGTCTACATTGTGAAAGATATTTTCACATCTCTCAAAGGGCTCATTGTCCCCTTTGTTACAAAAATTTTTGTATAGATTGTTTAAAGACTAAACAAGGAATACAGGATATACCTACTTTCTTAGGAAAAGAAGAAAGTATAAAAAACAAAAATTTAATCGACACTAGGACTTCAGTCTTAGAAACCCAATTAAACCTAATTGAAGAAAAGGTTCTTCACTTAGAAAAAATCGTTAAAGGAAAAGATACTCAAAAAGATTTAGTATTTACTTATACACAAAATAATATGATGGGAACTACGGAACGTATCCCATTAGTTTGTCATACAAAACAACTAATAACTGTTAAGGTATTAGTTAAATTAAACTTTCCTCAGAAAGACAAATATCCTACCAAAGAGGTTGTAGTTCAAGCCCTCTTAGATACAGGATGTTCTGAAACAGTTGTTTGCAAAACAAAAGTACCCACATACATGATTACCAAGAGTAAACATGTACAAAAAATCAGAACGATGTCTAGTTAAATAATGATAAATGATGAAGAGATAAGAAATATCTCTCTTTAATTTAGCACAAATTGTGACCTGTTTGGTCAGAAAATACACATCAAAACTATGAGAGTGGAAAATTTAGTCTCCTCCAAACAAAACATGATTATTGGTTTAGATTTTATCTTAGGTCAAGATCGAACTATCACTATAAACAAAGATTATGTTATAATTAGTGATAGAACACAAATGTCTCCCATAATTAGTGGTGACAACCCAATATACATAGAACAACCTATGGATGGATGTTCTTGTAATAATCCTAAATCTTCTGACATATGTGATTGTTTGGAACAAGATTTAGAAAACCTAGATTATTACTACACAAATGATATCTTGGAATCTTTTTCTTCCATAAAGATATCAAAAACAATCACGTTTGACAACATCCAACAGATACTGGATAGGTTAAACAAAACAAGCATAATAGGAGAAGACCCTACGAAGTTTTGGGATCGCGACCCTGTTATGTGTAAACTTAATATAATCAATCCTGATTTGATTATAAAAACAAAAGACATACAATTTAACAACTGAGAACAAGAAGATTGTCGATTGCATATCGACAATCTTTTGAAGTTGAAAGTAATAACTCTTAGTGAAAGTCCTCACAGGAGTCCTGCTTTCATTGTTAACAAAGCTTCAGAACAAAAAAGAGGTAAATCAAGGATGGTTTACCATTATAAAAGACTTAATGATAACACAGTCGAAGATGGATATATTATTCCATCTAAAGATATTTTGATAAACCGCATACAAAATGCAAGATGGTTTTCAAAATTTGATTTAAAGAGCAGGTTCCACCAGGTTAAAATGGATCCTGACTCTATAAAATGGACAGCTTTTTCCTGTTCAGAAGGATTATACGAATGGCATGTTATGTCTTTCGGCCTTAAAAATGCACCCGCCATTTTTCAAAGAAAAATGGACAACATTTTTAAGGACTTTAAATCATTTACTTGCGTCTATATAGACGATATACTTGTTTTTTCTAAAACTAAAGAAGAACATTTTCTTCATTTAAAACAAGTATTATATAAATTAGAACACTATGGGTTAATAGTGTCTAAAAACAAAATGGAAATCTGTAAAAGATTTATAGAATTCCTAGGAACAGAAATAGGGAACGGAACCATAAAACTCCAACCCCATATTTCTAAAAATATCCAAGATTTTCCTGATAAAATGGAGGATATTAAAACATTAAGATCCTTTTTAGGACTCTTAAATTACGCCCGAAATTTCATTCCAAATTTTGGTAAATATACATCTCCTTTATACAACAAGACTTCTATTAAAGGAGAAAGAAAATTTAATTCTGAAGACATAAGATTGGTTCAGAATATAAAACAAATGGTAAACCAATTACCAATTTTACAATTACCATTAGACTCTGATTACTTGATAATTGAGTGTGATGGAAGCGAATTAGGATGGGGAGTCATCCTAAAGCGCAAGAAAAACAAATATTCTTCTAAGATAGAAGAACAAATTTGTAGGTATGCCTCTGGCAAATACACTGTTAAACCCCAGGTGTACCAAACCAGCACTGACTATGAAGTCAATGCTATCATACATGCATTAGATGCTTTTAAACTATTTCTGATAGATAAGTCAGAAATAACCATTAGAACCGATTGTGAAGCAATTGTTTCTTATGGTAAAAATCAGATTCATAAAGATAAAAAGCCTCATAGAAGATGACTTTTATTCAAGGATTATATGAATTCTGGAAAAATCATAAACTTTGAACATATTAAAGGTTCTGATAATATGTTCGCCGACATCCTTTCCAGGTATGTCACTACAAAGGACTCTGACAAGTCCTCCAAAGACCAAGACTATGGATAATGACTTGGTAGTACAAAATGACCCTGAGATTCCCCCGGGATTTGGGTTTTTACACAGACCATTAAGATTTGGTGAGACTGGTCCTCATCCTGTCATAATGATCACAAAACACATAAAAGGGCTAAAAAGAAGATTAGCCAAAATACATCTAATTAAAGATGAACTAAACCCTCGTAATTTTGCTTATGAGGTTGCCTTTTGCAAGGCTCACATAAAAACTCTAGAACAAGGACTAGAGAAAATAAAGCATTTTGTTGCTTGATATAACCTATTTTCTGATTGTTTTTCAGGAACAAAAGACCATTGATGGCCTCTACAAGTTTATATAACTTGTTTACTAATGTTTCTTTTTCAAGAACAAGAAATCCAATGATGGATTCTACACACAAAGGGAAAGGGCGTTTAGGTCCGAAACCCACAAAATCCCCATTTATGGTGGGAAAATACATGAAGTATGGGAAACAAGAGTTACCCATACTTACAAATTCCTACCAGTTTCCTGGTAGGGAATCTACAAATGTCAAATTAAATGTTTTAATTGACAATATTTGGAATATTCCAAAATACACAGCTCAGAATGAGCAACAAGTCGCTAAAATGAAGCAAAGCATTATTAGCACATTATACAGTTTCTGCAATGCAGATAACAAGGAAGTTAGGTTGACTTCCGCAACTTCTCCTTCTGGTAAGGGGTTTACACATTATGCCCTAGTTACGGGGGCCAAACAAGGGAGTTTATACTTCCTACAAAGACCTCTCTGAGGCCAAACAAGACCAGTTTTGGTCTAATTACAAAGGTTTTTATTCCAAGGAAGAAGCTCAGATGGCTTTGAAATTGGAAACCATAAATGAAGAAAAATAAAAACGGCCCTTTTGCTTGAACCAAAGGCCCAAACACAAACCTATGCAGGAGCTTGTTGCCTTCCTACCCAGGTTAACCCGAACATCTTTTTAGCCAAGTTTGGTGTAATACAAGAATTTATGTTTGAAGTTCACTCAGGAGCCCAAAATTCCAATGGGCTTACTATCAAAATACAGACCTACTTTAACACTAGGAACCCTTGTTTAGGATCCTTAGAATACTGTAAAACAGTATCCACAAATTGTACATGCCAGTTAAAGTTTGTCATCTGAAGGGCACAAATTGATTTATCTACCTTCAAAAACCAACTATACCGAGAGCTTCTGATAAGCCCTCAACTTCTGTTAGAAGCCGGATGTCTCCAAGATATTACCATCCCTCCTACAGAAAGATTTCATTCATTAACCCCAGAAATAAACTCTGTGGTAAATGAGATACAAGCCGAGCATATGATGAGTGTGCTCTTAAAAATTACTTCTTCCCCAAGAAGTCCTAATTCTCTTGACAGTATGGCAAAACATGTTGTTAAGTTGTACACAGAGGTAAATCCTGAGATGCGTACCTCAATAGAGCAAGATCCTTTTCAGGGACTTACTCTAAACAAAGATAAGTTTTACCAATATCAGCTCTGGAAAGCTTATGTAGAAGGATCTAACTGGAATTTCTCTAAAAAGGATATTTCAGATTTTATTCTTCTCAAAGAAACTGCTGATACCAAGCTCTATTGGAAACAACTTATGGGAAACAAGTTTCATCCTTTCCCAATTGAAGTCAGTCCCATTCTGGTAGAACACTTCAAAAGAGAAAGGATTCTCAAAGAAATTTATGAAGAAACCGGAGTCCATGGACAAGGAACCCCAGGAGCTTCATTTCCCTCTGATGATGAGGAAAACTTCATTGACCAGATGGTTGAAGAAGGACTTGAAGACATGTCTTCTGTGTCAGTTTCCAGAAGAAATTCTTAAAATTTCAAATGGCAGAACTGTACAAATCCCGCCTCCCCACAACCAATGAGTCTTTCTGATAAAGACGACTTTTGTTAGAATCGCGCAGCGGAATGTTCGCATTGTCGGACAAAAACCAAGAGGGGGGGGGGGGGGAATTGGTTTCTTAATAAAAATTAGGTTTTCAAAATTTTCCCCAAATTTTACCGATTAAAAACTGTGTAAATGTAAATAGAGAAGAGAAGAGAAATCTTACACAGGAGATTTATACTGGTTCGGATCAAAAGACCCTACGTCCAGTTGTTAATCACTCAACAGAGGATTACAATTGAGAAGATAAAGATACAAAAACACCTCTCTTGAAATCCACAAGAGATGATGAACAGCTTTCCCTAGAGACGGCACAACACACAATCCACAAAGAACTCCACTTAGTGATTCTTATCGCTTCTAGCCCACACCAGGTTCCAAAAGCCCCCTTTCCTTGAAACAAACAGTTCTCTGGCACTCACAACACTTAACTTTTGTATGGAACAGGTTGTTCTACTTTTCTGAGTGTCATAGAAGAGTTTAAGTAGAGAAATTAGGGTTTGGAAATTGGGAATTTCGGAATTAGGGTTCTTGGAAATAGGGTTTTCAAAAATAGGGTTGATTTGAAGTTTAAAATCAAAAAAAGACTAAAATAATCGATTAAATGAAGTTATAATCGATTAAAACAGAGCCAAAATCAACAGAACCCAAAACCTCTCTGTTTTAATCGATTAAAAGGGGTTTTAATCGATTATCAGACCTGATAATCGATTATCTGGAGATTTAATCGATTAAAGTAGTGAGTTGATATAGAAAATGGTTTTTCTTACTGTTTTAATCGATTATTTCCCTATATAATCGATTAAAGTCGAGCCTGGATGATAAATTTGAGCTTTTTGAAGCTTCTAAGGTGCGAGACTATGTACGGCTATCTTAAACTCTAATATTACAAACTCAATCTAATTAAAACAGAGTTATTACAATACAAAACAAGTCTTCAACACACTAAGTCTTTGAGTTCTTGAATCATCATCAAAATCAACAATCTTCATGTTCATCAAGTGCGACATCAAGTCCTTGAATGTTCAACAATCTCCCCCTTTTTGATGATGATCAAAATTATCTTTTAAAGCCCTTGTAATAACATGTTTTATCTGTCATACTAACAAACACATCAAACATACCAGATAATATTTAAATGCAATTCATAAGAGGCTTTAAATATTTCTCCCCTATTTTGATTATAATCAAAAAGAACTTCTGCAATAACAATCATAAGAGCTCCCCCTCAAAATATGCATAAGTTGGAGATAACTCCCCCTCGATCAAAGCAATAACAAAACATCATATTTTATTGCGGAAACAATCATTTATTACAATAACAAGAGAAAAATAAGAAAATAATCAACAAAATTTAAAATTCTTCACTATCATCATCATTAAAGTGTGCATCAAATCTATTTTCTAAACGACACACTTTATCATCTATATCAGATATACGGCGAATTATTTCCTCATGTCGTATTCCAGAGAGAGTGAAGAATGACTGCATCCTCCGATTCATGTCAGATAACATGTCTTCCATGGATTGTCGGGTATCATGATGAGTAGAGGAAGTTCCAACACTTTGGATTTGGTCAGAGGGAAACTCAGCAGCTGGAGGCATATCTTCATCAGAATCTTCATTAGCATCCCCTTGATTTGGAACGTCATCTTTGTGAACATAAATATCATTGACTCGCACCATTTGGAGGTGAATCAATGTACTGTCCAACATGCGGTTTAAGTTGTTTGTTCTAACTGCTTGTTCACCTTCAACATTCACTTTTTTATATTCAAGAATACGAGAGACAAGTAAAGCATATGGAATTTTGAATGTGGGATGACGTTTTGCTTTTAACATGGTCATTGTGACAAGAACGCCCCAATCTAAAGGTTCATTATTCATTATGCCATGAATAATTCTAAGATCAATTGAAGAACATTGGGCATGATTTGTATCCCGAGGACATAGGATCCAGACAATTAGATGTAGAATCATGCGTTCCTCCTTCTTTAAAGGTCCAACAAGAAGGAGACGTCCAATCTCCATGGAGGGATTTCGCAGAAAAGAACGGTAAGCTAAGAACCTGTCAAAATCATCTAACTCACCATAAATGTTAATTGCATCGTCTCTAATTGGAAAGTGAGCGACATTTTCCCAAATATCATCGTCAAGAATAATTGTGACACCCTTTACTCTAGAAGTAGCAATTTGATCTCTAAATTTAAATCTAGAGTAAAATACCCTAACCAAGTCCGGATAATAAGTATCTTGCATTTGGATGAAGGGAAGAACTCCTTGAATTTCAAGAAGGTTGGGAAAATTGAATCCCCTATTGATGAATTGCTCACCAATAAGAAACTTGGGAGAAATAATAGCCCTTTCCTTCCAGTAGGATAGAAATTCTTGTTGACCATCTATATCAGAAATCCATCCTTCTACAGAATTAGGACGGGTTCGAGATGAGGGTGTAGATCTTCTTCTAGTAGGGATCTTAGCACGAGAAGATGAGGCCATTGAAAGATTAGAGGAATAACAAGAAGATTTAGAAAGCTAAGTGTAATGAGAAGAGGGCAAGGTAGCTAGAATAAGGCAAGATAGCTTGATTTCAAGAGATAGAAGTGAGTAGAAGTGAAATGAAGGTCCCTATTTATAACCAAGCATCTCCAACGTTCATATGGAAGGGAATAATGGTCAAAATATCTGTTGGCAACGGCTAGGAAGCAAACTTGGTCGGATTTAATCGATTAAAATTCAAATTAATCGATTGAATCACTTCAGATTCGATTTAATCGATTATTTTGGGTTGTTAATCGATTATTACTGGTTTTAATCGATTAATGGACGAATTAATCGATTATTCTAGAGAGGAATACCCTGTTTTAAGTGTTTTGGATGCAAATAATCGATTATTACTCCAATTAATCGATTATTCCGAGAGAGGAATGCCCTGTTTTGAGTGTTTTAACACATGATAACCTATGAACATCCTACAAAATGAATTATAACATTACAACCATCCAAAAGCAGTCAAATTAAGCAGAATTTAAGCTATTTCTAATATCCCTAAGTCTCTTCTAAGATCATAGAATCTATCCTTGGGTAGAGGCTTAGTAAAAATATCTGCTAATTGACGTTTGGTATCTACATACTCTATTTTACGAGTTTCCTTTCTTGATATGATCTCTCAAAAAGTGATGTCTTATTTCTATATGTTTAGTCCTAGAGTGCATTACTTGGATTCTTAGTAAGATTTATTGCACTCGTATTATCACACATTAACGGAATGTCATTTAAAAAGATACTATAATCTTCTAGCTGTTGTTTCATCCACGGAATTTGAGCACAACAACTACCAGTTGCAATATATTCGACTTAGGTGGTAGATAAAGCAACACATGCCTGTTTCTTAGAATGCCAAGATATTAAGGATGAACCTAACAAATGACATGTCCCACTAGTACTTTTCCTATCAATTTTACATCCACCATAATCGGCATCAGAATATCCTATTAAACTCATACAAGCATCGAGATGGATACCACAAACCAAAACCGAGTAGTTCCTTTTAAGTATTTTAAAATATGTTTCACTGCAATTAGATGAGATTCTTTAGGACAAGCTGAAATCTAGCACACACACGGACGAGAATGCATAATATCGAGTCTACTTGCGAGTTAAGTATAACAATGATCCTATCATACCTCTATACATAGTTTGATTAACTTCCAAACCTGATTCATCCTTGTCTAGATAGCATGAAGTTCCCATGGGTGTGTTAGCTTCCTTTGAGGTGTCCATTCCAAACTTTTTAAGGATCTCTTTGCAGTATTTGGTTTGAGAGATGAAAATGTCATCTTTAAGTTGCTTGATTTATAGTCCAAGGAAGAATGTCAATTCTCCCATCATAGACATTTCAAACTCTCCCTGCATTATCTTAGCAAATTCTACACATAACGAATTATCGAGTTGATCTAAAAATAATATCATCAACATACACCTGGACCAATAAGATATGTTCTTTAACTTTCTTTATAAACGAGTGTAGAATCAATTTTTCCTCTAGAAAAATCATTTGATGTTAGGAAACTACTTAACCTTTCATACCAAGATCTAGGAGCTTGTTTCAACCCGTATAAAGCTTTCTTTAATTTAAAAACATGATTAGGAAAACTAAAATCCTCAAAACCAGGGGGTTGCTCCACATAAACTTCTTCTTTAATAAAACCATTCAAAAATGCACTTTTAACATCCATTTGATATAGTTTAAATTTCATTAAAGATGCATAGGCAAGAAGTAGGCGTATAGCCTCTAACCTAGCAACGAGGAGCATAAGTTTCATCATAATCTATACCTTCCTCCTGACAATAGCCTTTTGCAACAAGTCCGGCTTTATTCTTTGTTATGTTCCCATCTTCATCAAGTTTATTCCTAAACACTCATTTGGTTCCAATAACTTGATATGATTCTTCCCTTGGGATTAATTCCCAGACTTGATTCCTTTCAAATTGGTTAAGTTCTTCTTGCATGGCTATGCACCATTGGTCATCTTTAAGTGCTTCCTCAATATTCTTGGGTTCAATCTGTGACACAAAAGCTACAGACATACAAAAATTAGTCATGTTTCTAGTTCTTACCCCTTTTGAGATATCACCAATGATATTGTCCATTGAGAGTCCTCTAGGTGATTGCCATTCTTTTGCTAATTCAGGTGTTTGAGAAGGCTCATTTTCTTCCAAATATAATTCATCAAGAGCTTCTCTTATATACTCATCATCACCTGCAAGTTCTTTATTTGACTCAAGAGGATTTCCCCCAAGGTCTACAATCTCATCAAAGGTAACATGTATAGATTCTTCTATATTCAAAGTTCTCCTATTAAACACCCTATAAGCCTTGCTAGTTAATGAATAACCTAAGAAAATGCCCTCATCAGCTTTAGAGTCAAATTTTCCTAAGTTATCCTTTCCATTATTCAATACAAAACACTTACATCCAAAGATTTTCAAATGGGCAACATTAGGCTTTCTACCATTAAACAATTCATATGGAGTAGAATTAATAATAGACCTAATGAGCATTCTATTCAAAACATAACAAGCAGTACTAACTGCATCAGCACAAAAATATTTAGGAACATTAGATTCATTTAACATAGTCCTAGCAAGTTCTTCTAATGACCTATTTTTCCTTTCAACAACACCATTTTGTTGGGGAGTCCTAGGAGCAGAAAAGTTATGTAATATTCCATTTTCTTCACAATAATTCTCAAACTTTTCATTTTGAAACTCACCACCATGGTCACTTCTTAAAACTTTAATTCTTAAGTCCTTTTCATTTTGGATTTGTTTTGCAAATTTTTTAAAGACTTTAAAAGATTCACTTTTCATAGTTAGGAAAAATGTCCATGTATATCTAGAGTAATCATCAACAATTACAAATCCATAATAATTTCCACCAAAGCTTTTTATCCTAGAAGGTCCAAATAAGTCTAAATGTAATAATTCTAGGGGTTTTGAAGTGGAAATAACATTCTTTGATTTAAATAATGATTTTACTTGTTTACCCTTTTGGCATGCATCACACAATCTATCTTTTTCAAATTTTAACTTAGGCAATCCAATAACTAAGTCTTTTGAGATCAATTTGTTCAAATAATGCATATTTATATGAGCCGTTCTCTTATGCCATAACCAAGGGTTCTCTTCCTTAGCAACTAAACATGTTATACTTTACTCATGCAAACAATCCAAATCAATCAAATATATGTTGTTATGCCTAATGCCTTTCAATTGTACATTTTCCGAATCTATTAAATGTATGGTGCAAAATTTACTTTCAAAAATTACCTTGAAGCCTTTGTCACATAATTGGCTTATGCTAAGGAGATTATGCTTAAGTCCATTAACAAGTAGCACATCCTTGATCTCCAAAGTGTTTGCACCACCTATGTTTCCAATTCCAAGGATCTTCCCTTTGTTGTTGTCCCCATAAGTTACATATCCTTGTTCCTTAGTCTTGAAACTTACAAATTTAGATTTATATCCGGTCATATGTTTTGAGCATCCGCTATCAAGATACCACATAGACTTCTTTGATTTGGAAGTTTCCTACAAAACAAGAATATAGTAAACTTAGGTCCCCACAACTTTTGGGTCCTTGGGGTTAGAGACATAACAATCTATTTAATTATAGGAACCCAAATGAATTTACCTTTAGGTACACCGAAATGTTTAATTTTACATCTATTTGACGTGTGACCTTGTCTCATGCAATAAAAACATACTTTTGATGTGGCATTTGAAAATGATGCATTTCTAACTTTTGACATTTTAGTTCCTTTCTCAACCCATACTCTTTTCTTTTTAATTTTAGACTTTTTCATAGAAACTTGATGATTTACATTATTTTGAGCAAAAACAGTTTTATCCTTCTTAAGATCACTTATTTCCATTTCGGCTTTATCAAGTAGATGATTAAGGATATCTATGTCATATTCATGTTCTTTACAAGTTTCACATGCTAAATTCTTATCCTCAACTAAACATACAATTTTCGTATTAGATAACTCCTTTTCTTCTAAACATGTAATTTTAGTTTTTAATGACTCAATTTCCTTTTCGAATCTACTTAGATTCTTCTTTACAACTTTATATTCATTTTTTAAATTCTTAAAGGCAATAAATAATTCATTGTAAGCATTTTGTAGTTCATCATGATCATTATCATCACTAGAAGATGAGTCGGAATCACTAACCTCAAAATCAGAAGATATGTTGTCATTTGCCATTAAGCAAATGTTTGCTTCTATTTCCGAGTCACTTGATTCTGAACTTGAGTCACTATTGTCCCAAGCAATATAGGCTTTCTTCTTGAATTGTTTTTTGCCCTTATTTTCATCGTTTTTCTTGTTTGGGCATTCGGTCTTTACATGTCCTGCTTCACCACAACCATAACATTTTATATTTATAGAAGAATTTTCTCTTACCTTTCCTTTACCTTTGAAGGGATGTCTTCCTTTTGCTTTCATGAATTTGGTGAATTTTCTTATCATAAGACTCAACTCCTCTTCATCATTTTCCGAGTCTTCTTCTTCTTCCTTTTTATTTTTATCTTTGGAAATTTCGGTTTTGAAGGCAAGGTTCTTCTTTTGATATTGACCTTCTTCCTCATTTAGCCTTCCAAGATCAAGCTCATGCTCTCTAAGCTTTCCAAATAACGTCGTCATAGACATTGTGGCAAGATTTTTGACTCCAAGATGGTCGTCACCTTAGGTTGTCATTTCCTATCCAAAGATTTCAAAATTTTAACATTTAATTCATCAACATCAAAGATTTTACCTAGTCCGGTGAGATGGTTCACGATATGAGTGAAACGCTTTTGTACGTCAAAGATCGTTTCGCCTGGTTGCATCCGGAACATCTCATACTCTTGGATTAGAGAATTTTTGCGTGCTCTTTTAACGTCGTCTGTTCCTTCGTGGGTCACTCTAAGCATTTCCCACATTTCCTGTGCACTTTTACAAACAGAAATTCTATCAAACTCGTCAAGTGTTAGAGCAGATGAAATAATATTTCTAGCCCTAACGTCAAATTGGGCTTTCCTATTTTCTTCTGCAGTCCATCTAGAAAAAGGTTTAAGAACGTCAACACCGTTCTCAGTAATTTTAGGAACAAATGGACCGTTTAAAATAGCGTCCCAAACGCCTCTATCAACAGACTCTAAAAATATTTGCATACGTACCTTCCAAAAAGGATAATTTTGACCCGCAAAAAGTGGGGGTCTGTTGATAGACGCACCTTCGGCAAAAGTTTGATTTTGTCCGGCCATTTTCGAAAAAGCAAGCTCTGATACCACTTGTTAGAATCGCGCAGCGGAATATTCGCGTGGTCAGACAAAAACCAAGAGGGGGAGGGAATTGGTTTCTTAATAAAAATTAGGTTTTCAAAATTTTCCCCAAATTTTACCGATTAAAAACTGTGTAAATGTAAATAGAGAAGAGAAGAGAAATCTTACACAGGAGATTTATACTGGTTCGGATCAAAAGACCATACGTCCAGTTGCTAATCACTCAACAGAGGATTAACGCTGTCACTATAAACAAGTTGTTACAAACAGATTACAATTGAGAAGATAAAGATACGAAAACACCTCTCTTGAAATCCACAAGAGATGATGAACAACTTTCCCTAGAGACGACACAACACACAATCCACTAAGAACTCCACTTAGTGATTCTTATCGCTTCTAGCCCACACCAGGTTCCAAAAGCCCCCTTTCCTTGCAACAAACAGTTCTCTGGCACTCACAACACTTAACTTTTGTATGGAAAAGGTTGTTCTACTTTTCTAAGTGCCATAGAAGAGTTTAAGTAGAGAAATTAGGGTTTGGAAATTGGGAATTTCGGAATTAGGGTTCTTGGAAATAGGGTTTTCGAAAATAGGGTTGATTTGAAGTTTAAAATCAAAAACAGACTAAAATAATCGATTAAATGAAGTTATAATCGATTAAAACAGAGCCAAAATCAACAGAACCCAAAACCTCTCTATTTTAATCGATTAAAAGGGGTTTTAATCGATTATCAGACCTGATAATCGATTATCTGGAGATTTAATCGATTAAAGCAGTGAGTTGATACAGAAAATGGTTTTTCTCACTGTTTTAATCGATTATTTCCCTATATAATCGATTAAAGCCGAGCCTGGATGATAAATTTGAGCTTTTTTAAGCTTCTAAGGTGCAGACTATGTACCGGCTATCTTAAACTCTAATATTATAGACTCAATCTAATTAAAACAGAGTTATTACAATACAAAACAAGTCTTCAACACACTAAGTCTTTGAGTTCTTGAATCATCATCAAAATCAACAATCTTCATGTTCATCAAGTGCAACATCAAGTCCTTGAATGTTCAACAACTTTACCCTTGAAGATTTTGAGGAACTCCTAATGACGTAATTTCTCACGTCATTAGCCCTACAAAGACTAGTTTGCCCTTGAAGATTTCGAGGAGCTTCTCATGACGTAAGCTCTTACGTCATAACGGATGTATCAAAAGACGACAAAGGGTAATGACAGATAATGATATCTTGCTACCTTGTCACGATTCCTCTTCCGTTACATGTTGTTAGACCCATTAAGCCTTGCATGTTAATGACGGTAAGATCGAATCGGTCTTTTGATAAATGTAAAAAAAATAATAATAATAATAATAATTTGTATTAATGTCACTATTTTTGTCTTTTAGTGATGTTCCTATTTTTTAGTGAGAAAATTTCCTCCGTAGGTTTTCTTTTACTTCTTTACTAAGTTTTGAGACCCATAAGTCATAAAGTGAGTCCCACATGTAAATTACTATTCATTAGTTTAATATTTTTGTTTTTCTATATAATGCTTCATAAGTCCCTTATGATGGGCAAGAAGCATTCACCTAAGAAGCATTCCCTTAGGAGCTTCCCTCTCTCCTCTCCTCCTTCTCTCTACTTCTTATGTAAATTTCTATTATCAATAGGAGAAGTTATTCAGCATCTCCCCTCTCCTTCTCATTCTCCTCCCCCCAAGTAAGTTTTCTTTGCTCCCTCTTATGGAGTAGTTTTCTTATAAGGGCGTCCTCGGATGCCTTAAGCTTTATTTATTAAAAGATGCAATAATCATTTAAAGGCTTAAATAATTTTTTGTACAGCTTTGTTTTGTGTTCATATAAGCTTATGAGGAGATGTCTAACCGGCTATGCCAGATTCAGTCATCTCATAATCTTATCATGGACTTGTGTGTTTATTTTCCTGTCTTTACTTTTCTGCATTTAATTTTGTTCATGCGTAAGCTTATGAGGAGATGTCTAACCGGCTATGCCAGATTCAGTCATCTCATAATCTTATGGTGAACACTTTTCTTGCTATAACCGACTTTATCTCGGACAGTCTTCATTTTAGCTAGCCCGGTTTCGGGTTCTCTGTGAGCTAAGTAACCACATTGACCGACAGAAGAGATAAAGAGTTATAACATGTTTTAATTTCCTCCTTTCATTCCCCTTTTCGGGTTCAGGGCAGTTTATTTTGGGTTCATTTCCGGTTTTCTCTGTTCTGTCTCCCCTTACTGGGGCTTTCTCTGTACCTTTTATTTTGGGGTACCATAGCAGTTCACTGGTGGTTCCAACCCCAATTCTCTGCCTTTGAGTTCCACCCCCCCCCCCTCTCCTCTTTTGGCACTCGATTCCTGCCGAGGACGGAATTGGAGCACGCAGAGGTAGCCACTTAGCCAAAAGCTTAAGCTGTTAGTAAGGGTTCACACTTTATACTTTAACCCCTGGTCCCACCACGATTCTGCGACTCTGATTCCCCCGCTCTTCGGGATTTTTCCTGAGGACTTACCACATTGCCTCCCAAATCCGTCCTCGGCAGGAATCGAGCACGCGACCTAGCTCTGATACCAAGAGTTTGGTACAAAGTGTTTGTCACTGCACCAATAGCTATAGCCGTTAGTAAGGGTTCCCACATTGATACTTAAACCCTCGGTCCCACCACGATTCCGCGACTCTCATTCCCCCGGTCTTTGGGAATCTCGAGGGGACTTACCACACGCTGCCCCAATTCTGTCCTCAACAGGAATCGAGTGCGCGTCCTCGCTCTGATACCAAAGGATGAGCACGCAGCGGTAGCCACTTAGCCAAAAGCTTAAGCTTTTAGTAAGGGTTCTCACATTGATACTTAAACCCCCGGTCCCACCACGATTCCGCGACTCTGATTTCCCCGCTCTTCGGGAATCTCGAGGGGACTTACCACACGCTGCCCCAATTCCGTCCTCGGGAGGAATCGAGTGCGCGTCCTCGCTCTGATACCAAAGGATGAGCACGCAGCTATGTTCTAATTGAATTCAAATTTAAAAAAAAAAAAAACATTTCAATAACCCTTAATCAATTTCAATAACTATTGAACATAAATAATTTTTCAATATTATTCCGACAATATTTAATGTGGTTTACAGTGAAAAGACTAGCATGATAGAAGTAGGAATGCGAACGGGTCGAGGGGTGGATTTTACTTCTCCGATATATGTTTCCCATTTTTTTATCCATCTTTGTTTTCGTCTCCGATGCCTATGGGGTTAGAAATTAAGTCTCATCCCCCATTTTTGTTGGGTTTCGAGTTCTCCGTTCAGTCTCCGATCTATATTATTTTTAAAAAGATAATTACATTTATAATAGATTAATTTTACTATCTATTTTTTATATATAAATAAATATTTATAATTTATAATTATTATTAATTAAATATACATTTTAATTTATTATACTTATATTAAAATATGTATGTAAAAGAAATATTTAATCATTTTTTATTTATAACATTATTATTATTATAATATTATATTTAAATATTTATAACATTATTATTATAATAATGTATTTAAACATTTGATTATATATATAAGTTAATTCATTTTTAAGTTATCATTTAAAAATATGAAATATATAGTTTATAAGAAAATATTTAATAAGTTAATTCTTATTCAATTAGTTCGAAGTAATAAAAATTTAAATTATCAATTCCTTTAATCCTTTAAAATACATTTATTTGATATATGATAAATAAGAATAATAAGATAAAAAAAATGACATAATAAAACCTAATAAATATAAATTATAAATAAAATAATATTAGTTACTATTAAGATTTATGTAAAATATTTAGAACAGGATAAAGAATAAAAAAAATTAACTTTGTGTTCATTAAATTAGTTGAAAAGATTGAAAAAAAATTATGGAAAAGATTAAGGAAATGTGAAAAACTGAAAGGTAAAAGAAATAATAATGTAATAAATTAATTAATATAAAATATTAAAAAAGATAAAAAAATTCAAAAATAGGTAAAAGAAAAAAAAGTAGTGAAATATAAGAAAATGACTTTAATAGAAAAAAAATATTTTTAAAATATTAATATTTTAAAATTTAAATTTAAATATAAAATTGGATCGAGAAGAGATCGAAATAGAAATTACATTATTCATCTCGTTCCGCCCGACTTTTGAATCCACCTCTGTTCCCACCTCCCATCAATTTTGATTTTTCCTATAAAACTCAAGGATGAAGACGAGTCGGTACTCACCCTACATGTTTAATTCTATAATCAAAATCAACATTAATTTCAAGCGTTTTTCCTTTTTTTGTCAAAACACGTACAGTAATAAGAATGGCAACGGCCTATGGTGGTATGGATGGATTTTGCGTCTCTCTCACTTTTTTAACCCTCCTATTTCCGACCTCGATAAAAGTCTTTATCTTTTTTCTTTTTATAAAATTTCAAGTTTTTTTATTTTTAACTCATATCTAATTTATATTATTTTAAACAAATAATTATATTTATAATAAATTAATTTTTATTATTTTTATATATAAATAAATAATTATAATTTTAAAATTATAATTATTATTAATTAAATTTATTTTTTAATTTATTATATTTATATTAAAATATATATTTAAAAGAAAGATTTAATTATTTTTTTATATAATCATATAATACTTATTATTATTATATTATTATATTATTATTATATTTAAATATTTGATTATATATATAAGTTATTTTTTTAAAATTATGTTTAGAAGTATGAAATTTATAATTTATAAAAAAATATTTAATAAATTTTTTTTATTTAATTAATTAAAAAAATAAAATAAAAATTATCAATTTATTAATTTATTAAAATATAATTATTTTATTAAGATAATATATATATATATATATATATATATATGATAAATAAAAATAATAAGATACAAAATTATATAATAAAACTTAATAAATATAAATTATAAATAAAATAATATTAATTACTATTAAGATTTATAAAAAATATTTAAAAAAATAAAGAAGAAAAAATATATGAATTTTATGTTCATCAAAAGGTTCGTAAATAGGAAATTACGAGTTTCGTCCCATTCAAGCATTGAAAAGGTATGTTTGCATGTTTACAAAATCACCGTAATCAATTAAACACTTGCTCGTAAAATAAAATGAAATAAACTAACTTATAGAAAGACTGTAAAAAACGAGCTTTTTTTACAAGTTCAACTTAATTGTATAAACTATTCTTCTTGGACATAAGCTTCAAGTTTGTGTTAACTTCCCTAAATAAATAAACATACACATGCAAATAAATCATAAAAGTATCACCGAGAGAAGATTGATTTAGAACCACTGATGTGTTTTTTCAAAAACAACTCGAAAATAATAATAATAATAATAATAATAATAAAAAATTAAGTTAGATTATAAAAGTTAAGAATAAAAAGTTAGAAAAATGATACAAGAGAACTTTTATATTGTTCAGTAGATATATGAAGAATATCACAAAATTCGGGTATATTCCTCTTTATTTGCTGTTCATATTTGTTGTGGTTATGACAATGAACAATCACCTCTGGGCAGCCTAACCTTATAATTTATCAAATAGGATGCATGCATTCATAATGCAATAATATTCATATAAAAATCCATGACAGCGACAAGCCATACTCAAACTCGAAACTTTCTTATGACTGAACTTGCATTCCATTTCCTTACGTATCTTCCTGATTAATTATTTGCTCGCAATCCATACAATGGACAATAACTAGTTTCACTAATCATACTTCTTACTGCTAACACTAACTTTTGAAGTAGCAGAGAAGGTATGACCAAGTACGTATTCACAACCCTACCTACAATACAAGTTTTCGGCCACATAAACATGACAAATTAGGAATGAGGGATCATAAGATAAATAGATCCTAATACTACATATGATCACCTTTCAATACAATTTGAACCAAAAGCTATCCAAAAACAAGAACTCGCTGTTGCTACTTGGTTATGTTATCTTCCTAAAAAGCAACATGCAGCAGGGAGCACGATCCTAATGAACACCCTGCACAGTCTCTTTTTGATCACTTTGTTGAGTGTCATTACTAACATGCTGATCATTTTGGCCAGACCTAACATCCTCGTTCCCAGGTGTAGCAACACCAGGTATCTCCCCAAGTCTCTCCTGCAGCACCATTATATCATATATATCAGATCGCAGACTCGATCTGCATAAATTTTGTATGGTCGTAAGAATGGAATTTGAAAATTAGAATGGTCATATTAGTCATTTATAAGCCTTTTCTTTCTCTGGAATCTGGGTTCAAATACGAGTGTCAGCAGTACGTATAAATTGGTATGGGTAACAATGCTTGCCAATTAGAACAATAGACCATAAACCAGTTATCAAAGCATTTGAAGATTTCAAAATCACCTTGAGGGAGGCATTCTCAGAAAGTAGCTGCTCGTAGTTACTCCTGATCCTGCTCACTTCGGTTCGGAGAGTGGCATTTTCTTCTTTCAAAGCATCAGCACGCTGGGCTAGTTCATCACATTCGGCCTGAAAACAACGCACGCAAAAGGGATTTGAAATTTGAAAATTATGACCTGCAACCAGAGATATGAAAAAGAATATACTCTCTGTCACCTGCTTCCGTAACCTGGATCTGCGTGCAGATTCTCTATTAGACTGCTTCCGCCTTTGTCTTTTAAGTTCTCTTTCGTCCTAAAAGTTAAACCAAAAAGGATGAAGATTAACACAAGAGTTCAGTGATGTATCACCCGATTATGCAAACTAAATGTCCAGTTGACAAAGTTAACCTGGAGCCAAATTTGTGACTGAACACCATCTCGTGACCCAGCAGTAATCATCCCTCCAGCAACTGCAGCGGAAGAAACCTTTCCATGCAGTGCAGGAATGGTGGATGAAGTTGGTGTGCCCCAATAATCCATTCCTATATTTAAATTAGTAGTGGGACCAGGAACTGCTCCAGGAGCACTTGCAGTAGACATGGGTATGATAGGCATAGTTTGGTTAACTAGTGTCTGAGGTCGAATATGTACACCATTTTGAGGAGCATGTACCGAACTTCCATTTTGAGATGGTTCATCTGTAATATAGCAAAACATGTATTTTAGCTGTAACATGGATACACTATTAATATAAAAACAACAACACAAACAGAAAACATTTTCAAACATAACCATGTCATACCTTCAAAAGAGTCCTGTCTCTCCCCGGATTTCAATTGCGAGTCCTGCAAAACTCATAGAAATAAATTCCAAGGGTACTTACTACCAGACAAGCACAAAACACAAAAAAAAGGGCAGCATCTACAATAGATTACATTTCTAAAGATCAATTGAAACCTTCTTAAGATGGCATAAAGGAAGATCCTCACTTCTCAAACATGAACACGTTAACCCCATGTATGAGTATGGGTAACAGTTTTAGGAATAAAGATTAACCAGAAATATGCCTGATGTGCATTTACCGGGAATAATAATAAAATTATTATTTAAATCTTTGGAACATCAATTCATATTTCCTATTGGTCAGTTCAATGGTAATTGAATTTAATTTGAAAACCCTATTTGTATTTTTTTTGTTATTTTTTAGTAGTATATGAAACTAATCCACCGGGCAACAAACTAATAGTGGCCATGCTTAGTCTTTGGGGAATCAAGAGGATTGGGTATGAGATAAAGAATCTTGGTGGAAACGAAGTGTTCAAGACTTGGTAAAAAAAAAAGTTTTAAAGCTTTCCATGGATGAAATAATGTTAAAAATTGGATAATTTATCAAAATACTAGGAAATGAAATGAAACAAGAAAAGCAGTGAGTGAAATAAGATCTGAAGCTTTTGGAGAGTTTTACAAAGATATCAGGGCAAATAATGAAGAATAAAAGATATATAAGTTTAACAAAAATAGAGAAAGGAAAATGATATATTTGGATAAATAAGATGTATTAAGGGTGAGAGGGAAGTTTTTGGTCAGAGACTAAGATATCAATGCGAGATGGTAGAATTATTTTTGTAAGTTTTTCAATGATGCACAATGATTGGTGGTAATATGGATAGATTAAAATCTAAAACAATGAACAAAATTTGACATAACAATCTTAGAATTCAGATAAAAAAGGTAGAAGAGAACCTTAAGCAGATGGATAGATGGTATTCTATATCTATTGAAGTATTTAAGTGTATAGAGAGCAAGGCATCATTTGGCTACGGATATATTTAACCATATTTGAGATCTTAGATACCAAATATGAAGAGGAAGAAAACTTTGATTCCTATATATAAGTCTTACAAGGGAGATATTCATAATTGTGTTAAGTACAATAATATAAACTATTATGTCACACTATGAAATTATGAGAACAAGTAATTAAGCGTAGATTACAGGAAGAGATAGGTCTTGCAGAGCATTAATTTGATTTTATGTTAGGCAGTCTACTACAAAAGTTAATTATCTTTTACAGGGGTTGATGGAATGTACAAAAGCAAAACAAGAGACTTACGTATGTTTTTTATTGACCTGGAAAAAGGATATGATTAAGTTCCAAGAGAAGTGTTATGAAAAAATATGGAAAAGAAAGGTATGCATGATGTGGTAACTACTAGTTTGAGAACTCTAGGAGGCAAGACAGGAGGATTTTCCAAGGATAGGATCTTATCAAAGCTGCCTTTTAAGTCATTATTTGTTTAATCTAGTCTTGGATGTTCATAACCTAATTGCATTATCTTTTTGCGTGGATGTTATAGTTTTGATCAAGGTTATCAAACTTGAGAGTCTACGTAGACTCCTTGAAGGTATGTAAACTCGATTCGTAAACTCGGAAGAGTCTATTTCATATGAAAAATATCAATTTAATAATAAATATAATAATATCAATTCTATATTATTGAAATAATCAAAATAAAAAAATAATGAATATGTACAACACTATAATCAAAATTAAAAAATCCCTAAATCTCTAAAATCTCTCCATCTATTCGAGACCCTAAAATCTCAATTTCTTCAATCCTTCAATCTTAACATGCTCCATCTATTCGAAAACCCTAAAATCTCAAATCCCTCAATCTAACCTAGAGGGGCGGTGAGCAGCAGCAATAACAGCAACGGCAAGAGGAGCACAACCACGCATGACCAATGCGCGACTAATGCAGTACCGAGGTGCGTTGCGCAAGCACCCCGTGACCAAGAGCGAGCATGCGACGGCGATCACCGGCGACAACAAGTAGTGATGAACAATAAGAAGGAGCGAGATCTGAACTTGTGAGAAGAAATGAGGAGTCAGAAAAAAATCTAAGTTTTTCTTTTCCTTCAAACTCGGTGACTCGCCTCTAACTCGCGAGTTTACTCAAAGTTCACCGAGTTTGACTCTGAGTCTACTCTAAAACAAGTCTACTCACAAGTTAACTCGTACCCGATTACTTGACTCGTTAACTCGTACGAGTTAGCGAGTTGACTCGCGAGTTTGATAACCATGATTTTGATTATGGAAAACAATTAATTTTAAACATAAGATTGTAGAGACTTTGGAAACAGAGTTTTCACTAAAGTAGGAGTGAAACTTAAGGTATTTGTGATCACAAAGCACCTATCAAGCACAAAGGCAAGTTTTGTTATGTTTCTATTTGTCAAACTATATCTATAGTAGTGAATATTAGGCAATAATGGGATTGTTTGAAATATTACATCAACTAATGATATGCCTAAATTAAGATATATCAACTAGTGATATGTGTTGAGAAATCCCACATCGACTAGAGGTATATTAACATTATAGCCGATTTTGTAAGATAAATTAGGACATTAATCGTTAATAGTGATGGACCCAACCACACATTATTGGACTAATATTGACCACTCATCCTCGATATGAGGGAGTGTGATAAAAAACATATTCTTCAATATGACGGGGTGTGATAAAAAATTCTCCTTGGTGTGAGGAGGTATGTTGAGAAATTGACTAGAGATATGATAACACTATAGTATATAGGTGAGTACAATCCTTACTGAACCGGTTTTGTAGGATTGAGTTAGGCATCTCATCATTTTTAAGAATATTCCCAAATTAAGATATATATATATATACATATATATATATATATACATATATATATATACATATATATATATATATATATGTATGTATGTGTGTTGGAGACAACTCACCTCACAAACCAATTTTCTAGGTTTAAGTTAGTCATAAATCCAAGTGGCGGATCTTGACCATTAATCTTGAGGGGACCAATTAATATATTATTAATAAATAATAAATAAATATAAAAGGAAAAAAGAAGATGAAAGGGTGAAAAGATAAAATTGTAGATATATACTAAAATATATTAAATGATCATTAAGTTTGAAGGAGAGAAAATCATAAATTATGAGTTACAAAATTGAGGAGGAGCTGAAAGGATAAAATTATAAATATACAAGTAAATATATTAAATGTTCATTAAGTTTGGGGGGCCAAAATCATAAATTACATGGGAGTTACAAAACTTTGGGGGGGGGGGTCACGGCCCCCTAAGCTCCCAAGAAGATCCGCCACTGCATAAATCTAAATTTTAAGATAATATCAACTTCTATACTACTGATTTTTGTTATCAGATCTATTAGACCAACCGGATCTGTCCAATGCTGCAAACTTGATCCTCATGAAGTCCAATCCTTGACTCGAGAAGGAGTGTTAAAGATACCACCACATCTACTTGAGCAAAATAATTGAAGGGACAAATTTCACTTTATGAGCCAATTTTGTGGGGTTGAATTGGATCCAACCCCAAATTCAAAGAAGCATAATAAGATAAAAAGGTGAAGTGGCATAAATGAATGTGGGGTCATGCAAGAAAGGATAGGAAACATAAATGATTGTATAGCAGGAGATATTGATGTAGCAGCACTGGAGGAAAAGATGACAAAAACTTGGTTATGATGGTTTGGTTGATAACAAAAGTCGCTGGAGGTGCTAGTGAGGAGAGCAGATCACATGGTTTTTAGTCTTGGGAAAAGGAGAGAGAGATAACTAGAAGGACATTGAGGAAGGATCTCATAAACTCAAGATTGGTCTTTAACCAAACCGAATGGCTTTGTATGATCAATATGAATGTTTTGTATGATCTATATAACAGACATAACCTAATGGGATAAGACTTTTGCTGTTCTTTAGACATTGGTAAGTTAGTTTGACAAAGTGAAATTACAAGAGCTAACAGTTTATGGTAACAACTAGTACAATAAAGATAAATAACTTGATTTTTTTTTTTTTTTAAATCTCAATCAGGATTTCTGTTGATAATGTAATGAGGAAATAAATGCATGTTGCATGTTCTCAAAATGATATTTAATTTAAGATTCAACTTATCAACTGTGCTAAACATGCAATTCCTTAGCAACTGAAAATAGATCAATAGGCGTTATACACCCTAGATCCATGCCATTTTCGTCACCCAATGTACAAACATTAGAAAGTTAAAGATAATTACCTTAATCTGTCCGAAAATTTGACTTTAGGTAATAACAATATGAACATTCGTTGATTCTTTATGCTGTTTTGTAACAAAATTGTACTAAACCCACATAACCTTGCTTCTTTTTTCAATCATAAACTTGCAATTTTAATGCTTTTAACTAATATTTCCTTAGATACACAACTTTTCAGACCTCGTGTGTTTACACCCCTAGGAGACACAGTTACTTTCCAGAATTATATCATGCCCAATTACTGCTGCTAGAGAAGTAAAATGTTACAGATTTATATTTTGGTAGTCTAGAAAGTGGCATACCACTTACTCAGACATCATTTTTCTAAAGAAGCATGCAAGAGTCAACATGGACTTAAGGTTTTGTCATTTCTTGGATAGATAAATATTGACAAGTAGCACAGAACTTACATTATGGGAATTCTCGTCACTTCCTTCACTAGTTCCGTCACTTGCACTCTCACCACTGCAAATTCAAATTTTCATCAATATAAGTATAGCCGGTACGCAATTGCAAATGGAAAGACACTCAAGGGACTTGGCTAAAGTGATACCCCTACCAGTATATTTCCTGCAGTAGACAAGACAATAAAGCCCCAGAATTGAAAAAAAAAAATGAATATAGGGAAGTTTACAGGCATGTTAAATGTCAAATATTCCTCTTGTCTTCTAAAAGTAAAAAACATAAAAGAAGGTCCATACAAAAGCTTTCAAGCTGTATTAAACAACACCATACTGACACAGCTAAAGAAAGTGAAACCAAATAACTAGGTCTATTTGTATGACCTAGAATGATGCAAAAGCATCTCCACAACTAATATCAGTTAATGATTAATCATATTTCAAGAAACCACAATTTGGCTGGACACTCAACAGGAATAACAAACAAGAAAAAGCTCTGCCAAGTCCAACACTAGCTGGATTTAGGAGTTGTGTCAGGCACTTATTCATGTCAAACACTTCAAATACTCCTAGCTGCATTTATATAATTCTTTTGCTTTTATTTAAAAAAAAATCTATAAATACATCGTCACATTTTATGTCTACAAATGACTCATGTTCATTTTATAAAACATTATCACGCTGGATTTAATATGTATTTTATGTTAAATTTGTATTAGTTTTGTATATTATAATTTTATAGTGAGATATTATTTTATTTATTTAAAATTTGCCATATACCATGCTGTATCCATGTTTTCTCAATTATGAGTTTACTTTGATTCAAACAACAGAGGCCTTAATTCAATTACTACTGATCAATAAACAAATCTTACCTTTTGGAATGAATCCCATTAGCAGATTCTCCTGGTGTTTTACCAAGTTCATTATTTTTTCCTGTAATCCACATATTCAAACTACCCCCACTGGCACTTCCTTTTGATCTTTTGATTGGCAATTTTTCCTTCACCTCAGGAGGTTTAGCACCAACTTCAATGCTTCCTGGGGTATTTCCCTGCATGTCAACTTGTAGGTTACTTTACTTGGATAAAGACAACTAGTGCACAAGAAGGACCAAAGACAGGAAGTGACAAAAGAAAGAGGAAGAAAGAGACAGGGGAGAGCAAGCAGAAGAAAAGAAGAAAAAATCAGAAGACTAAAAGAACTCACAGAAGTATCTGCAATACCATTTGGAGAAGCCATGGCAAAAGGACTGAAAGGATAAGATCCCTACATAAATAGGTAGCAATATGCAAATATTGGTTAATGAATTCTAAATTATGATGATTAACTACAATCCAATGTCCACAAGAAAGCATTGTATACAAATAATACCGGAGGAATGGATGGATGGGCATAAATCCCACCATGGGGATACATTGCTACATAGGGATGTGGTGGGGTGCCATAGGGAGGCATTATATGCTGCAAGTAAATATTTCATCAATAAAGCAATGGAAACATGAGGGAAAAATAAAAAAGATAAACATTCGATGATATATGACTAAACATAAAATTTTCACGTGGCAGAATAGATTCAGATCGAATATCATTTTGAATAGAGATGTGCTGTTCCCTGAGACGTGCAAGAATTGGCACCATTATTAACTCATCAGACATTCAGCCATTATAAGAACCAATTGTAAATAATAACAACTATATCAAACACAAAAATGAACTTGTTACTTCTCTTTAACTTTAACAATGACACTATCTTGCCGAGGAGAAACGACAATATCTATATTTGCAATTGGGCTACAGCTACAATAATAAAATATTGACAATAGCCTAAACAACAATAATGCTAACAACGTCAAAGGATTGGCAACATTAAGTTTTGCCAATCTCTTCAGATTTCTAAATAAAACTCAAAGGATATATACAATATTGTACATTATTGTACCAATGCGATGGGCAAATCATTATGTATGTGATAAATACCTGGACACCCCACATATATGGGTGGGCTTGGGGACTTGATGCCAAGAAACCATGTGGAGGTATAGGAGAATATGTCTGTACATTTAAGGAATTGAAGATCAAAATCCAAGCTTGACAACAAAAAAAGTAAAAAATAAAAAAATAAAAACTCAATAAACAAATTAAGACTTTCTCATTAAAAACCTGAAAGTTAGACCAGTCAGGATTAATAGTCGCCAAGCCAGTTGTCGGAGACTGCTCCTGGAGAAGAAAATAAAAGTATTTCAAGCATCATTTAAAAACTTAACTATCAATATAGACAAAACAAAAGAACCCCGATAGACCTGTGATGTAGCTGGAGGTGTCTTAGACTCCTTCTCTTTTGGGGTTTTGTCCATGTCACTACTACCCATGCTTTTATATAGATATCTTCCAATAAATTAAATTAAACCATTCTGCACCAAGAACAAAACTTATATCACAAGGCAGCCATATGGACACAGATACCACGCTCCTGCGAAACCCATAACAGAAAAATAAGTTATGCTAGTGAGAGAAAACACCTCAAGAACCTGTTTCCTGGTTGAACTATTTTACAAAATTCTAGTATATATGCTTCACGAATTGGTTATATTGGCAGGAAATCAACTAATGCATTACTCCCTTTGCCCACAACAAACACTGCTGCATAATCCAAAATCCTTCTTTTTAATTTCTCTCTTATATTTTCCCCAAACCAGTATAGTACTGGTAGGTCCTGTTTATCACTGTCCAAACAATATACCATTACCACATTAGTCTCCACCTAAATTGGCTTGGCAAAAAATAATCAAAAACTTAATTTTCTAAAAGAAGAAATAAAGGACACACGTTGAAATTGATAAAACCCACCAATCTAGCACCAATAAGAATTAAAATTCTGGAGGAACAGAGCAATTAACAACAAATTAAAGCTCGGAACAACAAGTAATTGGCAAAGCTAAAGCAGAAGAAATATAGTCAATACCTTATATATGGACGCCGTCAAAAAGAAATCACAGATTTAAACGAGAGAAATAAATAAATAAAATATATATGATAATTTAGGGGGCTGTCTGACGAGGAATTTTTTGGCGAAACGAATAAGAAGGCGGTTTTGTGCGAAGAATTAAGAAATGAGGAAGAATTAGGGTTGGTTTGGTTTGGGTTTAGGTTGAGGTTTGATAGATGGATGGTGGCGGTGTATTGATGACGGTGAGGCAGCAATGGGCAGGTCGTACCCCGTGGCAGAGATTTGGTTACTGCTTCGATTTCGGAAAGAACGAAAGTGGAATGCCCGTTTACTCCTTCTCCCGGTGACTGTGCCTCTGCTCCTAATTTTTAATCATCCAAACTTCAATGGATTATCATACATTTCTTTTTATCTCAAATTTTAATACCCTCATTTATTCCAATATTATGTAGTTAAATTATCATAAAACTATAACTTCAATTTTAATACCATATTTTATTTTAGAAAGTTTATTATTTTTATTTTAGTTGTAGTTGAACCAATGTCATGCATATTTTGGAAAATTTTATTTTTGTCCATTATTTTTTTAATTTTATATCAATTTAATCCTTAAAAAATTACTGTTTTCAACCTAAAACATTTTGTTTATTACTAATTAAAGCAGTGAAATTTGTCTTATTATATTCACCCATTAAACTAATTAACCCAATTGATGTATGTAAAAGAAAAAATTATAAAAATAACAAAAAAACTGCATAAAAAAATAAGTCTGGTTAATGTTATATTATGTTATAATTTAGTTTCTGTTTACAGCTGTTACAGTTTTGATTTTTGTAGTTAAATCTTTTGTATTTGATACCTTTTCATATAATATTTATGTAAATATATAAACACGTAGTGTGCATACGTGTGCATATAGTATTTCTTAATTCTTCTCTGCTCTCCAACAAATTTTTAGGCATCTTGGGAACAAAAGTTATTTTTAGGTATCAGGAGCAAAGGTTCAGATCTTGGGAACAAAAGTCATGGCAGTCAATGGAAGCGGAAATTTCGTATCTAACCTACCAGTCCTTGATGGCAAGAACTATAATCATTGGGTCATTCGGATGGAGGTTATTTTTAGTTATCAAGAATTGCTGGAAGTGGTCAGAGATGGTGCGAAGGAGAAAGACGAAGCTGCAAACAGAAAGAAGGATTGCAAGGCTCGTTGTCTTCTTCATCAATGTGTGGATACGGTGAATTTCAAAAAGATCTCCAAGGCGAAAATAGCGAAAGAAGCTTGGGATATTTTGCAGAAAGTACATGGTGGAGCAGAGAAAACCAAGAAGGTGAAACGACAGGCTCTCAAAAGGCAGTTTGAGTTGATGGTCATGTTGGAATCAGAGAGTGTTGCGGAATATTTCAACAGAATCCAACTCTTGGTTAATTCGATAAGAGCATGTGGAGCAGATGTGACAGAACAGTGTATGGTTGAAAAAATATTACGAATGAAGTTCGACTATATTGTAGTGGCTATAGAGGAGTCAAAAGATACAGAGGAGATGACATTGGAGGAGCTGCAGGGATCGCTCATGAATTAAAGCTTGTAGCAAAAAATGTTATGAAGATAGAAGAAGAACAGACATTAGCTACTATAAAAAAAGGAGTTTTTTTTTGCGTGGAAGATGGAAGAAAAATAGAAATGGTGGTCGTTGTGATAAAGAAGGTGGTTCTTTAAATCAAGAAAAGAACATAGGAGATTCTGGGGAACGTACAGAACAAATGAGAACTGCCAGAGGTAGTTTTGGCAGAGGAAGAGGAGGAAGAAAGAATCAAGATTTGAGAAAGATCCAATGCTACAACTGTGAGAAGTGGGGGCACTATGCTGCTGATTGTTGGTTTGGAAAAGACAAACAAAAAAAGAGGTTGAGGTTGAAGCAAACGTGGCACAGGATGAAGCCAATGAAGAACCTGTTGTATTGATGGTTCCTTCCAATGAAGAAGGTTTCATAACAGGTAATTGGTTCTTGGATACGGGTTGTTCCAACCATATGACAGGTCATAGAAATTGGATTTCGAATTTGGATACAAGTAAAACCAGTAAAGTGAGGCTTGCAGATAACAATGTTATTGAGGCAGCAGAGATTGGTGATATTGTGATAAAGAAGAATGAGAAAGAAGTGATCATAATAGAGAGTGTGTTATATGTTCTTGGAATGAAATGTAACTTGTTAAGTGTTGGACAACTAGTTGAGAAGGGTTTCACTGTCACAATGCAGGGAGAAATGTTGAGAGTTTATGATGCAAGGAAGAAATTGGTGTTGCAATCACCACTGTCCAAGAATAGGACATTTCAAAACAAGGCTAGATCCTGTTGAACAACACTGTCTAGCAGCCACAATTATTGATAAGTGGAGCTGGTTATGGCATCAAAGGTTTGGACATTTGAATTTCCATAGTCTCAAGAAATTAGCTGATAAAAATATGGTGATTGGTCTGCTTGAAATTATTGTGCCAAGAAAATTGTGTGAAAAATGTTTAGTTGGAAAACAGTTCAGAAATGTTTTTGATTTGCATATGCATATGAGAGCCAAGAGTGTGCTACATGTTGTATATTCATACGTATGTGGTCCATTTGAAGAGCTATCACTTGGAAAGAATAGATATTTTGTAACATTTGTTGATGAATTCAGTAGGATGATTTGGCTATATCTTATCAAAGCCAAAAGTGACGTGCTGGCAGTCTTCAAACGTTTCAAAGCTATGGCAGAAAGACAGTGTAGAAAAGAGTTGAAAATCTTGAGAACTGATGGAAGAGGTGAATATGTGTCCAAAGAGTTTAAAGAATATTGTATTGGACTGGGAATCCAACATGAGACGACAGCACCCTATACCCCACAACATAATGGGTTGGCTGAAAGGAGAAACAGGACCATTCTTGATATGGCTAGGAGTATCTACTGCTGTGCATATTTTAAACAAGTGTCCTACCAAGAAGCTTGGAGATAAGGTCCCAGAAGAAATCTGGTCTGGCAGAAAACCAGTGGTGAGTAATATGAAAATTTTTGGTTCTGTGAGTTACAAACATACTCTAGATGCTAGGAGGAAGAAGCTAGGAGATAAAAGTACTGCAATGATAATGGTAGGATATCATCCTACAGGGGCGCATATAAACTCTACAATCCTGCTACTAATGAAGTTTGTATCAGTAGAGATGTTGTGATAAGTGAAGATGAGTCATGAAATTGGAAGGAAGCAACAGATATGGCTGGAAGTCAGATTGTTTCAGTAACAATTGGAGATGAAAATAAAGAGTTAGAGAGCAATCAGGTTGGTGAAACAAGGCTCACACAACAGCAAGTACAAAGAGAACCAAGGAAGAGAACCATGCCAAGAGCATTGATTGACTTTGAAGTTTATCCCGATAATGCTATAAATAATGAAGGAGATTTGGTTCATTTCGCATTACTGGCAGAAGCAGAACCTATTGATTATGAAGAAGCTATGAAGCATGAGGTGTGGAAGGCTGCAATGATGGAAGAATTGGATTCAATTGAGAAGAGTGGAACCTGGACATTGACAGAATTGCCTCTGAACAAGAAACCCATTGATGTAAAATGGGTTTTCAAGTTGAAATTACATCCAAATGGAGATATTGATAAAAGGAAAACAAGACTTGTTGCACAAGGATTCCTGAAGAAAGAAGGTCTAGACTACACGAAAGTTTTTGCTCCTGTAGATAGAATTGAAACTATAAGGTTGGTGGTAGCTTTGGCAATTGGAAAAGGTTGGCCTTTGTTTCAACTTGATGTGAAATCGGCTTTTCTCAATGGTCCACTTGAAGAGGAAGTATATGTCACTCAACCTCCTGGATTTCCGGTTAAAGGGAGTGAAAATAAAGTTTTCATATTAAAGAAGACTTTATATGGGTTGAAACAGGCACCAAGGGCTTGGAACAAGTTGATGGATGCGTTTCTGTTTGTAAAATGTCCAGTGGAGCATGGAGTCTATGTTAAAATTCTGGATGAAACCAATGTGCCGTTAATGTGCATATACGTTGATGATTTGCTTCTTACGGGTAGCAATCAAGCTGAAATAAGTATATTCAAGGAGTTATTGATGGCTGAATTTGAGATGACTGATCTTGGAAGATTAAAATACTTCCTTGGAATGGAGTTTGTTGAAGTTAGTAAAGGAGTAATCTTATATCAGAAAAGGTATGCAGTATGAAGAAATTTTGCATGGAGAATTGCAATCCAGCTGAGACAAAGGTTCCAGTGATTGAAGGTGATGAAGAAGAGGCTGACAGCATACTCTACAAACAAATTGTTGGTTCACTTAGGTATCTATGTAATAGTAGACCTGATATTGCATTTTCTATTGGTGTTTTGAGCAGATTTATGCATCAACCAAGGAAGAAGCATGTGCTAGCTGCAAAACGGGTACTGCAGTACATTAAAGGGACTATTGATTTTGGAATTCTATTTCCTAAGTCAGATCAGATGCAGGACAAACTATTGGGTTTTTCTGATGCAGATTGGTGTGGTGATAGCAATGATAGAAGGAGTACTACAGGATACTTGTTCAAGTTCATGGGTGCACCAATTTCTTAGTGTAGCAAGAAGCAACCTGTTGTTGCTTTATCCACATGTGAAGCAGAGTATATAGCAGGTTCAAATGTTGCATGCCAAGCAATTTGGCTTGATTCACTCATGACAGAAATAAGGGTACAGATTGAAAGGCCTATTCAGCTGTATGTTGATAATAAATCAGCCATAAATTTGGCAAATAATCATGTGTCTCATGGAAGGAGTAAGCACATTGAGACTAGGTTTCATTTTTTGAGGAAGTAAGTGAATAAAGGGATATTGAAGGTGGTTTACTGTCCTACTCAACATCAAGTGGGTGACATTTTTACCAAATCTTTGAAGAATGAGAGGTTTGAAATGTTAAGGACTGAACTAGGTGTTGTTAGTTTGAGAAATTGAATTAAGGGAGAATGTTGTATTCTGTTATAATTCAGTTTCTATTTACAGCTGTTACAGTTCTGTTTTTGGTAGTTAAATCTGTATATAAGAATTATCTCTTAGTTGTATTTGATACCTTTTCATATAATACTTACGCAAATATATAAACACGTAGTGTACATACGTGTGCATACCGTATTTCTTAATTCTTCTCTGCTCTCCAACAAGTATATATATATATATATATATATATATATATATATATATATATATATATATATATATATATATATATATATATATATATATATATATATATATATATATATTATTTTTTCATATATATTTTGGATTTTATAGTTTTCATATAGATTTCACGTTTTAAAAAACAAAATAGTTTAAAATTATATTTAAAATTTGATAATTCGTATATAAACGCAGAGAGAGTATCCTATCAATTAATTTGCATATAAGTTAATTTTTAAGTTGTAGATAAATTAAAAAAAAATTCTATTAAATTTTTCAGTTAAATAAATGGTTCATACCAGATCAGTCTCCCCTCGGGTCGGGTTTCGTAATGGTTGGGATTATGAGACTCGTAATAAGATAGCGGGTTAATTTTTCATTTCATTCAGAAATCACCCAACCCATTAACTAACAATAGCTTCAAACAGTTGCAAGCAGAAGCATTGTTATGGCTACCTCGCTGTGTACACCCACCTACAGTCTCAAACTCAATTCGTACACTTCACATTCCCACAAATTAAACGCAAAGTCCTCCGTTCACTATAGGCGTCGTTTTGACACCGCCACCAGAATCTGTTGCGCCTCTAATAATTTCAACGATGACAACAACATCAAACAACAACGACCCCAATCCGAAGCTATTCAAGTTTACACGCAAATCGAGAGGTTCTTTCTCCTTTACCTCAAAATTAACTTCTTTGTGTTTCTCTGTATGCTACCTGATGGAAGAGATTCAATCTGAATTTCGTTACATGATACTTTACCAAAGATTGAGTGTACACAACATTCTTTAAAGTTGGGGACAGGGGACAGTAATAATAACACTACGCTTATCGGGATTTCATTTATAAGGTTAAACATGTGTATTTTAATAACGAAATCTCAATTTGGTTTCTTTTATTAAAATTTTGTTAAATCAGTCTCCGTAGTACATATAAAACGTTGTTGATCTGGTCTATGTCAATTTGTTTTCTGATACCCTTATGCGTTATTATTGCATGTATAACATAACAAATTCTTAATTTTAATTTTGTCTGTAAGGGTCCAATTTAAAATCGTGTTGTATGTATGATGACCAAATTAAGAATGTTCTATACCAAATTCGGGATATGTAAGGGAGTAATAATGACAATTGATAACTTTTTACATGTACTGGGACTGATATAATAAGTTTTTACTTGCAGATACCAAATTATAGAGACCAATTATATATGTCTAACCAATTTTTAATTTATGTATAGAAAAAATTGTTTAGGTGATGGAGAATACCTTTATTACATACAAAAAGAATAACTGAGGAATCATTTGGTTTGAGAAAGTGTTGTGTTTTTAATCTTAATAGAAAAAATAGTACCTTATTTTATTTTATTTTATTTTCAAAGTTTTTATAAGAAACAATAAATTAATTCACTGTTTCCTGTAGAAAGCTTTGGCAAATGGGAAATAGGTGAAAATGATATTTCTGTGATTAAAAGTGAAAATAAAAAATTAAAACAGATAACTTTTTTCAAATTTCTTCAAATAATCTGAGTCTAATAAAATATTGTCATTGTTGTAGGGCAAATGTCACATTTGATTTCAAACACGTGAAGTCGCTTCTTGACTCAAGAGTTTATGTGAGTTTACCCGAGTTTACTTAAAAAAGAATTTGATAGCAGTTAACTCTTCCTCTCTATCTAGAACCTAACCACATACAAGAGAGTTTGACAATTTTGCTCAAATTAAGGGTCTGCTTTTTGTTTTCATTTTTTATTTTCACTTTAATTTATAAAACTGTCACATATTTTTTCAATCTTCAAATATTTGTGCTGAAAACAGTTTGTTTAGATGAAAACAGAAGTAAACAGGCCCTAATGCCCTAATACCCTTAAACTGTCTAGTTGTGTATTGAAAACTGCAGTTTGTAATCGTACTACCAACTCATGGGTTTATTTTCTTGCTTAGCAGATTACTTACAGACTCTGTTAGACAATCTCAGGATGGCTGGTGGGGTTCCCGAGACTGGATTGAAGTTGAGGTATATACTCTATTGTATGGTAATGACACGTTTTTTTGTATTTTTCATACAGTAAATTTTTTATTCATGTTTGTCAGTATGCCAATCTGTAGTATAGTATATTTGGTACTATCTTCAGTTATTTTGAACAAGACTGTCCCTTTTATGAGCAATTTGATAAAGATGAGTTTTTATCTATTTTAATAGAAGTTGTTGAATGCAACTTAGAGAAGAAAGTTATAAGCGGGAGGAATCTGAGTTCTTAAAAAGTGTTTCTAGAATTCCTGGAGTCTTATTCTATAATCAAGTTTCAGCGTGAGTGACTTTATATTCTGAAGCTTTTCTAAAATACCAAAAGCAGCAATGTGGTCGTTGTAGCTCCACAGAAGCACATTAGAAAAAACATTTATGCAGCCCTATCCCTTTGTTTTGGAGTCATTCTTAATGTACTTTGTCGTACTCATTTTATAATTTCAGGGAGCTTGGATTCTTAAACCAAAAAGCTCCAGACCCAATTTCGTAGTACATTTTATCGGAGGTATATTTGTTGGAGCTGCCCCTCAGCTTACTTACCGTTGGTTTCTTGAGCGTCTATCGGATAAGTAAGTCCTGTTTTACTGTTCCCAAAATCCTCTAAGTTTCATTCTTGTCCCATGATTTGTTTGTGAAGTGTAATACTAATAACTACATGCTAGTAGTGTGCTGTGTGAAATTTTTATTTATTTTTCCCTGTTAATTGCATGGATTTATGTTCTTATAGATCTTTTTGGCTGTTTTGTTCCAATTCCCTGACAAACTCTTATTTATTCTATGAAATATACTATGTCTATATCATTTTGGCACTCATAAATCTAATCTGCAAATGAAAAAAACTAATAGTAAAACCCTTTCTGTTGCTAGGGGTATATTGATCATTGCAACTCCATATGCTAGTGGGTTTGATCACTTCCACATTGCAGATGAAGTGCAGTTCAAATTTGATAGGTGTTATCGCACACTGCAAGAAACAGTAAGTTTCAACTGGTGATCCAAGGGCTAGTTTCTTTGTTTTCAATTTTCCTTTTTAAACGAAAATATTAAAAGATACTCATTTATTCAGATCCAAGACCTTCCTATTTTTGGCGTTGGCCATTCTTTGGGATCAGTGGTCCACCTTCTGATTGGTATTTTAAAGTGCTTCTGCTAAACTTGATAGTATAAATTCGATTGATTTGATTTGATTTTTGGATTATCAAGAATTTGATTATTTTACCAGGATCAAGATATGCAGTGCAAAGATCTGGAAATGTTCTCATGGCATTCAATAACAAGGTATGCCATCCAGCAAAAGCAACTTATTTATAATCTGCCTTGGGTGAAGACATATTTTTTCAGTATTTCCTATATAAGAACTTCCTCTGTAGTTTGATGATAATTGACTAAATTTTATTTCACCATTGCAGGAAGCAAGTTCAGCTGTTCCTTTGTTCTCTCCGGTGCTTGTCCCAATGGCACAAACCATTGGTCCACTTCTATCAGATATTTTTTCTTCACCAACTCTACGAGTTGGGGTCAGTATTGCTATATATCTTACTCCAAAATGGTGGAAAATATATCTATTAATATTTTCTAGTAGAAATTTCAACAACCTTATGTCAAATAGAATTAATATATCTATTAATATATCCGATTTAGTGCCATATTATCACAACAATCTTCCCTTCAGATTGTTGGAAAAACTAGCTATAGACAAATTCTAGCTCATATCACTATCTGGTCTATTTTTATTTTTATTTCCATTGTATAATTGGGTACATTTGATTGGCATTAAAAAAGCTTATTATTTAGACTTAAAGAAGTGGCTTATTACCTTCCTATAAAAAGTTCATAGTTTAGCTCATGAATAAGTCTCAGGCACCTCACTCAAGATGTTCAACTTCAAATAAAAAAGGCTTTTTAAGAAATTGATATTTATTTTTTGTCATGAAACATTATTACATCAATGAATTCAAAGATGAAGTTTAGGATATCTAAGGGAGGTTGTGGCTATATGATATTAAAAGCTAAGGGATTCGACTGCTCTATGGACCATGTCTCAAGAGAGCTTACTTTAATTTCCCTTAATTGAAATTTCAGCATCTCAGTGATTGCATATTAGAATTTAACAATTTTCATGGCTAGGGAGGTTGTTCCGGTAAGAATAGTCAACTATAATATCACAAAAAAACTGGGTGGTCTCTTTTATTTGACATACCTTAAGATTTTGCTTTTACTTACCCTGTTTTTCTGGAACCCTTGCTCTGATAGTCATTGCTGTTATAGATAGTCTGGTAGAGTTTTTTGGATAGATTTATTGCTTTCAAGAACCAACAAGTACTCCTTTCACAGTATATGTTTTACTTCTATCGATGGCTAATCTTAGATAATTGCAGGCAGAGATGACTTTGAAACAACTAGAAAACGTTAGCCCACCCATTATGAAGCAAGTTCTTCCTTTAGTTGAGCAGCTCCCTCCCTTGTACATGGATTTGGTTAAGGGAAGAGAAGAGTTTTCTCCAAAGCCTGAGGAAACACGTCGACTTGTATGTGACATCCCAGATTTCTAATATTTTCAGCAATGAATTTTTATATATATTTTTTGTTTAGAATAGCGTTAGAATTAGAATACTCCTCTTGCGTAATATTATTTCTAATTAACATCAGTCTTGCATCTATTTTCTTAACTGCATCAATTCTTAGGTTAGATCGTATTCATTTCATGGTTTACTTTGTCACTCTTTAGAAGACAAATTTAATTGATGTCATTTTAGGGTTCACGTTCTTTATATTTATTGCACAATCTTTCAGTTCTTCTCATATTACATTATTTATGATCAAAGGGGGAGGGGGATGTTATGTCATGCAAACCGGAGATTTTATGAGGTATTGGCAACGATTTGATGCTCGTGTAAAAAGTAGTCATCATTTCCAATTCAATTTTATCACTGATAATTAGCGGGTACCACACTAAAATTAGGGTCCAAAACCAAAACCTATTTATTGATATTTCCTGTAATTTATCAGAGCAGCAACTTTTCCTAATTTTTTGTTTGAGTTTCTTCTTGGTTTGCAATTAGTTTCCTCATCGAATGTTTTCTAATTCTTCAGATAAAATCATACTACGGCGTATCCAGAAATCTGCTGATAAAATTTAAGGATGATTTAATAGATGAAACTTCAACTCTAGCTCAGGTGCTTAGTTCAGAATCAGCCATTAGTTCCGTGCTAGACATGTCCATACGCAAGTTGGCTGGAGATCACGGTCTTCCTTTACAACAGGTACGTCTAGCAAGAGTAACTTCACTTCTCCCAAAGATGCCATTATCCTTTATTTTTATTATACACCTTGCAGGCCCTACCAGATGTTCCACCAGCGATGGCCGATGCAGTTAATCGTGGCAGCGAACTTTTGTCAAATCTTACTGTAGGAACACCATGGGAGACCGTTGCCAAAGAAGTAGGGAACTCGCTAGGCATGGATTCCCGAGTCCTACGTGCTGACGTATCAAAGGACATGGATATGCTTGTGGATGTGATCGCATCCTGGATAGCATCTAATGCAGGGCCTAAACTTCTTAGGCCATAAGGTCACCATATTTTCTGCTTGTAGCTAGTGAAAAGACATGTTTTGTAGAAATGTATATAAAATCGAAATTGGCACTGACACTTCTTTCATCCTATCTCGGAGAATGCCAATCATGTGAATCCATACAATACAAGTAAGCAAATAGAACTCTGTCAATCACCCTTTGCTGTAAAAAATATAACTTACATTGTTACAGAAACAGTTGTTGTATATTGCTGTCCAAAATAGCTGTTTGTCTTATTTTAAAGACACAATAGGGTGTTGAGGGTCTTCAGGGTGGTGGCTAATTTTTTCAATATTCTTCAAATCAGTAGTAATACATGATTAGACCAACTCTTCCAGCAGTTTATCTTTTTCCTATACACAATGTTTAAATTGAAAACTTGATTATATGAATAAGACATTTAAGTGAAATTCGACAGTTTTTTTGAACTGTAATGATTCATTATCGGTATATGACACTAGCTAATCTAAATGCAAAAATTATTTAATTTAAATAAATCTCGTTATAAATTTATTATTATGAAAATAAGAGTACATTTTTATGTGTTACATTACATTCATTGTTATAACTTTGTAAATACAAATTGAAGCAATAACAAGATACATGCTGAGCAATGCACATACGTAATATAAATAGCAGAAAAAAGTGTTGTGCCCATGATTTGCATAAAAGTAGATAGAAAATAAAAAGTAATGATTATTATTTTTATTACACATAATTTTTAATATATCATAATCAGTAATTTAAAAAATATAAAGTCATTTAATAATTTTATTATTTTTGTTTTTGGGATAAAATCGTTATTTACAATATATTAATATATATATATATATTAAATTCATTAAAAATTATAGTTATCTTGTCATACGTATAATATAAGTGTCCTAGTAAATTATTTGTTTGTAATTACACTGTTAAAATAAAGTATATATTAAAAGAAGAATAATGTTAAAAATAAACTCACTCTTCATAATATATTAAGTAAATTATAAAAATAATTATGCGTAGTTATCTTATTTTTATAAAATAAAATTAAAAATATTTTTATTATTTTAATGATCTTAGTTAATATTTTTATTTTTAACACTAAATTAAAAGACTAAAGAAAAATAGTAAAAAAAATGCAGAGAATTTAAAAGTAACAAATTTTCCTGTAAGTTGAAAAAACTAATGACATCATATTTTCAAGTCCTAAACTCTTTTTTTTTTATTAGAAGGAATTGGTTGTTTGGTTCTCCGTTCTTTGGTTGCACTACCATGCTCTTAACTAAGCTGGATGAAGGATACAAGTCTGTTTATTTGTGAGTCTGATGATTCACAAATGGCTCTTGATTCAGATGGATCCTCGTATCTTTCATCCATATTCTTCCTTGGTTAATAACAAGTGCTGGAACTGGAACTGTGAGATAAACATGCAACATTTCTTCCTAAACATTACATGCAATATGACTATTGGGCATAAAAAAAATACACAAAATTAGTTTACATAACACAAAAAAGGAACACAAGTTAATAATATCTTCCTTTGAGAATGAAAAAGGATAAAAAAAAAAAAAAAAGATTAAATGATGTCTGACAAAAATATGTGTAGTGCAGCATCTACTTGGGTTCGACTTTTGTTGAAAGTGTGTACCCTCCGCTGTAGTCAAAGGCACTACTACTATCATTAACATTGTCCTTCTTATTAAAAGAAGCATCAATGTAGGGATGCTTCATTCCACCCTTAGAAACTCCAAAGTCAGTGGCAGATGAGGATGCAGAAGTAGAGTTTGTGTTCATCCCATCATTCTGCAAAATGATTTCAAGTGCTTTCACAACTTCACCCATTGTTGGACGGTCTGCAGCTGATTCCTCAACACATTGCATTGCCAACTCTAAGAACCTCCCAAATCCTATGAGGTTTGGAGTGTTCCTCACCACTGGATCCATCAGTTCCCTCAAACCATAGTGTTCTTCATCATTCTTATTCATAAGCGTGCGCACCTCGCGGACAATGTACTTGCCCTTCTCAATTGGTTGTCTAGAAGTTATTAGTTCAAGCATCACTACCCCAAAACTGTACACATCACTCTTCTCAGTGAGTTGTTGGGTCATGTAATACTCAGGGTCCAGATAACCCTGCACATGTTAAGCATTTTCAACTATCAAGCTGTTGTTGCAGAAAAGAAAAGAGAAAGTAAAATGAAAGAAACAATTATGGAGATTTTGCATTGGACAAGTTACATTTTTCTAGTATAGGGAAATATATTAGACATATATAGGACAATATCTGTTTTATTAGTTTCATGGGATACATTATTTATCACAATTTAAAGCTTGTGGAAAACTTGAACAACTAAACTAAATAAAATTGAAACCTTTTATATAAGGTATATTTGATTGTATACAAATGGTTCTTAACATAAACAAGAACAAAGATCTAAGCCATAAAAGAAAAGGTACTGTATTGCTCACCAATGTCCCTTTAACCTGAGTGGAAACATGGCCTTTCTCACTGTCCGATACAAGTTTGGACAAGCCAAAATCTGCAACCTTTGCTGTCAAATTTTCATCCAGCAAGATATTAGAGGACTTCACATCTCTGTGGATTATGGGAGGGTTGGCAAGTTCGTGTAAGTATGTAAGTCCTCTGGCTGAACCAAGAGCAATGCGGAGTCTCCTCTTCCAGTCAAGATGAATGTCAGATCTTCCTGCGACTCACATTGATTGTTTAAGGTATTTTATTAATTATTTTCTTAGTTGTATAATAATTTGCACAGAAACATGTGTACAATGATATTTCTGTTCCATGCAATGACTTTTTTCCCAAACAATTCAATCCACTAAACTGAATGTTAAAATTGCTCTTTCTACAGATGATAAGCTAGCTACTAGAACGTTCCAATAATGCGAGATACCTGACAAACTCTCCCTAAGTGTTCCATTGGGTATAAATTCGTACACCAACATCTGTTCCCCTTGTTCAAAGCAGAATCCCACAAGGCCGACGAGATTCTTGTGGTGAACTCTTGAAAGCAACTCAATTTCAGTCTTGAACTCTAGGCCTCCTTGCATAGATCCTTGCTGAGCTCGTTTGATTGCAACAATTTTCCCATCAGGAAGAACACCTTTGTACACCTAAAGTCAATAAAAGGGAATTATTAAACATTTACCATAACTTATAAATATGTGAACATAATAAGCAATACCTTGCCATAGCCTCCAAAGCCTATCTCATTGCTTTCAGAGAAATTGTTGGTGCACTTTTTGAGCTCGTCATAAGAGAACCATCTTGCTCCCTTTAATTGTGGTGCACCTCCACTATCCTTACCACTCGGTGCCCATGATGCTGGAAGAAATAGATGAATGTGGATAAGCAAAGTGGATGATAGCTTTCCGATTATCGAGGTTTTGTACACAACTGAATCACAAAGTCACACAAGTGATAACAAGAAAATGAGTACATTGAATGATTACCAAATGGTCTACTTAATCCAATTGCTCTCTCTGCACGCTTCTTTTGAAGAATTGCATAAATAGCTAAACCTATGAGGCTAAGAACCAGAAATGTGCTGCCAATTGCTATCCCAATAATAACACCTTTGCTAAGAGAAGCTCCTTTGTGAGAACCTGAAATAATTTACATTTAGTTGTAGATCACTGTAACCAGTTGAATATTGTAAATGTGATTTGTTTGAATGTTACCTGAAAAAGGATACGGAAATGCAATGAAATAATAGGGTCCAAACTCTTTTGGAGGCTTGTAAGTTTGATTACTCAATTCAAACCCAAGTCTTTGAACTTCTGACCTGTTAAATAATTGCCCTGTTGGTGGAAAGAGTGCTAGTTGCACTTGAAGATAGTCATCACTATTGAAGAAGGGGTTTTGCAAAGAAACTGAGCCAGGAGTTAGACCCAATTTCACCCAAAGGCTCATTTCAAGTGAATGGAAAGTATTTACATTGGACAGTTCTCTGAATGTGGGTCCTCTAAAGTACATCATTCCTTCAAATGGATAGGCACATTCACAACTTTGGGGGCTGAGCTTTTGATCGGGAGGACAAGATTTGCCTCCACAATTTGCCAAGCTTGTGGAGTAGGGTTGCTTAGCCTGTTGCTGAAGTTGGCAGTAATTTGTATTTGAGAGAGGACTACTGCACACCGGGTTACCTATTAGACTGAAAATAATAAGGATGACATCAGAAAAGAAAAGGCCTTACAAATGAAACAGCATACAAACCATTTAAGAGTAAAAAGCATCTCACATCAATGTAATTTTGTATTGTGCACTGAGTGTGACTGAGGAAATTTCATTTTTTTGCAAATCTACAAGCTGCAATTGAGGACAAATGTTTTCACCCATGCTCAATGTATCGTTCAATGCATTGTTTCGCAGTTTCCTGTAAAAGAAGAATGACAATATGAAAATTATAATGACTACCATTCTATTCTCTGTTTAACAACCAACGATCAACATATTAGTTAGGGACTTACACTTGCTGTATTTGAGGAATGTCGAATAGTTTGGATGGAAGAGGACCTTGTAGGGATCCAAACTCCATAATACTTCAGCACAGTGAAGGTTAATTGGGGAAAATTTCCTTGTTAGATTATATATTATTACATAAGTTCAGGAAACAGGTAAAAGGAGAAATTCTTATTTGTAACTAACAACTTACAGAGTGGTGAGTGATGGAAGAGTTGTGAACCAAACTGGAGCATCAGATGGATCAAAAGAGTTGTTACTAAGATCCCTGCACAAGGTTACAAATTGATCAGCGTTACGTGAACAACAATTATTAAAGGAAAGAAAACTGAAACACCAACCCGTGCAAATTACTTACACATAGTTGAGGGTATCCATTCCAGTTAAGTTAGGCAAAGAACCTTTGAAATTATTATGAGCTAAATTCCTGAAAGAGATCAAAACTGTATAAATTTCCATTGAATTTATTGTAAAATCCTTCTATATTTCCATATCTCAACATAAGTACCCACAAGTCATTGATGTTTGTAAGGTTGTTGAGATTTGATGGGACCTCTCCTGTCAGGAAATTCCTATCAAGCCGTCTGTTACAAATTGGAATAAGGAAAACGATCATAAAAAATAAAATCAAGCCAAGGGAAAAAATAATTAAGCAGATAAAAGGGAAAAATTAGAAATTTGAAGGAAGCACTTACAGAACCTCTACGGTCTTAACTAGTACCAATGTTGAGGGTATAGTCCCACTTAAATTATTCCCATCAAACAATCTGTCAGAAAGAAAAACAAAAGTTCAAAAGTTGAGATCATAAACTGAATAAACAACAAATGATCCCAAAATCAAATTGTCAAATTACATGTGTATGAGTATCATGTCAGAGCTGAAAAGCTTGGGGGGTATGGAACCTGAAAGCTGGTTCTTATTGAAGTGGCTGCAAAATAGAAATCATAAAACTGGATTAGTACTCAATGTAGTAGCAACTAGCACTCGACTAAATGGTAATCACAAGTCTTAACTGGAAAAAAAAAAAAAAACTTACAAGTGTTTAGCCTTTAAAAGAAGGTCCAATCCAGGGGATGTGGAGGTTGAAACTGGGATAGGCCCTGTCAACTGATTGTCTGCCAAGTCCAACCAATAAAGTTTGGAGAGTTTACCCAATGAAGGAGGTATTTTTCCAGTGAAGTTGTTTGAGTTTAAAGCCCTGAAAGTTCATTGAAAGGGATGGTTTCAAATCATCCCAAAAGGATTATTATTCTAAGGGGGGAGGGTTCACTTTTTTGTTGTACATATAAATGTTCTTTCCAATGTTATTCTTACAGGAAAGATAGCTCTGAAAGATTTCCTATTTCATCAGGAATATTGCCACTGAAGCCACAACCAGCCAAAATCCTGAAATAGGGAAGGAAGGCCTTATGAAAATCACTAGAAGAACTGAAATAACGTCATGAATTATATGGTTTCGTGAATCTTACAGAATATTTAGCTTGCTTAGCTTTCCTAACTCTGTAGAGAGAGGACCTGTTAAATCTCTATTAAATGACAAATCCCTGCATTTAAATAATTGTCAACGTTAATTAGCACAAAAATTGCTATGAAAAATTGTTTCACCTTTTCTATGACAAAAGTTAAGTCAATGTTGTAGTGGAAATCTGCTTTAGAGATTGTGTCCTTGAGACAAGTTAGATTACTCGTAATCCTGGTCATAGCTTCATTAAAAATAGAAACAGAAAATCACACTTACAAGGATCTCAATTCTGTAAGTTGACCAATATCTCCACTTAATTTCCCCTTCAGGCCCATGGTTGACAGTCCCCTATATTCAAAATGCACACGACAAAGTACTTTTCTTAAATTACCAAAAGAAGAAGTGATTAAAAGGGTGATGGAAGCAACATACTAAGGAACAAAATAATAAAAAACGTTAAATTGCTGAATTATTACAATGAAGTAACCCTTGATTTGTTGCAGGTCACTCCTTCCCAAGGTGCTCCACAGGGGTCATCTGATTTGTCCCAGCTGGGCGGTGTATTTTGCCATACATCTTTTAATGATCTAAGTGCAACAACTGCAAAAGTGCATGATCATTAAACAAAGTGCAAGATGGTAATTACCAATTTCATAAGGTTCCCTTTGATTTGCATGAGGATGAGCTATATTATAATGTTGACCAACCAAAAGAGTTCTATGAGCTAGAAGTGGAATCAATCTATCCCCTTATGACTTTGTTTTCTTTACAAGATGAACTAATCACTCTTGGTGAATAACAATTTACCCCCAACCAGTAGATGGTTGGTTGATAAGCATTTTGTTCACATAATGCTGCCTTTTTCATGGTCCAGAATAATAACATATGCACAAGTTCCTAGGTAAAAGCCTGTTATTATCTAATAAAAACAAACATTCTCCCCATTTTATACATAAAACATTCTTGCTTCAAAACATAGTTAGGATCATATTAGGTTCAAATCAGATCATGAGAAATATGTAACTACTGAATATAAGATGATTCAAGTAAGGAGAAAAGGGGACCATGTATAGGCTTACTAAGGGTTATATACTATAATAGATCATGTCTAGATTTGGTAATAAAAAAAACAGTTTAATACTTGACCAAGATGATGAGCTATGCATAGAAGATGATGAGCCAAAGGGGCAAAATGGAAATATTTGACCAAGAAAAGGGATGGCAAGGCACACTACCGTCTTGAGTTTCAGTGTCTGAAGAAATGACATGAATTTCAGCCCACAAGAGTCCCAGAAAGAGCAGCACACGGAGGGTTCTCATGGTAAGAAGAGTTTTCTCAGCTCCTCAACTCAACTATTGCTGATTTTTGTACAAACCTTAATATAATGAGTAAAAAATGTTTGCTTCAAGTAACACAAGGATATGCATTGCATGTAACATGTGCCAATATCAAGCAGTACCGAAGAGAAATGTCGCAGCTTAAGGAAGGAAGAAGAGGAGGCAGTCAAGAAAATAGCACCAATCTTGCGAAAGGAAAAAGAAAGAAAAAGCTTAACTAAGCTCTCTCCTACTCCATTTTATTGATTTTCCTTGTCTTAGAAGCTAATCTATCCCATGCCAATGTTGGCACTACCTATAACATCATCATCATAGTCTTTCTTACTTTTTCCTTCTCCAAACTCCAATTTTATGACAAACGAATTGGCTTCTTACCGTTTCCTTCACTCCTCAACCAGTAGAGCCAAATAAATGGAATAATGCTTTTGGGTGTTGACTCTAACATACTTTGTCATCATTTTACTTTATTAATCACCAATAAAAAATATCTCTTGCAACATGTTCTTGCTATTGCTGTGGTTTCTATTTCAGTTGATGTTACATCAAGTTATTGACAGCAGTTGGGTGGGTGAGAGATGGTCCCACACCACTAAATACCGTACATCTATCCATGAATTGTAGGAAAACTTTATCAACTTTACTCATCTTCAAATATCAATATCAACTTCTTGGTGAAATTCGAGTTTCACAAATATGATATGTTTTAGAGTCAAAAAATAATCAAACCATGTATTCAATAAAGCAAATGTTATTTTGTGTTAGTGAATGATGCTGCTAAATTAATATTGTAATAAAAATGTTAAGAAAATAACACAAAACTCAAAATAGGAGTTAACAAGGAATTTACATAGCTTTCATACTCACCTTCAAATTGGAAATTTAAATAATGAAAAAAATCTATCATCTATTAAAAAATAAAAGTGCAATAATTTACATTATGATATGATTATATATTTATATTTTTTTAAAATAAAAAAATATTTTTTATGCATTTTTTATTTTAATAAATCAAATTTTAAATATTAAAACACGAGAGAAGTTGAAATTACCAACTTACTTTGCTAAATTGAATACAAATCTACTCATTAGACTTAATATGTTTTGCTATAATTTAAAATAAATGGATTATTAATATTTAAGGGAGAGGAGTTTATTAATTTTATTATTATTTTCATAAAATTACATACATATTTTGTAACAATGTTAAAGAAATTGAGAACTTTTCTTTAAAAAAGGTTGTATCTTTTACCATCTATAATATATATATATATATATATATATATATATATATTTAAACAAAAACAATTATCGAAATTTGTGAGAAAGCTAAATATAATGAGAAATAAAGAACTTTAACTTAAAATTTTGAATATATAATTTAATATTCAAATTGTAAAAAATAATATTACCAATTTATAGATAAATTGGACATTTATAATTAACATTTATTAGTATTTTAATGAAATATTTATTAAATTCGTTTAATTTAGTATCAAATAAAGGTACAATTTTATAAATATTTTTAAATTAAGTATACTCAGTAAAAGAATTAATTTAATTGCTGAATTTTAATGCGTACAAAATATTATTGCATGAGGTAATATTTTGAGGTTAAATTTTGGAACAAATAACGAAGTAATATTTTGCGATTAATTTTGGAACAAATATTTTAGATCTACACTTGATATGTTGGAAATTTTTTTTTTTTTATGTTGAAATATTATAACAAAATTCAGAAAAATGAATAAAATAGAATGAAATAAAAAATAAATAAAAATAAATATTTTAGATGTACACTTGATATTTTGGAAATATTTTTTTTTCAAAATGCTGAAATATTATAAAAAAATTCAGAAAAAAATGAATAAAATAGAATGAAATAAATAAATAAAAACAAAATTAAAACATAAAACCTTTTAGAATGTCTGGTTTTGCAAATTGAATTAGGACTACCAGTTTTACTCGCTAGTTTGGGAAATTTTCAAATAAATCCAAGCAAAGTTCACTCACTCAATTAATAAAAAAATTGACAAATGTGTATATATTATGTACTATACAAGCAATAATAATGAAATATTTAATTTCACTAACCTATTCTATAACTCTCTCTTTTTTATGAGTAATTTCTTCCTAATAATAAAATTTATAGTTTGTCTTGTCAACCCCTAATATAAAAATAATATAGTAACTATTTTTAATATTATTTTTATATAATTATCTTATTAATTAACAAATTGATCATAGTATTTTTATTAAATTACACTCTCTTTTTTTACATTTAGCCTAAACTATTTTTTTAAACAAATATTATTTATAAAGTTTAATAAATATTAAAATGTTTTTTTAAGTAACTTGTAAGATGTGGTCGGGAATTAGGATTCATGTGGGACTAAGAATATAGTGGGACATGTTCAATTTGTTGGTTTAACATTTTTGTGGTTTTTTTTGGATAAGATTTGATTTCTTCAAAACTTAAAAGTTTTAGGAATTTTTAGGTTAAAAGTATTATGATTGAGATAACGAAAGGTAATTTTATTATTTATACTACCTTATAATATCTAAATATGTTTTTATAAGTTGGAAAATCAATTTTTTATTGACCAAATGAAATTATATCTAATGAAAATCCAATATGTTTACTTGTTGGATAATGATTTATTCCCTCTGCACAAAATTCATTTTAAGAAAAATTTAAAAGGTTTCATTACTAAATGAAATTTGTTCAATGAAATTATAAGATTTAGTCAATAGGCCATTGTCTTGAGTGAGCAAAGTCCGTACTTAAGTAAATTTGGCAAGTGTCTAATTGGTTGAGTAAAAAGAAATTTTATTTTATTTTTTTACTTAGATAACATTTTTTAAATAAATTTTAATATTAAATTTGGTTGTATTCCATTTAATTATTATATTTCAACATATTATTATATTTAAATATTTATTATTGTTTGAAATTTTGTGAATTGAATTTTTAAGTATTTATGTTTATATTGAAATGTATGATTTGCATAAGATTCGTGAAATGGTACGAATTACGTTGTTCAACTGGGATGATGGTGTTATAATAAAAGAAACCTTAATAAGATATTCTCTAATATATTAACATGATATATTAAGATATTGAATTTGATATTCAATAATAAATATCTTGATTCTACTCATTACTAAAATTATATTGATAAAATTATCAAATTGTGAGAGTTTAATGAGATTTATATTACTTATATTTAAATGTGTGAAAATTTAGATCTAATAAATGGTAAGAATTTATCTTTAACCATAGTGTTTAACACTTATGTTTGGTCTGGGGTGGAGATTTGAGGAGGTGAACTTGAGGGAGTTGAAGGGATTTAAGTAAATTTATTGTAACTTATGTCATTGAATATAAAATAATTAATTAATAATATTTTTAGTATAATGATCAAATTACCCTTGTGAAGTAAAATTGATAAATTAAGTAGAAATTAAAGAATGAGAATAACAAGGACAAAAATGCAATACAATTGTAAACAAGAAACATAGAGCAACAACCTCATGTATTGATTCTTTAGAGTAAGCAAAGTAAAAAAATCAAACAAAAATATTATAATTAGTCATACACACAATTCTTTAAGTTTAATAGATTACCAATATAGAAATAACATAAGGTTCAAATAATTATCCATTACAAATACCTGAATGTAAAATTAACTACAAAACATGGTACATTGGGATTTCTGCAGATGAACTCATAGCACTACAACTGAAGTTGATCGTCCAAAAGATTAAGTTCACATAACATTTGTCATATATTTGATGTATAAGTCTGTTTGTCGGTGCATGTCAGCAGAATGAGCCTCCATGACAACCTGCCGCTCCACCAAGTTCGTTAGCCTGGTTGAATATTTGTTGCTCTCTCACATCCTATTCACCATTACGTGAATCCCTGTGTTCATGACTTCAAATTGAGAATTAAGATCAACATCAATCATGTGGGCTTTCCCTCTTTGAGCCTCTAGATGAAAATGTAACCTTGGAAGGGGCAGATGGGACAAATGGACAGACGCCCAACTGTACGAGTCAGCTCGCGGTGGATTGGGTTGCATCTCAGTGAATGAGACAGTGGAGGAAGGGATTAACTTCTTCATTTGTATCAACTCCCAAATTTACTGTGAAACTGTGACGCTGACGAACTTGTCGTGCAGTCCTGATCATGTGCTCAGTCGCAAGTCAACTCCCTGTAACTCTTCCATCAAGTCATAGAACCTAATGGGGTGACTTGCCATTTGGCAGTAGATGATTTTTTCAAGGAATGGAGGATGTTTTCAGGGAAGAAAAGAAAGTGTGTTTGTGTATTCATGAGAGTGTCATTTATAGAGTTTCATCAAGAGGTTAACCGTTGGAACAGTTGCATCTCCCACGGTGCATTGCGCATGGTCAAGGAATAGTTAATGAGGACTAAAAATCTCTAGAAAAGGTTGATCATAGGTATCTCCATCACTCTAGGTTGAGTCACATTGCATTGGACGTAACTGTATCATTACTCATGTAAAGGGAATATATGCAATTTTAATTCACGTAAGTCATAGTTTCCATTAGATTATTTATGTCATTTTATCTCAGTTTTGCTACAAATACATGTCTTTCTTCACTCTACTGGGAGGGTTTTCTACTGTGTGAGTTTCATACCTAAATCAAAGCAAATCTATCCAAATTTATAAATACAAACAAGGTGATACCATAGTAAATACTCACTCATATATCTGCATAAATAGTAAATATGTAAAAGCAAACAATCAAATAAAAAATTATTGTACGAGAAGTATATATATAGTTAAATCATTAATAATTATATTTTTATTACTTAGTTTATTAATTTAATAATTTAAAATAATATTTATTTTAATCATTAGAATAAAAGAATAATAATAAAATATAGTTTAAGATGTAAATTTAATATTTTTATATAGTCGTAAATGTATAATAATTATGTTATATTATAAAATGTAAATTTGACTTTCTAAAGTTTATAATTAAGGTTTACGCCATTTAAGGATGTTAATTGAAAACCAATTGAGTTTGAAATTGAAAATTGAAGGATGTTAAATATTCTTTTGAATTTTAAATTAAAACAAATAACCTGTAAATTGACTTTCTTGAAAAATGTTTTTTTTAATTAATTTCAAATTTTTCTCATACTTTTTAGATGAGATAATTATTGTGAAAATAGAATAGTTAATTTTGTATATAAAAAAGTCATATTTTCCCTTGTCTTGATAATATTTTTTCATTAAAAAAAATAGAAACATGTGTTAGATGCCATGATTCTAGATTTGGTTGATTTAAAGAGTTTTGATTAGGTTGTCATAACTTTTAGTTTTTTTTATTATTATTATTATGACGTTGATAGTAAATGATGATTGAACTGTGAGAGTACATTTTATTGAAATATAATGATTTCATATGTGGTAATGTCTTTATGTCATGTTTAAAAAAATAGATATATATAAGAAAAAAAATTAAATAAAAATTATACAAAACTGTGAATCTTACTTTTTTTTAATATATAAATATATTTTAAAAAATTTATAAATATTCAAATTTAAATTCGTTATATATATATATATAAATATCATAAATAATATAATTAAAAAAATAAAATTATTTAAATAAAATCTCTTTAAATTATTTATTCAATTAGATTTATTTATTATTTATATATAAATTTAATAAGTGAAAATAAATTTATCTGATCTAATATTTGTTTTCCTCATTTATTTTACATTATTTAATTGTTATCAGTAAATATTATTATATCAATTAAAATAACATGTATTATATTTTATTGTTAAATAGTACTGCAATGAATAATCTACAATATTGTCACTAATATACATAGAAATTTTAATTTAAATATCTAAAAAATACAATCATTTTGTAGTTAAAAAATAAATTTAAATCTAAAATTTACTGATAAATAATAAATAATTAAGCATATTAAAATATTTTTTTCAAGATTGAACGAAATTCTGGCTCCTATATAACAAAAACTTAATACTTTTATAAGTCACCTTAATCATATAAATGACGGGTAAAATTATATTTAATAAAAGAATATATATATATATATATATTATTTAAATATTTTTATTTAAAATTCCTTCAATAAAATAAACTTCTACTACCATATAACATTTTTTAGTTGTTAGGATTACATTAAAACAATGTTATCGACATTTAATTATGGAATCATAATTATTTTTTATCAATTTTTTAATGATATACAAAAATAAACTATCACAAATAAATTTTATTTCAGTCACTAAAATAACAAAGCTAAGTTTCAAAGTAAAAAAAAATTGTAGAAAAAAATTATATAAGCGATAAGTTATAATAAGTTAAACAATATTTAAAATATAATATATTTTTCATGCGTATAATAAGTTAACTAATATCACAATGACCTTGTGCTTATTATCAAAGTATTATTTTTTATACACTTATTGTCAGAGTGTAAAAGGTGAATTCAATTTTAATGTTAATTTTTTTTTTAATTTTAAATTCTATTTTTTCAAAACTTTATAAAAGTTAAATTAAAAAAAAAAAAACACTTAAACACTGACCGGCATGAAATAATTTTTTTTTTATAATTTCAGATTTTTCTCATTTTCTTATATAAAATCGTTATTATGAAAAATAAGATGACTACTTTTGTTTGATAATGTTATATAGCCTATATCATATTTTTATTTTTATTTTGGGGACATGCTTTCATTGTTTGAATTTACCTTGACTTGAGTTATCGTAAAAATTTGGTTATGTATTCGATCTCTTAAATATTTAAAATAAAATATATTTAAATAAAATTTTAATTAATATATTTATTTAATATAAAATATTTATTTTTCTCTTTTATCATTCATTATATTATTTTGATCTCATCTTAATTTTTTTATTGTCTCGTTCATGTTCTTCTCTTATTCACTCTTCTTATATTCTATCTTATTATTCAAATTAAAGTATTATATTCAAATTTTAGTTAAATAAATAATTTATTTATTTAAATTACATAATTTTAAATTAATTTTTTATTATTGTTTTATATAAATTATTTATCGTCATCATATTTTTAAATAATTAATTGATATCTCAAAATTAATTTAAAAAACTTTTGATTTCAATGTTAATTTTAAAAAAAAAAAGTAAACTTTTAGAAAAGAAATGGAAGGAAGAGGGAATAAGAAAGATAATAAAAAGGAAAATAGAGAAACAATAAATGGATGAAGGAAGAAAAAAAAAGAGAGAAAAATAATAAAATAATAAGTAAAAGGTAAATAAAATTTATTATATATAATTGAGTAAATGAATTTAAAAATGTATTATTTCATTGGATTTTTATATTTTTGAAAATTATTAAAAATATATTAATATATATATATATATATATATATATATATATATATATATATATATATATATATATATGTGTGTGTGTGTGTGTGTATATACAGAGACATTTTATAATAATTCAAAGTTTAATATTCTAAAAAAATTTATTATTCTATTTTCAAATGAATATTGAAGTTCAAAAATAGAGATTTCATATTTTGAAGTAATAAAAAAAAGTTTTTTGATTAGATATTCATTCATTTTATAATAATTTAAAATTTTTAAATAAAATTAAACAATTAGTCATTTTATACTTAAAAAAAATGTATACCTAAAACTTATTTATAATTAATACTTTATTAAGTATGGTAAAATTATTTAAAGAAGTAAAACTTTTACTAAGTTGTAAAAAAAGAAAAAATCTTTACTAAGTTACAAACAGGCATTTGTAAGAGTTTTCTGTTCAATTAACCATCCTAACAAAGTCGATGGATATTTATATTTGATAAAAATCTTTTTTACAAATGTTTATTTTTTCTTATTGTTAATAAACCTAGACCTAAACCTAAACTTTTCATATAACTTAAACAAGATGATTTATTAAACACAATATTTTTTATTCATAATTATTTTTTTTAGTAAGATAATATTTTAAATCTAAAATATTTGTTTGTATTAAAAGTTGTCATACATGTGAATTTTTTGTTTTTATTTTTTAAATTTTATGTTCTAATTCGTATTCTCTAAACAGAAAACATTTGTAAAGTGCTATGCTTTGCGTAAAGAAGATCACGTGATAATTACTTTTTACTTAAAAACAATTTTTTAGTTTTTTTTTAATTATTTAATAACTAGTATGTTAAAATAAATTTAAAAAACTCACTAATAAAATGTGATGTTATATACATGTTTGTTTCTAAAAATAGTTTTGAACATCAATATTACAAAATTATTTTTGAAAATAAGTTTAAAAAATTATCTTAAAATGAAAAGAGAATTTTATTGACTTTAACAAAAAGTCATCAAAGGTTGAAAATCATTTTAAAATTTTAGAATGATAAAAACAGATTAATACAATTATTGATAAAGATGTTGATATTATATATATATATATATATATATATATATATATATATATATATAAACAGAAAACTAACTTTTTTTTTACTTTTAGTTAAAAAAAACTAAAAATATTTTTTAAAACAATAAAAAACAAATATTATGATTAAAAGTTAAAACCTTTTTTTTAAACAAGTATGAAACAAAATTTATAGCTTTTAAAAAATAAAAATAAAAACTGTTTCTAAAAAGATAACATAACAGTCATAAGTTATAAAAAAAATATTTTATTATTAAAAAATATAATTTTAAAAATTGATTGCTAGAATTAAAATTTAAGAATCAAAAAATAACTTCTCCATTGCAATAATCTTTACTCATTTTTAATAGTTTATAATATCAATGTAAACTTTAATTCTTTATTTATATTTTTTCCCACAAATTGTGTTCATTAAAGTCACTTTTTTGAGTTGAAAGAAATTGTGGCTACCACTAATAAAAAGATGACAAATGTGTACATATTTAACTTCACTTACATATTTCATGTGGCAATGTCATGTTTAAAAAAATATATAAGAAACAAATAAAGTAAATATAAAATTATTAAAATATATACAAAACTGTGAATCTTACTTTTTAATATATAAATATATTTTAAAATTTCATAAATATTAAGACTTAAATTCGTTTTATATTATAAGTAATTTTGTACGTGTGAAATATATATAAAAATATATTTTAGATTTATTTTTTTAATCTTATAAAATTAAAAAAATTTAGTCTATTAAATTATATTACTTAATTTTTATCAATAAATACTATTATATCTATTAAAATAACATGTATTATAATTTATAGTTAAATAGTACTGAAATGAACAATCTACAATATTATCACTAATATACATATAAAATTTAATTTAAATATTTAAAAAATTACAATCATTCTATAGTTAAGAAATAAATTTAAATCTAAAATTTTCTTATAATTAATAAATAATTAAGTATATTAAAACATTTTTGTGGGAGATTCAACGAAATTCAGGTTCCTATATATAATATAAACTTATACTTTTATAAAGAAGTACAATCACTAACGAATAACTTTATTAATATTTAAAATTTATTTTAAAAATATTATGATGGTTTTGTTGTTTTTTATATTATTTTGTTATTCAATAATTTTAAAGTTTTTTTTTCATATCTTATGATTAAAATAAAAATTATTAAAAACTTTCTGGTGTGAAAATAAAAATAAATAAATCTGTGACACTCAAATTAAATTAAATTCCTTGTGGATCATAGAATATTATAAATATCCTCTATTTCGTAGCACATAATAAATGAAGGTGAAATTATATTTAATAAAACATAATATATATATATATATATATATTAAAAAAAATATAAATAACATTGATTTATTATTATTAATAATAAATAAAAGATAATTTTAACATTTTTATTATACTATATTTATATTAATTATAACTTAATAATCTTGCATTAAATAAATTTATTTTATGAAATTATGTTTTAAGTTTTTCTTGTAACATTGCAGTGGCTATAAAGTTAGCTTGAAATACAAATTTTTTATAATATCATAAAAGTTATTGTTATATTTTAATTTAAAATTTCTTCAATAAAACAAACTTCTACCACAATATTACGTTTTTAGGATTATATTAAAAAAATTTTATTGACATTTAATTAAGGAATCACAATTATTTTTGTATCAATTTTTTAATGATATACAAAAATAAACTATCACATGACTAAATTTGATTTCAGTCACTAAAATAACAAAATATAAACAACAAATGCTAAAGTATCAAAGTAAAAAAATAAAATAAAAATACAAGTTTGTAGAAAAAGAATTATATAAGCGATAAGTTATAATAAGTTAAACAATATTTAAATAATAACGTATTTTTCATGCATACAATATAATAAGTTAGTTAATATCCCAATGATCTTGGGCTTATTATCAAAGTATTATTTTTTATATACTTATTGTCAAAGTGTAAAAGGTGAATTCAATTTTAATGTTAATTTTTTTTTCAATTTCTAAATTCTATTTTTGAGAACTTGATCAAAGTTAAATTTAAAAAAAAAAACACTTGAACACTTACCTGCAAGAAATAATATTTTTTGTATAATTTCATATTTTTCTAATATTCTTATATAAAATCATTATTATGAAAATAAAATTATTAGTTTTGTTTGATAATGTTATAGACTATATCAGATTATTATTTATTTCTTTATTGACATGTTTGGATTGTTTGAATTTACCTTGTGTTGATTTATCGTAAATTTTGGTTATGTCATCAATCTCATAAATATTTAAATAACATGTCAATTAATTTATTTATTTAATTAAACTTGTTTATTGTTTACTATATAAAGTAATTATTTCTCTTTCATTACTTATTATATTATTCTTAATTTTTTTATTGTCTTATGTTGTTTTTTTATTATCTTTTTATTTTTTTCTAATCTATTTTATTCTTTAAATTAAAATATTATATTTTAATTTTAGTTAAATACATAATTTATTTATTATGATAAAATATTTTTAAATTAAATATTTATTATTATCTTATATAAATTATTTACTATTATTATAATTTTAAATAATGATTTGATATCTCTTTTGATTTTAATATTAATTAAAAAAATACTTTTATAAGAGTAAGTAAAAGAAGAGAAAAGAAAATAATAAAAAAATAGAAAAGCACGATAAGAGGAAAAAAAGAAGAGAAAACATAAAATAATTAATTAAGTGCGGCAAAATTATTTAAAGAAGTTAAACTTTTTGTAAGTCATAAAAAATAATAGTTACATTTTGTAATAGTTTTATATTTAAGTAACCCTCTTAATTAATACTTTTTTTCTTATGTTTGTGAAATATCTAAAATTTGTTCAAAATGACAAAAGGAAATCTATTTTAAAATGAATATTGAAATAAAATAAAAACAATTTTTGAAATGATAGAGTAAAAAGAATAAAAATAACAACTATTTATTTTATAAAATATGAAAACAATAATTTGAACAATAAAAATATCTCAGATAAATAGAAGATAAAGTTATTTGTTCGTAAACCAAAATTAAAACTCACTTATTTTATGTAAAATAAAAATGGATTAAATAAACAAAATATCATTTTTACAGGTAAAATCAAATAGTCAAGACTTAAATTATAAAACTAAGTCAAATAAAATGTAAGTATATATATATATATATATATATATATATATATATATATATATATATATATAAGAAAAAACAGAAAACTAACTATTTTTTTTATTTTTTAGTTTTCAAAAACTAAAAAAATAAAAATATTTTTAAAAGCAATAAAAAAACAAATATTATGATTAATTAAAAGTTAAAACCTTTTTTAAACAAGTATGAAACAAATATTATAGCTTTTAAAAAATTAAAAAAACTGTTTCTAAAGATATAACATAGCAGTCCCCTTAAGTTATAAAAAAAATATATTTTATTCTTAAAAATATTAAATTCTGATTGCTAGAATTAAATTTAATAATTAAAAAATAACTTCTCCATCGCAATAATCTTTACTCATTTTTAATGTCAATGTAAACTTTCATTATTTATTTATATATTTTCACCTCAATTTTTATTCATTAAGTGTACCATTCAAAAGAGAGAAAATTAAAGCCATTCTATTGAGAAGAAATTGTGACTACCACAGAATCTCAACATTAAAAAGTAAAACTTTTATTAGTCACCTTAACAGAGGAGACGAAGGATCAAATTATATTTAATAAAAAGATCCGAAATATCCATTCTGTCCAATTGCATTTATGCAGAAAAGGGTAACAATGAAAGCCCCACAATGCCCTTTCGGATCCTTCCTTCTCCCAGCAAGCTAGGCTTGCAGGACACATCATGAAGAAGAAAATACAGAAAAGACAAGAGTCCATGACCCACCAAAAACATAGGAAACAGCTAAGATAGTTCCTCATGGTGTCTCACCGGAGGAAGCTAATGCTAAAGACAACTAATTGTTAACAATGCTTAACCATTTGTGAAGAGTACTTATCCTTGCTAATAGAATGCATGCCCTATAATGGTCAAAGATCAAATTCTAACTCACTATTTGTAACAACAGAGTTTTTTTAGGAAGAGGAATCATAACTGGATGATGTCATAATATTGGCAGGAATAAACAAGTCTGATTGAACACCCTCTTCCTCATCCGTAGCAGGAATCTGATTAAGATCAAAACACAAAACCTTGGAACAATTCTGACCATTTTCCACGTGTGATGATGTTGCTTGAGCTGACCGAGCTTCTGCCATGCTGGTCCAGTCAGATCTCTTGTGGTCCCCAAAGGCTTGACCAGTTGAGAAAGTCTCGTTGAGAACTTTACAGTCAGACCCTCTCATGGCTTCCACAGCACTACCCTCGAGAGCAGTTCCCGTTTCCTCCCCTTGCATGGTTGGTTTGATACGACGCTCCACTTTTGTGGCTGACACACCATCTGACTTGGATTGAATTTTCTTAGAATTTTGATGGCTGCATAGATGACCCTCCAAAGCTTGATGACTTTTGAAGGTTGTGTTGCATTTTCTGCATCTAGCAGCCAACCTGTTTCCCCCCTCAGCTGATGCTAATTCTGTTAATTTCATTTTCTTTCTATTTCTCTTCTTGATCTTCATTTCATCAGAGTTCCCCAAAACTGGGTTTAACAACTCCTCTTTATACCCCATCTTGATCAATGTCTGTTCTTGAATCTGATCAGCACCAACCTCTTGCTCCCACTTGGGACGCCCAGTGGCCAGCAACAAGAGGTGATTCGCGGCCTCTTGCATACGTGGCTCAATCTCATAATCATCATCTTCCAAACCAGAATTTGATTTGCTGCAAGAAGGGCTTTTGCGGCCTCTCTTGGCAGTCACAGACCAACCCCTGAGAGCTCGAGAGAGATCAACAGCCGAATCATCGGAAAGGGTTGAGGAAGAAGTGGAATTGGCGGATGCACCAATGATCGGCGCGTAGCTTTGATTTCCCCTCTTCGGCTTCTCAGTGTGAGACCTCATGTGCCCAAACAAGGACTTCATGGAAGAGAAGCTCTTTCCACAAAGGGTACAGGTGGGGTTGCCATCCACTAAATCCCATTTCGTTGTCTTGGATTTTGCAACATCACTAGTGCCTTGTTTCTCCTTATGAACCTGCTTTCCAGAGATGTTGTGGATTCTCATGTGCCCACCAAGAGCTTTACCTGAGCTGAAACCTTTGTTGCACATTTGGCACGTGAAAGGACTAATCTCTTTGTTGTTAACGCCTCCTCCATTACCTTCTAATCCTTCTCCTTCCCCAGGAACAGACCCTTGATTTTCTCTTTGCTGCTGAGCCTCTTGGTCTTCTTCCATTGAGCCAAAAACGGATTTTTCGTGTGATTAACGGAGAGAGAATGCGATCACTTGCCCCAGATATATAGAGATTACGGAAAATGACACCAAAGGGTACAAATTACAATCCAATACCACACACCTGATGAATCCAAAATTGATATAACGACCAGGTCAGATTAAAGATTGGGTAGCTTAGCAGCCAAGAAAATAATCTCTCTCACACACATATACACACTGATGATTCTCTTTATGGTTTTAGTAAAACAGAAAGAAAACAGTATATAATCCACGATTGTGCATATTTTTCTCTACCAACACCATTGACTTAGTCAATTGCAGGATTTTACAACTCAACAAAAAATTTGATCATGTTGAAAAAAAAAAAAAAAAAGCAAAAGGAAGAAGAAGATGCTACCTGAGAAATTGAGAACAAAACAACGTACTACGTAGCTGGGGCCTCTGACAAGTCTTGCAAATAGAGAGAGTGGCTTGTGTGTTTTTTCTACTAGGATTGGAAATTGGTAGAGTCCCTTTTGTAAGTTGTTTGTGGAAGAATTGGAGTGTCACGTTTTGGATACCCTAAACCTCTTATTGTCTTTCGGATTGCCCTTGTGCCCCACCTCACATTAATGCATTTAAAAACCCAAAACTACGTGGGTTTCATTCACAATAACACCCCCATTAATCTAGCCATTACACGCCTAATAATTACCTACCTTTATTGTTGGTGTATGCCCACGAATTTCTGTGAAATTATAAATTTAGTTGATGTGTTCATCAATTTAAATCCTAAATATTAATGGGTAGTCACTATTCTTGTTTTTTGTAAAAAAAAATATATTTTGTTTTCAAAATTTCGTACCATACTCTTAGCCTACTGATCAAATTAAAAGAGGAATTTTCAAAAGTTTCTTCTTTTAATTCCTTAACCATCATCGCTCGTAAAGCACGGTTAGCATTTGCAAATTTTGTTATTATTAATTATTTGTTGCACCCAGTAACACATGATGCTTTCATCTTGAGAATGAAGAATTGTAGTAATGTTTATTTCTATAAGTGATAGATATATTTAACTGTTTAAAAAACCCTTAAACTACGTTGTGTTACGTGGAAAGTTTTTAATTTTAAGAAAAAAAAAGTTTTTATTTTTAAGAAAAACATTTAAACTTTGAAAGAAAACATATATAATTCATTTAAGACAAATGTTGACTTAGCGTGATTGTTCCATTTTAGCTCAACTGTTATTTTATAACATTAAAAATTATAATAAATATATTTTTAAATATATATTCTCTTATAATTAAATTAATAATAAATAAGCATTTATAATCTACACTTTATATGGTAAATTTCTGATAAATATTTTTTATATGATATAAGTTATCTTTAATTATTCATAATTTTTAAATAAAATCAACATTCAATTAAGAAATAAGGATAAAGTATATCATTTTAAAGAAATATGTGGTCAAGGAACATATCTACAAAATACTCGAAGAATATTTTTTCAAAATATTCTTGTTATATATAAATTATATATATATATATATATATATATATATATATATATATATGTATGTATGTATATATTTATAATGAGGAAATTATTTTAATCGTATGATTGTTTAATATATCATTTATAAACCCTATTTGTCTCTAGTAATATATATTTTTATAATGAAAACAAACATTTATATTTTGAAAATTATATATATATATATATATATATATATATATATTAAAATTTAATTTAATTAAATATAAAATATAAGAACAAATATACAAACACACATGTATGCATGTCTTTCCACTAGTAGTTTTTATAGCGAAGATAATGAGTTTTTTTTTTTTCTGCTAAATTAATTTTAGATGCATTAAATGTTGAAAATTTTCATTCATTCCATCATACTATATTATGATAAACTTATTATTTGGTACAATAATTATAAAAAAAATTTATTCTAGATAAATGTTAAACAGAATTACATAAAAGTTTAGAGTATTTTTTTATGTAAAAAAATTTTAAACTTAAATGTATTTTTAGTTCTTTAATTTTTTATTTAAGCTAAATGAATTTATTATATTTCAAACGTAAAATTAATTTCTTATACAACTTAAAAAAAAATTGTTGTTTAGGCCTTGTAAGAATTAATATTTTAAAAAGAGATAATATAGTAGTATTTTTAATGATACAAAACCTAAAAAAAATACTAAGTTAGTAAGTATGTTTTGATTTAATTTAATTTTTTAAAAATTAGAAAGAAACTTACTTATAATTTAAAATCTCATCTATAGGCAAGAGGGCAAGATTAATTACGACAAAAATAAAAAAATGAGTAATAACCTGAAGATGAATTATCTAATATAATTAGGAGAGAAAGTAAAATTAAAATATTTTTTATTTTTAAAAATTAGAAAACAAAAATAATTTCTACAAATAATTTTAAAAAAATAAATACTAAACAAATTTCTTATTTTTTAAAAACTGAAAAATATTTTAAAAAACTAAAAAATATTTTAAAAAACAAAAATATTTAAACTTATAAACAAACGGTAGATAAGCAATTTGTAATTGATAAATAAACGGAAGTTTCAATGATAGTTGGATAATCAAATATTTATAAGAGAAACTAACTTGATTATAAAAGATTAAAACAATTTATCACATAGATTAAAAAAATACTTATATCTTTTATGTAGTAATTTAATTAAATTAACAAAATTAACACAAGATTCGATTTTGGAAGGGTAAGATGCGCGAGACACGCAGCAGTGGTGATTGAGGTGAGATAAACACGTGGTTTTTGAATATCTTGTTGTGGATTTTTACAATATTGAAATGTGTGAGATAATTTTTTTATTTAAGAATTAATTATTAAATATAAATTATAATTTGATCGTGGTGGATTTTAAGTGAAACCTTCGTTCATTCATGTAACACATAATACTCCTACTTCATATTCATCTCCCTTCTTCCACCCATTATCTAATCCAAGTGCGGTCACATTCACGCTCTCTTCGTCTTTTCCTTCTGCAATCTGCAATCTGGGCGCAACAAAAACCCCAGATCCGCCACAATCATCGGTAAAAACCCTAGCCGTCGGGTTATTTCTTTTTCCCCGATAGTAATTTGTTTGTTTACGACTGTCTAGATGATCGTTAGGATTTGTTTCGGATTTAGATGGATGAATCTTGCTTTTTACATTTTCAATTTTTTGAATGTTTAATTAATTGCGAAAATAGTCATAGAGGTGATGGGTTTGTTGATGTGTGGATAAAGCGAGGATTTGGAAGACGGTAATTGTTGGATTGGAGGAGAGGGCCCAGAAGGTGGTAAAGGGTTGTTGGTTCATGGTGGATAACTGAATCTGTTTGTGCATATATTACAGGGAGAGAGAAAGGTTTTGACTTTGAGACAATATTGCTAGAGAGAGGAACGGTGGGCTTGGCAAGAAATGGATCCTGGTCGCTATTCTCTGCATCAAGGCTGGGATAATAACAGCGTAATTGTGGTTTCCTCCTTAAATAATTCACCTATATGGAATATGGGATCATTATTCAAAGAAACTACTATTAGGGTTTCAATCTGATTTTTTATCGGAGAATTGTGAAAGAAAGCTAGCTGTGGGGGCAGTCAGATATGGACTCCATTTGCCTAACCCTCGTCCCACCATTGATTATTTGTTCCTGACATAGCTTATTCTCTTGAATCCACAGGCTCTTGAGGGATACGGCGCTGTCCACGAGCCGAACTTCCGGTGAGTGCAACTGCTTGATGCTTATCATCATCACTACGGTAATATGAAACCTGTGGGGAAAAGTTTGTCTTTGAGGATTTTTTTTCCAACTTGTTGGTGGTGTGGTATGTACCTCGTGATTATACAATTGGGATATGTTTTTGCGTATTGTTATGCATAATGATAATCTAGTTATACTGTTTAGTATCGAATTTTAGCTTTTCTTTTCTCCCATTTTACCCCATATTTTTGGCAGGGTTGGTGGTTCCTACGATGAGAGAAGATTTATAGATGAAAGATATCAAAGGGATCCAATTTACCAGAGAAATAATTTCCACCCTGACATTTTGGACAGGGACGCTTATCTGCCACCAGGACCACCTCCTGTTGGCCACTGGAGTCAATCCAAACGGAGAGGCTATGACGAAGATTATCCAATTGACAGGGAATCTAGGCGGTTTCAGAGGCCTTATCATGAATCATATAATCAGATAGATGGTTTTAGGGATCGTGAGATTGATACCTACCCAGAATACGAAAGGTTTCGGGATGGCTATACTGGCATTGAAAACTATACTGACCGAGGATATGATAAGCCTGCCAGGTTTGTAGGACATGAACGTGATGATTATGCCTATGAAGATTATGACTACAAATCCCGGGCTTCCTCTCATCATCGTAGGGAGGATAGCCATGACCGGGATTATGATCATGGTCGGCATAGTTATGATTCTGATTATGAAAGAAGTAGTAGAAGAGACAGTAATTGGAGGCGACGTGAGTCACGTGATCGGGAACGAGATAAGAGAGGTCATAGTCGGGAAGGAGATCTGAGTCCAAGAAGGAGGCACGAGCGATCACGTTCTCACTCTCGTTCGCAGTCACGATCTCGATCCCGGTCACATTCTCACTCGCATTCTCATTCCCGATCTCAATCTCGTGGATATGATGACCATCCAAGATCTAGGTCCCCTCGTGGTCGAAGCCATGGTCGAAATTACAGGGAAGATAGCTATACTGAGACTCGATATGATAAAAGTGAAAGACGGAGGGATCGTGATGATAAACGGCAGCGGGAGCATTATTCTGTGGTATGTGCTGATAGTGCTTTTATGTTTTCAGCGTTATCTTACTGCCTTTGGACAATTTTAAGTAAAAGCTGTTTTCATAGGCCCCATCTGCAACCGTAGTTGTGAAAGGTCTTTCCCAGAAGACAACTGAAGAAGATCTATACCAAATCCTTGTATGTGTTACTTAATTTGTTTTATTGACCTTCATCATTTACTATTTTGTGTGTATACATGTATTTTTTTTTTTTAAACCTTCATCATTTATATGATTTTAGGCGGAATGGGGACCTCTTAGACATGTTCGTGTTATAAAGGAGAGGAATTCTGGCATCTCTCGTGGATTTGCATTTATAGATTTTCCTTCTGTGGTATTTATCATGTTTGTTTCCAATATATATATATATATATATATATATCATAATTTCATGAATGTTATGTTGAGAAAAATATATTATGGATTAGGGAGCTGCACAAGGAATGATGGACAAACTAGGAGACGATGGTCTTGTTGTTGATGGCAGAAAACTTTTCTTCGAATATAGGTATTTTTTCATTTTATAGGGCTTTGTCATATGTGTACTTTTACGTTATATCTTGATGCTGTTAATTACATTACTCTAACCTAAGGTACCATTTTGAGCTATTTTTTGCTGCAGTAGTAAGCCAACTGGTGGTCCTGGTCCCGATGGAGCTATGAAGTCAGGTCACAATTATAAAAGCATTACAGTTCCGTCTGATTGGATGTGCACTGTATGTGGTTACATAAATTTTGCACGCCGGACATCCTGCTATCAGGTTCATAATCTTTCCTGCATCATTTTTGTATCTTTTTACTATGTTTGAATTGTAGACTTTTTACACGCTTAATGCTTTGGATTATTAATTTAGGGTAGTCACTGATTTTTCAATTGAGGTGTAATTATGTGTACATATGTGCAGACATTGAATTGGTTCAGTTTTTTATTCTTGTTATTGCAGTGTAATGAGCCCCGAACAGATGATGCTCCTGCAGCAGATATTTCATCATCAAATTCAGGAGCTACTGGAAAGAAAGGTTTGGAAGCTGGTAAGTATAATTCTTGTACCTGAGATACTTGTTTTATTAATGCTCTGACTAGTAAGAATTTTACAATCAGGTCCAACTCATGTATTGGTTGTCCGTGGATTGGATGAAAATGCTGATGAGGAAATGCTCCGCTATGAGTTCTCTAAACATGCTCCAATTAAGGTCTGATTACTAAATTCCTTAGCTAGTTAGTCAATCCTTTTACTACGTTTATGCATTAGAGGGCCCGGTTTTCTGTTGTTTATGTTGCCATTTGTATGCTAAGGAGTGTTATTATCTATTACAGGATCTGCGTCTTGTGAGAGATAAGTTCACTCATGTCTCAAGGGGATTTGCATTTGTACACTTTTATTCGGTAGGTACAATTTATAAATAATAATAAGGGAGCCTGACAAAATTTAATGTTTAGTATGTGCTTGGGTCGGTATTAATGTGGCAATATTTTTTTGCTTAGGTGGAAGATGCTACCAAAGCTCTTGAGGCAACAAATGGCACTATGCTTGAAAAGAATGGGCAGATTCTAAGAGTAGCATATGCAAAAAGTATCCTGGGCCCTGGTTCAGGAACTTCCGGAACGTCCCAATCAAGCAGTCTTGCAGCTGCCGCTATTGAGGCTGCTACATTTGCCCAACAGGTGTTTTATTCTTTTATCATGAATCTTGTGTAGTGGTTTATACATGGTTGAAGACATTCTGTATCATGAATCAACAACTTCAAATTATTTTTTTAAATTAGGCCATTTTGTTTTTTTATCCAATTAGGGTGATTTCATTAGTTCAAACTTCCTTATTGTTGAAGTAATGGAAGTTATAATAATAATTAGTAAAGAATCAGGTGGAAAATAACTTGCAAGTTATCAAACTCAAGAGTGTATGTAGACTCGTGGGAGGTATATCGACTAAGACTCATAAACTCTTAAGAGTCTATTTCATATGAAAAATACAATTTTATAAAAATTGTTAGCATGATAATATCAATTCCATGTTATTAAAATAAGTAAGTTCATATAATAATACATCAATAAAATATAAATTCTTAAAGTGATAAGATAACAATGGCCGGAACATCTATTCCATGTTTCTACCCAATATTTGTCCTATTTCCTTATTGCATTTCTACTTTTAGGTGGAAGTGAGGATGTAGCTACATTGACTTTAGAACAATTTGAACCAAAACATTCTCACATTTCAATCTTTATATCTAAAATAATAGGACTACACAAATTAAAAAGAAATTATCCCAAAAAAGAATAAGGTGCGGTGATCGTGAGAAGAAGTTTCTTTAATAAGAAGCAAAGAAAAAGAAGAAGCTCAAACACTAAGCTTGCGCAAGTGTTGTGAACAGTGACAATGACCAGCGAGACCCAACACAAATAGAGACAACTAATGCAATGGCAAGCAGTGTGAGCAACATGCAAGTGGCGAGCAAGGAGTGCAATGACACGTAGTAGAGAGCAATGAGCATGGACAAACAATTCAAATACAAGTGAAAACTTAGACCTAAATGTTCGAAACTTGAAGATACAAAAGTGTCGATTTCCCTTTAATTTCAAACTTGTTCAATTACATCAAACCCGTGAGTTTGATTCAATTCCACTGAGTTTGCACCGTGTCTATTGAAAAACGAGTCTATTCACGAGTTAACTCGTAACCAGATATTGAACTTGCAAAGTCGTCAATCATGATAACTGGAATTCTGCCTTGCAGAAAAAGGTGTTGCACAGGTTGTGAAACAATGTTTGGTTAGTAAATAATGTGTTAGGCCAGCTTAAAAGTGGCTTTTTGTACATGTGGGCAGCATTTGCATCACTAATTGGGAAACATGAATACTGAGTACTGATTTCCTTAAGCTTTGGTATTTCTTTTTTATCTGAGCCTGGTTCCTAATTTTGTTGTACAATACGGCTTCTAGGTAATTAAATTTTACCATGTGTTATAATGTATTCACTGATTTTCTTTTCTTGCAAGAGTTATTGTCTCCTTGAATGTTCCGCATTAATAGTTTGTATTTCTTACTACAGTTGTGCTCATACTTATAGTTCTGATGTGCTGTCAAGTTATCATAAATGTGATGTATGTGTTTTTGCTTTTCCTCAATCTTCAGTATGATTCTGTGGGATGGGCTCCAAAAGAATATAATCCAGATGACAAACAACCTACTGGTCCAGAGCAACCTGGCACAGAAGTTGGTGCTCCACAATCGGGCTTTGTTTGGGATGAAGCATCGGGTTATTACTATGATGCTGCTTCTGGTTTTTACTATGATGGAAATACTGGTATGTATCTCGGTTGGGTTGATCAGAAAATCTTAAGATTATGTTAAAAGTTTCTTGAAAGCATTTTTGTTGCTTCATATTGAGCCAAAAGTAGTTTGGAGGTTACCTAGAACATATTGAAGTTGATTCTACAACTACATTTACTGGTGCAGTAGTGCCAGTCAATTTTTAGGCTGTTTCTTTTTCTGTATTTCCCTTTTCTCATTTTCTTGTGTAATTGAGTTCTATTAGATGTGATAAGGCTGTGAAATTTAAAAAAAAAAAATTCATATCCCATTTACGTGGTATGTTTCCATCTGTTATATTCACACACCATGTATGCTAGCATTGTGCTTTGGGAAGTGTTCCTTATGGAGCTTGCATGTGTTGGTTGAGGCTATTTTTTGACCAGCATTAGACTTAGAAACACTGATGTGATTGTCAAAAATAGTCATATCCACTTATTTTTTGTTTGATCTTTTACACCCGTCAAATGTAGGTCTTTACTATGATGGTAATAATGGAATTTGGTATTCATATGACAACCAAACTCAGCAGTACATACCTTGCTCTGATCAAAATCAGAACAAAACATCTAATAACGAGTCTGAATCTTCTAAGGCTTCTGATGGTTCTGGAAGTAAAAAGGTCATTTCTGCACCAGCTACCACTGTTACATCAGTTGAGAAGCCAGCTTCATTGGCAGATGCTGTTCAGGCTGCAGCAACAGCTGCTTTAGCTGCAGAGAAGAAAGAAAAAGAAAAATCCAAGGAAATAAAACTTGCCTCAAAGAGCAGTATTCTGGCAAACAAGAAAAAAATGAACAATGTATTGACAATGTGGAAGCAGAGGAGCCATGAGGGGCAGGCTACTAGAGTTGCTCTGGAAGACAATCAGGCTTCTGTTTCAGTGGATGATAAATCATATTCTGCTGGGCATTCTGCAAAGAATAAGTCAAAAAATGAGACTATGGTAAGGGAAAGTAATGCTTCTAATCCAGGAATTCACACAACTCTTGCCCAGGTTGCTGCTATTGATTCTCAGGCACAGCCACGGCCTGTTAGTAATAGTCTTGGAGGCACTGTAATGGGGGTCATAAGGGGCTCAGGAAGAGGGGTTGTTAAATCAGATACTTATTCAAGTTCTACAGCTGTTGCATCATCTATGCAAAGTTCATCTTCAGCAAATGTTGATGCACAGACAGTTGCTACTCCTTTTAGAACAGATGTATCTGCCCTGGGTTCATATACACCATCTGCAACTGTTGGAAGTGGCCGAAGAAGGTTTTCAGAAATGCCTCTTCCTGCTTCAGCGCACAAGGAACAACCTCAAACAACATACCGGGATCGTGCAGCTGAAAGGAGGAGTTTGTATGGCTCATCATCTTCAGTTGGAAATGATTTGGCTGATCTTGACATTGGGGATTCAAGTAAGACTACTTAATTTATACTGGGTTTCAATGCTCTTGTCTTTTTGTACTTTTGATTACTGCTGAGCTGAAGAGATAGTAGTTAGTTACTCATTTCAAAGCGTTGTCTGGTATCTCTGATGAAAAAGGCTCTGGGAGTAGAGGAAGCATTAGTTTGTCATATTAGATGTGAATTAAGGCATTGACGTGCTACATATATTTCGGGAAATTGTATTTACTATTTGTGGTGATAGGAGGGGTGAGGATTATTTTTTATAATAGAGGCAATTGAAGAAACTTTCCTTGTTAGGAAGTTAAAATTGTTTGCATGCAAATTCTTCTATAATTATATATTTGTATGATACAATAGAATTATGTTTTTTATTCTATTACCACAATTTATTGATCTTTAGTGTCAAATATTAGGTAATGTTTAAAAGTTTTAAATAACTAAATAGCAAGTTTTCAAGGCAATCCGTAAAGTGGTAATTTAATATGTGGATTGACTATTTGAGAAAATATTTGTTTCTACCATATGTATCCTTGAAGGCCGAGATTTTGCATCAAGGAAGGGTGATCCAATGCCATTCCCTCCTGGGGTTGGTGGGGGACGTGTGGTTGGAGATGCCAACCTTGATACTTTCGAGGTGATTACGGCAGACAAAGCAATTGATGAAAACAATGTTGGTAATCGGATGCTTCGCAACATGGGCTGGCAGGAAGGATTGGTACCGTTTCGTTCCCTCTGCATTACATGATTTTTTTTTATTGTTATTCGGGTTGTTTGGTATAGCTTGATGCAGTCATTTGTTTTATATTTGGAATAAGTTCCATTATTCAAATTTCCTTATTTCAGGGACATATGCTAGTACTTTAATCTTCAGCGTAGATAATATTTTCCTATAGTTTAGATATATTTTTTTCTTAGTTTATGTTTGGACCTCAAGAATTGGATGGGATACCTCGGGAAATTTGGTGGTCTCTCAACATATCTGCTTAGGGATTCTAACATTTTCTACATCATGGCTGTTTCGTGTATTATGGATAATTTGATGCACAGGGGCTAGGAAAGGATGGAAGTGGAATGATAGAGCCTGTCCTGGCACAAGCCACGGAACATAGGGCAGGACTTGGTAGTCAACAGAAGAAGTTGGATCCTAGCCTTGAGGTGCAGGCAGGGGACAGTTACAAGATGCTTATTCATAAAAAAGCACTAGCCAGGTTTAGGGAGATGTCAGACAGTTAAGGTTTGAACACATAATGTAGGATTTAGCTTGGATAATATATTATTATTACTTAGCTGTTTTTTAAATATTTTTATCGTAAACACTAGTTTGCCAGCACAATTTCAAAATTCATTTTTGAAATTTATTCTACATGTCAACCTCTGCCCTAATTGTTGCAGGATATTTGCTTTAGTTTAATTCTGACGAGTGTTTTGCAATGCGCTTCAGTTTTTCTTTTGCCTTTAGTTTTAAGTGGTCCTGTCTTGAGTGTGGTTTCTTACATTTTTCGCCACTGTATTTTATTTTATTTGCTTATTTTTTGGATTAAAAAGCCTTTTATTGGGCAGAGCAATTGAAGATTTGAAGAAAATATGATTCCAGGTTATGTCTCGAGAAAAATCCCTTTAAAATATGTATGCTTTATAGTTACTGGAGCCAAACCACTTTGAAAAACCTCTCACAAACATCTGCATCTTTACGAATCACGGTAATGACCATAATAATGACGATGTTTGTTAATTTTGGCAGTCTCTGCGTTGGAGATTACGATAGATAATGTGTCTAGGGTTTTAAAAAAAATACCGTCTCTAAACTTATTATTATTTATACTTTTTTGTCTCGTCTATAAAATAAGATAAAAAATAGCTATTAGTTAAATCAATATTATAAATTAGTCTATCGGAAAAAAATTGAGTAAAGAAATCTTGAATTCGTCACAATCTGCTAGAGAGCACAGGGGAATGTTCTCATATATTTAGCTCTTGTTTCTTCAAAGCCATTGATAAATATAACTCGAAGAACATTTTAGCTATTTATACTTGTGCCTGCACTCGTGAATAGTCATAATAAAATTTTAAAAATTATGAACTATAAACTCACTGTTCATTATAGAACATGGAACATTCGATTTGTGTATTAAATAAGACATAATATATAAAACAAGTCGAGTAATAAGATTTTTTCCATGCTTCTTCAGATAAACATTCTTCCCTTAATGAATATTTTAGTGAGTGTAATGCACAAAATCGATACAAATACTTATAGGAAAAAAAATATAGTTTGACAACACAATTTTATTTGAACATTTAAGTTGTCAAACCATATCATACATCTGAAACAATATGGGATTTTGTGGCCCATTTGTAGGACTTATTAGGGATTAGATACGACATCTTAATTAACATTTTTTTTTAGCATTTAATCTTGTCACATGGTGAATTCATGATTCCGTAAAAGCTTGAGTTCAGTTCAGTTCTGTTTGTCCCTACAATGAATGCGTTAATGGAAATTTTGAGAGCTGCAACTTTAGGCAGAAAGATCTTCATTTTCCTAGCTATGCACCATACAAATTAGATAAAAGATTATAATAAAAACAAAAATCTGCACCTTTTATATATATTATGCAAATAACATAAAAGATTTGAACAAAAAAACACATCGGATCTATGTATATATACAAAGCATTAAAAACTATCTCATCCCCCATGTTCAGTAGGTGAGTTCATCCTATGTTTCACAGAGGAGAGAAAATAAATACTAATATTATAATTTTATTTAAGAAAAAAGGGAGAAAAGTTTCACTTGGAAAAAAAAAAAAAAATTCTCTCCATTTTTTCCTTTTTCATTTTCTCTCCATTCAAACGAACAAAGGGTCTCTTGTGGCTGTTGTATTAATCTTCCCAGGTGTTAACAACCCTAGCTCGTTGCCGAAACTTGAATCTTTCGACGTAACAGCTTTTTTTGCTGCAAGAGTAATTCTTATTGCTATCAGTAACATCCTCAAAGGAAGTCTAAAACTCGAAGTATAATCTAAGTATGTGTGATGTGCAACTTCAATTAGGTCAAAATTTGGGGTGCAAGTCAATTCAAACATTCTTAATTTGTGGACAAAGACACTATTTAATGCAGGGGAGTCTTTGCACACAAGGTTGTAGTGATAATTTCAATGATTGTTTTTATGTATATGTAAACAAAACAGATTTGAAGGAAAAATTCTGGCAGGAAGTACCAAATCACCAACAAAAATCTGTTCATGCTTACTCACTATCTAATCATTTTGATGTCAATGACTCATAGAATAGCTTGATAATATTCAACAAACAGCATCATTGTGTTTTTTCAAAAATGGACCTATCATTAAAATACCACAATCAAATAATTTGTCTCAGAAGTTTGGAGTTAGTTGCTAGAAAATATTGCAACATATGAAATGTTTGAAATATAAAATATTACCGAGAAGCAATTTACTTGACTCTTTGATGCCCGCAAATTCTCCACCAGTTCTACAATCTCAACCTGTTTTATCACTGTAGCGTGAAGCACCTGCATCAATGGAATAAATTCTAAACACCATAACAATTAACAGTTATAGATGAGTGGTGAAAGCATGGAGAAATACCCTCTTAGTCTTTTCAAGGTCAAACTCAATAGATTTAATTCTATCCAGGGAATTCATAAGCATTTGCTCCTTCTCCAAAGGTATGCCAGCAGGTTTGTGGCTAAGTTCCCCAAATGTTTTTTCTAGTACCTCAAGACGTTGTGTACATCGAAGAACATGATTTCGTTCAGAAAGTGTTTCACTAGCTGTTGCAGGGTTATTGTTGTTATGCTCCATGGAAACAGATGGGTAAATATTGTTCTGTGTTCTCCAAAATTCTAATCTTAAACTGCGGAAGAACGTCACCAATCTTTCCAAAAAGTAGATAAGAACTCTTGACACATTTAAGATATTTGTCTGCTCCACTTTTTCCTTAACAAAGCTGAACCAACTTCTGACTGAAGTACCTGTAAAAAGTACGAACTTCGCATAACCTGTCATGTTTAAGGAAAATACTGATACTTACTACGGATATACACACAATGTGAACGATGGATATGGTGTGTTTCCAACTTCTTCCACATTGAAATGGTATATAATAAGGCATACACAAATGTTTCCAACAAATGCTCCAATAACTTCACACTAACAGTACCTGCATCTTCAGCATTTTCCATACAAGCAACATTCCCTGTATCATCATTCTGCAATGATTGATCCCGAGTAATTTGAAATTCTTCACTTTTGAGCACTTCCTCATCTGCAGAAGCACTATCACGACAAGTGTAGAAGTTATCTGGTACTCTAACCTGCAGACGAGTTAGTCTTTTGAATGATTTAACGTTCAAGAAACACATACAACATGCAAGCAGTATTTAATAACAAGAACAAGGGTTAGAAAGATGAATTAGACAAGGTTCTGGAACTAACTTCTTCATGAACTGGGGCTAAACGAGGAAAAGTGAATCTGCTTTGACTGATGGAGGAAAAAGAATCATCAAGATCTGACCCAGAATCTGCTGTTGACGTATCGCTGCATTGTCCCTGGGAGATGAGGAAAGGAAGTCAAAAACATATAATTTGTAGCTGTAAATAACTTAACCAGCAATTATATGTGAAGTTCTAACCATCCATTGTCAAGAAGATTGAGACTTGCCTTCTGGGAGCGTATCCAGAAAGTGTCTGAATTCTGATGTTCATCAGACATTTGGGTGTTTTCTCTCACAAATGTTCCCTCCACATTATGAACCAGCTAAAATGAGAATCCTTAAGTTAGTGTCCCAAAACCAGCCCAATAAAATATACAAAAACAAGAGATAGCAAAGCAACATTACCTTCATGATATCAGGATCATTCCATGGACCTTTACTAGATCTAAGACATCCACCTTCTCCAGGACATGTACATGAGCCACCCAAAAATTCTGGTAACTGACTGTATAGATGTATTTACAACCATAAATTAATCAACAATTTGATCTCAAATTATAAGGCTGCACGAGGAAGTACATACCTAGAGTCAATTATATCCAGTAATTTACACAAAGACTTAGGTTCAAGAACCTGCAAATTTGGGAAGCATAAAAAATCAGTAGAACTTCATGAAAAGAATATGAAATGCTACCAGCCAAAAGCTACACCCTTCACCTGTATCTTTGCAATAGTTTTCGCGTCAAGAAACTTCTGTGCAGCAGGCCAAAGCATCTTCTTAAAACCGAGACCAGCATTGATGATATACATTCGATGTAATGTCTGCAATGTATGTTGATGATTTTATGCACATAGGAAGACGAGTGGAGAAAAGTTACTTTGGAAAAGAGAAGCATAAAAACCTCAGGATAGTAACTGTTATCAATTTTTGTGATGGCAGCCAATAGACTAGCAGCAGTAGGAGAGAAATTTTTCATTCCCTATATTGCACACATCAAGAAGTTAAAAACTCAGCAGGAAAATGAACTAAAAACGAGGAAGATCATGAAATTGAGAAACAGTTTATCAAGTACAAACTACGAGTCTATAAGGAATACATACATGTTCCATTGATGAGGCACATAATTTCAGAAAAAACTTTAGAGTCTGATACAACATACATACCAATCCCTGTACGTCCAATATTGTCGTGGTTGATGAAATTCGTCTCTTGGCTGCAATGGAACATGCTGGAAATTTCTCTTGCAGAGCCTTCTCAAACTCTTGGACATGATATTTCAAATATCTATCTGTTGTGGTGATACGCATCAAGCGACTTGGATGAGCTTTCCCAAGCCTTTCAATGTAAACTGGCCTACCTTCCTTATCAACTCCATGATACCCTTGAGGGTAATGCTGCAGTACTTCTTCCAGCTCTTTAAATTCAAAATCCTTCAAATATCAGAACACCATTAGACTCAACCAACTAAATCATGTTTCAAGGGTCAACAATCCAAATACAGAACACAGCTTATTCTAAAATATGCTAACATTACACAATTGTACGAATCAGCTTGAAGAAAATTTAAAAAAAACGATTTTTATTGAAAGGTGCAACTCTGATATCCGAAAAAGAAGATTGTGCTGTCAAAATAATTCAAGTCAATCATACCTCCTTTATTGCAGTTAAAGTTATTTCAGAAAACGCAGAAAAAATTAATTATTTCTTCAATTTTAGGGTGAAATAATTATAAGTGATTGATTCTGACATAGAAGTGTGGACCTGTACAAAACTGGTAGCCAATAAATGGTTAACCGACACCCACAAGCGGAGAAAACAAAAACCACCAAACCAATCCGCCGCACAATTTAACGGATCGTAAACTTTTCAAAGGCATGAATCCTTTTCGCAAATCATTATCTTTTCATAGTCATTTATTAAGAAACTATAATTAACAACAACAAAATAAAAAACAAGAACTAATTTTGGTCCACCCTAATAAGATTTTTTAAAATATTTATCATAAAGCACAAAACTTTTTTCTAAAATATATATATTTAATACACAAACATACTATTCCAGATTCAAAAGTCCAACCCATTAACCTAGATGAACGCTGAAACAACTTCCAAGCCCTGAATGTTAAACTATAACACATTCATTGATTTATTGTAATGTATTAAATTCCTTATCTGGCATAATAGTCAAACCCTTAATAAATTACCTGGAGGATGGCGTCAGTTCCAAATTCTTTTCTCCAAATTAGCATCTCTTCCCACATCTGAATTGTTTTCTCTATGTTAAAGTCTCTGGCTTTAAGAAACCTACCACCGACCAAAATGCCCATTCAGAACAAGTGAGAGAAAATAATAAAAAAGAAAAAAAGGAAAAGAAAAAGACCTCAACAATGCATGATAATCATCATGGGTGGGAGGCATGAACCCCTTCTGAAGCAGTCTCTGACGCAATTCCTGCACCGCAGATTCCTCTTTGGCGTCTCTCACATCTTCAATGGGAACCCTGAAGTCTATCTTCCTCTTACCTCGTTTCTTAAGTGAGTGTGTGAATCTGGAAGACGCATTTATGGCCTTCTTCTTCAAGCTTCCAATTCTGAACCTTCTTCTCTCCTCTTCCCAGTTCTCAGCTTCAACAACACCCCCTTCTTCCACCCCTTTCAACAACAACCCACATAAAAAAAAAAATCATAACTTGTAACATAAAAAGAGGTATAAAATTGGAGTTGAGTTGGTTGCATTTGCATACCTGACATCTGAGAGTGGTGAAGGTGGAAAAAAAAGGAAATCGAATTATTAGAAGAGAAAAGAGAAAGTGAATAATGAGAGTGGTGTTTGTGTAAAATGTTTGGAGGGATGTGTTGGGAGGTGGTTCATGCATACATAGGAGGGATTAAAAGGACAACATTTAATGACAGACGACAATGTGTGTGTTGAGTTGAGGTTGTGGATCTCACCGGAACAAATGAGTTTTTTTTTTTTTTTCTGTTGCGGGGAGGAGAAGAGAGAGAGAGAGAGAGAGAGAGAGAGAGAGAGAGAGAGAGAAGAAATAATGGATTGATGTGTAGAGCAGCACGCTGCTGTGCATAGCATATAGGTACTAGTATACTACAGATTTATAAGTTGACACGTGTGTAAAACAGGCATGTAATAATAAAGATCTAATATTTGAAGTTTCAATACTTTCCCAAATCCATACAAAATTAAAACTTTTTTTTATTAGATCATGGATTACCTATAATTAAAACATTACGATTCTGTCAAATGACCGATAAATAAAGATAAATTAAATAATATTTATATATATATATATATATATATATAAATATTAATACATATTTAATTATATAAATAATTTTAAAATTATTATTTATTAATTACATTTGTAATAGATAAATTAAAAATTTATTATATATTAAATCATAATCAATAATTAAATTTAATTAATTAATATTTATAATTTAAATTATAATATTATATTATATTTATATATTTCAATAATATAATATAAATATATACTATTTTTAAGTATAATTTTCTAATTTTAATTTTAATATATAAATTTTTTTAAAAATAAATCAATCTTTTCATTTTATCTTTAACTCATTATATTGATCAAAGGAATAAAAACAAATTGACGATTAAATTATTAATTCTTTTTGATAATTTTAAACATATTACAAAAATTGATTAATTAAACTTAATCTATTTTATCATTATAAACAAAAATATAAAAATATCATAATAATTTTTTAAAAATCAAAGATAAAGAATGAAATAAATAATTAAGAAAATAAAGTAAAAATAAATTATTTTATTACTTATTAATAATTTTTATTAATGTATTTTAAATTTTTTATTTGTATTATAATAATAAAAATAAAAAATATATATAACCGCAATGGTCACGTATGGTCATCAAAGTTTTTTCATTCATTTTAGAAACATAATGATTATGTTTTTCTGTGTAGTTATTTATTTACATTTCTTTCTTTCCCCTCTTCTCTTCACACATGACTCATTCAAATTACCATCATCCCTCCATTTTTCTTTTTTTATCATTTCCCTCTTTCCTTCACAAACCAGACAGAAGTTCATAGAAAATCATGGGTAAAAACAATGTCGATTGGAGCAGCAATACATCTCCAATAAAAATTTCATTTAAAGTTTTCTTATCAATATAAATATAATATAATCTTTACTTGGTAAAATATAATTACGGATCACAATCAAACTCATTTAATTGGACATCGATTTGTTTTCATATTAAATTATAAAAAAGAAAATTAGTTGAACGGGAATATGAACGAATTTTTCCACTTTACAAAGTCGGGATGGAGCGCGAAGATGTGTAATGTAATTTTTATTGTGACTTCACATTTGTTTTTGCCCTAATTTTATATTTAATTTAAATTTTAATTCTAAAATATTAATATTTTTAAAGAATTTTCTTTTTTTATATTATATATATATATATTACTTTTTTTCTACCAATTTTTTTATTTTTTTATCTTTTTAAATTTCTTATATTAATCAGTTGGTACATTATCATCTTTCCCGCTTATTTACATTTCTTTAATCAATTTAATTTTTTCAATCTCTTCAACCAATATAACAAATACAGTTTTTCTTTTTATCTTTTCTAAATATTCTACACAAATCTTAATAATAACTAATATTATTTTAATTATAATTTATCTTTATTAAATTTTATTATCTTATATTTTTTAGATTTTATTCTTTCGATTATACCATATATTATTTTTTTTAATAAAATAATTACATTTTAAAGGATAAAATAGAATTAATAATTACATTTTATATTACTTTGAACTAATTAAATAAAAATTAACTTTTTAAATAATTTTTAATAAATTATATATTTCATATTTTAAAATGACAACTTAATATATAATTAACTTATATATAATCAAATGTTTGAATATAATGTTATAATATATAATAATAATAATAACATTATTATAAGTATTTTATAGTTGTATAAAAAAAAACTATTAAATGTTTATTTTACGTACATATTTTAATATAAATATAATAAATTAATGTATATACTTAGTTTATAATAATAATAATGAAAAATAAAAAAATATTTATTTATGTATAAAAAAGTATATAAAAGATATTAAAATTAATTTATTATAAGTATGATTATTTTTTCAAAATTTATGTAAAACTGGGATAGGAAACACAAAATTCAAAGGGGACGAAGATAAAGACTTAATTTCTAACATCGACTGAAAATCATGGAAGGAGGTAGGAATGGTTAAAAATTCGGGAGCAAAAAAGAACAAAATTTAAACTTTGGTCCTCTTCAAAATAAAGTGAAAAATGATTATTATAAATAAATAAATAGATAAATAAATAAATAAAAACTATTTTTCTTATTTCATAACAATGAAAATAGAAAAAAATTATCTTTTATTATAATATATTACTTCTAGGAAATATTTTTTACAAATTTATCTTTATAATTATTCTTTTTATATTATAATTTTAATATATATATATATATATATATATATATATATATATATAACAACTATTTTAAAACAATACATAAAACACACTTGATAAGTCAAAATTCAATTAAGCATGCAATATTTAAATATGATATTATAAAATAATACAATTCAAATTAAAATTTCATAGAGCACATCAATTTACGTTAGACAAAAATCACATCATATTCATATAAAACTCGTATTAATGTCACGACAATTTTTGAAATATTAAATATTATTAGAGATTACATATATCATATTACAACTATGTAAGTGTTTAACATAAGGGTACTCATTTAGTATATACATACATTCACAAGACAAAATTTTAAATAACTTATCAAGACATAGTTATTTTTCATATCATAGGCTAAGTCTTTTAAATCTTTTTTCAACTCTCACTACTTAAATATTTCATTTATGTAATTTTAATTATCAGTAGAGTTAGGATATTTCTTCGAGTCTTATATCAATATACACTACATAAAAAATATGAGAATGCTCCATAATATTTCTCATATTACAACATACCATCACAACTACACCAAATAATAACATCACATCCCACTTCTACATAATTTAAAAGAAAACACTATCTAATTAGTCAAATATTTTACTTAATATTCTAAAAAAAGATATATAATAATTAATTATATTTAATTAAAAAAACACATTTTAAAGTTTAAAATTATATGAGTGTGTTGTGATGTTTGATATATTGACTTTGTAATAATTATTAGTGTTAATATATATGAAAATATATGAAATTATTATTTTGGAACAATTTTAAATATTGTCATATTTTTTAACCACTATCGACATGTGTTTAAAAGGAAATATAAATGTTAAATCTGAAGAGGTAAACATGAAATTGAGAAAATTTTTAATATTTTTATTAGTTTATATATATAATTACTAGAGTTTATATTTCAAAATACAAATAAATTATATAAATATGGTATATATTTGTGACTGTTACATTAATTTTTTATTAGTTTCTTAATATTAAATACGTATGACAATAATACAAAGTAAATTTATTTATATATTGAGTAAACTTAAAATATATTATATATATATATATATATATATATATATATATAATAAGATTAAAAGTTATTATAATTGAAACCAATAGCATATATCTTTTTATTATAAATAAAAAAAAATAAGTAAATCCATTTAATGTTCTTAATTTATAAAATAAATTAGAAAGATAGTTACAATCATTGACAATCTGTCAAACCCATTACCTTAGAATTAGAGACTGATATATTCCAACCACTAAGTTATTAGGATTTTTTTATAATAATTTACAAATAAATTATATTTATATACAAATAAATGTATATGTGTGTTATATATTTATATAGTTATATATTTATATGTTGAATGTGAGGGCGTGCTCGATGGTGAAAGTGTGTGTCGAGTTGATTTTCAAAATTTGATGCCAAATTTGTGAGTGGGTCTCTTTATACGAGTTTGTAATTGAATGACAAAATATAATATTTATTATTTATTTATATAATGATATAAAATAATTTTTATTTTATTTTATTTTCTTTTTATTTATTCTTTTTATCTTTTTTTCTTCTGTTATTTGATTAAAATTTTTATATTAAAATAATTTTTTCAATATTAAAAATACTTAAATATTTATTTTTAAAATTATTTAATTTAACAAAATTATTATAAATTAATCTAATTATGATTAAATTAAATTATTAAATAAAAAAGTATTTAAAATTTTAATTAGGTGAATAATTAATTAATTTATTAGAATATATTTAAAATTAAGTAATTATTATATAATTTTAAATATTTATTTTTTTAATTTAATGTTGATTTTTAAAAATATACTTTAAATCCGCTCGGTAACTAATTGTTAATTTATCGACAGATATATCCATCGGTAATTAATTGTTTATTTACCGATGGATTTACCTACGAATATATTTGTTGGTGATTAATTGTTCATTTACCAATGAATATATCTGTCAGTAATTAATTATTCATTTACCGACGGATATATACGTCGGTAAGACCAAATTTCACAACTACTTTAAATTCGTCGATAATTTCTGTTGATAATCACTCATTTTCCAAGAGTTACATATCTATCGGTAAATATCCGTCGGTAATTAATGATTTTCTTGTAGTGTGAGAACGATCTTAAAGTCTAAAATCTGAAATGACAATGTTAAATATTAAGATAGTTAAAATGATTTTATATGTAAGTGTAATATATATATATATATATATATATATATGGATTTTTAAACTAATTTAATAAAAATTAAGACATATATTTCAAAAGATATCAATATTAATGGTATGATTAAGTGTGAATATATATATATATATATATATATATATATATATATATATATATATACTACCTTTATTCATATTTATAATATATGACTTTTTCCTCTTCATTAAAAAAACTAAAAGATTGACATGTTTTTAATAAAAAGATCCTAAAAACATTTAAGGGAAATATTACATTAGAAGAATTAGAGCATTAATCTAAGAATAGTGTTCATTGAAATCCATTAAAAAAGACATGAAATACTCTGAATATAGCTAATAAATCAAGAGTTTAACCTCACCACAAGTGTAGAAAGAAGATGGTTGAAAATCATCTAATTCTTTCCAATGACTTTTGATTATGGCAAAGTATTAATTTATACACATCAAGCCGTGTTAGCAGGAGAAGGACCATTGTTTTGCATACATATATTGGAATTTAAACCAATAACACATTATGTTACTGTATCTTTTTCACAAAGAAAGTTAGATTATATAAGTGAGTTGAGGAAAACATCCTAAAAAATAGGATGATGAGAGAAGTAAAAAAAGAACAAAATGAAAGAACCTAAAAAAAAAATATAATATACGAAAATAATTTTTTTTAGAAAAACTTACAAAATGAATTTAAATACTGAATAATAAGAAATAATAAAACAAAATATTATAATTATTAACTGTGTGAATTAACACATATCAATAAACACAGTTCATATGACTTCTTCACAGCTGTAAACAAACTAGAAGTTGGAAATTTCCTTTTTATACAAAGACCCTGCATGTGAAAAGGTTAATTAAAACCCAATCATAAACATTCAAATCTAATACATAGTGTTTGCAGTAGATTTTATTAAACTTTACTTTATTAAATTAGTCAAAAAGCTATCTAGTTAGAGGAAGAAGACTATTTTGTTATAGCAGAGGAAAAGGTAGTTGGGAAATGACAAGGGTTTTGTTAGTGAAATAATGATTATGTGATGTTACAACTTTCAGGCCTGCACTCTTTTCTTCTATCTCTGTCATTACTTTTTCTCACCTCCAATGTCCTTTCCTATCTAATCTTTTTTTTTTTTTTTCTATTTTTTACCTTTTTTTTCTATTTATAATGATAATATAAATTTTAGTATATTATATAGGAAAATTATCAAAAACCATTGTATAAACAGGTTATCGTGGGATCCAAACCCAACACAGGTTTTTGCAGGACTCGTGATGATCACAGATAACTTGATCACATGTTCTTTGAAATTCTACTTTTCCTCTATTGTAACATTTGAATACTGCATGGTTCCTGCGGTATTATGATTTTGCAATAACGTAAGTACAACGTGAGGAGACATTTATGAAAACGGAATTTGACCTCTTCTTTTTCAGATGCGAAGAGCACCATTAATGTTAGTCAGGTAAGAAGGTATCGCTATCACGTTTTGCCAGAGAGAATGTGACACCCTCTCCAAAGGGAACGTGAAATTCTTGAACACTATTTTTTGGTTGGCCCAATGCACATATTCTATGGAACTAGGCAACAAAGACAGCTAAGTATTGTTCCACTAGTTAGAGTTTTTTCTGGCATGAGAAAAAAAATTATGATTTGTCTTGGTCTGGCATTCCAGATTTGATTCTGAGACTACAGTGTAAAAGGTGAATCGCAGAAAGTGAAAGTTGGCAGTCCCCACACATGACAGCGCAATGTCAATTACCATCTTTAATGCCGTAAGAATAATGTTGACATCAAACTGGTGCAAATTTACTCCATACATTCTAGATGCAAAAGACGCCAACGACAACCTTGCAATTCTACTCAAACCATTCTACCCTGTCCTTTTCTTTTCCATCTTTCTGGTAATGTGAGATTGGTGTGCATGCTGCATTAACCCCTTTGTTTTCATTCTCGTCAAATTTTCTTCTTTATCATGTGATGTAGAAATGCTTTGTGGCACCAAGATTCTGAAATGGAAAGATGGAAAAGATTAGAAGAGAGAGACAAGTCGAGTGGACTGTATTGAGGATGGCAATGTCTGCTCCCGAAACCCAAGAAATTGGCAGTTAGTTGTCACTTTCAATTTGGCTCAACTGTCATCATTTATTGCACACAACAAATCACAGAAATATACTTTTATGTCACCTAAATTTATACTGCCATGGAAAAGCATGCTTTGTATTAAAAGTGTTTAATTAATATTTTAATACGAAAGATATAAACTTTTTAAGAAGTATTTTTTTTAAATAGGAGAACTCAATTGTAATTAAAACTGCAATTTTTTAATTCAATTTAAGTTCAGTTATTTAAGATAATAGAAACTAAAAAAATATTTTTATAAAGATGTTAAAACAATGAAAAACTATACATGGACAAATTAAAAGAAATAAGCTCAAGACATAAATACTAAAATGTAAAGATTATAAAACTAAATATTGTAGGTTATAAACAAATTACTTTTTAGTTTCAACATCATACTTTCTAATTAATTAAAAATTATAAAGTTACTAGTAAATTATTAAATGAAATAATACTTTTAATAAATTTAAATTAGCAATAAAATATATAAGATGTATATATAAAAATTAACTAGTATAAATTTGCATTGTTAGAAAATAAACTATATAAGTTTACAGAACAAAAAAATTTAGTGAAATTAAATAAAAAAGAAATAAAAACTACAAGTTAACAAGAATTGAGGAGAAATAAAATAAAAATATAATTTTAATTTTTTTTAAATAAAATACATCAACATTATTTTGATTTCTCATCAATGTATTTTTTCTGGAATTATTTTATGTAATTATAGTTTTTTTTTAATATTTTACATATGCACAATTAATATATATTGTTTAAAAGATATATTAGAAATAATTATTTCAAATTTAAAAAGATTGTTGTGTAAAAATAAAACTCTTTTATTTGATATTTATAGGACTGGACAGAGCGGCGTGTTACAGATTTACGGCTACTGAGATGAAGGCTCACGAGATTCCTCACTGCTTCATATTTATTTATTTTTAAACACACTAGGTGTGATAAAAATTAATTTTAAATAACTTTTTCATTTAATTTTAAAACAATTTTATAATTATATCTTAAATTGTAACACTGTTTATCCCACGTTCCATTCCACGTTGCCATTATAACCTCAGTTCAAACAAATCATATAAAAAGGTACATTGAAATAGCTATTTTTTTTAATTACTTACATTAGAACGCATGTTATAAAAACAGTAATAATTTAATATGACTTTATTTTTTATATAAAAAAATCTTACAAGTTTTGTTTTAAAACACAACTTCAACTTTTTATTCTTAAAAAATAAACTTCAAATTTTTAAAAAGAGAATTCATAATGCAAAAAATAACAAAGCATTTAAAATTAATTTTTAGAGCATGATCTTAATATTATTAAAAAGAAAGGGAAACAAAACTTCCTCGTAAGTATTTTGTAAATCCATCCATTTTCATATTTTTGTAAGAAATTAGCCATAAAGGATAAAAAGAGTTCCCATACTCTTACCACCATACAAAATATTTTTTAAAGTAATTTATGTTTAGAACTAAAGATACAAAAAATGGGTTTGAAAATTAGAAATTATCATAAACTAATAAATTATTTTAAAAATATTTTTTTATTTTTTAAATACAGCTATGTGAAAGGTGACCTTAGCTACTCATGTGAACAAATTTGGTATTTATTTTGTTTTGGAGTGGGATATGATTTTGTATTTTGTTTTGTTAGGGTTTGAAGTTGTTGTGTCTCAACCAATGTCGGTAAGGGCTTTTTGGAGACCTATTCTAACAGAATATGTCTTTTTAATAAAGTCCAATAAATTCAAATCACTTCGGACCCATATTTTTGGACACTCTTCAAATAAAACTTTGTCCCTTTACTCTCCAAAAACATATACATGGCTTTTTTTCTATGTTCACTCGTCATTATTTACATAAATAACCTTTTTATTCCCTTCTTCTAACACTCTTCTCTCTTTTACCATTTTATTCTCTTTGTCCTCTCTCTATTTCCTCGTTGTCTCTTCTATCTTATTAAATAACACATAATAATTAATTTATAAAAAAACAATATACTTAAATGACTGATTATTTTATTTGTAATAATTTATAATAATAAGTATACTATTATAAATATATTTTTTACTCTTAATATAAATATGTGGTTACACTTTTTTTTTCTACTCCTTTTTCCTTTTTTTCTTCCTCGATCTTGTTCTTTTTCTTCCCTCCCAAAAATTGAAAATTGAAAAAATAAAAATAATTTACTTTCTTTATACTAGATAGAATTTTGTATACTAAAATAGATATCAACTCTAAATTTCTAAAGTCCAGGTAGGAAATGATTTATATACTGACAAGAGACAAAATTAAAAGGAAAACAAGAGCATGTGCATGCGACAAAATGGATAAATCATGAAGGTAAAAACTGAGATTAACAAAGAATTTGAAATGAAGATTGAGGATTACAGCGAAGGATTATAGAAATTGATTTCAAAAGAGGAAGAAAGAGTAGATTGTAGTGCCCATGTAAAAAATCTATCTTGAAAGGGTCCTTAATAGATTTGGAGTGTCTAATTCAAATAATGTAGCTAAACCTGTCAGTAATTCAAGCTAAATATATATATATATATATATCAAGCCCCAGAAACTGAAAAGAACAAAAATCACATGGATAATACATTCCTTATGCAAGTGTTGTTGAATCTTTGATGTATGCTAAGGTAAAGTTAATGGAGTGTGTGGTAAGTATTTCTGGAAGAACACATTGGCAGAAATTGAAATGAATTATCAAATACATATTGGAAAGCTATTTCCGAAAAGGTTGTAAGCAGAATACATTGTGATGACTGAAACTATAAAGGAACTTTTATGGCTTAGGGATTGCTGAGAACTGAGGTTCAAGATGAGGTCATTACTATTTTTTGTGAGAGCCAAAATGTCAATCATCTATCCAAAAACCAACCCTTATCCATGACCAAGCATATACATACTGATATAAGGTACATTTTGTTCAAAAATTTCGCCCATTACCTACGTACCTAACAAAATATTCGTTAGTCATTTTATACTTATATCAATAAATACCTATATATATATATATATATTAAATAAAATTATCTAAAAAACATTTAAAAAAATATATAAACTCAAATATAATCAAAACATCTTTAAAATAAAATAAAATTGTACCATTATAAATTTAAATAAAATTTATCTTCTAAAAAAGCTTTGATTTCATAAAAATCTAAATAAAACATGAATCTATAAAATCAGAATCATTCTTTAATTATTAATATTTTACTTATCAGTACCTTTATTTTTTATCATTTACCTAAATGAATATTCAAATAAAAATCAATGGTTAGATACCGGTACAGCCCATTAACAAGAAAAATAAAAAACTCATACAGTTTAGTCATGAATATAATAAATGTTCGTAAACATTTTATAAAGTGTGAAATAACTTTATCGATACACTAAAACTGATTTATTTTTAAATTAAAAATATAATTTAAACAAACTAATGCGAAAAAAAATCCCACCATCTATATACTACAACTAATCTATTCATAAATTAAATATATAATTCAAAGAATATAAAACCTGTTTTTTCTGTGCCAAGTAATCCCAAATCCTTAATGCATTATACTAACTTATTTTTATTATTGACTAAAACAAAATGCCAAAGTACGTGTTGAAGCAGACATTGATCCGATTGATTTTATTTAGATCAGATATTTGATTTAATTTTTGTCAATTTAATTATTTAAATAAAACCATATATTAAAAATTAGGCTGTCTCTATTAATAAATTAGGAAAAAAAATTTCAAATTTAATCAAAATCTGAAATAAATCAGAATACATTTCTTATTATTTAAATAAATTCAATCCTATTTATTAACTAATATAGTAGAAAATAAGCAAAATATTACTAAATATCGCAGATCAAGTAAGACCTTAGCCCATGGCATATTTCTGAGTCCATGACCGAGCAGTGGCCTCATACTTAGATCGGTCAGTCTTGTACATATGAGCAATTTCAGGCACAAGAGGATCATCTGGATTGGGATCTGTCAACAGAGAACATATAGACAAGAGGACCTACAAAATTTTAACATTTTAAGTATATCCCTCTGCTAAGAAATCTGATAAGAAAATAAAAATAAAAAAGTTATAAGATAGATTACCTTGGATATTGTGAGGGCAGGGCTCCATTGCTCTTTCAGGATATCAAGGCAGATACTACCATTACTGTTGATGTTAGGATGGAACACTTTGGTGCGGAATGAAACCTTAACAAAATGATGATAATGAACACTTTATCACGTGTATGAGAAAAAAAACTGGCATTTGAAAGAAATTATCTCTAAAATCCTAGATTTTCTCTGCTCATCACTGGCCATATCTATGATTGACAATCTTGGGTTCAAGTTGTTATATATATCAATGATTTTCAACAAATAAAATAAAACAAGAATCCACCACCAATGATCAGAATAAATGAGATGTTCAATTCACTATAATTGATAATGTATTGCCAATAGTCCTTCACCAAATGAAGCTTAAATTGAAATTTAGTCATTTACAACGCTTCCATGCAAAAATCTAATGAAAGTAAACCTATTTATACAAAAAAAATTTAGTCTCAAAATGAGTGCATAGATATAGACATATACATGCCAGAATTGTGAACAGAGTAGAGTTTTGATTTACCTTTGGTGGTTTAAAAGGATAGTCAGGAGGGAAGTGAATTGACACAAGAAACACACCTCCAGCAAATGGGCTATCTGCAGGGCCCATAATTGTAGCTTGCCAATGGAACATGTCATCAGCCACTGGGCCTGAACATAAAAATTAAATTATTCAGACACTAACTGCCAAAGAACACTCCAAAAGTTCTGACAGTTTTAAGCAAACGATAAATAATTAAGATCCTATTCTATTTCCTTACTACCATGGCATTATTTTATTATACTTGCCACAAAAAATCAACTACATAACATGGGGTCAAATTTTTAAAATTTTCTATTTCACTTGTAGCAGAAGAGTCCAGGCACACAGTACACTGATATTGTGATGACTAGCAACAAATTCCAGAATAGTGAAAGTATAAATTAATTCATTCCACAAGACAAAGTAATTATAAAAATGCTGTCAAACAATACTACAAAAATAAATAAAGTAACAAAGTCCATCGCATAGCAATATCAGCCAACATCATGTGTTCTCCAAGGTTTTAAATTGATGTCACAATGTAGTTTTGTCATGCTCTTGGATATTCTGGGAAATAGCGGACATAAATGGCCAATTTGGCCACAACTGTGGTTGCTGACACAAAATCTAACATGAATAATTTAACATTGAAGTGAAATTTGTTATAGACAAATGCAGCCACAATTACTGTGGCAAACACCAAAACCTTAACTTTGTGACCGACATTGTGGTCATGGACCCTTTTTAAAATGTTGGTGTTGTCCACTCCTTAGTTCAACAGACTAAACCATGCTTCTAAAAGACAGTAAAAAAAGTGATGTCAACCCCAATATCAAGATTTTTGAAACCACAGCACAACCCAGCCACAATTTAAAACCTTAGTCTATACATCTGGTCAGGTTTTATTTTATTTTTTCAACGGAACTACCCATTGAATCGTTCAATATTTTGAGTAAAATTTTCATTGTATAAGAAGGGAAATGAAAACAAAAGAAAGCACAAAAGTGCAAAGAAACATACCAGCACTGCAAGATGCAGGAGGATCTTTCTGCAGGTCCTTCAATTCCTTGTTGATTCGTTTGGAAGCCATCTGATCAACACTGTTCACATTCGAAATTACATTTAGTTATTAATAAACATACATCAGCAATTTATTCAATTATTTATGCAAACTGAGATATCTTCACTATTATTTATCAATAATAATGCATTGGGAGGAAAATTACATGAGTAATGGAACATCAAAAAATAAATAACTGATGATGGTATGTATATAACTTTTAATAAGAAAAGAAAATTGAAAGCAGAGGAGTGAAACTGAAAATGGAAAATAGAAAAACTAATGAACCTTGTGTTAGGTAGGTTTTGGGGTTTGAGCGTGCGCGCCTTTCGGTGGTAAGACGAAGGAAGAAAGTAGAAGAGGGGATGTGAAATGAAATTTAGAGCTGAAAAACCGTGCTCTGTGGCCTTCCCTGCTTGCCACGCACAGGGTTACTTGTCACCACCACACCTATACGCAATTTCATTATTTTAAATTTTTTTAATACTCTGAAATATGTATAATTGATTATAAATAAAATTATTTTTTATTCTGATAGTTTTGTGTAAATAATTTTGAGATAATTAATTTCATTGCATGAGTTTTTACTTTTAAAAAAAATATACTATATGAAGTTTAAATAAAAAAATTATTAAATATAATTGCAAGTTAAAATTTTTAATTATAATTTTTTAAAATTATCAAAGAATCTTCAAGATAAAATTACATAATTGATTGTCCATGTAATTGTGTATATGTGTAAATAAATGAGTTCTGTTTACATGCAGTGTGTTTGGAAGTTCTCGTGCACCATTGTACAATTTATTTAATAATATAAAATATTTTATTAAAAATATAGATTATATTATTTATGATTAATATAAAGAATGAAGATCTTAAATTGGAATAAAAACATTAAGTCTTTTTTTATAGGTAGGAATTGGATTTCTGACCGAATTAATTAAACAGTTTAAAAATTTAATAGGTGTCACGTCTAAAAAATAATTTATGTAAATTTTTTTAAATATAATATATTAAATAATATTGTAAATAATTTAAAAAAAAACTCATGTAAATAAATAGATAAATGAAATATATATATATATATATATATATATTATTGTTAATCTATTATATAAAAATAATAATAAAAAAATATTTATCAAAATATTAATAAAATAATTATATATATATATATATGAAATGAACAATAATTATTATTATAATATATTATGAAATTATTATTATTATTATATACTATTGTGTAAAAATAAAATATAAATTAATAATAATATTATTATATATTATTATTAATATCGAAAAAATATTTCTCATCTCTTCGTATAAGAGATAATCTTTAACTTAAAATAATATTAATTTAATGAAAGAATAAGAAGAAATATTAATAAAATATTAAAAAAGATAAAAATAATCAGGTGGAGGTGGTGAAAAAAAAAGTAAGAAAGGGAGAGAAGGAAAAGAGAGAGTAAGAGAAGAAAAAAAGAGAGGGAAATAAGAGAAGATAAAGAACTTGAAAAGAAATTTTGGTGTATCATTTATAATATTGAGGTAGGGAAGGAGAATATTATTATTTTATCTATTTTATTTTAATTATAATTGTGGAGTGAAGTGTCCCTAACTTCATTCTATTTATTCTGTTACTTGTTTATTTATCTTCAATTACATACTGATTGTCTTATGTTTATTTATTATTTTTCACTAATTTTATTTTAATTATCTCGAGTTAAGTACTGGTTCTGCCATATGTTTATTTATTCATCTCCAGTATTGCATGAGTTTTACTTTAATTATGTCCAGTTACGTACTTGTTTTGTTTGTTTATTTTATCTTCAGTCTTGTATTGATCCTATTTTTTAATTATATTAATTTATGTACTGGTCCTACCTTATATTTATTTATTTATCTCCAGTCTTGTACTGATCTTATTTATTTATCTCCAATTACGTACTGATTCATGTTTATTTATTCTTCTCCAGTCTTGTACTGATTTTATTTTAATTACCTCCAGGTAAGTACTTGATCCTCGCCTTATGTTTATTTATTCTTCTTCGACTCTTGACTTGGTCTTATTTTAATTATCTCCAGTTATGTACTAGTCCTACTTTATGTTTATCTCCAGTCCTGCACTGGTCTTATTTATCTTCAGTTATGCACTAGTCTTATTTATTAATTTATATTTATATTATTTAATTATTTGTTATATACAATAATGTCTATTTATGAAGATTTGATGATATTATAGATGGAGGTTAAATCTTGGGGATTGAAATGAGTAGTTATCACTGAGAACGTGGTTAAAATTGGGTTCATTATCCTGACTAGTCACTACAAATTTAATTTAAATCTTCATAAAATAGAATATGTTGAGGAAGTTGAAAAACACACACACACACACACATATATATATATATATATATATATATATATATATATATATATATATATATATATATATAAGATTGTATTATTTTAAATGATAATTGTTCACACTCCTTAGTATGATCTTTTGTGCATGTTATATTTAAGTATCAAATTAAGTAGATAGAGACGTCAAATATCCCAAATCCCTTTTCTATATGTATCAATGCCTTCTTTCCATGAACTACTTGGAACACAAACATTATTGACAACTCGATTACTTTTAAAGGGACAGGGTTATCAATATTAACATTTGCATTTGATATGAGAACTCCCATCATGCTAGATGGACCAATAGTGGTTACCTTTTGCATGTCTCCTACCATTTACCCTTAATTAGTTTGTTTCTACAAATAATGTAAATATTTGTATAATTGTAGTAAGAATAGAAGGAATAAAAAAAAATTCTTCTTCTTTTATATATCCTATAAAAAAATTAGTAATGTAAATTATTTTTAGATATATAAAATATTTTTATTTTACCTCGCTACTCTTGTTAAATAATAATTAAAAAAGAGAGTAATATTTATTTATAAAAAATCTCATATCGGATGCAAATGTTAATATTGATAACCACTGTCTCTTTAAAAATAGCCAGAGTTGGCAATAATTGTTGTGTTCTAAGTAGTTTCTAGAAAGAAGGAAGTGATGCTTGCAGAAAGGGATTTGAGATATTTGGCGTCTCTATCTACTTAAGTTGATATTTAAATATAATATGCACAAAAGATCACAATAAATAGTGAGAACAATTATCCTTTAAAATAATACAATCTTATATATAATATATATATATATATATATATATATATATATATATTTTTTTTTTTTAACTTCCTCAACACATTTTATTTTATGAAAATTTAAATTAAATTTATAGTGACTAATCATGATAAATGAGACAAATTTTAACCACGTTCTCAGTAATAACTACTCATTTCAATCCTCAAAGTTTAACATTTATCTATAATATCATCAAATCTTATAATTAAAATAAAATCGGTGCAAGATCGAAGAAGAATAAATAAACATAAGGAATGACCAATATTTAATTGGAGATAATTAAAATAAAATGAGTGTAAAACTGGAGAAGAATAAATAAACATGGACCAGTAACCGTAGATAAATAAATAAGACTAGTGCATGACTGGAGATAAATAAATAAACCTAAGGTAGGACCAGTACATAACGCGAGATAATTAAAATAGGACTAGTACAAAACTGGAGATAAAATAAACAAACAAGATCAGTATCTAACTAGAGATAATTAAAATAAAATCAGTACAAGACTGGAGAAAAATAAATAAACATAAGGCAAAACCAGTACTTAACTAGAGATAATTAAAATAAAATCAGTGGAAAAGAATAAATAAACATAAGACAATCAGTATGTAGTTGGAGATAAATAAACAAGTAACAGAATAAATAGAATGAGGTTAGGGAGACCTCACTCAATAACTATAAATTAAATAAAATAGATAAAATGATAATATTTTCCTCCCCTACCTCAATGTTGCAGATGATACACCAAAATTTATTTCTAAGTTGTTTATCTTCTCTTCTTTCCCTCTCTCCTTCTCTTCTCTCCCTCAATCTTTCTCTTCTCTCCCTCTCTCTTTTTCTTCTCTTCTTCTCTCTTTTCCTTCTCCCCCTTTCTTACTTTTTTTTTTCACCACCCCAACCATTTATATAGGAAAATTTTTACCTTTTTTTATTAATGTTCCTTCTTATCCTTTCATTAAATTAATATTTTTTTTAAGTTAAAGCTTATCTCTTCTTATACAACGAGATAAGAAATGTTATTTTTTTACATATTAATAATAATATATAATATAATAATAATAATAATTAATTCATATTATATTTTTACATTTTAATTATAATAGTACATAATAATAATAATTATTATTATTAATTTCATAATATATTATAATACTAATTATGGTTAATTTTATATATATATATAATTATTTTATTAATATTTTGATAAATATATATTTTTTATTATTATTTTTATATAATAGATTAATAATATATATATATATATATATATATATTTATCTATTTATTTACATAAATGAGTTTTTTTAATTACTTACAATATTATTTAATATATTATATTTAAAGAAAATTTGACAGATGTTACAACAAGAGTTTAATAAATATGAAATCAGATTTAATATATATTTTTTAAAACAAAAATTATTATCATAATTATCCTAACTCATAATAAGAATTACACCTCTAACATATATTAGATAAAATAGATAATATAAAATAGATAATATTTGAAGTATGATAAAATATAATAAAATAATTATTATTTAAATTTTATGTAATTAATATGATATAAAAAAGAAAATAAATTAAAATATATTATATATTTTATAAATTAAAAAAAATCATTTTTAATTTTTTTTCAAAATTGGTACGACCCAAAAACCTAGATGATTTTACTAGTTTTTTACTAAATTTATCCTTATTTAATTAGAAATTGATTATTTGAAAGTAACACATCAATTTCTTTTTCTATGAGATCAATTAAATTGGTTGGTCCGATATGATTTTTAAAACAGTGTTTTTATTATTATAGGTGTGACTAGGTCAATTTTAATACCTAACATTTTTCTAGACAATGGTTCTTATCGAATTATACTTTATTAAAACTATAAATTTATAAGATCATATTAAGGATAATGGGAGCTCAATTTAAAGTTATGACTAATGTGTATTCAATTTAAAACTATTGTTGAAATATGTATGATTTAGAATGATTCATGGGGTATGCTTGATCTAGACTTATAACTGATATGTGTTCGATCTATAAATTATTGTCAAAATATATTCAATCTAGAGTGATTGATGATGTGAGTTCGATCTAAAACTATAGTTTATATATAATTTATGTAATGTAATGTTTCTTTATTTATGTTTCATTTGTGAAAATAGTATCACGAATTAATAAAAGATGAGAATGTTGGCAAATTTTGGGTCATGTATATATATGATACATAATTTAACTGTGTTAGGGTAATTATTTATTAAGTCAAATAATAAAGTGATCTAACTAAATTAAAGTTTTGCCTAAATACATATGTCATGAAAATAAAATTGTGTAGAGACTATAAAGTAATTTTTAATTTGATGAGGGACCAAATTAGAAATATTGAAACTTAAGTAATTAACCTATTTTAGGTTATTTAATGAGTCATGGTCCCCTTTTGAGAGCACACACACAAAACGTAAGTCTCAGTCCCGTTCTTTTTTTTCTATTCCCATCAAGAGAGAAAATTCAGAAGGAAATGCAAGTGCTCTTCAGGTGGAAGACCATAAAATCAATAGTGCTCTACAATAATATCATCATTATGACTAATTCAGCTACACTTTCGCATTCAGTTTACAACATATTTATGAATATGAAATTATGTTTATGTTTGATCATTAAAATCAAAATCAGGATCATAATAATAAATTACTAATAATTGGTATCAGAGTCTCCCATACTTGATTTATGTTTGTCTTTGAAAATTACATTTAATTCAGATTCTGTTTAATTCATAACCTAGATGAGAATAATCTCCCATTTTCATAAACCCTAAATTCAAATTTAAGGGTAAATTCCCCATTTTTAAACCTAATTTTCAATTTGGGGGTAAAATCCACCACGTGCTCCTGGTGATCACAAGTCCGAACAAAGTGACAAGAAAAAGGAAAAATAAAAATAATGAAGGGAAGCAAAAGGTGGGTCGAGGCCGTGACGACATGGTTCAGCAGCAACCACCCAAGATGAAGGTCTTCCTCCAACAGGCTTTATGGGTTCGCGGAGGGCAAGAAACGCGCAATCCACATGCCTAAACGTTTCATTTGTAGATAAAGTTTTGAATTTCATTGCTTCTGGGTCTGAGGGAAACAACTTCGCAATGAAAATCTGAAATTCTGAATTCCGAATTGGAATCAGAGTTTCGTTTTCATTATCTTCCTCAATTGCACTATTATATGAGCGAGTGTTCTATGGCTAATGCAGAGAGGTTGCTGTTGTTGGTTCTAATGGAACCCAAATATCAGAAACTCCAGTCAAGGGTAAGTTGACTTCAACGGGTGATAATTTAGATATTAAAGCGCGGGACTCATGCTTGCAAGGGCTTATATGAGATTGATAGGGAGGCTATGATAGTCAACAGAGGGAGTGATGCCACATGCTCTTCACCTCTGTCACTGGCCACCTCATGGTGTGTGCATTACCGCAAGTGGCACGCGTGCAATCCCGATGATCTCTTCCACACCATGTCCATAAAATTTGTGTGTGCGTTTAATATCCCTTACGATAGTATGCGGTGTTAACTCTAAATAAATAAATATTAAATATTTGATTTTGTTATATATATATATATATATATATATATATATATATATATATATATATATATATATATATATATATATATATAAATAAAATATTCAATTTTTTTAGTATTTTAATATTTTTGTGAGAAAATTGAGTTAAGAAGTCACCAAAGTAACCTCTCTTGAATTTGGTAGTTCATGAAAAATATTGATTATTAGTGTTTGTGTATATTCATGAGAATATTAGTAGGTCCAAAGGAAGATTAATATTTGGCTGAATTGCATACACACTTGTAACGATAAACATGTGATAATTATAAGGATTTGTTTTGTCAATGATAAATCAATCCAAAGACTGGTTTATTGTTAAACGTGTTTTATTGTCAATGTTTGATCATTACAACAAGATATCCCTAGCAGTTAATATTACTCGTCCAAAGACTTGATATTGATGGTGCATTGAGTGTCTTAAGATGGGTTAAACCATTATTTGAATATTTATAATTATTTATTTTTATAATGTGAAAATAATTATTTTGTTTCTTTTGTTCTTAATTCAGCTACAATTGTTTCTCAGTATTCGCTAATTTAAATTCCGTTCCGATCCTCAATGGAACAAATTTTAAGGATGGAAAGAGAACATTGATATTATTCTTGACTGCATGGATATGGATCTTGCGTTAAGGACTGAGCAACCCCTACTCCTACGGATTCAAGTACCTCTGAACAGAAAAGAGATTATGAGAAGTGAGATCGCTCAAATCGCATGAGTCTAATTACCATTAAGCGCGACATCCCGGAGGTGTGTAGAGGCACTATTTCTGAAAATATCACAAGTGCCAAAGAATTTCTTGTTGAAATTGAGCAGCACTTTACAAAAAGCGATAAGGCGGAGACAAATACTCTTCTTCAGAACTTGATCTCCATGAAATATCAGGGCAAAAGAAATATCAACATGTCTAATATTGTTTTTAAACTCAAGACACTAAAGCTTGAACTCTTAGAAGACTTGCTCATTCATTTGGTGTTGATTTTTCTTCCCGCAACGTTTAATTAGTTTAAGGTATTTTACAACTGTGAGAAGGATAAATGGTCTCTTAATGAGCTCATTTCACATTGCGTACAAGAAGAGAAAAGACTAAATTAAGACAAGATAGAAAGTGCTCATTTTACAAGCACCTCCAAGGCTAAAGGCAAAAGAAAGAGATCAGAGGATCTCGAGAAAGAAGCTGTTAAGGGTCCAGAACAAAAGAAACAAACTAAAGAAAACAAATGTTTCTTTTGCAATAAGACTGGACACGTAAAGAAGAAATGTGCTAAATATCATATTTGGCATGAAAAGAAAGGGTTGCCTAAACTACCGAAAGCCAACTGATTCTAAAAGATAGATATGCGTTGGAGATGACAAATCGGTGAAGATGGAGACTATTGGACATTTTAGATTATTATTGTGTACTGATTTTTTATTTTAGATTTAAAAGACACTTTTGTCGTGCCGTCTTTTAGACGAAATTTGGTTTCAGTTTCTTATTTGGACAAATTAGGTTATTTGTATTCATTTGGAAACAATAAGTTCAATTTGTCTTTTAATTCAGATATTGTTAGAACTGGTTCACTTTTGGCTCATGATAATCTATATTTACTTGATATTGTGGTCACCTATAATGAAACTCTTAATACAGAATCTCGTGTTACTAAACATAAAATTGACAATACTCACTCAGGTACATTATGGCACAAACTCTCAGATCACAATCTAATCGTGACGCTTGAGCTTGTGTTACACTTTTAAAGAAATGGTAAGGAGTGTAATTTGTCATTCCACCTTACCGGTGAAAGAATTAATGGTTGAGTTCAAGAGGGGGGGTGAATTGAACTTAAAAACTTTTTCGCAAAACTTTACTTTCTTTTGGAAGAATGAGTTATCTTTATTCAATTCTTGAAAAGATGATTTGATTTAAAACACAGCAAGATAATATTCAGAATTTAAAAGAGATGATAGAAAGAAATCAACACACAAATTTATACTGGTTCACTCTAATCCAGAGCTACGTCCAGTTCTTGACAAAACCTGTCAAGTTTTTCACTAATACCAAGTGACAATTACAACCCGTAGATCCTCACCAATCTACACCAAGAACTATCTCTTCAACCTATAAGATAGAATCTTGAAAAACACCCAGTAACCAAATCCAGTTACTGTACCAAGTGTAGATTACAATCCAATCTACACAATTCACACGATACAAAAGAATAAGGAAAGAAGAAACCTGGACTTTGAATTCTAATTGCCCAGCACCAATTCTAAAGCACTCTCTCGCTGTGAATGACCACAATGTTGATCAAAGCACCTTATGATATGACAAAATCTTGAATGCAGAGAGAAAAACGTAGATGAACGATTCACAGATTGATTTTTCAAGTTTTCTCAAGTAGTGTATTGTATTGTATTTTCAAAAGATGAATCAAATCTGTATATATAGAGTAAATCAGAAAAACAGAACGTTTCATCTGTTAAAAACTGTTTTAGAGAGTCAAAAGATAAGTTGGTTAGCAGTAAAACAGGTTTAGAAGAGAATCTGATCGATTAAAACAGAAGAATGATCGATTAGACTGAGTTATGATCGATCAGAATAAAACTATGATCGATCAGAATGAGTTATGATCGATTAGAACAAAACTATGATCGATTAGAGTATTATTTCAATCGATTAAAAGATCGATTCAATCGATTGATTTCATTTAAAGTTCCTTTTAATCGATTAAGACATCGATTCAATCGATTGATTTCGTTTTAAAGTTCCATTTAATCGATTGATTCGAGTTTTAATGGATTAAAACAACTTAATGAAAAATGACAAGACTCTGTTTCAATCGATTGAAAATCATTTCAACAGATTGTTTTTCGAAAACATTTAGACTTAAAAAAATATCTTTATTTTAACAGATTGAAAAACGTTTCAACTGATTGTTTTTCCGAAAACTCTTAGATTGAAAAATATCTTTCTTTTTCAACAGATTAAAAAGTATTTCAATTGATTGTTTTTCCGAAACCTTCATATTGAGAAATTTACTAAGTTATTTTAACTTGTTGATTCTCGCGAATCAATCAATTGAAAATACGATTATATAGAACCACTTATTCTGTTAAGTGATTTTAACCGATTGAAAATCTTTTTCAACAGATTGAAAAACTTAGTTTGTTCTTTTAATGCAGAAAATGATTTTCAATGCTATGCAGAAGATTAAGGCGCTTCATCACAACATATAATGGCCTATCAAGGGATTAAGTGCTCAAGTTAAAAACCTAATCATCTACACACCCACAACCTATACTAAATTTATGTCTTCATCAAATTATATCTAAGTCTTCATCAAATCCACCAAGTCCACCAAGTGCTTCAATCTCCCCTATTTGATGGAGACAAATAACCACTGCACCTGCATAAAATCGGACCGTAGACATGCATACCGGAGACATATATTTTGTGATGTGGTGTGTGTGTAGTGGCGCTTTAATCAAAATAATTCTCCCCTATTTGACCGCATCAAATAGATTGTCATGGATACAGATCAATGGGGCCACTTGGGAATCCCCAAATAAAAAGCAGTAATATAAAACCAACTAAGAAAAGAAAAAAAAAAGAATTATCGACAGACATTGATCAAGAAACTTCAATCATCTCCGGGACCTGGGTTGAATTGTATTTCCACAATTCTGTTGTAAATGTCTTCAAGTTGATTATCGATGTGCTGGAACCTTGCAATAAAATTCTCATCCAAATAGTGTCTGTCGAGCCCTTATAGCTGTAGTCATATTCATATGCCTCCTTTGATCGACTTGAAGTTGATTCATTTGTCGCAAAGATTGTTCTTTCAAACTCGTGATGAGGTGTGCCACTGGTCAGGGGGTGAATTATATGGAATCATCTCCAGCGGATCACTTCTTCCATAGGATCGATGGATGAGCTCTAGAAGTGCCAGGAATATCGGTGTTGATATTTTCTTCCTCTTGTCCATCTTCATCACTTTCTTCATCTCTTCCAAGATCCTCCTTGGAGACCCACTCACCATCAACTTTCATAAATCCCATTTTGTGAAGCATAGAGTTATTTATTTCGTTTGTCGAACGAACCGTCTCGACAAGTTCTCCTTCAAGATCAACACCAAAATATGTTAAAAATTTGGAAATCAAGTATAGCATAGGGGTACCTGAAATCACCGAGTCTTTTTGCCTTGATCATGTGGTCTTTGATGACAAAAACCCAGCTTACCCGAATCCCGTGGTGAATGCAATACATTAGTACTAAATCTCCCTCATTTAGCACCGCATGATTGCTCCCCTCGGAGTGAGCCGCCAAGACACAATGCATGCAAGCAACCTTTCTTCCAATTTTAGTTTCCCAGCATTGAACGAGCTGACAGAGTCATGCCTATTCTTCATGCATGACCGAAAATATTGAACCTTATTAAATTCCTCCACATCGAAGTACATCCTTTGGTGACTTTCACTCCTAAATCCTTTAAACCAAGCAACCTCCTTCCGCGATGTTAGGAGTAATCTCAATGTCCACACCTTTAACTTGGGTTTTCAAGATGGAACCTTCAAATGACAAATTTGTGAAGAAAACTTTGATCAAGTCTGGATAAATCCTACCGTCCAACTCCGTAAACTTCGAAGCTTTTGATGTTGCAAGCAGCTTTTCGATGCCTCTAAATCCTTCAAGATCAAACCAGGAAAACTTTAACAGACTTTGGTATGTTGACTTGTTTTCTCGCTCAACTCATGGATAAACAGATTCATTTGCTCTTGGTCCCCGTTGAACCAAGTCTCAATCCTTCCTTCAACATTTTGTTCCTCGCCAACGTAAGACGACTCGCCTCGCTTGATTTCTTTCTTCCAGACTTCGATCGCTTGAACATGCTTGATGAGCAAAACAGAAGGAACCGAGAAAGAAAGAGTTCAAGTTAAGAAAATAGGAATACGTAAATCGTTCGACTTCGGGATTTTGTCTTTAGTCTTTTTGTGATCTTGCACAGTGATGATAAAGGTGGAGAGAGAAGAGTTTGATACGTAAACACTTAATTACCTTCGCAGATGTAACCAATCGTGAGTCAATTAGTATTAAAGGAAGTGGTTGAGATTTTATCTCATTGTAAATGAGTTCAACCTAATCTGCAGAAATTACTTTGTGTGCAGAGCCAATTCATTTAATTTCAATTAATCAATTGATTTTTCCTGTAACCAATTGATTTCACACTTCGCAGAAATTCATAAGTGAAATAAACCAATTGAATCGATGAATAAATCGATTGTTTTTGCAAAGGAAATTTAAGCAAAGTACCATTAGTGAATTCAATCGATTGAATCGAAGATTTAATCGATTGATTTATAGAAGAAAATTTGCAGAGCTACAGTGGTTAGTGAAATAAATCGATTAAAAGTGTATCTAATCGATTGAACTAATAACATATCAATACCGAGAGTAAGAAACAGAAATCAACAGATTATTTCACAGCTTCAATCGATTAAAACAAATAATATCAAGTTATTCATGCAATTATTAATCGATTGAACTTGTTATCACTCGTTAAAAAGCATACAATCACTGTAACGAATTAGTTATGCAATACTAGATATATCTAGAATTCCTAATTCAGTCCTAAGCATATTAAGTCTATCTCTAGGAAGTGGTTTAGTGAATAAATCAGCTAACTATTTTTCAGATTCAACAAATAATATCTCACAAGTCACCCCTAGATACGTGTTCTCTAATAAAGTGATGTCTAATTTCAATATGCTTAGTTCTAGAGTGTTGAATAGGATTCTTAGTTAAGTTTATCGCACTAGTATTGTCACAAACCAGAGGTACCTTGTTTAGAGTCACTCCATAATCTGTTAGTTGTTGCTTGAGATAAATGCTTTGAGCACAACAGCTCCTACCGCAATGTATTCAGACTTCTGCAGTTGACAGAGCAACACACGCTTGCTTTTTGCCGTGCCACGATATAAGATCGCTCCCTAGTAGATGACAAGTACCAGAGGTACTTTTTCTCGTCCAATCTACATCCCGCAAAGTCGAATCGAAAATCCAACAAGCTTAAGGGACGCACCTTCAGGATACCATAGTCCAACATTGACTCGTTCCCTTAAGGTACTTCGAATCCTTTTCGCGCAGTAAGATGTGATTCCTTTGGATTTGCCCGAAATCTTGCACACAGACATACACTAAACATAATGTCGGCCTACTAGCAGCTTAGATAAAGTAGTGAACCAATCAAACCTCTATATTTAGTTTGATCAACAGGTTTTCCTTTTTCATCTAAGTTTAGACAACGGTTAGTAGACATGGGTGTGAAGACACCTTGCAGCTTTTGCATATCAAATTTCTTTAACAATTCATTGCAGTATTTAGATTGACTAAGAAAAATGTCATTTCTTAATTGTTTAACCTGGAGACCAAGGAAGAAATTTAATTCTCCCATCATGGACATTTCAAATTCACTTTGCATTTCTTTTACAAACTTATTACACATGACATTATTAGTGGAACCGAAAATGATATCATCCACATATACCTGCACTGAATAATGTCAGCTCTGCATTTCTTAATGAACGAGTTTTATCAACCTCACCTCGCTTGTACCCTTGATCAATTAGGAAGTTACTTAACCTCTCATACCATTGTCTAGGTGCTTGCTTCAAGCCATAAAGAGCCTTTTTCAATTTGTAGACATGGTCAGGATGCTTGTGATCTTCAAACCCAGGAGGTTGAGAAACATACACTTCTTCATTGATAAGTCCATTAAGAAAGGCACTCTTTACATCCATCTGTAGTAATCTGAAACCACTTAAGCAGGCATAAGCTAATAACAATCTAACAGCTTCAAGCCTAGCTACAGGTGCAAATGTTTCATCAAAATCAATGCCCTCTTGTTGGTTATACCCTTTGGCTACCAACCTAGCTTTATTCCTAGTGATAATGCCATGTTCATCTAGCTTGTTTTTGAATACCCACTTAGTACCAATTATATTGATATCACTGATTTTAGGAACTAATTCCCATACATTATTCCTTTCAAATTGATTGAGTTCATCATGCATGGCACTAACCCAGTATTCATCATTCAATGCTTCTTTAACAGATTTAGGTTCTGTTTGTGAAATGAATGCCATATGATTACAGAATTGATTAAGAGAATGTCTAGTAGATACTCCCTTATTAATTTGCCCGATGACATTGTCTAGAGAGAGATTTCTTGGGACAATCCACTCTTTAGGAAGCTCTTCCAGAACATCTTCTTCCTGTTCTTCAGTAATTGTTGGAGAATTAGCTTTTGCAGGGTCCACAGATGGATCACCCTCTTCAACAATATGCTGATCTCGTGCTATCGGGACATTTCAACCGATAAGAATTATCAGCTAAATCTTCTTCATCGCCAGCACTCGTTGATCTATTCTCGCACAACTCGAGGAGACTCATTAAACACAACATGTACAAATTCTTCAACTGATTTCAATCTTAAATTGTAAACTCTATATGCATGGCCGAATTTCATTTGGATGTTTTGAATATGATTTTCAGGAACAAACCGATTAAACAAATTATTTTACTAATTTGGTATTTAATATTCGTTTTGAAAATGCAATAGTAAAATGATCGAATAATACTTGAAAGAATCGATTGTTTCTAGTATTGGAAGAGATCTAGAAGATGATACCGAATTTAAATCGATTAAAATGAAAATGATTCGATTAAATTTGATACCTTAGTGATTTTAGTTGATATAAATTCATTCTAATCGATTAAAACAACTAAAACTCAAATCATGAGAACATTTTAATCGATTGATTCGCATTTCAATCGATTAAAACTGTATCTGACATATTTACTAATATCTTCCGTAAGTTATTTTAATCGATTAATACCTGGTTTATATCAATTAAAACAATCAGCTTTAGACAAACGTAACCTGATTCGTAGCTCGAACTTCAAGGGATTCCCGGACTTTGTTCTCGCAAAACAAGTTAAGAACTTTTCTGGTACCCTTTATGATTACTCGGGTCCAATTAGGTTATTTGAAATGAATTAATTTTTGGAACCCATTTCTTCCTACCTTGCGGCACAAAATATTTTCTAGCATGACAGAATTTTATAGTATGTCCTTTCTTCATGCAAGTAATGACAAGATGAGAAAGGAGATGTCGTTGTTTTTCTATATGAAAAGAAGTTCAAATATTTCTTAGTTTTTACCCCATTCCTAGGTTTGTACCCGATTCCGTAACGTTCAAACACACAGCTTTGAGATCCAAGCAAGTGCATCTAAATTCTCTTTACCTTGAGTAAATTTTGTTAAGGTTTTAGTTAAGTAATCAACCTTATTTTGTAAAACAAGACACTTTTCACAATTCTTATTAACAACAACATTATCTCGCAGATGAATAGATAATATCTAGATGTTCTAAATCTGCTTTTGCTTTCTAGCAGTTCTTTTTCCGGAGTTTTAACTCTATTTTCTAACCAGTTATTTAGCCCTTTCAACCGATTATTTGTATGAGATAAATTTCTGGCTTCACTATGCATTTCATTGAAAGCATTCAAGTAATGTGCTGTAATTCATTTCATTTTCTCAGAAGTTGAACTTACATGTGATGAAGAGGATTCACGACCACCATCAGACACAAGTTCACCTCTTCACCTTCTGATTCGTAACTCGGAAGAAGATTCATTGTCTTGCCAAGCTATGTAGGCCTTTTTCCCTTTGTATCTTGAATCTTTCTTGTTTTGATTCTTGGTCTTTTCTCGGACAGTCGCTCCTTATGTGACCCTGTTTACCACAAGAATAACAAGTAATATTATTTTGAACAGATTCAGCTCTTTCTATCATTGTACCTTTTTACTTGGCCAGCCTTGTTCTTTCTTCTCGAAATTTCCGAATTTCTTAACCAATAAAGTCAGTTCTCGACTCATCTTCTTCGAACCACTCGTTTTCTTCAATCGTCTTGAGAACAATATTTCTACTTTTCTTTTCTCGCATTCTCTTGTTCTTTGAACCGATTGATTTCCAACTCGTGTTCCCTTAACTTACCAAAAAGTGAGGCAGTAGTCATTTCAACCAAATCTCTTGATTCGGATATTGTCGTCACCTTTGGTTGCCAAGTTCTGTCCAAACACTTCAGTATTTTGATATTCAACTCCTCCTTGTCAAAGGTCTTCCCTAGCCCGATCAAATGATTAACTATGTGCGTGAATCTTTTCTCGCACATCTCGCAATTGTCTCCCCTTGCTGCATTTTAAACAACTCATAGTCCCCGATTAACTCATGCTTTCTTGCCTTTTTCACATCGATGTTCCTTCATGTGTGACCTCTAGAATTTCCCACATCTCTTTGCGTAAGCACACCGAGACACCCCGAAAAACTCATCAAGATTTAAGGCAGAGGTAATAATATTCTTTGCAAGTATAATCATATTGCACTCTCCTATTTTCTCGCATCGACCAACTCACTCCAACTTTTCTCAACAGCTTTACCATCTACTATATGAGTTGGTTTAAAAGGACCATTAACAATTGTTTCCCAAATGCCTCTATCAAGGGATTCAATAAAGATTTTCATTCTAACCTTCCGTAAAGAATAATTCACACCAAAGAAAAGTGGAGGCCTGTTTATGGAGGCTCCTTCCGAAAATTCATCTTTCCCTCACCCATTGGACCGATTACTTGAGTAACTTACAAGAACCAGCTTCGATACCAATTGAAAGAATTAATGGTTGAGTTCAAGAGGGGGTGAATTGAACTTAAAAACTTTTTCGCAAAACTTTACTTTCTTTTGGAAGAATGAGTTATCTTTATTCAATTCTTGAAAAGATGATTTGATTTAAAACACAAGCAAGATAATATTCAGAATTTAAAAGAGATGATAGAAAGAAATCAACACACAAATTTATACTCGGTTCACTCTAATCCAGAAGCTACGTCCAGCTTCTTGACAAAACCTCGTCAAGTTTTTCACTAATACCAAGTGACAATTACAACCCGTAGATCCTCACCAATCTACACCAAGAACTATCTCTTCAACCTATAAGATAGAATCTTGAAAAACACCCAAGAACCAAATCCAAGCTATCGTACCAAGTGTAGATTACAATCCAATCTACACAATTCACACGATACAAAAGAATAAGGAAAGAAGAAACCTGGACTTTGAATTCTAATTGCCCAAAGACCAATTCTAAAGCACTCTCTCGCTGTGAATGACCACAATGTTGATCAAAGCACCTTATGATATGACAAAATCTTGAATGCGAGAGAAAAACGTAGATGAACGATTCACAGATTGATTTTTCAAGTTTTCTCAAGTAAGTGTATTGTATTGTATTTTCAAAAGATGAATCAAATCAGTATATATAGAGTAAATCGAAAAACAGAACGTTTCATCCGTTAAAAACTGTTTTGAGAGTCAAAAGATAAGTTGGTTAGCAGAGAAACAAGTTTAGAAGAGAATCTGATCGATTAAAACAGAAGAATGATCGATTAGACCGAGTTATGATCGATCAGAATAAAACTATGATCGATCAGAATGAGTTATGATCGATTAGAACAAAACTATGATCGATTAGAGTATTATTTCAATCGATTAAAAGATCGATTCAATCGATTGATTTCATTTAAAGTTCCTTTTAATCGATTAAGACATCGATTCAATCGATTGATTTCGTTTTAAAGTTCCATTTAATCGATTGATTCGAAGTTTTAATGGATTAAAACAACTTAATGAAAAATGACAAAGACTCGTTTCAATCGATTGAAAATCATTTCAACAGATTGTTTTTCCGAAAACATTTAGACTTAAAAAATATCTTTATTTTAACAGATTGAAAAACGTTTCAACCGATTGTTTTTCCGAAAACTCTTAGATTGAAAAATATCTTTCTTTTTCAACAGATTAAAAAGTATTTCAATTGATTGTTTTTCCGAAACCTTCATATTGAGAAATTTACTAAGTTATTTTAACTTGTTGATTCCGCGAATCAATCAATTGAAAATACGATTATATAGAACCACTTATTCTCGTTAAGTGATTTTAACCGATTGAAAATCTTTTTCAACAGATTGAAAAACTTAGTTTGTTCTTTTAATGCAGAAAATGATTTTCAATGCTATGCAGAAGATTAAGGCGCTTCATCACAACATATAATGGCCTATCAAGGGATTAAGTGCTCAAGTTAAAAACCTAATCATCTACACACCCACAACCTATACTAAATTTATGTCTTCATCAAATTATATCTAAGTCTTCATCAAATCCACCAAGTCCACCAAGTGCTTCAACCGGAGTCATTCTGGGGAAAGACATTAAAGAAGGCAACATATATTATAAACAGAGTACCAACTAAAGCAACTATTAAAACACCTTATGAGCTTTGGACTGGACAAAAGCCTAGTCTGAAGCATTTCCATGTTTGGGGTTGTCCAGCTAAGGCAAGGCCTTATAAGTCAAATGAAAAGAAATAGGACTTCTGAACAGTAAGTAGTTACTTCATTGGTTATTCTGAAAGATCCAGGGGATATAAATTTTATGATCCCACATTAAAGACAATTTTTGAGACGGAAACTGCTACGTTCTTTGAGGATATTGAGTTTGGGGGGAAGAATAAGATTAAGAACTTTATCTTGGAGGAAGAATCAGTAACAATTCCAGAACCGATTCAAACAATTACTTATTATAAAGTAAGTTCAGAACATTCACAAGACATTGATGATGAACCATATACTTATGATGATTTAGTTGTCCGTAAAGAACAAACTAAAGATCTTCAAGAACTTGTGCATCATGAGTCAATAACTTTGCAGAAATTAAGGAAATGCATAAAATTCCCTATGCATCATCTGTAGGAAGTTTGATGTATACCCAAGTATGTACGCGTCCAGACATAACATACATAGTTGGGGTTCTAGGCAGATATTTAAGCAATCCAGGAATGAACCATTGGAAAACAGCAAAAATGGTAATGAGATATTTAGAGAGAACAAAAGATTACATGCTCACATACAGGAGGTCAGACCAGTTGGAGATCGCTGGGTTTTCTGACTCGAACTTTGCAGGATGTCAAGATAGTTTGAAATCCACTTCAGGTTATATTTTCATATTGGCAGTGGTGTGATTTCTTAACGCAGTATCAAACAAACCCTTACAACTTCATCCACTATGGTAGCAGAATTTGTCACAGGGCTGCAAATTGTGAAAGACATTGAAAAACCACTTAAGTTATATTGTGACAATAAATCAGCTGTATTATATTGTAACAACAATAGAAGTTCGACTAAGTCAAAACACATTGATATTAAGTTCCTAGTTGTTAAGGAAAGAGTACAGAATGAACAGATTTTCATAGAACATTTAGGGACAAACTCCATGATAGTAGATCCTCTAACTAAAGGACTTCCGCCCAAGGTCTTTCGTGAGCATGTTGCTCACATGGGTGTTTTACAATTTGAGGAATTTGTGGTTTAATGGGAGTTAGTCATTTTCATATATTTTATGTTCTATGTTTAATTTTATGTATGTATATATTAATTTTTTGGACATATTTTTGGTTATCTATAAATATGCGATTTTTCGTTCATTCATTACACTTTGTACATTAAGGTTATTATATCGATCTCGATAAGTTAAAGTTTGAACCAGTTGAAAATAGATGTGTACAGATCACCTTCACGTAATTTTTCATGCTACACATTTTATGATGAATCCATGTCATTTGGTTATGTCAGAATGAGTAATCATTGTTGGTTTTAGATGCGATGATGCAATGAAAAACTGGTTTGGTTCTATATCCTAATATGATCAATGGACGAGACTTTTAGAGTATGCTAAAGAAATATAATGACAATTTTGAGCTCATAAAGTCTAACACATTTGTAAGGTTGTAAGGACATATATATTTGTTACCGGTGTGAGATTGTTGACAAATTTTGGGTCATGTATATATATGATATATAATTTAATTGTGTTAGGACTATTATTTATTAAGTCAAATAATAAAGTGATCTGACTAAATTAAAGTTTTGACTAAAGACATATGTCATGAAAATAAAATTATGTAGAGACCAGTAAAGTAAATTTTAATTTGATGAGGGGCCAAATTAGAAATATTAAAACTTAAGTAATTAACCTATTTTAGATTATTTAATGGGTCATGGTCCCCTTCGAGAGCACACACACGTAATGTAAGTTTTAGTCCCGTTCTTTTCTTTCTATACCGATAAAGAGAGAAAATCTAGAGGAAAATACATGTGTTATTCAGGTGGAAGACCATAAGATAAATAATACTCTACAATAATATCATCATTATAACTAATTCAAATACGCTTTCATCTTCTGTTTACAACATATTTAATATGAATACGATTATATATATATATATATATGATGGTTAAAATCAAAATTAGAATCATAATAATAAATTAGTAACAAACTAAGTATAGTTGACAATTATTATTTAATCAAAATTGATACATACAATCATATATTTGACTGGGTGATGTCAAGTCATTATTCATGAAAACTTTACTTCTTTTTTTTTCTTATGTAAATAGGGAGTATACAAACATGTTGGGATATTATTAATAACATTATGAGATGTTGATTTTTGATTTACAGGACATCAATGATATGTTAAGAGTCAAACTAGACATAATAATAAGATGCTAATTATTGTTCATTAAAACATGTTGTTCGTTTTTCTTATATTGCATTAAGGTGTCAGTTTGTTAATGATATATTAATGTATTTGAGATGTTAGCTTTGTAGTGACTGGGTGAGATTTAAGATTTACTATTGGTTAAACTCATTAATAATATCAAACTTAAAATTTATCATTTTTTACCTCAACCTAATAGCTTGCTACCGTCTTAATATTAACTTATTATTCTTTTTCACTATTTCTTATAAAAAAATATTTAGTTGTTAGTTTATTGTATCTTTTCACTAGTTATTCTTAAGAAAAAATATTTTTAACGATATAAAATATTATAATTTGTTGTTCTTTTCCACTAATTATTTAGAAGAAAATATTTTTTTACCACAAGTAAGTTTCTCGTTCCTCCTTGAAAGATAATATTCTTAGCTATAAAGTGAACTAACTTAATGTATAATATTCTCATAACTTACATAATTTTTATTTATATCAATTACGTATTCTTCAAGTACGAGAGTCAAAATCAAAATTATTTTTCAAAATTTTATAAATACTATATTTTATATTTTGGATATCTTTTGTATATATAAGACAATGAAATAAATATTTAATTATTGTAATGTATTACAGTATAAAAAAGACAATATTAAAGTGCTCTGTGATAGTTTTGGAGATACGGTTGTGTTAAATTTTAGAGATAACTAATGTTGCTTATAATAACTTTATACCGAATAATGTGTTTAACTATAGTATCCATTTGTATTATCACGAATCTTTTCACAATTATTATAAATAAATCACTTGGGTCTTAAATCTATTCCATCTAGAAAATAAGTGTATGTTATATAAAAAATAAATATTAGTTTATAAAAAAATATAATATATTTTAATGTTAATTAAGATATTTTGTTCTTAATTTATTATAGTATCAATCTTTTTATTAACTGTAATATTAGTTTTCTTAATTATATGTTTAATTTGTTCACAGATTCAATTTAAGTAATCTAAATTTAATTTTGATGGGAAATATCAAATTCAATTTTATACAACTAAACATCGAAGGGTTTAAATTACTCAACATCATTAATTATCATGCGAATTAGTTATAGTTTCTACATTAACAATGCCTCTTAGTTAAAGCAGGGAATTATAGACGTGAGAGATAAAATCATAAACTTTTGGAAATGATATTTTATGATTTTATTTGTGTAAATAGAGTGTGAATAAGTTAATAAATACTATATTATTTTTTGATAAAATAATTATTTTTTTAGGTTGTAATTTTTTTTAATTTTCTTATTAGGCAAAAAAACAGTAAGTAGAATTGATGATATAATAGAGAGTTAAAAAAAATATAATTTATTAACATATACATCATAACAATTAGATATTTTTCCTTAAATCAAGTTAGATACTCATTTTAATAATATTGGTTATTAAATTTGCGAATTAACTCATACGAGTTAATGGGTCAAATAATCGGAGTACGAGTTAATTTATGAGTACACTTGTTTTAGAGTAAATTCGGAGTAAAATTCAGTGAAATCTGAGTAAAGTCCGCAAGTTAAAGGTAAGTCACTGAGTTTGAAGGAAAAAAAAATTTGAATCTTTTTCAACTTTTTTCATTTTTTTTTCACAAGTTTAGATCTTTTTCACTGTTTGTCGTTGCTTATTGTCGTTGTTGTGTGCTTGCCCTTGGTCATGCGGTGGTCATGCGATGCTTGCTTGGGTCGCACGGTGATAGCACCACGTTCGCTTAGATCATGTACATTCACTTGGGTCACATATTGGTCGCGCTCCTTGCAATTACTCGCCACCGTTCACCGCCCTCTAGGTTAGATTGAAGAATTGATAAATTTAAAATTTTAGGATTTTCAAATAGATAAGACATGTTAGATCGAGGGATGAAAGGATTTGAGATTTTAGGATTTAGAATAGATGAAAAGATTTTAGACATTCATTATTTTTTTTATTATATTGTTATTCAAATTCAATTGTTATTTTTATTATTTTAATAATAAAGAATAAATATTATTATATTTATTATTAAATTAATATTTTTTATGTAGAGTAAACTCTTAGGAAGTTATGAATCAAGTTTATCTACCTCTCACAAATCTACATGAATTCTGATCACCTTCATCTTAGTAAATAGTAACGAGTATCACAAATAATCATAGTTTAACGTTTTTACAAACAAATTTTATACTTTGGTTGGGCCATTATCCATAGAAAACCTAAAAGTTCAATTTTTACTTCGTACTTTAAGTTTAAATTATTAATAGAAGTTAATGTTTTTAGTTAAAGTAATAGGGAAAGATGACAAAATAGACGATAAAGGAGAAATGTGACAAAATAGACATATAGAGGAGAAATGTGAGAAAATGGTAGAGACGAGATTGTATGTGAATATAAGAAGAAAAAACCTTTTTCTAATAATATTAATCTGAATAATTTTTAAGTAAAATGGATAAATTCTATTTGAAATTTCGTTTTTATAAAGATTTTTTAAAAATACTGAATAATGTTTTAAAGTATAATTTTTTGAATATTTTAAATAGTGATAATTTTACAATTAAAAATTATTTTTAGAGGATTAAAATAATAAGGGAATTTATGGATTTAAGTATTTTTTAAGTGAATTGTCATAATAAATTATTTTATTAATTTTAAACATAAATATTTGCTATTTGGTTAAAATTGAATAATCAGTATCTAAATTTAAAATTTACAAAATTATATTTTTGATCTTTCTCATTTTTCAATCTATTTTGTTCGTGTGCAGTAAAGTTTCACCAAACATTTTCTTTATTTTATTTCATTGCATTCTGATCACCTTTATATCATCTTTTATCTTTCTCATACCTCCATTACCATTTTCCACAACTTTATTTTTTCTTACTTATAAACACATGTAGTATTTAAAAATATTTTCTTATTTTTTTCTATTAATTTAAATTTCACAGTTTAGTTTAATGAGTTGTTCTAATAATTGTTATTTTTATTTTGATAGGGAGGTTTTTCACTGTGACCTCACCTTTTATTTTTTTTTGTTCAATTTTATATTTAGTTTATGAAATTTGGTGTAAATAAATTTGTAGTCTCTCAAATTAAAAAAAATCCTTAAAATATAGTAAAATATGATTAGCGACTGATTTAGCGATCACTTTAATTCGATCGCAATTAGCGACCGATTTAGCGACCAAAATATGATTTGTTTTGCACTTTTTTATTTAGCGACCGAAATAGCGACCAATATTTTGCATCGCAAAATTTCGGTCGCTAAATCGGTGGCTATTTCATACTAAAATAAAAAAATAATTTAGCGATCGATTTAGCGACCGAATTGCAAATTGAAATAGTGACCAAATTAAAATCGATCGCTAATGAGAAAATAGTGACCGAATTGAAATCGATCGCTAATGAATATTATTTTTTTATTATATTTAAATTTATTTTTTTATAAATATACTTTAATTGTTTTAGTATATTTTTTACAATTTATTTTTTAAAAGTAATTTATTTTTAAAAATAATTTAATTTTTAAAATATACTTTAAAAATAAACTTTGGTCTCAATATTAACAAAATGAATTGTAATAAATCAAATTTATTAAAAATTTAAATTGTAATAAATTAAGACTAGAGTGATGTTAACTATTCAATACATTGTTTAAGAAAAGTTTAATAACAAATATTCTTGAATTTATTTTTCAATTGAAAATTTCAATTGAAATTAAATTATATTTTAAAAATTTATATTAAAAAATTGAAGAAAATAGAGATTCAATTATACTTTTAATAAATTTAACATAATAATAGTTTTTATTTTTATTTTTAAATATTTATTTTAATTTTTTAAAACAGAGAAACCATAATTTTAGTTTCTAAATACTAAATTTAAAGAATTAAATTTATTATTATTTAATCTTTTAATTTTAGTATTAAAAATTTAAATTATATTTTATTAAATTAAAATAATTACAATATATTTTTCTACTTTGAGAATGAAAAATATAATTAAACTAAAACTGAAAATATTATAATACATTTTTGAACTCTTTTTGATTAATTTTTTTTCCTAATTTTTTATAAAGTCAATTTTAATATTTAAAAGTATTTAACATTTTGCTTTCTGAAATGTTTTCTGTATTACCAAATTTAAAAACATAATATTCAAAAAAATAGTTAATATAAACTATATTTTAGATAGCGGTTCCACGTTAACCGCTATCTAAATCGTATTTTAGATAGCGGTTAAGGTTTAACCGCTATTAGATGTTCTGTTTTAAGAGCGGTTCAAGTGGAACCACTATCATATACAACCATTATGATCGATTACATCTTCAAATAACTGATCATATTGGATAATTTTTTCAAATAATTAATTATAATCGATTAGTTTTCTAAATAATTGATTAGAATTGATTAGTTTTTCAAATAATAGATTATAATTGATTAATTTCTCAAAAATATATTAAAAAATTATAAATAAAAATATAAATTATTTAAGAATATTAATTATTGTAAACATAAAGTAGAACATGGGAGGAGATGAGGATGATAATATAATGATGGAATTGACAAAAATGCGGAATTGACAAGTTAAAAAAAGAAAAATTTAAGAAAATAGAGATTTAATTATACTTTTAATAAATTTAAGATAATACTTGTTAGAAAAGTAGGCTGAGATCAAGAGGGGGTGAATTGATCTTTAAAAGTTTTTCGCAAATAACAGATTATCTAATTCAAAAATTAAGATTTCAGATCCGTTCTTGAATTACAAAGCAATCAATCAATATAAATGCAGTGACAGAATTAAAAGGAGAGAATGGTTAAGAAAGATATCACCGGTGTTTTATACTTGGTTCACCCAATACCAGTGGCTACGTCCAGTCTCCAGCCAAATTCCAGTTGGGTTCCACTAGATCAAATGTTTTACAGATTTACAATCTTACACTTAATCTACCACAAGAACCAAATTTCAGTTCCTGCACTCAACCTCTCACCAAGAACCAAATTCCAGCTCTTAATAACCTCTACAACCAAATTCCAGCTCTTAATAACCTCTACAACCAAATTCCAGCTGCAGAGAAACCAGTGCCCAAATTCCAGGCACCAAACAATACAAAAAGAATGTAAAGAAATGAAAAAGAAGAAACTAGAATGCTCAAACCAGTTTATGCAATTCTGCTGTAAGTGTTTCTTCTTCAAAAGAAATCAAGTTGCCTCAAGAAAGATTTTCAAAGAACTTCTCAAAAACTGACGCGAATCTTTCTTGAAAAGAGTGTTGAAGTTTGCTTGATTGATTGCTCAAGGATGTGTAAAAGATGATATTCAATGTATGTTAAAAAAGTTCAAGTCAAACTGTTTTTATAGAAGATTTTCAAAACTGCTGGTTTAATTAATCTGTTAAAAGATTCTTTTAATCTGTTAAAAGTGCAGTTTTAATCTGTTAAAACTTCTTTCAATCCATTAATACGTTCTTGATTCTTTAACATATTTGTTTTAACTGATACGACAACGTTTATATCAATTAAAACACTTTACAAAAAATCTTCTAAGTTGATTTAATCGATTGTTTCGCGATTCAATCGATTGAAATACTGCAAAACTTTCTTGTAAAACTTTTCAAGTTATTTTAACTGATAAAAATAAGTTTTAATCGATTAAAACGCTGTGTAGAAATTTTCTAAGTTGTTTTAATCGATTGAAACGAGATTTAATCGATTAAAAAATTTCTGATCGGTCATAACTAAATTTTGATCGATCATAACTGATTCTGTTCTGATCGGTCATAATTGCATTCTGATCGATCATCCTGAACCCTTAAGTGGTTTTAATCGATTAAAATCAAGTTGTATCGATTAAAATATTGTAAAAACATTTCACTTGACATTTTAAGTAATTTTAATCGGTTCTATCAAAGCTGTATGAGTTAAAAACTTGTTTGAGAAAACTTTTGTCAAAATACTTTGTTTTTAATTGTTAAAAACATTTTTAGAGGCATTTTGCAAAATCTTTTAAGTGAAGAAACCTCATGCAACAGAAAAGATAAAATGATTATACCTAAGCATAGTCGAAGACACACTAATTCTTCTACTCTTTTATTTTAGTGATTTTTGTCCACTCGCAAAGTTGCTCTTGACTTCATCTTTGACTTCATCAAATCAAAGAGATCTTTGCCAAAGTATTTCAATAAGATCTTCATCACTTTCAATACTAGTTTTGAATTTTATTTTTAAATATTTATTTTAATTTTTTAAACACAGAGAAACTATAATTTTAGTTTCTAAATACTAAATTTAAAGAATTAAATTTATTACTATTTAATCTTTTAATTTTAGTATTAAAAATTTAAATTATATTTTATTAAATTAAAATAATTACAATATATTTTTCTACTTTGAGAATGAACAATATAATTAAACTCAAAATTGACAATATAATTAAGTTTTCATTATGATCGATTATATTTTGAAATGATTGATCATAATTGAAACGCTATAATAGCGGTTCCTCGTTAACCGCTATCTAAAATATATTTTAGATAGCGGTTAAGGGTTAACCGCTATTAGAAGTGCTCTTTTAATAGCGGTTCCAAGTGGAACCGCTATCATATACAACCAGATTTTTTGATTCTAATCGATTAGATTTTCGAAATGATCGATCATATTTGATAATTTTTTCAAATAATTAATTATAATCGATTAGTTTTCTAAATTATTGATTAGAATTGATTAGTTTTTCAAATAATAGATTAGAATTGATTAATTTCTGAAATATATACTAAAAAATTATAATTAAAAATATAAATTATTTAAGAATATTGACTATTGTAAAGATAAAGTAGAACATGGGAGGATATGAGGATGATAATATAATGATAGAACTTACAAAAATGTAGAATTGAGAAGTTTGAAACAAATAAAATTAAGAAAATAGAGATTTAATTACACTTTTAATAAATTTAAGATAATACTAGTTTTGATTTTTATTTTTAAATATTTATTTTAATTATTTAAAACAGAGAAACTATAATATTAGTTTCTAAATACTGAATTTAAAGAATTAAATTTATTATTATTTAATCTTTTAATTTTAGTATTAAAAATTTAAATTATATTTTATTATATTAAAATAATTACAATATATTTTTCTACTTTGAGAATGAACAAATATAATTAAACTCAAAATTGACAATATTATAATACATTTTTGAACTCTTTTGGATTAATTTTTTTTCCTAATTTTTGATAAAGTTAATTTTAATATTTAAAAGTATTTAACATTTTGAATTCTGAAAGGTTTTCTCTAATAGCAAATTTAAAAACATAATATTCAAAAAAATAGTTAATGTAAGTTTTCATTATGATCGGTTATAATTAGAAATGATCGATCATAATTGAGAAGATATAATAAGCGGTTCCACGTAAACCGCTATCTAAAGTATATTTTAGATAGCGATCGAGGGTTAACCGCTATTAGAAGTGCTCTTTTAATAGCGGTTCCAGTGGAACCACTATCATATACAACCAGATTTTAAGATTGTGAAGTCTCGGGTTGTATTTCGCTTGAGCGACACTATACTCGCTCGAGCGACATTATACTCGCTCGAGTGACATCCGATTCAAACATGAGGTCACCCATGTTACATTATCCGGCTAACTTTGATCGACGATTAGCAGGTCAACATTAGCTCAAGCGAAAATAACATCGCTCGAGCGACGCCACCTGCACAAAATTGGCATTCTCGGGTTGTATTTCGCTTGAGCGACAGGGTCTCGCTCGAGCGACCCGACCTTTTCAAAATTGGCATTCTGAGGTTGTTTTTCGCTTGAGCGACACTGATCTCACTCGAGCGACATCCACATTTTTTGATTATGATCGATTACATTTGCAAATGATCGATCATATTTGAAAATATATAATAGCGGTTAATATTTAACCGCTATTAGAAGTGTTATATAATAGCGGTTAAGATTTAACCGCTATTAGAAGTGATATTATAATAGCGGTTAAGATTTAACCGCTATCATATACTACCACATTGCCACTTATCCCCAAATAACCCTAACTCTCGCGCCTCACTCACCCATTCCTCTTAACCTTGGTCAGTATCTCCTCCTCACTCCCGGCGAGCCCTAGCCCCCTCACTGCTCCCCCCAAGTCGGCCCTCACCCTAATCCAACCTCCACCAAAGCTCCTCGTCAACCGGACGCCACCCTGTGTGCCACCGCGCCACACCTCTGTTCTTAACCTCCTCCGCAGCCTCTGACACCCTCAACCAAGGTTTGACTTGTTTGAATGTATATACTGTTATTCTCTTGCTGATGTTAATGGTGGGGGAAAAGAAATAGATATACAATTACTAAATGAAAGAAATATAGATGAAGATGAGGAAGAATATATTTCAAGTGAGGATGAGACTGAGAGTGATTTTGATGATACAGATACTTCGGTAATTCATGCATTAAAATTATTTTTACAATTGTTAAATTTGATTGTACACCTTTATTTAATATTGCATATATATACATATATATATTGATATGATTATGATTTAATTATTTGCAGTGAATGAGTGGTAAACTAACTGACACGTTTGGGTGTAGAAAACACAATCAGGTAATTCATTGTTTCAATTGTTTAATTTTATGCATGTTACATATGTAATAAGATCCGCTTGTAGATGCCACAAAGGGGTAGAAGTGGTGGTCGTAGACCACCTCATCGTGGTGGTCGAGGTGTACTTGTTGATGATAGAGGTTCACCCAGCCCTAACTCTCCTAGTTCTGTTCGACCAAGATCCATGGAGTCTACTAATCTTATGTTTGTAGAACGCACACCTCCCTCAACTCAGCGAGAATCTCCTGTAGCTATAGTAGGAGAAACAATTCCTACTACCTTCTCTATCGAGGCGACATTTGGTCAACCTACACAGTACCTGGGTCGACCGCAACCGAGGTTGAGTCCGGAAATATGGTTGATCAAAGGCCATGGTTACAAGCGGACAAAGGAGAGTAAGTATGTTTTAATTTAATTATAATTCTTTAATATGAAATTTCTTAATAATATCAATCCCACAATATGTTTCAACACAGGTTTATACCAAGCAAATGGTCCTCCCTGCTATAATCTCTAGAATCATCAAACAAAAATTTGATGAACCAAGTCCCACTTGGAGAAAGGTTTCACTTGAGCTTCGAGATAGATGGTTTGGAGAGTTCAAGATAATTTGAATTATAGTTACATTAAAAAATGTCATTTCATTCTTATAAATTAAATGTTTGTTGTGTATTTTATTTATGCAGAAAGAGTATATATGGGATGTGGAACAAGAGCAAGCCATAAGATCTCGTTTTTGATAAGAAAGGTTCTCGAATTTTAAAAAACTCAATGAACAAAGTTAGGAATGGTAAGGATACGGGAATCTGGATACCGCCAGCTGTTCGAGCATCTTTGGACTTACATTGGAGTTCTCCAGATTTCCAAAACAAGAGTGTCATTGCCAAGGCTAATCGAGTCGTTGATAAGGGTGCCTCGACTCATCGTGGGAGTTCCATATCTACTGCAGCTCACTTTGAGAAGATGGTAAGTTTATTATATTTTTATATAAGTAATTTAATACAATATATTACACTTTAGGTAATGAATTTTGTCTCATTTTAATGTGTAGACTACGGAGTTTCAACGGGAACCAACCGTTTGAGAGGTTGTTGAGAGGATAAAGAAATTAAAGACTGGACAATGGGTCAATGAAAAAACTCGTTATCTTGCTGTATGTTTAACATCTAAGTTATAGTTTATTATTCAATATATGTTTTCTTCACAATAATTATATTTCACTTCATTTTTAGGAACAATATATGCAGCGCAGAGAAGAAGTCCATCAACATAACTTGCGTGAAAGCTCATCTTCACAAGAGTCTCCTATTGTCTCTGTTGATGATAATCAAATATACATTTCAGTTGTTGGAGGTGAAAATAAAAAAGGAAATGTGTATGGACTTGGTACATTGAGCAAAAAGTTCACTACTACATCAGGTTCTCAATCTTTTATTACTCAAACTCGAGTACTTCATCAAATTGAACAAATGCGTGAGACTATTGAAAAGTTAAATGCTGAATTGGTGGCAAAGCATAATAATGAGAAGACACTTGAAGAAGAGATGCAGGAGTTGAGGAACAACCAACGCCAACAAGATGAGTAGTGAAGCTTATTTTACAACATATTCAAATGAATAGTCATCCTACTACAAGTCAACATGACACTGACAATATACCGGAGGACTAATTTTCAATTTTATGATATTAAGACTTTGAATCTTGATTAGTTGTTAAGTTCTTAAGTTTCATTTGTGTTATGTTTGGATGAATTAAGCAGGTACAAATTTTGTAAAATTGGATATACAAAATTTGACTTTAGTTCTTAAGTTTTCATTTGTGTTATGTTTGGATGAATTAAGCGAGTACAAATTTTGTCAAATTGGATATACAAAATTTTAAACGAAAATTTTCAGATTTGGTTAGATTAGCGATCGAATTTTTGGTCGCTACAAATTTATTATAATATATAATTCAAATTTAGCGTACCGATTTAAATTATTAGTTAAATAATTCAATTAATATATTAGCGACCGATTATATCCGTCGCTATTATTGTTAACTTTGTCTCCAATTTAGCGAATCGATTTTAATTTTTATTTAAATAATTATATTAATATATTAGCGACCGAGTATATCGGTCGTTATTTTTTAAAACTTTACCACTGGATTTAGCGATCGATTTATTATATTAATTTCGGTCGCTAATTTGGTCTTCAATGAATAAGTGACCAAATTATTTAGCGACCACTTTAGTGACCACCTCATCGATCGCTATTTAGCGACCGAAATGAAATCGATCGCTAACAAATTAGCGACTTGCCCTTTTGCGACCAACCATTTCGTCGTTAATTTCGATCGCTAATGTAATAGCGATCGAATTTTAGCCATTAGCGACCGATTTTTTCGATCGCTAATAGCGTTTTTTCTTGTAGTATATATATATATATATATATATATATATATATATATATATTAGTATTGATTGATTAAAATTTTTTTTTTAAATTTGAGGACAAAAATCATAAACACTATGAATTAATAATGTATTATTTATTTATTTATTTTTATATATTATTATAAATAACAATTATAAAAAGTAATAATATATATAATAATAATAAAGTTAATGAAAATAATAATTTTATTATTTAGTACTATTAATTAATTATATATTTCTATTACTATTACTATTACTAATTTAATAATTTATTATTATTATTCTTTTTCATTTATAATAATAATAAACTTAATAATAATTACAGTGAATATAAAAAAAATAATGAACTAATAATTTAATAATAGTAAATAATAAATAAAATTAATATAATAAAATGAAATGTAATTATTATATATTTTAGTTTTAAGGGATGAAAATATTTATTTATTTATTTTGTGGACTAAAATCAGAATCATTATAAATTTTAGGAATTAAAAATATATTAATTTATTATTTATTTATTGATATTATTTATTATTATTATATATTATTATAAATAATTATAATAATATAATAATAATTGTAATAAAAGTAATAATAATAATAAATAATAAATATAATAATTGTGATAAAACAAATAATTTTAGTTTTAAGGGATTAAAATATTTTTTTATTTATTTTGTGGACTAAAATCAGAATCATTATAAATTTTAGGAATTAAAAATATATTAATTAATTATTTATTTATTCATATTATTTATTATTATTATTATATATTACTATAAATAATCATAATAATATAATAATAATTGTAATAGAAGTAATAATAATAAATATAATAATAGTAATAAAACAAATAATAATTATTTTATTATTATTATTATTATTATTGTTATTTTCATTTGTATAACTAATAAACATAATAATAATTATTGTAAATAATAAAAAAATGAAATAATAGTGATCATATTAAAAAAATTAATAATACTAAATAATAAAGAATAAAATGAACTATTATTATTATTATTATTATCTATTATTATTATCTATTATTATAGTTATTAATATTACTTTTTATAATACTGAAAAACATATAACATAAAAAAGTGAAATTTTGTTGGATTTGTTTTTTTTTTTAACTTGTTTTTAAGTACGATTTATTTATGTATGCAGTTTTTTTTAAAATTAAGTAAATTGATAACTTTTGAATCAAATTATATTATTTAGATGTTTGTGCTTAAAGTGAAGGAAGTATAATAGTTAGAGGAGATATAAAAAAGAAAAGATATGGCTTAGGTTATAATTATAATACATGTAGAAATGATAACGTGAAGTGTAATAGAAAAAAAGTGAGGACTAAAATCATTCACTGGGGGAAGAATATTTAAGGAAAAATAGTCAACTTCTTGGAACCATTGAATAATTCATTTAATATTATAATAATGATAAAAGTGTACAGTAATTTTATAGAAAAGAAACAAGTTATATAGTTGAATATTTAAAGCCTAATTAAGATCAAACAGTTGTTTCCAACTAAGCATATTTTATGTATTAATTTGTGTTGGTTAAGTGATAAAAGACACATTAGAGGTAATGATGGTAAACTAACAGTAGAATCTAGGTGTGATACAAGAAAACCAAATCATTGAGTCGGCAATCTCATTCTGGCTCCACAGCACCTTCTCTTTATAAATACCACAAGAAACAAAATGAAGAAAAAACCAAAGAGAGTAATCTTGTTCCAATATATATACCTCTACTTAACAAGGTCATTTTCTGCACCCTCGAAACTTTCGTTAACCAGCTGTGTTTACACCTACACTTATACTTCCAATGTTACTGTGACCATTCTTAAAACACCCTCTTCCATTCCCTCTTCTCCGCATTCTTTTCCTTTACTCACCCAGCCATGAAGGAATCGGGCATGGAAACTATGAGAAGTTCCAGAAGTGGAAATAGTTATGCCAATGAACAAGTCATAGGAGATGAGCCCTCAAGGCTTGAGGTTTGGGGATGGTATCTCTATGAGTTCTGCTCTTACTTTGTTCAAACTGTTCTCATCCCTGTGGTTTTTCCTCTCATCATTAGCCAGTTACAGCATCTCCCACTGGACTCTCTTCAGGACTGGTTCAAGAACCACCAAGGCATGGTCTGTGCAGAAAAAGAAATTAACCTGTGAGTACATACATTCTTTATCTTTGAGGACTTCTTTCACAAAAACCAGAATTTAATTGTTCACATACAAGAGAAAACAGCGTATTACTAACCCTCCACCCTATTTCTAAATCATTCTTCACATGTTCTTAGTAGTAAAATGATTGCTGATGGACAGAAAAGATGAAAAATACATTTTTTTTTTTTAAATTTGGTAGAAAAGAAATGGTAGGAGGAGTAGTCATGAGTTTGAAATTTGGTGGAAGAGGTTTTGTTTGTTTAAAAATGGATAGAATGATGAACAAAGCACAGGTTCTGATCATGGTCTTCATTATAATGATGTAAAACTACTTGTTGGTGCATGGTGATGGATGCTGTCTGCTTTTACACTTCATTGTTTCTTCACTCAACAACAGTTGAGATTCCACTTCACTTAGGTCACACACTTCATATATTATTGTATGCTCCTTAAGTTCGCTACCTACCAAGTGAAAGAAAGAGTCTTTACCAAGGAGTTAGGGAGTATTAAAGAACATTAAAGTTATAAAACAATATTTAAAATACAATTAGTATTTCCACTATATGATCTAATTTTAAATATATAAAATATAATTTTAAATAATTATAAAGTCCTATACAGATAGATAAAATATAATAATTTCAGATTTTATGAAAATGAAATAATAAATAATGTGAGTATAATTTAGTTAGTAACTTGTAAAATCATATTGTTTATAATTATAAATATATAAACTTAAAAAAAGTGTTAGTTATTAAATATATATACAGTGTGGTAACATAATTTATTGATAATTGAATGTTTTGTGTCCATGTGATTAGAATTTTACTTACACAACTTCAGGTAAATACGTACCAACGTTCATATTTTGATCACATTATATATCAATCTACTATACTAATAATTTATATTTTTCTTGCTGAAAATGAAAAATATATAATAGGAGGTGCATGTCACATTTTAAACTTAATCATAAATAATTAGATTGGAAGAAATGTTTAAATGAATTGTTGCAGGTACAACACAGTAACAGAGCGCAGCATAACAGTGAGTGGTTCATCCTTCTCCTCTTTGGAGTGGACATCAATTGCATGGGGTGGAGGTCTAGCCCTAGCTGCTCCAATTTTGGCCTTCATTTCTGTCCACATCAATGGACCCTCCCAAACACTCATCACAGCTGCAGCCACAGGCGTTGGAGCCTTATTTTGCCTTCCTGTAGGTCTTTTCAAAACCACCAAGATCTTCATTCCCTACATCGTAATCATTGTAGCTGCCATCACAGTCTCAACTGCAACACACACTCACCACTTAGCCCTCATGGCTCCTACATTTTCAAGACCACCCCTAAAGAGACTAACCCTATTTTCCACAAAACAAGGACTTTCTAGTTGGCTCTCTCTCTATGCCACTGTTGCTGGTTGCTTGGGTGCATGTATTGTCTCGTCCTTCACTTACCACATGCTTAGGGAGCCCAGTGAACATGAGTTTATCAGCCTGTGGATTGTGTCAATATTTTCTGGCTTGTTATGGCTAGTGGGGGTGTTGCATGTCTTCACAGCTATGAACAGAACCAGTTCTGTGCCCAACATTTTGCCTTCAAGGCTTCAACTTTTTACTGTGTTCACTTACCCACATGCAATTGGAGGCTTGGTTTCTGTTCTCTTCTCATCGTTTACCACAATGAGCTTATTCACTGGTGGGGTGTTGTTCACAGTGGGTCATCTCTGCATTAAGCCAGTGCACTTGCTTTATTTCTGGCTAACCTATTTCCTTTTCCCTCTGGTTTCCCTGCCATTGCTACTCCAACCACTACAGTACCTAATCAAGGCCAATGCTGCGAAAATGAAGATCATGGGCTTCCTATTGTCACTTATAACTTCTGGTTTCGGGTTCTACTTCTGGGAGAGTCATTGGAAATGGGGGCACTTGCTTATGTTTGGGGCCATTCAGGGCACAGCAAGTGGGTTGTTGTACACTTTTGGAAGGGTGTTGGTGTTGGATAGTTCTCCATGCGGTGAAGAGTGTGGTTTCTCTGTTTGGTATAGTTGGGTGAGAAGTGTTGGCTTGTGTGGGGGTTTCATAGTGGGTTCAGTGGTGCCAGAGAATGTGAGAATTTCTTTTGGGGTTGCGTTTTGCAGTGCCCTTGTTGGAATTGTTGTTCTGCTTTTTGGAAATGTGAGTGACTTCAATGTTGTCAGAGAGGGAGGTGAGATCTCCTTGGATTCCAAGGAATCTATCAACGTCTGAGAGAGTGTCAAGTGTTGTCGGTACCTAGATATTTTGTATCCCTTCACATTTATCCTCTCTTGCAAGTGGTGTAATAGGATTGATTTGTGATTGGTTTTGGGTGTATTTCAGTTTTCCAAACTCTGTAAAAAAAAGGATCCCTTCATAAAATTCTTCAAAAGTTCTTGGGCCATTCAAATCGTCCACCCTCTGACTTTTGTTTTTAGTTTTCTATCTCGCTTCTCATATCAATGTCATTCCTCCTAAAAGAGCATTTCATCATACTAATCTTCAAGTCTTTTTTTATTATGCCAAACATTCTCATTCGCATTCTAATACTCCTAATGACGATGAGAAGGGTTGTCTACCTCTGAAAAGGCATGTGAGGAAAACTTCAAGAGGACATCAAACACATAAGAAGTCTTGTTGAAGATAGAAGAAATATCAAGACTTCAAAGAGTAACAAGATCAAGGCTTACACTTTATCTTCTTGATTTTTACTTGAATCACTGATTTTTTTTTCCCTTCTATATCTACCAACAAATTACTATGCAAGTTATTTTTTGTGTCAATATCCTTCTTTCTGGTATCACTATCGGTTCCATGATGAATGATGTTTTTTCCTTTCGCCTGTGCAAGTCATTCTTTTGTCAATATCCTTCTTTAATGGTACAATATTGGTATTATTATTGTTCTATAATTTGTGTTGGAAATATGTAATCACTTAACCCTAAACCCTCGCTCTTTTAAACCTTATATATCATTTCGAGTTAAAATATTTTACTAAATTAATATTTAATGATAATAATTAAATTATTTTTAAATTATCAAAGACAAAATTATAAAAAATATACTTATGAAATTTATAAATTTAATATAAATTGTTTAAAAATTATAAAATAAAATAATTATATTGTTTTAAGAGAATTATTACCGGCAAAATTCAAACCTAATACTTCAAAGTTAAAGATTAATACTCTAACCACTAAACTACTCAAATTTTCCGATAATAATTTATAAATAAATTATATTTATATACAAATAAATGTATATCTATGTAAATATATAAATATAAAATATATAAATATAAAATATATAAATATAAAATATATAAATACAAATATATTTATATGTTGTATGTGAGGACGCCATCGAGGATGAAAGCGTGTGTCGAGTGAATTTTTAAAATTTGATACCAAATTTAATTTAATTATGATTATTAATAGAACAATTTTTTCTTAACATAGATTATTATAAATTAATCAAAATCATCTTTTAATAATTGACACACACTTTTACTCTCTCGAACGTACTCTCACATCCAACATATAAATATGTAAATATATAAATACATAACTATATCAAATATATATAAATATATTTATATATTTTATATTTATATATTTACACGGATATACATTTGTTTGTATATAAATATAATTTATTTATAATTTATTATCGGAAAATCTTAGTGGTTGGAGTATCCGCCTCTAATGTCAATGTAATGAGTTCAAATATTGTTAGTGACAATTCTCTTAATTGATATTATTTCAACTTTTAACATCGGTTAATTCAAAATCAACGTTGAAAGTGTATTCAACATTGACTCAACTTTTAACCGACATTAAATGACGACGTGTGATATCATATCGAGTTATTATATATATATATATATATATATATATATCAATTAAATTTATTAAATATATTAAAAATAATTATTTATAAAGTAACAATTTTTAATATCTAATTAAGAAAGATATTGGATAATATAATTGTATAGTAAAATTTTACTTATATTTTTTCATCAACAATGAAAATTACTTGTCTTTGTTTATAGTTTGTTTAATTAAATTATTTTAATAAATTCTATGATATACATGCTCATGAAAAAGAAACTCAATTAAATAAATACTTTAATAAATTCAGAATTAAAATATAAAAAATATACATTTCAAATTTAATTACATAAAAACAGTTATTAAACATTTTCAGTTAAAAAAACATACCAACAACTAGGCATGGCAACGGAGCGCGCGAGGCGGGTTTTGCCTCCCAGTCCCGCTCCGATCTCGCGGGGTTAGGAATTAAGTCCCCATCCCCGTCCCACTGGGTTTCGGGTTCCGCCCTGCCTCGTCCCCAATTTATATTATTTTTAAAAAGATAATTATATTTATAATAAATTAATTTTACTATGTATTTTTATATATAAATAAATATTTATAATTTATAGTTATTATTAATTAAATATACATTTTAATTTATTATATTTATATTAAAATATATATGTAAAAGAAATATTTAATTATTTTTTATTTATATATATATATAATATTTATAACATTATTATTATTATTATTATTATTATTATTATTATTATTATTATAACACTGTATTCAAATATTTGAATATTTATAACATTATTATTATAATACTGTATTCAAATATTTAATTATACATATAAGTTAATTCATTTTTAAGTTGTCAATATATAGTTTATAAGAAAATATTTAATAAGTTAATTCTTATTTAATTAGTTTGAAGTAATAAAAGTTTAAATTATTAATTTCTTTTAATCCTTTAAAATGCAATTATTTTATTAAGATAAAATTTGATATATGATAAATAAGCATAATAAGATAAAAAAATATGGCATAATAAATATAAATTATAAATAAACTAATATTAGTTACTACTAAGATTGATGTAAAATATTTAGAAAAAGATAAAGAAAAAAGATTAACTTTGTGTTCATCAAATTGGTTGAAAAGATTGAAAAAAAACAAATTGATGGGAGAGACTAAGAAAATGTGAAAAACTCGAAAGATAAGGGAGAGAATAATATAATAAATTAATTGATATAAAAGATTGAGAAAGATAGAAAAAATTAAAAAGTGGGTAGAAGAAAAATAAAAATTGGTGAAATATAAAAAAATAACCTTATATGTAATAGAAAAAGAAAATGAAATACTTTTAAAATATTAATATTTTAAAATTTAAATTTAAATATAAAGTCGGGGCGGGACGAGGTGGGGTCGGAATGAGGATTGCATTACCCATCCCGCCCCGCCTCGACTTTTTAAAGCGGAAAACCCGAACCCGACCTCCGCCCGGTCAACTCGGGGTTTTCCAGTCAAACTCGAGGCGGGACGGGTCGGTCCTCACGTGCACGGTTTAATTGTCATCCCTACCAACAACTCTTTTTTAATATTAAATATAATTTAATATATAAATTAGGTTAAATAACTTTGTCCTATTGTTTTTAAAAGTTCCATTATTTATTACATTTTATTCCATCGTTTATTTCCATATCAATTTGATGATATAGTTTTTTTTTAAAATAAATAATATTATTCTTTTCTTAATATCATGTATAAAACAAAATATCATATAGCTGTAACACAATTACGTTTATTAACAAGACTTTATTATAGTATTAACATAAATTATATATATATATATATATATATATATATATTACAATAATAATAATAATAATAAATATCACCTCGTTAATATTATTATATTTTTCAATTATATAGTCTAGTAATATTAACTAAAAATAATAAAATAAAAAGTTAAAATATTATTTTACCTAAAAAATATAAAATTTTACATAGTTTTTAGTAATTTTTAAATTGGAAATAAAATATGTGTTTTAAAAATGTGTATATATATATATATATATATATATATATAATTTTAAAAATGTAAAAATTAAATAAAATTAATTTTAAAATATAAAAATTTATTATATTTTTATAAAAATAATAATTATTATAATAAACATCATTTTATTTTCTCATGTAATTTTCTATTTATATATTTTTCTTTTTCATTTTCTATTTTTTTCTGTTCACCTTTTCACTTTCGTTACTTCAATCTCAAATACTCATTTTTTTTATACGTTCATAATTTTATCATTTTATTATTATTTTTTGTTTACTATTATAATATATTATCGTATGTATTATTTATTATTAAGTTAGTTGTTTTAATGTTTCATAGTACTCAATTTTAATGTAAATGTGAAAAAAAATTAGGTTAAATTTTAGATATATTTAAAAAAATTATATATTCATATTTTAAGATAAAAGAGAAAATATATAATAAAATAAATTTTAACTGTGTAATCTTAAATTCAAAATAATATTAAAAATATTATAGCACAACTCACTATAGAAATTATAAGTAACTATTTTTATAATATGAAATATTATTGAATGGTATTTAATCTTATACTTTTATGTTGATATTAAATATAATTAAATGATATATAATTTTTAATAATTATATAATATATATATTTAATACAAATAAATTTTATAGTATTTATTATTTAATTTAATATCAAAATTTCTAATTTTGTCTTATATATATATATTATTTTTTAAATGTATGGAAACAATCATTTAAAAAATAATAAAATATTAAATAGATATAAATTTTTTAAATTATTTATTTAAATAATTTGAAAAAAAAAACGAAAAAAAATAAGCCATCCTTGAAAACATGACTTTACATCGAAAAACTCGTCCTTCTAATTTTTTTGTTAACATGGAATTCGTGCTGGTAAACGTTATTTATGTTTTTAACATTTTTTTCTATTGTAATGAAGCTAAAATTTCACTCTTTATTTATTGTAATAATTTTTTATATTATTATTCATTAATTTATTATTAATAAATAAGATAAATAATAATAATAAATAATAATAATAAAATACAAATAATAATACTTATAAATAAAGTAATTAATATTTATTATGATTATTATTATTCTTAATATTATAATAATTAACAATAAAAATATTGATAAACATAATTATAATATAAAAATAATAATGATAAGAAATAATAATCATAGTAATAATCAAATTAAGAAGTATAAATTATTTTATTGTTAAATATTTTTATTTTATTATTAATATCATTATTATTAATAATAAAATTTATAATAATAATAATAGTAATAATATTAAAAACTAATAAGTTTCATTAAATAATTTTTATTAATACTTATTATTAATTATATTATTACGAAATTTATTACTAATGAAAATTATTATTTTAATATTAAAATTATCATCATTAATATTTTATTATTATTATTAATTATTATTATTATTAATGTTATTATTAAAATAATAATGACCATAATAAATAATAAATATAATAATAAATATTAATTACTATCTGTCAAGACTTTATTGTTAAGGTTAATTTATATTTGTTTGTAATCAATTTAATAACAATATAAAAATATGAAAATATATGAAAGTGATTAGAAGAGAAAAAAAAGAAAAGAGTTAAAAATGTTGAAAAAAATCATGCAACCTTCATTTCAAAATTAAAAGAAAGTATTGTTTGAAAGCATGACTTATTTTAATTTAATGTGAAATTCTGCTTCTAACCTACCCATTTCTATAATATTTTTTAAAATGCATAATTTAAAAGAAAAAGAAAAAAATAAAATAAATGCTCCTGCTTTTGATCGACAGGCCATGTTGTATGTAATGTGTATTTTCAATTTGACCTTACTTATAAACCCTTCCTTTTTCACCTCTTCATTATTTATTACCCAATATTTCACAAAAAGAGAGTCAAATCTGCATCCTCAATGCACCAAAGTCATGACTTCGAGAGTAGATTCTCAGTCCGATCCACAATCCGATTCCCTCGCCCTCACACTGTCAGCAAATGCAACCGATCTCGATCCCACTCTTCCCCTACTTACTTACCTCCCTGCTCCCTACGACGCCGTTCAAATGCAACCGCATGCAGAGGATTTCCGCCGCTCTCCCAGCCTGCTCTCTCCCCCAGCCACCGTTGAAGGCGTCAATGCGGGGTCCAGAAAGCGGAAACTGCGGCTGGAGAAGGAGGGGAGTTCCCTGAGACGCTCCCCAAGATTGTCAGCAGGTTCTGGAACAGGGTCGCGTGATCTCATCAAGGTGTCTCACTGTACTTTTTGCTTCGCATTTTGTCCTTAGTTTTACTCCTTTTAGTCTTTTTTGGATAAAATATGATATTTAAGGTCAGGATTCAGTTAAAGAATAAACTCAATTTCATGATAGTTTTTGTTGTGCTCAAATCTACCTTTGCATAACATGATTTTACTGCATGTAATTTTAATATAACTTTAATATATATATATACATATATATATATATATATTTTTTTTTTTTTTAATTTTCAATTTCGGTATTAGTTAATTTCCTTTGAAATTGTTCCTTTCTTGTCAGTTTAATTTTGAAAGACACAAGTTTTGGTACCCAAACTGGTTAAGACATTAAAAGTGTTGATTGCCCATTTAAAAAAATGGTATATGTTAAAATTAGATGAATGAACCATTTTTCTTTTAAAGAAATTAAAACTAAAATTCTAAAACTTTACAGGGATGAAAATATCTTTTCTTCTCTCTCTTTTTATTCTCTCTAAATATAAATATTTATATTTTTAGGGTATGGGCTATTTCATTTTATCATAAATTCAAGTTCTCATTGGTGGCTGACCACTATCAATTTTTATTTTTATTGTTTGTTTCAGGGGAAGTCAGGGAAGAAAGAAAATATACAAACTTTTACTTGGAAAGAAATATTATTATATCAAAACCATAGAAACTGCATATTACTTGTAAGTAATTAAAAATTAAAGATAAAATGGTAAAATATAGTCCTTTAAATATTTAAAAGTTTCAATTTAATCTTAAAATTAAAATAATTTTTTTGCAAGTTGCTCTAACATGTCATAATTATTTTTCATTTCAAGTTTCTACATGTTTTAATTATAAAAAATTAATTCATTTACTAAATTATATTTTAATGATAATATTGGAATATTTATTTAAAGTTAAAAAGAAACATGAGAGATGAAATTTATATTCAAATTTATTTATTCATATGTAAATATTAACTAGAAAAATTTACACCTAAAAACATGAGGAAGACCATTTGGCGAAAGTTAAAATGTAGTAGAGGAAAATTAAATTGCCTGACTCGGAGATTGAAAATAGAACTTTTTAACAATAGTTATTTAATTCACGTAATTAATAACTAAAGATTTAAATGTAACAAAGAAAGGGAATCATTTATCTTTTTCATTTGTTTTTTTGGCCTGGTAATCATATAATACTTTATACAAAATTTATGTATATTGGGCGTTCATGCATGTACAATGTAATAGTTGAGATTTATTTATATTTATAAAAATATTTTATACTCAGAATACAACATAGTGATCAAATTTCATCTATAGTTTCTATTTTGTGTGAAAATTTAAGCTGCCATTTTTCAATCTAACAGTTATATTGAATAAGTTCACAGATGATGTACGCATGTAAAGGTTTATCCATGCCATGGGTTGTAGGGCAATACTTCTACCTTATGATTCTGATATTTTTGAACTACCACGTAGTATTTATTATTTTCAAACTATACTTTATTCTTAGTCTTGCTTCTTTCGTCCATGTCCTCAACCCTAACTGTTCTACTGTTATTCATTCTCATTTTTGTCTAACTTGATTCTCTTAGTCTTGCTTCTTTCGTCCCATGTCCTCAACCCTAACTGTTCTACTGTTATTCATTCTCATTTTTGTCTAATCTTTCTTTTTTCTAATATAATATTTAACAACAAATTGAGTATTAGTGACGTATTTTCTTTGAATTTATTGAATTTCATGGTTTACAATCTTGTCTGTTGATTCTTGAGTTGTGCAGTGGCAAGGGTCTAGGGGTCCAGAATTACCACTGAAGTGAGTGAACATGGAAGCTGACATATCTTCACTTTCCTGCATTGCTTCAATTTCACGGTTTCGATTCTAGGCCACATAATGCTTTTTCATTTTGCAGTGCTGACCTAAAGGACCAGAGTGTAGATTCCAATCTTTATTCAGATGTCAAACCTATAAAATTTTTTAATGGAAAGTTCATTGGTGAGGAGCACTTCTTGAGGGAATGCCCAGGATTAAATCCATCAAATGAGGCATATACAGAAAAGCTTGATGTGAAACTGTACGGTAAATTGGAGCTTAGGAGATCCCCAAGACTTTCCTCTTCAAATGGGAATGAAAACAAAGAAATTAATGTTTTTTCACAAGGAAAAAGAACATCGAAAGGCATTCACCAAAAGAAGAAAAATACAAAAGTAATTTCTACTTTCATTGAATTGTCCAGTTCACTAGTTGAGCAGCATTCTGAGGCTAAAACTATCTCAAGAAGCTCTACTTGTGGAATTGACGCTACAAAATACTTGAGGTGGTCTTCAGAGGCAATCAGTTCCTCATCCTGGGCTGAAAATGGCAGAACAATTTCTAATTCCTCTGCCTTGTCTGAGTTAGACGACAGATCACCAAGACAGAAATATAAAGTATCTACTTTAACTAAGGAAGGTATGGATTCACAAAGCATCCCTTCCTTCATTGGTGATCCAATACCTGATGATGAAGCTCAGAAAAGATGGGGATGGCGTTATGAATTAAAGGTTGTTGATCTGATTTTTTCAGCATGTCTTTATCTAAAGACTTCAGTATGTTGTGCTTAGAAAAGAGAGAAAATATTAATCATTTTTAAGCCACTTAAAATGACAGTCTTGTTTGCATTTTCTTTTCTTACTTTTGGAAGAAATGCAAGTTTTATTAGTTTCAAGTTAATCCAAACACATTGTATTTATCTGATTTTTCTGCTGAAACATGCAGGACAAAAAATATAAAGATCAAAAGTTCAAAATAAAGTAAGTATTAATCAATTCATAATATTATGTATATTGTAGCACTGTTTCTCATTTGATACAGTTTCTAATTTCTTAACCATTTATTTTTATGTTGTTGATTTCATAGTGAGGGTGAAGAAGATGAGATTATTGCAAATGTTAAATGCCATTATGCACAAGCTGAAATTGGGAATTGCGTTTTTAGTCTTGGTGATTGTGCATTTATAAAAGTAAGTTTAGTTAAAAAGAAACATATTTTTTCTTGTGTTCATCTTTCCACAATCCAAAAGTATGTGTAGTTGAGCTGTATAACGTTACTTGGTAGCTCAACCAGAGTAATAATTTAGATTTATTTACTTTCGTTTTGTAGTGTATTTGTGTTCTCTAACAATTGGTATGATGATTTGTGTTGTGATCAATAGTTTAAGAGTGGTCTTTGTATCGAAAGTCTTCCTGATAGTGAGATAAGTAAGTGTGTCTCGTTATAATAAACGACGGTACATGGAAGGACACTAGTGAGCTTGAGGGGATATACCAACGTGAAGGGACTCATACTTGAGGGAGAGATTGTTGGGTAATCCAAGTGTGGGTTTAAGCCTCACATTGAGTAAGAATAAGAATGTTGAGCAACATAGGAGGAAGAAAGACCCATAATCCAATAACTTAAGGTTTTGGATTGAAGATGGTGTCAATCCTTCATATAAGTTGGACTCACGTCTCATTGATGTTGCAGTAAATCCCTCCTCGAAAGGCCCAACATAGTTAACTAGATAAGAAGATATTGAAGATGAGAAAACTATAGTTCTATTTCTTAATTTAAATCAATACAAGGATGTTCTATTTTTAGAGTATTTTATAATACTTCAACTACCCTAGAAATAATTATAGCACCTCAATTATCCATTATCTGAACTACCCAACCCCTCAAACCTCAACTACCTTAGTAGTTATTAAAGCATCTCAACTATCCTAATTAATACAACTCTTGTGAATCAAACAAAATATTATGGTAATTCAACACTCTTCCTCAAGCTAGTGAATGAATATCAATAATTTTCAGCTTGCATTTGAGATCATGAAACTGTTTTAGAAGTTCATGTAAAAGAGTACGCTAGTTGAAGTCCTGATGGGAAGTAGAAAATTTTTATAAGACCTAAATCCAATTCTTTAATGAAGTGTTGAACAATCTCTGTATGCTTTGGCTTATCATGTTGGACATGATAATGAGCAATACTAATAACCTATTTATTGTTAAAAAGAGAGTCATAGGTTTTTCAAATTTCATTTTAAGATCATTTAGAATAATTTTCAACCGTAACAATTCACCCCCTTATGCCATAGCTTGAAACTTAACCTCTGCATTGGACCTTGCAACCATATTTTGTTTCTTCTCTAACTCACCAAGTTTCCATCTAGGAATACATAATATCTTCAGATGGACTTCCTATGAGTAATAGAACCAACAAAGTTTCCATCACTATACACCCTTCTTAAACATCTTTTTGGACTTGTCTTCAAATATTGAAGGATTCTTCTATTTATAGCTTGTAAGTGTCGTTCCCTTGGATTATGTATGAGTTATTGATCACACCCACAACATAAGCTATTGCAAGTTTAGCGGGGTTAGGTAAATGAGTTTCCCTACGAGTCTTTGATATTTTGTGATTGTGTTCTATAGGTGATCTAGTAACCTTGCAATCAGTCTTCCTAGTTTCTTTGAGAAGGTCTAAAACATATTTTCTTTGGGAGATGAAGATGCTTTTTTTTAGTAGGCAATTGTAATCCCACAAAAGTTGATGCTAATATGAAAATAAGATCGTTTTGATATTTAGTTGGAGGAAGGATAGAAATCATATCAAAAGTACTTCAACTTTCCTAAATCTTTCATCTCAAATTGATTAGAAATCTTTTCTTTCAAGACCAATTTTTCAAGTTCATCATCTCTAGCAATAATTTTATTACCAACATAGATAACGAGAAGAGTAAGTCTCCCTTGATAAATAAGGAATGGTCACCCCGACTATGTTGGTTTACCTAGTAAGACACAACCTATGTAAGTCTCCCAAACCAAGCATGGGGCGACGACTTAAGTCCATACAAGGCTTTCTTCAGCCTAAAACACCTTACTCTTTTCTTCAATACATCCTAATCTAAGGGGGTTTCCATGTAGATTTCTTCCTTTAGATTCCCATGTAGAAAAATATTTTTAACAACAAATTGTTATAGTTCCCATGCAGAATAAGTATGTCCTAAAGCATCCTAAATCTCTCCCAAGAGTAAAACATGTAATTTTGGTTGGTCTCCATAGTTATAGACCCCCATATCTACGTTTTGATCTTTGAATCATCATTATCTCAAATTTGAAAATTAGGGTTATTCGGGGTTACTACATCCCCTTCCATATGGATAAGTCTACTTGTACCCTTTAATGTGCATCAAATTATCTTCAGGTAAATGCAAAAGATCAACATTGCTTAATTAAGAGATAATTGAAGATGCACTAATAACCATATTAATAGATGTTAAAAAGAAGTAACACTCAATAGAAATTGTGAGTAGGGCTAACAAAACCCAGTTGAGTCTTTTAGAGGAAGTTCTAATTAAAATAGGAACACTAGAACAACAGTGGCGACAACAAGGATTGAAACAAGGACGAGTAATTTGGGAATACTTTAGGCAATCCCAAAAAACTAGTGGGTGCACTTCAGGCAACCCAAATTTAAAACAACACCTATAACTAAGTGACGAGGATTTGAATGTAGAAGCAAAACCATCAAGATCGGGAGCTCTAATACCAACTAGAAAAAGTGAGGAAAATTATCAAAGAAGAGAAAACTATAGATCAATTTCTTAATTAAAAATAGAACAAGGATGTTCTATTTATAGAGTACTCTAGCACCTCAACTATCCTAATAATAATTACACCATCTCAACTACTTATCACCTAAACTACCTGACACCTCAACTTCTCAGCACCTCAACTATTGTAATCAATACAACTTTTGGTAAATCATTCAAAATATTCTTAAGGTGTAGTTGAGAGTAGGGGTGTCAAAGTAAGTTTAGCCCGATAGGTTGACCTGCAAAAACTCGATAAATAGACCAAACTAGAAAATTGAATCAGGTTTATTTTGGCCCAACAAGTTTAGGTCATGACTTATATAGGCTTAGGCTAGGTTAGCACGTTGGCTTATGGGTCAGCCTACTTTCTATAATAATAATTTTTTAAATAAATATAAAAGTAATATTATTTTATAAAATATATATATATATATATATATATATATATTATATTAATTTGATAAGGGATTAATTTATTCTAAGAGTAAATATCAAAATAAGTCTCTAACAATCATTTAATTCAAGATTTAATGTTTAAGATCAATTACTATTTTAGATTAATAAATTACTAAAAAATGAATGATGATAATGAATAGTAATTTTTTAATTATCTCTTTGAGATTGAATGGATCTATTCTCTTATAATTTATATATGTAAACATTATATCTTAAATAAAAACTAATTTCATTAACATAATTTAAATTTTAAAAATATATTTTTATTTAAATATTTTTTTAATTAATTAGTTTGATATAAATATGTTAATAATTTGTTTTAACTTTTAATCAGTTCAAAATTGGTTTATTAGCTTGTTGGCCTAAGATAGGGTTAGACCAAGCAAAAATTATGGTTAATATAGACCAGGTTGAGCCATTAAATTTTTTTTACTTTGCCCTACGGGCAAGGGTAGGCTGGGTCGAATCGCCGGTTTTGATAGCTCTTGTTGGAAGAGAGTTGTGTTTGGAAGCTTGGTGTCAATCACTATCAATGCACCTCCATGTCTATAAAGTTTCTATTCCAATATAAAGACCTTAATCTTATCTCTCTAATGGAACATTTAGTGAAATCTGCCATCCTAGACCCTAGTTTTTTATATAGGGTCCTTCTTTTTTACCTTTATACCTAGCTCATTATTGTATTTTGTGAATCAGTGGATTTTTCTCCCTTTTGTCTGTTTCTGTCATAAATCTTGGTTGCATATTTTCCTCTTTCGGTATTTGACGACTAATGGAAGGGTTAATCTTTCAGTCAACATGGACAATACAGTTTCTATATTTTATTTTTGTATGTGTATAAGTTCTTAGCTCTCTCTATATGAGTTTAATAAAAGAAAATGTATATATACAACTATATATACTAGAAGTGTAGAACACAAGTGTACACACATATATTCTTCTACTCTCCTTCATGGAATAATAGTGAGTCAATTTTTAGCATATCTTTGGTACCCCCAATTATAATAGATGGATAGAATAGAAAAACTGATAGAAAGATTTGTACTATTGATGATTAAAGGAAAATTCAATAGAGAAACATTCCCACTGCCACAGGAATGTTCCTTCTGAAATCCTCGCTGTCCATAATAAACTAAGATATTCTTCTCTCCCCCTACTCTCTCTATTCATTCCCTGTACCCAATTTCCCTTTATGCTGTTGGCAATTTTGTTGTACCCCTTCCCACATCATCATTCCTATTCTGCTCCTATATCTCTTCACATAAGATATTTTCCATGAAATTCCCCTTCCTATCTATAAGATCTTTTCCACGAAATTGGTAGAAATATTTAATATGTTACTGATATAGAGTTTCCAGACATTAAATGGAAGATTTAAAATTTGATATTGAGATCATCATCATCATAACTACTTCTATATGTTCAAATTCATTAACCTTATTAGCAAAGATGCAGTGACTGTCTTTTTAACATGCATGAGGAATATGACTAATTATGTTAATCTTTCTGATGTCCATTGTAGAGCAAGTGAGTAACATAATTTGTGGATGTCAGAGACATCTATGAACTTTAACATATCATGTCAACATAATGAGATTTAAAATATCATGTCAATATAATGAGGTTTGCTCACACCTTGAGTAATTATTTTAGGGTGAAGGAGAAGAAAAACACGTTGGCAAGATTCTTGAATTTTTCCAAACAATTGATGGTCAAAATTATTTCCGAGTCCAATGGTTCTACAGGATTCAAGATACAGTGAGTACTAAGGATGTCATAATATTTATCCAGTGATGTCAAAGGATATGTCATTGTAACTGTTGTTCCATTGATTTTCAGGTTGTTCAAGACGAAGGTGGATTCCATGACAAGAGGCGTGTATTTTATTCATCAATAATGAATGATAACTTAATAGATTGCATAATAGGAAAAGCTAATGTTACACAAATAACACCTAGGGTATGACAAATCTTGGTTAGACTCTTTCTTAATTGGTTTTTATATACCCTAGCCAATACTTTTCAGTGTGACTTGCAGGTTGGTCTGAAGTTGGCTTCAATTTCGCCATCTGACTTATACTATGACATGGAATATCGTGTGGATTACTCTACATTCTGCAACATACCAACAGGTATGTCATGAGGGAACACTAGATGCTTTTGGTCATTAGTTTCTATACGTTTAATATTCTTGGAGAAGGGGAAGCCTTTAAGATTTATAACACTTATTTTTGGCAATAGGTGACAACTTTTGCATGCGTAGACATCTATTTTGACATTTTCATGCATAAAATACTAATTATTAGGATTACGAAATAAAAGATAAAAAAATAAGATCTCAATGTATAAAAAATAATTTTCCACCTTCATATCAATGGGCACAAAATTAATTTTACTAGGTAAAAAGTTAAACCATTCTCTCTAAACCCAAAGAGAATATACTCATACTCTAACGAAGCTTGCAATGTGTCCTCAAGAGGGGCTGGAGAGTCGATGAAGGAGGCCTGTAATGAAGTCTAGACTCTCATGATAGCGATGAATGTTGACAGTGTTAACCAGAAAAGATATTTTAACACCCCTTGTCATATTAATGTTGAACTTCTAAGTTTCATTTGTTCTTATGTGATCGATGTTTACATTCATTGCTTTCACGTATTCTTCAAATATATGTTCTATTTTTTTAAGATGTCAGATGTCTATATATTTTCCTTTTGATCATCGGGTTAAGACTAATGAATTATTACCACCTTCTGTTCTTGGGAGTCTCTCAAACAGATGCCTCTACAGTAACGGAGAGTCTATGCTATTCTGAGTTGTACAAGACAGAATTAGCATTACTAGATCTCTATTCTGGGTGTGGTGGCATGTCAACTGGATTGTGCTTAGGTGCCAAAACTGCATCAGTTAACCTTGTCACGGTATTATAAATGAAATGTTTCTCTGGGATGAAATTCTTCCTATTTATGGATTTCATCAAATATGCACATATGATACATTTGTCTTGCTTTGGTTGTTGTTTTTCTCAGAGATGGGCTATTGATAGTGATATGTCAGCTAGCAAAAGCTTTAAACTCAACCATCCAGCCACACATGTGAGTGCTGACAATCTTCTGCTACAACAAAGATATTTGATAGTAGTTGTTCATAGTAGAGATTATATATTACTCTGTTGTATAGGTCCGAAATGAATCGGTTGAGGACTTTCTAGAATTATTGAAGGAGTGGGAAAAACTATGCAAACGGTATAATGCCACTGCTGTAGCAAGAAAACTTCCATCTCGATCCAATTGTTCAGGAGAAAATAGAAGAGAGAATTCTGAAGTTCATGTTATTTCTGCTGGTGAATTTGAAGTTTCTAAGTTAGTTGATGTCTGCTTCGGTGATCCCAATGAAACTGGCAATCGCGGTCTGTATTTGAAGGTAATAAATCCAATTTCAACTTTTGGGAATTCATTTTTCTTATTTTTTCGTGCATGTTTTATGAGCTTAGCCAAGCTGTTTTCGAATTATACACAATGCACTCAGATTGAACATAGCCTTTACCCTTAGCTTGATAAGAAACCTTATAACAACTAGATCATAACAATTTTGTAGTAGGTGGAGAGACCAAGACCTTATAGTGCCCAACTAGAATCCCTACTTCTGATGTAGGACTCAAGTATCATACCTTGCAATTGGACCCTAACAGCTGAAGCTTGAAACTTCTAAATGTTAATCCATATATGATTGCAAGATCTTTTGCATTAGGTGATTTCTTAAATTGAATGTATATTTTATAAACTTAATATATTTTTAATATATTTTCTGTAATTAATATTAGTGAAAGTTGTATAAAATGCTATTGAATTATAGCACGAGTTTTCATTAGGGTACATTCAATTTTTCTGTTAACAGAAGTGGATTTTAGGATATCATTAGCCGTCATAAGAGGTTGGGCAGGCTTCATTTGTAGATTTTTAATTAGTGCTACCAACTTTAAAGGGAAAATTTGTTCTTTTTGTTAAGGTTCCAACATAAAATCAATTGGTAATATATAGAGTAGCCTAACATGTATTTAAGTCATACTAAATGACATGAGGTAGGCGATGTGGGACTTTCAACATGCCCCCTCCAACGAAGCCTGCCAGGCAAAGGATACTTTTGACCAAACTAAAGGGAAACTTTTGGCCCATGACAATATTCGGAAAGATGTAGGCTTTGGCTCTGATACCATGTTAAGGTTCCAACATAAAACCAATTGGCAATATGTGGAGTAGCCTAACATGTATTTAAACCATACCAAATGACATGAGGTAGGCGATGTGGGACTTTCAACACTTTCACTATCGTATCTTTTACGCATATTTTACTCTATTTGGGTAACTGATAGCATATTTGGGTAACTGATCCGGAGAGGTAAACCTATGTTGGAGAAAGGAGACTTTGTTACTTTTGAATTAAAACGTAATTCTGGGAGGACTCCTACAATTATTTAAACATAGGCTAAAAATGTTTTTGGTTTATAAATTGGTGATGATTTCATTCTCACGATTGTTTCATAGGTGCGTTGGAAGGGTTTCAGTGCAAGTGAAGACACTTGGGAGCCGATTAAAAGCTTAAGGTATGTATTTCTCGATTTCTTTTCGATGTGGTTGATGATATTAAACATTCTGGGAGCATCAGGACTTATTTATTTATACTTGTAGTAAGTGCAAGGAAAGCATACAAGATTTTGTGAGAAAAGGGATGGAATCAAAATTCTTGCCTCTTCCTGTAAGTTGTATTATTTATATGGTAGATAGGATAAAATTCTGATGGATTGTGCATTTTAAATAATAGAGTTGTTATTTAAAATTATTTCAGGGAGAGGTTGATGTTATTTGTGGGGGTCCTCCTTGTCAAGGAATTAGTGGATATAATCGATATAGAAATTCTGAGTCACCATTGGATGATGAAAGGAATCGTCAGATTGTGATTTTCATGGACACGGTGAAATTTTTGAAGCCTAGGTATGTTTTAATGGAGAATGTGGTTGACATAATGAGATTTGACAAGGGTTCACTTGGAAGATATGCATTAAGTCGTTTAGTACATATGAATTACCAAGCAAGACTGGGAATCATTGCTGCTGGGTGTTATGGTCTTCCACAATTTCGGTTGCGTGTTTTCTTGTGGGGTGCTCATCCTAGTGAGGTCAGTTTTAAAGTTTGGTATGATATATAAAGTTGACAGATGTACAACTGAATACAAACATCTTTCCCTTTATCTTAATATCTATTTCAAATATTATGCTTATGTTAATCCACCCAACCTAGTGAGGTCAGTTTTAAAGTTTGGTATGATATATAAAGTTGACAGATGTACAACCGAATACAAAAATCTTTTCCTTTATCTTAATATCTATTTCAAAGATTATGCTTATGTTAATCCATCCAAATTTAGGGGAAATCATATCTCTCTACATCAATGTCTTCAACAACTTACGATAATTGTAATCGTATACATGTAACACTCAACATTAAATCATAATGACAATGTTTTATGTGAATCTAACTACTCAAAGAGATCTAATTCCATTGTAATGATTTCATTTTTGGTTGTTTTGGCCTTTCTCTACCCATTATTAGGCTCTCTTCATCTAACCAACTTTTCTAACTGAAGCTTATATTGATGTTTTTTTAACTTGTTCACACCTTAGGTGCAATTTAGGTGATATTCCCATGTTGTCTCTAATGCATTCATACTGGATCTTTCTCAATTCTACTGCTTACTGAATTTCACATTCTCATATAATCATCTTTGAAATTTCTGGTCATGTTGGGCTTTTATTGCCCAAGATTTAATACCATTTAAAACACTACTAGTTATGGTTGTGTGATGAAAATTTCTTATAGCTTGAAAGACATCTTTCCTTCACAAATAACACTTGAATTGTATCTCCATTCATTCACCTACAGAAAATCCTATGATTTACATCTCATTTATTTTTCTTTCATGTTGTAGCCAAGATATTTCAATTGTGGATGTTTGGAAAATATGGTCTCATCTCCAGTTTTACCTCCATGCTAGTGCTAGCATTCTTATTATTGATTTACATTCTACACATTCCAAGGTTGAGTAAGGATGTGTTATAGCTTGCTAAAAGTATAACGGACTATGATTGACCCTTGGTGTTAACCTAGTTGTAGTGAAATCCTAACCTCCCCTTGCCCCAATGTGGTTTCATAGCAGGTTGAAGCCCATTATATAGATATCCATAGTGACCTTAATACAAGCATTGTGAATTCCTTTCTCTAGTGCATTCCACATTATTGGTTGGAAATTGTGGCCATCCCTAGTTTGCTTGAGTTGTAATCTTTTTGACTGTTTTCTTAATTACAACCTCAAACGTTGAGGTTTGGTCCATTATGGACTAAAGAATTGACTTAATTAAAACTTGTGAATCTCATCATATAAGTTAGTTTTGTAAGGTTAAGTTAAATTTAAATCCATATTCTAAGAGGGCATCTGATCCTATTTGATGTGGCCCGAAGAGTTAGTGGGCCTCATGAACCACTTGTCCAAGAAGGGAGTAAGCAAAGATGGGGAAGAGTATATGTGAGAAAGAAGAAACATATAGCTGAGGTGGCATAATTAAGGGGGAGGGCAGTTAGAGGAGAAAAGATATTTTTTGTTAGGACTTATCAGTTATAAGTGGAAGGAGGGGATGTTAGTGATGGGGGAGTCTTTTTGTAGTGAGAGAGAGAGGAACCCCTTGGGTTACTCTAGAGGAGCCTAGCTCTCAGCTGTAGGAGTTGTTATCTTTCTGTATTTCCCTTTAATGTTGCAAATAATACAGAAGAATAGTATTTCTTTCTTCTTCTATTCTATGCTTGGACTTTAATCTTTATTTTGCGGTGCTGGTCTATATCACTATCCTTAAATCCTTTGTTGAGCCACCTACACATGCGAAACTCCAAACTGGTAGGCTTGGGATTGTAGGTAAGCGTTAAAAGCCAACTTAGTTGTTATTATCCTTGGCATGTGTTAGTTACGATTTTTGTGGCAATTGCCTTAATTGTAATTTTAAGAGGGTGGTGGCTTACAAAGTTTGGGCAAACTTCATCTTACATGTTGGTTTTGTAATGTTGAATTATTTTGAAATATTACCAAATCTTACCCTATATCAATGGATATGAACCACCATCATCCATGTATAAAGCCCAAGAGTGTTGAGCAGGAGGGAGTCTATTAGGAAAACCCAAATTCGATGTCAACTATGGTTGAAATAAAGTTGTACATAAGTGGCATGACCCTGATCTCATAAGTTGGTATTGTGATCTATCATATGTTTTTTCCACATCGGTGAAAAGATATTAAGATCTTTGGTTGATTCCTCCAATACCTTTACATAAACCTCACAAAAGTTACATTGCTTCCTTGGTTGACCTCCCCAACATATTGGTTATCTAAAAGTTAGGTGAGTCTTTTCTTAATCCTTATTGGAATTGGGTTGAAGCTAGCTCAAGGAAGGAGAATTGCCCTTGTTTTATAAGGATAAGGGTTGTCTAAGCTCTATAAGCTCTCTTAAAGTCATGTTTCTAATTGAATTGAGACTAAACCACTACCTTGAAGCTACAATTAAGGCATATCCCAAAGAGGTTATGACTAAGGCAGGTTAGGGATGTCTACAACTTGGGTGACAACATTCCCACTCACCTCTAGGGATACTTAATCTGGCAAAATTGACTTGTTGGATGAGAAGTATTTAAGCTTTATAAGTTTTCTTTGAGTCATATGCGAATTAAAACTGCTACACTTTAAGAATTTGTTGAATCCTATGTCAATTAGAGATATGATAATATTATAGTATATAGAAGGATACAAACCTTATCTTACTGACCTAGTACCTCATTATTTCTAAGATGGTATCGTAATCTACTCTAGTAATGATGAGACATTACCCGTGAACAGTTGTAGAATAAACCATCCTTTATTTATAAAATATGTAGATGAATTACTTGCAACCTTTTTTTTTATTAATTTTCAACAATTAAAATTAGTTTACACATTGTCTATTTTGCCCCTTAGCTCATTGGTCTGTCTCTTATGCTCCCTTTGTCTCTTTGTTTCCTCTCTTGTCTATGAAACCCTACTGGAGGCATGGCCACCCTTCTTTTTCTTTTCACTTTTCTGCTTCTCTAGCCCTCTCCCTCCTTCATATTTCATTCCTTTCCGGTAAAAGACATTTGTGGCTGCAATGGCACTTCCACAATATCAGCCTCGCACTTGTACCCTCTCTCTTCCTTTCCATCCCTTCTTTATTTATCCCTTATCAATCTGCTGCATGATCTGTAGTTGCATCTTTATCTTAATGAACATTTGAACATTCAATGCATGCCTGAAAAATACCAACAAATAGATAAATGGAACCACCTTTTCTTTCTCCATGGAAACAAGAAAGGGGGAATTTTACATTTCGATGGTTCCATTGGCATTGGTGTGTTTGAGGGTTTCGTTGAAGTCATTGTTGTGGAGGAAGACAAGTTTGGTTGAGCCTCTGAGTGTGACGCTTTTTCTAGTGGTGGGATTGGTGACCATTCTTTGAGGATGGAGACAGTGGTGTAACTGGGAGGTCATTGGTTGTTGAGAGAAGTGGGAAAGATAGAAAAAGAAGATCGGTGATGTAGTTGGAAATCAACAATGGCAAATGGTTTAGTGCGGTGATGAGGGAAGAAAGAAAGATGAAAAGAGAGCGGAGGAGGGATGGAACAATGTGTCAAGGATGAAATTGTAATTTCCAAATTCAACAAACGGGTAATAACCCTAGTAAAACTATCCAAATTTTGTACGAAAAGTATACTTCTCATGTTTCAATAATTTGATGAAATTTTATAGCTTACCCAAAAAATGAAGAAAATGTTTATGATTTGTCAATTGCTAAACTCTAGCAGGTTATACCTCAATTTCCACTGCCAACGCATGATGTTATCATCAGATACTGGCCTCCGCCAGAGTTTGAGGTATTCATTCTCGTGCTTAATTGTATAATTCTATAATGTCATGTATATTTTTTCACTGGTTTTGTAATTTACATGCAGCGCAATCTTGTTGCTTATGATGAAGACCAACCTCGTGAAATAGAGAAAGCTACTGTTATTCAAGATGCCATCTCCGATCTTCCTGCTGTACTGTTCTTGATTTATTTGCTTCTTTTTTTCTATTTTTTTTTTGTTTGGGCAGACTTCTCTAAAGTGAGTTTGTTTCTTAAGTGAAAAGGTAAGGGTACCCTTCATTTATTTTAAGTGCTTGGTTGGTGATCATAACTCACTAAGATTGCAAGGAGGATACACCCTTGTTCACTTTAAACACTTTAGATGAGCATTTCTTTATGTTTACTAGTGTTCTTAATGCCTTTAATATAATTCGATATTATAGGTCATGCACACGGAAACTCGTGATGAAATGCCATATAGGAATCCTCCAGAAACAGAGTTTCAAAGATACATACGGTCAACTAAGTATGGTAATAGCGCCTTCCTTTGAGTGAATGATTGTGACGAGTCATAAATCGTGTTTATATGGTATTTTTTTAACTGCAACGTTTCTCTGTGATTGTTGACTCTTTATTCATCTGTAATATTAAAGTATAAAAATAAAAGTTTGAACTTTATTTGTTCAGATTCAAGTTATTAAGTTTAGTTGATTTAAGTTCATCACTAGCACTAGTGTTACTATCCTTTATCTATAGTCATTTTATAGTTTTTCCCTTTTTTTTATTTTTCTCTTTTGTATTTTTGCAATCCATCTTGGACCAAACATAAACTCATCTTTTGTTTCCTTGTTATTCATTGAGTAGAGATGACTGGGTCAAAATCAAATGGAACAAGAGAAAAAAAGCCCCTATTGTATGATCACCGTCCCCTCGCCATGTCTGAAGATGACTACCAACGTGTTTGTCAAATTCCAAAACGCAAGGTTGTAGTCTAGATTAAGTTAATGTGTTACACCGTTTATCCATTGCTTGTTCATCCCTAAATTTAATACGACTGTAGGGTGCAAATTTCCGTGATCTGCCTGGTGTAATTGTAGGAGCTAACAATGTGGTAAGACGACATCCAACAGAGAATCCGAAACTGCCATCTGGAAAGCCATTAGTGAGTCTTTATGTTTGTCACTGGAGAGAGGTTTTGTATCCATTTTCATTTATTTTATATACATGTATTGTTCTATGATTATTGAACTTAGACAACTAACTACTCATGATTAAAGGCATTTTGTAAAAATAATAAAAATGAGATTTTCGAGATTGATTATTATAAATGGACCAAACAAAAGCACTAATTTGCTTCTTGTAAAAAGGACCAGAGAGAGAATATAGCTCTATTTGATCTTCAATGTTCGTTATATCTGTTTTACATTTAATGCTTTTTTAAGGAAGTTTGAAAGAATGTATTAAGAGATTATAGCATTCAAGATTTCACGATATGATTCCAATCTGTATGAACACTAGTTAAGAAAAATAATGTTATTAGATGTTTCTGGTTTTGAATGGCAATCTATCTGTTCAGCTTTCTTAATTCATTCATAGAATAGCGTGAAATTTTACCTGACTATTCTGTGGTCTCAGGTCCCAGATTATTGCTTCACATTTGAGCAAGGGAAGTCTAAGAGGTGATTTTTTTCCAATAAAGTAGTATATATAGCGATTTTTCTTGCTTTGCTACATTTGTATTACTTTTAATTTGTATTTTCTCATATATGTAGGCCATTTGCACGGTTGTGGTGGGATGAGAATCTTCCTACTGCACTAACCCTCCCACGTTTTCATAACCAGGTCTTACCCCGGTCTTTGATTTGTTGTAGAAATCACACAAATTGATTTCTAAAATATCTGAAAATCTTGTAGGTTGTACTCCATCCAGAGCAGGATCGAGTCCTCAGTATACGGGAATTTGCCAGACTGCAAGGATTTCCTGATTATTATAGATTCCATGGGACTGTGAAAAAAAGGTACATAACCATTGTTTAATCAAATGTAAAATAGACTTAAATATATTTTAGTCACTAAATATATACAAAAAAAATGGTTTTAATCCCTTTAAAATTTGGATTTGGGTTTGTGTCCCTAATTTTTAAAAAAGTGAGCATTATGATAGGTTTTCCCATCAAAACTCAAGCAGTTTATGGTGATGGCAGGGATCAAAAGTGCTGCTTTTATAAAGCAATGATTACAAACCAAAATTTAGCATATTTGTAAGGACCAGAAACGTACTGAAGTCTATAAAGGATGCATTTTAGAATCGGTTACTCTGTTTACATGAAGCAATCGTATATCTGTAGTTTCACTTAATTGTGTGTACTGTTTTTCTTATTGGAATTTGTAGGTACTGTCAAATTGGAAATGCAGTTGCCGTTTCTGTTTCACGGGCTTTAGGTTACACCCTAGGACTTGCTTACAGAAAGCACAGTGGAAATGAGCCACTTGTAGTCCTCCCTCCCAAGTTCTCTCACTCTAATTATCTTCAGTTATCCAACGATCAGCCGGACAACACTGACTAACTTTCATTCTATTATTGTCCATTCATTTCATTATAGCAAGTGTTTATATTTGAAGTTTTAGCTGAGGAACTTTCCTTCATAGATCCTTTAAACACTCCTCAACTACTCCACTTAGCTTGAATTCACAATTTCATTTATCTGCATTTCTCTTTACTTTAACTAATAAGTTACCATGGTCAATATTTAATTTGAGAGGTCATCTTGAAAATTGCTTTCGATCTCTGAGTGGGGTCATGTCTAGTTTAAAGTTTCACTTTTACTTCAACAAATTTCAATATAAAATTATACGATTCAGTTGATGAATTGAGAAGAAAATATCCATTACTTATGAGGTACAGTATTTTTTAATTCTCTAAAACTTTAATCTGAACATGTGAACTATCTCCTTACTTGATTTCTTTCATGCAGGTAGACAAGGTGGTGTGAGATATATCATCATTATCATTTTTCTATCTAATGTTGTGAATGGAAATTTACGTTATTGTTCCTTTTCTAAAAACAATGAAAAAGCAACGAAGAAGACGTGCGTCAACTAAAAACAATTATCAAATATTCTAGATTTTTTATCTTAATTATATATATATACATATATATATATATATATATATATTTATATTTATAAATAAGTTAGACGTATATATTTTCAAGTTAGTATAAAAGTGAATAAAACTAGAATATGATATGAAAAATGATGGGAAGGAAATTAAAAAATATATATTATTAATATTCATATCTCAAAAATTGATAAAACCATACTTGTATTCCTTTTATGATATCATAGAGCGATTGACAATAACAAGTGAAGTGAACAAATATATAATTTAAAATAATTAAGATAAAAGATTTGATATTTTTTCTAACATTCTTTTAAATTAAGAAGATATTTAATATAATATGCAAAGCTAATTTTAATTAAAAATAAATTGAATATAAATAATAGATCTAATACAAGTATCGATAGAACAAATTGAACAAACAATATACGATTTTAGTACAAAATAGGTTATGAAATATGCAAATGTTTGCAACAAGAGGAAACTTTGTATTAAACAAGTGTTCTCATTTCAATTTAATATCCAACTTTTTTTACATTTATGTATGTATAAGGACATCTTTTGTCTTAAAAGATTTAATTGTTAAATAATATACTTAGGCTTTTAAAAGATTGATCACCTCCAAATTTGTTTTTATTCAAAATGTGATGAGAAAGAAATGATGGGAATTACAAACACAAAATTACTAATTCAAGGCTGAAATTTTTAAATAGGGATTAGAAAGAGCAGGGTGTTTATAAATCAGCCATATTATTCAAATTCTTGATGAGTGTTTTTTTCTCAAGAATCACAGTTATGGCATTGAATAAAAAGTGAGATTCATTTTTATTTCACAAGCAGAACGCACATACACATTCAACTCGTAAAACCCCAGTTAGGGTTTAAGCACACCCCCGCTAAAATGGCGGCAACGTACGTGACTCTAAGAACTTCTGCAAGAACCCTTTTCCAACATCTTCAATCACCCCTTCAGCATTCTCGCTCTGCATATCTTTTGATCAGAACCCTCCATTCCCTCGTTTCCTCAGACTCTCCCACTCCTAAATTTCGTAACCCTTATTCTGGAACCTTTCGAGGCATGGTCTCCGCCCCAGACCCTAATCTCCACGAAGCTCCTTCGCTCGCCCTAGATAATCGCGTTCCCGCTACCATCATAACTGGTTTTCTTGGCTCGGGAAAGGTGTCCCTTTCCCCTCATTTTATTTTCGTCTGTGAGAAAAAGATAACGGTTTATAAAGAGAAAGCCATAAAAAAAAAAAAAAAAAAGTTTATAAGGAATTAATTTCATCACCATATATAATGTACTGATACTCTTTTTATTTTTTCATTTAAAGTTTTAACCGATTGAACAGTTTATAATTGAGTTTTCGGCAATGCAGACTACTCTTCTTAATCATATTCTCACATCTCAACATGGCAAGCGGATAGCGGTAATTGAAAATGAGGTACTGAGTTCTACCCTACCTGTCTTTGTATCAAGTTATGTGTAATTAGATGATGGCCTCGTCAAGGTTAATTGAAAATACTTGATCTCTGTAATTCCACTTGTTTTAAATTAGGATTAATCTTTTTGTTGACTGTGAGAAATGTTTTGGGCCATATATAACTCGAGACATCGCCTAGGTAGCTTTTTCTAATAATAATATATCGAGTTGATTTAGTCATTAGCAATTGTGCTTGTTGAAAGGATTATTTGACGTGTTATTTATTGGAGTTAGAGCAATCGTGAAGTAAGCGAAAAATCTCAGTGCTTGGAGTGTTTCAGAAGATTTACCCTTGTAATATTATGATCTTACTGTTATTTATGAATTTGTCTCAATGTCGTAAATGCAGTTTGGTGAGGTTGATATTGATGGTTCACTAGTTGCTAGTCATTCTTCAGCGAGTGAAGAGATTATCATGGTTAACAATGGCTGCCTCTGCTGCACTGTAAGAGGAGATCTAGTCAAAATGCTGTTGGAGCTGGTTAGGAAAAAACGAGACAAGTTCGATCATATTGTTATTGAAACAACTGGTTTGTAAATTTTTCATGTAGTTAAAGGAACTTTACACAGTGGAATTGAGATATTGAAGGTTGGATTTTACTTGTGAGTTGAAACTAAGGTGTCCATATTGTTAACTGTCGTTACTCTTGTGGCAGTCTGAAATTCACATTGTTTAGTGACTTTTGGATCTTACGTGAAGAAAAAGTGAAAATATATTACTAATTTATTGAAAGGGTTTTAACAAAGAACGAACAATCTGTAGAACCACAATGAGTTCTTCTCATTGTTGTCCTTATCTTAATGCTTCAGTTTTTGAGAACCATGATGAGTTGTCATTATTTCCTTATCTCAACGCTTCAATTTTACTTGTGATCATCTAATAATTAATTACAATTATTATATAGATCTTCCTTCATAATTCTCATACTTAGATTGAAATCATGACTGTTATAATAAAATGTTTGTTCTGTTGTTAGCTTCTCCGTTTCGAGTATGAAACAGTTGAATAGAAAGTTTATTTTAGTGTTTAAACTTTAAACATTTTTGCAGGTCTTGCAAAACCTGCTCCTGTTATTGAAACATTTTGCAGTGATGAGCTGGTCTCACAGCACGTGAAATTGGATGGAGTTGTGACTTTGGTTGACTGCAAGCATGCCATGAAACATTTAAATGAAGTGAAACCTAGATTTGTGGTTAATGAGGCAGTAGAACAAGTTGCATATGCTGATCGTATCATTTTGAACAAGGTAAGCTTCTGCCTTTAAGATTCTCTGATAGTATTTATGTGTGTTTTTCTACTTTCTTTTGTTCCAATATTGACTACTAATAAATTCGTTAATGTGTTTCTAGATTCTGATTATTTTTAATTGCTTTTGCAGGTAGATTTGGTTACTGAATCCGAGTTAAATATATTGACTAAGAAAATTAAGGTGCGTTTTGTTACTTGTGGATCCGTTACACAATTTATTTCTCTATTGAACTGGGATGATAACCGAACTCTATATAGCATGTAAAACGATTATATGTATTTGCTTTAAAGTGGGATCATGAAATGAATGTATGTACATGAATTTCTATACAAATTTCATATAGAGCTCAACATGCCCTAGGTGACTCCATATTTTATGATTATATTTCTATTCTTTAAGTGTTGGATGGGATTGATAGTTAGATCTGATTGAATTGGATTAAATATTTTGTGTTATATGGGCTGTACCAAAACCATGTTGGTTGGTGCTGATTGATATTTGATACTAGTTCTGCTCTTTTGCTGATTTCCAATATGGATGGAATAGATCTGTAATTTTTTATTAAACTGTAATCCTTGTTCTAGGGAAAATTGTATTAAATATGTGATAAATTTTGCAATAGATGATAGCCTTGTAATATTATTATTATGAAATGACTATGAATGTGTATTTGTTTGAGAAAGACAGTGGGAGAGAGATTCAATTATTTTTTATGAAAATGATCAGATTGATGTCCTTTGATATTTTATATGTTTTTTGATGGATCAAATTGTTTTGGATAAATGAATCAGATTGTTGTTCTTTGGTTTTGTTTATGTGTCTTTTTCATCAGCTTCTATAGCATTGTGTATGGATACTTCGCTCCCCAAGAAATCGTGCTTATGGAAGTAATTCTTATTTTTTTGTGAATTGTTAGCACATCAATGGAATGGCACAAATTACGCAAGCTAAATTTGGATCTGTTGACATAGACTTTGTTCTTGGTGTGGGTGGATATGATCTGGAGAGGTAATAAATAGGTGTTCAATTTGTTGTATCTTCTAACATACCTTGATTTTTTTTTAGTCCCATCATAGTACTTGATGCATGCCTTCTTGCCATGCTCCCTTTTCATTCATAAATAATATTGCTTTAAGTATGATAAATCTAAATGTATATATATAAATGTGCTGTATTTTCTACAAAATTGTCTGTTTTTTCAATCAAAATGCGTTGTTACTGCAGAATTGAATCTGAGGTTCGTGGAGAATGTCCATCTTCTTCAAGCCATCCAGATGATTCTGGACATGGTAATACTAAACTCTTTCCCACATTTTTCCTTATGTTTTCAACTGTGCTGTGGGCTGCATAAAATGTTCAATGATGAAAAACAGTCGGTGTTGCTGGACCATGTAGATTTGAATACCATTTATCAAGGCACAAACACTAAAATTGCATGATTGCTGGATCCTTCTCCTTTTGAAATACTGATATAGAAGTAGTAAATAATGAAGTGGATGTCCTCCAATTAGAAAGTCTAGTTTGTATATTTGTATTTTAACCTTGAGAACTCCTCTATGACAGAGTGTTCGTCCATATCAATCATATAACCATTTAAATAAAGAAAATATCGATCATATAATTATCAGAGTATCTAAATTATTTTCACCAATGGACCATATATCCAACATAGCCAAATACCCTAATAAGTCATTCCTAATTACCTATTCCAAAATAAAATAAGGTAATCCTCAACAAAATAAAAACCTTAAATAACATAATAAATAAGTCTAAACTGTAAACCCTATTTATGAAATTAAAAACCCTAAATAACAAAATGATAATACAATCTACATTGTTCCCCTAGACTAGAAGGACTTCCTGAAGATTTCAAAATGATGGAAATATATAATGGGGCAAATGTCTAGCAAACGAAAAATCATCTTCTAGGTCTAATATAATGTATCCAAAATAGGATGTTTCTTCCATTTACTAAGTGATGGTGAAAAATAGTAGCAATGGAGTTTTGTTATTCATCATTTGAGAACGTCTAAATCTCATTTGATGACTGGCTGTTAATAGAAACTTTGAGTCCTTGAGAAGATGAGAAACCTGTAGAAAGCAAGTATACGGGGATAATAATGAAGGTCAAAATGTGCTTTTGAAAAGTTCATAGATTCTCCATCATATTGAAAACAAGACTAATGGTCATATCATGTCACCAGGCAAATCAAATTAATATGCACCCCATCCATTAGTTTATTAATCTCTGCTCAAAGCAAGATTATGCCTATCTTGACACTGTACTCCCCTGCCCCCTTTCCAATCCTAGGTGGAATTCACACAGTATGACAACTACAACAAAGGCTGCACAACTTTATTGATAAAATAGGTTTCCAGAATATTTTTACGCATTTTTTCTCTTGTGGTGCTGCATATGACTTGATCTTTCCAATATATCCACAGAACACAAAGCGCATCATCATCAGCATAACCATGATCATCACCATCACGACCATGTGCATGATTCTGCTGTCTCCAGTGTCAGTATAGTTGCAGAGGGAACTCTCGATCTTGATGAGGTAATTGTTAGTCTTTTTCTTAACTCTTCACAAAATGGACTAAAATCACTGATTGTTTTTTGTGTATTCGACGGTTTATGGTTCAACCTTTACATCTTTGGTGCTTTTGTTAATGGGTGAGCTTATTCTCACTTTTCTTTTATATGATGGACTAGGTTGACGATTGGCTTGAGAGAGTGATTGAAGAAAAAGGAGAGGACCTGTACAGAATGAAAGGTGTCTTATCAGTGGATGGTTCTGATCAGAGATATGTGTTTCAGGTTCTCTTGCACATGCTATCAAGCATCTATCTATCTACAGTTTTTTTAAAGATATGTTTGGGAGTTGAATTTTGGAGAAGAGAGGGGAGGGTTAATTTTTTATTTCTAATAATTTATTTTATTTGATAATTTTTAAAATAGACAAAAATGGTAGACTAACATAACCTTAACGTGTATATATTTTGTTTATTGTTATAAACATTATAATTCTCCTAATTTAAGAAAAATTCCTCCCTTTCCGTGACTTTCAAAACTCAATTACCAAACATTTCCCAAGTGTGTAGGTCCTCTTATTCCATTTTGCCTAATACTTTCAGGGGGTGCATTCCATGTTGGATGGCTGTCCCGGAAAAACATGGGAACCTAACGAGAAGAGGATAAACAAGCTCGTTTTCATTGGAAGGAATTTGGATGAAACTGCCCTTAGAAAAGGCTTTAGAGGTTGTATAGTATAGCATTACAAAATTGTTTCTGGCTGGTTCTGAAGCAGCAGCAGCGCCTTGGTTTTAGAATTTCCAACAAGTTCATGGTAGCACCATCCTAATATCTGGTTGGATTCAGACACTAATTATGTAGTGTGAATAATTATCATATGCATTGGTTGCTCTGGTCAAATTTGATTTTAATGTATCATCACAAGCAACAACTTTTTACAAGTATAAAAATATGTTTTAATAACCTCTTTTAAGAATTAAATTTAAATTTATTATTCATTAGGATAATTATTTACCTATAATATTATTAAGAAAGGGTTAATACGAATTTGTTAGAAGTTGGATTAAAACAACAATTTTAGTGGAGTAAGGTCAAATGATCAAATAAATGGTTGAAAAGGCCTTCATAACTAAAGGATAATGTTCCAAGAGAGATGAAGTGAGCAGTTTTGCATGTTATATATATATATATATATATATATATATATATATATATATATATATATATATATATATATATATATATTGAAAGATTTTAAATTATGTTATCTTAAATATGGACGTTAACATTTAACTAGTAATATTTATTTTCTATATATAAATTAGAAATAAGTAGGATTTATTGGATTTATTTCAGTTTGGAGAAAAATTCGAATAAATTTAATATAATAGGGTTGATTTGGTTTAGGATGTATTTTTAGCTAATGTACGCGAACTAACTTAATCAATTAAGATTGAATTGTTTTGTTAATTTTTTATTTTATTAGTAATATAAGATAAAGATGTTTCTTATTTTTTAATAACTACCTATTCTTTTATTTAATGTTTGGTTTTCCTATAATGATCAATTTATAGATTTTACTAGTTGTTTTTACTCAAAATATGATAAAAAAAATATCCATAATAAATAAGAATTAACTAGTAGTTAATCCGAGTGATATTAAACTTGACTCTCAAACAATATTCTTTAATGAAGTTTAATAATTGACAGGTTCGATAAAAACTCTTTTGTAATAACATACTTTGAAGAAATATATGTTTTAACAGAATTTTTTTCCGTAATTATACGGAATAATAGTATCATTGAAGTACGTATGACAATCATAATACGAGTAAGGGTTGGTTCAACTGAAGAAAAGAAAAATAAAATTGAAAATATCTATTTTTCGGAGAAATTATAAATATGAAAACAAAAATATATAATTATTAAAAATTTTCTGAATTAACATATCTCAAGGATTAACAAAAGAAACTAACCGTACTTGTAACAAAGAGTAGTTAGTAAATTCCTTTACTATAATATGCAATATATGTTGACATCATGTTCTTTTAGGTTTGTTTTATATCTTATCAGATGGCCAAAGAGTTTCAAAACTTGAAACGTTGACCAAATTCATTAGCTTTCTTATGTGTTTCGTCTCATACTTCGTAAGTGTAAAAGTTTAAACTCTACAGATTTGTCTGAACACTTTAACCCGAATGAAATATGTGAACATATTTTCTTATTTTTCAACGATCGTTACATACTTTGTAGAACTTGATCTAACCCTGTTCATGTTTGAATCAATAAACTCAGATATAACGACTTCCTTTCACACATAAATCTTTAGGTACTCATCCATGCGTGTGTAGTTCACTTCAGGGTAAAGCTTGGATGCTTCTTCACCCTCTTCTCCAATTTCAAAATTTGTTAAACACCCTTCATAGAATATATGATAAAAGTGCCCAATCCCTACTTGAAGTTTATAATCCAACCCTGCAAATCAAATTCACGTCAATCAGAAATCAAAATGAATGGTCTAAGAAAGTAAAGTTACTTTCCAAATAAATATTGGATGTGTTGCCTTTCAGTGTTGTAAGAAAGCCTTCTGGAGGTATGTATGTCTTTTCCAGCTCCTTTCCAATGAGTTTCTCCCAAATCCCAATAAGCTCTGCTTGGGAGAGAATATTTTCTGGTGGCCTTAGGTACAATGTTTTGTTAAGCGTTCGTGGATCATCTATTGCCTTCACTGTGTATGTTGCAACATCATCTTCATCCAGAAAAACAGCTGCAATCATCACAGAAATGTCACAATTAATCACAATCCATTTTATTGACATGATATAATAGGTATTGACTGAAAATTGAAATTGTTGTAACCTTTGAGAGTGCCATCCCCAAAGAGATGGACCTTGTCCCTTGGAGGGACAAAAGAGCCCATCTGAGAGAGGCTACCAGCAAAGTATCCAGCAAAAAGGTTTGCAGAGATGTAAGTGAAAGGGATGTTGGCTTCCTCTATTGCCTTTCTCACAGCCATTTTATCTTCAAATGTTACCCTTCCTGGTTCTAATGCATCTCCCATCCTTGCTGGGTCTAGCCCAAATTCAGAAGGCAAGAAACGCTACAGGGAACACAAACAAAGTTTTATGATATTGTTTAGCAATTTGTGTCCACATACATGAACAAGAGTTACTGTTGGAGCTACAAGAATTGATTCCAATAATGTTAATGGCGTAATAAATCAGAGATAAATAATAAATATACAATATGATGCGAATGATGATCATGCCATGAAAGGAATAAAGAATGAAAAGATTACTCTATCAAGTGCATTTGTCTTATGCAGTAGGTGGGGGAATCACTCCACGTGCAAATCGCTCAATTCAACAAAAATTTCAACTTTAAAGTTCAATTTTTTATTATATAAAAGTGTCTAATTTTCTTTGCAAATTTGAGACCGAATAAGTGGACATCTTCAGATACAATTTCTATGTATGCATTGAAGTAATATAGTTGATAAATTGAATTATTTGAAAAATTGTCCTTAAAGAAGAAAAGAAAAGGAAGGGTTTTTGACCTTAACATTGCCAGCTTCTTTGATGGCATGGACGAGTTTGAGCTGCAAGGTGATGCAGTGTGTCCTGAAGTGAACGCCAGAGATGGCACTGATGACAACATCAACCTTCTTCACGGCATCCACAAGGCTTTGGTGGTCGGAGAAAGAGGCTTCAACAAGATGAGCACCCTGCTTCTTGAAGGAGAGCAGCATCTGCAACTTTTCAATTTGAAGGCCCAACTCTGGGCGTTGAACCACATAGGTTTCATGCCCTTGTGCCAAACATGCCTTAACTATCCTCCTCCCTATGTACCCTGTTCCTCCCACCACTAGAACCTTGCTTTTCCCCATCAATCTTCCTTCTTCAATGCTTTGGAATTGGAGGCTTATAGTTGATGGTTCTTCTGGTTTGAGTATTGTTCTGCTTCTGCTAATGATGGTTTTTATATTGATTAAATTATTATGAACTGAAGAGGGTGGTGGTAGCTGGGTAGGTGGAGATCCATGTCAGGAAGAATTTGTAGTATACTTCATTGCTTCATTGGAGGGTAGGTTGACTCTGTTCAGCGGGTGAGGTAGCCAATTTTGAACAAGAAAAAGGGGCTTGGACTTATTTTAGTGACCATTTTTTTAGTCCTCTTGATTAAAAATTGCTTTATTAGTCCCTCACTTTTCTGAAAGTAATATATTTTTTTTCTTTTATCATTAAGAATGATACAATCATTACTTACTCACATGCTTAACAACATTCATGTCGACAATGACACGTGTGAATAATATGATGATTTGGTAATTTACTTTTTAACTCTTTTTTGCTAGAATATTTTATTAATCTCCAAAAAATAGGTCAAATTTTAATTTAGTCCCACCAATTTACAAATGATATTTGTAGTCCCTTAAATTAAAATTTGATATTTTTAGTCACTCAAAATTAAAATTAAATTTTTTAGTCCTCAAATTTAAAATTATTTTTAGTATCTCAAAATTAAATGATTTTTATTCCCTTAAATTGAAAGTTTTCTTTTGGTTTGGTTCAACCCCATTATGAAAAAAATTATTAAAAAAATATTATCCCATATAAAGTTTAAGCCACTAATAACTCATTTTCAAATAAATTTAGAGACACAATTTATAACAAATTTAAACTTCTAAAATTTAAATTACTGAAAAATATTTTAAGATAAATTGTACCTCCCAAAATCTAATAAAGCAAAAAAAAATTAGGTTTAAAAATAAGAAATTTTTATAGTAATTTTCCCTGTGTTCTTCTAATTTAATTTAAATATTTAAATCTGATTAACCTGACTTGAACTAATTAATTTATAATTAAATTGTTTTTACCAAAACAATTGTAATTGAATTGGTTTGATTCGCGTTTTAGACAAATTTTAGATTTTATAATTTTGATTAAATTGAGTCATAGATTTATCCAAAAACGGTAGTTTGATTAAAATAATGTGTATTTGTTCATATTAATTTCCTTAGTATTTCGCTAACAGAACCTCTCTGCTGTCAGACCCAGACACAAAGAGAGATATTCATAAGTTATAATCACCGATGTCACATCGCCACCTTACTCATCGTATCATTCTTTCTACCTTCCAATTTTCACACCTATCACCCTCTTTTCACTCTCTGTTGCTGCTTATTCAAATCATTGCCAGTGGTGTCGTAAATTGGAGAACCATAACAATTTTTAATCGCTGAATCATTAGGCTCTCTGCTTTTTGCATCCAAACCAATCAATCTTTCCCTGTTGTACGCCATATTATTATTGCAGTGAGTACAACAAACCCTTTTTTCTTCATCATTATTTTCTTCATTTTTGGACTTCTTAAGCTTTATTACTTCCCATGTAAAGTATCTAATTATTCATACAGATGGATTTAGCTTGTAATAAAAAATTCCACATGCTTGCACAAATGCACATTTGGTCTCTGTTATGCAAGAGAAGTGAAAGAAACGTACTTTAGATTTTGTCGAGAGCATAAACGGCTTAGATTTAGTTGGGTTTTGAATATGAGAATTTTGGGGGTTGTAGATTGACCTTCCTATCTTCTTTCTCCCAGTATCCAGTTTTTGGCATGTGGGTATGGTGGCAGTTTTTCTTTATTTATTAGATTTTCTGACCATTAATTGTTATAGATTATGACTTGTCTACTTGCTTAGTTTGCTCCGTGGAACTTGACTTGTGTTTTCGATGAAAATGAACAATTGAAGTTGACACTGAATATCAGACTTTCGGCTAGGGAATCTTAGCAGAAGAATTGGGTTAGGGTTGCTTGATTAGCAACTTCTTGCTATTATGACTAATGAACATTATCTGGACCTTCTATCCAAGAAGTTGTGATTGTACAATTTGGAACTGACTTGCTTTTATCCATAACAGAATTAGCTGGTGGGTATACAAGGAGGACATTTTATTGTGGTCAACGATTTGCTTTGAACTGATAAAGAATCATTCAAAGATCCGGTTGAGTGAGTACTAGGAAGATGGGATCTTTCATAGGTCATATACTGCCAGGGACCTTGTTTCTTCTAGTTGGGGCATGGCATATATGGGGATCCGTGGTGAGGTATGTATCAAATCCTAAAACATTCAGAGTTCATGTTTGGAATCCTGTACCGGGATTTAATGGGAGACTCAAGCACTTGGAGCTCTATGTCATTTCGATCGGTGCTTTCATTGACTTGTGTGTGGAGCTCTTGTTAGCAACCCACCTTAGGTTTTTTTTAGGTGGATCCTTAAACACTACTTACTTCAATAACTTTGAGCACTCTGGAATGCTTCTAATGTTTCTTATCTATGGTGTTGTAGCACTCTTCTCAGAAAAGACACGGTTAGTTGTTGCTGTTGTTCTTATTGATATTATATTGGTCAATTTTTGTTAAAATTCATTACCAATCTCCATTCTCCAGTACCTGCTATATTGCATGGCTAAGTTGTGGTAATGCAATTTTAAAGTGTTGATATCCCTCGCTTAAGAATAAATATTTCTCATGTCTTTTACGCAGGCCAGATCAATCCCATTAATCAATACAAATCTTTCTTTTTCTGGTCTGAAAAATTGAATCTTAATTAATTTTAATGTTTTAAGTCTATGATACTGTTACCCTTCTTTCAGAAGGGACAAGTTGTTTATCTTCTTATTATTTTGTTTCTGCCATTTTATTTTTAAAAATGAGTCAGAGACACCAATCTCTAGAACCTGTTAAGAAAATGAATAAGTTGCTAATGGAATTTTAAATTGTTGGTATCTATCAGTTGACGTTCTAATACAAAAAAGGAATGAATGCTGCAGCGCTGCTTGAATGTGTCTACAGTAATGGTTAAAAAATTTCTATTAATTTATTTCATCTGATTTACTTTGCAAATTAAACAAAAGATAAAGTAGGATGTTGATAGCATCCTCCTTTGGTTGATTTGAGGAGAGAACAGTCCACTTCCAACATCTACCATCGAAACTCAAGTTTCTTGGATGGTCTTTGCTTGCGCCATCATTCTAGTGCTATCAATCCGGTTGGATTTAGGTTTGGTTGTTGTGATCTTGGACGGTTCTTGGATTGATTGGTTGGTATGGGTCATGTTAAGTGTTCTTGAGGGTAAGGTGAATGTCTTTGGGCGCAAAGCTTGTTTGGCAAGTTTGGTCCAAGAACTTATGGTTAAATGATGTTATGGATGGAATCTTTGGTGGGGTTTTGTCACAAGGGTGTGGTGAGTTTTGTGAAGGTGGTTTTGATGGTGGTTGGTGGTGGTTTTGGGTTGCTTGGATTACAAAGGTTAGGGAAAGAAAGTGCAGCCAAGAAAGAAACAGATCAAAACTCAAAGAAAGGAAAAAGTTGAAGGTGATGAGATTACCTTGATGAAAAGAAGGAAACTAACTTTTGATGAAAGCTAGTCAAGAACCAAAATTAAAAGAATGGAGGAGGAAAGGAGGCGGAGACTTTGCACCACTTACTAGAAGATAAGCAAGGAGGGTGCTGCATCACTTGAGTCCTAGTACCCTAGATAGAACCTACAAAATATCTCACCATCTTTCTAGCTCTAAGAAAGATGCTCTCAATTCATTCATCCAAGTTATGGCCAAAATAAACTAGATATATCCTTATATAGAGCTTGGCATGTGGAACCGGTGGCCTAACAAATCCCTTCCTACACTTGTTTCCAAACACTAAGCCACTAAAGGCAGAGTCAAACATCCTAAAGATTATGCTTATGTCCAAAGAAGGGGGGTAATCCCACAAAACACTAAAAGAAGAGTGCAGACTAGGATTTGTACGAAAGAAACTATATTCTTCCATCTTAAAAGCTTGCAGCCTTCATAAGCTCCTCTTCAAGCTCCATAGCCTTAATTCTAGTCAACCTTCCTCCAGAAACTTCTTCAATTTGTTGGATTCTCGATTACCCCTTCTTAGCCTTAGCCATGGCTCTTGTAGCTGCACCTCATTTAAATGTGTTCTTTCCATACATGCTCCATAAAGTGGGGAGGATAGTTATGGGACCTGAAGATGTTGATGGTGAATGAGTGATAGGATTCCACGACACGAGCATTTCTTTTTTCTTCTATTTACCATAACATTTTTTGTATTATCCAATTCTTAGCTGATCAAATACTCAGTAGACATGAAGCTGCAAATTCGCCCTACATTTTCCTGAACCTCATTGTGGTAACATTTTGTGTAGTCACCGTGCACTAACAAATGGGAATGAGTTTAGTATGCAATTTTATTAAAAACAAAATCATTTAATTTGAATAGGTAAATAATCTAATACGAGATATTAGTGAAAACCCGAATTCCCCATAGTAAAAGCTTCACTAAATCCATGGTATCAGCTATTTAACTCTTAAAGTGAAATATGTTTCTTTACAATTATGAGGATCATACCTACTTTCTCATTATCTCTGGTTCTGATTTTCTATCATATACATTACTTCTTAAGCCACCTAGAGTTTATGTCCTCCATAAAAGCATGAAAATTGATGCTTCAGTTAATCAGTCCTAATGATGCATCCTTTCATCCTTGTGGGAAAATATGATGCCTTTAAACAAAACTGAACAAAAGTTTCCTGCCTACTTGAGAGGTACTGGTTCACTTGATTGCTCTGTTATTTCATTCGTGTAGTGTTTTGAACTAGCTTCACATAAGTTATTTTATTATGCTTTTGAAGATTCTGATGGACAATGACTTCTGTAATCATGCTTATAAGCTATTTTTAGCAATGAGTCTGGATATCATTGGACTTGCATTGCATTACTTTTTATCTCATCTATAGCCTTGTGCAAACTGCCATATCTTCTTTTTTCACTCAATTGTCCTTAGATAAACCTATGACTAGTAATATTGTTGTACTTGTACATATGCTTTTAGAGGGAGATCACAATATTTGTGAGGCTAACAACATGCTGTTGTTTGGCAGAATTTGTGTTATTTAAATTTATCCAAGAAATGTTAATTCTTTCAATATATTAATCCTTGGGTTGAAGTATGTATCAGAAGTAATGTGTACATGTTGCGCGTAGGTGTATATGTGCTTGAGTGTATGTGTGCATTTTGGAGATTGGTACTCGAAAAGTCTGATATTTCCCTGTTTGTTCAATTTCCACAGACCTATATATCCCCAAATCTTAATTTATTTGTTAAGTGCTGCATGTTTAACCTGTTTTCTCTTTTCCATTCTCATTTTCTTGATTCTGTCATGTAGATATCTTCCCTTGCCGCACAGTGCTCTTTGTTTGATTGCTGCCACAGCATTCTGTGCAGAGTATCTTCTATTCTACTTTCACTCAACAACACATAAAGGCCTTGAGGGCTATTACCATGTCCTCCTTGCTTTCCTCATTGGGCTTTGCATTATATCTTCAATTGCTGGGGCCCTTTTGCCTACCAGCTTCCCAGTAGATTTATGTAATGGCATTGCTATAACGCTGCAAGGAATCTGGTTCTATCAGACTGCTTTTGTTCTTTATGGTCCCATGCTACCCTCTGGTTGTAGGCTCAGGGATAGTAATATCACATGTCATGCAAAAGAGAGTGAGGTTCGGGCTGAATTGCTGGCTAATGTTCAACTCTCTGTTGCAGTCCTCGCTGTTCTTGTAGGAAGTGTAGCATCCTATGGCTTTGCAGCTTCAAGATATCCCAACTGTGAAGAACTTGCTAGCAATTCCGGTTGAGTTAGAGAAGGAATGAACTACCATTAACATGCAGAATCGTTGACAGATTATTCTATTCTTTTAATTTGTTGCCAGAGATTCGTTCCTCGAGTTAATATATGTTAAAAAATATTAATCTAAACGAATCTCATTACTTTCAAGAATTTGTGATTGACTCTGTACAGGGAAAAGTTTTTGGTTAAACAGTTTTTCTGTCTTGTTATTTTTTTTTTTAATTTTGTTTTATCATCATTTTTAATACCACTTTAATTTCATTTTATTTAATGTGTATAACACACAAGTATGTGATATATTTTTGTCTTTGTATTGGTAGTAAAAGGCCTAAATGGGATCATGAGCCAAGCTTTAAACCATAACTAAATCAAAGTGGGAGATTGTAAAGAATATTTCAGTCTTAAAATCATTTTAACGAAAATTTAAGATTATAGCAAAGTGTAATATATTTAGGGTTTAGGCTTAGTATATTTACATCTGATCAATGGTGGAAAAAGTAAATTTAACACAAGGAAAATGGTTTATTACTAGTATATTTCTTATGTTACTTTTTTTATGAAGAATTTTAAGAGAATGATTTATCTATTTTAACTGTATAATTTATTTGATAGTTAATAGGATAATAAGATTGGCAGACTCTGCGTTACAAATGTATAATTCCTTTATTAATGTCTTAATGGAAAAAGAATTCAAAGAACTAATATGAATTGATTAATCTTTAACAAATGTCCATCAAATCATAACTGAAGCAGAGACACTTACTGAACCAAACTATTCATTCCCTTATGTAAAAACAATAACATAAGTTAATTATTTTCACACTTTTCATATCCCTCACCAACTGTTACTAAACTACCATTTCTATATAAACCACAGCCAAGGTTTCACCAGAACCATCTCCAACACAGTTTCATCTTTTCTTTAGACTAAAATGGCTTCCACTCACACCCTCTTTATCCTTTTTTGTGTTGTGACTATAACTGCATTGCTCTCATCTGCATCAATTGTTGAGTCCAGATCACTCTCTAACCCCTCTTCAAGCCTTTTGGTTCGGTTGAAGCTTGAGGGTGAACCATCCAACTGTTGGGACTCACTCTGGCAACTCCAAGCATGCAGTGGCGAAATTGTGACATTTTTTCTTAATGGTGAGACCTACCTTGGACATGGTTGCTGCCAAGCAATTAAGGTGATTGGACACGATTGCTGGCCTAACATTGTTGCCTCTTTAGGATTCACCGATGAAGAGACTGATGTATTGGAGGGTTACTGTGAAGAGGCTGTTCATTCACCTCCTGCACCACCAAAATCTATAGTTGACCCTAATGACATTGTTCCATAAAGGAACAAACTTTGGTCTTGGTGGTTTCAATGAATAACTAATAAGATGTTTGTTTTGTTTCTTTTTTCAATTTTATGCTGCCACGCATCCTGATGTTGGGAATCATGATCATGCTTTTGAGCTGTTTTATTTTCTGAAATATGAATCAATGATATGATATATAATAATACGTTCAAGTTGAGTTTTATGCTTAAGGTTAATTGTGGCATTGACATTTTTCCTTCTTGATTATTATATTTTTCAAGTTTTGTGTTGAATGTAAATGTAATTTTGGATAGATTGTGGTGCAGATAACACTGTATGCACCTTTCAATATTCAACCACGGGTAGGTGTTGTCCTTTTAAGACTAAACCATGAACCAATCTGAATTAGGAGCTAAAAAAAATTGAACTACTTTCAGTGATGCACCTAACCAAAGAAGCAACTTGGTTCATTTTAGGCCAATTATTTTACAATTCAGTTGGTTTAATTTAGGGAAAAACATTTTCTATTTCATTTTCTTTGGTTCAAGTGCAATGTATTTCAATTTCGTTGAAGGATAAATATGTTACTATTCTGTGTGATTTACTTTTCTATATTAAACCAAATCATGAATGAACTTGCTTTACAATTAAGAGGATGATAATCACTTCTGGTAAATATTTGAATACTTTTTAAATTTTTTTTACCGTTGAAGTAAAAAGTTTTAAGTATTTCGAAGTTAAATTCGAGTCAATTACCAAAACCTCTTACTAACAGAGTCGACGATTATCGATCAATCGTAACATATCGTAAAATTGGCAGAAATTTTCGATGCCAAAAGTGAAGTTCTTCAAAACATTCAATTCTTTTAGTTTTGTTGGTAACGAAGATTTTGTGTACATTTAATTTAGTTTTGTTTTTTATTTTCAAAAATAAATTTAATAATCATTTTAAAAATAATTTTTGAAAAAAAAATAAAACATTTATTTGAAAATCTTAGTTTAAAAAAAAATTATTCATAATACCATGTTGAAAAGTTACAATAAAAATTAAAAAAATAAATAAAATAAAATGAAAAAGATTAACACAACACAACTTCTAATAAAAATGCACAGATAAAAATAAAAACTTTATATATTCTGTACTGTTCTGTTTTGCAACGAAAACAAAAAAACATGATCCTCTCCACGCCACTCTACAAAACTTAATCTGTGTTCGCAGAGATGTGAAGGAAAAAAAAAGAAAGGAACAAAAAAGGCGGATAATGGCTTCGTTATCGCTTTGCGTAGCCATGAGAGCACCCACTCCCTCGGCTTCTCTTGTTCTCACTGCCCCGAAATCATCTTCACTCTCTCTGAAAGTTACCCGCAGCAGTTTCTCCAACGTTCGCTCTGGACTCCTCCAATGCTCCTTTCTCTCCTCTCCTTCCCATCTCTCTTCCCCTTCCTCCATTTCAGGTACTCCTAGATTTTATTTTCCATATGGGTGCTTGTTCTTTTCCCCTTCCACGTGATTCTTCACTAATTACGCACTAAGTCGTTTTGAAATTGGCTACGCGGTGAATTTCGTTCTGCCCTGTTGACCATGGTTTTGTTCAGTTTTATATGGGAAGTGCTGAGTTCTTCATTTTTAATATATGGTATGCCAAGCTTAAACTTTTTTTAATAGCTGTTTTAGTTGGAACAGTGGCAGTTTTTAATTGGAAGTGGCTTCTCCTTGTTTTAATAGGGATGTAAGGGCTTGTGTTGCTAATGGGTTTAGAAAAACAAAATGCTTTTGTGGTTGGGTTGAATTTAACTTAACATTGACTCATATCGGAACACGGAAGTTGCTATTCTAGGTATTAAAAGAGATTTTTTTTTTAAGCCAAGTAGAAAGTTGATGCCATTTCTTGCTGATGAAACAGTGAGGTTGGGTTGTAAGTGAAGGCAAGTAGATACATTTATATAGTAAACGAGTACCATTACTGGTTTTTTTATCATTGATTAGAACGATACCAGTTCAAAATGCTTGCACTTTTGACGTTTTGGTTTTTGGATTAAGTGCAGTAAGCACAATTGATTCCAGAACTTTTATGGTTTTATTGACTGGTTTACTGAAATGGAGTGTTGAGTTTATTGATCCTCCTGTCTCAGGATTTTGGTAGGTTGTGATGGAGAAGAGACTCCAATGAGACGAATAGCCTGCATCAGTTAAGAATATCTCAATATCATCGGGAGCATTAAAGAACTCAAGCAATAAATAACTCTATGATTAAAATTCAACATATTTTGTCAATGAAACTTCCTAACGAATAACTTAGCAAAGAATAAAGAGAAATAGCAAAGACTAGAGATGCTAGCTTAGCATTGTTAGTAATAGATGACTAGCTTTGGATTATTTGGCACTTTTGTTTTGCATGACCATAGTTGTTCTGTTTAATCTGACAAGCTGTCCACGCCTACTGGAATAAGGCTTATATATATATATAAAATTCTTGTTCAGATTTAGATTGACTTGATCTCAACTAAATTGTCAATGTTAAGGCTTGTCACTTGGATTGGACTTGACGTCTAATGTTGGGGCCAGAAGAGGAAAAGGTTCTGGCTTGGTTGTGAGGGCAGGCAAGGCTGCTCTTTGTCAGACTAAGAGAAACAGATCAAGAAAATCATTGGCACGTACTCATGGTTTCCGCAAACGAATGAGCACACCTGGTGGAAGAGCTATTTTAAGGCGAAGACGTGCCAAGGGACGGAAAGTCCTTTGCACCAAGTCCCACCCAAATAGTGGAAAATAGTGGCGAAAATGGCCTGTATCTGTTATGTTTTAGTGGCTTATTGTATTGATTCCTCCCAACTCGTCTGTATTTCGAGCTTTACATTTTTTTTCCTAACAGTGGTTCTTTGTAACCTTTATGTTTAAAATTTAAATTTATTATTTTTTATCTGTGTTGTCACCTATAATTCTTGCCAAGCTACATCCATATTTACTTCAAAGATGTTTACTACGAAACGAATCACAAATCAAATTTGATTGAATGGCAAACAAGATGTTGGGCATTGTTAAAAATTCTATTTTGCTGGAAGCTGTTGGGCATTTTCAGCAGTGGCAGCTGAGAAGGCATTTCTTTACCAAATAAGAGCTAATAAATTGATGTCATTTTCAGAGCAACAACTAATGGACTGTGAAAGAAATAACAAGGGAATCATTGAACTCATTGTCATCCTCCATATCAACATTCTCGTCATTGAAATCACTGTCATCCTCATCCTCTTCCTACATCACTGTCCCTTCTAGAGGCACCACATGGTGACCTTCGCATTGGCCATTCGGCCCGCAACCAAGTATAGGAAACCCTTTTTTCTTCATCATTATTTTCTTCCCTTAGGACTTCTTAATCTCCATTATTTCCCATGTAAAGTACCTAATTATTCATCACCTTCACCAAACTCGCCAAACATGCTTATGATGGAAGCTAGTCAAGAACCAAAATTAAAAGAATGAAGGAAGAAATAAACGAGGGTGATTCATCACTTGAGTCCTATCACTAAAGATAAGAACCTGCAAACACAATCTTTCAAGCTCTAAGAAAGATGCTTTCAATTCATTCATCCAAGTTATTGCCAAATTCACTAGAGGTGTCTCCTGATATAATGGGTGTCCAAAACAAACCCCTTCCTACTGCTCTTTTGCACCCTGCACCCCCATAATTTCTTATCGCTACTCCGTATCCAAAGTAAAATATCCAAAATACCCTTCCTATAATTTTGTTTTTTACTTTAACTTCTTCTATTTTTGTACAATTTCTACACTTTCATTCATCGGTATCTCCGTTTTATTATTTGATTTTTTTTACTATCAAATGAATTTTGGATTGAATGTTCCATAAACATTTTAAAATAGGTGTTCTGGAATGTGTTTTCAAACAAGCCTTTCCAGAAACATATTTTAGACTGAATGCCAGAACGTGTTTCCAAAAAAATCAATCTGAAGATAAAGATGAAGATACGTACAAGGGTAAAATAAGATTTAATTTAATTATGAAGTACAAAGAAAAATTACGAGGATAGAAACATGTGATCAAACTCTACATCTATATTAATTTTGTAATAAAAAAATAGTAAACAATTAACTATGATATAAATGAGAAAAATGTAATTTTCATAAAATATAAATAATAGAGTAAAAGAATAAAAATTTAGAAGTAACCTATATATAACATAATCGATTTGGAAGACTCTTTGTTTACAAATGTATAATTTCTTTACTTATGAGAAGGAACTTAAAGAACAAATTACGAATTGATTAATCTTTATCAAATGTTCATCAAATTAATCATAACGGAAGCATAAAGTGACACTTATTTGAGCCAATCATCCATTCTCTTCTTATATGTAACCACCATATGATAGTTATTCTCACACTCTTCATATCCCAACACCAACTGTTACTAAACTACCATTTTCTATATAAACCACAACCAAGATTTCACCACAATCATCCACTCCAACACATTTTTATCTTTTCTTTCGACTAAAATGGCTTCCACACACACCCTCTTTATCCTTTTTTGTGTTGTGACTATAACTGCATTGCTCTCATCAGCATCAATGGTTGAGTCCAGATCACTCTCCAACCCCTCTCCAAGCCTTTTGGTTCGGTTGAAGCTTGAGGGTGAACCATCCAACTGTTGGGACTCACTGTGGCAACTCCAAGCATGCAGTGGCGAAATTGTGACATTTTTCCTCAATGGTGAGACCTACCTTGGATATGGTTGCTGCCAAGCAATTAAGGTGATTGGACATGATTGCTGGCCCAACATTGTTGCCTCTTTAGGATTCACCGATGAAGAGACTGATGTATTGGAGGGTTACTGTGAAGAGGCTGTTCTTCATTCACCTCCTGCACCACCAAAATCTATTGTTGACCCTAATGACATTGTTCCATAAAGGAACAAACTTTGGTCTTGGTGGTTTCAATGAATAACTAATAAGATGTTTGTTTGTTTCTTTTTTAAATTTTATGCTGTCAAGTATCCTGATGTTGGGAATCATGACCATACTTTTGAGCTGTTGATATTTTATGAAATATGAATGAATGATATGATATATAAAAATACATACAGGTTTTGAGTTTTATGCTTTTATAAAAAACCACCGATGATTACATGTCTACAAGGTGTGAGTTTTATGTTTTAGGAGTATGAAAATATATTTAGTTCCATAAAATGACCTTGAATGTTTGAGAATAGAAAAATTGGAGTTCAAATTAAATCTGATTCGTTTAAATTAATATTTAAATGTGATAATTAAGATTAATAAATATTCTCAATGATTAATAATTAAGATTAATAAATATTTTATATCATCAAATTATTAAAAAATATGATGATGAAAACTAATTTTTTATTTTTATTTTAAAATTAAATTATTTTATTTTTTGTAATTTAAATTATATCCTAAAGAAAAATTAATTTTGTTAATATAATTTAATTTTAAAAAAATTATATTTAATTTATATAAATATTTTTAATTAATTATTTTAATATAAATACATTAATATATTTTTTTTATTTTCAACAAAATTAAAATTATCCACATGTGACAATGTTGGTGACGGTACACTTGAATTATTGCATAAAATGGTAGGTATGTGTGCACGTGTCAGTAATTGAAGCGACCACGTCATCAGCGTGTCTCTATCCACCATCATTACACACTCTTAGTTATTAATTAATAGATTGCCCCACCTATATTTTATACGTACAAGCAATATCGTTGATTACGATGCAATCTTATATTAATATTTTAAAAACATATTTGATCAGTTTTTTTGTTTTAATTTTTTTAAATGGTTTTACAAATTAATTTTTAAGAATATATTTAAAATAATTAAATAAAAATAATTTTAAATTTATTTTCAATAAAAACTAATGGCTATGATAAAAATTCCCAAAAATCAAACATGGTACCAAACGAGTCATATAAGGAAACTAATTAATAGTGAAAGAACATATAAAAAATATATATTTTATTAGTTTTAATTTTTTTTAACTTTTAATAAAAAAAATTTAACGATTTTTTTTAGTTTTAATAAATAATTATCAAATAACTTTTTTAATTTTTAGAAACTAAAATATTTAAAAAAAATTAACAAACAAATAAATTTAAACAGAACAAAAGTATATTTATCAATTTGAGAAAAAAGTAATATAAAAAATAAAAATTATTACTTAAAAATAATAAAAATAAAGATTAAATAATTATACAAATAGAAAATTATTTATACATTTTTTTTAGAAAAAATGAGATAGGGATGATGTTAGAAAATAATTTTTTTTCTTATATTTTTAATTTTTTAAAGTAAAACATGGGAATAAGGTTAAAAAGAAAATATACATTTTATTTATTACCGAGAAAAAAATGTATTTTTCTGATTATTTCTTGACATTTTTTTCCAATAAAAAAAGTACAAATTTGTAAAGAAATGAATTGACAGAAGCATCCTAAACTTCTGGAAGTTCTATACCTCACTCGAAGCACAGTGGAACATAAAACTACCATCCCACACTTTTTGTCACAAACTTGTGCACGCCACTTATTCTTCTTTCTCTGCTCACCCAACAAAACTTCTCTCAAATATTTGCTTCAAATATGAAGACTCATGCATTTTTTCTTGTATCAACCATCTATCATCACAACCCAACAATGTTTTTTTTTTTGTTAAGATATTTTTCTTTATTGGGTTTCAATTGATTTAAACAAATGACCTGTAAAAACAATGTTACTAAAACTTTAAAAACTTTTATCCAAAACCTAATACAATTACGTGTAAGATAAACATGTTTAAATGAATTAATTCATAAAAAAATAGTTACAGAGTATTATATAGAAACTCTAACATATAATTTCTCTAAAGTTTTATTTTTAATTTATAAATTAATTGAGTCCCCACATCAAAGTCCCAACCTATGCAACCTACCCTACCCAAAAGCAGAGAAGTAAATATTTACTTATAATTTAATAAAAATAAGTTTTTTTTTTCAAATCATCTTTATTTTAAAAGTTACTTTCAAAACTAATAAATCACGAATTGGGTAAAGTACCGTTCGGTTATCCGTTCACAGTTCCATAGGCCATCATCAATGACTTATCTTACGAAACAGAAATTTTTTAAATAAAGTAAAAACAAATCATACACCAGACAAGAACTCGATGGAAACTCCGAGACCAATTCATATGACATTTTTACCCCTCACACTTTCTCCATTTTACTCCAACCCCCCTCTCTTCATTCATAAGACAACGCTTCCTCCTTCCCTCATTGCCTATCACACCATGCAGCGTGCGGCGGCCAAACACCAACCACGGCGGAGCTCCGGCGGAGATGCGGCTGAGGAGGAGAAGGTGTTCAAGGGGGACCAGGAGTTCGCTGACTCGTCATCGAACTATTTGAAGACCATTTTCGCCCTGGCGCTGTGGCTCGGAACCATTCATCTCAACGCAGCGTTGGTGCTTTTCGCGCTTTTATTCCTCTGTGTCCGCGAAGCACTCTTGTTTGTTTCTCTCTCCTTTTACTCTTCCCTTGAATTATCACACGTGTCTCTGTGTGAGTGAAGTTAAAAAAGAGGTCGCTCTTTATTATGTTATCTCAGGCTGTTAGGTTTGCTTTTCGTGTTGATGCTGATTCCTATTGATGAAAAGAGCAAATTCGGTCGGAAATTATCCAGGTGCTTGTTTTTGTTTGCCGCGTGAAAAATTGATATCAAACGCATTAATTAACTTAACGAAGCTTTGCTTTTTTCTTGTTCTGGTTGCCACACTGGGTTTGAGTATCTTGCTTTTCTTGTTGAATAAAATGTATATTTTTTCAGAAAAAAAAAATTGGGTGTTTTTCAGGTACATATGCAAGCACGTTTGCAGTTACTTTCCCATCACGCTTCATGTAGAGGATATCAAGGCCTTTCATCCCAATCGTGCTTATGGTTTGCCACTTAGTGTTTACTTATGTTTTGACTGTTGAAGATTTTTCGTTGAAGAAAGTGCATCTTTGTTCTCATTTGCAATTTTTGCCTTCTCTTGGAGATTGTTTACCTGTTATAGTGATACCGACACGACCAGAATAGTATATGAGCTACTTTTTATATTGTGTTACTATATATGTAATTTATACAAGAGCTTCTGCGTATATAATCTTCTTGACTAAAAATGGCAAGAGATTTTAAACATATTTTTTTATTTTTCGGGTAAGTTGGTTCTTTTGTTTTAACTTTATTCCGAGACGGTTTTGCGACGGATGGTTTTAATTTTGAGTGGGTTGAGGGAGGAAAATGACGGTTTTTATAGACTACTTTTGATTGAGACTTGAATGGACACCGGAAAAAAAATGAGATTTTGATCTATTATTGTTCCTAAATGATTTAGACTAGAATTCATTTTGAAATAAAATAATACTTTAATTTAGAGATTCAACATTGTATAAATATGCCTTAGTGTCCTGAATGAACTGATTTATTTCTTATCCTTTGGAAGAGCTAGATTTGAAACATTTTTTCGAGTCTTAAGCTAGCATATCTCTCAATGGTGATGATTCGTATTTTATTTGTGTTTTATTGTTAGTAGTTCATCAATATTAATAAAAGTATGCATCTTCATGCAGTTTTTGGTTATGAACCACATTCAGTTCTGCCAATTGGAGTTGTTGCATTAGCTGACAACACAGGTTTTATGCCTCTTCCTAAAATAAAAGTTCTTGCTAGCAGTGCGGTAAGACTTTTGTAGACCCTGTTTTTTAATGAAGGTTATTGTGGTTATAATTTAAATTTTTCTTATTACATTTGACAAATAGGTTTTCTACACACCATTTTTGAGACACATATGGACATGGTTGGGTCTGACACCAGCGACAAAGAAAAGGTTTGCCTCCCTGTTGGATGCTGGCTACAGTTGTATCTTAATTCCTGGCGGAGTTCAAGAAACATTTCTCATGGAGCATGGTTCTGAGGTGCATTCTTTTTGGCTCTCCCTCTTAACTTTAATTTTTATCTTTTTTTTGGCAACTGAAAATGTTTATTCTTTCATATATAATATCATAACTGATGTCAAGTTGAAGTAATATGTTGGTATAGGCATTTCCCCTTGCTATGCAACACTTGAGAATTTCCCATTGAGTGGAACATGTTTGATAATCTTAACTAATACTTTAGTTTCGTTCCCCTCTGATATTTCATGTCTAATTTTGATGGAAAGGTGGGGAAATTATATTCTTTTCATTCATTTATATATGTTATTGACCTAATCTTAGGATCACTTACATAAAATGTTTCAGCTATGGAAATATGACTTGCCAATAACACTCGTAAGGTGTATCTCATTCTTGATATTAGAGTAATGTAAAATGTGAGAGATTATAGAGTAAGGTGTATCATACACCAAGAAACAAGGTTGATTGCTTGATCTATTACATTAACATTGCATTTGAAAGAAACTTGGATTTCTTTTTAAAAGTATGAAAAGTAACTCCTTACAGCAGAGCTAGAAATCTGTAATCTTTTAAAGACAGAAACCAAACAATAACAGAAATGAAGATAGTTGCAGACACGTTGAGGGGTCTGCTACCTCCCTGCCTAAGGGCCCCTAATCATTTTCTCCTAACTGTTCTGCCACACCCGAGCCACATGGACAAACCACAAGGTTGTTACAGCCCAAATCAATTCAATTTGATTACTGCAATTGGCCCACTGATTACAATCTACCAATTTTACACCTTGTCATGTGTGTGGTTGCTTTTATGATTGAATCATAGTAAAGTCACAAACTGCCTAAAAAGTTTGGCGAAGAGTATATTCAGTACATCATCATAGTTTTTAAATAATTTGATGGCTCTATCTTTCTGATTGTTTTCTAAATAAAGCTTGTATCTCTTACTGTTTGGTGGGGCTGCATTTAACTTGTTTCTACTATGGTAAAGATAGGCAGAACAGGATTCCGAATAAAGTGGGTTTACAATATGAAATTCCTTTATTAATATATTTTGTATTCGTACAAGCTAAAAATATTATGAATTATCTTCTTTGTAGATTGCCTTTCTTAAAGCAAGGAGAGGATTTGTCCGCGTAGCAATGGAGAAGGGTAAACCCCTGGTTCCAGTTTTCTGTTTTGGGCAGGTATTTATTTCTTGCCCGTGTTTACTCTTAAGAAAAAATCTTGCAACTTTTGCTGATTCCCACCTATTAACTGCATAAAACTGTTAAAACTAAAAAGTTGTGTATTATTTCCCTATCTGCTAATGTTGCTACTTTATGTTTCTTTCTATTCATTCAAATAAACTATCACTCCCCTTTTGATGTAATTTTGCTGTAGTCAAATGTCTATAAGTGGTGGAAACCAGGTGGGAAGTTATTTCTGAATTTTGCCAGGGCTATCAAGTTCACCCCAATATATTTTTGGGGAATTTTCGGGTACGTGTTTCTTTTAAATGTCAGCTTGCCACCTGCCTGTGATCTCCTTTACACCTATTTCAGTTTCAATAGTCAAGGGAGTTTTGCATGATGAATGAAGCTAATTTTTTTAATTCAGACTTGGGGTTGTTCAATGAATTAAATTCGACAATATGGAACAATAGAATATGCTGATTCTAAAACGTCAAACCAATCTGAGAGTCGGTTTAGTTCATAATTTGGAAGGTCAATTTTGTCTGGTTCAGCTTAAAATATTTGCTAAGAATGTACCTGGAAAAGGTGGACTCAATTGAAGTGTTGCAGGATGCATGGATTTTACTGTCAGTTTTTCGCAATGTTTTATGTATACAAGTTTTTATATAGAATGGAGTCATTGTTTTTGTTGACAGCAGTCATTTGACTGGTCTACATGTATACAGAAGTTGTTATCTGGAACTAATTTTTTTGCACGGGTTATCTCTTCTCTTCAGATCTCCGATACCCTTTAAACATCCTATGCATGTGGTGGTGGGTAGACCAATTGAACTGGAGAAAAATCCAGAGCCAACTTCTGAGGAGGTATATACTATCATGCCTTCTGATTTTAACTGGCATTCATGAAGTATCCAGTAGCTTCGATCCTCTTGTAGATATAAAAGTCTGTTTTTTCATCTTGTTAATAAGCGTCCAATGCAGTAAAAAAAAATGATTACCATGGAATATAAACTTCTGTATGGTAGTCCTTTAGACTCTAGTACAGCAAAATATACAAACGCAAATCCGAGATTTGCATGATATGGATAAACTATGTTTAAATAGGTACTTGCCAGCTATGGGGCCGGCAAGATATTTTCAAATTTAAGCTACACATAACATAACTAAATTTTTGTCTCTTTTTTTACTTTCACTTTGTTTTAGGTTGCCAAAATACATAGCCAGTTTGTTGAAGCACTTCGAGATCTATTTGAACGACACAAAGCTCGAGCTGGATATCCAAACCTTGAGTTAAGAATTGTTTGATAAGGTCGCAACTTCGACCTCAATTTTCATGGGATAATGACGCTTATCTACTCATAGGTTAGGTAAGATGCAGTGGAGTGAGGGATTCGTGATTAATTGGATTTGGAATGGGGTGACGTAAAATAATACTGTTGATTGATTGAGAGGGATTATCTTTGTTGTCCTAGAAGTCAGTGCATTATTAGTGTAAATTACAAATTTTACTTCCTCTTATGAGTAAGATATATTTATAATATAAGATTAATTTAAAATGTTACTCTCTATGATTTCAAATACATTTTCTCAATTTCAGTAATAAATTTACTTTAACTGGTAAAAGAGTGATTTTTGTATCTCGTTGAAATTACATTATGAGTACCTCAGTTCAAATCTTCCTCAATTAACGCAAGTAATAGAAAGGAAAATGTTTATAATTCATATTTTATACTAGTTTTAATAATTATTAACTTCAAATCAATATACTTTGTATGGCATAATTATTTCTCTTCATAAATGGGGATGATGGCACATAATTATAGCATATATTAAGTTTTTTCTCCAATGACAGAAAATATAATATCAATGTTAACAATTAATGAGGAAGGATTCACGCTGTTACTTTTTGTGTTAATAATTAATTGGTAATCTAATATACTAATTATAATATAATATTATAAATAGTAGGAATGTTAAAATAGATTTAATATCATAAATCAGTCTGAAAAATTGAAATTGAAAAATAGGTTGGGTAAAAAAGAAAATTATGACTTAAATAAAATAAAAAAAATTAGACTGACTTATTTGAGTTAGATTTAAATGAGTTTAAGTTTTAATTGACCCGTTTTATAAATATATATATATATATATATATATATATATATATAATTTAGAAAAAATAATTTGTTAGGTTGTTTATTGATGATATATTCTTAAATGAAATATATTTTTAAAATATGATGACATGAAAATTATGTTTAATAATAAGATTATCTTATTAAAATAATAAATTTGATTCTAAAATATACCAAATGTGGAAATAATGTTTGTAAATGGACAGGACGACCTGGACAGTGGACATTGGTAAACGACAAGAAAAAGAAAGAGATACGAAGAAATTTGATTACGCAACTAAAGCTTTGATTTTTAGAATTGAACATGAAATCATCTGCTTCATGCCCTGCAACAGAGGATTAAACGGTCCTTTACGGTGATCCAAACGCAGGGTGTTAGCTGTGACACCACATTCGTATTTTCAGTCTTTCGGGTCGGGTTGGATCCAGTGAAAAACACCTGGGTCGAGCACACACGCACATCATATACAAGCCGTTGATTATTTTTTTTTAATCCACGGCTACAAATGCAAAACAAAATAGCCAAGTTAGTGGTGAACGATTCTCCCAAGCCACTACAGAGAGTTGGGGAGGAGAAGTTCATTTCCCTGTTACGATCATGCGAAACGTGCACGCGGCTGCACCAGATCCAAGCTCATATAGTCACCCATGGACTCCAGGGAAATGATTACGTCACCCCTAGTTTCATCACGGCGTGCGCGCGCCTCGGTAGAATGGGTCACGCCAGAAGAGTGTTCGACACAACTGCGCAACCAAATGGCTCCACCTGGAACGCCATGTTCCGAGGGTTCGCCCATGCGGGGTGTCCCTTCGACGTCGTCGTTTTCTTCGCGCAAATGCACCGTGCCGGCGCTTCGCCGAACTGCTACACGTACCCCTTGGTGGTGAAGTCTTGTGCTCAGGTGAACGCAGTGAAAGAAGGAGAACAGGTTCACTGCGTGGTCGTCAAACGCGGTTTTAAGGCGAATGCGTTTGTGGGAACCGCGTTGATTCACATGTACTCCGCGAGAGGGGAAGTGTCCGTTGGGGATGCTTACAAGGTGTTCGGGGAAATGCACGAGAAGAATGTCTTCGTTTGGACTGCGATCATCACTGCATATGTGGCGTGCAGTGATATGGTTTCCGCGCGGCGTCTTTTTGACCTCTCGCCGCAGCGGGACGTGGTGCTGTGGAACGTCGTCGTTTCGGGGTACATCGAATTGGGGGACATGGTGGCTGCGAGAGCGCTGTTTGATAAAATGCTGGACCGCGATGTGATGTCGTGGAACACCATGTTGAACGGTTACGCCTGTAACGGTGAGGTGGAATCATTCGAGAAGCTGTTTGATGAAATGCCTGTGAGGAATGTTTATTCTTGGAACGGGTTAATTGGAGGGTACGTTCGGAATGGGCTCTTTAACGAAGCTTTGGAGTCTTTTAAACGGATGTTGATGTTGGTAAAACAAGAAGGTGAGGAGGGTGATGTTGTGGTTGTTCCTAATGATTACACAGTTGTGGCAGTGCTGTCCGCGTGTTCCAAATTAGGGGACCTTGAGATGGGTAAGTGGGTGCATGTGTATGCAGATAGTATTGGGTACAAGGGTAACTTGTTTGTTGGAAATGCTTTGATTGACATGTATGCAAAATGTGGGGTTATAGAGAAAGCACTTGACGTGTTTGATTGCTTGGATGTGAAGGATATAATAACTTGGAACACCACAATTAATGGCCTCGCCACGCACGGTCATGCAGCCGATGCTTTATGTTTGTTTGAGCGGATGAAGAACGCGGGAGAGAAGCCGGATGGTGTTACTTTTATTGGGATTTTGTCTGCTTGTGCGCATATGGGGTTAGTGAGAGATGGGTTTCTGCATTACCAATCGATGGTTGATGACTACTCAATTGTGCCTCAGATTGAACATTATGGATGCATGGTGGATTTGTTGGGAAGAGCTGGTCTTATAGATCAGGCTGTGGATTTCGTGAGGAAGATGCCAATGAAACCTGATGCGGTTATATGGGCGGCACTGCTCGGGGCGTGTAGGATGTACAAGAATGTGGAAATAGCAGAACTGGCGCTTCAGCAGCTCATTGAACTTGAACCCAATAACCCTGCAAACTTTGTCATGCTTTCGAACATATACAAGGATCTTGGAAGATGGGAGGATGTTGCCCGGTTGAAGATTGCAATGAGAGATACCGGGTTCAAGAAAATACCGGGATGTAGTGTTATTGGGTGCAATGATAATTTGGTGGAATTCTATTCTTTGGATGAGAGACATCCTGAGACAGACTGTATATATAGGGCATTGCAGGGATTGACGATTCAATTAAGATTGCATGGATACGTTCCAAATCTTGTGGATGTTGCTCATGGAAACTGAACAAGAAGGGGTATTTTGAGGAATAGCCAAATTTTTATGAACTAGCTCAGCATCTGAAAGAGCCAATCGATTTTACAGGCCAAAATCAATTCTTCAAATTCCTGGTCTATTTTGAAAATCAATTGTAAGGCCTTTGAAATAGTGAAGAGTTACGTGGGCAAAATCACCGGGTCTTACATCCTGCTGCTGCTTCTTGTCGAACTCGGTTATTGTCAATGGTCACTTCTGAATGTATCCCTACTTCCACTTGGATTCATCTGAACCTGAGACTAGGGAAACACCCATGCTATCGTTGGAAAAATGTATTACATACACTATTTGGTTCAGAAAAGGTTATGAAGCTGTGAACTGAAAGATTATACCCATGCTTAACTAAGTGCTTCGCGATTTACCATTCTCTTTTCAGGGAATTATCTTTTAAGAATAGGTTCTTTGAACCAAGTTCCAATATCTTCCCCAATTCTTAATCAATCAATACCACTGTATCTTTTAATTTAGTACAACCTATTGTTTCATGTTCATTTCTGACTTTGTTATGGTTAAAATAAAGTTGGATAGTCCTGAGACTTAATATTCCCAACTCAAACAACTCTTTTTGTCATGTGTATGAAACCTTCAAAGTTAGTCATTGCTCAAATGTTTCATGTGCTAATCTTATAACGATCATGTGGATCATATCACGTCCTAGAAGTTGAAAGAACTTTAATTTCATCGTTTGGACAGACATGGATTTCTTTACTCAACACTAATTTCCTTGATAACATTAATTATTTTTAGTTTAAGAAAGTAAATAAAAAAAATAGTAGAAAGTGAAATGATTTTTCAAGTTTCTATTAGAAGAGAAAGTGAAAGAAAGGTGAATAAAATCATGTATATAGTTGTCGTAAATATGTTTGATAAAGAAAGAAAATATTTTGAAATAAGGACAATTTGAAAAAAAAAATATATATATATATATATATATATATATATATATATTTTTTTTTTTTCACCTACTACTCTTACTTCTGTTGAAAGTCTTACAAACCAATTTAAAATGATATTTGTAAGTCATCATTAATATCTACTAATGCTCTTACTATTTTAAACTTTTAAGTTATTAATTATGTTTAATGTTTTTTTTTAACTATTGGAAATATGTGAAGTGTTTGTAGAAAAATAAATAATATATGTATAGACAACATAAAATAAATTTTACATCCCGATTTTATTTTGAATTGTCGTGATAAATTTCTTAACTTTTAAAATAATTATTTAATTTTAAACTATCATTATTTGTTATAATTTTTAATTTATCATTGTCAACTCTTTTATATGGACATCAAGTTTTTTTAAAAGTTATAACAAATTGTTCTCTAGGGTTAAGCTTCCCGAAATGCTTCTGACTCGTGGAAATGCTTTAGATAGGCTATGATATTATGAGTTATGTTACGATGATTGTTCCTTTTGGTTGGGATACTTATAAGGTATGTATTCAACATCCATAGTCTATGCTTGGATTCTGGCCTAATCTATAGCTCGTTTCGAATGCATGTTGGTCGACAATTTGAAGATTAAAAGATTAAGCCATTAAAATTGAGGAGGGTGGTTCTGCTACATGTTTTCATTATTGGGAAGATGTTTTACATCATTTTAAGCACCATTTCTAGCAAAAGCACCTTCGGTTCTAACTATGACATAATCTCTGACTTGCTAACAAAAATTCTCCACTCATACATTAAAGTGATTGTTTTTTTCTTTATTACGGTAATTGCTATTTTAATTTCATAACAAAATGAGCTCCTGTAAAAATATTAATTAGTGAATACAAAATCAAGAGACTAGCCACATAAAGAAAGTTGACCAAAGGGTAACTGCAAATGAGGCTAAACTGTATGTCCATAGCATGATTACAGAACATTCACTTTCTCCAGATCCAAACAACTGAGCAATGGTGCCTGCCAAATGATATTTGTTATGTAAGAAGAATTGACGCAAAAGCAAAGTGAGTGATAACAGTACCTATATTCATGGCTGGGGGAAGTGCATATTGAAGCAGAAGCACGAACTGATACAAACAATCTGAATGCACCAAACTCAGATGTATGGCTGCTTTCACAACTGCAACACCCAAAAGTGGCAGAAAGATATATCTCACTGCCACAATCCCCACAACAGTCCACAGTGGAGTGCTTGATCCTTTCAAACCTGCCCCATGCATTTCCCCATAATTATTTTCTTTAAGCAAATCATCAAAAAAAAAAAAAAGAGAGAAAAAACTATTCCACTTCAAAAACTTGAGTTAACAAAGTACAATGTGTGACCTTTAAGTAGGTTTGCACCCATTATAAGAGTGACAGTAGGGATGGCTGCGTCACTGCATGCAGGTAACGGGACACAGAAATGAAAGTTAGATATATTTCTGCAATTGATGCATGCAAAACAGTTTAGCCATATTAACTACTAAAAATTTATTACTAATATTATATCCAACTCAAGTGCTAATTAAAACACTTAAAAATATATAATTGTTTGAAATCTTTCTATTAGAGCATCCTAAATAATATGATGGATTGTTTAATTTTTTTTATTAATAAATTATATTTTATATTTTTTAAGATAAAAAATAATTCTCTGAATTATTCCTATTCGATATACCTTCATTTAACTTTTTATTGAAAAAAATCGAAACAAACATTATAAATAATCCTTATTGTATCAATGAAAAAAATTATTTTATTATAATATATATATATATATATATATATATATATAATTTTTAAAAAACTTGAGTTGACAATGATAAATTAAAAATTATATCAAATAATGATAATTTAAAATTAAGTAATTATTTTAAAAGTGAAGAAATTTATCACGACAATTCAAAAATGATAAAGAATGTTTGGTTTGCAAGACTTTGAACAGAAGTAAGAGTCTTAGGTGGAGAAAAAAGTAATCTCTCTCTATATATTATTATTATTTTTTTCCAAATTGTCCTTATTTAAAAATATTTTCTTTCTTTATCAAACATATTTACGACAACTACATACATGATTTTATTCACCTTTCTTTCACTTTCTCTTCTAATAAAAACTTGAAAAATCATTTCACTTTCTACTATTTTTTTCATTTACTTTCTTAAACCAAAAATAATTAATGTTATCAAGGAAATTAGTGTTGAGTAAAGAAATCCATGTCTGCCCAAACGATGAAATTAAAAACGTGATATGATCCACATGATCGTTATAAGATTAGCACATGAAACATTTGAGCGATGACTAACTTTGAAGGTTTCATACACATGATAGAAAGTGGGTAGCTATCATGTCAAACAATAACAATATTTTGTAGTCAAAATTAGTCGACAATGTTTTAAGTTTTTCCATCATTTGAAACTGAAAAATGTTGAAGAAGTAAGTTCTGAGATGCTTACCCCAACATGGAAGCAGAGTCTTCGACAACGCGAAGCGGAGCCTCATTGCCTATAGCGAAATTACGTATTTGAGGGACAACACCAATGATATAGCCACAAATCTGTCAAAAAAAATGAAACAATATAAACATATGCAATTTGGAGAATCACGGAAACTCACTTAATAACACTACTTGAGATAGTTTTATTCTCACTGTATTAAGCTGAATTAAATAATAAGTGACTGATAAACAGGGAAAACAAGAAAACAAATTGTTTCAAGGAAATGACTACTGTATCATACAGCTCCGAGTGTTGATGGCGTAAACATGGACTTCAAATTTAAGTTGCTTGAGATCATCCTAAACTGGTGCTTAATTTTACTTGGGAACGAAACCTGCTAAAAACACACACACACACATTATGTTCCTGCATTTCTTGTCATTAGACAGATGTAAAGCAACAATAACAGAGGAGTATATGACTTAAACTTTTTGTAATCAGCGATATACACATATGCATCATTTATTGATGGTGAATTTGGCAAATTCTCTTGCCTAAACAAGTGAATCAATCTTGAGATGAGATCTATAAAAGTGAATGGTAAAATTTAATATTTGGTGGGATTATGCATTCTGTATAGGAATTCAAATCATAAATAGTTTAATTAATATACTTAAACTACATGTTATTATGTTTCTAAATACACTTACAATTACACAGGCTGTTTATAATAGTATGTTGGTTAATATAAGTATTTTACAGAAGCTGTTCATTTCTGCTTGACTTATTAAAATGCAAGTTGCAAACTAATCAGAAATTTTAATCAGTTAATAATAGATTTTAAAAGGTAAGTTAGTAGGAATGAAGCCTCACTTTCTTCTCCGATTCTTCATCAGGAAGCAGAATGGTATATGCATCATCAATGGTTGTATTGTCTTCTTTTTGGACTCTACTTGAAGAAATCCGCATTATGTTGTAAACATATGACCATAGAAAAACTGCTCCAATCTAAAGTTACCCCCAATCCAAAAAATTAACATAGAATCAATTGTAGCAAAAACTAATTCTGGAGAACTGCTATGGTAGTACAGAAATCTAATTGTTTCATTACAACTACACGTCAATAATTTAATGAAATTGGGCCTACTAAGAGAGAGATTTTAAAATATATTAATACGAAATCCTTAAATTTCCAGGGTACCACAGAATTTCTTTCAAGTTTATTTTTTTCATGCGTAAGTGCATGTTATATCATCACCAGCACATGCACTTTCAAAATTAGCACTTTGCATACCGCCATAGAAAGTGAAGCATAAGCCATTCCATATTGATGGCAGAGATCAGGTTCTCCAAAAGGACTGCCTTTCTCGTTACATATAGCCGGAATAATGATCATAGGTAGGTTCCCTAGGTTTCCTGTTCATATGAATCTAAAAAATGAGGTCAACTATAAAATGCATCAAACAGAGAATGATGCAAAATTTGACGCTTTAATAAAAACAATACATTGAAAATGTAATGCATGCAGCAGACACCACAAAACTCATGCACAAGCAACTCCTATATAACATTAACACAATTTAGGATATTTCCTTTTATGGTTTATGCATTTGAGAGAATCTGCAGAGTTGACAGAGCTTAGAGTTGGACAGAACACAAAAAAACATAACCAATAGTCTGCAAGGGTAACGGTATTCATATATACATATTACATCCAAGAGTAAGATAGACAGAATATGAAGCTGCATTTTTCATCTTAATGACTTGAGATTGGATGTGGATCCTCTCCACTTGTAACTTGCAAGATGGTCTTGTTTGGGAAAGACCACAAATATACTCAACTAGAAACAATCCTACTTGAATCAATTAGAACAATTGTGGTCAACAAAGTTTACTAACTTAGTAAGCTGAGAAAAACAAATGGGAACCACCTAGATTCTGAGTCTTTCTCTCTTTGCCACACCTACCAATAGCTGGAAGGGGACTAGGAGCCTCAGGAATTTCTCAAATCTACTATAAAAGAAATGAATTCAAAGTGGGCGTTTACTATAGGTTATGCAGATTACAAATGTGGCTTCCAGCATTTATTTATTTGTGCAGAGGAGTTCGTACCAGCAGAACAACAACCCAAGATTAGACCTTCCATGTGTTTGGGAGGCCTTGTAATCTTAATCAAAATCCATCCCATGGCCGAGCCTAATATGAATGTGGCAAGAATATTCACCGGCATGAACCACCTACACGACAACAAAAGTATGTCACGGATGTTGTGAATTAACACCGAAAACGGATACTCAAACTACGCTCCTGGACATACAACATTAAAAATCAATACTCACAACTTAACAACACTCTCAAAGGTAATCGTTTTGGCCAGATTGCTACCCACCAGTGAGGGATTAAACACATAAAACACAAGCTGTCACAGAAGGAACACCGTTTTCAGCAAACTGCACAAGGAAAACAAAGAAAAAACGTTTTTTTTTTCTTCGAGTATTGTATAATTTGTATTTTTAACCTGATTCACTATCTTCCTTGCATCATCTCCCAATATTGATATGTCATCCAGTGCAAGAAACAAGCCAAGTGCAGTAATCAATAACACTTTGATAACGGGGAAAGAGGCAACAACAAACAGCTCTAGAAACCCCATTATACGAAACCTTCAAACGACCTATGCTAATATTGCTACAAGCAAATAAAAATATATCTTGTGCAACGAAACTACGATTCTTTAAAAAATTCAAAACTTAAGGTTTTTGTCCCATCCTCGTTCAATAAAAGATCTTAATCATGTCTTCACACGTTCATGAACGTGAAAGGGAGGAAGCGCAGAGAGAGCAGTTCCGTAACTAGACAAACGCTTCTAATAGACGAATAAAAAAATCATAGAAATGTGATCAGAGAAAATTATAAAGAAAGGGCGTTTAGATTTGGTTACGTGAGGAATATATAAACGAAACAAAACAAAAAATGTGGGTGAAGATGAGAATGGATGAAAATAATAACTCTTTATGATGTGTAGCCATAAAAAGTGCTATGCAAGCACTTCCGAATTACTCTTCTGAACAAAATTAGAGACGTAACAATGAACAGAGGAGAACTAAATATTGTTTAATTTTTTTAGGTTTAATCACTTGTTAATTACATTTTTCTCATTTGATTTTTAATCTTAAAATAATTATTTTAGCTTTTATGTAGATAATTATTAATTTCTTTTCATTCTTGGAATTATAATTCATTGTGCAAGGAATGGAAATGATTAAAAATTAGATGCACGATTAAAATGAATTATTTTTAAATATAAGGCTAAAAAATGATTTTTGTAATTATAAGTTTTTTTTAAATATTTATCAGTTTCTAATCCATTAATTACTAAATATTTTATATACCTTTGACTAATTATGAAATCCATTAATAAGATGTTTATTAATGAGAAGTATTTATTGATTTATTAAGAATATGAATGGTATTAAATATTATCACCGCTTATATTATTAATTTTATGGATATTTTAAAAATAAAATTGAAGTTTACGATATTTAAATTTAGACTAACGTACTTACTTTTTATGAGTATTGGTAATTTAAGTATTTGTTTTTCTCAAATATTACCTATCTATTACTAATTAATAGCAATCAAATATTATTTCCTTTTCATTTCTTTTAGATATGTGGTGGTGCAATTAAAATTTCAACTCACAACACTAAATTATTATTCTTCTTTATATTTATATATATATATATATATATATATATATATATATTATATTTCATGAAACTTCTACATTTTTTAACTTATTTATATGTTCATTTAATTTTTTCTTATAAATATTAAAATAAATTATCAAATATATTAAATAAATAAATATGTTATATTTTTTATATTATTTATTATATATTAATAATATTATTTTTGCAACAAAAAATTATTAATGAAGATCCCCCAATAAATATATACAAAGAGTCAATTATACTAAACTTTAATAATTTTTCACTTCTCTTACTAAAAGATTTTTTATTAAATAAAAATATATATCATAATAATATACTTAAATGTAGGATATAGATTAAAGTTAAAATATTTTTATTAAAATATTATTAAGTGAAGGAAAAGTAGTTAGTCTAAAAATAATAATTCTTTTAACATAAGTAATCTTAAATACTAATATTGCATTACATTGTAGTTGATACTAGGATGGATACATGTTAAATTTACATATATTTAAATATTAATTCATTTTATCTCTTTTAGTGAAAATATTATTTCAATTGTTTATTATTTAATTAAAATTTTACCTTCAATGATCTTGATATGACAAAAATATATTTTAAACATATTTATTTTAACAAAACTAATATCATTTAGTAAATTTATTAATTAATGTGAGCGAAAATAGTGTTGATGCATCATTATTACATAATTATTAGTTTTTCATAGTAGTTTATCTTGATTATTAATCATGAGCGACTAAATAGTATATTATCAATAAATAATAAATAAAGATAAAAAGATAGAAAAATATAAAAGGATGATAGATTAAATTTGTAAATATATAAATATATTTAATAATTATTAAGTTTGGGGAGTTAAAAATTATAAATGTTAATATAAGTTACCAAACTTTTAAGTTTTTGGGGACCAAAATTATAAATGCAAGTTATAAAACTTTCAGGAGGTTATTACCCCTCATTATGAGAAAGAACACATTTACACGTAAGGGTGTCAAAATAGATTTAACTTGATAGTCAACCCGAAAACCCTAAAAAATAGGTCAGATTATGCCCAAAAATTTATGACTTAAATAAAATTGAACAAATTTTGGCTTGATTTATTTAGGTTAGACCTAAATGAGTTTAGATCAGGCTCGTTCATAGGCTTATGAACTGACCCGCTTTATAAAATAATAATTATTTTACCAATAAAATAAAAGTAAAATTATTTTATTAGAAAATATATCTATAATAAATTAATTTGATAATATATTGTTATATATATATATATATATATAATTTAGAAAGAATAATAAAATCTAAACATAATTTTCATTTGCTTTTAAAGACCAATAATTTAAGTTGATATATTCTTAAATATAATATATTTTCAAAGTATCATGATGTGAAAGTTAGGCGGATACTAAGGCTAGCTTATTGAAGAAATGAAAATTTAACTCTAAAATTTACTAAGATATACTTAGATGCATTATTAGGCATGATCTTTAATTTAACTATGTTAAGTATGAGGGAGTTTCGGAGGTAAAAAAATTTTTGAATCTTGATTTTAAACCAATTACTAGAAACACTTCAATTACAAGTTTATAACGTGTATTTAACAAAAAAGAGATATGTTATATAATATTTCTGGAAAGAGATTTATAACATGTCTTTAAAAAGCTAAAAAATGTGTTACCTAATGTTTCTTTCAATATATGTTTGACTTGTGATATATGGACAATTATAACTCTTCAATGCTATATGATTATAAGAGTTCATTTTTATGATTTTATTTTATTTTGCTTGAATAGATTATATATGAGTTAATTTTAAACAAACAAATAAATGATATTTTTTTAAATAAAATTAAAAAAAATTATATAAATAAAAAATTATTTTTAATTAGGCAAAAAATGGTTAGTTAATTCATTGACCTAACATAGGACTATATTAGGAAAAAAAATAGCTTATTTTATAATACAAAACCATTAGATTTGTTCATATCTCCCATTTTGACAATGCTAAGAAAAATAAGATGCATGAGATAATAATAAAAAATAAAACAATATTTTTTTTTCATATACAAATATCTATTTTGCACTTTGTAGTATTTGTTTTAAGGGTTAGTAAATTATATACATGAAAATAAAAGTATATAAAAACTAGAACACAGGTAATTTTTTAAAATACATTTTTTATTTAGGTTTAATATCAAAACACTATATTATGGTAAAATTTGTCATTTATCAACTTACTAATTTGATAAAATTTTAAATGTAAAGTTTGAAGTAACTATGATAAAATTCACAATTTCTAATATATAAATATAATTTATTACCGGCATAAAAAAAATTACAATGTATTCTATTTATAATTTTTATGTTAACTAAAATTAATTAAGAATAATCAAACTTTTTAGTTTAATGAATTTCCTTTATATTTTATAATTTGATAAAATATTAATAACAAGAAAATTTATGAACTACAAATATAAAATATAAAATTTTGAGATAATTACTTAAAAGTATACTTGAAGTCATAAAAGAATAATAGGAATAATGAATTTAGAAAATCTTGTTCTCAAAGTGGGACTTTGTAGCCGCCAATGGCTTCCGTCTTGGAAGCAAATACCTATCTATTTCTTCAACCAAAATTATTAGCATTATTCATTACATTTTTCTCTCCTTGTTTCTTGTGCGAATCTATAGAGTTCAGATCTGACACGATTTTGGCTGCATAGAATTTTCGGTAGAAAATATACAAAATCAAAGAAAACGGAACTCAACCTGTTGATTTGGATTGAATACAACTTACAAGTATCAAATTTGATATGAACTTTGATGTAGGTGGTAGAATTTTAACAAAAAGTAAGCACGCAATTATGAATCTTTACCTAGACTTTGAAAGAAAGAGAAAAAAAAAATTAACGTGTGAATTTAAAAGTTCTTAACAAAATTTACATAAACATGAATGAACAAAATCATGAGACTAGCCACAGGAAGAAAGTTGACCAAAGAGTAACAGCAATTGACGCGAAAGCATATGTCCATAGCAAGATAACTGAACATTCACTTTCACCAGCTCCAAACAACTGAGCAATGGTGCCTGCAAAATTGTAATAGCGCTAAAACTTATGATATTTGCCGTGTAAGAAGAGTTGAAGCAAAAACAAAGTGTGAGTGATAACAGTACTTATGTTCATGGCTGGGGGAAGTGCATATTGAAGCAGAAGCACGAACTGATACAAAGAATCTGAATGCACCAAACTCAGATGTATGGCTGATTTCACAACTGCAACACCCAAAAGTGGCAGAAAGATGTATCTCACTGCCACAATCCCCACAACAGTCCACAGTGGAGTGCTTGATCCTTTCAAACCTGCCCCATGCATTTCCCCATAATTATTTTCTTTAAGCAAATCATCAAAATGAATCAATCATATATATATATATATATATATATATATATATATATATATATATATATATATATATATATATATATATATATATATATATATACTCCTTGAATACAAGTTTACCTTTAAGTAGGTTTGCACCCATTACCAGTGTGAGAGTAGGGATGGCTGCCTCACTGAGAAAAAATCGAAGTTAGATCTCTTCAATGGAAGACCCAAACAACATTGCAAACCCCGAAAACATTAATTACAACATTTACACACGCACATGCAAAAATATACATGAAATAAAAGTTTAAATAATCTAATTATGAATTATTATATATGTAGTAAAATTTTATAATTTTGCGTAATAATTTCTAGCTAATGATAACAAAACATATTTTTCGTTGAAAACTTTTCAGTGAAAAAAAATCAAATAATTTAAAATGAATATCATTATTTATTATTATTCCTTATTAATAGTTTGACTTAAAATGTTTTTTTTTCTCCTAAAATTTGTTGTTATCGATAATAACTTTATATATTTTTATTTCATACTATATATTAAAAAATAAAGAGAAAAAAATATCTATTTACTAAAAAAATAAGAGTCAAATTTATCATTTATTTTATAATAATATTGAGATGAATTATTATTTAAAAAATGAATAATAAAAATGAAGAATAAATATCTAAGAAAACATTAAAAATAATAATAATAGAAACAAAATCATTAGAAAAAAAATAGAGAACAATATTACCTAGACTTAGAATAATATTTCTTATTCCACCTGGTTGGAATAAAATTGTTTTAAAATCTTATGAAAAACATCTGAAGAAAAAAAATGATAGGAATAGTACTCCTTTACAGAAAAATTGTGTTAGATTTTCATTTAAAGATAACTTAAAAGAAATGTTTTAGGTTTCATGTCGATTGAGAAAATTAATTAAAAATTAAAGAAATGATATATTGACATTCTTCATTACAAATAACTTCCTAAACAACTTAATTTTAATATTATAATCTTTTTTAAACCTTTTTATTATTATATTAATAAAAATGGGTTGTAGAAAGAATGATCTGTGATGAAGAGTGCCAGTATATTGCCTCTCCAAAATTAAGGTGTTGAACTTTTGGGACGTGCACAGACATGATAATCAAGCGACTGTTCATCATTAGTAGCATCCCTAGGATGATGCATATGATTGCTACAGCATTTATTGTTATTGTTGTGGGTGACAAAGTGATGGTTATAACATTAAAAGATAGCATGAAACTTTTGACTAGCAAACTTTAATGTTTCAACTTTTTGAGACACGCCAATAAAAGGTGGTAGCTATCATGGCAAACAAAAACAAGTTTTTGGTTAAATCTTATCCTTTGGAAGCTGAAAAATGTAAAGAACTAAGTTCTGAGATTCGTACCCCAACATGGAAACAGATTCTTCGACCACATGAAGCGGAGCACTACTGCCTATAAGTAGATTGCGAAATGGGGAGATTAAACCAATGACAAATCCAGCAATCTGTGGAAAAACAGAAACAAAGACCAAATTTACCAAAAAGCATAATTATTGTTGTAAAAATATGGAGTAATGTACTGTTGTTAATGTGGCAATGCATGAGACCTTGTGAATTTTACCAAAGTATGCACCAAACAAATTCATGCATCCCTTGTTCTCACGTTCTAAAATTCTATGTTATTGAGTATGCACCAAATATAAGTGATTGGTAAACAGGGAAAACATGTTTCCAAGGAAAAGAACACCGAATCATACAGTTCCAAGGGTTGATGGCGCAAACATGACTTTCAAATTCAAGTTGCTTGAAATCACCCTCAAGCGGTTCTTAATCTTACTTGAGACTGAAACCTGGAAAAAACACCAACTCATTATTGTTATTTATGCATATGCATCATGGATTGGTAGTAAATTTGGTAAATTCTCTTGTATCAAGAAGTAGATCAATCATTGAAAGTAAACAAATTGCACTCATATATATTAATGCATTCAATTCAGTACAAGATACATATTATGTTACTAGAGATACTTGAAGGGCTAATTCTGTTGTCATGCTTCAGTTTGAAGAATGCTAAGATATTGTTTCCAATGAGATCCACTAAATTAAGAGTGTGCCTGGATGCTTTGTTAGGACTCACATAATAATCCTAATAATAAAGAATATGATGGAAATACAGCATTAAAGAGTATCTTGCTACTAAAATTCTTCTTAACTTCGTAAATGCAATTGAAGCAATATCTGTAAAGGGAAGTCATTAAGAAAATTTAATCATTAAATATAGCTATCTTTTGAAAAGGGAAGTTTGTAGCAAGCCTCACTTTCTCCTCTGATTCTGCGTCAGGAAGCAGTAAGGTATATGCATCATCCATGGTGTCTTTTGTAGGAGTAAGTGTTTCCGAAAACTTGTGTGGATGTGACTCTGATGTGTCCCCTGAAGCCTTCAATATACCGCTTCCATTGCTTGTACCGTCTTCTTTTTGGATTCTACTTGCGGAAATCCTCATTATGTTGTAAACATATGACCATATAAAAATTGCTCCAATCTGAAGTTCCCAAATGAACACCAACAAGAAAAATAAACATAGAATCAATTATAGCCAATTAAGTGCACACTATATCAGCAATTAACATCTTACATACCGCCATAGAAAGTGAAGCATAAGCCATCCCATATTCATAGCAGACATCAGAGTCTCCAAAAGGACTACCACTCTCTTGACATATAGCAGGAATAATGATTATAGGCAAGTTCCCCAAATTTCCTGTTCATATTAATCTAAAAAATGAGCTCAACCATAAGATGCATAATGCAGAGAATGGTGCACAATTTTGACACATTATTAAAATTATAAACAATACATCGCAAACGTAATGCAGGCATTAGATGTTTTATAGTTTAAGTAGAATTTGTGGGTACAATAAGCACATGACTCTCATCAGTCAGGATTTTGGGTGGCATAAACCTCAGTAACATCGTTTGATAGGATAATAATTCTTTTTCATATTTTAGAATCTGCAGAAAAGTAAAGAGAAAACCTAGACTTAATACAGAGGACAAAAAGGCCGAATCAATAGAAATCTTCAGGAGATAAGTTGATTCGAAAAGTAAGTTAGACAGACTATTAAGCAACATTTTCATCTTCAAGACTTGGATTAGATGTGGATCCTCTTCATTTGCAGGATGTGCAAGGAGAGAAAGACAAATGGGTCCCACTACACATATTCACATTTTTCAATTTGTGAATAAAGATCTTGCAGAACTAAAACTGTGTCTCAACTAAGTTATGAAGAACTGCAGGATTAGACCTTCCATTTGTGCTGAGAAAGAGGTGCATACCAGCAGAACAGCAACCCAGGATTAGACCTTCCATTTGTTTGGGAGGCCTTGTCATCTTGATCAAAATCCATCCCAAGGCCGAGCCCAGTAAGAATGTGCTAAGAATATTGAACGGCATGAACCACCTAAATCACAGCAACAAAATGTCACAAAAGCAGAATTTACCGGATGCTACCTCCTTCACTCATAACATCAGAAATCAATACTCACATCTGAACAACACTCTCGAAGGTAATCGTTTTGGCCAGCTTGGTACTCACCAATGATGGATTAAACACATAAAACACAAGCTGTCACAGAATCAGCACCGTTTTCAATAATCTGCACAAGGGAAAAAGTAAAACAAAACAAAAATGTTTTTCGACTACTGTGTAATTTGTATTTGTAACCTGATTCACTATCTTCCTTGCATCATCTCCCAATATTGATATGTTATCCAGCGCAAGAAACAAGCCAAGAGCAGTAACCAGTAACACTTTGATCACCGGGAAAGAGGCTACAGAAAGTAGCTGAAGAAACCCCATTACACCAAATCTTCAAACTACCTACGGCAGGTGTTTGTCTAACAAAAATATATATCTGCAAAAGTACAAAAAACTGAGATACAGAGGTCACTCTCAAAAATTCACAATACTACTGATAAAAAAATAGGGAAGCAAAACACGCATTGAATGCAAAAAATTATTTTCTCCACCCTCGTAGGACAAGAAGACATTGACAATGACCGAACGCGTTCATGAACGTGAGTGAAAGTGGAGAAGAGCAACTCTTCTATTGTAAAACAATACGCATTGCGTACACGAAAAAAAATCGATCAATATTACAATATAGAAGTCACAAATAAACAGCGATTTTTTATTTGTTCACGTGACCTTCGTAAACAAAAACCATCAACATGATATTAAATTAATATGGGTCAGCTATATTACGTTAATAACTAGTCACCATAAAAGGTGCTAGCTACCACTTTCAAACCACTCTTTTTGATTAAAATAAGAAGCACAGATACTGATCTAACGTTAATCAGAATAAAATATACTTAGTTACAAAAAAGAAGCTTAATTTATGCTTAACCAATAAGAAGCTTGGCCATTTTTTCTCCTTCTAGATACAGGGTGGTGCGATTAAGTTCTGGACCACCAATGATAACACGGTACTGACCAATCACAACATTAGTTGATGCAACGTTTGATGCATCAACACGAACAAAAAAATAATGCATACCTTTTGTTAATATCTCAAATTGCAGGCTATAAAAAGGATTGAGATATTCCTCTTTATCTTGCTGAGTTCATGGTCATAGTCAATTGAAGGAAGGAGTAAAAAAGAAGAAGAAACTAGCAATGGTAACCAGTCTCGAGAAGGAACATTGCATTACATCATGATGAAGCATGGAGTTTATATGAAGACATTAAACTGTTTACAAAAGAAATTCCAACACCATGAGATAATAATCAAAAGGGTAATACCTTTTTTCATATACAAATTGGTCTTTGTACTTTACCAAATTGTTTCCACTGTTGAGTTGGCTTTATCATAAAGGACGGGTGTTTGGGAACTGGATCAAACTCTTTTTTGTTAACTTTTAGTTTGATATACTATTATGGCAAAAGAAAAATGATATTTTTTATTTATATTTTTTTATAAGAGCAATGTCTTCTTTCATAATTTTCCTTCAAACCTTGTATCCTTAAGATAATAAATCTTATTTCTAACAACTTTATGATCATAAAATTTGCTAACAATAAAATAAATAATTAGCCAAACGGCATTGCCCCGTTAATTGTGGAATTGATTTTACTCTAATCAATGATTAGGTTTCACCCGAGGATGTGGAAAATCATTTGCTTTAGCTTAACAATCAGTCGCGCACTTTGACTTTGCATTTGCTTCTTTTAGAAGTTTGAGAAGGGAATTGAAAACACTGCAGACAACTTGATTTTTTCTTTGACGAAACAAAATTTACATTAAAAATTACAAGAGAAGAATTGTAGTAACAAACAAAACATGGACGGAGCCACCACGTTGTTGTGGGGTGTTATGCTCTGTATGAGTGTTCAACTTTTGTTGTAACAACAAAAACGTGTTATATATCTAATAACTCTTCTTTTATTCAATTCAACGCGTGCCAACAACCAACACCAGGCAACCACTAGTCAAACAATTTACACCAACGCCTCCTTCTTCCGCCGTAACATTGCTCTCACCAATCATCTCCACAACTTCTATCTTTCTAACGACACGTGGAAGACTAAACTCTTTAGCATGTTCAAAAATAATAATTTGAGTACAAATTTACTATTTTATTCACTTTTTTTTTTTCTTAAAACTTGTTGAAGAATTAAAACATATTAAATGATATTTCCTATACAAAAAATATATAAAAAACTGAGACCATAAATAATAAGAGGTCAGTATCTTATCTGGATTGATGTACAAGTAGTAGTACTATAATTGACACGTACTTAAAAGGTCATAAATATGATAAAATGAAAAAAAAAGAAAGAAAAAAAGAATCGTACTAGATTGGAACTCATGATTTGGAGAGTTACAACGTGACACACGACATGTAGATGTCAATCATTCTTCTGTATTAACAAATCATATTTAGAATAATATATTACCTATCAGTTATGTTTTTGTTTTTATATAAAAGAAAGAAAGAAACATTTTATTAACTACTATAACATTTTTATATTGAAATTCTATAATGAAAAGATAGAAAATTTACAATCATGTGATGTCAACTCTTTTTTAGTCATATTATCAAGAAAAAATAAATAGATATCTTGCAAATTTCATACAAATTATTATATAATAATAAAAAATAATATCTTATTATACACATTGAATTTTTGTTCTTTAGTATAACCATAATTATTCAGACTTTACAACATTCTATAATTGCTCTCATTAATTTCCAATGGAATTGATTCAAATTAATTAAACTATGTCATGGTTTCTTCTGAAAACACATTAAACAAACATATGATTAATTAAAACCATTTGCCATACTATATATTTAAGTAAAGTAAACATAGTCACTGCTTACGATATATACATTTTCTTTTTTATTTTCTTAACGGCATTTCATTGGTTTAACTTTACTTGTATTGTTCACCTTAAAACTTTTTAAAATTTATGTGGATTAAGAGCAGTCATATTATTTGTAAGAATACATATTAAAAATGTAAACAAGAGTTTGAAGTTTGATATAAAAAGCTGAGTAAATGATAAGTGAAAAAAAATCTAATATCTTAAAATGTGAACTTTTTTTATATAATTAACTTATATCTTATTTATAAAAATCTCTATTATTAATCTTCTAAAAATATTTAATTAAAGTATATTTTTAGGGTTTAGGGTTTAATTATTTTGTAATTAATTTTAAAAAACTATATTTTTGATCAATTAAAATAATTGTTAACTATTATACAAGTCAATATATATTTATTTTAATGGTAAATCGTAATTGAATAATTTATTAAAAAAGTTATACTATTACGTATAAAGTTTTCAAATGGATTGGGTTAACCTAATTCGGCCCACTCAAAAGAATTTATCATATTAGTCTCGTATTTCAAAATGTTTATTTTCTAGGTCTAATTTTATCTCTATTAAATTGACACTAAAGCAGTCATTTTGACATATTTTTTTAACAAATAAAGTTAATTTAAAATTAAATATAATTTTAAAATATAAGATATATTATTAAAAGTAATTTTAATTTTAACTATAATAATTTAATATGTAAATATGTTTACGGCGTACATCTATATTTATTTTTAAACCTTTTTTAATATAGTTATTATTAGGTGGATCGACCTATAAAATGTCTAGTGTAATTTGATTTAAACCTATTTAAATTATTGTAAAATGGGCAAAGTAAAATCCAATTTAGATCAAAATGTTTTGATTTACTCTGATCTATTTTTTTTTTTTTTATAATCCTAACCACATATATTTATTTTATGAAGGCTCTACATTTTTATTTTAGATATATATGGATATGAATAATATAACTAAACTTATTTGTAACATTCTGTATTTTATATTTTTATATTTATCTATTATATATTTTAATGTTTTTACTTATTTTGTATTTTAATATCTTAAAATTTAATTTATTATATTATCATTCTTAGTAATATAAAAAAATTTCAATATTTATAATTTTAGTAATTAATTTTTAAAATAAATTATAAAAAAATTATTTAATAGTTGTAGGTTAAAAATTATTTAAAAAATATATATAACTGTGAACGTTAAAAAATATATATAACTGTGAACGTTAAAAAATAATTTAAATTGTAATTAAAAATCAACTTTTAGTACAAATAATTTTTTTATTTCATAATTTATTAATAAAATAATATCTATTCATAGTTTTATATATTTCTTATCAATTTTATTATTTAATGAAAAAACTAAATATAACTCAAAGTTATGATAATTGATTTAACGTAATTAATTACACTACATATATTCATATCTAAATGAATTACTTAAAATTTTATATAAAATTAAATCATAATATTTTAAATAAATTTTAATATAATGTTTTTATAATATTATACTAATCAGATCTAAAAGGCTAATACTTATAAGGAAATTTTAATTTAAAAATATTTTTAACATACTTGTAAACTATTTAACCATGTTCCTCCTTCTCTAACATGTTTATTTTAAATTATTAGAGATAGAAGTGTCTATGAATACCTATATACGTAACATCAACATCTTATGTTAAAATGTAACAATTATGAGATGAAAAACTCACATTCTTACAAAATTAGTCAGACAAAACATGAAATTAACACAATCCCAACTTACATTTGATATATAAAACAATTACATAACAAACTCAACATTTTATGTCACATAAAATTTATGATATAACATAAATTTATAATTTTCATTATATTCTATATATATATATATATATATATATATATATATATATAATAAAAATCAGAGAAAGATGATAAACTTAAATAAATCATTAGATGATCATATCCTCTAAGTTATCTATGTTGGTTGGTATTTAGATGAATTTCTATTAATAAAAAAAAAAGTTATAACTTTATAGAAGACTATAAGAAAAACTATTACTGGACATGATATTTTTTCTCACCAATACCACTCCATCTTTGGGTGCAATACACAGTTCCCTCTTTTGGGTGTGACACACAGTTCTCACTGATATATCATCTCTCTTCATAGGACACTCAGTTTTTTACATTACTTTCCTAATTTGAACTCAATTATTGCCGTACTTTTTCTCTCAGTTTGTTTTGTCGTATCAAGGAAGATATTTTATACAAATAAAGCAAAAGCAATGTTTTGTCTTCCTTTATTATCTTCTCTTTTCTTCATCTTTTTTCTACTCTTTTTTTTCACTTTTTCCACAAGAATTATTGTATTTTCAAGGATGATATTTTCCAAATTATAAATGCTAATAATGGGCATGTTTTGTTTAATTTTTTTAGGACAATAATAACATATTATGTTTAGGTAAACTTATTTAAAAAAAAAAAGTTTTCAACTTTGTTTTTGAAAAGTAAATTTAGGTTGTTTCTCATAAAAATCAGATACAACTAAAGAGAAGTAGCCTTCTCTTGTGTGATATACACACAGATTTCCAACAAATCAATTCTTACTTTCTTGATTGATATTCTTTTTAAAAGAAATCATGTGTCAACTCACAAAATCTAATACAGATAATAGATAGTTGGGTTATTGAAGTACTGTGATAAATATTCACACCATGCTTCAATTGAGAACATTATCTCCAATATTGCAGGCCATGTCAGTGAAAGTGTAGGGAGACACATTTGTGTTCTTCAATTTCACTCGAAGATTTTAGCTTCCTCCATTTCCATGAAAAGTTCGCTACCACAGTCCATAGATAGCTGATAGGTTCTGTTATATGAAGTTTTTTCTTTATTCATACATAGTATCTGTCATTCAAAGATATTTTATGTCTCGTATATTGTTTAACAAGTTCTATTGCTATTTTTATTAGCACACAAACAAGTTACTAAGATTTTTTGTTTTCTTTTTCCTTGTTATGTTTGCAGTAAAATACAACATGAGCAAAGTTTTGCTTCTTGTCCTTCTCATCTTCTGCAGTGGCTTTCCCTCAAAAGGAACCAGGTCTGCTTCTACAAGACCGAGTTCTGTTAACATTGGGGCAATTTTATCTTTCAACTCTACAATTGGTAGAGTATCCAAAGTTGCCATCCAAGCTGCAGTGGACGATATAAATTCTAGTGCAACGATTCTCAATGGAACTAAGCTTAAGATTTCAATGCTGGACACCAAATTATCCCCTGGACTCCTAGGAATCATTGATTGTACGTCCTTTTCAAACACATCCCAGTTTTCCATTTCACTATTTTGCTCATTTTCCTCACAGAAGCATATTTCTTAGTCGACCTTGTTGTTTTTTTATTACAGCATTTCTGTTGATGCAGAGTGAAACTGCAGCCATAATTGGTCCCCACTACTCAGTAACTGCACATGTGATTTCACACATAGCAAATGAGATGCAAGTGCCCCTACTTTCATTGGCAACAGACCCTACACTGACTTCACTGCAGTTTCCATATTTTGTTAGGACAACACAGAGTGATATGTACCAGATGGCTGTTGTGGCAGAAATTGTTGATCACTTTCAATGGAGAGATGTCATAGCCATTTACGCTGATGATGATCATGGAAGAAGTGGTATAGCAGCCTTAGGGGATAGGCTAGCAGAGAAACGTTGCAAAATATCATATAAAGTACCCTTTAGGCCAGATAATATAACCCGGGAAGAAATAAATAGTGCATTAGTTAAGGTAGCTTTAATGGAGTCTAGGGTAATAGTCATTCACTTATACACTTCTTCTGGTCTAGAAGTACTTCATCATGCGGCTGGGTCTCTTGGCATGATGAGAAGTGGTTATGTGTGGATAGCCACAGATTGGCTTTCTACAGTACTAGATTCAGACCCATCCTTGTCAACATCTCCAGCCATGAATGACATCCAAGGTGTCATCACCTTGCGCATGCATACCCCAGAATCAGATATCAAAAGAAAATTTATTTCTAGGTGGAACAAACTGAGCCGAACAGATGATCCTAATCAGAACTTTTTTGGGTTAAATGTCGTTGGTCTTTACGCCTATGACACGGTTTGGGTGCTTGCGTCTGCACTCGATTCATTTTTTAAGATGGGGGAACTTTGTCATTTTCAAATGATTCAAGTCCAAACATGTCAAGAGGGGGCACCCTTAATCTTGATACCATGGGGGTCTTTGTTTATGGTGACATATTGCGTCAAAAAATTGTAGAGGTTAACAGAACTGGTTTATCAGGTCAAATGGTGTTTAGTCCGGATGGAAACTTAGCGCATCCATCATATGAAATCATCAATGTGATAGGCACTGGAATTAGGAGGATTGGTTATTGGTCTGAAACCTCTGGCCTCCATACTGGGGAAGATCCCAATCCCTCAAATTCTAGTAAGGGACTGTATGGGGTCATTTGGCCAGGTCAAACAATCCAAACCCCACGTGGATGGGTTTTTTCCAGCAATGGAAGATACTTAAGAGTTGGGGTGCCACTTAGAATTGGTGGCGCTGAGTTTGTGTCAAGAATTGAGGGAACTGAGATGTTTGGTGGTTATTGCATAGATGTGTTTACTGCTGCTCTCCACTTGTTGCCTTATCCGGTACCATTCAAGTTCATTCCATTTGGTGATGGTAAAACTTACACGATAAACTCAGATCTTCTTCACATGATAACAATTGGTGTGAGTATCAAGTTTTCATAATCTATCTACATTTTCTGAATCTGCTTCTTTTTTTGTTCTAATACTTGCATGGAAATTGCTTATTCTATGCGCAGGTCTTCGATGCTGTGGTGGGAGACATTACTATCACTACTAACCGAACTAAGATAGTGGACTTTACACAGCCTTATATTGAGTCTGGTCTAGTTGTTGTGGCACCTATCAAGAAGTTGAAATCCACTGCTTGGGCTTTCCTAAGACCATTCACTCCAATGATGTGGTTTGTGACTGGAATGTTTTTCTTGGTGGTGGGAGTTGTTGTGTGGATTTTAGAGCGTCGCATGAATGATGACTTTAGAGGCCCCGCTAGAAGACAGTTTGTCACCATTATTTGGTAATTAAGTGACAAGGCTATTTTAAAATATGGTGTTGAGTGGTACATATGATTACTGGCATACTTACAATTTACTGACGTGAAGATCATTTACGCCTGCAGGTTTAGCTTTTCAACTCTATTTTTTGCACATAGTAAGTGATTTCAGTTATCCTTCCTCTCTTTTTAACTCTATTACCATACAATAACGAATCCATGGCTGTGTAGATTTAAGTCTTACATCCAGGAAAAAAAAAAAAAAAACTTCTATGCAGGAGAAAAAACTGTGAGCACCCTTGGTCGCTTAGTGCTGATCATATGGTTGTTTGTGGTTTTGATAATCAACTCAAGCTATATTGCAAGTCTCACCTCCATCCTCACTGTAGAGCAACTCTCTTCACCGGTTAAAGGAATTGAAAGCTTACTAATAAGCAATGATCGCGGTTTCCGGAGAGGTTCATTTGCTGAGAATTATCTGACCGAGGAGCTCAACGTGCACAAGTCTAGGCTTGTTCCTATCAGTTCACCATCAGAATGTGAAAAAGCCTTGAAGGATGGACCAGCAAATGGTGGTATTGCTGCAATAATAGATGAACGTGCATATATGGAGCTCTTCCTGTCCACCAGATGTGAATTTGGTATCGTTGGTCAGGAGTTCACCAAGATGGGATGGGGTTTTGTGAGTACATATATCCACTTCTCTTCTGTTCATCTCAGCAAAAAATTCATCATTCAAAGTATTAAGATAGGTGGTTGAATAATTCTATAAATATTCTTTTTCTGTAATAAAAAAAAGTATCGTTGATAGCTCATTCTCTCTCTCCAAGTCTTGTCCATAAGACCCATTTGAATCACACACACTGTTATGATATTTACTTACAATAACAACATGGCTTGAACATGTTTTGAATGTAACATATACAGGGCTTCCCAAGGGAATCTCCTCTAGCAATTGATATGTCAACTGCCATCCTTAAACTATCAGAAAACGGTGACCTCCAGAGAATTCATGATAAATGGCTAACAAGAAGTGCCTGCAGTTCAGAGGGTGCAAAACAAGAGATAGACAGACTTGAGCTAAAAAGCTTTTGGGGTCTCTTCCTACTTAGTGGCACGGTATGCTTCATTGCTCTCTTTTGTTATGTTATTAGAATGGTTTACCATTTCAGCAGGCACTCCAACAATAACCTTGAGGGCTCATCTCACTCTGCTCGTTTTCTATTGTTCCTTTCCTTTGTTAATGAAAAAGAAAGGAAAGACGCAAAAGGAGAAGTGATCTTGTAGAAATAGTAGTGCATGAAGGTGGATCTTTGGATGACTCAACTGTTCTGTCTACATAGAATATAATATAATAAGCCTTGTAAGTTGTAATTTAAAATTAAAGTACTTAATAATGCCAAATGTTGGTGTTTGAAAAGTAAAAAAAAAAAAAAAGTGGCATGTGGTTGGAGAAAAAAAATAGAAAGTCTTAAATGCACAATAATCATTCCTTTTGCTATAAAATGTTTTTTCATTTCACTAATTTATATCGTCCAATTCCAAAGCAACTATTACAAGAGATAGCAAGCAAGAAACAGAAAGAAAATAATCTAGCTTTTGGGTGTAATTAGGTTGAGGGTTGCGAGTGTTTTGAGAGTGCTTTGTAAACACCTGTGTATTTTCTTTTCTTCCAGTAAAATATTTGCAGTAGTCCGGAGACGTAGACAATTTTGGCCGAACTCCGTTATCAATTGGTGTGTCCAATTATTCCGTCTTTATTTCCTTTTTATTTCACTTTCACAGATATGACTACATGGAAAAGTTCTGTGTATTTTTCCTAACAACTGGTATCAGAACTGGTTGTTAACTCTGCAATTTTTGTGGTGACATTATTCATATGAATAGTGAATTTATCATTCCGTGAATAGTAAAACGTGAATAGTAAAAAAATTTTCGGTGCTACAAAATTATCTAGAGACGTATTCCGAAACACGGTAGTTCACAAAAATTGTCAGAAACGATCCACAAAAGTCAGGTCCGAGTTGGAGTGATGACTGCAGATGAAGGAAAGGTGAAAATCAAGAAGTTCGATGGTGCAGACTTTGGGTTCTGGAAGATGCAGATCGAGGATTACCTGTATCAGAAGGATATGTACGAACCACTCACAGGAAAGAAACCAGAGGGTATGAAAGAGGAGGAATGGACTCTTCTCGACAGAAAGGCCCTTGGAGCCATTCGACTGACGTTATCCCGTAATGTTGCCTTTAACATTGCAAAAGAAAATACGACAGCAGGTCTTATGGATACTCTTTTCAGTATGTACGAGAAACCATCAGCCTCAAACAAAGTTCATTTGATGAGGCAGTTGTTCAATCTACGGATGTCTGAAGGCGCTTCAATGGCGCAACATATCAATGAACTCAATACTGTTACAACTCAGTTGAGTTCAGTTGGGATCGAGTTCGATGATGAAGTACAAGCTTTGATACTTTTGTCTTCTCTACCAGAAAGTTGGAATGCTACTGTCACAGTTGTGAGTAGCTCATCGGGAAGCAATAAGTTAAAATTTGATGATATTCGTAATTTGGTTCTCAGTGAAGAGATCTGGCGGAGGGAGTTGGGTGAATCATCAACCTCTTCAGTATTGCATACAGAGTCAAGAGGAAGAAGTTCAACCAAAGAAAGCGGACGCGAAAAATCAAAGGACAAACGATCCAAGTCCGGAAATCATCATAGTTCCCAAAACTCGAAGCAAATCGAGTGTTGGAATTGTGGGAAGACCAGGCATTACAAAAATCAGTGCAAGAATGCACGAAAGAATCACGAAGCGAAGGACGAGGCAAACGTTGCATCTACCTCAGGGAAAGATGATGTGTTGATATGCTCTTTAGAAAGCAAGGAGGAGTCTTGGGTGTTAGACTCTGGAGCATCTTTCCATGCTACCTCACAAAAGCAACTGTTCGAGAATTATGTTCCTGGAAATCTTGGTAAAGTTTACCTTGGTAATGAGCAATCGTGTGAGATTGTAGGTAAAGGTACAGTAAAGATTAAGTTGAACGGGTTTGTATGGGAATTGAAAAATGTCAGACATATTCCCGACCTGACGAAGAACTTAATCTCGGTGAGTCAGTTAGCCAGTAAATGTTACACAACAATCTTCCACGGTGATGATTGGAAGATCTCAAAGGGAGCGATGACAATTGCTCGAGGCAAAAAGAGTGGTATTCTTTACAAGACTGCAGGAGCATGCCATTTGATTGCAGTTGCAGCAAATGAAAATCCCAATCTATGGCATCAAAGACTTGGGCATATGAGTGAGAAAGGGATGAAGATCATGCACTCAAAAGGAAAACTACCAGGTCTTCAGTCAGTAGAAATTGACATGTGTGAAGACTGCATACTTGGAAAGCAGAAGAGAGTTAGCTTTCAGACAAATAGAAGAATTCCAAAGAAAGAGAGACTTGAGCTTGGCCACTATGATGTTTGGGGTCCAACGACTGTCCCTTCCGTTGATGGGAAGCAATACTTCATGACGTTTATCGATGATCACTCCAGAAAGGTATGAGTTTACTTTCTGAAACACAAGTCAGAAGTATTTGAAGCTTTCAAGATTTGGAAAGCTATGGTAGAAAATGAAACAGGATTGAAGATTAAGAAGTTCAGATCCGACAATAGTGGTGAATATGTAGACACCAGATTCAAGAAGATTTGCTATGAGCACGGAATCAGAATGGAGAGGACCGTGCCTGGTACGCCTCAACACAATGGTGTAGCTGAGCGTATGAATCGAACGTTGACTGAAAGAGCCAGAAGCTTGCGTGTACAGTCAAGCTTACCAAAGCAGTTCTGGGCAGAAGTAGTCAACACAGCAGCTTACTTGATCAACCGAAGTCCATCGGTACCATTGGAGCACGAAATACCAGAAGAGGTATGGAGCGGAAAAGAGGTAAAACTCTCACATCTTAGAGTTTTCAGTTGTGTAGCATATGTTCATATCAGTGATCAAGGTAGAAACAAACTTGACCCAAAATCAAAGAAGTGCACTTTCATTGGTTATGGTGAAGATGAGTATGGCTACCGCATATGGGATGATGAAAACAAAAAGATGATCCGCAGCAAAGATGTAATCTTCAATGAAAGAGTGTTGTACAAGGACATGCATAAAATAGGTATTAGCAATTCAGAATCGAGTGGGCCAGTTTTTGCAAAAGTGGAAGATGTCCTAGAAAATCCTATAGTGAGGAGTCCTCAGTCAGAGGAATCAATTGAAGAAGGTGATGTGCAACCATAACCTCTTACTCCAACTCCTGTATTGAGAAGGTCCTTTAGACCTCATGTGCCAAATAGGAGATACATGGACTACATGTTGCTGACTAATGGATGGAAGCCCGAAGATTATATAGAAGCTTGTCAAACCACAGATGCTAACAAGTGGGAGCTTGCCATGAAAGAAGAGATGAAGTCTCTGATCTCCAATCAGACATGGGAACTAGTCAAGTTACCCATGGGGAAGAAAGCACTTCACAACAAATGGGTGTATCGGGTGAAGGAAGACCATGACGGTTCCAAGAGATACAAAGTCCGACTAGTTGTCAAAGGATTTCAGCAGAAAGAAGGAGTTGACTACACTGAAATCTTTGCTCCAGTCGTAAAGCTCAATGCTATCAGAACAGTGTTAAGTATTGTGGCTAGTGAAGAGCTCTACCTAGAGCAATTAAATGTGAAGACTGCATTTCTCCACGGAGACTTAGATGAGGAGATCTACATGCACCAACCTGAAGGATTTTCAGAAGGAAAGAAGGATATGGTGTGTAAATTGAAGAAGAGCTTGTACAGTCTGAAACAAGCTCCAAGACAGTGGTACAGGAAGTTTGAAAGCTTCATGCACAAGGAAGGTTTCTAGAAGTGCAATGTCAATCACTGTTGTTTCTTCAAGAGGTATAAGTCCAGCTATATCATATTGCTACTTTATGTTGATGACATGTTAGTAGCAGGTTCAAATATGAGGGATATCAGAAATTTAAAGATGCAGTTGTCAAAGGAATTTGACATGAAGGACTTAGGACCAACAAAGAAGATTCTTGGAATGCAAATCACGAGAGATAAGCAAAAAGGAGTTTTGTAGTTATCTCAAGAGGAGTACATCAATCGTGTTTTGCAAAGATTTAACATGGACAAGGTCAAACCAGTCAATACACCTTTGGCCAATCATTTTCGTCTATCCAAGGATCAATCTCCTCAAACAAAGGAAGAAGAAGAAATTATGGCTAAGGTTCTGTATGCTTCAACCATTGGAAGTTTGATGTACGCAATGGTCTGTACAAGGTCAGACATTGGTCATGCAATGGGAGTTTTATGGCAAATCCAGGAAAGGCTCACTGGGAAGCCGTCAAGTGGATTCTAAGATATCTACGAGGAACAACAAAAAATGTCTGTGTTTTGGAAAAGGAAATCTAAGATTACAGGGTTACGTAGATGCAGACTTTGGAAGTGAAGTTGATCACCGAAGAAGCATCACCGGTTATGTTTTCACGGTTGGTACTACAGCTGTTAGTTGGATGTCGCGGATACAAAAAATTGTTGTTTTATCCACTACAGAGGCTGAGTATGTAGCAGTGACAGAAGCCAGTAAAGAATTGATATGACTTCAAGGACTGTTAGCAGAGCTGAGATTCACTCAAGAAGGGAGTGTTTTGCATAGTGATAGTCAGAGTGCAATACATCTGGCAAAGAATTCAACATTTCACTCCAGAACCAATCACATTGATATTCGTTATCATTTCATCAGATCTCTACTTGAGGATGAGGTGTTAACATTGAAGAAGATTGTAGGAAGCAAGAACCCAGCAGATATGCTAACGAAGGTGGTGACCATTGACAAAGTGAAGTTGTGCTCAACTTCAGTTAGCTTGCAAGAGTAGCAGACTAGAGAAGACTACTGCATTAATCAAGGTGTGAGGACAGATTAAAATCAGTCCTCAAGTGGGAGATTGTTGGTGTTTGAAAAGTAAAAAAAAAAAAAAGTGGCAAGTGGTTGGTTGGCAAGTGGTTGGTTGGCAAATGGTTGGAGACAAGAAAAAAATGGAAAGCCTTAAATGCACAAAAATCATTCCTTTTGCTATAAAATGTTCTTTCACTTCACTCATTTCTATCATCCAATTCCAAAGCAACCATTACAAGAGGTACCCAGCAAGAAGCAGAAAGAAAATAATTTAGTTTCTGGGTATAATTGGGTTGAGGGTTGCGAGTGTTTTGAGAGTGCTTTGTAAACACTTGTATATTTTCTTTTCTCCTAGTAAAATATCTGCAGTAGTCCGGAGACGTAGGCAATTTTGACCGAACTCCGTTATCAATTAGTGTGTCCAATTATTCCGTTTTTATTTTGTTTTTATTTCATTTTCACATATTTGAGTACATGAAAAAGTTATGTGTATTTTTCGTGACACCAAATATGTTTATAATCATCACTACATTACGCATGTATATTTTATGGAACATATGCAGACAATAAATAACAAATTTCTTTTGCATATTGTGTAAGTTTCTTGTCTCTGAATATCCACTACTTTGTAATTGTATCAGAGTTCTTACTAAAGGTATGTTGAACTGTTTATTAAACCTTTGTAGGGAATCAAACCCTTCTCACCATGGATCAAACACCTTCATATTTATTCGATCCAGTGGAAATTCATCATCTATTTTCGCCGCGTCCATTCTGACCGGGAACAATTATCACTCATGTTCGTTGTTAGAATGACTTTCATCTCCAAAAATAAAATAGGTTTTCTAATGGGTTCAATCTTTATATGGGATCTTGTTGACGCACTGTACCCTACTTGGGAGTGCTGCAACGCAGTCATTATATCTTGAGTTTTCAACTCCCAATTTCAATAACAAAATAAAATTAAAGTTAAATATTAAAATTTTGAGGGGAACCATGATTCGATCCCCCATAGTTTCAACCACTTGGGCAACCATAATACCTAGGACGATCTCGATAACACAGTTGTGCAACTAGGTCTATGAACAATGCACAAAGAGAAGACTATGAGAGCACTAAATTAAAAACTCAATCCTTGTATGCTCAACATTAAAAAACTCAAGATAACTCCATCCCAACATTAAAAAAAAAAACTCAATCCTAATATCATTTCAATATTTCATATGTTCCACCAGATGGATCCTTGTTTACTTTAGACCCAAACTTCATTAATATTCAAATTTTAAATATTTCAACCAATTGTTCTAATAATTTGTTAAACACTTCTTGGATCATTGATTCAATAGCATCTGAACGTATATGCTCTTATTTAAATCATTTTTAAACTTATTCTAAAATAAAGGTCATTAAAATTACAGGTATGGGAATTAGTTTTCCATTGTGTTACAGCTATTATATAAAATAAATATTTAAGATTTGATTTTGCTTTTGTAGGTGTGTAGTGTATGAAATTAAATTATATTTTATTTTGGGTTGGCACTGTAATAAGAACGAGACACCAAAAAAGATATTTATTTGTAGAAGACCACCAGAAATTAAATGAAATTTAACAAATGTCAATTCCAATCAACTTTTCTTTTATTGAGTAACCCCATTGTGTTTTAATAATAATTTTCTCACTTGATTTCATTTTGTTAACTAGTTTAAAAACTTGAGTGATGAAAAAAAAAAAGGAATTATTTTAGTCAAAATAGATAAAATTAATAACATTACTTAACACCATTATTTCAGGAAGATTAAAAAAATATTTTAAGTATACCTCTTTTACTATTCAAATCCCAGATTGAAAAGTTAGAAAATTTACAATCAAATTCTTATTTAAGATGTCACCATTTTTGTTGGCACCCAAAACAAATAATCATATTATCAAGAAAATAGTTAAAAAAAAAAACAAAAGGAGATGAAAAATAATAATATGAAAGAACTCTACTAAATTTCCTACAAATTGTTATACAATAATTACACATAATATCTTATTATACTTAACAACAATTTGATCTTATTACATGATCCTGTTTGTAGAGGTCATTGTAATATCCACATGAAGAAAGTGCACCACAGGGTGAGAGTAAGTGTAGCAATGGCGTATGTCCATATCATGATAAGAGAACATTCACTCTCACCTACCCCTAACATCTGGACAACGGTACCTACGAAGTTTAGAACAAACATACGTTAAGCAACACTTTCATAGAATATATGCATGGCATACAGAAACCAAGAAGACATACCTATGATTGCAGCAGGTGGAAGCGCATACTGAAGCATAAGAACAAACTGATACAAAGAATATGATCCCACGAGTCCCAAATAATATGCAGTTTTAATAATCAAAACACCTAGGATGGGTGAAATTATGAGTTTCACTACCATAATCCCTATAATCAAGAAAATATTTATTCTTGACTTCGTTAAACCTGTCAAATGGAAACAAACCATTGTAGAGAAATATATAAGGAAAATGAAGTAAAACTTCTTCAGTTCTAGAAATCACAAGCATCAACTTCATTAAAAGGGAAACTAAATTGATAGACTATACCGTCAAGAAGATTTGCCCCAACTATCAAAGTCATAGACACAATTGTGGCTTGCCTATAATTTTTCATCAAATGATATGGATATAAGAACAATTATATGAAATATGTATAACATTGTTTTTCTTATGGAAAATAATGCAAAAAAATGAATACTAATAATTCAGTACATCATGAATGAAAAAAAAGGAAAAGGAAAAGGAAAGAGTGAAGAAGAAAATGACAAATCAAAAGAAAAAGAGAATGAGAAAGATAAGAAGAGTGTTAGAAATAAATAATTGCACTATATCGTTTAAATTCCCTCTCACTTTTTGCAGAAAGGCAAATATAAGTTAGCAAGAGATATGAAGAATCCGTACCCCACTAAAGATGCAGAAGTGATAATCACACGAAGAGGAGCACTATCACCAACCATGAGCTTTTGAATTGGAGAAATTGCTCCAATGGCTAATCCAATAATCTGAAGAAAACCAGACGAAAAATTCACTTTACCCCCATTATATATCATCTTTAGTTTATAATAGTAGCAGTAATTAAAAGTACATCACAATGTTTACCACTGCAAATGTTAATGGTGTAAAGAATCTTTCCAGCTTGACATAGCCCATCCATTTCGTAATTGGACTTATAATATAATTCCAGATTGGCATCTGCCAAAACGATATTCAATAGGGTTAAAAGATCAATTTTCATGAAAACATATCACAAGAGAAAATTTTCTTAGATAAAAATAGATCAATATAAATGCTGGGTAGTTGTAAAGCTATGATCTGCGACCTTTCTTCCTTTGCTGTTAAATGGTGACTCAGGTTGAACTGAGATGTCTTCAATACCCTCAGAGTCCGTTGAAGTAAGCAATGATTGTGTGATATTTACCGGAAATCTTTCCAGGGTTTCAGTAGAATATGTTGCATTGGTCATGGTTTCACTGGTATTCTTATTTTCAGTATTCTTATCTGTACTTACCCCCATGACGATAAACAAATATGTCCATATAAAAACTGAACTTAGCTGAAATATCAAAAACCAGATAAAATTCTGGTTACAAACGATAGGAATTTGAGAATTCAATAAAAATGTCTTGTATAGCAAAGTTGGAAATTGGAATAGACATTGAATTTATTCTTTATTTATAACCATAGTTTATTCAGACTTGGGAACATACCAAAATTGGTCTCATTAATTTCCAATACCCTTTTGATCGATTTTGATGATAGTTATATGAAATTGATTCAAATTCACGAACATATTGGAATAAACCATGGTTTCTTATGATTAATCAAACTCTATAATTTGGCATAACTATATATTTAAGTAAAGCAAAGTCATACTCCCGCAGAAACTGCTGCATAAGCGTCTCCATATGCAGAGCATGTGGATGAATCTCCAAATATACTGCTGTTCTGCTCACAAACTGCTGGGACAATGATAAGAGGCATATTCCCCAAATTTCCTGCGCACATCAATTATTTTTTACTAGTTAACAATACATAACTTTTACACACAACTGCACGAAAATTATACTAAGATACAAATTAGTTATTCCATTCAAATAAGTTAAAGAGAAAAACATCATTTTCAAATATGTAGTACTGGGTTTCCATTTTTTTTTTTTTAAATTTGCTTTTGTTCTGAAGTTTAGCTGGTGCCTAACATGTTTTACACTTCAAAATCATGCTTTGTATACAATCTGAAAATGAATATTAAAATAGAAAATCAGGGCGATTGCTCACCAGCATGATGTTTCACCTAAAGTAATGTGTGGCGATTTCAACATAGCAGTTAGATAGACATTGGTGATGGTTGGGTAATATAATAATTGCCAACAGTAAGTATATATTTGTGACGGTCTTATAATTGTGTTGAAAATCTACCGTCATTTTTATGACGCTCATTATTTTAGTCTTGATTTGAAATGTTAAAAAACCACCAGTATAAATTCATTTTGTTAGTGAATAAACACACAGAAATAATATTATTGCCACGACAAAACCCTAAACAGTGAGATTTGAAAGGCACCAACCAGCACCGCATAAACCATTAACAAGGCCACGCAGGTGATGAGGCGTTCTGGCGATTTTATTTAGGATCCAACCGAGAATGGAGCCAACCACTATCGTTAAAAATATATTGACCACCATAAACCACCTGAACATAATAACATTTAACGATCAACAAACGTATAATAAGAAACAGAAGATGAAAATGTGATGGGAGGGGTCACTCACGTTTCAATCAACCGTTGGAACGTGATCGTTTCGGCCAAATCCGCAACTATGAGCGCCGGACAGAAAATGTAGAAGACAAGCTGCCCAACCAAGCATGCACATTAGAAATTGAAGCACGTTAAGATCGAAGCTGTGACTTTTATTCTTAAAAAGTGCATATGGGATAATTATTCTTAACTTAGACTTGAAAACGTGAGAATTATGAACGAATTTGTTGATGGAGTTCAAGTTGAATTTCAGGTTGAGTAAAACAGAAAAAATTGAGTAAGATTGAAGTAGAACAGTCTCACAAATGTTGTTAAGAAATTTACATATGATATTTAACAAATTTATGGCAACTCCAAAGCATACCTATAGCATTTCTATCATGGAAACATGATAATATTTTGTAATAAACATATATGTCCTCATTCAATTTCATTAATAATATATTTAAGATAATATTTAAATTCGCTTAAATAAATTTTTTTGTAAATTTATTTATCTATGTTTATTATTCATATCTAAAATTTAATAATAAAAAATAAATTAATGTGATATAATATATATAAAAAAAAAACATCTTCCTTTATTTTTTTATTTTTCTTTTTTTCTGTCTTTATTTAATGTTTCTTTTCTCTTCCGTTTATTCTTCTCGATTCATCTAATTTTTCTAATTAAAAATATTATATTAGATCGTTTATTATTTTTAAAAAAATTAAAATATTTGAATTATCTAAAAATACTATAATTTAATATATTATATTTAAAAAATAATATATAATAAATTTAAAGTATTATAATAATTATTAAAAAATAAATATTTATTTTAAAATAATTTTTTAATAATTATTTTTTAATTACTTGATTTAACTAATTATCATTATTTAATATAATTATAATTAAATTAAATTATTAAATAAAATATATTTAATATATAAATATTTAATATTTTTAATTAAATAAGTAATTGATTTATTATGATAAAACAAATTTAAATTAATTATTTATATTTTTATAAATAAAATTATTTATTAATATAATAAATAAAATTATTTATTATTATCTTAATTTTAAATTTTTAGTTGATATTTTTTAATTTTAATATTGATTTTAAAAAGTTAATTTTATCAAATTTTGATTAAATAAAAAAAACATGTAAAATAGAATAAAGAAAAATAATGGGAAAAGGAGGAGAGAAAAAACAAAATGTATATAAAGACTAAATAAGTTTACCATAGTACATAGATTGAGTGAAACTTTATTTAAGTTATATTTTTTTAAAATATATTATTTATAACATTCATCTTTCATCAATATAAATAAATAAAATATTAAATTTTATAATTTAGCTTAATTTTTTTAATAATTTTATCGTTGTTTATTTACTAATTTTTTATAATAATTTATCAATGTCAATATTTTTTTTTCAAAATAGTCTAAATATAAAATATTTTTTTCATTTTAATAAAAAAATTCTCATTAAAATTATTTACAACAATTCATATTTTTATCATTTTTTTCTCCATAAACAAAATTCAGGGAGAAATTTTTGCTTAAAAAATTAATATCACTCATAGTTTCACTTTATTGAATTTAAATTTTAAAAAATTACTAATTTAAAAATATAAATATGAAACATAGATATTTATAATTTGACATAAAATTAGTGTAATTTTGTAACTTCACTTTATCTGCAAATTTATTTTTAATTAGTTTTATTGTATCTAGTAAATTTTAATTTTGTTTATACAAATTTTATTAATTCATGAGTTTTAGATTAAAAATAAAAAAAATATTTATTATATTATTTATTATTAATATATTTGGAATCTTTTTAAAAGGAAGTATTTAATACAAGATTTCATTGAAATATTGATAAACAGAACATAATTTTGGATGATTCGGACTAACCTTATTCAAACAATTCCTTGATTCAACGGTTCGTAGGAGATTCAATCGTTGGGTTGCAATTAGTAATCCAAGGAGAGTGATGAAGAGTGTCTCCAGCACAGGCACGAGAGCCACCAAGAACAGGTCCAAGAATTCCATTGAATGGCTGTGCTTCCAGATGCCACCACCAACACTTAGTTCTGCTTGCAATTACAACAAACAAACAGCATAATTTTAACAAACAGCTTTTGTGCATGTTTATGCCAAAGGGAGAAAAAGAAAGAGGAAATAAAATACCTCCACTGCTACTAATTGTTCAAAGTCTTACTAATGCCTGTATATATCCTTTTCCATGGAGAACTGTAATTGCAATTAGGTTACCAATTTTCATTATTTGTACTCTATAATTGCATTGTCCTCAATCAACAAGTTTTCATTTTCATTATTATTATGGGTTGAAAAAAAAATAATTATATCCACGAATAGATATTCTCCATAATATCAACTAAAAAAAATAATTTATATTGACTAAAATATAATTTTATTGACGATAATAATATTTTCTTGACATTCATATAGACAAATTATTTTTACATCATCAATTATAGTGTTCTCTAAAAATTAATATCGATCTATATTATTAAAAATAAAACTTTTGTTATTTTTTATTTCTTTTTAAAAATATATATAATTTTTTTAGATTATATTTTTAAGAAAATTAGATTTGACCTCTCTCTTTTTAATTCTGTATGAGACTACAAGGTGAATGTGTGTCAATCAACCAATAGTAAAAAAAAACACAACTTAAGGTGGAAAAGATCATAAAAAACTTTAAATTATTTTATTTTCAATAATCAAAATGTTATAATTTTTACAAATTTTAATATTATCTATTTAAAAAATATATTTTATAATAAAGTGTTATGAATTATTTATAAAAATATATTACAGTCTAAAATTTCTCCATCATATCATGATCATAAAAAAAAAGTATTTTTTTTAAATATATATAGTCATTTTTAAAATATTCATTATTAATTTATCTAAAGGTTGGTAGTGCAAGAAATAAATAAAAAAATACGATCATTTTATAAGTTTTTAATATAAAAAATTATAAAATCGAAGTAAAACTTCATTTTTTATTTTTCTTTATGAAAAAAATACCAATGAAGTTAAAAAAATTAAATATAATAAGTAATATTAAAAAATTAATTAATATATATTTACTATTATTGTAATAATAAATAATTTTAAAAAATATATTAAAAAAATAAAAATTTATTAATAATAGATTATTTTATTTTATTTTTAATCTGTACCACTTCACTTTTAGTGTCTTTCTGATATTTTCACTGTCTGGGTCCATACTCTTCTATGGATGATTTGGTTCCGTATGAATCATTGAGATCATGATTCGCTAACTGTTTCTTCCTCTTCGTCCATCAGTCAAATGGGAACAAGAAAAAAGAATGATAGATATGAATTATGTAAAGTACCTTTTTAATATATTTTTATTTATTAAAATTAAAATTTTATTGAGTTATTTAAATAAAGATGGAATATTTGTAAATTATCTTTGATAAATTCAATTAATATAAAATCCATATATTTATTATTTTGATATGGTGAGGATTTGTTTTATCAGTTTGGTTATGCTACTTCACCGTATAAGTCAACTTAGAAAAAGAAATGTATTTTTGGTCTTTAGATACATAATTATTTGAGTTAGAAATATCTAAAATATTTAAAAATAACGTGTAGTTTTATTGAGAGAATTATTTATAACAGAACAATTAAATTGTAGTTAAGAAAAATGTATTTTAATATGATATAAGCACTTGGCAAATTTCTAGAAGCCATTTGTCTCGTTTATGATGGTAATGACCTTTCATGGATTCCCACTAATTGCATATTGAGTATCGACAAGTCCTTATTTACTTTTTAATCATCTAAAAAGTGCAGAATTTTTCTCAAATCATAATATTATTAAGATTATAAATATAAATGATAATAAATCCATTAATAACTTAATAGACAAGTAATAATAATTCATAATAAGATTAATATTATAATTTTTCTTATTAAATTTTGTTTTAGGGACTATTGGTGTCTAAAATGGCTGTATTGCAATTTCGTATTTCTGGGCTGCGTGTGAGAGTCCTCGACTTTTATTTTAACATTACTATATATTTATTTTAATTAATTCGATCTTTTAAATAATTTTATTTTATTTTAGATTTTTTACGATATTTTTTTATATAATAATACTCGTTCGTGTTATTATTCAACTAAAGCAATTTTTCTTATCCGGCACTTTTTAAATGTTTGTGCGTGATATAAACATGATTTTGCGATAAACATTTTTTTTAATTTACATCATTGTAAGCTCACATTTGTGTGAATTTTGATTTTACGTATGCTATAAGTGGTCATGCTTCTATATTTTCTCTCTCCTTATTTTTTTTTATTAATTGTAAACTATATATATATATATATATATATATATATATATATATATATATATATATATATATATATATATATAGATCTATGGAATCAGTCACAACTCCCTCATCAATTTTTTTATATATAATAATTACTAAAACTAATTTTATAGATATAAAATAATAATTTTTATTTTTGTTCTAAATTTTATTTATAATAAATATATATTTATTCTTTTATATAATTTCTCACTTACAGTTCTTTTTACAATTTTCATAGTTTATATTTTCTTTTTTTTTACTGTAATTTTTTTCTATTACACACTCATTATGTACTTTCACATTTCTGTAATTTCTTTTCTCACTTCTTCACTTTACTCTTTTTCTCTTTGTGGTTTTATCTTAGAATAAAATTTGTAAGTTTTTTCTTATTAATTTTAAAAAAAATTATAATTATATCTTTATAATATAAAAATTATAATTTATTGTTCCTTAATTTTTTTACTCATATTAAAGATATAAGACAAAAAAATTAAAAAAAATAAAAGAAACCCCACATTTAAAAAAAACACTAAATAAATTTATTTTTAATTATTATCATTATTATTATTATTATAAAAAATTAATATTGTGTAATATAATATAAAAAATGGGAAATATTAATATAAATTTTTTTATTTATTATAAACTAGTTAATTATTTTAATATTTTATGATATTCTATTTTAATGTTAAAATATAAAAAAAGATCATATTGAGTTTTAATAAATAATGAGATAAATTTTATTCTCTCCCAATTAAATTCAACTAGTAATATTAATAACGTTGATAATCATTTTATATATTAATCTCTCTCATATATATATAAATCAAAAGTTAAATTAAATTAAATTAAATACTCAACTTATTATGTATTATGATATTCACAAGAAAACCGTTAATAACTTCTAAGAAAATCTTGTTGTAACTTTTAAATTTGTCTTTATTTTAAAAACAAATAAATAAATAAAAACACCTAATTATTATTACATTGAAGAATAATTTATTTTTTAATAAAAAATATAGATTTATATTTATAACATTAAAGTAGTTAAAACATATTTATTATGAAATAAACCAATGCTAAAAATTATCATTACAGAGGTCTTATTAGGACAACAATAAGGCTAGAAATGCAATTCCATATTTGGGACAAGAGAATATATATATATATATATATATATATATATATATATATATATATATATATATATATATATATATATATATATATATATATATATATTTTTTTTTTTTTTTTTTCTTCTTTTTTTTTTAACCAGTAACTACAAATATTTCAACGAGATAAAGAAAAAACTATAGGCAAGACAAGAGAAAATTTTCACTATATGAAAAAATGATTATAACTTCTCTTTAAATTAGAAGGAAAAAAATAATTGCACTTTCTCTTAATACGATAGGAGAAATCACTTATTATAAGAATCTTGCATGAGAAACTTTATATTCTTTTTTATTTAATCACTCTTGCTGGGATGGATTGATCAAAGCATAAGAGGAGACCAATACTTATAAAGAAGAAGAGACTTTTCTTCTTTTACTTGATATTTAATACCACCGTAAAACTGTGACTATTTTCTTTCAATAGCCCACAAATAACTCACAAATAGCTCTCTTATCTTGACTTTTTTTTTTCATTATAATAGCCACAAAAGTGGCTTTATGACAACTGTATTCACAATCTCCCACTTAAAGTCACTTTTTTGAGCTTCAAAATCTTTCTCTACTTGCATGTTCCATGCTGCTTATGTTTCTAATAGACCACAGGAGGATATACACCAGATAAACTTATCAGAGTTGATTGGTTTTGTCATAGCATCTACTAGGTTATCTTTGGTATGAATATTCTACATATCCACATTCCCTTTCTCTACTACTTCTCTGACAAAATGATATTGTACTCCTATGTGTTTCATTCTAAAATGAAAAGTTAGATTCCTTACAATGTGCAAAACACTCTCATTGTCACAATACACAGTGATATTCTATTGCTTGTGTCCGAGTTCTCCCAATAACCTTTGAATCCAAATTTTTTCCTTGCATGCCTGGGTAGCTGTCATATACTCCGCCTCTATAGTACATAAAGCTACAACAGTCTGCAGTTTAGATAACACATATCCTGTAGTATATTTTCTTTTATCAAGATCACCTGCAAAATCTAAATCAACATATCCTCTGACAATAAACTCTGATCCTCCAAAACATAATGCAACATCTGAGGTTCCTTTAATGTATCTTAGGATCCTCTTCACAACATTTTAGTGCTCTCTACCAGAATTTGTCATAAATCAACTGATCGTCCCAACTGCTTGTGCAATATCTGGTCTCGTACAAATCATAACATACATAAGACTTCTCACTGTCGATACATACGAAAATCGAGACATTTTCATCTTCTCTGCTTAACTGCTAGGACACATATATGAGGATAATTTATAATTGATAGGCATTGGGGTAGAGATTGACTTACAATCTTGCATGTTGAAGCACCGCAAGACTTTCTTAAAATAATTCTTTTGAGAAAGTTAAATCTTCCTATCCTTTTTGTCTCGATGAATTTGCATCCCTAAAATATTGTTTGTGAGTCCTAAGTCCTTCATATCAAATTCCCTAGCCAACTATGCCTTCAATTCTTGGACTCGATCTTTGTTGGGGCCTACCACCAACATGTCATCCACATATAACAGCAAAATGATGAAATCATTATCATCAAACCTCTTGTAATACGTACAATGGTCTGAACTCAGTCTGAGGCTAATAATGAAGGAATCAAATCTCTTGTACCAACATCTTGGTGCCTGCTTTAAGCTGTAGAAAGATCTGGTCAACTTACAAACCAAGTTTTTTTTTCCTTGTTCTTCAAAGCCTTTTGGTTGGAACATATAAATTTCTTCTACAAGTTCTCCATGAAGAAAATCAATTTTTACATCCAATTGTTCAAGATGTAAGTCAAATGCAACACACATAGTCAACACTACTCTAATAGTGGTAAGTATAACTACTGGAAAGAATATCTCATTAAAATCAATGTCTTCCTTTTGAGCATACCCTTTGATCACCAGTCTTATACGATATCGTTCCACTTGATCATTGCCATCGCGTTTGAACTTATAGACCCATTTGTTGTCGATGGCTTTCCGACCTTATGGAAATATAACAAGCTCTCATGTCTTGTTTCTGTGTAAGGCTTCTATTTCTTCTTGCATTGCTGTCATCCATAGAGAAGCATCTGAACTACTCACAGCCTCCTGAAAGATTGACGGTTCTCCCTCTTCTGTTAGAAGACAGTATGCATCATGACTTGTCATTACATAGTCTGTGTCAAGATGGTCTCCTTATCTGACATGTTATTCGTTGAACTTTTATATCATTGGCCTCTTCTGGTTCTTGTTCCTCATGCTCTGGTTCTGTTTTTAAAGAATATTCTTCTCCAGATTTTTCATTTATTTTGTATAGTAGTAACATCTTTAGAAGTGTTGTTTGTCATTTTCCTGTTCATTTTGCAGTTCATTATCTGCAAAGATTACGTCTCTGCTGACAATAACCTTGCAGGCAGTGGGATCCCACAGGCGATACCCCTTAACTCCGTCAGCATAGCCTAAGAATATGCATTTTCTGGATTTTGGATCCAGCTTTGTTCTTTCTTGGGAGTTGTACATACACAGGACATCCAGACACATGTAGAGAAGAATACTCTGTTGGCTTTCCTTTCCACATCTTCATAGGTGTCTTTAAACCAATCACAGTTGAAGGTGATCGATTTATTACGTAACAAGTTGTCTTTACTGCTTCTGCCCAAAAAGACTTGGCTAATCTTGTCGTTCGTAATATAGCTTTAGTCCTCTCTAGGAGAGTTCAATTCATTCGCTATACTACACCATTCTACTGAGGTGTATGGGCAACCGTGAACTGCCTCCTTATATCCTCCTGCTTGCAGAATGCCAAAAACTTACTATTTGTATATTCTCCTCCATTGTTTGTCCTTAAACACTTAATCTTCTTCCCAGTTTCAAGCTCCACTTGTGCTTTGAATTCTTTGAAAACTGGAAACACATATGACTTCTTTTTGATTGGGTACACCCATAATCTCCTAGAGTAATTATCAATGAATGATACAAAATATTTAGCTCCTCTTAGGGACATTTCCGGTGACTCCTACACATCATAATGTATCAAGTCAAGTATGTGTTTGCTTCTAGTAGTTGACTTCTCAAACTTCAATTTATGTTGTTTGTTTGTCACACATTACTCATTGAAAGGTAAGCTTACCGATGTGAGCCCAGGTAAGAGTTTACGTTCCGCAAGGACCTTCAAGCCTCATTCTGACATACAACCTAGTCTGCGATGCCACATTATCGTTGATTCCTCTTGACTAGCTGATGCAACTGATACATCTGCCTCTTGCAACGTATCTCTCCCAAAAGCATGTATAGATTTGTAGCAAACTTCTCTGCTTTCATCACTACTAGAGCACCTTTCACCACTTTCAAGATCACACTTTTAATATGGGTCTTGCAATTGAGGTCATCCAATTGTCCAATAAACAATAAATTCTTTCTCAAGCCCTTCACATGTCGTACCCCTTGAATTGTACGAATAGTACAATTGTACATCTTCAATTTGACAGCACCGATTCCAACAATTTCCAAGGCGTGATCATTACCCACAAACACATATCCCTCTGAGATAGGTTTATAAGTGCAAAATCAATCTCTTCGTGGAGTCATGTGCCATGTTGCTCCTGAATCTATTATCCAAACATCATTGAGCTGTTTTTCACCTTTGGAACCAATTGCTGCTTCGCTATACAAGATTTCTCCATCATCAGAGGTACTAGCAACACATCCTTGAGATGCAGTTGCCTCAGGAGACTTCTTAACATTTTTCTTCTTCTAACAATCTTTCTTCAAGTGTCCTCTCATGCCATAGTAGTAACATTTGAAATTTTTCCTTCCTCGAGATTTTAATCTACCATGATTTTGACTCTCACTAGAACCACGCTATGTTGATCTTTCTCTCACCACCGTCAAAGTTTTTGCTTGCTTGGAATTTTTCAATCTATCTTCCTTATTCTTGCACTTGGATTCTTTTTCAAGAATGACTCCGACAACATCATCAAAGTTTAGATAGTTGAAAATCATATTATTTGTGATATTTATGATGAATTGATCATACGAGTCTGGTAAATTTTGAAGTAGAAGTTTCGCATGTTCACTTTCTGCTATTTTGACACCTGAGGTTGTCAATTGAACAAATAACATGTTGAGATTGTTGACGTGATCCGTGAATGATGTAGATTCACTCATTCGAAGAGTGTAGAGTCTCCTCTTTAAGAAAATTTTGTTGTGAAGAGACTTAACCTCATATAATTTTACGAGTGTATCCCAGATCTCCTTTGCTGTTTGTTTTTCTACAACACTAGACAAGATAGAATATGTCAATGTCAAGTGCAAATTAGCAACAACAATGTTATCCATCTCCTTCCATTTTTCATCAGTAATACCATTAGGTTTACCTTCAATTGCTACTAAGTAATTTTTTTTTCTCAAGTATGCCTTTATTTTCAATTTCCACATGGAGAAATTACTTCCACTAAATTTTTCTATCTCAAATTTTGCCGCCATGGTTTAAACTGACTTATGCACCTGTTACTATAAATAGTATTGTCTACTAGAACAATTTTTATATCTAGTAACAAGAATAATTATGTTCTGATGTGAAAGATCATATTAACTGCAACCATAAAGTATATTAAGAATTTTCTCCAACACTATTTTAGAAACTATAACAGTGGAATAATATCACAACCTAGTAGCAAAATAATATTTTTTAGCTAAAATATATATGAGAAAATTAGGAATTGACACAATATTTTATGTAGGAAACTCTCAACGAGATAAAAAAAAAAACTACGAGCAAGACCAAAAAAAATTTTCACTATATGGAAGAATGATTATAACTTCTCTCTAAATTAGAAGAAAAGAAAAATTGCACTCTCTTATGATAAAATAGGAGAAATCATTCGCTAGACAAATCTTATAGGATTATATTTTCTCTTATTTAATCACTCTTGTTAGGATGGATGAATCAAAAGATAAGAAGAAACCAATATTTACAAAGAAGAAGAAACTTTTCTTTTTTTTCTTAACATTTAATATCATCATAAAACTGTTACTATTTTCTTTTCATAACAAACAAATAACTCTCTTGTTTTTTTTTTTTTTTTTCATTTTAATAGCCATAATGACTTTACGGCAACTATATTCACACACAGTGCCAATGAAAATAATTCATATTATGCATGTTGAAAATATACGATATATAAATAAATGAAAATATTTGATGTAACGTGATAATCACAAGCAGAACAGAATATTATAAAAGACAAAAAAAATAACACCAAATAACAAAATATAAATACACCAACTTACCTCGTAATTAATTTATATAAAATTTATAAATAACACAATTAACCTAAAGTAAATGGATATCTTTTTTTATTCATATAAAAATAAATAAACAATTGTAAAATAAATACCAATTCAAATAATATGAAAGCCCAACACCAAAAAGTGTAACTTACCCAAGTATAAACTAAGCAAGCATATTTTAAAAAAATATTTTTCTTAAAAAATCAATATACCAACAGCGTATTTTTGAAAATTAGTTGAAGAATATATAATAGAAAAATATAATAATTAAAATGAAACAATATAATAAAATAATTGATCTGTAAATAAAAATTACAATATTCAAAGTTAGTTAATAAAACTAAATTATAAATACTTTAAATGTATTTCTATCAATTAAATTAAATATAAAAATATCATTTAAATGTCTCCTTATTTTCTAATTTATATTTATGAACAATTTATCTTATAGAATGGGTTAAAATATTTTTAATATGTTCAAAATAAAAATAACACATTTAAATAAATATTAAACTTCCATTATATTTAATTCATGTAATATATAAAATATACTTAAGTTAATTATCATGTAGTGTCCTTTTTTAATTCTCGTCTTAATAATTTTATCTTTAAAAGAAAGTTTCGATAAATTAAAAGAAGAAAATGTATTTAAATTATCTTATTAACTTTTAAACTCGAATGTAATGTATGATATAATTGTTAGAATATTATTTTATAATTATTTTTGTACAAATACTCAAATCAAATAGATATATTTGTAGGATTAACACATTTTATTTCATTAAATAATTATAATAAAATTAGTTGAAATATTTAATAAATTGAATAAAGGTTTAATAAAAATTTTATGGATTGAGATTACTCAATCTTTTAATAAAAATAATTACTGTTAAAGTTTTATTTATGTTTTAGTTGAAATAAATAAATATGAGATGAAACTTAAACAGTGAATTATGTTTATAGATAAAAAAACAATGATAATAAAAAGATGTTTGTTTTATTAAAAGATATTTAGTATTTATGTTTTACACTTTCTTTATTAGATAATTATCTTATGATAAATTCGTACACTCAGTCACAATTTCATTTCCAAATTAGGTTCAAATCTTTAATTAATTAAGAGGAACAACTGCAAACGGAAATAACTTTTTTAAATCTTGAAAAAATCTCGGCAATCACTAATTTAAATCTCTACATTTAAAAAAAATTATTATTAATTTTGTCCTCCATTTTTTAGAATATGTGAAATTAGTGTGTGAAAAGGATGTTAATTTCATCAGATATACATTAACAATTTTAGTGAGTCTTCAATTTCACCTATTTTAAAATTTCCAAGGTTTGGAAAATAAAAAAAGTAATAAATTTAAGAACTAAATTTTTTTTTGGTAAATTTCAGGAAGAATAAAAATATATTCGATCCATGCTTTTTACAAAGTTTTTGTAAATTTAAATAAATAAAGGGTCAAAATGGCGTGGCACCTTAGAGTTTTTCCTCTTATAATTTTTCTTTTTTATTTATGCAGAATTAGGGTTTATCAAATTCAACCCTTTTGATTCTGCCATTGTTGGGTTTCTTCTGCTGTACGATTGAATTTCAACATAGGTAACGCTGCATTACTTTCTTTCTTCACATCTATGTGTTTTTTATTGTCAATTTGAACGCCTTCGTAGAAATCCGAGAAATCAATTAATTTTGTAGCTTTCTGAACTTGCCTTGGCTCACTGCAATTATGGATGGAAAACTAGTCTCTATTCTTTTGGGTAATTTTTTTTTGTATGTATAAATTTCCTTCTCCCTGTTTTCAATATCTCTTCATTTTTTTTTAATTTCTGGAGAAAAGGAAATGGATTTTGGGAGTTGTTCGGATAAGGGTGCCTTCAATCTGTTATTTTTTTATTTTTATTTTTACCACTTATTTGTCTTCGATTTTTGTAATGGATTGGCGTAGGAAGTTTTTGTGTGTTCTCGTGTGTGTGGTTAAATTTTGGAGATGAGTGATGCAAAAGAGAATGAGGAAGCAGGGCAGAATGTACCCTTGGCTGTGAAAGAAACTCAGCAGTTGGTTGCACAGGTTCAACAAGAAGTTTTGGCTGCTCCTTTGTCCATACCGGATACTTCAAACCATGCTGAAAATGGGAAGGTAGAGGCAGAGGCACCTGTGGAGGATAAAATTGTGAAACCAGAAGCCAATTCAGAGAGCATTCCGCAACAAGATGTCCTAAATAGTGAAAGTACTTTAAACTCGGTCCCTGTAATTGAAGATGCTCCAGTTTTAAATAAAACCGAAGGTGAAAATGCATCAGATGTGAAGAGAAAAGTAGAACTACTTCCTGAGTGTTATAAGGACATAGAGAAAGATACTAATGTTTGTCAAAGCAATGCTGATACTGCTGAAATGATTGTGGAGGTGAAGCCCAAAGCATTTGAAGCGGGTGAAAGTAAAACTTGCGAAAATGGAGACTCCAACTCTGCACACCCTATATACAATGAGCCTAACACAGCAAATGCTGTTCATACTGATATAAGATCTGAAATCAAGAGTGGATTAGACGATGAGAATAAGTATAATGAAAAACAGGCTGCTGTTGCACATGCAGATAATGGAAATTTGATCTCACAGAACTTGTATTTTTTGGATCCTGACTATTCATATGATGGTAATGAGTCGGGAACAGAAGAGGAGCAGTCAGCTTTTATGAAGGAGCTTGAAACTTTCTTTAGGGAGAGGAGCATGGAATTCAAACCACCCAAGTTCTATAAAGAGGGGCTTAATTGCCTTAAGTGAGTTATACCAGTTTATTAAGTTTTCTTCTACATTTGAATATGGAACAAATACACCAAACTCTGACATATTCACTTTATCCTAATACTTAATTGGCGGGATATAAGGCTATGGAGATCTGTAAACAGATTGGGCGGCTATGATAAGGTATTATTTTTCCATTATTCTGCTAAAGCACTAACACAAATTTATGTAACCAATTTTGTGTGAAGTCATAAGTGTATTATCACAAGTAAAAACTAGAATAGAGGACTTTGACAATTCCATATAGTGGTTACTGGTTTGGCTCTTTCACACCATCCATTTTCTTAATTGTTCTTCCTTTCCAGGACTGGAAATCTGGCAACAGTGTAAGACCAATTATAGGCTTTTTAAGCCAATAAAGTAAAGTAAACGATTACATAAACACACATGTTTACTCTCTCACATACAAAGGGCAGAGATTCAAACTTTTATTAGGAATTTAACATGAGTTACTCTTATGCCTGTAGGCAAGATACCACATATCTTGAGATGGGAGACTAAATCTTATGTTTAGTATGAAAACTAAATCTAACTAAAAATAATATATACATGGGATGAGAGTTACAACATATTGAGCTCAAGGATTTCAAAGTATCTTTCATTCCCATGAGAATAGCATTTCAAAAATAAGCATTCAAGAGTATCTAACGAAGGTGTTTTGGTTTGTGAAATATTTTCTGTTCACACAAATAATTACTAAAAAAATGCCATCCTGTTTTCACTGTATTTCCTTATTTCAAATATTCATACAGTAAATGGTGTAAACAAGATTTCTTGGTAGTATTTTTGTATAATAAAAAGTGAAACATAAAACTTTTTCATTAACCAATAACACCCTTAAATACTGTTATGAAGATACCTACCTGTCAAATGTTCCCATAACAATCTTGAAATCTATCTCGTTTGATTAAAATTACTTTGATTTGAAGTAAGTGAATAATTGGTAATGATGCATTTAACAGTTTGTAACTTTGCCTGTCACTTGTAAGTATCTGAACTGTTGAATTTACTTTCAATTCTTAAGTCAAACTGGAATTGCTTTGGAGGTTGTTTCTTGAGGCAAACTAACATCAATTATTCTGAACTTCAAGTTTGTTTAGTTCGAACTTCAGAGCAGTTGTTTTCATTGTTGCCAATTTACCAAGATATATGCCTAATTGGGTTATATTCATTAATAGGTCACCTCGTGTAAATTGTGGCGGCAAGTGGGAGAGTCTTTCAAACCTCCAAAGTAAGGACAACTTACAATTTCTTATCTCAATCTTGTTTATGGCACTGAAAAGCATGCTACATATTTTTTGCTTTGTTTTTGTTTGAGTTTTATTGAATGTTAAATTTGTTGTATTTTCCATATACTTTACAAGGATCGGGAGTTATATTCTGTAGAGAGAAAAATGTTGAGAGAAATTAAGTTGTCCAAATGAATTCTAATTCTTGATGGAAAACAAACTGGGTTGGATGCTTGTATTTAATATGCATGCTTGATTGGTTTCTTTATTGATTGGAAATAATAATGTTGAAACATTTTTCATTATTTAGATATAAATTTCTTACTCTTTCAACATTTGTTCAACATGTTTTTTTTATTTGTTCTTTGGGGTGGGAGGTGCATATGGGTGATCTGGATAACTTAGGTCATTTATGATATGTGAAATAATGCTCTTTTTTCTTAATTTTTGCAGGACATGTACCACAGTTTCATGGACTTTTCGGGTTTTTTATGAGAAGGTGATTCTTGATTAATAAGGTGTACATTAGTCTTCAGCTCTTTCACATCTTTTAAAAGATTATTTGACAAATATGTTTTCAAGATATCCGTGCTGCCATGCAAGCTCAACACTCCTGTAAAGCTTAGAAGATCATTTTCTTTGGTTGCAAAAATGTAATGTTGATCTAAATGACATACATTTTCCTAGACTTCTTTGTCAAATTTTATAATTTATATCATACTTTTCAGGATTATTATGAAGTGGGTCCTACACTATGTTATCTTAGCTTTATGTTATGTTCCTACATCTATCATTATATTTCTGTGTCATATTCCTCATGGTTATAATTATTACCAGCATTCATTATAGAAATTTTAAACAACTCAAGTATAGTATACTGTGGTGTAAATAGTAGCATGCTGCATGGCAGATGGTTTACACATTAAAGATGGAGTGATTTTTTTCAAAAAACAGAACATTGGTTTCTGCGAAGCAAATTATCTGCTAGGAAACCATAGTGTTATTACCAAACTTCCTTCATACTTTTGGAAAGAGAAGTTAAATTATTCTAAGTTGTGCTAGGTTTTCCCGAAGTTGTCCTGTCTCTTTCTGTTATCATGGCAGATTGAAAATTTTTATTCTTCTTTTGAAGATGCTTCTGGGGGCTTTTACCAAATAAAGAAGATCATAAACTAAGTGCATTTGATAAGAATGGAGATTAAACAACCAATTGTTAGTTCCAATTATACAGTTCATTTCTAAAATCCATATATTGAAATCTTGTTAAAAAAAGGATGGAAAGAAAATATTGTTCTTGCTATGATTTGACCCTTGATTTCTCTTCAAGATCTTTTTATAAATTGAGATTGTTGTATATTTTGAAATGTGAAAGGAAATCATGATTTGTATCAAAATATGAATGATTATGAAAAGGACACATAACAGATGCATGATTTAGTGTTTTAATTTTAACAATTTATGTAATATCCCATGTCCAGACCGGATGCTTCTTTTGCTTCTCCCAATCAATGCTGCTGCATTCTTAGTTTTTTTCACTTATCTTGTTACTTAAATGTGTAAAATTGATTAATTGTTATCAACTACTGCTTCTGATTAAAATTGCATTCTTTAAGAAGTTATAGGATGGTGTTATTGATTTATTAACTACTGCCAATAACAACCTTTCTATTCCCTGGTGCTTATTTATCCCTTACAGAAATAACATTCTAATCAAACTATTATAAGTTTATAACCAGTAAGGACTTTACCACTATTCATTCCCAAAAATATCGTCTGATGCTTTCTCCATTCCTTTACTGCCTACATGCACTTTGAAATTAACCAGTACATAGGTACATTTTCTGTTGTCCACAATATCTGTTCTTTAATCATCCTTGTTTTAGAGTTCAATGACATATGAGCTTATTTAAATAGCATCATATATATTTTGAAACTGTCAGAAAACAATATCAAATATTGTATAGAACTATAAACCTTGTCATCTTCAAATTCTATTTCACTATTGCTGTTTCTTTTATGCTACTTCAGGCTCTTCTTGACTATGAAAGGCATAAAACTAAAGGTAGTGAGCTGAATGTGCCTATTACTTCTCATGCAGAGCCAATGAATATTGAAAATCAGGTAATATTTAATTGTTTGTTTAATGGCGGTTTCATGAGCAATAGTATCATGGCCAACTGTGTCAACCTTTTGTATGTGGACTTTATTCTCTTAAATAAGATAGTATATGTTGGAAAACCACATTAGGCATCTCCATTTTTATTATTTAACATGCTACTGTCTATTTATTGTAACGGGATGAAATTCTCATGCACATTCTCTGAAAGTTATTGGTCTTGTTTTACAGAAGGGACTATTTTATGATCTCCCTGTGAGTTCAAATTGCTGGACATTTTTCTTATGAATAGTTTTAGTAGCTGATATGTGTCATTTCAAAGGATCAGTTGAAGATTAAATGAATTAGCATTATTATGTTGTAGTCGATGCCTCAGCAAAATTTAATTATGATGCACAGCTGTCTCCTCTCCCCTCCAAAAATGCTTCATTTTTGCCTCTAGTCACGACACGACTATGCTAACAGATTCCCGAATTTAGAGTGTCTAGGTCAGGTATAATAAGGTCAATTGCCTAATAGGAGAGTGGGACCCTCAATTATGTTGATAATGAAATAGCTACTTGTTTGTCTCTCAAATGACTGATTGATGGAGGGTGAGAATTCCTCTCTGTTGCATTACCTGTGTTTTGATCTTTGTTCAATATATCATTGATGCTAGTGCAGAGTTTAATTGTTTTATTGTAGATTAATCAGATTTTCTCATACACTGGTCCAGTTCTACCAGTCTATTTCCAATTTCTATCTTCCCCCACTCCCCAAACATTAGAAAAGGTGACTTCTAGGCACAGTAAAGTAATGAATGGATATTGGGTTTAAGGCATCTTTAATTGAGTCAATTTTGTTTTGATGTTTCTTGAATAATATTTAAAAATGGTTTGAATTTCTGCCTTGCGAGGCACTAAATTTCTTTATTTGCAGTAGGCTTTGCAAGTGGAACTATGTATGTCATAAGCAGTACTACTGTGATGACTACACTTATTTGTGTCTTACAATCCCTCTTGCCTGTTAAGTGTGTCCAAGGTTCAGCATCATCAGGTAGGGCACGGAGAGATGCTGCGGCTAGGGCTATGCAGGGTTGGCATTCACAACGTCTCCTGGGAAATGGTGAAGTTAGTGATCCTATTATTAAGGTCTGGTTGAATTGTGATGGTGTGATTCATGTCCTCCATAATTTTATTTTTACTGGTAAATAATTGTTTAATAATTTGTTTCTCATAGGATAAGAACTCTCTGTCTATGCAAAAGCGTGAAAAGCAGATTAGAAACATCAGTATGATCCTTCATCATATTGCTATCATTTTTAACTTATTTACAGCGCTGAATGATTCTAAAGATCCTCCCCCCTTATTGACTCAGATGTACTTAAACGCAAGAAATCATCAGACATGGTGAATGCAGTCAAAATTGCTCACAGTAAACCATCTAAACCACAGTTAAGGCACATGTTACTTTTTTTTCTCTTCTTATCATTAGTTTTTGGTACCTAATCGAAATATATTTATAAAGTTGACAACCATGAAATGTGCAATTAATTTATATTCTTGATAGAGGTGTTTAGTTGCATTTTGGTTCATTTGCTGACATGCTTGCCTCTGTTGGTTGTGTGGTGGGCTAGATTGGACACATCTGTGGTAGACATTGGACCTCCTGCAGATTGGGTAAAAATCAATGTGCAAAAAACTGTAAGTTTATGTTGTGTTCGGGTAGAATATAATCTGCTTAATTATGTGATTTACTCATCAAAAGAGAGTTTTGTGTACAGAAAGATTGTTTTGAGGTCTATGCTTTGGTTCCTGGCCTTCTGCGGGAAGAGGTAATAAGAGAATTATGTTTTTTTTTCTCTGTGATAATTCTGCACCTATGTTGAAATCTTGGTTTGTTATTTGTTGTGGTAAATTGGCAAGTATATTAGTAGTTCCATCCTTCTTTTCATATATAAATATAATGAACTTAATGTATTGTAACAAAATATTTGTATAACAATGCCTGTGCGATCTTTGTGTTTTTTTTTTTTCTTAATCAAGTTTTTCGTCATGATAAATAGGGGTATCTTGGTTTTGGTCCTTACACTTTCTTTTTATTTTAGTCCTCGACATTTTTTTTTTTAAATCGTCCGTGTCATTAGTCTGGCTGTCAAAGTTAATGATATCATAATAACAACATCACATACCATATCAGCAAAAATTGCCAAATCAGTGATGCTGACATCACCTAAGATGTCACATCAATATGTAAGTTTTTCCTCTTTCTAATATTTAATCTTTTGCAAGGTCTGCTAGTTGTGAAACTTTTCCTTTGTTATTTTATCTTTTGATGCAATAAGCTATGAATTTAAAACTGTAATTTGCCAAACTGCATTTGAACCGAGAATAATATTCACTTTATGAAATCAGGTGCGTGTTCAATCAGACCCAGCTGGACGCTTGGTCATAAGCGGTGAGCCTGTGCATTCTGACAATCCATGGGGGGTGACACCTTTCAAGAAGGTCTATTTTCTTTTCTATGATGATAAGAATGACACCTTTCAAAATTTGTTGTTTCAATCCTCAACTTAAAACTTAATTTGCTAAGAATGTAATTGTATCCATGTATTTGTTGACAATTAAGAGCTTGTCTGATTTCCATATTTAAACAGTGATGTTGGCACATTTTCTGATACCACTTTTTCTATTCTTCTAATCCACATATTTTGATTAATTCAGGTTGTCAGTTTGCCTTCAAGAATTGATACTCATCAGACATCTGCTGTGGTGACTTTGCATGGACAACTGTTTGTTCGAGTTCCATTTGAGCAATCCGAATAGTGATGGCTCTTAGATTCATGAGGAAGTAAGTTACCATGATTTATAGGATGTCAAGTGCTACTATGAATTTTGTTAATATTTTATTTCAATTTTTTTACCGATTTTCTCAAGTTAAGCTTTACAATTTTATTCATGTTAATATCAGTTAGGTAAGGTTTCCTAACTGTTGAAAATCAAGCCATAATATAGTGGCAGCATTGGTTATTAACCAAATTCTCTGCTAAATTTGCTTCCATATTTCATTTTTAAAATTCTATGATACCACCAAGACTAACTAATCTTTTCCCAGAATTTCAGAATCTTCTAAAAGCAAAGTATCAAATATATAAAAGAATATAATTTAAATATTTAAAATATTTAAGAAATATATTTTTATCAATCATGATGTAATATAAATAATTAATTATAGAGGGCTTTTTAGATTTTATATGTATTTTTCTTAAAATAAACTGTATTGTTAATTTTTAGTTAGTGATCACAAAATTTAATGTTAAATACTATAGTGTAGTGAAGTAATTTTTTAAATATTTTTTATTGGTTATATATCTAATTTGTTAACATAAAAAAATAAAACATAATTAACTTAATTCTATAAATTATTGAAGCCGAATCTAGGTCTATAAAGTTGAGTGGTTTTACTTTCATCTAATCAATGAAGCAAAAATATGTCATTTTTTTTTCTTTTTTTCGATACTTTAATATAAAAATAACAAAGAATATATATCGTCAATAAATAATAATTTAAAATGTTGACCTTTCTTTCCATTTTACTCTTATTATATAATTATTTTTTAATTTTTAACTATTTTTATTTTAAATTTTAATTTATCTTTAATATTTAAGTAACCATTTTCTAAAATTATACACTCTTAATTATTTTTTACTTTTTTTTAATTATAATTTTATTTTTAATATTTTAGTAATTTCTTATGTAATTTTATTTAAATGTAAAATACATAGGCACAATAACACTTGTGTTTGTATCTATATTATTAACCACGGATATTTTTTTTACATGTTTCTTTTTACTCTTTGTATCATTTAACTGTTCTGTTTTTTACTTGTTTTATTTTTAAAATATTAAATTTATTTATAACTGTGTTTAAGGTTAATTTAAAAAAAAAATTGATGTAAATAATGATGTAAATAAGAACAACTCTTTAATTTTGATAAGTGAATCTTTCTTTAAATGAACTATACAAAAATTAATTTGTAATTATATATATATATATATATATATATATATAAATTCATTTAATTTTACATAAAATTAAGAATAAATGATATAAACAATTTTTTTACAGTATATTGCCCCTGACAACAAAATGATTGTTTGAAACAAAATATTATTAATAATTTTTATTTTTTAATTTAATTTAAAAAATATATTACAAACAAAATATATTATTAAGTAGTTTAGTTTTTACGTATGATTGGTGCAAAAGAGAATTTTTCAGCATCCATAAAAAAAAATATGTGATTTCTAAAATAATTAATGTCGTAAACAAACTTATCATGCTTATCAATTTATTGTAAATAGTAAATATGGTTTTTAAGGTGCTTATTAAAAATATAATTAACTTATGGATATTTTATGATTGGATAATAATATTTAAAGTCAATTATTTTAAAATCTTTAACAAAATAAATCAAGACCACACACATAATAATAATAATAATAATAATAATAATAATAATAATAATAATAATAATAATAATAATAATAATAATAATAATAATAATATAACATATATTATAACTTTCAAAATAAACATAAAAATTTAAGTCAAATATATCATAGTCCCTTATTATAAATTTTAATAAAATATAAAAATATCGATTAACAAAGACAAACTTACATAAAAATATGTCAAATTAATCTAGTATAAAATTACAATAACTTAAGATATAAAAATAGAAATTAGTATAAATGATTAAACCCTACGTTAATGAGAAAAAATAATTAATAAAATGATTTATATCAATTTTTAAATAGTATTAAAATTTATTTCTTACTCTTCTTAAAAAATGTCTAATTAAATTTATAAATTTTAATTATTTATTAATTATGTGCATAAATTTATCAATATTTTCTAATCTCAATTCATTTTAAATTTTTATTAAAGAATAATTAATTATTATTTTATTTATTTAACAATTTTTCTTAATCATTAATTAAAATGAAATATTATAAATTATTTTAAGTTTGATTATATATTTATCATCATTCGGTTTAATTACTTTTCTACCAAAATATTAAATTTTTAACATTTTTTTTACATTAAAAACTGCAATAAATGTCATTTTTTAAAGTTTATTTTAAAATGATTTTAATTTTCAACAAAAACATCACATTTATGTGTTGCAACAAACATTAATGTAGTTTAATTACAAATAAAATAGGAATAAGATGATTATTATTTTATTGAAAATTAAAAACATCAATGAATTTAAATTTTTTTAAAGTTAAAACTCCAATCAATTTATTTACATTTGTTTGGATTTAATGAATGACCATTCATTCGCAAATAAAAATTTACTAACGATTACACTTAATATGTTCATTTCTATTATTTTATATTCATCGAGTTTTTTAATAAATGATTACGATACAATAAACTAGTTTAATAAGTATCAACTATTAGTTACCAACTTTTCTATTAAATTTTTAAGTTCTTGTTAGTTTTGTGAAACAGAATCTTAAAATACTATATAATTATTTTCAATTAATTAACAAATTCATAAGAGAAGTGTAAGGACTGCAGTTTTGAATTAACATGACTATTTCCCAACTGGTCCTGATGAATACGACATAAATTTCCTAATTCTTTATTACTAACAGAGTATGGCTATATAAACAACAAAGAAGACAAACTCTTAAGTTTCTACAAGAACTGGTACGAGGAAAACTTACTGAAAACATGCAATGGATTGAGAATCGGCAAAGTTTCTGCAACTCCAATTTTACAGTTGTTATACTGAACAGTCCAGTAACACTTTTGGGGCAATTGATTTCACAAACATAATAAATCAGATATATAATTAACAATTATATATGTTAATGACAAAACCTGTATCCCAAAAAATAACCATACAAATTTTACAAATTTGAAAACTTTTTGAAAATTTCATATCAGAAAAAAATCCTCAAGATGTTACCATGGAGGCCAAGTCCAATTCTTCATCGGAGTCTATCACCTCTTCGTAATCGTAATAGGCATTCACCTGCCCCACAGAACAAGGACACGATTCTTAACTTTGTACAAATTTTATATTACAAACTGAAGACATCATGCAATTTTTTTAAGATCATATGTTCATATGATATTCAGAGGAGTTAAGATTTCTTTACCTTCGGCCTGGGAGTAACCGCTGAAAATCCATGAAATATAGGATTGTCAAAATTCGGGGGTTCAAGGACAACATAGGAACCTTTGTTGTTATACCTCTCCTCTGTTGTTGCCTGAAGGAAAAATAATTCTAAGGATAAAGAAACTCCAACATTTAACAAAGAAATTATTAATATACAGTCAAAGAAATGCCTCTCTGCACTGATCTGCATTCCAAATCCTAGTCATTACATAAACCATTATTGCTTCTGACAGTGGATTAAAAAAGTCAAAGCTGATGACAGACAGAGTTCATTAGAGGTCTAAATTTATAACTACTTTGTACACAGAACAATTATTATGACTAGTCATAAACTTGCTCTGCCCGGTGGTTTTATCGATTTATTTCTTAATTTCAATATTTATTCAATGCAAAGTTACGTTGGTAATCCATAAAGAGGAAAAGTAAAGTTATGCATTTATGTACGTTTTCAAGAACACAATGAGAGGGTTCGTTCAATCTTTGCCTTAGTTGCAAAATGAAATAACCGAGAGAAGGGTTCGTTCAATGTAAGTTGCAATTTTGTCAGTCACAACTTGACCTACATTTTCCTTACTAATCTCTTCAACAACTTCATCAAGCATCTTAAAGACTAATGATTTGTTTGATAAGAGGGAAGGGAGGACGAAGAGAGGATGGATTTAAGTTGGTTACTTTGGTAGGAAGGAGAAAATTAAAAAGTGGGTAGATCCCCTTAGTAATTTTCGTTCTATTTCTCACATATTTTCACTCCTCTTTATCCTCTCTTCATCTTTGTTCTATTTCTCTTCAACCAAACACCTTTTAACCTCCCATTTATTTCTCACCTATTTCTATTCATTCTTTTTATTTCTATCTAGTCTATTTCTTCTCTCTACCAAGCAGACCATAAATGTTATTTTTTTCTATTTTACAGGCACCCATAGACCTCAAGAATACCATTCCTTTACGGCTATTCACCGAGTTCAACATTGTCCTCTTGTCAGTCCACTTATCAATCCTCGGTGCACCCAATTTTCTATCACGGTCACCTCTATTTCTTTTCCTCAAATGCTTCACTGTAATCTTGTGATAGGACAGTGGCATTAGTTCTTGCCATGTTTACCAATTAATTCTCACATAATACGGATTTCTTCAACTCTTGCCACATTGAATGGTATGACATCATGGAACAAAATCTCACAATTATTTGAAAGTTTCCTCTCTTACCTCTTATACAAGATATTGATTGTGGCTTGGGTGTGCATACCCTTTCTTCTGAAGATACTACGAGTCTTCTCATCAGCATAAACCATTTCATTGCTCTTTCTTCTTTTTTCTCTAGCTTCAATTCAAGATTCCCGTTAAGGGTACTACTTGAGCTTCATCATTTGTTCAGCCTTGCTTTCAGCTTTGATTTCACACGATAGACAACAATGCCTCACATTTCCTTCTTCACATCATAAATAACAGCTTTTCAAGGTTTAACATCCTTAATTGCTAGAAACAAGTAACGCTTCAACTTATTAGCACATCTACCTCCGAACAATATTTGCATTGAATTTTTCTAGTGTGTTCAACTGAAATCCCATTTTTCCATGCCACATCACTCTTGTTTCCTAGAGCATTCCTAGGCAATCTAAAAGACACACTATAAGCAGATTTAGTACCAGAGCTAGCAGTGCCAGCATCAGCAAGTTTGAACTAACTGCATCAACACTAGCTTTTGAAGCAATTTTTAGTGCAGCAACAGCAAAACAAAAACAATGGAACAGAGAGACTGAGGGAAACTTAGAAACCTGTGTGGAAGAATAAACAAGGCAGAGCCAGTGAGAGATAGAGGCGTAACAGCAAAATGAAGGGGAGGTGAGGAGAAAATAGAGGCGGATAGCAGAACCAAAGAATGAGAGCAACGGCATAAACATGGATTGGCATGAAACATGGTGGGATCACATAGTCCTACTAGTTCACTCAGCAGTCCGGCCAGTTAAGAAAATTAAAATGAAAACAAGTTCTAGCCAGAGATTGGGGTTGTCAACCGCAGATGAGATCATGCAACCATACAAAGATTACAATCTTTAAGAGCGTAACCAAGAGTATGAGCTTCAAATAACATGGGGTCTGGCTAAAGATAGATGTATGCAGCCTTATCCCGTAGACAACAAAGGTTGTTCCCACAACTAGAACCTAGGGCAACTAAGTCGCAATTCAGTGAACACTTAACATTGTGCAAAGGCTCAATCACAATGACTAATTGAATCCTAGACAAGTTATTTTTCCTACTTATCTATATCATACAAATGAAGTCAGCATTTAAAAGCAGAATGGCAGTTTACGAGTAATGTATGTTATTTTATATGTTTATCCACTCAACACATGAATGATTCTATCCTTTCACACAGACACCCTCCCCTGCCGAAATATGAGATTTTAAATCAGCAAAATCTGCGTAGGCTTGCAGTATGTAACTATTTAAAATGCTTTTCTATTTAAAGAAAATATTGGAGTAATCTGGAGCAAAGATAATTATTAACCTACCTGAAATTGTGGGTAATCTGGAGCACTAAACACAGTAACCAGCTTTCCAGAATCTACAGTATGGTCAATGGTGTAACCTTCATCCATTCCATCTAGTCCATCCCTTTTCTCCCTAGCATCAGGGCCTTCATGCGACCTGATGATCAACTGAAAATTAAAAATATAAGCGACCATCCATATATCAGCTATAATTTTCAATAATAAAACACAGAATATTACCAAACCACAAGTAAACATAGTAGGCAAACACTCAGTATTTAGCTATTTTTTAGTTTATTAAACAAGAAGGTACAAAGTAACATGTACACCCGATTACTCATAAAGAAGCAACCTAAATCATAATTTAGCTAGATGAGTAACTCGTGAATTTGAAGCAAATATGTGGACATGTAACACAATCAAAATCTGAACAAATAAGGGCAAAGAATTATATAATTAATAAAATAAGTGGTGTATATAAAATATAAAAAAATCAACATATACATAAGTACAAACCTAATAATCAACCACGGTCTTAACAGTAATTAGTTATGTTTCTATTTTGCTGAGTTGTACAATTACCTTTTTGTTATTCTCTTTATTAGTTCTGTATATATACGTCATTTTCTGTAATAATAAAATAACAAAAAAAAACAACAGCCTTTGTTGATCATTCTTATGAGCTTTCTACTCTCTCTATCCCGATTGCACACTTTTGTTATTTTATTACTACAAAAAATGACGTATATATACATAACTAACAAAGGGAATAACAAAAAGGTAATTGTACAGCTTAGCAAAATAGAAACAGAATAACTAATTAATGTTAAGAACCCCTCAAGTTGGGAATGGATATTAAGCATTCCCAGCTTGGAACAAAAACCATGAAAAATAGCAGGAGTCATAGCCTTTGTGAAGCAACAGGTAAAAGCTTAAGAAAACAAGCATGCACCTTGTCATGAACAATGTGGCAATCGATTTCAATGTGCTTTGTGCGTTCGTGGAAAACTTGGTTGAATGCAATTTCCAAAGCAGACTGATTATCACAATATAAAAGTGTAGGACGAACAAATGGAACGCGCAAGTCTTCCAAAAGATAAGTAATTCATTGAAGTTCACAAGTCGTAGATGCTAAAGCTCTATATTCCGCTTCAAAAGAACTCTTAGAAACTGTAGTTTGTTTCTTGGAACACCAAGAAATCAATGAGGAACCAAGATAAACAAAAAAGCAAGTGATGGATCCACGAGAATCAATGCACCCAACCCAATCTGAGTCACTAAAAGCCTTGAGCTATAAAGAACTATTTGCTAACAAGAAGACACCCAAACCTGGAGATCCTTTCAAATATCGTAGAACTCAAAAAGCAGCATGATGATGAGCTGTAGTAGGGCTTGAAACAAATTGACTCAAGTGTTGAACCGCAAAGGCAATATCAAGACGTGTGGTAGTCAAGTAGATGAGGCGGTCTAATAATCTTCGATAAACCAAAGGATCAGTGAGAGGAGTCCCAGAAGTTGAATGAAGACAAGTATGATAATTCATTGGAGTAGAAACTGGTCGTGATGTAAACATGCCATTGTCAGAAAGAAGATCAAGAATACATTTACGTTGACATAAGTGAATACCGGATTTAGAACGGGTCACCTCAAGACCAAGAAAAAATTTCAAATCACCCAATTTTTTTATTTTAAAGGTGTCATCCAAAAGAGCTGTAATACGAGAGATCTCATGAAGATCATTACCGGTAAGGACAATGTCATCAACATACACAAGAAGAGCAGTGATTGTATTTGTTGAAAACTTGAGAAAAAGATAGTGATAAAAAACTGATTGCGTATACCCATGAGATATAAGGAAAGAAGAAAGCTTAGCATACCATTGACGACTAGCTTGTTTAAGTCCATAAAGAGAATGTTGTAGACGACAAAATTGTCCAGGTTTGGAAAGATGCAAACCAGGTGGTGGCTGCATATAAACTTTCTCAAGAAGTTCACCATGCAAGAATGCATTGTTGACATCCGGTTGCTTAAGGTGCCATTTATTAATTGCAGCAAGAGTAAGAAGCAACCGTACAATCGTTAACTTGGCAACGGGAGAGAATGTATCAAGAAAATCAACACCCTCTAGTTGAGTATAACCCTTCGCAACTAGCCGAGCTTTATAACGCTCAATAGAACCATCAGCATGATATTTAATTTTGTATACCCAGCGGCAGCCGATTGCAGTTTTATTAGAAGGAAGATCCATAAGGAACCAAGTATGATTCGTTTCAAGTGCAGTAATCTCATCTTGCATAGCCTTAATCCAACAATTAGACTTGGATGCCTCAGCATAAGATTTAGGTTCAATAGAGGAGGAAATAGAAAATATGAAATTTTTAAAACAAGAAGACGATCATAAGAGAGAAAATTATGAAGAGGATATCGAATACCTTCGGAAGTGGTACGAGTTGATGTAAAAGCAGTATGATAGTCTTTAAGATAAGTAGGAGGATGACGAGGGCAAATAGAACGACTAGGAATGGGGAGGTTGGAAGTAGGACTAGAGGGAATGGTTGGAACGGTTGGGCTAGGAGAGTTGGTAATAATAAAATAAAAAAAAGCAAGATGTGTAGGTGAAAAAGAAGAAAAAATAGGTAATGATGGGTCTAAGGATAATGGTTGGTGAGAATTGGGTAAGTAAGGAAATTGGTCTTCATAAAATACCACATTACGAGATTCTGCAAGTTCACGAGTGTGTAGGTTAAAAACTAAGTAACCCTTAGTATGACTTTTAAAACCAAGAAAAACAGATGGATGAACCCGAGAAGCAAGTTTAGTACGGTGAGCAGTGATAGTACTAATATAACACAAACAACCAAACACACAAAGATGATTAATATAAGGATGAGAATGAAGCATTTCATATGGGGATTTATTATGCAAAAAAGGTGTAGGGATGCAATTTATAAGAAGAGTAGCATGCAAAAGACCAAAAGACCAAAAGCTTAAAGGTAAAGATGACTAAAACAGCAATGCACGAGTAACATTAAGAAGATGCTGATGCTTTCTTTCAACAATGTCATTTTGTTGAGGAGTTTCAATGCAAGTAGTTTGATGAATAATTCCTTTTGAGGAAAAATATTGGGACATTAAGAATTCAACTCCATTATCAGTCCGTATAGTTTTAACAGATATAGAAAACTGATTCTCAATTTCAGCCTTAGAAACCATAAGAAAAAACCAAGTATATTATGTGTTGTCATCTACAATGGTTAAAAAATATTTATGTCCATTCATAAAAGTAGTAGAACATGGTCCCCAAATATCCATATGTAAAAGTTCAAAAGGTTTAGAAGCATAAGTGACTTAATGAAAAAGGAAGTTTTCTTTGTTTAGCTAAATGACATATGTTACATATAAAAGTACTATCACTGGACAAACAAGAATAACATTGCTCATACGTTGATAAGAAGGATGACCCATACGGAAGTGCCATAAATCAATTGGCAACTTATTACACTAAGGATGGACTATAACAGATTGTATAAAATGGTTAACAATTGGTTGAAGGACAAGAGTGTAAACGAAGATCTTGATTCTCAAGTGTTTGTTGTTGATCATTCTCTGTGACTCTACCATTACCTGTCACGGTACTGTTTACGACATTGTTTTTGTTATTGGAGAATTTGTGTCCGAGTGGAAACCCATGCTTTCTGTAGCAAACTTCAATAGTATGACCAATCCTACCACAATGTGTACAAACTTTTCCACTGCGATTAGGGATAGGTTTTCCACTTTTATTATCAGCATTGGAAGGAAATCCATGTTTTCTGTAGCAAACAGTTTCAATGTGACCTGCACGTTCACAATAAGTACAAGAACTAATGTTCATAACATTAATCAGGGTTTCCTTTGTATCAGAATTAACATTTCCAAGTAATTGACATTTTTGCTGAGTTGCGTATGAAAAATTTTTAGAATAGGAGGCAAAGGATCCATAAGCAAAACATGTGATCGAACGTTGCTATACTGATCATTTAAACCACGTAAAAATTGCATAGCTCGGTCTTCCAATTTTCGTTGAGCAATAGTAGAAGAAACTTTGCACGAGCACTTGGTATAGCAGATGCAGATCAGATCCATACAAAAATTCTCAAGTTCATTCCAAACAACCCTTAGTTTGGTGAAAAATTTAGTAACAATAAATTCTCCTTGTTGCATTGAAGAGGCTTTAAACTGAAGATCAGAAACGCGAAGAAGATCGCCCTGCAAGTATCCTGACTTTAAATCTTTCCAAATTTCATCAACACGATCCGTCCACAAAATGCTATGACGAATAGAAATAGAAACTGAATGAACAAGCCAAGAAACCACCATATTGTTGCAGCGTCGCCAAGCATTGAACAAAGAATCGGAAGGGGAAGGTTGCGGTGCACTTCCATCAACAAATTCTACTTTGTTCTTAGCACTAAGAGCAGTTAACATCGAACGACTCCAAGAATGATAATTATTTGCATCAAGTAAAGGAGACATAAGAGAAGTAACGGGATTTTCACTCGGATGTAGATAAAGATGACTATGAACGCTAGGTGTTTGATCTTCACCATTCATGATGATAAAAAGAAGAAGATAACAGAATGTGCAGCAGAGCTCTTCAGATGAAGAGCTCTGATACCATAACAAAAGTGTGCAATCGGGAAAAAGAGAGAGAGCAATAAGGGCAAAGAACTATATAATTAATAAAATAAGTGGTGTATATAAAGTATAAAATAATCAACATATACATCAATACAAACCTAATAATCAACTATTGTGTTAGGAGTCCCACCTAATGGACTAGTCTTTCAGGTTGGGTTCTCTTCTTGTGCTTCAGTCCGAATAATTGTTGCTTCCTTTAAGAATTGGACTACAGAAAGGTCTATTGATAGATGAGTGAAACCGTCTCAAAGAGAAAAGAACTACCACTGGGTTAGTTGTTGTGGAAGTTGGCACTTAAAGGGAGCGGCAACGTTAGGAGAAATGGTACTTTTTAAGTCTTGAGTTGAGGCTCTCCCACCTAATGGACTAGTCTTTTGGGTTGGGCTCTCCTCTTGTGGTTAAGTCCTACATGATCTTTATAAAGTGTACAACCGATGCGAACTATCTAGTAATTTAACCTGAAAATTACTGCTCAAAGGTAGTGTCAAATACCAAAGAAAGGAACACATGAAAGACACAAACAGAATTTGTTTTCTTCTGTGTTAGTGCTTCAAAGCTTTGTTACTTTTCCACCACATAGCTTCAGCAATAAGTTAATAACATAACACATAAAACTTGGTAACATGTACACACTTATGTGTTCAATTTTCAAGAAAAATCATGGAGAATAAAGGTGTCTTCTTTATGTAGCTGAGTCTTAATTTTGTATTGGTTGAGTATTAGATATTTTAGTTACGCAGAGTAATTATTCTATAGATTTTATAAGTCACCTTATCCTAGAAAAGTGCAATATTGCAATTAGGGGATAGGTAAATAATTATAGAAAGTTCAAAACTCATTAGAGAACTAACTTAATAAGACCCTATTTAGATAAACTTTTTCATAAACACTAGTTGAAAAAGAAAATATGAAAGAAAAATGAAACAAGTTTCTTCAATAAGTTAAAAATAACTTCTATATAAAGTTAAAATAAACTTTTTTGAGAAATTAAATACGGTTTAGCTTCTCCAAAAAGCTAATTTTAACTTGTGCAAAGTTTATTTTAACTTTTTGGAAAAGTTTATTTCATTTTTCCATATTATTTCTTCTTTTAGTGTTTATGGAAAAACTTCTCCAAACAAGTCCTAAGCTACTTAAGGATCTGGTCTGTTTTAGTTACATATTTTATCTATTGATAATAAATAATGTAAATTCTACAGAATGAAAATATCAGTAGAGATCTAATGTATTCAGAATCTATCTTTTGGTTTTCTTTCCCCCTAGGAGTAGATTTCTTTTTGGGCACAAATTAGGATTATAATTCATTCTGATCATATCTGATTTCTCACCAAATAGGAGAACTCCAACTACACAAACTCTACATCCTATCCAAGGTTGTCAAACATGAGAGTTTACATAAACTTGTGAAGTCTTCATAAACTCAACTCGTAAAACAACTAGTAAACTCATAAGAATTTACCTAACATTAAAAACGTCATATATAATAGAAACTATACCATAAAGAAACCTTATCATAATTGCTTGTATCATCTATGCATAACACATCACATTTTATATCACAATTAATATTAGACAACGCATAAGAAAGGAAGGTTGCCAGCTTTATGTTATTAAGTTAAAATAAAAATTTCAAAAATATTATATTTTAGTTTCCGAAATATTTTTATTAAAAAACCTTTATTTAAATTTGATTGTTGTATTGGATCTAACTAAATTTTGATTTGTTTACAAGTTTTGAGGATGCCTGTCCAATTTTTACTCTAAAAGAAATTAGAAACTCGTATAGGTTAGGTCTAATAGTTGAAACCAAGACCAACTTATTATTGGTGCCTTTTAGTGTACGAGGTCCAAAAATAGAAAAATTACTAATGTAATATGTCATTTAGTGTTACGGTTCTCTTCAGTGAATTAGTCATCTTTGGCCCTCTTTTCTCACAAAGGAAGCACATCAGCATGTAGCAACCATGAGAAGAGCAGGTAGCAGTAAGCAACTGATGTAACATACTTGGCTAGTACAGCAAATAAAAGCAAATTGAGCAGCTACCCAAAGTCCCAAATCCTGATCTAACAACTTACTTTCACTTTTTGCGTTTTACTCCTTTTATCTCCCTACTTTTTGAAAGTTCGCTGAAACAATAGCTATCTATATCTAGGTACTTGAATTTGCTTTCCTTTTACTCTAGATATTTATTATTCAGACAATACATCATGTCTTCACTTCAATATCATGGTATAAATCAAACAAATTTGTGAAGTTGGCATATATGATGATATAGTGCAATATAATGTACAACAAATAATTCTTTTCTCAGAAATATGATCTGGTAAAATTTCCTTCAACTTCCTAAAGAATTAATATAATGATTTTATATAATCCTCAAAGACGATCAAGCACATCACTATATCGTTAAAAGTAACTTATTTTATTACCTTTAGTTGGTACTTCTTCAAAAATTCTTCAGTACAATCAGGACCCCACAACAAGCCAATGCCTCTTTCTTTGTTTGGAGCAAGACCCAGAGTTTTTGATGGATCAGACCACAAAACATCACCAGGAATCAAATTTGGGCCTTCCCAAGGAGGATCAAGAACTGATCGTCGGGCCTTAGACAATTCTTCCAAGGAACCAAGAGATAGAATTTTGCTATCATGATTAACATTAATCTTTCGGTTCTTCTTTCCTTTAAACCTCTTTGACGGTGTCACAGTTACACTGCGGAAAAGTCCTCCATGAGCTGTGTATACACACCCTGCTATGATAGAAGCCAAAGGAAGACCTTCAAAGCACCCCAAACATTTCCGGTACACATGCTTACCTTTATCACCATATTTTACCATTACTTCTTTCTCAAAACCATAAACTGAGGTACAGTATTTTGATTCATGATTCCCTCGTAGAAGATATATGTTATGTGGCATGAATACCTGACATGAAATAATTATCATATTATAAATATCATAAAAGTATAAAAAGGATTTACCCCATTCCTCAATGATCATAACGAAATAACCCTATTTCGAGAAATTAAATCTTTCAACGACAACAAAAGTCTTATCCCACTAGATTAAGATAGCTGTACTACAAAGACAAAAATCACCATAAACATTTAAGACCATCAAAACTATAGCATACTAGAATCTATATGTGTAAATTGTAAAACAAAGTGTAGGGCATAATTTACATCAACATAAACTCTACAAACCAGACTGTTATGTTAATACCTCAAAATACAAACGGCTTTTGAAGTGAATCAAGCCAGGCTGTTCATGGAAAGCAGTAAAAACAGAAAGCACAAAATTCAAAAGTCAAACTTCAAATTCGTAATTATTATTGAAAAGTTTGAAAACTTACAACCCATTCGTTCATAGATAATAACGAGTGAAATTTCCATGCATTGTTAGTAGAAAGATCTTTACATCGTTAACCAATATGAAATCAACCTTATCACTCTTAAAATCGTTATTATAAAAGTCAACAAACAAATTTAGGACATTTTCAACATGAGCAACTTATATTTGCTTTTTTTTAATCCTAAAAAGATATAAAATATAGATTTAGTGTATCATAGCATACATATGTATTCAACTTACAATTAATTATGTTCTAATAGAAATCTTCTTAAGAAACTTTAAAGAACTCATCCTCCCTCCTCGTTTACTTTTTCATTTATTCTTGGAAGTTGCTTGATGAAGCGACTAACAAACTTTTTTAAACAATTTAGGTTTTTCTAGTGAAAAGTTATTTCAAGCAACTACACCTTTTTCACGGTTAGTACATTTAAATTAAAATCAATAAAACAAATCTTATGCACATCAGTTCCAAATATCAGCAAAATAAGACTAGGAGTATCATCATTTTTTTCTCAGCCCTAGAGGCTAGAGTCAAAGACTAATCTCTCAAAGTATGGACAAACACCATCTATATCCACAAACTGGAAAACAAAGTATAGCCATTTGACCATTTGAACTGTTACAGAATAATAGCAGCATAAACTCCAACATGCACGAAATGTTTTTATACTAAATAAAAATAATGTGAGAAAGAAACGAGAAACAGATTACCTTCCAAGCCAACAAGAGCAAGAAGGTTTCGAGGCCCCACGCTCCTCGGTCCACGTAATCCCCGTTGAAGACAAATATTCGATCTCGAGAGGGGAAGCCCGCATCTCGGAGGAGGAAGAGCAGATCATGAAGTTGTCCGTGAACATCGCCGACGACGGCGACGGAGGCGGCGGAGGGAGAGTTATCGTCGGAGCTAGGGCGAAATGGATCTACGGTGACGCAATTGGGTTCCTTGTGGAGCATCTTGGAGGCGATGAGGATAAGCGAGTCGAAAACGTTGACGGGGAGAACCGAAGGAAACTCCGACGGAGGGAGGGTCCGAGAACACCAATCGAAGCACAGCATCAGGTTCTCTACCCAATCCATGCTGAGATTTCCGTCTTCCGGCCACCATATTGGTAGGCGCAGTTCTGGCGGCGGCGTTGGACGCGACGGCTGTGGGGTTTCCTCCAAGATGGGCGCGACGCCGTTGGTGGTTGCGGAATCAGGTGGTGGTGGTGGTGCTGCTGCTGAATCAGCATGCAGGGGCATGGTAGATGAACGGAGTTGGAGAAAGATTTTAAACTAGCGCTTGACTTATATTTATTTAAGCGCCTTATTTTTTTAGTAAAAAGTTGATTTTATAGATTTTTCAAACATTTCCTTTTTATTTATATTATCTATTACTTGTTATATTATATGAGTACATAATCATATAATGTATAAAATGTGCAAGAGATTAACTTACATTGCATCATAAAATTAGAAAAACAGAAAAATAATTAAAAAAATAAAAGTAGAGTATATATAAAGAGGGATGATATTTTAATAAATAAAAAAAAAAACAAAAGCATCCATTCATCAGTCTACTTTTAAAATTTTATATTATTATTTATTTATTTCATCTCTTTCCACCGATAAAAAACTAATATTTTAAAATTATCATAATATTTCTGTAAAAATGGGTTGTGAACGAATCTTTTCTCGTTAATTTGATGAAATAACCCAATTTGCTTGTTGAAGCATTACACTTTTTCACCTTTCACTTTAATATAGAGTGTTTTACCAAACACAATAAATGTTAGTAATGTAAAAAGCACACTTTCAACAAACAAATGGCATTGCTTTACTGTGTAATAGACTTCTCTACGAGCTGAAGCTTGATGTTGGATTTGTTCTTATATTTATTCTTTTTTATTTCAATTGTAATCATATATTTATTTAAAAAGTGAGATAATAAAACTGTGGAACAATTCATTGTGTTTTTTTAATATATGTGGTTCGATGTTCTTGATGTATCTAGTCATGTTTATGCTCCGATCTAGTTTTTTTTTTTTTTTCTTGAATGAGATGACAAGAAGGAGACACAAAAGGAAGAGACTAAAGAGTGTATGTAACTAGCCAACTTTCTTGGAGAAATAAATTCTAAGAGAGAATTTTAAAAGAACAATAGAAGAAAAGTCATAAGAAGACTCGTTCTTTTTATAAAGTTCTCATATAATAGTTATTCAAAGTCATTTACAAAAGAATAAACTTTGCTCTTTTTATAAGAAGGTGACCCAAAATCAATGAAAGAAAAAAGATACAGGTAAAAAATATGATAAAAAAAACTATATTAAACATTAAGATACAACATAGTTGAACTCAAATTAAATTAAAATAAGAATATGATTGAATTGAATCATTTTTCACATGTTTACTTAGAGTAAAGTAATAATTACGTGAATGGATGAATGTTCTTATCAACCTCTTTTATCTTATTTTTAGTCAAAATTCTCCTACAAATAAATTATTTGATTTTTTTTAACTCTTCTCTCTCTTTCTTAAAATTTAATCGTGTAGTTTATGACAACTTTTCATTGAGATTCTTTCTCACTTATAATCATATCGCGTTTAATCATGTAATTTTTTTTTGTATAAAAACATCTCAAAATAAATCCATTTCATTATGTTCAATGCTGACATCTTTTTCTCAATTGCACTTTTATTCAAAATCTTAAAACTTCCACAAACCCAAACCCCTATTCGCCATTCTTTTTGCTTTTATTCTCATTTGTCTACCACGCTAGTTGAGAAACAAAACCCTAAACCATACAAAGAAAAAGAAAAAAAAGTATGGGATAAAATTAAATAAGAAAGATAATTAGTTTAAGAGTTTATTGGAATAAAATTAAATAAAAAAAGATAATTAGGAGTTTGTTGCAACATTTTGATTTGTGTTGATATTCATGGTATTTTTTGTGGTTATTAATTGATTTTGAGAGTTTCTATTTCCTAAGATAAGATTAGGGTTTTGTTATAATATTTAAACACATCATTATATTCCTCACTAAGACATGACAAAGAATTAATAAAAATTAAATTTTTTAAAATTCTTTATAATCAAATTGGTATCAAGAGTTAGGGTTTCTCAAAAAAATTAGGATTTCTCAAGAGAGTTAAGGTTTCTCATAATTCAGTTTAAGAATGAGAATGATTGGTTTGACGAATGCTGTAATTATGTCCCGACTAACAAAGGATGTCAGTTATGATAAATGAAGTATCCAAATGAAGGCTCTTCTCAAAATCCAACATCCGCAAGCAAGGCGTTGAAGAGAAATGTTTGAAGGATAGTGCAACTTTGTTCACTTTGTGTTCAAACTATAGAAGATTTTGATTTTGAGAAGATCGCAGAAGTTACATCTATAAACAAAACATGGATGACGTTGAAAACAACATACAAGGGTGATATAAGAATTTGATTACATACATTATATGGTGAATTTGATTACAGACACCAAAGTAGTTGGAAGAAGTTTTCGAGTACATCAAGCGTGTTAAAATGTGGTGAATCAACTTAATTGGGATGAAGAGGTGATTTCTGAAAATCATGTTGTACGAAAAATCTTAAGGTCGTTAACAATGACTTTGAGAACAAAGTGTGCATGATAGAATAATCGAGGGACCTATCCGAGCTCACAATTCAAGAGTTGATTGGTTCTCTTAGAGCCCATAAATTCCGAAAGAAGAAGATGAAGAAGAAGACAATTATGCAAGTGCTCTAGAGTGAGGTAAAAGAGAAGAATACACTTTATTCTCAAAACACTAGAAGTAGAGGACGATGTCGTAGTGGTTGAGGATGACTTGACCAAGGTAAGGAGAAGGAAAAAGGATATTAGAAAAAACTAGCAAAATAATGGGCGTGGTTGGAGAGGAGGTCGGTCGACGAGTCATTATAATGTTGAGTGTTTCAAGTGTGACAAATATAGTCACTAGGCAAATGAATGTTACTCATACAAGTGTTACAATTATGGTGAGATTTGACACTTTGCGAAAGAATGTCAAAAGGTGGAAAAGACCTATCTCGCAGAAGAAACAAAAACTAAAGAAGTAATACTGTTGATGGTCGATCACAACTCGACAACTAATAAAAATGGCAATCACAAATCAGCAATACACAAGGGAGCAGATGTTGATCACAACTCGACAATACACTTGAGAGAGTAGATTACAACTCAGAAAGTTCGGTATGATATTTAGACACTGGTGTAAGTAACCACATGTGTGGGGGCGAGAACCTATTTAGGAAATTGGAAAAATTTAAGAGTGATCATGTGTCTTTTGGAGAAGATTCAAAGGTCTTGAGAAATTGCTGAAGTACTATTTATTTCTTGCATAATCATGTGTCGGAGTAATTTTTTAGTATGGAACAACTGAAGGAGAGAGGATATTCGGTATTCATAAAAGACCGAATACTAGGGATGACAAAACGGGCTAGGCCCGGAGGGCCGGTCCGCCAGCCCGCCATAATATGGCGGGGCAGGTTGGTGTTTTCAGCCCACCAGCCCGCTTTGGCCCGCCTCGCCAAGCCCACCAACCCATCGGGCCAACCCGCGGGACGGGCGGGCCGGCCCGCGACCCGCCTAATTAATAAAAAAATAAAATTTTATTGTAATAAAATTAATTATAAAGATAATATATAAAGTTAAAATTTTTAGAAAGAGAATTAAAAAAGTTTTATTCTCACGGAAAATATTCTCCTTCCTAAAACATAACATTCTCTCTTGTTCTCCTTATTTATCCTAAGCACTCGATTATTTTTATCCTTATTACTTGAATTAATGGTGTAAGAATTACTCAACCAAGAATAATATGAAGTTTTATCAAATAAAAAAGATATAGGTATTTGAATTTTTCAATATAAAAAATATAAATTTTATAAGTTTAACGTTATATATATATATATATATATATATATATATATATATATATATATATATTTGTTATTATTTAGTATTATGTAAATTTTATTATTGTTCTAAATTATAATTTCTTAAAATAATGTATTGATTTATATTATTAAATTGAAATAATATATATATATATATATATAGAATTATTGACAAACAAATAATAATTTTATTATTAAATTTATTAAAAAAAATAAAAAAATATTTTTTTCTAAATTATGGCGGGTCGACCATGACAACCCACTGGCGGGGCGGGCCAAGGTCTACAGCCCGTCATGACTATATCGGGTCAGCCCGCCCCGTCTCGCGCCGCTTTTGGCGGGCCAAAGGCGGGACGGGCCAAAACGAGGTGGGCTGACCCGTTTTGCCATCCCTACCAAATACTATAATTGAAAGACAAGCTTGGAAGGTTGATTGACGAAGTAAAGATGAGGAAGAATATAATGTACAAGTTGTAGACGAGAAGCATTCTGAAAAGGAGTTTGAAATTAATGTAGAGGACACGTTAAAGAAAAATCATTAATCTGGTCATATGCATTTGTATGGTCTAACCAAGTTTAGTCATGATGTTGATTCGGACGTCCGAATTAATACAACGAGTGAGTGGAACTGGGAAGAATTAAATGATGCTAACTGAGGAGAAAGAAACAATAATATCGGTGAAGTTGAGGAAGAACATGAAGAGCATGGTGCTCAGATCGCTTAGCATGGAGGGGAGAGTTTGCGAAGGTGTGGTGACAATTGAACTTCAAAAAAATATCGAGTACACAGAAATTTTGAGTCAAGTTGGAGTAGTGGATTTCAAAGTGACCATGTCCTAGTTGTTGTGGATAAAATTATTCGAGTTGTTATAAACGTAAATGTCCAAACTATTGTAGATGAAAAGATCCAAGCTGATATTGAAAAGAAGATTTGAGTTGTTATGAATAAAAATATATGAGTTATAGAACACAACGACACGTTGGTGATGACTGGATTATTGAGTTATGACCAAGTTGATGGTGTGAAGAAGATATTTAAAAAAGGTGAGAAACTTTTGGCTTTTGACTTAGCTCAATCAAGAGAAAAGAAATGAAGCGTTGTTAGGCGAGGATAAATAACCTGATGTAATAGTAATCTAAATTGATAACAAGTCGATCATTGAACTGGTGAAGAATTCGATCAACCATAGGAGGAATAAACATATTGATGTGCGTTTTCATTTATTTTGATAACAATTAAAGGAATAGGATATGAAACTCGTACATGTGACAAGTCGAAATCAAATTATTGATACCTTCATGAAGCCACTGTCTATTGTGTGTTATTCAAGAACTGTAAGAGGCTAGTCGGTATGGAGGATGGAAAAGACACTTAAGTGCTCAAAAAGACAATAAATCGGCTAGTTGGAGCTCATAAAATTTGGAGCTCATGATGTTTTGAAGCTTAGGAAGTTTTGAAGTTAGGCAAGTCGGAAAGTTGGAAGGTCTGGTCAAGTCGATCTTAATTTTTGCTGTAGAGATATTTAATTTTATGGGAGAGTTTTGTTGAATAAAATTAAATACGAAAGATAATTTAGTTTAAGAGTTTATTACGATAAAATTAAATAAAAAAGATAATTAAAATTTTGATAAGACATCTTGATTTTTGTTGATATTTCAGCTACGTTAGTTGGGTATATTATTTGATTTTGAGAGTTTTTATTTTTTAAGATAAAATTAGAATTTTATAGTAATATTTAAATACAAAATTATATTATTCATTGAAATGATAAATAATCAATAAAATTTTAATTTTTTAAAATTTTTTATTATCAAAATGCACGTAAAACAGAATTAAAAAAATAAAAATAAATACAGCAACACATTTTCTTAAAATGGAATGTAAGGACGAAGAATTTATAGATGCAACAAGAGCAATGACTGGAACCAGGTTCCAAATGATAACAAAAAAGAGCTATTATTATAAAAATATTTGTATGATAAAAATTAACCAACAAAACCTGCAATATTGAAAGAGGAACTAAATACACTATGCTTTTTAGTTTTAGGATATAGTATTATTAATTTTAAAAGTTAAAAAAAAAAGAAGAAGAGAGTATACAGACAAAAAAATATATATGAATAAAACCTATAGAACAATTATTTAAATGATTTAATACTCAAATATACACAATTAATTATTAACAAAAGTATACGGGTACTACAGATAGTATCATTAAAAGAAATCCATATCCATCTCATGAGAGCACACAATTCCACTTGTTGGGTGCTTGATATTATTTAACCTAAACTTGTTGAGCTTGCTAGGAGGAAGATGATTAAAGAGATCAATTTTCAATGAAAACTGTGGGACACTGTTATCCCTTCAGAATGATTAGTGCATCTTTTGTGACGAAACTGTAGTAATTAAAGATATCTAACATCTGATCTGAGTGAGCAGTAATACTGAGAGAGTTCGTTATTGTGATGGTGCAAACCGAGTCAGTTTTCCATGGAATACAGAGAAAGCCTTGGAAGGTCACGAATCCCTAGTGAGAAAAAGGTAGCAAGTAGCCACCCTACCATCATAAAAGCCAACAAAGAAGTCAAACTTTGCTTACACAGACAAAGCTTGAGTAGTTATAGGCTTACAGTAACTTAGTTTTGGAATTTCACTATTTTAATACCAACTACTATCATATTCCTGTGCCTCTTTAGTCACCTACTTTGAAAAAGAATTGGTGACATTTTCTCCTTTCTTGCTCCCCCTTGTCCCCTATGGTCCTACCACACCAATCAATGATTCAACACCTTGATGTTTATCATCCCTTCCATATCTGAATACACACAAATTATCTCTAGTTTAGTCACGGTCATATATGCCAGCCATTATTCAGTCACACCTTTGTCTTTGCAGCACACACAAGACCCTCCAAAGTTCCAAAACAGTCCAACCCTCGAATTCCTAGGTATCTTATTTGCTTCTTGTCTTCACACCACACCCATCATTACCTCTCCATTTTCATAAAGTCACCCTTCAACCTTATATACTTGTATATATTTGTTGCACACAACAAAGGTTGCTTCCAACAATCAAAACATGGGTCACATGAGCTACAACAGAGTTAGCAGTGGCAAGGTATCAAGGTGCAGAGGATTTAGATTGAACCCCAGAAAGCTTTATGTTCTCAGGCTACGTAAGAGGTTCAATTTCTTTCTTAAGCTCTTTGATAGTTGGAAACTGTCGTATGGTGAGGCTATTCAACTGCTGAAGAAACTGGTTTGCAGAAAAGGTGGCTTCAAAAGAAACAACAGCAACAACAGTAACACATGTTTGGTGAGGCAGGAAAAAATCAAGGGACAAGATGATTGTAGGATGAGATCTTGTGGTAAGTCCAATTCTTTCTATGCAGAAGCCATTGCAGATTGCTTGGAGTTCATTAAACGAACATCTATTTCATCCATGGACCAAAGTCAAGACCCAATTAACCATATTCAAGATAGAAAGTAGAAACTCATGGCTGCTTTTTTGGTAGACAGAATATATCATTATATTGGCTCATATGCAGAATTATCAGTTTTTCTTCCTTATTTGTTGGCGTTCTATTAAGATTTTTATGCATTCCTTTGTTTATTTTATTTTTCTTTATCAACTCTAGGATTGCATGAGAAACATAGCTATTGCACTCCCTGTGAATATTTCATCTCTAGTTTTGCATAGGTAATGGGTCATTCTCTGTAAAAATGTTCGAGAAATGTCAGGAAATTTAATGTGTAAAATGTGTTCGTTTAATTGGAAATCTTGTTGAATGTAAGCGTGTTGAATTTTCTTCTTTGTGGTGGCAAATCGCAAGGAAGATTCCCAAGTTTGGATTACTACCTAACACGACATTAATTTTTGACTAATTAAGCATAAAGTAATTAAAGGGAAAGTATTGTTGACATTAGAGAGGGGAGCAATCATACCCTTAAATTTATAATTTGTTTCATTGTTATTATTCAGTGTGCATGGTGTTCATTTCTAGCTATATTAAATTGAATACTTTTGATTCTCATATCGATGCTGACATGAGCCATCCACCACACACTAATCTCACCAAGCCGTGTAAAAAAGAAACTTTTCATGACGTTGAATATGGATTCTACCATTGTAAAAAAATAATTATTCTTTGAATGAAAAAAATAAATAAATTAAAGTACTAAAAATAATCTTAAAAAACATAATTTTGTAGGTTTAACTTAAGTGTCGGTTAGAACAGGAGTGGGTTTGATGTTGGCTCCTGGAGCAGACTACAAGGAAGACCAGGTGGTGTGTGAGGAGGGAACATGTGTCAGGCTTCACCCCATTTATAGTACCAACAACATATGTCAACTTCCAAACAATGTTTTTTAAAAGGCTTAATCCGATAACATGGACAAAATTTAATAAAGTGTGTTATTAGACCCTGATTTTGATATGTTCCAATCTCTTTCAGTGTCGATGGAAGTGTTATAGGCTTAAAGGTTAAGCACAGCTTCAAAGCTTTACTTGTTAAATGATTTATGATTTGGTTGATAAAAAGTGTATAAAATAGTAAATGACAAACTCAATTAATGTTATTATATAGTGGTAGAAGAGATTTAATTGATTTAATGACAATTAATAAAGATGATAATAAAATATTAGTAAAAAAAATTAATAGAATTAGATAAATTAATTATTCATTTATTTATGTAATTTTGTCTAAAGTATCTTAAAATAAATAGTGGATGAGATGTAATTTTATTTTACACCTTTATTATTTTGTGATACCTCTAAAATTTGTTAAAATGTATAAAATAATATTTATCAATTTAAGAAAAACATAGAAAACCAACTTAGAACTAAATATTTTATAGGAATTAAAATATAGAAACCTAAATTTGATACTGCGTGATACCTCTAAAATTTATTAAACTGTATAAAATAATGTTATTTATCTATAAAAAATAAATATAAAACCAAAACATACGAAGACAAAATGTAATGTCATAACGAAACAATTGAGCATTAGAAAGTAGCATCCTATTTTTCTTAATTTGATTTATTGGTTACCTAAATAAAATTGTTTAATTGTGTTTATTATATGCATTATATTTCTTAGATGGACTAAGGAATGAAGCGTCTTTTGAGTGACAAAAAGAAAACAAGGTGGTGCGAATAAGAATAGAATGTTTCGCAGCCCAATTTAGCTTGTGTAGGCTTAAAAGTTAAAACCATGGAACCAGTATCATTTGGACCCAATTGGTGATTGACCCAACCTAATTATTACCCTATGAACCTTTGCTCTTACAAGATTAAGTTTTTATTTAATTATTTTTTCTAAAGTAAATTGAATGTCATTTTAATTAAAAATAAAGATATATTTAAAAAGTGTATATAAGGTTTTGGCACATGATAACTTGTGCTCAAGATTGGAAAGAACAAAGTTCAAATGGAGATGTGAAATGGCAAACAAAGCACAACCCAACCAAGACATATTCTTTCCGTCGTCGTCGCAGCTCCTGTGAAGCAACGTATAATTGTTGTTAATGTTTCGTAGCTTCAAATTCGGAACCACACTGAGAGAATGACCTCGCTGCACTGAAAAGAAGAGAACAGAAACGCGATTCGCGAAGATCAATCGGGGACAGTGAAAATGAGAATTTTCCCAAACACCTTCTTCACCAAAGCCCGCAACGTCATAGGCTTCGGCCTCGCTTCCACAGCCGCCGCCGCAGTCGTGGCTTCCTCCGTGTCTTCTTCTCCTTCATCTTCTCCCTCATTCACTTCCACTTCTACCTCTTCTTCCGATGCTGACGATACTTCATCCTCCGACGTGGAAATCGTCCACCGGAAAATACTGAAAACGAAGCTTTGCATTATCGGCAGCGGGCCGGCGGCACACACTGCCGCTATATACGCCGCGCGAGCGGAGCTGAAGCCAGTCCTATTCGAAGGCTGGATGGCAAACGGCGTCGCTCCCGGAGGCCAGCTCACCACCACTACTGACGTTGAGAACTTTCCGGGATTCCCGGCCGGCATTCTTGGCGCCGAGCTCATGGACCGTTTCCGTCAGCAGTCGCAGCGCTTTGGCGCAGAGGTCGTTACGGAGACTGTGACGACGGTTGACTTCTCCGAACGGCCGCTTAGGGTTTTCACTGACTCCATCACCGTGGAAGCTGAATCCGTCATCGTCGCCACCGGCGCCGTTGCTAAGCGGCTGAATTTCGACGGCGCGGGTGACGGCCCGGGCGGGTTCTGGAACCGCGGGATATCGGCGTGCGCCGTGTGTGACGGTGCCGCGCCGATATTCCGTGGCAGGCCTCTGGCGGTGATCGGTGGCGGCGATTCTGCCATGGAGGAAGCTAGCTTCCTTTCCAAGTTTGGTTCCAAGGTGTATATAATTCATAGGAGGGACAAGTTTAAGGCTTCTAAGATCATGCAGAGGAAGCTGATGAATAATCCCAAAATTGAGGTATTGTGGAATTCAGTGGTGGTTGGGGCTTATGGGGATAATAAGGGTAAGGTTCTTGGAGGGGTTAAAGTGAAGAATGTGGTGACTGGAGTTGTGTCTGATTTGAAGGTTTCTGGTTTGTTCTTTGCAATTGGGCATGAGCCTGCCACTAAATTCTTGGATGGTCAACTTGAATTAGACCCTGATGGGTACGTTGTGACCAAACCTGGCACCACAAAGACCAGTGTTGATGGAGTTTTTGCTGCAGGTGATGTCCAGGATAAGAGGTATAGACAAGCTATTACCGCAGCTGGCACTGGTAAGTCTTGTTTCATTAAATTTATTCTCAAATAAATTAGGTTTTTTCGTTTGTGATAGTTATGGATTAATGTGATATCAGATTACTGGTTTTGAAACTGGGTTTTTTAATTTGATGGCCATGTTTTCTGTGTTTATTATACATCTTTTTAGCAAATTTATATTATGAACAGGTTTTGTTACTAATAGTATAACTTACTATTAGGTTCATTTAATGTTTGGTTTTGAAACTTGTCTTGGAACTCATGTTTTCTCCATGTTCTCAACATCTTCTAATTTTATTTTATTTGGAAATGGCATTTGGTAGAATCACTTTTTGAATATCTTTCAACATACTTTCTGATTATTCGGTGTCCACCCATCTAGTAATCCACGGTTTCTTACCTTATGTTTAGGTGACGACATAATCTTTAGTTTGCTCACCTTCACCTTAGTTATGTACACGATATGATAATAATAGTGTTTCTATCAACCATGTTCTATTATAACTTACAAGTCATAGTTATTGTAAACTAATTCCAGCGTTTTATTTTTCATTTCTGATTTGGGAGTTAGTACTTGACAATATAAGACAGAATACAGAATTGAAATTTGGATGAAGGGACCGAAGCTTAAATTTGATTAATGGATGACTTGTATTTGGTTATGAACCCAATTTTTTATTAGTCATTAATCTATTCTGAGAGAAAATAAAATAAAGTAAAATTGAAGGGAACGAATTGTAAGGATTTGGTATCAGCTAATTATTTTGCCTTTATACTTGAATTTTTGAACTAGAGGCGATTTAGATCGTGCGATAAAATTGATTTAACTGATTGTGGCTTTGAGTGTTTGTTGGTCATAGCATCATAATATGCTCATGACAAATGAGAATGAGATCTAATGCAGCAAAAGCTATATATATTCTGGCAAAGGATAATGGAAATCATATTATTGGTGCAGGGTGTATGGCAGCCTTGGATGCAGAACATTACCTGCAAGGCACTGGTTTACAAGATGGTAAGAGTGTTTGATGTTTATTTGGAGTTCAGAAAGTGAAGACTTTTCTTTCTCCAGTTTAAGTGAACATATTTATCTGTACGGATGATACTCACAGACGAGCATACTAACATGATTTTCTAAGCTATTGTTTGTCTGTTGTCAATCCTCTGTTTGTGAAAAAATGCAAACTCGATGGAAATAGAAATAAGGAAATAATGGATTGAAATACAAAATTTCTACGATTTGTACGTCGACGAAAACTATTCATTTTTAGAAATAACTCTAAAAATAATATATTTTTAAAAAAATTACTCAATAAAATCTACATGAATTTATTCATTTTACTGAAATAGACTTATATATTGATATGTAATTTTTCTTTGACACAAGGTCATAAATAATATATTTAAAAAATAATTCTTCAAATAGAATTTTTATAAGTTTATTTATCTAATTAAATCGGTTTATTGTTTATGTAAAACAAATTTGTTTGAGATAATACAATTATGTTTTTTCTTTTTGTTTTTTTGTCTTTTTTTTTTATTCTTTTCTTATTTTATTTTATTCTTTAATTAAAATAATATACTAAAATTTGATAACATGAGTTCTTTATTATTATTGAAAAATAAAAAAATTTAAATGATCTAAAAAAATTATAATTTAATATATTTTATAAGATTATTATAAAAAAATAAAAAAAATTAAATGATCTAGAAAAACTATAATTTAATATATTCTATAAGAAAAAATATCATATATAAATTTGAAATATTACAAATATTATTATGTTATAATTATTAAAAAAATTAAATATTTATTTAAAATTATTTTTTAATAAATATTTTTTAAAATACCTAATTATCATAACTCATTCTAATTATAATTAGATTAAATATTAAATAAAAATACATTTAAGTTATAAATATTTTATATTTATTTAATTAAATGAATAATTATTTATTATGATAAAATAATTTTAAATTAATTTTTATGTCATAAAAATAAAATTATTTATTATTAAAATAAATAAAATTATTTGTTATCATTATAACTTTAAATATTTAGTTAATATTCTTCTAGTTCCACTTTGTCTTAAAAAAAATTAACATATTTTTATTAAATTTCAATAGTGTAGTTAGAGAAAAGAGATGAAAATAAGAGACTTAAAATAGAAAAGAATAAGATGAAAAGTAAACGAAGAAAGAAAAAAAATTATAAGAAGAGAGAAGAAAAAACGAATCAATTCCCTAAATAATACAGTTAAAAAATTTATTTAAATAGAATATCTGAATTTATTTATCCAATTAAACTTATTTCCTGTTTATATACAAAATTCAATAAGTCAAAATAAATTTATCTAACCTAATATAATTATTTTTTTCTTTTTTTACTCATTTATGTTTTTATTTTTCTTTCCTCATTTATTTTATTTTATTTTTCCTGTCTTGTGTTTATCTTCTTCTTCTTCTTTTTAAGAAAATATTATAAGATAAAATCTAGATGTTACAACTATTATTGTTACATTATAATTATTAAAAAAATTAAATATTTATTTTGAAATGTTTTTTTAAGTTAGCTAATTTAACTAATTATTATAACTCAATTTAATTATAACTATATTAAATTATTAAATAAAAAATACAGTTAACTCATAAATAATTAATATTTTTTAATTAGATAAATAATTATTATTAATGATAAAATAATTTTGAATTAATTATTTGTTATAGTAAATAAACTAATGTATTATCAAAATAAATTCATAATTTTAAATAATTAGTTAATATTTTTTAATTTTAATATTGATTTTAAAATATTTTTATTAAATTGTAATATAATGGTTTAATTAAGAGAATAAGTAAGAGAGAAACAAGAAAAATAATAGACCTAGATTAGAAAAGAGAAAAAACTACGTATAAACACTAAACATTTCTAATTGAATAAATAAATTGATACAAATTTTTTTAAAATAATTTTTTTAAAATATATTATAGGAATAAATTTATAAACTTACCAACGGTTTGATTTAGGTTTATGTAAATCAGATTATAAATGGAATCAAATCAAATAATTTGATCTAGATTATAATTCTTTTTAGTAAACTTAATTTTTTTTTTTTACTTTTCATATAATCAAATTTATTTTAACAATTCTTAAAAAAAAAACACATTTTTTCTTGAATTCCCATGCAATAGTGATGAACAAATTTTAATATACAAAATAAAGAAAAATATATATTATTTAAAAACAAAAATATTGTTAACATGTTAATTTTTAAAGTGTAGATATATTTGAATATTTATTTTTGTAGTGAATAATATCATACCATGCGAATGGAAAAGTCTCTTTGAAACCTTTGAAACATAAAATCAAACATTTAAACTATGATGAATTTAGTTTTTTTTTTCTAATTTTGAAAATAAATTATAAAAAAGTTGTTTGATAACTCTAATTTTGAGAACTTTTTTAAAATGTTATATTATTTCTCAAAATGTCTTAATAATGCAAAATAAAAACAAAATGTTATTTAAATTAAATTTTATTTGCAATGATTAAAAGATTAAAATCACACAATTACATCAATATAAAAATTATAAAATTGACATAAAGTATATAATATATAGACTGATTTTACGAACTATCACACCCAAAACGTTACTAAATGTTTTATGTTTTATAATATTGGCACTCAAAACATTCCTAAATAAATATATCATCCAAGAAGTGTTCTTCTTTACGGTTATGAATAGGTATAAAAAAGTGTTATCCTTTTATGGGTATGAATAGGTATAAAAAGGTGTTCTGTTTTAGGGTAGGTATAAAAAAAAGTGTTCTCTTTTATGGGTATGAATAGAATAGGTATGATGAAAATGTTGGATGAGGATCAATATATTTGATTAATCATATAAAAGTACCTTATCACCTATAGGCAACGGATGTTTGCTTAGGCAGACGCGAGAGATCATGACAGTGATAGATCCAGTAGGGCAGGGCAGGACTGCTTATTAGGAGGAAGAAGATGGGATGCCAAATGCCAGGGTACACAATATTCCAACCACTAAAAAGATGCCTTCCATGTTTTTCTGGTGGAACAAGCTCTACCCAACGTAATCATCAAAGGAGGGCATAAGAATTTGACCAACAGAGAACAGGATCCATACTACATACCAAACAACAAGAAAGCGAAATTAGAGACACGTAAATGTTGAACCAGAGACTATTATTAACAACTCTACATCCCATTTGGAAAACATATCTGCTCTTGCTAAAATTACAAATTAACCAGATGGATCTTACCAACATATGAAAAATACTACAGACTAAAGTACCACATCACTAAAGCAGTAATAGTTTTTTAAACAAGAGAATAATAGCACACGACACAAATGATTTCTTTTTTGGAATACAAATACAACTCTAATCCCAAAAGTGTGGCTCTTGTTTTCCTCCACCCTCAGATCCCCGTCCCTCTGTACAATCTCCATAAGATAATATCCCCCGCACGATGCAAATATTCAATGAAAGCCGACCAACCACACTTTTTGGGAGCTGGATTTACTCCTGGAAGATGCCAACCATCACTTTATCTTCAACCTCAACACCATCGATACCCTTTTTTTTTTTTGTAATTTTTGTCGTTATGTGATGGTTTGCTTATTGGTCTCTTAGACAAGTCAACTGAACTGTGCCAGCTCAGGAGACAATTTTAGACATATCCCTGCTAGATCTGTTGTATTTCATGTGGCTCTTTACAAGTTGGCCAGCTGCAATTGCAGACATGAGTGATAGCTCCCCGGCCAGGACTGAACCGGCTACAATGGTGGCCAGTAGCCTAGAATTTGCACCAGGAGATTCTTTATTGGCACCCTTGACACCAAGTAAATTAAGACATGCAGACTGAGATGCGAGCTGTGTGCCCCCTCCAACAGTACCAACCTGAGAACCACAAGGACGAAGGATCTTATCATTATACTCAAGCTAGCTAAGGAAGCAATTAAAAAGGGAAGGAATTAAAGAAAGAATAAAACAGGTATAGTTTGAATTCATTCACAAAGAAATATCTACACATAGTGGATAAGTATTACATCCTGCACAGAAATAATTTTTTTTCTCACAATATATAGGGAGATTAAAACAGATAGCAAACAGAAAACAATGATAGTGAAAAAAATCGAGGTAAAACCAGTCTAACATAAATATTGAGGGCACTGAATTTTAGATTTTAATGATATCTTCTTACAGGAGTTAAATTGTAAGGCACAGAGGTAAGGACCCAACCACCAGGCCACTACCTAAATCATGGACCAATACAACAACGTGCAGACATGCTTATATGAGTAATGGGACATGAATTGCATCTATCAATACAGAAAAATATCGACTAGAAAACTGTATTTTTTACCTAAAAAGGTGGTCCACATTAACTAAACTTGAATATAAAAGTCAGAGAAGCAGTTGTACCTCAACTGAGGGCATGGTCACAGAAACGTGAAGGTCCTTGCCATCATTGACAGCTTCCATCATGGTGATGCAGTGAGAACTCTCCACATTCTGGGCAGGATCCTGACCAGTAGCTATGTAGATAGCAGACACAATATTGCTAGCATGGGCATTGAACCCACCAAGAGCACCAGCCACAGCTGAGCCAGTAAGGTTTTTTAGCATGTTAAGCTCGACTAGGGCCTCGACACTGGTCTTCAACACCTTATTCACCACATCCTCCTTAATTACGGCCTCACACACCACAGACTTGCCACGGCCTTCAATCCAGTTAACAGCTGCAGCTTTCTTGTCCGAACAGAAATTTCCTGGTGCAAAACAACAGGGTATGTGAGTATTTCAGCTACTGCTTTCATCATGGCAGAGAAAAGTGTAGTAAAAACCCATAAAGAAGGTCATGTTTACCAGAGATTCCAATAACATCCATGTCAGGGAAGTCTGTCTGAAGAAAATCAAGGACATTTTGAACACCTTTTGACACCATGTTCATCCCCATGGCATCACCAGTGCTGCATCGAAATCTCATGTACAAATTCTTGCCCGCAATAGCACACTGAATACTCTGCAGCCTGGCAAATCTGCTTGACCTGCGCATATATCCATTACACATTAATCAATCATTATAAGAAACAGGCAGTAATTACGGCTCGCAATATTTCTAGAAGACAAAAAGCAATGACAGGTCACACAGCTATTCTTAAGGACACCCTGCAATTACAATAAAAAATAAAGGATTTTTTTTTTTTTTAGAACCAAGATTTTTTAAACATCCAATAAACAACCTTTGTGTTGATTGATGCAATGAGAACGAAGTAAAATTGATAAATAATAATATATAAAAATCTAAAGATGGTTATTGGATAAATAATAATATATAAAAATGTAAGATGGTTGTTGGATAAATAATAATATATAAAAATCTAAAGATGGTTGTTGATGGATGTTTAGTAGAAAAAGATTGTCTAAAATATGACCATAACAGTAACATACGCCGTCCAAAATCACCCATTCACCGCTTGAATTCAGCCAACATTATTGTAGAAAATGTTTAGGTCAGCTGGGTCCCGGTGCTTACTAGAATCAAATTAGGCCTTCCAAAAGTACTCCCAGATTTACCCATCAACAAAACCAACCACAGAGGAATTCAAACTCATCTCATCGTGAAAACAAGTACAAATGGATCCGATAAATTAACTATGGCTGTACCTAAAATATATTTTCATAAAATTGCAAAAACAAAAGAGAAGGATATTCCTTTGCTAAATAACTTTTCCTACTTTTTCCCACGACAGAGTGAAACCTTCCCTAAAAAATATTTTCCTCAAGTTGCAAAACAAAAAAGAAAAGAGAAGATTATTTCTTTGCTTACTATCTTTTTCTAATCTTCACACGTCAGAGTGAAAACTTGGTAGCAAAACATAAAAAAACAAAATTAATAAAAAAGTGAAGGAAAAATAACTTTCAACAAATTACAAATGCCTAAGATTAAAAAGACTAACGTCCCTTTACATACTATCGTGGTTTGGGAGAATCCTCAACCACATCGCAATCATTGGTGGTCACATGCATTCACACCAGAGACATTTTCCCTTGGTGTCGGAACTACCAACGTAAAACATCGCAATCGCAACATAAAAGACGTTGGGAAAGAAGCTTGAAAGTGAAAGAAAAATGCGACGGAGAAGGAGAGAGAAGAAGAGATTACTTGTTGAAAACAACGGCAAGGGAATCGTAATTGAGAGGATCCTCCAAGAAGAACTTCAACTGCGCCGCGCGCTGAGCAGAGGGCAACCTGACAACGGGTGCTCTGGTCATGCCATCCCTGAGAAGAACAGAGGAAGCACCACCGGAGACGTAAATAGCTTTGCATCCTCTGTTGGTGCTGGCCACGAGACACCCTTCAGTGGTGGCCATAGGCACAGTGTACTCCTTCCCATCCAACAACAAGGGCCCTGCTACCCCAACGGGAATCTGCACGAACCCTATCGGCATCTCGCAGCACTGCCCCAATATCGACTCGTAGTCGAACCCCTGCACGGGTAAACCCTCAAGCGACCGCCCCGTGAGCCTCTGCACCGCCTCGCGCCGGATCGCGGCCGCCCGACCGCACTCGCCGAGGCGCGACTCCAACGAGTACGACGGGACCGACCCCGACACCACCGCCTCCACGACCTCCTCGTCCTCGGGAGACAGGGAGATCGGTGCTGGTGCGGGTGCCGGTGCTGCCATGTCAGCGGCTTTTAGAGGTGGAGGAGCTGACAACTCGTTGGGCACCGATTTGTCAACAGATTTGGAGCGTGGGAGAGGAATTTGATTGTACTTTTTCTTGGTAGCCGGGGAGTCGAGGAGCGCGGCGGGGCAAGGGCCAGGAGCGCGAGAGTCTTCGCGGAGGATGGTTTCCTCGTCGGAGAGCTCGTCGAGGGAGGTGCGGGAGGCGACGCCGAAGAAGCCCAGGAGGTAGACGGCGGATGCGACGAGGGAGACGATGGCGGCGGTTTCCGCAGGGGTGACGACGTGGAGAGGGGTGGCGGTCCGGATCTTGTCGCGCCAGCGGTGGAGGAGGAAGTAGGCGAGGGAGAAGAAAGTGGCGAAGAAGAGGGCGTTGGTGAGGTAGAGTGGGAGAAGTGCTGGCGATGGCGCGTGGGAGTGAGTGGCGTTGGTGGTGGTGGTGGTGGTGGTGGTGGTGGTGGTGAGGTTGTTGTTATTGAGCTTCTGGGTTTTGAGTGGGTGAGCGGTGGCGGGGATGGGGCGGCGGCGAAGGTCCATTTTCCGAGTCGAACTGATCCGCAGAATGCAGATGCAGAAGACGAGGGAAAGCGGAGAACCCAGAAGCTGGAGGGTGAAGGAAGTTGAGGAGGTTAAGAGATAAAAATGGGAGAGGGAGAGTGGCAGAAATGGATTTGGAGTTGAAAGGAAGAGCGAGAGTTTTGAAGGTTTTTTATAGAACCCCTCCTCTGCTTGCCGCGCTCCTCCGTTCCCCACGCGGACAGCGTGCTTCCCTTCTCTCTCCCACTTATTCCCTTTTTTATTCCACCCTTCCTTCCCCTTCTTTTTTATTCTTCTTCTCTTCTCTTCCATTTCTCTCTTCATCCCTGCTATTTCCATTCCTCATTTCTACGCCTATATCCTATTTTAATTTCAAAATCATCCTAACGTTTAACTTAAACTTCACTATGTTAAAATTGTCCATTTTAATTCAAAATAAAACTGCTATTTATAAATCCATTATTGACTCATTTCTTTAATCCTTACTTTGGATCTCCAGCTATTGTAGTTGAACAAAGATAACTGTAAATTTAAGTCAATTTTGTTTTTACCGGATCTAAATAGAAAGTTTTTTACTAATTCTTTTCCAAAAAAAATGACAGTGATGTTCATCATTCATAATATCCCAAACATCAATTTTGTTTTTACCGTTTTTATTATTATAAACAGCTACAAACAATTGGGAAGGTAATGTTAGGGAGCAAAAATCTCACTCCTCCACCATCATAACATCAAACTTGGAATGACATAGTAGTAATATCATAATAGAATTATTCTCAACATCATCAATCATAATAGCAAATTACCACTATTAATAGAGAGGAAATTTTTTTTTAGTAGTTTGTAATAACGAAACCGAAACAAAAAATGAAGTACAAATTTATACAATCAATTAAGTAATCGAATGCATCAACTATTATAATTTTTAAAATAATTTCATTTTAATTTATATATATATATTATTGAAATTATATAATTTTAAATAAATGATAAGTTTGAAATTAAATTATTCATATTATAATATTTTATTTAAAAATAAAATTATTAAATAAATATATATATATATATATATATAAATATATAAAGATCACTTATAAAAAAATAGTTTTATTTATTTATTTAAAAATTATAATAAACTTATTTATTATATTAAAAATTTATTATTTTTATCTATTTTATATTAAATTATATCTCAACTTTAATTTATATTTAGTTTTATCAAAAATATATTAAAATAATTTAAATATTTATTATTTTATTTTATCATTTAATGTTTTTAATCAATCAAATTAATCTTTATTGTTTACAATATTTTTGTTTTTATTTTTATTTTAATCTAAATAACCTTATTTTTACCTTGTTCTTTTTTTTTTCTTATTTTGTACTTTTTCAAGTCTCTTCCGTCATCCCAAAGACAAGACAACCTATCGGTAATTTTAAATTGCTTGAGTTTGTGACGTTAACGCTGTTTCCTTGAATCGGTTTCAATTGCTTGAAATGACATGACACATGCCTCACATGTTTCCTTATGAATCCGTTTGCAAATACTTTGAGCCACGTAGCTAGAATGAGTAAAATTTGCTTCTTCTTCGTCTTTTTCCAATTTTTCTTAATTAATTAGTCTCATAGACATGTTCAATATCCGTGAAGGAAAATGAAACGAGTTAATTCGTAATTTTTGTCAACTAACTATTATGCAATATTATCCAACTGTTAAATTAAAAATTCATATTGTTTTCAGTATTTTCATATATCCATGTAAGAATCGTTCTAAAATATTATATTTTAATGGTCAAACAATAAATGAAATGAGAAAAATCCGACAAAAGATAAAAGGTTGCCTTAGGTTTTTGTCAATTATAGAAAATTTGGGCAACTAAAAGCAAATAAGACAATTGGGTGATACAGAATTAGCCATAGACAAGCCAAGCCATCATGTTATAATATTGGATTGAATTGAAACAATGATTAAAGGAGTGAAAAATAAAATCACATTTTAATTATTCATACGCTTTGATTATTGACTTTATGAATATGATTGTATAAGTTTTCAATAAACTCATAATAATACTTAATGTCACCAACCTAGATACAAATTGAGTAATATAGTCCATCAGGTACTTGATGATTTGATTTTAATAGTTGTTTAATCATAGTTAATGTGCATCTAATGTCCCGTTATCTATTATATTGATCAAACATAGGACATGAAAGGTTCATTGGGTTAAATTTTCAATTATAAATCTCTTAACACACTAATATACTTTTGAAGTCAAATCAATCAAATATCACATAAAATCAATTTGCATTTATTTATTCATATTGAGTGTATTTAAATCCTAAAAAGATTAATGTGTAAAGAATTGTTGACAAAATGTATACAATTTAAGTATGACATCTATTAAAAATATTCAATTTGTCTCGTATTTTTTATTTCGGGTTAACCGATCCACCCGTGACACATATCATATTGTCACCTTTAATCTAAAAATAATGATCAAGTTCCTCGTATATTAATTAAAAAAATATATTATTTATTTCAAAGGAAACTTATTTAATATGTGTTATTATTTTAAAGGAAACTTATTTTATAGATCATCGTTGTTATTTTGTAGATTATGAACCATGAATAATATATATATAGATAGATAGATTCACGAGACATTATATATTTGTTAATATATTATATTTTATTTATTATCTATTGTTTTAATTATATATAGTAAAAATACTAATGAAGAAATCAAACTATCAATTTATTATTATTTCTTATGCATTTGCATTGTTCAGAGATAATTTTGTGTTAGGAATAATGTCTCATTTTAAACATGACATAATTATAAGGTCGTTTTCACGGGAAGAATTTAGTTGAATGCTTCCAAATCAAGTCCAAAATCGTTTACTTTTTCAGTCGCTAGTACGACTATGATTAAAAGAGTATCAACTTTTGATTTTTTACTAGTCATTTTTAATTAAGATTTTATAGTCTTTTAATTATTACATCTAACAACATAATTTAAGCTAAATAAATATTCTATCTATCACGTGATCATTTGGGTAAAACAAATGCTTAACTACGATATTTTTTTCCTCGTATAGATTATTATCACAAATTTAAGACAAAAAAAAATATAAAACTTAGGAATTAGGTTAGTGTTTTATGTTTGACTAGTTTATTAATTTCCATTATCCAATTTCACTCGTGAACAGCAAGGGAAATATTTTATTATACGTCAACTCAACCTCATGGGAATCGAGTTAAGAAATATTATTAAAAAATTTAACCTAAAATTTGGTAATTCAAGATTCGATTAAGCACAAAACAATTAAGCTCCATTCAATGTAACTTAATCAATAATTATAAACTTAAGGCATACTCTAATAATAATAATAATCATGTATAATTAAAAACCTAAGAGTTAGTATATATAATGATAAATAACACAAAAAATATTATAATATACCACGTGACGAAAATAAATATATTATAATATTATTATAAAATCAAGCTCAATGGCGGTGGAATAACACGATGTTCTCGTATTTCCAAAATTTAAAAATTCTGAGCGGTCATCTAGCTTTTATTTATGATTGTTTTTTAATTAAAATATATTTTTATTTTAACAATATATTTACTAAATGATATTTCACGTGTTTCAGGCTACCAATTCATTATGAGTTAATACAAGAATTTATATCTTGGCTATTAGTTTTGCTAAGAATAAATTTAGTAGTTAATTTGAAGCTAATTAACTATTGATTAGTTATCATTTTTCACTACTAAAATTAAAATATTCCAAATTCATAATTATTTGAAATCATAAAAACTTTTCTCTTGCATTGAAAAATAGTTAAAATCCCTCGCACCCGTAATTGATCTCATATAAGATTTAAAAAACTTTAAACTGTTTTCCACAATTCCATCCAAAGACCTTTCCTTTTGTTTGATGAATTTTTATTTCCGTATACAAGATTTTGAATGTTATATAGGTTTATAATTTATAAATAATATTGAATCAATGTTATTCCTATAAAATAACAAAATGTTGTTATATATATATATATTAAAATTAAAATTTCAACTCAAATATTTTATTATTTTATAAAAACAAAGATATTTATATAATATATGATATAATACATAAATAAAAAAAATGTAGTAGGTATTTATTAAAATCTGAATAAGAACTAAAAACTAGACATTTTGAGTGCTTCATTATTTTGGACTTCAATACAACATTTATCGGGCTTCCTGGTTTTGTGTATAGTAAAATAAAAGTCTTTTAGGTTTCAGAAAACAATCATCAACATTATAAGTCTTATTCAATATTAAATATGTTTTATTCAATCATCAACTTTGTTAACACCATTATTATGAAAATTACAACAAATGAGTTAGTTCAACTGGTCCAACAGAACTGTCCATTATTTTAAATAATAAAATTTTAATTGAATTTATATAAAATTGCTAAAATTAATAAAATTAATCTATTTTTTGGTTAAAACAATTTAATAAAAAAATTTAAAAAATCAAAATTTTTGAACAAATTTTAAAAATACATTTTTTTATAAAGATAATATTTTTTAGTTATTTTTTAGTTATTTTTTATAAACATACAACTAATACCTTTTAAATTTTCTCTTACTTCATATTCACGTTTTTTTTTTTTTAATTTCTCTCTATAATCTTCATAAGTACCGGAAAATAAAATCTATTTTTTTTAAATTATACTTTAAAATATTTATTAAATATATTTATTTATATATTTATAATTTTGATTTCTCACATTTTCATCTTCTTTTACTTGTTTATATTCATTTATTATTTATTAATCATATATTATTTATTATTTATAGATTTGTTAGAAATACATGCTGAGATCAAGAGGGGTGAATTGATCTAATAAAGAACTTTTGACAAATTTTGATTACAGATTATAATTTCAAATATTTAAGAACCCAATTCAATCAATATTTGACTAAATGACAACAATCTTGAAAAAAAGAAAGAAAGAAAGAGATGAAAGAAGAACAAGAACACCAAATTTATACCGGTTCACCTAATCCACTAAGCTACATCCAGTTTGTAACCAAATTCTAGTTGAGTTTCACTAATCAATTACAAAAACAAATTGCAGGAAATCAATTTACACCAAGAACTATAACTCAGTTCTTGAACATATGACAACAACCACAATTTCAATTTCTTAACCCAGTGCCCACACTTTCAGACACTGAAAATATAAAAAGACGAATGAAGAATTGAAATGTTTGAAGAAACTACAGCAATCAAATCAATATACAGATACAAAGATTCAATCAGAATGAGTTTGCTAAAAAACAAGAAGAAAGAGCCTCAAGAAAGATTTGAAAAGAATTCTAATGAGTGAAACATGTTTCTCATCTCTAAAGATTGTTTGAATGATTTCTCAAAGATGATTATTTAAGATGTAGGAGAAAATCTGTTCATATAGAGATTTTTCTAATCGATCGATATGTTTAATCGATTAATTCTCATTTTAATCGATTAAAACAACTTAGGTTAAATGAATTTAACTGATGAAAATGCTTTTTAATTGATTAAAAAAGTTCTCGCCAATTTTTTCCAAGATATTTTAACTGATAAAAACATGGTTTAATCGATTAAAACAATTATGTATATTTTTCAGAGACGTTTTAACGGATGAAAATGAAGTTTAATCGATTAAAATAATTCTGGATATTTTCTAGAGGCGTTTAAACTAATAAAAACGAATTAATCGATTATTTTAAAGTTATATCAATTAAAAATCTGACAGAAATTTTTCCAAGACTTATTAAGTGAATTTAATCGATTATTTCGAAAATATATCAATTAAAACTACGATAAAAGTGTTCTTAAGTTGTTTAAGTGATTTTAATCGATTATTTAAAAAATGTATCAATTATAACTACAACAAAGAATGTTCTTAAGTTGTTTATGGGAGTTTAATCAATAATTTAAAAAATGTATCAATTAAAATTGTGACTAGAAAATATATTAATCGTTTAAAATAATTTGTAATAAATTAAAATTACTCAAGACATTTTATATTTTGTAAAAGAAAGAAACTCATGCTCAAAGGGATGATAAATGCTTATACCCACATAATGTAGTTACTGACATATTAATATACTAACACAACATCTTTTTACATTTATATCTTTTTTTGATTTCATCAAATCTTTTAGCAAGCCTTCTAAAATTCTTCTTATTAACTTCTTTGTCATGATCAAGTGTATATTACAAATGAAGAATAAGACAATGAAGATAAATAAAATGAAAAAGAAGACGAAAGGAAGTACAAGATTAGAGAAAAAAAATTGAAGGAAAAAAAAAAGATAATATAAAATAATGATGAATTACTTAATATTGGTAAGAATTTTTGCTGTTGGAGTAAAATTCATATAAATTGCTTAACAATGTGGATAGGCCTGAGCATCGACCAGGATCATGTGGGTTGAATTTGATAAATCTGGTCCAAATTGAAATTGAAATTTTAAAATCCATATCTCACCATTTTATATGAATTATGTGGGTTGCATGTTAATTTGGGTGGACTATTCAGATTAAATTAGAATATATTTTTTTTAATTTTTTAACTTTTTATTTAGTTTAATTTTATTTGTCTATATGAATGAACTAAATATATTCATTCCTTATCTAATTTCAATCATTGTTTTTCTAATATATTTGTGATTTTATAACTTTTACTAGATTAAAAAAAATAATTCATACCAAAAATAAAACTGAGAAATAATATACAGACTAAATTTATATAAAATTATAAAATCTAGCCAATCAACAGATAATCAAGTGGTACTAGTAAAAGAAATATAATATATGATTTTACATCTTTTAAAAGTCATCCAATCCCGAATAAAAGTAATTTTATAAATTATCATACATGAACGATGAATAAATACAAATATTTTAGACAAAGATTTGTAAAACATAAGTATCCTTTTCAGATGATTGTTCTTTGTGAGGATTTGCCCATAATAACACAATAGATTCAGGTGGTATAAAAAAATATAAAAGATTATAATTTGATTTTTAAATCAAATTGAGTATTGATTTTTAAATCATCAAGTAATTCTAGTATGGTAGACATGCACAAAATTGATATAATATCAACTTTATAATATCTAGTATTGATATTATACGAAATTTTTAAAAAAATTTCAGTATAGACAACACTGAAATTTTTTAAAAAATACTCAATTTCGTATAGACAACACGAAATTTTTATAATATCAATACTCTATAATATCAATACTAGATTATAATATCAATTTTTTTAAATCATCAATACTCAATTTCGTGTTGTCTATAATATCAATACTCTATAATATAAAGTAATATCAATAGATTTAAAAATCTAGTAGATTGACTATCAAGACAACACGAAATTGAGTATTGATTTTTAAATCATCAAGTAAATATTTCAGTCATTGAATCTCACAAGTAACAGTAGCGACTGTCCGATATTCAACTTCAAGAGAAGACTCTAAACCTAAGTATACACAAAAATCAGTGATAGAATGTCTTATTTGTAGACATGTGCATTTTTAATATAACGAAGAATACAGAGAGCTACAACTTGGTGATTGATAGTGGGTGCCTTGAGAAATTGGCTCAGAAATTGAACAACAAAACTTATATCTGGTATTGTGTTGGTGAGATATAACAATCTTCCTATCAATCTTTGAAAAGAAGTAACATCTTCTAAATGAGCAACTTTCTCAAACATAAGTTTGTTATCCTTGATTATTGGTGTAGAACATAGTTTGTTGGCAAGTAATCCTATGTCAGTGTCTAAAGCATATTTTCTTTAAAAAAAAAAATGACTTGGCTGGATCACACAATTTTCATCCCAAGAAAATACTTTAGATTTCCCAAATTTTTAACTCTAAAGGTTTCATCCAAACACTAGGTAACAACTTCAATGTCAGAAAAGAAATTTCTTGCAAGTATAATATCATCTACATAGACAAACAAGATAGTGAAATAATTTGTAGTGTATTTAGTGAATAAAGAGTGATTAAAAACAGATTGAATAAAGCCAAGATTTTTGATAAAGGAAGATAGTTTTTCAAATCGTTGTCTACTAGCTTGTTTTAGGCCATATAATGATTTTAACAACTTACAAACTTGACCATTTTTCAAAGCACATAAACCTAGATGAGTAAGCATGTAAACATCTTCATTCAATTCACTGGGCAAAAAAACATTATTAACATTCAATTGTTTTAGATGCCAATTTTGAGTGGCAGCAAGAGCAAGGAGCAATCTAATGGTAGTAAGCTTGGCAACCGGTGAAAAAGTATCCACTACAAGAAAAACACCAAATAGTGACCGAAATTAGTGACTGAAAAATTCAGTCACTGATAGTGACTGATTTCCCTTTTTATATTTAGTGACTGATTTAGTGACTAAAATTTCAGTCACAGATATCGGTCATCGATTCGATCATCGAATCAATCACTGATTCGACCACTACTAGAAAAATGGTTAATAGTGACCGAAAGTGGTGACTGAATTTTTTTTATATTTAGTAATCGATTTAGTGACTAAATTTTCAACTACTAAAAAAATAATTTTTAAATTGATAACTATTTTTCATTTATATAAATATTTTATTTAAAATATTTTAAATATAAATCTACTTAATAATTTAAAATAAGTGATAACATTGTTAATAACATTATAAAAATTTTAAAAAAATAGTTTACTAACTTATTAAATAATTTAGTAATATAATTATTTAATTTTATTTTTTAATTTAGCATGTGAATAAAAAAATTAAAATTGATTATTAAATTAGTCACTGAATCGGTCACTGATTCGATCATTGAATCGGTCACTAAATCAATAATTAAATTAATTATTAATTTAGTCTCTTTTATATATATATATATATATATATATATATATATATATATATATTACTTGTATGTTAATAAAAATGTATTTCAATGTATTTATAAAAAATTAAAATTATTTTAATTATTGAATTGATATTTTAAATTTATATTAATATCTTGGATAATTTAATAGTTGGATATATATTTTAAGTTTATATTAGTCATTTTTATATAAAAGTGTAAAAATAAAGTGAACTTATTTTAAAATTTAATTAAACATAATAATATAATATAGTATTAACCATAAATATGTGAAGATTTAGTTAGAAATTAATTTTAAGTTTTATTGTTTTTATTTAAAAAAAATCGTTAAAAAAAATTAAAATAATTAATTAAAGTAAAGAATTTTAATTTAATAAATGTGTTAATATTATTAGAAGAATTAAATTTATATTAATAATTATATAAAATTATAGATATATTAAAATTTAAATTATTGGTAATTTTTTTAATTATTAAGCTAAAATTTGATAATATTAATAAATTAAAAATATATATATATATATATATATATATATATATCACTTTAATTTTTTTAATTAAAATTAATTTCATAAAAAAATTAATATTTGAAAATTAAAATGCAAAAGTATATATATTTATCTTTTATTTAATTATACTTTTACACTTAAAAAAGAAAAAAATAATAAAATTTTCTTTTATTAATCATTTTTATAAAATTAAAAAATATATAATAATTACTTTTATAAAAAAAAAATTTAACGTTCTTGATTCTTTAACAGATTTGTTTTAACTCGATACGACAACGTTTATATCAATTAAAACACTTTACAAAAAATCTTCTAAGTTGATTTAATCGATTGTTTCGCGATTCAATCGATCGAAATATCGCAAAACTTTCTCGTAAAACTTTTCAAGTTACTTTAACTGATAAAAATAAGTTTTAATCGATTAAAACGCTGTGCAGAAATTGTTTTAATCGATTGAAACGAGATTTAATCGATTAAAATAGTTCTGATCGGCTATAATCGCATTCTGATCGATCATAATTGAAACGATATAATAGCGGTTCCAGGTTAACCGCTATCTAAGTGAGCTTTTAAGAGCGGTTCTCGTGTAACCGCTATCTAAAATGTATCTCGCTTGAGCGACACTCTTCTCGCTCGAGCGAAACGCCCCTGCACAAAATTGGCATTCTCGGTTGTGTTTCGCTTGAGCGACTCTAGTATCGCTCGAGCGATATTTGATTCTGATCGATTAGATTTTCGAAATGATCGATCATATTTGATAATTTTTTCAAATAATTAATTATAATCGATTAGTTTTCTAAATTATTGATTAAAATTGATTAGTTTTTCAAATAATAGATTAGAATTGATTAATTTCTAAATATATACTAAAAAATTATAATTAAAAATATAAATTAGTTAAGAATATTGACTATTGTAAAGATAAAGTAGAACATGGGAGGAGATGAGGATGATAATATAATGATAGAACTTACAAAAATGTAGAATTGAGAAGTTTGAAACAAATAAAATTAAGAAAATAGATATTTAATTACACTTTTAATAAATTTAAGATAATACTAGTTTTGATTTTTATTTTTAAATATTTATTTTAATTATTTAAAACAGAGAAACTATAATTTTAGTTTCTAGCTACTGAATTTAAAGAATTAAATTTATTATTATTTAATCTTTTAATTTGTAGAATTAAACTCAATATAATTGTTAAAAATACTTTGTAGATGCATTTGAGAAAGCTTTTGTCAAAATACTTTGTGTTTTAATTGTTAAAAACATTTGTAGAGGCATTTTGCAAAATCTTTTAAGTGAAGAAACCTCATGCAACGTAAATCTTTTAATTTTAGTATTAAAAATTTAAATTATATTTTATTAAATTAAACTAGTTACAATATATTTTTTTACTTTGAGAATGAACAATATAATTAAACTCAAAATTGACAATATTATAATACATTTTTGAACTCTTTTGGATTATTTTTTTTCCTAATTTTTGATAAAGTTAATTTTAATATTTAAAAGTATTTAACATTTTGAATTCCGAAAGGTTTTCTCTAATAGCAAATTTAAAAACATAATATTCAAAAAAATAGTTAATGTAAGTTTTCATCATATTGAGAAGATATGATAGCGGTTCCACGTTAACCGCTATCTAAAGTATAATTTAGATAGCAGTTAATGGTTAACTGCTATTAGAAGTGCACTTTTAAGAGCGATCAGAATCGTATTTCGCTTGAGCGACAATATTCTCGCTCGAGCGAAACGCCCCCTGCACAAAATTGGCATTCTCGGGTTGTGTTTCGCTTGAGCGACACTACTCTCGCTCGAGCGACATACGATTCTGATCGATCATAACTTGAAATGATCGATCATAATTGAGAACATATAATAGCGGTTCCTTTATAACCGCTTATCCAAGTGTATATTAGATAGCGGTTAAGGCTTATACGATATTCGAAGTGTATTTCGCTTGAGCGAGACTACTCTCGCTCAAGCGAAATCCGATTCTGATCGATTATATTTTCAAAATGATCGATCATATTTGATAATTTTTTCAAATAATTAATTATAATCGATTAGTTTTCTAAATTATTGATTAGAATTGATTAATTTTTCAAATAATAGATTAGAATTGATTAATTTCTGAAATATATACTAAAAAATTATAATTAAAACTATAAATTAGTTAAGAATATTGACTATTGTAAAGATAAAGTAGAACATGGGAGGAGATGAGGATGATAATATAATGATAGAACTTACAAAAATGTAGAATTGAGAAGTTTGAAACAAATAAAATTAAGAAAATATATATTTAATTACACTTTTAATAAATTTAAGATAATACTAGTTTTGATTTTTATTTTTAAATATTTATTTTAATTATTTAAAACAGAGAAACTATAATTTTAGTTTCTAACTACTGAATTTAAAGAATTAAATTTATTATTATTTAATCTTTTAATTTTAGTATTAAAATTTTAAATTATATTTTATTAAATTAAAATAATTACAATATATTTTTCTACTTTGAGAATGAACAATATAATTAAACTCAAAATTTACAATATTATAATATATTTTTGAACTCTTTTGAATTAATTTTTTTTCCTAATTTTTGATAAAGTTAATTTTAATATTTAAAAGTATTTAACATTTTGATATAATGAGCATGATAATATAATGATAGAATTTACAAAAATGTAGAATTGAGAAGTTTAAATTTTTTTTAAGAAAATAGAGATTTAATTATACTTTTAATAAATTTAAGATAATACTAGTTTTTAAACCTTTTTCTAATATTTGTTTTTAAAAATATAATATCATTTTTAATATTTTATAGATTTTATATTTATATATTTATAAAAGTAATTGGATTAAATTTATTATCCTCTCATATATTATTATACATTTAGCATAATTTTAGTTTATTTAAAAATTAGAATACAAATATACTATACCAATATACCATTATATTATTTTCATTGTATATAAATTACAAAATTAATAATTTGTATACTATACTATACTAACATATTATTTGTATACTATACTAATAGTATAATATACTATATTATAATATTATTTGTATACAAAACTAATATCTTTATATATAAATATATAAATATGGAAAGATATAAATATATGTAAAAATATAAACATATAAATATGTAAAGATATAAACATATATCTTTAATATTTTGTAAATGTAAATATAATTTATATATATTTTTAAATCTTTTTCTAATATTTATTTTTAAAAATATAATATTATTTTTAAAATTTAATATTTTTTTTTCAAATATATAAATATATAAAGATATAAATGTATAAGGATATAAATAAATATATAAATATATCAATATATAAATATATCAAAATATAAAAATATAAAAATATAAATATATCAATATATAAATATATAAATATATATAATATATATATATATATATATATATATATATATATATATATATATATATACAAATATATCAATATATCAATATTATCCCCTCATATATTAATATACATTATGCTATATAAATATATCAATATATAAATATATCAATATTTAAATATATATTAAAATATATAAATATATTTTTATTTATAGATTTTATATTTATATATTTATACGGATATACATTTATTTGTATATAAATATAATTTATTTGTAAGTTATTATTAAAAGATCCTAGTAGCTCGAGTGGTTGGAGTTTCGACCTCCAACTCTAAGGTACCGGGTTCGAATCCTGACAATGACAATAAACCACCTAATATCAAGTTAAACTAAATAATTAATTCCTTCTATTTGTGTGTATCTCTTTGCAACAAGTCTAGCTTTGTATCTTTCTATACCTCCCCCTGCATTATATTTGATTTTATACACCCATTTGCACCCAATGGGTTCCTTACCTTTTGGTAAATTTGTCATATACCAGGTTTGATTTTGATTCAAGGTTTGCAGCTCTTGTTTCATGGGTTCACACCATTCAGGTGAATTGACAACTTGATCATATGAATGAGATTCTTCATGAGAGGATATAACTAAAGTGAAGTGTAATTGCTTAGTAGAAAGTCTTTTATGATGATAATCCTTTTAAAAAAGTAGAATCTTTCTTTGTCTCTCTGATCTTCTCAAGACCTCTCATCTATCATCATTGTCACTCTCATTTTAATTCGGGGATATCTCATGGGTTTCGTTATGAATAACTGGTTCAAGAGAATAATTGAAACCATCATTTTGATCTTCTGATTGTTAAAATTAGGAACTTTTTCATATGGAAAATTATGTTCATAGAAACTAATATTCCTAGAAACATGTATTTCTCTGCTAACAATCTCTAGAACCACATATCGTTTAGTACCAGCATTATAGCCAAGAAACACACATTTTTTTGCCCTAAGATCAAGTTTACTTCTATCTCTTTGTAAAGTAGAAATAAAATAGAGAGATCCAAAAAATTTTATATTTTGCATATTAGGCAATTTATTATACACAAGCTCATAAGGAGTTTTTTTTCTTCTAAAATTTTAGAAGGTATTCTGTTAATAAGAAAAACAACATGAATAACAACATAGGACTAGAAAATAGTAGGTAATTTAGAGTGAAACATTAAGCTACGATCTACATTCAAAATATGTTGGTGCTTTCTCTCTACAACAGAATTTTGCTGGGGAGTTTCTATGCAACTAGTTTTATATATAATTCCTAAATTATCATACAAAGCATCCCAAGAAAATTCATTCCCATTATCAGTCCTTATAGTTTTAATTCTGCAGTTGAATTGATTATGAACCAAATTAATGAATCTAATCAAGGCATGTCTAGTTTCAGCTTTAGAGTTCATTAAGAATATCCAAGTATATCTATTATGGTTATCAATCACAATAAAAAAATATTTATATCCTTGAGCAGAAGTGATGTTAAAAGGACCCCATATATCTATCTATATGTATTATGTCAAAAATATGTTCAACACGATTATCACTATGCTTAAAAGGGAGTTTATGTTATTTTGCATAGTGGCGAACATCACAAACATTGTGATCCTTGAATTGAACATGTTATAAAATAATACTAATATGTTATAAAATCTTATTAGAGGGATGACCAAGTCGTAGATGCCAAATATTTCCGTTATCATCTTGTCCTTTTGTGTTCCATTCTCTGCTAGAAATATTGACCAAGCTTTCCATCCCATGAGCCTGTAGAACGTATAGTCCATTTTGAAGTTTATCCTGTCCAATCATCCTAAATGAACCCATTTCTTGAATTTGACAACACTTAGAAGAGAAAGTTACTTTGCAATTATGAGAATCAACAATACGCTGGACAAATATAAGGTTAAAGACGAATTCAGGTATGTATAAAACATTGTTAATGAAAAAATTATCAAACAATTTTATAGTTCCATCGAATTCAGCTATGACCTGAGATCCATTTGACATGAATGGGTTTAATTTTTTGAAACTTATAAAATGAGATGTAGCACCTGTATCAACTATCCAAAGATTATCAACCTGTTTATCCTTTGTAATTCTTTCAGTAGCAGTGGACTCACCAAGAAAATTGTTCACCTTGTGAATATCATCAGACCTTGTTTCTTGAATCATCTTTTGAATTTGATTGATTTGTTCTTGAGTAAATTGATTGGACCCACTACTAGCAACTTGTTGATTATCATAAATTGTATCGTTAGCATTCATATTTTTCAAACTCTTTGCTGTCAGCAACAAAATTATTAATCTTGCTTTGATGATCACCCTTATGTTTTTACCAAGGAGGAAAACCTTGATTGGAATAACATTCATCACTGGTGTGATATAACTTGTGACAATAACTGCACTATTTTCCATTGTTTTGACCACGACCTCTACCATGTCCTTGTGTTTTCTGCTTCCATTTTCCTTGGTTTCCAGTAGCATTAATAAACCCTTTATTTTGAGTAAAAAGATTACTTACAAGTTGCCTCTCTTATTGTATGACAAGCGAAAACACACGATTGATACTGGATAAAGGTTCCATAAGGAGAATTTGAGTTTTAACCGTGGCATAAACATCATTCAAGCTCTTCAGAAAACACATCACATACTCAACTTCTTTATATTTAATAACAGTCTTGATCAAAGAACAACTGCACTTTGGTTTGCATGTGCACTTAAGAGTAGGTATCAAAGATTCTAATTCTTCCCACAATATTTTTAAATTTGTGAATAAATTGTTAACACTCCTTTCTCCTAGTCTTCTGGAATGTAATTATTGTAATAAATATGAAATTCTGAAATGATCTCCTTTGGAAAACCTCTCCTTTAAGTCTTCCCAAAGATCTTTAGCATCTTTAATATAAATGACACATTGAGCAATCTGATCACTGACAACTTTGGTGATCCAAGAAATGAGCATCATATTGCATCTTTGCCATGTCTCATGAAGATCAGTACCAACCTAGAAAAAGGTAGAGTTCTATCGATAAATTTTTGTTTGTTCTTAGAAAGTAACACACGTAGATAACTTTGCTCCAAGGATGATAATTTGGGCCATCTAATTTTATATTGACAAGGTTTTGGCCATGATTCTCTCCTGGGTGAAGATAATATGAATTTCCAGGATTCTAATAGGCATCAATAGCATCGCGGTTATTGCTTATTTTTTTCATGAGAAGAGACAATCTTTAAGGTTAACAAGAAAAGAGATGAAAAAAGGAAGATTGTTCAGTGAAGTAGAGTGAGATTAACCCACTTTGATACCATATTGGATTTCTTCCATATGGTAAAGCTTGAACGTGGAATAAGAAAAGAATTGTGTAAAGATTACACATGCAACAAGAAAAAGAATGGAAGAAGACAAATATATTTAATTGTTGAAAAGTGAGTTAGAAAACTGAAGAGTTGGGAACAATCTATAGAAAAAACAGAAAGGAAAATTGAAACCTAATAACAAAATGATAAAATCGAAACCCCAACAATCATATATTACAAATTATCTACAAAATAAGATAATTATTTAGTCAAATTAAATGCCTACATAAAATAATTTAATATATAAGAAAGTAAAGAATCTTTATTCAAATCATTTTAATTAAAATGAGGTCACATAGATTTATCAATGACATAAATGATAAAAAACAAATACATTATTGATATGGGTAGGAGATATGAAAGGAGATATTCAATTTAAACAAACTTACATGTCTTTCAATGCAGTCAAAGTAAATAATAAAGTTAAACTACTTCCAATAAATTGGTTAACTAAAAGAAAATTGCACATATAATCCAAAATACACAACAATCAATAAAGAGGAAGCAAAAAAAAATCCAATACATGCACAAATTTGCACAATTTTAGAATCCTGACACAAATAAGATGATAAGAAAACTATTAATAATTTATTATATGTGTCAATAATACATACTGAGATCAAGAGGGAGGGTGAATTAATCTTTCAAAAGCTTACAATTTTTTTTTCAGATTATTAATCAAAGAATGAATCTTTATTAATATTTATTAATTGAAATTGTAAGCAAAGAGATACGAGAAAGAAAAGATAAAAGAACACAAAGATTTTTATACTGGTTCACCCAATTCACACAGCTATATCTAGTTCTTAACAAATTTCTAGTTGAGTTCAACTAATCAATGTTATCCTGATTACAATATTACAACTGATAGAAAAACTATCTACACTAAGAACTATAACCAATTCTTAAACACCCAACCATTACTTCCAATTGCATAAACTGTGTCCAAGACTTCTAGACACTTCAATGAAAAATTGTTGAATTATAGAAAGACAAATTACGAAACAAAACTGCTGCAAAAATTTAAACTCAAATTTAGATACTTCAAAGTTAAAGAACAAGAATGTCTCAATCGAATTTTTTTTAAGGATTTTAAACGAATAAGATGATTTTGTTTTACTCAAGAAGATTCATAAATGATAACTAAAATGTGTTCTCAAAGTATACCTTATTTGAACAAAATCTAAGAGTGATTGGAGAAAAAATTATTGCTTTTAATCGATTAAATAATCTTTTAATCGATTAAAGTAACTGAAAACAATTAAAAGTATTTTTTTAAATTATTTTAACTGATGTAAATTTGAATTAAATGATTAAAATAATTTGAAGAATTTTCTAGAGATGATTTAAATTATACAAATTCTGAACTAATTGATTAAAATAATTCTATGATTTTCTAGTAACAAATTAATTAATAAAAATCTAGTATTAATAGATTAAAACATATGTACCATTTTTTGAGTTTCATGTTAAAAACATTTTAACATATTAAAATTACTATTAATACGATCATGTTAATACGATCAAAACAATGAACTTTGTAATCCTTTTTATGTTTAAGTTATTTTAATCAATTAAAACGAAAATGAATCGATTAAAAATATGAAAAAAAAGTTCTTATTCTACTTAAGTGAATTTAATGGATTAAAACGAGAATGAATCTGATAAAGTTTTGAAAGAAGAACATATTAACAAATTAAAAACATTTTGAGGCACTCTTTTTTCTTTTGCATCTTGTAAGTGAGATTCTAAGACTTGAGGTAAAGATTAGTGCTTACATTAACTACAAATTATATGCATACACACAAGATATTTAGATTGCAATACTCCTTTTGACTTCATCAAATTTTTTAATGATCTTTTTCACAATCTTCTTTATCAATATGTTAATCAACAAACTAATGTAAAGAGTCTAGTCAAAATAGTAACAAGAAAATTTTCTATGTTAGAGACATGTCTTTAGCTATAAGTAAAACTAGTGATCTTAATGCAAATAATTCTTGTAAATTTTTTAGAATTTTTATAACACAAATAACTAATTTATATGAACATTCTTAAGTTATTAATTGACTAAGTTTATAAGTAGTATTACTCAAAAAAGAACCAACAACAAGTCATGAAACGATGACAAGATAAAAGTAAAGAAAAACATTCCAAAAAAATAATAATCTATGATCTTAACATTTGTTTCTAACAAATGACTTCAAAAAGCAAAAAAAGTAAATTTACATATGCAAAAAGAATCAATTTCAATATATCAAAATCATAATATATTAAATTAATTATAATAATAATAATTAAAGTAAAATAATATACTTCGATGATTTAACATTGATATGATGGACCAACTGCACTATCGAATCCAACTCCTCTTGATGCTTTTTAACTCCTATTGAACAATCTTGCAATTTTAAAAACTATTAAATGCAAATATTATTATATATAGTAAAATAATTAAAGAGAAAAAGTTCAAATTCTTCGTACTTGTGACTATCTTCAAAAAGTTAAAACTCTTGTTGGTATTAAGAATGTCAAACTTAGTTATTACAATTTTTAACCAATTTTGAGTACAAATAAGTATTTCAACTGTTGAAAGATTTAATGACCTTCTAAAAGTATCCAAACCCTACCCCGAATACTAAATGCACTCTCAGAAGTCACTATAGAAACAAGGGTGACCAACACATTTCTCACCATTGTTGATATGATAGAAATTCATGAAATTTTTATTTTCCACCAAAGTAAAGTATCAAGTTTTTCATCATCATTTACAACATATTCATTTAAATACCTTTCTAGTTCAATTTTTCTATGAAATCCTTTTCTCTCATATGCTTTTTTAAGGCATCAACCCTTGCCAAATATTTACGAACTTCAACAAAGGAAGATGATTCAAATGGAGATGTAAAGTCTATTGCACTAACATGTAACTGCTGAGATCTATATTGCTGCTCATCATGAGCTGATTTGTACCAATCATACTTTTTTTCAAACTTTCTTTTATAAAGTTTACTAATTTAATAACTTTATATGAATCATGTTTATACATTTCTTTAAAAGTTCGAATCACATACTCAAACTTGTAACGAAGTTAAGAAATAACACTTCCAACAAACAATTTATGTTATGGACACTATCTTAATATTTATGATATTTCAATCTCATATCACAACCAGTTGGAGCTAAAATAGTATTAGATTAATAGTAGCCTTATCAACTGCAGAGTAAATAGTAATTAATTGGTGAAATGCAATGTGTACACTCACATGTAATGATGTAGAAAAAACCTTAGTGACATTATAAAATTTTTTCAAAAACTTAATAATGCTAGGACATGTTTCCAATCATAGGGGACCTTCAACACTAAAAAAACTTATATAATTAGAGTCCTCATTCTTTAGTTTTTCAAATATAACTTGAAATTTTGGTGCTACAACATTATATGTGTGGAATTCTACCTTGTGGGAACATCAAGACATTAGTTTTTTGCAATCAATTTTTGAAAACTCTATACACTTAAACTTAGTCATATTTTGTGGTGAAAATCTTACAAATCTAACAACATTCCTAATACTTATTATTGAATTGTGCAACTCTTTTAAACCATCACTGTAACCAAGTTTAGTATATGGGCATAACACTTGATATGGAAAAATTGTCCATCCATTACTAACTCACCCATGTTCTTCATTCTCTTTTTTAACCTAATTTTTTTCATCCATATACAGTTGAAACCAATCTCTATCAATTGTAAACCTTGACGGGATAAAGGTTACAAGTGTCTCCTCACCCTCAACCATCCTAAATGGTTGTTCATCTATAATAATAAAAACAATAACTCGGTTTTGATAAGTTTAAATGTTATACTTTTGATTAATTGCAACAAGACCAATATTTTCACCACTTGTAAAGATGAGTGTTGTTTGGTTAAGATTATTAATGATAGCATACAAATATTTATAACATAATTTTTTAATGCAATTAAGTAGGTTATAATTAGATAAGTGACTTACCACAGTAATTGTAGGTTATAATTAGATAAGTGAATTCAAGGATTTTTGTGAATTGATCTCAAACAATAGAAGTTGTCTCTTTACCACTAACATTTGTTTTTTTTTTTTTTTGTATTTTATATAATACAAACATTAGGATAAAGTTTTACACCTTTAATTATAGTTGTAGGTTGGTTAGGTGGTTTTGTACTGCCATTTTTTTGGCATTGGAACAATATTGGTGAGATCTTTATATTCAAAATAAGTGTGTAATGTTAAAGGTGATCTCTAATTAGACAACTGCATTACAACTATAATAAAGAAGTCATAGTTAATAACCTTCAATTATAATATTTGCATTGTTTTAGGAACTCTTAATTAAAAATTTAATAATTATATTGAAAAAAATATGATTATTGATTGAATATTTTCACTCCTATTATTCTTTGTTAAAGTTCCAACATAAAATTAATTAGTAATATTCTTTGTTAAAGTTTCAACATAAAACTAATTAGTAATATGTGAAATAATCTAACATGTATTTAAATTATACTAAATTTCAACCAAACCTAACGGACCAGACAAAATATATTTTTAACCTAACTAAAGGACAACTTTAACCATGACAAAAATATTATATTTTGACTCTCTTGCCATGTTAAAGTTACAACTTAAATGCAAAATGCATGTTAAAACTAATCCTGAATGCAAAATGCATAGATGCAGTAGACTAACGTATATTTAAATTACATTCTTTATTCTTCTCTTCATCATCTTCATCTTTAAGAAGATTTGCCTGAACAACAAAGTCTTCTTCTAAATCCTCAACATCAGATCCCAACCTTGACACATCGCTGTCATCAAGCAATGCAGCCACTTCAGGATCAACCGCTTTCTGCACCCTTACGCTGGTAGTCTTGGATGCAACAGTGTACAATGAATTCTCCTCAGGCTCTCCATGGACCTCAGAAATTTGCAATCTCGAAGCATCATATGCCTTAACATCACGAGGGAGGTGCTGAAGCTTGAACTTGGGATTGTGAAAGAAAGCAGCACTAACGCCAGTGTTCTTGATTTCCCTCAAGTGACTCAAGTAGTTATAGCCATCATTCGGAAATCCTAGTTCCAAAATCTCCTTTTTGACTTCCTCGGGCAAAGGGCCACCGCTAACTCCACAATTGTAGTCATCGTATTTGTCTTCGAAACCGGAATCTTCAGCGAGAGGGAAGGAAACGGGGTTGTTGTCCACACGGACGAAGACGCGATCGGATTGGGAGAAAGAAGGATCGGTGGAGTCGCGAGCGATGAGTTGGAAAGTGGCAGACGAACCAACAATTACAAAATGTCGGTGTTGTTGTGTTTCTCGCTGTGCCTTTGCACAATCTGCAATCTGAAGTGGTGGTACTTCTAGAATGAAAAATGCAATGAAACTATTTTTTCTGAGCAATATCTGATCAATAGAAACCCAAACATTGCACAAGTACTGCAAATTTCTACCCATTCCAGAGATACAGATAATTGTGGACCTCTTCATGGGGTAACAGATGGTGTACCAGGGGTGGACTGTGTTGGTGAGAATCCAAGAGCCCGTCGATTGCTGGATGAGCAATTTGATTTGCTGGAACGCCAAGAATATGGAACTGATGATGATAACGACGAAGATGATGGTGATTATTATAAAAATTATCAAGCTGAGGAAGATGAGTCCCTTGCAGAGAAGCTCAAACTCTCTCTTAACCATGCAATGGATGATCTAGAACTTGATGATGACAAGTATAAGGTTCCTGCAGATTTATTGAAGAATAAAGCGGCCCCACATGAGGAACAAGATGATACTGCTGCTGATGTGATTCCTCGTTGCAAGGAATATTCTGAGGGCTATGAAGTTGAAGATGATAACAAGGATGTTGTACTTGTAGAATAAAGTAAAGTAGTGATGAATCGGAAGTGTGGGATTGTGAGACAATTGTTTCGACATACCCAGAAAAGAGTTGAAGACACCCGGATTCCCCAAACAGAAAAAAAAAAAAAAAAAACCTTGGAAGTGAAGGAATGGGGTGACAATTTTGTGCTGACAGTGGCAGGTGTAAACGCAGTCTCTTCTTCTCAGGAGTGACGTCAAGCAATCTGCCTCCATCTTTCGCCGCAACGGTGAAGCAGATTCGCAACTGGCTTGAAGAAGAAACTGCCGCTTCTTCCAAGTCAATGGAGAAGGCCACTCCCAAGGAACTTGAATCAAAGGTTCCTCCCAAAGACATGCATAAGGAGGACAAACATTAATGATTATGCAGGTTCGTCAGTGCAGTAATTTTGTGCTTTTGTGTTTCTCTTTCGGTCTATGATTGGATACATGTTTTTGTGTCTTTACTAAAAATCTTCATCATGTTCATATTAATCTTGAATAAACCTTGTATCCGTATATATATTTAGCATGATATATGACAATTTGGTTAAAAAAATTTGTTAAGATTTTAATATAAAATTAATTAATAATACGTAAAATAGTCTAACATATATCTAAATCATATATGATGTATACAATGCGAGACTTTCAACACTCTTTAAGATATATTTTGTCAAAAAAAAATCAAAATAAAACAAAATTTATAAAGAAATATAAAGTTAATAGTAAAATAAATAAGTTTATTATTTGCTTTACAGGTGTATGCACATACATGCACTCACACATATAAAAAAAATACACTTATAAAGAACTAAGATATACATTGATTAATCAAAGCATTTACAAAAGAATTCTTTTGAAGAATCATGAAGATAGCAATGCATGTATAATTGAAAACTTTTTTTTTTATCAAAGTTTTAATTTACATATGGAAAAAAAGAAAACAACATGAGAAATACTATATCTTTCCTAAAATTACAATAGAGGAAACAACTAAGTTCATCTTTTAGAGTAAAAAAAGTTGAAAAATACTTATATAGAGAGAAAAGAAAAAAAGATTTTAGTTAATATATTTTAGTAAAGTGCATCTTTATCATCTACATTTAAAAAAGAATTGACAAGTCTTTTATAACAAAAGTTATCTTAAGTTAGAAAACAAATTCTCATTTTTTTTTATGAAGATTTGAAAGCATTTTGCTTCACACATTTCTTAGCACTCTCCAATACTTAACCTCCAATTTAAATGCTTTATTCTTTAATTATGGACAAGTTTCAACCAGTATTTTATTAAAATCATTAATATTCTTATAATATACAAAGGTTAAACACAATATGAATAGAAAAACATAACATTTAAATTTAAGTTCTTATAAAAACTATGCTAAGAAAAAAATTGGAATATCAATTTAGTATAAATTGTAATATCTACGCTACCATACATCATATGACATCCCTCCACCTAACAATACAAAATATGTAGTATAACACTTTAATAGAATATAAAACCATATTAATACACATAAAACATTAGTAATGTTACAATTAATTTATCAAAGACTAATTAATTTTTTTTCTAAAACTTCTACAAAATTTAAGACCATTTTGAACTGGTATAGTAAACAAATTTTAAACTAGATGTCAAAAATTGTGCACTACATGGATGTTATCATAATTTTAGTTTATAATTAATAAGAAGGTGAAGGATTTTGAAAATGAAAGCAAAATTTGTTCTAAGTTGTAACCCACTAGTGAACTACCTTAGTATAAAGGGCAAATAGAAGTTGAATCACCACTTTTATGACATGCATTGGTTTTGAATGTTAAGAATGTTAAGATGAACAAAGTTATTCTTTTTTAATATTTTTGCTTGCATTAACAACAAGACATAAAATTAGAAAGTAAAAACTAATAATAATAAATAGGATTCATAGTATATCTTTCTCTCTAGCAGCTTAACAACACAATATTAAAAAAAAAAGAGAAAAAATAATATAAATTAGTTACTTGTTTATGTCTTCAAGTAAACATATTCATAAAAACATATGCATAGATACTAGAAGCAGTAAAGAGAAATGTAAATAATACAATTTGGATCGAGAGAGAATGAAGAAGATAAAAAAAAGTTAACCTAGAACATAGAAAATCATGATGAAAAAATATTAATCTCGGTCTAAGTATAAATTAGCCAGTTTGTAAATAGATTCATGAAAAAATATATATAAATACTAGAACAAGCAAAAGAGAGAGAGGTAAATAATACAACCTAGAAGAGAGATCAAGAAAGATGAAGAAAAATTAACCTATGACACAAAAAAAATAAGAGATGAAGAAAACTAATCTCGATCTGAATCGTTTTAGAGTTAATGAAGGTAAATGCTTGAAAGAAGGAGCTCTCTAAAAGAGGGTTAGAAGCGGCGCACATAGGGTTTCTTAACATTTCTCTTTTTATACCTAGGATTTTTTAGTTTCACAGTGAGTGTATATTGGTCAGATCGATACTTTTAAAATATCAAATTCAAATCTGATCATTTTTATCCATTTATTTTTACCCAATTGCCTTTTAACTCGATCAAATCCAACTTATTTTTAATTTCATCTTCAACTTTAGTCGGATTGTAACATTTGCTCATATCTAATGAAAATATAGACTTTTTTTTTTTTACAATTTATAATGTAGGAACATTCGAGACGTCGACGGAACATAATGAGTTATTTGATTTTAAGTATATATATATATATATATATATATATATATATATATATATATATATATATATATATATATATATATATATCATAGGTTGGGTGAGTGTATATATTAGAATTGCAAATATTATTTTTTTTATTATTTTTATATCATACTAATCCATTAACTTTAAAGAATAATTATTTAATTTAATTTTCATCTTATTTTAACTATTATTTATTTTTTAGTCTCTATTTTATTTTATATTTATAATCATCATTATAACAATCATAATACAATTTTCATTATTTTTAATATTAATAATGAATTTATTATATTATATAAATATTATTTTATTAAATCTAAATTTTTAAATCTTAGATTAATATGATTTTAAAAACTTTGATTAATATTTCAAAAATTTAAACTACTCAAATCTCCTTGACCATGTAGAAGCACCTTTTTACACACCTCATAACACATTACAACTTTAATATGATATTATGAAATAAATTTTAGATTAATTAAAAGTGTAATATTAGAGAACAAGAGATAAATTTGTGCAAAAGTTAAATCCAATATTTTAAATTGTTATCACAATCAAGTTTTTTATATTGTAAAAAATTGGGACTAATGTGGTCACAATTATTTATTGTCCCAAAAATATGAAAAATTTCGATAATGAGAAAAAAAAATCCAGTCACAAATTATTTTTTAAAGAACCTTGTTTAAATCACAAGATGTATAAAAAAGAGAAAACCATGTCAGCCTTTTGCAATAAAAGATGTATCTGCGAAAGAAAATATATTAAAAACATGAGTAATTTGTAAAGGGTAGTTTTATTACACGAAAAGAAAGACTCATTGGCAAGTCCATGTCTACATAACTTGATAACATAGGTAAACTCGAAAACCACTAAAACCAAAGGAAAAAGAAAAGAAAAGAAAAGAGAAAACTACTAAGCCATATTATGGTGATACAATCGCTCCTCGTTTGTTTTGTTTGTCCACACAAACACGATACAAATATTCAAGCTTCACTCTCTTCTTCCCAAGCGTAACTCCAAATCAATTTCTTCATCAGCAGTAACATTCATGGAAGTGCTTGCAGCTGCATCACTCGTACGACTCTGAGACTGGTGCACGATGGTGTTGGTGCTAGAACTAGCTTCTGTGTATCGCGGAACCAAAAGGAAAGGAACATTCATTGGGACAGGTACGAGGATTTGTAGTGTCTGGTTAACAATCACAGGCATGGAGTTGGAAGCATATGGACCCACCATGATGTTCTGACTGGGAGACATGGGATAAGTTGCAGAGAAGGTTGGATGCCTGATATTTAAGTCATGAGGGTATGTTGGCTGTGGTGGGTATGTTGTTGTTGGTACCTGCATAAAGAAGCCAGCAACATAGCCCTGAACTTCTTGAGGAATCCTGATGCACACACACAAAAAAAAAAAGAGTCTTTTACCAATTTTGGACCAATGTATTATCAAATGAAAACAACTGACAAAATATTTCCCTTTTTTATCCATAACAATTTTTCTCAGATATTAAGAAAAACAAAAAATATTCTTAATTTAAAGAATGCAATTTAAATTAATCAGATTAAGTTTGAAGGAGACAAACTCATGCTCTATCAAGGCCCAAGACTCATGAAGCCAAGTTCCATAAAAAATCAGGTGTGTGTTTGGTTCAAGTATTGGTCCATGCTCTGTTTGAGTCCAAGGCTCATTGAGCCTAACTCTGTAAAGAATCAGATTTGTGTTTGACTCGAGCACAGGTTCAAGTATGGCTTCAACCCCACCAAGCATGACTAGTTGGAACCTAGTAGCAATTTGAGAGGGCTCATGGGTGCGAACTAAAATCATGTACCAAGTAGTTTGTTGTGTGTTGGTCTGGCTCATGTTGGGATCTGTGCTGGCCATTAAGGGTGTAGGAACTTGCAAAAGGTGAATTTGCTTAATGTAAGTAGGGTTTATGGACAATGATTTCAGGCACCATTGTTCAGCAAAGGTGATAAAACATGAAGGACTGAAATTGGACTTGGACTATGGTTTGAAAAATACAAATTCTTGCAACTTCATTTATAATACATGATGGCTACACTCATTTACCAAAATATCCCTTGCAAATTTTGTCAATATATTTTCCTTAGAATATAATCATACACTTACTACCATTCTGTTTTGAAAGTTAATGTTGATAATTTTAATATATGGAGAGAGAGGGATGAGAATACGTTACATAATTAGTATTATCTCTCTTCATTAAATTATGTCTATTAAATAATTAAGGTTTCAATTAATGCTTAACATAATATATATAATATGATGTTATTTTATGATGTTGTAGTTAGTTTTTTTTCATTCATAAAATATAGTTATTTTATTTTATTGTCAATAATATATCGGAAAAAGTAGTATTTTTATCTAAACAATAAATTTGAGTTAAGAAGTCATTATATAAAATGGTGAATATCTTTATGTGTATTTTATGTATATGTTAATATGTGTTTATTGTATGAAAAAGAATGATTCTCCTAAGAATTGTATAGATTAAATAAAAAGAATTATCATTGATAGATTAATTAAATGTCTTTAAAAACTTAAATATAAAAATTTAAGATGAAATAAAATAGTAATTTAATTTTTCTTAATAATAGTAATTCCTAAACTATATTTTTGAATAAAAAATAAAATAAAAAATTAAAAAAAGTGACTTTTTTCCTCTAACTTTTCAATAATTTAATAATAAAACGTGTTTATCTTAATTATAACATTTATTATTACATTTAACGTGAGATATATATTTTTTATTAAATCTTGTTTGTTTGTTTTTTATTAATGACGGTTTCTAAATTAACTTTTAATAAATGCACCACTTTATATATATTATTTTAAAGAGTTTATTCTTTATTTTCATCGTTTATTTATTTTTTATTTTAAAAAATAAAAAAATTATAATTTATTTTAATTATTAGATTATAATATAATGAAAATAAAAAATAAAAATTTTATACTTCTATTTGGATTAAAATAATCTTTCTTTTTATTTTGTGTGAAAAAAATTAAAATATATGAATATAACTTTATTAAACGTTACACCTTTCTAGAACATGTAAATAGATAAGTTTATTTTGAAAAAAAAGGTTGAAAAAAAATCCCTTTATTATCTTCTTTCTTTCTAACTTTTTATAATTTAATGATAAAACGTGTTTATTATAACATTTATTATTTATAAATTTATATTTTATTGATTTTTTTAATTATTTAATAAATAATATATAAAGGTTCATTTGAGTTTAAAATTTACTTTTAAGTTATTTAACACTTAAAGTAATATATTTAAAGAAGGTATCTATTTCTTTTAAGAATTTATATATTTAAGTCTTTCTTTTTGATACGTATCCTTCTTTTATTTTATATATATATATATATATATATATATATATATATATATATATATATATATAATAGATATATGGATAGATAGAAAAATATCAATTTACTCAAGTTTTATAATTTAATTATTAAAATAAATTATTATTTTAATTTATTAAATTAAAAGAAATGAATGTTGAGATAATTTTTTTTTAACTTACTTATTCTTATCTTCATTAAGAGTACTAATCATTATACTACCTTAAAAAAAAGTAAATATCTAATTTTTATTCTTGGAGTAAATGAATTTTCCCCCTCTCTCCTTAATATATATTAAAAATAAGAGTGATACGAGATCATATGACCACCTCAAAATTTTTATTTATTTTTAAAATTTTATATAAAAGTATTAAATTTTTTTTTCACTTTTGCCTTCATCTCTTTTTAGTTTTTATTATAAAATTTATCATTTATACCAATAATTATATATATATATATATATATATATATATATATATATATATATATATATATATATATATATATATATAACATGATGCCATGTCATTCTAAAAAGTTTTTTACTATAAAAAGAAGGTATAAAAAATTAGTTACTTATTTACTCATTTATCTAAGTACGAGTAATATTTTTTAAAAGTGTTTTTTTTTAAGCTTATTCAGGTAAAATATATAACAAATCTTTCAAAAATTTTGTTTAAAGAAAGAAAGAAAACTACTATACAAAACTCAAGAATTTTAAAGATTAGAAAGGGAGAAAGTAAAAAAATATAAACCAAATAATAAACAATTAAGTCAAGATTTCAAAGCAATGATTAGAATAGTTATATCATTAGTCCTAGGTATTCGATCATAAGGTCATCACACAAACATATACAATGTAGAGTTTTCTAACCACAACTAGTAACTTCAATTTAAAATGAAACTTAAAAAAAAAAAAACTTAGAACAAAGAAAATAAACTAGAGAGACACTTTCTTAATGAAAAAGGATGTAATTCTTCAATCACTTAGTGTGTACAGCCAAATCAAAACTTTTCAATACTTTTCTTATAACAAGAAATACTAACAAATTAAGCAAATCACTTCCAAACCGTGTTTCAAGGAAAATAATCAAAGAAACAAAGAATAAACATAGAACTATAATGATTTAACAATGAAAACTAATTAGAGATGGAAATTTTGGTCACGAACACCAAATAATGACTAATTTCAACTTCCAACGAATTTGCATTTTTGAATGCTTTACTTAATTTGCATTTTTGAATGCTTTACTTGATGTCCTTGCTATATTTTGATGTGTTGCTTGAGGTGATGAGCTTGATTTAGTTCTAAGATTTGGTATCACTTGATAGAAACATTGTTTAAACTTTGCATGTTTAGGAGAGTTTCCACTACAAGCTTAAATGCATAGAAGATGAAGAAAAGAGAAAGAATCTTGCATCTAATAATTTCATGATGTGTGAATGTATGAGTTATTATTTAGTCCACTCAAGGATGGTAAAAGGAAAAAGATTGAATCAATTTAAGAGCTCTAAGTAAGGTTCTAAGATGAATCTTGGAGGTTGAAGGATTTTCTTTATTGGATGGAAGCTAAGTGTAGTTGAAGGTGAGTTATTGGTTGGTTTTTATGGGATTATGGTATGGAATGGTAGAAGGGATTGACACTTTTGGTTTGAATTATGTTAGAGTTTTGGTAAGTGAAAAAGGATAAGGCCTAGAGCTAGTTTGTGTTTCTTAGTGAAATTGAACTTGGTTTTTGGCTTGGTGTGGTGTTTTTGGTAGTTTGTATGGCTTGGCTGAATGATGTTATGCACTTGATATTCATTCTTGGTGAATATTGATACAAGAAGATATTACTAAAGTAAGGTTTTCCAAGAAAAGGAGAAGATAGACTAAAGATATGAAAATAAGGTAAGAAAATACTAAAGGAAAGAAGATTGTACCTTTGTTGTTTTAAGAAAGACTTTAAGATTAGGAGAACTATGATGTGTTAGGATCGGGTTCTTACCACTAGGCTAAAAACTATAGCCATTAATCATAAACTCTTTTTACTTAAGAGTAACAGCCCAAGCGTCACGATTCGATTGTGACTCGACCTCCGCCACGGGACAATTGATACTACCTACAACATGATGAACTTACAATTCACAACCTAGGTGTCACTCATACTCATGGGTCAGGCAAAACTAGAAGGAGATATCATTTAGAATGTGAACCAAGATAAGAGTTTTCTAAGGAAAAAGAATGAATTACACTTTTTTTTCAAAAATATCTCTTTAGATTTCTTTTGGATAACAAAGTTATGGTCAAGTGTACAAAAACTCTCTTTTTATAAAGTCTTGGGTGTAGGAAAGAGTCTCTGCATAATCTTCTTCTTATCCTAATGTCTAAATAAATCTAAAGTCTAAACTACCAAAAGAATAACCAAGTATACCATAAGTTATCCTTGTATCTAAACAAAGATTTATTACATGAAAATTGATTTTTTATTTTCTTGAAACACTTGAGGAAGACTTTTCAAGATCACAAACCAAAGAAATGGCTAGTGTGGCTGGACGATTCTACTTAGTTTGGTTGTGCCCCAAAGGCGCTTTGGTAATGATGATTGGGTCTTTAAGGCTTTTGAACACTAAAAAGAAAACAACCTGAAAAGACAAGAAGGATGAAGTGACACTTGCTAATAGGGGAGGTGACATCATGGGTCTGGTTCCCAGGGCCTAAGAGGCTTCTTTTTCTCATCTCTAATTCTAGTCTTCCTCAAAGTTCCTATCTAATATCACATCCTGATATTGGATGGTTAGTAATGTAACTAACAGAATACTAGAATGTTTATTACTTTTATGGAGTAAACAGGTGTTTGTGATGATTGAGTCCTTTTCTAATAATAATTTAGGGGGTTGTTGGATGGTGGAAAAAGGAGAGACATAAAGTTGTGATGATTAATGTGTATGTTTTGTGTTATTTAAGGGGAAAAATGAAATATGGGAAGAGATTCTTTTAGTGAAAAACAAATTAGTGGAGATATATTTTTTTTGTTGTATTTTGGGTGATTTTAACTCAATGTTATCTTGAAGTGAGAGGAAGGATGAAGTCTTTTAGTAGATAAAAAGATATTAAATTGTTTAATGATTTTATTGCCATTTGGTCAAGGCAACAAGTAGGATTAATAGATTCTTGTTTTTTTTTAAGAAAGATTCATACTTGTAAAACTATCTCAAAATGGAGGTTTAGAGATTTGTATCTAATCCTTACCTTATTTTGTTTGAGAAGTGGAGGCTAATTAAGGTCAAGACCATTTTGCATGCTAATATGTGGTGAAATATTTTTGGAAATGGATAATGGAAAGTTTTGTGGGTTGAAGGTAGGAAGACTTATATGTTAAAAGAAAAGTTCAAATGCATCAAAGGAACTTTGAAAGAATGACACAAATCTTATGGTAAAAATATGGGAGAGAAGTGGTATAGAAAGTAAAGAGTTAAATGAAGATTATATTTTACAAACAAGAGAAAGTATAACTCTCGCATTTAAGTTACTATATATGAGATGTAGCTTGTTACGATAATCTATAAAAAATGCAAATTCTTATTTATGTTATCATTCTTTGCGAAAAAGGAAAACTATTTTTTTTTTAATGCACAAGGAAGGGGTAATGATAGCATGTGTTTAATTTTCGAAAGCAAAGAATAATTTTCATAAATAATTTGAATTCAATAAAAGTAAAAATTTATTATTTGAGGTTATAAGTTGGAGAAAAATAGGTAAAAAAGAAAATAAAAATGTCTTATTTGATTTTTTAAAGAAAGAGAGATCATAAAAATTATATGGAACTTGATGACAAGAGTCAAAGAATGAGAGATCACATAAATTATGAGACTTGATAACAAGAGTAAAAAAAGGGAAGCTCACAAAAATTATATGGGACTTGATCATAAGAGTTAAAATTTTGATGATTCAATTTTTTGTTCTCTTGATAAATTTTTGGGATATGTTAAAAGAACTTAGAAGGGAAATACTAACTCATATATTTGATTGGTTAAATTTAAAGGAGCTAACAAAATTGTTGATCGAAGAATGTTATGAAATTTGTCATTTTTGTAAATAACTTGTCTTTATACGGGGAAGACAAATTTTGGATGGGGTTCTAATGGCAAATGAACTCATTCATGAAGTGAAGATGAGAGAAAATAATTTATTATATTTGTAAGGTGAATTTGAGGAAACTTTAACTTAAAAATTCTTAGATTGAAATAAGCTTTTATAAAAAGTTAATTATGAAATTGTTTCTGGTGAAAATTTGATCGATTTTGATTTCTCAAAGACTTAGGTTCTAACCAAATTTCAACCACGTAGATTCTTTTTATTTAGGCTAGCAAACGGTTTTCAATCGAAAATGCATGAGAATTGAAAATCCCATGGTCTCGAAAAATGCAAACAACACTACCTAGTGTGCAGCTTAACAATCAAAAGCACTATTTTTAGTATTTTGTGTTAAAAAACTCAAAGTAAAGAAAACTATAAAAAAGTATTGAATCGAAAAAAGCATTATAACACATTAAATTGCAATTAAATATAAATACAGAAACCTCAAATTTGTATCAAGTATAAATGACAAGGAATCGAAATTGCATAACTGTAAATGACAGGAAATCGAAATTACAGAAGTGTAAATGACGAAGAACTTAAAAGCAGAATCTTAATTTGCATTAAGGTAAATGACGAGGAATTGAAATGATAAGGACTTAAAGTTGATAAACGTAAATTGCAGGAAAGTAAATTACCAAGGAAAGTAAAGAAAGCGATAAAGACAATCAATGAAAATGGAAATCCAGAGCATTAGAAACTTCATGATGCATCATTTTCCCGTAGACTGTTCACTTGCGCCTCTATTGTCCCTGCCAATATCCCTCTTCTTCCTCCAACTTCGTTCTATTTATAGACATCCTTCAATATAACCTCCCAAGAGTAGTTTAGAAAACTGTCACCACGTTCCAAGTGCACGATCCTCGATTTTTTTAGTTTACGGTTTAGAAAACCGCTTCCATGTTCCATGTGCATTATAACCGTTTCTCGATTTCTAACCTTAGTCGCGATGTGAAAAGCCACTCTTCATGCTCCGTATGTATGATAATCGTTTCCCTCGATCTCAATTCCAGTTATCGAGTACGATTTTCCCTTAACCTTGACTTTACACTATATTTTATCACTACTTTCATCGATTTGTTTCTCTTTTTTCTAATTCTCGATTTACATGTTCATACTATCTCGTGGTCACCGGGTGTCTTTCAATCATCTTTCCGATTTATCAACTTTTTAAACAATCATATGATCAACTTTTCTCTCTTCCGTTTTTTCGATCCTCGCATCGATTTTTTACTAACAAATGCCCCCTTGAAAGAATATAAATATTTGTATCAATTTTTATATTCTTTCAAATATAACTCCCGCCCTTAATCATTCTTGAAGCTCGAAATAGCTTCTTAGGGTTTAGGGTTTCTGGGGTTTTAGGGTTTTTTCTACTTTATGTCAAATATCAAATCACATCACCTCTATTGTCACAACGCGCACGCCACATTAATTACTCTCTTCACATCCGTCGTTTCACATACCCTAGTCGGCTTCTTTTAAATGCTCTTATCAGTTTTTACTCTTGTTTTTTACCGCGAACCTCAACTGCTTCTTCTTCATTGCACCTCTTCTTCGTCTTTGACCTTTCCAACAAACTGCAATGGCGACTTCCAGATCCTCCGACCTCTCCGTCCCACCACTTTCCTCAGTGACTTCAACTTTGATAGAGATTAATGGGAAGAAGTTTGCTCCAGTCCCCTTGATGGAAGAGGCTTCACAGAAGATAGCTGAGACTCAGGTACTCATTCCTTACGTCGTTGATAGTATAGATTATGCGTTTGGTGGTCCCATCCGCTACTGTGGAGGATCGTTTTCTTCTTCCCTCAGCCTTCCCTCAGAAAGTAAAGCCCTTATTCACAAATCTGAAGTTCGAATTGATTTCCTAACCGCTGTTTCAAAAGTATATCGAACGGGCCCTCCCCACAAAAAACCTTTGTACATTAGATGGTTTTATCAAGTAAAGGCCAAATTTGAGAACCACTGGAGAGATGTAAGGATCTTCGATTTTCTACATTTATCTCGATGTGATCTATTATTTTTAGATATGTCTATGTTTTTGTCTGCGGTCCATTTGTGGAACAAAGATCTTCATGCAATGGAACTTCCCTGTGGTCCCCTTTCTCCGACTCTTTTTAAAGTTGCTGCAATCACTGGATTAAAACCCACAAGGGAGAAATATTTTAAGGGTGCTTTCCCCTCAGATGATTCTCTCAAATCGAAAATCGATTGGGATTCGAAAGCCTATGACCACTTCATCGAAAAACATTTCATTGATGATCAATCAGTAGCTGTTTCTGACGAAGAGCATGTTGCTTTCCTGGTATATTGGCTCTGTACCCATGTATTTTGTCCTCGATCCATCCAAATCTCATCCCATTTTTATAATTTGGCCTACCTCCTCCACACTGGTCAACCCAAGGTTTGTTTGGAAAAGCTTTTACTAGCCCATATTTATACTACTTTCGATGAGGCCGTCGGCATCTTGAATACCCCGAGACCCTCAGGGAATTTCTCGGGTCCCATCTAGTTTGTCCAATTATGGCTTACTTCGATCTTTGAAAGCATCCTTCCCCCAACATCCAAAATTCCCCCAAGTGTAAATCTTGAAGGTGCTCGATTATCATCTCGACATCCTCACCAAAAATCCTCCGACGAGGCTAGTTATCGGGCTTACCTAAAATTTTTGTTGACCCGATTTCATTTTGAATCAAATTTGGCCCCTTTTACCGTATATCATGGAAAAGTTAGTGACAAGCTTCGAGGGCCAACTTGGTTTAAATCAAAATTTCCCGCTCTTACTCCAGGATTGCAATCGGAATTAGTAGATGTGTGGAGTAATTACTTGACTCAAGATGTTCTTGTATCAGGTTTTCAATCGAAGGATATCCAGCTCGTCATCTATTATCCCCAGCTTTTTTTGCGGCAGTTTGGTTTAAGTCAAGCTTTACTTTTTTTCTCTCTCGATACTTCCTCAAGGTCAAAATTAAATGAATCGAATATTGGACGGGAACTTGCCAAACTGTTGCCACAAAGTCCGATGCATTTCTATCCTTATGTTTTTTAGTCGAATTATTTGTCTACTCTTGGTTTTTCTCAATGGTGGAACGATTGGTTTACACGCATTCATTCTAGTTTTGATATCGTCCAATCGAAATTGACTGCGCATCCTTCTCTCGTGTTGCAGGATAAATCGAAGGTGAAGAAAGGTACATACTCTCATTATCTCTAAATATCTCGATTTGAAAATTTTTATCGAGAATGCTACAACCCCCTCAAATTAGAAGAAAAAATGTTGTTATCTCCTTAGTTAATAAAACAGATACCAACCGATCAAACCACAAAATAATCAATCCTCGGGGAAAAACTCCGTTTGAGATGTATTGTCCCAATCATCTTCCCACTTTTCCTACAGCTTCCTTTGGACTTGCCAAACCTTTAACTCATCTAAATGGGTTCGAGAATTAAGATCCTTGAAAGAAACCATTTCACCCAAACCCAAGAATAAGGAGATTTCGATATCGAAACTGTCTTACTTCTCTTACCTAAACCTTCCTCAAAATCTTCTTCCTCCCTGGCTTGTCCATATCGATCGAGTCAAGGTTTTAACTCCATCACCTTTTGGTGAGATTTTACTACCTTTTTTAGGGGTATTTTTAATTTTCTTTAAATTGTAATATAATTGTTTTCCTTTCTCGACAGTTTCTAAACCTCATAAAGTCACCACCTCTGAGAAAGACTGGGAGTCTTCGGATGAATCGGATCCGTCTACCCCCACTCATAAGCGAAAGCATTCTGCCACAATTTCCTCGTCTTCGAAAAAATCGAATGTTTCTTTTCGATTCCTTATCATCTTACTTATTCGACTTCTCTTTCTATAACTGATCTTACTTCTTATTCAGAAACAAAAATAAAAAAAGAGTCCCCGAATCACTCGACCTGTCATAAATCCATTATCGACAGACTCTAATACAATTAGCAAAGCTGGTCAAACGACACAGACCACTCACTCGAGCCATGTAAGAAATTTCCTTTTCATTTAAATTGTGTATCTAGAATTCGATAAGGCCAATTAACATGATTCCAAATTTCGATATTTCCAGGACCATCCCTCAGCTACGATATCGACAAATGTCGAGTCTTTGGTCCAATCAACAAGACCCATTTTTGAGGTACAGTTTGAAAATTTTATTTTATTTTATTTTTCAACTTGTTTCACATATTCCACTTCTCTAACCTATGTTTCGATCCACAACAACCCGAGACTGCACAAAATTCCCCTCTCACACCAACGCACCTCGACCTTCCTTCTCCTGGTAATAATTCCTTCTTTGCCCAATTTTACTTTATATTCTATTAAGATTTTTCGATTCATTTCTGTTAGAATTGCGCAGCGGAATGTTCGCGTGGTCGGACAAAAACCAAGAGGGGGGGTGAATTGGTTTCTTAATAAAAATTAGGTTTTCAAAATTTTCCCCAAATTTTACCGATTAAAAACTGCGTAAATGTAAATAGAGAAGAGTAGAGAAGATTACACAGTAGGTTTATACTGGTTCGGATCAAAAGACCCTACGTCCAGTTGCTAATCACTCAAAAGAGGATTAACACTGTCACTAAGAACAAATTGTTACAAACAGTTTACAAATCAAAGAGATAAAGTAAAGATAACACCTCTCTTGAAATCCACAAGAGATGAAGAACAGCTTTTCCCAGAGACGGCACAACACACAATCCACTAAGAACTCCACTTAGTGATTCTTATCGCTTCTAGCCCACACCAGGTTCCAAAAGCCCCCTTTCCTTGCAACAAACAGTTCTCTGGCACTCACAACACTTAACTTTTGTATGGAAAGAGTTGTTCTTCATTTCTGAGTGCCAAAGCAGGGTTTAAGTAGGGAAATTAGGGTTTAGAAATTGGGGATTTCGAAACTAGGGTTCTTGGTAATTGGGTTTTCGAAAATAGGGTTAATTTGAAATTTAAAATGAAAAACAGACTGAAATAATCGATTATTTGAAGTGATAATCGATTAAAACAGAGCCAAATACGACAGAACCCAAACCTCTCTGGATTAATCGATTATTTGGTGAAATAATCGATTATCCAGTACTGAACAAGTACAAAATAATCGATTATTTTGTCGTTTAATCGATTAAAACAGATGACTTTGTATAGAAAGTGGTTTTCTCACTGTTTTAATCGATTATTTACCTATATAATCGATTAAAGCCGAGCCTCGCATGATAAATTTGAGCATTTTGAAGCTTCTAAGTTACGTGACTATGTACCGGCTATCTTAGATTCTATAATTACGGACTCAATCAAACTAAAACAGAGTTATTACAATACGTAAATCATCAATCTTCAATCTTCAATACTCTAAGTCTTTAAGCTCTTGGATCATCATCAAAATCAACATTCTTCATGATCATTATTTGCAACATCAAGTCCTTGAATGTTCAACAATCTCCCCTTTTTGATGATGATCAAAATTATCTTTTTAAAGCCCTTGTAATAACTTGTTTTATCCGTCATACTAACAAACACATTAAACATACCGAGATAAAATTTAAAATTGAATCATAGGCTTTAAATTTTTTCCCCTATTTTGATTATAATAAAAAAGAACCCTGCAACATCAATCATAAGAGCTCCCCCTCAAAATATGCATAATTTAGAGAAAGCTCCCCTCAATCATAGCATGAAAGAAACATCATATTTTATTTCATAATCATTCATCCATTACAACATCAAGACAATATCAAAAGAAAATACATCGATTATCTCTATATCGTACAACTTTAATCGATTATTTCTAGCAAATAATCGATTATCTGAGGCATTTAATCGATTATTTCACGAAATAATTGATTATTCCAGAGGAGAATACCCTATTTTGGACGTTGAGGGAAAATAATCGATTATTACTTCCAGTAATCGATTATTCCAAAGGCTATATCAAGTTTTTGAGATTTATATGCATAATAACCTATGAACATGCTCCACCATGAATTTTAACATAACAATCATCCGTAAACAATCAAATTAAGCAGATTTTAATCTATTTCTAATATCCCTAAGTCTCTTCTAAGATCATAGAATCTATCCTTGGGTAGAGGCTTAGTAAATATATCTCGCTAATTGACGTTTAGTGTCTACATACTCTATTTTGCAGCTTCCTTTCTCGATATGATCTCTTAAAAAGTGATGTCTAATCTCAATATGTTTAGTCCTAGAGTGCATTACTCGGGTTCTTAGTTAGATTAATTGCCCTCGTATTATCACACATTAAGGGTATGTCATTTAAATATATACTATAATCCTCTAACTCGTTGTTTCATCCACAAAATTTGAGCACAACAACTACCACTGCAATATATTCAACTTCAAGTGGTAGATAAAGCTACACATGCTTGTTTCTTAGAATGTCATGATATTAAGGATGAATATAACAAATGACATGTCCCACTAGTGCTTTTCCTATCAATTTTACATCCACCATAATCAAGCATCGAATATCCTAATAAACTAATACAAGCATCGACTGATACCACAAGCCAAATCCAAGTAGTTCCTTTTAAGTATTTTAAAATATGTTTTACTCGCAATTAGATGAGATTCTTTAGGACAAGCTCGAAATCTAGCACACACACATGCACGTAATGCATAATATCGTGTCTACTTGCAGTTAAGTATAATAGTGATCCTATCATACCTCTATACATAGTTTGATTAACTTCCAAACCTGATTCATCCTTGTCTAAATAGCATGAAGTTCCCATGGGTGTGTTGGCTTCCTTTGAGGTGTCCATTCCAAACTTTTTGAGAATCTCTTTGCAGTATTTAGTTTGAGAGATGAAAGTGCCATCTTTAAGTTGCTTGATTTGAAGTCCAAGGAAGAATGTTAATTCTCCCATCATAGACATTTCAAACTCTCCCCGCATAATCTTAGCAAATTCTACACATAACAAACTATCAGCTTGATCCAACAATATCATCAACAAGTAGCACATCCTTGATCTCCAAAGTGTTTGCACCGCAGCTTGCTTGATTGATTGCTAAAGGATGTGTGAAAACTTATATTCAATGTGTGTTTAAAAAGTTCAAGCCAAACTGCTTTTATAGACGATTTTCAAAACTCGTCGGTTTAATTAATCTGTTAAAAGATTATTTTAATCTGTTAAAAGTGCAGCTTTAATCTGTTAAAACTTCTTTTAATCGATTAAAACGCAGTGTAGAAAATTTTTTAAGTTGTTTTAATCGATTGAAACGAGATTTAATCGATTAAAGAGTTCTGATCGGTCATAACTAAATTCTGATCGATCATAATCGATTCTGATCGGTCATAATTGCATTCTGATCGATCATCCTGATCCTTTAAATGATTTTAATCGATTGAAACGTGTTTTAATCGATTGAAAAGAATTCTGATCGCTTATAATTTGATTCTAATCGATCATCCTGATCCTTTAAGTGATTTTAATCGATTGAAACGTGTTTTTAATCGATTTAAAAGATTCTGATCGCTCATAATAAAAATCTGATCGATCACAATGAGTTCTAAATGGTTTTAATCAATTAAAAACAAGTTGTATCGATTAAAATACTGTAAAAACACTTCTTTGAACATTCTAAGTGATTTTATTTGGTTCTTTCAAAATCGCATCGCTTAAAAACATGTTTTAAGAAAGCTTTTGTAAAAATACTTTGTTTTTAGTTGTTTAAAACAATTTTAGAGGCTTTTCGCAAAAATCTTTAAGTGAAGAACCTTCATGCAATAGAAAAGATAAAATGTTTTTACCTAATCATTCTGTTTAAAACATACTAAATGATCCATTTTCTTTGAATAAATACAAGATACAAATAGATTTATTTCACAATTGGAACCCAAATATATTTACCTTTAGGAACACCAAAATGTTTAATTTTACACTTATTTGAAGTGTGACCTTGTTTCATACAATAGAAGCATGCATTTGGAGTAGCTTTAGAACAAGATACATTATTAACATGACATGCTCTAGTTCCTTTTTCTACCCATATTCTTTTCTTTTTAGCTTTACTCTTTTTCAAAGGAACTCTTTGATTTACATTATTTTGAGCAATTACCATTTCATGCTTCTTAAGATCATCAATTTCTTTTTCCGCTTTGTCTAGCAAATGGTTAAGAATATCTATGTCATATTCATGCTCTTTACAATTTGCACACGCTAAGTCCTTATTCTCATCTAAGCATACAATTTTCGTATTAGCTACCTCCTTTTCTTCTAAACATGCAATTTTCAATTTTAAGGACTCATTTTCCTTTTCGGATCTTCTTAAATTTTTCTTTACAACTTTAAATTCGTTTTTCATATCCATAAATGCAGTAAATAACTCATTATAAGCATTTTGCAATTCATCATGGTCATTTTCTTCACTAGAGGATGAATCGGAATCACTAACCTCAAAATCCGAAGAAATTTTGTCATTTGTCATTAAGCAATTGTTTGCTTCTATTTCCGAGTCGCTTGATTCTGAATTTGAATCACTGTCATCCCAAGCAATATATGCTTTCTTCTTGAATTGCTTTTTGCCCTTGTGTTCATCATTTTTCTTGTTTGGGCATTCGGTCTTTATATGCCCCGCTTCACCACAACCAAAGCATTTTATATTAACGGAAGAATTTTCTTTTACCTTTCCCTTACCTTTGAAAGGATGTCTTCCTTTTGCTTTCATCATCTTGATGAACTTCTTTATAAAAAGACTCATCTCTTCTTCATCAATTTCGGAGTCTTCTTCTTCTTCTTTCTTATTTTTGCTTTTTGAAATCTCGGTCTTGAAAGCTAGGTTCTTCTTTTGATATTGACCCTCTTCCTCATTTAGTCTTCCAAGGTCAAGTTCATGCTCTCTAAGCTTTCCAAATAACGCCGCCATAGACATAGTGGCAAGATTTTGTGACTCCGAGATGGCCGTCACCTTAGGTTGCCATTTCCTATCCAAAGATTTCAAAATTTTAACATTTAATTCATCAACGTCAAATACTTTACCTAATCCGGTGAGATGATTCACAATATGAGTGAAACACTTTTGAACGTCGAAAATCGTTTCGCCGGTTGCATCCGAACATCTCGTATTCTTGGATTAGGGAGTTTTTACGCACTCTTTTGACGTCGTCGGCTCCTTCGTGGGTCACCCTTAGCATTTCCCACATTTCCTGTGCACTTTTACAAACCGAAATTCTATAAAACTCATCAAGGGTTAGAGCGAGATGAAATAATGTTTCTAGCCCTAACATCAAATTGTGCTTTTCGACTTTCTTCTGCAGTCCATCTAGAAACAGGTTTAAGAACGTCAACACCGTTCTCGTAGTTTTAGGAACAAATGGACCGTTTAAAATTGCGTCCCAAACGCCTCTATCAACGGACTCTAAAAATATTTGCATACGTACTTTCCAAAAAGGATAATTTTGACCCGCAAAAAGTGGGGGTCTCGTTGATAGACGCACCTTCGGCAAAAGTTTGATTTTGTCCGGCCATTTTCGAAAATATTTGAATGACTATCAAAGCAAGCTCGATACCACTTGTTAGAATCGCGCAGATGAATGTTCGCGTGGTCGGACAAAAACCAAGAGGGGGGTGAATTGGTTTCTTAATAAAAATTAGGTTTTCAAAATTTTCCCCAAATTTTACCGATTAAAAACTGCGTAAATGTAAATAGAGAAGAGTAGAGAAGATTACACAAGTAGGTTTATACCGGTTCGGATCAAAAGACCCTACGTCCAGCTTACTAATCACTCAAAAGAGGATTAATGTCGTCACTAAGAACAAATTGTTACAAACAGTTTACAAATCAAAGAGATAAAGTAAAGATAACACCTCTCTTGAAATCCACAAGAGATGAAGAACAACTTTCCCCGAGAGACGGCACAACACACAATCCACTAAGAACTCCACTTAGTGATTCTTATCGCTTCTAGCCCACACCAGGTTCCAAAAGCCCCCTTTCCTTGCAACAAACAGCTTCTCCGGCACTCACAACACTTAACTTTTGTATGGAAAGAGTTGTTCTTCATTTCGAGTGCCAAAGCGGGGTTTAAGTAGGGAAATTAGGGTTTAGAAATTGGGGATTTCGAAACTAGGGTTCTTGGTAATTGGGTTTTCGAAAATAGGGTTAATTTGAAATTTAAAATGAAAAACAGATCGAAATAATCGATTATTTGAAGTGATAATCGATTAAAACAGAGCCAAATACTGACGTAACCCAAACCTCTCTGGATTAATCGATTATTTGGTGAAATAATCGATTATCTGTACGGAACAGTACAAAATAATCGATTATTTTGCTGTTTAATCGATTAAAACAGTGACTTTGTATAGAAAGTGGTTTTCTCACTGTTTTAATCGATTATTTACCTATATAATCGATTAAAGCCGAGCCTGCATGATAAATTTGAGCATTTTGAAGCTTCTAAGTTACAGACTATGTACCGGCTATCTTAGATTCTATAATTACAGACTCAATCAAACTAAAACAGAGTTATTACAATACAGAAATCATCAATCTTCAATCTTCAATACTCTAAGTCTTTAAGCTCTTGGATCATCATCAAAATCAACATTCTTCATGATCATTATTTGCAACATCAAGTCCTTGAATGTTCAACAATTTCCTCGAATTCATTTCCTTTCCAGATGATGTAAATATCCCCATAGTCCAAGTTCCAGATTCCCCTTCATTTATTGCGGAGCAACCAGCTTCCCCACCTTTTGCGATGCCATCTGTCGAGTTGCTCTCATCGACGCTGCCCGAAATAAGCGATCCTACTCCGGGGGATTTGTCAAAATATCGAACTGCTATTGAAGAAGATCATTTCTCAATCCTCGATATTTTATTGTCTAAGGATGTCACTCCTTCGAGCCATTCATCCAAGCCGCCTTCGACATCGACTGAAGAAGCGCATCAACTGATACAACGCTTTAGGTCTTTCTTCTACTCCTCGCCCCTGGAAGTTTTGGTGGAATCGCGCGACAAGAAACAATTTTTCCAAGAAATTCTCACTTCCATAGAAGCATTCCCTGATGACGCTCTTCCCAAGAGTTTCGATACTGAAGTCGCGGCGACCACCGATTTGTTCAACAGAGCTTATGCTGCAAGGAAGAAAAAACAATCTGTAGCGACTAAGTTAGCTAACATTTCTTCCTTCCAGACTGAGAAATCAAATTTGCTAAAAACTCAAAAGCTCAATCTTGAAGAGACGTTGAAGGCACAATCTTCGGTTAGGGGTGAAATCGAAGAATTGGAAAAAAAACTTCAGCAACTTAGGTCACAAGATGAATTCCTCACAGCAAAAGTAAATTCGATCAAATCCTCTGCAAAAGAAGTGACACTCTCTTTGGGGCAAAGTATGGAGCGTAAACGAAAAGTAATCGTCGAAGAGAACTCAACTTCCTCTTCTTGGATGCAATTGTTGATAGATTTCGATCAACTTAAATGTCAATACTTAACTTTGTAGAACATATTATTTGAATTAATGTTGAATGTTTATTTCCTTTATTCGAGGTTTATAGTCTTTCAAGTATTTACCATTTATCGACAAAACTTTCTCTTTATTATACCAATCGACAATCGAATAGGCATTACTCGATAATACTTTAACCACTTCGAAAGGTCATTTCCAATTTGGCGACCATTTACCATAACTTTTACATTTCTTATCCATCGGTAAAATCGTTTTCCAAACTAAGTCACCTTCGCTAAATGTTTTCTGTCGAACTCTCTTATTATAGACTCGAGCGATTTGATTCTTTTGTAGAATAATACTATTTAACGCTTGCAATCTTATTTCATCGAGTTCATTTAATTCATCATACATCAAGTTCCAATAATCACAACTGGGTAAATCATTTTGTTTTTGTATTCGAATTGACTCAATATTTATCTTGATGGGTAAGACAACATCATGTCCATAAACTAATTTATATGGAGTATTATGCAAAGAATCTTTCGGCGAATTTCGATAAGCCCACAGAATTTGTAATAACGTTTCGTGCCAAGTTTTTGGTCTATTACCGACATGTTTCTTGATTAAACTAATAATCACTTTATTAATTGCTTCGACCTGCCCATTAGCCTGAGCATAATATGGGGTTGATGCTAATAACTAAATATTTCTTAATTCGGCATATCTAACCATCCTTTTTCCAGTAAAAACTGTTCCTCTATCAGTAGTGATAGACTGTGGGATCCGAATCGAAAAACGATGTATTCTTCAATGAAATCAATTACATCTTGTTGATCTACATCTTTTAATGGAATTGCTTCTACCCATTTTGAAAAATAATCGACAGCTACGATTATATATCTATGTTCCTTCGATGACTGTAGAAAAATCTGTCCGATTAAATCGATGGCCCAACCTCTGAAAGGTCATGGTTTGATAATCGAGTGTAGTTCGCTAGCAGGAACTTGTTGTATAGGACTAAATTTCTGACATTCTTCGCAAGACTGAGCATACTCGATACAATCTTTTAAAATCGAAGGCCAGTAATATCCTTGTCGAGTTAATATCCATCTCATCTTCTGTCCTACCATATGGGCACCACATATTCCATTATGTACTTCAGCCATTGCTAAATAAGCATCGTCATTCCCTAAACATCTAAGTAATACTCCGTCGACACCTCTTTTATATAATTCGTCGTTCATTACAACATATTTTACTGCTCGATATTTAATTCTCTTATCGATTCTCCCATTTGGATTTTGCAAATAGCCTATAATCGATTTTCTCCAGTCTTGATCATCTAAGTCGCCAATCTGTAAAATTTCACTTTTTTGGGGTAATTTTTCTTTTACTTGAATCATTTTTTGTAAATTTTTCAGATATATCTTATACTTAGATGCGATTTGTGCCAACTCATTGGCTTCCCGATTCAACTCTCGGGGGACATATTCGAATGTTATGTCATCAAACATTCTGCTTAAAGTCATTACTCTTTCTAAATATCTGACCAAATTGGTATTGATACACGTATACTCTTTTCGTACTTCTTTGATTACTAATTGTGAATCACCTCTTATAATTACATGTCGAGCTTTTAACTTAATTAAAGTCTCGAGACCTGTAATCAAAGCTTCGTACTCAGCTTCATTATTCGAACACGTGGACTTAATTTCAAATAATAACTTAGTCGGGATATTACTTGGTGAAATGATAATAATTCTCACTCCTGATTTGTCCGATGTACTCGATCCATCAAAACACATTATCCATTTACTTACTTTAATAAATAAATTATCAACTGATTCAACTGTATGGTCTGCCATGAAATCGGCAATAATTTGACCTTTTACTGATTTCAATGATTCGAACGACAATGAAAATTCTGTCAAAGCTAGCACCCATTTTCCTATTCGATTATGCATAATAGGTTTTGAGAAAAGAAATTTCAAAATATTATTTCTGGAATAAACCATCACATCGTAAGGCTTCATTACATACTTGAGTTTCGTACAAGAGAAATACAAGCACAATCCTAACTTTTCGATATCGTTATATCGAGTCTCAACATCATTTAAGATTCTACTTAGATAATAAACAACACATTCCACACCATTCTTATCCTCATGTGCTAGTAGACTGGCTATAGTTCGATTTGATGCTGATACATATAGTTTCAATGGCTTGTTCCTCATTACTGGTATCAAAATCGTAGGATTTGTCAACATCAATTTGATATGCTCAAAGGCTTACTGATGTTCCTCCTTCCATTTGAAATCTGCTTCCTTTTTCAACTTTAACAAAGACGAAAAAACATAAGTCTTACCAGCCAAGTTAGAAATAAATCGTCTTAGATAATTTATTTTTCCTGAAAATGATTGCAACTATTTTTTAGTCTTTGGAGCAGAAGTATCTAATATAGCTTTTGTTTTATTCTTATCGATCTCGATCCTTTTTTCGTGCACTATGTATCCTAAAAATTCACCAGCAGACACACCAAAAGCACATTTCAAAGGATTCATTTTTAATCCATATTTCCTCATTCTTTCAAAAGATTTTCTTAAATTACCCAAATGTTTATGCTTTTCTTTCGATACAACAACAATATCATCTATGTAAACTTGCATAAAATCATTGATCAAATCATGAAAAATTAAATTCATTGCTCTTTGATATGTTGCCCCTGCATTTTTCAATCCAAATGGCATCACTATCCATTCATAAGTACCCAATGCCCCCGGGCATCGAAAAAATGTTTTAGCTATATCATTCTGGGAAACAAAAATTTGATTATATCCTGAATAACCATCTAAAAGACTTAACATTTCATTACCAGCTACTACATCTATTAGCATATCTGCTATTGGCATATGATATTCATCTTTAGGAGTTGCTAAATTTAAATCTCGATAATCAATGCATACTCTCATTTTACCATTCTTTTTAATAACTGAAACAATATTAGAAATCCAATCGACATACCTGGCAGTCCTGATGAACTTTGCTTTCAGAAGTCTTTCGATTTCTTCTTTAATCTTACCCATCACCTCAGGTGCAAATCTTCTCGGGGCTTGTTTTACTGCTAGGGATGGCAATTAAACCCGTACCCGTGGGGACCGACCCATCCCCGTCCCGAGTTTGACGGGGAAAACCCGAGTCGACCGGGCGGGGCGGGTTCGGGTTTTCCCGCTTTAAAAGTCTGGGCGAGGCGGGCGGGGATGGGTAATGCAATCCCCACCCCGACCCCGCCCCGTCCCCGCCCCGACTTTATATTTAAATTTAAATTTTAAAATATTAATATTTTAAAAGTATTTCATTTTCTTTTTCTATTACATATAAGGTTATTTTTTTATATTTCACCAATTTTTATTTTTCTTCTACCCACTTTTTAATTTTTTTTATCTTTTTCAATCTTTTATATCAATTAATTTATTATATTATTCTCTCCCTTATCTTTCAGCTTTTTCACATTTTCTTAGTCTCTCCCATCAATTTGTTTTCTTTTTCAATCTTTTCAACCAATTTGATGAACACAAAGTTAATCTTTTTTCTTTATCTTTTTCTAAATATTTTACATCAATCTTAGTAGTAACTAATATTAGTTTATTTATAATTTATATTTATTATGTCATATTTTTTTATCTTATTATGCTTATTTATCATATATCAAATTTTATCTTAATAAAATAATTGCATTTTAAAGGATTAAAAGAAATTAATAATTTAAACTTTTATTACTTCAAACTAATTAAATAAGAATTAACTTATTAAATATTTTCTTATAAACTATATATTGACAACTTGAAAATGAATTAACTTATATGTATAATTAAATATTTGAATACAGTATTATAATAATAATGTTATAAATATTTAAATATTTGAATACAGATGTTATAATAATAATAATAATGTTATAAATATTAGATATATATATATATATAAAATAATTAAATATTTCTTTTACATATATATTTTAATATAAATATAATAAATTAAAATGTATATTTAATTAATAATAACTATAAATTATAAATATTTATTTATATAGAAAAATACACAAGTAAAATTAATTTATTATAAATATAATTATCTTTTTAAAAATAATATAAACCGGGGACTAGGCGGGCGGGAACCCGAAACCCGACGGGACGGGGATGGGGACTTAATTCCTAACCCCACGGGGATCGGGGCGGGACTGGGATGGTTAAAAAAGTCGGGGGCGGGGACGGGGGAGACAAAACCCGCCCCCGCCCCGCCCCGTTGCCATGCCTATTTACTGCCTTCCTGCCTTCTATGATAGGTAATCTATGTTCGACTAGACTTCGATCCAAACCAGACATCTCTTCATAATCCCAAGCAAAGCAATCTTTATACTCTTCCAATAATGAAATCATATCTTTTTTCATTTCTTTCTCGAGATATCTGCTAACATAAGTAGACTTTCGGTTTTCTATACTCCCCAAGTTGATCTCTTCTAAGGGATCTTGGGCTTTGACTTTTTTGTGATTCGATGTGATGGATCTCTCAAAACCTAAAGGAGAATTATCATAAATGCAATCAAGTATGACTTGATCACTATTATTTGCTACTATTATCGAGTGAATCGACTTATATTATTTCTATCTTAGCACTACTACTTTCTTGGCCCTCCTTTTCATCTTCATATTTTCTTAATCGAGCCAAGAATTCCTCATAATCTTTATTCATTTTCACTTGCCACTTCGAGGCTAGCCCCCTCTTTAATCATGACAAACCCTTTTTTCTCATTCATTTCCAAGAAACGCTCCTCGTGCAATTTTGAATTAAAGTCTTCGATAGTCTCGAAGGTGAATGGTTGAGTGAGCGCCAAATTCTGTAATGCCCGACCAGCCTAAGATACAAATGTCACAAACTCGTGTTGGTCCCCTGAAATTATTTTGAGATGTCCATCTCGGTTCCACATAAACAACTTCTAATGAGTCGTAGAAGGTATGGCCCCAACTCCATGAATTCACTCCCTACCAAGCAACGCGTTAAAGTTGGCATGTGATTGGACCACTACAAACACGGTGGGCCTTGAATAAGTACCCACTTTCACATCTAAGGCAATCATGCCTTCTGAGCTTGATGATTCCCCACTGAAATCAGAAATCATGATATTATGTCTGACCAAATCTTTCAATTCGATACCAAACCTCTTCAGCATAGTGATTGGCAATATGTTTACCGCTGCACCACCGTCAACAAGGACTTTATCCACCTTCTGTCCCTGAATTTCGATGTTCAGTAATAAGGGTTTCAAATGAAACCTCATCTCCTCGGATGGAGGATCGATAAAAGCAACATCTCTATGGGGTACCTCGCATGATGCTTGTGTTACCCATGTGACTTTCGGTCTCATGTCTTCGGAATAGAAATCGTCCTCTCGATCGACATCACTTTGTCCTTGATACTCCTCATACTCGTTAACATATCCCGTGGGTAGTATCGATATTACTCCAATTTGATGTCCATCCCAGCTACCTTCATTTTTGTCATTGACAAAGTCTCTTACATACTGACCCCAAATTGACATATTACTTTCTTCAAAGTTCCTATAATTATTGATCCTTCCCCAGTAAGGGATCCTTCCTCCTCTCCTCCAAGGCCTTCCTCGAAATCTCCTTTGGAATGTAGGGAATCCAGTATTTAATCATTCATCATATAAAAGTCTGTCGAAAACATCATTATTTTGAAGTCTGCCCCTTCCTTCCTGAGGAAAACACATTTCCTTCATAACCCATTGTTTCTGATTTCTACTAGCGCCAGAACCAACAGATTTCTGCTGACTCTCTCCTACCGTGGTTTGGACGGTTTGATCTACTTTATCATTACAACTTTTATGTTGATCCTCTCTTTTCTTTATCTGTCCTGCTCTAGCAGCTGATCTATCAAACACCGCACTGCATTGTGGACATAGTGTCACACCTTCGTCCTTCTCTTTCTTCCTGTTTAGAAACTCGACGAGGGAATCTTCTGATCGAGGATAGATTTCTCTTTCCAATTCTTTCTCGAACTCGCTTTGGTCAAACTCTATGTCTTCTTCTGACATGTCCATTCTGACATGTCTAGGATCAATGTCTTCAGTAACATCGACCATACCTATAAAGGTCGAATTTATCAATCGGACATCTTTAGTCATGCCCGTCTGGGATTCGACATACCCTACTTGAACTTCAAATGGACTCGTATCCACTTTCATTGATATCTCTTCAAACTTCAATCTTCCTTGGTCGATCGTATCTTGGATCGTGTTCCTGAAATGTATACAATTATTAGTCCAGTGTCCATAGATATTATGAAATTTGTAATATTTTCGACCATTTCTTTGTTCTGTAGAAGGTAATTTATGATCATCACTCAACTTAATCTGTTTATCTTTCAATAAAATATCGAAGATTTTATCTGCCTTTGTTACATCAAAAGTATATGTGCGATTTGCCATTTTGTCTTTCACTTCATTTTTCTGTAGCAGTTTACAAATATATGGAGCTCCTACTTTGAGCTCTGCTACATTTACTTTCTCATCGACAGATTCTTTAATATCTCCTTCTATTTTGGGATTTTCCTCATATATGTCATTTATATACGCTACCCTATCTTTCTTCATAGGCTTCTCAAATTTCTTGTACCTTTGTTTCTCGTATTCGATTTGTTCCACTCTTCTCACTTTATCAGCTAGCTGAGCCATGTCATTCAATGGTAAATTAACTAACTTTTTCCTAATCGAGAATTCTAAACCTGCAGAGATCATTCTGACTAACTCAAATTCGGGAATTTGAGTAAAACATCTTGACTTCATTTGTCTAAATCTATTCAAATAATCATCTACACTTTCATGATTATATCTCTTTATATTCATCAAATCGATAAGACTTACTTGAGTTTCCCCCCTAAAGAATTGCTCATGAAAATTTCTTTCCAGCTGCAACCAATTATATATTGAATTAGGTGGCAACAACGTAAACCAAGTGAAAGCATTCTTTGTTAATGAACTAGGAAAATATTTCATTTTTAATTCCTCACTCATCGCTAGGTCTCCACATTCGATTTGATATCGCGCCACATGCTCGATAGTGGATTCACTGATTTCTCCAACAAATTTGGTGAATTTGGGTATTTTGTATCCTCGAGGTAATTCTGTCTCGAGAATTGTATTTGGAAAAGGAAAAACAAAGTACGGTTGATTAGGTGATCTTAATTCCACTCCTTGAGGATTCATCCTTTGTCCCAACATGTGATTGTACTGTATATTATTTTGATTATACATATTTTGAAATCCCTCATTTAAATTTCCATAAGCATCATTCTTCACATGCTGATATTGATCATTATTTCGATTTCTCCTTAATAGATAGAGGGGATTGATATTAGCATTTTTGTTAATATTCTGATTGACATTATTTTTGACCCTTGCTTGTCGAGGTATTGCCAATGCATCCCCGATACGCGTCATTTGGTATGCTAATATCTCAAAACTAGTGGTAGTGTTTTGAACTAATGGGTTTAGTACTGTGGTCAACTGTTGTGATAACATGTTAACCATCTCGAAATTGCTCTCATCCATTTGTTGTCGAAGTACTCCTAATGAATTACTGGAAATTCCAGTACTAGCGTTTTCGATAGTCTCAAAATTGGATCGATGATAATCTCTATCGAATGTATATCTCTCGTGATCCAGGTTTGCTTTGTGATCTAGGTTTGATATTGGAGGCGTCTGTTGTGTTCCTAAATTCTGCGCATTCCCTGAATTCTGGGGTGTTACTAAATTTTGAGACACCCCTAAATTTGGGGATACTCCAAAATTTTGAGGCATGCCTAAGGTTTGAAATGTTCCTAAGTTTTGGGGCATTCCTAGGTTAAATCTCGTACTTCGTTGTATTGAAGAAGTACCAGCCCCATTCATATTATTAATCGAAAAACCAGGCGGCCTTACACTCATATGCGGACCTGCATATGTTGTTACGGGGTTCCCCGTAGTTTGTATATTGTTTGACATCATAGTACTAGACCCTAACTGAGTGTTTACTAATGTGCCTGAGCTTTGTTCAGTACTCACAAGTATCGACGTACTCACAGTTGTCGACATTACGGACATATTCCCATTGTGAACTTGCCCCCCAGTGTTTGGTGAATGTGAACTATTTAGAATCTCACTGTTATTCTGATTATGTGGTGGATTTTGACTCATTCTTATTACTCGCCCACTCATTAATCTCATACACTTTCGAACTAGCCAATTGTTTGTGTTTTTCGACACAACCGTCCCTACCTGGCGCGCCAATTTGTTTCTGGTGAAAATTTGATCGATTTCGATTTCTCAAAGATTTAGGTTCTAACCAAATTTCAACCACGTAGATTCTTTTTATTTAGGCTAGCAAACGGTTTTCAATTGAAAAATGCATGAGAATCGAAAATCTCATGGTCTCGAAAAATGCAAACAACACTATCTAGTGTGCAGCTTGACAGTCAAAAGCACTATTTTTTGTATTTTGTGTTAAAAAACTCAAAGTAAAGAAAACTATAAAAAGTATCGAATCGAAAAAAGCATTATAGCACATTAAATTGCAATTAAATATAAATACAGAACCTCAAATTTGTATCAAGTATAAATGACAAAGAATCGAAATTGCATAACTGTAAATGACAGGAAATCAAAATTACAGAAGTGTAAATGACGAAGAACTTAAAAATAGAATCTTAACTTGCATTAAGGTAAATGACGAGGAATTGAAATGATAAGAACTTAAAGTTGATAAACGTATATTGCAGGAAAGTAAATTACCAGGGAAAGTAAAGAAAGCGATAAAGACAATCAATGAAAATGGAAATCCAGAGCATTAGAAACTTCATGATGCGTCGTTTTCCCATAGACTGTTCACTTGCGCCTCTATTGTCCCTGCCAATTTCCCTCTTCTTCCTCCAGCTTCGTTCTATTTATAGACATCCTTCAATATAACCTCCCAAGAGCAGTTTAGAAAACTGTCACCACGTTCCAAGTGCACGATCCTCGATTTTTTACTTTAGTTTACGGTTTAGAAAACCGCTTCCACGTTCCATGTGCATTATAACCGTTTCTCGATTTTTAACCTTAGCCGCGATGTGAAAAGCCACTCTTCATGTTCCGTATGTAAGATAACTGTTTCCCTCGATCTCAATTCCAGTTATCGAGTACAATTTTCCCTTAACCTTGACTTTACACTATACTTTATCACTACTTTCATCGATTTGTTTCTCTCTTTTCTGATTCTCGATTTACATGTTCATATTATCTCGTGGTTACCGGGTGTCTTTCAATTATCTTTTCGATTTATCAACTTTTTAAACAATCATATAATCGACTTTTCTCTCTTCCGTTTTTTCATCCTCGCATCGGTTTTTTACTAACAGAAATACTTTAAAGTTTGTTTCCATAGGGTGATGAGTTAATAAAGTATTTCAATTACTTTAATACACCTTTTTGAGAAAAATGGTGGTGATGCTGAAATTGAATAAAGATTATGTGTGGTTGCCACAGGTTTCTACTTCATCTTGGTTGAAGGATTTTCACTCTATGGTTTCGGGAAGGGAGTTTTAAGAGATAGAAAGGTTGGAGATAAATGTAATTTTTTATTTAATTTTAAAAATTAAATCACTAAAAAATATAGTTGTATTGTTAGATTTTTTGAAATATTATATACTGACTAATTCCTTAAAAAATATATATATTTATACAAGTTGAAACATCCATTCATTATAAACACACTAACCTTAATCTTAAAGTGCATTATAAAAACAATTTACATCTATATGATACTAAATATTTATTAAAGATTTTTTGTTAGAATAATAAGTTAGTAAAATATTTAAAATATAATGAGAGTTGGGTAAGAAGTTGTTTTAGCCTCTGGAGAAATTGGTGTACCTTGTTGGTCTTGGTCCGTTCGCAAGTAAACACACGCACAGCACACCGCAACAGCTCTCGAAGTGGATCCGATCCGATCCGATGGAAGAGTACCCGGAAGAGTTGCGTACTCCGCCGGTGACGTTGGCGTCCCTGGTGGGGTGCCCGGAGCTTCATAGTCTCATCTCCACCCACTTCATGTCGGCGCAGCCTCCCATCAACACGCTTGCCCTCCCCGACGTCTCCAAAATCATCTACCTCTTCAACAACAAAACGGACTCCGATCCAACTCCCACCGCACCGTCGCCCCTCGTTCCCGGCATCTTCAAACGCGATTGGCTCCTCAAACACCGCACCAAACTCCCCGCCATCCTCGCCGCTCTCTTCCCCTCCCACCACCTCACCGGTGACCCCGCTCAGTGGCAACAACTCTGCTCCGATCTAGATTCCATCAAGTACTCTCCCTCTCTCTCACTCACTTTCTTTATTCATTTATTAATAATAGTCGCTTTATTTTTCTGGTTTAAACTTTTCAGGGCTGTGATTCGCGGGAGGAACATCAAGTTTGCGGTGGTTGTCGTTGTGAATGACAATGTGGATGAGATTAGCGAAGATAGAATGATTGCCTTGCGGAAGCGAGCGGAGGTAGATGCCAAATATGTTATCGTTTTGAACCCTAATGACGCTGCCAATCTTAAACTCTCTCTTCACAGGCATGTGCAGTGCACCATCTCTTACTTCTTTTTCGGGGAATTGTGTCGATTCTCTCTCTTGACGATGTCGTTTTTGAGTGCAGGATGGCGAGTACATTTTCCGAATTGGCCGTCGCGTATTATAGAGAAGAAGGGAGAAGGGTTAAGCAGCGGATAGAGAAGAAAAATGTTAACTCGGTTGAGTTGATTGTTCGCTACTGCTTCAAAGTAAGAATAATTTTTTTCCTCTCTTCGGGTTTTTTTTTTTTTTTTTTTTTTTTTTTGGTTTTAGAAGTAACCAAGGTTTTAGACCATGGTCTGCCACCGAACGTCCAGGTTTTTTTTCTGAGGGCGGGGGGTGGGGAGTGATTTTGATTTCATCACAACACAACTGCATTGTGCCCACATTTGTCTGCAATATGGAAGAGTGCGATGAGCTTGTGACTGTTAGGTCAATTTAAAAACCTTGGATGTAATTGCTTTTATGTAAAAAAAAGAAGAAGGTAGAAACGGAAACTGGAATTACATTATTTTTTCTTTTCTTTGACTTTCTTGTCTGGGAATTTGTGAGTTTGTGTTGTGTTTTTTTCTAAATAAAAATTGTGCATTATTTATCTATATGCCATGAATTGCTAGGTTGCTGTATATGCAGAATTCCGAAGTGACTGGCCTGAAGCATTGAAATTTTATGAGGAGGCCTATCATACGCTGCGAGAGGTGCGTGGACTTTTTAAATGTTTTTTTTTTTTTTTCACCATTCATGAATCATGATATATACCCTAGATTGAAAATGCTATCATTGGTGTTGTATGCCTCCCTACATCTATTGATTGAACTAATAAAAGAAAACTTATCATTATCCCTAATGTTTTGCTCTCATAAATCAGAGCCTTGTAAGTAGCAATTTTTCACATCTTCCAAGTGCATCAGTTGCTACTACTCTATAGTTGTCCATATGTTTAACAGATTCAATTCTAATTATTTTTTCTTTAATTTGTCTAGGACCCAATCTTATATTTGGACAAAGTTGCATGTGCTCTATCTTTTTCATGTTTATATGGTCACCAGATATGTAATCACAAAGCCAAGTTTTGTAACATGTGTTTTCTGTTTGTATTACACTTCAGATTGTTGGGGTGACAACAAGGTTGCCAGCAGTACAACGCTTAGTTGAGATAAAAACTATAGCTGAACAATTGCATTTCAAAATATCAACTTTGTTACTGCACAGTGGGAAGGTTACAGAAGCAGTGGCATGGTTTCGCCAGCACAAGAATGCATATAAAAGGCTTGTTGGTGCACCAGAAGGAACATTTCTTCACTGGGAATGGATGAGTAGGCAGTTTTTGGTATTTGGTGAATTGTTGGAGACAAGTTCGAAAACAACTCAAGGCTTTGCACCTATTATCCTAAGCACTTCATCCAAACCTCTGTGTGAGTGGGAATATTATCCTGCCTATTACTACCAAGTGAGTGCCTTTCTTTAACTATCTTGTATGATGACAGAGAAAGGGAAATATGTTTGCTCTATACCCTTATAAGGAAACATTCTTCTGTCATATTTCTGATCAATGTAAGACATTAACCTGCCCCTCATGCCCAAGATCGACTACCAGAACATGAAATTTGTAGGAATGAATATTTGCAGGTACTCCAACATTAATACTGGATAAACTTTGATATCATACTAGAAATAGATTGGGCCCAACTTGGCTCCAAAAGCTAGCTCAAGGAAGGAGAAATCTTATTTGAACTATTTTGGTCTTATTCTTAGTGTGAAACATCTTAACAATTATTTTGGTATTATTCTTAGTGTGAAACATCTTAACAATTATTTTGGTCTCTCTAGTAAGTGAAATATCTTTATATTTTATTCATTTTTCTTTTAACTGCCTTTGTTTCTTCTGCCTACATGGCAAATTCCCTTAAGTGTGTTTTGTATATCATCTTAGTACGAGCTACATCCTACTTTCTCTTGATTCATCTCCTCTCCACTACGGCAGTCTTACCTTTGCTGCACTTATTTGTCATTTATATCTACTCTTGAACACCAGTCCTTTTTCCTCAATGTTTTGTAGGTTTTAATTGTTGTACCTGACTTTTTAATTTGCACTGGTTCCATCGTAGGAAAGTAACTGCCAAGCCATGTGTTCAAACATTTATTTAGTTACCTTGTTTACTCGTACTGGTTGGATTTTTTATTCTCATATGATAATAAGCGCAAGCTGTGACTTGGAGGTCACAGGTTCAAATCTAGGAAACAGCTATTCTGTTTGTTGTGGTAAGTGGATGATAATTATTCTTATTTTAACTCTGCCTTTCCTATCCCTTTCTTTTATTTTCCTTTCCCTCCCTGGTCCACAATCTTCAATATTTATCTTTTTTTTTTCCTTAACATATTTGGGGAATTTATGGCTTATTCACACTTACCAACCTTCAAATCAGTAGTTTGGTACCCTTCATAACTTTAACTCTGCTGTGAGTGTCTTTTCCTCCACTGGTAACCCATGTTCTTTCACATATTTACGTGTTTGCAATATGTTTATGTTTGTTTTACGAGAATCTAATGATTTATCTTAATCTGTTTGTGCATGCAAAGTTGTTTTGTGAATCAGTGTACATGTTTCTTTTGTAAACTTTCCTGGGTAATTGTGTTCATCTCCATGAAACAGTTAGCTGCTCATTACTTGAGTGAGAAGAGATCAGTACTGGAACTTGCAATCTCAATGTCAGAAACTAACAATGAGATTGATAGTGTTGTTGATTCTGTTGTTCCTTCAGTGTATGTGGGTCAATTTGCCCGGTTACTGGAGCAAGGAGATAATGTTGATATGCTACCGTAAGTCTTAATTGAGTGGTAAATAATTTCATATTTTCATATCTTTCATATTTTAAACTATTGTTTTCATTTGGATTTAATTTACAGTCTCACTGATGAAGAATACATATGCTATGCTGTTTCCGAAGGAAAAAGGTTTCGAGATTCACTTGAAATTATAGCTCTTCTTAAAAAAGCTTATGAATCCTACAGCAGTATTAAAATTATGAGGATGAGCTCGTTTTGTGGGTTCCAGATGGCCAAAGAATATTTTGCTGAAGGTGACATTGGTAATGCAAAACAGATTCTTGATACTATAGCAAGCCTATACAGAAAAGAGGGATGGGTAACTTTATTATGGGATGTCTTGGGTTACTTGCGAGAATGCTCTAGGAAAGTTGGTGCTATTAAAGATTTTGTGGAGTATTCCCTTGAAATGGCTGCTCTGCCAATATCATCTGATACTGGTGTCAGGCGAGACATTGGTCTAGCTGGTCCTGCAAATCTACTGCAAAGAGAAATTGTACACAATGAGGTTTTTGAGCTTGTCAACGGAGATTCAGGATTGGCAACAAATGAACGCATCAATAATCTCAAGATCACAGAAGGTGAGTCACTTCAGCTTGAGGTGGATCTTGTCAGTCCTCTTAGGTTGGTGATGCTGGCATCAGTTTCTTTTCATGAACAAACAGTCAAGCCTGGGGCATCAACTTTGATAACAATATCACTTCTTTCACGCCTACCGCTTACTGTTGATATTGATGGATTAGAAATCCAATTCAACCAATCAAATTGCAATTTCTTGATTACAAATGGCCAAAAATCTCAATTAGTAGAAGTAAGTGATGGTATTCAACAGCATCGAACGGAGATTGCACCATCTCTATCACTTCAATCAAACAAATGGCTAAGGTTGACCTATGACGTCCAAACTGGTAAGTCAGATGCTCTTGGTGAAGTTTAGTTTCCCATTCAGCTGTCAAGTTCAGTGCACCTTAAATTGTTTCTATAAGCAAATAACCTAGGCATGGTACATTTAAAATATTCTATTTATCTTATACCCCGGCCCTGGTAGCGGTATCTTGTGATCTTTAATTCCTTAACACTGGGGTGATTTTTAATATATAAATCTTGCAAAAAGTTGCTATATGTCTTTCAAAGTTGGTATGGATTTATCAGAGTACGCTTTCAACAAGATCTGTCCATTCATCCTTGGTTCTATAGTAGTAAGTAGTGTAGTGTTGGTTTATGCCTCACTTATTTAATTTTCACCTTGGTACATAACATATCTATTACCATCAGAAGTATTGCTTTCAATGTAGCCATTTTATGTTGATTGTGATATGGGTTCATTATATGATTTCCAGATAAAAGTGGAAAACTTGAATGCTTATCTGTTATTGCGAAAATTGGATCACACTTGTCAATCTGCTGCAGAGCTGAAAGCCCTGCTTCACTGGATAGTTTACCGCTTTGGACATTGGGGGATTTTGTACAAACTGTTCCAATAAAAGATCCAATTCTTGTGTTATCTGGTCAAAAGTCCACCCAAGTTGAAGAACCGGACCCACTGGTAGATCTGCATCTTGGTGCCTCAGGTCCTGCATTGGTGGGAGAAGTTTTTTTGGTACCAGTAACATTGGTTTCCAAAGGACATGATGTCTACTCAGGTGAATTGAAGATCAATCTCGTGGATGTGAAGGGAGGTGGCTTGTTTAGTCCAAGGGACAATGAGCCACATGCCATGGACAGTCATCATGTTCAGCTGCTTGGTATATCTGGACCAGAAGGAGAAGATGATTCTCAATTAGATTCTGACAAAATAAAGAAAATACAGCAATCATTTGGATTAATTTCTGTTCCCATTATTAAAAATGGAGATTCCTGGTCATGCAAATTAGAAATCAAGTGGCACCGACCTAAACCTATAATGTTATATGTGTCTTTGGGTTATAGTCCTTACAGTGATGAATTAAATACACAGACAGTCCATGTTCACAAGAATTTGCAAATTGAGGGGCACAATGCTATTGTTCTTTACCATCAGTATTTGATGCCATTCAGACAAGACCCATTGTTACTCTCCAAGAACAAGAAAGCCTCGGAATCTGATCATTCAGAATCACTGCCCTTGAATCAAAAGAATGTTCTTGTTGTTAGTGCAAAAAACTGCACTGAGTTGCCGTTAAGGTTAAAGTCCATGTCCATAGAAGTAGAGGATAATGCTGAAAGGACGTGCTCTATTCAACATGGAAGTGAGGAGCTTGCAAATCCCGCACTTCTTGTTCCCGGGGAAGAGTTCAAGAAGGTTTTCTCAGTCAGTTCCAATAAGAACAAGTCCAAGCTCAGTCTAGGAACTGTGTGTCTGAGATGGAGGAGAGACCTTGGGGTTGAAGAGCAATGTGCTACTACTTCAACATTATCTTGGGTTGTGACTAAACAAAAGCTGCCAAATGTGAACTTGGAGTTACCTCCATTGATTGTTAGTTTTGAATGCCCCCCGTATGCCGTCGTGGGAGATCCCTTTACGTATTATATTAGAATTTCGAACCAAACACAATTACTGCAAGAAATCAAATACTCACTTGGGGACGCGCAGAGTTTTGTATTATCCGGGTATCACAATGACACTATATATGTTCTTCCAAAATCTGAGCATATTCTCAGTTACAAACTTGTCCCACTTGTCTCGGGCATGCAACAGTTACCTAAATTTTCCATGACTTCAGTAAGATACTCAGCAGCATACCAGCCTTCAAATTCTTCAAATTCTGTTTTTATTTTCCCTTCCAAGCCTCATTTCAAGGCTACAGTCTCAACTAACTCTAGGGTGGAGTCAGTTGTTAATCTATAGATCCTTGTAAACCGTCAATTTTAATTCAATTGTTTCCCTTTCTTGTAACCCCCCGTTCCCCTACTTGGGGGGTGGGGGTGAACTACATATTTTACATGGAAAAGCTGCCTGCATTGGTCTGTTTTAGTTTCCTTTTTACTGTTAGGATAACATATCTTCTTCATTATCTGAACACTGCAGCAATATACTTTAGATTGTGTAATATTCTTATCGATTTTGCATTAAAGGTTTTCATCTTGGCTTATTGTAAAGCACTGCAAATGTTTACCCTAAATATAGGTAGTGAGGAAGAATGGAACCTGTTCACATATGTTTAATGTTTATACGTTATGAATATTTCAAGGCAGACTGTGGTGACACTCCTGGTTTTGGTGTTTCCGTTTTCTTTCCACCCTTTGATGTAGGCACCATCACAAAAAGATCACATACTGCATTCACCCTTTGTGTGTTTTTACTATGTTTAGACCAAACATGTAAGATTACATTTGTTGAGATGCAGCCACTTCCATATATTCCTACCACCAAGTAAGGAGTTGATGTGAAAAAAGTGGAATGAGTATACTTTATACTGGCCTATATTTTGGACGGGTAAGTCCATGTATGAGGTGCCTCATGGCAATGTGTGATTGGTTGTACTTGAAGCATGAAAACTTGCATTCTAGTTTAGCATCGTAAAGGTTTACCATATTGCATGAATATCTTTCAACGTGGACATAAAAGTGGCACGTGATAACAGTAAAAGCTGATTTTTTAACAGAAATATTACAGGGCATCCCATGCCTTCCATGTCGGTGTATCTCGTCCAGGTTTAATCGATTAAAAGCACTCGTCCACCAAATCCAAAAATTACTGTGTTTCATGTGGTGTAGTATCCTTGACATAAATTATAATTACAAAGATAGCAGGGGAAGAGTCAACACAGTAAAAGGTAAATACAAAACTGATGCAATGTGACCACTACGTATTTTTTTACTATGCTCTAATGTGAAGAATTACTTCAATCAATGGTTATAATTCCAACCTCATTCATAGAGACTCTGGACTGGAGGAAGGTCTGATTCTAGCTGGCATTCGCGTACCATATTTCAAAGAATTTTTGGGCGTGGCAGACATTTTGTTAAAGTCAGGGCTAAAATCAAGATCTTCAACGGGCACCATCATATCGCCGCCATCAATCATATCTTCTGCATTCCCGTGAACATAATCATCATCTGATACATCAATACCACTGTCACTCACTTCGTTAATGCCATCATCATCATCGTATGTAGCACTGACTTTTGACCAGCGAGCAAAATGTGGTCTTATGTAGCTGATGACAGTCCGCATTGATAGTTAGTGGACAGCAAAATCAGCGTAACCATAAAAATAATCAGAGAAAATATTAACCTTTCAGTTTTCTTCAATAAACATGGATCAAATGGAAAGAACATGTCAAGTCTATCCATCCCGCCAAAAGCCTTGGAAAGATTAGACTCGAGCTCATCATTGAAAACAAATGACTCCGATGCCATGAAAAGTTGAGAAGCCTTTGCCTGTCTAAGAAATTCCACTACTACAGTTGGCAAACACACCTGGTAGATAAATTTATATAATTTGATACAGAAGCACAACGTTGCAAGAACAGTTCTGACAAAGTGCAAACTTCACCCTTTCAAATGTCACGAAGTCAAGAATATTGAGTCTTACTGGATAGTCTTTTTCATAAATACTTGTCAAAAATAAAATAGTTAAGAAAGTGAAACGAAGTTAATTCTACAAAAATTATATTAATTAACTCATATATAGACCAATATTGACTGGGTCATTTTATTTTTTCTTAACCTTATCTCCTACAAGTGTTCATAAAGAAATTTAAGGAAACAGAGTGTGTTTTCCTCGTCATTTTATACACAAAATCCTACAAGATGTTTATCATTAAAAACCATGATCATGATGAAACTAAAAAGTTCCTCACCTTCAACGGACTCAATTTGTGTTTCCAAGATTGTCTCCATGGGCATATTAACAAGCTGCAATTTAAGCCTAGGAATGTCCATCAGATATCTCATGCGAAAACACAGAATATACATGATGGCCTGCTGAAACCAAAAAAGGTATAATGAACAAAATAAGAATACTGAACAAGAAAATGATAGTGGCTATCATATGAAAAGGCATCACCTTTATAGCAACCCCAACTAAAGGTCCAAAGTGATGAGACTCACCTGGCACCCAAAATAAAAAACTTGATGAGCTCGTGGGTTCATATCAAAATCATTTTATTTGCAATAAGCATAACACCGATCAACCAAGCTAAAATCCAAACAAACGGCCATAAAATCAATTTATAACAGTTTTCCTATTTTACTACCGTTGAAAGTCGCAAGTCGCCTACCTCATATTATTTTGAAATGGTTTAAATACATGTTAGGCTACTCCACATATTGTCAATTGGTTTTATGTTGAAACCTTAACATGGTATCAGAGTCAAAGTCTAACATCTTTCCGGTTATTGTCATGGGTCAAAAGTTGTCCTTTAATTGGGTCAAAAGTACCCTTTGTCTGGTCCGGCAGGCTTCGTTGGAGGGAGTGTGTTGAAAGTCCCACATCGCCTACCTCATATAATTTGGTATGGTTTAAATACATGTTAGGCTACTCCATATATTGCCAATTAGTTTTATGTTGAACCTTAACAACTACAAAATAAAGAAAACTTATTTGTCATAAATGAAAAGTGGATATTGAAAATGTTTCAAAACCTTTGTATGATGGAAGTGATCAATGCAGCTGATACGAACTTTGCACGAGAGAAGATAACTAGCAAGATAAGCAACAGCACTCATCCTGCAATGAACGAAGACAATTACCAATGTCATATGTTCTTTGAATATGATTTATAAAAAAATATTTATATTTGAATATACATTTTTTAATGCACTACATGACAACTTTCATTTCAGTCCAGTTTATTATCATCAAAAAGGGTTCCATGACGATGAAGCACTCATTTTTACTATAGAATTAAGTTGCAGCAACTATGGCCACATTTTGATACAATAGCCTCACTAAACCGTATAAAAGGACATTTAGAAAGTTGTTAAGGGGTTATCGTTCAAGCTGCATTAACTAAAGTCACAGTTTTCATTGCTGCAACTTGACCGTTATAGATTACCAAATTACAGACGGGATAAAATGAAAGAACATATTACGGCAGTAAAAATCATGCCAAATTAAGAGCCCCATTCCACCCATATGTTTCACCATTAAGTCTGGTGGATCAGGTGGATTTTAAGTTTAAAACACAAAACACCTTGTAATAGGGGGATTAACATTACAACCAAACATATCTGCAAGAAATTTCACACCACATCAGGTGCACACGCATAGAACATCACAAACTGGACGAAATATGGGCACTAATGAAAACACAATTCTCAGAAATAGTACCATCAAGAAACATAAGACAAATTAGAAACAGTAATAATTAAGTGAACAAAAGTACCTGGGTAAATTTTGATTTGTATGCATTCAATACAGTTCTCTGAAATGAATGCAGTAGAATATCGAATACATAATCAAAGATAACGATTAAGAATATTATGATGACGCCATGTTGATGCATTTTTTGAATATGTTGCGTGTCCTTATGTGGGCACTATGTAATTTTAAAGATGGGAATACCTCAGCCAAACGACCACTACTCTGACAGGATTCAAGGTGCAAAAAAGCCAGCACAATTAGACTATCTAATTTCTTAACAACCATGTTGTCTTGCAATTTTTGCCTATTTAACAACTCTGACTGAGGCTGTAAAATGAAGACAAGAAATTGATGAGATAACATATTAGGAGTAAGAGATTAACAACTTGACAACATACATAAATATATACAGAAACATAAACTAGGCAAGCAATACAGAGCCAACTATGGGAATAAAAGATTTTTCGCCTTCAAGCAAATCTATTTACATTGGGTTAATTTTTTGAGCTAACCAAAATAAACTCAGCGCTCATTTTAATTTTCGGAGTTCTGTTCTATCATTATACCACAGCATGTCTTCAAATAAATAATAAGAAGCATACCATACTATTACAACTCTCGTCCTCGTCAACAAATTTAATAATATCTTCTAACTCCATATCAAATATGCCTGCGGTATCTTCCTGCAAGATTCCATCCCATCCAATTTCCACCTACTACTAGTGAAATTGAACTACATGAATGACCAAATTATCCAGCTTTTCTTTGACAAATAAATTTAAGGGAGGATAAACTTACATCCAACTCTAGTATTCTAGAACTGACAGTTTCTCCAATTGCACCACTCTCCCGCTTTAACATATTCTCAACATACATGACAGTCTCCTACATGCAACAAAAAAGTGAACCCTGATAAAAAGATGTTACAAAGTTTTGATAAATGAGTTAGCACTACACAATCTCTTCATAGTCTATATCAACAAAATAATGTGTTTCCGTACTATTTCGAAATCAAAATGCGCACTAAAGAGTAAACTAAAACAAATAACCACTATACTTTGTGATATTAATAAACAAAGGGCAACAATGCAGACTCTTAAAAGATCGTACATAATTCATAATGTCAAAGTAAACAGTGCCCCCAAACTAGACATCTATGCAAAAAAGGTAAAAACAGTGAACAGTGCAGATATCGATTACTGAATGCAATTGTTGACAAAAAAAATGTACAATGACCAATAGGCATTAAGCTAATTGATACATCATCACATAATTAGTAATACACAAAAAATTTACTTAATAGCCTCTAGAGAAAATTGTATTAACTCACATATTCATTACTAAAGACACAAGGCATTTTCTGGACAACTATTCAAGGTGCAAGATGTAGACAAACAAGTATCTAAATAAAGCACTCTGTATATTATCACTTGATGTATTTGCAATGAGTGATGCATGGTCAATTTATAGGCCCTTTAGATATGGCCTCTCAACTACATGCATTTAATACAACTACTACCTTTCAACTACATACATTCAATACAACAACTACCTCTCAACTACTACCTCTCAACTACATGCATTTAATGTTTACCTAACAAAATCCCCCCATAAACTTAAATGCTTTTCTTGTCCTTCATTCCAAGCATCTTCTTGTTGTTCTCGAACAGAGTGGTTGACAGTGGCTTCGTGAACATATCTGCAGCTTGTGTTCGGGTTCCGACGTGCTCTAACTCCACATTTCCTTCTTTCACTTGTTCTCGGATGAAATGAAACCGAACATCAATATGTTTGCTTCTCTCATGATTGACCGGATTCTTTGCCAATTCAATGGCCGACTTGTTATCAACTCGAATCACAGTCCCTCTTTCTTGCTTCAACTCCAGCTTGCTTAGAAGGTTTCTAAGCCAAACTGCATGACAGACACTCCAGGATGCTGCAACGTACTCGGCTTCACAAGTTGACAACGTTACAATGGGCTGCTTTTTTGAAAGCCAGGTGAATGTTGTGTTTCCCATGAAGAATACATATCCAGACGTGCTTTTCCGGTCATCAACATCTCCACACCAGTCACTATCCGAGTAGCCTACTAGTCGATAATCATCCGTCCTAGTATACATTAGGCCAAGTGACACTGTTCCTCTCACATACCTTAGAATTCTCTTTAGTGCCTTCCAATGAGTATACCTTGGCTCCTCCATATATCGACTTGCTATTCCAACACTTAGCATTAAATGCGGTCCGGTATTTGTAAGATACCTAAGACTTCCAATCGGACTTCGGTATTTGCTCGCATCAACTCGGTCTCCATCTCGCATACTTAGAAAGTTTTGTACCAGGTTCCATAGGGGTGGAAACCGGGTTGCAACTTGTCATCTTAAACTTCTTCAAGATCTCCTCGAGCATACCTTTCTGCGACACAAAGATGCCATCCTTTCCCTGAACAACTTCTAAGCCAAGAAAATACTTCATAAGACCCAAGTCGGTCATCTCAAACTCCTTCTTCATCACTTCTTTAAACTCTTCAATTAGCTCGGCATTATTCCCCATGAAGATAAGATCATCAACATATAGGGTAACAAACATCACATCTTCTCCTTTCTTCTTTATATATAGAGCATGTTCATAAGGACACTGCTCATATCCATTCCTTTTGAAATAAGTGTCAATTCTTTCATTCCATGCTCGTGGAGCTTGTTTCAAGCCATAAAGTGCCTTCTTCAATCTCAGCACTTTCTTCTCTTCGCCTCTTCGCATGTATCCGAGTGGCTGTTCAACATATACTTCCTCCTCCAAGATTCCATTCAGAAATGCCGACTTCACGTCCATCTGCAAGATTGTCCATCTGTGTTGAGCTGCTAAGGAAATCAGCAGCCTAATTGTTTCCATTCTCGTCACTGGGGCGAATACTTCGTCATAGTCTATTCCTTCCTTCTGCTTGTACCCCTTCACTACGAGTCAAGCTTTATATCACTCAACTTCTCCTTCAGCATTTGTCTTCTTCTTGTACACTCACTTTACGCCGATAGGCCGCGCTCCTTTGGGCAAATCAGTCAGCTCCCATGTGTTGTTGCGTTCTATTGCCCCGATCTCCTCGTCCATTGCAGTTTTCCATCTTTTCTCCTGCACGGCCTCTTCAAAATTTAAGTCTTCTAAATCTGCCAAGAGACATACAACATGCACTTCGTCAGTGGAGTTGTATATATCTTGTAAACTTCGCGCTCTGGGCTGTAGAGGTTCATCTTCTTCATCAGAAGTCTCATGATCTCTCACAGTATGTGGTGTATCAACTTCCGAGCTTCTACTTCCTATGGACTCCTTCTCCGGGTTGTTCCAACTCCACTCGCTTTCTTCATCAATTTGAACATCTCGGCTCATGATGACCTTCTTAGTTATTGGGTTAAACCACCTGTACTCCTTGGTTTTTTCATCATACCCAATAAACATGTACTTTTTGCTTCTATCTTCGAGCTTGGTCCTCTGTTGAGCTGGAACATGACCATAAGCTATGCTACCGAACACTTTAAGGTGAGACACACTCGGTTTTCTTCCACTCCAGACTTCTTGTGGTGTCTTCTCGTTCAGCTTAGCATGTGGACATCTATTTTGCACATAGATGGTACATTGCACTGCTTCTGCCCAGAACTCCTTTGGCACATTTTTGCTTCTCAACATTGTTCGAACCATGTCAAGAATGGTTCGATTCTTCCTCTCGGCAACTCCGTTTTGTTGGGGTGAGTATGGTGCTGTCAGAAATCTCCTTATCCCTTGCTCCTCGCAATACTTCATGAGTTCGGATGAAATGAACTCGCCTCCTCGATCAGACCTAACAGATTTGATAGGCATGTCAGTCTCTTTCTCAACCATTGCTTTAAATCTCTTGAACACCTCAAACACCTCGGATTTCTCCTTCAAAAAATATACCCGGGTTTTTCTTGAAAAATCATCTATAAAAGAAATGAAATACCTTTTCCCACTCGAAGGACTCGGGGTAACCGGTCCACAAAGATCTGTGTGAATCAATCCGAGTTGTTCCTTTGCATGGTACTCGGCCGTCCTCGGAAATGAGGTTCTCGGATGCTTCCCGAGCACACACTCTTCACAAAATTTCTTTTCAAATTCCATAGACGGGAGTCCTCGCACCATCTCTTTCTTTACCAACTTGGTCAGCCCGCCAAAATGCAAGTGGCCAAACCGAAAGTGCCACATCATTGCTTCATTCTTCACGTCTAGTTTCAAGCACCTCTCTTGGACTATCTTCAACTCCATCTTGTACATTCTGTTCTTCTTCATTTCTACTCGGGCAATCAAACGATCCGACTTGTCCTTCAGATATAGTACTCGGTCTTTCATCAGAACCGAGTAGCCTTTCTCCATCAGCTGACCCATGCTCAGTATGTTGCTTTTGAGATCAGGTACATAGTACACGTCTCTGATTTATCCAACTCGGCTATTCTTCCGTAGGTACCGGATTGTACCTCCGCCTTTACCGCCACCTTTGATGCATCTCCAAATGACACGTGTCCGGCCTCAACTTTAGTGAGCTCCTTAAAAGGTTCTCGTCCCCGCACATGTGGTTACTTGCTCCCGTATCAAGATACCAAACCGAGTTGTCGAACAGCTCGGACTTAGCTCGACATCTGAACTTCTCGACATCATCAATACTCCTTCTTCCTCAGTGTCCTCAGAGAGGAGGTTTGTCTCCTTCTTCCTCTCAGATCGGCAGTCCTTTGCGAAATGCCCAACCTTCCCACAATTATAACATTTGATACCCGAATAGCGAGTCCTTAGCAAAATGACCGTACTTCCCACATTTGAAGCACTCAACTCCGGAATTGCTTGACCGACCACCTCGGCCTCTACCGTCACGACCTCTACCTTGTCTTCGGCCACGCCAGTTTTGTTGACTGACTGGCTCCTTGCCTCTTTCATATTCTCCTCTGCCTCTACCACCTCGGCCTTGAGTGTTCTGAGCATAAGGAACCTTCTTCTCCTTTAAGATTGCCTTTGCTTGGAGTGCTTGATCAAGGGACTCCTCTTTCTTCTTCCTTCTCCGCTGCTCATGCGTTTCAAGCGACCCGACAAGCTCTTCCACCGAGAGCACCGACAAGTCCTTGGACTCTTCTATTGCACAAACGATATTCTCAAAATCGTCCGTTAACGACCTTAAGATTTTCTCCACCACTCGGCAAGTGGGCAGCGTCTCTCCATTTCTTCCGAGTTGATTCACCACGGTCTCAACACGGGAGATGTACTCGGCAACCCCTTCGACCTCTTTCATCCTCATGCTTTCAAGCTCGCCTCTAAGAGTTTGAAGCCTGACTTACTTCACGCGATTATCCCCTTTATATGCCTTCTCCAGAATATCCCACGCTTCTTTTGAAGATTTAGCATTTGCTATCTTCTCAAAGCCGGACTCATCAACAGCTCGGTACAGTACGTACAAAGCCGTTTTGTCCTTTACTCGTGTTCCTCTCAATGCAGCAAGCTGAGCAATCGTCTGCTCTTCAATATTCTCTGGTTCTTGGTGCCCATTATCGACCACATCCCATACTTCTTGGGAACCAAGGAGAGCCTTCATTTGCAGGCTCCAGTTATCATAGCTTACACCTTTTGATAACTTTGGTAGGGGCATGCTGTTAGCTAAGTTGGTCATCTCAAACAAACTCTCTAACTCTCAAACACTCTCTCTAACGCACTCAGACACTCAGGCTCTCAAGCTCTGATGCCAATTTGTAGACAAACAAGTATCTAAATAAAGCACTCTGTATATTATCACTTGATGTATTTGCAATGAGTGATGCATGGTCAATTTATGGGCCCTTTAGATATGGCCTCTCAACTACATGCATTTAATACAACTACTACCTTTCAACTACATACATTCAATACAACAACTACCTCTCAACTACTACCTCTATAACCACTACCTCTCAACTAAATGCATTTAATATTTACCTAACACGAGGCACCAAATCAGCTATCTCTTTCAAAGCGGCATGCACTCCGGACAGAGCTTTACTTTTCCTTTCAATTCCATTCTCCTGTTTCACGGAATCCAAGAGGTAAAATGGCGGCACAGAATGTTTCACAAGCATCTTCAAACACCAATCAATGTGTTTCCATTGGAAGCAGCCTGCAAAAAAACACATTTCGCATGAAACTTAACTAAAATTCACAATTGACTCTACAATTACAAAGATCCAGTGGTGTCGCAAAAAAAATCATGTACCAAAGATACAATGAGTTCCTGCAGTGCATCCATAACCTCAGTTCCGAAATTCCAGAAGCTCATTCTTGAAACCTGAACAAAATTTCAAACAAAATTAGTCATATCCACAAATCATCTCCTGTGGAGGAAGAACTGCAATAAAATCTTACAGCAAAGAGAAGAGATTCGTGATGAACATAATCTATATAGGACACTGCACCAGAAAGAGCCTTTAAAGTTGTCTGCAACCATATGACTGCAACAGTATGATGTAACATTTCAAAATGTGATCAGCACAAGCCCACAAAAACTATGCAACAGCATCTCACTATCATGATGTAACCTACCACAAGTAACGCAACTTCATCAGGATTAAGATTCTTCTTCGGGTGTAAATAATCAACGAGCTCTTCGTAATTCTCCCTATCACCCTGGGGGACGATGATCCAGTTTTTATTTCCTTTGACAATATGGAAACAGAAAATTGAATTGAAAAAAAAGCCTATAACAATTCCAAAATCTGGTATACTTTACCATCCTGACTGCACAAGTACACCTCTGAAGTGTCAAACTAACTGCAAATCACTGTAACCACTGTTCTCCATTACAGAGAGGGGTAACAGTTTGTAACAGATGCGAAAAAAATAAAAAAATAAAAAAAAATAAATAAATAAATTCACCGCGCATTACGAGAAGGAAGGAGGCACGTGGAAAACTGTTACTGAAGGTGGTATAGGTTCTGTCACACTGTCCGAACCTATCCTACATAACCAAGGAAAAAATAAAATTTAAGCTTAATCTATTTTTATGTTAGAATAACAGACTGTCGATGGTCTCATTAAACTTTTTTAAAAGAAATATTAATATATCTATATAAAATTAATTAATTTAAAAAATTCAATAAAAATATATTTTAAAAATTTAAATTTTATTAATAAAATTGATTTTTATTTAAGATATAATAATTTAATATATAAATTATAAGAAAATATAACAATTTAATTTAAAAAAAAATAAAATTTTATTATTTTTAATTATTATTTATTTTTAATAATTTATTAATTTACCATAATAATTAATCTTAATATAAATAATTATTAAATATTTATTCTTAGAATAGTAAATTTTTATTAAATTAATTTATAATATATATATATATATATTAATAAAATAATATTTATAAAATAATTATTATTTTATAAAATAAATTAACATGTAAACTTACGAACGAATTTGATCAAAATTCATATAAGTTATACTTTAAATAGGTGAAGTAGAATTTAATTTAGACTATAGCTAATTTTGCCTAACCTCAACTATTTTTAAAGCCTTTCAAACGAATCCAACAAACTAATCCTATTAACAATTAACAACTACTAAGAGAAGGTCACTATTTATGTGTCTTTTTCTCTTTTGGTCTAGTTACTCTTCGACCTAATTTGGGCTTTTATGAATCCTATAGGGTATTCCGGTTAGATGTATTTGATTGGATTTTTTTATTAAATAATTATTTATATTAAATATAAAAATAAAAAATATTTAATTTGATTTAGTTTTAATTTAATACAATATTTAAATAAAAATAAATCAATATTCATATTTTTGTGATTTTTGTTTTTATAAATTATTTTATAATAAAAAATTTAAATAAAGAGATATATTATATAATTTTTGATATAATTATTATTATACTTATAATTTTAAATCTTATATTTATAAATAAATTATGTAATTTTATAATTTAAAATTATAATTTAAAATTAATATAATATAGTTCATAATTATAATAAATATATTCAAATTATAAAATAATCAAAAAATATAATTATACATATTTATTAATTGATATTGAATTCTAAATATATAATATTATATTTAAATATAATATTCAATTATTAATTTTTAATTAAAATTTTCTTTAAAGTACAGTGAATTCAAAAAAATAAAAAATAAGTTCAATTTTCATTTATTTTCAATTAACAAAATGGTTTTTAACATTTTTATTATATCATACGGAGAATTTTTTATTATTAGTTATTTGAATTTTATATTTTAAATTTTAATTTATTTTAATATTGCATAAAATAAATATATATTTAATATACGTATTATTCAATTCATTTTAATGTATTTAAATATTATTTTATTTACTTTTCTTCCATTCAACTACAAATAACTTCATATTACTTTAACCAAATTGAAAAGGAGTATTTTTTTTTTTACAATTATATATATTTGAAACCAAATTATAGTACTCTGTTCCATTTTGCTAAAATTTGGCATTGATATTAAAAGCGTGAAAAACTAAGATGATGTATCATATTTTTTCAAAAAATTTAAATTATATTTTAGATATATCATAAATAATTTATATTGTGTCTCCAACAAAGAGTGTATATTGTGATAATTATTTAACGATATGTTTTAAAAAAATATTAAAATTCAAATTATAACTTCATTGAAAACATATATTGGAAGAGATATAAAATCAAGTTAAGTATGATATTAAAAAAAAACTTAAGGTATATCTCATAAATGTTAAGAACAGTGTTCTAAAATCCAACATAGGAGTGTATTTAAATTTTAAAAATAATACATATAGTTATACTTTATTAAAACATTTAAAATATTAAAATCATAAAAGATTAATATCCTATGTCATATTATTGAACATATAATTAATTTCATTTCAGATTTGTGATAACTCATTTATATATTTCTGATATATATATATATATATATATATATATATATATATATATATATATATATATATATTAGTATATTCTCATTTTGACTCTTAGATCTAAACATTCAGTTTTTTTGTGTTTTTTTAAATAATTGATAAATTGAATATCTTAGTTAGTTGAAAGAAAAAACTGTGTAAAATGCACTTCTATAAAAAAAAAACAACACAGAGAAGGTGTTTAGTGAACTAGATAGTATAAAATGTACCTCCCAAACTTGAATTCTCTTTTTTCCTTTTTTGACAGTCCCAGACTTTAATGTTTAAAATTTAACTTTTTAGTCATAAACCCTTTATAGTGGTGGCATGCTATGTTTTGATCCTATTATAGTGCTAATCACTACCTCCTTGGTGTTCTAAAATAGTAAAATATGATGTTTTGTCACCCACCAAAATTTGCAGTGGTTTCGTTTTCAATAACTTGTCACGAACTCGCAAGAACCGTGCATCCAAGAAATTTGGGGTTGTTATTGCTCCATTGACTTTCAATCAATTAACTGAACATCTTCCCACTTCATCAGTTTCATTTCCAGACCATTGTTATGGGACACACTTGAGGGCCACATTAAAAACTTAGGACACATTGAAAACCGTAAACATATGAAACAAATTAACTAAAACTATAATCTACACACTTTAGAGGGTGTTCATGCCACACAGTTCTTTACATTTACAACTCTACTTATCTGGATTATAACTTTTCTTCATTGTACAAACAGAACTCTGAAGAATAATAGTCCAAGGTTTTTATTTGAATATATACATACATACATGTCACCCACCTAGTGCTCCGGGTTTGGAGATTTTTGTTAACTAGGTTCTCATCAGACAAGAAAATAATGAGGGAGGTTGTGACTGTTGCCATTGCTGCTACAATTGGGAATCTTCTGGTTGGATGGGATAGTTCAACCATTGCAGGTGCATATGATATATATTCATATTATATTCAACTTACTCATTGTCTATTTTTATATTTTTTACTCAATTATCATATAATGTAAGACTTTCAATTTCTGATATATAAAATAACTTCTAATGGAATAATAGCCTAAAAATGTTTACACATATGAACAAATATTCCAATTCACAAAATTTAGAAGGTTAATAACAAGAAACTTATGTTTTTGGGTGAGGCCAATGGCATTGGCATTGGATCTCATTACGAAACTCAAGAAAGACACTTGTTGTTACATGTATGCAGGGGGCATGAGCTACATCAAGCGAGAGTTCAAGCTGGATACTGACCCCACACTAGAGGGGCTAATCATGTCCACAGCATTTCTCACTGGCACTGTTGTTACAATATTCTCTGGGACAGTTTCTGACGTGTTTGGAAGGCGTCCTATGCTGATAGCATCATCGATCATGTTTTTCTCGAGCGGTTTGGTGATGCTATGGGCCCCCAATGTTACTGTGGTTCTGTTGTCAAGGCTAATGGATGGAATAGCCCTTGCACTGGCCATAACACTCACTCCTCTCTACATATCAGAGATAGCACCACCTGACATCAGAGGCACTCTCAACACTGTCCCACAGTTTTCCTGCTCTGGGGGAATGTTTGTTGCGTACATCATGGTGTTCTTCTTGTCTTTGAAGGAGTCCCCAAGTTGGAGAGCAATGCTTGCTGTTGTGTCTATTCCTTCTGTTGCTTACTTTTTTCTAGCTGTGTTTTATCTCCCTGAATCTCCTCCTTGGCTTGTGAGTAAAGGGAGAATCACTGAGGCTAAGAAAGTTCTGCAAAGACTTCGCGGCACCGAAGATGTTTCAGGTGATGCTACCTAGCTTCCTTGATAATGTTAACATTATTTCCATCATCACTTGATTCAGTACATGCTCTTTAGTTAGTAAAAGATTTAAAGATAATTGCATCTTACTTAATATTGTCCCATCTGTATCCTAATCTTTTATAACATGTTCAACACCGCTATCCATACAGGAGGTGCAACATAGCAATGTAGATACTGATTTGGAGTTTGCTTTGATCTATAGGGGAACTGGCCTTGCTGGCTGAGGGTATGAGTCCAGCGAGTGAAAGCACCACTGTAGAAGAGTACATAGTAACCCCTGCCTGTGATATCATGGCCAACAAGGAAGCAGGGAGGGATTGCATAAAGCTCTATGGACCCAACCAAGGAGGAGTTTCAATGGTTGCCCAACAAGTGAGTGGACAAGCTAGCATGTCATCTCGCAGCATGTTAGGCTTGTCTCGCCATGGAAGCGTTATTGCTCAGGCTGAAAATCTCAAAGACCCTCTAGTCAATCTCTTTGGGAGCATCCATGACATCAATCCCCCCGTCCTTGAGCCTGGTGGTTCAAGAGCCATGCTAATGGGAGACACATATCAGAGCACTGACAATTTGAATGCTCCTTTACTTTCATCACAAGGCATTGTTGTGGACAGGGACAAGGCTTTAGGAACAGGGACTAATGATGGAAACCTAGTACCTAAGAACACTGACATCGGTGGAGGTTGGAAATTGGTTTATAAATCAGCTGAGAGTGGGAAAAAAGAAGGGGGGCTCCAAAGGGTTTATCTGCGTGCAGATCCTAATGTAGTACCTCAACAAACTTCATTTTATGAGGGCCATGACATGAATGCAGATGGTAGTGAGGCTTTTCAGGCATCTGCACTTGTCAGCCACTCAGTTCTCTGCCCTAAGAATATGAGCACGAAACCAGAAAATGCTGCCAAACGTACAGGTTTTGCTGGTTTGTTAGATATAGGAGTCAGGCGGGCATTAGTTGTTGGAATTGGACTACAAGTTCTTCAGCAGGTAAACCAAAACAAGGTTTTATTTATTTAATTTCTTCTCTATAAGTAACCAAATAGGAAAAAATTACTAATTGGTATAACATTACCCTACAAGATTCTTGTTTTCGTTTTGATGAGTTTGGTATTAAGGTGTTTTGATTATTGTGTATGCGGAATATTGTGTGGTGGTAGTTAATAAGGTTTTGCTCAACTAGTAGAATTGAACAATATCAACAAAATAGTCTTTGATTGTTACTGAATCAGCTGATTATGATCTTTCATCAGTAAGTTATCCTTCGCTTATAGACGCCCTGCCTTTGGAATGATGCCACCTCTCCTCCTCCCTTTTAACTTTTCTTCTCTAAATTTAGGAAAATCAAGAGAATCAAATTGTTCTTGTGTGTTACATATAATCAACCCAGCCCTCGAATATACAACATTTCAATTTGACTCTTCTAGCAAACTTATTCTATACAAAACAACCCAAGGACTTCAAATTCTAGCATAGTTAATCTTGGAATCTCTTTGCCATGTGCTGAGTACATGATGTAGCAAAGGAGATATGTTTTCTGGAAAATTATATAATTGTATTATTTGTGGTTGTGTATACTTGTATTCTATTACACAATACATGCTTCATTTCTTAGATTTTAAAAATAAAATGTGTGTTGCAGGCTGCTGGCATAAATGGATTTCTATACTATGCTCCCCAGATTCTTGACCAGGCAGGTGTTGGGGCTCTTCTGTCAAATTTCGGAATTAGTTCAACATCTGCTTCATTACTTGTAAATATCGTTACAACATTCGCAATGCTTCCTTGTATAACCATTTCCATGAGGCTCATGGATGTTGCTGGCAGGAGGTATGCTTGAATTTCCTTTTAGTCTTGTAATAGATAATGCTTAGCCTTTTTACAATTTCTTTTTATAAAACGTGACTCAATTTTGGTTCATCTTTTTTGGAGAGAATTAACCCTAATTTTCATTTCTCCCTCATCATCACGGTTGATCACTGTGTTATTATGGAAAGTTGACAAGACAGAAATTTGAATGATGACAAGGATAGTGTGATCCAATGAATTATCATAAATTATCAAAGTAGTAGGCATTGCAACACATACCAGCGTGGAAAATAGGGACTCAATCGATCATATATATTAAGAATAAGAAGTGGTCGACGAAACCAACAGGTCATGGTCGACATAATCTTGTAATTGGGAAGGAACATCCTCAATCCAAGACATTTCCCTACGAGAAAAAGTCATTTTAGCTAGCATATGAGTCACCCAGTTGTTATTTATTTCTTCTAATATGAGACAGATAAAACAAAAAGTTATTACCTAACACCATCTTACATTCATATAAAATAACATCATAGTAAGATAAAGGTTGTGATGCTCACCAATTCTTGATAGTCAGTTTCATAAATTACATTAGTCAACAAAAAATGGCGAGCCACATGAATACTCCATCCAAAAGTCATACCTTCAGTGATGTTCGGTCGGAAACATGCGAGGTTGAAGAGAGTTGCTGCAGCCATAACTTCTCCTTCATGATTCCTAAAGATCACCCCATACATGTGCCACGTCCCATCTTGACAAAGGCATCAAAGTATGCTTTTCTTTGGCCCACATGTGGTGGTTGACAGCCTTGCACCTGATTTGTACGTCTTTTGTTACTGTGTTGAAGTTGAATTTGCAGATCACTTTTCTTAGCTAAAATTTGTGGCAGTTGGGGCATTTTATGTTTAAACACCCAATTTTTCTCCTTCTCCATATTACACATAACAATTAGTGCAGCAAAATCTAAAATGCCGCAAATTATGACAATGACATTGTATATTTTTTCATGACAGGTCAATAATGCTATACACAATACCCATTCTGATAGTGTCTCTCATGGTACTAGTACTCCGGGACTTGTTTCACATGAGTTCTACCCTCAATGCAATAGTCACTGCAATGAGTGTGATGGTATATGAAAGCTGCTTCTGCATGGGGTTGGGAGCAATTCCCAACATCTTGTGTTCAGAAATCTTCCCAACAAGTGTTCGTGGAATATGCATTTCTATTTGCTCCCTTACGTTCTGGATCAGCATCTTGGTAGTGACTTCTTCCTTTCCCCACTTGCTCCATGTCCTTGGGCTAACCGGGGTATTTGGATTATTCGTAATTGGGTGCATCGCTGCATGGATATTTGTCTACTTGAAAGTTCCTGAAACAAAGGGCATGCCTTTAGAAGTCATCATTGATTTCTTTGCTGTTGGTTCAAAGCCTGAATGAAACTTACTGATCCTGCTGAATTCATTGTAATTGTCATCACAAGCATGGGAAGAAGCATTGATTGAAATATTTTGAAGCTTATTAGTTGCCTTCGATTCCCCTAAAACTGTTTGTTGCGATGGTGGAAGAAGATTGACAGCGTAATAATCTAATACTGCTTGGACACGATGTAATTATAGTTTCAGGTAGCTTGGATACACTGTTGGAGACATCATTTGACTTGTTTTTCATGTCTTTAATTTTTTCTTTTGGTTATTTTCATACTGCAGTTCTTTTATCCATGGAGAGTGATATAAACTGCGTCTGCAATGATTCTAATCCACAATTTGACAAACTCCCAAACAACACTTTTTTTTATAATTTTTTTTTATTTAAAATAAAATATTTAGAGTAATAGAGGTGTATTTTTTTTCCTTCTAAAAAGTTAGCTTAAATTAGTCATTCTTTGAAATTTCTATTTTTCTTATGCCATGAAAAGATTTTATATTCTTCAATAAATGTACCACGTGATATAATGGAAAAAATTAGTTTCCAAATAATCTCAATTAGGATTTTATTTTAGTTTATTATTTTTAGTTTTGATAATAAGTTATCTATTTTTTATATTATAATTATTTTTATCAAATACCTTTTTCGTCTCTACTTTTTTTTTAGATTTTATTTTAGTTCCTAAACATGAATATGCCTTAGTTTTTATAATTTTGTATAGGAATTTTTGTCATAGTTTTCAATTTTTTTATATGTTAAGTACCACGGTTAAGTGAAGAAGTAACATGGTAATTAGTGATACTTTTATCATACTAATTTAACATCTATAGAATAAGTATATTAATTAATTTTTTTATTTTATTAATTTATTTAATTAATTTCTATTTTTAATTATTAATTATTTTAGTAATACCCTTATCAAATTTTCTTTTCTACAGTTTTTAATCATAATTATGTATATTTAAAAATAAAAAACAATAGAATTTAAATAAAAAAATATAATACTAATAATCTAAATTTTTGATGAAAATATAAAATGTAAACTTTCATCAGTTTTTGTTATAAGTATTAAAATAGGTTTAATCCAATAATTTGACTTAAACAACTTGAAAAATAAGTTAGAATAAAAAAATTATGACATAAATTGGATATGATATTAAGTGATATTATTTTATTAAAAAATATATATATTATAAATTAATTTAACTAGAGATAACAGTAAATATCATAAGTCTTTAATAATTATTTTTTAAATATCTGACCATTAAAATTAATTACTATTTTAGATTAATAAATTACTAAAACCTAAATGATAATAATGAAAGTTATTTTTTAACTTTTTATAGTGGGATGAATTAATGAATTTATATTGTTATAATTTATATATTAAATTATTAAAAATAGGTCTCGTTATTAATTTTATTGACTATCAGATCAGATTAAGTTCAACGGGTCATTTTGACTATCCTAATTTTTGTTACAGAAAAAACCAAAAAAAATTATAATACAAAAATTAAAAAGATAAAATTCTATTTTTATTACTCTACCATATTTTATGTATGAGTAAAAATATTAATATTTTTTTACTTTATTAATTATCTATTTAATTTCTCGTTTTAAATCATTTATTACTTGACATTTTTAAAAAATAATTAAAAAATGTAATTAATATTCTTAACCTGTACCCTTTGCACCACATGGTGTATAAACCAATTTAACATAGCAGAAATGTGTTAATTAATGCCACCATTATCTTCTTGTGCTGGCCCTCAATGCATGGGTTTACCTGTGGAGCCGAAGGGTAAATCTGTGGGAGCAACATTAAAATATTTAAACATTGATGGAATGGAACCTTAAATGGCTCACCTATCCTTAATCATTACTTAATGATGATAATAATTTGAAGGAATACAAATAACAGTAAAAATATTTAAAATAAAGAAAAAAATATTGACAGCCTAAATAAGTTTTATGAAAAGAAATAAAAAAATTAAATGAATTAAAAAACTGATGAGAAACTAAAAGTCAATTTCATGAAATACTAAAAATTAAAAACTTAATTTATAAAAAAAAATTACACAATTATCATTTCAAACTAGTTGACGTGATGAAAACACATATTCCCATTTCATCACATAATAATCATACTTAAAAATAGCATAAATTTTTTTGATAAAGATAAAAAAGATAGAAACAAATATCGACAAAATGTATTTATTTTAGATTAAAAATAAATCCAAATAAACGTTAGTAAATAAAAAAAATCGTACTTTTAACTTTAATTTTTTAATTCTTTTTTGTTTTCACTTTTTGTCCTCTCAAAAGAACGCCATGTTAAAAGTCCGATTCAAGGAAGTAAAAAATAAAAAATAAAGTTTTCATTAGAAATTATATGGAATTTTTGGTATGTTAATAAAATGTTTTGACTTAATTATCAATTTGTGGTTTTATGATTTTTTTTTCAAATTAATCTTGCAGTTATTTTCACAAACTACTTGACCAATTTATCCATTCATCAATTCAATAAATTAGTTTAGTCCAATTTTAACAAAGAGATTATTATCTTTAAAAATGTCTGCACCTTTTGGGACCAACTCCCTCGTTTATATAAATTCCACTCGGGTATGCGAAATTCAACAATAACACTGAATATTCTTTATTAGGGTTTTAACTTTCCCACTATAGATTGAGATGTTAAATATCTTAAAAGTTATCCATTAAGCAATTTAAAAAAAACCAAAATAGATACACGCATTCAAAAGCAATTATTTTAACTGTGTGTGATGGTGCCAATTCGAGATTTATTCTCTGAAAATTTTAGTGATTGAAATAATTGATAGCTTACGTGTTGGATTGAGATCACAAATATGGATTGAAACTTTTGCCACCAAATACATACATCATTGGAAGACGATTACTGAACATGTTATACCGTGTATGTCAGAATAACCCTTTTGTTTGAAATTGCAAAAATCTCATTATTTTGGGCACGGATCATGAATCGGTTATGATCCAGAGCTTTTATCACTCGGTTTTTGACATCATTGTGAGGTTTGACAGAGTGGAGAGAAAACGTAGGTAGCATAGTTCAGAAGATTTGACTGCATTGCATATATGTGAGGTTGGGATTAGTGAAAAAGTAGAGAAAAAGTAGGAAAAGGTAGGGTAGGGAGGAACTTTGGTGAATGAGTCTCCAACTCCATCGATTGAAAAGTGAAATTAAACAATGTTCGTGTAACCAAAGTGGAACAAATGGATGAAATAAATAATGTTTGGCAACGCAAAAATGTTGCTTTCCTGATAACGTATCTCGATGAAGGATCTGTGAAAAATATGGTATATTGCTTTTTGAAGTCGCAACTTTCAACTTTGCTGGTGAGTGAGGTGTTCACACTAAAGCCGAACATGAGAGAGGAATAAAAGATAACCTAGGAAGGTTAATGGTGAGTGGGACCTCACAAACAACATATCCTACTCAAAACAAAAAACCCTTGGAAGATGCCACCTTTTCACAAGCATTAATGGTGTGGAACTCCTGTAGTCCTTCCATTAACAAATATCTTCATTATATGGGAATGAGAATTAGGACAGATGCAAGCAAGAAAGGGACCGTGTAGTGTAGCCAAAGGGCATCTCTACTTTCACTGCTAATTTTTCTGTTAACTCCATAAAATAAGCATTTGCACTTCCTTTATGTCCCTTCTTTGTCATCTCTTCCCTTTTAACCTTTATGCACCGTTCATTTTGGGTATTTCCTTTTCCCCAACGTTTGTTTAATCAAGATGCAGTGGAGTTCCACACGTAGTGGAAATTTAGCTTCCTGCACAAGCTTGCTTCATAAACTACTGGTCATTGTTTGCTCTGCATGCTGCCAAAAATGTTCCTTTGACTGAATTGATTGACGTTATTCTCCTTCACTGCCACAATTGGTACATATGGGTACTTGTTCATAGTTGGAACTTGGGAGAACAATGGCTACATCTCAAAATTTAGGTCAAAGACTACTTCAACCTAACACTCAACTAAATTAAAAAAAAAAAATGAGTTAGATTCTATCCTCAACTTCCAAATTGGTATAGAAAGTCCATTTAACAGGTTTTTTTAAGAAATCTAATCTTAAAGTATGTTAGAGGAATGAATGAATGTGTTTTTTTCTTTAGTTAAAATGGGTTTTTTTATTTTATGTTCTAATAAGACGGGTTATATAAATATCCCTGCAGGAAAAAAAGAAAAAGAAAGAGGATGTGCCGAAACAATTAATAGTCGTGACACACAGGAAGTTTAAAAACCACTGCACAGGTTTGGTTTTGCATAATGTTGTTGGCGGGTTTTGTTGTATTACATGCTATATATCCATCTTTTCTACACTTGTTTGTTATGTGCACCTCCTTTCACCACCAATTTATTTAGATGTTGATTGATTTAATTTCTACCACATACTAATATCCTACTTCCTTTTCAACGTATTTTTCTTTTTTCATAGTCCCGATTTTTATTTTAAATAATCAATCATTTTTTCTTTTAAATTGAATTTTAATAAATTAACTATTTTAATTTAAGTTCAGTCGTTTTCATATTTATTATACTATTCATCTACCACGTGATCTTGATGGTTAAGTAATAATCACTGTTAAAATTCTTTAATTACTCTACATTTAAGAATTAAAAAAAAGTATTTTATAGACTCGAATTAAACTAAATACAAATACAATTTAGAAAGTCAAACAAAAATATTAAGAAAGGAAATTTATTGAGTTCTCAAAGAAAAAATTGTGATAAGGAGTTGAAACTGATTGATATTTTTTTTTTATTAAAGTAAATTGACAAAAGCCATCTTCGATGCTAAAATCATTTTTCTATTAATATTTCCTTAAAATCGTCTTGATCAATTTATATTATGAGAAAAAATGTTGTTAACTCTTTTTCGTAAATTTTTAATTTTATTATAAAAATACCAATTATCATTTAAATTGAATTAAAATACGATAGTATAACAACTTTTTACAACATCAATAATTACAAATTATCATTTTATGATAATTAATTTAAATTCAAACTTAAGTAGTTTCTAGTTATAATCCAGAAAATAGTAATCTTTATCCTTCCTTTCCTTGTAACTAAAACAAGCGTTAAGGTAAAAACAAATCCTTTAGAGGAAAAAGAAAAGAAAAACGCAATTAGAAAAGAAAAAAGTAGTATTCTTATCCATCCCGCAAAAAAACCAGACTCTATACAAATTAAACTTCTGACCATGACAATAATAAGCATCAAGCAACGCTAAAACGACGTAGTGTTTTATCTACAAAAGAAACGGATTTCAAGGCAAGAAACCGTAATTACTAAACCCGTTTGTAACAATTACATTACGACTACCATTCGCACCGTTATTATCGGCATTGCCGCCGCCGCCGCCGGGCTTTGTCTCCGGTTCGCTGGTACCCGATGCGACCGCCGGGAAGTGACCGCACTTCTGGCAGCGTGCGACGGCGAAGGGCGCACGGCACGAGGGGCACGAGGAGTGTGACACGAGCCATGTGTCCACGCACGCCACGTGGAACCCGTGTCCGCACTGCGGCAGCACGCGGACCTCGTCGCCCCCGGCGAACTCCGTCAGGCAGATAGCGCACTCCGACCACTTGTACCGCTCGCCGTCGCCGGCGTACGTGAACCTGGGAAGCGAATTCACCACCTTCTTCTTCAGGCCCCTGTTGGCCGTCGACGGCGGGCCTCCGCCGGCGACGGAAGCCGGTGACCGGCGGAGCCAGGCGCAACGCACGATGGCGACGAGGCCCACCACGCAAATGAGCGCACAGAGGAGCGCGGCCAGGATGACCACGAAGTCGGACTCGACGGCGGCGGCTTCTTCCGGCGGTGGCGCGGCGACGGATTGGAGGAGTCTTAGCCCGCGTGTCATGTTGATGGGAAGAAAGATTGTGAAGTTAGAGTTTGGTGACAATTGTGTTAGAGAGAGAAAGGAAGAAAATTAAAGAGAGAAGTGTATGGTTGGAGTGTCACGTTTTGGAAAGTAAAATAATTGTGGTGGGTACTTATAGTTGAGAGGAGGGTTTAGTTTGGTGGTTATTTATTGTGTTTGAGGATAAGAGTGAGTGGTGAAGACTTTGTTGACTTAATAAGAAAACAATAGAGAGAAGTGAAAAAAATGGAGATGTTTTTGCTTGCTATAGGTACTTGAAATGTTGAATTCCTTTGTTCGGTTTCTGTTTGGCTACTTTGTGAGGTAGGTCATGGGAAGAAGGTAGGGAGGGGCCTAGATTTAGGATCATACATGATTAAGAAGATGAAATAAAGCCTTGTTACAACCTGTCTAACCTTATCTTCTTAAACCTAAATTTTTAGATCCCCAACAAAATTTGCCATCAATTGCTTGTCTATTGTTTTTTATTGCTTTCTTGTCTATTTATATTATGTTTGGTTATCTTTCATGCATACACTTGACTTTATTTGTTTTATATTTATTTTTGTTAAAAATATTTTCACACGTAAAAGTATCTATCTTCTTCCTTTTTACCCTTTTTTTTCCTACAAACCAAATATTATTAAAGTTGGGTTGTTTCTTGAATGTGAATTTGGTATTTGTTTGGTTTTCAGGTTGTGAATAATTACAACCATCTATCAAAGATAAAAAGTGAGTAGTGGTGAGAGAACATTTCAATTTTTAGTGGGTGGTATAGAATACTAGAAAGCGTAGGTTTGTTCACTTTATTTAGTGTTTTCTCATATAAAATGATGCATGGACTTAAAATATAAAGAAGAAAAAACATGGTTATAATATGGAACAAAAAACAACATATGATTGGAGAATAGATACGAAGGATACGCGCTTAGTTCTTTCTTTTTGTGTCTTGAATGCAATAATTACTGAATTGAGAATAACCAACACTATTAAACTACGTACAATACAAGTTCGTTCATAATTCAAAGTCAGGTGTATATGCATTCTGTATATGGCAATCACACGCATCTTTTGAACGTGAATCTGATTTAAAATTTCCGAGTTAAAAAGGGCATAATATGCTAAAGAACGCTGAAGTTGAACCCAATTGTATGAATAAGTGTAAAGTATCGTCTTTGTTGTAGTATCTTAGTAGTGATTATGTTATTAACTTTTCAGAACCTACTTTGTTGATTACTTAAATATGACCATGAATTGCAATTTTCAAGGGTCCCTTTTCTATTTTCTGTTTCTAGGAAGAGAACAGAGGCAATTATTTGTAATGAAATGCTTTAGAGTTATATCAGGATGGTGTATGAATATTTTTGAAATGGTGTTGTAGAAAGCAAATTTTTCACTTTTTCATAATGATTTTGTCATTTTTGGTTCCTCCCCCAACAACAAAACACATGCTAAATGAGTTTGTTTTGATTTAATTTAATCACTAATTTTAAATTTGAGTCTTAAAATGTAATAGGGCCAAAATTTGATTGAAAGAATTTGTCTCCTTTATGGTCTTGTCCTCACTAAAACTTATTAGAGTGCGCCAAACTCCAATTAATTATTGAGAACCGATTTGATGTTGGAAAGCAAAGTGTCATAGAGTTTTCTTTTTGAATTCTTTTTATTAAATTAAACGTGATTTTGGGGTTTTGTCAAACAGAGAATCATATGAAGTTTTAGATGAGTTCAAAAGTATTCTTCTTTATATAAAGCTGAAGCAGGAACCTCATCTTAAACTATAGTGTTATGTTTTAGCCACTATATGTCACGTCTTAAGACTAATTTTGCTAATTTATATGCCCATATTCCATATTCAAGTTTTATTTTTTATTTTTTTAGAAAAGAATAAAAATTCACGATGGTTGGAGTTTAATTAAAGGCGAGTCTTAATTAAGGTTCCTTTTCTTTAATTTTAAATATTAACAGAACTAATTTATATTTAAGTACATGTTTAAATAGCTACAGACAAAATAACTTGAAATAAAATTATTAAAAAATATTGTATGAAATAGCAACAAAACAAGGGAGTAATACAATATAAAAGTATATAACAATTTATATCTTTAAGTGTTTTAAGAATTGGTTTTGAAAAAAAAAAAGGATATATTTTTTTAATCAATGTTTATTTTTGAATAATACTTAAAAATAAAAATATATTAATAAATTTAATTTTATAATCTTTTATTTATTTTCATACTTAATATTATCACCCACATTTTGACTTATGATACTTTTACAGTTTTTTTCCTCTACTTCTACTCCATTCAATGTCATCGTAATTGTATTTTTTTTCATACGTTTTTTCAATCCATCCAACCTAAATCCTAAATTATGAATTTGTAGATGTTAATTTATTTATATAAAAAATCTAAAATGTTTTGTGATATATATTTCCTAAACAAAGAATAAAAACAAATAAAATTATATAAATTTATTATAATAATTTGATTAATTAAAATTACATCATTTTAATTTGCTAAAAAATTAAAAATTTAACTCTTTTATTGTATTGATGTTTTTTTCTTTGAAGTCATAAAATATTTTGAACTTGATTTTAGTTGATATATTAGTTTTGTGAGAATAAGATATCAATCTATTCTAATGTAACATAAATCTTTTTATTTAAGATAAATATAAATCAACTTAAAAGAAAAATTAGTCTGACTCAACCAAACCTAGTATAGTTTCACTTTATCCTATCTTATTTATCTTGATTTGCTTTGACCAAGATCGAAATAACTTATTTTAGATAAATATAATTCATTTGACCTATTTTTAGGCATGATCCAATTTATCTCATCTTAACTCAATTTATTAAATAAATTTGGGGTTGTATTTTATGATAATTTAAATATTTTATCTAAAAAATATTAAAATTTAGTAAACTTAAATATTTTTATTCAAATAAAATATTTAAAATAAAATATTTGTAAATTAAATTAATTCAAATTAAAAATATCTAAATTTTAAAAAAAATATAACTCTTATATAAATACAAGATAAATTTTAATCATTAAATAATAATAATAAGAAGAAAAGTAACTTATGTGACGTATGCTTTTTACTGTGCAAAAAAAAAGTTTTCCTCATGCACAATAAAATTTTTTCTTTTATATATTCGAAGGGGGGATGAATGGTTTTTGCGGGAAATTCTTCCTCCCATATCACATGTTCCTCATTCTTCTTCTTCTTCTATTGTCTAAATTTCAAGCAACAAAACTCTACTCGTGCAGGACCTAGTGAAACGAGAGAGAGATTGAATTAAGTGGGAAAACTTCGGTAGAAATACCATACCAGGTCAGGGGAAGTTTAATTCATTCAATATATGAAATTGAATTGTTGGGTACTCTGTGAATAAGGAATAAGAGTAGAGATATGAATTATTTGAATGTCTGATTTTGAAGAATTTCTGATTTTGAAGAATTTCTGATTCTGAAGAACTGTTCACCGTTTGAAAGTTTTTGAAAATCTTGAAATTAAGGATGAATTATATAATAAAATTGTTGTTTTTAACTTAAATTGAACATATTTATGGTTTAATTTTGATTTGGAACTAATTTGGGTGATTCAAACTGAGAAATTTGAAACCTGGATTTTGAAAATGGCGTACTGGAGGTGATTACTATTCATATTTTGCAAAGTTTTAAATATTGATTAAATTCTTGAAATTAAGGATGAATTATATGGTAAAATTGCTGTTTTCAACTTAAATTAGATATAATTCATGTTTAATTTCGATTTGGGACTAGTTTGGTTGTCTAAAGCTGAGTAATTTGAAATCTGCCAAAATATGCAAAATTCGACAGTGTTACTGGGCGAAGGAAGAAGAAAGGGATATGGTGGGGATTTTTTAAAAAGATCAAGGGTAAAATAGTCATTTTACATCCTAGGGACATAAATAGAATTTTTGAAAATGTTCAAGGGTAAAATAGTCATTTTCGGGACATGGAAGGAATTTTCGAAAATGTCCAAGGGTAAAATAGTCATTTAGGGACATACATGGAATTTTAAGAAAAGATTAAGGGCAAAATAGTAATTTAATGATTTCGAAAATAGTTTCGGAAATAGTTTCAGAAATAGTTTCGGAAATGATTTCAGAAATGATTTTAGAAAAATATATATATAAAGAGAGAGAGAGAGAGAGAGAGAGAGAGAGAGAGAGAGAGAGAGAGAGAGAATGAAAGTAGTGTGTAGTGACGTGTGTGGGTCAAACTGAGCCTGAGGGCTGATGCCCAGAATCAGTCCTGAGACGTTATATATTGGCTAGACTGAGCCAGAGGGTTAGTGCCAGAATCAGTCAAATACTATTTTTATTGACCTGAATGAGCCGTGAGGACAGGTGGTACAGAATCCGACAAATGTGAATAAATTTTGTTATGTTTGAATGGTACCCGGGGTGGTACAAAGTACATTAGTGTAATAACTATGTCGGAGGATTCTAAATGAGGTCTCAGACTTCACTGATTGGTCGGGTCAGGTAGACTACGAGATCAGGTGGTGAGAAGTCGATGGAGGGATGACTGGTGGCGCGCTCGGAGGGGTACTCCAGTATGAGTGATGAAGGGCGCCAGTAATCCTACTCTGTGTGGAGGGTGGTCAGAATGGTACTGCAGGTACCGATCACAATGTGCCCACAGATGATAGCGTCTGAGTTCGAGCATAGTTAGGGTATACTTCCGGAAGGTGTCTTAGTGTGTTGATAATTTCGTAATTGATCATAATATATAATTATTACTTCTATATCTATTTTATTATATCGAATGATTTAATACTTATCCCTATTTTTCCATGTGGATGGGACTGCGATGATCACTTTTATGTGGGAGCAGATCAGGAGTTGAGAGATGGTGATGTTACTACTGGACAGCAGTGATAGTTCAGTGGGATAGCTTCGAGGGAGCTACTTTTACATGTATAATATATAAATAAATTATGTTACTATATTTTGAAGTTTCGTTAGTGAACCGGAATTCCAATCTATGTTACAATTACAGTAATATAATGTAAAATAGATGTTGTTATTTACTTGTTTACTACTTTGCGAAGACATCATTATAGTAGCAATTTCTAGGGTTGTTACAATAGTGGTATCAGAGCGGTAGTATCCTTGTAAATCTGTGGGGATGGGTAGTGACCCTATGATAAGTCCGTTGCGATTATACTCTGATATGTGAATGTTTGCTCTGTATTGATGGTTGCATTTGATATAGGATGGCACCACGACCTTCTACTCCTACTCCTACTCTTACTCCTACTCCACCGAGTGTAGATGCCCTAGACAGGGCAATGGAAATGTTGGCAGCTGCCATGCAGCAGCAGACTACCTACCCGCAGTGGAGGCCAACTATGGCATCATCCTCTGCTGGATTTCACCAATCAGAGCAGATGGGGCTGACTGAGTTCATGAGGCATAATCCGCCTCGCTTTGGAGGATATTTGGGTCCAGATGCAGCAGAGAAGTGGTTGCGTGAAGTGGAGAAGATTTTTTAGGCTACCTTATGCCCGAAAGACAGGAAATTGACATTCGAGAAATACTTACTAGTGGATGAGGCTGAGTTCTGGTGGTCAGGGACTCAAAGGATGATGATTGCACGCGGGGAGGTGTGTAATTGGGAAACCTTCCGTGAGAGGTTTTTGGAGAAATACTTCCCTGATAGTGTTAGATTTCAGAAGGAGACTGAGTTCCTGAGTCTGAGACAGAGTAATATGACGGTGCATGATTACGCCGTACAATTTGAGCACTTATCTCGTTTCTACACAGGTATATCTTCAGAATAGTGGCTTTGTAGGAAGTTTGAGGAAGGCTTGAGGGCTGAGATCAAGTTCATGGTGGTTCCTTTCTCTATCAGGAGATTCCCAGAGTTGGTGGAGAAAGCAAAGACAATAGAGAGACTCCAGGAGGGAGGAGTCAGAGTGATGAGGACCCACCCAAGTGGGTCCCGAGTGGGGGTAGTAGATCAGAGAGGAGGATGCCTTATTCATGCCCCCAGTCTTCCAAGAGTGGCAGTGTTACCCCAGCACCTCGATCATCGGGATCTGTATCCGAGGTAAAATGTTTTCAATGTGGAGGCCATCATTATAGGAATCAGTGCCCACAGAATGCCTTCACTAATCCTTCCCAGACTTCTCAGGCAGGTCTTTGCTACACTTGCCAGAAGCCAGGACATATGGCTAGAGACTGTCCACAGAAGCCCAATGTTATAGTCTCAGCTGGGGCATCATTAGCACCCAGGGGGAGTGACGCGAAACCCAGAGCTGCAGGACGGGTGTTTGCCTTGTCAGGAGCAGAGGCATCGAGGTCAGAGAATTTAGTGCAAGGTGTGTGTTTTATCTCTGATATACCTCTACAAGTTTTGTTTGATTCAGATGCTACCCATTCTTTTATTGCTGATAATTATATGGATAAACTTAAGTTACCTGTGTGTGACCTATCCTATGAATTGAGGGTATCTACACCAGCAGCTGGACTGATGGTGTCTTCCTATGTGTGTTTAAGGTGCCCAGTTGTCATAGAAGGACGATAGTACAAGATGAACTTAATTGGTTTACCTTTGAAGGATATGGATGTGATCTTAGGGATGGATTGGTTATCTACCAATCGCATTCTGATTGACTGTGGACATAAGAGGTTGGTACATCTGGAATCAAGAGATGAGCTTATTACATCAGCTCGGCAGGTTCAGAAAGAGCTACGAGGGGGAGTTCAGTGTTATTTGATCCTGACTCAGATGGATAAAGTGAAGGATAATATCCTGGAAGAGGTACCGGTTGTGAGTGAATTTCCTGATGTGTTTCCAGATGAGATACCAAGGCTTCCACCTCAGAGAGAGGTCGAATTTGGGATTGATCTAATTCCTGGTTCAGGCCCAATCTCTATGGCACCATACCTCCAACAGAATTGGCTGAATTGAAGAAACAGATAGAGGATTTGATGGAAAAGAAGTTCATTCGGCCGAGTGTATCTCCCTGGGGTGCTTCTATATTGCTAGTAAAGAAGAAAGATAGGAGCTCCAGGTTGTGTATTGATTACCGGCAACTAAACAAGGTGACTATCAAGAACAAATAACCGTTGCCGAGGATTGATGATTTATTAGACCAGTTACAAGGAGCATCAATCTTTTCTAAGATTGATTTGAGATCTGGATACCATCAGATACTGGTTAAAGAAAAGGATGTACAGAAGACGGCGTTCAGGTCGAGATATGGCCATTATGAATATGTGATCATGTCGTTTGGAGTAACAAATGCACCTGCAGTATTTATGGACTATATGAACAGGATCTTTCGTCCTTATTTAGATAAGTTTGTTGTTGTTTTTATAGACGACATTCTTATTTATTCTAGAACTCGAGAAGAACACCAGGAACATCTGAGGGCGGTGTTGGTTGTGTTAAGAGAGAAACAGTTGTATGCCAAACTTTCAAAATGTGAGTTTTGGTTAGAACAGGTGCAGTTTTTGGGACATGTAATATCGACAGAAGGGATATTTGTAGATCCTGCAAAGGTAGATGCAGTGTTAAAATGGGAACCCCCTAAGACAGTGACGGAAGTGCGTAGCTTTGTGGGACTTGCAGGATATTACCGAAAATTTATAGAGGATTTCTCTAAAATAGCAGCTCCTTTGACACAGTTGACCCGTAAGGATCAACCTTGTGCTCTGACAGATAGATGTGAAGAGAGTTTCCAGGAGCTGAAAAGAAGATTGTCTAGTTTCCTAGTGTTGGTGATCCTAGATGTGACTCAATCTTTTCAGGTATATTGTGATGCTTCTATTCAGGGGTTAGGTTGTGTCTTGATGCAAGATAAAAGGGCAGTGGCATATGCGTCGAGACAACTTAGAATTCATGAGAGGAATTATCCCATTCATGACTTAGAACTAGCAGCAGTGGTGTTTGCTCTCAAGATGTGGAGACATTACCTTTATGGAGTCAGATTTGAAGTTTTTAGTGATCACAAGAGCCTGAAGTATTTATTCGATCAGAATGAGCTAAATATGAGACAGAGAAGATGGATGAAGTTTCTGAAGGATTATGACTTTCAGTTACTTTATCATCCAGGAAAGGCGAATGTGGTGGCTGACGCCTTGCGTAGGAAGGCAGTTCAGATGTTAACAATGATGATGGATGAATTGAGATTACTTGAGAAGTTCAGGGATCTGCATCTAGATGTAGAGTTTCGTGATACTAGTATTAGTTGTGGTAGCATTACCATTACTAATGATTTTCTCGAGATGATCAGAGAAAGACAACAAGGTGATATGACATTGAAAGGTGTTATGAATCAGTTAGGATCTGAGCAGACCATTGACTACAAGATGGGTGAGGATAATATTCTAAGATTCAAAGGAAGGATTTGTATTCCTGTTGACCAGGAATTGAAGAGAGCAATACTAGATGAAGGTCATCGAAGTCGTCTAAGTCTACACCCTGGTATGACTAAGATGTATCAAGATCTGAAGAAGGTTTATTGGTGGTCTGGTATGAGGAGATGTATTTTAGAGTATGTGGCTGCTTGTTTGACTTGTCAGAAAGCAAAGGTGGAACACCAGAGGGCGGGAGGAATGCTACAACAAATGGAAATACCTGAGTGGAAGTGGGATAGCATTACCATGGATTTTGTTACCCATTTACCACGGACAATTCAGGGGCACGATTCGATCTGGGTGATAGTGGATAGATTGACGAAGAGTGTACATTTCCTCCATGTAAATCTGAGGATATTTATGGCTAAGCTGGCACAACTATATATTCACGAGATTGTTCGATTACATGGAGTACCATCTAGTATTATCTCAGATAGGGATCCTAGATTTACTTCAAGATTCTGGCAGACTTTACAAGAGGCATTAGGTACCCGACTTAGGTTGAGTTCAGCCTATCACCCCCAGACAGATGGACAGTCAGAGAGGACCATCCAGTCACTAGAAGACTTGTTGAGGTCTTGTGTGTTGGATAATCTAGGAAGTTGGGATGATATCCTTCCATTAATAGAGTTCACGTATAATAATAGTTATCATGCCAGTATCGGAATAACACCATATGAGGCTCTTTATGGGAGAAAGTGTCAAACACCTTTATGTTGGTATCAAGATGAGGAGAAAGTGTTGATCGGACCTGAGCTACTCCAGCAGACTACAGAGAAGGTCCGGGAGGTACAAGAGAAGCTGAGAGCCGCTATGAGTAAACAAAAATCATATGCGGACTAGAGGACGAGGCCTTTGGAATTTGAGGGGGGAGACCATGTATTTTTGAGAATCAGACCTACTACTGGAGTAGGAAGGGAAATTAAATCTAAGAAGTTGACTCCCAAGTTTATTGGCCCATATCAGATTTTGAAGAAGGTAGGTCCAGTGGCATATCAGTTAGCGTTGCCACCTCATTTGGCGAATCTACACAATGTATTTCATGTATCTCAGTTAAGGAAATATGTACATGACCCTAGTCATGTCCTAGAGTCAGACGATGTGCAGATTAGAGACGATCTCTCCGTAGATGTGAAACCAGTGAGGATAGATGATTCTCAGCTGAAGCAACTTAGAGGTAGAACCATCTCAATGGTGAGGTAGTATGTGATCATAAATCTGGAGACTTCACATGGGAGATGGAGGATCAGATGCGAGAGTCCTATCCATATCTATTTCCAAGTAAGATCATTTTCGAGGACGAAAATTTTTGTGGAGGAGAGATTGTGACGTATGCTTTTTACTGTGCAATAAAACTTCGTAACGAAGTTTTCCTCATGCACAGTAAAATTTTTTCTTTTATATATTTGAAAGGGGGATGAATGGTTTCTGCGGGAAATTCTTCCTCCCATATCACATGTTCCTCATTCTTCTTCTTCTATTGTCTAAATTTCAAGCAACGAAACTCTACTCGTGCAGGATCTAGTGAAACGAGAGAGAGCTTGAATTAAGTGGGAAAGCTTCGGTAGAAATATCATACCAGGTAAGGGGAAGTTTAATTCATTCAATATATGAAATTGAATTGTTGGGTACTTTGTGAATAAGGAATAGGAGTAGAGATATGAATTATTTGAATGTCTGATTTTGAAGAATTTCTGATTCTGAAGAACTGTTCACCGTTTGAAAGTTTTTGAAATTCTTGAAATTAAGGATGAATTATATAATAAAATTGTTGTTTTTAACTTAAATTGAACATGTTTATGGTTTAATTTTGATTTGAAACTAATTTGGGTGATTAAAACTGAGAAATTTAAAACCTGGATTTTGAAAATGGCGTATTGGAGGTGATTACTATTCATATTTTGCAAAGTTTTAAATATTGATTAAATTCTTGAAATTAAGGATGAATTATATGGTAAAATTGTTGTTTTCAACTTAAATTAGATATAATTCATGTTTAATTTCAATTTGGGACTAGTTTGGTTGTCTAAAACTGAGTAATTTGAAATCTACCAAAATCTGCAAAATTCGACACTCATTCTGGGCGAAGGAAGAAGAAAGAGATATGGTGGAGATTTTTTAAAAAGATCAAGGGTAAAATAGTCATTTTACATCCTAGGGACATAAATGTAATTTTTGAAAATGTTCAAGGGTAAAATAGTCATTTTACATCCTAGGGACATAAATGGAATTTTTGAAAATGTTCAAGGGTAAAATAGTCATTTTCAGGACATGGAAGGAATTTTCAAAAATGTCCAAGGGTAAAATAGTCATTTAGGGACATACATGGAATTTTAAGAAAAGATTAAGGGCAAAATAGTAATTTAATGATTTCGAAAATAGTTTCGAAAATAGTTTTGGAAATGATTTCTGAAATGATTTTAGAAGATATATATATATATATATATATATATATATATATATATATATATATATATATATATATAAGAGAGAGAGAGAGAATGAAAGTAGTGTGTTGTGACATGTGTGGGTCGACCGAGCCCGAGGGCCGATGCCCAAAATTAGTCCTGAGACGTTATATATTGGTTAGACTGAGCAGGAGGATTGGTGCCAGAATCAGTCAAATACTATTTTTATTGACCCGAATGAGCCATGAGGACAGGTGGTCCAGAATCCGGCAAATGTGAATAATTTTTGTTATGTTTGAATGGTACCCGGGGTGGTACAGAGTACATTAGTGTAATAACTATGTCTGAGGATTTTGAATGAGGTCCCAGATTTCACTGATTGGTCGGGTCAGGTAGACTACGAGATCGAGTGGTGAGAAGTCGATGGGGGGATGACTGGTGGCGCACTCGGAGGGGTACTCCAGTATGAGTGATGAAGGGCGCCAATAATCTTACTCTGTGTGGAGGATGGTCAGAATGGTACTGCAGATACCGATCACAATGTGCCCACAGATGATAGCCTCTGAGTTCGGGCATAGTTAGGGTATACTTCCGGAAGGTGTCTTAGTGTGTTGATAATTTCGTAATTGATCATAATATATAATTATTACTTCTATAGTTATTTTATTATATCGAATGATTTAATACTTACCCCTATTTTTCTATGTGGATGGGACCGCGATGATCACTTTTATGTGGGATGTGATCTACTTGGACAACAGGGATAATTAAGTGGGATAGCTTCGAGGAGCTACTTTTACATGTATAATATATAAATCAATTATGTTACTATATTTTGAAGTTCCGTTAGTGAACCGAAATTTCAATCTATGTTACAATTACAGGTAATATAATGTAAAATAGATGTTGTTATTTACTTGTTTACTACTTTGCGAAGACATCATTATAGTAGCGATTTCTAGGGTCGTTACAACTTAAACATATTATATATAGTATTTATTTGAGAAAAATGTTTGTTATTATGATAGGTAATAAGGTTTTTAAAATAGCTTATAATATTCAATTTTACACACTAATACAGAAATCATTTTTAATATCGGTCTTTCCACATCGGTTCTTGTGGTTCTTTAAGAACCGATGTAGAAAGTGAATTCAAGACTTTCAACATCGGTTCCCAGATGAACCGATGTAGAAAGTCTTTTTATAAAATTAAAAGAATTGTTACTGGCAGGATTCAAACCAAGTACCTTAGAATTAAAGACTAATACTCTAACCACTAAACTACTAAGATTTTTTGATAATAACTTATAAATAAATTATATTTATATACAAATAAAAATGTATATCCATGTAAATATATAAATATAAAATATATAAATACAAATATAAATATGGTTATATATTTATATGTTGGATATGAGAGCGTGCTCGAGAGTGAAAGTGTGTGTCAAGTGAGTTTTCAAAATTTGATGTCAAATTTGTGAGTGAGTCTCTTTATATGAATTTGTAATTTAATGATAGAATATAATATTTATAATTTATTTATAATAATATAGAATATAATCTTTATAATTAATTTATATAATGATATAAAATAAAGAAAAAAACTTATTTTATATCATTATATAAATAAATTATAAAGATTATATTTTGTCATTAAGTTATAATCCATATAAAGATATCCGCTCACAAATTTGACATCAAATTTTTAAAATTCATTCGACACACACTTTCATTTTCGAGCACGTCCTCACATCCAACATATAAATATATTTGTATTTATATATTTTATATTTATATATTTACATGGATATACATTTTTATTTGTATATAAATATAATTTATGTATAAGTTATTATCGAGAAAATCCTAGTAGTTCAGTTGATTGGAGTATTAGCTTCCGACTCTAAGTTACTTGGATTTGAATCTTGCCAGGTGACAATTCGCTTAATCTTTTGATAAATCAAATTCCTAAAAAATATAAATATGAGTCCTCCAAAATATGAATATGCATGTTTTGTATTAATGGTTTTATATATTGTAATTGCATTTTCATATTCCAAATTTATACTTCAATTTATCTGAAGTTGATTGGATAATTCACATATACTTTTCGTGTCAAACACAATGAGCAAAGGAAAAATGTTGCAGTATTCATAAAAGGAACTACTCGTAGCTTCAACTTGTTCGATTGTCGAATAATCATTCAACGATTCAATCATTCATTAGATTGTTGCTTGGTATGGTCTTAAACTAAGAAAGAATGGAAGTTTTCTTATAATTTTTAACCTAATTTCTCAAGAAACCAATACAATTAAGAGAAAATAGAGTAGCCTTCTAAATAAAATTAAACAATGATAGTCATCACAGATAAGTTTATTATTACATTAATTATTTTAAAATATAGTAATGGTGATTTTTAATTGATAATAGCGTGAAATTAAACACATATATAAATTTTGTCTATAATATATATATATATATATATATATATATATATATATATATATATACCTGACATTATAATCTACGTTGACAAATACATACATTGGTTTTTTTATTAAAGATGCAAACTTTTTTTAAAATTTATTAAAATGGATAAATCTTAAAAAAGAACGAATTTAATTAAATTGTGATGTGATGTACGACTTTTAATGTTGGAACCTTACGCAAAATTAAAATGCAGAAGAAGCAAATTGTACTCCCTTTTTTATTGAAGAAGAAGTTTGGGTATTTTATAGCCTTACATATGAGAAATGACAAACAAAAAGAAACTGCTTATGCGCATAAACTGCACGACTCTGCACCTAATATTGCGGTTGAATTATTCAAAGCTAACTAACTGAACTTAAAATGTGGAAACACTAACAAATCCTCCCGTAAACTGAATGCTCGCAGTCAGTTTATATCAGATTCAACACATACTCCTAGTGACTTTCGTTGATTCAAAAAAGTATCAAGTTTGAGGGGTTTGGTCATAATATCAGCCATTTGTTCTTGTGTCCCACAATGTATTAGCTTGATAGTTCCAGTCCTTGTAAGGTTCCGAAGGAAATGGAATCGGACATCAATGTGTTTACAGCGACCATGCATTACTGGATTCTTTGACAGCTTAATAGCAGAGCTATTATCACAATGAATTACAGTAGTTTGGCTTTGCATTGTACACAATTTTCCCAACACCCTTTGAAGCCAAATGACTTGACAAGCACATGATGCGACACCTATAAATTCTGCCTCAGTAGTTGATAGACTCACAATTGGTTGTTTCTTTGATGACCAAGAAACAGCAGCCGAACATAATAAGAACACATAACCTGAAGTACTTTTTCTGTCATCCAAGTCCCCTGCATAATCACTGTCAGTGTAAGCAAGAAGTTCATCATTTCCTCCCTTTTTGTAGAAAATACCGAGCTCAATTGTTCCTTTTAAATATCTCAACACTCTTTTAGCTGCCAGTAAATGTAGCTCAGTAGGATTCTCCATGTACCTGCTAATTAAGCTTATCACAAACATCATATCGGGACGAGTGGAGGTTAAATACATAAGACTTCCCACAATTTGTTTGTAATAAGTCTTATCCACCTTTACACCAGTGTCATCCTTTGTGAGTTTAGTACCAGGAACAATTGGGTTTTGAACCGCATTGCTTTTATCCATTCCAAACCGTTGTAGCATTGCTAAAGCATATTTCTTTTGACATAAGAAAATGCCATCTGTTCGTTGCATAACTTCAAGACCCAAAAAATATCTCATTTTACCAAGATCTGTCATGGCAAATTCATGTTTCATGGAGCTTTTGAATTTTGCAAACATCAACTCATCATTGCATGTAAAGATAAGGTCATCAACATACAAGCTAACAATTAATATTGTGCCTTCTTTTTCTTTCTTCACGAATAGAGTATACTCGTAGTCACACTTCTCAAATCCTTCCTTCAAAAAATATGCTTCTATGCGGCTATACCAAGCACGTGGTGCTTGCTTAAGTCCGTAAAGAGCTTTCTTCAGCTTATACACTTTATGCTCAACCCCTTTTTGTTCATAACCACAAGGTTGGTCGACATATACTGTTTCCTCTAAGTCTCCATGTAAAAAGGCAGATTTCACATCTAGTTGATAGAGTGCCCATCCCTTTTGAGCTGCAAGGGCTACCACCAAGCGAATGGTCTCCATGCGGGCTACTGGTGCAAATACTTCAGTGTAGTCTACCCCATACTCTTGTGCATACCCTTTCACTTACAAGTCCGGCTTTATATTTATCCACCTCACCATTCTCTTTGAATTTGGTTTTATAAAGCCACTTTACACCAACCTTCTTGGTACCGTCTGGTAAGTCCACCAAGTCCCATGTATCATTTCTTTTTATTGCTTCCATCTCCTCATCCATGGCTTTCCGCCATTTTGGAATCTGTACAGACAATAGCAAAGTGTGTGGGATCATTGTCACTAACTCGAGAGAGAGCCATATTTGCTTCGGATCTGTCTTCAAAAATTCCGCACCGGTTCGTAGTCTGCCATCCAGAGAGGTGGTCGTCGAGATCGTTGCGGAGCGAGGACTAGGTTACTGCTTCATTTTCTTTTGTATCAAGATCATGATGTGCTCGTGCTTCGCATCGGCGCTGTGTTTTCAACAACATGTTTTTCATCAACAACATCTTCCGTATCAAGATCATGATGGGCCTGTCTTTGCATCGGTACGTTGTGTCTTCAACAACATGTTCTTTATCTCCCCATTCTAAATCACATGAGATGGCTGCATGACATATTGTTTATCCCAATCCCGAGCTTTTATCTTCTTCAAAGATAACGTCTCTGCGATGATGATTTTTTTGAAATCGGATTATATAGTTTGTAAGCTTTTGAGACTTCACCGATTCCCAACAACACACAGCTGAGACTTTTATCATCTAACTTGGTACGTGTAGCATCCGGCACATGAACATGTGAAATGCAGCCAAAGATGCGAAAGTACTTGACTCGAAGGTTTGACTCCACTCCATGCCTCTTCGGGAGTTTGATTTCTCACTTACTAAAGTGGGACAACGATTTAAGATATGCACGAGACCATGCAGCAGCTTCAGCCCAAAAAGTTTTGGGCATCTTCTTCTCTGATAGCATGCTTCGAACCATGTTCATAATGGTCTGGTTCTTGCGTTCTGCGATCCCATTCTGCTGTGGAGTGTATGCGGCTGTCAGTTGTCTACGAATACCATTGTCAGAGCAGAATTTGGTGAAGTCTTGAGAGGTAAATTCTCCCCCACGATCAGTGCGCAGTCCTTTGATGCAAGACTCAGCTTCTTTTTCAACATGAATTTTAAAATTCTTGAATACAGAAAAGGCTTCAGACTTTTCGGTCAAAAAGTATATCCAAGTTGTCCTACTAAAGTCGTCAATGAAGGTGAGCAAATACCGCTTTTTGCTATTGGAGATAGGTGTAATTGGTCCACAAATATCTGCATGAATTAGCTGCAGAATCTGTGTAGCCCGCCAAGCACTCCTTTTGGGAAATGAATCACGTGACTGCTTCCCAATTAAATAGGTCTTGCATAGTTTGGTAGATGCCTTGATTAGTGGTAAACCATATACCATATTCTGCTGATAAAGTGTGTTTAGACCCCGGAAACTTAAATGACCATATCGACAATGCCAAAGATGCATGGTGTCCTCTGCTGCTGTATGGAAGCAAGTGGTTTTGGTAGGGGAAGAAATGGCATGTAGTAGGAACATTCTGTTGGAAGACATGTGGGTTTCCATGAGTAAACCATTTTCTGGATGACACACTTTGCACTTGTTGTGTTGGAAGAGGATGTTGAGGCCCTTTTCTTGTAATTGCCCGAGACCGAGTAGGTTATTTCTTAAGTCGGGCACGAAGAAGACACTGGTAACTTGTATAGGTGTTGCCATGCATGTGAAGTCGAACGTTGCCTTTACACGTGATGACCATACCTGGAGTTATTTCCCGGTTGATTGTATCTTTGTAATGTTCATCAAGATCTGAGAAGTATTCCTTCCTTCCACACATGTGATTGCTTGCATCCGGAATCAATGAACCACACAGTATCTTCATTTGTCTTGATTGTCTCTGTGTGAGCCATCAACAACATTTCTTCATCATTCTCAACATAGTTAGCTTCGCTTCGTTGGGTTGGGCATTCCCAACTGAAATGTCCAAGTTGATGACACGTGTAGCATTCCACTGTGGATTTGTCAAAACTTTGTCGACCTCGCCCACGGCCTCGTCCTCTTTCGCGTCGTCCAAAACTTCCTCCATGTCCTCGGCCCTGGACTGCCTGGTGACCTGCATGGGAAACTTGCAGGGCCTGTTCGTCTTCCACATGAGATGACATTCGGAGCTCATGTAAGAGGAGACTGCTTTGAAGTTCATCAATAGTCAATGTCTCAGTATCCTTAGATTCCTCAATGGAACACACAACATAATCAAATTTAGGAGTCATGGATCTTAAAATTTTCTCAACAACTGCAACATCACCCTTGTTTTCACCATTAGCCTTCATCTTGTTGGCTATGGTGAGTGTCCTGCCAAAGTAATCATTAACAGATTCTCCCTGCTTCATGTGGAGAATTTCAAATTCTCTTCGGAGAGCTTGTAACTGTGCTCGCTTGACTCTTGAAGTGCCATGGTACTTCTGCTTTAGTGAGTCCCATATATTCTTTGCGGTATCTTTGTTGAGGATTGTTTCCAAAACTGAACGATCCAGTGCTTGAAATAGGTAATTCTTTGCCTTCAAATCCTTTAATTTCTGATCATCAACATGTTTCCTCTGTACTTCGGTAAGAGGTGTGTCTGCTGCAGATTCTGGGAAGCCATGTTGCACCAACTCCCAGTACTCCTTAGATCTCAAGAAGTTCTCCATAAGCATAGCCCAGTGGTCATAATGACCATCAAATTTTGGTATGGTAGGCTGCACAAATGAGCTTTCTGATGGCATTGCGTATGATAGTTAGAAGACTGGATCAGGCCCCGGATGGAGCTCTGATACCAGAATGTTGGAACCTTTCGCAAAGTTAAAATGCAGAAGAAGCAAATTGTACTCCCTTTTTTATTGAAGAAGAAGTTTGGCTATTTTATAGCCTTACATATGAGAAATGACAAACAAAAAGAAACTGCTTATGCGTATAAACCGCACGACTCTGCACCTAATATTGCGGTTGAATTATTCAAAGCTAACTAACTGAACTTAAAATGTGGAAACACTAACAAGTTGTACTATCTATTACGTTTTTTATTTTTTATATTATAATAAATATTATTATAAATAATAATAATTATTATTATTATAAAAGTAATAGTTTAAGAATAACATATTATTATTATAAATAATAATATTTTAGTGAAAAAATAATGATATATTATTATTATTATTATAAATAATAATAATTAAATTTATTATTACTATTATTTATATTTTAATAATAATACAAACTTACTAACAATTATTCATTATTATTATACTAAAATAATAATAACTTTAATAAAAAATAATAAAATTATAATTATTAATATAATTATATTATTATAAATATTATTTACATTTTATATAAGTATAGCTATATCATTATTATTAATATTATTCTAATATTAATAATAAAATAAAAATAGTGTTAATAATTATAATTATATTTTTTTAATAATAATAAAAATAATAAAATAATTAATAATTTTAAATATAATATAATATAAAATTGATTACATTATTAATAATATGAAATATATTATTATTAATGATAATAATATAATAATTATTATTATAATATGAAAGTTAGAAATGATACTAGATAAAAAAAAAGTTTTATTATATAAATTGAAAAAGAAATTAAATAATAAGATTATGTTAATAAAATAGATTTTTTTTTCAAAATCGTGTTTGCTAACATAAATTCATAATTTTTTACAAATTTATTCATTTACATAAATTTTTAATAAAAGTTACACCTTTAGGTTAAAAAAAAAAAATTTGAGATATATCATTGCTTTTGGATACTCCTCTAATTCTAAAAATAAAGAGACAAAAGGTTAAAGTTGCGTACCTGATTAGTGAAAGCAAGCTTAGGTTATTACAGAGTGGGCCATGTGAAAGGCGTAGGCTTTAATTTCCCACTTAGACAGGTGGGAGCCACTGTCTGCCTTATTAGCCTTCTAAAACCTTTCAACTTCTCAACATTGCCAACATTATTCCAAATCTCCAAAACCAATACCTCCTTTCTTTCTCTATCCATCTCTGCCAACCCAAACTTATTCTTCTCAAAACATATCATCCATGGCTTCCACACACTCATAAAGAACCTGTTTCTGGTGGAATTTCGATCGATTTCGATTCTAAGGGTGCTTTGGTCCTAATCAAAATTTTACCACGTAAGCTCTTTTTGCTTAGGCTAGCAATTTGATTTTCAATCGAAAACGTGTATGAGAATCGAAAACTCCAGGATATCGAAAATGCTGTTTTTGGTGTTTCCGTATCGAAAACATTTAGACTATCGAATCGAAAAGCGAGAATATTAAATTGCGAGGAAATGTAAAATGCGAGAACCCCAAACTTGCATTAATTGTAAATAGCGAGAAATCGAAAACAAAGCAAATATAAATGACAAGAAATCGAGATTGCAAGAAAAGTAAATGACAGGAAATTGAGATTTGCAGAATGTTAAATAACAGGAAATCAAAATGCAGAAACTCAAATTTTCATTGAATTGAAATGGACAAGGAATTGAAATACGAAACATAAAACCGTTGAATTTAAGATGCATCAAAGTAAATTACCAAGGAAAATATAGAAAGTGGTAAATGTACTCGGTGAGCAAAGAAATCCAGATTGCCGGAAGCTTCATGGTGTTCGTCGTTTCTCCGGTAGACTTTTCACTACTCGATCCTGTTCTCTGCCAATTTCTGCTCTCTCTGTTCCTTCCTCTTTTGCACTATTTATAAGGCATCATTCAAGCCTTCCAGGAGCAGTTACCAAGACTGATACCACGTCCTATGTGCATAAGGCAGTTCCTATTTTACGGTTTCCCACGTTCTCACGATCTTCGACTCTTCCATAACTTAGAAACTGCTTTCCATACGTGCGTTTTGATTATTTCCCTTCAAGGTTTAGCCGGGGTTTCGATGTCTACGTAGACAAGCCTTCCCTTCGATTTCGACTTAATCGAGAACTTTGCATACCTGGCATCGATTCATTTTAACCTTAACTTCATATACTTCAAAGTTGTTCCATGTTAAGCCTTCGATTATTACTCCTACCCTTCTGATTCTACCTTTCGATTTTATGTGCTACGTTCTTTATAATTGGACATCGAAAAAGTTATCATACGCTTTGTTCGTTTATCGATCATATTTCTCGATTTCACACTAACAAAATGCCCCCCTGAAAGAATATGAATGATTTCAGTTTTATATTCTTTCAATATTCCCGCCTTAGTTTTTTGAAAGCCCACAGGATTTAGGGTTTAGGGTTTCTGGGGTTCTAGGGTTAAAAGGGTTGTGGGTTTCTTTTTGCTTTATGTCGTTGTCTCGTCAGTCTGCTGCCTTCACAATACGCTGCATTTATTACCTTTCACCTCCATCGTTCCAGTTCCCTATACGATTTTCCCCTTAACCTCTCCCTTAGTCTTCACTCTGGTTTTTACGCGAACCATTACCTCCTGTGCAATTTCATCTTCTTCCTTGAGCTCCTGCCTTCGTTCCTGTTACCTCATCCGTTACCTCTTCCCTTTCTGTTTTCCTAAATTCACTACAATGGCCAGCTCATCAAAATCTTCTGACTTTTCCACTTCACCCCTTTCTTCACTGCCGTCTAACCTGCTGGAGATCAACAACCAGAGGTTCGCTCCAGTTCCTCTGATGGAGGAGGCTTCCCGCAAGATTGTTGAGACGCAGGTACTTATTCCTTATACTGTTGAAGGGGTAAATTTTGCTTTTGGGGGTCCTCTCCGTCCTATCGATGACATTTTTACTCCTTTTAACCTCTCAACTAGTCCGGCTTTGGTTCATCAACCTGAAGTTAGGGTTGATTTTCTGAATCTTACCTCTAAAGTGTATAGAACGGGCCCTCCTTCCAAAAAGCCTCAATTTATTAGGTGGTTCGATAGGGTACAAGCCAAGTTTGGGAACCATTGGAGGGATATAGGAATTTTTGACTTTTTGCATCTGTCTCGATGCGATCTATCATTTTTGGACATGGCGATGTTTTTGTCTGCGGTGCATTTATGGAACAAGGACCTACATGCTTTGGAGTTGCCTTGTGGCCCTCTGTCGCCTACCCTTTTCGAGATTGCGGCTATTACTGGGTTGAAGCCTATGGGGGAGAAATATATTAAAGGTGCATATCCTTCGAGTAGCTCTTTGCGGTCCAAAATTGATTGGGAATCGAAGCTTACGGACATTTCATTGAGAAACATTTTGTTGATGACCCTTCGATAGCTGTTACTGATGAAGAGCATGTAGCATTTTTGGTGTATTGGCTATGCACCCATGTATTTTGCCCCCGATCCATCCAAATCTCCCCCCATTTGTTTGATCTTGCATATGTCCTGCACATAGGTCAGCCTACGATATGTTTGGCTAAGTCTGCTACTAGCTCATGTGTATGCTTTACTTTCGACGAGGTCTGTCGAAATTTTGAACACACCTAAAGCGTCGGGGAATTTTTCGAGCCCTGTTTGGTTTGTACGGTTGTGGCTTACTTCAATTTTTGAGAGCGTCCTTCCTCGAATCTCTTCAGTCCCCAGAGTGTAAATATAGAAGGGGCTCGATTATCCTCTCGTCACCCTCGTCATAAGTCCGATGAAACTACCTACTGTAAATACCTTCATTTTTTGTTAACTAGATTCACTTTCGACTCAACCTTGGCCCCATTTACTGTAAATCTTGGACGAACAAGTGGCCAACTTAGGGGGCCGATTTGGTTTAAATCGAAATTTCCTGCCTCGACTCTCGGGTTGCAATCGGAACCGATAGGTGTATGGAGTAACTATTTGACCCATGATGTTTTGGTATCGGGTTTTCAATCGAAGGATTTTAAGCTTGTCACCTATTACCCCCAGCTTTTCTCGAGACAATTTGGGTTGAGTCAATCTTTGCCTTTCTTTTCTCTCGATACCTCCCCAAAGTCCAAGTTAACTGAATCCACAATTAGTCGGGAGCTTGTCGAGCTTTTACCGAAAACCCCGATGCACTTTTACCCCTATGCTTTCGAGTCGAATTATTTATCTACTGTGGGTTTTTCTCAATGGTGGGCCGGTTGGTTCTCGAGTAGTCATGCTACTTTTGATGAAGTTCGACGAAACCGACTACTCAACCTTCTCTTGTGTTGCGGGACAAGTCAAAATCGAAGAAAGGTACACACTTCCACTTGTCTTCAAATATCTCGATTCGAGAACTTTTATCAAATATGTTATACCCCACTTGAAATTAGAATCGACCTATTATGATGCTTGTTATCTCCTTATCCAATAAAACGAGACATTAATCGATCGAACCACAAAATAATCAATCCTTTAAGTAGAACCCCTTTTGAAATGTATTGTCCAAATCGCCTTCCAACTTTTCCCACGACTCCTTTTGGACTTGCCAAACCATTAACTCATCCAAAATGGGTTCGAGAATTGAGAACCCTCACGGAAACACGTCGCCCAAAACCCAAAAACAAAGATATTTACTGTCTCGAAATTATCTTATTTCCCTTACCTTAACCTCCCCGAGGCTCTTTTGCCTCCACTGGCTTGTACATATCGACCAGAGTCAAGATCTTGACTCCATCACCTTTTGGTGAGAGTTTACTTGCTTTCTTATACTTTTTTATTACGTATATTATAAGCTAATCTGTCTTCTTTTATTGGCGGTTTCGAAATCTACTAAGGTCACCGCTGTCGAGAAGGGTCAAGAGAAAGGACAAGAAGGCTGGGGATCCTCGGGTGAGTCGGACCCATCAGCCTTGATCAGAAAACGCAGACGTTCGGCCACCATTCCTACTTCTTCGAAAAAACCGAAGGTTCCTTTTGACTTCTGTCTTGTCCTATTCATTTCTCTGTTTGATCAATCCTTATTCTTATACTTATCTTTTTTCGATCTTCTATTTTCAGAAACAAAAATCGAAGAGTCCTCGATCTGTTCGATCAATTGCTCTTGATCCATTATCGACGGACTCTAATACCATCCCTACGACAACACCTGCCACCCGTTCAAGTCACGTAAGTTTCCTTCTCTATACAAATTCTATGTTCTTAAGTCTCGATAAAATTTGTAACAAGGTTTCAAAATTTAATTTTCAGGATCTTCCATCGGAGACTGTATCGACGAATGTCGAATCCCAACTATTAACACCTCTCACTGAGGTATCTTACACATCATTGTATGATTGCTTTTACTCTTTTGTGCATTTCTTGTTCTGACAATGGTTTTCGATTTACAGCAACCTGAGGCTGTACAGATTCTTCCTCCTGTCTCGGCACCACTTGCTCTACCTCCCCCGGTATTTATACTTTTCATTGTCACTTTTTCATTTCATTCTATTATGAACCTCTCGATCTTACATTCTCGATTTCTTTCTTTTCAGTAAATACTCCAATAATCGAAGTCCAAGGCTCTCCTTCCCCTGTTTACGCGGAGCAAGAGGATTCTCCTCCTTTTGCGATGCCCCTATCGAGTTGCTCTCGGCGTCATTACCGAGAGATAGATGTGCTCGCTCCAGAGCACTGCGCTAGAATATCGAGCTGCAATCGAAGAAGACCCGTTTTCTATCCTCGATATTCTATTATCTACGAAGCGACACTGTCGAGCTCTTCTAAGACGTCCATGACTTCTGCCGAAGGACCATACCAGTTGAAGCAACGCTTCAGATCTTTCTTTTATTCCTCGCCCCTTGAAGTTTTAGTGGAGTCGCGCAACAAGAAAAAACAGTTCCGGGATATTATTACGCCCTCGAGACGTGCCCCGATGAAGATCTTCCAAGGGGTCTCGATGCGGAGGTCGCGGCGGCTGCCGATTTGTTCAATAAGGCATATGCGACGAGGAAGAAAAAACAATCGATTTCGACCAAGCTCACCGATATTGCTTCCTTCCAGGCTGAAAAATCGAATTTCTTGAAGACTCGAAGTTGAAGTCAGCGGAGGCATTGTCTGCACAAACTTCGATCGATTGCGAGATCGAGCAGCTGGAGAAGAGACTCGCTCAACTTAGATTGCAGAAGGATTTTGTTGCTTCAGAAATAGATACGATCAAATCTTCTGCAAAAGAAGTCGCCTTATCTTTGGGGCAGAGCATAGAGCGCAAACAAGATCTGACTGTCGAAGAGCACTCGATTTCTTCATCTTGGACTCAATTGTTAATAGACTTTGATCAGCTTAAGACTCGATACTTATCTTTGTAGAATATTATTCAATTTAATTTTTGAATGTTTATTTCTCTTATTCGAGGCTTATATATCTTTAAGTATTTTCCGTTTATCGACAACACTTTATCTTTGTTATACCAATCAATAATCGAATAAGCGTTACTCGATAAAATTTTAACAATCTCGAAAGGACCTTCCCAATTTGGTGACCACTTACCATAACTTTTACATCTCTTGTCCATTGGAAAAATTATTTTCCACACTAAGTCACCTTCATTAAACGTCTTCTTTCGAATTTTTCTATTGTAAACTCGAGCAATTTGATTCTTCTGCAACATTATACTATTCAATGATTGTAATCTTATTTCATCGAGTTCGTTTAATTCATCATACATCAAACTCCAATAATCACAACTGGGTAAATCATTCTGCCTTTGTATTCGATTCGATTCGATATTTATTTCGATAGGCAAAACCGCATCATGTCCGTATACTAACTTGTATGGGGTATTCTGTAAAGAATCTTTAGGTGAATTTCGATAAGCCCACAAGATTTGCAACAACGTTTCGTGTCATGTTTTTGGTTTATTACCAACATGTTTCTTGATTAATCCGATAATCACCTTGTTAATTGCTTCGACCTGCCCATTAGCTTGAGCATAATATGGAGTTGATGTTAATAGTTGGATATTTCTCGATTCAGCATATTTGGCTATCTTTCTACCAGTAAACACTGTCCCTCTATCTGTGGTAATAGACTGTGGGATCCCAAATCGATAAACGATGTATTCTTCAATAAAATCAATCACATCCTGCTGATCAACATCCTTTAATGATATTGCTTCTACCCATTTTGAAAAGTAATCGACAGCCACAATTATATACCTATGCCCTTTCGATGATTGTGGGAAAATCTGTCCGATTAAGTCTATAGCCCAACCTCTAAAAGGCCAAGGTTTAATGATCGAGTGTAATTCACTCGCGGGCACCTGTTGTATCGGATCGAACTTTTGACATTCTTCACAGGACTTGGCATATTCGATACAATCTTTTAAAATCGAGGGCGGTAATAACCTTGTCGAGTTAATGTCCATTTCATTTTCCGACCTACCAGTATGGGCCCCACATATTCCATTATGTACTTCAGCCATTGCTAAGTAAGCATCATCATTTCCTAGACACCTAAGTAATACTCCATCGATTCCCCTTTTATATAACTCATCATTCAACAAAACGTATTTCACTGCTCGATATTTAATTTTCTTGTCAATTTTCCCATTGGAATTTTGTAAATAACTTATAATCGATTTTCTCCAATCTTGATCATCTACGTCATTAATGTACAGAATCTCATTTCCTTGAGGTAATTTTTCTTTGATTTGAATTATTTCTTGTAACCTTTCCGGGGATATCTTATACTTCGATGCAATTTGTGCTAAGTCATTTGCTTCTTGATTGGATTCTCGAGGAATATATTCGAATGTTATGTCATCGAGCATTCTACTTAAAGTCATCACTCTTTCCAAATATCTGATCAAGTTGGTATTAATGCATTTATACTCTTTTCGCACTTGTTTAATCACTAATTGCGAATCACCTCTTATAACCACATGTCGAGCTTTTAATTTGATTAAAGTCTCGAGGCCCGCTATCAAAGCTTCATATTCAGCTTCGTTGTTCGAACACATAGGTTGAACCTCAAATAATAACTTATTCGGAATATTGTTTGGAGAAATAATCAGAACTCCTATTCCAGATTTATTCGATGTACTTGAACCATCGAAATACATTATCCATTTACTTATTTCAATAAACAAATTCTCAGTGGAGTCAACTGTATGCTCAGCCATAAAATCGGCAATTACTTGACCTTTTATCGATTTTAAAGATTCGAAGGATAATGAGAACTCTGTCAAAGCTAACACCCATTTTCCTATTCTATTATGCATAATTGGTTTTGACAAAAGAAACTTCAAAATATTATTTCTAGAATAAACCATTACATCATGAGGCTTCATTACGTACTTGAGTTTTGTACAAGAGAAATACAAGCATAATCCTAATTTCTCGATATCACTATATTGAGTTTCAGCATCATTTAAAATTCTACTTAGATAATACACAGCACATTCTACACCATTTTCATCTTCTTGTGCTAATAAACTCGCTATCGTTTGATCCGATGCTGATACATATAACTTTAATGACTTGTTTCTCTTCACTGGGATCATAATCGGAGGATTTGTCAGCATTATTTTGATTTGCTCGAAGGCTTCTTGATGTTCCTCCTTCCACTTAAACTCTGCTTCTTTTTTCAACTGGCGGTTCTGATGAATTTGGCTTTCAAGAGTCTCTCGACCTCTTCCTTGATCTTGTTCATCACCTCAGGTGCAAATCTTCTCGGTGCTTGTTTTACTGGCTTTCTACCTTCGATGATGGGTAATCTATGCTCGACGAGACTTCGATCCAATCCAGGCATTTCTTCATATTCCCAAGCGAAGCAGTCCTTATATTCTCTTAACAAGGAAATCATGTTCCTCTTTAATTCTTCCTCGAGATACTTGCTGATATACGTGGGTTTCTGTTCCTCTTCACTTCCTAAGTTAACTTCTTCTAATGGATCTTGAGCCTCGACTTTTTTATAATTTGATGTAATAGATTTTTCGAAACCTAAAGGAGAATAATCATAAATACAATCAAGTATAACTTGATCGCTATTATTTGCAACTACGGTCGAGTGAATCGACTTATTTATCCCTATTTTACTATTACTACTACTTTCTTGGCTCTTCTTCCCATCTTCATATTTTTCCAATCGAGCCAAGAACTCTTCGTATTCTCTATTCATCTTCATCGGCCACTTCGAGGTTGGCCCCCTCTTTGATCATGATGAATCCTTTCTTCTCATTCATCTCTAAGAAACGCTCCTCATGCAGTTTTGAATTAAAATCTTCGACTGTTTCGAAAGTGAAGGGTTGAGCAAGCGCCAAATTCTGCAGTGCTCGGCCAGCCTGAGATACGAATGTTACAAATTCGTGTTGATCTCCTGGGATTACTTCGAGATGTCCATCTCGATTCCACATAAATAACTTTTGATGAGCTGTCGAAGGCACAGCTCCTACTCCATGAATCCACTCTCTGCCAAGTAATGCATTGAAATTGGCATGCGACTGGACCACAACAAACACAGTAGGTCTCGAGTAAGTGCCCACTTTCACGTCTAAAGCGATCATACCTTCTGAACTTGACGTCTTTCCGCTGAAATCGGAAATCATAATGTTGTGCTTGACTAAGTCTTTTAGCTCAATACCAAATTTCTTTAGCATAGTAATTGGCAGTATATTCACTGCTGCTCCACCATCGACAAGGACTCTATTCACCATCTGTCCTTGAATCTCGATGTTTAGTAATAATGGTTTCAAGTGGAACCTCATTTCTTCATATGGGGGATCGATGAAAGCGGCGTCTCTATGGGGAACTTCACATGAGGTTTGTGTTACCCATGTTATTTTTGGCCTTATGTTTTCTGAATAGAAGTCACCTTCCCGCTCGGCCTCCATTTGTTCTTGATACTCTTTGTATTCGCTCACATATTCCGCAGGTAAAATTGATATCACCCCGATCTGATGTTCGTCCCACGTGACATCATCCTTGTCATCGAAAAATTCTCTTGTATAATGACTCTCTATTGGTGCAACATTTCCTTCAAAGTTTCTGTAATTATTCCAATAGGGGATCCTTCCTCCTCTTCTCCAGGGCCTTCCTCGGAATCTTCTTTGAAATGTTGGGAATCTAGTGGTCGATCCCTCATCATACGAGAGTCTTTCGAAGACGTCATTACTTTGAAGTCTACCTCTTCCTCCTCGAGAAGGATACACCTCTCTTCTAATCCACTGCCTCTGATTTTCACTAACACCAGAGCCAACGGATTTCTGCTGACTTTCTTCGATCATTGGTCGGGCTGTTTGATTTACTTTGTCATTTTTCCTTTTATTTTGGTTTTCAATTTTCCTCATCTGTTCTGTTCTGAAAGCTTTGGCAGCCGATTTATCGAACAATGCGCTGCATCGTGGGCACAATGACACATCTTCGTCTTTTTCCTTCTTTCTATTCAAAAATTCGATGAGAGAATCTCCTGACCGAGGGTATATTTCCTTTTCAAACTCTTTCTCGAATTCACTCAGGTCAAATTCCATATCTTCTTCAGATACATCCATCCGGACATGCTTAGGATCGATGTCTTCAGTGACATCTACCATGCCTACAAAGGCTGAATATGTTAATCGGACATCATCAGTAATGCCTGTTTGGGATTCGAGGTATCCTACTTGAGCCTCGAATGGACTCGTGTCAACTTTCATTGTCATTTCTTCGAACTTCAACCTTCCTTGGTCAATCGCATCTTGGATGGTGTTCCTGAAATGTATACAATTGTTAGTCCAATGTCCATACACATTATGAAACTTGCAATATTTTCGACCATTCCTTTGTTCTGCAGATGGCAGTTTATGATCATCACTCAACTTAATCTGTTTGTCTTTCAATAAAATATCAAAGATTTTGTCTGCTTTTGTTACATCAAAAGTATATGTTCGATTTACCATTTTATCTTTTACTTCATTCTTTTGTAGCAATTTACAGGTATATGGAACCCCCACTTTGAGTTCTGCTAAGTTTACTTTCTCATCGACAGTTTCTTCAATATCATTTTCTGTCATATTATCTGTCTCATATACATCATTTATGTATGCTATTCTTTCCTTTTTTAGAGGTTTCTCATATTTCTTATACCTTTGTTTCTCATACTCGATTTGTTCTACTCTTCTCACTTTATCGACTAATTGAGCCATGTCATTCAATGGTAAATTGACTAGTTTTTTCCTAATCGAGAATTCTAAACCTGCAGAAGCCATTCCGACTAATTCATATTCAGGAATTTGAGTGAAACATCTCGATTTCATTTGTCCGAATCGATTCAAATAATCATCTATGCTTTCATGATTGTATCTTTTTATATTCATCAAGTCGATGAGACTCACTTGAGTTTCTCCTCTAAAAAATTGTTCATGAAAATTTCTTTCCAATTGCAGCCAATTATATATCGAATTAGGTGGCAATGACGTGAACCAAGTAAAAGCATTCTTAGTCAAAGAACTCGGGAAATATTTCATTTTCAATTCCTCACTCATCGCTAGGTCTCCACACTCGATCTGATATCGAGCTACATGCTCGATAGTCGATTCACCAACTTCTCCAGCAAATTTGGTGAATTTGGGTACTTTATATCCTCGAAGCAATTCTGTTTCGAGAATCGCATTTGGAAAGGGAGACACAAAATATGTCTGATTGGGTGGTCTAAATTCCATCCCTTGTAAATTCATTCTTTGTTCCAACATATTATTCTGATTGTGTATATTTTGAAATCCTTCGTTCAAATTTCCATAAATATCATTCCTCACATTTTGATACTCATTTCCCATACGCTGTCGTTGATCATTGTTTCTATTCCTTCTCAATAGATATGGGGGATTAATATTAGTATTCCGATTAGTATGACTTTCTATCCTCGTTTGTCGAGGCACGACCAATGCATCCCCGATTCGTGACATTTGGTCTCGCTAATATCTCAAAGCTAGCAGTAGTGTTTTGCACTAATGGATTTAAGACTGTAGTCAATTGTTGTGATAACATATTCACCATTTCAAAATTACTCTCATCCATTTGTTGTCTAAGTACCCCTAATGAATTACTAGATATTCCGGTACCCATATTTTCGATAGAATCAAAATTAGATCGATGATAGTCTCTATCGAATACATGTCTCCCATGATTTAAGTATCCCTCCGATCTAGATTTGGAGGTATCTCGTTGTGTGCCTACATTTTGTCCATTCCCCGAATTCCGGGAATTACTAAGTTTTGCGACGTCCCTAAATTCGTGAGGGATTCCAAAATTTTGTGGCATACCTAGTGTTTGGGACATTCCTAAGGTATACCTCGAATTCCTATGCATTGAAGAAGTTCCAGCCCCACTCACATTATTAAGTGAAAACCCGGGCGGTCTTACACTCATACGTGGCCCTACATATGTGTTTGTGGGATTTCCTATAGTTTGCATATTATTTGGTATCACCGTACTAGATCCTACTTGGGTGTTTGCTAATGTACCTGAATTTTGTTCACTACTCACAGGTAGCGACATGCTCACAGTTGTCGATACTACAGGTATATTATCATTATGACTTTGCCCCCCAGTATTTGGTGGGTGTGACCCATTTAATCCCTCACTGTTACCTTGGTTATTTGATGAACTCTGACTCATGACTCTCCCACTCCTTAATCTCATACACTCTCGAACTAACCAATTTTGGGACCCCCTACCTGGCGCGCCAATTTGTTTCTGGTGGAATTTCGATCGATTTCGATTCTAAGGGTGCTTTGGTCCTAATCAAAATTCTACCACGTAAGTTCTTTTTGCTTAGGCTAGCAATTTGATTTTCAATCGAAAACGTGTATGAGAATCGAAAACTCCAGGATATCGAAATTGTTGTTTTTGGTGTTTCTGCATCGAAAACATTTAGACTATCGAATCGAAAAGCAGAATATTAAATTGCGAGGAAATGTAAAATGCGAGAACCCCAAACTTGCATTAATTGTAAATAGCGAGAAATCGAAAACAAAGCAAATATAAATGACAAGAAATCGAGATTGCAAGAAAAGTAAATGACAGGAAATTGAGATTTGCAGAATGTTAAATAACAGGAAATCAAAATGCAGAAACTCAAATTTTCATTGAATTGAAATGGACAAGGAATTGAAATACAGAAACATAAAACCGCTGAATTTAAGATGCATCAAAGTAAATTACCAAGGAAAATATAGAAAGCGGTAAATGTACTCAGTGAGCAAAGAAATCCAGATTGCCAGAAGCTTCATGGTGTTCGTCGTTTCTCCGGTAGACTTTTCACTACTGATCCTGTTCTCTGCCAATTTCTGCTCTCTCTGTTCCTTCCTCTTTTGCACTATTTATAAGGCATCATTCAAGCCTTCCAGGAGCAGTTACCAAGACTGATACCACGTCCTATGTGCATAAGGCAGTTCCTATTTTACAGTTTCCCACGTTCTCACGATCTTCGACTCTTCCATAACTTAGAAACTGCTTTCCATACGTGCGTTTTGATTATTTCCCTTCAAGGTTTAGCCGGGGTTTCGATGTCTACGTAGACAAGCCTTCCCTTCGATTTCGACTTAATCGAGAACTTTGCATACCTGGCATCGATTCATTTTAACCTTAACTTCATATACTTCAAAGTTGTTCCATGTTAAGCCTTCGATTATTACTCCTACCCTTCTGATTCTACCTTTCGATTTTATGTGCTACGTTCTTTATAATTGGACATCGAAAAAGTTATCATACGCTTTGTTCGTTTATCGATCATATTTCTCGATTTCACACTAACAGAACCCAACTTATTTCAACCTACGCTGGGTTTGTTCTTATAATTCAAATAAGACTTTATTTATTGGATTCAAATATATATGACTATAGAAAATAAATTTATCCAAATTTAGATAATTTCCTTTTTATCGTGGATTATATGATAACCAGTTAGAGTTCAACCATTTTCAATAAAAACTCATCATTCTTGAGCCAACAACGTAGATCTTCCACTCATGATCAATGAATATGGCTTGACTTCCTTTGTGTTATGATAATGCTATAATAATGGTGAAGGGAGTAAAAATGGCAACAAATCAATCAAATAAAGCAAAGAATAAAATGAAGAAACGATGTAATAATTAATAAAATGAATTCTGATAAATTGAGATTTTTTACGTTGTTAGCTAAAATGTGCTCTTTAGTCAGACTTCGACATGTTTACGGAAGAATTTTCTTGTTGACGCGTGTTTTTTCTTTTCATTAAAAATGGTTTTTATGTTCTACTCTTACCATCAAGATATTGAGTTACTTTTTATGTTTTTTTTTTCATAAAGATATAATTATTCATGAATATTGGTGTTAGCACCTAATTTTGTCCGATATAAAAAAATATAAATAATAGTGTTTATTTTGAAAATATGAAAAAAATTAAAAAACAGGATTAAAAAAATGGTTTTATTGTTCTTAAAAAAATTCAAAAAAATATAATGTTGAAATTTTTTTATTAACATTTTGCATTTTTAAGAAAAAAAAGAAATGAAAAAAATAATATATTTTCTTAATATTTTACATTATTTTTAATATTTGGACAAAATAAAAGAAAAAATATTAAAATATGAAAAAAAGAAAAAGATAAAAAATAGAAGATGGTTTCTTTTTAAGCATCTTGTTTTAAAATAAAAAAAATGAATAATAGAAATTCTTTTTAATATTTTACATTAATATATATATATATATATATATATATATATATATATATATATATATATATATATATATATATATCTTATTTCTAATTATATTTTAATTTTTCTTCTCCTTTCTACGTTAGTTCAATCCAGTTTGTTCAACCTAATTTTTTACTTTTCGCCCAATTCACTTTTTATTTTGAACCTAATTTTTACATCCTTTAAGAGGGGAGAGAGATGATTGAGGGTTTGACCTAATTTCTCCTTCGCTTTCGCTCTTCCTCCACCCCATTCATCATCACCCGTCACCTTCCTCCCCTCTCCTTCTCAGATGGACTTCAAAATTTATGATTATCTCAAGTTCTCATTTTACGTAACCACGAGATATTAACCTTCATTCATAAAACATCATATATTTCCCATCTATTTCTTTTTGTTCTCACTTCTTTCTCATCGTTAATAATGAGCAAACCTTACACTATAGACAGACCATTTGTTTCTTTTATATATCTCGTTTTTATGAGGTTGGTTATTATCAATTTTAAAAATAATTCTAAATATTATCTATTCAAATAGATAATTATATATATTATTCACTAAATTAGATACATTCTCATATTATTTATTAAGTTTAAAACTTTTCATGTCATATAATTAAATTAATTTATTTATTAATTTTAATATTTTTTTCACTTAATTCGTCGTAATATATAAATCATAGTACACATTAAAGTATTTTAGATAAATTGATTTCTTTATTATTTATAATTAAAGATAAAAAATAAATAAAGAGTAACGTCATCCAATTCATCACATGCTTTTTTATATGATTTAATAATGAGAAATTCGGATTTAAACATAATATTATTCTTAATTATAATAACAAATTTTTTATTATATATATATATATATATATATATATATATATATAATAGAAAACAAAAATTAAGAAACTTATATATTAAAGAGTATCACATAAACTTTAATAATAACATTAACATTTATTAGTAGACATAATGTTCATATTCTATATATGACCAATAAACAATTTGGATGATAACATTTTTCTTAAAGAGTTAACAATCATAAGATCAATGTTAATATGTTATATTAATACTCTACATCTTTAACTTATTCATTAACGATAAAATACTTAATTTTATATACTTAGCACATTTAGAATAATTGTTGTTCTTAGAAAAGAAGATTGATGTAGAATTATTATAATAAATTTTAAATAACTTGATAATGTTGTCGACTACTCTAAATCCTTAAATAAATCTTCCAACCAATTAACTTGAAATATGACTTCAAAATGTAGATGCAACACTTTTTCATGAAATCGTTCATTCAACTAAAAGATTATGGTGAAAAAATGGACTAACCCCCCAACTTGGCGGGTCAAGGATCGGGCGAGATAAGTTGTGTCATTAGCCCACTTTAAAAAATATTTATATATTAAAATAAAAATGACTATAATTAAAAAATAGTATTTTTTTTATGTTATGTTATAAAATATAGAAATATATTATAATATTCTAATTTAAATTATAAAATTTAATTAAATTTAAATTATTAAATTTTTATATATTAAAATGAGTTAGCTCATGAACTTGGCAGTGCAAGGATAGGACATGATAAGTCTGTGTCTTTAACGCACTTAAAAAATAATTTATATATTAAAATTAAAATAAAAATGACTATAAATAAAAAATATTATATTTTTTATGTTATGTTATTAAAATATAAAAATATATTATAATATTCTAATTTAAATTATAAAATTTAATTAATTAAATTTAAATTATTAATTATAATTAGTTATTTTAACACATATATTTTTAGTTTATCTAATAAAAATATTAATTAATAATTAAAACTTTAAAAAGTATTCATATAATTAAATATATATTTAAACATATATTTGGTGGGATTTTTAGTTTGTCTTAACTATGACTGGTCACCCACCTTACGCGATCTTTGATGAGTTAGAGGCGGGGTGAACCAAAACTACTTTATAGGATTTTAAAATTTATTATTCTTAAACATTCACATAAATCAAAAGTAGGGAGATATTAACATTGATTCATAAAAGATCCATTGAATATAGGATCTTCCGTCTCTCAATTTTTAAATTTCCTCTTCTCAATCTATTTTTTTGCCTTTATTTCTTCTTTCACACTTTTGATAGTTAACGATGAGCATTATGTCAAAGACAAAACTCTTATTTCTTTTATATAGTCAATTTCTATCAAATTGATTACCATCAATTTCAAAAAATAACTCGCATATTATCTACTAAATTGGATAACTTCTCATACTGTTCACTAACTTAGATAACTCCTTGTAGTATTCATTAACTTGGATAACTTCTCATACTATCCACTAAGTTAAATAATTTTTTATATTATCCACTAATTTTGAAACTTCTATGAGTAACATAATTAAATTAATTTTATTATTAATTCTAATTTGGGTGTCTCGTTTATGATAAATTTATTATCATGAATCTCTTTAAAATAAAATATTTATATAATTATTTTATTTATGATAAAAATATCAATTTAGACGTAGATAGTGATATTTTTAATAGGACCATTTTATACATTTTTCTATAAAAAAATTTAAAGAGAAAATTTGAAAAAAAAAATAGCTGAAAAAGTTTAGAATAAGTTAAAATTAAAAAAATAGAAAAATTATTTTGTTTATCTTATAAGTATTTTATATATAAAAAAAAATCATTTCATTTTATGAGCTAAGTGACCTCAATTAAGATTATGAAAAACTTTATTTCATGAAAAGTTTCCACACACTTTATTTAAGATATTGTTTCAATATTTAAGTAGACAAACACTGACCATGCTTTGAATAGATAATGAAAATGTATCCCAAAATAATAATAGAAAAAAAACATAGAAATAAGAGAGAAAGTGCATAGTAAAAAAAATCATTGTATGATTTAATCGGAATCAACAAGATTTTAATAACTAAAAATATATAAATTAATTTTAAAAATATAATATCATAATTTATGATGTTAAAAATTAGAAGAAAATATAAATTTTAAAATATTTAATATTGAAAATACATATAAAAGTTTAAATGAAAATTTCCCATAATATACATAAAATATCTATTAATAATAACAATAATAAAAAAGATAACTAATATTTTAAGTTAACTTTTATTCTTTTTCATAAAAAAAAAAAACAAGTCAAAATGATAATTGAATAATTTTTATATTGAACCAGTTATTGCAGGTCCAATCAACAGATTCAAGAACCGGGAATCCGCATTCATAATAATAAGAATATTGTAGAACCATCAAGGGCGATGCAACTGAATGTGTGTGTATATATATATATATATATATATATATTATATATGTGCAGTACTTGGCCCAAAAACATGCATTATTGGGATGTATGCATACCCTTCTTCTATATATAATACATAACATACCCAACAGTTTTGTCCTCTACTTATGAGCCCTTGCTCAAGCACATTAATATGATATCTTCATAAGGCTCAAGCATGATTTTTTGAGCGAGGTTAAAGCTTCAAATGCCGGTAAGTGTTTTAGAACAAGAATATACAAAACTGGCTATTTCTTGAAAGCTCTAAACAAGGACAAGATATATTTTGTAGAAGAACAAAAAATGGTTGAAGGTAGTAACTTCTGAGGCTATTTATTGCTTCTTTCCAGGCTTGACAGATGTGATAGCTCTTGATTGTTGGCTGTTGGAAGATGTTCAACTTGTGGTTCTTGCTCATCATGGTCCACTCTTACTATCAAGTTTGCTGTTGGTGAAATGGTAGAAAGCTCAGTGTCAGATTGGTAATCATCTTGCTCATTATCATAGGCTGACATGGTGCGAGTTGAGTGACCAGTAGTTTTGAAACGGTGTAGTCTGGGGCCAGAAGAGTGTACTGTTGAATCAGTGGTGGTGCTTCCATCCATGGCTCGCACCTTGGTGTTTCCAAGTTTCACTCCCTGCTTCTTTTTCACTGCCATGTGCCACTTCTTTAATGCCTTTGATGTTTGTTCATCAAATATTGATTTTTTCATTCTTGAGCCCATCTGTATGTGTTTTCCATCGATCATATTCAATTAGTCCACCTTTAAATTTTAGTAACTTGCATGCATAAATAATGGTAAATGAGGATAGTACCTAGAAAATCAAGTTAAGATACCATCTGAATGGCTGGCTACACTACAAATAGCTCATGAAAAATAAAAAGGATCTACCCAAAATGTTTCAGGGGCATCAGGAATTAGTTACTGGAATGCAGTCATTCATCACAAGAATAATGAGTGCTAGTAACACTGTTTCTAGTACATACTTTTTTATTAATTAAATTAATTGAAAACGACAAAATCATGAGGTTCATTACATAACACTTGGAACCTACAATTTTTTGCGAGTTCCAATAAATTTCAACCTATAAAAGTATTCAACTTAGTGAACTAGAGAGAGTGTTTTATTAACATTTATCAAGCAATATATTTATGTTATTCATTACAGTATAGTTCATGACCGCTGGAGAAACTTCAATCAAGGCAAAAGAATGGATCTGATCAAATAAAAGAAAACCAGGAAACAAAAAGCATGTAGTACCTGAGTAACAAGAGCATATAATGGAAGGGTGATATAGCTGCAGAGGCATAGAGCTGCAAGCCTTCAAACAACACAAGAATCCATCAGATTAGTTCATGGCAATATCAAATGCTTGAATTGTACTAATGCTGGTGGGGTCCCCTTATTGATTTGTTAAGCAGGGTTTAACGGGTTCATATAAAAAAAAGAAAGCTAATTTCTGCAGTATGAAATGCATATTTAGCATGACATTCTAATGTAGAAGGAAATTGATAATTCAACACTTACCCTAAAGCTACTTTCACTATTGCAAGCTTGTAGTCAGCATGGAAACAATTTATCAGCCCAAAAGAATACTGCAAAACAAGAAATCATTTATATATTACTCATCCATTTACCAAGATCTACATAGGCTACAAAAGGATATTACTTAAGATCAACAAGATGTGAGGGATCAGTACCCATATCCACAGGAAATATGTTATTTGGAACGCATTCTGCATGATAGCAAAAAAAAAAAAGAGTTAGGTACAAAAATTAACGAGTTAAAATTTCAAAAACTTCAAAAATATTTATTCTCACAAGGTTACACTAGGATATTTTAATCTATTTGTTCAAAATCAAACCTTCAACACATCTTAAATAATGTTAATGGAACTAAAAAATTAGATAATGTTAGCAATAAAAAAAATTATTTGATTTTATGCAGAATGTTTTAGACTAGCAAATTTTTCAGTACTTATATCATTAGCTATGTTCATTTTCCTCCTGGTAAAGCTGCATTTTCAACTCCAAACTTGAAAGATTATACATTTGTTGGTCAGGATTCTGCTAAGAGGAAACTAATTGAATACCTGAAACAAAGCAAAATGGATAAGATGAAGAACTAACTGAGGCCGACCAAACCAAAAATATCTGTCTGAGCCTTGAACAAGGGGAATCCCCTGGACGACTGCATGTCTTTCTGTTATTTCAATAGCCATCTTTGCCAGCGTGACTTGAAGTTTTGTTCCAACAGCCAAAATTATCTGTAACCAATTAAATGGTTTCTAATTGTAGATCTCAACCACTCTGCAAATTATATTATTGGAAACAGAATACTTACGACGACTGGAATTAAGGATGCCCAGAACATAGCATGCCATCCTGCAATATTATATACGGGGTTAACCAACTGTTATCCTTTAACTGAATATTCAACTGAAGAATTGTGAATTGCATAGGACTCCACTAAGAAAATAGCAGCTCACCATTAACATTTAGGAGCAGGAAAACAACAAATGAAGCCCAGAGGACAGGACTGTCAACAGCATAGTGAGCAAGTATGTCAAACAAGTTACCATTGGAAAAGTCATAGACAATACAATTCTACTAATGCACTGTGTAGAAGAGAGTTACCTGACTCCAACAACTACCTTGAAGTCATCCTCCAAGGATCTTTTGATATACTTTTGGAAGTTGAATTTGCTTCCAGGAGCCAGATGGACCTAACACAATGCACTGTCAAAAGAAGTAGGCAAATGCAGTTTTAAAAGAACATGTATTGTGGAGTAGGCCTTACAGCGATGAATCCATTGCGCAAGGCCAAGTAGTCAGCCTTCCCCACAGACCTATAAAATTGCCTAAAAAAGCATCCCTGAAATTGGCAAAATGGAAGACATGTTACGAAATTCATAAAGAGATTCATACTTTTTTAAAGTTATAAATAAGAAGGCAATTTATTATTAATGATATAAAAAAATTGCAGTAGTGAATCCACTAGTTATCCTACTTCACTTCCCAATTTTTCTGAGCTATATCAAAACCAATGCCACTAAAGTCCCACTGTTGAATTCTTTTAGCAAATTTACATGTCTATGAAGATTCCAACAAAAGCTATAGGCACTTGCACCTCTAACTTGTTGGTTAAACCAAGCCCTCAACCTCATCAAGGAAACAAAAAGTGAAAAGATAGAAGATTATTAAAATGAATCTTACTATATAGAAGAAGATTGAATATCTTGTCCAAAAAGAAGCATGACCTCTCACAAACGATGTTTCATGTGTAAGCCGGAATCTTGAAGGGTCTGCAGCCATAGCAAATTCCCAATAGTGGCATGATGTTGCATGTAGCAGTATTTCAAAGTAAAGTGGTATATTTATCAGGAAAAATAAGGAATTTTACACTCAAAGAATAAGAACAGTTAAATACATCATTGGACATCGTACCATTAGCAAACTCATATCCATGAGATGAAGTCTCCTCTTCCCATGCCTTCCATCCTCTAATCTGCACAAAAGAAAAAGAAAATTCAGTCACTGACTCTTCATCCTCAATGAACACAGGAAGAACATGACACTGATTTAGATTTTTGTTAACAGAAAGACTCACAAACTTAATCATGGTGAGAGTTTGGGAGCAAATACTATTCTTTAGCAGTTTTCGATCTACCTATACTTGCCACCAGTATGCTTTAATTCTCTCTTATACATGCACTAACACCCGCGAAGGAAAAATGTATTAAGGACACAAACTTAAGCCATTATTGTTATTTCCCAAATGTAATGTTTAAACTAAATTCTTAGCAAAGAATAAAATTGTAAACCAGTAAATACAAGAAATTTAAACTATTAAATCTTTTAGGCATCATGGTTCCAAGGCAAAGAGGAAGAGCCTTAAGATTATTATTACCAAATTGGTATCCTTAAAATGCATAGATGTAGAAAAATAACTAAAGTATTCAATCAAGAAAACTGTAAACCGAAGAAAGAAGAAATAAAAAAATACATGCAAACCTTTAGTCTCCCAAGAAGCATTGTTACAGCACTGTAAAACACATGAAGGACTGCTAAGAAAAATATGAGGATGTGTAACTGGTGCAATCCATTGACAGATATCAGCGATTGATGCCCCTGTAATCAATAACAATTAGATAGGCAAGGCAACTACTGCTATGAGTAAAAAAAAAAATTGCAAATAACGTGTGAATGAGCCGAAATAGTTTTAATACTGTGCTGACTGATGACAGTGTGAATAAGTGGAAATTGTAGAGGATTCTGTCATAAAACCTAACAGAAAATGGGAGTGTAACATCTATAATCAACATTAAATATTTTATTTTCCTAGACCAAACATACTTTTAATGAAATTTTGAATGAGAGAAGCAATTGTTTTCAATTGGTCAATCTACAGCTGAAGATGGCATTCTGAATGCCACATATGTACATCAAACAACTGACCATGGCATGAGATGACTACATAAATATTATTTGTTTTTACAACATGCTTCTGCAAAATATCATGAAAAAGAAGGAGTAAATAAATTATACTTTTTAGTTAAATAAGAAAACCTCCGAGCCCCTTTGCGGAAAAGAACATAGAATCAGGTTTCATTCAATTAAATAAAAGATTAGCGTTGAAACCTACTTACCTCCTTGCATTGGTAAGGGGTAGCTTCATCAGACAAATATCTGCGTTCATAAGAAAGAAGTTTCCTATGGTGTTCCTCATCACTACCAGATTCTTTGTTGGTACCAACATAAGGACATGGCAACAATTTATCTGCCATATCAATGGGAATACATATTTTAACAATATAACTCTGCCCGAAAGTCAGAAGCAGTGAAAGGAAACCAAGAATCATCAACTCTGCAAAAACAAAACCAACAATATAAAAAACAAAAGAGAGCAAAGAAGTAATAGTTATTATTATATTATAATAATGATCACCCACATAAATTATAATAAAAGAAAATTAAGTCAAGAAGAAGAGTCAAACTGCATTGGCTCCACGATGTAAGCATTAGTTCATAACAACTATTCTCTTTAATGAAAAATTCTTACCAGCTTTGACCTTTTCCAAAGCCTCAAGCAAAGCCTTCTTGTGCTTGTCATGTAGCCACTGAGAACAGGAAATCATCAGGTTAGCAAAGAGGAAAATCGAACAAGCACTATTCATGATGATGCCATCAACACAACCTTTCAACTTCTAAGATTTCAAAAATTATGTCTCGATTTCAGAAACCAAAAAACAAAAGAAAGGGTTTTTCGAAGCAAAAATGAAACTGCGGAGGTGGAACAGACAAAGAACATAGAAAATCCCAGAACCCCGGAAGTTCATGCATCAAATCCTCAGGAGTAGGGACAACATAATATTTAAAAAAAAAAAAAAGAGAAAAAAAAACTCCATTGATACCAAATTAAAGTTGATCGAACTGAAAGAGTATGGAAGGGACAGTTAACTTGAATGTGAAACGCAGACGTGGGGAAACAATGATAATAATTACAAGGCAAAAAAAGGGAAGAGAAGAAACGTTTGAAAATGGTGACACACCGTTCCCACTTTGTGAAGGCTTTTCTCCAGTGTTAAGGATATCAAGATGAAAACAGTGCAGACACAAGCAACGGCCCATGTTGGTGTCTGATCAAGGTCTTTGGAACCGATACTACTCTCACTTGAAGCCACAGTCACACAACCGCACCACAACCATGAAACCAGACAAAGAGACAGCTTTTTGTACTTTGAGCCAGACATCAGCATTTAGCATAAACAAACCACCCACAATTCTCAACAGAACAACCACCGCAGAATGAGAGAGAGAAATGAAAAAATGGGTTCCAGAAACAGACTACAAAGCCACAGGACTATTCTTGTTTGTGTAGTTCCTATGTAGACAAAGATAATAACTTTACTACTTTTCCTGATCTGGTTGGTTTCGAAAGAGAAGAAGTCTTCAAGCTTCAAAGAGTGTGCATTAATTAGAGAGAGGAAACGAAAAAATTATGGCCCCTGGTGGTATTGCAGGAGCAGGCAGGCACCTATCGTATTTGAATTGAATTTGAACGCAGTTTCAAAGGTTGCAGAAGGATTTTTTTTTTTATAATTTTATTTTTGAAAAAAGATTGTCTAATTTTCTATTCTGTGTCTGTATTCGTGTGAGAGTAATAATTAAATAATTTAATGTAAGAAAATGAAGGATGAACCCAAAACAGAAACATAAACTCCCGTTATGGAATCAATTAGGCGTAAGAGTGTTCTTCGAAAATGGAAACTATCACAGTTGTCACGTCACTGGCAATTTTGTTCCTACTGAATTTTTCCTTTTCTTTTCCTTTTCCTTTTCCTTTTTCTTTTTCATTTCTTTTTCTTTTTCTCACCACTTTCCTTTGTCATTTTTCAACTCTAATTGCGGGGAGGATGTGAAGTAAATAAATTTTCAGTCTTTATTCAAAACATAAATAAATTTTAAGTCCACCAAAGAGTTAGTTACATGTAATTAATACGCTGAACCGAAAGTAACGTTAAATTGTTGGGACACAGTTTAATTTTGACTTTCAATAAAAATATTTTTTGTCGAACTTTACTTGTCTCTCATTTAAATTAAATAATTTTAGGACAAAATAATGAGAAATTAATAAAACATTGTTCATGAATAAAAATAAATAAATTGAGTCTCTCTAGTACGGTAATAAAAATAGTAACAAAAAAAGATACATTAAAAGAAAACCTAAGAAACACTTACAAAGTTATATTGAGTTGATTATTTCATTAATAAAGATATACAAATAAATCATATATAAATATTTACGTTATTTTGATTTTATAACACTTATTTTAATATTTATCTGAATTATAAAAAAACAAAAAAACAAATGTGGTTGATTTGACTGATAAATTTTTTGCCTTCTAAACTATATTTACTTTGAGAAAACAGAAATGATGCAGAATGCGTTAAGTACCCCCACAAACGCGGTTTCACTTTTAACACCATATGTGCCTCTCTCTCTCTCTACGTCTTTCTCAATATCAAAATATTTCAATAAAAATATTATATTTTACTTAAATAAAAGTTACTCGATTAATCAAGTTTTGCTAAGAATTAAAAAAAAAATCTCCTTGTAAAGCTGTGTTTAGTGGAAGGAAATTTTTGGAATCATATTTATAAAAAATAATGAATTTTGAGAATAATTTTTTAATAAAGGTTAAAATCAATAAAATATTTCATATTTACATTGAATGGATTTTTGCTAACAAGTGTTTTAATATACTAGTTAAGGAACGAAAAACAGAACTATACGAGAGATTAAAAAAATAGAAGTACACAATTTGTTTGTCATATTTAATATATCTTTTTCTAATAACTTTAATTATTTATTTAAAAGTACCTATTTTTCTTTTTAATTTTCTAATTAAGAAAATGTCAGCTAATACGTTTCATGTTTTGAAAAATTTTCTTTACAATATTTTGAAGGTGGTTGGGGTGACAATGAACATATAACATATTTAATTACAATAAAATCGTTGGACTTGACTTGTTTGTGTGATGCAGTAGTAGGTTGTCTAATACGCGTTTCACACCTTCTCTCTCTAATGAAAAATGATTGACATTTATTTAACCTTAATTTTCGGTTACCTTGCCTTTCAATTCAATTTTCCCAACTCCAACCGCCTCTGATTGCTACCATAAAATCAAACTCCCAAAGTGAATGTGAGTATTGAGTATTATTTTCTGATTATTATAAATAATGGTTATCGAGAACATAATATTGTTGAAATTGAGTATAACGTGAATGTTGAAATTAAATATCTAAGTTTTTATTAAGATAAGATATCATGTATACATCAGTTAATGAAAATTGATAGATATTATTGTTAGTATATATTGATAATAACTTCGATCATTAATATTAAACGAAAATGGTAGGAGTTATCTTGTAAATAGGGTAGAGAGAGGGTTACTGTAAAAAAAAAATTATTTTAAATTTTATTAAAAAATATATTATAATATCTATAAAAATTATTTATATGTATTAATTTTCTTGTAAGACTAATTTTCTGATCTGGTCTCCATTGCAAAATATGTATTCTAAAAAAATTATAAATTAATAATTTAACTAAATATATTTTAATATTTTTACGTGTGTTTCAATGAGGAACATTATTTAATTTCTTACTTAAGTAAAATTATAGAAATGTGATGGCCAATAGTATGTGCAAATAACTGATTTTGTATGATTTAATAATAATACTGCTTATCTTAATGAGTTTTATGGGTCTTTGGTCTAGAAGTTTCTTAAGTTGAAGATTTACTTTTTTTTTTTTTAATTAGAGATTAATATTTTAGAGTTAATGTAAGATCTGCTAGATTTAGGTAACTCTTTAAAAATAAGTTTTTTATTTTATTAAAAAAATATTATTATATTTACCTTCACAGTAGTGATAACCAGTGTGTTTGAATCTATAAGTATCTAAAAATACGTTAGAAAATAAAATAAAACAAATAAATTTTAATGTGTAAAATAATAAATTAGTTTCTAAATATTAGAGTTTAATTACAGATAATTTATAATTTAATTTAAAAAAAATTATTAAGTTATGAATATTTCCATTAAATTGAACATTAAACGAAATTGTGAAACTTTATTATTAAATAAATTTTCGAAAAGAGTAAATTTATTGTTCTTGCCATTAAAAACGAAAGTGGTAGCTTAACATCAAAATATTTACTTCAGTTGTAACCTGAAAAGACATAAATGTTGGTCGTATCGAACAGTGTATGGCCCACATTGTGCAGTCATCGGTGAATTTGTGGGATTCTTAAAAAAAGTTGAATTAAGATTCATGCTTTGCTCTCAAAAACCAATTCAGCTGCAAGCAAAGGTCAATGATAATCCCCCACACGCCTACCTTTCATTACGCCATACACGCTTTATATGTAAATATAGTTTTAAATTTTAAAATAATAATAATAACCCATATTCGTCATAAGATATTATTTGATAAATATAACTTTAATTCATTTTAATATATACATTTGATAAAAAATTATTAAAATAATAAATAAAATTATTAATAGTAAATAATTTTATTTTTCCCTTTTCCTTCTTTCCAAATTTTTGATCATATAAAACATAAAAGAAAAAAAAAAAGGCAGTTGAAATAAATATGTGAAGTAGGTGAGTTGATTTAAGTAATTGACAATTGAGTAGGTGCCAATATTACGAGTTACAGGTTGCAGAGGTAGGTGCTACCATCGGACTAATTAATCTCGTTTCTACAAAATTTATTATTCACTACAAAAACACGTTTCTTACCATAAAACATGATAATGTTAAAAGAGTAATATCAGAATTTTTTTTTTAATGACAAGATTAAGGAAGTTGAATATAATGCTAATTTCAAAATAAATGAAATAATTTTATTCCAAATATAGAAATTTTGTCCTTAACTGATTATATATTTATTTTATAGTGATAACTTACATAAATAAGTATATTTATTAATTATCAATCATTTTATTCTTAATAAATTTACTTTTAAAAAATCATTTCACCTTGTTTAAATTAGAATAATAAGAAAATAGAGAAGAAACGATTAAAAAACTAAAATAAAAAATTATAATTAATTTAAATATTTTAATAAATTACCTAAACATTCTTAATTAAAATTATATCAGAATAAATATGAATATAAAAATAAAAGATTTTTTTTTATAAACGTTTAAAGCATCACCATGTAATACATAAGATTATATATTCAAACAAAATACAAAGTTCATAAGAGATAAAACTAATGTCTATGATTTTTAAGATAATCTGTAATGAAAAGGGAATATCTATTTCGAAAGAATTAAAATTTGTTTTACATGAAAATTGAAGAAAATTGTTAAGTATAATAAGAAAAAAATTGTTAAATATAAAAATGATAATTACTACGGATTTTTACCAACGAATTTGTAGTCGTCAAAAAATTAGTTATTATCGATAGAAATTACCGACAAATATAAAGTAGTTGTAGAAATTGGACTTACCGACAGATATATCCATCGGTAAATTAATAATTAGTTACCAACAGATATATTTGTCGGTAAATCTGTCAATAAATTAATAATTAATTACCGTCGGATATATCCATCGATAAATTAACAATTAATTATCAACGGATATATCTGTTGATAAATCTGTCGGTAAATTAACAATTACTTACCGACGGATATATCCGTCGGTAAAATTATATAATAATTACTTAAATTTAAATATATTCTAATAAATTAATTATTCACCTAATTAAAAAATTAAATATTTTTTCTATTTAATAAATTAATTTAATCATAATTAAATTAATTTATAATAATTTATTAAATTAAATAATTTAAAAAAATATTTAATTATATATAAATATACAAATATATAAATATATTATATACAAATATATAAATATACAAATATATAAATGTATAAATATAAAAATATAAAATATATAAATATACAAATATATAAATGTATAAATATAAAAATATAAAATATATAAATATATTGTATTTATATATTTATTTGGATATACGTATATTAATATAATTTATTGTAAATTATAATTGAAAAATTCTGATAACTTAGTGGTTGAAGAATCGACTTCAAACTCTAAGGTATCTGAAATTCTAGTAGCTTAGTAGTTGAAATATTAGCCTCCAACTCTAAGATACTCGAATTCGAATATAAATTTATCGACAATACAATTACCGACGGATTTTATCCATCGATAATTTCGATTTTTCTTGTAATTAAAGTCACACACATAAAAAAATAAAATAAATTATTAATTTATACTATGATATTATTATATTTCAATAAACTATAACTTTTTATAAGACTTTATTTTAGTATAAAGAAATAAATTAAACTGATGTTGTAATAACCAACAAATTTATCGTAATAATTATTTGTAATTAAATAATATTTTTTAAAACATTGCTTCTAATAATTATATTAATTAAGGTCTGTATGATTTAATTTTGGTTTTTAATTTTTAAAAATATTTTTAGATATTAATTTTTGAAAAATTATTTTTAAAAATAAAATGAGTTTTTTAATAGTTATATTTAAAAAAATATTTTAAATTAAAAAAATAATATCATAAATAATTATAATAATATCAAAAGTTTGAAAATGATTTTAATAATTTTATAATAATAAAATAAATGATTTAATATGATTATTAATAAAACATTGATAAATATTAATAAAAGATAAAAAATAAAATAGAAAATATTTTTTATTAATTTTTGATTTTTTACCTTTTAAAAATTAAAACAAATTTCAATTTAATTTTTTTTAATTAAACAACTTTTAAAAAATAAAAAACAAAAATCATTTTCAAAAAACCAATTTAACAAATCAGTTAACAAATACGTTTCTTAACTTTTTAAAAGCTAAAAATTTGAATACCATTTTAAAAAACTGTAAACAAATAAATTGTAACATTTCACGTTGATTTTGATCATAAAGTTCTTTAGTTTTATAGGTTTCAAAATATTTATGGGGATACACTAGTTTTCTTTAACATCACTCTTAATTAATTTAAACCAAAATTTTCTATAAAAATGCACTCTTATGTTTCTTTATATTAGGCAAACACCCTAATCTTTGTAAAAAAGGGAAGAAAGTGAGTGAAATAAAAAAAATATATTAATGAATTAAGAGAGTTATTTTATATCCAAAAATATATGTAGATATTTGTGAAAAAATTCTCTATATTTTTTTAAATTTAAAATAAAAATTATTATTTTACATACAAATGAATTTATGTTTTTGCAGAAGAGTGACTAAGGATAGTAAATAAAATTATTATTTTTCATATAAATAATTTATGTTGTTGGGATAAAAAAATGTTACAAATAACACATCTTTGCAAGTGGCTTTCAATATTTATTAAGCCACCAAAGTCATGTCATGTGCCGGTGAAGTTGGTTTCAGAATTCATCGCTATCATCTGTTCTGTATTTCTTTTTCGTTTTTATTCCTATTCCTTTTCTTCTAAATTATTATTATTACACACACATCAGCATCATACATTAAAATATAAAACATAATATTATGACAAACTCGACATTTTTATCATATGATAGTCACGTCCACAACTCATAAAATATAAAATTAAAACAATTTTATCATATTATTAGTAGAAAATCGATACAAGGATCGAAAGATAAAAGAGAAAAATCAAAAATCGTATGAGTGGTGGGGAGATACCCGATGACCACTAGTGTGAACGCGTAAATCGAAAGTGGGAATCAAAAATAGAGAAAAGAGGGGGGAATCGATAAGGATAGTGATAAAATAGGTCAGGAAAATCGTATTCGAGAATTGGAATCAAGAATCGAAAGAAATATAGGAAATTCGATGATCGTGGGGAAGAAAAATCGATGAAAGGTATTGAGTATGAAGTTAAATGGAAAGTCAGAAAGTTTTAAATACTCGATGGATGAGGTCAAGATCAAAGGAACGGTTATCACGCACATGGAACGTGGGAAACGATTTTCTCAAAGCCTCAGCTAAGATAAAAAGAAACAGATAGTTAACGTATGTGCACATGGAACGTGGTAGCAATTTTCTAAACTGCTCTTAGGAAGTTACGTTGAAGCAGGACCTATAAATAGAATGAAGCATGAAGAAGGAGGGGAAATTGGCAGAGACAACAGAAGCACAAGTGAACAGTTTACAGGAGAACGACGCATCATGAAGTTTCTAATGCTCTGGATTTCCGTTTTCATTGATTATCTTTATCGCTTTCTCTACTTTCCCTGGTAATTTACTTTCATTGCAGTTTACATTTGTCAAACTTTAAGTTCTGTCCTTTTCGATTCCTTGTCATTTACTCCTATGCAAGTTTAGGTTATGCGTTTAAGTTTTCTGTTATTTACATTTCTGCAATTTCGATTCTTCGCCCTTTTACCCTTAATGCAAGTTTGAGGTTTCCGCACTTGACGTTTTTCCGCAATTTAATATTCTGCACTATCTTTCGATTCGACATTTTTTACTGTTTTCTTTACTTCGCGTCTCTTAATGAAAAATATCAAAAACAGTACTTTCGATTTGCATACTAAGTTGTGCTGTTTACATTTTGAAACCGTGGGGTTTTCGATTCTCATGTATTTTTCGATTGAAAACCGTTTGCTAGCCTAAATAAAAAGAATCTACGTGGTTAAAATTTGGTTAGAACCTAAGTCTCGATTTAATCGAAATCGATCAAATTTTCACCAGAAACAAATTGGCGCACCAGGTAGGGGACGATATTGTGTATTATACATAAAGTCTGGCTAGTTCGATGAGTGTATGAGACTAAGGAGTGGACGAGTAGTAAGAATGAGTCAAAATCCACCAAATAGTCAGGGTAATAGTGAGATTCCTAATAGTCTGAATCCACCAAACACTGGGGGGCAAGTTCACAATGGAATTATGTCTGTAATATCGACAACTGTGAGTGCGTCGATTCCAGTGAGTTTTGAGCAAAATCAAGGGACAGTAGCAAATGCTCAGATAATAGGATCTGGAACTGTAATGTCAAATACTATACAAACCATGGGAAGTCCCGTAACAACATATGCAGGTCCGCATATGAGTGTAAGGCCGCCTGGTTTTTCGATTAATAATATAAACGGGGCTGGTACTTCTTCAATACAACGAAGTACGAGATTTAACTTAGGAATGCCCCAAAACTTAGGAACAGGTCAAACCTTAGGTATGCCTCAAAATTTTGGAGTGTCCCCAAATTTAGGGGTGTCTCAAAATTTAGTAACACCCCAGAATTCAGGGAATGTGCAGAATTTAGGAACACAACAGACACCTCCAATACCAAACTTAGATCATAGGGCAAACCTGGATCACGGGAGATATACGTTCGATAGAGATTATCATCGATCCAATTTTGAGACTATCGAAAACACTAGTACTAGAATTTCCAGTAACTTATTAAGAGTACTTCGACAACAAATGTACGAAAGCAATTTCGAGATGGTTAACATGTTATCTCAACAGTTAACTACGGTTCTAAACCCATTAGTTCAGAATACTACCACTAGTTTTGAGATATTAGCAGACCAAATGACACGTATCGGGGATGCATTAGCAATACCCCGACAAACGAGGGTCGAAAGTAATGCCAATCAGAATATTAACCAAAATGTTAATATCAATCCCCTTTATTTATTAAGGAGAAATCGAAACAATGATCATCATCAGCATGGAAGAAATGAATATCAGCCTGTGAGGAATGATATTTATGGAAATGTGGATGAGGGGTTTCAAAATGCGTATAATCAAAATAATATGCAGTACAATCATATGTTGGGACAAAGGATGAATCTCCAAGGAGTAGAATTAAGACCACCTCATCAACCATACTTTGTTTCTCCTTTTCCAAATACGATTCTCGAGACAGAATTACCACGAGGATACAAAATACCTAAATTCACCAAATTTGCTGGAGAAATTGGCGAATCTACTATCGAGCATGTAGCGCAATACCAAATCAAATGTGGAGACCTAGCGATGAGTGAGGAATTAAAGATGAAATACTTTCCTAGTTCATTAACAAAGAATGCTTTCACGTGGTTTACGTCGTTGCCACCTAATTCAATATATAATTGGTTGCAGCTGGAAAGAAGTTTTCATGAGCAATTCTTCAGGGGGGAGACACAAGTAAGTCTTATCGACTTAATGAATATAAAGAGATATAGTCATGAAAACGTAAATGATTATTTGAATAGATTCAGACAAATGAAGTCGAGATGTTTTACTCAAATTCCCGAATTTGAATTGGTCAGAATGGCCTCTACAGGCTTAGAATTTTCGATTAGAAAAAAGTTAGTTAATTTGTCGTTGAATGACATGGCTCAGCTAGCCGATAGAGTGAGAAGAGTGGAACAAATCGAATACGAGAAACAAAGGTACAAGAAATTTGAGAAACCTATGAAAAAAGAAAGGGTAGCATATATAAATGACATATATGAAGGAAATCCCGGGATAGAAGTAGATATGAAAGAGTCTGTCGATGAAAATGTAAATATAGCAGAGCTTAAAGTAGGAGCCCCGTACGTCTGTAAATTGTTACAAAAAAATGAAGTAAAAGACAAAATGGCAAATCGCACATATACTTTTGATGTAACAAAGACAGATAAAATCTTCGATATTTTATTGAAAGATAAGCAGATTAAGTTGAGTGATGATCACAAATTACCTTTTGCAGAACAAAGAAATTATAAAAAATATTGCAAATTTCATAATATTTATGGACATTGGACTAATATTTATGGAACACGATCCAAGATGCGATCGACCAAGGAAGATTGAAGTTTGAGGAAATGTCAATGAAAGTGGATACGAGTCCATTTGAAGTTCAAGTAGGGTACGTCGAATCCCAAACGGGCATGACTAAGGATGTCCGATTGGTAAATTCAACCTTCATAGGCATGGTCGATGTTACTGAAGACATCGATCCCAGACATGTCAGAATGGATATGTCAGAAGAAGACATAGAGTTCGATCTAAGCGAATTCGAGAAAGATTTCGAGAGAGAGATCTATCCTCGATCAGAGGATTCCCTCATTGAATTTTTAAACAGAAAGAAAGAGAAGGATGAATGAGTGACATTATGTCCATGATGCAGTGCGGTGTTCGACAGATCAGCCGCTAAAGCCTTCAGAGCAGAACAGATAAAGAAAATCAAGGATCAACAGAAAAATGACAATAATAAAGTAGATCATGTAGTCCAAGCAACGGTAGAGGAAAGTCAGCAGATATCTGTTGGTTCCAGCACTAGTAGAAATCAGAAACAATGGGTTAGGAAAGAAATGTATCCTCGAGGAGGAAGGGACAGACTGCAAAATAATGATGTTTTCGAGAGACTTTCATATGATGAGGGATCGAATACTGGATTCCCTACATTCCAAAGGAGAGTTCGAGGAAGGCCTTGGAGAAGAGAAGGAAGGATCCCTTACTGGGAAAGGATCAATAACTATAGGAACTTCGAAGATAGTAGCATACCAATTGGGAGTCAATATGCAAGAGACTTTGTCGATGAAAAAAATGAAGGTAGTTGAGATGAACATCAAATTGGAGTAATATCGATACTACCCGTGGAATACGTTAGCGAGTACGAAGAACACCAAGGGAAAAGTAATATTGATCGAGAGGACGATTTCTATTCCGAAGACATGAGACCAAAAGTAACATGGGTAACACAAGCATTATGCGAAATACCCCATAGAGACGCTGCTTTTATCAATCCTCCATCCGAGGACATGAGGTTTCCCTTGAAACCCTTATTACTGAACATCGAAATTCAAGGATAGAAGGTGAATAAAGTCATTGTTGATGGTGGTGCAGCGGTGAACATATTGCCGATCACTATGCTGAAAAGGTTTGGTGTCGAGTTAAAAGACTTGGTCAGACATAATATCATGATTTCTAACTTTAGTGGGAAATCATCGAGCTCAGAAGGCATGATCGCTTTAGATGTGAAAGTGGGTACTTATTCAAGGCCCACCGTGTTTGTAGTGGTCCAATCACATGCCAACTTTAATGCATTGCTTGGCAGGGAGTGGATTCATGGAGTTGGAGTCGTGCCTTCTACGACTCATCAGAAGTTGTTTATGTGGAATCGAGATGGACATCTCGAAATCATTCCAGGAGACCAGCATGAGTTTGTGACATTTGTATCTCAGGCTGGTCGATCACTGCAGAATTTGGCGCTCACTCAACCATTCACCTTCGAGACTGTCGAAGACTTTAATTCCAAATTGCACGATGAGCGTTTTTTGGAAATGAATGAAAAGAAAGGATTTGTCATGATCAAAGAGGGGGTCATCCTCGAAGTGGCCGGTGAAAATGAATAAAAATTATGAGGAATTCTTGGCTCGATTAAGAAGATATGAAGATGAAAAGGAGGGCCAAGAAAGTAGTAGTACTAAGGTAGAAATAAATAAGTCGACTAACTCGATAGTAGTAGCAAACAAGAGTGATCGAGTCATACTTGATTGCATTTATGATAATTCTCCTTTAGGTTTTGAAAAATCCATCACATCGAACCACAAAAAAGTCGAAGCTCAAGATCCATTAGAAGAGATTAACTTGGGAAGTATAGAGGACCGAAAACCTACTTATATTAGTATGTATCTCGAGGAAGAAATGAAAAAAGATATGATATCATTATTGGAAGAATATAAAGACCGTTTCGTTTGGGATTATGAAGAAATGTCTGGCTTGGATCGAAGTCTAGTCGAACATAGATTACCTATCATCGAAGGTAGGAAGCCTGTAAAACAAGCTCCAAGGAGATTTGCACCTGAGGTAATGAGTAAGATTAAAGAAGAGATCGAGAGGCTTCTGAAAGCAAAGTTCATCAGGACTGCCAGGTATGTTGAATAAATTTCTAATATTGTTCCGATTATTAAAAAGAATGGTAAAATGAGAGTATGTATTGATTATCGAGATCTAAATTTAGCAACTCCTAAAGATGAATATCTTATGTCAATAGCCGATATGCTAATAGATGCAGTAGCTGGTAACGAAATGTTAAGTCTTTTAGATGGTTATTCAGGATATAATCAAATTTTTGTTTCCCAAAATGATATAGCTAAAACAGCTTTTCGATGCCCGAGGGCATTAGGTACTTATGAATGGATAGTGATGCCATTTGGATTGAAAAATGCAGGAGCAACATATCAAAGAGCAATGAATTTAATTTTTCATGATATGATAAATGATTTTATGCAAGTTTACATAGATAATATTGTTGTTGTATCGAAAGAAAAACATGAACATTTGAGTAATTTAAGAAAATCTTTTGAAAGAATGATGAAATATGGATTAAAAATGAATCCTTTGAAATGTGCTTTTGGTGTGTCTGCTGGTGAATTTTTAGGATTCATAGTACATGAAAAAGGAATCGAGATCGATAGGAATAAAGCAAAAGCTATATTAAATAATTCTGCTCCAAAGACTAAAAAACAGTTACAATCATTTTTGGGAAAAATAAATTATTTAAGACGATTTATCTCTAACTTGGTTGGTAAGACTTATGTTTTTTCGTCTTTGTTAAAATTGAGAAAGGAAGCAGATTTCAGATGGAAGGAAGAACATCAAGAAGCTTTTGAGCAGATCAAATTGATGTTGACAAATCCTCCAGTTTTGATACCAGTAATGAGGAACAAAGCCATTGAAACTATATGTGTCAGCATCAGATCGAACTATAGCCAGTCTACTAGCACAAGAGGATAAGAATGGTGTAGAATGTGTTGTTTATTATCTAAGTAGAATTTTTAAATGATGCTGAAACTCGATACAATGATATCGAAAAGTTAGGATTGTGCTTGTATTTCTCTTGTATGAAACTCAAGTATGTAATGAAGCTTCATGATGTGATGGTTTATTCCAAAAATAATATTTTGAAATTTCTGTTGTCGAAACCTATTATGCATAATCGAATAGGAAAATGGGTGTTAGCTTTGACAGAATTCTCGTTGTCTTTCGAATCTTTGAAATCAGTAAAAGGTCAGGTTATTGCCGATTTCATGGCAGACCATACGGTTGACTCATTTGATAATTTATTTATCGAAGTCAGAAAATGGATAATGTATTTCGATGGATCGAGTGCATCAGATAAATCAGGAGTGAGAATTCTTATCATTTCACCAAGTAATGTCCCAACTAAGTTATTATTTGAAATCAAACCAACTTGCTCGAATAATGAAGCTGAGTATGAAGCTTTGATTACAGGTCTCGGGACTTTGATTAAATTAAAATCTCGACATGTAATTGTAAGAGGCGATTCACAACTAGTGATCAAACAAGTACGAAAAGAATATAAGTGTATCAATACCAATTTGATCAGATATCTGGAGAGAGCAATGACTTTAAGCAGAATGTTCGATGACATAACATTTGAATATGTCCCTCGAGAGTTTAATCAGGAAGCCAATGAGTTGGCACAAATCGCATCTAAGTATAAGATATCTCTAAAAAATTTTACAACAAATGATTCAAGTAAAAGAAAAATTAACCCAAGAAAGCGAAATTTTACAGATCGACTACTTAGATGATCAAGACTGGAGAAAATCGATTGTAGACTATTTGCAAAATCCAAATGGGAGAATCGATAAGAAAATTAAATATCGAGCAGTAAAATACGTTGTGATGAATGATGAATTATATAAAAGAGGTATCGATGGAGTATTACTTAGATGTTTAGGGAATGACGATGCCTATTTAGCAATGACTGAAGTACATAATAGAATATGTGGTGCTCATATGACAGGCCAGAAGATGAAATGGACGTTAACTCGACAAGGATATTATTGGCCTTCGATTTTAAAAGATTGTATCGAGTACGCTAAAACTTGCGAAGAATGTCAGAAATTTGGTCCTATACAGCAAGTTCCGGCCAGCGAACTACACTTGATTATCAAACCATGGCCTTTCAGAGGTTGGACCATCGATTTAATCGGGCAGATTTTTCCACAGTCATCAAAGGGACATAGATATATAATTGTAGCTGTCGATTACTTTTCAAAATGGGTAGAAGCAGTTCCATTAAAAGATGTCGATCAACAAGATGTAATTGATTTTATCGAAGAGTATATCGTTTATCGATTCGGGATCCCACAGTCTATCACCACTGATAGAGAGACAGTTTTTACTAGAAAAAAGATGGTTAGATATGCCGAATCAAGAGATATTCAGTTACTAGCATCAACCTCATACTACGCTCAGGCTAATGGGCAGGTCGAGGCAATTATTAAAGTAATTATTGGTTTGATCAAGAAACATATTGGCCATAGACCAAAAACTTGGCACGAAACATTATTACAAATTTTGTGGGCCTATCGAAATTCACCAAAAGATTCGTTGCAAAATACTCCATATAAGTTAGTTTATGGGCACGATGTTGTCTTACCCATCGAAATAAATATTGAGTCAGTCCGAATATAAAAACAAATGATTTACCCAGTTGTGATTATTGGAACCTGATGTACGATGAATTAAACGAACTTGATGAAATAAGATTGCAAGCGTTGAATAGTATTATTTTACAAAAGAATCAAATCGCTCGAGTCTATAATAAGAGAGTTCGACAGAAAACATTTAATGAAGGTGACTTAGTGTGGAAAATGATTTTATCGATGGATAAGAAATGTAAAAGTTATGGTAAATGGTCGCCAAATTGGGAGGGACCTTTCGAGGTTGTTAAAGTATTATCGAGTAATGCTTATTCAATTATCGATTGGTACAATAGAGAGAAAGTCTTGTCGATAAATGGTAAATATTTGAAAGACTATAAACCTCAAATAAGGGAAATAAATATTCAATATTAATTCAAATAAAATGTTTTACAAAGTTAAGAATTGAGTTTTGAATTGATCAAAGTCTATTAACAACTGCATCCAAGAAGAAGAAATCGAGTTTTCTTCAGCGACCATTTTGCGTTTACGCTCCATGCTTTGCCCCAAGGAAAGCGCCACTTCCTTCGCGGAGGATTTGATCGAATTTATCTCCGATGTGAGGAATTCCTTCTGCGACTTAAGCTGATTAAGTCTCTTCTCCAACTCTTCGATTTCACTATCGACCAAAGTTCGTGCCGTCAGCGCCTCTTCTAGATTGAGCTTTTGTGTTTTCAATAACTTCGATTTTTCAATCTGGAAGGAAGAAATGTCAGTTAACTTAGCCGCTATCGATTGCTTTTTCTTCCTTGCAGCATAAGCTCTATTGAACAAATCGGTGGCCGCTGTGACTTCCGCATCAAAACTCTTTGGAAGAGCGTCTTCAGGAAGCGTTTCGATGGAGGTGAGAATCTCTTGGAAAAGTCGTTTCTTTTCGCGCGATTCCACCAGAACTTCTAGAGGCGAAGAGTAGAAGAATGACTTAAAGTGTTGAATCAATTGATGTGCTTCCTCAGTCGATGTCGTGGGCGGTTGAGATGAATGGCTTGAAGGGGTGGCCTCTTCAGACAGCAGAATATCGAGAATTGAAAAAGGGTATTCTTCGATAGCAGTTCGATATTCTGACATCTCTTCTAGAGCAGGACTGCTTATCTCGGGCAATGATGCCGAAAGCAACTCGACGGATGGCATCGCAAAAAGGGGGGAATCCGGTTGCTCTGAAAAAGTTGGAGGGGAATCTTGAACGTGGATTACGGGGATATTTACTGGAGATAAAATGATTCAAAAGAGTGAATCGAAAAATCTTAATGAAGAATGAAGTAGGATCAAGCAGTAAAAGAATTATTACCAGGGGAAGGCGGATCGAGGGACGTTGGTGCAGGGGAAGAATGTTGTACAGCCTCGGGTTGCTGTGAATCAAAACAAAGATTAGAAAAAGAAATGTGTGGAAAAGTTGAATAAAAATACAGATAAAATCTAAGAGCTATACCTCAAGAATGGGTGTTGGTACTGATGATTGAAGCAAAGAATCGACATTCGTCGATATTGTCGCCGATGGATGGTCCTAAAAATATCGAGATTTAGAATCATGTTATAGGTCTTATCGAAATCTAGGAATATAAAATTTGTGTAAAAAAGGGTCTTACGTGACTTGAACGGGTGGTGGGTGTTGTTTGGCCCACTTTGGTGACCGTGTTAGAGTCCTTCGATAATGGATTTATAACAGGTGGTTGATTGGATCGAGGACTCTTCTTTGATTTTTGTTTCTGAAATTAGAAGTGAATTAGCTATAGACAAAGAAGGTTGAATAAATAAGACAATAAGGAATCGAAAAGAAACCTTCGATTTTTTCGAAGATGAAGAGATGGTGGTAGAATGCTTGCGCTTATGAGTGGGGGCCGATGGATCTGACTCGTCTGAGGACTCCCAGTCCTTCTCGGAGGCCACGACTCTGTGAGGCTTCGAAACTATCAAAAAAGGAAAAACCGTTAGATTACAATTTGAAGAAGATTGAAAACATTCTTAAAAGAGGCAATAAAAATTTCACCAAAGGGTGATGGAGTCAAAATCTTGACTCGGTCGATATGAACAAGCCAGGGAGGAAGAAGAGATTGAGGTAAGGGAAGTAGGATAATTTTGATATCGAAATTTCTTTGTTTTTAGGTTTGGGGTAAAGAGTTTCTTTCAGGGATCTTAACTCTCGAACACATTTAGGATGAGTTAAAGGTTTGGCTAGTCCAAAAGGGGCTGAAGGGAAAGTGGGAAGATGATTAGGACAATACATTTCAAATGGGGTTTTACCTCGAGGGTTGATTATTTTGTGGTTTGATCGGTTAGTGTCTGTTTTATTGACTAGGGAAATAACAACATCATAAAAGGTCTCTTCTAATTTCGAGGGGTTGTAGCATGCTCGATAAAAATTTTCGAATTGAGATATTTGGAGATAGTGAGAGTATGTACCTTTCTTCGCCTTCGATTTGTCCTGCAACACGAGAGAAGGACGATCAGTCAATTTTGATTGGACTATGTCAAAATTAGAATGAATATTTGAAAACCAATCGGTCCACCACTGAGAAAAACCAAATGTAGATAAATAGTTCGATTCAAAAGTATAAGGGAAAAAATGCATCGGGTTTTTTGGCAACAGCTTGGCAAGCTCCCGTCCAACAGTCGATTCACTTAGTTTAGGCTTTGAGGAGGTATCAAGGGGAAAAAAGGGTAAAGCTTGACTCAATCCAAACTGCCGCGAGAAAAGTTGGGGATAATAAGTGACCAGTTGAAGGTCCTTCGATTGGAAACCCGATACCAGAACATCTTGGGTTAGATAATTACTCCATACTTCGATTAATTCTGATTGTAACCCGAGAGTAAGAGCAGAGAATTTTGACTTAAACCATACTAACCCTCGAAGCTTGTCATTTACTTTCCCTTGATATACGGTGAAGGGGGCCAAGTTCGACTCAAAGTGAAATCGAGTCAACAAAAATCGTAGGTAATTATGATAACTGGCATCGTCAGGTTTGTGGTGAGAGTGTCGAGTAGACAATCGAGCACCTTCCAAATTTAAACTCGAGGGAATGTTGGAGGTTGGAGGGAAGATACTTTCAAAATTTGAGGTAAGCCATAATTGGATAAACCAAATGGGACCTGAAAAATTCCCCGAGGCCCTGGGGGTGTTCAAAATATCGACAGCTTCATCGAAAGAAGTATAAACATGAGCCAATAATAACTTTGCTAAATTAATTCGTGGTTGGCCAGTGTAGAGAAGATAGGCAAGGTTATAAAGGTGGGATGATATCTGGATGGACCGAGGGCAAAAAACGTGGGTGCAAAGCCAATACACCAGGAAGGTCACGTGCTCTTCATCAGAAACAACCACTGTGTGATCATCGATGAAATGTTTCTCGAGAAAATGTCCATAGGCCTTCGATTCCCAATCGATTTTTGACCTTAAAGAGTTATCCGAAGGGAAAGCACCTTTATAATATTTCTCCCCCGTGGGCTTTAATCCAGTAATAGTAGCAATTTCGAAAAGGGTGGGCGAAAAGGGGCCACATGGAAGTTCCAATGCATGTAAGTCCTTAATCCATAAATGAACGGCGGATAAAAACATGGACATATCCAAAAATGATAGATCACACCGAGACAAATGCAGGAAATCGAAAATCCCTACATCCCTCCAATGGTTCCCAAATTTAGTTTTAACTCGATCAAACCATCTAATGTACAAGGGTTTTTTGTGAGGAGGGCTTGTTCGATATACTTTATAAACGATTTGCAGAAAATCTATTCGAACCTCAGACTGATGGATAAGAACCTTACTCTCTGAAGGAAGGCTAAGAGAAGAAGAAAACGATCCGCCACAATAGCGGATATGACCACCAAATGCATAAGTTACATTATCAGCGACGTAAGGGATGAGTACCTGAGTCTCGACAATCCGTTGTGAGGCTTCTTACATCAAAGGGACCGGCGCAAACTTCTTCCCATTGATTTCTATTAGGTTGGAGGTCACGGAGGAAAGTGGTGGGACGGAGAAATCAGAGGATCTGGAGGTTGCCATTACAGTAGGTAGAGAAGGGAAGACGTAAGGTTGAAGAAAGGTTGAAGATGAGGAAGTGCAACGAAGGAGAACTGAGATTCGTGGTAAAAAAATAAGGGTAAAAAGCTGATAAAAGTATTTTAAGAGGCCAAGTTAGGGTATTTGAAACGACGGATGTGAAGAGGGTAATTAATGTGGTGTGTGCAGTATGACAACAGAAAGGAGGTGATTTGATGGGTGACATAAAGCAGAAAAAACCCCCAGAAACCCTAAAACCCTAAAATATTTGAAGGCGGGAAGCATTTTGAAAGAATTAAAATAAAATTGATACAAATATTTATATTCTTCCAAGGGGGCATTTTGTTAGTAGAAAATTGATACAAGGATCGAAAGACAAAAGAGAAAAATCGAAGATCGTATGAGTAGTGGGGAGATACCCGGTGACCACTAGTGTGAACGCGTAGATCGAAAGTGGGAATCAAAAATAGAGAAAAGAGGGGAGAATCGATAAGGATAGTGATAAAATAGGTCAGGGAAATCGTATTCGATAATTGGAATCGAGAATCGAAAGAAATATAGGAAATTCGATGATCGTGGGGAAGAAAAATCGATGAAAGGTATTGAGTATGAAGTTAAATGGAAAGCCAGAAAGTTTTAAATACTCGATGGATGAGGTCAAGATTAAAGGAACGATTATCACGCACATGGAACATGAGAAACGGTTTTCTCAAAGCCTCAGCTAAGATAAAAAGAAACAGATAGTTAACATACGTGCACATGGAACGTGGTAGCAGTTTTCTAAACTGCTCTTAGAAAGTTACGTTGAAGCAGGACCTATAAATAGAATGAAACATGAAGAAGAAGGGGAAATTAGCAGAGACAACAGAAGCGCAAGTGAACAGTCTACAGGAGAACGACGCATCATGAAGTTTCTAATGCTCTGGATTTCCGTTTTCATTGATTATCTTTATCGCTTTCTCTACTTTTCCTGGTAATTTACTTTCATTGCAGTTTACGTTTGTCAAACTTTAAGTTCTGTCCTTTTCGATTCCTTGTCATTTACTCTTATGCAAGTTAAGGTTATGCGTTTAAGTTTCCTGTTATTTACATTTCTGTAATTTCGATTTTTCGCCCTTTTACCCTTAATGCAAGTTTGAGGTTTCCGCACTTTACGTTTTTCCGCAATTTAATATTCCGCACTATCTTTCGATTCAACATTTTTTATTGTTTTCTTTACTTCGCGTCTCTTAACGAAAAATACCAAAAACAGTACTTTCGATTTGCATACTAAGTTGTATTGTTTACATTTTGAAACCGTGGGGTTTTCAATTCTCATGCATTTTTCGATTGAAAACCGTTTGCTAGCCTAAATAAAAAGAATCTACATGGTTAAAATTTGGTTAGAACCTAAGTCTCGATTTAATCGAAATCGATCAAATTTTCACCAGAAACACATACATATTTTAACATCTAAATAATTACAGTGACAACTCAACATATAATTTTTTTGACATTAAAACGTAGTATTAACATAATTTTATATATTTATATATAAACCATCACTTCAACTTAGAGGTTTTTATCCGTCCTACCAATGAGCTCAAAATTTCTATTAATTACATTTATTTTAGGATGTTACAACTATATAAATAATAAATATTTTAGATTTGAATATTTATTATATAAAATTATTATTTGTTATTAAAATGTATTTAAAAGTTTATTAGATCACGAGAATAAATAATTGATTTATCTATTCTAACTAATTTATGTAAAAGATTATTTTTAACAAATATATACTTTCTGGATATGAAACTTGTAAAGGGATTATGAATATTATTGTATAAAAACCATATATTTAATTTTTTATACATAAACTTGTTGAAGTGGTTCAATATTTTATGGTATGTTGAATATATTGTGTTATCATTCCAAAAATTGGAATGAATACCAAAAATATATGATCCTGTTGGATACAATATCACTCCTTGTAGGAATAAGCTTTTATTGAGTCTAACACAAACTTGTTTCCTGTTCGATTGGGATTACTTCCAAGATCAAATCAATAATAAAATGAGATGCGAGTAATTTTACGACAGGATCGATAAAAATTACCTTACTTTTCTAACACTTTGTAATGACTATGACTAAATAATAAAATTTAGACTTTTTTTAAATTAAGAGAAGCCATAAGAACTATCGCGGATCAATCCACCAGAGAATTTGGTATTGTAGCAATAGATGCAAGCACCAAAATTCAATTGAACGAGAAATTGGTTCATTACACGTCATGCGCATCTACCTTTCTTTGTTTTTTTATGTTCTTTGTTATATATTCTTTTGGTATATAGATTTGTATGTTATTATTGAAAATTATATTATTATACATAACATGATTATTTTACCAAAATATTTTTTATTAGGTCAAAATAATCAAGATGTTATTATGGAGATTCTAGTAGGAACATGTACTTTGAATTAAACAAAAAGTTTTTAAACATGTTTTTCTGAGAAATGCATTGGAATATTAATCTATATCATGCATTAAAATTTAAATATAGTATTGTTGATATCTTACCAAGTAACAGTCTCTTTTTTAATCCAAAAATAATATCAATTGAACATTCATTATTTTTTATAGAAGAAAGAGATATTTGTAATTTTTAATAAGTAATAATACAGTAACATTAAATATGAAAATGTTTTTTTAATGAATCCATAACTGAGTTTCACAGAGCTTGTTTCACATAACCATTATATTCATATTGTAGCTCAAAACTATTCAATTTTATCACATGCAAATGAAATAATCAATCACATTAATTTTGTTGAGATCACATCATTTACCTGCTACACTTGCAAAACATAACCAAACCAACAGTTGCAAGCAGAACTCCAAACCATGCAAGAAGACCGGCAGCAGCTGGAAGCTTTGGCATTTTTGTTGCTGCAGGAAAAAAAGTAAGATATACAAATGATAGTGAGATAACAATCAAAATTAAAAAATAAATATGCATGCAAGTACTCACATGCAGACATAATTGATTCCATATGTGGATGTCAAGATAGATACCCTAGATGACCGAATGAATATAAGTAAATCTACAATCCATTCAATATAACTTGGTAGGAATATCTTGTGCATGTTCAGAAGCAGCAAACAAAAGCCACAAAAGAAATGTAGATGTACATCACTCGCAGATACCAAATAAAGTTTTCTTTACAAACTCTGCGAACTACGCCTACCACCACACAAAGAACTATGTCCAGAACACATTATAGAAAAGATATTTGTTCTAGAAACTAGATGCGTCATATCAAAAAACTTGAATAACTCTAGTTCTGCATAGAATATTAGAATCTGACATTCTTGTTTGGTTTCAAAGCAATCTAGTATTTAGAAGTTGTTGAATAAATAAGAAAGATAATATTGAGCTCCTATTCTGTACAATCAATGAACAGAAAATAAAATATAAAAGTTATTAGAATGAGATAATAAAAGATATTTGGATGTACATTTTGAAGCTGTGATGGACGGGATCCTCCAATCCAAAGGAAAAGGCGTTCCAATGATGTTTTCCACGCACCAGAGATCAAATAAAAGACATCAGCTTTGATGCCTCTGCTTTCATCCTGAAAAGATCTGAGTAGTGGCTTAAGCAATTCTCAACAAGTAGATGAAGCTGCATATCGGATTCATGAGTTTGTAATGCATTTCTCAGTTCTACATTATGTCTGTCTTGCTCTTCAATCCATTATCCATATTCAAGTTCAAACAAGGTTATCCTCCTCTAAAAACCAATGACAGATCTTCTTAGAATTTAAGGAAATCACTGTCAAAGTTTTGTAATTTATACACTTATAATTTTGTTCTCCCAAACTTAATAATTATTAAATATTATATTTATAATTTTAATTTTTCATCTTTTTTTCTTTTACTTTTTTATATTCATTTATTATTTATTAATTATATGTTATTTTGTCCCAAAATCAATATAAAGATCCATCACTGCTATAAACAATGCTATAAACTTAATTCTTCTCAGAATTAGAAAAAGTAGTTATCTAATCCAAAAATAAATGACATTCGAGAATTTTATTAAACAAATTTTGATATACTATTTTCTCATATAATTGGATCACTGAGAAGAATTTTGATATAATGCAACTCAATATTAATTGCAGTATGCTAATTTGGGACACTGGAAATGTCTACTACAAAGTTTAAGAAATAAAGATTCTATCAATCTGTCACAGATAAAAAAGTAAACTACATAGACATACAGATTATATCACACAGAGAAGGTACTATAACGAAGTGTGAATTGTGACAGGTTGAGGTCATGAGACTTCATTAAAAAAAACAACAATTTGACTTTTGGGAAAAGGATATTGACAACTTATTCTGCAAAACATGTGAAAGTCAAGACTAAGAACCAAGCCATAAGAGGGAAGGGCCATGATGGAGCCAATGGATGACGCACACACAAATATGGGGAAAGATCAACTGACACCCTTTACAAAAATCATTAGAGATACTTTGACAACATAAAAAACAAGAGAAAATTTCCTCCGGAGGTTGAAAACTTTACTCAAGCGACCATGACTTGAACTAAAATAGATAAAAATGTTCATTGACTGCCTTATGTCATTCTGTTAAACTTTATGGTAAAAAATTTCATGACTTGAAGCAAATTTGTATTTGATGCAGGCAGCAAAATGAATCGCAGAGGCATACTAAAAATAATCACATAAATACCTGACAAAAATATCATTAAAGGAAACAACAGAGGATAGATTTAATCTTCTAATACAGGCTCAAACATAAACCAGAACTAGGAAAGTAGTACACAAATAACTAGAAAAATAACATTTTAAGGAAACCTAAAAGTTTAAAATCACAAACCTTGGTTAATTGCTCAGGATAATCCCATATGACTAACATTTGGCGCACTGCATATGTACATACCCTCCAAGTAGACTTTTTACCCTATTTATATCTAACTAAACCCTCTATCCAACCAACTAAACCATTAGTATTCAAACTAAATTAATAAACTTCTCCTTATATCGTATAGGTATGCCTTCAAACTTAAAGTAAAGTTCATCAACCATCACAAAGAATTATTCAAACAATGAAAAGAAAACAAAAGAATTTCAAAACAAAACCTGACACAGCATTGAAACAATAGTTGATTATATGGATATGGATGGAGGAAGAGTGAAGTTCACTAAGAAATTACCAACAGCAATTTCAAAGTTTGAGTGGAATTAGCATATTCTCAACAGTAAAAAAGTTTGCACAGTTTCAAATGCACTATCGCCAACAAGATCCAACGCATCTCCACCTATATTCAAGGAGAGAGAAAATATGATAAGCTTCAACATTGTTGCAGAAAACAGTAGTTATATTTAAACCTGTTAGGAAGAATGAAATCAAGCAATATACCTCTTCACCAGGCTTTTCTGAATTAACCAATAAACCAAGCAATACTTACTTTTTGTCTGAAATAATTTTATCAATGTATTCGTCCTCCGTCGGCCCGCCAAATATCCAGTACACAACCATTGCCACCTCATGAAACTCGTCGGAGCGCATTTCTCCGTCAACCATATCCACCACTGCTCCTATAAACCGTTTGTAGGCGGCTTCCCCCGTTTAGTTTTGAGTAGGTGAAACCATTCCGTTTTGGTTCTTCTCGAGATTCTTAGCGGATGATCCAATAATTTGTCGATGACTTTATCAATTGATAATTCGATATAGAAAGATTTCCTTATTTCTTCACCGGGATTCTTGCCTATTTTCTTTAAAAGATATTAGATCACCGTGATGTTTACACGGTGATTCCACACTTTCTATAATTTGAAAATCCTTAAATGAGAATTGGTAGTTTTTGAGAAGTGGTTTTGTGTGCATAAGATTCCAATTCATTATAAAATTTAGAACACTCATATATCATATTTTAATTTTTAAATATCTAATTAATATTTATAAATTTTTTCTATCTCATTCTTTTTATTTTTTATAATATTTGTATTTTTTTCTATCTCATTTGTATAATTTAATATTTCATGTTTTCATGTATCATTCTTTAATTTATAATAATTTTTATGCGTGAAATATAATTTATTCAATTTATACATAGAGAGAGGCATGACGAGTTTTGTTTCTCGAACTCTGCCCTTGTTCTTTTTAATCATGTTCCCAAATTCCCATTTTCCTTCAGTTTCAGTCTTGGACATTTTCGGCCAAACCATCCCTTATTTAAAAAAAATATTTAATATTTTCTTATATAAATATAAATTATTATTATTATTATTATTATTATTATTATATATTATATCATTATACTCAAGTATTTAATTATATATAAAATAATTATTTTTTAAGTTTTTTATTTTAAAATATTACTAAATATAAAATATATAATTTATGAAAAATATTTAATAAATTATTTTTTATTTAATAAATTTTTTACATAGCTTTTTAAGTATATAATAACAAAATCAATAAAGATAAATTCAAAATATTATTCTATTAAGTATTATTAATATTGATGGACAATATTTAAAAAAAAGAAAAAAAAACAACTTTATAAATTCATGTGACCGAAAAAATCAAATTTATTGAAGAGATAAAGAAAATTCGGAGTAGAGATTAATAGAAAAAAATAGTGTATTGAATTAATGGTTAAGTATGTTTTTAGTCTCTATATTTTCATGTAAAATTGAAAATAGTCACTCTATCATAGTTCGCATAAAAATAATCTCTATACTTTTAAAATGATTGAAACATGTACTTATTTTAAAGGATTTTAGGTATATGTTGAACTATCTAACATAAATATTATGACTCATTCATTATTTGACACGTGTAATTATTTTAAAAAATAAAATTAAAAGGTGTCAATATTTTAAAAGTCATTTAAATTTGCATTTATAACATTTAAAAGTCATTTAAAAAGAAATTTAAACTTCTCTGCCATTTATAAGTCATTTAAACTTCTCTACTTTAAATTTCGAAAATGAAAATCCTAGCTATGGTATACCACCATCGCACACTGTCATTGTGCACCACCGTCGCACTGCCAGTTGAACCACAACGAACCGATAAAACCCTCAAACTTCAAAGTCACTTTGACTTCATACAACCTTACAGAGGGGAAGAAAGAAAAAACATTTGGTGTGTGAAGATAAAAGAAGAGAGAACGAAAAGTAGTTGTGACGAGAAAAGAAGAGATAATGAAAAGTGGTTGTGACGAGAATTGAAGAACTTTGGTGCGTGAGGAGAAAAAAAAATTTTACTTTTTAATTTTGTTTTTTAAAAAATAATAATCTCGGTTGAACAATTTATATTTTTTTTAAAGAAGAGCTTTGCTTTTTTTTTGTTTAAATAATTACACATGTCAAATAATGAATAAGTCATATTATTTCTGTTAGACAGATCACCATATATTTAACGTCGTTTAAAATAGGGACCTATTCTAATCATTTCAAAAGTATATGAATCATTTTTATGTGAACTTTGACAAATAGACTATTTCTAATTTCACATAAAAGTACAAGGACTAAAAACATACTTAACCCATTGAATTAACTAGTTAAAGAAATCGAGAAAAGAAAAGAAATTGATAGTAAGTGGAAGATAAATAAAAAGTATCAACTAGATAAAAAATGACTTTATATGTAATATGAGAAGAAAATAGAGATAGTTAAAGGAGAGTTAATATTTTAGAGTTTATATTTAAATACAAATAGGACAAGGATTAAGTTATGATCAATACAAAGATTGCATTATTTATCTTCATTTTCAACTTTTTAAAGCAAATAAATCTGAATTTGCATCCATAGTTAGTCAATTAATTCAATTTTTCTTTGTCAACCTCAAGACATAGACAAATTAGTCCTTGGTTTGATTTTCATCTTTATATAGTAGAACTAAAATGAAACATGAGCAATTATTCTCTACCTAAATCTTGTTCATGGACTTGACTTTTCCTTCATCAATCACATTGATATTGACTTCATCTCCACGGTAAAATCTCATTACATAGCCATCAATGTAATATATGAGATATTACATCCATTATCAAAGAATAATTATTAAAAATGTTCAAAATGTCACTTTTGTTATCCTTATACCCATAGATAAGATTCAATTATTGAGACAGATATTTCATACATTCATTACATGATTGATATATCTAATTTAACCTATTTCTAAAAAAAAAAGAGGAGTGTAATTAAAGTTTAATTTTATTAATATATGTCTTATATTATATTTGACATGCTATTAAGTAGGGTATAATGACACCCAATAAACCTCAATAATATTCTAATTTATTGGTGGAGTTTCACATAATTTATATCATAAAATGCAACACTCTTTAATATGAATAATAATAATTTACCTTTATATATAATCATGAATGACATATTTGAAATAATATAAAGTAACCAAATGGTGAACAATATAGTTATACAATTATGGATTATGTCTAAATTTCATTGTACTTATTTAATAGGAAATGATACATTAACAATATTGGAATGTTAATAAATTAATTGTGAATATCGAAAATACTAATTTGTGTGGTTTATTTGAACTTCAAGCCATATGAAAGTTTGAGAATAGAAAAATAAAATATGAAACATATATCTAATGATAGATTCAAGTCACCCAAAAAATAATTTATATGACTCTTTATATTAATGCATAAGTATAAACATAATAATTTTATATATTATTACTAATTAATTTCTTATTTAGGTATCGTTGATATTAATTTCGTAAATAATACCTTTGTTTAATTTTATTCACTACATAAAAAAAAAAAGATAAAATCACACACTTCAAAGCTTTAGACTTGACTTGAACACAAGTGTATCACTTCAGTTATTTTTAACTCAATTTTTGTATTTTGTTAAATTATTATAAATTATTAATTACTAAAATTTTATTTTATTATAGTGGTATAATGTTTTAAACTATAGATTCACTTTGTCATCGGATAATCTACGAAGATTTATCCTAAGGTATATTTATTTTATATTAAAACTATTCATAATGTTTTATAGTTTTTAAAGAATTAACTTTTTAAAAATTAACATATTAATAATTAATAAGTAACAAAGAACGAGTGTTAATACTATGTCATGCAGTAAAACATAACTCGTAAATCTATTACGAATTCATGACATCGTAGTAATTTTAATTTTTAAAATAATTATTATATAATTTCATATATAATATTTATTATATATTTTTTTATAAACGACAAGTTATTGGATCAAACCACTGTTAAAGAAATTCCAAAGGGTGAAAAAAGTTTTTTTTTCTTTAGTATTAGTAATAATGATCAATTAGTATGGTTATGAATTAAGATAATTATTTTATTTTTAAATGAATAGATTTATAGGTAGTAGGACATAATTATTTATGTTATTCATAGATGAAATATATATATATATATATATATATATATATATATATATATATTATGTAATCTAATTGTTTATAAAATTTGAATTTATAGATTGAGAAATAATAACATTTACAAAGTTCGATGTAAGATAGGTGATTGGGTTACCCTTCCATTTTATATATAACAATAACAATAATAATTAATTTTAAAAATTAAATAAAATTATTTTATAAATATATATACATTTTTAATTTTTTTTTATATTTTCATTTATAATAAATAGTATATTTATTCTCTTACATGATTTCTTACTTGTATTTCTTTTCCCTTCTATTTTCATATTTTTGTATTTTCTTCTCTCACCTTCTCATTTTTTTTCACCTAAACTTTTTTATCATATATTCACTTTGTCTTTTCAGGTTTCTATATTTGTCGTTATTTTTCTCTTCCATGCAGAATAAAAGTTAAAAGTTTTTTTTTCTTTAGTTTTCAAATTTTTCTTTTCTCATAGTTTCTTTTTTATAACATACAAATTGTAATTTTTTGTTATTTTATTACTTAATTTGTTTTTTTCTTCTATTCACATTTAATGCATAAGAAGTTAAAAAACAATGGAAATATATCTTAATAATTTTTTTTGAAGTAAAGAAAGAATAAACAAATTTATTTTTGTTATAAATTAGTATGTGTAGATAATATAAAATATAAAATATTAATATATTTTTTTATTTGTTATAAATTAATTAGTTGTTTAATGTTGTGTGATGTTTTATTTTGATGTTAAAATGTGAAAAAAAAATTGAGTTTTAAAGATGTTTAAAACAAAAATTATAGATTATTTTTTAAAAAGAGAGAGGATAGATGATAAAATAAATTTTACTATCCAAAATTTAAATTTAGTTAATAAATATTAAACCTAGAATGTGTAATTTATATAATATATTTATTTTTGCATAATAATTAATTATATATGTTCAGTATCAAAATTATATAAATGGTCATGGTGTAATATGAAGAAGATATAACATTAAGTAAGTGAACAACCTATCTTATATCTCTTATATATTATATTGATTATCACCGTCATCTATATGTAAAATAAATTATTCAATAACTAATCATAAATGTGTATTTTATTCTTTCTACATGAACTAATAAATATAAATATGATGTATATAAAAAATGTGACATCTTAGTGGATATAGCTAGAAAGCACAAATACCCATTTACATTATTTAGATTAACTGTTGAATAATTTATTTAGAGTGATTATAAAATTTATAACGAATTGAATCCAATACTTGAATATATTAAGTGATGATTCTCCCATCCCATCCCATCCCATGAACCATATTTTGCATAGGCTAGGCTGTTGTGTAGAAAGTGGTTTGAATTATGGAAGAAGGAATAAAGTAGAATAGAGTCTTACGTGTAAAAAGCAGATTCAATTTCATTGATGACACTAAAATATCCGATCATACTTTTTTGGCTCCTTACTCAACACACTTTCTGGGTACCAAGTTGCTGGATTCGATGCCAATGTGTGTACAAAAAGGCCATCGTGCTGCAACAACCGTCTTCACAATTACTTTTTTCACACCATTTACTTCTTCACTTTTATATTCTGTTCATGCTATTTTCATTTTGGAACTACATTGGTATCTTTCCAAGATGAAAATCACTTTGTCTACTCACTTTTCAAATGTTTCTTTTTGGCTCAAATATCACAACTTCTCCAACTTATTCCCCATCAATATTCATAACGCAGTTTCTAAATTCATAAATATTGAATATATTGATTCAAATAACTAGTTTTTTTTTATCATATGAATGAGAAACAACATGGAAGAATATGATTGGAATATTTCACCAAAAAATTATTTTAACTTTATTTAATTTTCTAATTTTTACATATTTTAAAAAACATATTTAACATATAATTTAATAATTTGGCAACAAACATTGAAATCTGAGAATTGTCACGAGTGTGGAGTGGTGTCCCCGTGGGAAAGTCACTGTCCCGTTTTAGGAAGTAGATAGAGAGACTATGTACTGTACATGGGGCCCACAACTCATTTGCCCTTAACCATGTGAGAAAATGGTCATTTCACCGTTTTTAATATTAATTTAATCTATTTTTTTCTTTAAATAAATTAATATTGTGTTAACTTGTTAAAATGCTGATATAATATTATTACATGATATATTTATGCCTACTTCGAATATTAACCGGTTATGCTAAATATAATCACATATTAAACCACTTTGAATTTGAAAAAAAAGAAATAACAAGAAAAAATTATTAAATCAACCCTTACTAACTATTTTTAATAAATTATTAAAGTATTATAATATGAATTTAGAATGTAACGAATTAAACATCTCACGTGAGAAACACACTTAAATATAAAAACACATGTAAAATATGAGATTAGACCAGAATTTTACACAATAATTATCATATGAGTGTTTGAAATTAGCCGATGATTGACGTAATAATTAAATAATAGATATATATTGTGAGAATACTTTATTTGTTGTGTATAATTTTTTATCAATAATATTCATAATATAATAATATTATGTTTTTTTTACTAAAGATAGATCATTTACTTACTTGAATATGTGTGAATGATTGATTTTAATGTACGTAGAATGTTTAAGATTTGATTTGATTCAATTTTATAATAAATTTTAAATATAATTTTTTTTAAAGAAAATTAAGTCAAATAAATATTTTATGATTTAATTTAGTAATTTTTACGATTTTGTTTATTATAAAATTGTTAAATGATTATAATAAATTTATTATTCAATAAAAAATATATTATAAAAATATTATATATAATTAATTATGATATTTATAATTTTAATTTATTTAAATATAATTTTATATTTAATTTGAAAATAATAATACTATTTTAAACTGTAAAAATTAATTGATTTATTAATAATAATAAATATTTTATATTCAGTTTTAATAATAATATAATAGTTTTAATTCAGTTTGATATAAGTTAAATATTAATTATGAAATCGAAAATTGAATTGAAAAGATCAAATTTACAAGGTTTAATTTTAAAAAAATCAATTTTCGAATTAGTTGTAATTTTACCTCCTCTTGAATTATTGTAATACTTTAGAATTGTTATATTACTTCAGTATTTGTGTTTAATTTCTACTAATAAAATAATATAAATTCTTTATGTAATAAAGATTTGAAGTTTCAGAGTGATTGACCCGATGTCTTTCTCACAAGAATGTAATCGTCTTGATTCCTTTCCCAGTCACGATGGTTTAAGGGAAGAGTAGTAGCAAGGAACATGAACAAGAAGAAGGGTAGTATTTAAATGGAACGAGGAGTTAGTTTGTCCCCCCGGTGAACTTTCGCAAAAGATATTGATGCCACAAGTGTCGTTTTTGGCTTTTTGCTAGAAAGCTAAAATAAGGAAAAGCAAATACCATTACCAACAGCATTCCCAGGTAAATAGCGTCCATCTTTATGCGGTAGTCTCGCTCTCTTCAACACCATCAAACAGTTTTCTTCTAAGATCTACCCTTTTTCCTTCTTCACAGTTTTATCCACAATGGTCTTACTCTACACCTGGTTTCTCTCTCTTTTTCAGTGAAATTTATGGTCTCAGGTTAAAGTTGATTTCTTTTGTTCTTGGGTACACGTGAAGTTTATGTTTTTATTCTCAAATTGAACCAAACATCAGGTTTTCTGAAATATTTTGCTTCTAAATATAGATGACAGCTACCATACTGTGAATCAAGCTCCGGTAAACTCATCTCTTTGACTGAACTTTTATCTTTCATATGCTGTTATTTATGCTCGCAGTCAGCTACTTTTTTTATTTAATGGGAGGAGCTGTATTGCTTTTTTCTTTCCCGTTGGCTGTTGTTTTCTGGATGTGCTTTGCAACTTTGTACCTGTGTTTTTGTTGAGTTACTTGGCCTGGACTAACTTTTGAGTGCCAAATAAGTTCTTCCTTGAGAAGTGCAGTTTATTCTTAATGTTATAAAAGTCACAGCTTTGGGCATGAATGTTTAACTTTTTACTTTCTTAATACCCCTTTTTTAATTCTCTGAAGATGTTTCTTTACTTGTATGTTGAACAGTGTGATTGATACTGGCTTTGCAAAAGGTAGCTGCAACCATGATCAGAGTTGAGCTTGTGGTATTGATGGTTCTCTTCAAAGGATTGCTTTCAGCTGGAGTTGTATCAGACAATTCCACAATACCTGCTTCTGTAAATATTGGAGTTCTTTATTCTTTCAATACCAGTGTTGGTAAAATGGTGAAAACTGCTGTAGAGGCGGCGGTTGAAGATATAAATTCTGATCCATCTATTCTTGCTGAAACTAAGTTGAAGGTATCAATGCAAGAAGATACCAAATACAGAGGTTTTTTGAGCATTGCTGAGGGTATGTCGGAATATTCCCACTTTTTCTGTGTGTCAACTTAAAATACATCTTTTTCTGTTAGACTTGTTACTTCAAAGTTCGGCAGATTATTATTCTTGTTTGACAAAAATTATGTGTGATACAGCCTTGCAGCTCATGGCGACACAAACTGTGGCTATAATTGGTCCCCAGACCTCTACAACGGCTCATGTCATATCCCATATAGCAAATGAGCTCCAAGTTCCTCTGCTATCATTTACAGCCACTGACCCAACTCTCTCTTCTCTTCAATTCCCATTCTTTATTAGAACTGCTTTTAGTGACATTTATGAAATGACTGCAATAGCAGACCTTGTCAACTACTTTGAATGGAGAGAGGTTATTGCAGTTTATGGTGATGATGACCATGGGAGGAATGGAATGGGTGCATTAGGGGATAAGCTCGCCGAGAGGCGTTGCAAGATTTCATTTAAAGCACCTATGACTCCTGAAGCAACTAGGGAGGAGATTACTGATGTACTTGTTCAGGTGGCCCTGGCAGAATCCCGGGTTATAGTTCTTCACACAAGTACTGCTTGGGGTCCAAAAGTGTTAAGTGTGGCAAAGTCTCTGGGGATGATGGAAAATGGGTATGTCTGGATAACAACTACTTTTCTGTCTACTTGGCTGGATATAGGTAGTCCCTTGTCTTCAGATGCAACGGGTGACATGCAAGGGGTCATTACACTACGCATGTATATACCAGATTCAAAGCTCAAAAGATGGTTTGTTTCTAGGTGGACAAACTTGACTACTGGAAAGACTGGTAATGGTACCCTTGGTTTGAGTACTTACGGTATTTTTGCATATGATACTGTGTTTGCTCTTGCTCATGCACTTGATGCATTTTTCAAACGAGGGAACCGAATTACATTTTCACATGATCCAAAGTTATCTCAACTACGTGGAGACAACATGCATCTTGATGCTGTGAAAATCTTCAACGAAGGAAATCTGTTGCGTAAATTAATATATGAGGTTAATATGACTGGTGTATCAGGTCTATTCAAGTATGCATCTGATGGAAACCTTGTTAATCCAGCGTATGAAATCATCAATGTGATTGGAACAGGAACCCGGAGGATAGGTTACTGGTCCAATTACACTGGATTATCAATTGTTCCTCCAGAAGCACTTTATTCAAAACCACCAAATCGATCCAGTGCAAGCCAAAAGCTACTGCCTGTGTTTTGGCCAGGAGAAACAACCCAGAAGCCCCGTGGTTGGGTTTTTCCGAACAATGGAAAGATGTTAAAAATTGGAGTGCCAAAAAGAGTTAGTTACAGGGATTTTGTCTCTCAAGTACAAGGCACTGACATGTTCAAGGGATTCTGCATTGATGTGTTTCTTTCTGCAGTGAACTTGTTGCCCTATGCTGTCCCCTATAAATTTGTTGCATATGGGGATGGTGACAGCAATCCTAGTAACACTGAACTTGTCCGTCTTATCACAGCTGGTGTGAGTATCTTTACAATTGTGGAGTTTGGATGTTTTATGGTACTTTCTGAGACCAGTTTTTCTTTCCATACAGGTTTTTGATGCTGCAGTTGGTGACATCACAATTACAACAGAAAGGACAAAGATGGTGGATTTTACTCAGCCATATATTGAGTCTGGTCTGGTGGTAGTAGCATCAGTTAAGAAGACAGATTCCAATGCTTGGGCCTTTCTGACACCATTTACACCAATGATGTGGACTGTCACGGCTATCTTTTTTCTATTAGTGGGAGCTGTTGTTTGGATTTTAGAGCATAGGCTGAATGATGATTTTAGGGGAACTCCCAAACAACAAATGGTCACAATTTTGTGGTAAGGGAATCTGGTCTTTCTCTCTCTCCTTCCTTTCTGAAGCTCACACTATATTGAATCTCTTGCTGATGAATAGTAATCATATCAATGTTACACTGGATTCACTTACAGCTTTGGATTATGTTTGTAACTTCTATGTGTTTTATTTGACAGGTTTAGTTTTTCGACCATGTTCTTTGCTCACAGTAAGTGCCAATTTTCTGTCTTCTGTGACATATATGGTCCAAGTATAACTGGTGGCTACATTGAGTTTATGAACATACTCTTTCCTGTGCTATGTAGGGGAAAATACAGTGAGCTCTCTTGGTCGCTTTGTGCTGCTTATATGGTTATTTGTAGTTTTAATTATTAATTCAAGTTACACAGCTAGCCTGACATCCATCCTCACGGTGCAACAACTTTCATCACCTGTTAAAGGCATTGACAGTTTAATAAATATCAAAGAGCCTATTGGCTACTTGCAGGGTTCATTTACTCGAACTTATTTGATTGAGGAAATCGGTATTGATGAATCCAGACTAGTTCCTCTGAAAACACCAGAAGAAACTGCAAAAGCACTAAAAAATGGTCCTCAGAAGGGTGGTGTTGCTGCATATGTTGATGAGCGTGCTTACATAGAACTTTTCCTTTCGAGCCGGTGTGAATTTAGCATTGTAGGTCAAGAGTTTACCCGGAATGGTTGGGGATTTGTAAGTATCTCCTTACCAATAGTCCGAATTTTCTTTATTCTTTTGCCTTCACAATGAACTTTGGAACCTGCCATGCTTTTCTCCTTATTTTCTATTACTTTCTTCCTCAAGAAAGCATAAATGCATTTTCCCCTTGACTGTTCTGGTTAAACCTTTGTTCTGCTTTTAGCGTTTTTCATTAACTCAGTCAAGGACGAAGCACTGGGGAGAAAGGATTGAATGCTTTATTTATCTATACTAAAACTCTATTGCCAAATTGTAACGTAAAAGCTTGTTCCTAACTCCTCATTTTTGTGGTCTAACAGAAATGCTGCACTGCCAGAGTTTTAAAATAAATATCTTACGTTGTAATATATCATATATTAGTTTAGCTATATCATAATAGATTTAGGTAATTTTCAATGTTTTCACCATATTTGTCCTTCCATGTTTGTTGTTATTCAGCAACTTTCCTAAGTCAATTGAAGAATTTAGCTATACATGTTTTGGTCCGTGTTCTTTGTAGTCTGTAACATATACCATGATTAATTGTTTCTTAGGCCTTTCCACGAGACTCGCCGTTAGCAGTTGATCTTTCAACTGCCATACTGGAGTTGGCAGAGAATGGAGACTTACAAAGGATTCATGACAAATGGCTTCTGAGCAGTGCCTGCCTATCACAAGGTGCGAAGCTTGAAGTGGACAGACTCAAGCTGAGAAGCTTCTGGGGGCTCTATCTGGTGTGTGGGTTGGCATGTGTGCTTGCTCTCCTCATATATTTTGTTCAGACCATAAGACAGTACTCCAAGCATGGCCCGGAGGAGCTTGAGTCTTCTGGCCATGGCTCAGGATCTTCACGTCTGCGCACATTCCTTTCATTCGTGGATGAAAAGGAAGAGATTGTTAAGAGCCGCTCCAAGAGAAAGAAAATAGGGGGCATGTCCTACAGGAGCTCAAGGGAGGTTGGATCATCCATCACCTCCAACAAAGGATATTCCCAGGCATCATCAAACAGAATTGATTCAGCTAGTGAAATCTAACTGCTGGATTCCTACAACATTTTCTTTTTTCTTTTTTAGTACATATAACTGTAAGATATATCAATTTGCGAGGGGACAAGGTGACTTTGCAATTTTTGTTGCTACTTATGGTTTGTGTAGAATACATCATATTCAATGAAATCATCTTATTGTTATTTAGAATACAGTAGACCAGTTGCCGACTTTCATTCATTAGCATAATAGCTGGTCCTATAAGGATGTCATGTGTCATTTGGACCAGCTTTTTAGGCCATATAACCTGCCCTACAAAAACAAGAATCTGTTGTATAAAACGAATGTTAAGCCACGCATAACCCTCCATTACCATGGATTTAATTCTGAATGAGTAAATATTAAAAGATTTTGGCCTAGTTGTCTTTTAATTCCGTCAATTTATTGCAATCTTTAGGGTGAATGATTCAGGTTTATGCTATTGTTAACTGTCCACCATGTGTAATCTCTAGCTTACTGAGGATTCAATGTTTCCATTAAATTTATGGTGGAATACAAGGTTAAAAATAATTGATTTGCTTTTACATACATTTCATAAAATATCACATAAACTGCTTCATGTTGCAACAAGTCTTTGCCTTTATATTCTCCAGCGATGCCGAGGCACTAATCAACATTTTTAAAATATCTTTGGAAACTTTCTTCCTCCTTGCAATAATAGAGTACAACTTTATACACTTCAATCAATAGTCTTGGGTATCGACTAGCAAAGTATTCGCAGAAACCTTCGGGAACAGGTCCTACAATTTCCTGAAAAATAAATAAGAAATTAGAAGCATATAGTTGCCATGTCTTAATGAGTAAAGATAGCCAGCTTATGCAGGACCTTTTATCCCTTAATTATTTGTTATCCTTGAAGTTTATGCTTAGGAAGATTGTACATATGTCATATATTAACGTAGATGCATGCTGAAATTTCGTACAGACTATTACCAGCACAAATTAATTACCTCCTTGGAGCCCAACCAATTTCAGTGAACAGTTATAAATATTCAAAAGTCAGTCATGCTAGTCAAGCACATCAAGGTAAAGAACAAATGTAAAGGCAAAGGCAGGCCCATAAGATCTAGCACTATGGCACTTCTTAATCATCACAAACACACAGTATGTCATCTTCCAAGACAACAAAGTGAAGAAAGTTAAAAATTCACTAAGTTGTGACAAATGAAATTTTAAGTCCGAATGAAGCTACCTATTTAAGAAATAGAATTAAAGTGGTAGTAGCACTGGATCACTCTGTACATAAAACTACAGAAGTCTTTGATGGGACGGAGGAAATATCTTGGTCGACTACCCAAACAACAAGAAGTCTAACTATCCCTCAGAATTCAATATCCAAATCTGTCATTCCATGTAAGTATTTGAGGCATGAACTCTCGAAGACATTGAGAAAACAATTTGAATATATATCTTTAGTAAAAACATATCATAGGATATTGAGAAAGCAACTCAGTACAATTGGAATTGGGGACAAGTTGAAAAATAAATGGGTCAACATGTTAGGTTCGCTATGTTTTTTGACTTCTGCTCGGCAAACATACGGACCTTCAAAATCCAGCAAAATCTATTTGTTAATTTGTCAAAATGCCATTCGTTATATTCATGGGTGGCAAATTTCTAAACATATAAACCAATCAGGTACAATTGTTCCAACTTTCACAGTAGATAGGGGTCAACGGTCAATTTTGGGCTAAAGATTGTAATACGGACCCCACCTTACCCACCATGTTGCAAAGCCAATGCAACCTAAAAATACGAAAGAAAAATTTATTTGATAAATGTTGAACAAAGAAAGAACCTGAATTCCTCGAGGCAATTCTCTGTAATGATTTAGTTTGTTTCTCATAACTCGCAACAGGTCTCGAACACTGTTAAAATTATACCGCCGATAGTGACCGATATTAGCAATGAAAGCTGGTTCCATCCTTTCATCCCATTTTCCACCCAAGGCCACTGTGGCAACGCTTTCTAATGTCACCAAAAGATCAGAATTAGTCTCTCTATTTTCCAACTCCACCCTGTCACTGGTGTCACGCAAAAACGAAAGTCGCATCTCAGAACTCCAGAAAAAAGGATGGTACAATACTTCAGTTGCCTTTGGCCTGGAAATAAAGTAAATAATTTCTTAAATGAAATTGCTAGACTGTAACACGAGAATTACAGATACAAATGCTAGAGATATAACAACATTCATGGACCTCTATCTAAAAGCTAAAGCTTTTTGTTTATCTTTGGCAACACATACTTCCAGTCCCTCATGTTTTATGAGCTATCTAATTTTATTTTGCAATCAAACGTTTCATATTAGTCAAGTTCTGCCAATCATGTGCAAATGATATACTTTGGAACTCCTTAACAACAGGGGAAATGACAAAGTTAAGAGTTTCATGATGCTTAGTTGGGGGGCTCCCTGCTGGATACCAAAATAACTAATACCATTCCTTCATTATAACTGCCTGATGATAAGAATTCCTATGTACTGACTGAACCTTGTCATGCATGTGCATGCAAGCAAAAGCACCTTCACCCCCAATTTTTTTAACGTAACTGTAAATTGAGTCTTCTGGAAAAGCATAAGCCAACCGTGCCACAGATGTATGCATTTTTTTTATAGCAAAAGAAACGTGTAATTAAATTAGAGAAAAGAATGAAGGAGCACAAAATACGACTTTTAAAAGAACACCTGAATTAATCCAGATACCAGCAGACCTTCAAAAACACAAATAAAAACTTCGATAGATTTATCATTAGATATAACCAAAATGGGGTACACTCTTACATCTTATATGTTATTATATTATTCGTAAAAGTTATATCTGTTTGGACTTTGAGACTTCACTATTTCACACCAGATACCAATTAGGCGAGTAATAAAAAATGCAAAATTATGAAGGTACATCAAAATATATTCCCATTCTCCAGAAAACTAATTGAATGAGAATTATTTACCTTAGATCAGCGTAAGGGTTTAATAATCGACTGATGAGATCTTTGGCTTCAGGAATGAACTCCACAAAGAAAAGATCCATTTGATTTTTCAAAATATTGATATCCCGTTCAATACGTTCTCCAAATGGATGTCTTCCCCCGGTAATGCAAAAAAAGAGGACACAACCTAAACTAAATATATCTACTGCCCGTGTTTGACGTCCTTGAACAAGCTGTTCTGGTGCTTGCCAACCTGAACTACCACCACCTGCAATTAAGCAAGTAAACCTTATAGCACGAGGATAATAAACTAGTTAAAGTCCACTATAGATTAAGATGTAAGATTCAACAAAAAAACAAGCTGCAATGAAAAAGGAACCAATAAAGGAAAAAGTGAATAAACACACTTCATAGATCACTTAAAAGTTGAGTCAGAAATATGAAAAAAAAGATTGGGTTCACATGGAAATAAATAGGTAAAGAAACAAGAATAAGGAAACAACTCTTAAATTACTTCCTAAATTAGAGCAATAGATTTTTGAGATATACTGAAGGCACACAAAAGCACTTTAGAGATATTTTGAGATATTCTAACAATCCCCCTTGAACCAAAACTTAATAAGCTTTCAGGTTGATACAAATAAAATATTCAAAGAAAATAGGATAAAATATATTTTACACTCTATAGGTTTGCCAATTTTCGTTTTTAGTACGACAACAAAAAATTGATTGGTCTTCATACAAGTTATAATTACGTTTGGGTTTTAATCATATATGTTAATTGAACTGTTAAAGGCTAGCATGAGCATTGTCTCAGAGAATATTAGTGACATTTATTTATTATATGACTAGTTAGAAAATAGAGTTTAATAATTTTTTGGATAAAATATGTTTTCAAAACAACAGGTATTGTTACAATTGCAAAAATTGACTGGTCCTGATATATCAAGTATAATTCTGTTTGGATTTTAATCATATATGTTAATTGAACTGTTAAAGGCTAGCATGAGCATTGTCTCATAGAGAATATTAGTGACATTTATTTATTATATGACTAGTTAGAAAATAGAGTTTAATAATTTTTTGGATAAAATATGTTTTCAAAACAACAGGTACTGTTACAATTGCAAAAATTGACTGGTCCTGATATATCAAGTATAATTCTGTTTGGATTTTACTCACATTTGTTAACTGGTTGATTAAATGCTTACATGGACATTGTCATGTGGAGAAGATAATGGACATTTTGGTCACTTACATATGCAGAGCTAGCCACGTGGCTTTTTTGCATTATTTCTAACTATAATAATTTCTTCAAATACAACAATATTATACTTAATTTGTTTAAAGACCCCTACTTTTGTAACTCAAAACTGTTGAGTCTTTCTCTTTTGACTGTTTTGATTGCCCTAGATTAGAGAAAGGAGGTGAACAAATGCAGGATCCTAAAAAGATGATGCTTACTAGCAGAAAAGTATGGTCAAAGGCATCATGTTCACAAGATTTTTCCTCGATGGATAAAGGAATGCCTTTAGTCAACCCATCAGTGTTGACCGGCTGAGAAAGTGCTTTTTGTGGAATTCAAGAGGTGCTTGTTACCTCTCCTAGCTCAAGGGACCCAAGGAGGTTGTTCTGGGGTTGTCCAAAGTGGAGGATAGATTCTAGAGTTTGTGATTTTTTTCATTGATTGGTGCCCACTTCCTTTGTCTGATTATTTTGGTTTATTTATAATGGGTACTTCACATAATGTACACTACAAATATTTTCGTTGGAAGAATGTTCATGAGGGGGCAATTATCATCCTTTTAAAATGCATGATTTTAATTTTGACAACTACATCATGAACATCTACCCAACGAAAATAGTCATAATGTACATGCTTATGCAAAGTTCTAGTTACAGAAAAACCAAAATCAATCAGAAAAGGAAGAAGGGTACCAATCAGTGAAAAAAAATTGCAAATCCTACAACCTAACCTTCAATTTAGTAACCCCTAGATAGCCTCCCCAAGTGCCTTCAACTTTAAGAGGTGAAAAGCACCTCTTGACTACCATAAAAAGACCACCTCCAACCAGAGACAACGTAACACAAAAAGGCATTCCCCTATCCGAGGATGCAAAGATGTTGGAGAAACAATATGCAACACAAGCACCTGTAGAAAATACTCAGCAGAGAAGACTAAAATGGCAAAGAAGGCCTGGTTTGAGAGGTAATGGCAAATCTCATAATGAAGTTGGGTCCCATTATGAGTTTGACATGACTTCGGTACCATTCTCAAATCAAAGCACAATCGTGCTAGGCCAACAAGGCATTGCTGAATTTCCTATAGTACCCTACTACAAGGCCCTGATGATATCACAACATGACCCTGCTCAATATAATGTAGCCCAAGCCTGCATTTTAATTCTATTTGAAGTTCCTTGTGAAACATACTTTTACTTTTTAAGTTTTATTCGCTTCAGAAATTTTCTCCAAGCTTTCTAGGAGAGTAAAGTGGTGAATCTACAGGAAAAAGTTGAGTCAAGTTCTTGTGTTTTCTCTTTCCTCTTTCTTTTCCAGCAATGAATACTTTAGTTCTCTCATTCTATATTCCAAGTATGTTTGGCTAAATTGTTCTACTACAGTTGCATCACAGTTTTCCCCATGAACCCTAATTTATGATTTCGTTTTGTTTGTTTCAGCTCAATTAGTGCTGATTATTTCATTGTACTTTTTGCTTTTTAGGACATGATCCCTTTTAAATTTATTTGAAACAATTAATTTTACATAACCAAAGTGATGAATTGGTGAACTCATGGGATAAATGAAATTATGAATTTTGCATGCTCAACCTTAATTTCTAATTCTCTTAATATTTTTTTGTAATATTTAGAGATGACAAAGTAGGTTAGTTTTGTCCGCCTCAACTTGGCAAACCAGATTGGTAATTTTAACTCATTAGCCTATTTTGACACGTCCCGTCTAACCTGCAAATTCGGCATACCAAAGACAGGGCGAGGCGAACTATCTTGTTTTTTTCTAAAATGTATACATGTTAATATTAAAATAAAAATTATTATAATTTAAATTATTGATTATAATTCAGTATTTTAACATATAAATGTAATGATTTTCTCAAATTTTTATCTAATAAAAAATATTAATTAATGAGTAAAAACTTAAAAAATATTCATATAAATGAAAATAAGATTTTTAAAAAATATAAAAAAGTTATATACCCTTTGGTGGGAGTGGACTGAGGTTTGTAGTCTATCCTAAATATAGTGGGCCAGAGGCAAGATGGGGTAAAACAAGGTGGACTAACTATAGAGAAAATTGAACCCTATACCTATCTCACTGCTTAATCTTTTACAAATGGTTTGGTTTCATTCAATCTCTTCAAAGTGAAATTGCATGGATTGTGAATAAGAATTTCTTTAGTAATATTTACACACTGGTTTCTAGGGTACGATTGTTTCCTCATCAATTAGATCACAAATTCAATGAATTAAATTATAATGATCTTTTACAATATGTATAGGATAAGCTAAAACATTTAAAATACTGTGAAGATATCAAAAGATGTCATCATCACAATAATCTATATATACACGTCTCATGCTGGATTTAATTGACTATTCACATGGCAAATGCTACAAAAGCAAATAAAGTTACTAGTCTTCTACAGAATACTTACCAGTAGCATTATTACCCAAAGAAGACATATTTTCAAGAAGGCATTTGCTAATCCCCATATCAGAAAGTTTTGCACATAAGGATCTTTCTTTGATTATTAGAACATTTTGTGGTTTCAAATCTCGATGTATTATACCCAATTCATGCAAATGAATGACCCCGGAAACAATGTCCCTATATTGCAATAAAAAAATGAAAGTTAGTTTAATATAAATGGTAATAATATAAACTTAGAGAGTCAACTTCCATGCACGAGCTTTCGTAACTGGAAGAATTATCTCCCTGGGCCCTTAAATGAATTGTATCACCTACATGAATCCAAGTTAGGATTTTTTTCTTATTAACTACTTTGTTTTCATCCAACCTTTTACCATCATAACTTATTACCTTCATTTTATGATTTTATGCAATACCCATTGCATCCCCCTGGTTTCTCCTTCTATTGCATTGAAAACTAAAAAAGTTATTCTAGTCTTCTACTTACCGAATCTACCTCCACCTTACCCACATTCATTATCTACCATTTTCTTTTGTAGTTTTCTATCCTTAGTTGCAGCAATGGTCTCTTGGCCAAAATCCAAACTACCTTGATGAGATCTCACATCAACTATAAAATAGAGAGTATAAAGACTAGGACAAGCCACACCTCAAGAGTTAGTTTTGGGGATTGACTTAGGATTGACCCAATTTAAAGATGGTATCAGACCTTACCATACATCTAATTTGATATTTTGAGTCAACCTCAAGTATCCAAAAACTACCTGACCAAGCCATTTTCCTAGTACATCCAGGTGTTTAATCTAACAATGTCCTAAGATTCCATATCAACTATAAATATGACAAAAAAACTGAAAGGCTTTGACATCCTTCACCTCATAAGATAACTTTTAGGATTGAGTTAGGCCAAGTCCAAATTCAAGATGGTACCAAAGCCTATCATAGATCTGATATCATTCAAAATCAGAAATTGTTTATAGTATATGCTTATTAATAAATCATCAAATCAAGAAGGCATAATACGAACCTCATCAGTTTTAGTAATAGAGGAGATGGATAGCCGTTTACCTTCCAAAGAAACTCTGTACTATCATTCCCCATCTCTATTTGAGACTTAATCAAACATCCAATACCTTGGTCCTTCCTAAAGGTGGGGTTTACTGATATATCTGAATAAATTTGAATCAAATCATTTAAATTGCATGTACAGCGTTGCAAAGCAAGATAAACAAAATCGTTATCATACTCCACACCATGCCATCGGACAATATTTGGATGACAATCAGACACGATGAGGTTTTGGATTTCTTTATAAGCTATGTCATGATGAGCCTTAACAAGACGTTTAATAGCAACTGCTCGACCTTCATATATTCCCTCAAGCACAACAGTACCATTGCTTCCCTTAGCAATCTCTTCGTTTGAAACAAATAATTTACCAATCCTTCGTCCATCAACATTTTCATTTGCATGATTAAAGTGCTTCCATACTTCTCCACCATTATCCTTCCGCATCAGAACATTCTCATTCTCTGAAGACAGGTGATTATCTCTTTTATCAATAGTGCCATTTTTCCTTCCAAATTTACGTGTTTTCTTTTTCTTAGCAGGTGAACTTTCTAGTTCAGACTTGCTATTTTGGTCCTTCAGTGTATCTTGATCCCTAATCACTAGAGGATAGATGAGTGAAAATGCCAAAAGAAAGATGGTAAACAATACAAGAGGTAATGGAGTTGGCCATTCACTTGTCCTGTTCAGATAAACTTCCCTTGGTGTAGTGATCTCTGTGAGAGGTTGATGGAGCATCATATTATCATCATCACCATTGAATAATCCATCAATATTTGACTGCAAAGGAAGCATTAGAGTTGAGTAGGGTATTGAGAGCATATCATTTTCATGATAATCCCAAAGTAATCTTTCAGTTAGTAAAGGTTCAAATAGCAAATTCTTTTTCAGGCGAAAGACTTGTCGTATATCTTGACATGGGTATGGCATTGTAAAATTGAGGCCACTCTCAGGAGTATACTCATCCTCTACATCAGAAGAGGGATGCTGGCATAATAATAAAGCCTCAAATTCAGCTACTGCCATTGTCCACAAAACTATTCCTGAGCTAGGACCAACAGATTGAAGAGAATAATCTGTCCTAAAAATCTTAAGCAGCAGCTGTGGTGAATTTAGTTTCACAGGATCAGCAAGATCCCCATTCTTTATGTTGAGGTTATTCGTAACACTTTGCCTCCCATCACTCATTGGTGCAGAAGCATTAAAAAAATCAGAAATAGCATGGATTTGAATGATTGATCCAGTTTTAGCATCAACTTCAAACAAAGTGCTTCTTTTGGATCCAAGTGTCACTGCTCCATCATCTGAAAAGGTGGGTGTCCGAGCTACATATTCTGCAATGGATTCTGAGATTCTCTGCAGATATGAACCAATAACAGAACATAAAGTTCAGTATTCATAAGAAAATAACATTAGTTGTATATCATAAATTTGAAAATGCTATAGGTCATATTAAATATTATATTTTTATAATTAGAAAGAACAAAGAACACCCTACATCGTTGATCTATCAAGAGAAATTTTAGACTAAGTAATTGTTGCACGCCAAGGCAGAAGAATATTTAGATAATGCAGCATACCAATCAAATTATCTTTCTATTTTTTTTTTTTTTTTTTTGTAGTTATAGGTATAAGGCTGTAATAGAGAAGGAACAAAACATGTAATTACAGATAGAGTTGGAACAACCACAGGTCCACAACACGTCTAAAAACCAACATGCCATATGAAAAACCAGAGATTGGCCTCCTTGAAAAACCATTGCTGAAAGTTGACATATTAGGAATAGATGTATTTAAAGCTAGGTTTATGAAATTTTCATGCATTGTGCCTTATCCCACGTCCTTCGGAAGCAGCTCTCGTTTCTACTTCTTGAAAACCATATATGTAATTAATTCAGAATTGTTTATATATGCACAGCTGAAATGCTTCGTGAGAATCACATGCTATCCACTTATACTGTTTTTCAAATGAAGTATCAGTCTATGTTATTCCTATAAAAATGCCAAATCGGAATTCAAAATTGCAAACTATATCCAATCAAGAACAAGGGTAAATGCCAACTTCCAGGCAAGAGTTAAAATTCAAGAAATTTTTCTTAAACCACCTTTAACTTGCCTTCACTTATGAAAAGCATCAACACAACAATCACAATGCTCAGATATATCTTAAAACAGATACCATTTTACCAAAGTGTCTGTCGTGCATGTACAATGACCAGTCATCCCCACATTCCATGAACCCACTCATTAGTGCTGCAGATGCATTTTCTTTACCATTATCCTTTTTCATTGGAGCTCTATACGATTGATAGATGGGCGATCCTGTCGAGAATGACCATATCACCTTCATGGAACCAGGAGATTTGTCCAACAAATACATAGTCCCATCTAGGGTCACAACCAGTGCCGTAGTTGCAACCTTCCTATCAATGAAAATATTTTATCAGGCAGCATCACACTGTTAGAATACCACTCGTCAATAGAAACAAATAAATCTATCACAAAACCACGATGACCTATAAAGCAGGGAATCAACATGTACACAAGGACATGATTATCTTTAACATTGTTATTAGGATACATGACATAAAATTGGTTATCGCAAGCAACTTTTGGCTCAAAAGAAGAATCAATGTTTCAAAAGTGAGCAGAAGTTACCAAGCTTGTAATAAAATACTATAATTTATCAAAACTATACTATTCAACTATATTAGATAAAAACAAAACAAACAAAAAATGATTTTTATCAGAGAAATGAATTAAAAGAGGGAAAACAGGAAGTTAGTTGCGGTAAAACCAAATTTCCGTAAATACGAAAATGAGAGAGTTGAGGGGACTGACGGTGGAAGAGAGAGAAGGGAGCGTGAAAATGGTCGATGAAGCCCACTGTGCATGTCGTGTTCTTCATTTTTGTGATGTTTGGGAAGCGTTGTTGACGAGGCTTGGAGGAAGCAGAAGGCAATTAGCAAGGCAACAAGGAAGGAAATGGGAAAAGGAGAAAACTTCATTAGGATAAGGGAATTGGAAAGGGATTGTTTGGGTTGCGAAAATTGAAGAGGAGAAAAAGGGTTTTATTGGGAGGGAAGGTAAGGGAGAACAGCAACAGGGAGCATGGAAGATTCCACGCTTCTTCTTCTCCTGTGTTTGGATTCCCCAAGCATCCATCCTTAAGTTGGACTAATTTAAATAATTTAAACAGGGAGCGTGAAAACTAAACTACAGTTTTAAACCTGAATACTATTGTCTCTTTTGTCATGGAAGAGACTCCTTTATAAATTCAGACATATAATTTACAGTTTTTATTATTTTATAATTTTTTTAAAATATTCTAAATATATAAACTAAAGTTTATTTCCACTTTTTAAATATATAAATTTTATTTTAATTATTTATCATATTTTTCTCTCGTATATTTTATTAATATTTTAATATATAAATTATGATAATTATTTTTTTAAAATTATGATATCTTTTATTTCTTTATGAGATACAAAATAATTATAAAAAAAATATTCATATTATATATATATATAATAATTATGTGTCCATAATTTGTTTTATAATTATTATTTTTTTTTATTTTTCATTCTTATAGATAATAAAATATTAATAAATAAAAAAGGAGATTTGAATAATTTGATTTTATTTAATTAAAATTATTTTACTAAAAAAAATTAAATTATGCATATTAACCAAAATTTAAATATAATCATTTCTTCTAATTTTTTAATCATAAACTTTCTCATAAATTTAAATTTTTAATCATAAAAATAAATATATAAATTCGTAATCATTCATAATATAAATTACTGTTTTGAAATTTAGATCCGATTCAGCTGATCTAATTAGAAACGGTCCATTTAATTAGATTTTAATTAAATCGAAATAAAATTAAAAAAAACAAAAAAATTAACTGAAATTTTTGGTGGAATCAGTTTTGATAAAAAAATTAGATAAATATTTTTAATATAATTATTTATTAAAGATATATAATATATTTTTATTTTTTTCTATATTTTTATTTTATATAGTTACATCAATTTTAAATAATAATTATTTTATTATATTTTTATTTATTTTAAAATTTATTCATTTTATTTTTTATAATGTATTTTATATTTATAATTTTTATTATAAGTTATACTTATTTTGATAATAATCTTTATTATTATTTTTTCAAAAATATTATTATGAATAAATTTATTATATATTTATTATATTATAAAAATATTATTTTATTAAATTCAATTATATTATAATAAAATTTCAATGATTATTTAAACCTTGAATATGTCTTTACTGAATCAATGGAAGGTCGGAATTTAAAAGCATTAATTTAATATAATTTAATTTTGTTTAATTAAAATATTTTTTGTGAAGATTTAATTTATACACGTGAACAATATTTATGGTACAAAATATAATAAATATTTAATATATTGATGTAATACTTAATATTCATACATACTTATTTCTATTAATCTTTAATGATAAATGTACATCAAAAGTATTTTCGAATATAAAATATATACAGAATACTCATTCATCTTAATTTTTAATTATATAACCATAATAAACGATTAATGAGCAATTATAACAGTTTTAGAATAATATATATATATATATATATATATATATATATATATATATAAAATATGAAACCAATTTTTAGGTTTTTAAGTTAATTTTTTAACACTAAATAAATTGAAAATATTGTTGTTTAAGGATAGTTATTATATTTTGATACTCGTTCATCCACAAACATTTAATCTTATTAATATTATAATCATTAAACGCTTTAATTTAAATAAAAATAATTTAAATTTATTATTTTATTAATAAATGAAATTGTGGTTGAATTGTTTTTAAAAAACATCAAGTTTTCAAAGATCATTCCCAGTTGTATAAATCAAATTATTTAAGAAATGTGATATTGATGTGTAAATGTGATATATTATTACATAAGTCAATAAAGATGAAATGTATTATTTCACATATAAGTCTTTTTTTAAATCGGATTAAGAATAAACTATTTTTGCTAAAAAATAAATACTATTTATTATTTGAGATAATTAATGGCCATTAAATATGGTTTTCTCACTTAAATATTTTGTTTTGAGCAAATTTATAATTTACTTAAAAAAAAACTTATATTAGGAAGTTGAAAAGGCGCATCCAAGAACGCAAACGTACCTACAAATTTTGCTTTGTCTGTTTTTTCTAAAAGTTGTTGTGCATGTGCGTGTCCTGTCCTTGAAGCAATTAATAGCTATTTCCGCTTATTATCTCCTCTATAAATAAGGATGAACAAATTCTTTCCCTCACATCTCAATTCACCAAATTAAAGCAGTTTGGAGAGAGAAAGTTTTCAAGGTTTCATGGCACAGAATGTGGCACAGATGTTGAGTGTGATCTTGGTGGTGACAGTTCTAGCTATGTTGGTCTTGCAGGCACAACCTGTGGATTCTGCATTTGCCATCCCAATCAATCCTTGCACCCTTTCTGACTGCATTGCTCGATGCAAGAAGATTCTCGGCGAAAAATTCATGAGTGCTTCCTGCGTCAAAAATGGCTCTCAGGGAAGTCTTTGCATTTGCTTAGGTTGAAAATCTTCATGCACAAACTTTGCTTTTCTTTTCAGTAAAAATGAGTTTATGTATGGTACTAAATAAAACATGAGAGAGGGACCTAGGGTTTCTTAATAACAAACAACATGAAAACCCTTATTATGTTCTTCTCTTTGTTATACGAAGTTTATAAAGTTGAAAAAACAAAAAAACAAAAAAAAATCTTCGCAGATATCAGTGTTGCATGTTCTTTCAATAAATCGTCAAAAGAAGAAACCGAAAATGCTCAGAATCTCTCGCGTAACTTGTGCATTACAACTCAAGCTTTATTTAATTAACAAACGATAGAATAATATGGCGTTTGTAACAAGGAAAATGGTTAGGGTTCTCGAAAAAATACAAAGTTGAGAATGTCAGTTTTTTCATTCTAGTTTGTGTTTTAAAAAGTAACAACATAGTCAAATAATCAGAATTTTGTGTGATTTTAGCTAACTTTCTCGTAAATTGTTCTTACTGGGAAAGCAAGGGTCTAATTTTTCCGAGTTGAATTTTCACTGGAAATAAAATTATTATAGGTAATCAAAATTCATAATACAATACGTTACTTTCTAATGTTGAGAAAAATCATTTAAAAAGTTTCAAGAATATTTTTGACTAAGCGTTACTTTCAAAACTATCTTGAACGTTACTTCAAAATTGTTTTTCTCAAAAATAATAATTACAGAACGGTTTAAATCGAGTTTATATTATATTATTCCCACAATAAGAAAAGATTAGTTTGAGTAATGAAGAAAAGTTTAAACCCTTTGGAATTGGATTAATCGTAAAGCACTTGAGAAATTTGATAAATTCTTCTTACTGGCTATATAATTATATTATTATTATTATTATTATTGATAAACCTAAAATTGTTTGATGTTAATGTTTTTATTAGAAGTTCTCAAAGCGTAATTAACCATTGATGTTTGGTGTACGTAGATTTTAATATATATTTTTGAAATACTTCACGATATCATATAACATAAATAAGTTTTACACGATGAAATAATTTTCTACAGCTTTTACAACAAATACTTCCTACGAACACACAGACACACATGTGTTGGAGAAGAAACCTAAAAACTATAGTAGAAACTAACGAATATCTTCAACCTCGAAACGTGATCCAGATTTTCCTTTCCCTCCTAATAGATAGTGTATGGTGTACTTCATTCTAGAGCATATACATCATGCAAATACACCATATTTAATGACCAGCTATGCCTGAAGCAAAATAGCAGAAGGAACTTGCTGCACAATTAAGAAAATATCCATATGAGATATGTTGACCAGAGAGTGAGAGCAATACTTGCAGCACCATATGTCCACAAGAGAATGACTGAAAACTCTTCAGTGCCTACATCAAATAGCTGAGCCATGGTACCTGCACAATGTCGTTCCAGTAACATAAATCAAACGTCTTATATTAATTATAAAGTCGTTCAAAGATGTTAAAAAGAAGTAAATATTTATGGAGTCAATCAACCAATCACTCACTGATATTCATTGCAGGTGGCAATGCATACTGCATCACCAGCACATATTGAAACAAAGGGTCCAATGGAAGCAGACCAAAATTTGCAGCCCCTTTAACAACAAAAAGTCCAATAGCAGGGAGTAAGACTAGTCGAGCTACGATGATGCAAATCAGGATCAATGGTTGGATCCCTGATGAATCCATGGCTGTAATTTCGGGGCACATATTGAAAACTAATGTCAGTTCTCAGATTGTCTAAATTATGTTGAAGAATTTGAAGTATATGTACTGAAGTTAACTCTATACCTTGTGTAAGGTTGCCTCCAAGCAAAACTGTGATACAAGGAATTGTACCATCCCTACAAAGAATTTTTTCAGTCTTTGTGAACTGAGTGGTTGGAAAATAATAGAGACCAACAAAATGCCTTGTTCACTAAATAAAATTGACTACATGCAACACTGTTAAACTATATATGTCTAAAGACCAAATTCCTAAGGGTGAAAAATATTCGTTACTACAAAATTTCTCTTTAATATCGTTCTTAGTCTCTCTCTACCGTTTTTACAAGGATAAAAAGTATTGTTTTTAGTGATTTTAATAGCAAATATCCATATCTGTTCATAAATTTTTTGTCATCTTTTTTCCAGTTATTATTACTGCACCAATATTGTTTCATATAATTTTTCCTTATGTGGCCTTGGATATGTGACTATATATTTATTTAAATATCTTCATTTGTTGTTTTTTGATGTTTTTAAAGCCTACATCAACATAAAGAACCAAAAACTGTATAATATTGGGCCATTGGTTTCATGAGATTAAAGGCACATACCCTAGCAATTGAATGGAGCCTTGGATCACTCGTAGGGGAGCATCGTGTCCTATTATTAGGTTCCTTAGCCATTTAACCCCTCCAAAAAGGAAACCTAAAAGCTGATCATGGAGGCAAATTTCTCAGGGTCATTTAAAGACTAAGGAACAAGTTGAAAGCAATAGAAAAAAGGGAATGAAAGGAACTCACTGTAGCAACTGTTGGGGGTGACATTAGTTCTGCCAGGATTTGACCTACAGTTTCCATCGTTCTATGCCATAAAGATTTTTCACCATCAATTGGTAGTAAGGACGTACCTCGGTCTACAAGCTGCAGATTTGGAATTCGGATTCATTTTATAATCCAGCAAATTGTTGAGAATTTTTTTATATATATATTATACTAAGTTGAGTTTGAGAAAAAGGAGAATGTACAAAGTTAGATTTCAGTGCAAAAAAGAGTGGATAGAAAGATTTTGCTGCTCACTCATTGTTATTATAATTTGGTGAAGAAAATAAGAGCAATGTCAGCACTCTCACATTCTGTTTTAATAAAATGTTTTCTTGCCAATATTTTCATTTCCCTCCTACACCAACATAGCATACACTATACTACTTCAAGGGATCTTACAATTTGATTTTCAGTGTCTTCGGCATAACCACCATTTTGCTTGAGAAAGCCAGTTTCTGCATCAGCATCTAGGCGTTTGTTGGGAATCTTTAAGATCTCAGCTGCCTCAAATGCTTTGTATCTCAAGGATGTATTTCGCATTAGTTGGTAAGTATAGGTCCAGATGAAGACACCACCAAGCTACAATTAATAAAAGATGGTAATATAAGATACATGTGATATGGTGAAAGCAAATCAAGGGTAAAAACGAATGCATTACCGCCAAAGAGCAAAAAGAATAAGAGAGAGCCCTGTTGCGGCAATCATCAGGTTCCCCAAATGGACCTCCTTTTTCATCACAGATTGCAGGCATAATTACAATAGGAAGATTACCCATGTTTCCTGATCAAAGATGCACCCTTGAAATGAGAGGCTTTCAGATTAAGGGTTTGTGAGAAAATTATAAGAGTGTCTGGTAGGAGTGAAAAATGGAAGCATTGGATGAGAACAGGAATAAAAATTTGCTAATGTAACAAAGCATGCATCCATGTCTAGGTACATTGCCAATTTTCACACCTTCCTCCTCGTCATCCTTCCAAATTTTACTCTTGCCAACGACCACAACTTTGATGCTATGGTACCTGATGAACATGAAGCAATAATAAGCCCTTGCACTTTCAAGTTTGGTTTTAATACTTTTACAATTATCCATCCCAGAATCCCTCCAAATAAGAAGGTAAGTCCAATGTTAACAGGCATAAACCACCTGCATTAATGATTAAACAAGACATGGTTAACTTTTAAGATAAACAAACAAAAAGAACCATGTCCCTTTTGCGCACACAATTGCATACCCTTTCTCTCTTCTTCTTTTTTCTCGAGCTTGTCAAATATACATAAGTGCTCTCATTGCAATTAGTAGTGTGACAAAGATAAAAATCAAAGTTAGTTTGTGCATGCTATACTGCTATATAACTAATATAACCTGTCCTTTGTTTGTAGTGCTAATAAGAGAAGACCCTTTTTGAATTTAACTAAAACTCTAACTGAGAACTATCTTTCTTTCAATAAGCTGTGCTTTTGACAATAATTTCTTAGGCTTTCCATTGCGAATCAAGAGGAACAAAAATCAAAGCATGCAAAGTTTATAAAAGCAAAAAAATTAATCATTGTGTACCATAATATCATATCGTCAAGAGAAACATTCTCGGCAAAACTGGCAAATATAAGTGCAGGAGTGAACGCAATGAAGACAATCTGCTCAAAGGGTACACAAAATCAAAGAAAAAACAATTGGATAAGAATAAAGCAAAGTTTGTCCATAATTTGTTCTCTGGGGAAAATAGGACGCAAGAGCATTGAACAAATTAGTATTAGTATTAGTATTAGTATTCATGAGAATTTTTAACTCAAACCTCATTGAAATTTAATTCAGATAGTCTCTTACCTTGTTCAAGGATTTTCTAAAGTCTGCGGAAAGAACATTATTACAATAATCTGTTGCCAAAAAAACTCCCACTGCACTGATAAGTAGGACTTCAAGAATTGGCGCAGATGCCACCTCCAACAGTTTCCAAAACCCCATCTCTATCTTTGTTTTGTTCTAGCTTCTTCTCTTGCTCAATGTTACTGTTTTCCTCTCACGTTGAGTTCCATCGTCTAGGATGAATGGAAGATATATATATCTTAAAAAGAGAATAAAGATAAACACATTATACCGGTGACAATCAAGAAACAGTCTAGTAAAAGAATGAAGACACTAACCATGTCAACAAGAAGGACCAACCATGAAGGTAACATCAATCTTCAGCATGCGAGAAAAGCACCAAAATTAATGACTTTTACCAATATTTGGTAACTTAATGGCACAGATAACCTGTAGCAGGAGTAATAAGCCTTAGCTAAGACAAGAAAACTCAACCGAAAATATTACTCCTTCTTGTTTTTCTTTCCTAGAGCATCTCTCATGTGCTGGTTTGCAATACTTTTGACTTTCTTTTTCCCTTTCAATAATATTTGTTATGTTATCTAAATTTAAAATCATTCCTACTAATTTTTTTCAAATTTTGTAACCACTTATATTTTTATCATTTTTTTATTTATATTTTATTTGATAATTTAAAATAGTTTAATTTAATATAATATTTTAATTTGAAATGATGATCAATTTATTGAAAGTTTTAAATTTGTATGAAAATTAAAATGTTTAAAGTTTTTATAAAACTAATTTCTTTTAAAAATATATATAAAATCAAAATTAAAACTAAATTAATTTTACAAAAGTTAAGTATTATATATTATTATAATATTATTGGTATTTTGTAAATAAAATAAAAATAAAAATATTTCTATCATTGTTATTTTTGTTCAAAATTGAAGCTAACAACTTGGTAAGCAACTTTTTTTTTATTTCTCTTTTTTATTGTTAAGCAATGTTGCTTAGAAGTAAAGTTATTAAAATTTATAGGAACTCTCACTGTTACGAAGATCAACCTCTAATACATATAAGATATATCATATAATGAGTTAAATACTACAGTTCTTAATTTTGAAAAAAAAATATTTTTAACTAATATGAAGTTATTATAAATAAAATAGAATATCATATAAATATTTTTATTTGTATGATTAATATTAATCACAATAATTTTTAAAAATAACAGAAATATACACAAAATTTAGTTTTATTACTAATGACTTTTTAAAAAATATCATCATCATTCATTAATGAAGAAACACAAAGAAAAAAAGGTTCAAAACATTTTTTTTATAAAATATTGCTACAGATAAAAAAAAATATCTTATATTAATTATAAGAAGGGAGGAGAATATTGTACTAATAATCTTTGTTGTTGAGGAATAAAATCACTGTGTTGAATCAAAACATTAGTTTTAAGAAATGAATCTAAATAAATAATTTTTGAGAAGACTATAATATAATTTTTTAATAAAAAAAAAAAAAATTTGGGATAATGACCCTGTAAATCCCCTCCCTCCATCACTGATCATGATACTGTAAAATGTTATGCATGCACAGGTTTATTTAAAAGAGAAAAGGAATTACTGACCAATTAGTAAATCAAATGAAGGTCCTTCAAGCAAGTGTTTTCACCTTTACACTAATGTGTAACATCTTTTTCAAACCTGTTCATAACATATTACTAATCCAATAAGAAGATATGAGAAACTTAGACTATTTATATAAACGAATGCAGATAAGACTACATACATAATTGTTTAAGAGAGAGGATATATATAATGCATACATGTCAAAGGAAGAGTGATTGTGTTATTAAACCTGTGACTCAAGAGAGACTGAGAACTTCTGTGAAGATTAAGTCAGAGAAACAAGTTTGAGAAGAGAGACAGAGAAAAAGGAAGGAGAAGAGTTTCATATGATTCATTCAGCAATTAGTGTTGAGTTGTTAAAACGAGTGGAGTCAGATTTATCGTTATTTTCGCATTGCCTCAAACATGGTGTCTAAACATAGTTGGATGAGTTTAGTTAGAACTTTGAATGTTTCATTCAGAAAAATTTATTATATACATAAAACAAATAAACGTATCCATATGAATATGTTGGACGTGACTCTTGTTAAACATTTTCTGTCTATTTGCAACCATGTCTCATTGAAGCAATAAGTTTAACCTGTGTAATTATTTTTTGTTTTCTATAATTTTTTTTTTCATTAGCCTAGAAATCTATTAGTACATGTAAAAAATATATATATCTTTATATAAAAAATGTAATATGAAGTACAACTTTAAATATATTAACAGGTGAAATGTAATCTCTAAATTAATTTAAAAATAAAACATATAATAACTCATCAAAGTATATCAAACTAGGTTGGTGTAAAACTATCAACCTTATGAGTTTGTTTTATCATTTTATAATATTTTAATTAAAGTCTATATTAAATCTTGAATTCTAATAAAGCATTCATAATTAATTTTTTTTATTCTCTCACTTGTATTTATAGATTATTTCTCATGGTATTCAATCTTTAACTTTGTGTTTGAATAAAAAATTGTAAGAGGTAATTTATTTTAGAAGCAAATTTAAAATTGTTTACGACAAATTTGATTATTTGGATAAATATTTTTAAAAAATTTAATAAATTGTAACACTAATTTTTTTACTTAAAATTAAAAAAATTTAAATTTTACTTCAAAAATAAAACTTTGAAATTCTATGTATTTCTTTTTTTCTAAAATATATGTATTTTTTTCATTTTTTTTCTTTGATTCCATCTTTAACCCATATTGATTCATTTTGACTTGGGTAAACCCATCTTAACTTAACTAAATCTATTATAGAACTTTAGATAAACATGTTTTAACTCGTCTAAGTTGGTCCAACTTAACACGGTCTCACTCGTCATGACTTGGTTTGACTCAATTTAACTCATCATGAACAGACTTGCATGTTTTATCATACTTTGTTTTTTCTTATCTAACCATTTTTTATTTGGCTCGTCTCATCTTGACCTAATCAGACTTGATTCAACCAATCCCGACACGACCTAACCTAACCTACCTTAACTTAATTCAACTTTTCTTAATTAAGTCTGACCCAGTTTCCTTGAGTAGGCCTAGTCTACCCTGATTTCACCTGACTCAACATATCCCAACTTGGTTTGTTTTGGTCCGTACTAAATTTTCTTGACCTACCCCTTATTGACCTGACATATCTTATCTTGGCTCATTTTAGTATGTCTGGTCTGATTACGATCCGACCTAAACCATCTTAATTCAGTTCAACTAAACTTATCTCGTCAGATATAACTCATTCGAACATGATCTATCTTATCCCCAACACAACTCGACTCAACTTGACATTAGAAGCTTGACTCAACCTAGTATAGTCTATCTCAACTAGGTTTAATCTTACAAGTCTGATTTGTCTCACTTTGACATGACTTGATCCAACCAATCATAGTCTATCTCTATCCAACTTGACCCATGAGGGTAAGGCTAAAAAATCGTGAGATAGACCTAGTTGAAAGATATAATGATCATAATTATTCTATTGAATAATAATTGAAATATTTTATCCTAATAAGAAAATTAAAATTTAATAAATTTGAATTATCTTAATCAAACAAATTATTTGAAAAATTAGATTATTTAATATGAGATTAATTTAACTTTAATATATTTGAATTTCCTAAAAAATATAAAATATCTTATCCAAACACGATATAAGAGTACTAAAAATGCTTATATTTCTAATATATTTGACATCTTATTAATATGAGATTATCCTGTTTATATTTATAGAGATCATCCTAATTATAACATGATGTCATATCTCTAGGAGTCAAGATAGATTTAGTCCGATACGCCGGTTCGAAAGATCTACAAAATTGGTCATATTAGACTAAAAAATGTGTGACATAAATTGAATCAGACTTATTTTGGTCTGACCCATTTAAACCATGACTTATATGGACTTAGCTCAGATTAACTCATAGACTTATGGATCAATTTGTTTTATAGCATAATAATTATTTTTGTAATACAAATTAAAGTGATATTATTTTATTAATATATATATATGTATTATAAATTATAATTTGATAATGGACCCACTTATTCTAAGAGTAAATATTAAAATAAGTATTTAACAACTATTTATTTCAATATCTATTAATTAAGAGTAATTACTATTTTATATTAATAAATTACTAAAAATTGAATTATAATAATAAATAATAAATTTTTAACTCTTATTTTGAGATTGAATGATTCTTCTTTTAGGCCATCTGGAATGGAAACAACTCATATGAATTGCTTCTAATCTTAAAAATGTAAAATATAGATTTGTTATATCACATCATTCTTAAACAACTTACTATTAATTTTATAATCAAATAAAAAGTTTCTTAATAAATTTTAAAGACTCATTCTCTCATCACCTTATATATTTTGTTTTGTTTACTTTTATAAATTATTTAATGAAACAACTATAAAAAAATTTAAGTAACTTATCATGCCACTTAGGATTTCTCCTAAAAAATTGCTTGAAGCCACTATTATTTTATTTAAGCAACTCTTATTGAAACACTCTTATAATTTATATATTAGATTATTTAATAAAAATAATTTTATTAATATAACTTAAATTTTAAAAATATACTTTTATTATTTAATTTTATTTAAATAATTTTTAAAAAATTTAATCAGGCTAAAATTGACTATTTATCTAACATAAAACCAATCTAATCTAAAAATTTAACTTATTTTAAAATATAAATTAAATTATATCATTAATTTTTTTACTTGATCCAAAAGATCAAGTCATATTAGACTTAACCGCCTATTTTAACAGTCCTACATATCAACTTTACATATCACTTTATTATTCTAAAATTCTAAATGATACACATATATTAACCATAAGAGTTAAAAAAAATTCTCTTATAACATGTTTTTAAGTAATTAATAATTATATGTGATAATTTACAAATAACATTTAAATTTTAATTTACTTGAGTATTGGTGTTAGTCTAATATACTTAGGTTTAATATAGTCATGTAAATATCTGATGGGATGACTTTGAAGAATGTTTAAAAACTTAATTATATGATATTTTTTTATATAGTTAGTTTATGTTATTTATTGTATTTTGTGTTTGAAACTTTGATCATCCTTCTCTCACACGTAAAAAACATTTTTTAGGTGCAGGACAATGTTTTAGATGATATTAAACTTAACTATATTTTGGAACATATATAAATATTGTATTTGAGATTTATTTTGAATATCTTCTTAAAAAGAAAAAAATTGTAAATATTAATTCTAATAATTTTATAATAATAAATTATTTATATATATTTATTATACACATCAAGGTTTTAGTATTATTTTAATTATAATTAAGATAGTGATTCGTTATACCTTATTCTCTATTTTTATTTTTTAATATAATAATATAAAATAATAACCCATTTTAATTACATTTTTCAAAAATATAATTTTTTATATCATATATTATGCCCGGTCCTTTGAAAATTTGTTGAGTCCCTCGAGCTTTCACAATTCCATTTCAATCTATTAGCAAATATTAATAAATCAGCACAAATTATAAATAATTGTTTTCCACTCAAATTTTTGTGTAACAATTTTTACACGGAAGAAAAAGAAATGAATACGAAAAAATAAAAGAAAATTACGAAATATATTGAATAAAAATAAATCAAGTTGGCATAACATAACTAAACAATCGATACAATTCGAAGATTTGGTTTGGTTGGAGCACTATAGGTATGAAAATTTTACGACTTTCAGAAGTCAAATAAGAAGACAACAACTCATGTAATTTACCTACTCAACAAAATGAAGCTTTTTTGGTGGTTCCTTTTTATTTGATCCAATGCAACTAGAAAACTATAAAAATGAAGGGAATTAGGATTGATCAATATTTTCTTACATTTAATCATATCATAGGTGGTAATTATTCATTCCAATAAGAAATTTTTATATAATTTTAAAAATATGAAACAAACTCACACGAAAAATTGATATCATTTCCAATATAAAATTTTAAGATATTGATTATGGATTATATTTTTTTATAGCATATGAAATTTAGAATCAAACTTAGATATAATTTGATGCATTGTGAATTCTCAAATGGCATAAAATGAAATTATGTTAGTGCTTTGACAACTTGCCAACTAAATATTTATATATAGATAGATAAATTTACAATGCTTAAAGCACTACCCACTATATTGAATATTATCTAAAATCTTAGATAATAATATAAATGAGAGCATGTTTTCCACAAGTGATGATAATCTTATCCATTGTTAGAGTTGTTTTGTTGAGAAGTAAAATTTTCAGGAGATCAATTTTTTTGAGAGTTGTTAACTTATTATTGTGGGATAAAGGATAATAAGAACCAAACCCATCCTCAAGGAATATTACTTCTATGTTGTTTGTGTTGTGTATGAAATTGAAATATGTCTATGTTTTAATTTACTTTTAACTCTCTTTTTTTTATCAATTTTCATTTGTATCTTTCCTTATCATAATTTTAGTATATTAAATTTCCTAGAAATATTTATAGAGAAATTTTATCCCACTTCACCTATGTCACGTATAAAAGGATAAAATACATATGATAATACTACGAACAAGTTTACCTCATAAAACTAAAAAGCATAATTTTTCAGCACTTAGGCATGCGTTTAGTTTTCCTTAAAACAAAGTACTCTTAGATTAACATCAAATTTGTTAGCCTTGGGCCTAATTTTCAACATGGACACCAACACTTGACCCATCCAATTCTTCTTCATGCGCCACCCTTCGACTACACCCCTTTTCGGTTCGTTTTCTCTTTGACGCACTTTTGTCTTCGTCTTCTCGTTCATTCACAAAGGTCAAGAATGATCGAAGACGAGCAGAGTGTGATGAGCCTTTGGAGTTTCTGTTGGAGTGTCTGCTAAAACAGTAGGCCATTCTTGCAACATAGCAAAGGAGAGCAATGAAGCATGCTATGCCACTAAGTAGGAACAGACCCCAGAAGCTTTTTAGCTCAAGACGATCTATGCCTTGTTTTGCACCCTCTGAGCTACATGCACTTCTTGTTAGCCATTTGTCATGAATTCTCTGAAGATCACCATTCTCTGAGAGTTTTAAGATGGCAGTGGACATGTCAATTGCCAGAGGAGAGTCTCTTTGGAAGGCCTGTAATAATCAAAACATGTTTAAACCAAAGCTGTTATTAATCTAACATGATATATAAATCACAGCAAATGCATAATATCATAAAATGACAAATATTTGAAATATAAAACTTTGCTGAGACAATCTCAGTTCAGAACGAAACTTCCATGTGAAGACTAAAAAGAGATGGATAATGAGAAGCAAAAATGATTGGTTGACATAAGAATTTGACACTCAGATTTATTCAAACACTTTGTCATTTTATGGTTTGGACTTTGGACTTTTTGAAAAAGGATAAAAGAACTTACAAAGCCCCATCCCATCTTGGTGAACTCTTGCCCAACAATACCGTATTCACATCTGGTAGACAGGAACAGTTCCATGTACGCACGTTCATCTATTATTGCAGTGACACCCCCATTAGCAGGTCCATCCTTCAGGGCCTTTTCATATTCTGATGGGGAGTTGAGAGGAACAAGCCTTGATCTGTGTATGTTGAGCTCCTCTGTCAGATAATTTTCAGCAAAAGAGCCACTCAGGAAACCAATGCGTTCATCACTTGTTGCTAAGCTTTCAATTCCCTTCACTGTGGAAGAGAGTTGTTCCACTGTTAGGATGGAGGTGAGGCTTGCAATATAGCTTGAGTTGAGTATCAAAACCACAAACAGCCATATGATTAGCACGAAACGACCAAGGGTGCTCACAGTTTTCTCTCCTGAAAATAAATAGTCATGTCAGGGAGATTAAATTAAGAACAAAAACTAAACCCTTTGAAATAAAGTCTACATTCCATTTAACAGTAAAGCGACAAAATATCCCAAGGAACTAGCAAGGGAAAAGTTTCAAATTTCAACCACTTACGATGAGAAAAAAACAGGGTTGAAAAGCTAAACCTGGATAGAGAAAAAATTTCACATGTTAGCAAAGTTGAAGTTTGTATTCTGTCTCATTATAAAAGAAAGAGATTATACATATAATTTGTTTCCTTTTTTACTTGTTATGGCGAATAATAAATTACCATAAAATGGTCACAAATTGCCTTCTAGCTGGGCCTCTGAAGTCATCATTTAAGCGACGTTCCAAAATCCACACGACGGCTCCCACAACTAAGAAAAACATTCCTGTCACAAACCACATCATTGGAGTGAATGGTCTCAGGAAAGCCCAAGCACTGGATTTCATCTTCCTTATTGGTGCCACAACAACTAGCCCAGACTCAATATATGGCTGTGTAAAATCCACTATCTTAGTTCGGTTTGTGGTAATGGTTATGTCTCCCACAACAGCATCGAACTTCTGCATGCATATTACAGAGAATTTTAATACAATAAGTTAGAATAAGCTCATAGAAACTATATATAACCTTTGAAAATTTAATACTTGTAATACTCACCCCAATACTGATCATGTTGAGAAGTTTTGTATTTGGTGGGTTGGTTTTACCATCTCCAAATGGAACAAACTTGTAGGGAACGGGATAAGGCAACAAGCGGATGGCAGCAGTGAACACGTCTATGCAATAACCACCAAACATCTCACTTCCCTCAGTTCTTGACAAAAACTCACGGTAGCTAATTCTAAGTGGCACCCCAATTCTTAAGTTTTTTTCCATTGCTGGAAAAAACCCATCCACGTGGGGTTTGAGTTGTTTGACCAGGCCAGATGACACCATATAGTACTTCACTAAAATTGGAATGATTAGGAGCTTCCCCAGTGTGGAGGCCAGAGGTTTCAGACCAATAACCAATCCTCCTAATTCCACTGCCTATCACGTTAATGACTTCATATGATGGATGCACTAAGTTTCCATCTTGACCAAACGTCATTTGGCCTGTTAAACCAGTTCTGTTCACATCTAAAATTTTTTGAAGCAACTTGCCACCATCAAGAAAGACCCCCATGGTATCAAGGTGAAGAGCATCCCCCCGTAACATGTTTAAACTTGATTCATTTGAAAATAACAAAGTTCCCCCACTCCTAAAAAATGCATCGAGTGCAGATGCAAGTACCCAAACAGTGTCATAGGCGTAAAAGCCAAAAGTGTTCAATGGAAAAGGACCCTCAAAAGGATCCTTTTCTTTGCTCAGTTTGTTCCAACTAGAACTAAATTTTCTTTTGATTTCAGACTCGGGCGTATACATGCGCAAGGTGATAACACCTTGGATGTCATTCATGGATTGAGTGGTGAACAATGATGGGTTTGAATCCAGTAGTGTAGAAAGCCAGTCTGTGGCTATCCACACATAGCCACTTCCCATCATGCCAAGTGACCGAGCCACATTCAATACATCTAGACCAAAAGAAGGGTATATGTGAAGCACTATTACCCTTGATTCCATTAAAGCTATCTTAACCAATGCACTGTTTATTTCTTCCCTAGTAACGTTACCAGGCTTAAACGTTGCTTTATGTGATATTTTACCACGTTTTTCTGCTAGCTTATCCCCTAAAGCAGACACCCCATTTCTTCCATGATCATCATCAATGTAAATGGCTATGATATCTCTCCATTGAAAGTGATCAACAATTTCTGCCACAGCAATCATCTGATACAGATCACTGTGAGTTGTCCGAACAAAATACGGGAACTGCAGTGAAGTCAGTGTAGGGTCTGTTGCTGCAAATGAGAGGAGTGGCACTTGCAACTCATTTGCAATATGTGAAATCACGTGAGCCATCACTGAGAACTGGGGACCAATTATGGCCACAGTGTCATTCTCCATCAATCTTAATGCTGCAAAAATGAATCAGCAACGCCTCTTTGTTATAAAGAACATAAATATCTTTCCTTAGCAAAAAGGGCAAAAGTGTAGAATAGAAAAAACAAATGTGTTTGAGAAGGACATACAGTCAACGATTCCTAGGAATCCAGTGGATAATTTAGTATCGAACATTGAAATCTTAAGCATAGTTCCATTAAGAATAGTTGCATCTGAGTTCACATCATCCACTGCAGCTTCTATAGCAACTTTAGCCACTCTGCCAACAGTTGAATTGAAGGACATAAGTGCGCCTATGTTAACTGTACTTGGTCTTGTGCTTATTCCCTCTGAAGGAAGGCCATGGTAGAACATAAGGAGGACAAAAAGCCAAATCTTTGTCATGTTGGATTGTCCTGCACTGCAAGAACATAACAAAGATAGTAATTGTTGATTAATCAAAATTAAGAAAAAAATCAAAGAAAAAGTAGTAGAAAATTAATATTTTGACTATATTAACGTCCTATTTTGTATAATGTAAACACAAGATGATTATAGTCTTTGTGTGAAATTGAAGAACAGAAAAAATGTCTCCTCGCACTTACAGAGCTTTTTCAATGTACGGCATGCCCGTGCTGCTTGCTTGAATGTCCTGATGAACCATGCCATGGAACCCTTTTATAAGAAAAAAAAATTTAGATATTTTTTAAGTACTGTAAAATTATTTTCTAATGAAATTTATTACGTATAATTAAATTTAAAATAATGTGATTTGTAATGCTAATTGCTTATTATATTATTCGCACTCAAATTATGTTAATAATGAGATTCAATTAAATTTAAAACACTGAGTAGGGCATGTGGCCTTAGCTGAATTTGCATCATCTTCCATAAGCACTTAAATTATAAGTGGCCACTTTCACTACAAACCAATATGGTATTCATTATATTGACGTTGACATATGTACAGTAAGATAAATTTCACTGTGATAATACTAAAATAAACAAAAGGGGATAATTTAGCTATCTAATATTAATTTCTATTGTTTTAATGGTTTTCATTTTTCATATATCACAATAACAAAAATTCATATTCAACATTATAAGGAAACACCTCAATGATTAGTTAAATTTTTGGATGCAGATTGATTATCGGAAAAATTAATAAATATTTCATATCATTACCGTTTTTTGGATGTAGGTTAATTCTTGGAAAAACTAATAAATTTTTGGATATGGCTTAGTTATTGGAAAAACCCAATTTACAGATTTTTAATATGATGTGAAAATATGTTTAGTTTAAAAATTGTGATCTATATATTATATCAATAACTTTTTTTTAGACTATTTAACCGTGACACCGTGTCATACTAGACTGAATAATTGATCATGCTAGACCAAATTACGCATTTTTTAGATTTATGATTAGACATCTTAAATATTAAATGTATAGTACACTACCAGTACCAATACATTTAAGGCGTAAATCTGAAATGTATAGTACACTGCGACGACCAATACATTTATGGCGTGTATTGATAGATCTAAAAATTGGACATTTCTTGGTGAAATTTTCTCAACTCATTCTCACAGACAATTTTTTATTAATCTCGACCTAATTTGTACGGTTACCCGCCCTCGTGTTTCACAAATCCATTTCAACCCGACACTGAAATATTCTAAAATGTGTGTTGGAAGAACAGGCAATAAGATGAATGGCATCATCATCACTTTAAATCATGTTGTAAATATACACACAAATTGTGTCAGATATCTCTGAATAAACAAAATTCCTTACTAATTTACATCTATGTAGTAGTTAATCCAATGAAAAAATAAATCTTATTAAATTTGCACAAACCAAAAACAAATTACATTCAATAGTCATTCATTCATTCATTCATAGGGTCTCTTCACTTTCCCACCTTCATTTTAAGGTTGCTCATCCCAACACCCACGTTCTCCACACTCGATTCATTTCTCTTTTTATTTTGTGCAGAGTCTATGCCCTGGAGCCATGGATGTTGCAGGGACTGCTGTGCTGTTGGCCGCTTCTCCGGTGAGAAGTCCAGAAGTGGTAAAAGAAACTGTGAAAACTCTTGAGCATCACTCTCTGAAAATTTATATCTATCAATCAACAATTTGCTTAGCGGCCAAAACTTTAGTCTTCGAATTCTTTTCAGATCCCCATGTCTGTCAAAGAAATCTTTGGATTTTGCTCCAGCAATAGCAACCTGCAACATGCAAGATTAGATTTTCCATAATATCTACTTCAATAATATGCAGAGACAGAGACAACTTTCCACCTTCCGAGGCATCTTTCCAAGGAGTTCCATCATCAGGGCAAGGTGATCCTGAAACCAACATAGTACATACTTTAACCATTCTTCTTGTGTAGTTGTACAAGTCAAAGCAATCGCACCTACTGTATCCTTAACCAGTTTCTGGAATAGATTGCATTTCTTGGAAACTAAAATACGCATCCATGAATAATTCTTTGCTCATGTTTAGTTCTTCTCTTACCAGTTGTGAAAGGATCATAAATAAGGTTTAGATCATGTAATATATGATAATATGATCATCTACTCATCAGTGGATCACACATCATAATTCATTTTGCTTTCAGTCATCAGGAACCAGCAGCAAAAGAAACACAAATAGTCCTGGGATTTTAGATATATACTATAATCAAAACTATGTTTTAAGGTCATATATTACATATAGTTTGGAATCCTTAGATAAGGGTTTTAAATTCTTCCAGAAGCTTTTCCTTTCAAATAAACATAGGACCATACCTGTTTTTCATAAAACTCTCAAGATTCATTGCCCAGATTATAGAATAATATAGTATATACGTAGTTATTCTTTGCATTAATACAAGGAAATATAAGGTATAAAGTCTGTAGCTTAACAGTGATAATAAATACTACCATCCATTCATAAAAGGTAAGGAACATAATTTAAAATCATAATAGTGTACGTCAAAATCATACCTCATCCTCACTAAAACCTTGTCCAACCTTGGGCGTAAATAACATATCACCAGTGGCAAGCTCAAAAGCAATACAAGCGAAAGACCACATGTCAACGGAGAAGGAATAGCCAGCCTGCAATATTACTTCAGGAGCTCTGTACTGTCTTGTCTGAATTTCTTCTGCAAACTGCTTATCAGCCCAACAAGCATTCCCAAAATCTACCACCTTGCATCTCACATCAATCCCATCAAGATTTCTCGCAGACTTTGGAGCTTCAGTTCCTCCTATTGAAGTAGTTCTTCCAGAGATTTTAGCAACTGCCCTCCTAGCTCTTCTTTTCAACTTTTTCTCTATAAGACTAGTAACTCCACCATTTATGCTTCCCTCTGGCCTCTCTAATATTGGGCTGAGTCCAGATCTAACGGGGTCTTTGGCAGGATCAATGGTAGAAATCAAAAGAACATTTTCTGGTTTTAGGTCAGTATGGATAATACCATGTTCTCTATGCAAATAATCCAAACCAATTAAAATGCATCGGCAAATCTCCTTAACTTTAATCAACGGAAGGCCTTTGTACCGGCTATATTTGATTAGACGAAGCAAGCTATCCCCAAGAAACTCAAGCACCATGCAAAGGTGCTGACCATTAGGACCTGCGTGCTTAAAGTGGTCAATCAATTGGACGACACATTTTGAATTCACATCAACACCATCAGAAATGGATGCAAGAACATCAATTTCATGAAGGGCGGCTTGAACAAATTGAGCTGCACTTTTCTGGATCTTGAGTGCAACATACGCCTGAAAATCCAAATTAAAAGATAAAAAATATTTTAAAAAAATGCTGCTGCACCAAAATAATAAAAAAAATTGTGCTACCCTGGAAGCACCCCTCCTCTATACAAAACAAGTGTATAATGCTATATGCCTTAAGCATCTTCGGTTTATCTTACCATCTTCTTTCCATGGGTTCCTTTTCAATTTAAGCATTTGCCAGACCCCACCACCATAAATAAGTGATTTGGTGGTAGCAGAAGTTCTGGATCGATAAACTTGTGAGGGTACTTTACAGAATTACGTATGAAGTTATAATCATTGATTGGAAAAATCAACAGTTGAGATTGTGATACAATATAAGCATCAAACGAGTAGAACTAACTCTGAAACTGTTAAAAACTAATACACTAATCTGCCTTCAACTGTTACTTTAGAGAAATCAAATCCATCGTAAGATTCAGCTTTGTTGAATTAGAACTGAAATTCAGAATAAAAGTGTTTCCATATGCAGCTCACCGCAAACCGTCCAACAAATTAATACAAACAACAGACGCCAGGTATTACTGTCAAGAAGGAGCTTAACAAATTTACCAAATCAGTAAGAACCTAATAAAAACAAAGAGGTTCAGAGACACAATTACTGCCTCTCTGCAAGGAGACAAATCTGTGTGTTCTAGGTGGTCATATTCTATGATGATTGACCATGTTTGTCGTCCTCAAATGCAAGGTCTGTTAAGTATTTCTGACACATGTTAAAAAATACAAGTACCAACAGAAGAAGGGGCAGTGGAATGATAAGAAAACAAGATTTCAACATACATTATATATAATGAAAACGTTCTAACCCCTACATAATTCAAAGCAGACAAACATGATTAATGCAACTCACAAAACCAGCAAAGAATCTAACAACCCCCCTGCAGATTCAAAACTGATTGCCATAACAACAACTACAACAACAAAATCTTATCTCAGCAGGTGGGGCTGACTACATGGATCTCCTGATGCTACTCAGTTTTTAAAAACTGATAGCTCATAACGATTAAGGGGGAGGAGGGTGTCAACAACTTTTCACCTCAAAACACAAATCACATGCCAAATCAATCACAAAAAATAAAACTTTGGGTGATTCAAAATAACCCCTTTGGAAGGAAATAACCGAAAAATGAATAGAAGAAAAATAATGAAAAAGGGAAGAGTGAGGATCAGACATACAGATTTTGAAGTATCATAGGCAAGCCAAACTGTCGAAAACTGACCCCAACCAAGCTTCCTCTGCGCTATGTACCTGCCTCCGGCGAACTGATCGCCGACTCTGACGGCGTGGTACCCTCCTTTCCGGTAGGAGTCGAACCCCTCATCATCCTCTTCAGACCCAGATGAAGAAGAACACGACATCACCTCTGATCTATCAAAAAACTTCACCTTTTCCTTCTAAACAACACTCCCAAATGAATGATCCTTCTTCTGTCTCTGTTTTGGCACACCCCAAGTTTTGTTCCGCTGTTCTCCTTCTTTTTAGTTTTTAAATAAATCCCCTTTTCTTTAAATTGTGACCGTAATTTGAAGCTTTTGTTTCGGAGATAGGAGGGGTGTGTGTGGCCTTCTCAAATCACGAGTCTCTCTCTTCAACAATCCTCCACTTTTTTCTCTCTGTTTTCTCTTTTGCTTCTTGCAATGTTCTCTGAAGGGGTGTGTTTTGTGTGGGTCTAGCATTTTCATACGGTTCGTTTTTTTTGTTCATTTTTCCCAAATTAACTGTTCCTTGCTTCTTTACGTTTATGCCCTATACCTTCTGCATTTTGTATGAACAAAGCAAGGACATTTTGGGAATATAAACATTTTGGATGTTATTTTAGGTGGGAGGGGTAATCAGGGTCCTGAAAAAGGGTTGAGTTGCTGCGCTTTCCTGCATCACCCATCTGCTTCCTATCTTTATACTTTTGCCCTTTTGCGTGCTTTTTCTTTCTCCCTTCACACTTATTTCTCACCATGTGCTTCTTCTTCTTCTTCACTACCTTGTTTGTTTTATGGGGTGAAAAATTCATCATTACAACACCCATTTTGTCATTACAATACACTCTCTTTTGTCTTCTTACTTCAGCACAACAAGGTTAACCTATCAATGGCTAATCAACTAACCATTTTATTCCAATCATGTAACTCTCGTTATAATTTTATTTTCACTGACCTTCCACATTTCTCTTTCTACTGCTTATATATAATAAATTTACTTATCATCAATTTTAATTTATTCCTAGTGTAAAATACTTTTACAACAGAAACTAAATTTTAATTAAAATGTGTTCCGCATAATTAATTAAGTATTTGCAACTAAATGTGTGACAGTGCCATAACTAAGCCAATTTTAATGTGAAATTCTAAAGGTAGCATTAAAAGTTACACAAGGCAACATTCTTCTTTAGTGACTTTGCCGTGTTTGGCAATTAATGCATTTGTTTTAAAACTTGAGTGTGGATATGATTTTGATAAAGAATCTATCTTTATGGTAGTATAAAATATATGCATTTAACTTGTTCAAGTAACTTGAAGACAACTTTGATGTTAACTTTAAGGATAAATTGCACTTGCATAATCTTTTTATAAAACAAAGAGAGACAAAAAAAAAAAAGCGTGAGAAAAAAAAAATGGATTATGGGATGGAGATATAAAAAATGGCAATGTAATAATAATAATAATAATAATAATAATAATAATAATAATAATAATAATAATAATAATAATAATAATAATAATAATAATAGTGTGTGTCTAAACGAATAATATAACTAAAATATAAAATTACGTGTAATGATTTATGTTTGTGATTTATTCTTAAAAAACTAAATCATGTATTTCTTTCTCATTTATGATAAGCGTATAAAGTATTTATGAAATGATAATACAATTAAAAAGGAAAGTAATTAATATTATATTAATTATTTAAAGAAAATAAACAAATAAATAAATTTAATCAAAAGCGGATATAGATGGAAAGAACAGATAGAATATTAGAAAATAATGATTTGTTGAACTTTTTTTTTTTCGAAATGCAAATCAAATGTCTTTTCGTAAATTAAAAAAAAAAAATATATATATATATATATATATATATATATATATAAACTAGCAAAACCTATTAATTAAATGAATATTTACATGTTCGTAAAAAATAATATTTACACATGTTCTTAAAAAAGGAATATTTACAAGTTTAAATAATTTTAGAAATAAAAAATAGTTATTATTTAACAGTAATGAAATCATCAATAGAAGTAAAATTTTTATTTATTAAAAAAATAATTAATTACAAAAAATACCTTCGAACCTAGAAAAGAAATTGTAGAAAAAAAAACTATTACTTCAAAATACAGTTTTTCTATATTTATTAATTTTATATTGTGCATAAAAAAAATTAAAAGTCGAAAAAAAGTTAATCTGATATATATATAATTATATATATATATATATATATATATTTATATTTATATTTATATATAATAAGATACTTAATGAAATAAAACTCATGTGACTCAATGAGAAAGAAACTAGCTCTAAATTAGTTTGAAAATATTTTAACTAAATTAACTAACGTAATTTTTAACTTAAGTATAATAATTATTTTTTTTATCTTAAATTAGTCAATATTTAAAAAAATTTATAATAATAAACTTTATCAAATTACTTTGTTACAATACCTCTTATTTGTTAAAACGTATTATGGCTTCCAAAATAGGGTGATTTACATAACCAAATTAGATATGAAAAAATAGGTTTGGGTTGTAGATGCTAATTTTCTTTAGTAAATTCTATTTTTGAGTTTTAAATTTCGACTTTTTTTATATATTCAAGCCTCTTTAATTGATTCTGAAGAATTAATATAAAAACCCAAAAAACAAAATTCTGTTTTTTAAGTCTTATATATATTTAAACTTCAATTATATTTATAGTATTATTTATTTCACGGTTATGTGTACAACTCTAAGTTACCAACCAAATAGTTGTTTTGAAAAGGAGAATGATATTCTAACAACTATTTATTTATTTATATATATATATATATATATATATATATATATATATATATATATATATATAACCACTTAACAAGTTTTTTTATTATGACAATAATAATAATAATAATTTATATTATATGTTTATTATTATATTATTACAAAAGAATTAGTCGATATACATGAAAAATAAATTGTGAAAAGATATTATTATTTTTATTTTCTAAATCCAAAAAGATTGAGTAATATTATGTCAAACTTCCAAACACTTAATTAATGTTATATGATGTAATAACACTAAACAAAATAGTTATGGACAGTTGTGTCACATCAAACTTGTCCATAATAATAAGTCACTTAAGATTTTAGTTGTGTGATAAGACATGACTGAAATATAAATAAGCTCTAGAGAAAATAAAAATAGACTCTTATCTATCTATCTTCCTTGCATGACCCATCATTTCAACGTTGATTTTCTTCCCAAGGAATCGAACACGGCAGTGAAACGAGTTAAACACTCGATGGTTTCTTCGATCCATTGCTGAGAAAGTAAAACTACATATACACTTTTTACCAAGGTTGGTTTACTACTATGAACCATGAACACCATTGAATCCAAATTGATAACTCAACTAGAATTCGAGAATAAAAAAGTTTCATTTTCTTAAGAAGAGTTTTTGTATTGCTTGATCAAGCATTGAGGCCAAGAATGTTGAACAAAGAAGACCAGGTTCCTGTCACTGCAATAACCAACCCGAAAACAACAACTGCCCCATCCCAAACCATACACCTCAAATCCATCTCTTCTTTGAACGCCAAATAGTGAAACATAGCTGGCAATACAAAGCTGAGAATGACACAGACGCTACTACCCACCAGTGATAAAAAATCTGCGAAGTTAGGCACCAAAAGTGCCACCAAACTCACCCCAAACACCAACAACCACCTCAACCACAAGCAGTACTTCGAGTCACACAACCGTCTCTCAACCACCTCGTACACAGGATTCATCATCAATGGAAAAGTAAAGAACAGGTTGATGCAAAGACCCAACTGCACCAAAGCACTTACCAAACCTGGTCCAAGATTGGTAGTGATAATCTCTTTAGTCTCTTCACCAAAAGCGAAGTATCCCAAAGAAGCAAACGCTGCAAACAACAGAGAAATGAGAAACATCCCCACACCCAGAACCCCACCAAATTTGTCCTTATCCTTGGCCTCTGATTCCAGCGGCAAAACCATTCCTATCCCTTCAAACGCATACACAGCCACCCCTAAGCCGTAGAAAAACACGGACCAACCCCCAAAGGCTTCCAAAGGAGGCCTATTCTTCATAAACACAAACACTTCCTCCACCATCACCACACTTTTGGCTGCAATATCAACAACATCAGCGAAAATGCTCAAAGGAGCCAAAAGAGTCAAAGTTGGGATCGCATTAAGCCCCAACTGAAAGGGAAAACAACTCCATAGAAACAAGACCTTTGGCGTGATACCCAGAAAAAGGGACCATGGTGACGTGTCACCTGCAAGATTGGCCAACGTGGTGGAAATGAAAATAAGGTAGCTGACACAGAAACCGCAATGAGACAACCCTATCATGACATCGATGAACAATTTGCCAAGAGGGCCACAAATGGCATACGCCAAATCCCCGAACGAGTTGAGTTTGAGGAACCCCTCCTTGGATTCAAGCTTGCGTCGAGTGCGAACGAGGAGCATCATGCAGTGGTATGTGAGGAATGCAACGAGGAAGAGCATGAGCAAACCCGTGAGCCATCCCGTTTTCTTGAAGCTGTAAGGGAGACCAAGCACGCCAGAACCCACAATGGATATGAAGATGTTGGCGAAGGTCTTGAATTTTGAGGAGAGAGGGGGCGCTTTGGAGAGAAGAGGCACGTCCTCTCGTGGGGTTTCAACATTGTGAAACCCCATTGGCATACGGAGGGAAGGTGGTCGTTCTTCCTGCAAATGGAGTTTGATGGGTGCAGAAGAAGCAAGAACATGCAGAGGGAGAAGAAGGTAGGTGATTGTTGTGGAGGAAGGAGAAATTTTGTGTAGGGTAGGGTGTGTGGTGTGACCTTAAGTCAAGGTTTGCCAATGCTAATATAGTAAATTATGCAGCAATCAATTGTGGAAGAATTAAGGTGTAAAATTGGCATTTTCTGGTGTTTTGTTGTGAGCTTTAGATTTGATGGGTGGAGAATAGAAAACATGCACCACTATTTAGGTTAAACTTGCATTGAGTCCCACATTTGCAGGGAATGGTGTACATGCATTGCTGAATAATTATCTCATCCAAATACAATAAAATAAATTAAATTTAAACTAACTTATTAAAAAATTATTCTAAAATTTTGATTTAACTATGTTCATCTAATTTTAATTAAACTAATATTAAAATAAAAAATTATATAATATCTTTTAAATTTAAATTAAGTTTTATTTGAATTAGTTTATTTTTTTATTAAATAATTTTCATTTTGTTTAAGAAATATATATATATATATATATATATATATATATATATATATATATATATATATATATAAGGAATGTATACAAGTTCAAAGTCAATTTTTTTGTTTGTATTATAAAAATTCCTGTGCATACAAAAACAGAGTTGCTCAAAAATATTTTTCATTGTCATTGTCTTTATTCCCAAGTAGTTACACCATCTAAAAAATCTAAATACAATAAGTAATAAGTTAGATTCACTAATGGTTTCACGGTTCATAATTACTTAGGACCTATTCAAATCAAATAATATAACTGTCCCTTGATAATTGTCTAAAATGTTATACATAGAGTTTAATATTTGCTTTGAAAATGGGATAAGATTAAATAATTTCAAGTTTTAAAATTTTTGAAATGGTACTATTTAATAACATTTTCAAAAATTTATCAATTAATATAATATTATATTGATGATTCTTTAAATTAAATATAATGGTAAATATTTAATAATATTTTAAATCACACATCCCTACAATAAAATAAAATATTTACAAATTATATAACATTTAATAAAATTTATCTATTTCATAAGAATTTTAGATGTCATGTTTCCAATTTTTCAAAGTTTAAACTCATGTCAATTAATCCACGTAAAAAAATATAGTTTTGTAATTTATTATAGAATATATATACTAATAATATCAGCTTTTATACACTCATCTAATTAAAAATACTATATTACTGATTTTTATAATACCATCTAATAGTAATATATTAAATATGATTTTAAAGTAGTTTAAAGCATATACCTATTATATTATAAAATTTGAATGTTATTTATTTTATGATTTTTAATTAGTTTAAAATATATGCGCTTGCTTTCTAAATTCGTCCTAAGTCCGATCGAACTCAATACGTTATTTTCTAAATGATAAATTTAAAAAGGATATTATAAGCTACGAAATTAATTAGTAAAATGTTAACTAACTTTTAAATTGTTCAATCAATTTTAAATTATTCTATTAATATAAAGTGTTGATTAACTTTATGAATATAGTTAAACTTCATTAACCAATCTAACTCTATAGCTGTTAACATGTTCGATTGTTATATATTATTTTTCTATTTACAATCTGTTACATATTACTTTTGTTTTATCTTACTAAGGTGATGTGTGGTTTTAGTTTAACTATTTTTATTATGTCTATTTATTGAATTGATTGATACATGTTAATTTGTATTATGATATATGGAGAAACAATAGCATTCCCGATACCTACAACAACTATGATGTAACAGACTCAACAATAAGTTTCACAAATTTTTTACATTTATTAATTTATCAAATCAAACGATGATTCAGATTCTTGCTCTCTACAATAATCTTCGTAAGACATGTATGTATATGTTACTCGGAGTACAAAGGATTTTTTATCATCCATGCAAATAATCCTACATTTTTTTGGTACCTTCCGGTCTCCCTGCTAATTTAATAATCACTATATATTTCGTCCCATTCAAATTATCTATCACACTCAGTTTCAATTTGTTTTAATTATTTATCATTTGATTTGTTAGAAAAAAAAATTATTTCCAATAATGTTGTATCACTTAAATCTTAATTCATCGCTGTACTAACTCTTTTAATAAAGTTGTGTCATTGTAATTGATAGATTAATGATTATAAAAATAGCATTTGTAACAACTTAGTCATAAATTTAATGCCAGAAAACTAATAGTTTACCTATTCAGTGAGTAACTTCTAAACATTTAATGCCAAGAAAATCCATATTTCAATATTACAACAGCAAATGAAAAGAAAAAAAAACGGTCACATTCATTCACATACATTTGAATACAGGGAAAATAAACATCATAACAGAAAGTATAAATAAAGAACGAACCACCAGGTCTTGCTCTTTTTATTCTCAACACAAATGAGGAGTAGAAATAAGCAGCACAATGAAAAAGTTGTTATTGCATCCTCCTATTTAAATTCAAGCTTACCCTCCACTTAAATTAACACAACTTTGAACTGAAAGAAGTATAACAAGCAACTAAATCTAAATTTACATTTAATCAGTGCATATCCATTACAAGACCAAAATGAAAAAGATAAATTCCATATTGTAAACAAGAAGCATCATGATCCCTACCTCAGCTATCAACATCTATCAGAGTAGCACATGCTCATTCCATTGTAATATATGAAATTTATGACTGCACAGCTTTATTTTGTTTGATACAAGCCGGTGCCTTGAAATCTTGGCATTTCCACATTGATGTAGCCTCAATAGGCAACACTCTGTCAGTGGATGACTCAACTGTAAACAAATGCATACTATCAACAGGATTATTGCCTGTGTTCATTCCGGTCAATGGAGAACTTCTGGCTCTTATTTCTTCTTTTGGCAGTGCCTTATCTTTTGAGGTGCAAATGCTTAAGGGTAACTTTTTTAGCTTCACCCTTCCTCTCTTCTTGCCTATGGGAGATGAATCTTCACAATTTTTCCTTTTTAACTGACTCGACTCTGCTTCCCCGTTATCTATCTCTAATTGGCTTGGTCTATAACATTTAACCCCTTTCTTATCTTTCTTACTTGAGCATACCTCTTGGATGGATCCTTCAGAATCAATCTTGCCACCTACTGCATGCTCATTGTTCAAAGATATGCAATCTTGTCCAAGTGCCACACCAGATTCAGATCCCTCAGTCATTTCAAAACTTGAAGAGCTTCTCGGCTTCTTATGTTTACTACCTTTAGAATCTGAGTTTGGAGAATTCTTAGAGATTCTCGGAGAACTGTTCATAGCTCGATGTAACTTTCGAGCTAATTCTTCATCTGTCCTACAATTCTCAATTGGTTGATTTTTTTTGTACAACAGCTGAACTGGGAGATGCTTCTTTGACTTGTTCTTTTTCAGATTTCTTTCCTTGCTTGCCGACTCCTCAGAGAAAGATGCAACCAAATCTAAAGCCCTCTTGGCTGCAGCTACGGCTCTGGCAGCTATTGCAGCCTTTTCTTCAGCTGCTGCTCTTGCAGCCTCTGCAGCTTTAGTCGCAGCTATTGCTGCCACTTTTGAGGCCTCCACTACCTCCTCAGCTGTAAGGTTAGGGTTATCTGAATGGCAACTCAACAAATGCTTAAGCCGGGCCTCAAATTCAATTGAGAAGGATGAGGATGAGGGGGAAGCAACATCCGTCACACAAGAAGCAGCAATCGGAGATGGGGAGGCAGTAGCATCACTATCTGAACCCTGTTTCTTCAATCCAGCTAGAAGACGCTTCCGAGGTGGTAAAAGAACATCAGCATCCAACTGGTTAAGATCAGAAGCTTTCTCCATGCTCCCCCAGTAAATTCAAATTTAGGGACTCAGAAAACAATGAATAAATCTTCACATGAATTAAATACCTACTCCATTGACAATCACATATCTTTCCAAATATCAAATCTTGCCAAATTCCACATCCATTCGTGATATCAAGATTTTAACAACCCTACAAGATCCCTAATAAAACCTACATAAAACATGGAACAATTCAAAGACTATCCAAGCTGGTACCACTTTTTATTGTTAAGAACCCTCCACGAGAAGAAGAAACTTGACTCATACCCAACATCAAATTCTTCCATTCCAACACTTTTGATTCCTAAATAGAATGAAAGAAAACAACAAATCAAACTCAAACCTAAATATACTACAAACAATTCCATTCATCAGAACTAGTTTATCAATGAAAACCACCAAATACAACAGCAACAAAACTCAATTTTGAAACATCACCAATCCCCCACTATTTCTAGCAATCCTAAAACTCACAAACAAAACATAATTCAGTAACATAATCATAAGATCCAACACCTGAATTTTATCCACCCATGCAGCACAATACAGGTTTTTTTCAACTCCTCAATTCCCAATCGATTTGAATCAATCCACAAAGCAATGGATCAAGAACAAAAAGCAATCCAACACAATCCAAATCTGGATTCGGCAGAATCATCCAAAATCAATGGAATTTTCATACCCGGTGAGTCAAATTCAACAACAAATAAGAAAAAAGAAATAAAAAACTAATTGGAACCATTGAGAGTAAAGAAGTTCCATGTGTACCTGATCCTGTTGTGGAAGTTAAAGGCAAAGAGAGAAAGAGGGACAAAGGAAGATCCAGGATTAGGGTTTCAGAGAGAGAGGAAGAAGAGGTTGTGTTGTGTTGCGTTGTTGAAGAAGAAAAATCTAAGGCATGTATAAAACCCAAGATCTTTCTATTTATAATAATAATAATAATAATAATAATAATAATAATAATAATAATAATATATATTATTATTATTATTATTATTATTATTATTATTATTAATTTTTATGTAAGAAAAATGTGAAATTGGAAGAATTTTTGGTTATGGTTGGAGATCCAACAAAAACAGCAGTTAAGTTCTCTGCTTTTTTAAGTAACCTCGTATTTCTTTTCATTTAAAGTTGTCAAACTGTATCAATGACAAGTTGTAGTTGTTTTTAATCAGAGCATGTGTCCTAATATCAGATGTAATAAATGAACATCAAAGTAATATAAAATAATTTCATCTTCTTAGTGTATTTATGCTCACTCTAAAACAACAGAAAGATTTTATACAATTTTTATATTCATTTATTAATACGTTATTCGAATAAATTAAATTAATTTGCATTGATATATTTACATATTTTTAACACATTTAACACCAATTATTTACATGATTAAATATATTAAATAACTTATTAAGAGTGATTAAATAATAAATTTAAAATGTCAAAATTAATCTAATTTAATATAATATTTTTTAAACTTTACCTTTATTTTGAAACTATATTAAATTAACTATTAAAAGCTAACATTTTTCAAAAGAGTTTATATGATAAGTCAATTTTGATTTTTTTTTCTATGAAATTTTGTAGTTAAAACCATTTCTCATCTTGGACTTGAATCATGGATGATTATTCCAAAGCCCATAAAAAATAGTTTTCTTTTTTTTTTCTCATGGGGTTAATTATCCATGAGTTTCAATATTTATAGGATTTAACTCTTAATTATAACTTTTGTTTAATTAGTCACATTAAAAACCTCTTTCAGTCTATTATATTTAATAAATCTCTCCTCTTAACTTTTTTTTATTTGAACTGTTTCTCTCTTTTTTGTTTATTAAATACTAATAATCTCTTAATTCATAAATTATTATATTTGTATAAAAGAAACCTATAAAATATTATATAGGCAGTGATTGTATAACATGGTAATATAAGTCATGATGAATCATATAAATATATAAATAAATAAAATTCTAAAAGTATAATAATTGAATATATTGATTAATATAAAAAATTAACAATGTAGTAATTAATAATAACAGACTAAAAAAATTAAAAAATGTAATTAAACTGAGTGAAAAGGGTAATGATTTTCAATTTTTAAAAATTATTTATATCACACAGTACGTAATAAATACAATAAAGAAAATATCAATAAGAATAATTTAAAAGAGTTGCCTTTGAATATTTATTTTTCTATTGAACCAATATAAATTATTTTAAAATTATTAAATTAATAAATGAGTAATGATGACAGACAATTGTATTTTTTTATAACTTAATCATTTTAAATTAAACTAAAGGTGTTCATGCAAATCGACGATTTCTTCCAAATATTATTTATAATATTTTTTATTAAAAAAAATATCTTTTGTACATTTAACCGTCACAGTTCAATTGTTTTCCCTTGCTAAACCGTGAATATTTGTTTTGCGTTTCTTTGAAAAAAAATAAAATAAAATAAAGTCTGATTCATGAAAAAAATCGAAATAGCATTGATTTTAGTTGTAAAGTCCATTGACACCAGTTATTACCCAATAAAGCATTAGAAAATATCTATTAAAAAATTAAGAGTAAATTAAAATTTTAAAAAGAGAGAGCCAAATTTAACTTCTTAAATAAATAGAAAGATAATATTTTTTTTTCATTCTGTTTTGTCTTATTGCAATTTTACTATCCATTGATGAAGTATACTTTTTCTCTTCTACAACTCCTATTCTTCCTAATTCAGATTACTTACGAGACTAAAACTAATTTGTTCTTATTATATATATATATATATTCTTTTATTATAGATATTATATTTATGAATAAAATATCATTAAAAATGTTATTTAATTAATATTTAATAATTTTTTAATTATATATAGTTTTACGTCTTTTATAATTTATTTTTAGTTTATTTTAAATAAATTATAAATTAATATATAAATAACAAAATTTTGAGAAGAGAAAATAGAAGGTTGATTTTTCATTATATTATAATTATTATAAATTTTAAATTTTTTTAATTTATCTTATTCCTTATTTTTATTTATAGGATATTTTTTAAAATATCTTGATTAAGAGTAAGGTATTTCGTGTAAAATAATATATATATATATATATATATATATTAATAATAATAATAAATTTATACTTAATCGAACAAATATCAATTCAAATATTTTTTTTATATTCAACAACATCGTTGCCTTTAGAAATTGTTTTATCACTTGGTTAAGTTTTGAATTTCTGATTTAGAAATGTTTGGATAATGTATAAAAAAAATAAAGATATTTTTGGTCAAATTAGTTAAAATAAATAGAGTTAGTAAGAGATGATCCAATTTAATCTTTGTATGGGTTAAATAAAAAATAATAATGATTTAGGTTCATCTAAATTTTCACTATAATAAGATCCTAGATTAACCAAATGACGAGTCAATTTTGATTTTATTAAAACTTAAAAAAAATATGTCTCTATCAAAATATTTAATTAAAAAATGTATTTTCAAATTTAAGTTATATTAATAAAATTATTTTTATTTGAGATATAATAATTTAATATTTTAATTATAAGAGAATAAATTTATTTAATTCTAATATAAAAAATAAAAATTTACTTTTTGTTATTATCATTTATTTTTTAATGATTTATTATTTTAAAATAATAATTAATTTTAATTATTATATTTTAAAATAAATTATTGTTAAAGATTTATTTTCGTCTTTGTTTTTAAAATAAATGAATATCTTGTAAAATTAATTTATAATATATATATTTTTTTAATAATATAATATCATTTTTCTTTTTATTTAAAAACAATTTATTATTTAACAAAATAGGACAATCGATAAACCTACAAATTAGTTAATCCTGACTTAAATAAATTAAACTAAAATAGACATAATTTAATTTATATCACAAATTTATTTATTTAATATAATCTATTTTTTTAATCTTTTGGGTCAAGTTATCAAATTAAATTTATTTTAACATTCCTAACCATAAATAATATACTTGTAATATACCAATAAACTTAATGAAAAATCTTTATAATTTAGTCTGTTTGATTTTAGTAAATGAAAATAATTGTAACATTAAACATCACGTTATCTGTTTTAACAAAACCATTAACCCTTGATATTACATTATATATATATATATATATATATATATATATATATATATATATATATAATATCAACATATACATAATATCAAATAAAATAATATCAAAGGTAAATTAATATAAGAAAATATATTTATGATAAGATTCATCATCTATAATATGATTTATTAACTCAAATAATTATTTTATCATTATAATTAACTCATTAAATGTCAATTCACATCATACACACTTCCAAAAATAATGACAATTTATGACTTTTAAAAGATTATATATTGAATTTAAACATAGCATATCCCTCTTGTGCATTCCAATAAATTATTTTCTATTAAATATTGAGTTATCTTGAAACAAAGACACTAAATAGAGGAGATTCAAATATGATAAAATAAAATTTTAAATTTTTTATTGCGGACAAATACACATTCTATAGTTAAGTAAAAAGAGTATCCATGAACTTTCATGATATCTTTTTCTATGTGATATCATGAAGAGTCAAGATATTTTTATTGAATCCATTAATTCAATATATCGTTATCATCATACTATATCATAACTAATAAATAGTTTCTTCCAAACATTCATCCAAGATAAATCTTTCAAATTATGAAATAAATCTTTAATAACAACTAATTAAATAATGACATACTTTAATATACAATAAAACTTATCACAAGCATCGAAGTATCACTTAAACAACTGTCATAATGTTTGAGTGATAATACTCAATTTCTCTCGGGTTGCTCTTTGTTTAAACAAGAAAAAGTTAATTAAAAGAGAAAATGTGTTCCTCAAGCATCTAAATAACACTTGAATAAGATTAAAATTATATCAATTTTTTTATCGAAAGTTTTCTCACTCCATTAACTCTATCTTGTTTGAGCGTCCAAATGGATACTCAAATGATAATAAATATATAAATTTTTAATTCAATAAGAATCATCAATGGTGATTTTATAGTCCCTCTTGTAAAATCTAATACTAGTATTAGAGTTAATAATTTATCTAATAACCGACTTAGTTGAGTACAAAATAAGAATCATTGTTAGTAAAGCGTATTCCATGAGATGAAGAAGTGGTACCAATAAAGGTTATCATTGAAGTACTTGTGGTTAAGAAATGTTTCAATTTAAGGAATAAAATGTTTTAGTGAATTCATACTCATCTTTAAAGGGGAATTGTTGGAATTCAATAATGAAATTAAGTTTTGCATTGAGTAAAAATGGTTAAGTTCAATAATATGTAAGTAAAAAAAATCCACAAATTTAATATTTTAAGATTTTAGGTGGGATGAAAAGTTATATTCTCTTATATTATTATTTTATATCCCATTTATAATATCAACTCAATCTAGCCTTCATTTAAAAAACCTAATAATAGTAATATTAGTCTTTCTTGTAAAACTTATCAATTATTAAAATTTTATAAGGATTATTGTTTTATAAAGGATGTTTAATTGAGATGAACAAATACCCCTTCTTAATAACATTTATTTAAGTTTATTTATCTGTATCATTAATTTAAGTTACTTTCCCACTTTAACACCTACCTTCTTGATAAATTAATATTCAAATAAAATTTGATTTAACAGAACATTTGAAAAAGGTAAATTTGATTGTTTTTATAATAGAAGAAAATATAATATCATTCAATCACAAGATATATATTTTTTTTATATGTTCAACTTTAAAATAATATGTTTACTTTAATAACCTAATTAAAATGATCATTTTAGTTTAAGCTTTAATATATAAGAAATTAGATTTTTTCTTTTTAGAGATAAAATACTCAAGCGCTACACATGCACTTATCAATTTTCTCCCAGTTCCACTTTATCTTCTTCATGTTGGTAGCAAACAAATTTGACCTATAATTTATTTTCACAGAATAAAACGGTAAACTTTGTTGCTAACAACCTTATAAATAAATGTAGAATGAGGGTATAGCCTTGTAAATCTTTTATTATTCAATCCCCCTAAAGAAAAGAAAAGGTAGGAGCTACACTTAGCAAAATAAGGGGTGTTATTACCAAACACTACGAAAAAACAACATGAAAAAAAAAAAGAGAATTAAGGGGCCAGAAGAAGAGGACCAAAACCAGCTAGTGATTTATCAAACACAAACATCTCATTTCTTACAACTCTTGATGGAGTTCCCCACTTTACAACTCTTGATTAATTGGTTCTGTTTGACGAGTGGACAGCAACAAGCATCAATGACAGAACAGAACTATGATTCGTGCTTGCATGTGCTTCTGTACCTTACTTCGTTCACTGTCTCCGAGAAAATCGATGCCATAACAGCCAAACAAAACAAGTGCACTGTTGAGTTAAATCATGAAGAAAAATCTATTACTAAGACAATAATTAGCTTTTATAAATAGATTCTTTACTGTTAAGAACAGTTGCAATTTTTTCTACTAATAAGTTAAGCAAAAAATTAATAGTAATAATTATAGGTCACACTATTTGACTAAATTAAAAATGATAGGTGTACCTTTTTTTCACCTAATTTTATTTATTTTTTATCTCTTTTTTCATTTCTTCCATCAAACATATTTACGTTTTCATTTTATCAAATTAATTTTATCATAATTAGAAGGATTTAAATTCAGTTACATTAAATAATTTTGATATTTTTCTGAAAAATTAAATAAATTTAATCTTATCCATAAAAGAAACTATGATTTAAATTTTAAAGTTTGAAAATGATTTCAATTTAACATTTTACCTTTCTACTGTTTGGGATGATAAATTTTAATTGTTAATTTTTCAATGTCAGGTTTTCATTTTTTTTTAATTATTCATGGTTTGTTCTTGTTTATGTTCACTTATTTATTTATTTGTTTATTTAATGTGTATTTATTTTATTTATGAAAAGTTATTTACCCAATAATTCCTACTTTTATATACTAATATTTTGTATTATTTTTTCTAAACTTAAATAGTTTAGCTTCAAATGAATTTATCCATGAAAATTATGATTTAAAAGTTGAACATTAATTCAATTTTAAAAAATTATTATCGGATGATAATAAATATTAATCAATTATGTTGTTAAAAGTGGGAAGTCCATTTTACCTAATATAAATATTTTCTTCCTTGTATAATTGATTAATTTTTCTAACATAATCAATTAATTTGTTTATATAATTAACTAACTTTTCTTTAAATAATATATTAACATATATTCATAAAAAACAATCAATTATAATTTTTTTAAACCAATTACAATAGAATTTATGATTGCAATATATATATATATATATATATATATATATATATATATATATATATATAATACAGATTAATTTTTTATTAATGATATTTAATTATAAATTATTTGAAAATTAATTGAAATTATAAACAAGTAGTAATTCAAAGCTTAATTTTTTTTATAAAAAGAAATATTTTTTCATAGTAAAATCATTAAGTTATTTTTATAATTGTGATTTTTTTAAAAGAAAATTTAACTTATTTTAAAAGGTTTTGTTAATAAATTTAAAACATTTCATTAGGATTTTAATATTTCAATCTTATAGAATTTAATAATTTAAAATATTATAATTTAAACTATGTTTTAATATAAATTAAATTATTTTAATAATATTTAAAATAAATATACATCTAATATTCCCCACAATATCATATAAAAGAAAATTACATTATAATTATTTTTAAATAATATCTGCAATTAAATACTATTTATAAAATAAATTATAAAATATTATAATTTTTTAAATGTATATATAAATTAATTTTAATTTTATTTATATTTATCTATTTTATTAAATAATTAAATTATATTTTAATTTAGTTTAAATTTATTTTTATTATAATTATACAAAGCATATTTTAATCTTTTATTGATTTATATTATTATTTAATTTTTAATCAATCAAATTAATTTTATTAATTATGATCTTTATATTTTTTTCTATAACATTTTTCTCTCTTATCAAATAACTTTACTATTCATTCTCTTTGTTCTTTATTTGTTCAAATCCATCTCATGTAATAAGTTAACATTATTATTGTAGTAATAAATATATAACCACTCGGCTCCGCGTTCTCGTAAACAAAATTCAGATCTCAGTGCACAAGTTGATTCAGAAGTCTATTTCCATCATAACACAGTCTAGTCAACAGTTTCAGACACATCAACTCCATCCTTAGGACATGTCACCTACAAATTAGTACCCATAGGGTTTGTGTTGCAATCAACTTGCACACAAGCACAGACAAGCCTTTCTGTTCATAAAATATATATATATATATATATATATATATATATATATATATATATTTATATAAATAAAAGGTCATGTTTTAACACAGATTAAGTCATGTTTTTAAAAAACCTTAATTATTGTTCCATGCTATTTTTCCCTTCTTGATCTAGCACTTGCCCATATTTCTCTGTTTCACATTTTGTAGCACATGCTTGACAGACATAAAATCAGGAACTCACAGTCAATTTTGGTGCTTCAGGTCTCTTTTTCAATTTCAACCTCCTCAATTTCACATATCCAATGCTCATCACACACTTTAGTTGACATGGTTTTCAAAAGTATTTTAAGTCTTTACAGAAAGTAACCACTGTAGCAGACATAAATTGTTAAATTATGAAACCAATTGATTTTCAGTTTTGAAACAATAACCTGGTACCTCTAGTGTACACTATGTACTTCCCTTTATCACAAACATTCACACAAAAGTAATATACATTATATTTTAGCAGTATTCTTTCTCAACTATCTTAGTAGAAAGTAATTTTTCACTCTGGTTACTATGGAATATCATGTACATGTCTTTCTCTATTGTGAAGAATAAGTCATCTTAACAAAGGGCAAAATAATATCTCACACTACACCTGTAAGAGCATATCCTTTGTGAATTCTTCAACCAAATCATTAGTGATTGTACATGCCATCTCTCTTTCCAATGTATCAATCTCATCATTTGTTAGTCCAGACCAGGAAATAGATCCTAGATCTAGTGCCACCAAACTGTCAAGTGAATAAAGAGTTGTGTTAGACGTTGGATGTAAAGAAACACTGACAATGTCCCATACTAACTTCAGTAGTTCCTTTCCACATGGTGGAGGCTGCAACGAGGAATTGATTTGTTTCCTTCTAAATCTAGACAATATCAAAGGTGGTCCAAGAACAATGGAAAGTGCCTCATTTAACAAATCAAGCAAAACCTTGTGCTCTAACTCATTCTTGTTATGATCTTTTGTGGATCTTTCATCCTCCTTGACCAATTTCCTATGAGATTCTTCCACTTCTTCAAAAACTGAGTTTCCAATAGATTTATCCCATGAACCAAAGTACAAACCAGAGGCAACAAGTAGATCTCTTACATAAGATTCTGCTGGATCATCCAATTGAACTAATTCAGACTCAATAGGCTCCTGCTTTGTAGTGAAATCATCAAAGCCTTCATAATCAAGTTGACTGAGTTGTCTCTTTAGCTCTGTCAAAATAAGTAGGCAAAGAGAACTGTCAGAACGAATTTGACATCTAAAAAACCAATTAGAACATACACTGAACTATATATATACATAGTTCAACTGTTAACAAGTTTGTATAATTAATATGAACAACATTTCACTAAGAAAATAGTCACCGAACAGATAAGCAAAGGATCTGCATTCTCTTGTTAATCTCATTCTGTAAAACACCAACTTAACAAATCGAAATTATTGTGTTTTACAAAATTTCTAAAGCTCTATTGAAATTGATCTAAATATAGAATGAATGTTTAACGAGGATAATAAAAGGGCCAAAACTTGTAGAAATATTAACACGTGACTTAGATTTTTTATACTTTTGCTGTGACAGAAATTGTGCTGCCCATGAAAATATCTCCCAAGCAGGGTTACTATTATTTGAAGAACAAACTAAATGCTGTTTGTACATTTAACTATAATGCACAAATCTACAACACAATAATGAGACGACATTGACATTCTTTTTATGAACTGTCTATGAAATCATTGTTTCAAATTGAAAGATAATATTGTTTCTCACCATTCAAACCAGAGCTGATATCTCTAAAAACCTTGGGAACAAAAATATCATCTAATGAAGATACATCTGGAGTTGATGTTTCACTTGAATACCCAGTCTGTCTCCAATGTTCTCCATCAACACAACTGCACACAGATGCAGGACTAGGAGGTAACTCAGTGGAGTTCTCCTAAAGATCATATATGACATAAACTGATGTTTAGATAAAAACATTTATGAAAGATAATTGAAAACAAAGGTCATGGAGAAGAATGCTGAAAAATGTATGTAGTAAACTTACATGTCTGTCACCGTATTTCATGAGAACAGTAGGTCCACTCCTGATATCTCTCAAAATTGGACCATATTTACTGCCATTTGATTCTACTTTTGGCTGAATCCTTCTGCCAAACAGTTTACCTCTTAGACCAAGAGTATATGTAAAATTGGAAAGTTTTTCTTTAATATTAAATCCATCTTTCTTCTGTTTTTTAACTTCCACAGGCCTTGCTTCAACAGCTTCGAGCTTCCTCTGAATAAGGGCACCGGTTAAAATGTGGCGGTCCTCTAGAAGAAGTCTTCCAAATGATGTTCCAGATGCAGGAGCGGACAAGGATCTTTCAAGGTTCCTAGGCGACAACTCCTTCGGGAACAATACATCGTCATCTAATTTCCCACTGTAGGAACATGTTTGTAATTCTTTTTTCTCTTTCAGAATTTCCCACTGGCTCTTGTCATTTTCACCCTTTATAGTATCTTGCTTTAGTCTAACTCTGTTATTGTCTAAATAACAAGCCACTTCAGGAACGTCCAAATGCAATTCATTTTTCACAATATTTCTTAGCCTCTCTGACAAGAATCTCCTGGTATCTATGTTGAAAAATTCTGGAGAACTTGGTCCATTGAGCTGCACTTTACTTTTGCATGATCTCGTTGATTCTGAGCGGAATAAATTTGGTTCAGCATCTCTAGGCATACTTTCTCTGACCTCTTTAGCATCAGATAGTTTTTCATTGAAAGGTGCCTCAATTCCACTTGCTCTAATCCCCTGGAGTTCACATTTCAAACGCTCTCTCACTTCCTCAAGAAAATCTTCTATACCTTTTCTCCCATGTAAAGTGCCTGATAAACTGATGCAATTGTCTTCATGGTTGCAATTGCAAATCCTTTCAGAACCAGGCTTCAAGATAACTATCTGAGTGGGAGAAGCGCATATATCTAATAATCTGCTTCTGGATTTCATCATTAAAGACTCCTCAAAGTCTCTACTTAGTGTTTTACTTCTTGATGGAAAGGATTCATTTTTCTTGGATAAGATTGACTCCATCAGGTCACCATTTGGTAGCTGTGTTTTAAATGAGTGGCTCTCTGTCTTTGAACTTGCAATATGTTGCATCTTCTCCTTGCTCGGGTTCTCTTGAGAAAGCATTCTCATAGCACCACTTCCGATGTCAACAACCTTGGGCCACTCCTTAAACCTTGTTGCTTGATACGATTCAAATTCTTTCTTGAATTGTTGGAGTTCTTCTTCTTGAGGATGTTCCCTTGGCCTTGGTTTTCCAAAACTATGTCCCCCTTCATCATTATCATCAATGTGTTGATAAAATGAATCAAATTCCATTTGGCTAAAAGAATTCAAGTTTGAAGAACCCCTACCAAACCAACCCTTTCCATTCATTTCTTTCTTTGAAAACTTCCTCTCCATATTTTCATGTGTTCTTTCATCCAATGAAACAATAGATTTAGTGTTTAATGGTAATGGCATGGTGTCTATCCCCATCAACCTTGCCACAAGGCTAGGTGCATTATTTCTGTCGCCTGATTGTTTGGATAAATCCTCTTTATTCGATTTTTTCACCGAATCTACATTTGAGTAACCGAGTTTCTTTGACCAGCCATCTTCTACTTGACTGGAGTACTGAAAATCACCAGAGTTCATTCCATCTAAGAAAAATATAATGTATGCATGGTGAATGAAACCCTTAGCATATAAAGTTATGTGATGAGAATCTTACTGGTAATTCTCCTTCTGCACAGGGAACCTGAGAGGTTTCTACTTGCAGCTCCATGCCATTTCCAGATGTTTCCAGATCTGCATGACACACGGTATAATAACAAATCAGAATTTACCTAATTAGCTCAGGAGGGATAAATTAGAACATGTTAATAGTATAACAATAGAGAGAATAATTAATAACAATACAATGAACGGAGTCTCAGCAACATATCTAACAAAATGCACAAACTCATGAGCCCTGATATTCAGACTGCTTCATATTATTTAACACAATATACTTTAAAACATGACAAGGAAATAGTCACTTGATGCTTTCCATATTCGAAAAGGGATCCCTCGAGATTAGGAAACAAATGATCAGTTTAGCTTCCTTGAAGCTTATGTAACCCCAAAAGGTCCATCGTATCAAGAGTGAAGTCTCTTTGTAAAAAAAACACTTACCACCGTTATTGTTCTTATGGGCGTGAACTTTCTTTGCCATCCTACCCCGATTGAATTCAAACATGTGCAATAAGCCCCCCATAAGGTCAAAAAGTCTACCAGAACACTCTCATGTAATGACTTTTTCAGGGTTCATGTCTCAAACAATAAAAATTCAGGTCCTTTACTCTCCCTCTGTACTATGTGAAGTAAACCAGCACTCTTTCTCTTTACACCCTGGATTGCCAGAAGTTAATGGGGCATCAGTTGAAGAGCATTTTATATTAGAAAATTCAGATCTTCAAATTAAATAAAACCGTTAAGCAGTAAGATCCAAAATTATATATGACGCAAACAAGTTAGTATTTTTTTTTTCGCAGAAATAACCAATCAGTTCTTCCATAGTAAAACATATAGAAAAACTGCACTTTTTATGCATTTTGAATGATGTTATAATTAAATAACCTTGCTAACACAAGGCCAAAAGCATTTTAGATTGTATAGTATTGCATCCGATGTAGAACATAATACTGAAATCTAATTGAAAATAACATTGTAATATCGAGAGGAAAAGAAAACTGATCAAAGTTTTTCGAGTTTTATGTAAACGATAGAGTTTGTATATTTGATATAAAATTATAAATAGGCCTATTAGAAAAATTAGAAAACTTTGACTCTCATGCAAACCCATAAGAGAAAGAAGAACTTGGTCTTCTAAGCACCCCATAAATCAATAACTTCAGAATCAACTGACAGAAAACCCAACAGAGCCAAGAGAAAACCCAACAACAGGTTTCTGAGAAAATGCAGGAAAAGCAATAAGTACCAAAAACTCTGAACCTCGAAATTCCGGCACCAGTTAGAGCTTAGAGTAAACAAATAAGATTGGCAATCTTTTTATCAGAATTATAAACATCGTACAGAACAAGTGATTCCTTCACCAAACACTTAAATGCACGTTAGGAAAAAAGTGAGAAACAGGGAACATGTTACATCAAAATACACATACCAATGAGCAGAACCACAATAAACACCGTATCCACCAACTGAAACTTCAGCTATGAGTCAACTCACGCGTTACAAAAACAAGAAAGTGGGTATTCTTGAAAAGCATCAAAATTTCAAACTTGATATCAAAATTGGAAAGAGTGGTACAAAACTGCTAAATCCTGGATGGAGGGAGAGAAAGAGAGAAGTGTGTATGTATGCCTGTCATTGAAAAGTGGAAAATTCTGAACTGGGATTTTGTATTAAGAAAGAAAGAGAGCCAACGATGAAAACTTCATTGGAAAAGTATTGATAATGAGTTCATAATGATGACGACAAGGGAAAAAGCTACTATATTCATATTGTAGGGAAAAGGGAACAGGGCCTCTAATTCCATTGCTGGAAGTGAATGAATGAAAGCGAAGGTTCCCTCTCTGCCATTTATTTAGTTAATTGATTAATCATTCTCATATTTTCATTCTTTTTCTTTCTTTTTTGATAAATCTACTGTCACTCTTGCTGTACCATAGAACAATAGCTCACCTTTTTTTTGTTTTGGTCTACTGATTAGACTCATGGGTTTGTATTTTTCTTAATTCGCGTCATTTTTCTTGTGAATTTTGTGATTTCCACGGGAGTGAAATTTTTTACCAAGTCATGCAAGTGGATGAACTGAATTTAACAATAAATAACGTATTATTAGGAGGAAAATGATATCTTAGAAAGTCATTGATTGAGGGAGTGAAATCAGGAAAAAACGAACCCCCAGGAATTGGTTACAACCCAAAATTCGTACATTTTGAATTTTTTTCATGTAAAGTGGTCATCAATGGCTATGATATAGGACGTGTTACGTGGTAATAGAAGCCAAAATCACAATCAAACAATGGTGACTAGTGAGGTTTGTTTATTATTAAGCAAATGATTTTGTAGTAAACCAATGAATCTCTGCATAATCTTGAAGGGAATATTCTGGTTTAATCTTGTGAGCTAAGTAAACTATCCATAGCTTAATCACATAAGCAAGAGGGAGGGTTGATGAGAGTTGAAAGTCAAAGGAACAAGAGGTGAGAGTGATGAAATATGATTAAGTAAGGATAAGTTTTCACATGAGTTATGGTATTATATTGTTATGGAATAAAATTTGGCATCATATGATTGCAGTTTGAGATCACGTAACAACCAGCTCAGAGGTCTGTGGTTTTGCCGTTGTACGCACACGACGCCTCCATTTGGCGCTAGACATCACGTCACTTTGGAATTTTGGTTTTATTTATTTGTCTTCTGCTCCTCTCACTTCTCTTTCCTTTATCGTATGTTAAGGCTTAGAATAAAAGTAGTAGAAAAGAAGGTACAATCTAAGGAAAGAAAAAAAAAAAAAAACTAAAGTAAGATGATATTATTAATTAAAAAATATGTCTACAAAAAATATGGTATTCTGGTTATTTAGTATGCAAGATATACACAATGAAAAAAAAAAATCCAATTTCCCTTTTTTGTTTTCTTTATTCAATAAATTTAAGTCAACTTTAATTGGTAGAGTTCATGATATGAAATTCAATGTTCTTTGATGTTTTTTTTTTTAATTAAATTCTTCATTTTTTTCCATCACAACATAAATATTTTGATCCTAATTTAAAGTAATATATATTTTGAACACAATTTTTTCTTCCTATGTTCTGTTGTTTGGATGAATTGATGAACAAAACACGCATCAGAAACTTGATTATGATTATATAAGAGTTTCTTTTACAATGAAAACTTGTTCGCGTTGTGTATTATCATTTTGCACTCCCTATTTCTCCATTGTCAAATAAAATAATACCAACATGTGAGGGGGTTTGACTAGTAATTAATGACTATAATCTCTCTGAATTCACAGGCCTATTGGGCCACCTTCAAAATATTTTTCAATTGGGCTTACCAAATCTTAAATCGCATTACCTCCGTGCTTTCGTTGTTAAAATTCCTATCATTTAAAAACAAATGGGCCAATGCACTACTAAGTTTAAGCTTGATGAGTTTTTTTTTTTTTTTCGAATTAGGCATGAATTATTCAAATAATTCAAAATTTTAATTAAAATTGAAATATTTAATAAATAAATTTTCTCTTTGTTATTAGCACTTATATTTTCATCCTCATAAATTCATTAAAAAAAAGTATATAATATCATTTAATTTAATAAAGGGTTAAATTTTTATATATTAGATATATACAAAATCTTACTAAACAAAAAAATATATATTAATACAAAATTCAAGATATATATCTTAAAAATCCGGAAAATTAATGATAAAATTATCTATACCACCAGTCCTTACATTATTTACTCTTTAATATAATATTTTATTTTAAATGTTAAAAAAAAAAATCAACCTTTGAATAACAAATATTAAGAGTTAAATATTAACCACAGAAAATGAAAGCTACAAACATACCCTTGTATATCACTTTATGTGTATCAACTAATTTAATAATACATTCATTAGCTTTTTTTATTAAATTATAAATAATTTTGATTATTCAAGATTATAATTTTACTATATCTTTTAGAGATACAAATATATAATATCATTTATAATTTAATTTCAATTTATTAATTATAATAAAATAATTTAACACATAAACTTTTACTTTAAGAATAATATCATTTGCATTCAAACAGTCCTTTCTATTTTTTTTCTTTTTTACAACTTTCTTTTGAGTTTTTTTTTCTAAAAATTAAATTAAATTATTCTCCAGTCATTCATTTAATTCATAATTAGTAAATAATAATTTATTTTAAAGTTTTAAATATTAAATTATTAAACTTTGATTATTTAACTAACAAACAATATTAATTTTAATAATTATTTAATTATTAAATGTTTTAATATTTAATAAATTAATGAAGCAACAATTAATGAATTATTTAATTAAAATAAGTTAGTAGATTATTGAATTTAATAAAAATATTAATTTCCATAAGTTTTAATTAGTTCATATTTTAATAAATTTTATTGTAATTTAAGTTATAAATATTGAATAAATAAAAATAAATTATAATATAATAAAAATATTAATTATTTAGTTAATACATATTCAATAACATAATGTGTTGTTAAAAAATAAGTAAATCAAATAATAATGTTGTGCTAAACATAAAAAATGAAACATCAAAATCAACTTATGATCATCAAAATTATGCCAAATTGCATGGTATTACGAGAAAGATACTTCATCGAAAATTGCAAATTGGAAAATTGAATTATTTAGAATCAATTTTTTAAATAATATATTTAAATCAAAAAATTACTTCTATCTAGGTTTATTTATTCAACTATACTAATTTAATATTCATACACAAAATTTAATCATAGAAAATAAATTTCTCTAATATAATACAAGTATTTTGTTTTTTTATTTTTTTCTTTCTCTTCATTTATTTTTTGTTTTTTTTTTCAGTCTTAATATTTTTTTATTTTTCTATTTTTTATCACTCATCTTATTCTTCTAAATAAAAATATTAAATTAAAAATTAATAAAAATATTTTTTTTACTATTTTAAAAAAATAGAAATATTTAAATTATCCCAAAATCTTATAATTTAATATATTATATTTTAAAAATATTATATTATAAATTTGAAATATTACAAATTATTACATTGTAATTATTAAAAAAAATAAATATTTTTTTAAAGTAACTTTTTAATAAATATTGTTTTAAATTATTTGATTAATCTTCATAACTCAATCTAATTATAATTAAATTAAATTATTTAATAAAAAATACATTAAACTTATATAATTTAAGTAGATGAGTAATTGATTTATTACGATAAAATAGTTTAAAATTAATTATTTATATTATTGTAAATAAAATTATTTACTGTTATAATAAATAAAATTATTTATCATCATTATAATTTTAAATAATTAGTTGATATTTTTTTAATATTAATTTTAAAAAATTTATATATATATATTTAATTTAAGAGAAATGATATGTATTTTTGCAATAATTATAATATGATAATTTGTAATACCTCAAATTTATAATATAATATTGTTTAAAATATAATATATGAAATTATAATATTTTAGAATAAATTAAATATTTTTATTTTTAAAAAATATGAAAAAATTTATTTTATCAAATTTTAATTTAGAATAATAAGATAAGTGACTAAAAAAAGAGGGAGAAAAAAATGAAAACAAATTGAGGATAACAAAAAATAAATAAAGGTGAAAAGAAATAATATTTGTATTATATAAATTTTTTTTATATCAACCATAACAAATTTTATTTAAATCATTTTATTTTAAATATATTGTTTAAAAAATTGATTCAATTATTTATTTGGAGAGAAAACATCTTCAATTGGTGGCTTATCTTTTGTTCATGTTTTTTTTTTTTTCGTTTTAGTTAGGTACTTTGTGTAACGAAACATTATTTTATTGATACTAACTATTCTAAAGATATAATTTATTTATTTAATATTTGAAACTTAAAAAAAATATTTACGTTTTTATCAATCAATAATTAGTAAAGGTAGTTTTTTATTAAATTTAATAAATTATTTATTAAATAAACTATAAATTAATTATTAATGAGAATTATTAAAATATTAATTAATTAATAATAAGAAAGTTTGTTTTGGTCTTTTTCAATAAACTATTTCATGGAGTTTTTATTTATTTATTTATATTTTCCCTAACTCTGCAAACATTGTTACGATGAAGTGATTGATACGTCATATAAAAATGAAAAGTTATAAGATCCTAAAAATTGAAGTGGAGAGAGTGAGTAAATTGAAGCCCATAAGCAAAGTGCATTTTGTGGTGCCACGTATCTTCCAATAAAATCCGGGCCCATGACTCGGGTCTTACACTGCAATTTACTCCTGACACGTGTTACTATCCCACTTGTCCAAGGATCTGGGTAACGATAAAAAATAATAACAAAATAATAAAATATTATTATATATATATATATATATATATATATGAATTTTGGTTATTAAGAAAACTTATTTTATGTCTGTTATACCATGGACACATTTTTCTTTTAAAATTTACATTGTTAGAAATGAATTAAACAAATTGAGCCAATTTTTCTTATAAAAGTGACAGGCTTACTTGGTTGTCTTTTCTCAGAACCAAACGATCAGACAGAGAAGAAAGTGAGAAACTGCAATCAACTGCTCCTTACAAAAGCAACTCAGTCATCACAAACCAAACACATTCCCAACTTTTCTCTCTTCTCTTCAATTTCTGATTCTGAGATCCTTCAAAATAAGAAATGTTTGTGAAGAAATTAATGGAGAAAGCTTCCATCAAGAAGGTAACTCACTGTCCCTTCTCTCTTCTCTTTCATGTTCTTCTTTTTCTCTTCCCCCATTGCTTCCATGTCCATCATAATTATCATCATCAAAATGCTTCAGATGTTTATCATCACTCACTCAGATTCATTAATTGCTTAAAACTGAAACACCCATCACTTCTTTCTGCCAATTTAAGCTATGTGTTCTTCACTCAACGTTTCACATCACCATTTTTCTTCGGAATCTAGATTTCCTTTTCTTTCCTTTGCTTTTGAACTTGGATAGTAGTTTTCTTAATTAAAAAAAGTAAGACTTTCTTCGATCGTAGCAATACAATTTAAAACACATAAGTAATATATTTTATACACCCTGGATATCGCTGCTAAGTTTCTTTTTTATCCTTGCTCTTACGTATATTTTTCTTCATATTAAAATTCTATTGCTCAAAGATTAAGAATAGTGTAACGGATATGATGAGCATGTGGGATACAAAAACTGGGTTCCTTAAATATTTTTTACATCATTGCCCAGTTTTTTTTTTTAATTTTAATTTTTAGAATATTTCATTTCTGGCTTAAAAAAACGGATATGATGAGCATGTGGGATACAAAAACTGGGTTCCTTAAATATTTTTTACATCATTGCCCAGTTTTTTTTTAATTTTAATTTTTAGAATATTTCATATCTGGCTTAAAAAAACGGATATACTTTTATGTTGCAGAATCTCAAAAAAAAAAAGAAAAAGGAAACGTTTTAGGCTGGTTCAGTTTTTGTGTTTCAAAACTTAATCATACTTAAAAATTAATTAAATTAAACGAACATTTATGGAAACAGACACAAGCGTTTATTGGTGTATAAATGCTTTTTCCACATAATGTTTAAAATAATTAGTTCATTTTAAGGACCAATTCGAGGTATTGACGATCCTCCACAGTAATTCAGAGAAGCACTTAACGGAAGATAACATTTTTTAAAAAAAGTTAATTAAATCACGCACTTTATTTGCTAATTCTGCATACCCTATTTCTTATAAATTTGTTTACTAAGTAATTTATCTGGTTTAATATTACACACAAGAAAAGTGAAATGAGTAATTAATGACCACCAAAGACAGGGGGAATAGAAAAGGAAAAGAAAAAGATAGGATATTTATTTTGTTTAAAAGAATGGATACGATTATGGTCGGTGGTGTAGTAGTGAGTGGGCCCGTGTTTGAATGCGTTAATGTTGGTCAAAAATAGTTGACCCACTGCCACTAGAATCCAAGGTTATACAGTGATTTGATATTAAAATTCGAAAAAAAAAAAAATCTTTTAAACAATAGTTTGTTTTAGTCCTGTTTCAAAACTATAGAAGACATTTTAGTATAAGAATTTAATTAGTTTAATAAGTTGTTTTATTTATTTATTTATTAACGACAATTTAATATCTAAATTTGTTCACTTCATGTTATTTTTAGTAGTAGAACTTAAATAAGATTCTGAAAATATTTTCAAGAACTAGAATTAGTTTAAAGTTATTGCAAGTGATTTTTCTGGATTTGAATACTTTCAAAGACTAAAGTAATTGTTAAAAGGTTAGAAGAATCAGGCCCTAAGGTATTGTTACTTGTGAATCTGATGAATTACTTGTTATTCACTTGCGTAAATAGAAGTAGCTGTTCTTTCTTCTCAGTTTGATTCTGAATTTCAAAATTACAAAAAAACATGAAAAAGTAAATAAAGTTGCATGGTGGAAATAATATGCAGAGTGGTGGAAATTCATCAGATGGGTTAAAAGCAAGTGATGTAGATCCACGGTTGGTATTTCATCATGGGGTGCCATCTGGTGGTGCCAAGTTCGCCTATGACACCATTCAGAGGATACTGGCTCTTTCAACAAAGTATGATCCCCTTAACTACTCTGTCTTAAACTGTATAAGGATTCAAAATAAGGTGCCATTATAGTGCATATCATGAGTATACTCCCATAGTTGTTACCGTCAAATCAATTTTGTGTTGAACTTCTTCCTATGTAACCATCTAAGTGACACTAGAAGTTTAAAAATACTGGGAAGGGGACACTATGTGAACATTTTTAGGTTGTTGAAATGGGTGAGTTTTTATGCTTGAGACTGATTTTGTTGAGTTTTTCAAAAGGAATGGCCAGATTAAACTATATGGAAAAGATAATGCTCAAGCCATACTTGAATCTAGTGAAGCCCTGCCTAGCAAGTTTCTACAGGTTATGTGCCTTATCCCATGCAAATGGGACAAATTCCCTACTGGAAAAATGTTCCTTTCTTTAGGAATGCCAAGTATACATGTGCCCTAACAATGCTATCATATTTAATGCATGCAGTTCATCCGGAACCAAGGTGTCCTTATAAATGTTACTTCCAATAACCATATTGAGGCGAGTATATACATATGAACTTGCTCATATTTTATTGTATTTTTTCGTGTTGCCTATGAATTTAAGCATTTTCCACAACTATCATTCGGAATATTATTATGTTTTTCTTTTTCAGTGTAATGTGTCATCAAGATATGTTATTATCATGCTTAAGATCAGTTTATTTGGAAAATCGGTTGTCCTGAAGAAATTTTACATTTAGGTTTGGGACATAGACAAGAAATCGTTATCCGATGTGTACATTGCTAAAGAAGAAATCACGTGCTTTGCAGTCATTCGACATAGCCTCTACATGTAAGTAGTAAGTCTAATTCAGAACAAGCTATGAAGTTTAGCTGTGTAAGTTAGGACCATGCATGTATCTGTGTTGGCAGGTACATCGGGCATTCCAATGGTGATATTTCAGTTTTGATGCTTAATCAAGAACCATCATGGCATTTGGTTCAGATGAAATACACCATACCTCTATCAGCTTCCTATGGTGAGAAACATATTGTAGCCTTGTTTGTTACTTTTTCCTTCACATGTTACATGTAAATCTTAAACTCACAATTGGATTTGAAGAAAAGAGTACACTATGATGATTATACGTTTTGTTGGTTCTTAATATGACGATTGATCACGCAAAACACATCAGCACTGTTGAGGAATTTCTTGAGGCATATTAATTCTTGACATGATCTTAAGGGAATTTTAAACAATTTCATTCACTCGGCTCTGTTTGGCCTGTGAAGATATACTGAGTATAACGATTACATGACCCAAAATGTCAACGTACAAACATGTAGTTATTGTATACAAGCGTATATTTTTAACATGTGATGGATATTTTTGAATTTTTATCTCACTACTCCAATTAGAAACCGTTCGAGAAGTGCGAGTTATCATGTGTTTGCTGATTGCATTATATTTGTGCAAGCTTATAGTCGTGCCTGTACTTGGGATTTCAACACCCACCCACTTCACCCGTCCTTTATTTCTCTCTTAAAGTATCTGGTTGTAAGTTTAAGTTCCTTAATCATCTTTGTTTAGGGATCTCTGAAGTGTCTGATGATACTGTTGTGACAAACATACTGCCTCAACCAGCAGCTGAAAGTAAGAGGTAATCTCCATAAACACAGACATCCTTAGGATGTTTTAATATAAATATTTTGGCTCTGGTTTTTACTTTATCATTTATTTGTAAACTCAAACTTCTATTCTCTTGTGTTCCATTGCAGGGTTCTCATAATCTTTAGAAATGGCCAAATGATATTATGGGATGTTCAGGAAAGTAGATCTATTTTAAGAACTGGTGGAAATATGTTGCAGACATTGCATAATGAAACAAAAAAAGTGACTTCTGCATGTTGGGTGTGTCCTTTTGGAAGTAAAGTGGCTGTAGGGTACAACAATGGAGAGCTCTTCATTTGGAGCGTCGATTCTTTAAATATAGGAAATGGCTCAGCACCTGAATGTAGTTATCAAAACACTCCATTGCTCAAACTTAACTTAGGATATAAGTCAGAAAAAATCTCCATAGGATCAATAAAATGGGTTTATGCTGGAGGAAAGGCTAGTCGAGTATATGTTATGGGAGCTTCTGACTATGCAACTTCAAACTTGTTGCAGGTATTTTAATGCTTTGCTCAAAGCGTTTATAACAAAATATCTTAGGACGAATGTAGTCTCCAAATAACTAGCCTCATCACATGACCAACCTGATGAATTATTTGAACTTTTCTGTATTTATATTTTTCTTTATAATGAGATATTCCTAAATGATAGTCCTTTTCTGAAACAAATAAAAATAGAGTTCACCATTACCAGCTACAAGAACTTTGATTTTCAGAAGGCATACAGTGTCCTTTTCTCCAAAGAATTAGATTTAGGTATGCCATTCAGTATCAAATTTTTCTCATTTAACTAAATGAGATGTAAAAGGAATTTGCCCTCATCCTTTGAACTCCCTCTAGGTATACTTTAGATCTTGATAGCAGTTACATCATACCAACTTATGTGATTACATGTGGCAGGTAGTGTTGCTGAATGAGAATACAGAATCTCGCACAATTAAGCTTGGACTTCATCTGTCTGAATGTTGCACTGACATGGAGATCATATCATCAACTTCAACTGAGCAAAGCAAGCATAAACAAAATTCTTTCATTTTGCTTGGGAAGTCTGGCCATCTATATTTGTATGACGATAGTTTGATTGAAAGGTATCTGCTACAATGCCAATCTAAGTCCACACCTTCACTTCCAAGGGAAGTAATTGTGAAGTTACCACTGATAGAAGCAAGCATCACAACAGCAAAATTCATCTCCAACAATTCCAATGTGTTAAATTCTGCAGATGAGGTAACAGGGTAATGAAACTATAATTTTACTTTACCATGTTCATTCTGTTTGCAATCCATCTTTTTATAAATGCATTGATTTGGACCTCCTGTGTCTTTGTCTCATTGTATTACACAGCTCTTCAAAAACTATCCATTGTTTGTTCCTGTTGAAACAAATCAGAAGGATGGGATTAGCCTAAGTTCTGCCAAATTTACTGGATTTTCCAAAGTTCAAAACTTGTACATAACTGGACATAGCAATGGAGCCATAACCATCTGGGATGCTTCATGCCCCAATTTCATTCCAATTTTGCAGTTGAAGCAACAGGTAATATTTTTATCAGTACACCTACTCAGTGAAAAGAAATAATTAGTTTGTACAACAAACTAATTCATACAAAATGTTAGCTTTACTAACAACCTCCAGTTTGTTATACACTAATTCCTTGTATAATATGCAAAGTGCTCTTTTTGTCTCCTTTTGAAATATATTCCACACTTTCCAAAAGAAGCTATTCATGTATGCAAACCATCAGTCAACTGTTTTGTCTTGATAATTAAAGCTATTGATTGTATTGGCTAATCATGCTAATGTTTGTAAATGTGCTTATAAATCCTTGTAACCAAATAAATGTTGAGTAACCAAGCATGTTAGACATCAAGACATTATTAACTTTAAGCTCAAGCAAGCTCTAAGGCTAAAGATAATTTATTTTATTTTCCATGTATTTAAAAAGAATACTTAACATTTATTTTCTCTTCATGTGTTTTTTTATTATGTGTTTCCTCCATCTCAACGCAGAGTGAAAATGACTGTTCATTAAGTGGTATACCATTGACAGCATTATACTTCGATAGCAATTCTCCACTTCTTGTTTCTGGTGACCAGAGTGGGATGGTGAGGTTCCTTAATATGATAATTTCTTTCTCTCTCTCATCATTGTCACATGCCTTTCATATTTCTGACACAAACATGATTTACAGATTTGCATCTTTAGATTCAAACCTGAACCATACGCCACTAACAGCTTCATGTCGCTTACTGGTATGTGGTAGCACAGCACATAACTTTTGCTTGGCTATCATTTATCAAAAGGCTAGTATGATTCATATATTAATCGATATTGAGTTCTCTTTTCCATTCCTTTTTTTACAGGAGGTACAAAGAAAGGGACTGATCATATAATCCAAAGTGTGAAAAGTGTGAAGAGTACTGGTGCCATTCTTTCAATGAACATAGATCCCAGTTCAATGCATCTTGCCGTTGGTTCAGATCAAGGACATGTGAGATAATCTTCTTTTTTCTTTTTAGTTTTTGGAAATGTGGTTTTGGCTTGCTATTCCAAGTATTCACAGAAATGAATTTGATGTACAAATTCCAAAAGCTAATTTTAAAAGAAAATGCGACTTCTGCGGATATATCAAAAGAAATAGAAGTGCACAATTCATAGGTCAGTAGATGAATATATTGGTCATCAGCGAGGATATTCCCACAAGCATCATTACCACACTAACCCCTCAGCCACTAAATGCAACTAGAAGTGCCCTCTATAAATACCAAGGATCATTTGGACTGCATAAATAACTTCCTTATACACGTTTGCAAAAATAATGAGGATCATTTAGCACAACCAAAAAAGATCATACTGTATTTCCACTTTGTACTACATTCTATCAGATTTCTGTTCCTTGATCATATGTTGGAGTGGTAATTTCTATGAGTTGTTACTTCAGCGTTAATAAATGGTCAATAAATATTGTATGGAACTAGCTATTTTTGTGTTCCTTGCGCTTTGAGATTAGAATTGTTTATAGACTTTGCTAACTAACTTCTATGCAGTAACGTTTATTGATCCAATTTGCTGCAGGTTTCAGTTTTTGACATAGATGGCCCAACTTTGTTATACCAGAAACATATTGCGAGTGAACTTTCTGCTGGTATCATCTCTCTGCAGTTCCTAACCTGCAGTTTACATGGTTTTGAAAAAAACATTTTAGCAGTTGGAACAAAAGATTCATCTGTTATGTCAATAGATAAAGAAAATGGAAACACACTAGGAACGGGAACTATTCATCCCAAGAAGCCCTCTAAAGCTCTATTTATGCAGGTTTTGGGTAAGAGTTTGCTTAGTTAGCACAACTAAATTGTCAAAAACTCGTTGATACATAAGTGACACAGATGCTCATTCTGATAACGATCAAAATTTCAACACTGTTCTTGATTGATGTGAAAGAAATTATTGAAAATGGTGACAGAAATGTGGTTGTGGTACACAGATGGACAAGGTAGACCGGTCACGGGATCAATTACTAAAGATGGATTAGACTTGAGTGAAAGGAACCATATTGAGGATGCAACAACGAAGCAGCAGTACATTCTGCTTTGTTCTGAGAAAGCTTTATATGTCTATTCATTGGTCCATGCGATTCAGGTGATGCATGAATTCCTTACATCCATAATCAGGAGTCATGAATAACAAAAAACATCAGCTGATGCTTGCAATGATTTATTCCAGGGAGTTAAAAAGGTGCTATACAAGAAAAAGTTTCATTCCTCTTCATGTTGCTGGGCATCAACATTTTGTAGCCATTCTGATGTCGGCCTTGTACTTATTTTCACTAGTGGAAAAGTAGAATTAAGGTGGTGCTTTTATCTCGGCTGCACTTTCTATGAGTACATATTTTGATGGTATAGAACATATGAGAAGGCACCATTTGTTAAAATAACGACTCAACACAACACCGATTTTGAAGATAATTTTTCCCCAAAAGAAATTGAGAAAAAAAAAAGTATATATATATCATTGTTTGTAATGGTAACGATGATTTCCCCATCTTTGCTGGCTCCAGTGTGTTTTTCAAGTCAGACAAGAAAAATGTGTAAATTTTATTTCAAGTCTTTTAATACTGTCATTTGTTTTTGGAGAATAAAGAAAGCAGCAATCGGTTTCTTAGTAGTCCACAAACAGCATGAGTTCAATTATTCAAGGGCTTTATATTGTCTTAGTTGGAATTCATCATTTATCCAAAAACCAACAAATGTGTTTCTTAGAATTTGGATAATTTCTGTAGCTTGTTAACAGCATGTAAAGTACTTTATTTTTATTTTTTTCTCTTTCGCTATAATAATTTAATACATAGACATTTTATATGATAGGTCTTTGCAAGAATTATCCCTGATTGTGGAGACTTCAATTAGAGGTTTCAGTTATTCTCCTCCAAAATCGAAGTCATTTTCAGATAGCCAGATATGTTGTTCTTCCAAAGGAGATATTGTTTTGGTAAGAGCATAATTTTTAACGGTACAAGTTTCTGTGGAAGTTTTATATTAATAAGCTCTAGTTCCATTTACAGGTGAATGGTGACCAGGAAATTTTTGTTGTCTCATTGTTGGCCGGAAGGAATATTTTCAGGTCTGTAATTATATACAATATATGGCTCAAGAGTCAAAATGCCATATCTTGTTATCTATCTGTTGCTCGTATACAGACTACATAGAACTACTTGGTTATGGATGTCGGAATAATATTCCTCGGAGAAGATGAGAACTGGAAGTAATGTTCCATATTAGTAGTCTCATTTTTACAATTTTGTTGACTTCTAGGTTTTTGGACTCTATTAGCCACATCTACAGGAAAGAAATATTGCTTTCACAAGACGAGCTTGCCCCTAGCCCAGTCGTAAATAAGGAAAAGAAAAGGGTAAGTAGTATATTTTAATAACTTCTTAGAAATTATATATTCATTATATTTGTGATAAAAGGTGTTTGATCTTCATTTTGGTCTTCTCAGGGTATATTCAGCTCTGTCATCAAAGATTTTACTAGCAGTAAAGAAAAGCATGCTCCCATCTTGGAAACAGAAGATTCTAAAGAAAGTATCCAAGAACTCTCAGCTATCTTTTCAAATGAAAATTTTCCATGTGATGCTGATAATAATGATAATCTGACCGTTGATGAAGATGAGCTTGAAATAAGTATAGGTATGGAAATATCTTAGAAATGAGCTACTGAATGTTACATGGCCTTCAACGAAGATACAGAAATTGTCTATTTATATTACTGAATATATGGCCTTTTCATTGACTTTGTTAGTCAGAATATACAAATATTATATAAATTGACGCTCCCTGGGGCAGTTTTCGTTTTCTATCATATGGAAAATAAGTTTGAGACACCAATTTTTGGTGTCCTTCTGTACAGATGACATTGACCTAGATGATCACGAAGAAAAACACAAAGATCAAGGTATATTGGGAGGTCTTGGTAAGAAGAAATTGACCGGAAAGTTTCAGGCTCTAAAAGGTTTGTGAATTTACTTCTATGAGATAGTCACTTACTCATAGTCAATAAGTTATACTACTGGGACTTGGATAAAATAAGATAATATTTGCTAATAAGATCACTCATTTTATCATTTGATTAGTGACAAAATTGAAAAGGTCGTGCTAAAATCATCTCTGCTCACCATAAAAAACATCAAAGTTAACACTACTATGTTCATATTGGAAAAGTGAAAATGCAATACCCTTCATTTAGCGTACATTTGTCCAAGAGTCCTCACAGTTTGTTTTATAGGCTCTAGCCCTTTTTCTGCATGTGAACAATGCATTTTCCCTGCATACAAGGAATAAATGTTTTATTTAGTACAAATGACAGTGCTGAGACTTGAACCTATAACCTCCTGCATGTGAAACTACCCAAACCTATTAGAACCAGGCCGTTGACCTGCGTAAAGGAATAGTTTGACATAATGGTGGCTGAATTTCAATGTTGGAAGTATGTATGGGGTAAAATCCTGACAGAAAATTTCATAAAAAAATTAGCATAGGTAAAACAGAAAATAAGATGGGTTTTGATAATCAGAAGAGTATATTAAAAAGGATTACATAGGGTCTTTACATAGGAACAAATTAATTCTTCTACTGACAAACTTCTCACCAACCGTACAAAGTAGTTATCCTCTAATAATAAATTCCTAACTGATCATATCTCTAATACATATTGCTTCTGTTATAGTCTTGTAGATTTCCTTTTTAAAAAATTACCTTCCTACATCTAACTCAGGCAAACAAGACTGCATTTTTAACTTTCAATGAGCAGAAGATGATTAAAGTGCTTATCTTAAGTGCTGCTAGTTAAACTAGTTTAAGGTTCATTATGCAGGAAGATTAAAAGAGATGACGGGTAACATCCAGAAAACATCAGGTAAAGAAGAACAACAAGATGAGCAAGCTGGTGCTGTCGATCAAATTAAGAAGAAATATGGGTGTTCTTCGTCCAATGTAAGCACATACCGAGATATGTATTGCAGGAATCATTAATGGAAACATGCTCCAATCTTTGAATCTGGTATTATTGCAGGAAACAAGCGTTGCTAAGTTGGCACAAAGCAAATTGCAGGAGAACATGAATAAGTTGCAGGTATCTCTATGTTGAAAAAAGATTTTCTTTAGTTTTGGTAAAATTTTAGCCTGAACACCTTAGCCAGTATACATGTCAAATTTGTTTAGTACATACATATCATTCTCTTCCAATTTGGCAGGGAATCAACCTCCGAACCACAGAAATGCAAGACAAAGCAAAATCATTTTCATTATTAGCGAACCAAGTGCTGCGAATTGCTGAACAGGATAAACGAAAATAAGCAGAACATCTGTTGTTTGGAGCAGGAGTTTCGAAGTCTTTTTATCACTTCTTTCGTGGCTTATGATTGTGCACTTTTAATATTTTGTTTAACGCTGGAAGACTGAGAATTATTTTAGTTTTGGTTTTGATACTGAGACTGGAAATATTTTGTATATAAAGAAAAAATTCTACCAATTTTCCCACTTAAATCATTAATAGATTAGTCATAATTCTGCCAAGAACGAAGCAAGGAACATGAGTCAAGGGATAACATGAACAAATAAACTAATTTTCCACAATAATCTCACTCATTTATAACATGATATGAGCCGCAAGAGACAGTACGCAGTGTTTTTACTGCGCCACGCTTGTAAATATACATAAACAAGTGTACGTATACATAGTTTAAGCAAAGGTTTCTTACGAGCAAAAACACTCAACTAAAATTGCAGGGAGTTAAATTGATCAGTGCAAACCCACTTGTTGGGACATTGGCCATAACCGATAAAGAAAAGCAGGAAAAAAACATATTAGACGAGTGCGACGAAAGATAGACTTTCTCGACTGTTAAAAGTCAACCTAAGTATAGATTCTTCTATACTGCCGAACCAATAATCGATGCTAATATGAACAAAAAAATGGCATCGCGACAACAAACAAACAAAAAATTAAAACTGGAGACTGAAATTTCTTCCGAAATAAAATTGAAACGTATCATAGCATTGGATTTAAGTACATAATCTTGATACTTCCTAATTACCATTGTGCACTAACCTAACCCTAAAGAGGACAAAATAAAAATTCAGAAACTAATTATCAGAATGTGATGTGGATTGGAACCATCCTATCAAAATACTAAACCCAACAACTATGCAAAATATTGTTCCCACATCAATATGCGCTCCATCTTGTATAAGCCAATTTCACTCATCATCTTCATCATCCTCCTACAGAAGGAAAACAACAACATTTAAATGAACAATTAGTTAATAATGAGTATAAATCATATCTAGTGATTCTTTTTACCATACCTCCTCTTCCTCCTCATCATTAACTTCAGATTTTGACTTGTCAGATTCTTCTTCCTCTGAATTCTTTCCTTCCTATAGATCAAAATCACAAGTTCAATTAATTATCAATTACATTTTATCAAAAACAATAATAAATGAAAGGATAAATAAAGTAATGCTGTGTTCACCAATTTCTTATTGTAGGCTGAGATACTTTTCTCATACTCTTCTTTTTTCTTCTCAGCCCTAGCAATGAAAGGGGCCTTTTCCTGATAAGTTAAAATAGATTAACACAAAATAGGTCAAAAACGAATCATTGTAATTATTTAATTACATCGAATTATACACAGAAAGTCATCAAAATAACTTATTAAAAATAAATACTCACAGCATCAGACATAGATTTCCATTTATCACCACCAGCTTTCCCAACCTAAAATATTTTACATAGCAAAATATAAATTAGAATCCACAATTTGAAAGACAAAACATAGTATATTTTTCATATAAAAAGTAAATAACAAGAACACTCACAACAGCAACGGATTTGTTGGTAGGATGATCCTTCTTAAACAGCTCTCTGAACTCAGACCTAAAAACAAAAAACCTAGATATAGGACACACACAAAAAATAATAAAAGTATTAAAAAAAAAATTCATACATGAAAACAAAGAAAGCACTGGGAGGTCTCTTAGGCTTGTTGGGATCCTTAGCAGCTTTCTTTGTTTGCTTCCTTCCTGCACCAACGCCTTTGCGCTTCAACCTAATCACATCACCATATAACACAACAAACATTCAACAACAGCAACAGAACCAAAACAACAGAATCTAGATCAGAAAAACCAGATCCAAATCGCAGCAAAAATTATAAAATAACATATTCGTATAGATAAGTCAGTGGATAAAACACAATACCTGTTATCGGCGGCTTTGGAATCAGCTTTAACCTTCGGCATGGCGAAACTCAGTGAAAGCGGAAAGACTCGGACAAAGTCGGCGAGGAGCAAGGGTTTCAAGGAGAGAAGGGAAAAGGTGAGAGTGCACTGTGTTGTGAGGTTTGGGCGCGAGAGGAGGGGATAAGAAGGGTTGTGGGGAGGGGCAGTGTAGAGAAAACGCAATTGAAAATCGAATCGCGAAAAAATTGAAGTTGGGGTTTTACGCGGGATTTCGACGATCTTTCGCCACGTCAACGATCCGTGTGCTGTGAAATAACTCGCTCTTACTATCGCATTCAAATAGAATGTGTTTCCTTTGTGTGTGATATTTGGAGATGAGGCTGGTTGCTTTGAAATTTCAGCACTGTGCATTGTGTTTTGAGAATTTATTGGCACGCGTCACTGGCTTAATGGTATGACTCTTATACCCCTGCAGTGGTTTGGGATATTACCAAGATGCCACGGGAATACGAGCAATGCGCCACGTGAAAGTTTGTGATGAGATATTTTTAGCTTCTTAGGGGTATGTTTGTAAAATTATCTTCTTTATTTTCTTAAATATTTTATTGATAAATCAATGATGATAAGAGATTTTCTGAATTAATTTTGGCAATCATAAAATTAAAATTAAGAAATATAAAAAAAATCATATAATTAATAATTATATTTAATCAATAGATAAATAATATTTATTTTAAATTTAATGATTTCACAAAAGATATAAATTATTTAAAAAAGATTTCATACCAAAAATTTATCACAAAGTAAATATATATATATATATATATATATATTATAAAACAATAAATTATAATTATTTACATTAAACTAATATTTAGGAATAAAATATTATAGAATTAATATGTATTTTATAAATAAAATTTATAATAAATTAAAACTTATTATATAATAAAAGGGATAAAAAAATAACTATCAGAATTACATTTTTTAAATATAATAATTATGGATGAAGAAATAATTATAAGTAATTGTAGTCTATTAATTTGCCTGGCATATACACCAAAATTATCTTATATTTTTTATTTTATAAATGATACAGACAAATTTTAATTAATATTATATAAAATCAAATGTATGTTTTATTTTATGATTAAATGATTTCTACTATTATATCATATATTTTAATTATTAATGATAATTATTTTAAAAAATATTAAAAATAAGTTATAATTAAATGTATTAAAAATGATATATTAAAAGATATAATACGGTGAGAAAATCTTTAAAAATATTTTGTTCATATAAAAACAAAAAATCATAAAAGATATAAGATACTAAAAAATCTTTAAAAATATTATGTTAAGATAAAATCAATTTTAAATAACCCATAAAGTAAGAAACATGTAAAAAAAATGTTTAAAATATATTAATGATTATTCTAATTTGTGAATATAACATATTTATATTTATTTGGATTCATGAGTCTAAAAATGTGCAATTTAAGTGGGAATATGTTTATTTTATATATTTTTATATTTTAAAAATATAAAAGTAAATTTATTTATTTTTTAAAATATTTATTAAAATTTATAAAAGAATGCAAATATAATAAGTTTATTATATTTTCATGATTTTTTTAAGTAAACACAAATGTTATTATTATTTTAATATGAATGCAAGTAATATAGTTTATATACAATAAAAATAAAACATCTTCCCCTTTTAAACATCACTTATCAAAATATGATATGAATAAAATAAATAAATAAATTTTAGAATAAATGGTGATATTTTTCTTTTATTTTTTAATTATATATATATATATATATATATATATATATAATCTCCCATATATATATATATATATATATAATTTCATATTTATCAAAGAAAGCATAAGATATATTTTGAAAAAATCTTCTATATCTTTTTAAAAAATATATTATTACTGTTTATAATAATTAAATTTTGACCAAAATAACGTATTCATAACAAGAAAATATATATTAAAATTATTTATTATTTTTTATAATATAACATCTCAATATTTGGTGTTCTTTAATATTCTTTGAATTTTCTAAAATTTGAGTATCCATTGGTCTAAAAATATTAATTTATAATATCGGTTAATATAACATTGATCTAAAATATATAGTTATAATTTGAGAATAATTATCCTATTTTATATATATTTTTAATAGATGTGTGAAACAATTATTAGTTCGGTTTGTACAATTCATGTAATCCCCGTGAATTTACATTAAAAAAATGATTAAGTTTTCTTTAGTAGGTACATATAATATGCATTTTTAATTACCTTTTTAAGTCAATAACCATCAATAATACATAATAGGGAACTGTGATTCCGTATTGATTATGATAGTAACTGAGGTAATATATATTTTGCATATCAATTATAATAATGGATAATATATATTTTTTAATATCATTTTTTTATATCAATTATAAAAATTGATGTAAACAAATCTCTACAATTTTTTAAGATATTAAATACATTAGTTAATCTCGTAAATGTAATAATAACATGTGATTTTGTTTTATATTGGTTAATAAAAAATCTTATGTTTATTTATATTATGGACATTGATTACATAATAGATATAAAATAAATAAATAATTATGGATATGACTCTTTGTATGTGGTTTTTTTTTTTTTTTTAAGATAATTTTTTTTATGCAACTCTTTCAACCTTTATGTGACTCTTTTTTTTTTTTGCTAATAGTATATTTTATTTTTTCGTCCACCCTAATACTTAATGGTTCTCTGTAAAATTTCACTCTTATCTGTTCAAAAAATCACATTCACGAATAACACAGACACTTACTGCCAACCAATCTGATTCTACATTTATACAAATCTTATAAAAATCAAACTTTCCTTTTGTTTTATCCAACTTACAACTTGGGATATAATTAAAAAACCTCAACAACATTTTATCTTTCTTGATATACAAAATAAATAAAATAATTATATATGATACATTTTTTATCATATTTTTAATAAAGGATCACTGAAGTTAATTACAGTAGTTTCCTCAACAAGTTATATAAACATATTCATTAAAAATATTAAAAATTAAACATAATAATTTGTAAAGTACAAATATTAGTAAATTTAAATTTTATATATATATATATATATATATATATATATTTTTTTTTTAACCAATTTCTTTTATTTGGTTCTAAATATATTATAACCAGTTCTACATGCTGTGGTAACATAAAGTCCGGAAACGGAGCATAAGAGTAAAAAAAAAATTTTAAGTTTCCAAAGGTGTGCCACTGTCTAACATTTGCATACTGAACCGGGTTTCACATAGCAGAGCCGGAATCCTCCTTCCTCATATAAGGTGGGCAATCTCGAAAGCATGTACTGTCTCTCCAGGGTAACCCAACTCTAGGTTTCTGATTCCCTCAATTTCTTTTCCCTTTTGCTATTTGGGATTCATCTCTATGTGCCGTGGTACTTATGATTATGATGGTGTGTGGATTTCAACTGGTTTGTGTTTAGCTTTTATCTGAAATTCGTGTCTTAGGCCAGTCACCTAAATGCTTTTTCATTTCTCTCTTACTTTTGAGTGTATTTTGATTTTGAATAATTTATTACATCCTATGATGTCTTACATATTTATTGTGGCTGAGAAAATATGGGGTATCTGTTAGCTCTAATTTTGTTTCAACCTCGTGTTATTGTTTACACCCAGTAGCCTTTTGCATAGATTTGGGTTGTATGATTCTCTAATTAATTAATCTTTTAGGTTGTGTTGGTGTGACATTAGGTATATTGTTTCACTAGTATTAACTATTAACCTTGGACTACTTTCAATTGTAATTTGTATAACTTTTCTATATTTGATATATATATTCCCCGCTGAATGGATTATGTTGGATAAAAATATACTGTGGTGATACTTGTGTGGTGCTCCCGATTGCTATAAATGATCCATTTGTTGCTATAGGAAACTTATCTAGTTTTTAGCCAAAATAACTCTAAACATTAATTCACCCCACTAAATTAAAATTCTAAATATTAATGAGATTAAACTCATAATGATAATTTTCTCATAACGTACATTGGTGTTGAGGATATTCTTTAAAGACATAGAGCCTGCTCAGCTTTGGGGATTTTTAGTTAAAGATTTAGTTAATATTGTTTTTAAGGCTACTATCAGGTTATTTCATCTATGAAGGTAGAAGAAAGAAAATGAAAGGCAAATTCTCTCCCCCATTGCTGCTGTTCTTAATTAGCAATGTTATTCTTGAGATTCAATATTATACTTGAAAAAGGCCATAGTAAGCTGATGTCAACTATCAGTGAATCAAATCTTCTAAAATGAAATACAGAAGACTTTAGATAACTTGTTTATTCTCAATACAACTAAATTTATAGATCAACACAGTATAAAAGGTTAAAATATAATTGAAGATAATATAACAGTTGGAAGCAGCGGGTTCTTGTCTATTACTTCAATTAAATAAATAAACCAGACCCAAACTAAAACACTAATTAAGGTAAATGTCTAAATAATTATCTCTCTTTACCACAAAAGAGATAAAAGCTAAAAATAACTCCCACTTTAAAAGAAATACACAGTGGACTTGCCAAGTTATGTGTATGAGAAAGGGAGATTTTAGAGTATGGAAATTTGAAGGGTAGTATAGACAAGAGGGGAGTTTTGGATGTGAATGAAGTTTTCTCAAAGGGACAAAGAATGATGGAATCCAGTCCATACTTGGTAGTGAGCAGTGGGATAGGTAGCATACCTTATGGATATGCTAGTGGCTTCAAACCCCCTCTATTACTCGTGGTTTATCTTGGGGGTACTTCTGTTCAACTGCATGGACATTGACATCATTAAGTTCTTTGGTGGACTCTCTTCTCTCTTAAATTTTGATTTTCAGTTTTGGATTTGTAACTTATTTGAAGCTTTTGTTCACTTGTTGTCACTAGGGGTAAATTATTTTTATTTTTAGATTGATTCTCTTTTATTTTGTATCTGCATCTTTTTGGTGAATTATGATGCCTGTTATTGTCATGAGTGCTTGCATCCTAGTTTTGATTTGATTGTTACATATTTTTGCTGTATTTACATTCAATGTGTTGCTGTATCATGTTGTAAATTTCTCTTTTGCCCTTCCCTTCACTGTATTGTTAATCATTGTTTATGAATCTTGTGACTTTTGAGGAGAACTTGTGATTGATAAACACTTAATTTGAGTCTTATTGTCCAACATCATCTGGTTTAACTACTTGAATCAACTTGTTGAACCTTAATATGAAAATTTACAGGTTTGTGGTTTGGTCTGGTTTTCATAGCATCAAATTTTCTCGGGAGGAAAGAAAAGAAACAAAAGTAACCTATAAAATAGAGCTTATTGAGCCTTTCAAATTGAAGTGAGGATGGAAGACATAGCAAGTGAAGAACATCAGTGGTCACTAGCAGCTCCTTTCATATTTTTTGTTGTTCTAGCCTTTCACTTAGCTTCTCAGTGGATTGATCAATTCAAGAAGGTCATCTTTCTGTTTCATCTTTTAGTTTTTTATTGTTCCAACAATTCAAAAGGATTCACTTGAATTATGCAGGAACACAAGAAATTATTTACTGATTACAATCACATCAATTACATTCTCAACACTTCTATTTATAACAAGCAATTTATCTAAAACAAGGAAATAAAATATTCCTGAAATAATTAAGAAGGTTCTAAAGATGTTACAAAAAGATTTTGAAGATATTTTCTCATACTCAATTAGGAGATTTGGAGGATATTTTTATCCTAATAAACCGCTGTTTGCAATAGATTCAGATAATGATGCTAAGATTGTTTTGCTGTACGGTTTAAGATATATCTTAGTTGGCTCACATTGCTGAATTGTAGCTTTGGTTATTTGATTTTTATGCTAATTTCATTACATGGTAATTGATAAAGATGTGTTACATCACATCCATTTCACACTTATAGTTCTGGGAAACAGTTTGCTGATATGATCTCACTATTTTTAAGTTAGAACATTTTAAGAAGGATAGTTTTCACTTTTCAAATCTTGTTTTATTCTATGCTTTTATTTAAAAAAAATGTATTGGTTGGGTAACTAGGTTCTGAATTGTCATGTTTGATTTAGTGACTTATCTTGCTTAGTGAAAATGAATAATATGCCATGAAACCAAAAAAAAAAAAACTCAAAATAGTGACACATGGCACAAAGCCAGAACACTCACACAAAAGATGCAGAAGACAAATACGATGGTGTAAAAAACAGTGAACAAAAACACTTTCAGCCCCAAGAGCTCTTGGTCTCAAGTTTAGAGATGAAATATCCACAATTCCCTCAGTTACCCTCGTCTCTCCCTCATGCCCCCATCAAATCATTGATTCGTTTCCTTTGAACAAACTCCTCAATGTGTGTGCTGTATACTCCATTGACTTGCTACCACATGTACCCTACCCTCTTTTAGAGTAAACCCTCCAAACTCTTGGGCCATTGTGATTCTGGTCTAGCATTTGCTAATAGAACCTATAGTGAAGCAGGATGACCTGACATTAGACCAGAATTTATCTTTTCCACCTTTTTAGTTTCTTGACATTTTTTTGTTATCAGGCCTTGAAATTTTCAATTTGAATTTTCTACTTGATTTCCAAGCCTGAGAATGAAGGAAGCTGTCATGAGACTTCAGGAGGACAATTTTGAGGCTGTTGTAAGATTGTTCTCTTTAATTGCAAAATGCTATATCTAAGGGATGAATTGTCGTGTTTATAGACTAAGGGCTTTTAGTTGTAAGTTTGTAAGGCTGCAATTTGAATTCCTTCTTTTTATCCATATGTATGGTTTTTCAGTTTCATCATTTGCTGTGTGACTAAATCTTATGATGGGGACAAGCATGCTTGGGCCAATTGCCATTAATATTTCCGTTAAAAGATTGCCGACTTTTCATGAGAAAAAGAGAGACCCTTTGCATGGTGCTGCACTGATAGTGCACTCTGTTTCTTCTATAATTTTGTGTTTGTTCACTTGTCCTTTGATTGACAAGAAATATATCCAACATATTGACTGTTAGATTATGCTATTAATTTCTTTTAGTTGTATGTTTTTGCTTCAGAGTGGATCTGACAACGAAAAAGAAGCTAAGTTACATGTAGAAATAAAGGAACTTTTGAAGGAGGCAAACTCATTGTCACAGTAAGTTACTAATGCTATGGCCATTATTTCCTCACACAAAAAGAAATGGGTCTTATTTAGAATTCCGACTGTTTATGGTCAGAATCATCTTTGTCCTTCCCTATTTTAGTCTCAACTTCTATTTACAGGGGTGGGCATACAGTCTACATGAGCAGGAAGCTAGTAGCCTCATTTTTTTCTGTACTTTTGGTTAGATCTACGATAAAAAGATTATACATATAACATAGGTAATTGTTAGAATTTAGGAAATATATTATCATGTCTTAGGTTATCCTTTTGGATTAGTATTCTTATTTCCACATCCTATCTTAGGATTAGTCATCTTATTTTATTCTCATAATTGTTTCCCTAACAGTGTTTTGTATTCTAGGTTTTTGAACATATCAATACATCTATCTCAGTTACTACCAATTCAGTATTTCATTCTCTTTTATATCTCTTCCTTGTTCTATACCTAAAACCCATAATTAAATAACAATATGTTTCAATTGACGTAATGAAAGTATACATGTAAATTTTTATGTTCAAGCCAACTATGGGCTCTTTTACCTTCTCATTTATTTTTGTCTTAATTCAAATTCTTTTGTGAAACCCGAAATATCATTTATTTCTTTTATTTTGTTTTCTTTTTGCTTTTGTGTTTACTTCCAGTTTCTATTTTCTAACAAAAGTTTCAAAGTAAAGGTGGTGTGGTGCTTTATGAAAATTTTAAAGTGAAATAGAAATATCTTACATTTAAATTTAATATAAACTTTGAATATTTTATGTATATGTTTGTGAGAGAGAATACACGAGTCATTTCATTGTCCTCTCAGGCCATCAACCTTTGCACAAGGTGCAAAACTCAAGAGACTAGCCGCAGCAAAGGAGAAGGAACTTGCAAAATGTAAGTTATTTACTCGAGTCATTTCTTGTTGCATATTGAATTCTATGTAAACGAAGTGTGATGTTGCAAATTTACAATTTTGTGTTTGGTGGGTGGTTGATATGTTCTTTTCAGCTATATTTTTTTGTGTGATTTTAAACTCATTATTTGTGTTCCCCCCAGTATTACATTATTCTGTGCTGAAGTAATACTGTTGAAAAATCCATGAGTAGAAGCTCTTTTTGAGCTGATATTTATAGTGGTTTTCTCTGGAATGTTTCTCTAAAGGAAAAAAACAAACCTTTTGACCCGACTTTTTCGTGTTATTTGTCTCTTATGCTTTTGCTGGCTTTTTCTTGTGGGAGGATTTTTTATTATCAGTGATGTTGGATAAGCAGTTCAATAGGGGAAAGGGAAGAAAGAGTTTGGAAAAGAAAAATATAGACAGGAAAATAGAGATTTTTATTTTACTGAACACAAGTTATGCCAATTCGAAATTCCAAATAAGCTACAATTGGATGCAAACAACAATCCTTAACTAGATCAAGCCAACTAGATAATCAAACAACTTTAATAAATTTCAGAATGAAGAAACACTAAAAATCCAATTAACAATAATTTTGCTGCTGATTAAATATATTTCTCCGGTAATCTTTATCATTAATAATTCTTCTCCAAGTATTCTTGTCTAGTCACCATCACTTTGTATTTCCAACCCATCTCTATAAAGTCTTCTTATTTGTATGAATTAATCTGTAATATAAGAACATGTTTACTAATCATATTACCATAATTACCAATGGATAGGATTAGGGGCAGATATGACATTTATTGACAGAAAATAGGAGTGGTTACATACTCTTAATTTTGTATATTGTTTAATTGGGTTCAGTTATGTATTTTAGGAGCAGTTATTTTGTATAATGTCTTATTATAGACAGTTATTTAGTTTAGAAACAGTCATTTTGTAAAATTCTTATAGAAAATGAGGAAGAAGTGGGCGGGCAGAGGAGTGTATTTGGAAGTTCTTAGGAAAGAGTTATTCTCTGTAGGAGTAGTTACAACTATAGGACAGTTTCAGCTGTTTTCTTTAATTAGTGCGCCTAAATAGCAAATTTCAGTGTTCTAACTTCTATCATTAATCTTAAATAGTGTCTGACCCTAAAAATGCAATGTGGGGTAGTATAATGCGTAGTGGATGACTACTATTTTGAAATTTATTAGACAGGTTATATAATTCATACTGAATAAATGCTCAAAAATTAAATAAAAAGGTAAATATGTGGAGTTCGGAATTAGCAATAAAGTTACAGGTCTTAGCTCTTAAGCAAACATACAAGTATATAGTAACAGGTTGCTATGACTAACCAAAAAGATAGAGGAAAAGGAGTGAACGAGTTTGGGTTTTTTATGATAATACCTATGGCACACGCAAAAATACGGGAGAAGAAAAAACTCACCTTTAAATAGAAGCAAAGAGAGTGGAAAAGAATTTTAATGTGAATGAACTTCAACAGTATTTAAAGGTATTTATAGAGTGGACTATAAAATGCTCTACTTTGATGTAATTGTTCTGTTACTATTTATATAGTGATTTAAAGTGACTATTTGCAAATATCTCTCTGCGCACCAGGCTCATGCTATCTTTGGATAATAGTAAATTTGTTTTGTTTTATTTAAATAAGAGGAAGTAACTCTCATTTCCTTTGTTATAGATTTTAATTACCAAACAAGGGAGAGTGTTAGAGCCTCTGATCAATTTTAGTTACTAATAATAACGATAAAATTATATTCATTTAGCTTTAATCGTCTATCACTGTTGCTCCACCCACTTTCAATGTCAAGTAGCATTTGTAATTCTAACTAAGCTCAAACTTTATTTGAATTTCATTGATGGAAGAGTTTTTGTCATCATTTCTGCACAATTGTCACCTGTGAAATCTTCTCTAGTAACACATCACCTTGTGCTACAACATTGCAAATGAAATGCATCTTGACTTCAATATGCTTTGTTCTCTCATGAGTTGGATCCTTAAGTAGGTAGAACTAGATGTAGCCACATCAGAATTTATACGCTATTTGTGCTGACATTTTGGTGAAAGTAGCATTACTGGAAAAAATTATAGTTTAAACTAACATGCAGGTCAAAATTTACACAACAAGGATACTGCTTTGTATTCAAAATCCCTGCTTATCTCAAAGGTATTTCCTGATCTAAAAACTGTCTTCAGGTTTACATATTTTCATTGCAAAGGCAGATAAGATATTAATATGGTTGTGTGAAGCAGGTTTTAACATATCTAATTTTGCTTGCCTGGTTTTGGAGTGTTCCTGTGGCTTGCATATCTCAGCAACTTGTGCAACCATTTGGTAATGCATTATGATTAATACTTAAACTTTACTAGTTTAGCTGCAAACTAGAAACGCTTTATAGTGCTAAGATGTGACATTTATGTGTATAGTAATTGATATAATTGAAGTATTAGAGTTTGTTTGTATCAACTTCCTCATAAATATTTCTAGGGGAGGAAAATGAGGAGAAAAGAAAATGAAATTACCAAAGTCAATGAAACAATAATTATAATAAAATAATTTTTGCTTAAAGAAAAGATCCAGTACAATTTTTCAACAGTTAATTGGTTTTAATTTTATTTCCTCTTATATTAGTGCTTTATGTAGCATTTTTTCATCCATGTCTTAGATTTGAGCACTACCTTCCAATCTTTATTATCCAAAAATACTAAAGATGAAGATATATATATTGGTTAAATTGTAAAATCGTCATCATAACAACATTCTTTGTGAAGAAAGTTATCAAGATCTGCACACGAACATCTATATTTTCTTTATCAAAGAGAGAATAAATAACGTGTAACAGAAGAAAGAAAAATCTAACATCTCTTAGAAAAATAATTTGAAAAGTCTCAAAAAGTTTAGGTGGAAATGTTTGATGGGTGTGATATTTATGCACCCTAACAAAAAGTCACGTGAATATATCAAAATCCTTCTTAAAAAAAATCCATGAAAATTTGTATGCTTTTGAATATCAATAAACTTTTTATAAAATGTGAAAATCTTAATTGAATATTACTGAATTTCGTTGTCATCCTTAAAATCCTTCTTGAATAGTACAACTTTTTTCAATTATTTAAAGTCTTGATTGAATACCATGTGTAGTCTTTTAAAATCCTTGAACATCCTAATACACCCTCAATTTTTGTTTAGATTTATATTATATATACGTTTTATTTAAATTTGATGCCATGTTAATATAAAAGAATTTAATTTTTATTTAAATTAAATGTGTTTGAAGTTAAAACCTTGTGTTGTACAGAAAATCACACTAGTTTTGTCCAAATGTGGGAAAAGGAGACATGCATTTTTCATTGCCTTTTATTAGTGGTTATGATCTGAAAATTATTTTAGTATTATTTTATTTTTTTTGCAGGGAGATTCTTATCTTGGAGAACTGGAGGGATTCAGAATGACAATATTATAGTAAGCAATTGATATTATCTTTCCTTCTTACATTTGAAACTTTGTATAAGAAAGCCAATATTCAAATCAGATCCTCTTTAGGTTTTGTTGTAGGAGAGAAAATTTCACGCAAGAATTGCTGAAAATGTGTCTGGACCATACAATGAAGATGATATTTCTATAACAATCCTCAAGTTAAAGCTTACCAAACTTTCAATTATCACAAGAAAATTTCTAACAAATAAATAATTGTTACAAAGATAGCTTACTTAAGTAACTGAAAAATTACCAAAAAAGTCATCCTAAGTGAATGGTGACCACTAAGAGAACTACTAGCGACGAACAATTGGACAACTCATGTTCGTCTGGAAGATGGTAATTTTTCATACTTTTATGCATTGTACAATTTACAGTGCAATCTACTTTTTCTGCACCCATTAAATAACGTAGTATAAATATTAGAATACACTATTTACCTGATAGTTTATGAATGGGGTTACAACTGTTTTATATTATTTCAGGTTGGTATAATACCTTGGCTGATAGTGTCTACCAGGGTTAGCAGATTTATTTGTAAAGTCACCTATAACAAATAGATTGTGATGTTCTTCATCTAGAATGACAAAGCATTGCTAGCTGCTTGGACTGGTATCCTGCATTTTAAATGGAATGAAAAATACTTCGTAGATTTGTACAACTTGAAATTTGTTCCTTCATCCCTGGTTTGGTTTATAACCATTTTATTTTAGTAAAGACTACTTGTAAAATCCATTCTGCAAATGCAACCAAAATTTTCATTTGCAGTCACTACCCCACCCCTAGGTTGGTCTTTTTATAAGAAAATTTTTCTTTAAATTTTTTTGAATTAATTATATTTATTTGTTCAGTTAGATTGGATCTAAAATGAATGGATTTGTGAATTTGAACATCTGTGATTTGTAAGTTTAGATTAGAACTATTTGTGATCTGTTTTCATTATAACCAAAAGGCTAAAAGTTTGATCAATTTATAATTAACTAACAAGTGCATGTTTGTTTACTTGAATAACAAATTTCAAAATAATTTGAACTTAAATGTGATCTCAATATTTTATAGTTAAAGTTGAAATAGAGCCTAAGTATTTTAGGTTACTTCTATTTGTTGTACTAATACAATATCAAATTTACTTTGACATAAATAGAAAATTTACTACAAAGACTAAAGAATGATTACATCCATAAATTTGGTTTAGATTCCTACATTAGCTTTGGAGAATTAATATCCTACTGAATGTCATGTTTTTCTTAATTTTTGTTATTCATGAATATGTATGTAATATATTTTAGATCTATTAAACAAAATGTATTAATTGAAGATATAATTTTTTATATATATAAAATAAGTGATTTTTGATTTTTATTTTGTGTTTTTCTTCTAAAATTAAAAATGATTACTTTTAATTCTTAGTTTTATATAATACTAATTAACTATGTATATATTAAACAAAAAGTTAAATGATTATGTTCAATAATACATACAAATGTCATATATATTACTTGGAAAAGAAATCTTAAGAAATCTGTGAAAGAGTAAAAATTAATGCAAAATATTTTGTGAGAGCTAAAACCAAAATTTAAATGTTTTATAAAAATAAATTTAAAATTTTATAAAAATAATTTTTTTTATATAAAAGTAAGATTAAAAATTAATAATTTTATAAGAAATAAAAATATATTTAAATTTATTTTAAATATGAAGTATAAATGTCTAGCAATTTGTGACTTGGGTCAAAGTTTTGACTGGTTTAGTAGTGGGACACTCAAAACACTGCATAAAAGAATGACTACTAATATACTATCCGTTGTACAACTTTTTTATGCATAATAAACAAAAAACTATTTTCTATAATGAAATATATTTATAATTAGAAACGTTGGGTAACACTTAAAAAAAAATCAAAATATTTGTTGTGAGAAAAAAAAAGTATACAAAAAAAGTGAAGAAAATAAAATGAAAAATATTGCATAAGAGGTCCTCTACTTTGATTTATCGCTGAGAGAATCTTAGCTTTAGATTATTAGATATATCCTTCAAAACAATTTTTTTGGATCCACTCTCATTTTCATGCCAAAATAGCGTTCTTACTTTTCTACCTTTTGCAGTTTTGTCTAATATAGGACTTAACTTCCTTCACGTTTTTAAATTATTTGTGTTACCTCATTTCAAATATAAAGTGACTTTTTATTAAGTTTGAATTTTTTTTTCCTGCAAGGTTTAAAATATTTGGTCTCTACGTAATGCAAGAAAAAATATATATTTATAAAAGAATAAATAAAAATTATTATTCTAATATAAAGAGGTAATAGTTTAGTATATGCAAGAACCGAAAATAATGACTTTTTTTATGTATAAAAATTCCTGATTTATTTACTAAATGTATAAAACAAAATGTGATAATTATATTTTATTTATAACTTATTGAATTGGTTAAAACATTATTACATTACACTATATAAAAATTATCACTAATTAACCAATTAAACTATATATTTCCTATATTACCCTTTCATCGAACGGTCAGGGGGATCATACAGGAGAAGAAATTCGTCATTGACGCCAAATCCAGCACTATATATTCTCTGGTTACTCGGGATGTGTAAAAAATTATGAATAAATTAGAAATTGAGTAGAGAAAAAAAAAATTACTAAACCCAACGCAAACCTTGAAAGGGGTGCGCTCTGTGTTGGACGAAGAAGTAGAAGCGCGTGTAACCCTAGTTAGGGTTTGCAGTTCGATTTGGGATTCCCCTTTAGTGTGATCGCAGCGCTGGATCCGTATCGTCTTCCTCCGTCTACCGAAGCGCCTTTTGCTCGTCCTTTCAGCGATCTTGGAAACATGTATGGTCCCCGAGGGTATGTCAACCTAACTTCATCTTCCTTTCTTTTCCCCTCAAAATTATTTTTCTTTTTGGTGATCTCCGGGGGGTTTCATATCTGTCCAGTGGTTCTTATGATCAGAAATCGTGTATGCATTTAAACTGGTTTGAGTTTATCGTAGATATGTGTTTTGATTTAGGTGGTGATTGGAGGTTATTTATTGCATGAAATTATATTTAAGTTTTATGTGTGGCCATGGCTGGGTCAGGTTCGCCAAAGAAAATATCTGTTAGGTCTTAGGCCGCGCAAATGCTTTATGATTTTTTTCTTAATTTTGTGTGTTCTTTCATTTTGAATATTTTATATCCTATGAGGTCTTTTGGCAGAGAAAATACTGTGTTTATTTTGTGTTTATATGATTCTTTAATTAATTAGCTTTTTGGGTTGTGTTGGTATAACATTTGGTATATTGCTTTGTTAAGTACTACCCTTGAACAGTTTTCGATTGCAATTGTATGATTTTTTCACCATTTAATTTGAATAAAATACGTGGTTATGGTCCTTGTGTGATTCTCTCTGTTTCTATGGGTGGTCTGGTTTATCTTTTGTTATTTATTCCCTCTGATGTATGGTTGTGGGAGTTGTGATGAATATTATGAAAATAGGAATTGAAATTAAGTGTCAGGGAAAAGAGGGTTGGGTTTGGCTTTATTAACATGTTGAGTGGGGGATTTTTTTTTTGGGTATGGAAATTTGAAGGGCAATGTTGGGAAGCGGGGGGGTTTCGGACGGGTACGAGGTTGGCTCAAAGAGACAAAGAATGATGGAATCCAATCCATACTTCGCAGTGAGCAGCGGGACAGGCAGCTTACCTTATGGATATGCTGGTGGCTTTCAGCCCCCTCCCTTTCCTGTGGTTCGTCTCAGGGGGCTTCCATTCAACTGTACCGACATTGACATCTTGAAGTTTTTTGCTGGACTGACCATTGTAGATGTATTGCTGGTCAACAAGAGTGGACGGTTCTCAGGTGAGGCCTTTGTAGTCTTTGCAGGAGCAATGCAGGTTGAGTTTGCTTTACAGAGAGATCGCCAGAACATGGGTCGCCGGTATGTGGAAGTGTTCAGGTGTAAGAAGCAGGATTATTATAATGCTGTTGCTGCTGAGATAAATTATGAAGGAATATATGATAACGATTACCATGGCAGTAGTCCTCCACCCTCCCGGTCAAAGAGGTTCAGTGATAAAGATCAAATGGAGTATACTGAGATATTGAAGATGCGTGGCCTTCCCTTCCAAGTGACAAAATCTCAAATTGTTGAATTCTTTAAAGATTTCAACCTGATAGAAGACAGGGTACACATTGCGTGTCGACCTGATGGAAAAGCTACTGGAGAGGCATATGTGGAGTTTGTTTCTGCTGAGGAGGCTAAGAGGGCAATGTCCAAGGATAAAATGACCATAGGATCAAGGTATGTGGAGCTGTTTCCTTCTACTCCAGATGAGGCTAGACGAGCAGAGTCAAGATCAAGGCAGTGATCGTGATATTTTACCTTGTTTTATGTTCCTTCTGGTGCTACTATAATGTTTTCAATTTTAGATATTGTACTTTATTAATAGTAGTTAAACTTGCTGTTATATTTTCATGTCTGAAATGGATGCATTAATTGATTAAGAGAAAGGGCCGTGGAATAATATATAGCTCGGTGCCATGGGATGTGAAAATGTGTAATATTTCATAGTTCCTTTCTTTCAGTATCGGGTAGTTTTGGATCCGACAGTTTCTTCTGGGTCAAAGAACTCCTCGGTTTACATGAGTAGGTCCTAGAAAAGAAGATAATTGTCTAATCCTTTGATTACTCTGAATTGCATCCTTATTTAGCAGCTCACTTGCATAATGAGTGGAGCGTCCCCAAAAGCAAAACCTACTTCACCGGGTCAAGCCTTCAGGACGTTTGCCTCAACGTTCGCATATATTTTACTTACTTCCAGATATATAGGGATAACACAAGATATAAATGATATAATATGATTATGAGATATGACAAATTTTAACAATTAGAAGATGCGGTGTAATTATATTATACCATGTAAAAATCATCGAAAATTAACGTAAAAAATTTAATGTCGATAGAAAATTTATATTTAAAAAGAAAGGATAAGGGGTTATAGATGTAATAAAGGTAATATAAAGTTTGAAAATAGAAGAATAAAATTACAATAAATAGAAATACAAATTTGATTCCATCCAGTATTCTTTACAGAAAAAAGAAACCAGCATAAGGACACACGCAATGCAGAGATGGCTCCAAATGGAGAGGAGAAATAAAACGCTGGAAATGGATGGAACACAAATTTGAAGTCAAATTGGAAACACTGTTTTACTTTTGTATTCAGTTACTTAAATTTATACAAGAACCTTCTTTTAAATTGGCAACCACCTGCTTTAACTAATGTTTAATTTTACTCTGGAAGGTGCACTCTTAAAATTAAATCTTTGGTAGTTGTGTTCTCTATTTTTCATTTATAAAGTCTTCACTGTTGCTAAGGGACATTGACTTAAATGCAGAGAATTTGAGGACAAGGTTGCAGCCATGACAATGAGAAAGAAGATAGATAGGAAACCCATAACAAACACAGTTCCACGGCACCTTACAAATAATGGTCAGAGCAACAAAACTACAATTTCAAACTTGTATTTGACATGCTGCTTCTAACATAACATCACAGTCTAAAATATCTTTCTTCTCTTCTTTCACTTTCTTCCATTTTTGTTATGCTTTCATTTCAGAATTCAGATGTAAGACTTCTTTTTATTCACTGCAGACAGTCAGAACGGTAACCATCTTGGAACAAATCTAGTTTGACAAAGGGTAAACATTACTGCTCAGTTTCACGAAAGTTAGTAACAGTATCCAATTAATCCCTGATTTTCTTTTTCTTTCCAAGTAAAAAAGAGTGAATTGACTTAAGTGATGATATTAAGATACATTCAAATACTAAACATGAGAGAAATTTATTTTGAAATTCCTCAGTTTTCAGATATTAATGTGTTGACATTTTATACTTTTTTACTGATAAAATGATGTTTTACCCAATCAAAAAATGTGGTGAAAACAAAAACTAATTGGTACTGTACTATACCTAAGTAAACGCCACTCATTTGCAATATCTGAAGTGAAAAATACAAAATTATTAAAAATTGAAATATATTAACAGTGTAAATATGTTTATATACTCATCATCCAATTATTAACTTTTAAAATAACTATTTTAAAAAGTCACACTTAAAATAATTTTAATTAATTTAAAGTGTACAAATCTTTATATATTTAAAACAATTATTACTTCGTAAACACTTTTAAAAAAGAGAGATTTTATCCATATTTATAAAATAAGCTATTTACAACTCAATTTTAAAAAAGAAATACACGATAGGATTTTTAAGAATTAATTTATATATAAACTAATTTTAATTTATAGGTTATTTTTTTTTAAATAAAAGTGCTTGTGGATAAGTTATTCAAACTGACCTATATATATCATATTCAACTCTTCATTTTTTCCATTTCATTGATTCCTCTTGGTTAGATACAATAAGTGCAATTTTTTTGCACTTTCCAATACAGTAAAAAAGCCTTCACAATAATTTAGTAATGTGAGTGAAGCATTTCACTAATAAAATTGTTCACTATTGTGGTCAATTTTTGTCTACTCCCTACCCTTGAATTTTTTTCTCTAAACATAATAGAGAGAGAGAGAGAGAGAGAGAGAGAGAGAGAGGAAAACAAAACAAGTGTTTTCTCATCCATCATTTGACAATCAACTAGCTCCTGGACAATCAACTAGCTCCTGGACAATCATGGAAACTTCCCGTGTATAAACTTTTGTAAAATATTCTCCACTTTTTTTTCCTAGAAAATTTAGGATAATTAGATTTCGAGATCTAAAACACTTATAAAATATACTAAAACTATTCATCAATGAAGTTTTTACATGAATAAAGAGATTCAAACTCTCTGTTATTCATTAGACCAACTTTTGTTGGTGGTGTCTCTCTCTCATGTATGAGCATGAGCATGGTTACTTCATCTTTTGGTTTTGAAGTGTTTGTCCTATATGGAAACACGCCCATCTATCTATAAAGAATAAGAATTATAGGAGTTTATAGTTTACTTTTTGTTCAAACACTTGGAAAGATTCCATCTTGAGCAAGTCCGGAGTGGTTATGCTTTTGGCACCAATTGGGGAATAGCCTCAGGACAAAGTGGTTACTATTAGTGAGAAATCTCTGATATTTTGAATGTCAAAAGAATTTCATATTCACTTTTCAATTAAAAATGGTGAATCATGGGTGGTTCATATTTCAAGTTTGATCCTTTAACAACTCACAATTATTGTATTAGCCTTTGCAAAAGCAAACTCTCCCTTTTTTTGTTTGTCCAAAGATAGCAAAAAAGTTTGTTCTGATTGCAACACCAATCCCATGCTCCAAACAGAGTAGTAGTATTGGATGCAAAACTAAGCCTTGAACACTTTAACCTTTTTCGTTTTATCATTTACCCAGACAAAACTTGAAAAGAGTACGCATCATTTTAGAAGAAAAAAATGGACTTTCATTGCAAATTTGGGGTGTGTAGATGGAAGAAAGAAAGAAGAGTAAGAAAAGAGTGATTGGTGTAATATATGACATGGCAAAAAAAAATGTGGAGTGAAACCTAAAGTGGAGGGGAAAATGAATAAATTAATGTCATATATATATATATATATATATATATATATATATATATTTATTTATTTTAAGTTATCACTCAATTTTATTTATTAAGAATATTTAATTTTAATTAGAAAATAAATTTTAAAAAGTCAATAAATATTCTTAGTCTAACTTCACATCCACTTATCAATTTTTATCAGTCCAGCAACAAAATTTGGCACTCACCGTGGAACATCGTTAAAATGATTCTCACGATCTCTTCCATCCCATTAGTTTGTATCTATCTTATTTAGGATGACACGAGTATAAAAATATCTTGCTCAGTATAATATGAGCATAAAAATTGTACTTTACTTGAGATCATACGAGTATAAAAGTTGTATTTTCCTCGATGTCACATGAGTATAAAAAATTGTACTTTACTAAGGGTAACATGAGTATAAAAGTTGTATCTTACTTGAGGTCACATGAGTATAAAAATTCTACCCCACTCATGGTAACATTAGTATAAAAATTATACCTTACTCAAAGTCACACGAGTATAAAAATTCTACCTTACTTAGGGTAATATGAGTATAAAAGTTCATCCTACTCGAGGTCACACAAGTATAAACATTCTATTATACGTAGGGTTACATGAGTATAAAAATTGTATATTACTCGAAGGTCACATGAATAAAAAAATTATCTCATATTCAGGATAACATGAGTAAAAAAATTATATCTTACTCGATGTCACATAAGTATAAAATTTGTATTTTACTCGGGTCATACAAGTATAAAAAATTTACCTTACTCGGGGTCACACGAATATAAAAAAATATATCTTACTTGAGGTCACATGAATATAAAAAATATATGTTACTCAAGGTAATACAAGCATAAAATTTGTACCTTACTCAAAGTCACATGAGTATAAAAATTGTACTTACTCAGGGTCATACGAATATAAAAATTGTATTTACTCAGGGTCATAGTATACAAATTATACCTTTATAAGGTAACATGAGTTTAAAAGTTGTACCTTACTCGGGGTCACACGAGTATAAAAGTTGCACCTTACTCGGAATAACACGAGTTATACATACCTTGTTCAGGTATATGAGTTATCAAAATATGCATCTATCTTACTTAGGGTCACACGAGTAATACATACCTTACTCAGGTAAATGAGTTATCAATACATGCATCTACGTTATTTGAAGTTACACGAATTATACATATTTTACTCGGGATCACACGAGCTATGCATATCTTATTTCGATATATGAGTTATCAAAACTTGCATCTACCTTACTTAGGGTCACATGAGTTCTATATATCTTACTCAAGTATAAGAGTTATCAAAACTTTCATCTACCTTACTTAGGGTCACACGAGTTATACATATTTTACTCAAGTATATGAGCTATCAAAACATGCATTTATCTTACTCAAGATCACATGAGTATACATATCTTATTTGAGTGTATAAATTATCAAAACTTACGTCTTACAAACTCTAATTAGAGTCACAAGTCTAAGATTTGCATATTTACTAAAAACCGCATAGTCTATGAACGAGATAATTTGTAACTTCATAATCATAATAGATACACATGATAAATGTAAATCATTGTCCAGATCTACGAAATTTTGGTCTTCACAAGACGATTTTCTTGAGGAGGTTGATGGATCCTACTGAGATCCTCTTTCATTTTCCTAAAATTTTCGACCTAATATCTTTGTATGACAAATAAATAAGCTCTATTAAGTAAATCTCACAAATATATTTTGGTCTAACTAAATAATGGTTGATAGGATAAACATGTTCAAATTGAACACTACTTGTCTACAGATAAAATGATCAACTCAACCTTAAACTCATTTGACTTCTATTCCTAAAGGAACTCAGTCTCTGATCTTAGGGACTTGTGTATTTACCCCTACCCAAGCAAAATCCATTAAAATCACTATTTATTTAATTATCTTATTACACATTATCTTATTTATTATCTTTTTTACTATTATTATTATTATCAGTGTCTAATATAAGAAGACTTTATCAATGAATAAATTTCACCTTATCACTCATTCTCAATTTAAAATATGACTTGACCATTGGATTGCATTTTGTAAGTGAGTTTCTATTAAAGAAAATTATTTTCTACTATCTTAAAAGTCGAATATCGAATTTCATCTATTGATCTTCTCGTTCTAACCTCACACATTTTTGTCGATTTTTAACAAAAAACATTGATAAATAATTTTTTTGAAAATCATAATAATTTTTTTAATAAAATCTAAAATAAAAAATTAGCGCCAGTATCCTGTGTCAGCCTCTCTTAAAATATAAAAGCGTGTAAAGTCTTATATTTCTAATAATAATAAAAGACAATTATATATGGTAACAAATAAATGAAAAATAATACAGATAACAGAGAGAAAATAAAAACAGAAATAAGAAATGAATTCTTTTTGTTGAAATAGTAAAAACACGAAAAAAAAAAATGAGAGTTCTAAAACTTTTATATTTTCTCACTCAACTATGTTAAATTGTAACAGTAAGAGATGTCTATAAACAACTAATATTTTTACAGTTTTACTTAGAAATTGTCAGAAATCATTTACTGAAGACATCTATTAACTGTTCTAAATTTTTATTGGAGATTTTATATTGTGAGAAATCAATATAACATAAAAATAATTTATTTTCAGGAATCACGATCAATTTTCAGACAATCTATTTTAATTTCAACAATCAAATTTTTTTTCCTATTTTTATGTACCTTATCTATTTCTAATTTTCTTATATACTGAAATTTAGTTTTAACTTTTAAAGATTTCATTCTTCTGAAATATATTTCTTAATTTTCTCTGAATGTATTTAATATATAATCAAATAATTAAATCGCTTTATCAATACAATAATTCATTCAATTATTATATTATATTATAAAAGATCCGGACAGGTACATTTAACTAAAAAATTACTAATACATTTAACTTTATTTATATACTTAATTGTTTTAATTCCTTATTTTCAATCAAGTTTTTTCACTTTTCTGTCTGATTTTTAAGAAAATATCTGAAATTAAAGATAATTGAAATAAGAATAATTTATATTTTTTACAAATTTAGAATATATATTTTACATTTTACTTATCACTCCTCTCACCCCATTTAAGAAAAAAAAATCACTTTCATCTTCTATTTTACATTTTTTTTCTTCTGTTCTTCTAAATGGTGTTTAAAATCAAAATAATTTTAAAATAATTAATATTTATCCTTTTAATATTATATATATAGAAAGATTAAGTAAATTTTCAAATTAAAAATTAGTTAGTTATTTGTTTTTTAAAATATAGTGTTATATATTTAGAACTAAATAATGATGAACAAATATACATGCCTATGTTTATAAATGTTTATTTATATTTATCAAAATGTTATAGTAAGTTTATATAATATTTTTTGGTAGTTGTCAATTATAATTTTTGTATTGATATTAATAGTTTTTTTTAGCTTATGTAAATTAAGGTTTTTAAGTCAACGTGGATAAATTTTCGTTACCATTATTTATTCTTGAATTAAATTATATTGTCTTTCGTTGAGATTTTCAAGATTTTCTCAATCATTATTTTTGTGTAGATTCTATTTACTTTTTTTTCTAATTTGTAATTATTTTTTTATATTTATAATAAAATTCAATTAATATCATTAATATTATGTGATGATAATATTTATAAATAATTAAAATACTTTATTCAACTAAAAAAATAAATTGAAAAAAATTTAAACTCTCTTATATAAATAAAATATTCAAAAAGCTAAATAATTTAAATATAAAAAAAACTTGAATATATATAAACTTCTGTAAAAATTATGAATTTCTAGATCCAAATACAAGTTAAATTTACTTTAATATTTTACAATCCTCTACCATAAATATTACTAAAATAACATATACTAATAAGAATCTAAATTGATATCTGAACCAATATATACTCAAATTCTACAATTTCTTATTTTTTAGTTTGTAACATTTTTATGTTTTTTAATTTGTTGTGAACTTAAAGTTAATGTAAAGCATTTTTTCTTAAAAAAATGTTTGATGAAATAAACATATTATTTAAGAAATAAAAAATAATATAATATTATTTAAAGCTTATTTCATTCCAATTGAACAGTAGACTAAACATATTATTTAAGAAATAAAAAATAATATAATATTATTTAAATTTAAATACATAAACACACATATTATTTAATGAAATATTTATCTTATATTTTTTAATCACATTTTTTTTATTTTTTTCATAAATAAATAAATTTAATTAAAGACTATTCCTTTTGTCTTATTTTAATCGTCGTTTATAATAATGCATATAATAATGCATGCATTTTAAAAAAATATATCGATTAACTAATTATCAAGATAATTTTTCTATCCCACTAAAATACTTTATTCGTATTTTTTTTTCATTTCTTATTTTACTATAGTTTTGAAGAAATAAATGAAATAATGATATATTACATGTAAAAATATAAATTATTTTCTCAAAAGCTTGCTGAGAGGATTTCCCACACTATAGTATTTATTTTTTGTAATTATTATATAATCTATAATTTTTTTTAATGCTGTAATAGTTTCTTAATATTTTAAAATAATAAATAAGGTGAAAAGAAAATAATTAAAAAAATAGAGAAAATAAGGTAGATAAATATGTATGCATGTAGTAACATTGAAGTTTCTACTAAAATGCAAGTAAACATAAAACAAAATTTCGCTTGTTGTGTGAAATCATAGCCTCTCACCTAGGCATGGCAACGGGCGTGGCGGGACGGGACGGGTTTTGCCTCTCCCGTCCCCGTCCCCGACTTTTTAACCATCTCCGTCCTCGCCCCGATCCCCATCGGGTTAGGAATTAAGTCCCCATCCTCGTCCCCGCTGGATTTCGGGTTCCCGCTCCCGCCCCGTCCCCAATTTATATTATTTTTAAAAAGATAATTATATTTATAATAAATTAATTTTACTATGTATTTTTATATATAAATAAATATTTATAATTTATAGTTATTATTAATTAAATATACATTTTAATTTATTATATTTATATTAAAATATATATGTAAAAGAAATATTTAATTATTTTTTATTTATATATATATATATAATATTTATAACATTATTATTATTATTATTATTATTATTATTATTATTATAACATCTGTATTCAAATATTTGAATATTTATAACATTATTATTATAATACTATATTCAAATATTTAATTATACATATAAGTTAATTCATTTTTAAGTTGTCAATATATAGTTTATAAGAAAATATTTAATAAGTTAATTCTTATTTAATTAGTTTGAAGTAATAAAAGTTTAAATTATTAATTTCTTTTAATCCTTTAAAATGCAATTATTTTATTAAGATAAAATTTGATATATGATAAATAAGCATAATAAGATAAAAAAATATGGCATAATAAATATAAATTATAAATAAACTAATATTAGTTACTACTAAGATTGATGTAAAATATTTAGAAAAAGATAAAGAAAAAAGATTAACTTTGTGTTCATCAAATTGGTTGAAAAGATGGAGAAAAAAAACAAATTGATGGGAGAGACTAAGAAAATGTGAAAAACTGAAAGATAAGAGAGAGAATAATATAATAAATTAATTGATATAAAAGATTGAGAAAGATAAAAAAAATTAAAAAGTGGGTAGAAGAAAAATAAAAATTGGTGAAATATAAAAAAATAACCTTATATGTAATAAAAAAAGAAAATGAAATACTTTTAAAATATTAATATTTTAAAATTTAAATTTAAATATAAAGTCGGGCAGGGTCAGGCGGATCGGGCGGGTCGGGGTGGGGATTGCATTACCCATCCCCGCCCCGCCCGACTTTTAAAGCGGGAAAACTCGAACCCGACCCCGCCCGGTCAACTCGGGTTTCCCGTCAAACTCTGGGCGGGACGGTCGGTCCCCACTGGTACGGGTTTAATTGTCATCCCTACCACCTTGAGAAAACATAAGGAAGAATATTTTTTCGCATGAAACACAGCTTGTACATTAAATTAAATTGAATAAATATTTTAGATACACATAAATAAATAAATTAGAAATAGTAGAATAATAATTATTTATATATTGTAATAATATATTATAAAACTACATCATAATTATTTATGAGAAGTTTAAGTCGTGGTTACGCACTTAATAATTTATAGTGAACATTTCTTTGGGGTGATTTTGTTAGTGGATATCCATTTTAGTTCTAATTCGTATTAACTTTTGATAATCCTTGAAACTTTTTTTCATTGTTAGATTGGGATAAAAGTATAGGTCTTGATGGAATTACCAATAATCTTCATATTTAATCTCTATAAATAAATAAATTGTTATACACTTGTTAACTACATCCAACTCACGTGACATTATTGATATACATCTTATAGTCATGATGAACATATTTGTACGTTGTAACTACGTGAGAACGAAGTTTTTAAAATTTTTCACAATCACATCAAACTTCGTATAGTTTATTGTCAAAATTATCAATGGTTTAATCCAACAATATCATATTATATAAATATTAAAATATATAAATATGTATTAATTATATATACATATATAATATTAACCTCAAAAAAATATCAAATCACACTTCAAAATTTGATTTATTAGAAACCAAATTCTAATTGCTATTTTGGTGTCACACGCAAATTATATGCCAAATTCTCATTCGAATTTTGGTTCTGAAAATCATATTTAGACCTTGTATAATAAATAGGTTAACGTGGATAAATAAAGTGGAGAGTTTATTTGGATAATTAATTATTTTTTAATATTATTTTGAAAAAATATCTTTTAAATAATTTATATTAAACAATTTAAATAATTTTTATTATATAATCTTATAATTTATTTGTATTTTTCTAATTTTTTAAATCAAAGTTGTTATTAAATAAATTATTTTATATAAATTTATTTTTTTCTTCTACTAATTTATATTAAATAAATATATAAATATTAATATATATTAATAATTGATATTTACTATATTTATAAAAATATATACAAATATATTAAACATATAATTATATAAATATAATTTTATGATATATAAATTTATATATTTATTTAATATATATATATATATATTTAATATTTATATTTAATAAATATTTTCTTATTTTAAAAAATTAAGAAAAACATAGGTCGAATTCAGCTGTGTTGAGGCAGAATTGTGTGACCTTCAATTAAAAAATGTGCTACTGGGATATTAATTAAGGAAAGAATGCTAGTCCCAGAAACTTACATTGAAACTTTGCTGCCAAAAAAGAAAATCCATAACTAAATAGATGGAGACAATTCTCTCTCTCTTTATTTCTGTTTCTCTCTCCGTAGCCTTTGTTTGAACCCACAACCCAGAACAACCCAAAACAAAACCAACCCATATTTTCTCTCTGAAATTCATTGATCAGAAGAACAACAACGTTCCTCACCACATGGGTCTCTGCTTCTCCTCCTCTCACACTTCTTCCCGCAACCCTCCTAACTACTCAGGCAAGTCTTCAACTTTCCCACTCTTTTCTCTAATCAAAATATCCCATAACCGGTTCGATTTGGTTTTGATTTCAGGTTCAGCGAGTGCTGACAGCAAGAACGTGGGGTTCTCGGCGACCACTAGCAGTTTCGGGAAGAGCCAATTCTCGGAGATGGCGAGTGGGAGCATCGATAGCGAAGGGTCTCTTCCATTTTGTTCCCCTGATGGCCAGATTCTGGAACGACCCAACTTGAAGGAGTTCAGTTTCGGGGACCTGAAATCTGCGGCTAAGAGTTTCAAGGGAGACACATTGCTGGGTGAAGGTGGGTTTGGCAGAGTCTACAAGGGGTGGTTGGATGAGAAGAATCTCACCCCTGCCAAACCAGGCTCTGGCATGGTCGTCGCCATAAAAAAATTGAACCCCCAAAGCACCCAAGGCTTCCAAGAATGGAAGGTAACCTTCTTTTTCATCTCTCTCGATTTCCTTTCCCCAACGCATTTTCTTTTCAATATCTAGACTACGAAGAAATGAATAAATAGTATATGCACTTATCATTGAAGATTTACACGATTATCCTTTTACAAACTGCTATACACAGTTAGTTTAGTAAAATTTATGGGACTGAATTGCATTTCGCAATGGACAATTCTAGTTGTTTCAACTATGTCAATTGGAGATTTTATAGAAATGTGATTTTAATCTTGAATTTTTCATTGTGTCAATCTTATTTTTGTTTTAACCATTGCAAGATTTTAGTAAATTTTCCATTAGCATAGATTAAAATCCAATGATTGATATTGAAAGATTCAATTGACACATCACCGTTGTCATACTTAGAATCTCAATTAAAATCACATATCTACGATGACGATGGTGATGAAAACAAAAGTTCAATAAAGTCTTTCTATAATAGCTATACCTCCAAAATGATAACTAAAAGTTGATTTTTTTATGAATGAAAATTGTAAAAGTTCATGTCCTTTTAGCTTATCAGAAATTATATTGAATATTCTTATTATTATAAAAGTTAATAATTTATTATAGCTATTAATATAGAATAAGATAGAATTTATTCTCATAAATAATATTTTTTTTAAAAGTTACTTCAATAGAATCTCTCTAAATTTATTTACCTAGCTGTTCAGACACAAAATTCTAATTTTATTATTATTTTTTTTCAAATTGGTAGTGCTTCTTTCCTATTTGGTTGGTGGTTTAAAAAGAATTTCCTATTAAGTTTTTCATATAATTAATTAATGGGGATATCGTCATTCGTTAATTAATATCTCAGAGGTAGTAATGCTATGTTGGTACATCATTATCTTTGGGACTTTCCTCCTTTTTTTTTTCCGTTTCGTAATTTGTACTGTTACTTTTCTTCTTCTTTGTTTGTGGTTGGGAAAGAATTTCCATTATTCACCAAAAGAAAAGGAATTTTCAAATTAAATTTTTCCTAGACAGTAATAAATGCTCTTCCGACCATTGACACTACTATGGCCATACCCCATCATCTGTTGGTCTGGTTTTTTATTTCTTGTTTTGAGTGAAGACTCCAAAGGGCATTTAGAATTGGAGTGTTAATTAATATGGTGATGGTGATCTTGATTGTGCTATGTTGAGTCACAGCTGTGTGTAGTTGATGCCAGGATTTGAAATTCCACATGAAATATATTATTATAAAAAATCGGAGTCTGCAAGGTGGTCGCGGAATGTAGTTGGAAATTTTGTTGTGGGGCCACTTACCTGACCTGTTTTTCTTCCCTTCATTGGTTATCCACTAGTGAAGATAGGTTATTAAAATACGGTGCCTTAAATTCCACACTATTGAATGTTTGACTCATGATATAGTATTCGAAATGGGCGTTTACTTTTCACCATTAAAATTTGTATCCTTTTGGCTGTTTTGCGAATTTCATTTGACTTTTTCCTTCAAATAAGGGAAAACAAAAAAACTATAAATGTTATGCGCGTCATGTTTGAAAAGTATAACGCCATCGCATTACCCGTTCGCAAAGGGAAATATTTTTTTAAGTTATTATAAACCAGCCTAACAATTCCTTCTAAAATTAGTTAATAATAGTATGTTTGAACAATGCTAATGAATCTGAAATAGACTGGAGAGGTGTTTAGAGTAACATTACCTAATAATATGTGTCTCGAATAAATGATGTTGGTGTTATTGATAGGAATTGAATCCTTTATATATGGGGTCTAAGGTCTCTGAAGGGCTTTTGTCTTAATCTCATCTTAGAATTCATACTCTTAGACAGTTGATCTATGTTAATCCAGCGTTTGGGTTGAGGTAATCCATTATATGGATTGGGTCTTGAGCCGAATCTGGAGCAAAGATGCATTACAGAAAATAAAAACTTTTCTAGACAATGTAGGTAAAATTGGATGAACTTGTTCTGTTCTAAAGGACATGCTAAATTATAACAAGACATGTTGCTATTACAGTTGTCATATTGGATTTAATATGATAGTGTAATCATCAACACAAATCGGGATATACCTTCCATGTGATAAATTGAGACTAGCTATCTGGTAACACAATTTTATGTTGATCTGAAAATGCAGTCCGAAGTGAACTTTTTAGGAAGGCTTTCCCACCCCAACCTGGTCAAGTTATTGGGCTACTGTTGGGATGAGGAAGAACTTCTTCTTGTGTACGAGTTCATGCCTAAAGGAAGCTTGGAGAATCATCTCTTTAGAAGTATGAATTGAACACTACTAAAATAGTGAAAGAAAACTCCTCATGAATTTGATTTTAATATTTCTTTGTCATGTTTCTGAGCAGGAAATCCTAACATAGAACCACTTTCTTGGAGCACCCGGCTTAAAATAGCTATTGGTGCAGCTCGTGGACTAGCTTTCCTGCATGCCTCCGAAAAGCAAGTCATATACAGAGATTTCAAGGCCTCAAATATACTTCTCGACGGGGTGAGTAGTTTTTTGTTAGTCTACCTTTTCCCTTATTTTGAGAGATGGAAGCTACAGAAAATGTAGTATCAAATTGGGATGAACACAGATTTTACAAATTTGGATCCTTTTATTAGTTTTACTAGCCAATCTAAAGAAAATATTAACTTAATCTGTTCATAGAAATATCATCTGAAAAGGGCATCGTCTTCCTTCCCATTCTCTCTCTTTTTCTTAGCTCTGTCAACACTGGACACAGTTTACTAGTTGAAAAATATTTATCGATGTTCAAAGTAAAAAAAGTGATATTTATTTAATGCTAAATAATTCTTCATATCATTTTGCTAACCGATTGTTTTGTGACTTACAGAATTACAATGCAAAAATATCAGATTTTGGCTTGGCTAAATTGGGGCCATCTGGGGGACAATCACATGTAACTACCAGGGTCATGGGCACATATGGTTATGCTGCTCCAGAATATATCGCAACAGGTAATTATATCCACACATAATAGACAATCAAAACAGCTTTAAATGTATGTTTTGACTTTATTAATGATTCACAAAGTATAACATGAACCAAGAAGTTTACATACTATGCTATGTAAGAAGGAAATGGAAGCAAAATGTAGGACAAATGAACGGTTTATTTGGTTTGACAAATGACACTTGACTTAGTGATTTCAAAGACTTAACAGGGCATAAAAAGGAAATATGCTGTTTTCATTGTTTCTGAAGATACGAAATAAAGTGAAAATAAGTCAGCAAAGACAAGAAAACACAGAAAGTTTCTTTAAAACAAACAGACCTTAATGTAATAATAGTAAACCAATGAATGGTCTGTGGAAGATGAAGTTGAGAGGGTAGACTAAAAATAAGGAACAATGAAGTCTAATGCTTTGATCCACGACAAACTAACATGCCTTTGAATTGTATAAATATATTGAACAGGCCACTTGTATGTGAAGAGTGATGTGTATGGATTTGGTGTAGTGCTGCTTGAAATAATGACAGCCATGAGGGCACTTGACACAAGAAGACCAACAGGGCAGCAGAACCTGGTTGAATGGACTAAGCCTTGTCTCTCTTCCAAGAAAAAGTTGAAAACAATTATGGATGGTAGGATAGAGGGTCAATATTCACCCAAGGCTGCATTGGAAGCAGCACAGCTTACTCTAAAATGCCTAGAGCATGACCCTAAACAGCGTCCTTCAATGAAAGAAGTACTTGAGGGATTGGAAGCCATTGAAGCTATCCATGAAAAGTCCAAGGAATCCAAAACCCGCAATTCTCACCACACTTCTCATCAGCATCCTCGGCAGAGAGTTGTGAGGGTATAATTAAATTTGAATACAAAAAAAAAAAAAAACCCACTAGAAACTGAGATGAATAGTAGTAATATGGTCCATTGAATAGGGTGTTGGATCAGATGCTTAATACAAGTATTTTTTTGTTGAATTATTTACATTTTTATAAAGTTGGAGATAATTTTTTACATGCGGTAAGGTAACATAGCTTTGAGTTTTGATGCTAATATGTCTCTTTTTCAATACTTTCTTTGGAAAGAAAGTTCATCATCATACGTACGTCATGGATGATAATAATGATACGAAGATTGTTATTTATGTACCATCATTCTTATAAATAGATGGCTACTTTAATTTTACAAAATTAGTTTAGTAAGATAATGAGTATACTTATTGTTGTATTTTAATGTTACAATATCAATATTTGTAATTTTGTTTTTATTTATTTATGAAATTATACAATAAATTATATCACTTTTTTCTTTTTTCCATGTTAGAGATTGACATTTACCAATCTTTATCATGTTCAAATTATGTTTAGAAAGGCTTAAAAAATAGGAAAAAAATGTTAAATGATGTTAACTAATAAGCATGTAGTTGAATAAAATTTATCTCCTATAAAAAAAATTATCTTAATCATACTTATAGAAGTCATTATTATTGCATGAGAAAAGTGGATTGTTTTTCCTACAATAGTACTGTTGTGCCTTTTTATTTCGTAGATAATATTTTGGTCAAAAAATGTATAGAGATGACACGATTTTATTTTCAGGTCAAGATTCAATTTTCTCTGTAAATTTTATATTATGTGTGAAATAAAGTTCTTATATCCCCTCTAGATCTTCCCGCGCAAAGGTTTTTTCTTCGAAAAATTACCAAGGTGAATGCACAAGCACTTCCGAGAGCGTTTTTCGGGTACAGTGAACCGCGGATACATCATCATTAATTTATTGGTCGTTATTTATTGTCAGTGTTTTATATTATTTTTTATTAAAATTGAAATTTTATTTTTTATCTCAATCATGTTGTTACAAAAATATTTCTATTTTATTATTGTTGTTGAAAGTCCAGAAAAACCTAAAGAAGAAAAGAAACAATCAAAATAATCCAAAAAGATACAATAAGACAAGAAGAACAAATCACTGAAAAGACCAACGAAACACCACCATTATCACTACCTGTTTCTGGTGGAATTTCGATCGATTTCGATTCTAAATAGTGTTATGGTCCTAATCAAAATCCTCCCACGTAAGTTCTTTTTACTTAGGCTAGCAGTCTGACTTTCAATCGAAAACGTGTATGAGAATCGAAAGTTACAGCCTATCAAAATGCTATTTTTTAGTATTTTATATTTAGACTACCGAAAGCAGTAAAAGTATCGAATCGAGAAACAGAATATTAAATTGCTAGGAAATGTAAAGTGCGAAAACCCCAAATTTGCATTTAATTGTAAATGACAAGAAATCGAAAACAGCGTAAATATAAATGACAAGAAATCGAAAACAGCGTAAATATAAATGACAAGAAATCGAAAACAGCGTAAATATAAATGACAAGAAATCGAGATTGCAAGAAAAGTAAATGACAGGGAAACTTAAATGCAGAAACTTAAACTTTCATTGAATTGAAATGACTAAGAATCGAAAATACAGAATCATAAAATTGCTGAAACATAAATTGCATCAAAGTAAATTACCAAGGAAAATACAGAAAGCGATAAAGGTACTCCGTGAGCATAGAAATCCAGATTGCCAGGAGCTTCATGTTGTTCGTCGTTTCTCCGGTAGACTTTCTCACTACTGATCCTGTTCTCTGCCAATTTTTTGCTCCCTGTTCCTTCCTCCTTTGTTCTATTTATAGGGTATCGTTCAAGCCTTCCAAGAGCAGTTAACACGACTGCTACCACGTTCTACGTGCGTATGACAGTTTATCTTCTACGGTTTTCCACGTTCTCACGATCTTTGATTTCCTCCATGGTTTAGAAACTGCTCTCTATCCGTGCGTTTGACTTACTCTTCTCTTTATGGTTTGGCCACGGTTTTCGATGTCCGTGTAGGTTAGCTTTCTTCATTTTCGATTTTACACTTTCGAGAACTTCGAATTGCTTACGATTCCTTTTCAACCTTAACGTCTTATCATTCTAGTTTCTTAGGTTTCGACAATAGGCATTTGACTATCGTTCCTTCGATTCTCGATTGTACTTATCGATGTTATGTGTTACGTGTTTTAGACATCGAATGGTATCAGTCACGTGTTCTCTCTTTCCTTTCCCTCATTTTCGATCGCTTTTCTCGATTTTCTACTAACAAAATGCCCCCTTGGAAGAATATAAATGATTTCTGTTTATATTCTTTCAATATTCCCGCCTTAGTGTTTGGAGGCCCACAGGACTTAGGGTTTAGGGTTTCTGGGGTTCTAGGGTTTAAGGGGTTTTAGGTTTCTTTTTTGCTTTATGTCGTTGTCTCGTCAGTCTGCTGCCTTACGGTACAAGCCACATTAATTACCTTTCACCTCTGTCGTTTCTAGCTCCCTAAGTGATTTTCCTTTTAATCTCTTCATTGGTTTTTTACTCTGGTTTTTTACGCGAACCTTTACCCTTTGCAACTTCATCTTCTTCCTTGAGCTCGTCTTCATCCCTGCGCTTTCATCTTTTGCCTTACTCTTCTTCATCCTACCAGTTACTGAGATGGCCACTTCCTCCAAATCTTCTGATTTTTCGGCTCCACCTCTTCCTTCGCTGACGGCCCCTCTTCTGGAGATTAATAACCAGAAGTTTGCTCCAATTCCTTTGATGGAGGAGGCTTCTCGGAAAATTGCCGAGACCCAGGTACTTATTCCTTACAATATTGAGGGTATTAATTTTGCTTTTGGGGGTCCTCTTCGTCCTATCGATGGAATTTTCTCTCCCCTCAACCTCCCGACTAGTCCGGCTCTTGTACATCAACCTGAAGTTAGGGTTGATTTTTCGAATCTTACCTCTAAGGTGTATAGGACAGACCCTCCTTCCAAAAAACCTTCATATATTAGGTGGTTTGATAGAGTTAAGGTACAATTTGGAAATCATTGGAAGGTCGTGGGGATTTTCGATTTCTTACACCTGTCTCGATGTGATTTATCTCACCTGGATATGACCATGTTTTTATCTGCTGTTCACTTGTGGAATAAGGAATTACATGCCTTAGAATTACCCTGCGGTCCCCTCTCGCCCACTCTTTTTGAAATTGCGACTATTACTGGATTGAAGCCTACAGGGGAAAAGTATTTTAAAGGTGCATGCCCTTCGGATGACTCTCTAAGGTTAAAGATCGATTGGGAATCGAAAGCATATGGACATTTCCTTGAGAGGCATTTCGTTGACGACGAATCGATGACTGTGACTGAGGAAGAACATATAGCCTTTTTGGTGTACTGGTTATGTACCCATGTTTTCTGTCCTCGATCGATCCAAATTTCCCCCCATCTATTTGACCTTGCATATCTCTTACACATAGGCCAGCCTAGGATATGTTTGGCTAAGCTTTTGCTAGCTCATGTATATACCGCTTTCGACGAGGCTGTCAAAATTTTGAGCACTCCTAAAGCGTCGGGAAACTTTTCTGGCCCCATTTGGTTTGTACAATTATGGTTAAACTCGATTTTTGAGAGCATCCTTTCCCCATCTTCCACTGTCCCCCCAAGTATAAATATAGAAGGCGCTCGATTGTCTTCTCGTCATCCTCACCATAAGCCTAATGAAGCGGCCTATTGTAGATATCTTAATTTTTTGTTGACGCGGTCCACTTTCGACTCGACTTTGGCTCCCTTTACCACACATCTCGGACAACTAAGTGATCAACTTAGGGGACCAATTTGGTTTAAGTCAAAGTTCCCTGCCTCGACTCCTGAGTTGCAATCGGAGCTGATCGATATATGGAGTAATTACTTGACCCATGATGTGTTAATATCGGGTTTTCAGTCAAAAGATTTTAAGTTGATAACCTATTATCCTCAGCTTTTCTCGAGGCAGTTTGGTTTGAGCCAGTCTTTACCTTTCTTCCCCCTCGATACCTTCCCAAGGTCCAAGTTAACTAAATCTACGATTAGTCGGGAACTCGTCAAGCTTTTACCAAAGACCCCGATGCATTTTTACCCCTATGCTTTCGAGTCAAATTATTTGTCTACTGTGGGTTTTTCTCAATGGTGGGTCGGTTGGTTCTCAAGTAGTCCTGCTGCTTTTGATGAAGTTCGACAGAAACTGACTGCTCATCCTTCTCTTGTGTTGCAGGACAAATCGAGAACGAAGAAAGGTACACACTTCCACTGTCTTCAAATATCTCGATTCGAGAACTTTTATCAAATATGTTACTCCCCACTGAAATTAGAATCAACCTATTATGATGCTGTTATCTCCTTATCCAATAAAACAGACGCTAATCGATCGAACCACAAAATAATCAATCCTCTAGGTAGAACCCCTTTTGAAATGTATTGTCCAAATCGTCTTCCCACTTTTCCCACAGCTCCTTTTGGACTTGCCAAACCATTAACTCATCCCAAATGGGTTCGAGAATTGAGATCCCTAAGGGAAACACTTCGCCCAAAACCCAAAAACAAAGATATTTCTGTCTCGAAATTATCTTACTTTCCTTACCTTAACTTCCCCGAAGACCTCCTGCCTCCTTGGCTAGTACATATCGATCGAGTCAAAATTTGACTCCATCACCTTTTGGTGAGGCTTTACTGTCTTCTCATATTTTTTAATTTTGTATGTTAGAAACTAATTATCTTCATTTCTCGACAGTTTCAAAATCTACTAAGGTAGTCGCTTTCGAAAAGGCGCAAGAGAAGGAAAAAGAAAAGGACTGGGAGTCCTCTGATGAATCGGACCCTTCGGCTTTAGTCCGAAAGCGCAAAAAATCGGCCACCATCTCTACATCTTCGAAGAAATCGAAGGTTCTTTTCGATCTTTTACTATTTCTCATTCGTTTGTTTTTGGTTGACACACCTAGAATTCTTATACCTATTTCTTTTCGATTTTTGATCTACAGAAATGAAAGTCAAGGAGTCCTCGATCCGTCCAACCACCTCTTGATCCATTGTCGACGGACTCCAACACAATCCCTTCCACGGGCAAAACCACCCCCACTACTCATTCGAGTCATGTAAGTCATCTTTTCTGTTAAAAAAAACTTTATATATTGGTTTTGATGAAATTTATAACATGATCTTGAAATTCGACATTTCCAGGATCGTCCATCGGCGACCTTATCGACCAACGTCGATTTTGTACCTCCCTCCTCAACACCTGTTCTCGAGGTGCAACTTTTAAACATTTCTATGTATCTTTTGACTTGTACATATTTCCTTTTCTAATTCTCTGTTTCGATTTATAGCAATCTGAGGCTGTACAAAGTCCTCCCCTTGCCTCGACACCACTTGCTCTACCTCCCCCTGGTATTCAAAAATTTTACTGTGTTGTTTTTTCATTTTATTCTTCATTATGAATTCTCGATTCACCTTTTCGATTTCTTTTCTTTCTAGTCAATATCCCAATAATCGAAGTCCAAGGCTCTCCTTCCCCTGTTTCTGCGGAGCAAGAGGATTCTCCACCTTTTGTGATGCCTCCTATCGAGTTGCTCTCGGCGTCATTACCAAAGATAGATGTGCCTGCTCCGAGCACTGTGCTAGAATATCGAGCTGCAATCGAAGAAGACCCTTTTTCTATCCTCGATATTCTATTATCTACAGAAGCGACACCGTCGAGCTTTTCTAAGGCGCCCATGATTTCAACTGAGGGACCATACCAGCTGAATCAACGCTTCCGATCTTTCTTCTATTCCTCGACCCTCGAAGTTTTGGTGGAGTCGCGTGACAAGAAAAAGCAGTTCCAAGATATTATTACTGCCCTCGAGACATGTCTTGATGATGATCTTCCAAGGGGTCTTGATGCGGAGGTCGCGGCGGCTGCCGATTTGTTCAACAAGGCATATGCGGCGAGGAAGAAAAAACAATCGATTTCGACCAAGCTCTCCGATATTGCTTCCTTCCAGGTTGAAAAATCAAATTTGTTGAAGACTCAGAAGTTGAAGCTGGCAGAGGCATTGTCTACACAAGCTTCGATTGATAGCGAGATCGAGCAGCTGGAGAAGAGACTTGCTCAACTTAAATTGCAGAAGGATGTTGTTGCTTCAGAGATAGATACGATCAAATCCTCTACAAAAGAAGTCGCGTTATCTTTGGGGCAGAGCATAGAGCGCAAACAAGATCTGATCGTCGAAGAGCACTCGATTTCCTCTTCTTGGACTCAATTATTGATAGATTTTGAGGAGTTGAAAACTCGATATATTTCTTTGTAAACATTATTCTGATTTAATCAATATTGAATGTTTGTTTCTCTTATTCGAGGCTTATATATCTTTAAGTACTTTCCATTTATCGACAACACTTTATCTTTGTTATACCAATCGATAATTGAATAGGCATTACTCGATAACACTTTAATAACTTCGAAAGGTCCTTCCCAATTCGGTGACCATTTCCCATAATTTTTACATTTCTTGTCCATCGGCAAAATTGTCTTCCATACTAAGTCACCTTCATTAAACGTCTTCTTTCGAACTTTTTTATTGTAAACTCGATCAATTTGATTCTTTTGTAAAATCATACTATTTAATGTTTGTAATCTTATTTCATCGAGTTCGTTTAATTCATCATACATCAAACTCCAATAATCACAACTGGGTAAATCATTCTGTCTCTGTATTCGATTTGACTCAATATTTATTTCGATAGGCAAAACTGCATCGTGTCCATATACCAACTTGTATGGGGTATTCTGTAAAGAATCTTTAGGTGAATTTCGATAAGCCCATAAAATTTGCAATAACGTTTCGTGTCATGTTTTTGGTTTATTCCCAACATGTTTTTTTATTAACCCAATAATTATTTTGTTAATTGCTTCGACTTACCCATTAGCTTGAGCATAGTATGGAGTTGACGTTAATAATTGAATATTTCTCGATTCAGCATATTTAACTATCTTTCTACCAGTAAACATTTTCCCTCTATCTGTAGTGATATACTGTGGGATCCCAAATCGATAAACGATATATTCTTCAATAAAATCAATTACGTCCTGCTGATCAACGTCATTTAATGGTATTGCTTCTACCCATTTTGAAAAATAATCGACAGCAACGAGTATATACCTATGTCCTTTCGATGATTGAGGGAAAATTTGTCCGATTAAGTCTATAGTCCAACCTCTAAAAGGCCAAGGTTTAATGATCGAGTGCAATTCACTAGCGGGTACCTGTTGTATAGGACTAAACTTTTGACATTCTTCACAGGACTTAGCATACTCGATACAATCCTTCAAAATCGAAGGCCAATAATAACCTTGTCGAGTCAATGTCCATTTCATTTTCTGTCTTATCATGTGAGCGCCACATATCCCACTATGTATTTCAGCCATTGCTAAGTAAGCATCATCATTCCCTAAACATCTAAGTAATACTCCGTCGATTCCTCTCTTATATAACTCACCATTTAACAACACATATTTTACCGCTCGATACTTGATTTTCTTGTCAGTTTTCCCATTGGGGTTTTGCAAGTATTCTATGATCGATTTTCTCCAATCTTGGTCATCTAAGTCATCAATTTGTAAAATCTCATTTTCCCGAGGTAGTTTCTCTTTAATTTGAATCATTTCCTGTAAATGTTCCGGAGATATTTTATATTTAGATGCTATTTGTGCTAAGTCATTGGCTTCTTGGTTGAATTCTCGAGGAATATACTCGAATGTTATATCATCGAACATTCTACTTAAAGTCATCACTCTTTCTAAATATCTGATCAAATTGGTATTAATACATTTATACTCCTTTCGCACTTGTTTGATCACTAATTGCGAATCACCTCTTATAATTGCATGTCGAGCTTTTAACTTAATTAAAGTTTCGAGACCTGCTATCAAAGCTTCATACTCGGCTTCATTATTTGAACAAATGGGTTGAACCTCAAATAATAACTTAGTCGGAATATTATTTGGAGAAATAATAAGAACTCCTATTCCGGATTTATCCGATGTACTTGAACCATCAAAATGCATTATCCATTTACTTATTTCAATAAACAAGTTCTCAGTAGAATCAGCTATGTGCTCAGCCATGAAATCGGCGATTACTTGACCTTTTATCGATTTTAAAGTTTCGAAGAATAATGAGAATTCTGTCAAAGCTAACACCCATTTTCCTATTCTATTGTGCATAATTGGTTTCGACAAAAGAAACTTCAAAATATTATTTCTTGAATAAACCATTACATCATGAGGCTTCATTACATACTTGAGTTTTGTGCAAGAGAAATACAAGCATAATCCTAATTTTTCGATATCACTGTATCGAGTCTCAGCATCGTTCAAGATTCTACTTAGATAATACACAAGCACATTCCACACCATTCTCATCTTCCTGTGCTAATAGACTTGCTATTGTTCGATCCGATGCTCGATACATATAGTTTCAATGACTTGTTTCTTTTTACCTGGTATCAAAATTGGAGGATTTGTCGAGCATTATCTTGATTTGCTCGAAGGCTTCTTGATGCTCCTCCTTCCATTTATACTCGTTTCTTTCTTCAATTTTAACAAAGACGAAAAACGTAAGTCTTTCCGACCAAATTTGAAATAAATCTTCTCAAATAATTTATTTTTCCTAAGAATGATCTGCAATCTGTTTCTTAGTTTTTGGAGCAGAAGTATCTATTATAGCTTTAGCTTTATTTTTATCGATCTCAATACCTTTTCCATGTACTATAAAACCTAAAAATTCACCAAGCTGATACACCAAAGGCACATTTCAAAGGATTCATTTTTAATCCATATTTTCTCATTCTCTCGAAAGATTTCCTCAAATTGCTTAAGTGTTGATGTTTTTCTTTCGATACAACCACAATATCATCTATGTAAACTTGCATAAAATCATTGATCAAATCATGAAAAATTAAATTCATTGCTCTCTGATACGTCGCACCGGCATTTTTTAATCCAAATGGCACTATTATCCATTCATACGTACCTAATGCCCCCGGGCATCGAAAAGCTGTTTTGGCTATATCATTCTCAGACACAAATATTTGATTATATCCTGAATAACCATCTAAAAGGCTTAACATTTCATTACCAGCTACTGCATCTATTAACATATCAGCTATCGGCATCGGATATTCATCTTTAGGAGTGACTACATTCAAATCTCGATAATCGATACACACTCTCATTTTACCATTCTTTTTAATAACAGGTACAATATTAGAAATCCAATCGACATACCTGGCAGTTCTGATGAATTTTGCTTTCAAGAGTCTCTCGACCTCTTCCTTGATTTTACTCATCACCTCGGGTGCAAATCTTCTTGGTGCTTGTTTTACTGGCTTTCTTCCTTCAATGATGGGTAATCTATGTTCGACAAGACTTCGATCCAAACCAGGCATTTCTTCGTATTCCCAAGCGAAGCGATCCTTATATTCTTGTAACAAGGAAATCATATCTTTCTTTAATTCTTCCTCGAGATATTTGCTCGATATACGTAGGTTTCCGGTCCTCTACACTCCCCAAGTTAATTTCTTCTAGTGGATCCTGAGCCTCGACTTTTTTGTGACTTGATGTGATGGATTTTTCAAAACCTAAAGGAGAATAATCATAAATACAATCAAGTATAACTTGATCGCTATTATTTGCAACTACGGTCGAGTGAATCGACTTATTTATCCCTATTTTACTACTACTACTACTTTCTTGGCTCTTCTTTCCATCTTCATATTTTTCCAATCGAGCCAAGAACTCCTCGTATTCTCTATTCATCTTCACCGGCCACTTTTAGGTTGGCCCCCTCTTTGATCATAACAAATCCTTTCTTCTCATTCATCTCCAAGAATCGCTCCTCATGTAACTTTGAATTGAAATCTTCGACCGTTTCGAAGGTGAATGGCTGAGCTAGTGCCAGATTCTGGAGTGCCCGACCAACCTGAGATACAAATGTTACAAATTCATGCTGATCTCCTGGGATTACCTCGAGATGTCCGTCTCGATTCCACATAAATAATTTCTGATGAACCGTCGAAGGCACGACTCCTACTCCATGAATCCACTCTCTTCCAAGTAATGCGTTGAAATTTGCATGTGACTGGACCACAACGAACACAGTAGGCCTCGAGTAAGTGCCCACTTTCACATCCAAGGCAATCATGCCTTCCGAACTTGATGTTTTTCCGCTGAAATCGGAAATCATAATATTATGCTTGACTAAGTCTTTCAGTTCAATGCCAAATTTCTTTAGCATATTAATTGGCAGTATGTTTACCGCTGCTCCACCATCGACAAGGACTCTATTTATCATCTGTCCTTGTATCTCGATATTCAATAATAAGGGTTTCAGGTGAAACCTCATTTCTTCAGATGGAGGATCAATAAAAGCAGCATCTCTATGAGGTACTTCACATGATGTTTGTGTAACCCATGTTACCTTTGGCTTTATGTTTTCTGAGTAGAAGTCATCTTCTCGATTGGCATCACTCTGTTCTTGGTACTCTTGATATTCACTAACATATTCTGCTGGTAGTATTGATATCACTCCGATTTGATGCTCATCCCAAGTACCCTCATTCTTATCATTGAAGAATTCTCTTACATATTGACTCTCCATCGGTGCAATATTCTCTTCAAAGTTTCTATAATTATTCCAATAAGGGATCCTTCCTCCTCTTCTCCAGGGCCTTCCTCGGAACCTCCTTTGGAATCTTGGGAATCCAGTGTTCGATCCTTCATCATATGACAATCTCTCAAAGACATCATGGCTCTGAAGTTTGCCTTTTCCTCCTCGAGAAGGATACATCTCTCTTCTGATCCATTGCCTTTGATTTCCGCTAACACCAGAACCAATAGATTTCTGTTGACTTTCCTCGATCATTGGTCGGGCCGTTTGATCCACTTTGTCATTTTCCCTTTTATTCTGACTCTCGATCTTCTTTATCTGTTCTAACCTGAAAGCTTTAACATCCGATTTATCGAACACCGCACTGCATCGTGGGCATAACGACACCTCCTCGTCTTTTTCTTTCTTCCTATTCAAAAACTCAATTAGGGAATCCCCTGATCGAGGGTAGATCTCTTTTTCGAACTCTTTCTCGAATTCACTCAAATCGAATTCCATATCTTCTTCAGACACGTCCATTCTAACATGTTTAGGATCAATGTCTTCAGCAACATCGACCATGCCTACAAAGGTAGAGTTCGTCATTCGGACATCCTCAGTCATGCCCGTTTGGGATTCGATATATCCCACTTGCACTTCGAATGGACTCGTATCCACTTTCATCGATATTTCTTCGAATTTCAGTCTTCCTTGGTCAATCGCATCTTAGATCGTATTCCTGAAATGTATGCAATTGTTAGTCCAATGTCCAAAAACATTATGGAATTTACAATATTTTCGACCATTCCTTTGTTCTGCCGAAGGCAGTTTATGATCTTCACTCAATTTAATTTGTTTGTCTTTTAATAAAACATCGAAGATTTTATCAGCTTTTGTCACATCGAAAGTATATGTTCGATTTGCCATCTTATCTTTCACTTCATTCTTTTGTAGCAGTTTACGGATATATGGGGCTCCTACTTTGAGCTCTGCTATATTTACTTTCTCATCGACAGCCTCTTCCACCTCATTCTCTCGTCGTGGGATCTGTTTCATACACATCATTTATATATGCTACTCTTTCTTTTTTCAAGGGTTTCTCAAATTTCTTATATCTTTGTTTTTCATACTCAATTTGTTCTACTCTTCTCACTTTATCAGCTAACTGAGCCATGTCATTTAATGGTAAATTGACTAACTTTTTCCTAATCGAAAATTCTAAGTCTGTAGAGGCTATTCTGACTAATTCATATTCAGGAATTTGAGTAAAGCATCTCGATTTCATTTGTCTAAATCGATTCAAATAATCATCTATGCTTTCATGATTGTATCTCTTTATATTCATCAAGTCGATGAGACTTACTTGAGTTTCTCCTCTAAAGAATTGCTCATGAAAATTTCTCTCTAACTGCAACCAATTATATATCGAATTGGGCGGTAACGAAGTGAACCAAGTAAAAGCATTCTTAGTCAAAGAACTAGGAAAATATTTCATCTTTAATTCTTCACTCATCGCTAAATCCTCGCATTCAATCTGATATCGAGTCACATGCTCGATCGTCGATTCACCAACTTCTCCAGCAAATTTAGTGAATTTGGGTACTTTATATCCTCGGGGCAATTCTGTCTCGAGAATCGCATTCGGAAAGGGAGACACAAAATATGTCTGATTGGGTGGTCTAAATTCCATCCCTTGTAAATTCATCTTTTGTCCTAACATGTTATTCTGATTGTGTATGTTTTGAAATCCTTCGTTCAAATTCCCATAAATGTCATTCCTCACGTGTTGGTACTCATTTCCCATTTGTTGATCGTTGTTTCGATTTCTCCTTAAAAGATATGGGGGATTGATATTGGCATTCTGGTTAGCATGATTTTCTACCCTTATTCGTCGAGGTACAGCCAATGCATCCCCGAGTCGTGACATTTGATCTGCTAATATCTCAAAACTAGCTGTAGTGTTTTGAACTAATGGGTTCAAGACTGTAGTCAACTGTTGGGATAACATATTCACCATCTCAAAATTGCTCTCATCCATTTGTTGTCTAAGTATCCCTAATGAGTTATTGGATATCCCAGTACCGGTATTTTCGATAGTATCAAAATTAGATCGATGATAATCCCTATCGAACGCATATCTCCCATGATCTAAGTTTCCTCTATGATCTAGATTTGGAGGTATTTGTTGCGTTCCTACATTCTGCACACTCCCTGAGTTCTGGGGAATTACTAAATTTTGAGATGTTCCTAGGTTTGGAGATGCTCCAAAATTCTGTGGCATACCTAGGGTTTGGAATGTTCCTAAGTTATATCTCGAATTTCGTTGCATCGAAGAAGTACCAACCCCATTCATGTTAAGCGAAAACCCAGGTGGTCTTATACTCATATACGGCCCAACATTTGTTGTTATAGGGTTTCCCATAGTTGGCATACTGTTTAGTGGCACTGTGCTAGATCCTACTTGGGTATTTGCTAAAGTGCCTGAATTTTGTTCATTACTCACGGGTATCGACATACTTACAACTGTCGATACTACAGGTGTATTCCCATTATGACTTTGCCCCCCAGTATTTGATGAGTGTGACCCATTTAATCCCTCACTGTTACTCTGGTTACTTGATGAATTCTGAATCATGACTCTCCCACTCCTTAATCTCATACACTCTCGAACTAACCAATTGTGTTTTTTCAACACACGTCCCCTACCTGGCGCGCCAATTTGTTTCTGGTGGAATTTCGATCGATTTCGATTCTAAATAGTGTTATGGTCCTAATCAAAATCCTCCCACGTAAGTTCTTTTTACTTAGGCTAGCAGTCTGACTTTTAATCGAAAACGTGTATGAGAATCGAAAGTTACAGCCTATCAAAATGCTATTTTTTAGTATTTTATATTTAGACTACCGAAAGCAGTAAAAGTATCGAATCGAGAAACAAAATATTAAATTGCTAGGAAATGTAAAGTGCAAAAACCCAAAATTTGCATTTAATTGTAAATGACAAGAAATCGAAAACAACGTAAATATAAATGACAAGAAATCGAAAACAGCGTAAATATAAATGGCAAGAAATCGAGATTGCAAGAAAAGTAAATGACAGGGAAACTTAAATGCAGAAACTTAAACTTTCATTGAATTGAAATGACTAAGAATCGAAAATACATAATCATAAAATTGCTGAAACATAAATTGCATCAAAGTAAATTACCAAGGAAAATACAGAAAGCGATAAAGGTACTCCGTGAGCATAGAAATCCAGATTGCCAGGAGCTTCATGTTGTTCGTCGTTTCTCTGGTAGACTTTCTCACTACTGATCCTGTTCTCTGCCAATTTTTTGCTCCCTGTTCCTTCCTCCTTTGTTCTATTTATAGGGTATCGTTCAAGCCTTCCAAGAACAGTTAACACGACTGCTACCACGTTCTACGTGCGTATGACAGTTTATCTTCTACGGTTTTCCACGTTCTCACGATCTTTGATTTCCTCCATGGTTTAGAAACTGCTCTCTATCCGTGCGTTTGACTTACTCTTCTCTTTATGGTTTGGCCACAGTTTTCGATGTCCGTGTAGGTTAGCTTTCTTCATTTTCGATTTTACACTTTCGAGAACTTCGAATTGCTTACGATTCATTTTCAACCTTAACGTCTTATCATTCTAGTTTCTTAGGTTTCGACAATAGGCATTTGACTATCGTTCCTTCGATTATCGATTGTACTTATCGATGTTATGTGTTACGTGCTTTAGACATCGAATGGTATCAGTCACGTGTTCTCTCTTTCCTTTTCCTCATTTTCGATCGCTTTTCTCGATTTTCTACTAACACTACTTTATAAAAAGAATAGAATGCATTGTTTTACAATTCTCATTGAATGATGGTTAAAGAAAAGAAAATAAATCCTCTTAGAATACAAAATAAATTTACATGAATTATGATAATCAACGTAAATTTCAGCGCTTTTGTGTCTTACTATTACTCTTAGTCTGACATAATATATCATAGCTTTAACAAAAGTAAAATATCGAAATCCAAAATATCAAACATAAAAAATCTCTTTTTATATTAGATAAATAGGTTATATATGACAATAATATTAATTTATTATTATATAATGATTTTTTAAAATTATATATATATAGTTCAAATTACACATGGAATGAGAGAAATAAAGCTTAATCCTTATCGTTAAGAGCATTTTCAAAATCAGTAAAATTGTTTTCCAAAGATGTTTATATTGGGTATCCTTACTTTTAAGAACAATTTCTTATGTTTTAATTAATGCATGAGTTGCTTTTGTTGAAGATATTTAATTATTTTTTAAAATTATATTAGATCAATAAAAAATAGGATTATGATATTTTGAGAACAGTAAGAAAAAATAATTTAAAAAACAACCTATTTTATTAATATAATAATTATAAAAAAGATTAAATAAAAATGAAAACAAGTTAAAATTATTATTATAATATTAAAAATGAGTTGTTAGTTAAAATGATATAAAATTGGGATGTCAAATTATCATTTTTCAAAAAAATACAATTAAGATAATTGTAGGGTATTTATGTAAACTTATTTTTTGATTAGGGTGTATGAGACTTTTTCCTTGGATGTTTCGAAGAAACAGAGGAGGACTTTCTCAGCAAATGTGCACTATTAAGTGCTGCAAATCCAACGCACTCATATTTTGTTGAGCAATTTGGTTAATCAAGTCACAACGTTTAGCAGATGTTCCTGGCTGGCATAACATGGGTATCTGCTTTTCTTCCTCTTCAGTGAACCGCCCTCAATATTCAGGCAAGTCTTGTACTTTTTCCAACCCTTTCTAAACTCATCCCAAAATATCACATGGGTCACTCCCCTTTTCCTCCAATTCCTATTTTCCCATCACGGGTTCGATTTGGTTCCTCCGTTTTCAGCTTCACCAAGCACTCACAACAGCGACGGGAAAAGGTTTCTTCCTCTTCCTCCCCCTGATGCCCGAACTCTGAAGTGGCCCAACTTAGTGGTGTTCAGTTTTGAGGACCTGAAATACGCCACAAGGAATTTCAAGTCTGACACATTGATCGGTGAAGGTGGTTTTGGCAGAGTTTACAAGGGATGGTTGGATGAGAACACCCTCACCCCTACCAAACCAGGCTCCGGAATTGTTGTTGCCATCAAAAGGTTGAGCAAGAAAAGCAGCCAAGGGTTTCAAGAGTGGCAGGTCACTTTAATTCCATCTCTTCCATTTACTTTTCATGCCCTATAAAACACTTCACCTTTAAATAAATTACTGTAGTAATTATATTGTATAACTTGACAACTTTAACAAAATATTTTCTTCACGTTAAAATTAGATAAACTTGTTCCGTTCTAAAGGACATACAAAACATAACTACGCAATATTTTGCCAAATTTTACCATTCTATCCTTTGTGATTTACTTTTCTATTGCATTTAATTTTATATTGAAACCTTGGACACTATCGAAGTACTTCCCATGTCATAAATCCTACTTTTGTACAACATCAGTCATTATTTAAAACGATTTTCTGTTGATGAAAAAAATGCAGTCAGAAATAAGCCTTTTAGGAAGAGTTTCTCACCCCAACCTGGTGAAGTTATTGGGATACTGCTGGGACGAAGATGAGTTTCTTCTTGTGTACGAGTTCATGCCAAACACACACTTATGGAATCATCTCTTCTTAAGTATGAATTAAGACAATCAAAACAAGTTATAGAGAAAACTCCTCCTCATTCAATTTGAGTTAATACTTTCATTTTCTTTGTTATGTTTCTGAGTAGTAGATCCTGACAAAGAACCCCTTTCTTGGAGTAACCGGTTAAAAATAGCTATTGGTGCAGCTAGGGGATTAGCTTTCTTGCATTCCTCTGAAAATCAAGTCATACACAGAGATTTCAAGTCCATAAATATACTACTCGACGCGGTCAGTTATCTTGGTACTTAATTTCTTATGTAGTTTCATAGTCTACCTGTCCCCTAATTAATTTCTTTTCGAGGTTGGGCCTATCCATTTTTAAATTTAAACCCAATAAAATGGATTGGATTTCATTTAATTGTATCAAATTTATTTGAATATCTTTTAAATTGGCTTAAACTTAGAATTCAAATTAGATATTTCTACAAAACAAGCTGCGTAGACAGATTTTCAGGTTAGTTTAGACTTTTAATAAGAGGTTTGTAACAGTCTAAACAGGTTAGACTCATGATTAGTAATAATGATATAGGTTTAATAAAGTCATTAACCCTGACTTAAATAGAGCCAAGAACATATCCATTGAGGTCCAAGAAGTCATGCCAATAATGTTCTCATCTAGTTCATGCTAAAGACCTTTCCACTGAAATAAACCAGTTGCGACCCAAACCAAAAAAGATGTGTCATTCAAGTACCAAGTGGGGATGTTTAATTTTTTTAATTTTTTTTTCCCTACAGAATTACAATGCAAAACTATCAGATTTTGGCCTGGCGAGATTGGGGCCTTCTGAGGGAAATACTCATGTATCTACCAGGATCATGGGCACATATGGTTATGCTGCTCCTGAATACATCGCAACAGGTAATATGATTGACAATTAAACTAGCTTTAAATGTATGTGTTGAGTATATTATTCACTCACTATCTCTGAAAGTAGGAGACAAATTATGAAATGAAAGTGACACATGAATTGTATTTGAACAGGGAACTTGTATGTGAAGAGTGATGTGTATGGATTTGGTGTAGTGCTTCTTGAAATACTGACAGGCATGCGGGCACTTGACCCAGAACGACCTTCAGGACAGCAGATCCTGGTTGAATGGACTAAGCCTTGTCTCTCTTCCAAGAAAAAGTTGAAAACAATTATGGATGGGAGGATAGAGGGTCAATATTCACTCGAGGCTGCATTTGAAGCAGCACAACTTACTCTAAAATGCCTACAATCTGATCCTCATCTACGTCCTTCAATGGAGGAAGTACTCGAGGAATTGGAAGCCATTCAACTTGTCCACAACCCCCAACTCTCACCATCCCCTTTCTCATAGTTGTTAGACTACAAACTCTTCTTCAATATACATACCAATATGTGCTCCATTCAATATGTCCTGGTTTTTCTTTCTTTTATATTCTTCTGCTGCTTGGAGGAGGAGAATTATTTTCACACTTTTATATTTCAAATAATTATTTTAATTATCTTCATCTTCAACTGTAATCTAGTCAACCCCATCAGAGGAGATTATGATATGTTATATGTTCCAATTTAAAAAGATTGGGACCTGGTTAACAAGTTAATTTTTTAACAAGTTCACAATTTTACTATAGAAATATATTAGGCATATGAAATAATTAGAGAAACGAGGATGAGAATGGTGTGAGGTGGGTGCTACCAATAATGTTTACTTCTTATTCGTTCCATTCAAAAAAATCGATCTGGTACCTGTCCCATCATTAATTACGTATCCGTTTAATATTTGAGAATATTCATAAATACTTATAAATACTTTTATTTGATTTTAAATAAAAGTATTTTAAATTTAATTCATAAAATATACATTTTAATAAAATTTATTATCATATTTAAATTAAATTAAATTATAAAATATTAATATAAATAAAATTATTCTTTATAAAATATTGATTCAAATAAGATATAAATTTAAAAATATAAATTTAAAAAAATATAACTTTAATTTTAAAATTTTGATAAAAATATAAATCCATAAATTTAATTTAAAATAATTCTTTAATAATTAATATTTTTCCTTAATAAATTTATTTTTTTTAAATACTAAATAAAAATATTAACGAGAAGCAAATATCTGTATGTTAGATATTATAATACTCTTATCCTCTCTATTAACAATAATTAAAATATTTATATCCATGACTTACGAATATACGTAGTTACGAATTTTTTTTCATCTCTAAAAAAACTTTATCACAATTTTCAAAGACACCCTATTTCTTAAAAACGATGTAAAAATTTTTATTTTTATTAGAGAGATGATAACTTTAAAGTTCAAAATTTAATCATATTTTATATTTAAACTCGGTGAAATCAACATTAATAACTAAATTTACAATTTAAATATTATCTGTGTTAAGTTACGAGTCTATTTGAGTGTAAAAAATAAAATCAATTTATTTTTTTATTTATTTTTACTAATTTTCAAAATTTATTATTTCAATATGAACTTTTTTACCTTAGTTAAGATAACCCATTCTATGCTACTTATTAAGTCGATGTGGCACCCCATATAAATAATATGATTTTTCTACGTCGATTAATAATTAACGTATAAAATCATATTTCACATTAGTTACGAGAAATACTTGATATAAAATGTGTTACATCTACATTGGTGGCGGGTTGTTATTAAATATTTTCTTTCTAATTTTCTTTCTTAAAAAAAATTAATTATTGCCAACGTAAATAATATGATAAAAAAAATGCTTTAGTATTTTTTTTTCGTTTTTACATTTATAACAACTATACATGTAACAGGCAACAGTGTATCTATTTATATCTTATAAGAACTATCCATGTTTCATTTTTCTTTTATTATTGTAAGTTTTGGGTTTGTTAACGTAAAATAGTTTTTATTTTTGTTTGTACATTAGTTGTTTTTATTTGGATTAATAAATAATTTATTTAAAGAAAAATGTGGTGACATCTTTTTAAAATAAGAGGAAATTTTTTATGGTCAATCACACGAATCTGACATTAAAAAAGTTCTTATTTCTGATCAGGTATTAGTATTTTTCACGCAAGGTTTTTTCTTCGTAAAGTGACCAAAACATTTATAGGAGAACATTCGAGAAAACTATTTTAAAATAGTGAGCGAAGACAATATGTTAAGTATGTTTTTTATTATTATTATATATTATAAAAATATTACAGTGCAAAGATTATGAAGTGAAGTTTTTTTTCATTGTAAAAAAAACCTTTATACATGTGTGTGAAGGGGAGGAAATGATAGTAGGAAGTGATTTTCCTTCTCATCTTTCTTTATTTTTCGTCTAAATTTCAAATAAATAATACTTTACTCGTGTAGGATATGGTGAAACAAGAGAGAGCTTAAATTAAGTGGGAAAATTTCGATAAAAATACCACACTAGGTAAAGAGAAATTTAATTCATTCAATATATGAGACTGAATTACTGATTACTCTGTGAATAAGGAATAAGAGTGGAAATCTAAATATTTGAATGACTAATTTTGAAAAAAATTTCATGTTTTGCAAAACTTGAAATTTTGTTGAAATTCTTGAAATTAAGGATGAATTATATGACAAAATTGTTGTTTTCAACTTAAATTAGACATAATTCATGTTTAATTTTGAAACTTGGAAATTTGAAATATGGAGGTTGGACATGGTGTACTTGGAATCGGAGGTTGAAGATGAGGGAAAATTGGGAATTTAAAAAAAAATCAAAGGTAAAATAATCATTTTCATCCTAGGGACATAAATAGAATTTTCGAAAATGTTCAAGGGTAAAATAGTCATTTTAGGAACATGGAAGGAATTTTCGAAAATGTCCAAGGGTAAAATAGTCATTTAGGGACATACATGAAATTTTAAGAAAATATTAAGGGTAAAATAGTAATTTAATGATTTCGGGATGAAAAAGGAATAATAGAAAATGTTTAAAAGTATAATTGGAATTTAAAAAATAAAGTAAAGATAAGGAAAAATAATTAAAATATAGAATGAAATTAAAAATTTTAAAGAATCAACATTGTGTTGTGACGTGTGTGGGTCGGACTGAGCCTGATGGTCAGCTGGGTGGTCGAATGATATCGTGAGTGCCGACCACAATGTGCTCACAGATGATAACATTTGAGTTCGGACATAGTTAGGGTAGACTTCCAGAATACGTCTTAGTGTATTGATGATTTGTAATTGATGATAATATGTAATTATTAATTCTATATCTATTTTATTATATCGAATAATTTAATATTTACCCTTATTTTTCTATGTGGATGAGACTACGATGATCACTTTTATGTGGGAGCTGACTAGGAATTGAGAGGTGAAAACACGACTACTAGACAACATGAATAGTTTAGTGAAGTAGTTGTGTAAGAACTATCTTTACATGTATTTATATAAATAAATTATGTTATTATATTTTGAATTTTATTAATAAATCATGATTTTAGTTTATATTATAATTTCAGTTTATATTATATTTTCAGTAATATATAATGTTATTATTTACTTGTTTATTATTTTATAATAATATCATTTAGTGAAGTAGTTGTGTAAGAACTATCTTTACATGTATTTATATAAATAAATTATGTTATTATATTTTGAATTTTATTAATAAATCATGATTTTAGTTTATATTATAATTTCAGTTTATATTATATTTTCAGTAATATATAATGTTATTATTTACTTGTTTATTATTTTATAATAATATCATTATAGTAACAATAACGGTTTACTGGTTTGTTATTCTGTAATTTTTTTCATGTTTGAATGGAAATATTTAGGTGTTTATAAGTTAGTATTTTATGTTTTATTTTTTATTAAAATTAATAATATGATTTTTTCTTTTTTAAAATTTCATTCAGTAATGTATAAATATTTCTATTAAATTTGTGTTATTAAATGTCTAAAGAAATCCAAGAAAAAAAAACCCATCAAAGTAACAAAAAAGATAATAAAGAAAAAATCAGAAAAAGAGGAAAAAGAGAAAGAAAAAGCAAAAGAAGAAAACATTCATTCACCACCACCCTACTATCCTAGAAAAACCAAAAAAATGGATCACCAATTATAGATCACGAGATAACTGTTAACGGAGAGAAATAATATGAAGCAAATTTAATTTATTACCAACATAAATTTTAATACTTTTATATTGATTAATTATTCTGACGTTTCCACGTTTAAGTTACAACTTACAAAAATATCAAATCAAACTAAAAAAAACATATATAAAAATCTCTTTTATATTATGTTATATATAATAATATTATTAATTTACTAATGACTTTTTAAATATATATATATATATATATATAATTCAAATTACAAATAAAGTTTAATCCTTATCCCTAAGGGCATTTTCAACCATAAAATTTGTTTTCCAAAGTTGTTTGTTTGTACTGGTTTTCCTTCTTTTAAGAACAACTTTTTATCTTTATGTTTGAGTTGCTTTTGTTAAAGATATTTAATTATTTTTAAAATAATATAAAATCAATGAAAAACACAATTATGATAATTATAGGGAAATTTATGTCAACGTATTTTTTTCAGTGTCTATCAAACTTTTTCCTTGGATGTTTCGGAGAAAGGGAGGAGAACTTTCTTAGCAAATATTCACTATTAAGTGCAGCGAATCCAACGCACTCATATCTTGTTGAGCAATTTGGTTAAACTTGTTGAATTATTTGGTTAATCGAGTGACAACGTTTAGCAGAGTTTTCTGACTGGCATAACATGGGTCTCTGCTTTTCTTCCTCTTCACTCAAGAACCCTCAGCATTCAGGCAAGTCTTATACTTTTTCCAACCCTTTCTAAATTCATCCCAAAATATCATATGGGTCACTCCCCTTTTCCTCCAATTCCTATTTTCCCATCGCGGGTTCGATTCGGTTCCTCTATTTTCAGCTTCACCAATCACTCACAGCAACGACGGGGAAGGGTTTCTCCCTCTTCCTCCTCCTGATGGCCGGATTCTGAAATGGCCCAACTTGGTGGTGTTCAGTTATGAGGACCTGAAATACGCCACAAGGAATTTCAAGTCTGACACATTGATCGGTGAAGGTGGTTTTGGCAGAGTTTACAAGGGATGGTTGGATGAGAACACCCTCACCCCTACCAAACCAGGCTCCGGAATTGATGTTGCCATCAAAAAGTTCAACAAGGAAGGGCTCCAAGGGTTTCAACAGTGGCAGGTGACTTTAATTCCATCTCTTCCATTTACTTTTCATACACTTTAACTTGACAAATTTAATAAAGACTTTTCTTGACATTTTTGTTACAATTAGATAAACTTGTTCCGTTCTAAAGGACATATATACAAAACATAACTGCGAATTCTTTTGCCAAATTTTACCATTCTATCCTGTTGTCATTTACTTTTATATTGCATTTAATTTAATATTGCAAACTTTCCATGTCATAAATCCTACTTTTGCACAACACCAGTCATTATTTAAAACGATTTTCTGTTGATGGAAAAAAATGCAGTCAGAAATAACCTTTTTCGGAAGGCTTTCTCACCCCAACCTGGTCAACTTATTGGGTTACTGCTGGGACGAAGATGAATTTCTTCTTGTGTACGAGTTCATGCCATACGGAAGTTTAGAGAATCATCTCTTCTCAAGTATTAATTGAGACAATAAAAAAAGTTAATGAAAAGTCCTCCTTGTGAATTTGGGTTTATTCATTCATTTTCTTTGTCATGTTTCTGAGCAGGAGATCCTGACAAAGAACCACTTTCTTGGAGTACCCGGTTAAAAATAGTTATTGGTGCGGCTAGGGGATTAACTTTCTTGCATGCCTCTGAAAATCAAGTCATACACAGAGATGTCAAGTGCTCAAATATACTACTCGACGCGGTCAGTTGTTTTGTCACTTCATTTCTCATGTAGTTTCATAGTGTACCTGTCCCCTAATTTATTTATTTTTTAGGTTGGGCCTATTCATTTTTAAAATCAAAATCCAATAGAATGGATTGGATTTCATTTAATTATATCAAATTTATTTGAATATCTTTTAAATTGGTTTAAAATTAAATTTAAATAAGATTAAATTTGTATCCATTTTATCAAGGTCGAATTGATAAATTCTTAAATTCATTAATTCAAATCCAAATTATAACATTTAATCATCAAGAAACATTAATTTTGTTTTAGCAAAAGATTACAAGAATACGAGGGAGTAAAACCTTGTCTTTCCCCTACTTTATTTTATAACCAATGATATGCTATACATTAAATAGCTTGATCTTTGTAACACGAGAATGATAATAATTATTCTACTTATATACTAGATTTGTGAGATTCATTATTTTTAGTGACATTTTTTATATTAACTTTGATTACGTAATTTTAATTAATGAAAAATATCAATACCAAATTTTTATTATCAATAATAATTTATATTTAAATATTTTTATTTGTATATTATTTATCATTGTTAATAAAAAAAATGTTATATTGTTTAATAAAAACACTTTTATGAATCAGTTTTAAAAAACTATTTTTAAAAATAAGTTAAAAAAAGGTTGTTTGATAATTTTATTTTTTAAAACTATTTTAAGATAAAAATAGGTTGAAAAATGTTTTAAATAATTTTATGAAGAAAAAGATGAATGATTTAATGTAAGTATTAGTAAAAATATTGATACTTATTAATGAGAAAAAAAACATTTTTTAGTAATTTTGGTTTTTTAAATTAAAAAAATAAAATTATTTTAAAAAGTCAACTATTAAACAAGTTTTTTAGTTTTTTTAAAAACTAAATAAAATTGAAAATTGATTTTAAAAATAATAAATAAACAATTCCTAAATTATTAATTTTGAGAGGGGGAGTGATCATTATTTTTACATATTTTTAATATATAAACTCAAATTTAATATTATATACTATAAACTCAAATAATTTAATTTGAATTAATTTAATTGCTTATATTTTTACTAAATAATTCAGACGCTTTTAAAAATTAAATTGTTAATTTCAGAAGAGGGAGTGGTCTATAGAATGTTGATTGAACAATAGGTAGTTTTGATTAGTGTTTAATTAATTTTACTCATAAAGTTTTTGTCGTTATTTATTATGGGACATGTTGAAAACTTGTTTATTTTCTGTGTTTATCCATTTTATATATATATATATATATATATATATATATATATATAAATAGTGACTTTTTGTTTGACGAATTTTTCTTTTTTTCCTTTAATATTATGTTTTGATAGACAAAAAATAATTTATTTGATGAATAAGGTAGATGGGTGATTTTAGATTTGTTTGCCTATTTAAACTTACTAACTTATTTGTAGATATTTCTATAACACAAGCCGCCGAGTAGACAAGTTTCAGGTTTTAAACTTTTTAATTAGAGGTTTGTAATAGATAAATAAGTTAGAGTCATGCTTAGTAACAATGATATAAAGTAGGTTCAAAGTTTAAGTTTAGTCTAACATAATCTATCGAACTATTGCTGCTTTGGTTTGGAAATGGAGATGTTTATTTTAATTTTATTTTATTTGCTACAGAATTACGATGCAAAACTATCAGATTTTGGGTTGGCGAGATCAGGACCTTCAGACGGAAAAAATCATGTAAGTAGCAGGGTGATGAGCTTGGGGCCTTCTGAAGGAAATACTCACGTAACTACCACCATAATGGGCACATATGCTTATGTTGCTCCTGGATATAAGGTAACAGGTAATAAGATTGACAATTAAAGTGGCTTTAAATGTATGTGTTGAGTATATTATTCACTCACTATCTCTGAAAGTAGGAGACAAAATGAAATGAAGGTGACACATGAATTATATTTGAACAGGCCACTTGTATTTGAAGAGTGATGTGTATGGATTTGGTGTAGTGCTTCTTGAAATACTGACAGGCATGCGGGCACTTGACCCAGAACGACCTTCAGGACAGCAGATCCTGGTTGAATGGACTAAGCCTTGTCTCTCTTCCAAGAAAAAGTTGAAAACAATTATGGATGGGAGGATAGAGGGTCAATATTCACCCAAGGCTGCATTTGAAGCAGCACAACTTACTCTAAAATGCTTAGGCCATGACCCTAACCAGCGTCCTTCAATGAAGGAAGTACTTGAGGGATTGGAAGCCATTCAACTTGTCCAAACCCCCCAACTCTCACCATCCCCTTTCTCATAGTTCTTAGACTACAAACTCTTCTTCAATATACATACCAATATGTGCTCCATTCAATATGTTTTGGTTTTTGTTTCTTTTATATTCTTCTGCTGCTTGGAGGAGTTGAATTATTTTCACACTTTTATATTTCAAATAATTATTTTAATTATCTTCATCTTCAACCGTAATCTAGTCAACCCATCAGAGGAGATTATGATATATGTATATGTTACAATTTAAAAAGATTGGAACCTCGTTATTCAATATGATTCATAATTCATCAATAAATTAATTATAATCCTATTTATAAACTAAACTGAAGTTATTATATGTTAATTTTTTTCACGGAGACACTAATTTCATTAACTTTTAACCACTTTAGTATACCAGAATCAGAATCGCGTCGATGAAATATTTTACTTTTATAATATTTTAGGAAGTTGATATTAAAATAATAAAATAATTTTTCCATTTCAAAGTTGATTAACTTATATTCATTTTTTAATATGTTTTACTATAGTTTACGGTTGGATTTATTAAGACTATGTTTTTTTTTTCATATGCTTTGCAATAGTAGATAGTTTTTAGTAAACAATATTTATAGTTTACAGTTCGTATTATGCGTTATTTATTTACAGTTTTTGACTTATATAAAATGAAATAAATAATAGCTTTAAACTGATTACTATTAAATTGTTAAATTTTAGTTTAAATAAAATAAACATTCATTTATATTTGGTTCCTATTGTTATGTTTATTCTATTAAATATTCTAATATTTAATTTTGATCTTATTTTTATTTCTCTATTTTTTTATTATAACAATCAATATACCATCCCTATAAATAACGTTACATACTTAATATATTTTTTTCAAAATTTACTAAGTATTTAATTTAAAGGATAAAATTATTACGTAGTCATATATGTTAAAGAATTGAAACCTATTTAAGTTTTTAATAAATGTAAAATATTTGCTCACATCGATAAAAAAACAACAACAATACATTAAATTAGCTTCTAAATTTTCACTTTGTCTTAACATTGTGGCTACACCAACTCTAAACTTAAGCTACAATTTAAAAAAGAAAAAAAAAGGTGAAGAACTGAAATATACTTAATTATTGTCACACTAGTATAGTAACTCATACTTGTAAAAATTAAATATATTTTGTTATTAGAGTTTATTTAATAATTCAAAGTGCACCAGCATTACAAAATTCATGGAATGGTAAAATAATGCTCTAAATGCTAGGATCATTTTTTTTTTAAAGAAGTTGACAATTTTACTGGGAAAATATAATAGGCATATTAAAGAAGAAGAGAAACCAGGGGTGATAAAATTTGTTTTCCAACGATGTTTATACTGGGTATGTTTACTTTTAAGAATAACTTTTTATTTTAATTGATGTATGAGTTGCTTTTTCTGTCAATATATATATATTTTTTAAAAATTGATAGTCCACTATTAATAAATATTTATTTAATAATTTTATTTATTAATAAAATAATTTATTTTATAAATAATAAAGTTACATTAATTTTATTTTAAATAAATTATTTTATAAATATAATATTAATAAATAAGGTTATATAAGGAATATTATTATGTTCACTATTTTTTTTGAAATGGAATATTATTATATAAGGAATATCACATGCATCATTCCTCTTTTCCTCCAATTCCTATTTTCCCATGACGGGTTCGTTTCGGTTCCTCTGTTTTCAGCCTCTCCAAGCAATCACAGCAACGACGGGGAGGTGTTTCTCCCTATACCTGCTCCTGTTGCCCGGATTCTGATGACCTGAAATACGTCACAAGGAATTTCATGTCTGACGCATTGATCGATCAAGGCGGTTTTGGCAGAGTTTACGAGGGATGGTTGGATGAGAACACCCTCACCCCTACCGAACCAGGCTCCGGAATTGTTGCTGCCATCAAAATGTTCAACAAGGAAGGCTTGCAAGGGTTTCTAATAGTGGTAGGTAACTTTTATTCCATTTACTTAAGTATGAATTGAAGACAATTAAAACAAGATAAATAAAACTCTTTGTCATGGATTTGAGTTTATTCATTCATTTTCTGTCATATTTATGATCAGGAAATCCTTACAAAGAACCACTTTCTTGGAACACCCGGTTAAAAATAGCCATTGATGCAGCCCGGGGATTAGCTTTCTTGCATGCTTCTGAAAAGCAAGTCATACACAAAGATTTCAAGCCCTCAAATATACTACTCGATGGGGTCAGTTAGTTTGGTAGTTAATTTCTTACGTCGTTCCATACATTACCTTTTCCCTTATTTATTTTTCTTTTTAAGGTTATTGCATAGGTATTTTCGAGTGGTTAATAAAAAAATATTCTTATAAATAAGATACAATTTAATTATATAAAAAGATATGAAACTATTTTTGATAAATAATATAAAATATGAAAACTTAAATTTATAAATATCTAAATAAATATATCTAATAATCACAATATTGTTTGCATGTAGTTTATCTTCAACCAAAAATCTAAATACATTTTTACTTTTATTCTACTTGAAACTAGCAATTGAATTCTTAACACAACTTATTTATTTTTAAATTTAAATTCAATAAAATCTATTTTAATTTTTTTAAAATAGGTTTAAAATTAAATTTAAATAAAATTAAATGTGTATCAATTTAAATAAAATTAAATGTGTATCAATTTAAATAAAATTAAATGTGTATCAATTTCAATAAAATTAAATTTGTATCAATTTAATTAAAAATAAATTCACAAAATTCTTAAATTCAATATTGGAATCGAAATAACGACACACGAAGCATTTATTTTCATTATGCATAACTATTTATAATTAAATATTTTTTTATTAGTACATTATAAAATAATAATTGTTATATGATTTTATTGAATTATTAAGATATTCTAAAGATTAAGGCTCCCTTTAAAAGAAATTTGTAATGACTGGTTAAAGGAAATGAGGGAAAAGAAAATATTTACAGGGAAAATAATAATAATAAATTATTTTTATTGTAATTACGTGTTAATGATGGTAAGATTGAATCAGTCTTTTGATAAAATGTAAAAAAAAAAAAATGAATATCTTCTTCTCTAGGTAAATGTGTTTGCCACAAATGTCCTTCATTTCTTCTTGTGAAGGCTTGAGCTGGCAAAAATTGTGTACCATGAGAGCTGATAGCTTACTCTAATGGTTTTGTATCAATTCTATACATGGAAGAAATATGGTTACTAATTCTTCCAATAAAGATGATATCTAAGTGTAGATTTTCGCCTATGACTCTATCAGAAGCCTCTTGCCTAATGTTGTGTATTGGTTGTCACTAAAGACAACGTTTTGTGGTGATACTCTAGGTGGGAAAATTCAAATGAATAATTTAATATATATTTCTTATTTGTCTGTAATATGATTTTTAGTTGTAATTTAAATATTTTTTTAAATAATTTATAATAAAAATTATTTTATAATTATATACTAAAATATATATTATTAAAAAGTAAGATATTAATTTAAAGATATTACTTTAAATAGTTAATAATTATATGGATAATTTTATGATTAAATAAATATTTCCTTTTTATTTATTTTAAATGAGATTTTTTTATTCTCTTGCCAATTTTCTTTTTAATAAAAATACTTTTCATCCTATTGCATCTCTATTTCATTTATTTCTTTCTTTTTTCTTTTTTCTTTTTTTATACTTTCTTTTATTGATATGGAGCAAGAGTTTATTTGATTTGATTTTATATTTTAGTTTATAAAAACCGTCTTATAAATTAATTTTAAAAATAAGTTGGAAAAAAAACTTTGATAATCTTATTTTTTTTAAAACTATTTTAAGATAAAATTGAACTACATAAATGACTTCAAAAATTTGGAAAATATTTTTAATAACTCTATAAAGATTGTAACTATTAATAAAAGCGTTGATACTTATTAACGAGAATAAAAAATATTTGTTACCAGTTCATTTTAAAATTTTAAAAACTAAAAAAAAAAAGTTTTTAAAATTTATTTTAATAAATCAGTTATCTAACAAGTTTTTTAGTTTTAGTAAAACAAAAAACGGTAAATTATTTTTAAAAATAATAAACAATAAAGTTTTAATTTGAGAGAGGGAGTGATTATCTACAGTATTGGAACCCTACTCATACAGCAGCTCCAGGGGCAGTCTCCTTTCACTCTCTCCCCAGCTCTCACTCACGCTCGCTCCCCCCTCCCTCTATCCCCAGCTCTCACTCACACTCACCCCCCAACTCTCTCCATCTCCCAATCACCATTTCTAGCCTCCCATTTGCGCCCCATCTCTTTCACTTGAACCATAACCACTCATCTCCGGTCGCCTGCCAAAATCCGGAGTCACCGCGACCTCGACCTCCACCGCCACCTCACCTTAGCCACTCATCGGCAGTCCTAGCCTCTTTACAAACGCTCACTCACATCACCGCCTCCTTTGGCCACCACCGTGCCATCCCAGCTAAACCTTGCATTACCACCATCAACCTCCATCCCGACCACCGTGGAATCACCATCGCAGCCTCCATCACCACCAAGCATCCCGAATCACACCTTGCCATCGAGCCACACCCACCGCTCACCGTGCGCCACCCTTGTGGCTGTTTTCTCTGCATCTCGCTCTCTTCCGTGGTTTCCACCGCGCCACGCCCCTATATAGAGCCACCGTGACCCACCACGCCTTCGGCCGTCCAACCTCCATCCGACAGAGTCGCGGCCCAAACCGCCCGCACCACCACCCGCTTTATCCCCCATCTTCCCTCCATCTCACTCTCCTCCGTGGTCACCACCGCACCACCCCGTCTTCATCCTCTCCTCCCTATTCTCACCACCGCAAACGCCCAACCCTTCTCCTTGGTTACCATGTTAGTAATTTTGGGTTTATATATATATATATTTCATAATTAAATGTGTTACTATCATTATTTTATTAGCTAAAACATGAGAGTGATGTAATGAATATAAAGTTAAGTTTACGACTAAGTTTAAGGTATTATAATTTGATGAATATAAAGTTTATGAATAAGGGTATTTACGTGATGAAAGGTTAATTGTATAGATATTATGAGTGATATTATAATTTGATCAAGGGTGAAATTATAAGTATTAAATTTGGGATAATTAATAGAAGTTACCAATATAAGGATTCATGTTCTTCAAGGAAGTTCAGGCGTTATTCTTTTTTATAGAAATTTCTTCGTTTCGTGCATCATGACAATACAAAACCAAGAAAATCTATTTACTCGCACTGAATTTGTGATACACAATCAAGATTCAAAATCAAATGAGAGAATTATTTAATAAAATTTGTGGTACCATTAATGTCTGTTTTATCCCATAAATGACTTTTGTTAGTTTACAAACCATATCTCCTTACACAATGAAACTCCAAATCATAATGTGCAACAAGAGTAATGATTGTCCTAAAAGAGTCTTTTAGAGAGAAAGTCTCTTTAAAGTCAATCCCTTAGTCCTTAACTACAAGACAAGCCTTATGTCTCTCCACATTACCTTTGGAATTCCATTTGGTCTTAAATATCCATTTGCAACTAATGGGTTTTACACCTTCTAGTAATGGAACAAGTTCCCAAACCTTGTTGTCTTGCATGGACTTATATTCTTCCTTCATTGCTTCAATCCACTTTTCAGAGTTAGAACCTTGCATGACTTGACGGAAGTTAATTGGGTCATCTTTCATCATATTATTGTTTTCCTCATGTTCATGAAAAAATACTATGTAATCATCCGAAATAGCACTTATTTTTTCTCTAGTGGATGTTCGCAAATGTATTGACTCATGATGCATAGATTCTTGAGGATCTTGAGTTTATTCTTCATGAACAACCAAATCATCTTGAGTAAGAGGTTCAATAACATTGTCTTGTAGAGGTTCCAAATTTACTTTATTAAAAGTAACTGTTTGAATCAATTCTGGAATTGTTACCGATTCTTCCTCTAAGACAAAGTTCCTAACCTTATTCTTCCCCCAAACTCAATATCCTCAAAGAAGACAAAGTTTCTGATCTTATTCTTCCCCCAAACTCAATATCCTCAAAGAATGTGACAGTTCTCGTTTCAAAAATTATATTTAATGTGAGATCATAAAATTTATAGCCCTTAGATCTTTTGGAATAATCAATAAAGTAGCTGCTCACTGTTCGGGAGTCCAATTTTTTTTCATTTGGGCTATAAGGCCTTGCCTCAGCAGGACATCCCCACACATGAAAATGTTTCAGACTAGGCTTCCATCCCGTCCAAAGCTCATAAGGTGTTTTGACAACTGCCTTAGTTGACACTCTATTTAGAATGTAAGATGCGGTCTTTAGTGCCTCTCCCCAGAGTGACTAGCAAAATAGAATGACAAATCATGCTCCTTATCATATTCTTAAGAGTCCGGTTTCGTCTTTCAGCCACACCATTCATGTTAGGCAACCCAAACATGGTGTACTGTGGGACGATTCCACATTCCTCTAGGTACTTGGCAAAAGGTTCTGGACCTTGTTCACCTGAACCTTCATTTCTGTCATAGTATTCACCACCACGGTCAGATTTGACACTCTTGATTCTTTTGTTAAGTTGATTTTGAACTTCAACTTTAAATATTTTGCACACGTCCAGAGATTGTGACTTTTCATGTATAAGAAATAGGTATGAAAATCTAGAGTAATCGTCTATAAATGATATAAAATAGTGTTGACCATATCAAGAATGTGTAGAAAATGATCCACAAATGTCCGTATGTATCAACTCTAAGACGTTTGTAACTCTATGTGCACCTAATTTCTTTGTTTTGGTTTGTTTACCTTTAACGCATTCAATACAAACATCAAAGTTCATGAAGTCAATATAATGCAAGATCCCATTTGACACAAGTCGTTCAACCCTATTTTAAGATATATGACCTAAGCACTTGTGCCATAATGCTCCTGAGTTAATATTGTCAATTTTACACTTAGTACTCAGTGATTCTGTATTTAAGGATTCACTATAGGTAGATATAATATCAAACAAATATAGATTATCATAAGCCAAAAGTGAACTAGTTCCAACAATATCTGAATTAAAAGACAAACTGGACATATTGTTTCCAAATGAACACAAATAACCTAACTTGTCCAAATAAGAAACTGAAACCAAATTTCGTCTAAATGAAGACATAACAAAAGTGTCTTTCAAATCCAAATAAAAACCAGTACATAACAATAATCTAAAATGCCCTATAACTTCCACCTCTACCGATTTGTCATCTCCAACATTATATCCATCTTTCAGAATCAATTGGCTTCTGGTAGCTTAGGCAACCCTACATTGAAACACTAATGTTAGTAGTAACACCTGAATCTAACCACCAAGTGTTTCTAGGTATTGAAGCTAAATTGACCTACATTACAAGAAAATCGCGTATTACCGACGGATTTGTATCCGTCGGAAAATAATTATTACCGACGAAAATTACCGACAGATATAAAATATTTGTGGAATTTGATCTTATCGACGGATATATCCGTCGGTAAAATAATAATTAGTTACCGACGGATATATCCGTCGATAAATCCGTCGGCAATTGACAGATGAATTTACCGACGGATATATCCGTCGGTAAATCTGTCGATAAATTAATATTTAATTACAGACGGATATATCCGTCGGTAAATTCATCTGTAAATTACCGACGGATATTTCAGTCGGTAAATTATCAATTAGTAAATATTCAACTAATTAAAAAATTAAATATTTTTTATTTAATAATTTCATTTAATCATAATTAGATTAATTTATAATAATTTCTTAAATTAAATAATTTTAAAAAATAAATATTTAATTATATATAATTATAAAAAAAAATATAAATATATAAATATATATATAAATATATAAATATATAAATATATTTGTATATAAATATATTAATATATTTGTATATAAATATAATTTATTTGTAAATTATTATCGAAAAATTTTGGTAGCTTAGTGGTTGGAGTATCTGCACTCTTACTCTAAGGTACTGGGTTCGAATCCTGCCAATTGAAGCCTATAAAAATGTAATAGGGAAAAATAATTAAAAATAAATAATCTATATAAGTAAAATATTTAATAAATAATAAAAATATTACAGACTGATTCTCGTCCGTCGGTAATTTCATCAAACATTTAGCGACGGATATATCCGTCGGTAATTACCGACGGACTATTAAATCCGTCAGTAATATTTACCGACAACCAAATTTTCGACGGATTTTTGGCTGTCGAAAATCCGTCGGTAAATGGATATTACCGACGGATTTTTATTATTACCGACGGATTTTGACCGTCGGTAATATCAAAATTTCTTGTAGTGCTAAGAACAGATCAAAGTAAGAAATATACCTTTCCTTGCACGCCAAACATGATATTTGGTACATTTTTTCTTTACATGTCCAGACTTATTGCAAAACAAACAGGTGTCACCCTGACTTTATGTCTTTTGTGTTGGATCCTTAGTAGCTTCATTCTTGAGCTCCTCAATCCTATTTCTTTTGCCTTTATCTTTGGAGGTGCTTACAATATGAACACCTTCTGTCCTTTCTTGCTTCAGTCTTTCCTCTTATTGCACACAGTATGAAATGAGCTCATTTAGAAACCATTTCTCCTTTTGACAGTTATAAGATATCTTAAACTGACTGAACTGTGAGGAAAGAGAAATCAACACTAAATAAATGAATGAGCAAGTCTTCCGACAGTTCAAGCTTTAGTGCCCTTAGTTTTGAAGCAATATTGGACATGCCCATAATGTATTCCCTAATATTTCCTTTGTCCTCATACTTTATGGAAATCAAATTCTAAAGAAGAGTACTTATTTTTGCCTTATCGCTTTTTGCAAAGCGCTTCTCAATTCTTGGGCACTTGTTACCTTTTCAGAAACAGTACCCCTAAACATCTCAGGAATGACGCGCTTAATGATCATAAGAATCATGCGATTTGAGCGATCCCACTTCTCATAATCTTTCATCTGTTCAGAGGTACTAGAATCCGTAGCGCTTAATAATCATAAGACTCATGCGATTTGAGCGATCCTACTTCTCATAATCTTTTCTCTGTTCAGAGGTACTAGAATCCATAGGAGAAGGGAGTTTCTCAATCCTTAATGCAAGGTCCAGATCCATGCAACTAATAACCATTTCAATGTTCTCTTTCCAATCCTTAAAATTAGTGTCATTAAGAATTAGAACTGAATTTAGATTAGCAGATATTGAAGCAATAGTAGCTGAAAGGAGAATAAAACAAATAGTACAATTATGTTCACACAAAAATAAAATAAAAAATTAATCAAAATGAAATAAAAATTAATCAATATGTTAAAATAATAGCATCACCCATCGCAAGATACATAGTGCACCATCAATATCAAGTCTTTAGACAGTAATATTAATTGCTAGTGATATCCTTATTGTAATGATCAAACATTGATAATAAAACATGTCAAATAATAGACCCCTCTTTAGATTGATTTATCATTCACATGCAAAACCTCGTAATTATCACATGTTTATAATCACAAGTGTGTATACAAATCAGCCAAGTGTTAATCTTCCTTTAGGTCAATTAACAATCGCATATATAAACATACACACAAACATTTAACATTTTATATGAACTATCTACACAAGGAAGGTCACTTTGGTGATTTCTTGATTCAATTAATTCATTTAAAAGGTTAAACAATAACCAAAATTTGATCATTTATACACCAAATTCAAAATTGAATAAACATACAAACAATGCATGTGACACACGACTTTCAATTATATTGCAGTGTAGGATTCTCATCATTAAATTAAGATTAATTGATTATTGAATTGCGTCATTCCTAAATTAGACTTAATGTTATTGATTGCATATCGTCGAAAATAGTAGTAATTAGATAAATAAATTTCACCATATATTACAACTCAGAATCATGGAAAATTAATAATTCCCAATTTTGAAACCCTATTTTCAAAATTTCCAAAATTATACATGAATCAAGTATAACCAGGCTCTGATACCAATTATTAGGATCGAACGCTTACCACTAGATCAAAAGTTGTAGCCATGATGAAAACTAAAAACGGAAGCATACCTGAATTAGCCATAATGGAATGGTGATATGCAATCAATAACGTTAAGCCTAATTTGGGAATGATGCAATTCAATAATCAATGAATCTTAATTTAATGATGGGAATCCCGCACTGTAATATAATTGAAAGTTGTGCGTCACAAGCATTATTTGTATGTTTATTCAATTTTGGATTTGATGTATCAATGATCAAATTTTGGCTACTGTTTAACCTTTTAAATGAACTAATTGAATCAAAAAATCATCAAAGTGACATTCCTTGTGTAGATAGTTCATATAAAATGTAAATGTTTATGTGTATGTTTATCCATGTGATTGTTAATCGACCTAAAGGAAGATTAACACTTGACCAGTTTGTATACACACCTGTGATAGTAAACGTATGATAATTACGAAGTTTTGCATGTGAATGATAAATCAATCCAAAGAGGAGTCTATTATTTGACATGTTTTATTATCAATGTTTAATCATTATAACAAGGATATCACTAACAATTAATATTATTGTCCAAAGACTTGATATTGATGGTGCATTAGGTATCTTGTGATGGGTGATGCCATTATTTGAACATATTGATTAATTTTTATTCCATTTTGATTAATTTTTATTTCATTTTTGTGTGAGCATAATTGTATTATTTGTTTTATTCTCCTTAGCTACTATTGCTTCAATATCTGCTAATCTGAATTCTGTGCCAGTTCTTAATGACACTAATTTTAAGGACTGAAAAGAGAACATTGAAATTGTTCTTGGCTGCATGGATCTGGACCTTGCATTAAGGATTGAGAAACCCTCTTCTCCTACGAATTCTAGTACCTCTGAACAGAGGAAAAATTATGAGAAGTGGAATCGCTCAAATCGCATGAGTCTTATGATCATTAAGCGCGACATTCTTGAGGTGTTTAAGGGTACTATTTCTGAAAAGGTAACAAGTGCCTAAGATTTCCTTGCTGAAATTGAGAAGCGCTTTGCAAAAAGTGATAAGACGAAAACAAGTACTCTTCTTTAGAACTTGATTTCATGAAGTATCAGGGCAAAGGAAATATTAGGGAATACATTATGGGCATGTCCAATATTGCTTCAAAACTAAGGACATATGGCAAAGGAAATATTAGGGAATACATTATGGGCATGTCCAATATTGCTTCAAAACTAAGGGCACTAAAGCTTGAACTATCGGAAGACTTCCTCATTCATTTAGTGCTGATTTCTCTTCCCTCACAGTTCAGTCAGTTTAAGATATCTTATAATTGTCAAAAGGAGAAATGGTCTCTAAGTGAGCTCATTTCATACTGTATGCAAGAAGAGGAAATACTGAAGTAAGAAAGGATAGAATGTGCTCATATTGTAAGCACCTCTAAAGATAAAGGCAAAAGAAAAAGGACTAGGAGCCCAAGAATGAAGTTGCTAAGGGTCCAACACAAAAGAAACAAAGTCAGGGTGACACCTGTTTCTTTTGCAATAAGTCTGGACATGTAAAGAAGAAATGTACCAAATATCATGCTTGGCGTGCAAGGAACGGTATGTTTCTTACTATGGTCTGCTTTGAGGTCAATTTAACTTCAGTACCTAGAAATAATTGGTGGTTAGATTCAGGTGCCACTACTAACATCAATGTTTCAATGCAGGATTGCCTAAGCTACCGGAAACCAATTGATTCTGAAAGATAGATATATGTTGGAGATGACAAATCAGCAAAGGTAGAAGCTATAGGGAATTTTAAATTATTGTTATGTACTATTTTTTATTTGAATTTGAAAGACACTTTTGTTGTGTTGTCATTTAGACGAAATTTGGTTTCAGTTTCTTATTTAGACAAGTTAGGTTATTTGTGTTCATTTGGAAACAATATGTTCAGTTCGTTTTTTAATTCAGATATTGTTGGAATTTATTCAGTTTTGGTTATGATAATCTATATTTTCTTGATACTGTATATACCTCTAGTGAATCCTTAAATACATAATCATGGGATACTAAGCGTAAAATTGACAATATTAACTTAGGAGCACTATAGCACATACGCTTAGGTCATATATCTAAAAAATAGGGTTGACCAACTTGTGTCAACTGGGATCTTGGATTCTATTGACTTCACGAACTTTGATGTTTGTGTTGAATGCGTTAAAGGTAAACAGACCAAAACAAAGAAATTAGATGTGCATATAGCTACAGACGTCTTAGAGTTAATACATACGGACATTTGTGGGTCATTTCCTACACCTTCTTGGAATGATCAACAATATTTTATATCATTTATAGACGATTACTCTAGATATGCATACCTATTTTTTATACATGAAAAACCACAATCTCTGGACGTGTTCAAAACATTTAAAGCTGAAGTTGAAAATCAACTTAACAAAAGAATCAAGAGTGTCAAATCTGACCGTGGTGGTGAATACTATAGCGGGAATGACGGTTCAGGTGAACAACATCCATGACCTTTTGTTAAGTACCTAGAGGAATGTAAAGTCGTCCCACAGTACACCATGTCGGGGTTGCCTAACATGAATGGTGTGGCTGAAAGATGAAACTAGACTCTTAAAGATATGATTAGGAGCATGATTTGTTATTCTACCTTGCCATAGTCAATTTGGGAAGAGGCACTAAAGACTGCAACTTACATTCTAAATAGAGTGCCAACTAAGGCAACTGCCAAAACACCTTGTGAGCTTTGGACTGGGCGGAAGCCTAGTCTGAAACATTTTCATGTGTGGGGATGTCCTGCTGAGGCAAGGCCTTATAGGCCAAATGAAAAGAAATTGGACCCCGAACAGTGAGCAACTATTTTATTGGTTATTCCGAAAGATCTGGGAGCTATAAATTTTATGATCCCACATTAAAGATAATTTTTGAGACGGGAACTACCACATTCTTTGAGGATATTGAGTTTGGGGGGAAGAATAAGGTTAAGAACTTTGTCTTAGAGGAAGAATCGGTAACAATTCCAGAACCGATTCAAACAGTTACTTTTAATAAAGTAAATTTGGAACCTCTACATGACAATGTTATTGAACCTCTTACTGAAGATGATTTGGTTGTTCATGAATAACAAACTCAAGATCCTCAAGAATCTGTGCATCATGAGTCAATACCTTTGCGAAGATCCACTAGAGAAAGAATAAGTGTTATTTCGGTTGATTACATGGTATTTTTTCAGGAACATGAGGAAAACAATGGTATGATGAAAGATGACCCAATTAACTTTCGTCAAGCCATGCAAGGTTCTAACTCTGAAAAGTGGATTGAAGCAATGAAGGAGGAGTATAAGTCCATGCAAGACAACAAGGTTTGGGAACTTGTCCCATTACCAGAAGGTGTGAAACCCATTTGTTACAAATGGATAATTAAGACCAAATAAGATTATAAAGGTAACATGGAGAGGTATAAGGCTCATCTTATAGCTAAGGGTTATACCCAAAAGGAATGGATTGACTTTAAAGAGACTTTCTCTCCAATTTCATCGAAATACTCTTTTAGGACAATCATGACTCTTGTTGCACATTATGATTTGGAGCTTCATCAAATGGATGTCAAGACGACGTTTCTCAATGACAACATTGATGCGATAATTTATATAGTGCAACCAGAAAACTTTGTGTCAGGAGACCCAAATAATATGGTTTGCAAACTGACAAAATCCATTTATGGGCTAAAATAGACATCTCGTCAATGGTACCACAAATTTCATCAAATAATTCTCTCATTTGATTTTAAGATGAATCTTGTTGATGATTGTGTGTATCACAAATTCAGTGGGAGCAAGTACATTTTCCTGGTTTTGTATGTTGATGACATACTGCTTGCCACTAATGATATAGGCATGTTACACGAAACCAAGAGATTTCTATCAAAAAACTTTAAAATGAAAGATCTTGGTGACGTCTGCTTTGTATTAGGAATTCAGATACACCGAGATTGATCTCGGGGTATTCTAGGATTGTCACAAAGGAGATATATTGAAAATGTACTTAAAAGGTTTGACATGCAAGAATATAAATCTGGGAATACTCTAGTTGCTAAGGGAGACAAGTTTAGTCTCAAACAGTGCCCAAAAGGGAATTTGGAAATTCAGGAAATGCAAAAGATTTCCTATGCATTAGCTGTAGGGAGTTTAATGTATGACCAAGTATGTACGCGTCCAGACATAACATACATAGTTGGGGTATTAGGTAGATAATTAAGCAATCTAGGAATGGATCATTGGAAAGCAGCCAAAAGGGTTATGAGGTATTTGAGGAGAACAAATGATTATATGCTCATATACAAGAGGTCAGAACAGTTAGAGATTGCTGGGTAATCTGACTCAGATTTTACATGATGCAAAGATAGTTTGAGATCCACTTCAGATTACATTTTCATGTTGGATGGTGGTGCGGTTTCTTGGCGCAGTGTAAAACAAATCCTTACTACTTCATCCACTATGGCAGCAGTGGAAGGAATCGAAAGAACACTTAAGTTATAAGTTTTGTGTGTGTGTGTGTGGGTGTGCAGGTGTGCGTGCACGTGCGTGTGTGTGGGTGTGTGGGTGTGTGTGCGTGTGAGGGCTCATGCGTGTGTGGGTGCGCGTGCGTGGGGGCGTGGGTGTGCGTGCGTGTGCGTGTGCGTGTGTCTGTGTGTCTGCGTGTGTGGGCGTGGGCGTGGACGTGTGCGTGTGTGTGTGTGAAAGTTACCAATACAAGGGGTTATGGTCTCCACTTGTAGAGGGAAGTTAACGCTCATAAAAATATTTTTTTACGACGTTTTTTCTCTTCATCCCCATCAGGAGAGAAACCCAAGAAGTACTAAAGTTTTCTACATTTGGAAGTTCATAAAAACCAAGCCTGATCTTCATCATTTTTTTTTTCGTCATTCCATTATGGTTAATTCAGCTATGTTTCTGTATTTAGTTTTCATCATAGCTATAGTTTTTGGCCAAGTGGTAAGCGTTCGATCCTAACATCTCAATCTCCGTCGTGTCTTCTCCCTGTAGCCGCCTCCTCTCTTCTCGGCCCGACCATCGTGCAACTCGAGGGCCACCTTCGCCTGTCTAGCGCCACCATGAGCGTCGTCGTGATCCGGAACACGAGTCAGCGTGACCTCTTACCATGATCATCGTCTCTCCACGCCCCAGTTTACCCCAATCGCACCATCGTGAACTAGAGGTGAGTCAGAGAGGTCGCGAGTCAAGCCTTTTGGGCCACACCCCTTTGCTTTGATTCTATTTCTTTTACGCTTATTTTAAATTGGATTGTTCTCCTTAGTTAAGGATAGATTATGTGTGGGTTCTGTTTATTTGCATATGAAATTATTGGCTTTGTTGATTGAATCGAGTTTTGGTTTGATTCTAGGTTTTATATCGTTACTCTCATTCAATCTGGCTTGAATATGTGATTTTCATTAGGAATGACAATTAAACTCGTACCCGTGGGGACCGACCCGTCCCCGCCCCGAGTTTGACGGGGAAAACCCGAGTTAACGGGGGGCGGGTTCAGGTTTTCCTCGCTTTAAAAAGTCGGGGGCGGGGGCGGGGATGGGTAATGCAATTCCCACCCCGACCCCGTCCCCGCCCGACTTTATATTTAAATTTAAAATTTAAAATATTAATACTTTAAATGTATTTTCTTTTCTTTTTCTATTATATATAAGTTTTTTTTTTTAATATTTCACCAATTTTTATTTTTCTTCTACCCACTTTTAATATCTTTCTCGTTTTTTACATTTCCTTAATTTCTCCCATCAATTTTTTTTTAATCTTTTCAATCAATTTGATGAACACAAAGTAATTTTTTTTCTTTATCTTTTTCTAAATATTTTACATAAATCTTAGTAGTAACTAATATTATTTTATTTATAATTTATATTTATTAGATTTTATTATGTCATCTTTTTTATTTTATTATTCTTATTTATCATATATCAAATTTTATCTTAATAAAATAATTATATTTTAAAAGATTAAAAGAAATTGATAATTTAAACTTTTATTACTTCGAACTAATTAGATAAGAATTAACTTATTAAATATTTTCTTATAAACTATATATTTCATATTTTTAAATGACAACTTAAAAATGAATTAACTTATATATATAATTAAATATTTGAATACAGTATTATAATAATAATGTTATAAATATTCAATTATTTGAATAGTATAATAATAATAATAATAATGATATAAATATTCTCTCTCTATATATATAAATAAAAAATAATTAAATATTTTTTTACATACATATTTTAATATAAATATAATAAATTAAAATGTATATTTAATTAATAATAATTATAAATTATAAAAATTTATTTATATATAAAAAATACATAATAAAATTAATTTATTATAAATGTAATTATCTTTTTAAAAATAATATAGATCGGGGACGGGCGGGAGCGTGAAACCCGAAACATAGCGGGATTGTAATTCAACTACTGCTGTAGTTGTAATTCAAGCTAGTAGCAGTAGCTTCTGTGTCTTTTTTAATGTTGGACGTGAGATAGAAGGTGTAATCCAAGTTTTTAAAGTTTTTCCGAACACATACAAAATAATTCTCCGATGATCCCATCGTAAGGCCCAATGAGAAACAGACCTCAAAATTTTTTATTTTGCTCTAGCTACAGACCTCAAAACTAGTATATATATCAGACCCTTCATTTAAGAAGTGAGAAAGTCTCAAATCCCCAACCTTATAGGTTGAATTATTATTTGAAATTAAAAATGTTAAAAATAAATAAATAAATAATAACAAATGACAGTGTTTATTTTAAAAATAAAAAAATGAAAAAATAGGATTAAAAAGATGAAAAAAAGTAGTTCCATTTTTTTAATATTTTAATCCTTAAAATAAAAAATTAAAAAATAAAAAGAAAATTTGAAAAAAGAAGAAAAGAGAAAAATATAAATAATTTATTTTATTAGTATTTTACATTAAAATAATAATAATAATAATAATAATAATTTTTAGTATTTTACACAACTGCCTCCGCACCACCCCTCCACCAGCAATAGCAATCGCCCACCACCCATCTCCACCACCAACCTCCCCTCATTTCCAAATTATTGACCATACAACATTTTGTAGTTTTCATTTCCTTTGGAAGGGGTGATCTGAGTTTGATTGTATCCTAATCCTATCCTTAATTTTGTTCCATTGCCAGTGTTCAACTAGAGCATAATGGGATCAAAAAATGAAAACAGGAAGAACCGTAAGGACAAAATAGAGAAGAAGGCTAAGGATAATTTGAGTTCAAATCATTCAGCACCAAGTGATGTTAAGGTTATCAGTGATCCTCGATATGCAAAGGCTCAAACGGATCCTCGGTTTAGGGAGGCTCCAAAGCGTGAAACAAAGGTGGCCATTGACTCTCGCTTCAACCGCATGTTTACTCACAAGAGTTTTTTGCCCTCTGCTGCTCCTGTTGACAAGAGAGGCAAGCCCAAGAACAACCCAACCTCACAACTTGGTTCTATGCGCCATTACTACAAAATTGATGAAAAGGAAGCAGAGAAGAGTAATGATGAGGAAGAGGAGAATAAAGAGGAATTGGTGAAAGTGAATCGGTTGAAACCAGAGGGTAATAAAGGTTCCGAGTTGGAAGAGACCAGTGAATCTGAGTCATCATCTGAGTCAGAAGAGACCAGTGAGTCAGAGTCTGCTACAGATACAGATACAGATGAAGGTGCGGATGAGGAAGTGAATGAGGAAGAAGCATCTGATGTCCAGGTACCTTATTGCATTTTAATTTTAATTTTCTCATCTTTGATATTTGTGATGCTGTATATAACATGGATTGGCCCTTTTGAATTATTATTATTCTGTTGACAGGAAGACATAGTGGAGATTGACAAGGAAACACATAGGCTTGCTGTTGTTAACATGGACTGGAGGTTTGTTAAGGTACTATGTATTTTAAGTGTAATGTGCATTTTCTGCAGTACATTTTTAAGATGAGAAATATTTAAAATGTTGGCTAAAAGGTAACTCTTGTTTGTTGTTTTTTGCTAGGCTGTTGATTTGTATGTATTGTTAAGCTCATTTCTCCCACCTAATGGACTGATCAAGTCAGTAGCTATCTATCCATCTGAGTTTGGCCTTCAACGTATGAAAGAGGAGGAAGTTCATGGACCTATTGGTCTATTTGATGATGAAAATGAAAAAAGTGATGAAGATAACAACAATGACGACATTGACAATGAGAAACTGCGTGCATATGAGAAGAGTAGGATGCGGTAAGTAACTATCAAAAACACGTGTAATATGATATACTGACTTGACTTAACTGCATTTTAGATAAAGATGTCAAATGCTTTATCCCCTTATATTAACTATAACTCAGTAATTTTATCAGTTTATAGTGGTTTCTATCATTTAATCTAAAATCATTATTAATTTTTCCTTCAAGAACTCAATACATCAATAGGTAGGTATATGCCTTTTGATATAATGAATAAGGAATATTTTACATGCTGATATCGTTACACTGAAGTGTAATGTTTAAAAATGATGACCATGATTCATGACAAGACCTTTCTTTTATAGTTGCCTTTGTTGTCAAATTTTCTTGTAATCCAGCATGGTATCAGCATGATCACTTGAGTTTTACTGCCATGCATGGTGATCGGGATTAAGCTCCCCAGAGCACATGGCAAGCTGAATGGTTTCATGATCCAAATGCCCATCAGATGGCTACGACTAGGCCCAAGATATTCCAGGTTTACTTTGGTAGGTTGAAGGTGGGAAAGAGTAGCTCAAAGGGAGCCCAAGAGGTGTGGGGTATGGGGGGATAATGCATGATTCTGTTTTTCTTCTTTTTTCCCTAGGTTGGGCTGTGGGAATTTCTTCCAGAGATGAAAGCATTAAGTCTTCTCTGTCTGTATTTGCATTACACTTTACATTAATATTATAGTCTCTCATTTTGGATGAGAATATCCTACCCATTGGTGCTTTCGATAAGAGAACTTTTGGGGAGATTCTAATACATGCAAAGCTGTATGGGTAACCCAGATAATTGCAGCTTTACATTACCATATCCTAGTTGTTGAGTCTGCTCTCAATACATGACTAAATGATCATTCAGTCAAACTGAGTTCCTTTCAGCCTTACAGAACCAACATGTAGTGCTTCTGGAGTTCTTTATGATGGTATAACGTTAAGGGGAACTGAGTTTTGGTGGAGAACCTTGGATACCTCATTCCTATGACTATCATTTTCCAATTAAGCATATTAAAATTTCCTGCATTTTATTGTGATTATTCAGTTGGGGGTGTCAAGAACTGAAGGCCTTAGAAACACATTGTTATTCACTCTTTATGTGAAGACCCATGTCTGACATCTTGCATGACATTATATTGTTGTGCTTTTTCATACCCAACATGGGTTAAGTAAATTGTTCTGCTGATTGATACATGTATCCACAACGTACAACTAAGGAAACTAAAGCGATCTTTTTAGCAGTTATAGTTCAGTATTTTAACAGATACATGTTTACCATGCGATTTACATTTTCTTTTATCTTTTATCTTCTTTTCACACTAATCTTTTTTTGTTTCTGCGCTCCACAGGTACTATTTTGCTGTGGTGGAATGCAACTCAATTGCCACAGCAGATTACATTTACAAGGAATGTGACAGTGTTGAGTTCATGCAGTCATCGAATGCACTTGATTTAAGGTTTATCCCTGACAACATGGAATTCAAACACCCACCTCGGGATGTTGCTAATGAGGTATTTAAGATGTGATTGATTGTACTTGACATTCAGTAGTATGTCTGATTAAAATGTGTTATTTGAAAATTGATTGATGTGGAATTTAAATTCATGTGATCTCTATACGTGTGTGCTTATTTGCATATAAATAGATCCAAATTTTGACTCCTTTCTATACTTAGGTACCTGCAAATTATGAGTGTAAGAATTTCTATTCTCGAGCACTACAGCACAGTGAGGTTAGTCTTACATGGGAAGATGATGAACCTCTTCGGGCAAAGATATTGAACCGGAATCTCAATGATGAGCAGGTCAGTTTGCTTTGTTGTAATCAGGGTTTTAAATAACATGCTATAGCACCACCGTACTGGTTAGCAGTGTGGAGCAGCTCGTGGCTGCTATAGCGGAGTAGACCAAATAGCATGCTCCATAGCACCGCCAGTCAATGCTATAGCAGCTCTATGTGTTGATTTCAAAAACTACCATAGAACAAAGATATTAGGTCTTTTTTGGTAGGCTATTGTTTGGGATTTTTATATCCAAAATTGAAAATTAATAGATGTAATAATGGTGAAAATGATAAAGAAGACTTTAGATTTATAAGATGATGACTGATGATTCCAATCTAGGAAACTTGTATATTGGGTCCTTTTTGATGGGCTATTTTTGGGATTTTTATTTCCGAAATTGAAATCTATTGATGTAATAACAGCGAAAATGATAAAGGAGACTTGGAGTTAGTAGACTGTTAATTCCAATCTATAGTTGTGTTGATTTCTAATATACCCTAGAAGAAAGATATTGGATCTTTTTTGGGATTTTATTTTCCGAAATTGAAATCTATAGATGTAATAATAGTGAAAATGATAAAGAAGATGTTGATTTATGAGACTGGTAATTCCAATCTAGGAAACTTGTACTTGACTTTTGTTTGTGTACACTTGTATTTTTGGTTATGACACCAATGAATGCTATAGTGTCTCAATGTGCTGATTTAAAAAAATACCTTAGAACAAAGATATTGGGTCTTTTTTGGTGGGGAATGTTTGGGATTTTTATTTCAAAAATTGAAATCTATAGATGTAATAATAAAGAAAATGATAAAGGAGACTTGGATTTAGAAGATGATGACTTGAAATTCCAATCTAGGAAACTTGTATTTGCCTTTTGTTGGTGTTTCCTTTGTTTTGTTTATTACACCTATGAATTTTTATTCTTATTTATTAATGTTAATATTTTTTAGTAATTTTTTATCATTTCTGAGATTTTCTATGTATATAATAGTATACATTATATAATTATAAAATTTTCAACCTGCTTTATGCGATCTTGCTATAGCTTTTTTGGAGCTGTCCCCTATGCTACGCCATCCAGGATTTAAAACATTCACCGTAATCTACTGTATATGTTGTGTATAATTTTTATCCTTTTGAAAATTCTTGGTTTAAATAGTGTTATTCTGAGTCTTGATTATTTCCATCTTTTATATGGTCATTTATAAACGCGGTTCTTATTTATTAAATTATTTAATTACTCCTCATATTACAAAGGAAACATGCACAATTTATTAGTCGGTGCATCCGTAAATATCCGTGTCATGTGCATATATATGCTCCACATTTATATCCTTAATATTTTACAGTACTTGTGTGTCCTTTACACGTGTCTATTTGTTTTTTATCAACATCTAACCACATGGATAGGCATGGATAGGCATGTATATTCTTGTATATTACTTTATATATATATATATATATATTGTATTTATCTTTTGGTGATTTGTTTCATATTGAACTGGTCTTTTCTATCTTCCCTTCCTCTTTAATAGCTAGCTCAGATGGAATTGAAGGAACTCTTGAATTCTGATGAGAGTGAAAGTGATGATAGCAAGGATAATATTGAGACAGATGATCAGTCTGATAAAGTAGAAAAAAAACGAGCAAAATACCGTGCTTTGCTCCAGTCTGGTGATGATTCAGATGGAGGTGATGAACATGATAATATCCAGGATATGGAGGTCACCTTCAATACAGGTTTGGAAGATTTAAGCAAACATATATTGGAAAAGAAGGATAAAAAATCAGAAACAGTTTGGGATGCATATTTGAGGAAAAAACGTGAGAAAAAGAAGGCCAGGAAAAATAAAGCAAAGTATTCATCAGATGACGATAGTGATGATACTGATCAAGAGGCAACTGAAGAAGGAGATGACTTCTTCATCGAGGAGCCTGCTGTCAAGAAGAGGAAGAAGGAACAAAATACAGAAGACAAAGAACATAAGCCCCAAGACAAAGTGAGCAAAGAGGAGCTTGAACTGTTGCTTGCTGATGATAAGGGGACGGATGCTGGTCTCAAGGGATATAATCTTAAATTTAAAAAAGGCAAGGGAAAAAGGAGGGATAATGCTGTTGAAGAGGACAAAATACCAAGTAATGCATATGATGATCCACGTTTTGCAGCTCTTTTCTCACCAAACTATGCAATTGATCCTACCGACCCACAATTTAAAAGGTATTTGCTGTTGTATAGTGCTTTTAAGTTTTATTCAACGTTTTTATAATCAGACTAATAACTGGTCAGGACATTGTTTCAAGGTTCTTAACATTCAAAGTAAATCTAATGTCATAACTTTATAACACTAAAAACCAAGATTTTGTCAAAATCGAGATTTTAAGTACGACTCAGGTTTAAATTTTAATGAAATACACAATGGTTACTAACCATAACAAGTTTTCATATAGAAATGACTAACAAGAACGTAGATGATAAAATAATATCATAACAATTAGTGCCTTATCAAATGTCTTTTATATGTTAAATATGTTTTAGATTTGAATGAACTACAAAATGTTTACTAACCATAGCAAGTTTTCATATAGAAATGACTAACAATAACGTAGATGATAAAACAATATCATAACAATTTGTAAGCCTTATCAAATGTCTTTTTTAATGTTAAATGTTTTAGATTTTTTATTTTTTGAAAAATACATTTCTTTTAGCAAACTGGTCTCTTGGCTTGTTTCTGATTAAGTCTGTTGAACTGGTTGGTCCAGATAATATTTATCAAAACCGTGGAGAAGTGCCAACTTCTAGTTTCTTATTGGGACCATTTTCTCTCATAAGAGCATGGAGTACCATTTTCCTTAAATGTTAAAAATGTATTTCTTTGCATGTCAAATTTCTTTCAACCAAAAGTTAATGCTGCTGGTAGCTAGGCTTCTATTATTAGATAAGTAGTAACTTACATGTTACTCTAGTTTTATGAATTACATTTGTTTATAAGTGGTTGACCTGCCAATAATTTCATGTTTAACATGTGGGGAAACTAATTGTTATTGTCAAGATTGGATGGCGGTTCTTGATCTCTGATTATTCTTGGGTTCAAGAATATGCTGACTTTATTGTAGCAAACTCAGGATGTATTCTGTTTTATTTAATTCCATAATATAACCGTGGGTGTTTGCAGGAGTGCAACATATGCAAGGCAGCTAGCACAGAAGCAGCTGAAGGATAGTGCGGATCCACCTATGGAAAGGGAGCCCTTAAAGCTAAAAGGAATGCAGTTGTCTTCTGATGATTCAGGCATGATGAAGAAAGGTGAGGAAAAAGTATTGGATGCTTCAAAGTCAAAGAAAGATAAATATGAAATATCATCTTTGGTTAAATCGCTTAAGATGAAATCAAAGCAAGTTCAGTTACCCTCTGAAAGCAAGACAAGGAAAGATGGAAAATCACACATTAAAGGTGTGAAAAGGAGGCACTAGTTGTGAATCTTGTGGTTCATTAAGCGGGTAGAATTGGTCTTTTCTTTACGTTACAGAACCCAACAGGGGAAAAAGGAAGTTAGCAGGTAGTTAACCTTCTTTCATGTTGTTTAAAGTCTTGTTCCCGTCCAAATCACCCATTTGAAATTTTGAAACCACATAATTAGAATTCGTCATCTTTATTTTGTTGAAAACATTTTGTACGGCATATATATATATATATATATATATATATATATATATATATATATATATATATATATATATATATATATATATATATATATATATATATATATATACTAGTAAATAATGTTATTTCTTCCTTCTTTTTTTCAAATGTCCTTCTACAATATCTTAATTTAATTATAAAACTTACACTCATTAAAAGTTCATATTTTTCTTCTTATTAATTATTAATCTTATAAATACTTCATATTAAGGTTCATTCAACTAGTATCCTATTACACAAGATAAAATATAATTATCTTATTATTTATTATGATAATCTCATGTAAATCAAATTATTATGTTTTTTTCATAATTTTTTATTTAAAATTCAGGATAATATTAACAATTAAAAATTCTAAATCCAATAATATGCGCGCGCACACACACATATATATATATATATATATATATATATATATATATATATATATATATATATTATCTATATATCTAAAATTATAAATACAATTAATTAACTTTTATCTATAAAAACAATTACATGTATGTTAATCTGTTTAAATTATTTATAATAAATTGTATCAAGAAGAGGTATTGGTAACCTCTGACTTGTACCATTTTCAGTTGTGATTATTGTAATTGTTGCTAATTACTACAAAATTGAGATAAGTTATACTTTCAAAACCTTTTCTTGTTTTTTACTCTTATATTTAGTGGGAAAGATAACCCTACAAGCAACTATAGGTTTCGGAATAACTTTTACGAAAATGTTCAGAACTAATAATCCTTAAAATATTTAATTTAAAATTAATGGATCTAGAAAATTTTCAAATTATAGGATTAAATAAATTGTCAGATTAATTATATATTATTATTATTATTATTTAATTCAAAATTTTAAGTAATATGGATAAAATAAAAATATATTGTTATGATTTTATTAAATGACCATTTTACTTTTGGTTTGAAATATTTAAATATATTAAATGGAAGACTCTAAAATATTTTTTGAATTATACGTAAATTTTTTTTAAATTACTATATCTATCTAGTCAAAAAATTAATTAAGCACTATAAATATTAAAATTCTCATTTCTAATATTGTGACAGTAATATCTTAATAATATTTGAGATATTTAGACATCAACTCATCTTGAGATACTAAAAAATTATCATAATTGCTAATAAATAGAGATAAAATATATCGGATAGTTATGATAATTTATCATTTATAAAGAAGTTTAGTATTTCATTTATGCTACTCATTCATATTTATTTTTTCTTATGAATATAGAATTACATGTATCTCTCCTATTCCGCTTATACCGTTCGGCTCACTAGAAAAAAGCTCAAATGCTCTCTTCAAATTCAGATAACAATACTTGGCGTCCACTGTGAGATTAGATAAAACCCATCCCACCTTCACCTAAAGGTTAGACTCTCATCCCACCTTCCCCTAAAGGTTAGACAGCGAAACATACATTCTTCCTTGCAAATCATAGACCTAATAATACACCTGAAGAGCCTTAAGGCCCATATGATCGAGCTATAACAAACTAATGAGAAAATTGAAGCCTTAAGAGAAAAAATTGATCAAGATCAAAAGTAACATCATGAAGAGCTAAAAGTATTGTATAATAAAATTGACGAGATCACTAAGAAATCAGCAATAGTGAAGAACACATGTCACAAAACGAGGATGACATAATAACTATAGTGGAATATTGCTCCCACTTCAAAAACCCTAAGTCAAGAAAACTCGATAATCAACATAAGTCCAACACCGAACAACAAAAGACTATACAAAAAGAAGGTCGAATAAAAGAAAACTAAAAGAGAAGGTGAGTTAGTTATGTCAACTCGAGCTCCAATACAAGCACGAGCACAATATGAGCTATGTTTGCACCACAAATTCTCAACAAATCTCTTTCTCAAAGCTGGCGCGTATCTTAATCGACTCCTACACCAAAACCTTACCTCACGTATATAGAAATATACCAACCAAGACTTCTTCAAATGCTGAATTTTTCTGATCACACTCTAGGGCATTGCACTCCAATAGATATGAGTTGCTAAAAGGATCCATCACTGGTTTTGGAGACTTAGCAAGCAAACAGAGAGTTTGGTTCGCAACAAGTCGTTCTCATATTGTTGACTCAACAACCTTTGAAAGCATTAGGCAAGGAAAAAAGAGTCACTATGAAAATTTCTAGAAAGGTTCACAACCACCAGCCTCTTTATATTTTGCTTAGAAATGATCGTTACAATGCACACCATGATTATCGGACTCTGAACCAGATTGTTTATAGACAACCTATATCTTAATAAGTCAAAGGATATGAACAAGTTAAAGACGCAGGTCTCGAATTACATCCAATTGGAAGAAGCACCGAGCTACAACAAAGAAGAGAGAAGAACTCGATCATGTGATCAACAAAAGTCATCCTAAGTAGATACGGAAGGTTTGTTACGACAACTACACACCATTAAATGCATCCTGTGAGGTCATCTTGCGAGAAGCATGCAATTTGGAACTAATGACCCTACCTTAACAAGCCTTTACAATATCAAATTCGAAGAAAAGATGTACTTACCATCAAAATTATGGTCATAACACAGAATATTCCTCAAATCTACGAGACATCATTGAGGATCTAATATAGTATGGAAATTTGACCCAGTATGTCAGAATAAGTAGTGAAAAGAATCGTGGGAATTGAGATTGCAAACGAGTATTACCAACAAGAAAGCAGACAACCCATAGTCTAACCCCCTCCACAGGAGTAATCAACACTATAGTAGGATGTTTTACAAACAGGGTCAACCAACTCGACACGAAAATGATTGAAATATAATTTCTATTAATTTATTTATCCAAGTAGATAAGTTGATATAAAAATTTTCTTCTCTCTCCTCATACTTTTTTTTTTCTTTTTTTCTCATTCACTCCTTATATTTTTTTCTCTTTTGTATCTCATATCTTTATTTTTCTCTCCTCTTTTACTTTTATTCTAATTAAACTACTATATTGAAATTTAATAAAATTATATTAAATTAAATATTTTAAAATCAACATTGAAACTAAAAAATATCAACTAATTATTTAAAATTATGATGATAATAAATATTTATTATGACACTAAATAAACAATGTTATAAAAATTAATTTAAAATTATTTTATCATAAAAATAATTACTCATCTAAAACTAAAAAACGATGTTAATAAATATTTTTATTGTTTAAAAATAATAAAAAACTAGTTTTATCAAATTTCAATTTATTATTATTTTTATTAAAAAATAAGACAGAATAAGAAAGGAATAAGAAAAGAACAAAAGAGGGTGAATAAATAAAACAACAACAAAAGAGAGAAAAAATAAATAAATAAAGAAAAAGAAAAAGAAATAATTATATTAAATAGATTAAATCCTATAAATAATATATTTTAAAAGAAAAATTTTTCAAATAAAACCTTTATTAATTTATTTACTCGACTAGATTTTTTTTTATTTTTCATATACAATTTTTCTTCCCTCTCTTTATAATTTTTTTTTATATTTTTTCCCTTTTCTATTTTATGTCACTTATTTTTTTCCTCCTCAATCACTTTTTATTCTAATTTAATTATTATATTAAAATTTAATAAAAATATATTATAATAAATATTTTAAAATCAACAACGAAATTAAAAAATATTAACTAATTATTTAAAATTATGATAACAATAAATATATTTTTTTTATGGACAAAAAAAAGAATAATAAAAAGTAGATAAAAAAAGAGAATAATAAAAAATTAAATAAAAAAGAGAGGAAAATAATTGTATTATGTCTGACAAACTTATCTGTTCTAATTGAATTTTATGTATAAAGATTAAACCGACGTAGTTAAATAAATTAAATTAAAAATGTTCTATCTAAATAATTTGTTTTTTAATATATTATATATAAAATTGATTCATATTTTGTTATATAAACTTTGTTTCATGTATAAATAATAAATAGATATAATTAAATAAATAAATTTTAAAAAAATTATTTAAATATATTTTAAAAAATATAATTTATTGAATTGATTAAACTAAAAAAACAAAAATTAAGGAAAAATGCCCTTGATCTTAAAAATTGATCTTAACAAGAAGCTTTTCAGCTTGATCCTTTTTTTAAAATAATATTTTGATAAATTAAAATTTATATACTAACAATCCAAATATAAAAAAAATACAACATACAAATTATTATTATTATTATTAAAAAGTTATTAAATGAAAAAAAAGTTAATCTTTCCATTACATCATTTCATTTAAATTTATTATATTAATATTATACATAATTTAATTAACTTTAAAATATCTAAATTATACTTTTTTTAATTATTTGTATCTTAGATTTATTTTTTATTATGATAAGAATAGTTTATGTAAATTAAATTATTTTATTCAATATTTATAGTTTATAAATATATATTTTTAGTCTTGTTTCGATTATAGAGTAGATAGGAATGAAAAAGAAAGTAATTAGGAAATGAAATTATTTGAATTAAGAGAAAAGAATGAAAAGTAAAAAAATGTATTTTTTAATAATAAATTTATTTATTATTTTAATAATATAAAAATATGTACATTAAATAAAAATTTTCATTATAAGTTATCTATAATTAATTATTTAAGTAAATATTATATATATATATATATATATATATATTTAATTGTATTTTAAATTTTAAACTTTTTTTCAACAAAAAAATATATTTTTCGATTTTTAAATTTTATATATTAAAATAAGTAAAATTTACATATTTCCGTGCTTTCAATGTTTCCGTGACTGAAAACAAAGAGGTGGTTGTTAAGAGATATATAATTTCAAATTGACCATCCTCTTATAAACACAACACTATTTTACAACTCATTTTAATAATATAATATTAATAAAAACTTTTCAACTTATATTTATTAATATTATTATTATTATTATTATTATTATTATTACTGTTATAATAATGGAATTGTAGATTAGATGTATATGAATGAATAGTGGTGTGCAAAAATTGTACCAATTTCAAATAAAACGAAAGTTTTTAAAAAATTTACCAAACTATTTTTAACTTAAATGAGATTTTGATTTTAACTTAAAAAAATTTACTGACAAATAGCCTTCATTTTTTTTAAATTTTAACTTTAACTTATAATAATAATAAAAAACTTGAAATAAGAAAAGTTAGGTGAAAGTAGCCCTTAATTATTTTTCATTTCAGTGTTAAAATGGTAATGAAAATAATAATATGAGAAAATCAGACAATAACATCTAATATTAACCAGTTGAAGGAACGTCACAACACAACAAAAATGGAATAGATTCAAACGAAGCTAATAAAACCTGGAGGTGGTAATTTTTCAACAACAAAAATGTAACCCATCTGAAACTAGAGGACCTTCATGGCCATTGAAGCATGGATACTTCAAAATTCAGAAGCCATGCAACATACTTCATGAGGCTTGAGTTGCATACGGAGGCCAATAAAGATGAAACTCAATCTTGTAGACAACAGTGAGACCCGTAAGATCAACAGGAGAAGAAGTAACATAGCCTTGCACAAACATGAAATCTTCAGTGCCTCCTACAACTGGAAGATCCGAGGATTTTACGTTGTCTGTGACACCAACAACAGAAAGGGACCCCTTGTGCTGCTTCAAACGCAGAGTTAACTTTGCAATTGAAATGCTTCGAAGCCCGTCAAGACTAGATGTCACTGTAGTTCCTTCTGCAATCCCAACAAGTTTGGAAGATCTGTTGGCTGCAACAGTCAAAGGGTCCTGAAAGGCAAATAAGGTGCCAAAGGGGGTTGTGGTTTGAGTCACTCCTGCTCCTCCTTTTATACCATTCACAATGATATATCCGGTTTTGTTTATGGTCTCATGTTGAAACAGTGAGAAGTGGAGGGATTTAAGGTGTTGGTGGTGGTGATGGGAACCTGCAGATGTGGTTTTGAATTGGATTGTGGCCAAAAGTAAAATGGCAAGAACATAGTTCTGTAAGGAAGCCATAACTACTGTTTTAGTTGTTGTGATTAGAATGCAGAGAAGGGTCATACCCCGTTTCATTATATACAAGACAAGATTGGTTTCTTTTCTTCTTCTTTTTTTCTTTTTTTTTTGTGGCACAAAACTTGGTTCACATTACGTATGAAACTGCCAATGACTTGTGGGTGACTGACTATGAAGTCAATGAAAACAATAGTCAAGTGATTTGAGGCTATTCTTCGGTCTTCTATCCATTTTATGAATCCTCTGGTTTTGACTGAAAATTTGTGTTACTAGAAGTAATATATACAAACTATAAAGAGTAAAAGTAAATATTACTCTGCATTTGGTCTCTAATTCAACGTTGTGGATTAGGAATTAGTATGTCAGAGTTCCTCAACATATTTGATGAAGATCTTTATTTACTAAAAACGTATAAGAAAAATAGGGAGGGACGTAAATTAATATATGATAAAATTAATAAAAAATAGTGTAGTCATTTTTACAATTTTCAAGCTTTGTTTCATTAAGAGCACACTAAATTGAGTGGATTATTAACCTGCCTTTTATTTATTTTTTTCATTTCTTATTTTTACTAATTGTTAAGGTAGAAATGTGAATATGAATTTATATCATGTAAATATAGACAAATTAATATCATATAAGTGATAAGGTTTATAAAATTAAAAGGTTTTAAATTAAATTTGATATCAAATCACTTATGTAGTTCTTTATATCTCTTTGATGAAGATTTATATAACGTTGATTCTTTTGAATTTATGACAAGTGATAAACAAAATGATGGTTTGACAAATAACTAATTCACATTTCAAGAAGTATATAAAATATAGAAGAATACACGAGAAAAAAAAAATAAGAAAAATAAAGGTTGTTAAGTGAGAATGTGAAGGTTTACACTTAATAGAAATGGACAAATTAAATAAAATGTTGAAAATGACTAATCTCTTAAAATTTTGGATTAAATATAATCTAAAATTTATTAATAATTGACCCAGTTTATTAGTAAAGATTTTTTTCAATATTTATCCCTCTCACTGTTCTACTATGTCAAATTTAACCTTAATAAATATTTAAATATTTTTTCAAACACAATACTATTACAAACTAACTAAACACGAATACAACATTTATTTTATTATTTTCAAAAGAGATAAAATGATGTGTTCATTCATGATGGGGAGAAACTTTTTCAATGTTAATATATACATGTGAATCTACGCATATTTTTTTAAAACACTTGTTGAATTAGGAGACTTTTTCCGTTTTAGACTGAGAAGTAATCTTCTTTCTATAAATTATTATAAGAAAAGCATCACTTTATAAAACAAGTAGTTTCAATTATTATTAATAAAATTAGTAGTTGGTACGGAGAAATTAATAATAAATTATGAATATGTTAAAATAGTTTTAATTGTTTGTTGTGAACAAATTGTTTACTTTACCTTCACATATGTGAAAAGAAAGCAGTTTGAAAAATTCTATCTACTCTTCAATTAGGTAATGAAAAGTAAAGTGAAGTAAACATTGGTGAAGAAAAAAAAAATGGTAATAAAATAATGATTAATAACCTCTCTAAATCTTGCATTAAAACTTATGTCCACATCTACTTTTTAAATTTGAAATAAGGTCAGATGTTATTTTCAAAAGCATTTATCACCACGCAAACAAGTTTTAGTTTAGTGGTGAAACAAAGAAAATCACAAAAGTCAAAATTTCCCCCTCTTAACACTAATAATTAAAATATATTGACTCACGAAAGGAAATTCTAATACGAAACTTTGAATCAAGCTCCACCTCTAAAATAATGATTTCAAATTGGAGACTAAAATAAGTAATATTAATTATTAATAAAGGAGTAGTGATTCATTTTATGTATACATACATAAAAATTTATGAATTAGGGTATATTTACTAATAATTTTCTTATCACTGATTGTTATTACTTATTTTACTCTTATTCTGAGTTTTAATTACAAATTTAACTTCTTTAGATTTGAGAAATAATACTTTGTAAATTTACCTTCACCGGAATAATAATAATAATAATAATAATAATAATAATAATAATAATAATAATAATAATAATAATAATAATAATAATAATAAATTTGACAATTTCTAGAAAAGTGTTTCCTAAAATTTGGAGGATGATCTGGATAGCACATTTCTAGGTTTTTATACGTCAAAATGACAAAGTTTAATAACGCATTAGTCAAATTTGAATAGACCCACTTGCTTGTTTGTTTGTTTGTTTAGTACCACACTTTTCCATCCAAATCCTATGCAAACCTTAGTTCATACTAACCACAATCCTCCCAAGTGAAAACTAAAGACGTGTTTACTTTTATTTTTATTTTTAATTGCAAAGTTATTATTTTATTTTTCAATTTGTTTCTCGGAAACATTATATGGGAAAGAGATCATAAGAACAGTTATTTTTAGGGAAGGTTTAGTACAAGATATTTATTTTTGTCAAAAAATAATTTCTGAAAAAGATTAAATATGCTTGGCTTAATTTGTTACAATTTTTTTAAAATATTAATGTAAGTCTTTTTGAGAATTAAAGAGTAATTTAATTATTTATCACACGATCAAATAAAACTAACATAATATTTTTATAATATTAAAACTAAAACTTCTATAATTGGAGGAAACTAGGTTCTCACGTCGTTTCATGGAAACAACTTTGTAAAAAGAAATAGTTGAAAAGAACATGATTTCATGAAATTGTTGTTTTTAAAATATATACCAACGATGGAAATTCAACATTTCTAATTTTAGATTCTTGATAAACTAAATTTATTTTTAACTTTAGATTATAGAAAAACTAAAATTTTATATGTACCAAATACTGCCATGGTGTTTTCTGTGCAAATTTTAAAAAACAAAACAATTACGAAACTCGCAAGATTTAAAAAAAAAAGTAATAATTTACTGTCGTACTTCATGAAAATTAACATGAAAATTAAAATGATATAATTTTCATATTTATAATATTTCTTGAAATAAGCAAGCTATCCTCATTTCACACATGTCAATATTGTATTCTATTATATTCAAAGTATTTCTTTTTATTATCCTTTTTCCTGCTACTTGAACTTTTATAATTTCATAAAATCCTATAAAAATATAAAAACAAAAATTAGTACTTTAAAATATAAATATAAAAAAGAAACTGCCATCACATGCACTACACTCTCAAATTTGAGCAATAAGAATACTGTTAAAACTGTTTCTTTTTCTTTTCCAAATAAAAATGGTGTCTCTGAAAGTTCAACACTGCCCAGATCAAGTGTCTTAGACCAATCTCAGGCCAAAGTGCAGATGGTGCATATAAAGGGCATGTACTAGTCTGCCAAAGAAGAAAATTACTGAGGCGAGCCTCTCCAGATGTTCGTATCAAGATATCTGGGTCAGGTGCAACTGCCATGTACATATTCTTCTCAACATCCACCAGTTTTATAAAAGGAAACTCATCCTGTTTATGCTTTCTCTCTTCAGTCATTTCAACCAGCCCATTGTTTGATGTGATTTCAGCTTTACTGTAGCTGCTGGCATGATTTTCAACATTATTTTCAAACAAACCATCTTTCTTTACAGCACTTTCCACTTCACTACTACAAGCTTTGATTCCATTTAGATGGTCTTTACATGAATCTCGAGAAAGCAAACCAAAATCATTTCCTCCCCGGCCTTGATCTATTCTTACAAATGCACCATTTTTAACTTTCACTTCTTTTAATGCTTGAATTTCATTCAATTTTTCCTTGCAGCATTCTTGAACAGCATGCACAATCTCGTGACGAGAAGTATATGCTACACAAATCAAAAGAACTCTTTGGTTGTTGTGGGCAGTAACTCTCATTGCCTTTTCCACAGCAGCCCTGACAGGCTCACTCAATAGTTGCATGTCCCCAATGAAATATAATCTGACACCATATTCATTAATAAGACTTTCTTGTTCAAGCAACTCCTCAATCTTGTTCCGCATCAATTCCATCAAGGACTGAACTTCTTTAGGCTTCCTCTTAAAGTTATCAATGCTGAATGCATAGACAGTTACATACTTCACTCCCAATTCATAGCAGTATCTAAGGATGGACGTGAGAACATTAAACCCAGCCTTGTGGCCATCACCTTCTTCCATGTTTTTCTTTTTTGCATACCTTCGATTTCCATCCATGATGAAAGCAATATGACTTGGCACAGGACCCACAGATAAAATGGCAAACATACATCTTCTTAGATAACAATTTAAACCTCCAAGCAAGTGGCCTATAATATTTTCAGTATTTTTCTGCATTGAACTGTTCAGTTATGAAACTTGAAGAGTCTCAGATAAACCTGCTTAAAAATAATTTCATAATTAGAGTTAAAGCAATAACAGTTGAACATCAATGTACAAGTCTACTTGCAAGAAGAAAGTAAGACTATATTGTGAATTGTTAAAATCAGTCAGAATTTATACATAAAAAAAAATCATAAATGTCATAGTTCAGACACTACATAAAATATGTGCTTCACCACTACTGCTTATGTATTAAAATCAATTTCCCGGACAACAAATTCTATTGATAATTTAAGTATCACTACTCTAAAAGTGGATGGAACTATGAGAACTGGGACTCCCAGCTACCTGTTCCTCCAAAAGTTTGTTGCAGCAATGAAGCTAGAGCAAAATTCAGTTCTGAGGTCTGTTTCTCGTTGAGCGCTAGGATGGGATCTTGGGAGAATTAAATTGTATGCGTTCGGAAAATTTAAACAACGTGGATTAGACCTTCTCCCTCCTCGTCCAACATTAAAAATACACAGAAACTACTGCTACTAGCTTCTATTGGACATGGATCTCCATGGACTGACCACACAAGTAAACATGTTCTAGGTTTAATTCTTTTTACTGCATAATATTAGCAAGTACAGATAAATATGCATAATGCACAACTTATTCATCTACTTTTCCAAGGAATGATATACTCCCTTAGCATGGATCAGGTAATCAAAGAATCAAGGTGCCATACCAAATAAATTTCCCTTAGTCTTGGAACTATCAACGTGGAATGTGAGTTCATCTGTTCTTATTTATTGTTGTTACTACAACAAAGGACCATTTCTAAAGCTTCATTCCATCCTTGGTACATATCAATGAGCAAAAATGCATAAATATTGGACAAACCACTAAGTACAAAGAAAGATATTAAAAAAAAAACGGCTTTAAATAACATGCTATAAAAGTGTAGCATTGCGGAGCTGCAACTTCCCACTACAGGGTTGCTCTAGAGGAGCAGTTTAAAGTAGCAGTCATAGCAGATCAAATAGCTAGCCGAATAGCAGTCGTAGTAGATACTATAGCAAGACTGTTCACTCCAAAAAAATCCCTCTGAACAGAGAGACATTAAGACCTTTTCGGAGGGTTATTTTGGGGATTTAAACGTTCAAAATAGAAATTTACAATGGTAATAAATGTAAAGATTATAAAAAGCCGTGGATTTAGAAAATGACAATTGATGTTTTCTTTATAGGAAAGGTGTACTTGACTTTTGTTGGAACGTGTATGCTTTGTTTGAGACAGTGATAACTTTTTACTGCTAATTATGAATGTTATTAAGTTTTAACATCTTTTATAATTTATATGATATAGTATACATCATATAAACTAAAAAAATTCAAAAAAAGGCAGTTGTCTCAGTAGAGCATATTTGTAGCTGGCCATTTCGTGCCACTATTTAGGATTTAAAACTTTGTTTGAAAGGGATTTAAATTTTACTACCAATAATCCCAAAAAGAAAAAATAATTTAAACTAAAACAACAAAATACAAACTTGGAAACAATCAATAATAAAAAAAATCTGTAATGTTGAAACAGGTACATCTGGCTGCAAATAAATTATGGGGAACAAGTGCCATTTTGTCAAAAACTAATGCAACTGACTCTAAACGAAAAGCAAATCTAAAATTAGTGTTAAATGCAAAGTTCAATGCAAAATTTCTGAACCACAATTACCTAAAGCTCACATAATATAGCATCAAAACACAATTCTCATCAATCATTCATTTTAGACATAATCAATTCATGATATAACTTTCCTTTCATAACCATATTCCCAAATAGTAATCACCAATAACATACAAAAAAGACATACCCTTTGAAAAATAAGATTAAAGGGGCCAACCTCTGATGCCAGTGCTTGATAGCAGAGCCTTCTTGAAATTCCTATGATTTCATCAACTAAATGTGTTTGGTTTGGTTTCTTGAACAACACTGATTCTGAAAAAAGACACACCTTAAAAAAGACACAGAAGGTACTGCTACTAGCTTCAATTACAACTACAGCATAATTCTACATCTATTTGTTTCCCTAGATAAAATCTAGTTTTAGTAAATCATAAATCAATGTTATTGCTAGAATGTGTATGGAATCAATTCAGTTATTGGTAGCTTGCAACATAAATTATATTTATCCTTAAAATTGATGAATGTCTGATATCCTATGCAGTAAAGAAAAGAGAACCAAACACTCTAATTAAGACCCAAACCGCAGTTATCCACAATCCAATATCCCCAATCAGACTCGCTCTCCAATCCCAAATACCAAATCCGGAACTGCCCAATCAACAACCCTGTACCAGATATTTACAACTCAATTCAGCCCCGACGCCAGATAATCCACAGATCCAATAAAAATTCAGTTTAAATCCAAAAACCGATCATAGATCAGACAAACCAAATGAAACATTTCAGACAAGATGCGCTTCGAAAACAATCAGAATCACCAAACTCAAATAGAACAACCAAACTCAAATTACAAACTGTAGACAAGAAATCAAAAGAGAAAGGGAGAAACCTTACTTAGGCCCGCGGCCCTTGCTTCTAACCACCAACCTCCAGGTTAACTTGCGGTGGCTAGGGGGCGCCAGTCACGGCCAGGGCTCCGCGGTTGGGTTTGGATGGGCTCAGGGCGGGATTTTGGCGTGATGGGTGAAGAGGGACCTTGGGACAGGGTTCGCAGTGCCGGCGAGGCGGCCCGCGGTGGAGATTGAGGGGTACTGGTGGAGGCGCGGGGCCGGGAAGATGCGCCGCACGGATGAGACGGCCACGCGGTGGCTAGGGTTCGCTTGTGGTGGCTACGACGGAGATTGGGAAGACGCGGCTCACACTAGGGTTCGAGTGAAGGAGATGGGGGTGCTACGGCCGAGACCCGTGGTGGCTGGTGGAAGCTGGAAGTGGTGGTGTGAATCACATTGGAGGAGATGCAGCCGCGGGAGGGCTAGGGCTGATGGTGAGTGGCTGTGAGCGTGATAAGGTGGTGCGGGTGTAGTTTTGGAGGGGGGGAGTGACGGCTGGAGAGTGGAGACCGTGAAAGTGGAGTGAGGGACCACTAGTTATGTGGGCAAGGTGCAGAGTGGAATAGGAGAAGCAAGGGGTCAGCGTGGAGGAAAAGAAAGTGGGTGTAAGTGAAGGTGTGGGGAAAGTGATTTGGAGATGGGCGGTGAAAGAGATGTGAAGACTGGCCGTTGGGTAGTGAAGTGATGTGAGGGTGGATATGGTAGGTTAGGAAGTGAGGTGTGGCGTGGGGCTCGTGTGAGTGAGGGGCTGCCACGTAGGAAAAAGTGAGACCCCGGGAGAGAGTGTCCGAATATTATTTTTAGGTTAAAGTAAAATGAGAGCAATCAAGTTATTGTCCTGGGCTATGCCAAAAAGTTAAAAAAAAGAAAGAGTATAATTAAATAAAAGGAAAATATATATACTTTTTCATTTTTATTTTTATATTTCTTTTTCCCCTTCCAACAATTTAAAGAAGAACTTTTTTTTCACTTGTTTCTTTATATCTTTTTAATGTTTTTTTTCATATTCTCTTCTTTTTTTATTTTAAAAAACATTACTATATTTTTTATTTTCTATTTTCAATTTTTTTATGTTTCTAAGGTAAATGTTGTCATTTATTATTATTATTATTATTATTATTTTTAATATTTTTCATATTCACTGACAAAATTGGGTGCTGAGAATACTAATTATTGACCCCTGGGAAGTTGCAAGGCAGATTTCTATTTATCTTTTTAATTTTTTTTAAACATTACTATATTTTTTATTTTTTATTTTCAATATTTTTATGTTTCTAAGGTAAATGTTGCCATTTATTATTATTATTATTATTATTATTATTATTATTATTATTATTTTTCATATTCACGGACAAAATTGGATGCTCACAATACTAATTATTGACCCCTGGGAAGTTGTAAGGCAGATTTCTAGCTTATGAAATTTTGTCTTTGGAACAACTGGGTGTTAATTTTCGGGCACTTGCCAAGTGTTTGAAAGAATGCTTGAATGGAATTTAGAAGTGATTTTTTCAATAGTCTAGTTGTTGACTGCAGATCTTTCAATCATCAGAAGAATTTGAACCACTTCCAGATTTTAAAGTTCAGCCATTGTATCGAACGAACGATCCTTTTTAGGACTCTAAAATTATGCCCGAAGTTTTATTCCGAATTTGGATAAATACACATCTCCTTTATACAACAAACACAACAAAACCAACAAAACGAGACCAACAGAAACAGAACCAAACAGAAGACGATCCAGAACAAAACCAACAGAAACAGCGAGAACTGCGAGGATGAAGAATGAAGAGCTTACTGCGACTGAGAACTGCGGCGTTCTGCGACGGCGGCGAATTATGAGCGGGGCCAAGTTTCGAACGTGATAACGGAGAGCTGCGAATGCGAACAGCAGCGAATTGTGAAGGTCGCGACTGTGAATGGAGACGCGGTGACGGACGAGCGAAGAACACGAGACCTAAACGCGACGACGATGAAGGACATTCCTCGTTCTCGTGAGCGAGAAACGCGAGACCTAAATCGCGAGTTTTAACAAAAAAACACATTTTGCGTGTCGTTTTGGCCGTTTCATTTACCGAGTCTAGTCCAAGTTTACTTACGAGATAACTCGTGTCCAGGAGTAAACTCGTAATCTCATCCGAATCTAAGAGTTCATGTTTGATAATAGGACGACAAAATCTAAAGCAGGATCACCTATTTAGTCATTCACCTACACTTAACATTTAAATGATGCAACAACAAAAAACAGTCTCATTTTCAAACATAATAGTAATTTACATTACTTTAACGAATATTCATAAGAGCGATTAGAATAACAAATCCAATCATGTTTCTGAAACGTTACCTCTTCAGTCACATTCTCTAGAGTAAAAACAATTCCAGAGAGCATGAATAATTATGCAGACCTCACCTAACTTCTACAAGTAACGCAAAACACCTCTATCACATAACTTAACACCAATGGAAAATAATGATCCGTTCATTCCATATTCTCAAATCCATTATGAATTATGAATACCGAAGATATGTTCCAGTCTCATACACTAAAAAAAATGCAGCGAACTGAACTAATCACAGAGTTGAACAAAGACATCAATTCCACAATGAAGTACAAACAAACTAATAGAAATAATCATGAACGTGGAAATTTAACACTGAATCACTCGATTGTCAAAATTCTGCCCCATAAAATAAAACATTGCAATCAGCCAATTACCAACTAAACAAAGGGAGAAAATAAAAGAGTAGGATCGAATTTGTTTACCTATCTATTATAGATGGAATTATTGTGTGATAGAAGCGATTGCTCTGAAGAAGAGAAGCATGGGAGTGTGGGACGAAAGAAGTGAAGAAGAACAGCGCAGATGGTGCTTTGGAGGAAGAGGACGGACACTCCCAGCAATAGGTTTTTCTCCTTTTCGATCTTTATTTCAAAACAAGTGTAGCACGTGCATTTTATATTATTTGATACTATAATGGTTATTTAAATTCTAATTTATATATTTATAAATATTTTGAAAATGTCTTTCGTCAGTCAATTTCTTTCTACGTTACAGAAATATTTTTTTCAGAATTTATGTATTACTAAGTAAAATATTATTTTACTTCAATACCTTTTAACTGATTGTTAAAAAAATTAGATCTAAAAATATAATCAAACGAAAGTTACAAAATCAAGAATTGATCAATTTTTTCTTTTAATTTCTTATCTACTTTTTCTTTGTCAGTTTTGATTCGAATTTAAGATTAAAAATATTTTTTTATAAAAATCTAATTACATAAATTATTATATTTATATATAATATTATTTGAGTTAAACAGGAAAAAAATATCATATATGATTTTTTTAAAATTCTTTAATGATTTAATTATTATTTTTTTATAATCCAATTAATTTTTAATATATTATCACATAGCCCATGATTCAACCCTTAATATGTTAATTATATTTTTGCGTCCTTTTTTCCAGTCATAATAGTCTCTGACGAACTTGTATATACCCAACATAGATGTAAACTTCATTAATTATATAGCAGTTGGCTGCATCCTTAATACACTTGATTTTGCAAAATCAAATCACCCAGACATACGACATAGTCTCGATATGTGCAAACTTAACGAAAAAAATAATCTCATTATACAACGTGAAAACTCTTGGAAGTTAGATAGTAAAGAAATATATTCAAATCTAGGTCGAAATACAGCTAATAGCTAATAAACATTATGGTGGTGATCATGCTACAACCCAAAAACAGATGTAGGATTCAAGACTATATATCAAACTCATTAATTTATGCCGTACAAAATGTTTTCAACAAAATAAAGATGACGAATTCTAATTATGTGGTTTCAAAATTTTCAAATGGGTGATTTGGACTGGAACAAGACTTTCAACAACATGAAAGAAGGTTAACTACCTGCTAACTTCCTTTTTCCCCTGCTGGGTTCTGTAACGTACAGAAGAGACCAATTCTACCCGCTTATTGAACCACAAGATTCAGAACTAGTGCCTCCTTTTCACACCTTTAATGTGTGATTTTCCATCTTTCCTTGTCTTGCTTTCAGAGGGTAACTGAACTTGCTTTGATTTCATCTTAAGCGATTTAACCAAAGATGATATTTCATATTTATCTTTCTTTGACTTTGAAGCATCCAATACTTTTTCCTCACCTTTCTTCATCATGCCTGAATCATCAGAAGACAACTGCATTCCTTTTAGCTTTAAGGGCTCCCTTTCCATAGGTGGATCCGCACTATCCTTCAGCTGCTTCTGTGCTAGCTGCCTTGCATATGTTGCACTCCTGCAAACACCCACGGTTGTATTATGGAATTAAATAAAACAGAATACATCCTGAGTTTGCTACAATAAAGTCAGCATATTCTTGAAACCAAATGTAATCAGAGATCAAGAACCGCCATCCAATCTTGACAATAACAATTAGTTTCCCACATGTTAAACATGAAATTATTGGCAGGTCAACCACTTATAAACAAATGTAATTTATAAAACTAGAGTAACATATAAGTTACTACTTATCTAATAATAGAAGCCTAGCTACCAGCAACATTAACTTTTGGTTGAAACAAATTTGACATGCAAAGAAATACATTTTTAACATTTAAGGAAAATGGTACTCCATGCTCTTATGAGAGAAAATGGTCCCAATAAGAAACTAGAAGTTGGCACTTCTCCACGGTTTTGATAAATATTATCTGGACCAACCAGTTCAACAGACTTAATCAGAAACAAGCCAAGAGACCAGTTTGCTAAAAGAAATGTATTTTTTCAAAAAATAAAAAATCGAAAACATTTAACATAAAAAAGACATTTGATAAGGCTTACTAATTGTTATGATATTGTTTTATCATCTACGTTATTGTTAGTCATTTCTATATGAAAACTTGCTATGGTTAGTAAACATTGTGTAGTTCATTCAAATCTAAAACATATTTTTAACATATAAAAGACATTTGATAAGGCACTAATTGTTATGATATTATTTTATCATCTACGTTCTTGTTAGTCATTTCTATATGAAAACTTGTTATGGTTAGTAAACATTGTGTATTTCATTAAAATTTAAACCTGAGTCGTACTTAAAATCTGGATTTTGACAATCTTGGTTTTTAGTGTTATAAAGTTATGATATTAGATTTAATTTGAATGTTAAGAACCTTAAAACAATGTCCTGACCAGTTATTAGTCTGATTATAAAAACATTGAATAAAACTTAAAAGCCCTATACAACAGCAAATACCTTTTAAATTGTGGGTCGGTAGGATCAATTGCATAGTTTGGTGAGAAAAGAGCTGCAAAACGTGGATCATCATATGCATTACTTGGTATTTTGTCCTCTTCAACAGCATTCTCCCTCCTTTTTCCCTTGCCTTTTTTAAATTTAAGATTATATCCCTTGAGACCAGCATCCGTCCCCTTATCATCAGCAAGCAACAGTTCAAGCTCCTCTTTGCTCACTTTGTCTTGGGGCTTATGTTCTTTGTCTTCTGTATTTTGTTCCTTCTTCCTCTTCTTGACAGCAGGCTCCTCGATGAAGAAGTCATCTCCTTCTTCAGTTGCCTCTTGATCAGTATCATCACTATCGTCAACTGATGAATACTTTGCTTTATTTTTCCTGGCCTTCTTTTTCTCACGTTTTTTCCTCAAATATGCATCCCAAACTGTTTCTGATTTTTTATCCTTCTTTTCCAATATATGTTTGCTTAAATCTTCCAAACCTGTATTGAAGGTGACCTCCATATCCTGGATATTATCATGTTCATCACCTCCATCTGAATCATCACCAGACTGGAGCAAAGCACGGTATTTTGCTCGTTTTTTTTCTACTTTATCAGACTGATCATCTGTCTCAATTTTATCCTTGCTATCATCACTTTCACTCTCATCAGAATTCAAGAGTTCCTTCAATTCCATCTGAGCTAGCTATTAAAAAGGAAGGGAAGATAGAAAAGACCAGTTCAATATGAAACAAATCACCAAAAGATAAATACAATATATATATATATATATATATATATATATAAAGTAATATACAAGAATATGCATGCCTATCAATGTGGTTAGATGTTGATAAAAACAAATAGACACGTGTAAAGGACACACAAGTACTGTAAAATATTAAGGATATAAATGTGGAGCATATATATGCACATGACACGGATATTTACGGATGCACCGACTAATAAATTGTGCATGTTTCCTTTGTAATATGAAGAGTAATTAAATAATTTAATAAATAAGAACCGCGTTTATAAATGACCATATAAAAGATGGAAATACTCAAGACTCAGAATAACACTATTTCAACCAAGAATTTTTCAAAAGGATAAAAATTATACACAACATATACAGTAGATTACGGTGAATGTTTTAAATCCTGGATGGCGTAGCATAGGGGCCAGCTCCAAAAAAGCTATAGCAAGATCGCATAAAGCAGGTTGAAATTTTTTATAATTATATAATGTATACTATTATATACATATAAAATCTCAGAAATGATAAAAAATTACTAAAAAATATTAACATTAATAAATAAGAATAAAAATTCATAGGTGTAATACACAAAACATACAAGGAAACACCAACAAAAGGCAAATACAAGTTTCCTAGATTGGAATTACAAGTCATCATCTTCTAAATCCAAGTCTCCTTTATCATTTTCTTTATTATTACATCTATAGATTTCAATTTTTGAAATAAAAATCCCAAACATTCCCCACCAAAATAGACCCAATGTCTTTGTCCTAAGGTATTTTTTTAAATCAGCACATTGAGACACTATAGCATTCATTGGTGTCATAACCAAAAATACAAGTGTACACAAACAAAAGTCAAATACAAGTTTCCTAGATTGGAATTACCAGTCTCATAAATCAACATCTTCTTTATCATTTTCACTATTATTACATCTATAGATTTCAATTTCGGAAATAAAATCCCAAAAAAGATCCAATATCTTTCTTCTAGGGTATATTAGAAATCAACACAACTATAGATTGGAATTAACAGTCATCGTCTACTAACTCCAAGTCTCCTTTATCATTTTCGCTGTTATTACATCAATAGATTTCAATTTCGGAAATAAAAATCCCAAAAATAGCCCATCAAAAAGGACCCAATATACAAGTTTCCTAGATTGGAATCATCAGTCATCATCTTATAAATCTAAAGTCTTCTTTATCATTTTCACCATTATTACATCTATTAATTTTCAATTTTGGATATAAAAATCCCAAACAATAGCCTACCAAAACAGACCTAATATCTTTGTTCTATGGTAGTTTTTGAAATCAACACATAGAGCTGCTATAGCATTGTCCGGCGGTGCTATGGAGCATGCTATTTGGTCTACTCCGTTGTAGCAGCCACGAGCTGCTCCACACTGCTAACTACTACGGTGGTGCTATAGCATGTTATTTAAACCCTGATTACAACAAAGCAAACTGACCTGCTCATCATTGAGATTCCGGTTCAATATCTTTGCCCGAATAGGTTCATCATCTTCCCATGTAAGACTAACCTCACTGTGCTGAAGTGCTCGAGAATAGAAATTCTTACACTCATAATTTGTAGGTACCTAAGTATAGAAAGGAATCAAAATTTGGATCTATTTATATGCAAATAAGCACACAATAACACATTTTAATCAGGCATACTACTGAATGTCAAGTACAATCACATCTTAAATACCTCATTAGCAACATCCCGAGGTGGGTGTTTGAATTCCATGTTGTCAGGGATAAACCTTAAATCAAGTGCATTCGATGACTGCATGAACTCAACACTGTCACATTCCTTGTAAATGTAATCTGCTGTGGCAATTGAGTTGCATTCCACCACAGCAAAATAGTACCTGTGGAGCACAGAAATAAAAGAGATTAGTGTGAAAAGAAGAAAAAAGATAAAAGAAAATGTAAATCGCATAGTAAACATGTATCTGTTAAAATACTGAACTATAACTGCTAAAAAGATCGCTTTAGTTTCCTTAGTTGTACGTTGTGGATACATGTATCAATCAGCAGAACAATTTACTTAACCCATGTTGGGTATGAAAAAGCACAACAATAAAATGTCATGCAAGATGTCAGACATGGGTCTTCACATAAAGAGTGAATAACAATGTGTTTCTAAGGCCTTCAGTTCTTGACACCCCCAACTGAATAATCACAATAAAATGCAGGAAATTTTAATATGCTTAATTGGAAAATGATAGTCATGGGAATGAGGTATCCAAGGTTCTCCACCAAAACTCAGTTCCCCTTAACGTTATACCATCATAAAGAACTCCAGAAGCACTACATGTTGGTTCTGTAAGGCTGAAAGGAACTCAGTTTGACTGAATGATCATTTAGTCATGTATTGAGAGCAGACTCAACAACTAGGATATGGTAATGTAAAGCTGCAATTATCTGGGTTACCCATACAGCTTTGCATGTATTAGAATCTCCCCAAAAGTTCTCTTATCGAAAGCACCAATGGGTAGGATATTCTCATCCAAAATGAGAGACTATAATATTAATGTAAAGTGTAATGCAAATACAGACAGAGAAGACTTAATGCTTTCATCTCTGGAAGAAATTCCCACAGCCCAACCTAGGGAAAAAAAGAAGAAAAACAGAATCATGCATTATCCCCCCATACCCCACACCTCTTGGGCTCCCTTTGAGCTACTCTTTCCCACCTTCAACCTACCAAAGTAAACCTGGAATATCTTGGGCCTAGTCGTAGCCATCTGATGGGCATTTGGATCATGAAACCATTCAGCTTGCCATGTGCTCTGGGGAGCTTAATCCCGATCACCATGCATGGCAGTAAAACTCAAGTGATCATGCTGATACCATGCTGGATTACAAGAAAATTTGACAACAAAGGCAACTATAAAAGAAAGGTCTTGTCATGAATCATGGTCATCATTTTTAAACATTACACTTCAGTGTAACGATATCAGCATGTAAAATATTCCTTATTCATTATATCAAAAGGCATATACCTACCTATTGATGTATTGAGTTCTTGAAGGAAAAATTAATAATGATTTTAGATTAAATGATAGAAACCACTATAAACTGATAAAATTACTGAGTTATAGTTAATATAAGGGGATAAAGCATTTGACATCTTTATCTAAAATGCAGTTAAGTCAAGTCAGTATATCATATTACACGTGTTTTTGATAGTTACTTACCGCATCCTACTCTTCTCATATGCACGCAGTTTCTCATTGTCAATGTCGTCATTGTTGTTATCTTCATCACTTTTTTCATTTTCATCATCAAATAGACCAATAGGTCCATGAACTTCCTCCTCTTTCATACGTTGAAGGCCAAACTCAGATGGATAGATAGCTACTGACTTGATCAGTCCATTAGGTGGGAGAAATGAGCTTAACAATACATACAAATCAACAGCCTAGCAAAAAACAACAAACAAGAGTTACCTTTTAGCCAACATTTTAAATATTTCTCATCTTAAAAATGTACTGCAGAAAATGCACATTACACTTAAAATACATAGTACCTTAACAAACCTCCAGTCCATGTTAACAACAGCAAGCCTATGTGTTTCCTTGTCAATCTCCACTATGTCTTCCTGTCAACAGAATAATAATAATTCAAAAGGGCCAATCCATGTTATATACAGCATTACAAATATCAAAGATGAGAAAATTAAAATTAAAATGCAATAAGGTACCTGGACATCAGATGCTTCTTCCTCATTCACTTCCTCATCCGCACCTTCATCTGTATCTGTATCTGTAGCAGACTCTGACTCACTGGTCTCTTCTGACTCAGATGATGACTCAGATTCACTGGTCTCTTCCAACTCGGAACCTTTATTACCCTCTGGTTTCAACCGATTCACTTTCACCAATTCCTCTTTATTCTCCTCTTCCTCATCATTACTCTTCTCTGCTTCCTTTTCATCAATTTTGTAGTAATGGCGCATAGAACCAAGTTGTGAGGTTGGGTTGTTCTTGGGCTTGCCTCTCTTGTCAACAGGAGCAGCAGAGGGCAAAAAACTCTTGTGAGTAAACATGCGGTTGAAGCGAGAGTCAATGGCCACCTTTGTTTCACGCTTTGGAGCCTCCCTAAACCGAGGATCCGTTTGAGCCTTTGCATATCGAGGATCACTGATAACCTTAACATCACTTGGTGCTGAATGATTTGAACTCAAATTATCCTTAGCCTTCTTCTCTATTTTGTCCTTACGGTTCTTCCTGTTTTCATTTTTTGATCCCATTATGCTCTAGTTGAACACTGGCAATGGAACAAAATTAAGGATAGGATTAGGATACAATCAAACTCAGATCACCCCTTCCAAAGGAAATGAAAACTACAAAATGTTGTATGGTCAATAATTTGGAAATGAGGGGAGGTTGGTGGTGGAGATGGGTGGTGGGCGATTGCTATTGCTGGTGGAGGGGTGGTGCGGAGGCAGTTGTGTAAAATACTAAAAATTATTATTATTATTATTATTATTTTAATGTAAAATACTAATAAAATAAATTATTTATATTTTTCTCTTTTCTTCTTTTTTTCAAATTTTCTTTTTATTTTTTAATTTTTTATTTTAAGGATTAAAATATTAAAAAAATGGAACTACTTTTTTTCATCTTTTTAATCCTATTTTTTCATTTTTTTATTTTTAAAATAAACACTGTCATTTGTTATTATTTATTTATTTATTTTTAACATTTTTAATTTCAAATAATAATTCAACCTATAAGGTTGGGGATTTGAGACTTTCTCACTTCTTAAATGAAGGGTCTGATATATATACTAGTTTTGAGGTCTGTAGCTAGAGCAAAATAAAAAATTTTGAGGTCTGTTTCTCATTGGGCCTTACGATGGGATCATCGGAGAATTATTTTGTATGTGTTCGGAAAACATCTCACGTCCAATATTAAAAAAGACACAGAAGCTACTGCTACTAGCTTCAATTACAACTACAGCATAATTCTACATCTATTTGTTTCCCTGGATAAAATCAAACGCCACGCTCCTTGTCTATTTAGTTTTAGTAAATCATAAATCAATGTTATGGCTAGAATGTGTATGGAATCAATCCAGTTATTGGTAGCTTGCAACATAAATTATATTTATCCTTAAAATTGATGAATTTCTGATATCCTATGCAGTAAAGAAAAAAAAAAAAAATCAAAACATAGATTGAGGAAACCTGCTATTGTGTCATGCCAAAGTAACGTAGAAGCTCTCTGCTTACCTCAAACAAATCCTTGAAATTGGAGAACGCGGAAGGTGGACCTAGGGATGCTTGAACGCGTAACGCAAAAGAACTTGGGAGGGCTTGGAGAACTTGAAGGCGGTGGTTTCGAACTGAGGGAACAATGGTGGTTACAGGCTCTAACAACCAACAAACAACATCATACAACAATCACAACAAGTCAGTGTAGTTGGGAAGAGAAGTGGAGGACCAACCTGGTGGTATAGCAGAGACGAGTTGAATAGGAGGGGCGTGCGTCGTTCTCGGCGGCGGCACTTTATCTACCGGTAACGGCGGGGACGGGACAACGGTGGTGGTTTCAAACCCAACTAAAGGGATGGATACTAGAACCCTAGCAAGATAAAAAGAGAGAAATAGTGTATAATTAATTAGCTTATGCAATAACTATTTTTTAATTAAGTTTTATTTTAATTAAAGAAACCAAATGATGGTTAGTTAAAATTACTTATTGTGATATGCAAAAATAAAATAAAATAATTAACTTTATATTTTATTCTCTTAAAATAACTATTTTGGTCTTTAAAATAAAATATAAAATAATAACGTAATTAAGCAAAATATTTTAAATAAACAAATTTCACCGCTAAAAGACACGGAAAATATACATAATATGATTGATTGAATATAGTATGAATAAATTTTAAAATTTTAAATTTAAACTTTATCATAATTATTGTAAAACAATAAAAAATATATTTCAAAAAGTTAATATGATACTTAAAATTCTAAAAATAGATAACTTTAAAGCTTTTGTATATAATATAAAATAGATAACTTTAAGTTTTTGTATATAATATAAATAGGCATCGCAATGGCGGTCGAGTTTTGCCTCTCCGATCCCGTGCTCGACCTTTTTAACTATCATTGTTTCTGTCTTCGATCTCTATTGGGGTTAGAAATTAAGTCTTTATCTCCGTCTCAGTTGGGTTTTGGGTTCTCTATCATCGATCTATATTATTTTTAAAAAGATAATTGCATTTATAATAAATTAATTTTATTATCTATTTTTATATATAAATAAATATTTATAATATTATAATTTATAATTATTATTAATTAAATATACATTTTAATTTATTATATTTATATTAAAATATGTATGTAAAAGAAATATTTAATTATTTTTTATTTATAACATTATTATTATTATAACATTCGTATTCAAATATTTGAATATTTATAACATTATTATTATAATACTGTATTCAAACATTTGATTATATATATAAGTTAATTCATTTTTAAGTTGTCATTTAAAAATATGAAATATATAGTTTATAAGGAAATATTTAATAAGTTAATTATTATTCAATTAGTTCAAAGTAATAAAAGTTTAAATTATCAATTTCTTTGATCCTTTAAAATACAATTATTTTATTAAGATAACATTTGATATATGATAAATAAGAATAATAAGATAAAAAAATATGACATAATAACACCTAATAAATATAAATTATAAATAAAATAATATTAGTTACTACTAATATTTATATAAAATAATTACAAAAAGATAAAGAATAAAAAAATTAACTTTGTGTTCATCAAATTGGTTGAAAAAAAAATTTGATGGGAGAGATTCAGAAATGTGAAAAACCTGAAAGGTAAGAGAAAGAATAATGTAATAAATTAATTGATATAAAAAATTAAAAAAGACAAAAAAATTAAAAAGTTGGTAGAAGAAAAAAAATTGGTAAAATATAAATAGAAAAAAAGAAAATACTTTTAAAATATTAATATTTTAAAATTTAAATTTAAATATAAAGTCGGGGCGGGACGAGGTCGGGGTGGGGATTGCATTACCCATCTCCGCCTCCGACCCCGACTTTTTAAAGCGGGAAAAACATGAACCCGGCCCCGCCCTCAGTTAACTCAGGTTTTTCCCGTCAAATTCGGGACGGAGACGAATCGATCCCAATCGGTCCCACGAATACGGATTTAATAGTGATCCCTAAATATAAAACAGGTAAAAATTTCCTAAACATACTAACGTATAAATGTTTTACTTTCAATCTATATATATATAAAATATATATATATATATATATATATATATATATATATATATATTTAAAAGTCGATGTTAAACATATATATTTATACTTTCAAACAATTTTTGAAAACAAAAGTTTAACATGGACTTCTAAATATAAATATAAATAATTACTCAAAATAATTGTGAGTTAAACGTATTTTCTACTTAGTAATTTAATCTAATTATAATTAGGTTAAGTTATAATGAACCGTTAGGTAATTTTTAAAAAATATTTATTAAAAATATTTTTACTTAATGATTATAATATAAAAATAATATTTTTAATATCTCAAATTTATTATATAATATTTTTTTAAAAATATAATATATTAATTATGATATATTTTAATATATTAATTATGATATATTTTTATCATTTAAATATTTTTATTTAGAAAAAATAAAAGACTAATTTTATCAAATTTCAATATATTATTTTTTATTAAAAAATAAGACGAAATAAGAAAAAAACAAAGGAGGGTGATAAAATAAAATAATAATATTAAACTAAAAAAAACAGAGAGAGAAAAAAACGTAAATAAATGAAGAAAAAGAAAACAAATAATTATATTAAGTGGAATGAATCTATAAATAATACATTTTAAAAGAAAAATTTATCAAATAGAACCTTTATTAATTTATTTATTTGAATAGACTTTTTTTATTGTTCATATGCAATTTTTCTTTCCTCTTTTTGTAATTTTTTTTATATATATTTTTCTTTTCTGATGTCTCTTATTTTCTCTCCTCTCTTTCACTTATATTCTATTTAAACTACTATATTAAAATTGAATAAAAATATATTAATAAATAAATATTTTAAAATATTAACTAATTATTTAAAATTATGATAACAATAAATAATTTTATCTGTTTTGGCAGTAAATAATTAATTCAAAATTATTTTATCATAATAAATAATGATTCATTTAATTTAAAATATAAAATATTTATAAGTTAAATGTATTTTTATTTAATATTTATTCTAGTTATAATTAGACTGAATTATGATAATTACTTAGATTAGGTAATTTAAAAAAAATATTTATTAAAAATTAATTTAAATAATTAATTAATTTTTTCTTAATAATTATAACATAATAATAATAATAGTTGTAATATTTTAAATTTATCTTATAATGTTTTTTAAAATATAATATATTAAATTGGAGTATTTTTGAATCATTCAAATATTTTTTTGTAATTATAAAATACTCACTTTATCAAATTTCAATCTACTATTTTTAATTGAAGAATAAGATTAAATGAGTGAAGAACAAAAGAGGAGAAAAGAAAAGAAAAAACTAGATGGACATAGAAAAAAAATAAGAAGTAGATGGAAAAGAAAAAAAATAAAAAAATAAATGAAAAAAGAGAGGAAAATAATTATATTATGTCTCACAAACTTATTTCCCTTAATTGAATTTTATGGATAAATAGTAAATGGGTATAATTGAATAAATAAATTTAAAAACTTTCTATTTAAATAAATTTCTTTTTAAATATATTATATATAGAATTGATTCATATTATGTCATATGAACTTATTTCTCATCGTTAGATTTTATGTATAAATAAGAAATAGGTATAATTGAATAAATAAACTTAAAAAGATTTTATTTAAATATGTTTAAAAAAATATAATTTATGAAATTGATTAAAAAAAATAAAAATTAAGGAAGAATGCCTTGATATTAAAAGTTGATCTTAATAAGGAAGCTTTTCATCTTGACCCTTTATTTCTTTTTTTTTTGAAATAATATTTTGATAACTTAAAATTTATACTAACAATCCAAATATAAAAAAATACAACATAAAAATTATTATTATAAAAAAGTTATTAAAAAGTTAATCCTTTTTTTATCATCAACATAAATTATATATATATATATATATATAAATTTATGTTAACGATAATATTATACTCTAAATTTAACTTACAGTCATAAGTGATGGAATAAAATATTATATTATTTTTTTATTAGTTCTTAAAGGTAAACATTATTATATTATTATCTTACAATATTGAGGAGTTTAATAAGAGGTTGGTATTGAATCTATTTTATGACATAAATAAGTGTTCTAATATTTAATAAAAAATATTTTAATCTTTTATTATTAAATTAAAATATTTAATTTAAATAAAATATTTAATTTAAGTAAAATATTATTACATTATTAGTTAGCACTAAAATAATATAAATATTAATAAATTGAAATGTTTGGTGAAAGAAAAGTTGAAATGAAAGTTGATGATTTAGTCAATGGAGTTTCAAGTGCTAAAATCTAGCAACAATAATAAAAGAACTAATCTATTTATAACCTTAAAAGAATATATGAAAGGATCTTAGTGTCGGTGATTTCCTGTTTGACAGGAAAAGGGATTTTCTATTGATAAGAAAAGGGGTTTCCTAGTTCATAGAAAAAAAAGTACTTTTTGAAATGTTATAAATAAATCTTTGAAATATAACTTGGAAAAATGAAAAATGTAACCATTCTTTCCCCTTCACAAGCACCAAAAAAGATTGTTTAGGATTTTTTTACAAAAGAGTTGAAAACAATGATTGGTTTCAGTATAAATATTCATATATAATTTGAAAAAATATATTGAAAATTCAAGTAATAACATCCTTTACAATTTTTCAAGTATATTTTAGACATAAAAATAGATACTCTGTTCACTGCAAGTGTTATGAACACTTCCTTTTCCTTCATGATGAGTAAAAAGAAGTGTGTCGTGGAGAATTAGTTATGATAGTTAAAATATTAATGAGTTAATTAATTAGAGGGATAGGTAGATATAAAAAGGGGGAAAGTTGATAGGATAGGTTCAGATCTATTTAATTATTTGTTAAAGGAGAAATAATTTGGGAAGAGAAAACTTTGAAAGAGAGTGCTCCCATATATATATATTTTTTTTAATTCATGGTTCTAACAAATATCTGCACAAGATAGAGATAAAAGAGAAGTCAAGGAATAAATTCTCTTGAAAGCATATAAAAAGAATAAACTGTATATGAGATTTTCAATAAGGTGCTTCAATCTTATACAAGACACAAATAAAACCTGCCTATACAAAGGGAAATAACAGGTGAAAAAGCACCAACCCACTGTAATGGGATATGAATCAATTTTGGAAGCTATAATAACTACAAAATTAGTATTATAATAGAATAAGTATTATCATAAGAAGTGTGCTAGGAACTTTGTGCTAAGATTGAATTCATTGAAGTGCAAAGATTCCCGCAGTTGAGGCATCTTAATTGCAAAAAGTGATCTGTATATGGAAGTCAACACCGCGGCTTGTGTAGGCGAGGTCTGTTGCAGAAAACGCGACCATTGGCCTTCACAAATGCTGCTATCCCAACACTAATGCTTGCCCACAATAGTGAGAAGAACAAGTGCCTAAAATCATATCTAACTGCAGAAATTAATTAATGAATGTCACTTGAAAAGCCATGTCAGACATCTGCTACTAGTTTCAATAACATAGCACTTTGATTGTCAATTTGTCACCACTTTACCATAAGTTGTAACGAGTTCATCTTTTTATAACAAATTTTTAATTAGCACATATACCTGTGTGGATCGCACAGAAATTCTCATAAAATTTCAGATAATGTTTTTGCTTTAATTGTCTAGAACTAGGCAGTTTAGCAGTGGAGGACCACAAGATATCTAACTACTTTAAGTTATGCCATTAAACCTGCTGTTTCGCTTGAAAAACATCATACAAAGCAAAGACCAGGATATTGCGGATGTTTGGGAAAACTTTTTATGGAGGATTTTTTTTTTTCAAAAGCTAACTAAAAAAGCGGCATACTAATAACTAGTTCAAAAATAAGTTGAACCAAACATGCACATTTAACCATCAAAATGTAGTGAAACATTATTCTCTAAAGTAATGAAAACTCTTGTTTTTATAACTGAGTGTCTTCATCTGGTTAGAGTACCAGGGGGCAGAAAGAAAGGAGTTGATGGAAACAGGAAGCAAGAATGAACGGATTCCTCAATTTTCATCTGTTGAACAAAAGGGAAAGTGGGACCAATATCACCACGGATCCACCATTTTGCCCGTATCTCTAAGAAAATGAATAGAGAAATATAATGCTAATTACTATTGTTTCCAATAGTCCACCTTCTATTTGATTTTCTAGTCATAATCATAAACAGAGTTTTTTGTTTTGTCCTCCTTCAGCCATCTCTCACTTGACAAAAATCTCAACCCTGATTTCAATTTGTTTAACTACGTGACTGGGTGATTTGGCGACACACAAAAATCAATTTGTTTGGCATGCTGCAAAATATTTCTTAGGTTTAATTACTATAAAGACTAAATGAATAATTAAACCATATTTGTTAGGCAGCTAGCATCAACTTATGCCAAAATAGTCGTTACATCCCTACTATAGCATAGAACAAAGCAGATCTCACATGACCAATCACGGTGTAAGTATATGGTTCTCAATATGCGTCTCAGTAGTTTCAGAAAGCATAAATTATTCTTACACAAAACTGATGTGAAACGTTGTAATGTTTTGATGGGCTATGGATTAAGTATAATAAACAGTTAAGTAATTTTATGTTGAAAGAAAAAAATGTGATATAGGAAAAATTATAATATGTGAAGTTATTAGGATTATGGATCTTGAAACTACATGTTAGCAAATCACCAGGAGTATTCATTAGTAGTTTAGCTTAAGAATGTTTTAAATTTTTATTTACAGGCTACTGAATGTAACTTGTGAGAGGGGGTTCTAATTCTATTCTTGTGGTATATAGTTCACTCGTCTAAGGATGGAAATGTTCTGAACCTTAAAAAGAACATTAAAAGAAAGGTGGTTAAGCCATACTAAGAGGGGATTCCATTTCTATTCTTGCGACATAGTTCACTCATCTAAGGATCGAAACTGTTCTGTGAGCCTTAAAATAAGAACATTAAAAGAAAGGTGGTTTATAAGCCATAGGTTTCTCAACAGTATATATGTGGGTCAGTAGGCGCACGCAGTTAAAAGGTTTTAGTTTAGACTGTAGGTGTACTGTGTATGCTTTAAGCTAAAATAACAAAAGTTAAATCACCTTGCGTCAACGACATGAATGTGAAAAAGAACCCAGTCAAAACCAAACCCAAAGCCAGAGGAAATGACTGCAATGATAAACAAAGAGATATTAATATTTCAAAATGCAAATCAAGTTCTTCAAGCAATCCAATGATTAGAAGCATACCACTAAAAAATTAATGGAATGAAAAATAATCATATTAGACCTTCAACACAAGCTAACGCAGTAACGCATCCAACTACATAATTACTTTCCTATTCTCTTGTTTTCTTCAATCCACTTCCTCTTAATAAGAAATACAAGTGATGGGACACGAAATTTCTATTATCGCTGTTCTCAAATTTCTTTGACTGAGTAACTCAATTAAAACTTAACAACGGATGTACTATAAGGTCTCCTGTGTTATTTGTGCCTGAGAAATGTTTGTTAGCCCTTGTGTGTTATCGTGTTTTAAATACTGTTAAAAGTCTTGCATGGAGAATATGACAAAAATATTTGTTATAAAACCTAAACAATCTTTCTGCCTTAAATAGTTTTGAGGATAATTTTATTAAAACAACTAGTTTTTGAGGTTTAGCCTTTGATCATTTTTAATAAATAAAATTTCTGTTTTGAAGTTTGGCCCGCTGAAACCTGCATGATATCACTATTCCAAAATGTTGAGAATAAGGTTAGATTAAACATTAAAAAAAATACTATAAGATTGGATATTATTATAACGTAAATAAAGTGATAGCAAAAATAATCAAAAAGCCCATTTATATTAAACATACGAATCTACTTCTAATTAAATAAAGAAATAAATCAAGAAAATAATTTTAGATTCTCTTACACGCCTATTCAAAATAAAATTAACATACTAAACTTTTAAGTTGTTACGAGAAAACAATAGTTGCAATTGGTATGGGTTAGGTCGTTGGAAAAAGTCACCGGCGTAGTTTAGGTCACCGGCAGGTCCTTGGTGTGGTTTAGGTTTCCATAGCAGTTTAAGAAAATAAACTTTGAGAAGGATAAGACAAATTTCAGGGTTGAACAGAGAGTTAGGGGATATTTTGAATTTTATTGATTGAAAATGAGTCAAATTACAAAAGAAAAAAAAAGGTTGTTTGAAAAGTTTTTTTTTTTTTTTTTCATGGATGTCACGAAATAGGGCGGTTTTATTTTATGGAAGTATAGTTGAATGACATTAGTAAAAAAAAAAAAATTAAAGAAAGAAGAGAAGAGTTAATTCTTATCTTATGGAGATTTATATCCATTCTGTATACCATAAATCAAAATTAAATATTTTAACACACATCAATTAACTAAAAGTTTATTGGTCTTAAGTGAATTTCATAGTTTTATCCTCATAATTCTATGAACAAACTTAAAACTAGAACAAACTTAAAACTAGATGGATTGTTAAAGACTATTATTAATAACATGGATATGATTTTTCATATACTTTTGCTTCGATAGTAAGTTATAATACATTCGGATTGCTAGTTGAATTGGTAATAAAAAGAGGTTGAAAAATTTATCATTTTAATGTGAAATTAATTTAAATGGTTTGCTTGAACAGGACATGTGTTAAATAACCTAAATGATTTACTGTTTCAGGTGATGAAAACAAAGTCTACAAATTTCAAAAAGTTTTTTATAAATTCATGAAAGTTACCAATTACATGATATAACATAATTGACAATTATCTTCTACACAATGGGTTTAAAAGTTAAAATGAAACTACTTTATAAGAAAAAAAAGTCAAGCAAAAAAGTGCAACTTGTGGTCTTGTGTGTCACTTAATAAATGGATAATAATTCAGACTCTTTGAGAAAAATTTAAACATATAAGAAAATTAAATTTGAAATCACCAGTTAAGAGAAATTAATTATTTTTTTTAGTATGGGGATAACAATGCAAGAATATTCATTTCACAAAGAAAATGAATATAAAACAACAAATGCACCCGTTGTTATAAATGAGAAATTTTCACTAAATCATGTTAATATAAAAATAGATTATTTTGTTTATAGATATTTAATTAGAAGTTCATTATATCTTTTAGCCACAGACATAATACTTGATACAAGTTTGTTGTTCAAATTTATGTAATATCTTTTTTCAAGTTCATTGTTATACAGCAAAATGAGTATTAAGTACAATTGATTATGATTTATGTTTTTTTTAGGATGAGAGTGAATATCTTCAAGGACATGCACATAAAAATCGGATATGAAGTTTAGATGATGTCAATAGAATTTTAGGTTATGGTTTTTTATATAATAGTGATGGTTTCTCTCGAAATTCAAAGAAATAAGAGGTGGTGACTCAATATACTACTAAAGTTAAGTATATTTTGACAGTAATATTTGTAAACGAAGTCTTTTGACACAAAGAAATTGTATATGATATAAGACAACTACAAAATGAATCTATTATCATATAAGTGGATAACAAGTTAATTATCACAATGATAAATAATATTATCAATACGGTGAAACTAAACATGTCAAGATGAAATATCATGTTATTATAAAAACTAAGAAATTAAGAAAATTAACTTGAAACATTACAATTAAAAATAAAAGGTCAAATTGTAGACATCATGACTACAACCCTTTCCAAGAACACATTTAAATTGTTGATATCAAAACTTGAAATATCCAAGAAAAATATCAATAATGAGTGTTAGGAATTAAGAATTTTCTAATTACTTTATATCAATATTTTTTGTGTTGCTATGTTTTATTAAGTTGAAGGCAGTGATACTACGAGAGAGTTGTTTGTGTAGTAAGTGATTAAGTAGAAAAGAGTGTTAATCCGTGTTTTGCGGATATTTATTGTTCTTTTGGGTACAACTAATAAAAAAAGTTTGTGGTTTATCTTTTTTGTAATATAATTGCACAAAAATAAACATAATAATACTTTTCTCCCTTCTCCTTTGAGCAACTTCCTAGACTTTTTCATTGAGTTTTTCTTCGTACACATACCTAGGGTACAAAGGTTGACATAAGCTTGAATTTTGTGATTTTCAATACCCATCGTCAATCGTATTGTGATGCTACATATTAGTTAGTTATCCATTAGATCCAAATGATCTACTGCGAGAACACATTTCAAACATATCTTTCACTATTAATGTAGTGAGTTAGTTCCTTCACATCATTTCTCCAAACTTGGTGATTTGTACCCTTACTCATATAACTATTTTAATTATATCTTTACTCGACCTAATCTTCAACAAAGTTAATTGTTATTGTTAGATTGAAAAATGACTCTCACTAGTGTGAACTCATGGTTGGAACAACACTTAAAGGAATTTAGATTTTGAAATTGGACCATCCATTTAATTTGTAATAATCAAGTAGACTTCATATCCATTCTTCCAAGTATGCTTATAGAAATCATATATCATTTCTTCAATGAAAAATATATTAAAAAAAATCACTACTTCATTTATAAGTTCTAATGATAAAGTGGTAGATGTTATTATGATATGCTTGAAATAGTAATTAGTTTCAAGGAATATTTTTGAAGTTTAATATTCTATCAAGAACATTGATATACTTATAACTTTTTTTTTTCAAATATTTATTCTAGAACTCCTATTTAATATTAATGTAATATCAATAAACATAAAAAAAAGTTGTCAAATATACTATTTTGTTTTTTAGGAAACCCTTTCTTGTATTTATTCATTCTCATAAATAACACATTCTCAATAGTTTTTTTATGCATATAATCCTAAGTATGCTGAGGGATGTAGACTATCACTAGAAAACTTATATTTCAGCTAATTAAAAGTATAATTAGAATTAGTTTAGCCATATTTTAAAGACAAGTTAACATTTATTTATATTATATTATATTTCCAATGACTATTCCAAAATAAAAAAGCTTTAGTCTAGAAACTATTTAATATCAAAATTGAACTCACAGCAATAGCTTCAATGCCTTGATTCTGAGGAGTCGAATCTCGGTTGCCAGAAACTATGAAATGTCCTTGCAAGAGATCAATAGCATCCTTCACATAAACAAAAAAAACCATGAACACGGTAAATTACTTACAAATACAATTTTGATTTCCTTAAATCCACAGAAAGAACTAAATATATTTGATCTACAGAAGCCTAGATAAAGTTTCGTTTTATGATAACAACTACATGAAAAATAATAATTGCCAATAGTACAATTACTACATATAGAAGCAAAACCTAAATAGGACTTAAAATGGGCATGTCAAAATAAATTCAAACATAAGAAGGACGCCGTATTCGAATGTACATGATAATAAGTGATGACAGCATGCACCTACGAAAATGCACATAATGAGATAAGATCCAGAAACCTGCTTTGTTCCATCACAAAAGTTATTCAAATAATAGCGCATAAGAGCATTCCAACCATCATTTATTATGCCCTGAAACGTGCGATGCCCAAATCTGAATCCAAACAAAGCCTTAATGAGGAGGAGGTACAAGGTTAACTTTTAAACTTGGTAGCATCATTTTTTAAAATTATAAGAAATTGTTACATCATATAGCTATCATTTTTGTCTATAAACTTTATCAGATAGATACTTAGGGAAGTTATTTAATATCGAAGTATAAATTGCTTCAATGACTCATTCAAACTTGCATGCAGAGAATTCAAGCACACAGAAAGTTTATTTATGAACACCTAAACATGTGAAGAATCCTCTAGGATTTTAGTCAAGTTCCTATAAAAAAAATACCCAATAAAACGTTATTGAAAGATATAAAACTGCTTTTGACTTACAATGATATGAACTGATTCCAAGTCCGCATCAATAAATTTCCTAATACAACTTAAAATGTCGCACGCTTCTCCTTTACACAATGTAATTAAAGCTAATATATAATTTGTGATTTTGAAATTATCCCTATGCTAACGTAATTTCAACATAAAATAATATTTTGTGGATGCATCATTTCTCTTTAGTTTTTTTTACATGTGATGAACAAGGAAACTGATGGAAAAATTGATGGGAAAATACCGGACAAAGTCTCCTTTGAGAGCAGGAGTTCCTGTATATTGAGTACTTATATCATCTCCATGATCAGCCCACACTAATAATGGAGAATCAGTCAGAACAGATTCTAGATTTGAAATCCTATGAAACAATCTAAACAAGAGAAGAATGTATGAAATGAAAATAACTAGATAATGCATATATTAATACTGGAAAGATGTGTAACTTGAAAATTAATAATACACGTACAGATCTTATATTTTTCATCTAGATTTGGATGTGAACTAATGGTTTCCTCAGCACCAAAGATCCCAATTCTTCTAAGCTGGAATTCTAGCATATTTCGGCCTATCATGCTCTGCATATGTGTAATAAAAATTATAAGAGAAAATGATGCTATAAATGCACACGTATGCATGTGTAGCTCAATTGAAAAAAGAAAAAAAAAAAATTTGTAAGTAGTTAAAGATGTTGAGTGCATGTACAAACTAAGCAGCAAGTAAAAAATGATAATACAGAAGGAAAAGCGTTCAAAAAGAGAGAAAGAAAGTTGGAACATATTTTATTCATTTGTATAAACCAACCAACCTGATAGTAAGGCTTAAAAAACTTGCATTGATAAACCTACCAACCTGAGTAACATTTGTGCGGTCTAGACAATCAATACAATTGGTTCTAACAACCCCAAGTTGCTCCTTCATTTTCTCTCCCTTTTCATTCAATAGAAGATATCTACAATTTCAAAACAGAATCGTAACAGAGGGATCAAAATTCTGCAGCCCTTTAACTAATGCTGAGTAAAAAGGATTGATTACAAATATAGAAAGGAAGGACAGTTTTTCAGCTAGACAACAAATTACACTATGTTTGATAATTATACAAAATCTTATAACAAACAGCTCCACAATATGCAAAATAATAGAACTACAAATTTGTTGAACCCTACTCGAGCAAAAGCAGGCAATGAATGTAAATCAAATTATTGAATAAACTCTTAAGAAAATTATGTCTAGATGATTAAAGACTTAAAAAAATAAAAATCTCATACCCATTTCTCTCAACAAAATCAGATATTTGATCATAGAGGATTGAGAGACGATCGAAATGAATGTGCCCGCAAATGTGATGGAAATCGAAATGCAGATATCTACAAAAATGAAAAAGGTTTGCACCGATATCAAATAAAACACGTAATAATATATATATATATATATATATATATATATATATATATATATATATATATAGTCAATTGAAAGGGACTCCTACCTGACATCATTACCAGATACATGTTGCATTGTTTTTCCAAATTGTTCACATAGCCGCCCTTCTCCTCCATGCTATTAAGAAAACACGGAGAGAAGAAAGTACACTCAATAGAAGCATGCTGATACATAAATCTATCCATTTTAACACAACATATACTTAGGACATGCACAACATTATATAATGATAGTATTTGATTGGTACCATATAATTGGCAACATACAATTTCTATAGTTACTTTTAAGGCTCAGTAACCAATTGTAGACACTAGAATGACCTTCATCAGATAAACATTTTAAGTTTTTTGCAATGGAAGAATATTCACCTCGTTAACTAGATCAATAGCTAACACAGACCCATACTTTTTTCTTAAATCTAAGAAATGCCTCTCCAAGACTCGGGGCTGCACAATAAGAAATAAAACAATAGTCAAATGCATATAGATTATCAAATGATAACCTCAAGAAATACAACAATAAAATAACCACTTACAGCTTCGTCACGTTTCAATATTTCATACTTAGGTTTATATGTTAAGTCAACAATTTGCTGCCAAGGCACCGGAATTGAACCACGAACCTGCAAATTATAAACAAATGATATAATTCAACTTATATCTAGCTTCTATATAATGGATATCTAACTTATATCAAGAATAATATAATCCAACTTGTTTCATGAAGTAAAAGTATCACAAGCTCAAATATAAATGCAATAGTAAGGAAAACGTACATCAATACGAATAAAAATATATAATAAGAATTTCAAGGCATAATATATTTGTGAGGGTTCATGGCTGGTTAAAAAAATTGAAAAGGAAATGACTTGAAAATGAGACACCAAGAGAGAGGACTTCAAGCCAAGGGCTAATAAAAGAGTGGGAATTGTAAGCAATGGATTGGGTTCAGTGGGTTATTTATTGTTGAAGAGAGTCAGCTGTGAGGGAACTACATTGCTTCTTGGTGTTCTTTTTATCAAAAGAATAGGAATGCCAAGTTGAACTTCTAAATCTCGACCACTTGGTTCAGTCTTTAGTTCGTTCAATTCAATAAGATTCATCCGGCAGTTAAGTCAGCAGCAAAACTCCGATTTTGTGTCATCGATTATGAAAATTTCAACAAAGATAATTTACTATAAAACATAGATGTACTTTTTTTGTAATCCGGTTTAGCATCAATAGTATTACTGTTACACTTCATTTTTGAAGAATTTGTAGATAATATTACGAAATGGTGCATATGTAAAATATTGTCCTGGTTTTTACTCTAAAATCAAACTACCAAGCAAGCATGATACATTAGAGCTGTGTTATTCAAACAACTCATACAAAATTTATAAGATAATATATTTTTCTTTACCTATCTCCATCACTGCACCTATCACGTTATATATATTCTTTCTTCCTTTCATTTTTTTTCTCATCTTATTATTGTAAAATTTGATGTACAATTTATTCTATAAATAAGTAATTCATTACTTAACAAAAGGTTATTGTTAAAAAAGAGGAAACACAAATAAATTATAATGAAACCTTATATATTTGAATAAACTACGAAAACTTGTTTACGCAGACATTATTACATTGATTGAATATAATTAGAGGATTTTTTTTTCTTCTAAATCAGATATTATTTTCCGGTCCACTTTACAGTAAATGTATTTTATTTTATTATAATTTTTAACAGTTACCAAAGATTATTTTTCTTGCCCTTTTGATAACAATTGTTTATTTATTAGCTGGTCGAACGCCTCACATCTGAATTGTTAGTTTACTATAAATAACTTGAAATAAAACATCAACAAGTATTAATTCAACCGAGAATGCAGTTTGACCAAAAAAACTAAGAATTATTTGAAATAGTTATAGCTCTTTATCATTTGAAAAAGGATTAATAAATAAATTAAATAAAATCAAGAAAATCATTGTCATGCATGCAGCATGCAATTTCCGCATAAGAATACAAAACATTACCTGAACAATTGATCCTGTATACCCATTGATCTGCATAATTTGCTCTGTTTCCACAAAATTAGCCACATATCCATCAGGATCAGCTCCTCTTCTCCACATCCGGGTTCCTTTTAGGAAATGAATTGTGTTGCATCATCAGCCAATCAATTAATGACACTACTTCAGCCCAATCTATTGGAATTTTTTTGTACAGTACTAGGCGATTACATAACAGATTAATAGTAATCTTATCAATGACACATGCTTAATGAAAGCAGACAGAGGTTCCATTGCCAATATAAGCTCTCATTGTATCACTATGTAAATATTGCAATGCTGAAATATATAAAGTCAGTTTTACTCAGTCTGATTCCGGTTTTAGGCTGAGTTTTATAAACTCTTCCAAATGAAATATTTCATTATAATACATTATACAGTCCTACACTATATTAAATGTCTGAAATACTAAATTCATTTCTTTCATTCTCTTATTAACTAACCTTCAAAAAGAATAAGGTAGCTTACTTTTGTTCATTTTCCTTCTCTTTCCAATCCATTTCACTGATTTCATATTGTTCCATTAATATAAAGGCATACATGGACAACATCAATCTTCTCTGCTGAAGTCATGCTTCCATGACTAAATTTATTGTGGTGTTAGAATCCTCAGAATAGACAAGAATAAGATATTTCCTCATACAGACAGAATTAAATGTTTTATTGTGAAAATAGGCAGGATGTCTCGTTTTATATTAACCCTAAACATTGAAATTAATTATGTATGCAATAGTTTAGGAATTTCCTTAATTAGACCTTTCGAATTCTATATAAGAGAATTTTCTCTTCTAATCATCAAAAACTTTTTCTGAAAGGGAATCCAACCTCCAAAATCCTTGGAAGCCTGTGTAGTCTCGTGACTTGCACTGTAACAAGTTTCTTCCTCCTGTCTTTCATTGTTATCCTTCTTGGCTTGCAATGCCAAACTCATTTAAAACCCCAAAATCTGGAAAATAAAACTATGCTCTAAAGGTCCCTATCTTGTCAGAAAAATTAGGTATTGCCGATTTAACCCCCAGCCTGTGTCGCAATGAAAAAAACAAACATTTCTAAAAGGGAAGGGCGAATTTGGCCTTCTCATGAACAGAACCCTGAAATCATCAGATCCCAAGTTTACAACATAGGACAAGGCGGATGCAGTCATGGTTGTGGAACTCCATGGCTCCGGACGTCAGCTATGCTTCAATTTTTATGAAGATAGCTAAGGAAGTATGAGGCAACTGTAAAGAAAATTATTCTAAAGGATTATGATGCCCCCAATTCTAAGAGATTAAATAAGGGTCACTTCTACAAAAATGGACTATTCACTTTGTGAGTATGCCCCGAGCTACAAAATTCGTGGCAGGAGTTAGACAACTATAGGGGCGCTTTGAAGCAAGATGTACTAAAGATGCAAAACTTCTCAACACAAGTTCGTGGTAGTATTAAATGGTGAGTTCAACCATGTTAGAATTCAAGTACGTGGGAAGGCCTATCCTCGCCCAACGATAAAATGGTTGTATTTTTGAGCAAATGAAACTCGTAGAGGAGTAATAATCTCGTTGAACTAGAAGTTTTCCTTGATTGCACAAACTAAGGGAAATAAGAATATAAGATGCATCAGCCTCCTTCTGTTTTTCCTCTTGGATCACAAGAGAGAAAACGTTGGTGATGGGAGGGAATGATACCATAGAAGGGATTTGTCCACAGAGAAAGAATCATTCAAACAAACCCATCAATAAATGGATTCTACCATAGAAGGGATTTCCTCTGATTTCATTGATCTCACAAGAGGTTTATATAACAAAAAACTATATCGATCTATTGTTACAACGAAATGGTAACTGAACTATAGCTCAATTAATTATTACTATAGAATAGCAATTGAACTAACAACATAATCAGTTGTCTTACTGGTTAGGTTAGGGGTAGAAACAATATCATGAGTAGGATTAGTATCTAGTGAGCTTAGAGAAACCCCGGACAAAATAAATAGTAACTCAACTATCAATCTCTAAGGTTGGTAGTTCACTCAACTTGGCAATGGAGCAAGAGGATGGAGATTCCTCAGGGACAGATAATGTTTCCTTATGGTGCACCTACCGTAAGCCTTGACACAGAAGGAAAAAGTGCAGGAGACTTCATGGTCCATACATCTCGCATTCATTCAAACAATCTCTACACAACTTAAACTAATAATAATAATAATAATAATAATAATAATAATAATAATAATAAATATTTATATTTGTTATTATTATTATTATTATTATTATTATTATTATTATTATCATAATTAGATAGATGTTTCAGACATGCAACCTGTCAAAAAAAAAATTTCCTAGAATTTAATAAAAGAAATTAAGAAACTAAAGGACTTATTGGGGCATTGATTAGCATTCCATATCTTAAACGGAAATGCTGCATTGAGACCCAACATCTCACCAATAATTCTTTATACTAATATAATAATAATAATCATATTTATTATTATATTAATATCCTTATTGTTAATTGATGATAAGAATGGTCATTGCACTATCCTAAATTCACCTGAAGAAGTGACAACCGACATGAACGTATATATTTTATGAGATTTTAGGATTGTAATATATATTCAGATATTTTTTATCAAATAGTTTTTTTTAGTAATATCCAATCATTTATTTGAATTCCTAAATTATCTCATATTTTTTTATCTTAAATTTCTTTTAAAAATTTTATATCTTTCCAAAGAAAAAATTGATAATAAAAAACAAATAAAGGTGAAATATACTAGAATAATTATAATTAAAAGTAATTTAAGTATTGAATTAATTTTTAATGTCTTTATAAGATTAACTAAAATTTGTTAAAATATTGTTCAATAGTTAATAAAAAGTTATAAAATATTTTTTTAATATAAATTTTGTATGATTAAAAAATAAATATTCAATAATTTGTTTAAATATTCCTAAATTATCCTTTGCTCTTTTATCTTTTACATCTCAAATTTCTTTTAAAATTTTCATATCTCAAATATGTTATTTTTAAAATAAAAATTGGCAATAATAAATAAATAAATATAAAATATAGGAGAACTATTATAATTAAAAGTTATTTAAATGCTAAATTAACTTTAATATCTTATATATTTATGAGATTAATCAAAATTTATTAAGTATTATTTTATTATTAGTGAAAAATTATAAAATATTTTTAATATAAATTTTGTGTGATTAAAAATATAAACAACTTTAAAAATATTTAAAATTTTAAAATATAATATTTTACTTTAAATATAATGAATGAATATATATTATATTAAAAAAGAATTTTATTTATAAGATATTGTAAAAGAAAAATAAGATAATAAACTTCAACGAAATGTAATTCAAGTACAAACAATAAGTTTTATTACTTTTACTCTCACTCTCTCTCTCTCTCTCTCTCTCTCTCTATATATATATATATATATATATATATGAATGAACTATATCCCTATTTTCTAGCTGTAGAATCTTTCAATGTTTTCGTATTTACCTATAATCAAATTATTAGACCATAGCTCGTTTTCTACTTTCTATAAAGAACTACTACCAAATCTAACGTTTTACAACTTGGTGATACATATGCTATAAATATGTATGATGTAATGCAATATGCATCAAATTAGCGACTTTATTTAACATGACAAAAAGGTTGATTTTCTAAATGGTAAACAAAGCACATGCAAAAGCTTCCAAAGTTCAAAGATAACCAAGAAACAGATACAAATTCATAAAAAAAATATTAAATACCATTTCTTCTGGTGCATCTCCTGGCAATTAAAGTGATGTCAATAATATCTTTCCCAATAGCAGATTGAAAGTGATGAAAGCCTAATGATTTGTTAAGGATAAATTAAAAATAAATAGTTAAGTGTCTGACATTTAACACTGTAACTAGTCAAATTAAATAAATTAGTAACCCAAACAAAAATTAATTATCAAATAAAAACAATAAAAAAATAGGAATTGATATGTATAACGACGAGAAAAGGATACTGCCTTGGACAATAGGGAGTAAGTATGGGTCAAGCTGCATGCACAGAATTAAACATTACTCCAACAATTGGTTTCACCCAATTAATTACTTGGTAATATAAGACTGCATAAGCAATCAAGAAACCAAAAAAATGTGATTAAATTTAATAGAAGCCAACCTTGTTTTCTATGAGCACTTCTAACAGATAATTATTCCATAGAAATCGAGGCTCTGCCTGTGATAAAGCATTAACATAAGCAAAAAAATAGAAAATACGAAAACAAGTTAGAAAATCAGATTGAATATAAATCCAAAGTGGACATTGTTTGCATTTATACATCGAGAGAAGAGAACTAAGGGTAGTAAAGTAACAAACTTTAAAAGAGTTTTTTTTTTTTTTTTGTCTCGATTAATTATGGGATCCACACTCTTGTAGTAAAATTCTTCTACAACAGATGACTAAGAGAGATACATAAGGCAATGCATTACCTGTCTCCAGAGGGGAAGCAACTTAGACTCATCATCACCAAGGTCATTTAGTTTTTGGGTACTGCAGCACATAATATTAGAACCATATCAATAAATCTTGCAATCAATTTTTTTTTCTTTCAATCACAAACATATCAAGTATTTTTTACCATATTATAGGTATACAACATATTGTAAATGATTAAATTCTGTAGAAAATTAATTAACCCGTTTTTTTTTAGAATCTTCACTTCCAATTATATATATTTTTTATTTCAATAATTCTGAGAATTTATTTAAGAGATTTATTCTAGTTTCGTTCAAACCAACATAATTTTTATATTTTAATTATGCATCTAACTGTATTGTAAACATTTCTCACCTTCAAGATTTATTATTCATCAAAGTCAATTTACTTTTAATGCATTCGTATCTTATTATTTCACCTAATAACCATCCCTAATTATGAATTGAATAATTTATATACCCTTCCTTCTCAATATTCAAATAATTTATTTCATTAAATGATTTAATTTCTTTACTTTTAGATTTTATTTTATAAATTATTTTAAACTCCATCTATGTTATACACATTGAATAAACATAAGACCACACTATCCTTTTTAACTAAAATTTCTCTTTCTAATACTTTCACCAAATTATCTGGTCTTCTCGTTTTAGATATTCTATATATTAATAATTACTATATATAATTTACGATTTTATGTATAGAGAGAGGGACTAGCACTTTGTTGGTTGATCCAAGTGAATTTCTATCATACATTTATATAAAATTTCAAATTCGAATCGTTATAGATACAAAACGGTTTAATTATGCAAAAAAAAAAAACTCTTTAAAATTTTATGAAAATTTTAGTTTAAATTTATGTATTTATTAAAATAATTTAGCTATTATTATTATTATAATTTTATTTAATTAAGTAATTAAATTTGATTTCTGTACTTTTAGTTATAGTAAATGAAAACTTCATCCCAAATCCTATTATAAACTCCCTGCCAAATCCTTTTAGTTATATAATTATTAAAGAAAATAAATCGATATCCTAAATGCAATAGTAAATATTTCCTCTCAAACTAAAAACTTTAAATAAAAGTGTCAATATGGGTATATTTTTATATAGCATGACGTTTTGTTTTTTTATTAATAGTTTAAGATGTTATTTGAAGTTTCTACGAACTATAATAAGCAAATTTTTCAAATTGCATTATTTAAAAAAAAAGTTATAAATTTCATTTTTAAATAGTTTTTACTTCTAACTAAATATCCTTAAAATAGTTGTCAAATTATCCCCAAGATTGAGATAGTGATTTTTTTTTTATAAACTACATATATCTTATACTGGGCATAGTTTTTCACTAATCGGGCCACTGTTAATTTTCTAGTCAAGATTATCCTGGTTGAGGTTTGTCCTTGAAGTGGAGAATCTAGCAATATATTTTACTAATTTTCTCCTAGAAAACGAAAAAAAAAAATCCTTATAATGATTGGAAGAATTTGATATGAAAAAAAAAAAAGAGTACTCAAATTCTCCCGGTAAAAAAAATTATCATGAATCTAACTACAGTTCGAATGATGGAAGAATTTGATATGAAAAAAAGGAGAGACTCTAATTGAAAGATATCTAAATCATTACTAAAATTGATATCTCATTTAAAAAGAAAGATATAATTTGAAATAGAAACAAATAAAGATAAAATTCTTTCTCAGAATGATTGGTTTGTTAAACGGGCTTTTTGTTTCATTACTAATTTTATCCATGAAAAAAAGAATAAGTTTACTATGGATCTTGGAGTGGAGGGAAGGGATTATCAAAGAAAAAAGATATAAGAATAAAAAAAATAGAGAGAAAATAATAATTGTGGTAATATATATATATATATATATATATATATATATATATATATATATATATATATATATATAATGAATTAGAAATCAGATGTATTTGAGGAATGCTATTTTCAAGCAAATATTTTTCTCCGTGAAACAAAAAAGAAGTTTTCATTAGATCTTGGAGTGGATGAAAAAGACTATTAAAGAAAAAAAAATAGGAATAAACAAAAATAAAAGTAAAGAGAAATAAAAATTATGATAAAAAATAATTGTGATAAAAAAAATGAGAGAAAAATAAAATAAAATGACTTATAGAAATGAAATTGAAGAGAAAATAAACGTAGAGTTACAATAACCATCTTACCTCAAATTGCAACTCTGCAATTTTCACGAGAACTTGAACAATCAAGTAATCATAAAACATTATTTTTAGACAATGGTTTTTAGAATATCTTTTATAATAATAAAATAGATAGAAAAGGAAGTTTACAAAGATAAATGTGGTGATACAAATATAAAATAAAATAAAATACTTCTAATTAAAAATTAAGTAATTTACGACTATATATAATAAAGTCTTTTAGTGAAAATAATTAACTGATAATATAGTAGATTTAAATTAGTTACATTCAAATATAGATAGTGAGTCTAAGTAAAGTACAAGTTTATTAAAAGAGAGAATATAAAATTATACTTTAAATTTTTTCATTAATTATTGATATTCTTTATTTTAAATACTTAAATAACATTTGTAATTTTTTATTTATCTTTCTTACCATATTATATTACCTATAATATCTGTGTTTTTTTAGGGTATCACCTGTTTCATAAATTATTTTTCTAATAATTTTACTTTATTTTCTTGTTATCTCGCTTTTTCCTTCTTTATTTCTTTATCACATCATTATCTATCACAATTTTTTTTATATTTTATTTCTATGTATTCTTTTCCTTCTATCCCAAAATAGAAAAGAAACTGATACGTTCACAACCAATTATTTAAAATATTACCGGTTGAAAATCCGTTTTATTATATAATAATAACATTCAAATGTTATTATTATATAATAAAACGAGGTTAACAATTGCTAATACACCATTTTTCTTTAGTATTTCCGTAATAAAATAAGTTGCTACCCTTAAAATTAGTGAGAGTTTACATTAGTGGGTGGAATGCAGGTTCCTTCCCTGAAACAGAGATGTAATATTGTGCTTCATTGGTGACACCCAAGACTTACGACTATGCTTACTCTAAGCCGAAAACTTTCAAACTTACGTGAATGTCACCTACGCAAGCTGAAGTTCTCAAGCGTGCATGAATACACACTGTAGCCATTAAACAGCAAAGTCTGATGTGATGTTATTATCCTTAATTCCATGATAAAAAAATGTAATATACTAATTAGTGGTAAAAAAATAGTATGTTTTTTAAATTTTAATACGTTTAAAGGTTGAATGATTTCATTCCCGCTTGCTAATCGAGGATTATTTCTCCATGGATATTTATTTATATATGTGAATAAAAAAAAATTCATCTCTTGTTCCCTGAGAATTAGATGCTTGCAGAAAATATCTAGGAATTTACCTGATAGTTAAATTAGCCTCGTATGAGAAGAACAGACCAGTAGTCTTTTCAGCAACATTCAATATCGCAGTAAAATCGATCTCTGACTTCTTCTGACACATTGTACAACGATTGTAAGTTTCAAATCGCTAATTAACATAAAATTAACTAAACAAGGGGAACTGTAGCAACTTACCTGTTCAGGAGGGGTGTTAAAACTGGGGGAACATGGAAAAACCTTGAGAGATGTAACTTTGAAAATTGGATGTCCCAAGTAAGATCCAACGCATTCACGCCCCGTTATAACCAGCAAATAAGATCCTAAAGGCATGTAAATTTGAATACCAAAGTGAGTGGTCAAATGGATGTCTACTATTGAAAAGGAATTCATCCATGCAAGACAGAACCTCAAGTATATAAAGTAAATATGCAAAAGAAATATCATGATCAAAATAAAAGAAGTACTGGCAAATAAAAAAACCAGAGACTTCGAACACTAACTCTGGTAGAAGTAAATGAATCAAAGGTAACTAATCCAAATGTATAACACACTTGGTCATCATCTCCACTGCATATACATTATTTATTTAAAATAATACTAGAAAAAAGAGAGAGAGAAATGCACAATTCACCGTAGCTCCGCTGTGGCTAAGGCTAAGGCTAACACGTTCACTTACCAGCCAAAAGCCTTAACATTCCAGCCACACCATAAATTGTAAAAAGCTTAGGAACTCGAACGGTGCTGCATTCAGGAATCTCATCTATAGAAAACAAAACAAAAACACAAAAAGCAAGCACTCATTCAGTTACGAAGAAAGCACATGACAAACAAAAACGGGAACAAAATATCATCGCAAACAGATTAACAACGAACCAATGAGCTTTATGGAGCCATCTCTTCGACTAACTGCCAAATAAGAACCGGAAGATCCATCTGTTGGTTCAATCACATACTGATTTGGAAATTCCCAAAGGCGCATTCGAGTATATAGCTTCTGTACAGAATCTGCTTTCTCCATCATTATTGGAATTCGCACCACCTGAACACAACACACAATTATTGAAAGATCAAGGAACTAACTACAATAATTTAACGTTAATTTCAAATTCAAATAAGCATCTAGATTAACAGAGGCAACAATCGAGTCAAAATTACTCAAACTAGCCTATAAATATAGAAGAACAAGGTTCCCGCGAAAAGAATGAAGTGAAAGTAGAGTTTCAGAATTGAGTCGCACTTAATTAAACGCAGAAAGAGGAAGAGAACATATTTACCTGGTTGAAGGTTGAAGGTTGAAGAGTGAAGATTAAGAATGCAAATCGCCTTTAACCAGCTCTTATGATTAGAATGCGATGAAGAGAGGGAGTGGTGTGCTTGTTTATTTTGAAACTAAGGGGGTGTTTGGAAGCTTTGCTATTCACCACTTGTCAGTGAGAAAATTATGGGTCATGCTAAAAAAGGTTTGTATTCTTAATGTCCAAACACGATTGCGACAATGAGGCGGAAACATCGATTAGACCTCCTATAATGGTGCCGAATGACAGTAATTGGAGACGCGTGGATAGTGATTACGGGTCCGTGAGAGCTTCTAGGTTACCACTATGGGGAATGGTAAAAACAAATTTATTTTAAAAATTATCGAATTAAGTAAGTTTCAAAAGATGAATAAATCGTGTTTGAAAATATCATTTCTTGCTCCTGACTTCCTTTTTTTAATACTAAAATCGTGCACTAAATATATTTTTTGTTTTGTTTGCCCTACATTAAATAAGATTTCTACTTTTTTAAATATTTTTTCTTTTACGAACTCTTGTATTTGTAAAAAGGGACGGTCCAGTCCAATTTAATTTGGCCTTATGAACCAAATAAAAGAAAATAATGAGAATTCAATTTATTCTTATCGTACAGATCAAGGATTAATTGGTTAAAAATTTAGTTTAATAAATTAAATTCATATTTTATTTATAAACTTTAAATTTTTTTATTTTTTTTTAGTTCAACTCTTACCTGGAATAAAAGAATTAGTAAATATGTTATGCACAAAATAGCAATGGATTAAGGTAATGAACTTAGAATCGAAAATTTGATTATCGAGTCAATTCCATAATTATAAGTTCATTCTATCTTGAACCCAACCGAAATGGAGTTATATTCATTCTGATTATGAGAAGGGATCATTCGAACATATCTAAATAAATATTATATTTACTTATATATCTCTGCATCTATTCTATTTAGAATTAAGAATACGTGTAATCGAACCTATTTTTCACGTATTTTTTATTATTTAGGACTATTTTAAATATATTAAAATCTCGATTGTTTATTCGATTTTCAATATTTAATATGGATAAGTATTTATTTGAAGAGAAAAAAAATGAATGAGACAAGGAAAATCAAATGGATATTTTTATAAATATTTTAAATCTGAAATAAATTATTAACCGTAAATTTTAATCCAATTCCAAAAAACGTTACCCTACACCTCTTGTAAAATAAAAACATAAATCCAGCAATAGTACTACTAGAAATTAACCACTGTCAGGCCATTGTTACATTGACATTTTCTAAAAAAACTTTTGAAGTTATTATGTAAATAGTTATCTTTATAAAATATATTTTCCATAAATATTTTAATTGTTGGAGTGAGAATTTTAAATAACGTTGTAAGAATATTTCAACAGTAAGTGGAGCAATTCATTAGTTATTTATCACCTGAAAAATACAAAATATAAATTTATTAAGTCAATGAATAACTTGAAATTTCTCCTATAAAATTTCCTTCAATTAATTAATACTTTATTTAAACATTTAACAAAGTATAGAAGATACTCTAAACACTTCACCCACATAATCCCACAAAACCTTATTTGAACCCCAATTTTATTCACCTATCCTAAAGCCAACTTGCAATACTAAAAACTAATGAGCTATTTTGGAACACTAATAAAAGTAGATATTTAATTCCTGATGGCTATCAAGGAGTAATATGACTCATCGGTAAAAGTCGAGTAATGTAAAAATACAGCTCTCTCCTGTGTATAGATATTAAATTATAATTTCCAAAAAGCCATGATCTCAGAATGTTAACCAAGTTTTCTTTGGAATTAAAAAGTCCTATAAACATTGTTCTTTCATTCTCAGAATATTTACTTTTTCGTTGAATGAATGGGAAAAAACGTATGAATGTAACATTGAGCTTAGACAACAACCTGTAGACAAATTTATGAGAAAAAGATTTTAAACTGATTTGCTAAAAATAACATGACCAAAGTGGACGCTAAATCAATCAGTAATTCACATCACATTCTACCATTTGGTAGTTAGTTTTTAGGGATAGCCGCATGTCCCTTCCCCACTTGTCAAATCAGTAGCTATGGAGTTATTATGCATTAACAATACAACCAAGTACAAAAATCAATTCATTTGAAATTTAAGATCTCCTGCTGCGTCTAAAACTAGTTTCAATATAAGTATGTACATGAAGGAAATTGGACCATTAGACGGAACAATCACAGTCCAATGTATGTAACCTACACATCTCAGCTCTGACCACTATAATTTGGACAGATTTCTGATTTTATTTGAATATCCAACAAGGCCCTTGAAAACTAATGATTCAAAGGTGACCAACATCGGAAATCAAGAGAAGAGAATGTGCCAACATTATTGCTACTGACCAGAGTTCCCCAATAGTCGTTCAACTGCTGCATGAACATTACCTGAAGTAGCAATAAGAGCTCTTATGTTCTCTTGTGTGTCAAAGAATCCCATCTCTTGAAGCTGTGAAAGTTGGGCGGCATACAATTGTTCCGGTGGCTCTGACAAGATAACAAAGTGAAATGCTGAGCAGTATAAAATTTAGGTAAATTGGATCCCTACATTTTGAACGTTTATAAAGCGGTACAATTTCAAAAGTTTCAAATTGGATCCCTACTGTTAATTTGGACTAAATAACAATCTCTGAGACTTCATAATTCAAAATATTTAATAGATTCCTCAGTTAAGCTTAATGTAGAAGTTTAAATTGCTCCCCAGTGGCAGGACTTAATTGGAAATTGGAACTTCTTTAAAATTAGGGGCCAAGTTTCGAACTTATAAAACATAGGGGTCTAATTAAAAATCCACAAAAAAATATAGAGAGCAACGTATTAATATAATCTAGCCCATGTTTGGGAACTGTTTCTGGCTGGGATTTTGTTTTTCTAAAAGCTCTCAGGAAGCCAAAAAATTTGAACCAAACACAATTTAGAAAAAAATAGATGGCAACAATACCATTTGATCTATTTGGAACAGCTAGGCTACCAGCTCCAAGTCCACCAAACATGCTTGATAACATCTCCAATCCCAAGTTGTTCGTAGGTCCTACCAATAAAAACATTCCATAGAAATTTCAATGAACTATTACAATTTATGTTTGTAATCAAATGCCAATCTAAAACAGCCACCACCTAACGTGGCTCCCTCCTTCCTTACAAGAGATACAATCGGCCCAATAGATTTTTAATGCATCTGGTCCTTCTAATGGTAGCTCATGACTAATTGTTATAGGATTTTATCAAAAAAGGCATGAATCTTGTTTAGGAAGGATTTTAGGCGGTTCCCTCTGCCACCAACACCTAGTTTTGTGATTAATGAACCACCTAAAATCTGAGCAAAGGCGGTCATCAAAGTACAACGGATGATCAGATTTTTATTTTATGCAAAACAGAAAAAAATAAAAAAGACCCTGATAACCTAATTATCATCTCAATTACATTCTTGGATGTCCAATTCATAAAACTATAATTCATAACTCAAGTATGATGGATCAACTTCAGAGATGATTCAGCAATTTTAATTGCCAATGCAATATCATAGCAGTAAATAGTCTAAATTAACAGAAACAGATAGAATAGAGGGAGGTCTTGCATACCAGTGCCTCTGCCGGTTTGACCAGATTCCCTGCTGAAGTTTAGCAGGTCAATAGAAAAATCAAACAAGCAAAAAATGATGGGAAAATAAACTCAACAAGGACATATATGGATGTTGTATTCTAACAAATTATGCAAGGCAAGACATAAATCACCACCAAACTAGTCTAACCAATGATATTAAGTCACACGGAAAAATCAAATTCAAGTCGCAGTGTTGAATGCAGATTTTGTTAGATTCTTGTAGTGCAATAACCATACAATTTAGTAAGAAGAATACCCAATTTCCAATCTCACAAAGCAACTTCACTTTTTAATAATTTTAAGCATGTAAAAATAGAAATAAATACCTTCGAACTTTTCAATTTCAAAAAACCTTTTAGAATTGGTACAGCAGTAAAGTGCACATTGGTGACCAGTTGGTCATGGACTCAAATATGGAAATAATGTCTTTGCATATGCATGGTGAAGTTGGGTAAATTGTTAGATATTCAAATTTCTCTTCCAACTATTTTATATGTTAAAAAATCTTGGTCTTCACGCGTAGTATTTCATCATAAGCATGACCAAGAAAAACTAAGTGATAAATGAATAGGAAGAAAATGCAAAAATGCTCATACAACCACAGGTTTATAAGATGTCAAATTAATGGTCAGCAGCAACGGTTGTCCTAGTTACTGGGGCTTAGCAAATAACTACATCTTTGAGCTAAAGGATAGAATTCAAAACATTCAAAGCTTATTTCTTATAACCGATGAGCACAACATCAGGGGAGTATGAAAAGGTCAGGATAGCAGCACTACTTACCGTGTCGATTGTTGCTGACCAAGCTGAGACAGAAGAGCTTGCTGGAAAGACAATAGCTGCTGTCATTGTGCAATAAGGTAAAGTTATGAGAATATTAACTGAAGGAAAGGAATTACAGAAAATAGGGGGCGATAAGGCCTGTATCATAATAGATCACAATTTATAGAATAAAATATTCTGCTGCAAGCCTGCAAATAAATAAATAAACCAATTTCCAAATGCTTAGGTCTTTTCATTCGACCATTTTGACCTATGCTGCCCTTAGTCCAATTATGTCTGGATGCTGATTATTTATTTCATACTAAGAACCACTAGAATTCATCAAAAAGGAACTATAAGGAAACATTTGTTGCAAGAGATATTCTTGAAACCAAAACAGCTATAGAACTTTAAATATGTGTACCTGCAATGTCTCAGGTGAAGAAAATAGGCGAAGGAACTCTGGATTTTGCATTACTTCTCTAAGAGAATTTAAATCAGGCATGCCCCGCTGCTCAGTATTAGCACCAAGAATCTAAAATGAAAATTAAATATCAGAAGGATAAGTTCAACACATCTACATAGAATGTTATACCTGTACTAGGTAAGGTTTGTAAATACCTGATTTAATGTCTGTGGATTGGAAAGCATACTCTGCATCATTTGTGAGATAGCTGGATTTTGCATTAACTGGTTCAATAAAGAAGCATCTGGCATAGCACTTCCACCCAACATGTTTTCAAGGTCTGGCAGACCAAGCCCTCCTAAGCCAGTAGGTCCTTGCTGCCTGGTATCCACACCAGTGGTGGATGACCTTCTGGTGTTATTTTGAGCACCTCCAGCTACAAATACAATGTTCACCCATCAGTATAAGTCATTTTAATCACGGGCTGTGAGACACATTTATGATAAGTGTATCATAAACAATACATATCCAATATGGCAATACAATTTTTTTTTTCCAAAATTATATAGGATATGATACATGTAAGACATCTAGATATATATAAAAATATATTAAGCATAATAAATATATAATTGCAAACCTGTAAATCCAAATTAAGAAAATAACTTTTAGACGTTACAAAACAAAAAATATAAATTGTGATCATAATATTACTTACTATTTTTTCAAAAATAAGGACAGTACTTACTATCAACCTCATTCCTTTCTTAGAAATCATTCATTAAGAAGATAATTTCCTTTTTGGTTCATCAAGAAAAAACACTTCCATATATCTACATTATTCATGCCTATATGTCCTATGTAGTAGTATTGGATTTTCATAAAATGATTTTTGAAGGTTTCTATACTTCACCACCGATATGTATTATTTAAGTGTCCAAGAGTACCAGTATTGGTAGATACATGAAGTAAGTGGTGCTTCATAGATCACAGGCAACAGAAAAATTGAAGTCAGTATCCTTAAAACAGACAAAATATATCAGCACAAGGAAAAATGCTTTTGAAACCAACTACTGAGGACATGCACTCAGACACAGGATGTCAAGAAGAAAAACTTAGTATCAGAACATATTACCAGTAGAAGACCAAGGATTTGGAAGTGGGTTAGTATTAGGTAAGGGAGAACCAGAAGTTGCTTCAGAACTAGTTGTTGGGGGATTAGTTGATTGGTCCCTAGCATGTCCACCATGAGTCCCTGAAATTGCTGCATTATTATTTCCTGTATTACCAGCCATTGTAGTGGCATTTAAAAATGGTTCTTGAATATTTTCATACATGCGCCTTAGCATGTTGAATCCCTCAGGAGAAGATTCAATATTGCTCATTGCTCTGTCTGTATTTCTCATCATTTCCCGCATGATCTCAGGGTTCCTTGTAGCTTCAAGGGTCTGACGGAGTGTACTGGGATCATTAAGTATGTGTGCTAACTCAGGGTTTCGATCCATGAGCTCTTGCATCTGTGGATTATTCATTATAAGATTCCGCACTATCTCAGGATTATTTATTAGATTCTGCATGGCAGGTGAATTCATTACTTCTCTCACTAAATTGGGATTTGAAAGAAATGGTTGCTGCATCTGTTCTAGATCAGGAAATCCCTCGCCAAATAAACCATTTACCCTAGTCCCATTGATACTTAGTCCAGGGAACAGTGAAGCTCCAAAGCCAAGCCCTCCTAAACCCCCACCTTCATTCACACCAGCACCTCTGGCATTATTTGTTGTGGTATTGGTATTGGTGCTACTAGTATCGGTACCACCAGTTGGATTAACAGGTGCAAAACCACGAACCAAATGGACAGTGTGATCTGCATCCAAACCTATAAGTATATATAGAAATTTGAGTTATGTTGTTCATTCATTTGAGAAATACATTCTTAAGAACCTTATAGTTCAATATGTAGGCTTTTTTTCAGAGCATAGCATACAACTATCTTTCTGCCCAATAACAAGCTATGCAAGAAAAACATTCTGAGGATTGTCAAAAAATTAATCTTACATTATTAATTTTCCAGAAGAGAAGTGATTAAAAAAAAAATTTACACTATAAAGAAAATTATGAGTATGATAGTGATAAAATATTATGTAAGAATCCTTCCATGAGTAACCTAAGAGCACTTGTTAAGTAATTATTAATAAATAAAAAGGGTTTTATCAAAATTCACAGTGACACTTTTCCATAAAGACATCACACTTTGATTCCTTAGCCCTTGCCCTAAGGGACCCATATTTGCATTTTCCTTGAGAGTATATATGCAACATCATTATCCTATTGTCATTTTACCTATACCTACTTTACAAATAAACTTCACAAACATAAAAATACCCCTTCAAATACAAATTCAAACATTAAGATTTCAAGCCTTCAAAGAAAAAACATTTAAACTAATAACACCAGTGTTATCAATAGTGGAATATGGACGAAGGCCAAAATTCTGCCATATAAACACCTGCCATAGCATGCCACAATAGTGGAATATGGACGAAGTCCACCTAGCAGCCATGGCACAAGCATTGGACAAAATTGAATAACAAGTATAAGTACTAGCAGAACGTAGGGTTATTAATGTTACAATTCAAAGTTCAGCTAAACAGATTGAATAATTAGCTTAACCTAGTTACATTATCAAACATTAGGGCATGTCAATTTCACTAAACATGTGTACTTCACTAGCCCTCTGTTCTCTTAAAACATTTGCTTTGTGTAATCCTTAAACAGACCCAACTAAATTAGACAATCGATCTCCTGCATTCTTCATCAACAATGAGATCATGCACAAATTCACAATGTGAGCAAAGTATCATAATGCCTAGATGCTGAACAAAATAACTCTACCAGAATAATATAGTACGAAAGAAGAATAAAACACATCAAAGGCTGGGTGGTTTATCCAAAAGTATCACCTAATATAGCTTTAGCACATTCCTTCATAACTTCTGAGTTTAAAAAAGGAACTAATCTCCTATATATTGTGGTATGGCGTAAAATACATGATTATTTAAATGTGTAATCCTAACTTAGGCAATTATTGGTTCAAGACTATTTTGGCTTCAAATCTACTTTAAATTTATAATACAAATGAAATCTCTAAATGTACAGTAGAGGTTGTTTGCCTATTTTCATTTCTTTAATTTAGAAAAGAGGACTCAAGGGTGAGAAACAGGGAGGTTTTAAGTTAGAAAGTGAGCAGAAAGGAAATAGAGAGAAAAACAAGGAGGTTTTATTTTAAATTCTAAATACTTTCCATCTGTATAATAAAATTACGTCGCCTACTTGCTTTTCCGACACTGTGTTTGACTCAACGACTCAACGCTTTTAAGCAAAAAGAACAACACCAACAACAAAGCTTTGTCCCAATAAGTGAACTACTCAGATCACATGATGCCGTTTAGCTTAGTTAAAGACCAAATCTTCAGATATGTTCTAACTATAAATCATTCCTAACAACTTCCTCCGGGGTCATTCATGGTCTCCCTCTCCCCCTTTTCATGAGACTAAAAATCATGCCATCTACTCTCCTCATTGGTACTGCCAGAGGCTAAATAAAACTTTTTAATGTTATCCTGTCCGTCCAAGCATCACTTTTTTTTGAATAAAAAGGGGATACAAAAAAATAGCAGGATATTACAAGACAGGGGGGAAGCACCCTCAATCTCCCTCGGGACGAGAACATAACACCCTGCACTTTCGACATCAAACACTTCCTCTTCCTTAGAAATAGGTTAAGAAACGTGAAACTATATGCCCTTTAAAATCCTAATCCATTGTAAAGCATATCAATTTCAACTTTGACCACTATATTTGACTAATCAGCCACGTAAATACAATCAGAATCGCATAAATACCTTCCTGAACTCAACAGAATCTATGACACCGACCCAAACACCACTCAATTCATAAAAATAAAATAAAATCATATGTATTAAAAAAAATAACACCAGCATATGGGTCATGGAAATACCGTAGCTTCGGAGGGTTTGATCGTCTTTCAAGATGCGACCCTTGTAAATGAGGCGTTGTTGTTCGGCGGGGATGTCGCAGTTGCGAGCGACGAGATCCTTGAATGAAGTAACGGTGGAATCGACGGAAGTCTGAACGGAAAACTTGGAGCCGTTAGAACAGCGAACATTGATGTTGACGTTGACCCCTACGGATTCCTCAACGGCACTGTCACCTCCCATGACGTCTTCGTGGGAGGCGAGTCACTCAGACACTCTGGCAGGGATTGAATCGAAGCGAAGGGGGAAAGCGAGCCCTAACCCTAAAACATGGAAGACTGGCGTGTACACATGTACAGTGAAGAGACTCTGCGAAAGCTACCAGGAACAGACAAAGATTAACGTAAGTGAAGAAATAATAATTATCGAAAAAATAGACTAACCAATAGAATATATTACTATAAAAAATAAACATTTCATTAATTTATTTTAAAATAATAAAATTTAAGATAGCTTAAAGTAAAACTAGTACCTTATAATAAAAATATTTTTGAATATTCCTATGTAAATAAATTACAATAATTATTTTTAATAATTATTGTTTAATTACATTTTTTTAAAATAAATTCTTAATATGTAAAATTTATTTTTTCATATTTATTTTAAATTAAATTTAAATATATTTTATCCCAATTTTAAAATATAATTTATTTATTTATTTAAAATAGGCAAACTTTATGATAATTTATAATTTTAATTAAAGATGTCAAATCAAATACGTCTATCTATTAACCAAATACAAATTGAGGGATGATTTTTTCACAATTCATATATGTAAAATACAAAATTTTAAAAATATTTGATAATATTATTATATTAATGACATATGAATGTTTGGATTCTCAACTAAACATTTTTCTTACAAATTTAGTGAGTGAAATGAAATATTTAACTTATTAATCTACCCTATATATCCCTTGTTAGTCTAAATATATAAGATAACCAGATTTGTTATCTTGATTTTTAATGAATATAAGTGTCAATTTGTAATAATAACATGCATTGTTAATATTTTTTACTTTCATGTTAACCATAGATCAAGTAGGAATAAGAGATAATATATTTAGCATCCATTAGAAGCATATAGTATATTTACCTACACTCTTCTCCTTATTAAAATTATTGGTTGAACAATAAATAATGATGCAAATATTGAATATATTTTAAATAATAAACAACTCCTTTTATGTATTATTTTTTTAGAATATATTTTCACTAATTCTTAATATTTTTAAGACACTCTTAATTAATTCCTTAAAATATATCTTTAAGATTTTGAGTGTCATTTTTACTACAACAAAATTTTAGTGCATTTTCAATTTATATGTATTTAATAACTTTTATACCAAACTATAATAGTTATTATAAAATATAAAATTCCTTTTTTCTAAGCTTTTTTCCTTTTAAATTTTATGTGAAAGATGTCATCGAACGGTTCACATATTAGGAAATGCCGAATAACTGGAGCAAAAATCTTCCGCGAATCCAATTCTGATGGACACCTTACTTTACTTTTCCTCAGTTCTGTTCTGATGAAATAACATAAATTACCACAAACAAATTCTTCTACCAATGGGTGCCTCATCGAAGCATAAGAAACAAAGCTTTCAACATTTTTCAAGTATTCTGTATAGATAGATAGATTACAAAGATCCTTTCTTTCCATTGTTTTATGTTTATAGAGAGTTATTAATCATTTCTGAAAGTAAATTTTGGTAGACTTTAACAACCAGGTCATCCTCATCTTCTTGTTTTTGCTCTTGTTTCTGCCAAATGGCATCCTCATCTTCTTGTCATGTTGGTGAAATAAAACATGATGTGTTCATCAGCTTCAGAGGGACAGACGTGCGCAAAGGTCTTCTCAGCCATTTGATAAGAGAATTACGGCGCAAGCAGATTGATGCGTATGTGGATGAGAGACTTGATAAAGGAGGTGAAATATCATCCTCGCTTCTCACAGCAATTGAAGGGTCACAAATTTTATTGGTCATTTTCTCCAAAGACTTTGCTTCCTCACAGTGGTGCTTGGAAGAGCTTGCCAAAATGGTTGAATGCATGGAAACAAATAAACAGATTGTTCTACCTGTTTTCTTCAACGTAGATCCATCACATGTGCGCCACCAATATGGAGATTATGGAGATGCTTTAGCTAAACATGAAGAAAAGTTCAAGGGAAACCTGCTCAAGGTACAAAGTTGGAGATCAGCTTTGAAAAAAGCTGGTCTTTTATCCGGATTTCATTATCCAACCAATTTTGAGTAAGTTAATTTTCTTTTTCTTTCTTTTTTCTTTTTATGTTCTGCATACACTTATATTGTATATTTTCACTATTTACTTGTATACGAAAACATGTTTTTGTATAACAAAATTATACAAAAGATTATACAATACCAATTTACAATAAATAGTGTTAGAAAAAAAAATATGTATGATTTTCTAGAGGGTAGTTTGAATTTTGAAAAATTTTAGCCACTGTTTTCTATATTATTTTCTTTCAAACACCGAAACAATTCCAGACTAGATTCTCGGAGCTAGAGAAGGGTTAGTGATATGTCAATAGGACGATGGTCTATTGAACTATATACAATTCATGTTAAGATCATGTTTCTTTGCTTTGTCAAATTTTACACGTTATTTTCCTTATATAATTTCTTTACTTTCTTCTATATGCTAGGAATGAATCTGATCTTGTCGATGAAATTGTGGAAGACATTTCAGTAAAATTGAGCAAGTATTACCCAAGTGAATCAAATGGTCTTGTTGGAATTGATCAAAACATTGCACAGATTCAGTACTTATTGCGAATAGAATCAAATGAGGTTCTTTTTGTCGGAATTTGGGGCATGGGTGGCATAGGTAAAACCACCATTGCCCGTGCTATATTTGATAAATCTTCTCTTCAATATGATGGTTGTTGCTTCTTCAACGTAAGAGAAGAATTGGAACATCATGGATTCAGTCATTTACGAGAGAGATTCATATATGAACTATTTGAGGGAGAATGTCTACATACAAGCGGCACAAGCAAAGCAAGATTCTTCAATTCCGCTCTTAGAAAGATGGGTCGGAAAAAAGTTCTGGTGGTGCTTGATGATGTGAATACTTCTGAAGAATTAAAATATCTGGTTTCCGAACCAATTTGCTTTGGTGCAGGGAGTAGAGTGATAATAACAAGCAGAGATCAGAACGTACTGACAAGTGGAGGACTTCATCAAATTCATGAGGTCAAGGAAATGGACCCTCGGGATTCTCTCAAACTCTTCTGTTTGAATGCCTTCAATGAAAGCCAACCCAAAATGGGATATGAAAAACTAACTGAAGAGGTGGCTAAAATCGCCCAGGGCAATCCATTAGCCTTAAAAGTTTTAGGTGCAGATTTCCATTCCAGAAGTACTATAAACACATGGGAGTGTGCATTAAACAAATTCAAGAAGTATCCCAATGAGAAAATTCAAAGTGTGTTAAGATTCAGTTATGATGGGTTACATGCTGTAGAAAAAAAGGCCTTTCTAGATATTGCATTCTTTTTCGAAGAAGACAGCAAAGACTATGTTATAAAGCAACTAGATGCTTGGGGATTTTATGGAGCTAGTGGACTGGAGGTTCTCCAACGAAAAGCTCTTATAACAATTTCAAATGACAACAGAATACAAATGCACGACCTGATTCGACAAATGGGTTGCGAAGTAGTTCGTCAAGAATCTATCATATATCCAGGAAGACGCTCCCGATTGCGGGATAAAGAGGAAGTATGCAATGTGTTGAGATATAAGCTGGTGAGAGACGATAAACTATATTACCTCACAAGTGTTTTTGTGTTCAAATCTGAATCAGTATAAAATTATTGCTTAATGTTATACTGAATTTTTCAGGGAAGCGATAAGGTGGAGGCCCTGCAAATAGATGTGTTTGGAATTAAAGATTTACCTCTGAAATTAGGCATTTTTAGAAAGATGCCTTGGCTAAGATTTCTCAAATTTCATTTCCCATTGCATGCTGATATTTTCCTGCCGCCAAGCCAAGATGGAAATTTATGGTATGGACAAAATGAATTCCCGTTGCTTTTATCTGCAGGGTGCAAAGAACTGATGAAAGTTGCAAGTGAGATTCACATAAAATGTGTTGACTACCTTTATATTGATGGTTGCTCAGATCCTTCACTCCTGAACAAATCTTCAGTAACATCGACGAACTTAGGACGTCATGGAGTGGAAACAATATCGTTGGTATTGATGTCACAGAACGAATCCATTGGTTCCCTCAGGAATCTTGAATGCTCAGATTTGCTTGATCAACAATTTAAGACTCTGGCCGATGAGCTACTTTGCTTGAGATCTACTTATTATCTTAAGCTTTGTAAGAAGAGCACGGGACAAGACAGCATAAAACCTAAGTTACACATTCTGTTTGACTGCTTAAGGTTTTATGAGAGAATATCTGTGAGCCAGTTGGATAATGCAGATGTTGGGGGTAATCGGGTGATGTTTCTTCATATGGCAGGTGTTAACTTTCTACTGCATCTCTTTCTTAAGAGACCGTGGTTTCTTTTCCTCTTTTCCTTTCCTTTCCAATTCTTTTGCATTTTTTTTTTATATCTTTTTTCTCATCTTACTTCCTTCTTCTACCCACCCCTTGCATTTTCCTTATCATGGGTAGAGGCTTTCTTTCTACTCCTTTTCTTTCATATTTTGGGTAAAGTATGTTCTTACTTTCTCTAAGTTTTTTTTTTTTTTTTGGTTCTGAAATATCAGTGTTGACTTACCCACTAAGATATGGCAGCATGGATGGATAGCCTCTGGTTGCACTTCTCACTTTAATGGAAATTTTAGTTTCCAACCAAAGAATTGACTTCATCAATGATGATTTTATATATAAAAAAATTGCAAAGTTAGACGGATCAATGGTTGTTATTTTGAGATTTATTGAATTAAATTTTACTGAATATGAAAAAAAAATTACATACAAAAATATTATAATATTTTAAGTTATTATAAAAGAAAAATGATAATAATAATAATAATGATAGAAAAATCTTTTAATAAAAACAAATTAATTTATAAATTATAAAGAAATTTTATTTATATTTTTATTAAAGTATTATAATAATCAAGTAGAATAATCATGTATTATTATTATTATTATTATTATTATTATTATTATATAATATATATATATAATAAAAAATATTTTTTTATGTAAAAAATTTAATGGATTTGGAATCTAAATAGTTACAAATGAAATTGATCATATGAAAAAATTTCATTATTATAACTGAAGTGACATTATCTTGAGACTTCTTCAAAAAAGCTCATAATTTCAGTGTTTTTCTTTAGGATCTTCTTTTTAAGGTTGTGTTAGAAGTGCTTTGGACTTTGTTAAATCTCTTAACACTTTCAAAAAACTGCTAGAGGACCAACTTTTAAAACTTCTAGAAATCACTTTTTGTAACATAATAAAATTTTAACAATGTTGGAAAGTATTTTTCGGGAACACTTTTGAAAAATATTATGTAAAATGAGTTTAATTTTAATTCTCTAAAAAAAATACTATCCATAAAAAATGTTTTTGGGCAAAAAAATATCTTAATAGAATTTAAATATTTCAAATAACAATTATGTTTAAAAAATTAAGTGAGAAGATTGTGAACAATGATACTGACATTGAGATTAGATTTCATTTGTACTAACTATAGATATTTATTTTAATAATTGATAAATGATATGAATTTTTCAATATAAAAAATATGATTTTTCCGTTCAAACTAAAGGAACTATTGACATTTTCTTTTAAAATTAAAATTATTTTTATATTTTTAAGAAAAAAATCAATAATAATAAAGTATGAGATTATAATAAGAAACATTCTACTAAACATAATATATCATAAATAAGTTATAATTAAAATATTACTAATTATGATAAAAGTCCATTATGAAAAAAACTCACTAATGGTAAGTGTACGCAAGGAGATTAAGATATAAGATAAAATCTATCGTTTATTTTTTACAGTTTTATTTGTAATATAAAATATCACTTAATTTAGGAGAGAAATGTAAATATGAACAAGAAAAAAAATCCCAAAAAGTACCACATAATTAGCATAGGTACATACTAGGAGGATTTTTTGTTTTCCTTTTAAAAAATAGGTTTTCGTCTTATATGACACTATTATCCACAAATAGTTATGTCATTAGAATTTTTTTATGACAACATTAAAATGTCATTAATCACTCTTATAAAAAAATAATTTAATTAAATTAAGTTATAGAATTGTTTAATAAGTAAAATTTATATTCAGTTTTTTTTTTATAAGGAAGTAAAAATCATTAAATTTTATTTTCCCATATATAATATATATTATATTATAGTTTTGATATCTTTTAATATTTTTTAACAAATTTATTTTTAATATTTAAAGAACTCCTCATTTTAATTTTACATTTGTTTCTAAAGAGTTTATGGAAACTTGTGCCGGAACTCATTTGTTCGACTATTTGAAAAGTGTATCAAATGGTTAGTAAAATGAAAAATTAAGCATTATTTTTGAAGAGATTTATACTTATTTAAATAATATGTACGTTATTAGTTAAGATTGACAATTATAAGGAAAATAGTTTTGCCATTCAATTAAATTATCGTTATCGTTAGGGTTGGATTTCAAAAACTTGCTAAAGCTAACCTTATATTTTAATTTGATTTTATACTGATTCAGCGTTAGACAATATTTATCTCAGTTCCAAATCCTTAGAAAAATAACTCTAAATCATTAAAGTAATTAAACCCTTAATTCATTTCACAAATCTGCATTTTATATATATATATATATATATATATATATATATATATATATATATATATATATATATATATATATATATATAATAGATTAGGTTTAGCAAATTCCGGCAATTCACCTAAAAAAATGACAAGGTCAACCCATTTTGGTTCCTGCCTAGCTCACCAACCTAGCAAGCCAAGGACAAGACAAGATACATTATGTTAGATTTAATTTAATTTAATTAATTTTATCATGTGAAATATAATGATGAGCCTAAATGTAAATTAATAAAATATAAGGATTTATTGATTATTATGGAAAATCATAATAAAATAAAGATAAAATAAAATAAAAATTTACGGTAACCAACTTAATAGACGTTGGTTAATAAAAGGGATACGGTTCTTCTCATAGTAAATCATAAAAAGAGTGTGGCAAGAGAAAAACAAAGAAATAGATTGGGAAAAAGATGTTGAAAAATAAAGACACTGAAGAACACATCCTCATTGAATATCTTTTATAGATCAAAGTTAGTATTCTTATTATGATCATGTTACTGTAGAGTAGTTCTCTGAAATGAATTAGAAACATAAGAAAACTACAAAATAATTTACATGTGGTATCAGAGTCATTGTTATTAGATTTATGATTCTCTTCTTATGATATGTTTTTCCCAAATTATGTTTTTCCCAAATAAGATAAACCCTAATTATGAATTTAAGGATTTTTCTATCAAATTAGCATGAACCCTAATTTATCCCCAAATTTGTTTACGAATCCTAATTATAAGTTTTAGGGATTTTACGTTTTCTTTTGCGTATGATAATTTTATGAATTGGTTATATGATTTTTCCGTTGTGTGTGGTCACTGCATTGGTTATGTCTTCAAATCCAATTTAATTGTCAAGAGGATGCATGGATGGAATGCACCGAAATGTTTTTCCTATCACATGAATGAATTTGTGAGTGAAATTAATGGAATGGTGCTATTTGATTCAATTGAGTGTTTTGTTTGCAACACTGCACATGTTTGGTTACTGGTATTGAAAACAAAGTATGTGATATCCCAATGAATCATTATATTAATTGAATTAGGTTATTCTAAATATTTTATGCATAATGGTGTTTGCGGAGAGTGAATGGTGTGATTTTAAAAGCAAGATGTTGTTTGCTTTATGATGAAATTATATGTTATAGATATTTTGTAATTGGAATTAAATGAATGGTTGCCACTAGGATGTGTCTGTGTATAAATGCTTTAATTGCAAATTTTGTTTTGTAAATTGAATTGAGTTTTTTCTATAATGCAAAGATTAGTAAAGAATGAAATCCTTCCGGATTTAGATTTTATTAATCTGAATATATGTGTGGATTGTATTAAAGGCAAACAAAAAAAACACATAAAAAAAGGAGCCACAAGAAGCACTCAACTTCTTGAAATCATATACACTAATATATGTGGTCCATTTGATGTAAATTCTTTTAATAAAGAAAAATATTTCATTATCTTCATTGACGATTTCTCGCGTTATGGATATGTTTATTCACTACATGAGAAATCTCAAGTAGTGAATGTCTTGGAAGATTATATAAATGAAGTGGAGAGACAATTAAACAGAAAGGTGAAAATTGTCAGGTCAAATAGAGGTGAAAAGCATTATGGAAGATATGATGAAAGTGGATAATACCCTAGTCCGTTTGCTAAGTTCCTTGAGAAAATGGTATTTGTGCTCAAAAAGGCGTAATAGATATGATTATGAGCATGTTAAGTAATTCATGTTTACTTGTATCATTGTGGATATATGCTTTGAAGACTATCATGTATTTGTTGAATAGGGTTCTTGGTAAAGTTGTTCAAAAGACTCATTTTGAGTTATGGACAAATATGAAACCTAGTTTGAGACACCTGCATATTTGGGGTTGTCAGACATAAGTAAAAATTTACAATCCACAAGAAAAGAAACTGGATGCAAGAACAATCAGTGGATATTTCATTGGTTATCCAGAAAAATCAAAAGGGTATGTGTTTTATTATTCTACCTATAGTACAAAAATTGTTGAAACTGGAAATGCTCAGTTCATTGAAAATGGTGAAACTAGTGGGAATGAAGCTTCACAAAATGTGGAGATTAAGGAAGTTATAATACAAGTTCCTATCACTAGTACATCTTTTTCAAGAGTTGTTGTTCCACATGTTGTAGAATCACACGACAATAAAAAAGAACAACAAATTAATGATCCCGAGATTAATAATGAGTTGATAATAGAACAACCACAAGAAATAGTATTAAAAAGATCTCACAGAGAAAGAAAGTCAGTTATAATGATTATATGGTTTATCTACAAGGGTAAAAAAATGACTTAAGTATTAATAATGAGCCAATTTCATTTTCAGAAATCATTAATAGTGATAATTCTGACAAATGGTTAGATGCTATGAAAGATGAGCTTAAATCAATGACACATAATGGTGTATAAGATCTTGTGAAATTGCTAGAAGGATGCAAGAGTATTGGGTGTAAATTGGTCTTTATCACTAAGCGTGACTCTTACGGCAATATCAAACGTTATAAAGTCTGACTTGTTGCTAAAGGTTTTTCTCAGAAAGATCACATTGATTATAAAGAAACATTTTCAAAAGAACGATTCTTTTAGAATTATCATGACATTAGTAACTTAATATGATCTTGAGTTACATCAAATACATGTTAAAACTGCCTTTCTGAATGAGGATTTAGGAGAAGATGTTTATATGGACCAACCGGTGGGGTTCATTGAAGAAGGAAGGTAACATATGATGTGTCAACTTAATAAATCAATATATGGATTTAAACAAGCTTTTCGGCAATAGTATCTTAAATTCAATGATACTATTCTGTCCTTTGGATTTAAGGAAAACACTATTGATCGATGTATATATCTAAATATCAGTGAGAGCAAGTTTATATTTCTGATTATGTATGTTGATGATATCTTTTTTGTGATTTATGATCTTGGTCTATTAAGTGAGACTAAGAAGTTTCTCTTTAACAACTTTGAAATAAAAGATATGGGTGATGTTAGAAAAGGAGGCTGAGATCAAGAGGGGGGGTGAATTGATCTTTGAATGATTTTCACAAATTACAGATTATCTATTTCAAAGATTAAGAGTTCTGACCAATTCTTGAATCAAATAAAGCAAACAATCAAAGTAAAAGCAGTGACAGAATTAAAGAGAGAAAGGTTTAGAAAGATACAACCAAGATTTATACTGGTTCACCCAATCCCAGGACTACGTCCAGTTTCCAGCCAAATTCCAACTGGGTTCCACTAGATTGAATGTTTTACAGATTATAATTCCAATCACACACCCAATCTACCACAAGAATCAAAATTCCAGTCCTTGCACCTAAACTTTCACCAAGAACCAACTTCCAGTTCTTGAACAATCCTGTAGCCAAATTTCAGCCATAGAAACCAGTGCCCACACTTCCAAGCACTCACAATACAGTAAAGAAAAGTAAAGAAACAGAGGGAAGAAACTAGAACATTCAAACCAGGTTTATGCAGCTCTGCAGAATAAGTTTCTTCACAAAAAGAATGCAAAATTTGCCTCAAGAAAGAGTTACGAAAAACTTCACAAAACTTGCGCGATTCTTTCTTGAAACATGAACTTGTAAGAATCTATTTCATGATACAAACTCAACACAAATACTATAATTATATGATATAATAAATAATAATTTTACAATACTAAAATAATTAAATTTAATAGTGTACGGTACTAGTTAAAACTACACTAAAATAAATTGGTTGATAAAATACATTAACAAAATATTATTTTAAAGAGATATAAATTAAATATAAAAAACACAAAATATATATCTACCTATCATTAGGGCATGGAACATATAATAAAAATAATAATAATTAAATTTCAAAAGGCATAAAAAAAGGAAAAAAGAAAAGAAAATTCAACATACAATATTAATATGGATTAAATTAATAGATTGAAGACACAATTGTCTGAAGAGTTTGAGATGAAAGATTTGGATATTGCAAAACAGATTTTTGGCATGAATATGAGCGGGAACAAATTTGAAGGTTTCCTAATATTATCTTAAGAGAAATATATTGAAAAAGTGTTAAAGAAATTCAATATGCAGGATGTTAAAATTGTAAGTACACGTTTAGTAACTAAAGATGGGTCACCTAAAACAGATGAAGACAAGACAACAATGACTAAGGTTTGCTTATGCATCTGTAGTTGGTAACTTAATGTATGCAATGTTATGCACTAGACCAGACATTGTTCATGTAGTGAGAGTTGTTAGTAGATTCATGTCTAATCCAAGAAGGAGGCATTGAGAAGTTGTCAAGTGGTTATTACGCTACTTGAAAGGTACTTCTAAAACTGTATTATGTCTAAGAAGAAATAATGTCATTTTGGAAGGATATTTTGATGCAAATTTGGAAGGTTGTTTAAACATAAGAGTACTAGAGGATTTACCTTCACAGTAGGTGACACAATAGTTAGTTGAATGTCTCGACTCTAGAAAAGCGTTGCACTTTCAATCACAAAAGTAAAGTACATGGTTATTTTGGAAGCAATACGGAAATGATTTGGTTGAAGAATTTTCTTGAGGAGTTAGGCAAGAAGCAGTGTAATAGTGTTCTTAATAGTGATAGTCAAAGTGTCATTCATCTTACAAAGAATCCTATTTTTCATGTGAGAATAAAACACATCCAGTTGAGATATCACTTCATTAGAAAACTAATAAGTGATGATATTTTATTTTTGGAGAAGATCCTTGGATAAAAAAATCCTATAGATATGTTGACTAAGGTGGTTACTACTAAGAAGTTAAAGTTTTGCATAACTCTAACCTTCCTCTTTAATTGTTGGGAAGGCATTGCACTAGCTTGAAGTTGTTATAGCTTTGAGGTTTACTAGATTTACTTTTAAATGCGCTTGATGTAATCAACCTCTAAATGAGAGATTGTTAAGTATTTGCAGTCTTAAGGGTTATTGGGTCTAACCCATTTACTTATTCTTTTATTATAAATACTTATGTAATATAAACCTAATTAAGTGAATAAAAACTACCATCTAGTGTAGATTTTGATTGAATCACCTAGATATTGTGTTCTTGTTATTTACTTTCGTCTTATAGTACATTTGTGTTATCCCAACACATAAATTGTACTTTCACTAGGGAAAAGGAGATATTGTACTCATTATAAAATCCACAATTTTCGCTAAGCAAAACTAGCATATGGGCACTTCTCCCTACATATATTTCTCATTGAGTGAATTCTTCAATTCCTTAAATCTTTTCTTTTGAATTTTAAATGTTCTTAACAAAAATTAAACGGAATATTAACATAAATTGAAGAAAGTACATAACATGATATAAGAAAAAAGATTTAATAAGTAAGCAAAATATGATTTTATCACACTCTTGATTCATGAACTTGTAAGAGTCCATTTCATGATACAAACTCAACGCATAAACACTATGATTATACAATATAGTAAATAATAATTTTACAATACTAAAATTAATTAAATTTAATAGTGCACAGTACTAGTTAAAACTACACTAAAATAAATTGGTTGATAAAATACATTAACAAAAATATAGTTTTAAAGAGATAGAAATTAAATATAAAAAACACAAATTTTATATCTATCATGGAACATATAATAGAAAAAATAATAATTAAATTTCAAAAGGCATAAAAAGGGAAAAAAAGAAAAGAAAATGAACATACAGTAAGAAATAGTGTACAAAAATGAAATAGGATCAAAATGGGAATAGAGAGAAACAAACAAAGCATTGAAATGGAAAATGGAAAATAGAGCATGAAACTTAGAGGAAAATGGATTAAAATAGCTTGCGCATTGCATGTGTAGGAGTACAATGTAGAATGATTTGTATTAAGGAGAACAAAGTGAACAGAGATGCTCGAATCAGAACACAGAAAGAACACATTTAGAATGGTTTGTACAGAGAAAACAAAGTGGTTTGCGATGCTCGAAGGAGAACAAAGAAGAACACATTGCACAAAGGAGACTATTTTGGTAAATAGTGACGGATCTTGACCATTGATTTTGGTAAGTCTAATAATATATTATTAATAAATAATAAATAAATATAAAAGGGTGAAAAAAGATGAAAGAGTGAAAGGATAAAATTGTAAATATATAAATAAATATATTAAATGATAATTAAGTTTGGGAACAAAATCATAAATTAGATGAAAGTTAGGATTGACTTTTAGAGGATAAAATTGTAAATATATAAGTAAATATATTAAATGATCATTAAGTTTGGGGGGCAAAAATCATAAATTTCATGAAAATTACAAAACTTTGGGGGGGTTACAACTCTCTTAGTTCCTAAGAAGATTCGCCACTGTTGGTAAGACGCATAAGTAGTTAGGACATAGTCAAATCATAGATACCAAATTGTAATGTGGGAAAATTATAGAACCTAGTCCGACAAAAACTTCCATGGATAATAATTAATGAGTATAACATAAGTTCTTTTAAAAGTCTTCAAAGATAAACAAATAACCCTAACAAGTATAAAACAAAGACAATAGACAATCAAAATGTAAAGTAATAAGGCTTTTTTTTTATTAATGAGATGAATAACATATAACCCTAACATATTTCTAACAAAAACAATAAAGAATCAAAATATAGAGTAATAGGAATAAAATAACCTCTTATTCATAATACTTCTATGCCTTCTTCTTTTCCTCCCTTGATGACTTCTTTTGTTTTCCAAAGACACCATTCTTCTATTTTTTATTCTTTGCCTTCTCGTCTCGGTTTAGATACAAATAAAAGTAATGCTATAATATAAAAAAAAATCTTTACTTTTTTCTCTTTAAGTTAATTGACATAACACTAGTGAAAAAAAGGGTTTTTACGTCACCCAATTGTCGTCGCATGTAAAAATATTCGACGTAAATAAAACGCGGTGACAATTTTGTAAATAAGAGACAAAACTTTTACGTCACGCACCCCAGCACGCGACGTTAAAAGTCCCTTTTATTTCCCCCTAGACCCACTCCCTAGTCTCGTGCAGCAAGGATTTTTGAAAACGATGACGAGAACGACGACAACAGCTACCTCTGCACACCATTTTCGATCAGTTTGACAGTGAAAAACATCAACATTGTGTGTCATTTTAAGAACTTGATATTTCTCCCCGATTGGATTCGAGTTTGAAATCATTTTTCGTCTACACTCGAGGTTAGTGTTCTATGTCATTGCTATATGTTTAAATTGAATCTGTGATTGTTTTTGGGGATCTCAATCACGTTATTGTATGAATGTCTCCACTGGATTGTTATTGGAATGTAATTATTTGTTTATTTGTTTGAGTGCATTTTCAGTTTACACACTCCATTTACGTGCTTTGTTGTTTGTATATTAATTTCTTTTTACATATAATTTTTAAATCTCTAGGAGTGACGAAACTTTATAACATAATATGAATCGAAGTTGGATGAATGCACGTCGTATTAGTGAAGAGTACGAAAAGGGAGTTGAGGAATTTTTGAAATTTGCTAGTGAAAATGGAAAAACTATGAAAGGGACATATTATTGTCCATGTGTTCGTTGTTTGAATCAAATTCGTTATAAACTTGAGGATATACGTGATCACTTGTTTGTTTATGGTATTATTAAGAGTTATACAATATGGACATGACATGGAGAAATATTAGACATCCCAACTGTGTCAACTACAGACAATTTTGATGAAGGGATGGATGATAATCTAGAGGATATGATACGTGATATTGGTGAAGAAAATTTTATGAAAGCACATCTATATGATTCTTTGAAATCTGATTTTGCGCAACAATTGTACATAGGATGTAGTTTTACAAGATTATCAGCAACTTTAAAATTGTTTACTTTAAAAGCAAGAAATGGATGGACTGATAAAAGTTTCACCGAATTATTGGAGTTGTTGAAGGAGATGTTTTCTGAAGATAATACATTACCTATTCGTAACTATGAGGCAAAGAAAATATTGTGTCCAATGGGTTTAGAGTACAAGAAGATACATGCATGTCCTAATGATTGTATATTGTATAGAAACGATTTTGCTAAATTAAAGATGTGTCTGATATGTGATTTGTCGAGGTTCAAAAACAAAGTTGAGGAAAGTAGTGGTGAGGAAGAACTAGATGGTCCCTTTGCTAAGGTGTTATGGTATTTTCCAATTATACCTAAGTTTAAAAGATTATTTGCCATAAAAGAAGATGCAAGAAACTTGACATGGCATGCAAATGGTAGAAAATGTGATAATCTTCTTCGACATCCAGCTGATTCTCCACAATGGAAAAGGATTGATGAAACCTTTCCAGAATTTGGTGCAGAGCCAAGAAACTTGAGAATTGGATTAGCTACAGATGGGATGAATCCTTATGAAAATTTAAGCAGTAAACATAGTTCATGGCCAGTTTTGTTGATCATTTACAATTTGTCTCCTTGGTTATGCATGAAGAGAAAATATATGATGTTATCTATGATGATTTCAGGACCTCGACAACCAGGAAATGACATAGATGTATATCTTAGTCCTTTAATTGATGATTTGAAGATGTTGTGGGAAACAGGAGTGGATGTATTTGATTCATATCACGAAGTGAATTTCAGGTTGCGTGCAATGTTATTTTGTACTATAAATGATTTTTCAGCATATGGTAATTTGAGCGGTTATAGTGTGAAAGGTCATTTAGCGTGTCCTTTATGTCAAGAAGACACAAGTTATATCCAATTGAAATATGGACAAAAAACTGCGTACAATAGGCATAGAAAGTTTCTAGTTGCTAATCATCCATATCGTAAAATGAAAAAAAGCATTTAATGGATGTCAGGAGAATGCAGTTGCATCAGTACCACACAATGGTGAACAAGTATATGAGCAAGTGAAAAATATTAATATTGTGTTTGGAAAGACCCAAAAGAAATCCAATGAGAAAAACATTTGGAAGAAACAGTCTATATTCTTCAATCTTCCTTATTGGTGTAAGTTGGAAGTTAGACACTGTATAGATGTGATGCATGTTGAAAAAAATGTTTGTGATAGTATAATTGGGACATTGCTTAACATAAAAGGAAAGACAAAAGATGGAATAAAAGCAAGACAATATTTGGCAGACATGGGTATACGTTCTTAATTACATCCACAATCAGTTGGAAAACGCACTTACTTACCTCCAGCTTGTCATACTCTATCAAAAAAGAAAAGAGAAGCTTTTGTGAGTGTTTACGTGAGGTCTTGAAATTAGTTGGTTTAAAGTCTCATGATTGTCATGTGTTGATGCAACAACTTTTACCAGTGGCTATTCGAAACATCTTACCAACTTCTGTTAGAATTGCTATTACTCGGTTATGTTTGTTTTTCAACGCCATTTGTAAAAAGGTAATTGATCCAAAAAAGTTAGATGAATTAGAAAATGAAGCAATTGTAATAGTGTGCCAGTTAGAAATGTATTTTCCCCCTTCATTTTTTGATATCATGGTGCATTTGATAGTCCATTTGGTAAGGGAAATTCGGTTATGTGGTCCAATTTTTCTTAGATGGATGTATCCTGTTGAGAGATACATGAAGATCTTAAAAGGATATGTGAAGAATCAGTACAGGCCAGAAGCTTCTATTGTGGAAAGGTACATTGCAGAAGAAGTCATTGAGTTTTGTTTAGGATACAAGTCAAAATCAGAATCAATAGGTATTCCTAAAATGAGACATGATGGAAGATGTGAAGGTAAGGGTACTCGAAATTTAAAGATTAAAAATGTTAGTCAGAAAGAAGTTGACCAAACACATTTATACATATTGAACAACACTGATGAAGTAATCCCTTACATATCACAACACATAACTGAAATAAAGGCAACACATCCACGAATGAATGAAAAATGGGTATTGAATGAACATAACAAAAGTTTCCTTTCTTGGTTTAAAAAAAGGGTATATGTTGAGATTAATGTTTCAGAAACACTTTTGAGACTTGCTCGTGGGCCTAATAGTGATGTCATTACATTTGGTGGGTATGACATTAATAATTATTGTTTCTACTAAAAAATAGAAGATGATAAAGGTAGAGTACAAAATAGTGGGGTCACAATTCAAGCTGAATCTATGCATTTTTCTAGTTCTAAAGACAAAAATCCTATCACAGCTTCTATGAGTTATTTTGGGGTCATACAAGAGATATGGGAAATTCATTATGTTACTTTTAGGGTGCCTGTCTTCAAATGTAAATGGGTTGAAGGGAATACGGGTGTGCGAACAGATGACCTAGGATTTACTTTGGTTGATTTGAGTAAAGTTGGGTATAAGGATGAACCTTTTATTTTGGCATATCAAGCGAGACAAATATTTTATGTCAATGATCCATGTAATGAGAGATGGTCAATTGTCCTTGAAGGAAGAAGCATGCACGAAATTCATGAAGATGAGTCTCTAGATATACATGAAACACCTTCATTTTCAGGTAGACCATTTGATGACATAGTTGACAATGAAGTTGATGACATACATGCAATTCGAAGTGATCATGATGAAGGGATATGAGAAAACATACCAATATAATAGGTGTTTATCTTCACATTTTCTAGTTCTTTTTATTCAAACTTATAAAGTATGTTGACTTCATATTGTTTTGTTTTTCAGGATATGTCGGATTCCACATCTAGGTAGTGATAATGACAGTGGCAGGAGCGGAAGTGGAGGTAAAGGTAGATCTGTCACTCGGTTAAAGGGGTTGACAGTAAGGAGGGTAGCTGGAGAGAAAACTCAAGTTGAAGTTGATCCACGTTCTGGTAAGGCATCTGGCCCAAATGCTGCTAAGTTTAAGAGCTATTTGGGACTACTAGCTCGACACCATGTTCGATTACTACTCCATCTTAGGATGATGTAGAGGAAGCGAGAAGAACCTCATGTGGCGGGATGTTCGGGTATTTCTATATTTGTTGAATACTTTATATATCATTATTAATTGAATTTAACATTTATTGGTCATTTCACGACAAAATTTTGATGTTCCTAACACTGAGGTGATGAGGAAGAAGATTTTATCCTCCATTGCCATTAGATGGAGGGACTTTAAGACTTTCTTGACATGTGAGTATGTTTTTGGAAAGTTTCAAGATGAATCTCCCTGTCTAAAGTATCAAATTAGTGAGGAGGATTGGTTACAATTTTGTGCCAGCCGAATGGACCCCTCTTGGCAGGATAAAAGGCGTGTTGCCCAACAACGTCGAGAGGTTGAATGATGCACCCCATGTATTGTCATGAGGAGGGTATGCATTATTGGAGCAACGTCTCATGAAAGTCGAGAGAAGAGTCGGCGGGAGTTGAGTGTCTCGACCTTGCATCTCCACCCCTCGCTATGAGATGTGGAAGGCAGCCGGACAAAATCGATGGACAAATGACTTCGAGTACGCACGAATCATTGCTCGAGAAAATCGTAAGTTATAATGTCAATTTGAATTGATTCTAATGTGAAAGTTAGTGTATGACTTAATTATTGTTAATGTGTTGTAGGATGCTTTAGTTGAGCGAGAACACCCAAAGATCATTTATTCCTCATGGTCGACAAGATATATTGGCGACGGCCATAGGAAAACCAGATTACTCGGGACGTGTGCGTGGTCTTGGTGGATCCTAGGGCCTTCGTGATTACTTTGGTCCAACATCACGAAGGACCACTCTCGACTCTTGCGGCCAGGAGGCCTTGCATAAAATGGAGATGCGGTTTGAAGAAAAGTTAAATCAAATAAGGTAGTCCTTGCGGCAAGAGTTTGATGAGAAAATTGAATCTCTCGCCCGCTCTCGGCAACGAGACTCAAGGAACACCTCAAACAATTGAACATGATGTTGTTCGAGTCGGCACTAAAGGGAGTTTGTCTTGCTGCTGCTGCTGTGATCCTTCAGGAGAATATACTCGAGCTGATGCATCACACCGGTGTGAGTTATATGTTGAAGATGACCCCGCGTCTAGTGGTTATTGGTTGAGTTTTTGAGGGTGGTTTAACCATCCATGGTGTCCCTCTACGAGCAGGCTTGGACACGAGTAGTAGTTGATGAAGTTCATGATGCTAATGCTCCGAGTGTCTTTTCCTAATGAAGAGATTCAATTAGTGGGGCGAGGCAAGCGGGACATTCTTGGCTTGGCCAAGACGTTTGGTTATGCCACTATCGGCACGAGACCAAGGTAATATATATATATATATATATATATATATATATATATTGTCTATTTTCTCTTTTCTAGTATTATAATTATATAAATGTTTAATTAATTGTTATCATTTGTTTAGGAGGACTTGCGTCGTGCTAAGCATAAAAAACAACCTATTATTGATGAGGATTTGACAAAATGTGATGATGATCCCATCTCTATGTTGTTGACCATATTACCACGGTTGAGGAAGAGGCAGTGTCGGATACAATGGGATGTTAGAGTGTTTGGAATTGACAATTCCGGTGTTCCATTATACATTTCCTTGTCAGATGCTTTAGAAATTGCTTGGGGAAATTGCATGTTAAACATTTCCATCATACAATTGTGGGCAATGTAAGTCATTCTCATTTATGTTTCTAAGATTATAATAATTATATTCAACTTATAATTAATTGTTTTAGGTACATTGACAAATTGAGTGTGGAACAAGAAAAATCCGAAGTATACGGATTTATTGAGCCTCAATCCATCCAAAAATGCGGAAATACAAAGGTTGGAATCCAACAATATATGCAAACATGGATGGGAGTGACTCAAAAAGACATATATATTTGGCTTCATACATTGAAGGGTTAATATTTTAATTTATATTTTTGTAACTAATTTTTATGTCATACAATGTAGGTCCCATTGACGATTAATTGTAATCATACCCGGGATTACAACTTGTGGTGTGGTTTTGTTCATTACATCGGAAACAGAGTCAAGAAATGAAAAGCTTATTACAAGGGTAACTTTATCTTTTATTCATTAATTATGTTTTTAAATTGTAAATACATATTGAATAATATATGACTTTTTGCACTTAGAATCGTGTTTGGAACTAATGTTCTAAGTGGAAAACCTAGAACAAAGACTTTGCGAGTTCATTTATCCTAAGGTTAGAAACTTATTTATATAAGTGAATACCATAATTATTGTTTGTATTTAAATTTTGAAAATAACATTATGTTTTTTCATCATTTCGATGTAATAAGCAAACGAGACTCGTTTGAATGTGGTTACTATGTTATGTATTGGATGAGAGTCATAGTTTGTGCGGGTATAATTGATTCTTGGACGGAGGTAATTGCTTTTAACATTAGTTAAGTTTATTTAACTTTATTCATGTTGCATGTTTACAAGAGTCAAATTAATGTTTCAGGTATTTCAAGATTCATCTTCATTACCAGAATATGATATTACACAAATTAGAGAACAATGGGCAAAATTTTTTGTTCAACAATTCTAGTACATATTTTTTTAAGTTCTTGTTCATATTATATTGTGTGTATTATGTAGTTTAGGTAGCTTAGTTTGTATTAACTTTTAGTTTGTAATAGATTTTTTAGTTTGTATGTTTGTATTATATTGTTTTATTATGTAGTTTGAATTATATAATATTATATTTTTAATTTACTAGCTAAAGAAAATTGAACCTACTGAATTGTCTCGGTTGTAATATATATTTGCAGGTTTTAGTTGTAAAACAGAATCAACCCAATTAAAAAAAACAGCAAATTTACAAATTTACGTCGCATATGGTATATGCGACGTAAATTTCGTCGCATATTGGTATATGTGACGTAAATTTACGTTGCGTATACCAATATGTGACGTAAATTTGCTGTTTTTTTTTTTAATTTCTGAAAGTTTTTACGTCTGTTTAGTGGTATATGCAACGCAAAATTACGTCGGGTTTTGATAACTAACGTAAATTTACGTCGGGCTAAAGGGTCCGACGTAAATTTACGCCTCCCATTTTAACGTCAGTCTTAAATACGACGTAAAAAGCCCTAAATACCTGACGTAAAAGTCCTCCTTTTTGCACTAGTGTAAACCGAATAAATTAATCACCTCAAACTAGTAAATATTCCTTAGAGATATTTGTTTTGTATCCAATTTATGACTAACAACATTATAGATATCATAGTATTAGTACCTGTCCCATAAACAAACTAATAATTAAATACCAATTTTGGTACTTATAAATATGCATTAGAGATATTTATTTCTATCTAATTGTGACTAACAACAAGGAAAAGGTATCAACAACTATACCGTGATACTCTTATCCGACCCATAAACAAATTTATAGTTAAAACACCGGCACCTGTGAGAACTAAATATCCATTAGAGATATCTGTTTTGTATCCAATTGTGAATTTAATCCGTGGATATCTGCTTGCACAAACTTTTTTGCCATCCCTGATGGTGAGGTAGCTCCCAATCTCACAAACTACGTATTCGTACCGGTTAACTATCATGAGGGATGCCTTAGGATGCAACACTCTTAAAGCCATTTTAGGCACAAAAGGCCGTGCCTCCAGCAAAAGCATAGCGCGCCATTCTTCCATTGTTAATTCACGACACCATGGTACAACACTCAAATTCGAAGGAACAAAGAGAAGTGAGTTATACAACATTCTGAAAGATATTCGTTGATAATACCGTAACCCATCACATAGAATATGTATCTTGGTTTTCCCAGTGCTTTGTCCTTTGTTCTTCGAAAGCTTAAGGTAGTAGGTCGATCTCAAGCAAAGTAGGTCATTGGGCAGATCCTTCAATTGTTGACCATCCACATCTGAGTCTTTAAGATTGCTGAGGTTCCCAATGGATGAGTCCAGTATTTCCATTCCAGGGCGTGTTATGTTTAACTGCCTTGTTTCCTTTAAGGTTATTGAAAATTCCTTCGGGCCAGAGCAGCCATCAATGAGAAAGTAGTAATGACATTTTATGTGAATCTCGCTTGCAGAACTCATAAGTTCTTGGCACCCAGATAAAAGCAACGAAACTTGTTTTTGCAATGAAAAAATAGGTGCATGCCCATCACACATACTTTCACACTCCAATACATGTTCAGATCTACTAATGTCAGTGCAACATAACTTCACAAGACCCTGGGCACCATCACAAATTTTGAGATCTGCACATTTCAGATTTGTTGTCATGGAGAATTGTGGGAGTTCCACCATCGTGTTGTTGGATCTATCAAGCTTCATTTTCTTTGAATCCACCATTTCCTGTCGCATTAAAAGGAAAACAAACATTAAAGAATCCTTAAAATCAATAAGATGACGATAAAATCAAAATGTTACAATCCCAATACCAGTAACATTGCTTTAACACGGCTAGGCGGCATAGAAAGCTCGATATGCAACGGGTAATATAATTTGAGAAATCTTAGACCAGGCATATTCTTTAAAGTGTCTACACGCAAAGGTAAATCTGTAAATTGAGACAAATCAATTTTCATAGCCTCCACCTCATCTGTTCCCTGTAAAAATCATAATAACATTAAGAAATACTTTCATAATCACAACAAGAAATTCTAATATAGAGGGTATCTATCTCTTACCAGATTATGTCTCAATACATCATAAACTTCCTCACTATCCCACAATCGGCTGCGTCTGCCGGGATATTTAATAGATTCTTGACGAACTATTTCACAACCCATTTGTCGTATCAAGTCATGCATTTGAATTCTATTGTCATTAGAAATTGTTATCAGAGCTTTTTTTTGGAGAACCTCTATGCCACTGGCTCCATGAAATCCCCAAGCATCCAGTTGGCTAATGACATAGTCTTTGTCTTCTCCTATGAAAATTAATGCAATATCCAGAAATGTCTTTTTCTCTACTTCATGCAGTCCTTCATAACTGAATCTCAACACACTTTGAATTTTCTCATTGGGATATTTATTGATTTTGCTTAAGGCACACTCCCATGTCTCTATACTTCTGGAATGGAAATCTGAACCTAATACTTTTAAAGCCAATGGATTGCCTTGGGCAATTTTTACTACCTCCTCAGTTAGTTTTTCATATCCCATGTTGGGTTGGCTTTTATTGAAGGCATTTAAGCAGAAGAGTTTGAAAGAATCTCGAGTATTCATTTCCTTGACCTCATGAATTTGATGAACTCCTCCACTTGTAAGCACATGACTATCTCTACTTGTTATGATCACTCTACTTCCTCGACCAAAGCAAATTGATTCACCCACCAAATATTTTATATGTTCCGAAGTAGTCGCATCATCAAGCACAACGAGAACTTTTTTTCGAGCCATCCTTCTCCCAGCAGAGTTAAAGAATCTTGATTTGCTTATGCCACTTGAATGAAGACCTTCTCCCTCCAATAGTTCGGTTATAAGTTTCTCTCTTAAAAGACTCATCAGTCCATGTTGTTCTAATTCTTCTCTAACATTCAAGAAGCAACAACCATCATATTGAGGAGAATATTTATCAAATATAGCACGGGCAATGGTCGTTTTACCTATGCCACCCATGCCCCAAAGTCCAACCAACATAACTTCATTTGATTCCCTCATCAACAAGGATTGAATTTTCTCAATATGTTGATCAATTGCAACGAGACCATACGTTTCACTTGGATAAAACTTGCTCAATTTTTCTGCAATGTCTTCCACGATTTTATCAATAAGATCAGATTCATCCCTAACAGAAGGAAATAAGACACATAAGAGTCCAACAAAGGACGACTTAAAAGATAAAAAGACATATAGAGTAACAAGAATATATTGTTTATATTTCAAACCATAAGGACATAAAAGATTATTAACTAAAGGTTTAGAAATACTTGTGGAAGATAATATTGTTTAACACTCATTATAGTATACTGGATGACAGACAAGTGGAATTTTGATCTATTCTTATATTTTAGTTCTTGACTATGAATTATGTTTTGGTTTATTTATAAATCTCATATTATTCGAAGTGAATAATAATTTACATAATTATTTCTTCTCTCAATATAGTGAAACGTCTTTGAAATAAATTCATCAATAACTAAAATTTTAAAATAAATAATATCCTAGATTTGATCCTAATATTGTGAAAAAAAAACAAAATTGAAGTTAAAAGACATGCAATAAATTGATTTCATGTGCCACTGATATAAATTTGTTGGATGGTCAGGACCTCCTAGTAAGCGTCGATATTGAGAAAGTTTCTATACGTTACATGGTTTTAGAATAAAGTGTTATTTTCTCTATTTTTCTAGATTATATTTTAGTAAGGCTATCATGATAATATTCATAGCTAGTTATTCTATAAATTTGTATAATAGAAAACGAAGGCTAAATCTTTTGTTAAAATTCACGCAGCGAGCTAGAAATAATGCATAAACTGAAAAAAGAGTTACGTCAATTTATACATTCACTAATTGTTATAATTGTATAAACTTCTGGTTAATTTTTTATTTGAAAAAATCTATTAATTTTCTAAGTAATTTTTGGAAAAAGATACGTATACTAATAATGAACAGGAAAAAGGAAAAGGAAAAGGAAAGAGAAGACCTTACTCAAAATTTGTTGGATAGTGAAAACCTGACAAACGACCAGCCTTTCTCAAAGCAGATCTCCAACGTTGTACCTTGCCATTATCCTTCAGTTTTTCTTCATGTTGGGCGAAAGCATCTCCGTAATCTCCCTGCTGGTTCCGCACATCTGATGGATCTACGTTAAAGAAAACAGACAGGACAATCTGTTTATTAGTTTGCTTGCAGTCAATAATTTTGGCAAGCTCTTCCAAGCAGCACTTGGATGAAGCATAGTCTTTTGAGAATATGATCAATGAAATTTGGGATTCTTCAATTGCTCTGAGAAGTGAGGGTAAGATTTCATCTCCTCTTTCAAGCCTCTCATCCACATACACATCAATCTGCCTGCGACGTAATTCTTTTCTCAAATGGCTAAGCAGACCTTTGCGGACGTCTGTACCTCTGAAGCTGATGAACACATCATGTTTTATTGCATGACAAGAAGACCGGGATGCCATTTGACAGAAACAAGACCAAAAACTGTCTTAAATGGATCTACCCCTCCCTCAACACAACTTCCTTCTCTCTGCAAGTAGATCTAGACAGATAAAAAAGGTCAAAAAGACATCGACGGAGATATACTGTAATATCAGGTCAACCGTAATGTGATAAAAAAACTTAAAAGCTCGATACAAAAGTGAAAACCTACCTCGCCCCAAACTATTGAAATGTTGATCTCTGTATATAGCATGCACAATTCTGCAGAAGTGTGGAAAGCTTTATTTACTACGCTTCAATATCAGGCACAAAGGGTAAAGCTTTGTTCGGAGCAATAGTCTAAACTAGCTATGGGTAAAGCGTGGTGAAAACGCGTAAATCAACTTATACACTTAATTAACAGTTTCTTCTCTAGACTCATTTGTCCTTAATAATAATAATAGTTAGAGAAGTTGTTCACATGTAGACTCCACACAAGTTGCAGTTTTTCTATTAAGATATTATATTTGTACATGAATTTTGTATGAAATTATATTTATACAACAAAGACCAAGAAGACGAAAGAAAATATTACGAGATCATAAGATGCAAAAAATGTTATACGAATATAATTAAGTTTTAAGGAAATTAATCCTGTATTTTCAATGATGTGGCGTTTGAGCAAATATATATTACTGTAATTTTGCATGGGTGAGATATATTAATTAAGTAACGTCTTTTAATAGTTTCTATTATAATATTAAGATGATAAAATATAAAAATTGGTATGCAGGTAATAAATTTAACTAAATTAATTTTTTAAATGGTTTTCTCGAGATAATTAACATGTATAACAATACACAAGTGAGAAAATTTTGAACAATCAGTTGGATTAATTACCAACAAGTTATTTTTCTTTAAGTGATTAACTTGAAGAAGAACTATTTTCTTTTAACTAAATTCCTAGTTCATTTTAAAGAGTTTTTCTTATAGTCATGAATGTGTTACTTTGCTATATATATAAAAAAAAAAGTAGATGAATACAGTGTTTTTGGTGAAAATTTTGGTTGTTTCAATTTTCTAAAGATTAAGTTCTAATCAAATTTCAACCACCACCGTAAGTTCTTTTTATTTAGGTTAGCAAACAGTTTTTAAATAAAAAAATGTATGAAAATTGAAAGTATTAAGCCAAATCGATAAAACAAAGCGTGAATATTAGAAACACTGGAAAACGTATAAAAAAGCATATAGACTGGAATTGAAAGTTCTTTTTCTTGTATTTTTTTATGAAAGTTCTTTTTTTGTATTTTTTTATTAAGAGATTCGAGAATATGAAAATTGACAAAAGTAAAAAAAGCAGTAAAAAGATGTCAAGGCAAAAAAGTAACACATACAGTTAAATTGTACAAGAGTAAATGACCAAGTAATTGAAATAACCGGAAAGTACAGAAAAGTAAATTTAACTTGCAAGTAGATAAATTACCGGGAAAGTAAAGAAAAACGTCAAAAAATATCAAGATGAATGCAGAAGTTTAAATTGCATAAGAGTAAATGACAAGGAATTGGTAAAAGATATCGAGACAAAGATGTAATGCAGAATCTTAAATTACATAAGTGTAAATGACAAGGAATTGAAATAATATGAAAGTACATACATGTAAATTTAAATTGCATTAAAGATAAAGTACCAGGGAAAGTAAAGAAAGCGGTAACAAAAGTCGATAAATGTGGAAATTCAGATTGCCAGAAACTCCATGATTCATCGTTCTCCGGTAGACTTGTACAATAGATTTCTGCTCTCTCTGAAAATTCTCCTTCCTTCTTCATGCTTTGTTGTATTTATAGCCTTCTTCAAACATAACCACCTAAGAGCGGTTTAAAAACTGTTATCCCACGTTCTCATGCACGAGATAACTTCTCCCTCGATCTCGACCTCAGCTACGGTTTAGAAACCGCTACCCATGTTTCCATGTGCACGCTAATTGTTCCCTTGATCTTGACCTCAGTCATCGAGTACTTTTAAACTGCTTCTGACCACCTAAGAACGATTTAGAAACGCTACCCATGTTCCCATGTGCATAATTGTTTCCCTCGATCTCGATTCCAGACATTGAGTACTTTGAACTGCTTCTGACTTCTCTCAAACTTAACTTCACACTCAATACTTATTATCGATTTTTTATTCCCAATCATGTTCATCGAATTTCCTCTATCTTCTTTCGATTCAGATTCTCTATTTTTCCTGACACATGGTCATCGAATTTTTCTTATCCATTTTCGATTCAGATTCTCGATTTTCCCTAACACATGGTCATCGAATTTCTCCTATCCATTTTTAATTTAGATTCTCGATTTTTCTTAACACATGGTCATCAAATTTCTCCTATCCATTCTCGATTTTCTCTAACACATGGTCATCGAATTTCTCCTATCCATTTTCGATTCAGATTCTCGATTTTCTCCAACATGGTCATCGAATTTCTTTTTTCAATTTTCAATTCATATATCGATTTTTCCCACCAACACACAGATAATTAATAAAAAAAAAATTGATTGATTTGGTTAGTGACCTTTTCTATATTGTAATTTTAAATATTGAAACCCACTTACTGCGTTTTTATAAAGTGTTATCATGTAACGTTTGACTAACCTACTTACTTTCTATATATTTTGTTTAAGAAATATTCTTTCGCTGGAAAATAATTTCTATAAGTGTTGAGGTTTCAATCCATTTCTTGAAAATAGTTTTTTGAAGTGTTAAAAATTTGATCCATATACCAGAAAATACATATTTGAAAGTGTTAAAAGTTTGACATGTTAAAAATATATTTTTCCATATTCAATTGTTTGAAAAACAAATAGGTATACCAATCCCCTGAAGGTCACACACAACCTTTGCATTATTTGGAATTGTCCATAATAGTGACTTGGCAGTGACAGGAACCTAGATGTTTGGTTGCACTTATCATCTTCATGGAAATTTTAGTTTCCAATCAAAGAAATGACTTCACTGACAAATGACATTCATCAACACTCCAAAGATTTTTCATAATTATTATTCAAGTATCATTACAGTGAAACTTCTTTTAAAAAAAAAAAAAAACTCATAATTTCAGTTTTTTTTTTTATAGGGTTTTCTTTTAAAGGGTGTGTTAGTGCTTCCAAAATTGTACTTCGTTAAATCTTCCACACTTTCTGAAAAACTGCTTGACAACAAACTTTTAAAATTTTTCTATAAATAATTTATTTTTAATATATTAAAATTTGAACAATGTTTAATTTTTTTTTCCGGAACTTTAGAAAATATTATGTTCAATGACTTAAAGTTTAATTAGAGTGATAAAATAGGTAAGTTGATCTCATTTTGGCGTACCCACTTTCAATTTTAATTTATTTCTTAAAAAAATAATTTTAATTATATAAATATATTTTATTAGATAAATTAAGAAAATCATTATATATTATAAAATATATAATTATAATTAATAATTTTTTGTTTAAATTATAATATGTATATTTCACTAATATAATTAAAAAATATATAATATTTTAAATTATAATTTATTTTATTTTAATATCAATATATAAATATTTTTCAAAAAATAGTTCACTCTTGTTTGCAAAATTGATGACTTAAACATAAAATGGGTGAGTTCTAACTATTAAGATAGACTCACAAACGAATCTATCATATCTAATTTTTTTTTTCATCCTAATTTGTATATTTATGAAAATTACTATCTACAAAAAAATTATTTTTGGGAAAAAAATTATATAATAGAATTGAAAGATTCAAATAATAATTGTGTTTAAAAAGTTAAGTTAGAAGCTTATGAACGAAACCACTAATGAGGTGATGGCACTGGAAAAGTTTTGCTAGGATTAGTTTATTTATATTAACTATAGATATTTATTTTAATAATTGAAAAATGATATGAATTTCTCAATATAAAGAATATGATTTTTCCGCCAAAACTAAAGACAATCTTCATATTTTCTTTCAAAATGATTGTATTTACTCTTTTAATATATTAAAATTACTTTTACATTCTTAATATAGAAAAAAAAACACAAAACAATAAAGTGTGAGATTATACACAAGTTATTCACTAAATAGATATTCATGTGTTATAAATAAAATAAGTGTACGGTTCAATAGTACATGATCATAAATCAAGGGTTAAAATATGGTTTTTTAGGAAAACATATTAAAAAGTATGTTTTGGATATATTAGAAACATTCTACTAAGCATAGTAAATCAGAAATAAATCATGATTAAGATATAAGATAAAATTTATGGTTCATTAATAAATGAACAAGAAAAAATGTCCAAAAATTACTACATTACATATATTAGAAATTTGTTCTATGTAAAACAAATATACGGGTTAATTAAAAAGACCGGTCAACTTAATAAAAGAATTTATAATCTAAATTGAATGTTATTAATTTTTATCTACATAAATCATTATTTAAATAGAGTTAAATTAGACTAATTTATAAATTTATTGATAAAATTATTTTATAAAATAATAATTATTTTTTAAATAAAAATAAAAATATTATTTTATTAATATATATATATATATATTATAAATTATTTATAATAAATCACTTATTTTAAATATAAATATAATAATAAATTTTTAATACCTATTTATTTTAAAATATAATTATTAAAATGAATTATTATTATTATTATTACTAAAAAAATAAATTATAATAATAATAATTAAATATTTATTTTTTATTTTTAAAGTGAATTAATTTTCTTATATAATTTATATTAAATTATGATATTTAAAGTAATAATTAATTTTATTAATATAATTTAAATTAATTTTTTTAAAAATTTTATTTAAAAATTATTATTTTTAATCAATTATTTTATATAAATATATTTAAAAATAATTATTGAGTTATAGTGCATATATTAGATTATTGATTTGGTATCTTTTATTTTTCTAATGATTTTATTTTTACTATTTTAAAAAACTCCTAATGTTACTGAAAGTCTCAAATTTACGTGTGTTTATTTATCTTTTAGTTCGATCCAGTTCAATTTTAAATCTAATATATCCATTTATGTTATTATATAAAAATTAATTTATTGAATGTAAAAATAAAAGCTGGAGCACGTATAATATTAAAAATTAGATAAAAATGTTAAAATTGTACTTTATTGCAGTTTATTATAGGAATCTTCGATGGTATTTTTTGAGAAATATGTGCGGCACGTGGGTATAACGAGGGACAAGACAAAACTACGAAGACAAATATGAACCCAACACCTCTACTTGTAGGCGTGGCAACGGGACCGGGTGGATGGGTTTTACCTTTTTATTTCTACTCCCGACTTTATAATCATCCTTGATTTTTACTCTTATTTTTATTTTCGTTAAATTTCAAATTTCCTTATTTCATCCCATTCATATTCTCAACTTATATTATTTAAAAAATAATAATTATATTTATAATAAATTAATTTTATTATTATGTATTTTTTATATAAAAATAAATATTTATAATTTTACAATTTATAATTATTATTGATTAATTATATATTTTAATTTATTATATTTATATAAAATATATATATATATAAATATTTAATTATTTTTTATTTATATATATATAATATTTACAATATTATTATTATTATTATATTTAAATATTTGAATATTTATATTTTTATTATTATTATATTATATTTAAACATTTGATTACATATATAAATTAATTTATTTTTAAGTTATTATTTAAAATATATAATTTATAAAAAAATATTTAACAAATTAATTTTTATTTTATTAGTTTAAAATAATAAAAATTTAAATTATTAATTCTTTTAATCCTTTAAAATATAATTATTTTATTAAGATAAAATTTAATATATGACAAATAAAAATAATAAAATAAAAAATATGACATAAAAAAATTTAATAAATATAAATTATAAATAAAATGATATTAGTTACTATTAATATTTATGTAAAATATTTAAAAAAATAAAAACGAAAAAAATTAATTTTAAGTTAATCAAGTTGAAAAGATTAAAAAAAATTAATTAAAAAAATGTAAAAAACTGAAAACTGAAAAAAATAATATAATAAATTAATTAACATAAAAATTAAAAAAGATAAAAAAATTTAAAAATAGATAAAAGAAAAATAAAAATGTTAAAATATAAAAAATAATTTTATATATAATAAAAAAAGAAAAGAAAATATTTTTAAAATATTAATATATTAAAATTTAAATTTAAATATAAAATTAGAAAAAAAAATTAAAATGAAATTGTATTACCCATTTTTTACTCCCATTCCCAATTTTTTAAAAGGAAAAAAATTCAAATTCATCCCAACCTAATTGTCATCCCTTCACACCAACCAATACCTTCTTTCCAATGTCCAAAAAACCACGTAGTTTTTTGCACACCACCAACCCCAATTAGAATTACAACGACGTTTTTTCAGTTGTTTATTATTTAGTTGACACCTTTTAGGCTTTTAATAAAGATTATTGGTCATGTGTGAAAAAAAGTAAAAATATTTTTTTATGAAAAATTATTTATATTTTAAAATTTGGTTAAAAATATAATAAATTTTTAAGTAATTTAAATCATTTAAATAATATTTGACCTCATTCTATATTTAAAAAAATATATTTTTAGTTAAATTTAAAAATAAACTTTTTATTTTTTATTATTTTAACTTAAAGTTTAGTTTTTAGTTAATTTAAATTTATTTGAAAGAATAGTTAATGTTTTCTTCGTTAAATTTTCTTTTAAACTCTACTCAAAATTAAATTTTCTAACGAAAGAAAAAAAAGCAAAATAACATGATGTATGCAAAATAAAAATCACATATATTATTATAATGACCTATTCTTGATCTTTTAGTTTCATTTTAACGTAATTACATCTTTACGCTAATAAAGCAATAATGTTTTAAAAATGAATATAATTAAATTGTTGCGTTTCTTTTCGATATTTACAAAGCCCTATTGTCAAAAAAAGAAAAGTGGAAGAATCCTCCTTCTGCAATTTAGATCTTTGCCAAAGTAACAAACAAACACCTTCAAAATATAAAAGGAAAACTTTCCACTAAAATTTCTTCACTTCTCACTCTTGTTCTCGTTTCATTTCCTCTTCTTTCTCTTCTTATTCTGCTTTCTCTGCTTCCTCTGCACAAACACTGTACACCATGTCAATCTCAACTTCACCTCACTCACACCTTCTTCCACAAAACCATAACCACTTTCTCTCCAACCACCGCATCCACATCACCACCACTCTCTCCCTCCCCTCGCCGCGCACTTTCAGGCCTATCAAGTGCGCAGCCACGCCCACCCAGCTGCAGGACCCCCTCCCGACCCAGACCCAGGCCCAAGAGCGCGTCTTCAACTTCGCCGCCGGCCCCGCTACCCTGCCGGAGACCGTTCTCCTTCGCGCCCAGTCCGAGCTCTATCTCTGGCGTGGATCCGGCATGAGCGTCATGGAGATGAGCCACCGCGGCAAGGATTTCACCTCCATCATCGAAAAAGCCGAGTCAGATCTACGCACCCTGTTGCAAATTCCGCCGGAATACTCCGTCTTGTTCCTCCAGGGTGGAGCCACCACCCAGTTCGCCGCCGTGCCGCTCAATCTCTGCGCCCCCGAAGAGCCCGTCGATTACGTCGTCACCGGCTCGTGGAGCGACAAGGCCTTCAAGGAGGCCCAAAAATACTGCAAACCCAGTGTGATTTGGTCTGGGAAATCTGAAAAATACACCAAGATTCCATCTTTACAGGGTTTGGAGCAGAATCCAGATGCCAAATATTTGCACATATGTTCAAATGAGACTATTCACGGGGTTGAGTACAAGGACTACCCAACCCCAACAAACCCCAATGGTGTTCTTGTTGCTGATATGTCTTCAAATTTCTGTTCCAAGCCTGTCGATGTGTCAAAGTTTGGTGTCATCTATGCTGGTGCACAGAAGAATGTGGGGCCCTCTGGTGTGACCATTGTGATAATCAGGAATGATCTGATCGGGCACGCACAGGGTTTGACTCCTGTGATGCTTGATTACAAGATTCATGCTGAGAACAGGTCTCTCTACAACACCCCGCCTTGCTATGGCATTTACATGTGTGGATTGGTGTTTGAGGACCTGTTGGAGCAAGGTGGGTTGGGGGAGGTTGAGAAGAATAATGTGAAGAAAGCTGAGATTTTGTATAATGCAATTGATGCGAGCAACGGGTTTTATAAGTGTCCGGTGGAGAAGTCTGTGAGGTCATTGATGAATGTGCCCTTCACCTTGGAGAAATCGGAGCTGGAGGGTGAGTTTATCAAGGAGGCTGCGAAGGAGAACATGGTTCAGCTAAAGGGGCATAGGTCTGTTGGTGGCATGAGGGCTTCTATTTACAATGCTATGCCTTTGCCTGGGGTTCAGAAATTGGTTGCTTTCATGAAGGACTTCCAAGCCAGGCATGCTTAGAGGAGGAGGACGATACTTTTTGTTCCTATGCGTTTGGCTACCGTTTACTAGAGAAGATATTCAGCAGTTTTGGTTTGCCACTTTTTTTTTTTTTGTATGCTTTGTTCTAATTCGGTATTAGGTAGGATTTTCATCTGCACTTTAACATTGTTTAGGGGATGATTTTTGTTCTGGCTACAAGAATGCCTAGGTGTTTAGGTTCGACCTTATTTAATAATAATAATAATAATTCTCTGTTGTTAGTTTGTATCACTGTATGGGTTCAGTCCCTGTGATACTAATGGATGTAAGATGGAATGTACTCCCATTAAATCAGATGAGAATGAAACATATTGAAGTGTGGATGTGTGAAACTCTTAGCGAAGAAGATATTGTTTTGAGTAATGGCTATACATATCCCGTATTCATACTAACATTTTTCATAATTTGTTTTGCTGTCTTTTCAGTACATATCTTATACTTAACTATATTTTCTTCTTTGGCCGTTTTGTTATGAAAATAGTTGTGTTAGAGTATATTTATCCCGCTGCCTTGTGCATGAATGGAACTTAAAAGAAGGGAATAAATTAGCTCGTAGTTACTGCGCTGAATCAAACGTTTTAGGATGTGTAGTTATAAGTTCTTTCATGCCGCAGGAACTGCAGATCTTAATCTCTTTTGTTAACATCTCCTAAACCATGTCTACCATCACTGTTTTGGTACCAGGTAAAATGGAAGTTTCCTGTTAGTTATTATGTTAAAATTTCGCAGGATCTTGTTCTTAGTTAGTCGGTTATAAGTTGATTTGACAGCTATTGTTTGAGCATGTAAAACTTCTTTTTTTAAGTTAAAACGGGAACAACAAAGAGCTAACTTTTATAGAACTTTTCAGCCTTTAAAATTTTTAAAACTAATTGTTTATGATGACCAAATTCCTAAATGCCTCGTCTTAGAATAAGGTAAACGGAGGCATCTGCTTTGTGACGAGAAAGACTATGTATCGAATCGAAGTGTACGAAGTCGATGCCAAAAGTTTATGTATGGATAAATATAAAGTAGTTATGTAGTACTATCATCTGGTTTTAAACTGATATAGGATAAGACAATTAATTTTAATAATAATTATCGGACACATTATATTAATAATAATCTATATTTATAAGACCGTATAAAACTAATTTGCATTGATCACTAAACTCATCTTTCAATGCATTTTCTATAAAGGATGTCTAGTTCTAGATTTATTTTTTAATTTTCTAAAGTTATAAGTTAAAGATGTTAGATTTTTATACACACGATAGATTCTCATTATTTTTTTTTAAATACTTTTAAGAATGTAGTTGTTTTCTGTATTTTTGAATAAATATATTTTCAATTTTTCTAATTTGTGTCATATGTTATAGTTGTGATTGAAAGACAATATAATGTGAAGGCAGTTAGAGTATTTGGTGAAATTCTGAGATTTAACAAAAGAGAGAATGTCTGGTATGGGATGTGCCTTCCAGCAGCTATCATCACACATTCACCAATTTTAAAACTCATCAGCTCCCTTTCTGCCTGCACCCTAAAACTCATCAAATATGCAGAATGAAGCATCCAACTTTATATTTCATCATATAATTAAACACAATTTATGATTAGTGGGAGTAAACAGAACAAACAAGTCAAGAACTTATCAATCACTCACACCAATGCTCAGTTTAGCACCCAAGATGCATACAATAATAACAACAAAAGCCATATCCTATATGAGATTTGTTACACCAATCACACAATTCAATTTAATAAAAGTCTAATTTTTTAGATATATTATTCACCTTGAGATCCATCTCACTAGTTTAGTTTCCTCCAATTTCTTTCTTGATCTCCCTACTTCCCTTTTCTTACGATTAAAAATCATGCAATTTACTATTTTCACTACTGTATTGAGCGATCTTCTTTGTTTGTGGTCAAACCACCTTAATCATATTTTTATCATCCTCTTCTCATTGGGTGTCGTGTCACACCAATATTTTCTTGTATACAATCATTTCTTAATACATCTAACATTGTCATTTATTATTATTATTATTATTTTCCGTTGATTGTGCCTTTTAGTCTAAAATTCGCTACCATAGTAAGCATGACTTGAAAATGCAATCAAAGAAGAAGGTGGGGAACATAATGCACCAAAAAAACAGGAAAAAAAAGTATTGGTGCCTCTAACTAGGCTTATTTTCTCACAGCATCCCAAATAGGATCAAGACATTCGGAATTGTTAAGTGAAGAATCCAAGACAGGGTTGGAAATCGCATGGCATAAACTGGGAAAACTTTCTTCAAATGATGAGGCCAAGAAGAAAAGGAACCAATATTATTAGAACGGACTTCCTCAGCTTCATGCTTAGACATCTTTCCAGGAAGATAAACCAAGGTCTTGTAGCTCAGATGAGTCATGCTTATACATAGGCATTGCAATGGAAGGGGTGGGTTTTGTCTTATATTGTCCTCGACTTTTTTTAATTGTTCCTGTTTTATTTCTGTTTTGTTCCTGATCCTTATTAGAAATTGAATTTTTATTTCTGTCCCTGTTTGATTTTGAATATTCTCCTTCTCGTTCCGGATTAATATTTAAAAAAAAATTATATTTATAATAAGTTAATTTAACTATTTTTATGTATTTTTATATATAAATAAATATTTTTAATTTTATAATGTATAATTATTATTAACTAAATATATATTTTAATTTATTATATTTATATTAAAATATGTATATAAAAAATATTTAATATTTTTATATAAATATAAAATATTTATATTATTACTATTATTATAATATATTTAAATATTTATAATATTATTATTGTTATTATTATAGTAATATATTCAAATATTATTATATATATATATATTAATTTTTTTTAAGTTTTTATATGAAATATATAATTTATAAGAAAATATTTAAAAAATTAATTTTTATTTAATTAGTTAAAAATAATAAAAATTTAAATTATCAATTTTTTAATCTTTTAAAATATAATTATTTTATTAAAATAAAATTTGATATATGATAAATAATAATAATAATAATAAAATCCAAAAAAATATGATATAATAAAATCTAATAAAGATAAATTATAAATAGAATAATATTAGTTATTATTAATATTTATGTAAAATATTTAGAAAAAAATAATAATAATAATAAAAAAATTAACTTTCTGTTTATCAAATTTGTTGAAAAGATGGAAAAAAATAAATTAATTAGAGAAATTAAGAAAATGTAAAAAAGTAAAACATAAAAAAAATAATATAATAAATTTATTGATACAAAATATTAAAAAGAACAAAAGAATTAAAAATAGATAAAAGAAAAATAATAATAAAAAAATATATAAAAGATAAAGTAATATTTTTAAAATATTAATATTTTAAAATTTAAATTTAAATATAAACGAACTGAAACAAGATTATATTATCCTTCCCTAATTTTTTTTAAGTGGAAAAAATTTAAATTTTCTCTATCTCCTATTAACTCAATTTTTGTATGTAAAACTCAAAACGATAATAAATTATAGGGTTTAATTGTGATTCTTAATTATTGAGAGCAAAAGATAAGAGAAAAATGAAAGTGTGTGTTTTTTTAAGGTGGCTATTACTGGGTAAATAGTTGTATAATAGTGGAGTTGTGTTTGATGTGAGAGAGAGTGCAAGAATTATTTATGATGAACATTGGAAAAGTGTTGGATTGATACATGCAAGCAAAAGCGCCATTTTCGATGGAGTTTGGCGTTCATTCATAACTTTCTGGTTATATGCATACATGGAATCACGTGTTATAAATTGAATCGTATTTTGTGAAAAAGTAACAACATTGGGAAACAACGGCTCTGGAAAAGGTGGGATCCGAATTTAAAGTCATTCGGTGCTACTTTTCATACAATTTTTGTAATGAGTCAATTTTATTAAATTCGATTAGGTATTCAACTGTATACCATCACATTAGTGGATATATTATTATTATTATTATCATTATTATTTTTATACATAAATTATTGTTCAAATTACTATTTATAATTTTTTTCTTGAGATATTTTGAATATTATCGTTTTATGATTTCTTTAGCGAGATAATAAAGCAATTTTTCATATAATTTGTTGTTTAATAGAATGATTTTTTAATCATTGAATAATATATATATATATATATATATATATATATATATATATATATATATATATATATATGGAGGAAGGAGACTCACGGAGTCACGGTGTAACAATTTTTTTATTTTTACGTTTTTATTAAAATATATATTACAATTTCCTAAAAAATTATTTTTTGAATTAAAACTATTTTTTATTTCTAATATATAAAAAAATAAAAGAAGAACTTAATTAATATACTTGATTAGTTCTAATTGAATCATGCATTTGTTTAACAAACATTATATTTAAATACGTTTTTTTTCTTAAATTAAAAAATTATTTATATAACTTTGAAACATATCAATTGTACCATTAAATAAATAAGGACTATTTTTACTATTTTTTTTAAAAACAATTTAACTTATTTATAATCTATAAATAAAGTTTTTATACAATATTTATATCAATAAATATTTAGTTAAATTATTTAGCCCTTGATTTTGTTGTGCATACATTAGTTAATTAATTAATAATCCATGGTTATGGTGAATTTTGTTTTAATCAAATACTTCACATTTATTCAAATATTTCATAAAAAAAATGCTAGAAAATTAATTTTTAATTATTTTAAAAAAATCAATCTATTAAATTAAATTTTCTATTTTTTAATTAAAAATAAACTCAAATTGAATCAATGCACCATTAAAATTTAAATATAAAAATGATATTTTTTTCTAAACGAATCAAATAATATATATGATTTAAATATATTATTATTTAAACTAAATATAAAGACATACTAAAATAAATTGATGATGTTTTTAAAATATATACTTCTTATTTAATTATTATTTTATCATAATATATTTAATAATATTATAATTAAAAAAATGAAAAAAAATCATAAAATATTAGATTCCATTTGATTAGAAGCTTAATTGTCTCTAAAACTTGATAACAAGTTCATAGCAAAGTTAATAAAGGAGGCAAGGTAAAATATAGTTTCCTTAATTAAGTATTGGGATGATTAAGAAAAATGAAAAAAATGTAAAGTCAAATTTCTTACTGGCCAGCCACTACAATTCCGGTCCTTCCCATCATCCCGGGTTCTGTTCCGGTCGACTTTTCTCCATTCTCTCATTTTCTTAATCTCTCCATTTCTTTTTCTCATTTTCGCTTTTCCAAACGCAACCACAATGGCCAGAAGATCCCTACCGCTCCTCAAGGACCTCCTCTCGCGCTCCTCGCCCAACCGGATCACCACCCGATCCGTCACCTACATGCACCGCCCCGGCGATGGGACGCCGCGCCCGGTGACTCTGATCCCGGGCGACGGTATTGGGCCCATGGTGACGGGCGCGGTGGAGCAGGTGATGGAGGCAATGCACGCGCCGGTGTACTTTGAGAAGTTTAAGGTCCACGGGAACATGAAGGCGGTGCCGCAGGAGGTGCTGGAATCGATACGGAAGAACAAGGTGTGTCTGAAGGGTGGCCTCGTCACCCCCATGGGCGGTGGCGTCAGCTCCCTCAACGTGCAGCTCCGGAAGGAGCTTGATCTCTACGCCTCCCTCGTCAACTGCTTCAGCCTTCCTGGCTTGCACACGCGCCACGATAAAGTCGACATCATCGTCATCAGGGAGAACACCGAAGGCGAGTACTCCGGTCTCGAACACGAGGTCATTCCCGGCGTCGTCGAAAGCCTTAAGGTTCGCCTCTCTCACTTTTCACATGCATTATCCAGTAAATTACATGACACGACAACAAAATCCTGTTTTTCTTTTTTTTATTATTATTGTACAGAAAAGTCTTTCCAATGTCTTGGAGATGGGTGTAATATTTTTTAAATAAATTATAGTTTAGTTACAGAAGATTAAAAAAGGTGGAAGACTGGGAGAAATTTGACAAAATCTTGGACGGTGTGAAATAAGTTTTTTCATAAACTAAAGTGTATCTCTTTTTTGTCTTTTATGTTTTTTGAAGAAACTTTTCAACCAGTTCTGAGAATCTACTTGGGTACAAGCTAGTGTATTTCTGAGAATTTCTAGCATAGAAACTGTCAAAAATGTTTTAGTTTTCTATCAAAATAGAGACATTCTCTGTACTTGATTATCTCAATCTTTTGTAATATGATTCCTTAAGTTGATGTTTGATCATGACAACGGAAATGATTTATTTGTAACTTTTTTTAGGTAAATTTAAGTGATTAGTTTTGTGGTGATTGGCTTTATTTTTGAGAAATAGATCTTATTGTTATCCTTTTTTGAGAAATTATTTTAATGTAAAAACTATTATTCTATAAAATTAGTGTGTATGAATTTGTTTTAGATCAATAATCACTTTTACTTAGTGGCCTTTTGAAAAACAAAATCATTGTTTTCTGGAAATAGTTTGCCAAATCATGAAGTAATGACGTTTTGGTCATGTCGTTATGCATTCTGGGTTTGTTTGTGGTTCATCCTATCCTAATATTTTGGTAGGTAATAACGAAGTTCTGTTCAGAGCGAATTGCTAATTATGCATTCGAGTATGCTTACCTGAACAACAGAAAGACGGTGACTGCTGTGCACAAAGCAAATATTATGAAGCTTGCAGATGGTTTATTTTTGGAATCTTGTAGAGAGGTTGCCACAAAATACCAGGCAATCAAGTATAACGAAATTATTGTGGATAACTGCTGCATGCAGCTTGTTTCAAAGCCTGAACAGTTTGATGTGATGGTATGTTTATTTACAACCGTTCCTGCTTCACAACTATTAATGCACTTCTATAACCTTGCCTGATGTATTTGTGGATTAAACGCAGAGGTGTACACTTTTTTGTTTTGCAAGGTTGTTTAAACTTTAGTGTCATTTTTTGATGAAAAACATTTATTGGTTTTTGGTTCATCGGCGTTTTCAGATATTCTTTAGCAAAATGGCGCTGCATTTACCTTGTCTATATATATATATATATATATATATATATATATATATATATATATATATATATATATATATATATATATATATATATATATATATATATATATATATATATATATATATATACGTGTGTATAAATAACGTCTCCACATCCGAAAGAGTCCTTGTCCTATATTAACCTATAATTCTATCACTTGATAATGGGATCAATATATAAATTTTGGGGTGCAAAAAATAAGAATTCTACATATATAATTTCAATTTTAGGAAAAATGAGGTGCAACTGCCCACCCTTACTCCAATGTAGGTCCGCCAGTGGGGTAGGAGTATCTTTTATTTTATTTTTTTCAAAGAAGAGCAATAACATAAGATATTTTCATTCAACTTTCACTAATCATTTCTTTGTTTTTTTTAGAAAAGGATGTTGACGTGAAAATAAAATTTCTCTTTAGAAAATAATCCTCCAATCCCGTTCTCCCTAGACATCTCCATCCAAATATATAATAGGTGGATGTGTGTGTCCTTTGTTTGATTTGAAGGGATAGATTAAATTTCCTTTATTATCTGTTGGTATAAGTGAGAATCATTGCAAAGGGTTGCTCAATAACCTCATGTCTTGATGGTTCTGTCAAGCAAAACACTTATCTTAATTTGTTTCTGATATTTAATACCAAGTGTTTCTGAAGTTCACGTGTTCTGTTTCCACTTGTAGGTGACCCCAAATCTTTATGGAAATCTGATCGCAAATACTGCAGCAGGCATTGCTGGAGGCACTGGAGTCATGCCAGGAGGTATGGTTGTTAGTTACTTCTGCATTTAACTTCAGTGCTCTCACATGATTTTACCCTTTTAAAAAAGATCCTTGTTTGTTGCTACCTTTTATCAATTGTTTGACAAATGCTCAGAACTTGTAAACACTAGGCCGAGTTTATTGTATCAAGATCATTATTCTTCTAGGGAGCTATTTTACACATTGTAAAACTTTGGAAATAAGTGTGCATCTTATTGCATTAGATTCTTCAATCATATAGGACTTCTATCAAAGTGGAAGTAGATTCTTATAGGCGACAGCTTCGATTGGCACACTTGGTAATGGTGATATCAATGGAACGGTGATTTTAGTGTCTGTGATGGGACGGTAGGATCAAGACGATCGCTCTTGAGTTTTCTAGTGAGGAAATATTTATTGGGAAATCATTCTATGCCCTCGAATATGAATTTTGCTTGACAATCACAAACCATGGATGTCGTTTTTGCAGGTAATGTTGGAGACGAGCACGCTGTATTTGAACAAGGTGCTTCAGCAGGAAATGTTGGCAGTGAACAAATATTAGAGCAAAAGATTGCGAATCCAGTGGCACTTCTTCTCTCGTCTGCTATGATGCTTAGGCATCTTCAGTTTCCTGCGTTTGCTGACCGTTTGGAAACTGCTGTGCAACATGTCATTCTGGAGGGAAAATACCGAACAATGGATCTTGGAGGGACAAGCACCACCCAAGAGGTTGTGGATGCAGTCATAAATGCTTTAGATTGAGATTTTCCAAATCAAATCACACTCGTAGATTCTTTGCTAACTAATTTTACCAGCATTGTTTTGCTCCCATCAAGTGGGAAATAGCAAGTTTTGATCCTGAATAAAGTTTATGCCATTTAGAAAACGATGTAATTCTTTTTTTTTCCTGAAGAATTGTAGAGAAAGTGATAATTGTTTCCCTTCTATTTAAAAGCCGTGACTTAGCGTTATTTACGACCTAGCAATTATTTTATTGTTCTGATTATGAAGAGCATAAATTGTTTCATATGAACTTGGTACACGTTTAGGTTTAGGATAAAGAAGCAACGATGTCCAAGGCTACTTTACAGTTAGAGAGGGAAATAAAGAAAAATGTATACTTGAAAAGTAATTTGATGTAATGAAAAAAAGGAGAAATAAAGGTTTTAAATGGGTATTTGTGATGATATAGGATAATTTGAAAAATTATCACCTATGTACTTTTAAAAAAATTACCACTTTGATGCTTTTCCCAAGTTCATGGGTACCTATGTCATTTAATTTGTTAATCTCGTCTTTATCTTCTGTGAACCTTAATTGATGTTTAACAATATGATATAAAGTTGTTTTCTTTTATGTATTTTACTTTCTTATTATAGTAGTGTACAGGAAGTGTTTGACAAAAAATAAATATTAACTCACTCTTTACTCATAATAATATTCAAAAAACGTCCAAGGTGTTTTAAAAAATATGAGATAAATCAATATTTTTTAAATGTGAATGATTACGTGTCAATCGTATGTCCGGAAAGTGTGGGAATGATGATACTTCTTTATTCTATAGACTTGTTGATGTTTTCTGAGTAAACAAGTTGTACCAATCTAAGGAATGAGTTGTACTAGCATAATAAGATTGATGGTAAATTTATGAATTAAGAAGGTTCTTGTATTGAAATTCATCAATGTAGAGGATATGTACTATGTCTTATTGACATAAGCTAGTAACTATGCAAGTTTTAGAGAATAAAGATAATCATGAATTTTAAGGGTTATTATTAGATACTCCTAAATGAAAAATGTTTTAGTCGAAGAGGAATATATAATGTAAAGATATAAAAATCTCAGTTTGTAAATAAATGTGTTCATCGGTGACCCCACACACTGACTCCATTCATTGATGCTTTCGTCAATACCCTTCTAATAATAAAAAAGTGTACATTACGTGCCCACAAAGGCAACAATTACACGCTGTAACTCTCTACTCTCTCCCCAGAAAAAACACTAAAATACAACAGAAATTTTTGAACGTGAACCCAACTATCATTTGCATCCAATTTTTTAGGTAAACTCTTCTTCGCTATCAGAATCAGCTGGCACTCTTATCCATTCAGTGAACCATCAACTATGCCATTCATTGTCATCTAAACAAAGTCACCATGTTCTGGACTCGTTCTCTCAGACTTTTCAGATCACCTCGCATCTTCTCATGTCACCGTCATTCGCGCAAATTTTGTAGCTTTTCGCAGGACAATGATCCGGGTTCGTGGGAATCGATGGAGGGTCTTTTTCATTGCTCTGCGAATTTTGTTCCTTTGACTCCCATCAGCTTCCTAGAGAGAGCAGCGAAGGTATGCAGAGACAGAACCTCGCTCGTGTATGGCTCTCTGGAATATAACTGGGGTGAAACCCATCAACGCTGCTTGAAACTCGCTTCTGCTTTGACCCAGTTGGGAATTTCTCGCGGCGATGTGGTGAGTTTTGCCTTTCCTCGCACTTTATCTTTGTTCTTGTTTTATTATGGTGACGCGTGTGCGTGTTTCTCATCCAATGAACTGTGGAAGCTTTTGTTTGATTTATAAAATAATGGATAAAGTAAGTAATATACGTTGCTGATGAGAAAATTAACGGTTCATATTCTATTTTAAATTTGTATAGTACACACACACACACACACTCTCTCTCTCTAAGATGAGTTGTTTATTTTAGAAGATCGAGTCTGATCCTGAATTTTTCGGACCTGATTAATTTTCTTATGTTTTTTAGTTTTAAAAATTATTTTCAAAACAAGTGTTTTAAAAATATAAATAACAAATAAACTAAGCGATGTTTTGTCTATATCTTCATCGACGTGCGACTCTAGTTGTTGGATGAATTAGATGGAGTGAGCTTGGTCCTGGTTCACATATGTAGCTGTGCTTGTTTTGCAAAATCAATTCATGATTTCGAAAGGTAAAAATAGATTTTGAAAATTGAAATGAACCACGCCCTTAGTGACATGAACCTGTATTGATAAATGCTATGTAGTATTGATAAAATCATGGTCTTGTTTCATACTGTGGCCGGAGTTAAGATGGTTTCATACTGGTGACTATTGAGGGACTGAATGTATGATTTTTTAAGTCTTTGTATGAATTTAATTTGATTAATTAGTAGAAACAAGCATTTTTAGCCTCTCAAAAACTAGTGGCTAAAACAAATAAAATTTGAATAGAAACCAATTTTAGAAAGAAGCAATATTTCTAATGATAAAAAACGTAATAATGCCATATTTAGATTGTCGTGATCAGCTTAGGTGAGGTGGCTACGGTGGAAATTTGGAAGAGTAATTGACAGCCGACACTGGAAAGTTTTGAATTGAAATGAAAGATTTGTTTGAAGAATGGACAGAGTATATAATTGAAATGCTGGGAGCTGGAGAAATAGGTTTTGCTCGAGGTGTGAAGCTTCATTATAAGAATTGAGAAAATCTGCAGATAATCTAAATATTAGCACTAACCGGATAGTTTCTCATACTATTTTAGAATTTAATATGGAGCAATTTTCTTTTGATGTTCTATTTGTAGCTTTTAGATATCACCACTTTCTGGATGCTACTTGACTTTTCATCAGCACTTCTGTGCTCACATGTTTCTGCAAAATGTGCTGCACTTTTAACAACTCTAATTTGTATTGATGAAACTTGTACTAGGTAACAAATATATGGTAGCATCTTAGCACATCCTGAGGTAAGTGAATTAGTGATGCTATTCCATGTTGTTTCTACACAGGTTGCTACCCTATCACCTAACGTCCCAGCAATGTATGAGTTACATTTTGCTGTCCCAATGGCTGGAGCCATTCTTTGCACCCTTAACTCACGCCTAGATGCAGCTATGGTTTCAGTCCTTCTGGAGCATTCACAAGCAAAGGTCCTTTTTGTAGACTACCAATTACTTGAAATTGCACGAGGAGCTTTGGACTTGCTAGGCAAAATAGCCAGAGAATTGCCAATTTTAGTTCTAGTTGCCGACTCTGATTGCCCATCTACCATTGACATTACATCAGTTAGTTACGAGTATGAGAGGCTTCTGGCTGATGGGCACAATGGTTTTGACATTGTGAGACCCCATAGTGAATTGGATCCTATAAGCATAAACTACACCTCAGGCACTACATCTAGACCTAAAGGAGTTGTCTATAGTCACAGGGGTGCTTATCTTAACTCTCTAGCAACTGTTCTACTCTTTAGAATGGACCTTTTTCCTGTTTATCTTTGGAATGTTCCAATGTTCCACTGCAATGGGTGGTGCCTCCCTTGGGGTGTAGCGTCACAATTTGGGATCAATGTTTGTCTTAGGAAGGTCTCTCCGAAGAACATTTTTGACAATATTACTCAGCATAAGGTGACACACATGGCAGGAGCACCAACAGTGCTGAACATGATCGTGAACTCAGCATTGACCGACCGAAAGCCACTCAATCAGAAGGTGGTGGTGCTGACAGGAGGTTCACCTCCACCGCCACAGATCCTTGCCAAGATGGAGGAGATTGGGTTTAGCATCTCTCACCTGTATGGCCTCACAGAAACGTATGGTCCAGGCACGTTCTGTGCTTGGAGGCCTGAGTGGGACTTGTTGCCCCCTGAAGATAGATCAAAGATGAAAGCAAGGCAGGGGGTCCCGCATGTGGCTTTGGAGGAAATTGATGTGAAAGATCCTGCCTCAATGGAAAGTGTTCCATCTGATGGCAAAACAATGGGAGAAGTAATGTTTAGAGGAAACACAGTGATGAGTGGATATTTCAGGGATTTGAAAGCAACAGAAGAAGCTTTCAAAGATGGGTGGTTTCATAGTGGGGATCTAGCTGTGAAACACTCTGATGGTTACATAGAAATGAAGGACAGGTTGAAGGACATAATAATCTCTGGGGGGGAGAATATTAGCTCAGTTGAGGTAGAAACGGTTTTGTATAGCCATCCAGCAGTTCTTGAAGCTGCAGTTGTTGCCAGGCCTGATGATCATTGGGGCCAAACTCCTTGTGCTTTTGTGAGGTTGAAAGAGGGGTTTGATGTAGACGCTCAAGACATAATCAACTTTTGCAGGGACCATTTGCCCCATTACATGGCTCCTAAAACAGTTATTTTTCAAGACATGCCAAAAACTTCAACCGGAAAGATACAGAAGTATGTTCTGAGGGAGAAAACCAAAACTTTGGGAAGCCTTTCTGGACCCCAAGGTTGTGATAAATTGTATAGTTAAATGTTCAAGTTCATAAAGAGAATAATAATAAATTGGAAACAGTTGCTACAAGAAATTCCACTTTTATTATAAAAAATATAACAGATAACACTGCATATTTTCACTGTTGTTCAAACTGTGGGGAGAGCAGGATATTTCTCAATGTCAAAACGCGTTACAAATGGGTATTCAATAGAACCAGCATATATATGATTCCCAATTTTAATCGCACTAGTCAATGATAGTTTGGGATCATAATAATGTGCAGTTGGTTTTCCTTCTAAATCCACCACTAGGAATCCTCCATTCTTCGAGATAGGTAGATTCACCACATATTTTGTTACAATTGCTGCAACCTTCCTAATGAAAGGATATCTAAATGCAAAATCCAATTCAGGAGTAAAGGCCTGCCAGTAAGGAACAAAAGCATTTATGAGCAGACTAGACAAAAGCATCCATCTTTTCATTTTTCCATTGGAAAATGATAGTCTAGTTTAGGTGTCATGTCACGAAGTCTATGGTTTTTAAAAATACGTATTTTGGATATAATTAATTTTATTTTCTATAAAAACAGAATGGTTGTTGGTGGCCAAATAATTGATGTTCAGATTATTAATGAAGTTGGTGGTTTACATTACCGTGAATATTGCAACCAAATACTGCCCTTCTCCAACGTAATGAATGTTATCAGGCGTACCAGGTACGTCGCAGAACTTCTCTATGGACCCTTTTTTAGGGCCCTGTACGTAATATTTACTGCATCTCATCCTGCACAATAGCACGTTTGAAATAGGCCTTTACTTACCCATTTAAATAGGATCACTATGATAATGTAACTTCTAAATTTCAACAAAAATTGATTATATCAATCATCTTTTACTCAATTCACAAATTAATACAAGTAAAAGTATACTATTTTTGGGAAATTATGACGTCTGCAAGCAAGGAAAAAACCCACATAAAATGCCAAATGCTTATTAATCGATTAAGTAAAATATGACTAATTTAACATGATAAAATTCAAGGATTAAAATAGACCACAACTTGAAGGTAGCTTAAGCCAGGAAAAACTCACAGGGTAGATTCACAGAAGACCACAAATTGTTGATCAGGTGAAACTGCAACCCCATTGGCAAAGTAGAGGTTTTGGGCAATCAGGGTTGTCTTCTTTGTTGCGGGATTATAGCTGAAGAATCTGCCATTAGGCTTCCCTTCCAAGATGTCTAAGACAGCATCCTTCAAAGGGTATTTGTGTGATGCATCTGTGAAATAAATAGTACCATCTTCTGCTACATCAACGCCATCTGTTAATTTGAATTTTAAGCCCTCAAACTCATCTACCAGCAGCTCGATCTCCTTTTCACTAGACACTCTCAGCAATCCCTGCATCATTAGTAGGATTTCCTTCTCTTGAGAATATTTGTATTGAAAGTAAATTGAAAACAAGTTTAAGCTTTTCTTTGTATTAATAAGATTTTTCACTTTGCTTTTCTAGCTGAAACAATTTATTTCTTACATTATCAATAAGAGTCATGCCATTTGTCCAGTTTATTCATCTAAGCAAGGCAAACCAAGATATGGTTAAAAAATCTAACAAAAATAAGTCAGCACAAACCTTAATTATTTACATATTCTTTTATGCATCCAATGCATAACGAATTTCTGCATCTTATTAATAATACCTCTGAAAGGAAAACAACTATAACCAGAACTTATAGTTTTTCTTTAATAAGAAAAGAAGGTTTATTAAATAGAAAAAAAAAAAATCATTACCTTGTGCTCACTTAAGGATATTATTAAAAAAAAAAATATACAACATTAAAAACATGTATACGGGGTGGATCGCGGAACATGCAAAATACTACTAAATAAAAACCTGAACAATGTGTGATTAGTTATAAATTATTAAAGTATACCCGAAATAATTAACGAATAAGAAGTTGAGAAGAAATATGTAAGGCAAAAAAAAAAAAAAAAAACATGAAAAGCAATATGATGAAAAGAAAACAAAATGATAAGAAAAGTTAGTAAATGATGACAAATATCTAATGAATAAGACCTGCTCGTGTAACTCGAGTTAGAAATCAAGTACTATCACTTAAAGTAATCAATTATTGCATTCAATTTTTGTCTTGTAACAAATTTGATTTTATTAATTATTGAGATTTTACTATATTTAGAAATTATTAGTTATAATTTGATACATGTACCGTCTCTACAATTTTGAATAACAAGAGTTAAAATAGATTAAAAAGTTATATAAATAAAAGTTTTAAACCTTTTTTTTGTGTGATTAAACTTTGAAATTTCACATCCCAATTTTTTTATTTTTTATTTTCAATAAAAGCATAAAACTCTATCTTTAGCGATCGATACCTTTCCCGCGTCAGCAATAATGAGTTCACCGTTGTGTAGCAAAGTTAGACCCAGTGGTCTTCCTCCTGTGTTCACCCAATCTTCAACAACCGAGTCAACCGCCGAGTCGTTCACCGTGACTCGCTTGATCCACCCATCCTCACAGCCGGTGTAAACAACACGTGACTGGGGGTCGAAGGCCAAGTCTTCGGGGCCATCCAAGTGTCCCTTGCCCACCACTTCAGATCCAACTCGCAGGTGGCCGTTACGTGTTGGAACCACCACGGTGGACTGGTCCAGGCGAACCGGCAACATAACCGGATCGAAGGGTTCGATCTGGAAGAGAATCGCAGCTACAGCGACCGGGAGAACGATAGCGAATAACCGCGTAGAAAACCGTGAACTCGTTGGATCAGACATAGGAAAAGGTGATGGGGTTAGAAGAAAGGTTCTAAGATTGGAAGAGAAAAGAGAGTTGGTCGTTTCTCCTTCTCTAAGATGAACTTGTTGTGAATGTTGTATGTGATGTGATGAGAAAATCTCATCCTATTATTGGTACTCTGTGTTGTGTTGAAAAGCAGAGACCTTCGTTTTTTTTTTTTTTTGTTGCAGCGTGTGCTCGAGGTATTGAGGAACCAACACCTAGCAAAAGAAAAGTATGATTGCTAATATTTTGATATCATAACAGACAAAAACATTATTATATCATTTTATTTTGATATTGGATTATGAGTTTTTTTTTGCCAAAAAATATGATAAAGACAATGTTTCTAATTGATTAAATTCACTAATTTAAAATGTATGAATTATATTTTCAATTTATGTAAATTATTTATGCTCATACTTCCATGTATTAATTTTTTTTACAGATGATACATCTTGAAACTTAATTTAAACTTAATTACCATGTAAAGTAGAATGTTTAGTATTTTAAATTCAATTATTCTGAGATTTTCAATTAAAGAGACACTACTACAAAATATGCTTTCAACGTCGGCATTTAACATCGGTTCAAGTCGTAGCCGACGTTAAATACACTTTCAACGTCGGTTGGTTAAAAAGCGACGTTGAAAGTCGAATGTTGGACACATTCTACGTCGGTTCTTAGTTAACCGACGTAGAAAACACTTTCCACGTCTGGTTTAGATGAACCGACGTTGAAAGTCTTTTTTTATTTTTATTTTTACTTATTGATAGCGGTTATAAGGAACCGCTATCTAAAGTCGACTTTAGATAGCGGTTCTAAGGGAACCGCTATCTAAAGTCGACTTTAGATAGCGGTTCTATGGGAACCGCTATCTAATGTCGACTTTAGATAGCGGTTCTATGGGAACCGCTATCTAATGTCGACTTTATGATGATCAGAATATTATTTCGCTCGAGCGAGGACAGTGTCACTCAAGCGAAATGCAACCCGAGAATGCTAATTTTGTGCAGGGGGCTTTTCGCTCGAGCGAGAATGGTGTCGCTCAAGCGAGATACATTTTAGATAGCGGTTATGACCGATCAGAACTATTTTAATCGATTAAATCTCGTTTCAATCGATTAAAACAATTTCTGCACATGCGTTTTAATCGATTAAAACTTATTTTTATCAGTTAAAATTACTTGAAAAGTTTTACGAGAAAGTTTTGCAAGTATTTCAATCGATTGAATCGCGAAACAATCGATTAAATCAACTTAGAATATTTTTGTAAAGTGTTTTAATTGATATAAACGTTGTCGTACGTATCAGCTTAAAACAAATCTGTTTTAATTGATATACATTTTTGTAAAGTGTTTTGATTGGGTGTTTTGGTCACTCGGATTTGAGATTCAAGGTCATTGGGTTGGATTTCAAGCTTGAGGTCAGGTCATGCATGCTTGGGTTAAAGATCTTGGAAGTCTGAATAGAAGGGTGGAGGATTGGGGTTGGAGAGACGAAGGTGATTAAACTCGAACAATGGTGGATAGTCACTGGTACAAGGTCGAAAAGAGGGAGTGAAATTGTGAGCGGAAGGTGAATTTGGGAGGGTCGTCAGCATGAAGAACACAAAATTTTGGAGGATTATCAGTGCGAAGAAGATGAAAGTACTGGGTTTATTTGTATATATTTACACTGGATATATATTTATTTGTATATAAATATAATTTATTCGTAAGTTATTATCAAAAAATTCAAGTAGTTTAGTGGTTGGAGTATCAGCCTCCAACTCTAAAGTACTCGGGTTTGAATCCCGCCAATGACAATTCTCTTAAAAATTAAAAAACTTCTAAAAAATATAATATAAAGAGATGGAGAACCTAATAAAAATATAATAGGAAGAGAGGGGAGACTTCTAGATAAATAAAAGGGGGTAAAGGGGTTGTAAATAAATAAAAATTATTAATTTAAAAAATCATACTTTCAACGTCGGTTCTTAAAAACCGACGTTGAAAGTCGACATTAGATAGCGGTTCCCTTAGAACCGCTATCTAAAGTGTATTTTTCAACGTCAGTTTTTGAACCGACGTTGAAAGTTACGACTTTCAACGTCGCCGATACAACGCTCTGTTATTAAACCGACGTTGAAAGCTTTCCAAACCGACGTTGAAAGCTTTGTAGTAGTGAGAAATAATATATATTTAATTGAACATCTCAAGATAATCAAATTCAAAGTAGTCAACATCTCACTTCATGTGATAATCGAGCATCTCAAGATAATTAAAGTTAATATGTGAACATCTCACTTGAAGTGAAAAGTGATCTCACCATTTTTGACATAAAATAAATTGTTTAATTTGTGAAAAAAATAATATTTTTAAAATGGATTCATATTTTTTTTACCAGAAAGGGTTTTTAAAATTAATTCATGGTTTGTCATGAAACTATAACACTTTTGTAATAATAATTTTTTTTCAAAAAAAAGTCAGATGGTAAAAAAAATGGCATATGTATTTTGTGATGTCAATATTTTATTATGAAAAAAGTGTTACAAATAATGATTTATGTAATAGTAAAATGTATTTAAAATTATAATAAATATTTAATATTTTAGTATTGTATATAATAAATGTTTATTTTTATAATAATAAATTATAATAAATGTTTATTTTTATAATAACAAATTATAATAAATGGATTGTTTTTATAATGAATAGTTATATATTGACATCTATAAAAAAGAAATTTAATTCTGAAATAGAAGTAAAACAGAATATATTGGAAAAATAAGTAACTAATAAGATTAAATATAAAAAACTAGCAATTTGAGATGATATAGCGAAAAAAGAGAGTTGAAGATACTATATATTTTTTTAAAATAAATAAAAAACAGCAGGAGATATTTTATACAATACATATTGTAAAAAAAAAAGAAAATATAAATATACAAAAACTGACATTGAGGTGTACATATCAATTTATAATATATAAAAGTAAATTGATAAGTAAAATATGACATCATTTTTGTCATAAATGGAATTTAATTAAAGCACACCAAAAAAGGAGACTAGGGGGAACTCCATCGCGCCTCTCTTCATTTAATAGTGACCCCACTATTAGCATCTAACAGTTTCCAGAAATTTAAGTCCGAGAAAAAGACTTTAATTGGGTGATCCTAATTTGGTAGTTCATGTTGAAGGATATTAATGATAATTCAACATCATAATTCTGGTTATTTTGTAAATAAATTCCATTGAGGAGTTATGAACTGCCAATAATGAACACAACATTTATCAGAAGGAAAGACAAAAATTGACACATTTGGAGAGTTGTGTGGTTGTAAATCCATGCTCATCTGTTTAGATACGTAACGTATCAACTTCATTTTATATAACTATTGACGTTTAGAAGAAATATCAATGAAATTCCACACTCCACATGACAGTTTAAAGTAGCAAGTAAGTTACATGACAGTTTCACGGTATATCACGAAATGTTGGTGGTGAGATTACAACATAAATCATCCAAAACCAATGTTTGTATGTAGCGTCTGTGAAATAAATTGTATATTTTTCAAGGCCCTGAACCTTCAGCTATCATTGTTTGTTGTTATCCCCAATCAAACTAAATTGTAATCTAAGCTATATCACATCAATTCCATGTTTGGATTTATTTGGTGGCACGTGGTTGACTATGGAAATCATGGTAGAATAAATTATAATAATTGTGACGAGTGTCAAGATTGTCCATGCCGATGATGCAATGATAACATAATATATTAATTAATAATTGTGACAAGTATCAAAGTTATTTTTTATTTTCTTTGTTTTGCATTGGAACTGTTTTGATGTTCTTCAATCTCCGCGCGCGTGCTGCATTATTCCCGAGTTAAATAATGTAATAATTTCTTTCTTTATTTATGAAGAATCTTAATGATAACTCATGATGCAAAGAAGTTCTACACATCTTTAGAATCAATTTGAAAACAGACAATTTACGGTAAAGGATACATTCATTCGTAATTATGCAACGCTGTCACACCCTCAAATATTATTCCATGTGTTTACGTAATTTTCTTAACCAATTAGTTTACTTTCCTGCAGTTAACACGAATTTCACCTTGATTCCCAGTGAGGGGCTGAATATTTCCCATCTTAATCATCGAATTCGCGAAGTCTTGGTAGAAATCTTCAGTATCGTAGCTGAACTGTTTGACAAGTTCATCAGTAGAACCACCATTGAAGAGTTCTTGATCAGAGTGAAGAAGCCCTCTCTTTTGGACCAAATTAGAGTAATAGTTGTTGTCAAATTGTGCAGCAGTTGGGTCCAAAGGAGAAAGGTTGGAGTCACCACCACCAATCTTAGGGCAAATGTATTTTAGATTTTTCGCAAAGTTAGGATCGATGTTGGAATCATTGTAGATACGGTCCCTAAAGGTAGCACAACGCGCATACCCCATGGTGTGGCCTCCAGAAAGAACAACAAGGTCCTTTTCATCAAGACCATGGTTCTTGAAGTTGGTGATGAGTTCAGAGAGGCTAAAAAATGGTGCCGGAATGTTTGCATCTGCTGCTTCACGACTTGCTGTAGTGGAGTCTCTTCTCCCCAGTTTCACCTTCCATGTTGGCCCACCTAGCTGCATTTTGCAAGCACATAATTCATATAAAAATTTCTGTAGATTAATTCAAGTCAAACTTAAGCACACTTTTTAATTACGTGTAGAAATTGGGGTTATATATTTAATTAGATATTATTACTAACCGCAACAACAGAGTCACGAGCTGCAACAGCCAATATGTCTGCGCAAGAAACAACTGGTTTTCCACATGCTTCGTCCACAGCCTTCTTGATCTCATCCACCACTTCAAACCCTCGAGCAGATTGGAAGTTAGCATTTGCATTCTTTTCGCTGTCAATGGAGGATGTTGAATCTAGAAGAACTGAACCATCACAGCCCTGAAATCAACCGCACAGAGCCAAGTAAAAATTATTATACTCATTCTAAAAATGAATCCCCACAGGTCAAATGATAGGGTTTTTAAGGTAACATATATACATGCATTTTGTAATATTTTCAGATCATTTTCTTTTTTGCAGAATACTGAAACTAATATTAAATCAATCAGTAGCAGGTACCAACATTTGTTTATACGTGTGCATGTATATATGCTGCACACAAGCATTGTCTTACGTTAACAAAGCAATCATGGAAGTGCAAGCGAGTCAAGGATGCCCCCATACGGCGTTCTTTCTGCACCGCAGCCTCCACGACACGTTTGATGGTGCTCAAAGCTTTGGGGCAAGAGTAGTCATAGTAATGAGAAGACAATTGTGAGAAAGCTGAGGTTGCAAGAGCTGCAAACACAAAGGCATGCAGAAGAACAAAAAAATATCCACGCAATGCCATTCTATATTAATATGCAATGATTGATCAAGATGTATCTGCTATTAGATGAGAAGATGACCAAGTGAGAAATGATAAGAACTATATTATGTATATATGAGTTTATTTGGATTGATATTGCCCCATTGTTGTATTTATAGAGTACTGAAACGTGTGCTTTGATTTGAGTACCATTTTTTATTGCTGTTCATAGAAAGATATACAATAAATTAAACTGCACCATATCATACCCAGTCATTTGTGGACTGGGCCATGAAAAAAACCTTTTCACCTCAAAGAAACGTTCATGGTAATGAGAAATAATTACAAGTAATTAAAAACGAATACTTCAATGATTGATTTAGTCCACTGAGGATTGTTTTTGATACACGAACAAGAAATCGTAAAAACCGAATTCTTCAATGCCTTCATCATTAATCATTTTTTTTTACATTTTCGAGCCTTAAATGTCTTGTTGCCATTTTGTTAGAGTGATGATCAAATAAATTGCTTACTTCTTCAAATTGTCTTGTTGCCATTTTGTTAGAAAGTGATGAAATAACTTGTTTACTTCTTGAAAAATTCTAATATTGATGGTATTTATACACAAACACTTAAAATTGGATAATATATTACTTTTACTAATACTTTTTCCCTTGTTTTTTTTTTTTTTTATCTCTCTTTCATAATTTCAGTTTTCTCTCACCTACATTTCATTTTTCTTCTCTCTCTTCAAATATTTCCTCACAAATTATTCAAAATAAAAAAGTAATTACATTTTTTTGAAAGAAATTATAATTCAAAATAATTTAAAATATATTTAAAGATTTATTTTGAATAGTAATATAATTTAGTTTAAACATAAATAAAATACATATTTTATATTTAAATTATTTTAAATTAAATTAAATAGTTTATAAATGATAAATAATATGAATATTCACCCAATAATATATTATTGATATAAAAAATAATTGATCATGTTAACTTCGATCCAGTAGTATTAAGTATGAAAAAAAAATTATTCATTTATTAAAAATATTAAATTATACAAAATTTATCATAAAAAACATATATTATCTAATTAACTAAAAAAATTATTTATAATTTTTAAAATATATAAAATAATTAATTTTATATCTAGATATATATTTTTTATTTAGATATAAACCAAATTATATTATTATTCAAAAGTTCATGAATATATTTTAAGTTATTTTGAAATATAATTTAGAAAAATAAATATTTTTAATTTACTTGTGAAGAATTAATCACAGGGAGAGAAAATTGAAAAAGAAATAATAAATACAGTGTAAGACGAGAGAAAATTTAATGAATTATCATATTTTAAGTAAATATGTATAAATGTAATATGCTTTGTGCTTTGGCCTTTCTAAGGTAACAAAATAAAATAGTGAAGTAACACTAGTTTTCTCAAATATAGGACAATGGATAAGAAAGGTGAAAAAGTGATAATTTGGGATGAGAGGATTATGCTGATGCAAATGAACACTAGGTCAATTATACTTATTTTCATATGAATATACCTCACAATTTGATGCTTAGGTTAATTTAACATGTGACAAGTGAAGAGATTTTACACAAAATGTCTTTTTCTTCAGAGTTTGAATCTTTATGCATGATCAAAATTGGTATTAAAACTTTACACTAAATTCAGATTGTCTTGGCCTGAAATTTCACTAACTCATATCATTAATATTATCTAGGTTCACAAGTTAAGTTTATTCCTTCTATTATTTAGTGTCTAATGACCAATCTATGTTTACAATTTGTTTTTCTACTTTTATCTTCCAGTGTTCATTTGCTTATATTTATGTATATGATTCATGTTCACTAATTTTTGCTTATATTTTGTCTTCAAGATGTGTATATATATCATTTAAAATACTTAAACAAAAAGTATAAGTTATACCTAATTATTTCTAAACTAAAACATATTATTTATGATCCACAGTTGAATTAAAGATACTCTCGCTACTTGAATCAATCATAAAAATTATTTTTTTGTCTAGATTAAACAAATTATATTAATTAGACTGAATTGAAGATATACCAAAGAGTTATTTAAACATCATACGTTTTAAAGGATTATAAATATGTTATATTTTGTAGTAGTTTTAAGTTGTGAAAATATAATTATAAAATTAGAATATATAACAATTTCAAATTTCAAGAAAATTATAATAAAAACAAAAATAAAAATATATTTTGTGTCTTTTTAATTATTAATATTTTTTACATATATATTAGCATCTAAATTTTTTTATTAAAATTATTTTTAATATTTATTTAATTGTCACAAAATTTCTAAAATTTGTAACTTTAACCATTATACGAATATAATTTTTTTATAATTTATATTTTTTCATAGTAATATCAAATCAAGCTAAACCAATTAGGCATGGGTATATTATTTTAAAAAATAAAATTAGGTAGTTTTAAGTAGGTTAACAAGTCTAGTGAGTTAAAATTAAAAATAAATCATATTTAAATAAATTTTTTAGCAGAAAAAATTGAAAATGATTATAAGAAAATACATGAATAGACAAAGTTGTTGTTTGTGCTGTGTGGATGGTTTGTTACTCTTCTTTACTACTTATTATTTGATTTTATATATTCTTTTTCAACATATCACATATAATTTGTAGTTGTGATTTAGAAATATAATTTGTATATTTTTTATTTTTTAAAATTTGAAACTTATAATTTGATAATAAAAATTAAAAAATATGAATTTTATATTTTTTTCTTTTATACCTATTTTGGTTTTTTAATGAAATTCTAATTTAAAAATCATTATTTGATTAAAATAATATTTAATTTGTTGTTGTGGAATATGTTGTATAGGAAAAGACGACTCTAAAAAGATAATATTTTTAAAATTAAAAGAGATTAGCTTAAAAATAAAATAATGATAACTGTTAGATATTGTTTATATATTATTTGATATTGTTAAGATATTGTTAGATATTGGTAACCACAATATCAAACAATATCTTCCGTTTATTCTGTTACTTTCAGTTACTCTTTTAGTTGTATTTCTCTACTATAAATAGACCACCCTATGTGTGATTTATACACAAGGGAAATTAATTCCAAACTATATTTTCTTTATATTCAACATGGTATCGAGCTTAAGGTTATCTTGAATTTTTCCGCCTTTTGTCCACTTGTTGGAGCCGTCCCACCGCTGCTAGAGCCGCCCACCGTTGCTGGTAAACTGATCCTCCACATCGAAAAGAATTATCTTTGTCATTGAATTTTATTTGGTAGTGTGAAAGTGCATGTTTAGGAAAGTTCTGCAAGGAAAGACTTGGTATTTAAGTGTGTCCATTAGTGACCCACCTCTCTTTCCGGGAACTTACCTAGTGTACTAGTTCACGTTCACGTCACCGCTGCCGCTGGAGCAGATCCATCGGGTCCGCCGCTGTCGGAGAATTCGCCGGAGTTTCATTTTTTTTACCGGTGACATATGATTTTGCTTGTCTCGGTCGGGGTTTGTTCTCCCGCTCTTCATGACTTCTTCCACTATTTCCAATTTTGTTAACGATTCTTTTGTGTTGACATCCCATCGTGATGACCGGGCTCGCCCTCGCAAACAGGAAAAATGGCGTCCTAAGTGTGAACATTGTGGCAAGCTAGGTCACAAGATTAACAAGTGTTATACATTACATGGTCGTTCTCCTCGATCTGCTGTAGTTGTTCGGACCAATCTTTCCCCACCTTTATCCGTAGGGATCTTCCTTCTTCTGTTGCATCCGACATGTCTCGCTATGTTCAACAAATTTCTCGAATGGTATAAGGATCAACAGTCTTCTAGTTCCACTATATCCGTCACACATACAAATACATATTTTCGTTGGTTCGACCCAATCATTTTCTCCTGGTCCTTGGGTTTTTGATTCAGGAGCCACTGATCATATTACTGGTAACAAATCTTTGTTCTCCTCTTTATCCTCTCCTAATCATTTACCTTACATTACACTCTGGTCGATGGCTCTAGAGTATCATCTCATGGTGTTGGAACGGTTAAACTCTTTCCTTCTTTAACCATTGATAATGTTCTTTATGTCCCTGGGTCTCCTTTTAACCTGTTGTCCATCGATCGTCTAACTCGTTCTCTTGATTGTGTTGTTACTTTTACCAACAATTCGTGTGTTTACGGGACCGGAGTTCGAAATAGGTGATTGGCACAGGATGTGAGTCTCATGGTCTTTATTATCTCCGTCCCTCTACACATGTTAGTACGGTTATGGAGTCTCCCTCTCTTCTTCATGCTCGGTTAGGTCATCCAAGCCTTGCCAAGTTACGGAAACTTGTCCCCGCCTTGTCTAACTTATCTAGTTTGGCGTGTGAGTCATGTCAATTAGGCAAGCATAGTCGTACTTCCTTTCCTCGTAGTTTCACACGTGGTGCTTCGTCCCCTTTTGCCGTGGTTCACTCGACATTTGGGGACCTAGCCGCGTTAAGTCTACTTTAGGTTTTCAATACTTTGTTACTTTCATTGATGATTATTCCGGATGCACTTGGTTATTTTTGATGAAAAATCGTTCGAATTATTTCATATCTTTCAAACTTTTTTTAATGAAATTCAAACTCGGTTCGGTGTTTCTATTAGAGTTTTGCGTAGTGATAATGGCCGTGAATATCTTTCTCATTCTTTTAAACAATTCATGGCTTCTCACGGTATTTTGCATCAAACTTCTTGTGCTTATACACCTCAACAAAATGGTGTAGCTGAACGTAAAAATAGACATCTTATTGAAACAACTCGCACACTTTTAATTCATGGAGATGTTCCTCAACATTTTTGGGGTGATGCTCTTCTTACTGCATGTTATCTCATTAATCGCATGCCTTCTTCGGTTTTAGATAATAAAATACCTCATTCCATTTTATTCCCTCATGAACCACTTCATCCTTTACCTCCGAAAGTTTTCGGGTCTACATGTTTTGTTCATAATTTCAATTCAGTCCGGACAAGCTTTCTCCTAGATCACATAAATGTGTTTTCTTAGGGTTTACAAGATCACAAAAAGGATACAAATGTTTTTCTCCTTCTCTTAACCGTTATTTTGTGTCAAAAGATGTCACCTTTGATGAGTTGTCTCTTTATTTTAAAAGTCAAACTTCACCTCTGTCTCCATCCAATCTTGTCAACACTCCTAATACATTTAATGTTCCTGTTGTTTGTGACCCTCTAATTGTGTCTTCTTCACCATTAGTTTCGCTCCATGATTAGCTTCTTCTCCACTGCCTCTTCGATTTATAGTTCTCGAAACCAATCACAACCACCACCATGTGACTCTACTCAAGTGCCAACTACTCTGTCTCCTCCGGATCCGACACATGAGTCCGACCTTCCCATTGCCCTCCGAAAAGGTATTCGTTCTACACGTAATCCCTCTCCCCATTATATTGCTTTGAGTTATCATCGATCTGTCATTACCTTTTTATACATGTCTTTCCTCTATTTCTTCCGTGACCATTCCAAAAGCTGTCCGTGAAGCTTTAGCCCATCCTGGTTGGCGTCAGGCCATGTTAGATGAACTAAGTGCTCTTCATAATAGTGGAACTTGGGAATTGGTCCCGTTACCGTCTGGGAAATCTGTTGTTGGTTGCAGGTGGGTGTTTGCTATCAAAGTTGGACCCGATGGTACTATTGATCGCCTCAAAGCTCGTCTTGTGGCCAAAGGTTATACTCAAATTTTTGGGTTGGATTATGGAGATACCTTTTCCCCGTGGCAAAGATGGCTTCGTTCGTTTATTTATCGCCATGGTCGCTCTTCAACAATGGCCTCTTTATCAACTCGGATGTTAAAAATGCTTTCCTCAATGGTGATTTGCAAGAAGAAATATATATGGAGCAACCTCCTGGGTTTGTTGCTCGGGGGAGTCTTCCGGGATGGTATGTCGTCTTCGCAAATCCCTATATGGCCTAAAACAGTCTCCTAGGGCTTGGTTTGGAAAGTTTAGCAAGGTTGTTCAACAATTTGGTATGACTCGGTGTGAATCGGATCATTCTGTCTTTTATCGACACTCGAGTGCTTGGATGTGTTTACTTGATAGTATATGTTGATGATATTGTTCTTACAGGTAGTGACAACCATGGCATCTCTCGGTTGAAACAACATCTTTGTCACCATTTTCGGACCAAAGATCTTGGCAAACTTAGATATTTCTTGGGTATTGAGGTAGCACGGTCAATGATGGTATTGTTATATCTCGGAGGAAGTATGCCATAGATATTTTGGAAGAAACTGGGTTGATGAGTTCAAAGTCTGTTGATACACCCATGGATCCCAATACTAAACTTCTACCAAATCGGGGGAGCCTATATCTGATCCTGAGCAGTATAGAAGATTGGTTGGAAAATTGAATTATCTTACGAGTTACTCGTCCCGACATTTCCTTTGCGATCGGTGTGGTAAGTCAATTTCTTAATTCACCATGTGAAGATCATTGGAATGCAGTCATTCGTATCTTGAAGTATATTAAAGGATCTCCTGGAAAAGGATTGTTATATGCTTCTAATAACCATACAAGAGTTGTTTGCTACTCGGATGTCGATTAGGCGGGATCTCCTTCGGATAGAAGATCTACATCCTGGATATTGTGTCTCCATTGGTGGTAACTTGATTTCATGGAAAAGTAAGAAACAAAGTGTTGTGGCAAGATCCGGTGCAGAAGCAGAATATAGAGCTATGGCCTCGACTTCCCGTGAACTTGTTTGGCTCAAGCAATTGCTTAGAGAGTTACAATTTGGAGATGTCACTCAAATGACACTTGTGTGTGACAATCAGTTCGCTCTTCATATTAGTTCTAATCCTGTCTTTCATGAGAGGACCAAACACATTGAGATTGACTGTCATTTTATTCGAGAAAAGATTATGTCTGGAGATATCAAGACTGAGTTTGTTAACTCAAGTGATCAGTTAGCAGATATTTTTACTAAATCTTTACTGGGTCCTAGAATTGATTATATTTGTAACAAGCTTGGCACATACGATTTGTATGCTCCAGCTTGAGGGGAGTGTTAGATATTGTTTATATATTATTTGATATTGTTAAGATATTGTTAGATATTGGTAACCACAATATCAAACAATATCTTCTGTTTATTCTGTTACTTTCAGTTACTCTTTTAGTTGTATTTCTCTACTATAAATAGACCACCCTATGTGTGATTTATACACAAGGGAAATTAATTCCAAACTATATTTTCTTTATATTCAACAATAACATTAACTACATCTCTTCTTCTTTTCTCTCTTAAATGCTCTCCCACCGACTCCACTGTAAAGTTGACCATGTAAAGTTGACCATTCCCTATGTAGATATGTGGTGTGGCCTCATCAAACTTTATATTTCTTTATTATTCACCATTTATTTTTTCTTTTCTTCTTATTCACGTTACCTGGATATTCTTATACTTGTATTACAACAAATTAATTTTTTTTAAATATATTTACAAATTATTAAAAAATATTTTAAATTAATGCATTTAGTTATATATAATTCAATTGAATTAGTTGTTGATTCAATCGATCCAACCAGGATTAATCCATTGTTTTTAAAAATTAGGAGTCTAACCCAATACAAAATCAATAATAATGGCTAAATTTTATGAAATTTTGGATTCATTTTTTTTAATAATTTTTTAAATATATCTTTTTTTTAATCTCACATAAATCATATCATCTTTCAATGATAATAAGTTTAATGTATCATATAATGATCCTTTTTTATCTCTTTCTGATATTTTTATTATTGATTATAAATTTATTATATTATTAAAAATATTATTTTATTAAATTGACTGAAACTTGAACCATGTGTTGGTTGATTTTGATAAATCATCCATTTTAAAAACATTGAACTTAGCGTGTATATAACAATTTGTGATTTATATGACTTTGTCAAAAACTAATGAAACTCATTAAATTCTTAGTTCTCCACTTCCTCATTTTCTCTCGCCGTTTTGAATAATTCACTTCTTATATTATCTTGTATTTCATCGTAACTCTTATTTGGGAATATAAAAGTTTTCTCTCCCTTTATTTGTCTCTCGTAGTTATTTTCTTTTAATTTAATTTTAAATTATGTAAAATATGAATGAATTTATAAATAATATATTTTTTAAAATTATTTAAATAAATTTTTTCTAGATTTATTTATCTAATTAGACCTATTTATTATTCATAAAGAAAATTTAATAAGAAAAAAATAAATTTTGTCTAACATAATATAAATATTTTCTTCTTTTTTTTTCTCGTTTGTTTTCTCCCTCTACGTCTATTTTTTGTTTTTTTTTTCTGTCTTATTTTTCTCTCGCTCCATCTTATTCTTCAATTAAAAATAATACATTAAAATTTGATAACATAAGTTTTTATTATTATTGAAAAATAAAAATATTTAAATAATCTAAAAATATTATAATTTAATATATTATATTTGAAAAAAATATTATATGATAAATTTTAGATGTTACATTATTTTTCTGTTATAATTATTAAAGAAAAAAATTTAAATATTTATTTTAAATTGGTTTTGTAATAAGTATTTTTTAAAATTGCTTAATCTAATTAATTATCATAATTCAAAATTATTATAACTAAATATAATTATTAAATAAAAAATATATTTTATTGATAAATATTTGATATTTTTAATTAGATAAATAATTATTTATTACGATAAAATAATTTAAAATTAATTATCTATGTCATTATAAATAAAATTATTTATTTTCAACATAAATAAAACTGTTTATTATCATCATAATTTTAAATATTTAGTTAATATTTTTTAGTTTCAATATTTGTTTAAATATATTTTAATTAAATTTTAATATAATAGTTAAATTAGGAAAAATAAATGGGAAAGGAGAGAGAAACAAGAGAAGTATAAGATAGAAAAAAAAAGTTTAAGAAAGAAAAAAATAAAAATTTGATAAAGAGAGAAGAAAAACTACGTATCAACAGGAATCTATTTGGATAAATAAATTCATGTAGGTTCTATTTGAGTCATTTTTCTTTTAAAATATATTATTATTAGAATTTAATGTTATAAATAATATATTTTAAAAAATATTACTTAAATAAAAAAATTCTAAATTTATTTAGACAATTAGACCTGTTTATTATTCATATACAAATTTTAATAAAAGAAAATAAATTTATTTGAAATAATACAGTTGTTTTTCTCTTTTTTTTCTCATTTATTTTCTTATTTTTCTTTCTTTTCATTTATATCTTGTTTTTTTCTCTCTTTTGTTCTTCTCTCCCCTCATTTAAAAATAGTATATTAAAATTTGATAAAGTGAATCCTTTATTATTATTATTATTGAAAAAGAAAAATATTTAAATGATAAAAAATACTGTAATTTAATATATTATATAAGAAAACTATTGTATGATAAATTTACCATATTATAAATTTTATTGTTATGTTATAATTATTAAGAAAAAATAAATATTTATTTTAAAGTATTTTTTAATAAATAATTTAAAAAAATACATAATTCTCATAACTTAGCCTAATTATAAATAGATTAAAATATTAAATAAAAATACATTTAAATTATAAATATTTGATATTTTTTAATTAAATAAGTAATTATTTATTATGATAAAATAAATTTAAATTATTTATTTATGTCATCATAAATAAAATTATTTATTATCATCATAATTTTAAATATTTAGTTAATATTCTTTTAGTTTTAATGTTTTTAAAATATTTGTTTTAACATATTTTTTTATTAAATTTTAATACAATAGTTTAGTTAAGAGAATAAATAAGAGATGTGAAATAGGAAAACAAAAGACTTAAAATAAAAGACAGAAAGATGAAAAGTGAACGAAAAAAGAGAAAAAAAATTATGAGGAGAAAAAAAAACTACTTATATGAACTTAGATTATAATACTAAATAAAAAAATCAACTTATAAATATTTATTATGATAAAAAATTTAAATCAATTATTTGCTATCATTATAAAAAAAAAATTAATGTGATCATAATTTTAAATAATTATTTGATATTTTTTAGTTTCAATGTTAATTAAAAAAAAACTTTTGTTGTTATTAATTTTTAATCAAGTCTAGTATTTTTAATTAGAAGAATAAGTTAAATTGATGAGAAAGAAAAACAAAAAACATAAAATGGAAAAGAGAAAATAAAAAATAAAAATAGAAGACAATTTTTTTAAAAGTATATAAATAATAAATTAATATAGTTAGATAAATAAATTAAAAGATAATGAAATATTTTTTAAATATGTTATTTATAAAGTTAATTCATAAAATTTATGCATAATATATATATATATATATATATATATATATATATATATATATATATATTAATACAAAATATAAACAAGCATCATATTAATACCTCAATCCAAATATATACATATTATTACTTTCATAACAACCGTATTTTTTCTAGCATAAAAAAAATATACAAATTTTTACATAAATAATAAATATTATATGATGTAATTTATTATAAAAACAAAGTAGACGGTATAATTTTATATTATATAATCATATTAATAGACTTTAAAGAAAATGAATACAAACAGTGTCCCGCATTAATTAAAAGTTTTAGAAAAAATGTTTTTTAAAAGTGGTGGATATAAATACTCAAATTAATAATGCTAAATTCATGGTAAGTCATATTAAAATATTGAAAATATTATAGTAAACTTTTATAAGTCTATCATATTGTAACAATCATCATAATAAATAATAGAAAGATAATATAATAAATAGTTAAAATATCATTAATATATTTAATTGACAAGTAAACTTTTTTAAATGAATAAATTATGAAAATAAGTAGTTAGCAAGTATTTTGAAAAATAATATTTCCTATAAAAAAAGTAGAGTGAAGTATATATTAAGGAACACCATAAAAAGTCATGCCATTAAATTTTGACTATTGAAGTCAAGATTTTATATAATGGCTATCTGCCAAACTCTTTTTTTGAATGTGTATTTAAAAAAAAATTATATGTGTCAAAATTATGTTATAGCTTTTTTTCACTAGAGGGAATTAATTTTATTTATTGGTGCCAATTTTACATAGATTTTTTTAATGCAACTAATCTATTAAAGTTTATAGACAACTAATTTCACATAAAAATGGAGTGATTGAATTATCTTTAATTTTACTTGACAATGATATAATAATTAAAAATATGTCAATTTTTAATTTTTTTTCAAATGTATAAAATATATAATTTTCAAAAGAAATATCTATCTGAATAACTCCTGAAAAATGAAAAAAGCATTATTTGTAACACACTATATATTAAAATATATATTTTTAAATTTTTTTAAAAGAAATTCAAAATAATTGAAGTCGTATTAAACTTTATTTTTTTATATTTTAATTATTATTATTATATTATTAATAATAACATTTTTATATTATTAATAATTTTAATATATTTAACTCTTATTTTTTATTAATATTATTTTTATTATAATTGATAAAAATTAGAATAATTATCTTTATATTATTCATTTAAATAATAAGTATTATTATATTAATTTGAATAATAATATTATTATAAATATGACTTCATTTTAATTTATTTTTAAAAGTAAAACAATATAATATGTAAAAATAATATTTAAGTTTAATAATATCTTTGTTGTAGAAGGTTTTAAGTAGACTTTTGAGAGAGGAGGACTATTGTCCCAAAAAATTTTATAAGTTAAATATATATTGAAAAATTTGAGTGTTTTAAATGATTATTAAATATTATATATATTTATATATTATTTATTAATAATATATTATTTTTAAAATAATTATTAATAATATTATTTGGTATAAAATTCTTAATGGTCTGTTTGTTTCCAGCAACAACGTAAAGAGGAAAGACATGGAAATGCGTGAATATTTCGTATTTCTATGTAAAAAAATTATAGAAATTAAGAAAAAAAAATCTTCCTTTCCCATATGTGAAGAAAAGCAAAGAAAATTTGATTTTTTTCATTTTGTTTGAAAATTTATTATTTAATAATGTAGTGTTGAGGTCCCGATCCGTTAATATTGAGGTAGTCAAACTTGTTACATAACTAACCTAATCAATCAAATATATAACAAATCGTTTGTACTTAAAAAGTCTCAACTAGCGTTATAAGGGAAGATAAATAATAATATTTTGCAATAATACGTGACGCCGTCTGTGGGAAACGGTAAAGCACTCCTATTCCACGAAAAGGAAAAAGCCGTCTGGCCTAGTCGACCACCTTGGGTTAGAGATGGGGAATAATATATTCACGGAGGAGGTTCGGGACGGAGAAAAAAAGTAGGTGCGGAGAGAAGCATTAGCGAATATGGTGGAATGATCAATCGAAGCTGAGGAAGCCGCAGTTGTGACGTCAGAGAGTGACGGCGCTGCTGTTGCCAGCTCATGAAAGCTGAGGCAAGACAAGATTGAGGGGAGGAGCGCGGTGTGGGAAAAGGATGAGTGTTCTTGGATATTGTAAGGAGTCGGTGAAGCCGTGAACAGTGGAAAAGAAGCTTGGCAACAGTGGCGACGGTGACCTTGACCCTAATAGGGAAAAATAACACAACAATATTTTTTAGGGTGACAAAACTCTTTAATATAAGAAGTAAAAACTTAGGACAATCAATCATGTTTTATTAAAATAAAAAATTTGAGTAGTCAATTAAGTTTTACTAAGATAAAAAAAATATGAATATGAGAGAGTCAAATCAAAATGTAATAATTTTATCTCATCTTGTATTGCATCCAATTATTTTTGTTTTTCTTCACTTCTTAAAGCTTCTTCAAAATACTTAGGTTATCTATCATCATTAGAAAAATACCTGCTTAATCTATTGGACCTCCTAGTGACTTGTGGTAATTAAGGTATATCATCATATTTCTCTTGACCATCATCAATCCGAATCTCTACATCATCTCCAACTTGTTAATCATTAACATCATCATGTTACACATATTTTGAGCATTAAACTCAATATTATCCAGATTATGAATAGGCAACCGCATCGGATTACCATCAATGTGATTATTATTTTTCTCAGGTGTAATCTTCTCCACTTTGTTAACATCTTCAATGGTTTGATCTTCTATGAACTGCACATCATGACTTCTGACTAGTTTTTTCTCAATACGATCATACAACCTGTGGCCAAACTCATCCTGACCATAACCAATAAAAATATCTGTCTTGTCTTTACATCTAACTTAAATCTTTCATCCTTTGAGACATAAACAAATGTCCTGCAATCAAAGACATGCAAATGGTCAGAGTTAACATTCTTACCAAACCAGATTTTATCTAACACCTCAGTATTCAAAGCAACTGTAGGACTAAGATTAATAACATGCACGACTGCAAGCAATGCCTCTCCCAAAAAATGCTTAGGAAATTTTGCTTCAAAAAACATACATCTAACTCTTTTAACCAAAGTCATGTTCATTCTCTTTACTAGACCATTCAACTAAGGAGTTTAAGGAGGAGTCTTTTCATGTCTAATATCCTATTGCTTGCAATAAATATCAAAGGTCCACGATACTCAACATCATTATCAGTACAAATGCATTTCAGCTTCTTACTTGATTTCCTCTCAACCAAAACATGAAATTCTTTAAACTTTTCAAGTACTTGATTCTTTTTTTGTAGTGGATAGACCCATAGCTTCTTGGAACAATCATCAATAAAAGTAACAAAGTAAAGTGCACCACTAAACAACTTTACCTTCAATGGACCACAGACATCAAAATGCACAAATTCGAGCAACTTTGAATTTCTTGAGGGAAGATGCTTCTTAAAGGATAATTTGGTTTATTTATCAGCCATGTAATGAGAATATTTTTCCAACTCTGCACTCTCCAATCCCAAAAGAATATCCTTTTTAGCTAAACAATTAAGCATTTTTTACACTTATATGACCAAGCTTTCGATACCACAAAGATGTCTTCATATACATAACATTCACATTATCCTTAGCAACCAAAACTTTAGTCCAATATAATTTAGAATTTTTCTCCCCTCTAGCCATGACCAAGTTACCTTTAGTGAGCTTCCACTTACCAAAACTAAAGTAATTGTCATAACCACAATCATCAAGCAAATGCACAGATATCAAATTAAAACGAACATCTAGAACATGTTTAACTCCTCTGAGTAATAACTACACTCCCATGTTGGTTTGCAAACAAACATTACCAACACCAATAACTTTTGATATACCATCATTATCCATCTTCAACACCTTGAAATCACCAGAAGTGTAAGATGTGAAAAATTCCTTCCTCAGTGTAACGTGTAGTGTAACACCACTATCAATGATCCACATGCTCTCATCAGATACAAGATAAATTGACTCATAGTCATGAAGAAGAACAAGGTTATCACATGTAGTAGTAACACGATCATCATTATGATCATTCTCTTTCTCCTTGCCTTTCTTGTCTCTATTATCCTTTTTCCACTTAAAATAGTATTTTTGGATGTGTCCAGATTTATTTCAATAATGACACTCCATATTCTTGTATCTTGTCTTGGACTTTCTCTTGTTTTTACCACTCTTCGGTTCTTTTTTCTAACATCTCCCCCTATTTTCAGTGACAAGTACCTCAGAATGAGATGAAGAACCATGTGTCTTCCTTTTCATCTCTTCATTAAGAGCATCACTCTTTGTCATATGCAAAGAAACAATGTCATTAGGGGGCTGAGTTTGTATTTGAAACCTAAAATATCTCCCAAGACTCTAGTAGAGTATTCAGTAGCCATAGTCTCAAAACTTCATCATCAAAATTTATAGTCATTCATGAAAATTGATCTAGGATCCCTTAAAACTCATTTAATTGATCTGAAATGGAAGAATTCTCCCTGTACCTCAAATTCATCAAATACAATTTATTATTGCCTGATTTAGAAGCATGGAAAGACTAAATCTTATCCCAAAAAGTTCTAGTATGTATCTCGTTAGCTATGTGATTATAAACATTGTCTTCTATATATTGGTGAATAAAATTGCACATTTGTTGGTGCTCAAAGTCTCATTCTTCATCAGACATAGAATCCGACTTTTATTTATCGAAGATAGGAAGATGCAATTTCTTCACATACAACAAATCTTTCATCTTACATTTCCACAAATAATAATTTGTATCATTTAAAGCAACTATATATCTTTGTATTTGTCTCCATCATTCAGACAAGTAAATAAATATAGAAAAAAAAAAAAAACAAGAGCTCTGATGTCATTCTGATAACAAAAAATAACACAACAATCTAAAATACCAAATTATGCAGTGGAAATAATTTTCTTAAACTTGCAAGAATATGTGAGGAGCAACAACAACATATGATGACAAAAATAATTACAACAAAGAACACTAATATTTTTAGCGTAGGAAAACCTCCTTGAGAAATAAAAACCCACGGACACAAGCCAATCAATCAAACTCCACTAAGATCAAAGTGTGAGTACAAGAGAATCAAATCAAAATGCACAAATAAGTGTCTGCAAATCAGCCAATATATCAAAGCAACAGTGTTCTCAAATTTGAAGAACAAAGAAAAGAAACCTAAAAATCAGCCACAGTGCAAGACCGATATTTTCAATCACAAACCTTCAATTGACGATCCCAACGGTCAAACTAAAGACCTTATGCCCGTGAACATTCTGTCAAAATTTCAATCTGATCCAACAATGAACTAAGCGACAATAGTAATTTTACATAAGTGACTTGGTAAATAAGCGAAACTGTTTCTTTTGTTTTTCTCGGCTACGAGATGTACCTCCCTGTTCTGACCTAACAGACTCCTCTCCATTTAGATTAAATGAGAAAAAACGGACTTGATTAATTTGAACATTTTAGACACGTAGTTGGGAGCCTAATCCAACAAACTATAACTCATAAGGAAGCCTCTTCACACTATTATTATTATTATTATTATTATTATTATTATTATTATTATTATTATTATTATTATTATTATTATTATTATTATTATTATTATTATACAAAATTCCTATTCATTTGTGGTAATCGACTTCATTCGGTTATGAACCTTTGTCGCCTAACAAGCTACAACCACATCATACATCCGATTTCAAATCGACACCGATTTCAAATCGACACGAAGGAGATGTTCAAATGATATGAGAGATAAAATTAAATTTTTATTTATTTTTGTTTAAATTTATTTATTATTATTCAAGTGAATAATAAAAAATTAGATTATAATTATTGTGCTAGTTCATTTTTCATATATATATATATATATATATATATATATATATATATATATTACACATTATATATTTGTAGATAATTTTTTAGTCTAGTTTGATATTGTGCAGGTTCATCTTAAGATCATATGATGACTAAATAAAGGTTGAAAACTCTACAACGACAAATGACCATTTTAAGGTCAGAAACTTTATAGCGATGAACGACCATTTTAAGGTCGAAAACTCTATAATGATGAACAACCATCTTAAGGTCGGTAACTCTACAGCGATAGATGACCATCTTAAGGTTGCAAACTCTACAACAACAAACAATCATTCTAAGGTTGGAAACTCTAAGCGATGAACGACCATCTTAAGGTCGGTAACTCTACAACGACAAATGACTATCTTAAGGTTAAAAACTTTATAGCGACAAACGACCATTTTAAGGTCGAAAACTCTACAGTAACAAATGATCATTTTAAGGTCGAAAGTTCTATAATGATAAATGACCATTTTAAGGTTGAAAACTCTACAACGATAAATGACCATTATAAGATCGAAAATTTTACAGTGATAAACGATCATTATAAGGTCAGAAATTCTACAATAACAAATGATCATTATAAGGTCGAAAACTCTACAACAACAAATGATCATTAAAAGGTTAAAAATTCTACAACCACAAATGACCATTATAAGGTCAAAAATTTTAAAAGCAACAAACGACCGTTATATGGTCAGAAACTTTACAGCAACGCATAACCATTTTTTGATGTCAGAAATTTGCGATACACAATCATAAGTTTATGAAACATAATTTTAGGGGTAAAAGAAAGGAAGGAGAGGATAATATAATTACAAATTGACCCAATGAAGTCAGTTTACATATTGAACCTATGAGGTCAGTTTACAAATTGTTCCTATGAGGTCAGTTTACAAATTGAGTCTGTGAGGTTGTTTTACAAGTTGACCATTTGAGGTCGTTTTACAAGTTGACCATATGAGGTCGGACCCAGTGAGATCAGTCTACAAGTTGACCCTTTGAGGTCGGTCTACAAGTTGACCTTGTGAGGTTGGTTCTAAGAGGTTTGTTTACAAGTCGGCCTTATGAAGTCGATCTACAAGTCGACCTTAAGAGGTCATAATATTCTACAATGACCCATAAGAGGTCGAATTATTTTACAACTATCCATAAGAGGTCGGATTATTTTACAACTATCCATAAGAGGTTATTTGTATGATAATCGAGTTACTTGTATAATTAAATTATTGACGGGTAAACATAAGCTTTCTCAAAATTGACAGATAAACATAAACTTTCTCAAAAGTCTTGACATTTAACACTTGAAGTTGGGGGACTTAGTAGTGTCCCGAATAACTCACTCTCCGATCATATGATATTCAGTCGATCATATCTCACCCCAAATATTATGAGGTCGGACTCTGTCATGTCAGTATACAAATTGAGAATAAGATAAGACACATCAAACAAATATGTAATTGAATGACCTATGTAATTAGACTAATGATGATATCTTACAACAATTAGATACATAACCTACCTAATAAATCGAACATATAAAGATTCGTTACTTATAAGTAAATATAAAATGTAAATATATATATATTTATCTAAATAAACACTTTAGAAGATTTCAGTCCAATATTAAGTATAAATACAATATTATGATTAGGATTATAGAGGAAAGATAAGTAATAATATTTTATAATAACAAATATATATTTTTTATTTTTTATATTATTATAATAATAAATAGTTAAAAAAATTATATTAAAAAATATATAAAAATAACAAATAAATTTATTATACTTTCGTCCAAATAACTCCAATTTTTTCAATCTTCCTCTCCTTTCTCAGTCTTTAAAATCCGAGTTGATAAATGACGGTGGCTTCTATAAGATATTAGACGTGTGTGGTACATGAATGGACACCTGGTACAGTACAGTGCATTGTTGTGCCATGTAGCAGTTGACCTTTTATGCCTACTTGTTGTACATGTTGGAACAAATACCACGGTTTCAATCACAACTTATGTAATGCAACAAATATTGTCTTCAGAGTAATGGTATATGATCTGAAACGTTTTCAAAAATTAAATATTAGAATAATTCTTATTTGAAATATATAATTTCTGACTATTTGCTTATTCAACAATTTATCACTCAAAATATTAAAATTTATCTTACATAAATTATTAAAGTAGAACTCTATAGTTTAACTAGTTTCATGTCTCTTGGGTGATAAAAAAACTTAGTTATCAAATGCTAGTTCACATTATGTATATTTAAAATAATAATAATAATAATTTTCACATGAATATTTTTATTAAAACAAATGTGATAGGAAATAGCTTACAAGTAACAAATCAATATCTTAATTTTTACGAGGTTATTGTGAACTAATTAAAATATATTATGAATATATCTTTTAAAATATTTGTTATGAAAAGTTAACAATTCCACTATAGTTAAAATTTAAAAATTATGGGTGATTTTTTAAATTTGTAAGAGAATATCCTTTCTCTATATGTATATATTTGTCTAGTAAAATCTTATCATATTTGTAACATTGACTATAGTTTTTTTATTATCTAATGTTATTAATATATGTTACTACTAATTGGTATGAGAAAATATTACTTATTGCACATATGGTAAGAATGGACAATATTATTTTTAGAAATTAGAAATATATTATATATTTTTTTTAATTTAGAATAACATTGATTGTTTATATAGTTTGGTTGTAGGTATTAGTAATAGATTAAATTTATCAATTTTGGTAGTTTAAAACTACTTGATCTTTCCTTTTTATTGTTATTATTTTAAATTTTTAATGAAATTCTGGTACTACTTTTGTGCCTATATTGTATTAATGTGTGTTTTTTTTTATGATAAAAAAATAACTTCAACTAAGGTAGAATATTTTACTTATTCCATTGGTTGTTATTGATATGGAAAATAACATTTTATATTCAACGGTGCAAACTGTCATCTCCTTGGTTGACTGAATTTATACCACATTTGTTCATAAACTAAAATAATTTCAAAACTTGATGTGGAATAGACTTGGTCATTTGTTATGACTAGGAAAAATTTGGAGAAAGTCGAAGGACATCAATGTCCATGTTTCTCTCCCTGAAATAAGGGAAAGATGGATTGACTTGTCTCTCATTTTTGTTTTGTCGATTTAACATGTTATATTTAAGATTTTTCAAATAAAAATAAAACATTTTAAATAATTAATATTTTATTTAAATATTTTAATAAGCACAAGCACGGAGACCAACATGATTTCATGTTTATCACAAAAAGTAGTAGTAGACAAAATAGCAAAGTGAAGCGGCAGCCAGTTTTGAAAACAAGTAACAAAAGGTCAATTACTCTCATCAAACGTCATCTATAAATATCTTCATCATTCTGGTGCCACACATCATTCACAGTTTCTCTTTACAAAAATGTGTAGCATGAAAGTGTCTTCTTTTATGCTATGCTTATCGCTAGCATTCCTGCTTGGTGCCACAGCAGAACAGTGTGGTCAACAAGCTGGTGGAGCACTGTGCCCAAATGGGTTATGTTGCAGCAAGTTTGGGTGGTGTGGTAGCACTGATCCCTACTGTGGAGAAGGTTGTCAGAGCCAATGTAAATCTGGCCCCACACCTACACCTACACCTTCAACCCCAACACCAACACCTAGTGGTGGTGATATTACCAGACTCATTAGCTCTTCTCTCTTCGATCAAATGCTTAAATACCGAAATGATGGACGCTGTCCTGGAAATGGATTCTACAAATATGATGCTTTCATTGCTGCTTCTCGCTCTTTCCCTGCCTTTGGCACAACTGGTGATGACAACACTCGCAAGAAGGAAATTGCTGCTTTTTTGGCTCAAACTTCTCATGAAACCACAGGTTGGAACATAATTTTTTATGATGATTATAATAGTACGTAGTAAGGCAAATCCAGTATGAATTTACTGAGCACATGAATGGAATGGTTTGGTTTGTGTAGGAGGGTGGGCAAGTGCACCAGATGGTCCATACGCGTGGGGATATTGCTTCATCAATGAACGAAACCAGGAAGTTTATTGTGATGGTGGGAATTGGCCATGTGCTTCTGGTAAAAAATATTATGGACGGGGACCAATCCAACTCACACAGTAAGTATAGTCAAACACACTATCATTTCATCCCTAAACTCTCAAAACTAAAATCAAAACATTATCATTCTTGATATATAAAAACATTTGCATGGTGAATATGGACTAATTAATGGAATGCATGTTGACCCTTTTCAGCAACTACAACTATGGACAAGCTGGTCAAGCACTTAAGCTAGATTTGATAAACAATCCGGACCTAGTGGCCACAGATGCAACAGTGTCTTTCAAAACAGCCATATGGTTTTGGATGACTGCACAAGGAAGCAAGCCATCAAGCCATGATGTGATCACTGGAAGATGGACACCATCTAGTGCTGACACAGCTGCGGGTCGGGTTCCTGGGTACGGTGTGATCACCAATATAATCAATGGCGGACTTGAATGCGGGCACGGGCAGGATAGTCGGGTCGAAGATCGGATCGGGTTCTACCGAAGGTACTGTCAAATGATGGGAATAAACCCTGGTGGCAACTTGGACTGTAACAATCAAAGGCCGTTTGCCTAATCTAATGACTCATGTATGTTTGAGAATATGTGGAGTAGAAAATAATGGACTTACAATGATCCTTCATGTAAGGGGTTTACCTTGATTGAATAAAAATGTTCAACATTTTACTATATATTTTATGACAAAAAGTTACTGATGAATACCATGCCATTAATTAGGTTTTTGGCTAACATCACCTTCACCTTTAAAATATGAAAATTATACATTGAACATAACTATAGAGATGTAGTACCTAAAACTTTTAACTAGTTATTCATCATAGCCATCATAGCCCAAACAAAATTCATACTTTCCTTTGAACCTAGGAATTGAAATTCAATTTGATTTGAAGTGCTCTTCATGTTGTACTTTCTATATTAGATGCATGCAAAAGAGAGGAGGATATATATTCTGAACTAAAACTGGGAAATACAGTAGATTTGTTCACAATTCCTAGTCCTGCAATGTCCTCACATAATGGTGGATTACAACTTCCATTGACTAGCCAAGTCAAGGAAATATCATAATGGGACGAAGATAAGATCTATAATATGAATGGAACCTAATATAGTCTTCGTCTTTCAAGCATTCCCTTCACGCTGGTGTTCTTTTGGAGTTTCGATATTTTAACATCACAGACAAAAACATTCATTCAACAACTTATTTTATATTTTTATATTATTATTATTTATCTATCTTATTTTATTCTCCTTCCATCAATAAAAAAAATATTTTAAAGTTGTCAATAAAATGCTTATAAAAATGGATTGTCAAACAATATTTTCCCATTCTTTTGGTAATATTCTTAAGTCCTAAAAAATACTGTATTATTTATAAATTATCATATTCCTTAAATGTTTAATGTATACTAATTTTCAGAAATAATTTTTTAGTTTTAAAAAAGTAAAAAGAAATAATGTTTGATAATTGTTTGTGAAAATATTTTTTTAAAATAGTTTCTATTTTTTTATTTTAAGTTTAAAATAAAATTTGATAAAATTCGGTATTTTTCTTATATTAAACATTTTATTTTAAAAAATAATTTTTTAAATTAATTATTGGTGATGAAGGTGAGTGAAACACACGTTTCAATTTATAATGATGAAGGTGAGTGGAACACACGGTCCAAAGTAAGAGAGTGGAAAAAGAAGACAACCTAGTAAAATATATAATACAAATTATGATTTATTGGGCTACCGTATTGGCCCATTAAGAGTAAAACTCGTTCTGCTCTTAAGTGAAAATCTAAAACAACTCGGAACGTTTATAAGAGGTATGATAATGTTTAAACTTCATTAAACAAATAGAAAAAGTGCTGGATTCAATTGATAATGATCATACTTATACTTTATAACTATGTGAAATCATATTTTGTTGTGGGCATAAGAATCTGGTAAATATTATTTCAGTTTTGGAGACATAATATGAATCGATCTATCTCACCATAATATTTTACAAAAATAGTTTATAAAGAACAATAAAGTCTCAGAAATATTTTTGAAAATGAAGATAAAGAACTTGTAATAGTGCAATTACGATTTTGAGTCTCAGTGATTGGTATTACAAAAGCTACCTTGGTGGAAGTGAGAGTGGTATATATCTTATGTACTTATCAAACGCAACGTAACTAACCATTTAAAAGGTACTTAGGTAATTAAAAATACTATTATTTTACATTTTTAATACTTGTTACTTACTTTTTAAAAATGGTATCGGACCGATTCATTCAACGGAAACTTCAAATTGATTTATTATTTTTGAATAATTAAATTAAGATGAAACTGAACAAATCAAAATAAAATTGATAAAAATGACAAAATCGACTGAAATTTTTTGGATTCAACCGATTTAAAAAAAATTAAGATAAGATTTTCAATATATTTTTTAGAAAAAATATAATATATTTTAATTTATTTATTTTATTTCATATTAATTATATTAATTTTAAATAATTATTAATTTATTATATTTTTATCTTATTTTAACAAATTATATATATATATATATATATATATATATATATATATATATATATATATATATATATATAACACTTAATAAACGAAGATATTCACTTGTACTCGCTACTTATAAAATTATATAATTACTCTTATATAGATAATTAAATTAATTTTTTTAATTTAACTTTTTTATCAATAAAGTAATTTTATTGAATTTATTTTTTCTTTTAGACTCTTTAAAATTGAAGGTGATATGCCATGGTGTTAAAATGAAAAATATTGATTAAAAACTTTTCAATTTTGTGTTTACTTGATGTAGGTTTTTTCCTTATGTTACTTAAATTAAAAAATATTTTGTACTAAATTTACATTTCGAATTAAATTTATGTTTTAAATCTACGTTTAAAAAAAAAAAAAAAACAGCATACAGATGTCAAAACTCGTATACATGCAAGTTCCTCTCTTTTAATCAACTTATAGTTTATATGTTCAATTTTTTATGTATTAAATAAATTATAATAAATTTATATATTAAAAAGTATTATTTATTGTAAAATTTTGTGATATATGAAGCAAACATCTCTCTTTTACATGCTGAAATACTAATTATATCAAATTGAATAATATATATATATATTACATGAACAAAATTTTAAAATTATGGTACTTTGAGTTAATCCTAATAATTTAAATTTAATTTTAAATTTCATGTGAATAAAGATAACATGTATGATTTTAATAATGTTCTCAATAATCTGAAAAATCTTAACTTCTTAATATGTTCATATTAATATAATAAAATACTTAATTTTAATAACAAAGTTGCTATTTTTATTTATTCATTTGTACATTTATTTGCTTGGGAGAGAACTAGGATGTTTTTTTTCTTAGGTATAAGCCCATTGATAAAATTACAGTTTTTTTTTTTTTTTTTGCTTTAACAATTTTAAGATTTTATTTTATATAATTATCATAAATATGCATTTTCAGTTGCTTACAAAAAAATACAGTAATCCCATGCGAACAGCAAAGGCAAACTAGTTTTCATAGTGTCATATATCTGAAGCTCATAAAATAGTATAATTTTATTTGCATTATTACTTTGGAAAATATCCGTGGACATACACATATACAGTGACGTTATAAATTTTTAAATTACATTTTTTAATAAAAGTTTTGCGTTGAATATGCGAACGCGTCATTCCTACAATCCCCACCAACTTCACTTTCAATAATCTGGTATATCATACAATTCATGCCTTCTGCTATGCTTTTGCCATTAATGTTAATTTCTTCAACTAACTTTTTAAGTGACATCCCAGTTCACATTTACAATAGTTCTTCTGGTAAAAGGGTAGAAAATGTCAAAGAAAAACAACCACAATGTTCAATTACATATTTAACAACTCTATTTGTACATTTGGGAAATTTCAGAAACTCTGCTATATGCACACCACAAACACAAGGCCTAATTGAGTGAGTTCTTTACTACATATATGCTTGTTATACTCTTACACCTTAAGGACCAAATATATTCAGAAAACACACTCTAGTATTAATCAGGCGCTTAAACAAGGATTCCAATCCATTTTCAATTTCTTCAATGGCAACCACCAGAGCTTCTAACCTTCCATGTGCAGATTGAGTCTTCTCAGCCTCAGCATCTTTGCTCAGATTGTCCACAATCAAGCTGTTAAAGGCAAAGTCCACCTTTTCCAATTCATTTATATTTTCCTGTTGATTGTTGTAAGTAAACACCCCCTTCTGCATCAATCTTGAGACAAAGGCCCACTTATTAGGCTTTAGTTTCAAGATTGGTGAAGAAAAGAACACAACAAGGGACTGAAAGATGGAGCTGGTGATCCAACTAGCTTCTCTTAGCACTCTTACCACTGCGGACAGGTGGTCATTAAGATCCCCTGGAAGAGAAGCCCCAAATGACTCTTGATCCATCTGCTTCAAAACAAGCAGAGATTTTGTGCACTCCTTCCTGGTGCTCCTTCTGAGCCTCCAATATGTAGAAAGATGGCTCTCCATGTCAAAATCACCAACCCTTCTCCTTCTAATTGCAGACTGAAGTTCCTCAACTCTTGCTTTCATTAACAGAATGGCATCCCTTGTTATGCCCAATAGGTCCAAGAATCCTACTGGGCAATCTAGCATCTCATTCACCCATTTCTCATTTTGGTGTTTCCCTAATGCTTGTTGGGTCAACGGCAACCTCAAAAGATCTTCAATGCATTTGTACAATTCTGAAAGGCCAGATAGACCACAGCAAATGGTTTCCACCTTTGATGTAGATGATGATGCCCACAGTGATTTAAGCTTGCTCAGTTCCTCTTCAATTCTAGCTGTACTTGGATGTGATCTTGTTGGCAAACTAATTGATCTAACACCATACTTGCTAGAATGCTTTGGGGAAAATGTAGCTATACTTGCCCTTTTCATCTTAAAGGCTGCCTAAAATGAAAATAGACTCAATGGTATAATACACCCCTGTTGAAACCTCTAGAGATATTAGAAGGAAGTGAGAGAGGTCCACAAGTTTCTTATAGACCCCATGGAGTGTTTGTTTTTTTCTGTGACGTAGTTATGATGTCACATCTTCATCATGAAGCAAACTAGCCATCCATATTTTAAATGAAACACCTTTATAATTATATCACATGGGCTAGGCACTCCAACCTGCTTGGGGAGTAATTTTTTCTGCAATGGTTTTTTTATGAATTATAGCAGAAGTGATCACAAATTGTATCTGCTAAATAAGTTTTTACTGACAGCCATAAATGTTCTAAGTCAATAATTTTGAGAGTTTTAAATCAACTTCTTTTATTAACAAAGAAACAAACACCACCACATACATTTATTCACAAAAACACATGGGATATACATATGTTTCTCATAATGTTTTGGTGTGTCTTATGTGAAGAAGGGATAAAAAGGACCAAACCCTGTGCTTCAGACTCTATCTTCAATGAATCCAAGCAAAAGGCACCGCCAATGGTACGGTACGTATAATTTTATCATGTGTTATGAAGGTCGGTTACATTTAAAGTTTGTCTTCCAAAGTTCCTTGCACCTCAACACTCTCAACACTTTTTTTTTTCTCTCTCTCTCTCTCCTTTTTCATATATAGACGGTGCGTACTATAAAATGAGAAAAAAAAAAAAAAAAAAGAAGACAATTTTCTGCGGCAAGAAATGTATCTTGTTACCACAATGTTCCTTCTACGGATTACAACCTGCCAAAGTTTGAATTGGGTGTAGTACTTTAAGATTCTCTATATTATTCTTTTGTATTATTGTTCTTATGTGTAAGGATTAGTCCCTTTCAAAAGATCATGCACAATAGATCTTTCGTGTGAATGAATTGAATCAATTAGTAAAAAAAGTTTTATTCTATACAATGCATTCCCCTTACAAATTATGAGGGTAACACGTAGCTACAAGTTCTAATGCCGGCCAAAACCCTAATATTCTATTTTACATGATTTTGGAATATTCATTGCTGTTGAATGGGATGTGACAAGAAGATTTCCAAACGCGCACGTATTTGATAAACTAATATCATGTTTATATTATAGTTTGTCGATTGTGATTTTGTTTGACTCATAATAGAATATTTTCACTCAGATTCCAAGTCACATTAAAACATATATGATGTCTAAATCATAAATTTGATAAATTAACTCGTGGGTGAACTTGAATTCACTCACACATCTTTGGAGTATCTAGTGTATAATCTAAGTATACTAAGAGTTGATGGAAAATTAGGGCATGTTTTACTATCATGGGTCAAAATAAAGAAATCACACTTTTTTTTTTATTTGCTGTAGAGATGAGAATTTGTTTTAATTTAATAGCAGACCAGATTCTTTTGTAGCTGAACTATACAACTTTTGACTTTGGACGATCACTTTTTCAATGGTTTTAGTTACGCTTTGTGGGACATATTTGTTACATCAAGCATTATTTTTAATTCAACGACATGCCTTATATTACTTCAAAAAAGAAGGAAAAATGAAATAAAAAAAATAAAAGGCGTGCCTTGAACCACATTACGTCATTTCAAGATAACAACAAACAGAGGAATGCATTCTCTTGTTTAAGCAAATGTTTTCTATTTTTACTTTTAAATACAAATATGTGACTTTGTTTCTATTTTAATTACAAATGTGTTACATTATTTTAAATGTTTTCGTAAAAAATATGAAAACAACAAAATTTCATTTTCATGATTTGTTATACAAATTTTTGGAAGAAAAAAATTTATACTATAAGAAGATAATAATGAAATTAAAATTTGGATATTAATATTATGCTACAAAACGCAGGCTTAGGGTTTGAAAGCTTTAGCACGGTAGTTTAATGTTTGCTTGCGAGAAAGAAAAGTACAAATTTGAAGAAAGTTCAACACGGTAGTTTATAGTTAGTTGAGTGAGTTAAGTATAATAAAAAAAGTTTAATTATTTGTTCTGAATATGAAAAAGATTTTATTAATAGTAAAAACACTGTCGAAATAAAATAAAAAAATAAATTATTTATTTTATAAAATTAATTTAAAGAGATAAATATTGTTAATAATCTATTTATTAATAATTTAGTTTAAATATTAATTTTATTATTATTTGAGACATTAAGTTTATAAAATAAAATTATAATATTTTCTTTTACCTGTTTAAGAAAAAATATAAAAATATGTAATAAGATTTAAATTTTTCATTTAATTTTAATTTTAATTTGAAAAAGATAACTATTGTTCATCATATTGTTTTGATTCCCACTCAAAAAGTATTATTGAGGTTAGTGTATATGATACGTATTATTTTCCTTACATCTTACTAGGCTTTGCAAATTTGGTGAGTTTTAATTCGATTAATTTTTTTTTCTTTGAGTAATTTAGAGAAATATTATTAAGCAGTTTTTCCTTTTATTTTTTTCTTTCTTTAAAACCTAAATACCTTAAAGAGCAAAATGATGAATAGAAAAGATATATTTGTACTTTATGTTTGATTTTAGTTTGAAAGAGAGTATAATTGTTGTACACATGGGTTTTAAAAGTTGCATTGGTAAAATTTTGATTTTAAGTTATATGAAAGATCTGACACGTGAAATTGAAGATCTTTCAATTAAAAGTAATGATTGTAGTTTAGAGAATGTGCTTCTGCTTTTTGAATTTATGCTTTTCTTTGTTTTTAAGATGGTGAAATTCATTTTTACTTTACGCATTTTGATCTTTGATGGGATATTTTGATGTGTTAAGGCAAAAGTTATATATTCTTATAACTTACTGATAAATTACTGAACAGTCGGAATAATATGTTCTCATGTTCTTAGGATCTAAAGTTTTAAAGCTAGAAATAATTTAGGGTTTTACTTGAAAATGATTCTCTACAAATAAAAATTTAGATTTCAAATTGATGATTTAATGGAAATTTGAAGTTTTAAAGTGTTGATCTTTCCATTTCTGATCGAATCATCTTCGATTAATTGAAACCAAATTAGTAGTTTCTAAAGCATACATTTTGAGCGACGAGTATAATTCAAGCGAAAAATATCAGTTTAAATAAAACAATATAACTCAATATATAAACATATAAACCCAGTTTAGAAGTACTTTCAATAATTCATGATTCATTCTCTATTATAAAAATATGTCCAGAATAAATAAAAATAAGACTATCATTATTGTAAAACAAATTTGAAGTTGATAAATGTGTAAGTAGCATTTTCAAAATACAACAACCTAGTGATTAATCCGCTAAGTTTAAAAGTTTATATATCCCTTCCTTTCGTCACGGAGTTGATTGTGCCAAATAACTTTTTCTTGGGTTATTCTTTTGTTTAACCATGAGTACGCTAATTTGACAAAATATCAACCTTTATCAATGCATGTTGTGGACCATGTGCTTGAGTACGTTTTATTTTTCGTGACTGGTTGATTTGTGGGAAGGGACCGTTTGCTTCACAAGCGGCATAAAACCTTAAAGAATGTTAAATCATGCACTCTATCTTTGACCTAGTTTAGAGATTAGTCCCTTTTTCAAAACAGAATTACCCTTTCAACTTTCATTTGGATATACACTATGACAGATACACAAGACCCAGCAGATGTGTTTCAATACACTGGAAAGGTCACAAGCAATTGCCAATCACAAACAACCCATGCTTACATGTTCTTTAGTGGAAAACACTGTTTTCGTGTTAACATCATACAAGTTCAACTCGATATGAATCATATTTTGGAGTGGTGCTAAAGCTCTCTTCTGAAAATTGTTGTCCCTAGAATAGTATGATCAAAGAATGGCAGCTTATATAAATAATTCATGTAAATCTTTGTTAATGTTAAAATGATAGAGTTTGGGATTTGCTACTGGTTTCTAAACTCAAACTTCGACCAAAAAAAGATAAGTAAATTTTATACAATAGTAGTGGGGTGAAAATAAAAGGTTTCATAAACTAGCAGATATCTCATTCATTCTGTATAAGAAGTTCTATAGTGCTTATGTTCAAAGCTTCCCTTTGGGACCTTGCAATTACTAACTGTCCCTTGTGAATAAAATATGAAGACTGCTTATATTTTAAGAAAAATGCTGTGGGTGGAGGAATCTGATTAATTATTTAAAGATGAACACAAAGAAGATAAATAGAAGGAAGAGAATATGTCAAATGCAAACATATGTTGTTCTGAGAAAATATGATTACTGTTGAATTGTGTACATGTATGTACAAATCATTGGAGGTTAGAAACTCATTCCTTTGCATACCCTTAAAATTTGTATGCATTGCAGGATTTGTAGAAAATTGCTAATGGAAGTACTCTACTGGGAGATTATATTCAAAAGGGAAGCTCTGGTTTTAATCAAGCGCCTAAAAACACTCTCTAAGCCATTCTCTATACTTCCAATGGCATTCTCCAAAACCTCCAATCTTTCATGCGCCACACGAATCTTCTCATCATGAGTGCCTTCGTTTAGAAGAGTGTTCAAAGCTATTTCCACACAATGCAACTCATTGACATTCCCAGAATTGTCCTCACATGGTTTTACCCCCTTGTGCATCAATTTGGCCACCAGCAACCATTTGGTTGCCTTAGAAGTGGATGATGACACGGTCAAGAATAACAAAATAGATTGGAATACTGTCAAGTTGATCACAATGACTTCCCTGAGCACTCTAGTCACAGAAGCAAGGTGGTGATCAAGATCCAAAAGTGGGGACACCCCAAATTTGCCATCCATCTGCTTTAACGATGTGATAAACTTACTGGCATTCTTCTTCATCTTTTTAGCGAACAATTTGTACTCGGCCACACTTGTTTCAACACTTGAATCTCCTTTTCTTCTTCGAAGGGCAGAGTGAAGGGCTTGGACATTTTCCTTAATTTGCAACATGGTGTCCCTCGTTACGCCACACATGTCCAAAATTCTCATAGAGCCATCCAACACCTCTTCCACACATTTGTCACCTTTGTGGAGAGAAATCACTTGTTGGGTGGATGGCAGGTTGAGAAGACCATCCAAGGCAAGGTAGAGATCTTGAAGCAAGGATAGGGCAGTGTGAATGGACTCTGATGAGGATACGAATGTTCCTTCCCAAGTCTTTAGCTTGCTCAGCTCCTCCTCCACTCTAACGGTGGTAGGATGAGATCTAGAGGGCAAGCTAATTGAGCGAACATGGTACTTATTTGCCATGGTTGCTCTTCTAATTTGTTGTTTTTGTCTCTTCAATAGAAGCTTAAGTTTGGGATGCTCTTACCAAGTCCTTGACTCTCTTTATATAGGGGCTATCCCAATTATTCGTAGAGGTAGAAACAACCAGAAAAAAGGGCAGCAAAAAATCACCTTATTTAACGTGTGGAGCATGTGGTACACGATGGGTTTCCCTTAGATTTCGGTTAACTAGTCCCATCTCTACCCGACATTGTTCTCTATAATATATGATAATAATGTGATATTATATGTAGGGAAATGGGTTTGAGTCTTCAGTTGTATACCTGGCTTCTTCTCCGTGTATTGGTAAGCAGAAATCTTTATTAGTCATCACCAAGTTTGCCTCCTCTCTTGCCACATAAACTCGTAGATTTCAAATATAAAATTGGGTCACTGCATGGGTTGTCTTGATACGAAGGAGCTTGAGCTGCAAAAGCAGATTATTAAAGAAAGAAAAGTCACGGTGGAGTTTTGAGATCCGCAATAATTTGATTTGAGTTTTAGATAACCTTTTTAAAACTCCAAGAACAAAGGCCCTCTGAGAGCATACTTAGTGTGTAATAAATAATGTGTGCACGAGTGGCATGTATTCCTTGTACACGTCCACTTTGGTTTTAACCACGCTTTGCTTAAGATTGCGTTTACGAAGAAAAAGTTGTCAAATTTTCCCCCTCGATTTTGTTGAGGTACGTGAAGAAGGAGGCGTACCTTGCGGATAGGATTGACGCGTGTTGACATAATTGTGGGTATCTTACGAAAAATATATAGATGTCCCGGTAGGTCTTTCCCATGTGCCATTGCTTATTTCTGTATGGTCCAAAACTATAATCATGTGCCTTGTTTATTATTCCTATAACCTAAAATTTGAAAAACTCAAAATCCAAACCCAGGTATTAGTTGGGTCCGAGCAATATGATAAATTTAGTAAAATAATTCATTCGAATAAAACCAATTTGATAGGTTAATATTAATTCATTTTGTGTCTAAATTAAACAATTTCATAATCATTTTTATGCCTTGATACCAAAGTTTTAATTCTCCACCTACATTTTCTTAATCAAGCTACTTGGCATCCTTTCAACCTATGAAGATTTTATCGGCTTGACCTATAAAATAAAATCAAAATTTTTTAATCTAGGCTGACACTATCTTAGATTAACATGTTAATGGATCAATTTTTATGGACATCATCATACAAATAGTTTTTTTCGTCTATATTATCTTACAGAGATCGCATAACCTATCGTGTAGTCTAAACTCCTATAATTTTACTGTAGTTTCTTGTTTTTTTTTTTTTTTTTTTCTAGTGACGTTCTTCTTTTGATATATATAATTTATTATTATTATTATTATTATTATTATTATTATTATTATTATTATACAATATCAATATGTTTCCATATAGCTATGGTTTTGGTCTCGTTTACAAATAATTGATTTTTAGAGGTTTTTGTTGGAAGAGTTTATTACATGTGTAAATGTTTCGTTTAGGTACCTAAAAGCTAATTTCGTGATAAATATTCTTGGATGCTGTCATGGATCTCATGAGGATATATTTCTTCTTAATAAACCTAATTTTTTTGAGTATTAATATTAGATTTTTTTTTAAGTTGAATTTAAAAATAAACCAACAAATATTTTATTTATATAATTTTTTAATTTTGTTTTAAAAAATAATATGACTTATTTATTTAAAGTTAACTCGTAACTTAGTTAGACATAATAAAATGATAAAATATCATAAAATATCCATTTTTTTATATATAAAAAAGTAAACAATTGGTATAATATAAAATTATAAAATATTGAATATTATTTTTTAGTATAGCATAAAATCCAATTTGATCATAATCACACTGAGAGCATGCATATTTACTAGAAATAAATAATTTTGTATATTACTGTAAGATGCAACCGTTAATATTAAATGAAGATTTTGAAGTTAACGTTGTAATTGAAAGGTTTAAAATGTTACAAAATGAAAGTAACTTACTGTTTTAATTTCTAATTTTGATTAATAAGATAAATTGTAATTTTTAACTTTGATCAACAAAACGAGTCGCTGCAGTCATGTAATTTCAGAAATTATATTGTTCATGTATAAAAAATTAAACATATTCTACCGTAAATATTAAATAACACATCATTTACTCTTTCTTTTCTTTTAAATATATATTATAAAACTAATTAAAGTGTTTTTAGTAATTAATTTAAAATCACGATTCAAAACTTTTTATATCTCGCTAAACTCCTTCATACTCCACATAATTAAATGACATGCTTAATAATGCATCTAACAAGTACATCTCAATAACTTTAGAGTCAAATTTTTATTGTTTCAAAAAACTAGCATTATTACCTAACATAACTCTCGCTTTCACATCATAATACTTTGGAAATACATTACATTTAGGGATATGTTGTCTTAAATTTGGCCCATACTTTCGAAATACATTACATTTAAAAATATGTCGTCTTAAATGATTGGTCCCTGAAATTCCTTTACCTTTCTTTACATGTATATAATTTTTTCACAATCCTTATATATACATTTCTCTAGCCTTCAACTAGAAGGACTTTTTCAAAATAATTTCATACTTCAAAAAAGTAATGGTCTTTATTTTTTTAGACACTTCACCCTTTTTGTTCAACATTATCCCTCTTACTATTATTAGACACATCAGAACTATGACTGCTAATAGACGAGTTACCAATTGGATGAACACTCTATTATGAGACAAAGTTTCCATCATTTAAATACTGAGAATAAAAAAGTTAAAATTTAATCAAAATACAAAATAACAAAACGAAAATATGTATAAAAAATACATATAGAGACATATACAAAGACGTAAGAAAAGGTGTTTGAGGTGTGCACATGAGAAGAGGAATGTGAGAAATTATAGCAAGAGTGGGACGTCAACAATACATTTTAACAAAATAATAATTACTTTATAAAATGGACCAATTATAAGTCTTCAAGCTAGTCTGGCTGGCCATACCTAAATAAGTTGGACAAAAATTGATCTGATTCTAATTATATTATAAATTTTTTAGCCTAACCCGACCTATTTTTCTGGTCTTTCGAGTTAATCCATCGGACTAAGTCTATTTTTACACCTTTAATTCTCGACCTCAAAAAAAAGTTATTCTTTTTTCTTCTTTCACCTCTTTCTTATTTATTTTCATAAAAATTATTTTTTCTATGGTTGGATTGATATTTAAATTAGTAAAAGTATTATTTTATGCATCATTAGTTTTACTATTATTAGAGTTAATTTCTATAATAATTAAACACGTCTATTTTGTTAATTATGGTGTATTAAATAATATTGTGAAAGATTTAAAAAATTAGATTAAGATAATAAAACATATTACATGTTTGATGAGATAAAAAAATCCTAAAGTATTTGTGCGCCAAATTTTGTATATGTTTCTGTTGAATGTAAATAGTATGCACAAAAGTTATTTTATAGATTAGAGATATATACAAAAATATAAACTATAATTTAGGTTGTCATTACAATCAACAAGTTATAATTTAAGTTAATCTTTAGGAAATTATTACTATAAAATATTATCAAAATAATAATAATTTATTTTACCTAATAATATCTATCGCACCCCCTAAATCGAAGTGAGAGGTTGAAAAATGCTTAAAATGTTCCAAAAATCATTAAAGAGTATGTGCGAAAAGTCTTTGATGAAAATATCAGCAATTTGATAGCGAGACGGAACATGAATATGGACTTCGCCATGGGTAACTTTTTCACATACAAAGTGTATGTCCATCTCAATGTGTTTTCTGCGTTGATGTTGTACATGATTACATGATAGATAAATGACACTCACATTGTGATGTGGACATAAAAGTTCAAAGCCAAGAGAAGAAAGATGACGATATAATTGAAGGTGACTCTTTTATGGATAGTCAAAGACCCAAGTAACTAAGAAGACTAAGTTGGTTACATGTGTAGTGGGTTTAGAAAGTTAAAATGACGATATAATTGAAGGTGACTCTTTTATGGATAGTCAAAGACCCAAGTAACTAAAGAGACTAAGTTGGTTACATGTGTAGTAGGTTTAGAAAGTTAAAATAAATTTTTTTTTTTTTAGATGAGATTTGAACCCAAGACCATTAATTAGTTTAATATTTGATTAGTTTTAATTCTTTTGGGTTTCTTTTTATTATAAATAAAGTTAAGCCCAATAAAATCCTAAACCCTAATTTTTTGTATTTATGATTGTTGAATTGAGAAAAGAGATAAATAGATGATTTTTGCTTAAGTGAGAATATTTATTTGTTAAGGTTTTTTCTTGCATCTTCGATCTTATCAAGAATTCACCAATTTTTTTGGTGATCACTTTAAGCTTATTAATTAAACTTTATTTATGATGTCTTCCCTTTATCCATGCTTTCTTTATTTTGTTTTCAATTTCTAATTTTCTATTATTAGTTGATTCAAAATCCTAAATATTTTGTGTCAATTCTATTAGAATCTTATCACATTGTCGCAGTACACTAATGTAGTTTTCTTAAATTAGACAATGAAGCTCCAAAAGATGATTTCGAATCTAACAAGATTCAGAAACAACATTAGCTACTTCTCTATATTCAGCCTCAACACTAAAACGAGATAATGTAGGTTATCGTTTGAAAAACACAATACTCAAATGTAAATGTCTAATATCAGGACATTCATCCCAATCTGCATCTGTGTACAAGAAGAGGTTTCCAATATTGGATTTGTACAAATACAAGTCAAAATCAATTGTACCTGAAATGTAAGGTAAAATACACTTGAGAGCATGCAGGTGCTCTTTTCCTTGGGATCATGCATATAAAGACATACTTATTACACCGCATAAGAAACGTCGGACCCTTTTAAAAGTGAGATATTACAATGCTCCAACAAGACTTCTATACTTAGTAGATTCTAGTAGAAAATATCATTACACGCGCCAAGTTTGAGCTTTATGTCAACTGGTGTGGGACAAATTTTGTAATTAGTCATCGATGCTCTTTCAAGAGTTTATTTTGCATACTTGTTTTGTGAAAGAAACATATTAGTTATATGATAGGTAACTCGCAATCTCCAAACGAGATAACCGCAATCTCCAAAAAATAACTAAGTGGATCAAGATCTCTATATACTAAAAAATAATATAAAAAATAAATAAATAATTAAAATTATCATGTTTAATCGAGTTATTAAAATTGATGTTTAATCAAATTTATTAATTATTAACGTACAACAAAATATATCCAATATCAAACTCATATAATATATAAAGAATAATATAATATATAAAGAATAGTCAAAATTATCATGTTTAATCGAATATATTAAAATCGATGTTTAATCAAATTTATTAAAACCGATTATTATAGTAATGTATTACTATGTTATAATCGTTACGTCACTTCTTTAAATCCTTAATTTAAAACCCATATATTTATTTTTCTTTAAATTACTAATTGTTGATGAAAGTTTTTAAGTCGTTTCCTAGTTGATTTCTAGCTCATGTATAATCAAACGGACTATCAGAGCCAGGTTTGGAATGCTCGTAAATTTTAGATTTTGTTTCAAAATTTAATTTAAAATAAATAATGTTTGGAAAAAGGATTAAAATTATTTTAAAATTAATTTCAAAACTATTTTAAATCACTTAAAAAAAATGTTCTTCCACCATTCCACATCTTCCATCCTTCCTTCTGCACCTTTTTCTAATCTTATTTGTCTCCCTTCAATCTTTAGACATAGGAATTTGAGCGTTACTAGTTACCACATTATTTTAACTTTCATACAAAGATCCCACAAATGGATTCACCGTTAGTTTCATCAAACTTCAATATTTGTTAAATTGATCTCCATATATTAGAACATAATTCTTTAATTTAAAATTTAAGTTGATTTTTTCCAATATACCATTTTACGAGAAAGTTACTCAGACATGAGACGTGGTAATATAAATTGTGTACACGTAGAAATCATTCTGGTAAATTTATAATTCCTCAAAAGATCCCTAATATCTGGATGCATTGAAGGATTTGGAGAAAAATTGCTAATCAAAACACTCTATTGGGAGATTATGTTCAGAAGAGAAGCTCTGGTCTTAATCAAGCGCCTAAACACACTCTCTAAACTGTTCTCAATTCTTTCAATGGCATTCTTCAAAGCCTCCAATCTTTCATGTGCTACCTGCATCTTCTCATCATCAGTGCCCTCATTCAGAAGGGTACTCAAAGCTGTTTCAACACACTGCAACTCGTTCACATTCCCGGAGTTGTCTTCCCATGATTTGACCCCCTTGTGCATCAATTTTGCCACAACCAACCATTTGGTTGCCTTTGAATTCGATGAAGACGCGGTCAAGAATGACAAAATAAATTGGAAGACTAACAAGTTGATTATAATGACTTCCCTAAGCACTCTAATCACAGCAGCCAGGTGGTGATCAAGATCCAGAAGTGGGGATACCCCAAATTTGCCATCCATCTGCTTCAATGATGTGATCAACTTATTGGAATTCTTCTTCATCTTCTTGGTGAACAACTTGTACTCGGTCACACTGGTCTCAAAACTCGAGTCTCCTTTTCGATTTCTTCTTCGAAGGGAAGAGTGAAGGGCTTGGACAATTTCCTTAATTTGCTGCATGGTGTCCCTCGTGATGCCACATATATCCAAAATTCTCATAGAACCATCCAAAACCTCGTCCACGCACTTGTCACATTTGTGGAGAGAAATCACTTGTTGGGTGGATGCCATGTTGAGAAGATCATCCAAGGAAAGGTACAAATCTTGAAGCAAGGATAGTCCAGTGTGAATGGACTCTGAGGTGGATGTGGATGTTCCTTCCCAAGTCTTTAGCTTGCTCAGCTCCTCCTCCACTCTAACGGTGCTAGGATGAGATCTAGGGGGCAAACTAATTGAGCGAACATGGTACTTATTTGCCATGATTTATATATCTCGTAATTTTCTTTTTCTTTTTCTCTTCAACAGAAGCTCAATTTTTGGATGCTCTTACGAAGTCCTTGATTCTCTCTTTATATAGGGGCTATCCCCAGTTATCCTTGCATTAGGGTAGCATATATAACCTTAATTAACGTGTGGGGCATGTGGCACACGCATCAGCTTTCCATTCCAAAATTTTCGGTTAACTTGTCACGTCTCTACCCTACATTTTTCTCAATGGTATGTGATAATAATGTGATATTATATGTAATGAAATGGTTTGAGCCTTGAGATGTATACCTGGCTTGTTCTCCGTGCATTGGTAAACGAAAATCTTAATTAGTCATCACCTCGTTTGCTCCTCTCTTGCCACATAAACTTGTAGATTTCAAATATAAAATTAGTATCATTGCATGGGTTGTCTGAATATGAAAGTGCTTGAGCTGAAAAAACAGATTATTAAAGAAAGGTTACGGTGGAGTTTTGAGATCCGCAATAATTTGATTTGAGTTTCGGATAACCTTTTTAAAATTCCAAGAACAAAGGGTCTCTGAGAGCGTATTTAGTGTAAAAGATTGTGTGCACGAGTCGCATGTATTCATTGTACACGTCCACTTTGGTTTTAACCTCGCTTTGCTTATATATTGCATTACTCGTGTGAAGAAAAATTTTCCCCTCGATTTGGTAGAGAAATGTTTAGGTACGTGAAGAAGGACGCGTATCTTGCTGGTAGGATTGACGCGCGTTCATATAATTGCGAGGTATCGTATGAAAAGATACATACTTGATAAAGGTGCCCCATTTAGGTCTCTGGCATGTGGTTGTGCTGCTACACATTCATGGACCTAATATTACAATCATGTGGCTTGTTCTCTCTACATTTGCTAAAAACTAAAACGCACTTGATTATTCCATCGGATTAATATCATAAATGCCGTAATAAGTTTGATTATTCAATTAGTTTATACTAATATTTTGAATATTTATCCATTTTGTAAAGTTTGAAACCTAAAGTTTTAAATTCGATTACTTTCCCTCAACTTCTTCCTTTTTTACTTTTCAAAGTTAGCACACTTTTGGTCACACGAATTTCTTTTGTTTTCTATTCTTATATCCCTTTGTTGTATTTTTTTATAGTATTATTTTATGTTTAATTTTTTTTTAATTGACTTGCTAATTCAACCAGTACAGTGATTCACACTTTATTGATTTAATTTTTGTTAGATTAAAGTTCAACAGGTAATAAATAATTTTTTTTATTATTTTTATGTGCTAAATAATATTTAAAGTTATTATAAAAAAGTAAATTAAGCAAAAATTACACTTAAAAAGAACGTAAATTAAAAATGGATATATTATTATTAAGTTGGGAGTTTGTATAATATTCCTTTAATTATTATGAAGATCTCATATCTTGTATCGGTATATCAGTAATAATCCGGATATAAACTACTTGATTTTATTTTTGTTTTTATTTTTTTCCTCCTTTTTTACTACTTGATCCAAAAAAAAGTAAAAATTTAAATAAAAAAAGATTAAAAAATCGCTACAAAAAATTTATTAAATAGAAAATAATTTAGAAATAAAAATTATTATAGATTAATTTAGAAAACTATTTCAAAAATTGAAGATGGTTAGTTTTGAAATTATGGGTTTTATATCGCAATTTATGACCCGATTTTCGTGACCAATAACTAATTGTTGACCAAATGTTCTAACGTCTAGACTGGTGACCTAATCGACGACGAAGGGCTCATTAATTGGATTATGAGTTCAAGTAAGCCTTTCTAACTCTTATATTAATTTTCAGGATGAATGTGTAATGTGTAATGAGAGGGTGAATTTGTTTCCTATCTTATGTGAAAAATGTTTATAAATCTATATAAGAATAGTATGTGGTATTCTATAGTTAAAACAGATAGAAAACAATAATGCATGTAATTTAATAATAATAATAATAATAATAATAATAATAATAGAAAATTATGAATCACCTTAATTATTTATTTATCTTGCAATACTGAAGTGTAGTATAGAAAATTATTAATATATGGGAAGAGTATTTATCTCTTTGGTTGAGTTTAAAAAATTAAGAATTTATTTATTTTAGATTATAACAATATGATTTACTTAAAAATATAAAAAATAAATAATTTAGTGAATTAATTCACCTAATATTTTTGTTTTAGTATTTTAATATATAAAAAATATTAAGGATAAGATAAATATTTTTATAAGTGAAATCATTTGATCACCAATTAATATATAAGTTGAATTGTAAAATTTCTTACTTATCCAAAAGTGAGACGAATTAAACTAATTCAATTTTAGTTTAAGTAATGGTAAATTAACCTATGTAAACCGAATTAACTCTCTTTTTCCTTAGGATTAATCTAGATAAATTTATTGGAAAAGAAGAAGAGTACGTGTAGTATTTAAAGGAGGTGTAAATATTATGAACCTAACCAGCTGGCCCAAACAATTAATAGGCTGATTTACAATACATGTTGTGTTTTTGGGCCTTGGTCTTTTCAATGACGATAAATAAATACTGACACAACAGTTTATCAAATTTTATTTTTTATTTCTTATACTTTAATTAATTATATCATTTTCCTTGAATGAATATGCCCTAGTAAAAACTCGTATTCGATTTTCATATCGGTTTTAATGTGTATGACAATTTGTCGAGTAAAGGAAAATTATTGCAAGATTATGAGATCAAATAGTCTCTAATCTAGTAGGTCAAACGCAACCCGTGACAAAAAATTATCATTGTTGTGAGTAATAATTTATCTTGATTATGCTCTTATATGAATTGAATGGAAGAAAAAAAAAAGGTGAAAAGAGGAAATAGGAAAAAAAAAATATTATGACAAGTGTTGTAATAAAAGAGTAATATGAAAAAAGAAATAGTAAATATACCATTAGTATTTTCTTTATGAAATTTATCGTATTTTTCGGCAAAACCAAGTTGTTCATTTAGTTTATTGCAAATAGTTGTTAGTATATAACACATGTACTTATATTCAACAAATGAAAACAATGCTGAATTGAAGTTAGAAAGTTAAGTAACTATGTGCCAAATGTTCATTACTAATTAGAGGGAAGGACTTTACATCGTGTTGATAAGGAACAGAGGATGAAAGAAAAAGGAATTGAAAGAAGGAACCAGAAAATGGAAAAATTAATAAGATAATGTAATTGAACCATTTTGGTATTCAAACATGTATTGATTTTTGGAGAGCAAATCCTTTAAAATTCGGACTATATGGTTACTCTCGTTCACATTTACAAGGTATTGATATATACTTTACTCATCATTGTGCTAATGAGCAAGCATATTAAGAAATGACACTCTATTTTGAACTATACGTCTGAAAAGGCAATCTAATCCACCTTCAAGACCATCAATGCTAACATTCAATGTCTCTAACACTCTTAGAGTACTCTGAACTTCAACCTTGGCATCACTGTGTTTTCCTCTTTCAAGGAGGGAGCACACAGCACTAAGGTCCACAACATTTGTGTTCTTCTGTTCTTTCTCTGAAGCAAACAATCTAGTTGACTTTAGCTTTGAGATCATGGAGGCCCCTTTTGTTCTGACTCCTGGCATTGACAGGAACAGCAAAAGAGAACGAAATATAGAGATAGTGATGGTGCTTGCTTCTCTTAGGACTTTGGCCAGGAATATCAAATGCTGATCTTGAGTTTGACTCATTAGAGAACAACAATTAACTTTATTCTCCATTCTCTTCATTGCCCCTAGTTGCTTGGCAATATCCTTCTTGGCCTTCTTCCTGAAGCTATTATATTCACAAATGCTGTTTTCAATGCTTGAATCTCCTCTTCTTCTACGCATGGCTGACTGAAGAGTTTGCACTTGTTCTTTTAGAGCAAATAACAAATCCCTTGCACTTCCACATGCATCAAGTAGTGTGACTGAGCCACACAATGCCTCTTCCACTAGCTTCCCATTCTGGTAGTGCAAAAGTGTTTGTTGGGTCTGAGGAGATTGGAAGAGTTCCTCCATGCAGTTGTACAACTCAGCAAGCACAACCAAATCGCTTTGAATTGTCTCTGCTTCCAAACCTGTGGTTCTTGAGACAGATTGGGGAAGATGGCGAGGCTTAAGATGGTTCAAAAGTTCTTCAACTCTTTGAGAAGAAGGGTGCACTCTTGTGGGCAAACTAATGGACCTCACTGGTTGATGAGCACTTGGCAATGTAGAAATAGCTTCCATCCTGTCCTTGTTGTGGTGCACAAAACACAAGGATGCTTGATTGGGAATTGGTATGACTTCAATCTATTTATAGGAACATGGTAGAAGTGAACCGAAACATGAAATTATAAGTGTGCTAGCCAACTATTTATGTAGTATATGTGCATGCATGTGACAACAATGTGGGTCTCCCTACCTTTCCGATTGCTTTGTAATAGTTTTGGCCAACAATTCCGTAACTAAAGTGACTTAATTTATTCCATAGAGGTAAGATGAAGTGCGTTGAAGTTTGCGAAATGAGTGGTAGTACACGAACAAAGGACACTAGACATTGCTGGTATATGTTCCCCTGCTTCCTCATTGTGATGAATCAATTCAATAATCCCATCTTCTCAACCACAATTCAATAGTATAACATATCTCTAAATGGTCATGTGTATAATTGAAGCTGTTTTCTATTTGAATTAGTTTTGCACTTTATGTCTTTCTTCAGAGTATAAGTGAGGGGTGGATTTAAATAATCCTGGGTAGCGCAAACAATGCTGTGAGTTATAGCTAAAAGCCTCCTTCATAAGCCTGGAATCTAGGCTAGCATTAAGATGTTGTTATTGGGGGACATATGGACAAGGTTCTTTCAAATTGCTATAGTTTATAATTAAGTGAGTGAATAATGGAAACCATGAGGTGTTTTGGTGGCAGTGGATTTAGTAATATGAAGAGACAAAGGGGGCAATCAACAGTGATGTTTCTTCTACCTTGGGAATTGATTTGTTAGCATAATGAAAACATTACAGCATATAAGTTCTGGTGCTTCTGTTGGGTTGGTGGATTGTGTTAGGAGTAGAGAAGGGAAAAGGGTCTTAAGGAGTTGATTAAGGAGTAAGGGGAGCAGTATTGGAATCACATGTTAATTGTATGGCTAGGAAGGTGATTCTTCTTGTCTCCTGTGTTTTTTTCTTCCTGCATGCATCTGCACCTTAAACAACATTTCATTTCAAGAGCAATGTACCTAGCAAACATATTTTCCCTTGGACAGCAGAACAGAGGCCAGAAACTTCTGACATATAAATTTACACGTCGCACATCGGATTTTCAAATAAAATATCTGCCTGCATCCATTACATTGAATTGTCCGACCAATTATTTTAACCAGAAAATTTGTTGTTTAATTGTTCAAAGTTATGTATTTCTTAGCTTCATTATCTAAAATTTAGCTTTAAGGATTTTAATTAAAAATTATCATTGGTATAAATTTTAAGATAGTTATTATAGAAGTCAATAAGTAATAGTTTGTGATTAAATAATAATATAAACCAGTTTTATTTTCTCTTTAAATAATCCTTAATTTCTGTATATTATGTATAAACAAGACTCGTGGGAAGACCCTTATGAGAAGAATCATATCTCCAAAACTAGTTGTCTTAGTTGGAGAGTCCAAAGTCTTCCAAACCTCACACTACAATACTATATTCTTAATGTGAGATTCAAGTTTCTAAGTGAACTTACCAGAAATAAGTGAAGAATAAGATAAGTTATTTTAAGTAATTGATTGCTAAAATTATAATTGAAAAATGAAATAGAAAAAACATGTACATTTTCAAGGACTGAAATAATAATTTTGTTGGTTAGTTCAGGATGCTTTCTATGATTGTCCATGTATGCAAACTTGTTCATAATCAATGTGGCCAAACAAAGGTGGCAGGTTTCATTATATTGGTAGACTCTATGACAAGATGTGTGATGCCCTAAACTTCACCTGCCATACCCATTTGGGTTAAATGCAAATCAAAATCATTTCATTGACAGCAAGCAACTTGTAATGGACTGTGAACTGTGATAAGGGTAGAAGGCATGGTCTTGTTGAATCTAGAAAGGAAACACCATTGCCATTTTCCATGTGCTGCAACTTCAGCATCAGATGCTGCCTGCTCATAACCAATTGAGACAAGTCTGGCTTCGCAAGTTGGCCCTGCAATGCATCCGGAGAGCCTTGCAAGCAAGCATTCTTCCATTTATTGCACTGCCACTGCATGTGCTTTTTGGATCTTTTATATCCTGGGTCCATAATCACTAACAATGTAGTAATAATTCATCAAATATTTCATCACTGTGACGTAATTTGTAAAATTTGCATTGATCAAGTTGGAAGGGTAGAAAAATATTGAAGGGATTGACCCTTGGAAATGATGCCATGTGATTTTAACTTCAAGCATGTGGAAGATCCTCAGACGTTACATACAGAAAAATGATGTGTCATATTATTATATTCATTCATGGCTGTATATAAGAAAAAAGAATACAACATTATTCAAGGCTGCATCATTGTCATTCAACTGAAACTCAGAAAATAAAGCATATGTGGAAGACAGAAAATATAGAGCTTTAGCTCATCAATCATTATCAGTTGAAGTAAATAAGAACAAGAAGACACTGAATTAACGCTCTAACAGAATTTATTCTGATTCCCATGTCATGAGTCAATACTCACTTTTTCAGCCGGCCATGCATTTTTTAATTCAAGCAAGTTGAAAGGGTCACCATGTTCATGAAAAAAAAATATATATAACTCTTCTTCTTGGGGTCTGGACTTGTCTAAAATAAAGAGAATATGCAATAAAGTGTAATGATAATCAATAATTAAAAAAGTTAAGATTACTATTGATTTTAGATTTTGTTGTGTATATTTTATATTATTTTAGTTCTCAACTGTGATATGTGACAGAAAAAGAAATAGAGGCTGGGCAATAAAAAGAACTATACATGAATATAAATGTTGCCATGTTCATTGTTTTATTAGCAAATGGACCATATATTCAATCTCGTTTCATCAATGGGTCATAGATGTGGGAGAGCAGAGAAGAATTAAGAAATAATGTATGCATTGTATATTTGCGTAAGTGTTATATGAAAAGGTATCAAATACAAGTTTCATCAATGGGTCATAGATGTGGGAGAGCAGAGAAGAATTAAGAAATAATGTATGCATTGTATATTTGCGTAAGTGTTATATGAAAAGGTATCAAATACAACAAAGAGAGGTAACTCTTATATACAGATTTAATAAACCACTAAAAACAGAACTGTAACAGCACTAAACTAAAAACTGAATTATAACATAATACAACATTCCTCCTTAATTCAATTTCTCAAACTAACAACATCTAGTTCAGTTCTTAACATTTCAAACCTCTCCTTCTTCAAAGATTTGGTAAAAATGTCAGTCACTTGATGTTGAGTAGGACAGTAAACCACTTTTAATATCCCATTATTCACTTGGTCTCTCAAAAAATGAAACACAGTCTCAATGTGCTTACTCTTTCCATGAGACACAAGATTATTTGCCAAATTTATGGTTGATTTATCATCAACATACAGCTGAATAGGCCTTTCAATTTGTACCCTTATTTCTGTCATGAGTGAATCAAGTCAAACTGCTTGGCATGCAGCATTTGAACCTGCTATATACTCTGCTTCACATGTGGATAAAGCAACAATAGGTTGCTTCTTACTACACCAAGAAATTGGTGCACCCATGAACTTGAACAAGTATCCTGTAGTACTCCTTCTATCATTGCTATCACCACACCAATTTGCATCAGAAAAACCCAGTAGTTTGCCTTGCATCTGATCTGACTTAGGAAATAGAATTCCAAAATCAATAGTCTCTTTAATGTACCGTAGTACCCATTTTGCAGCTAGCACATGCTTCTTCCTTGGCTGATGCATAAATCTGCTCAAAACTCCAACAGAAAATGCAATATCAGGTCTACTATTACACAGATACCTAAGTGAACCAACAATTTGCTTGTACAGTATGCTGTCAGCCTCTTCTTCATCACCTTCAATCACTGGAACCTTTGTCTCAACTGGTACTACAGCTAGATTGCAATTCTCCATGCAAAATTTCTTTAGAATTTCTGCTGCATACCTTTTCTGATATAAGATTACTCCTTTATTAACTTCAACAAACTCCATTCCAAGAAAGTATTTTAATCTTCCAAGATCAATCATCTCAAATTCAGCCATTAATAACTCCTTGAATCTACTTATTTCAGCTTGATTGCTACCCGTAAGAAGCAAATCATCAACGTATATGCACATTAACAGCATATTGGCTTCATCCAGAATTTTAACATAGACTCCATGCTCCATTGTACATTTTACAAACTGATGCTTCATCATAAACGCATCCATCAACTTGTTCCAGGCCCTTGATGCCTGTTTCAACCCATATAAAGTCTTCTTTAATCTGAAAACTTTATTTTCACTCCCTTTAACCGGAAATCCAGGAGGTTGAGTGACATATACTTCCTCTTCAAGTAGACCATTGAGAAAAGCCGATTTCACATCAAATTGAAACAAAGGCCAACCTTTTCCAGTTGCCAAAGCTACCACCAACCTTATAGTTTCAATTCTAGCTACAAGAGCAAAAACTTCTGTGTAGTCTAGACCTTCTTTCTGCAGAAATCCTCGTGCAACAAGTCTTGCTTTCCTTTTATCAATATCTCCATTTGGATGTAATTTCAACTTGAAAACCCATTTTACATCAAGTGGTTTCTTGTTCAGAGGCAATTATGTCAATGTCCAGGCTCCACTCTTCTCAATTGAATGTAATTCTTCCATCATTGCAGCCTTCCACACCTCATGCTTCATAGCTTCTTCATAATCAATAGGTTCTGCTTCTGCCAGTAACGCGAAATGAACCAAATCTCCTTCATTATTTATAGCATTATCGGGATAAACTTCAAAGTCAATCAATGCTCTTGGCATGGTTCTCTGTCTTGGTTCTCTTTGTACTTGCTGTTGTGTGAGCCTTGTTTCACCGACCTGATTGCTCTCTAACTCTTTACTTTCATCTCCAATTGTTACTGAAACAATCTGACTTTCAGCCATATTTGTTGCTTCCTTCCCGTTCCATGACTCATCTTCACTTATCACAACATCTCTAATGATACAAACTTCATTAGTAGCAGGATTGTAGAGTCTATATGCGCCTGTAGGATGATATCCTACCATTATCATTGCAGTACTTTTATCTCCCAGCTTCTTCCTCCTAACATCTGGAGTATGTTTGTAACTCACAGAACCAAAAATTTTCAGATTACTCACCACTGGTTTTCTGCCAGACCAGATTTCTTTCGGGACCTTATCTCCAAGCTTCTTGGTAGGACACTTGTTTAAAATATGCACAGCAGTAGACACTGCTTCTCCCTAGAGAGAATGAGGCAAACTTTTTTGTTTTAGTATACTCCTAGCCATATCAAGAATGGTCCTATTTCTCCTTTCAGCCAACCCATTATGTTGTGGGGTATAGGGTGTTGTCGTCTCATGTTGGATTCTCAGCCCAATACAATATTCTTTAAACTATTTGGACACATACCCACCTCCTCCATCAGTTCTCAAGATTTTCAACTCTTTTCCACACTATCTTTCTGCCATAGCTTTGAAACGTTTGAAGACTGTCAGCACGTCACTTTTGGCTTTGATAATATATAGCCAAATCATCCTACTGAATTCATCAACAAATGTTACAAAATATCTATTCTTTCCAAGTGATAGCTCTTCAAATGGACCACATACGTCTAAATATACAACATGTAGCACACTCTTGGCTCTCATATGCATATGCAAATAAAAAACATTTCTGGATTGTTTTCCAACTAAGCATTCTTCACACAATTTTCTTGGCACAATAATTTCAGGCAGACCAATCACCATATTTTTATTAGCTAATTTCTTGAGACTATGGAAATTCAATGTCCAAACCTTTGATGTCATAACCAGCTCCACTTATCAATAACTGTGGCTGCTAGACAGTGTTGTTCAACAGGATCTAGCCTTGTTTGAAATGTCCTATTCTTAGACAGTGGTGATTGCAACACCAATACTTCCTTGCATCATAAACTCTCAACATTTCTCCCTGCATTGTGACAGTGAAACACTTCTCAACAAGTTGTTCAACACTTAACAAGTTACATTTCATTCCAAGAACATATAACACACTCGGAGAGTGTTGCGGAATATTTTAACAGAGTCTAGCTCTTGGTTAATTCGATGAGAGCATGTGGAGCAGCTGTGACAGAACAGTGTATGGTTGAAAAAATATTATGTACTCTCTCAATAAAGTTCGACTATATTGTAGTGGCTATAGAGGAGTCAAAAGATACAAAGGAGATGACAGTGGAGGACCTGTAGGGATAGCTATAAGCTCATGAATTGAAACTTATGGCAAAAAATATTGTAAAGATAGAAGAAGAATAAGCGTTAGCTGCTATAAAAAAAGGAGTTTTTTTGCGTGGAAGATGAAAGAAAAATAGAAATGGTGTTCGTTTTGATAAAGAAGGTGGTTCTTTAAATCAAGAAACAAACACAGGAGGTTCTGGGGAACGTACCGAACAAATGAGAACTGCCAGAGGTAGTTTTGGTAGAGGAAGAGGAGGAAGAAAGAATCAAGATTTGAGAAAGATTCAATGCTACAACTGTGAGAAGTGGGGGCACTATGCTGCTGATTGTTGGTTTGTAAAAGGCAAACAGAAAAAAGAGGTTGAGGCTGAAGCAAACGTGGCACAGGATGAAGCCAATGAAGAACCTATTGTATTGATGGTTACTGCCAGTGAAGAAGGTTTCATAACAGGTAATTAGTTCTTGGATACGGGTTGTTCCAACCATATGACAAGTCATAGAAATTTGATTTCAAATTTGGATACAAGTAAAATCAGTAAAGTGAGGCTTGCAGATAACAATGTTATTGAGGCAGTAGGGATTGGTGATATCGTGATAAAGAAGAATGGGAAAGAAGTGATTATAATAGAGTGTGTTACATGTTCCTGGAATGAAATGTAACTTGTTAAGTGTTGGACAACTTGTTGAGAAGGGTTTCACTGTCACAATGCAGGGAGAAATACTATATGCACACAACGTGTTTGTATATTTGTGCAAGTGTTATATGAAAAGATATCAAATACCTTATATATAGATTTAACCATCAAAAACAGAGTTGTAACAGTACTAAACTAGAAATTGAATTATAACATAATACAACAATAGAATGAAGGAGGCACCCCCGTTCGTCCATCGTGTTTGGAATTGTGAGCAAGTGATTCAAAGCTCAGAATAATTCATGGTGCCCCCATTCTCAATTCTTCTCAAACATCACCTCCATGTGAAACTGGTGCCTGCCCATTTCTTCCAATACAACATCTTTCAACGAGTTCCCTTTTTCTTTAAGAGTTTTAATTATTAGGCAACAACAATTATTGTACACTTTTTATCTTTTATTTTTCAAAATGTATACATTGTTTAAAAAAACTCTTCATAGTTCTTCGCAGCCATTTGTCTGCCCCGTGACTTGCATGTGATCTTATTGAGACCAATTCATCATAATTTTTAATACTCCTCAAACCCTACGTATATATTTTTTTTTCCTTTAACGGTTTTATATTCATTGTTGTATATGTTAAATCAGTTCTGGAGCCTTTATTTTATGTTAGTTTTTTTATCAGTGAAAGGGATGCTCATAATTTATTTTATGTTAGTTTAGTGGCCTTGTCTATTATAATGGTATTTATCGAGGTTATTTTTTCATTATTTTGTCCGTATTTCATATTAATTTAAAATGTCAATATATTATCTTTAATATAAATAAGTTTTGAAAAGTTCATTCAAAAAAAAAATTTAGATTAATTTTTCTGAAAGTTTTATTAAAAGCTTTCAAAAAAATTCTTGAAAAACGTTTAGAAAATTCAGAATGTTTCTAAAAATTTCTAAATTAACCTTTAAGAAGTTTTTTAAAATGTTTTCAAAAGGATTCTAGAAAGTCAATCTAAAAAACTTTTTGAAAATTGATTCAGAATGAATCTAAATTTTTTTAAATGAACTTTCTAAAAATTTTATGAATTGGCCTTTCTAAAAATGTTCCAAAATATGCATTGTGCTTCCATCACATGTTCTTCTCGTTCTCTTCCAATATCTTTTCTGTCACTTTCCTTCATATCTCTGCACTACATGTTCAACCACTTCTGTCAATAGAATAATCAAATCAAAAGCATGTACTCCATCAATCTTGTGCATGCATATCAATGATCAACAATTGTAAGTGTTGAGAACATGGATATTACACTACATTGATCATTGATAATGGATAATTGGCATAGAGAGAATGCACATGATAATGTGTTTTGTTTTTGGAAGAGAATTAAATCTGAGGTAGGAAGAGATGTGATCGTGGGAGGAGTTTGATTAGCACGTAGTTTGGAAACAAATGGGGAAGGAGAATGTATGAGCATAAAGGAGGCGTGTAAATAGTATTGGCCTTATTTTAAAAGATTTAAAAACACTTCTCTTTAATGTGGCTTAATCCGTAAAAGCCCAAAAGTAGCCTCTTACACCTTTAAAATTCGTTCCGATCTAAAATACAAACTCAACTTCAATCATTTTCAGGGTCCAGAAGTTTGTAGGCCCAGATACACTTATGGGCCACAAAGGATTGAGGGATGTAAAAAACTTGTGCATGCTTCTCATCTTAATGGGCTACTTGATTTTGGACTCATCTAATAATAATAATTTTGTACATTACTTCGCATCATAATGGGCCACTTAATTTTTTCTATTTATTTTTATATCATTTACCTAACACTACCACATACAAGATTAGTATTTGAGTTAGGAGAAAAATAATTTAAAATAATTCATTCATTTAATTATTTTAATTTAGTTTTGAGTTAATTAGTTTCATACTAATACAATAATTTCTTAGGTTTTTTTAATAGATTTTGTTTTGTCTAAAATTCTGAAAATTGAGTATATTAAGAATTTGTTGTCTTATAAGCAGTAAAATTGTGAACTTGTATTGTTTAAGTATTTTAGAAAGGTTTGTCAAAGATTATGAAAAAAACTTTCAACGAAATACAATTCAATGTCGGTTCTTTTGGATCTATATGTTTTATATATTTGTTACTTTATTAAATATATTTAATTAACATATAATATATTTTTAAAATAAAATATAAAAATATAATTATATAGCTTCTTCTATAAATTAAATTTGCGAGTTTAATTATTTTATGAATATAATTATTCTGTATTCATATATTTTATACATTTGATTTTGATACTTTATTAAATAAATTTAATTTAACGTATAATATATTTTTTAATATATACGTAAATATCAACTATATAATTATGTAACTATAAGAATATAATTTATCAAAAAATCCCTAAATAAAATTTAAATAATTTTATATGTAATTAGTGTTTTAAAAATAATTTTAAAATTTCTTTACTATTTTTAATTAGATTATAAGTTATATGCTAAAGCTTTAACGCTTTATATAAATTTTAATTTTAAAAATCTAATGTTATAATAAACTTATATTTTATCATTTCATAAAATAATTATATTATGAGAATTAAAATACGGTACTAATATTATTGCTCTGTTCAAATTATACCATAAATAAGACATGAATGCCAAAATCTCCGAATATAATTTATTTACAATGTAAATATATTTTTAATCATTAAACATTTGATATTAATCCAGTTTTAATATTTGAAATTTATTGTTAGAATCTCAAAACATTTTAAAAACTGAAGTCGTTTTCAAAATATATCAATTATATTCTGAATGTAAATATCTTTTTTCAAGATATAAGTGTTTTAAAAAATTGGACAAAATTACTAGAAATAATAAGAACACGTGAGAAGTACTATCACGAATCCCTAAGTCACCGACGTGGCGTTTGCATAGCTGCGAGTACAGTGAAGGGCTTGTTGCATAGGATTCCAGTAGAAGCTACCTTCATTCTCAGTGTGTTCCCTCTATAACGGCTACATTTTCCCACAAAGTCTTACTCATACATTTCTACGCTCCATTCCCGGAGAAACGACAAAGTAATTCCCTTTTTTCAACTTTTTTTTTTTAATTATTATTTTCTTTCTTCTTCAGAAGACCGTTACCCTTCTTCTCTTCTTCTCTTCTCCCCTTAAACCCCGACCCATCACACTCTTTTCACTCCGCCACTTCGCCATGACGGTCGCAACCGCAGCCTCCGCACGGACCAAGAGGATCTTCAAACTCACGCTCTCCCTCCTCCGCCTCGGCTTCAACTCCTCCAAATGGTACTGCATTACCTTCTTCTTTTCTCTCTTGTTCTCGCTGTTGTGCCAACCACGCATATATAACCGAAACGACTTCGTTTGTTTTCTGCGGTGCAGCAAAACGGCAGCGAAAATGGCGGTGGCGAGGATCAAGCTGCTTCGGAACAAGAGAGAGGTGGTCGTGAGGCAGATGCGGCGAGACATTGCTGTTCTTCTTCAGTCTGGTCAAGATGCCACGGCTCGTATCAGGGTAACAAAAAACCGTAGAATGTGTTTAGTGAAAATAATTTTTTTTTTGTTGTATTTTATATTAACAATGCAAAAATGAGTATTCTTCTTATTCTCAATTTGTTCTCTACTACACCCACAAAAAAAAAAAAAACTTATCAAATCGGTTTTTGTCTTTGTAAAAGTTTATCTTTTTGGATTCCTTTATGCATTCTTAATTTGGTCTTTACAGTTTGCTAATTTCGGACCAAATTAATAATTCCCTACATCAAATTGAAAATGTACTACGACCAAGTTAAGAATGCCCTTGGTTGGGTTTCGTGGTTAGAAGCACCTGGTAACATTTTACGTGTAAAAACCAATTTAATAAGTTGGTACCAAATTTAGAATTTGTTATAGGTGTGGAAACTAAATTATATGTTTAATATCTTGTATCATTTACAGTTTTTGTTTCTGAAGATTCGTTTAGAGTTTTCAGCGGCACTGAAAATAGCCATGCTGTCAGATGTTTATGTTAGTTGGAACTGAGCACAGAGCTTTTGCAGTTTGGTTTAGTGATAGCTTTTGATTGAGTATATGTGCGTATTTGATTAGTGATGCTAACTCCTTGCACCCTCTAGGTTTCCCCATCCCGGTTGTCTTTAGTTCAAATTTTTCTATCCCCCTCTGTTTTTGTTTGTTTTCTTGGACCCGACCATATTTTTATTCGTATCTTTCTGGCATCGAAGCTGTAGTTTCTTTGCTTGCCGAACCTTCTTATTCTGTTGTTCTGTTCTGCCTCAGTTCTCTCCTGAAATTTGCTATCTCCTTCTTCAATAACGTCAAGTATGTGCTTCTTCTCCATACTTGCTGAACCCTTAGCAGCTCTTGAATCCTTAAAGTATGAGCTTTGATACTAGTTGATAGAAACTATTTTGGGTAAATCCCAATTACAAGTCAAGAACATTGCAGTTCTTCGAGAGTCAAGCCTCCCAATGCCCAAAAGCCCAAAACTCCAATCCATTTTATTTTTATACAAGTGATATCATGTCTAACTATATAAAGCTTATGCTATATAACAAGATGAGGCCAGCTGTAACTTTCTAATACTTGCCAAAAATCTTCTTAAACGACAACTTCTCGGTTATAAAGAACTAAGTGAATCTAGTGTTTAGACATTAATTGTCAACTTTGACTTATTATTTTTTAATGCTTCAAAATGACTAAGGTTATCGGTGCTGATCCCTTTAGTTGCTTCAGGCAATACAAATAAAGGATTAGGATAGGCAGTTGATAGTATCTTTTGATCGTCGCAATATCCAAGTTTTTTCCGAAATTCTTTCCCATTTTTTATGTATCATCTTTTGTCTCAAGGCTTGAGACATCCCGAGAACATTTCTATATTAAAAAAGACCAAGCCACTAGTTTAATCGGAATTCCTAGCTTCTAATAAGCTTTTCATCATGATATCCTTTTCTAGCCATAAAGCTTACAAACTAAAAGTAACTTGCTACATAAACCTAATAGTTCTATCTAACAGTATCAAGATGAGACCACATGTAATTTTCTAATATTTCCCAAAAATTATTCTTAAATTATGATTTTCCCTGTTAAAGAAAGAGAATTTAGTATGACTTTGTATCTAATGTAAATAATGTAGAGAATTAGTCCAATGATATACTTTAATTATAAATGCTCACCTTTTGAGTAGATATGACATTTGAAAGTTACCTTGAGGGAGAGTGGTGGCATCGCGATTTGTTGAAGGCCGTTTTCTTTTATAATTGAGATGACTATATTCTGATTTTTTACTTAAGGATCTTTGTGGCTTATTGTAGGTTGAGCATGTCATGAGAGAGCAAAATGTTTTGGCTGCAAATGAGTTCATTGAGCTCTTCTGTGAACTAATTGTGACCAGACTCTCAATCATTGCAAAGCAAAGGTGCGGTGGAACTGCTTATTTTATTAATGAAGTATAGACTTGAAATTCTGATGCTAATCGTACTTGATCCAGGGAATGTCCAGCAGATTTGAAAGAAGGAATCGCTAGCTTGATATTTGCAGCCCCTAGGTGCTCTGAAATTCCAGAACTCGTGTCACTTAAGAATATCTTTGAGAAGAAATATGGGAAAGATTTTGTCTCTGCAGCTGTTGATCTTAGGCCTAGCTGCGGCGTAAATCGTCAGGTAAGCCCTTTGCTGACAGCAATTTTGCTTGTATTTACAGGGTTTTGGATTTCTATGCGTGCTTGTATTAAACTATTTTCTATTAATCCTCATAAGTATTCATACAAGTGTTGTTGTGAATGGCAATGGATTTTTAGTTGATAGAAAAACTCTCAGTACGAACGCCTCCTGGTGAAGTAAAATTGAAAGTGTTGAAGGAAATAGCTAAGGAGCATCAAATTGATTGGGATACTACAGAATCTGAGAAAGAACTTCTTAAGCCTCCAGACGAGCCAATAGTACGTATTGTGTCTTCATCTTCCTTACTTTCTTGTTCTTTTGTAACAATTCGATTAATGATTTGGCTCTTTCTCTCTCACCAGGAAGGGCCACGCACTTTTGTCAGTGCAAGCAGCGTACCAGTGAAACCTTCTACAAATGTGTCAGTGGAATCAAATAAACCTACGAGGTCATATATTTATAGTCTACCCTATTAGATTGTGCATTTTTATCGTAATTTTCTTACTCTAATTGAGTTTTTGGGTGATTTCTTCAGATTATCTGGTGGTGGAAAAACCGATGCCGTGCATTATGAAGATGCTAAGTCCGCAGCTGAAGCAGCAGCTGAAGCAGCTAAGAAGGCAATTGCTGCTGCTGAAGTTGCTGCTTATATGGCTAAGAAGGAATTTAATGAAGCTCCTCAACCATATGTTTACAATGGTAAGTTGTACAACTCAGAAGTCAACTCTGGGACCTTCCAAGCAAAAAATCCTTCAACTGAGGGAAAAATGTATAGATCACACAGCTTACCAAGATCTGATCAAATGAAAAGTGAGGATTCAATGCACAACCAATATGGTGGAAATGATTATAGGAGGTACAGCTACCATCCAACTTCTGCACATTCAGATATTAAGTTTGATGAATCAGATTGTGATGAAGAGATTGAAGCAGAAGTACCTCCTGCTACTTTACCCCCTAATCGGCTTCCACCACCTGCACCTTCATCTCTGAGTAAACAGGATAGCCACATTCATCGTGTTCATCCCAAATTGCCAGATTATGATGAACTTGCTGCACGCTTTGATGCACTAAAATTCAAGAAGTCACAATCCTGAACCCAACCTTAAGCAACCAAACGTTTATGAATACTCTATTTAATTAATTTATATTTATATACAACACATGTAAGAATGATATATTTTGTTATATTATAGAGATACCAAGAATGTACTGGACTCTAATATTTTGTTATGTACTGCACAACTTCAGCATGTTATATATTTGTTTCTGGGTACGTCCAGCTCGATATTTAGATTTTCTTTTTTAGAAAATTGTTTATGTTTTTTCACACGAGCATATCTAATGATTGTTTCTTATAAAAATTCATCTTGGATTCTTAAGTATAACTTACGTTATTATATCATATTTAAGTAATTTTTTTAAAATTTTTAAAAATTCATTTTAACGATGGGTTCTTATAAGTAATTCACAATTCAACTATTACTTTTGACTTTAATGATGTCAGTAATAATTATAATATATAATTATTTAAATAAAATAAATAATATATTTAAATTAAAAATAAATTTGACATTGGAAATACGATTAATATTAATTAAAATACAAAATATTGGGAACTGCAGTGAGTATTCCTCTCTTATTTGTTGCATTTTCTGATTTGTTGAATTCTGTTAGTGAGAACCATAGGGCCAAACTAAAAAAATTTGGGAAAAACAATTCTTAGAACCGTTGCTTCTACGAGATGCGGTGCTTAACTTTTCAAAATTCTTGCTACTACGTCGAATTGCTTCAATGCCAATTTCTTATAAGCACAATTACTTATAAAGTAACTAGGGCCATAAGCAACTCTCGTTGGAGTTACTCTAAGATTCTTTTCTAATTATTTGGTATATTAATTATTTTATTTTCTAAAATGGGGGAGAGATTGTATCTATAATTATTATCTTTCTTAAAACTTAATTAATTGGGCGATAATTGAGTGAAAAAGTTGGATATTCATTCCATGGATAACCATGACTTAATGAATTGAATTGGGTTTTAGTAATGATTGTGTCAAATATGAGTCAATTTAATATAAATTTACTGAAAAAATTATTAAATAATAATAATATATTTATTATTTAATTTAATTTATTATTAAATTAATAAAAAAAATATTTTTAAAATATTAAAATATAAAATAGTATAATTATTTTAAAAATTATAAAAATGTGATTAAAAATTATTTTTAAAAATCTATGACCCAATTTATCTATCGCAATTGAAATTGATTAGGTCTAATAAAAAATATATAAAAACCTAATCTAATTTAATTTTAAGAAATTTTTATTAAATTAGATTATGTATTTAAGTAAATTTGACTCAATCCAACATATCTCTTAGAAAGAAAAAAATTGTTTAAATGATATTTAGAATAATTTTAAATAATATTGTAAATTATTAACAAAATTTTTTATTTTATGTGAAGGTCTCTTTTAGTATAATTGAGTTTTCTATTTATTTTGCTTTTAAAATATAACTTTGAATACCACTTTAAAAACAAATTTACCTCAACTTAGAAAAGGATTCTTTTTTTCTGATTGATGATATAAGTTTATGAATTTTTTTCCACAATAAACCCATATGGATTTTTGTTATTTTTTTATTTTTTAAAAAGGAAGCCCTTGATTACTGAACGTGACATTTTTTTTACATGTAAGAGAACCGAATTCAGAACCTTCGTTTTCGAGTTTTTTTTTTTTCACTTTTGAATAGTTTATAAAAAAATAAAATTATATTCCTAAGATACAATCAATTTAATGTAATTATGTCAAACAAAAATATATATGTATAATTTCACTAAACTGTAAAATATTTCATATTTTACTATTGTAATAGTTAACATTGAACTAATAAAAAAATAAATTAACTATTACATCACATTGTACAAAATTGAATATAAAAAATTAATAAGTCATCAAATAAAATATTTAGATTTCTATTCGTTTATCAACTCCTTTATAAAAAACAATCACTTCCCGACAAAGACTTTGAGGATGAAGTACTCATCTACATACATATTTTTCTTGAAAATTTCAAAGTTTGTCTTGTACAATGTAAGAAATGTACTTGTATTATTAAAAATTTGGACAACATTAGTAATATCAATTTAATGTAATAAGGATGTGTAATCACATCATCCCACAATTTCATATATTTTAAAACAAACAATTCCATATATTTTAAAACAAATAATCCACAATCATAATTGTACAATTGAATGTAGTTATTATACACGTTATATACAATATTTTACAACATATTTTGGTAGTATAAGAAGATACTAATAGGTTTGATTGAATTAGCAAGTTCTTATTTGTAATTTTAAGTTGTCCAGTAGTATTGGATGACATTTTTTTTTTGTCAAACTGTTACATCTGCTCACAATATTACATTTTTCTTAAGTTAAACGTATTCCAACAAATATTTACCATAACTCGATCAATTATTTTGCGTGATCTATTATCATGTCCAATGAATCCAAGATAAACATTTCTTTATCCTTACATTTTAGCACATAACACTACTAATGATCATTGTGTACCATTGGAGTAAAACTCTAGAACATAAAAAAAAATATATTCATGATATTTCAATACTAATAAAAACCTCTTGTTAATCTAATTTTAACTTTATAAAATTAAAATTTAAGGAAAACTATGAATACTCACAAATTCACAAGTCAATAACTCTTGCATTAGAATAATTGTTTTTGGATAAAAAAGTGACTATTCTTTCATTGTCCAAGTGAGGGATTTACCTTTGCAAAAATTCATTCGTTGAATAACATGTGTCTATGTAAAGCCACACAATAAAATGACAATCAGTCATAATATACCCAGAAAAATGTCCAATGTAACTTTTTAAATACATAAACATATCACAAATAAATGATTGAAACAAAAATGTTCTATGTTGTCACCAATGACATTAAGTTGTTAGTACATCACGACACTAGTTACAAAAAACATAACCTAACAAAAGATACCATATTAATAAATATATTTTATTAAAATGTATTTACAATTTTATCACATAAAACACTTATCGTATTGCCTAATTTTCCCCTAGACTTTAACATCTCCAAGTTCTGGAAGGTTAATATCTGGTCATGCACCTCTAGTAGAACACTAAAATAAAACAATGAGTTACATTGCTAATTATATTAAAAAAATTGAATGAACACTACTAGAAAAATGTCAAATAGTAACCGAAATCGATGATCGAAATATTTAGTTACTATCAGTTGACCGAATCAAGTAACCAAATTTTTATTTTTTAGTCTAGTAACCGAAATAGTAACCGAATTTTCTGGTCACATAAAATCGATTACTATTTCAAGTCACTTTATTATTTAATTTATTTTTTTAATTAATCTATATTTAATTTATGTAATTATTAATTTTTTTTATATTTATTAACCGATTTAGTGACTAAAATTTCAATCACTAAAAAAATAATTTTTACACTCGATAACTATTTTTCATTTATATAAATATTTTATTTAAAATATTTTAAATATAAATTTACTTAATAATTTAAAATAATTGATAACATTTTTAATAACATTATAAATATTTTAAAAAAATTGTTTACTAACTTATTAAATAATTTAGTAATATAATTATTTGATTTTATTTTTTTATTTAGCATGTGAATAAAAAAATTAAAATTGATTATTAAATTAGTCACCGAATCGATCATCGATTCGGTCACCTGAATCGGTCACTAATTCGATCATCGAATCGATCATCGAATCGATCATCGAATCGGTCACTAAATCAATAATTAAATTAATTATTAATTTAGTCTCTTTATATATATATATATATATTACTTGTATGTTAATAAAAATGTATTTCAATGTATTTATAAAAAATTAAAATTATTTTAATTACTGAATTGATATTTTAAATTTATATTAATATCTTGAATAATTTAATAGTTGGATATATATATATATATATATATATATATATATATATATATCACTTTAATTTTTTTAATTAAAATTAATTTCATAAAAAATTAATATTTGAAAATTAAAATGCAAAAAAAATATATATATATATATAAATTTATTTATTTTTTAAAGATGATATATTCAATGTATGTTAAAAAAGTTCAAGCCAAACTGTTTTTATAGAAGATTTTCAAAACTCGCTGGTTTAATTAATCTGTTAAAAGATTCTTTTAATTCGTTAAAAGTGCAGCTTTAATCTGTTAAAACTTCTTTTAATCCACTAATACGTTCTTGATTCTTTAATAGATTTGTTTTAACTGATACTGACAACGTTTATATCAATTAAAACACTTTACAAAAAATCTTCTAAGTTGATTTAATCGATTGTTTCGCGATTCAATCGATTGAAATATCGCAAAACTTTCTCCTAAAACTTTTCAAGTTATTTTAACTGATAAAAATAAGTTTTAATCGATTAAAACGCTGTGCAGAATCTGTTTTAATCGATTGAAACGAGATTTAATCGATTAAAATAGTTATGATCGGTCATAAATGCATTCTGACCGATCATAATCGAAACCATATAATAGCTGGTTCAAGGGTTAACCGCTATCTAAGTCATTTTTTAAGAGCGGCTCATGTGGAACCGCTATCTAAAATGTATTTCGCTTGAGCGACAACATTCTCGCTCGAGCGAAACGTCCCCCGCACAAAATTAGTACACTCGGGTTGTATTTCGCTGAGCGAGTCTATCTCGCTCGAGCGATAGTTGATTCTGATCGATTATATTTTCGAAATGATCGATCATATTTGATAATTTTTTCAAATAATTAATTATAATCGATTAGTTTTCTAAATTATTGATTAGAATTGATTAGTTTTTCAAATAATAGATTAGAATTGATTAATTTCTGAAATATATACTAAAAAAATATAATTAAAACTATAAATTAGTTAAGAATATTGACTATTGTAAAGATAAAGTAGAAACATGGGAGGAGATGAGGATGATAATATAATGATAGAACTTACAAAAATGTAGAATTGAGAAGTTTGAAACAAATAAAAATAAGAAAATAGATATTTAATTACACTTTTAATAAATTTAAGATAATACTAGTTTTGATTTTTATTTTTAAATATTTATTTTAAATATTTAAAACAGAGAAACTATAATTTTAGTTTCTAGCTACTGAATTTAAAGAATTAAATTTACTATTATTTAATCTTTTGATTTTAGTATTAAAATTTTAAATTATATTTTATTAAATTAAAATAATTACAATATATTTTTCTACTTTGAGAATGAACAATATAATTAAACTCAAAATTGACAATATTATAATACATTTTTGAACTGTTTTGGATTAATTTCTTTTTCCTAATTTTTGATAAAGTTAATTTTAATATTTAAAAGTATTTAACATTTTGAATTCTGAAAGGTTTTCTCTAATAGAAAATTTAAAAACATAATATAAAAAAATAGTTAATATAAGTTTTCAAGTTATTTTAACTGATAAAAATAAGTTTTAATCGATTAAAACGTCAGTGTAGAATTGTTTTAATCGATTAAAAGTAGATTTAATCGATTAAAATAGTTATAATCGGTCATAATTGCATTCTGACCGATCATAATTGAAACCATATAATAGCGGTTCAACGGTTAACCGCTATCTAAGTGAGTTTTAAGAGCGGTTCCTGTGTAACCGCTATCTAAACTCGTATATCGCTTGAGCGACAACTTTCTCGCTCGAGCGAAACGCCTCCGCACAAAATTGGTACTCTCGGTTGTATTTCGCTTGAGCGAGCCTAGTCTCGCTCGAGCGATAATTGATTCTGATCGATTATATTTTCGAAATGATCGATTATATTTGATAATTTTTTCAAATAATTAATTATAATCGATTAGTTTTCTAAATTATTGATTAGAATTGATTAGTTTTGCAAATAATAGATTAGAATTGATTAATTTCTGAAATATATACTAAAAAATTATAATTAAAACTATAAATTAGTTAAGAATATTGACTATTGTAAAGATAAAGTAGAACATGGGAGGAGATGAGGATGATAATATAATGATAGAACTTACAAAAATGTAGAATTGAGAAGTTTGAAACAAATAAAATTAAGAAAAATAGAGATTTAATTATACTTTTAATAAATTTAAGATAATACTAGTTTTTAAACCTTTTTCTAATATTTGTTTTTAAAAATATAATATCATTTTTAATATTTTATAGATTTTATATTTATATATTTATAAAAGTAATTGGATTAAATTTATTATCCTCTCATATATTATTATACATTTAGCGTAATTTTAGTTTATTTAAAAATTAGAATACAAATATACTATACCAATATACCATTATATTATTTTCATTGTATATAAATTACAAAATTAATAATTTGTATACTATACTATACTAACATATTATTTGTATACTATACTAATAGTATAATATACTATATTATAATATTATTTGTATACAAAATTAATATCTTTATATATAAATATGGAAAGATATAAATATATGTAAAAATATAAACATATAAATATATATAAATATGTAAAGATATAAACATATATCTTTAATATTTTGTAAATGTAAATATAATTTATATATATTTTTAAATCTTTTTCTAATATTTATTTTTAAAAAATATAATATTATTTTTAAAATATAATATTATTTTTTCAAATATATAAATATATAAATATATAAATGTATAAGGATATAAATAAATATATAAATATATCAATATATAAATATATCAAAATATAAAAATATAAATATATAAATATATCAATATATAAATATATTAATATATAAATATATCAATATATAAATATATAAATATATATAAATATATATATATATATATATATATATATATATATATATATATATACAAATATATCAATATTATCCCCTCATATATTAATATACATTATTAGCATAATTTTAATTTAATTAAAAATTAGAATACAAATATACTATACTATACTAATATACCATTATTTGTAGATTTTATATATTAAAATATATAAATATATTTTTATTTTTAGATTTTATATTTATATATTTATACGGATATACATTTATTTGTATATAAATATAATTTATTTGTAAGTTATTATTAAAAGATCCTAAGTAGCTCAATGGTTGGAGTTTCAAACTCTCCAACTCTAAGGTACCGGTTCGAATCCCGACAATGACAATAAACCACCTAATAATAAGTTAAACTTCTAAAAAATATAATAAAATTAAGAGATAGGGGAAATAAATATAAATAAAAACTTAAATAAGCAAAATATAATATAATTAAGAGATAGGGAAAATAAATAATAGATATAATAAAAGTGTAAATAAATAAAAAGAATTAAATTTGTTATTGATTAACTTTTTCATTGATTTAGTGACCGATTCGATGACCGATTTGGTTATATATAATCGGTCACTAAATCGATCACTAAATCGATCATCGAATCGGTCACTAAAATCAGTGACCAAGGAAATAGTGACCGATTCCAGTTGGTCACTATTTCGGTCACTATTTTAATTAGTAACCGATTTTGCAGATTTAGTGACCGAATTTTCGGTCACTATTTGATGTTTTTCTTGTAGTGGAATCAAATAAATTTCATTATATGTTAATCGATTATCTTCATTATCAAAGTTGGTGGTCTAAAACTTATACAATTTATACAAAACATCGTGTCCATCAGTTTCGTACCTCCCCATGTCTGTACCTTTGGTAAGAGTTGTAGGAGTACTTTGAGATGTCTCCTCAACCTTTATGGGTGAATTATTGATGTGTTTCCCAATTTGTTTCTTAAAATTTTTACCTAACCCTCAAGTTCAATAATTCTTTTTCCATTTTGCTCTATTTTAGATCTCCAAATGCATTGCTCGGACAACAGTTGTTACAAGTCACATGAGGCACCACCAAAGGAATGTATGTTAGTATTATCCGAAAATAACAAAGCTTCTCGCACAATTTGGATTGCCTCATCTTATGTAGACACTGATCAATCCATACAATCTAACAAAATGAACACTTTATATGTTAGCAGCAAATATAATAGTTACACATTTTAAAGAAAAACTAATATATTTTGTACACAACATATCTTACATTGTTTGACATGAATGCACTTTGTATTTTTGACATTCAAATCTTCACTTTTGTCCATTCAACAAACCGTAGAAAAGAGATGTTGCATTGTGGATCAACAGACAGAGAAACGTGTTCCATTACCCAAATCTATGACAGAATATTATGTGATAAGTCACAATAACTTTTGACCAAACAATAAAGCAATGATTTGTAAGGTTGTAACAATATTAAGTAGAGGAGTTACTGTAAGACAACAACATAACTAATAACATATAATTCAAAAACATTTTTTTCTTAATTAAAGTTTTTACTAGTATGATGCAAACTATTAACTAATAAATCATACCCAACATAACTTAAATTATACTGATCCAATGCCTTTATATCATCTAATAAATAAATGGAACACTATGAATAGTGCAAGATGTGTGGGAAAAATAAAATATTGTCCAAGCAAGTAAGATATAAAGCCTACAAAAGTCAATTACATGTTTATCAATTTTCTTTCTTGAAACATTTGAACTATATTTCTTACTGTTATTTGTTCTTCTTTAAATAAACATTTTACTAAATATCTACCACTATCTTCTAAAGAAACTACCTCCTCCTTGTGTGCAAATCTAAAGCAAAATAGACATCAACAGGTGTGAATGAGACAAGATATTATTTAATTCTAAAACAATTATCATTAACTGTCCATCGACTAATTAATTCTCTTATCATATTGTTTGATATTTGAAATGACTCTTTTAATTGAAGTAACCATTTAAAAGGAGTTTCTTCATAACTACTTGTTGCAATATAGTCATTTTTGTATTTATTTCACTTGTCTCTACCTGTTTTAATCTTATGTACACATATAACATATAACAAATTACATATTTAATAAATAACTTTTCAATAAATAATTATAATTAACATACACATATTCTAGCCATTTTTTTCAAAATTAATCTTGTTACAAATTAATATAATTAACCTTACAATGACAAAATACTAAGCAATTTTAATAAAGAAATTTTAATGTATTCAATAATAACCTAAACTAACCTCCTCTTCAAATAAATATTGAATGGTGTTTGACAATATAAGGCTAGAATATCCAATACATAAACAATAATAACCTAAACTAACATTACAAGCCTAAAATTTTGGCGCTCCTCTTCTTAAACAATTTTATTGGTTGTCTCACAAATCAAAGGAAGAGCAACAAGTACCAAACTGCATGGACAAATGATATATACAAGGACATTATGATTAGCAAGGAGCAACAACAAATACCAAGGAGATCCACCCATAACTTGGCTCAGAGGATCATAGTGGGGGCTAGGATAGAGTGACATACATGTTTGTTGGGTTACTACGATAATATAGGTCACTGTTAAGTGGTAAAAAGTTGATATAATTATGCCTTGAATTGTTATGAAACCACTTAACTTATGTTAATTCTAATATATTTTTCTCCCAATATAGGATGAATTCGAGAATACCTTGATACAAGAGTAAGGAGCACAATTGTCAGCATAATTGGAGTAAAATTAAAAGAAAGAAGAACGCTTAAGCGAATGAAAGATGCAAGGCCCGACCCAAATTCTCTTATAAAAAGATAACTTGTGTTTTGAGAAAAAGAAGCAGTCTTGGAGAGGAGGAGACACGACTACTGTTAGGGTTTTGTCCAATCTTCATCAATTCTTCACTTCTTCATCAATTGGAGCATTGTAATGGCCAACATGAGTGACTAACTTCATTCTCTTAGGATTCGGTGCACTTCCTTTGAACTCTTTTGTATCATGGTGATATGTTGAGATCTTAATCTATGCTTTGATGTTGTTATTCTTATCCTTTATGCTTTGGAATGATTTATTCTTGATTGTTTGAGGTATGATTGGAAAATATATCTTAAACCCTAGATCACGGTAAGAATATTTGTTACGTTAATTGTCAGGAATGGAATGAATGTATCAATTGCTTAACACCCTAACCCTAATGCTGGAAAATCTGTTAATTGTGTGAGGAACCAACATTTATTAGGTTTTCTTATGAATTTCATGTGTGAGGAATCAACATGGATGATTTGAGTAGGTGGCATCAACATTGTTAGGTTAATTGACGTTCTTAATTGATATAGTCATTACAAAAGAGGGATAAGGAAGGAAGTCAATCCTAAATACCTTTAATTGATATTTTCTCAACAATTTACAGTTCTTCGTCATTTAATGTCAATTCAACTCTTATTTGCAAAACTCAATCTGTTTTAATCTACTTAGTAAGCATAATTGAGAATTTCCATTGAAATCGTTCCTCGTGGGATCGACTTTTATTTAATCGAAATACTATACTGCGATTGATAATTTTAGTACGCTTGTCAATAATTCAACAAGTATTTCTAGCGATTGCTGTCGGGAACGGTATTCTTTAAAAATTCTTTGTTTAGCTTATTGAGTATTTTATTTTTATTTCTATTTTTATTTTTATTATCATTATTATTATTATTATCATTATTATCATTATTATTATTATCATTATTATTATTATCATTATTATTATTATCATTATTATTATCATTGTTATTATTATTATTATCATTATTGTTATTATCATTATTATTATTATCATTATTATTATTATTATCATTATTGTTATTATCATTATCATTATTATTATTATTATTATCATTATTATTATCATTATTATCATTATCATTATTATTATTATTATCATCATTATTATTATTATTATCATTATTATTATTCTTATCATTATCATTATTATTATTATTACTATTATCATTATCATTATTACTATTACTATTATTATCATTATCATTATCACTATTACTATTACTATTACTATTACTATTATTATTATTATTATTATTATTATTATTATTATTATTATTATTATTTAGTTTTTAGTTTGTGCTAATATTTGCTTGAGTTACTCTTTTGATTTATGCGTTTAAGATGACAGGTATATTCGGAGCGGTTAGAATTTAATCCAGAGATTGAAAAAAACAGCTCGAAGGAATCAGGGTAGAAGAAGAAGGGAAACTCAAGAACAAGCCACAAGAGAATCTGTTAATTCTTCTTTCACACTTGATTTACCAGACCCAATTATAGAAGATATGGTGGAAGAAGGAGCAAATTTGAATCCAAATCAAGATCCCAATATAAATCTAAATCAAAACCTAAATGCAAATCCACCTAGAAGAACTCTTAGAAATTGTGCTATGCAGCAAGGTCCAAGACATTTTTCCAGCATTGTCATTCCGGATGATCATACATTGCAGATGAATCCATCTTTCTTAAGCTTGATTAGTGCTCATCAATTCACTGGATTGGATCATGAAGACCCTTATATTCATTTGTCTACTTTTTATGAGTTGATTGGTACCATGGGATTTAGAGCAGCAAATCTTGAATCTGCATATTTGATATTATTTCCTTTTTCTTTAGCAGGTAGGGCAAAGGAGTGGCTGAAAGCACATCCTAATAAGAGTTTGACTAATTGGAGTAGTGTAGAAGAAAATTTTCTGAATAGATTTTTCCCACCATCCCGCTATATCAAATCAAAATCTAACATCACTTCTTTCAGACAAGGAGCAGATGAACAATTTTGTGAAGTATGGGAGAAATTTAAATTACTGTTGAGAAGATGCCCAAATCATGGATTTGATGACGTTGCTCAGTTGAATATTTTCTATAATGGGTTGCGACATGATGCAAAGATGTTATTATAGGCTGCAGCAGGAGGATCCATGTTGGATGTAGAAATTGATCATGCCACAAGAATTATTGATGTACTAGATTTTACAGACCAACAGACTCAACATGATAGACTTAACACCACAGATGCTCTCTTAGCTCAGAATAAAATTTTGACCCAACAAATTGAAGTATTGAACCAGAAAATAGAGAAATTACCTCAACAAATGCACACAGTACAATCTATTCCTAATCAACAGATGAGTTGTGATATGTGTGGAGGTGATCATTCAAATGAACAATGCTCTTATCAAGGCAACATTCAGCAAGAAGAAGCTAATTATATGGGGGCCCAAGGTAGTAGTCAAGGCAGACAAGGCAATTTTCCTAATCCCAATAATTATCAGAATAATTTTGCACAAGAATGGAGAGGGAATCAGAATCATAATCATAATTTTGGGTGGAAACAAGGTGTTAGCTCATCTACTAGACAACCTGCATTTCAACATCAGTCATATCAGCAACCTCCATATCAACAGTAGCAACAACATTATCCTTTAGTGCCTGACAGAATAAGTAAATTGGAGGATACTTTAGAAAAATTCATGCAAGGTACTATGACTAATCAGAAAAATATTGAGATAACTTTAGAAAAATTCATGCAAGGCACTATGACTAATTAGAAAAATACTGAGGCTTCATTCAGAAATATAGAGATCCAGATAGGCCAACTAGCTAAGCAATTATCTGAACAGCAACAAGGAGGACAGTTTTCAGCTAACACACAAACCAACCCCAAGGAGAAATGCAATTCAATAACTACAAGGAGTGAAAAAGTTGTAGGTAAGGGGATTGGTGACAATATAGTTGTTGAAGAAGAAGTTTTGGTAAAAGAAGATGAAGAGCAAGAAAAAAAGAATAATAAAGAAAGACATATCCCTAATAAGAAGAACGAAAAGGGAGAGAAAAAACAAAAAATAGAAAAAGGAGGGAGTAAAAAAACATTTGTAGAGAAGTTACCATATCCCAAGGTTCCCTCACAGATAGATAAAGAAAGACAGTTTGCAAGATTCATGAATATTTTCAAGCATTTACAAATTAATATTCCATTTATGGAAGCTATGGAGCAGATGCCGACTTATGAAAAATTCATGAAAGAATTGTTAACTAAGAAAAGGAGATTTACTACAGAAACAGTCGAGCTAGAAGTAGGATGCAGCGCTATAATTCAGAAATCATTACCTCAAAAGTCCAAGGATCCTGGTAGTTTCACTATACCAGTCACAATTGGGACATTACAAGTAAGTAAGGCATTACTCAATTTGGGTGCTAGTATAAATCTAATGCCTTTGTGTATGCTTAAAAGAATAGGAGACTTGGAAATAAAGCCTACAAGAATGACACTACAGCTATCTGACAGATCTCTAAAGATTCCTTATGGAGTAGTAGAAGATGTTTTAGTTAGAGTGGATAAATTCATATTTCCTGTTGATTTTGTGATTATGGACATGGAAGAAAATGAGGAAGTCCCATTGATCCTGGGAAGGCCATTTATGAAGACTGTCAAAGTAATTATAGATGTTGACATGGGCAAGTTGAAAATTAGAAGTGGAGATGATGAAGTTAATTTTAATCTGTTTGAAGTTGTACAACAACCGGAAGACAAGAAATATTGTCTCAAAATAGATACTTTGAAGGAATTACCCATCTCAAATGAAAAACAAGATTACAAGCCTGTTGCACAACCCCAAAGACATCTTAGTCTGACTATGAAGGAAGTTATTCAAAGAGAGGTACTGAAACCTCCAGAAGCAGGTATGATTTATCCAATCTCTAACAGTCATAAGGTTATTCGTAATGAAAAGAATAAATTCATTCCCACAAGGACAGTCAAGGGATGGAGAATGCGTATATATCACCTTGATCACTCACCTGCATGAGCCCTAAAGAAAATAGGCGTCGAGCTGAAGACGTTAAACAAGCGCTCTTGGGAGACAACCCAATGTTTTGAATTTGTTGTTTTCTTTTTGCAGTTTAAGTTTTTTGTGCATTTTTTTCTTCCTTAGGTTCTTTCTTTGCAAGATTGCTCCAGGTACATAGTGAACTTCTCCTCAAGACTTTGAAGCCTTACTTCAATGGCCTAGGGACAGTCCAACTTTTCTGGAGGGGGTGAGAAAGTCTGCAGCTGAGGATGAAGCACAAGATAAGGAGGAGATGACAAGTGAAGAAAATGAGGGAGAAAACTTACTTTGTTTTTAATGTTTTTAATTTCTTTGTTTTTAATTTAATATTTTTAATTGATTTATTTTAAATTTTGAATTCCCTTGCTGTCCCCTAATTTGTTTTAGAGTCATATATGAGATTGTTTTTTATTATCTAATTCAAATCTAGAACGTGAAAAATTATTTTGATTGTTTCCAATAACAAGTGATTTTGCGATGATGAGTATGATAGTGAAAAGGAATTGATGAGGAGAATTATGAATTAACTGAATTGGAGAAGCTAGTCAAAACCCAGGTGAGTAGAGTACCAAAAATAGATAAATTGAGTGTCAACACTTTGTGATTGATAACTAATATTGGTTGATTCTTTGATGTGATTACATGTTGGCAAGACTTGAAAATGATAAAGGCATTTTTTTTCTTTGTAGTAGATATAACCCAGAGCCAAATAGCCAACCCTGCATTAATTTTAGGACATCCATTTGAACCCCTTATGAGCCAAAAATAATATTGTTTCTTAAACAAAACCCTTAAGCATAAACACTATTTATCTACCTTCTTATATTTGAGAAAGGAAATGAGTATGAATGTCACTATTTTTCTTATTGTTGAGTATTATTATTGTTGTCCTACAGGTATTATTGGAGTGTTATTATTAATAAAAAAAAAGTGTAAAGGAAAAAGAAAAGCAAAGCTTAAAAATTATGGTAAAACCAAAAAAAAAGATACATGCAAAAGCATGAGAAAAGAAAAAAAAAAGTAAAAAGGGGGGAATAACAACTTGTGAGATTATTAACTCACTATCATTATGTTAGGGACACAAGCATGAAGTCTGAAATCTGACTTGAGGAAATATTAAACAGGAATCATTCATATGAGTTGAATTTCTCAAATATTTTTGTATATCCCAGAAAAACCAATAATTATTTCTTAGCTCAGCCCCATTACAAGACTCAAAAGACCTTTTGATTTAAGTCTTGTTTAACAATTGTTGATTGCTTGAAGATGATTATCAATATTGGATTGTCTAAATAAAGTGATTGAATGAGATAAATACTTACCTGTGAGAATTAGAGATGAGTATATATAACTCTATTTGAGAGATCATGCTTCTCTGAGGATAGTTGAGGACTAATTATTCTTTGTTGGTTTCTATAACTTGAATGCTTATGTGTTCTATTTTCATTTGGAGTTGTGAACATCACCTCTAAAAATTTTTATGTGTGGTTCTGGAAGAGAAAGTGATAATAGGTGATGGTTTTGTTTTGGAAAAATTACTTTGCTTGGGACAAGCAAGATTCTAGGTTGGGAGGAGTTGTTAAGTGGTAAAAATTTGATATAATTATGTCATGAATTGTTGTGAAACCACTTAACTTATGTTAATTCTAATATATTTTTCTCTCAATATAGGATGAATTCGAGAATACCTTGATACAAGAGTAAGGAACACAATTGTCAGCATAATTGGAGTAAAATTAAAAGAAAGAAAAACGCTTAAGCGAATGAAAGATGCAAGACCCGACCCAAATTCTCTTATAAAATGATAAGTTGTGTTTTGAGAAAAGGAAGCAGTCTTGGAGAGGAGGAGACACGATTACTGTTAGGGTTTTGTCCAATCTTCACCAATTCTTCACTTCTTCATCAATTGGAGCAATATAATGGTCAACCTGAGTATCTAACTTTATTCTCTTAGGATTCGGTGCACTTCCTTTGAACTCTTTTGTATCATGGTGATATTTTGAGATCTTAATCTATGCTTTGATGTTGTTATTCTTATCCTTTATGCTTTGAAATGATTTATTCTTGATTGTTTGAGGTATGATTGGAAATATATATCCTGAACCCTAGATCACGGTAAGAATATTTGTTACGTTAATTTCCAGGAATGGAATGAATGTATCAATTGCTTAACACCCTAACCCTAATGCTGAAAAATCTGTTAATTGTGTGAGGAATCAACATTTATTAGGTTTTCTTATGAATTTCATGTGTGAGGAATCAACATGGATGATTTGAGTAGGTGGCATCAACATTGTTAGGTTAATTGACGTTCTTAATTGACATAGTCATTACAAAAGAGGGATAAGGAAGGAACTCAATCCTAAGTACCTTTAATTGATATTTTTTCAACAATTTACAGTTCTTTGTCATTTAATTTCAATTCAACTCTTATTTGCAAAACTCAATCTATTTTAATCTACTTAGTAAACATAATTGAGAATTTCCATTGAAACCGTTCCTCGTGGGATCGACTTTTATTTAATAGAAATACTATACTGCGATTGATAATTTTGGTACGCTTGTCAATAATTCAACAGCCACCAAACAATTATTTATTACTTTTTTTAGTTAGTTCCATTCAAATTCCAACAATGCATTTACTCTTAAATTTCTACTAAAGACCAAACAATCATTACTCTTTTCTATGGTTTCATTCTCTTTGTTTCAATCCCTATTTTTTTTTTCCTAATTTCAAACCCTTAATAATCTAATTTCATTAACAAAGACACAATTCATACAAAAACTAAAACACAATTCATACAACTTCAAATGCCCAAAGAACACCATTTCAAAACCCCAATACGGAGGTCTTTCAGGTTTATCATCCAAGACACAATTCATACAACATCAAACATCCAAAGACAATAATTTCAAAACCCAAATAAGTTTGCACCAATGTCAGGTTTATCATCCAACACATAATTGATACAACACTAAACATTATTCTACCATGTTTATCAACCACATAACACTAAATATTGCAAAAACTAAGGCTACATAACAAAGAGGGACACAAAATTGTACCAAATATTCAAAGAGAGTGATATTAAAACTAAAACTTTGAGGAAATGATCGGAAATAGAAAAAATGCAGAAGAGAGGAAATAACTAGGAATGACCAAAAACACTAGGGTAAAGAACGTCGGTCCTAACAACAGTGCTAGAGATGACCACATTGTTAGAGACAAACCCCACTATTCAGATAAAGAGACAGGGGAAGGACTTCACAAATCCATCTATTGTGCTTCCTTGCCATTTGGCGGACACAGTGTCGGAGAATGTCGTTACTGCACTTGGCTAGAGACTATCGGTGCTAGGGAAGGACTTCACAAATCCAATGATTGTGGTTCTTGTCACTGTGCACGCTCTTGCTTCCTTGACACTATACCGAAGACAACCACAGTGCTGGAGACTATCGTTGCTACACTAGGCCGAAGTTTGTTGCTGGGAAAGGGCTTCACAAATCTTGCGACTGTGCTTCCTTGTCACTTTGCACATTCTTGCTTCCTTGACACTGTATTGGAGACTACCACATTGTTGGAGACTATTGTTGTTGCACTCATAGTGACCCTGGAAAGGATGAAAAAATTGCACGAGAGAGTGATTTCTCTCCGGTGCTCGTCCCTGACTTTTTTAATCATTCTCGTCCCTGTCCCCACCCTCGATCTCCGCCGAGGTTAGAAATTAAGTTATCATCCTCGTTTCCGTTAAGTTTCGGGTTTCCTTGCCCTAGCCCCGTTCTCGCCTTATCCCCGATTTATATTATTAAAAAAATTATATTTATAATAAATTAATTTTACTATTTTTATGTATTTTTTATACATAAATAAATATTTATAATTTTACAATTTATAATTATTATGAATTAAATATATTTTTTAATTTATTATATTTATATTAAAATATATATGTGAAAGAAATATTTAATTATTTTTATTTATACATATATAGAATATAATAATAATAATAATAATAATAATAATATTATTATTATTATTGTATTCAAACATTTTAATACTTATAACATTATTATTATTATTATTATTATTATTATTATTATTATAAAACTGTATTTAAACATTTGATTACATATATAAGTTAATTTATTTTTAAGTTGTCATTTAAAAATATGAAATATATAGTTTATAAGAAAATATTTAATAAGTTAATTCTTAGTTAATTAGTTCGAAATAATAAAAGTTTAAATTATCAATTATTTTTAATCCTTTAAAATATAATTATTTTATTAATATAAAATTTGATATATGACAAATAAGAATAATAAGATCCAAAAAATATGACATAATAAAACCTAATAAATATAAATTATAAATAAATAATATTAGTTACTACTAAAATTTATGTAAAATATTTAAAAAAGATAAAGAAAAAAAATTTAACTTTGTGTTCGTCAAATTGGTTAAAAAGATCGAAAAAAAATTGATTGGAGAGATTAAGGAAATGTGAAAAACTTAAAAATAAGAGAAATAGAATAATGTAATCAACTAATTGATATAAAAGATTAAAAGACTAAAGAATTAAAAAGTGGGTAGAAGAAAAGTAAATATGGTGAAATATAAAATAATAGCCTTATATGTAATAGAAAAATAAAACGAAATATTTTTAAAATATTAATATTTTAAAATTTAAATTTAAATATAAAATTATGATGAAGATAAGGGACGAAACCTGGATAGAGATTGCATTATCCATCTTCGTCCCGACTTTTTAAAGTGAGGAAAATTTAAATTCACTCTCGTCTTGATCAACTCGATTTTTCTCCGTCAAATTTAAAACGATAACGGTCCCACAATTACGGGTCAACATTGATAAATGGCTCCTCACTTATCTCAAAATTGGGTGTTTCACTCTTTCAAATTGCAAATTGAACCCTGATTAATTCGTTGTTCATGTAATATATTGTTTTGTCGTTTTTACAAAATATATCAATAATAAATTAAATTTAAAATATATCACGTCAACAAATTAGATTGAAATGGTACATGTTCAATAATAAAACCAATATCCAACTATAATAAAAGTAAATTTAAGTTAGGTTGACTTTTATCCTAACAATGAACACATCAGCATAGTACGGCTAGGAATGTATGAAAAGATATATGGAGAATCTGATGAAAGTGACATTTTGTCCAACAAGGAAAGATTTTGTTGGTAAATCCTTGGATATGCAGCGTCCTGTTTTTGATTCAACACTAGAAATCACCGCCAAATGCTCCTAATTAATTTTCTAAGCGTACAAAACATCATTTTGTTCCAGCTGGCAGTTCAAGGAAAACTATACAGTCACGTACCCATGATTTTGTTTGTTCACAAGTTCAGCTCTACCACTTATACAGTGACCAAACCATGCATTATAACCTACACTCAAACTTCAAACTAGCCATTATTTTGTATATATATATATATATATATGGGTGTGCTAATTCTCTTCCTAGCCATATTTGTGCCTCTCACTGGCTTGAGTTTGAGTGTGGACTCTGAAACAGCAGTACCTGCAGTTTTTCTGTTTTTCTGCAGTGTGGACTCAACCAGTTCTTGAATTATTCAAATGCCAGGGCAGATAACAAACCTTATGGGATTGATTTCCCTAACTCAAACCCAACTGGGACATTTAGCAATGGCCATAACACTGCCCATCGAATTGGTATCACTACCATCATTTGCCTAATGTTTTGTGTACGACCATTTATTAACTCAAATCATCACTTCCGTTATCAACATTTAATAGTTTTTTTATATATACTGTTGATGTTTATATATATATATTGGAAATCAGTGAAATTAATTACTAGGGTTCAACGAGAGTCCAGCAGCATATTAACGACATACTTAGAGGCGTTAATTTTGCTTCAGCCGGATCAGGGATTCCGGACCACAATGGAAAACGACCTTGTGTACAAGCTGTCTCGTTTTTTCACATCTACATATCTCGTGAACACAACAAAACAAAAATTATATTTTTTTTACAAGATCATTTTTAACAAACTTCTCTAGAAATACCTATGTATTAAACATCAAGAACGATAATTTTTATATAAATTTTATTTATACATAAAAATATAAGAAATTGGAATAATTATATTAGAGAATATGTTTACTCACTCTTTCTAAAACACTCCCTTTATATCATCAGATAGTTAAACCAATGTTTTAAAACTAGATTTAATTATTGACCGAAAAACACCAAATAGTGACCGAAAATTTGGTCACTAAATGTGCAAAATCGAGTTACTAATTAAAATAGTGACCAACTGGAATCGGTCACTATTTCCTTGGTCATCGATTTTAGTGACCGAATCAGTTAACCAATAACAAATTTAATTATTTTTTATTTATTTACATTTTTATTATATCTATTATTTATTTTTCCTATCTCTTAATTATATTATATTTTGCTTATTTAAGTTTTTAATAATAACTTAGATCTTTTATACCTTAGAGTTGAAGGTCGAAACTCCAACCACTCGAGCTACTAGGATCTTTTAATAATAACTTACAAATAAATTATATTTATATACAAATAAATGTATATCCGTATAAATATATAAATATAAAATCTATAAATAAAAATATATTTATATATTTTAATATATATTTAAATATTTAAATATTTATATATTTTAATATATATTTAAATATTTATATATTTAAATATTGATATATTTATATAGCATAATGTATATTAATATATGAGGGGATAATATTGATATATTGATATATTTGTATATATATATATATATATATATATATATATATATATTTATATATATTTATATATTTATATATTGATATATTTATATATTAATATATTTATATATTTATATTTTTATATTTTGATATATTTATATATTGATATATTTATATATTTATTTATATCCTTATACATTTATATCTTTATATATTTATATATTTGAAAAAAAATATTAAATTTTAAAAAAAATATTATATTTTTAAAAATAAATATTAGAAAAAGATTTAAAAATATATATAAATTATATTTACATTTACAAAATATTAAAGATATATGTTTATATCTTTACATATTTATATATATTTATATGTTTATATTTTTACATATATTTATATCTTTCCATATTTATATATTTATATATAAAGATATTAGTTTTGTATACAAATAATATTATAATATAGTATATTATACTATTAGTATAGTATACAAATAATATGTTAGTATAGTATAGTATACAAATTATTAATTTTGTAATTTATATACAATGAAAATAATATAATGGTATATTGGTATAGTATATTTGTATTCTAATTTTTAAATAAACTAAAATTACGCTAAATGTATAATAATATATGAGAGGATAATAAATTTAATCCAATTACTTTTATAAATATATAAATATAAAATCTATAAAATATTAAAAAATGATATTATATTTTTAAAAACAAATATTAGAAAAAGGTTTAAAAACTAGTATTATCTTAAATTTATTAAAAGTATAATTAAATCTCTATTTTCTTAAAAAAAATTTAAACTTCTCAATTCTACATTTTTGTAAATTCTATCATTATATTATCATGCTCATTATATCAAAATGTTAAATACTTTTAAATATTAAAATTAACTTTATCAAAAATTAGGAAAAAAAATTAATCCAAAAGAGTTCAAAAATATATTATAATATTGTCAATTTTGAGTTTAATTATATTGTTCATTCTCAAAGTAGAAAAATATATTGTAATTATTTTAATTTAATAAAATATAATTGAAAATTTTAATACTAAAATTAAAAGATTAAATAATAATAAATTTAACTCTTTAAATTCAGTAGTTAGAAACTAAAATTATAGTTTCTCTGTTTTAAATAATTAAAATAAATATTTAAAAATAAAAATCAAAACTAGTATTATCTTAAATTTATTAAAAGTGTAATTAAATATCTATTTTCTTAATTTTATTTGTTTCAAACTTCTCAATTCTACATTTTTATAAGTTCTATCATTATATTATCATCCTCATCTCCTCCCATGTTCTACTTTATCTTTACAATAGTCAATATTCTTAACTAATTTATAGTTTTAATTATAATTTTTTAGTATATATTTCGAAATTAATCAATTCTAATCTATTATTTGAAAAACTAATCAATAATTTAGAAAACTAATCGATTATAATTAATTATTTGAAAAAATTATCAAATATGATCGATCATTTGAAAATATAATCGATCGAATTGGATTTCGCTTGAGCGAGAGTAGTCTCGCTCAAGCGAAATACACTTCGGATATCGTATAAGTCTTAACCGCTATCTAATATACACTTCGGATAGCGGTTATAAGGAAACCGCTATTATATCCTCTCAATTATGATCGATCATTTCAAGTTATGATCGATCGAATCAGTATTTCGCTCGAGCGAGAGTAGTGTCGCTCAGCGAAATACAACCCGAGAATGCCAATTTTGTGCAGAGGCGTTTCGCTCGAGCGAGAATATTGTCGCTCAAGCGAAATACATTTTAGATAGCGGTTCCACAAGAACCGCTCTTAAAATTGCACTTCTAATAGCGAGTTAACCATTAACCGCTATCTAAATTATACTTTAGATAGCGGTTAACGTGGAACCGCTATCATATCTTCTCAATTATGCATAATGAAAACTTACATTAACTATTTTTTTGAATATTATGTTTTTAAATTTGCTATTAGAGAAAACCTTTCGAATTCAAAATGTTAAATACTTTTAAATATTAAAATTAACTTTATCAAAAATTAGGAAAAAAAATTAATCCAAAAGAGTTCAAAAATGTATTATAATATTGTCAATTTTGAGTTTAATTATATTGTTCATTCTCAAAGTAAAAAAATATATTGTAACTATTTTAATTTAATAAAATATAATTTAAATTTTTAATACTAAAATTAAAAGATTTATGTTGCATGAGGTTTCTTCACTTAAAAGATTTTGCAAAATGCCTCTACAAATGTTTTTAACAATTAAAAACAAAGTATTTTGACAAAAGCTTTCTCAAATGCCTCTACAAAGTATTTTTAACAATTATATTGAGTTTAATTCTACAAATTAAAAGATTAAATAATAATAAATTTAATTCTTTAAATTCAAGTAGCTAGAAACTAAAATGATAGTTTCTTTGTTTTAAATATTTAAAATAAATATTTAAAAATAAAAATCAAAACTAGTATTATCTTAAATTTATTAAAAGTGTAATTAAATATCTATTTTCTTAATTTTATTTGTTTCAAACTTCTCAATTCTACATTTTTGTAAGTTCTATCATTATATTATCATCCTCATCTCCTCCCATGTTCTACTTTATCTTTATAATAGTCAATATTCTTAACTAATTTATATTTTTAATTATAATTTTTTAGTATATATTTCAGAAATTAATCAATTCTAATCTATTATTTGAAAAACTAATCAATTCTAATTAATAATTTAGAAAACTAATCGATTATAATTAATTATTTGAAAAAATTATCAAATATGATCGATCATTTCGAAAATCTAATCGATCAGAATCAAATATCGCTCGAGCGAAACTAGAGTCACTCAAGCGAAATACAACCCGAGAATGTCAATTTTGTGCAGGGGCGTTTCGCTCGAGCGAGAAGAGTGTCGCTCAAGCTGAAATACATTTAAGATAGCGGTTACACAGAACCGCTCTTAAAAGCTCGACTTAGATAGCGGTTAACCTGGAACCGCTATTATATCGTTTCAATTATGATCGATCAGAATGCGATTATGACCGATCGAACTGCTTTAATCGATTAAATCTCGTTTCAATCTATTAAAACAATTTCATACAGCGTTTTAATCGATTAAAACTTATTTTTATCGCTTAAAAATTTCTACACAGCGTTTTATATGATAGCGGTTTCACTCGGAACCGCTCTTAAAAGAGAACTTCTAATAGCGGTTGCACCATCGCTCGAGCGAAAATAGAGTCGCTCAAGCTGAAATACAACCCGAGAATGCCAATTTTGTGCAGGGGCGTTTCGCTCGAGCGGGAAGACTCGTCGCTAAGCGAAGTACATTTTAGATAGCGGTTAACCTGGAACCGCTATTATATCGTTTCAATTATGATCGATCAGAATGCAATTATGACCGATCAGAACTCTTTAATCGATTAATTCGGTTTCAATCGATTAAAACAATTTCTGCACAACGTTTTAATCGATTAAAACTTATTTTTATCGGTTAAAATAACTTGAAAAGTTTTACAAGAAAGTTTTGCAATATTTCAATCGATTGAATCACGAAACAATCGATTAAATCAACTTAGAAGATTTTTTGTAAAGTGTTTATTGTCGCCACGAGTTGCAGGTCGCTTGGATTCAAGGTGGTTGAGGTTTGGGTTAGGGTTCGAGGTCAGTCTGGGTTTGCGTTGGGTTTGACCGCACGACGATCGGAGTTTGGCTTCAGATTAGGGTTCGATGTCTGCGGAGATGGGTTTGGGCCTCAAGTTCGTCGAGTTTGTCGAGGTTGAGGTCGGGGTTGAGTTTGGAATTCGCTTGGGGATGGACAAATGAAAGGTCTAGGTTAAGCTCGAACAAGTATGCTCGCTTGCTGTCTTGTTCTCTGCTGCGAACTAGGATCGCTCGCCAACTAGGTCGATTTGAGCAATAATTTTTGCGAACATATTACCCATATTTGGGGACAAGGGGCGGAACAACCTCTCGATCCGCTTAGTGCAGCCCAGGAATAAAAATGTCGAGTTGATGCACGAAGAAGATGAAGAAATACGCGAAGAAGATGAAGAAAATTTGGGGCGCGAAGATGAAATTTTCGTACCTAGGTCGGATCCTACAACGCGAAAAAAATAAAAAATTACCACGGAAAAACAAAAATAATTACATAAATTAAATATAGATTAATTAAAAAAATAAATTAAATAATAAAGTGATCTGAAATAGTAACCGATTTTATGTGACCGAAAATTCGGTTACTATTTCGATTATTAGACTAAAAATAATAATTTGGTTACTGATTCGGTCATCGATAGTAACTAAATTTTTCGATCACCGATTTCGGTTACTATTTGACATTTTTCTAGTAGTGACGTTGAATCGATTTTAATAAATAATAACTAAATAATATATTGCATAATTATGTTTAATTAATAAAATACAATAATATACCCTAAAGTATAGACATGTATATGTAAAATAAAAAACTAATATAGTATCAAATTATAAACAAAATAAGATATAAAATATATAAACTTTATAGGTTTTATAAAAAAAATGATATAATAATTCATATCAATTTGTAAACCTTACTTTTAATTTATTTTAAACGGTTTAGATTAATGTTGTTGACACAGACCATTTTAATGATGAGTGTGTGAACAAGAATAATGATTTTGCTCAGTTTTTTGACTCAGCAATTTTGAGGTGAGAGTTCCGGGACATGAAAAACTCACTTGGGAGTTCATATGATATTAACAACCCTGTCACCCTTAGTAAGTTTCTTTTATGATGAGAACTACAAAATATTAAGACAAACTTATGCTAAAACTAAGATGTTTTCATCTGTGAACGCTTATCAGTGGAGAAGCCTGCGATCCTGATTGTTTTGGGACCAGAATTATCCCACTGAGCATGCTTCTCAGATACCTGCTCATACTCTATACGCTGCTGCCACACAATATGTAGCACCCATGAACTTCATTCAGTCTATTGGTTCAGGAGCCTTCTCCCATTACTTTGGTTTCCTTTGTAAAAATATGTCAAAAAATGAGTTTCCTACTCATTTTTATTTTCATGATAGATTTTCATACACATAGCACCGTAACAATCTAATTCTTTTATGTTCTTTATCAAGAATATTGAAAATGAAAGAATCAACATAAACAAATTAAGTTCTTCTTAAAAGCAAAAACAAAACAAACATAAAATCAACACATGGTATATGTTTCATACTATTTACCATAATCCTGACATCAAATCAAACACGTGTACACTTATATAATATTTGATATTATTCACCATAATTAAATTTTTAAAAATAAAAATAATCAAATTAAGACTGTATTAAATGCGAAACCACCTTGGCATCCCATTGACACTTGCACCACTAGATTTGGGATTGAATTCCACTTCAATTGTAGCATCAAGAGTCTCTTATTCATTCTTTTTCCCGACATGTTGAACAATTTATAATTAAAATTAGTGACCATTCTTTTAAGAAGGAATGGAATAACCTTGAATTACTATAGTACAATCTAATTTGATATTCTCTCTTTGTTAATAATAATATCAACTTAAACAAATTACAATTGAGAAAATATTTTCATCACATACATATATCAACACTTCTGTTAAATTGTCATTATTAAACAAAGGGACATGCAGAATTGGAGAAATAAGATTGTCGTTTTTGTTATTATTCAATTTAAACATCGGTATCTCTCACAAAAAAAGTACATGTGAGTTCTAAAAAAACATATGAAAATAAGAGCATGACAGAAGAAGAGGCATGGGAAAATTGAAGTTTATAGAAAATTTATTAAAGAGAAATTTAAATGATTAAAGACGATGATACCAAAGCTGTTAAAGCAAAACAAAATGTTCGGTAATCAATCATATTCTGCACCTCCAATAAAACCAGGCACAAGAAGTGAGGAGGTGCGTCACAAATTCTCGTCAGTAAAATCGTATTATTGCTAACTTTTGGCTTTAGACCAATGTCCCCGCTCAATTAACCTTACTTTTAGGCGGCTATCCGTACCAAACAATGAATAAAACACAAATTCCAAACATATTTTAAGTATTTTTTTTAAAGTTAATGAGTTTCGTATTCATATTCTATACTTACCTTAATGTAAATATTTATTAAACATTATTAAAAAGCACATATGAATAATTAAACATTATTAAGTTTTGTTCATTAAATAAGTAAATTGTGAAATATCATTTTGACCACTTTTTACAAATGTTTGTAACATTAACAAAGAAAACAACTAGGTATACATTACACATAACCATACGATTTGTGCATTAATATATAGTGAGGATTATTCTTCGAACGGTTCCTGCTGATTATAACAAGGGTAGACAATGGTCGGCCATGTCGATGTCTTTGTTTCCGCATAATTCTATAATATTTGTTTGAGACAATGACCAACATTGTAACCTTTCTTTTTTGGTTGATTTTTACGTGTTCTACGTTTATATAAAGGCAAAAAAATTTGCATTTGGTTCGTACCAGATATTAGACACTGATTACTGTTGTGTACGGTGTTCTCTCACAAGGTTTAAGGCACAGAAATGGCACCCTTCTGTGCCAGCAATAATTATGCTTTAGTGTTTTTATGTGTTCTCTTGTCTCTGGCCATGCACGTAGCTCATGGGACTAAGGATGCACCAGCATTATTCATATTTGGAGACTCAACTTTCGATGTTGGAACCAACAATTTTCTTAGGTCTAAAGCACAGGCCAACTTCCCCTACAACGGCATTGATTTTTATCATTCACTTCCCACAGGAAGGTTCAGTAATGGCTTCAACACTGCTGATCAAATTGGTGAATACATTACTTGAAGAATTAGTTTTCACATAATAGTTTTATTGAATTATAGGTTTTTTTATTGAATATTTTTCCTGGATTGTTTTTGTTCTGTGAAAACTAGCGAGGCAACTCGGTTATCAGCAGAGTCCACCACCTTTTTTGGCTTCGGAGAAAAATCAGTACAGTTTCAAGAATAACATTCTGCACGGTGTAAATTTTGCGTCAGGTGGATCAGGAATTCTCAGAGAAACAGGGTCCGCAGAATGGGTAATTACTAGTAACATTGGTGAAGATAGATTTCAGCGGGAGATATTATAATTAACACCATACATCGTTGAATTTTACTGTAAACGTAATAGATGGAGACAACTGCATTATATATGTATGCAATGCATGATAATTTTTTGAATTTTCATATTCCAATATCATACACTAAAATTTGTTGCTAAAATATACACTAGTATAACACGTGCATGATTAAATAAAAAGGTTTAAGTTGGGAGTAAATTTGATCTTTGTAGGGAGAAGTGGTTTTCTTCGAAAAGCAGGTGGCACAATTTGCATCAGTTCGTGCAAGTATCAGTGAGGTATTGGGAGCAGCCAAAGCTGCTAAAATTGTTTCGAAGGCTTTGTTTCTGATCAGCGTTGGAAGCAACGACATCTTCGATTTTGCACGTAACGACAGTGGCTCCATTCATTTCGGCGCAAAAGAATACTTAGCTCTTGTACAAGTCACATATTACTATCATTTAAAGGTACCTAATTTTTAACATTTTGCACCACCCAATTATACTATTCAACAAGCACAAAAGGTTTAATTATTGGGATGAAATTGCAGAAACTATATGGGCTGGGGGCTAGAAAATTTGGCATCTTAAGCCTTGCACCTCTTGGTTGCTGTCCTGCTGTAAGCTCTGGCAATGGAGGGAACTGTGTGAAAGCACTGAATGATTTTGCAGTTGCGTTCCATTCAGCAACTTTAGGGCTTCTCCAAAAGTTGAGTTCAGAATTGGAAGGGTTCCGCTACTCACTTGGTAACTCTTTTGCAATGACCACCTCCTTGTTGAAGACTCCATCCAACTTCGGTAAGCACCACACAGTAGCAGTTAGTATACAACATTTATATGCACCTTCAAGACAACATTTTTTATTGATATGAATGTTGGGTGACATGTAGGGTTGAAAGAAACGAAGTCGGCATGTTGCGGAAGTGGATATCTGAATGGGGAAGGTGGATGCATAAAAGCCCAAAACGCTAGTCTTTGTGCAAAGCGTGAAGAGTTCTTGTTTTGGGATTGGTTTCATCCAACTGAGATTGTTTCGGAATTGGCAGCAAAAACGCTATTTGAAGGAGGCATCGACTTTGTCACTCCAATCACTTTTAGACAATTAGCTTCTTCCCATTGATCATGTCAAAGTCATAAAATCCATTTACTGAAATAACGAAGCTCGCATCTCTCGCAGCCACTCTTTTTTTCTTTTTTTATCTTTACAAAACATATCATGCCTATAATGATATGCTGATCGATACGGTAAAATTGTGGCGTCTGTGAGCGCGTAATAAGAGTTGCAATTTTTAATACCCATTATGTGATTTTTTTTGTGTGTCAAAATTACTCCAATATTTGGCTCAGTGTTAAAATTGAACTATTCTGTCTCATTTCCATCATTAAGTTGTTCCTTTTAGAATCGGGTTCGGCCGATCAGAAATTTGTCCACAATAAAATCTACAGAACTGAACTTTTACTTGACTGAGCCCATATTAAATTGAGGGAGTTTACACCATCCCATTGTTAACAATTTGTTCGAAATAATTGTATTTTTTTAGTTTTTAAAATAGTTTTCGTAAAGAATTTTAAAAAATTGCTTTTGAGATTTTTTTTAATTTTATTTTATAATTATAGTTTAAAAACTTATTTAAGAATGAGAAAAAAAAACTTGTTTAAAAAAAATTAACAATTGAAAAAAAATTGTTAAAACTTTTTATTAATTATTTTTTATCAAATATATTTAATTTAGTATAAATAAAATATTTTTTGTTTCTTTATAAAGGATTACAAACAAAGTAAAAAATTTCACAAATTTTAGAAACTATAAATAAATCAGACAACTTTAAATTACTGTTTTCAATATTACTTTCTTTATAAGGAATAAACATTAAATTAGGTGGTAAGCATTATTTGTCATTTCAGTTTAATTGGAAAGAATTTTAGTTTAAAAAATTAAAAGACATTCTCTTCTCCTTATTTTGATTATTATGGAAAAACTAAAAAGAAAAATACTTTTTAACAGTTTTTTAAAAAAATTTAAAAACTAAAAAGCTACACCAATTTTTAAAAATTATTCTAATAAAATAATTATCAAACAGATTTTTAGATTTTTAAAAATAAAATACAGAAAATTGTTTTAAAACAGTAAACAAATAAATCTTAAATAATTTAAAAATTAATTTCAGTCTATTATTTTTCAATTATACAATTTCAACTTCAGTACTATTGCTCATTTATTTTTCTTTCCTCTACACTCTGTTCATTTTATTTCTAACATAATGTTTTTCTCACTTACCTACGTTCTGTATTTTTTCTCTCTCAACCAACAATGTCAGTAAAAGGAAAGCAGAAACACGACACTTGGAAGGTACAAGACATTTAGCAATGTATGAAAATATTATCCCAGAAAACAAAACTGATCTCTACAAGTAATCTATTGGTGCTTCTAACACAATTTCTAAGTCCTATTCATATGAAGTAATCCCATAACATAATTACAGCTGAAGACACCCGTCTTAGAGTACACGACGAATAAAACGAAGGGTGCCAAGATATAAACACCGAAACGGGGAGAAATATCAAAAATAAAAAACTAAAAACTTTGTCCATCTCTAATGTAATTTTTCAAGCGGTTTTTCAAGATTAATGTCTTCTTGATCTGTCTGCGAAGTAAGGCCTTCTTCAGGACCTTCTTTAGGGCCTTCTTCAGGACCTTCTTTAGGGCCTTCTTTGTGCACCTCTTCGCCATTGATGGCTTCAGATTCTTTGGCATCAGGTGTTTCTCCATTTTCCATTTTTGGCAGTTCGCCATTCTCAGCAACGCTCTTGATTTCTCCATTGTTCACTGGTTTTGGGAGTTCTCGTGCAGAGGAGGTCTCTAAAAGGCGGCTGATTCCATCATAAACATTCTTTGCATCCATAACAAGAGTTGCTCCACCAGGATAGCAACGCCCAAAACAAGTTGCGCAATGAGGATAAGCGACCTATAAATTGAATTTGAAGGTAATTAATCAGTATTATAGATTATAGAAAGCATCTTGGGTTGAACTACTACTGGTGAAGTGGTTCAGGAGTTTGCATTAGGTTATAGGTTCTAATCTTGATGACATCTTTGCATGGAAATCAAGTAATCAATACGTAGAGTAATTTTCTTGACGAGTACAGATCATCCAAAATAGAATCAGTAATCAAGCTGCGCATTGCGTAAGAGTGATGAAGTACCTCAATGAATGACCGGCAGAGTGAGAGGAAAAGCGCTGACTCGTTAGCCCTTAGCACCCGAGTTGTATTGTACAGCAACAATGAATCAGAAACTGCCCGTAATCCCTTAATCAATTCTTGGGCAAGTAAGTGTTTTAGACTTATTGGGGCACATGGACGTAGCTCATTCATTGCTGCAGATACACCTGCAGCCACAACATAGTAGACATTAATGCAAATGGATAAAGGGTGTTACATACTATATATCTTCAATTATAGAAATTACCAAATTGTTGGATATTGTTAGATATCCTTAATTATGGTTAGTTAGAAAGTTACATAATTACGGTAATCATAAAAATATTTTCTCAGTAATTATTACCCACGTTATATAATAATAAATTCAGTTGTTTATATTTACAGTTGACAACCAAATTTAGTCATGTCTCTTTGTTTTCTCCTTTTAACAAACGGTTTATAAATGCAGGACGCATATGAAGCATACATCATAAAGCATTATGGAATCAAATGATTAAAACAGTACCTATTGAAGTTTCATTTAAGAAGCTTCTTAAAACATGAGCCATCAACCATGAAAGTTTCCATTTTGTGCTTATTTTATATTTCCAGCTGTGATTGTGAGTACATGTTACCATGTGTGAGGGAGTGTAAATTAAGCAAACGATAAATGGAAAAGTAATGTCCTAAAGATATCTAGAAGAAAACATTTACTAGACTCACCATTAATGAAAACAGCTAGAGGTGGATGCTCCATCAAATTAGAGGGTGGAGTGACATCCTCGTGACTTTCATCACCAACAGAATTGGCAGAAAAGCCAACTGCTGGCAGGGGAACCCATCGATGTGAATCCAAGACCAACTGTGAAAAAATCCATCTCATTATCACTACATAAAAGATAGACAACTAGCTGGCGGAAAAAAAGAAAAAGAGGTCCCTAGATGTTGTCTTGTTCGTATAAACAAAAATGATCAATGCATAAAAGCATTTTCAGTAATTGCCATGTAAAATATTTAAACTTCACTGCATTACCTGAAAATTCTCCACTGCGGTACTCATATTTTTGGAGAATAAGTTGAGAACAGCTCTGCAAAGAAACCATCATATAATTAAAAAAAGTTTTAAATATATGCTTAATAGAATAAAAGAATCATTAAAGGATCATGTTTTACTCTTCAAAAAGTGATGGGAGCAAGCCTCGAAAATCTAGTCCAACCCAACCAAGTCCCATGGCACAGTACTGTTGAAAAAACAGAAAATAAAAGAATGTGACGAGTTCTTCTCCTTTGCCCTAATTTTCTACATGAAGGGGAGTTGCTAGAAATTCAATATGCCTCAAAATTATGTAGTCTATACAATATTATAATTCTTTCCAATTTCATAACCAACAGAGCATGATAGAAGAAGCCCACCATGCACTGATCCAAAATATTTGACAGTGATCCACCTTCCGTTATCTTTGGAAGCATAACTTTCAGTGTTTGTAGATGTGAGGTAATTTGGTGCATTGCCCAACTAAAGAGAAGCCCACCGTCATAATTTTCCTCGCTTCCTGATGTATCGTCCGCAAATATTGCTCGATATTGATTAACAACATCAAAAAGATGCATTCTGTGACAGTTGATCATCCCTTTTAAGTATTCGTACGGATTTGACTGGTCCAGATCCTCCAGTATACCAGTAAGCCATGCCTCTCGGCATCTTAAGAACTAGAAACAAATAAATGCTAAGTCAAATGAAAGCCAGAAAAGAGACCAAGAAAATGCAACTGAACTGAAAATTTCAAGGTAAAAAAAAAAACTGTACGGAAAAAATCTCACCAGCAAACGCATTCCATACTCACTAAATACTCCTATTCGCCGTAGGTATCCAATAATGCGAAGGCATTCAGGTAACTGGCAAAGGAAGATACAGTAATGAGAAACCAGTTACATAAATATTTTTGTAGATAAATCAAGTGGGTTTTCTCTGTATATTAAAACACAATCACTGCATAAACCTGAATATTTGAGCGAAGTTTCTGTAAAAGCTGAGAAAGAAGTGATTGGGTAGTCAGCCTAACGTCTGCAGACAACGCTTGAATCACTGGTAATCTTTACACCCAGGAGAAACATTTAGTAACAAGAACAGAAAAAAATAAATAAATATATATATATATATATATATATATATATATATACAAATATATATTAGACATATACATATATACATAACAGGAAGAAAAATAACTTATTTAAAGTTATATTACTTATAGACAGTATGAAAGAAGCATATAAACTTACTTTGGATGCATGGTTGAAAGTTTGGCAACAAATGCTTCCAAATCTAGGGCTTCATCATAATTCCCATTCCGTACACATCTGCAAAAATATAGAAATTTACAAGGCTTCTAACACAGGAAGAAAGTGTTTGTCATACCATGTAAGAACATTAATACGTGAAAATCCCAGGAGTGTAATAAAATAGTCAATCTTTTTTAACATACGTGTCCATGAGTTGAGGAATTTCTAGCAAGTCAAGCAAAGTACTGTGATTAGCTAGCATTGTTTGGTTCATCTTCCTCTTCTCCAAAATCTGCTCAGCAGATTCTATGAATTCAGTGCATCCAGATGTCAGCTTTGGGATCTCATTTATCTGTGACAGAGGAGATAAATACTCAATGCCAATTGTTTATGATCAAACACACAAGAAAAAATAGAAAATCATTATGACAAGAAGGAAATTGTATTATCACAAAAGCTGGGAAAATTAAGCGACAAAGAACAAGATAAAACATTGAAGCAGCAGGAAAGTTCTCTAATCTTTCTACATGTCTGTCTGTTAAGGAAACTGTTAGCAGACATAATAAAAAGGTAAATGTTAAGGGGGATAAGGTGACATTATGACATAGGGGATTAGAGTTGGTTTCTGTTATAAACAAACCAGGGTCAGTTCAATTGTAATAACAGTAAGAATGATTTAGTTATGTGTCATACGAATTATGGGGAGAAACAGAGCCAGATGCAGTGGGAGGAGGTGTGGACCATCCCCCTCCTTAATTTTTTTTAATAACTGCTATATGTATTTTTTTCTTTGGGTGATACTAACTACCAAGGAGCATAGCAGAAATGTTGAATAACAGCTTGGAGAACGGTTTTTTCTTTAAAATACAGCCCTGTCAATGTAGATCATTGGCTAAGAAAATCAATGAAATGCTGAACCTTGGATCTTATGGCCCATTCCAGATTTTGAACAAGATTAAAAATGTTTCAATCAGCTCAAATTGTCCCCCTCTAAGTGATTTAAAGTTTAAGGTGCAGCAAGCTGGTGTCATAACTATCTGAGATCATCCTTCTTAAGTCAAAGAATTTTTTATTGACCACCGCGATCTTCTGGATTTCTTGGTAATCAGACGCCACTTAGAAGAATTTTACCTAGGGGACAAGATGAGATTTGTAGCTGCATAGTGTTATTCCTTATATGCTAGGAGGAATTAGGGTGAGCACAGGGCATTAGAACTTGGATTGGTTTCTGTTATAACCAAACCACAACGCAAATAACATTAACAGTAAATTAACTACTTATATGTCAAATAACAAAATAGAAGAGAAAGAGATAGAAGAAATGACACAGTACAAACAATAGGATTGGATTTGGAACAGAGGCTGGTTGGAAAATTCAGGACTCTCAAAATTCCTCTCAGCTAAGTTTGTTTCTAAGTTTTCCTCTTGATTATGTAACCATGATGACTCAGATTGAGGAAGAGGAGTGATAGTCAATACAAATCTTATTCCTCTCCACCTGCACTTTAGTTTTCCAATCCAATTCTATTAGTAACACGCCCTATACTCAGTTGGACCCAACTACATAATTTTGTCCCAACCCAACGAAATGCTCCGAATAGTATGTACGAAGCACAATCACATTGGCAACAATAAGCAAATCCTCTTCGTTAAAGCTTGAAATTGAATACAACCAAAGCAAGAAAATGCAATATAAGAAAAAGATGAAATGAAAAAGCAAGAGTAGAGAGAAGGTACGAGCGACTCGAGGTGGTTGTCGATAGAGGAGACTTCGTTGCGAATGGCGATTAAAGCGTCGGCGGCCGCAATGAAAGATCGGTAATTGGCAACGGCGACCTCTTGCATTTGACGGCGAATGCGGTCGGCATCGACGTGGAGCAGTTCGGGTTCCTTGTGAAGGCGATCGAGCGTGAAGGATAGGAGTTCGGAGACGTAGGGTTGCTGGGACTCCGACGCCAGAGGAAGAGGAAGCGCCACCTCCGATGATACGAACTCCATTATTCTCCGCAAATCGAATCGCAGTCTCAACTCAAACTCAGATCTCAAATTGGCCTTGGAGAAATGAGTTTTACTCTGTTAATCCCAAAAGGATTTAACCTTTCAACCTTCACTAATGGCGTTGGGTTTGTTTGCGTAGGACAAAATATTTTCGTTTTCCTACAACTCTCTACATCTAGAGCCTTTACAACAGAATTAAATTCTATTATATATATAACGTGTTACCACTTTGTTTTCAAAGTAAAGGTGTGGTAAATAAATTAGCTTGAAAATTTTGTTTTCATTTACATAAATAGATCTTAACTACCAATACTCGTCACAAAGTAGTGGTAGGTAATTATGTCATTTAACTAGAAAAATCAAAGTTTAAATTTTATGTTAAGAGGAAAATATTCATATAAAAAAAATTATATTTTTTTATGACATTCCTTAAATTCTTCTGTTTCTTTCTTAACTTAAATTAATTTTTCTTTGACACTTATGTTTTTATAGAGATTATTTTCAAAAAAAAATTAGATAAATGATCATTATTTAATTCAATTATTCTACATCTTTGATTTTATATGAATTTGTTTTTTTTTCTATCTTTATCTTGATTTAAATTATATTATCTCTAATTTAATTTTAATATATTTTATAACCTTGACAACATGGATTAATTATATTGAAAATTAATATATTTAGAAATATTTAATAATTTTCTAGAAACAAATTTGTTAAAAAAACTTCTATTGTAATTATTATAATAATAAAAATTACACAATATTATTTTAATTCATAACATACATAGACTAAAATACTAGTTACAATGTGAAGTAAAATTGAATCATTTGTGTAAATAAGAAATTCAAAATTATATATATAAGAATAAAGATAAATTTAGATATTTTTTATAATAAAGAACTTATTAACATATTAAAAATTTCATTATAATGTTAATAATGTAAGATTAAACTCAGATAATAATTGTGTAGAACTAAGGTGAGTAGTAAAGACTTTTTTTTATTATTCTCAGTGATGCTCATTTTTTTTTTTTTGGTAAACTAAGTTAAAGTCATACTTCTTTCTTATCAAAAGTATATAATAATTATGTTTAAATTTAATAAAATTGTATAAGCCATAAAGTTCTTCTTTAAAATTTAGTTACATTGAATTCAAGGTCAAAAATACCGGTTAACAAAAAATATTGTATTAATTAATTTGAATGCTCGATAATAAAGTTATATTCCTTCAAAAGAGGAGAGAAAAAATTATTAAAAATAAAATAATTGAGAATCTTGCTTTCCAAACTATATCATAACTGAAAATTTGATTGAATCTGTGATATTATAGATGATGAATATATATTTTTGATGATGCATCGCATTAGTTTTATATAAAAAGTGCCGTATATTTGTACCAACAACCTCGTAACAGATGGCATTTTCAATTGTTTATTGTTTAAAGGAAAGAAATTAGAAAAAGACTTTGAAGTCAATCATTCCCAACATAACTTTCCTAATTTCATTCCATGTAAGACTAGGATGAAAAACCTGATGAAGACGGAATTAGAAGTCCCCCTCAAGTCTTCTCTGTGATTTCCGCATCATTTCATTGTACTTTCGTTCTTTGGACCCAATCCCTTTTGATAAATCCCTCCGCAGATATCAAGGCACGGACCAATCTCAATTCTTCTTCTCCAAACTCAACAAACAATTGTTTGAATTTGTGGCCATGGATGACATAGTAGATTGGTCTGAACTTCCCATTGAGTTATGGCCCAAGATCGGAAAATCTCTGGATAACCACGCGGATGTTGTGAGGTTTCGCAGTGTTTGTGAGTCATGGCGATCTTCCATCCCTCCCTCTCTTCCCAATTCTCCTTCTTTTCCTATGCAGATTCCTCAGCCCATAAACCAATCCATAGACACCGTGCTAAACCAAGCCACAGTCTTTATTATTGAACCAAGCCTTGGAGCCTCCAATTTAGAGCCCTTGGCACCTTCTTCCAAAGGGTGGTTGATCAAGGTTGAGGAATCAAAGAATCACGCCTTCGCTTTGCTTAGTCCAATATCCGATCGCAAAATCCTGTACCCTCATGCCACCAGTTCTTCCATGTCGTGGAACTTGTTGAACTATAGGGTCATTGAGTTATGCAAATCATACACCATTCACAGTCGCTTATCTGCCACTGTGAGCAAAGTTGCGTTCTTTCCCAATTCTCCTTGGATTGGGGTTGAGGATTCCGTGGCTTGTTGCATTTTTTTGGAGGGGAAGTTGGGGTTCATGAGACATGGGGATGAGAAATGGACCCTTGTGGATGACAGAAACTTTTTCTACGATGATGTTATAGTGTTCAAGAGTCAGTTTTATGTCACTGACAAGTGGGGTACCATTTCATGGGTTGATACCTCTTCCTTGAAGTTGGTGCAGTTTTCTCCTCCCTTGTGTGGCTTTGGGAACAAGAAGCATTTGGTGGAGTCATGTGGAAGTCTCTATGTTGTTGATAGGTTCTATGAAAGTGAACCCCCCAGAAGAAGGAACTACGTTGGACGTGCAGATCGTGATGCTGCGGTGGAGTTTTTCAAGGTTTATAAGTTGGATGAAGAGTGGGGAACGTGGGTGGATGTGAAAAACTTAGGGGGTAGAGCATTTGTTTTGGGTAATAGTTGTAGCTTCTCTATTTCTGCTAAAGAGATAACTGGCTACCAAGAGAATTGCATCTATTTCACAGACATCTTTGATGTTCGTATGTACAATTTAGAGGATCGTAGTATTATGGCCATTGACTTTGATCCGTGCATCGACAAGTCCCTGTGTTCTCACTCATCCTGGCTGAGAATTGGAGGACAAAACCAGCTTCGCAATAACTGACTTTAAAAGTACACTACTTCCATTTTTCTTCCTATCTATGTCTAGACATATGTATGTTTGTATTTTAGTTAAGTCGTGTCTATCTTATCATATATGTACATAACTGGCTTCTTAATTTGGTGGTGTTTCCTGTCTTCTTAACTTGGTGGTGTTTAGTGAACTTTCCATTCATGTAAACTGGCCTCTTAATTTGGTGGTGTTTACTGTCTTCTTAACCCGGTGGTGTTTACTGCACTTTCCATTCATGTCTTCAAAAGCTTATTCATTTGCAAATAATATATATTTCTTGATGACTCCATGACTTCAAAAAACTCGTTTATCTATGTACTGTTTGAGCTGTAACAATAATGTATATTGTTCAATCAAAGCATAGATAAATATTTGCTTGTGGCAATTGGGCAGTAGTCCAATACTTGCCATTTATGAACACCTAATCACCCCAAACACCTGATTAACATGTATCATTTTTCACTGTCTCTCTTGTTATCACTGTTTTTATCACTTTACTGATATAAAGTGATACTTATTGTGATCACTTTATAAAGTGATACTAGTTTTGATCACTTTACTGATATATGTGCTTTGTTGTCGCAAGTTGAAGCTTTTTTGTGGAACCCCTCTCCCTGAAGAAATGCAGAGTACAGACACACAACTACTTGGCATACAGACGGAGGGTTGATCTTGATTTGTGGAAAATCACTTTGCCTGCTGAGTATTTTGGTTCATGTCCTGAGTGACCCCGTGTCACAAGTTGGTTGAGATGAAAAGCTGGAATAACTGGTTTGTTCTCCGCGATCTTCTCATTTCACTCTGTATTTATTACAAGAATCAAGAACAAAATAGTGTGATTTGTTACACTTCGAGTAGTATATATAATGGGAGCCTGTGTACAAAAGTGATTCTGCATGTTCTTGCTACAATCAATCATGTCTCTGTCTTAATTCACGATCAAATGAAAAACCAATTTTCAGTTCATATAATTTTTCTACTCTAAAATACACTTTTGGCTTCCGTTTGATTCTGAAGCTTTGTAAGGTTTTAAAGTCTCAATAAGTTAGAGTAAAATGGTCTTTTTATCAATTTAGTACATTAATTCAGTTAATTTAGTAACACCTAACAAACAGATTAAGAAAATATCACATTAGATAAGCATATGTCATGACAATTCCCAAAGATATTTGAAGGATACAGAAATATTTAAGAAGAGAGAGAGAGAAATGAATCGTGTATTTTAGCCATCATCATTCCACAGTGCAGGATATTCGGTTGCCACTTGATTTGACCTTCTGATTTTGTGGTTCGAATGTATGAAAAATGAAATTAATGTAGCCAAGTCATAAGAAAACAGAGTGAAAAAAAAAAAAAGTCAAGAAAGGCAACCTTTGTTGAAACACGTGGACATTTTTCTGACGAAGAAGCAAACCCACCTGGGACGCCTTCATCATGATGCCTCTTCTATTCTCCCAGGACTCACTCAAATTCTCAAACTTTCTCTTTCTTTCTTATTTTTCAAACTCCCCCATTTTCCTCTTTCGTCTTCATCCTCAAAAGTCCATTTTCTTTTTTTAAATAATATTAAAAAAATTATTATTTATGAAATACACTTCCTCTCACTTTATTTACTCAAATAAACCTATTTAGTGATCAATATCAGAATTTGATTATTGAGTAACTGAATTTCAAATAGGAATGTACTAAAAGCTGAAATACAAGATTGCACGTGGAGATTGAAATATAATCAGAATTCGATTTTTCGAAAATCGAATTCTGAATTGCGTTTTGATTTTTTTTTATCAGCTTATTTTTATATATATTATTTATATTTATATATTTGTTATATTTATAGTATATATACTAATATTAATGTATTTATATATATATATATATATATATATATATTTATGTATATATATATATGTATTTATATAATTATATATAAGATTTAATAATAAGATATGGATTTATATATATATATATATATATAAATATAAATATAAATTTTAATATATACATATATAATTAATAATATATATATTTAATTAATACATATTTATATATTTTGATATATTTTAATATTTGTATACAATTAATAAATATTATATAATAAGATATTTAATAAATAAATGTATATTTAGTAAATACATATTTTGTAGATATTTATATTAATGATATAAAATATTAAAAGTACATAGATTAATGATGCATAATGGAAACAATACATGTTAATATTAAACTTAAATAAATTAGAAATAATATAAGATAAATACTAATTAAAAAATCATCTTATAAATCCTAAAATAAATATGGACTTTATTATACGAAGTTTATCAACATATGTATTATCTTTTAAGTCACAAATCATTTATTTATGTGTTGTCTTTTATATGTTCTTAGCTTGAACAAATAATTCAAAAAAATTTTCATGTTTGTGTCACATAGCATGATTGAGTGTAGAGATTGTGTGTTTTTTTTTTCAACAGTTATCATTTGAGTCATATCAGCATTAGTTTTGATTTGTATAAAATCGTAAATGATCTTTTGATTTCACACCTGAAGGAGTAATTTATTTCAATATTTTTTTTGCTATCTCTATAGTCAAATATTTGAGTAATGTTTACATGTAGTTTAACAAAAGATCATGTGTGTTAGATTATCATTGTTCTAAGGTTTAAATGTGTATAAGTAAAATCAAAATCAGTTAAATTTTCTATAATGATTATACGTTAAATAAGTCCGCCAAAGTAAATTATAGTTTGAGAAGAAAGGATATTGTTTGTGTTTGCCAAAAGTATCAATATTTCATTAGTAGATCTTGTATATTGAACATATAATTCAATTATAATATATAAAAAAAATTATAACTTTGAAATAAGTATGTTAGATACATCAATATTAAAAAATATTTTAATAATATTATATATAATTAAACCATTAATTTTGATTTACTGTAATTCAACATGTTAATTAAGAAGTTCAGAATATAAAAAAGAAGTAAATGTGACTAACCATTTATGCATAAAGCACCAATATTTAGAACAAGAAAATATTATGGAGTTTCTCTTTAAATTTGTGAAGAAAGGTATAGAAATAACCTTGCATTGTATTCGCATCACTTCACAGGGAAGAAAAAAAAGAAGAAATTATATTAATAATAAAATATGAACTTAAAAAAATACGATAAAAATAATAAAAATTATTGAGATAATTAAATATAAGTAAAAATAATATATAAATTTATTTTACCTTTCATTTTTTTATCTAAAAAATATCACTTTTTATTCCTTTTTTTCTCATTTTCAACTCTATCACTTTCCTTTTTCTAATCATAAATTTTATAGCTTAATTTAATTTTAAAAATTAATATTTTCAATTAATTATTTCTCACTAATCAATATTACAGAATTAAAAAATACTATTTAAATTTTAAAATTATTATTAATATAATCTCATTTGACATCTATAAAGATTGGTTTCCATTGCTTTTAATACCAAATCATTAATGTACAATAAAATTAAGGTATAAATTAATTATCCATGGATTCTAATTGGAGACTAAATATTGAGTTTAGTTTCTCAGTTGAAAATATAATAGTATAATAGTGAGTCTCTATTTACTATATTAATCAACATTATTTTGCATTTTTTTAAAATAAAATCTTAGTCTTTCAACTTTATTTTATCATAATAACTGGAATCATAATTCCAATGCAAAAAACCAAACTCCCAATTAATCGATAGTTATTAAACTCAAGAATCAAATTGATATATTCTTATTACTTTTTATATTTTTATCCATGTTATTTATCTAAATTTCTTTTTCCAATTTATTAAACGGATCACTTTTTTTTTTAATTATGAAATGGGAACAATTTATTTATTATCGAAAATAATGATTAATATTGTTTAAGATACTAGAACCCATATCCTAAATCATCTTGTTATTTATCTAAATTTCTTTTTCCAATTTATTAAACGGATCACTTTTTTTTTTAATTATGAAATGGGAACAATTTATTTATTATCGAAAATAATGATTAATATTGTTTAAGATACTAGAACCCATATCCTAAATCATCTTATTACACTATACGAAATTTTGATATTACCGACGGTCAAAATCCGTCGGTAATAACAAAAATCCGTCGAGTAATATCCATTTACCGATCGGATTTTCGACTGCCAAAAATTCGTCGAAATTTGGTTGTCGGTAAATATTACCGACGATTTAATAGTCCGTTGGTAATTACGATCGGATATATCCGTCGCTAAATGTTTGACAAAATTACCAACTGGACAGGAATCGTCTGTAATATTTTTATTATTTATTAATTATTTTACTTATATAGATTATTTATTTTATAGAATACCCCTTCCCTTTATATTTTTATTATTTATTATTAATTATTTTTCCCTATTACATTTTTATAGGATACCTGTAGAGTTAGAGGTCGATACTCCAACCACTAAGCTACCAGAATTTTTCCATAATAATTTACAAATAAATTATATTTATATACAAATATATTTATATATTTATATATTTATATATTTATATATTTATATATAATTAAATATTTATTTTTTAAATTATTTAATTTAAGAAATTATTATAAATTAATCTAATTATGATAAAATGAAATTATTAAAAAAAATATTTAATTTTTTAATTAGTTGAATATTTACTAATTGATAATTTATCGAGGGAAATATCCGTCAGTAATTAATTATTAATTTATCGAAGGATTTACCGACGGATATATCCGTCGGTAAATTCATCTGTCAATTACTGACGGATTTATCGACGGATATATCCGTTGGTAACTAATTATTATTTTACCGACGGATATATCCGATCGATATACTGCGATTTTATTGTAGTGTTAAGATTTGATTAAGAGATTCATATAAATATATTTTTTATAGCTTATGTTAGAATGAATAATTTATTGTCACAAATCATCATGAAAGAAATGTTTTTTAATAAAATAAATGTTTATTTATTAATAAAAGAAATGTTTTTTTAATATTTTATGTAAACTTTAGAAAAATCAAATGATAAGTTTATAATTAATTTTTTATTTTATTCTTTAATACCATCTCATTATTAAGCGAAGCAATATAGCCTTTTCAATGTATATATTAAAGTGATATATTAACTAAAATCAATAATAAAAATAATAACGAAATAAAGTTAAAAAACAATAAAATTATTTAGCCTTAATAAATAAATAAAAACCTAATTAAATAGATAAGAAAAATTTATGTAACTTTTAATTTGTATTTAGATTAAAATGTGAATTTGAGGAAGTAGAAATAAGAGGATGAGAATAGAAAATAAAATTTTTGAGTTGAAATAAAAATAATAAAAAATAAAAGGAAATAAATAAAAGTTATAAAAAGTAAAATTGATTTAATTGATTAAAATATTATTTTAATATTTTTAATAAATTTATTTATTATTTTAATATTTATATCTAATTGTTTATTATTAATAGTTAAAAAATAATATTTAAAACTTGAGATATAATTATTATTTTTATTCATTTTTTTCCAAGAGATAACTTTTTCCAAGTCTGGATTTTCGTTTTTTTTTTCACATATCAAACCTTCACTCTATGTTAATGAAATAACAACTGCATAAAGATATTAAAGCTGAGACTTTTTTTTTCTATGGTAAAAACATATACAAAATATATTGATAATAAGAATAAGAATAAATATTTTCTATTTAAAATTATGCGTAAAAAAAAAAAAAATGACGCGTGTGAATAAGAGACGCAACTGAAAATTATTGGTGGATAGAAAAAGAAAAAAATGTATATGATTTAACGTCATTATAACCTGAGTGGTGACACTTTTGAATTCCTTGAACTCTGCACGACACTTTCAGTTTTTAACGGGGGATTGACTTTGACCTCAATAAAAGTTAATTATTATTAACATAAAATATTAGTTATTAATATAATTAATATTTTTATAATTATTTTATTAAATAACTTATAAAAAAATAAATGAATAAAAAATGTTTTAAAAATTATTAAACAAAATTTTAATCAAATAAATAGTTTATATGAGGAATCTACCTAAATCTAATTTTCGTACATATATCTTATTTAAGTATAAAACATGATTCAAATAATAATTTTTTATATAATGGAAAAAAAAATCTTTATTAAAGTGTTTGATATAAAAAGATGTATGTATTCACAGTTTAATAGTTTTTCACATTTTCATCCAATCACAGTATATATATTAAATTATTCGCTTTAAAAATAGTCATCTTAATAACTATATACGATTTCTATTTATTGATATAGTATATATATATATATATATATATATATATATATATATATATTAAATACATAAAATCTAACTATAAGGATTAAAATCTGTTGAGCCAGGTGATTTTACATTTCTTTAATTAAATTTGAAGATTTATTTTTAACCTAGAATCAAATTATAAAAGATATATCTCATCTTAAAATGAGTCATCTTAATAAGAATGGTTGACCGACCAAGTTACAACTGAATATACCATTTTATTTAAGAGAAACATTAATTAAGCAATTTGATATTAAATAAAAATGTGATATATCTCCTTTTTTTCATATGTTTGAATAGAGAATTTTGTAATTTTAAATATATTTAATTTGAATTTATTTTATTTTATTTTTAAAATATTTTGTTTAAATAGGATAAATTTAAATTATTATATTTTATATTTCTGGTTAAAATAGAATATTGTAATAATACCAATTAAAACATTTATTTTAACATTTAATAATCATAAGTGATGTTTTTCCGTAATAATATTATTTGGTAAAAATTTGCAAGATTTTTCCTATAGACAAGATTTTTTTTTCAATTAACATCCATCCATGTCATTTCAATTGAAATTGGCTACAATTATTTTAACTTAAAAGTTATTTTTTTTTAGGTTGTTAGTGAGGATTTTTTACTGTTTTTTCAATAAACACCAGCTAAATAATTCTCCTGGATGACATTGGCTAAAATAACCCTTAAGTAAGATTCGACGAAAATTTCCTCGTTTAACATAAAAAAATTAAAAAAATAATTCAAAAAAAAATATTGGTGGTGTTACTAAAAAATAATCATAGAAAAACATTAACAAAAAATAAACCATGAAAGATTATTAATAAAAAAAATATAACTAACATTAGTCGAAAATACATTAACGTCATTCTTATATAATTTTTTTAAAATACATTATTTATGTATGTTATTGCATAATGAACAAAGAGGCAATTAATTTGGTAACAAATTTTCGTAGTAATGTGGTCTTGTAAGGATAACCAACCGCGCGAGATGTCCGCTTGAAATTCTAACGCAAGAAGCTCATAAGAACAAAACATCCTACTAAAAGAGTAAATGTGGTTCAAATTCAGTTAATATGCAGGTGTGGTAGTTATGATATCCAGAAATCTTTTATGCCAAGACTGCAAAATATGAATATCAAAACCAGTAATCAATTTCATAAGTCAAAGCCTAGCATATTTTTAATATCAAATAAAGCAAACATTCATAAAGAAATAGAAAATGAACAAAATATGAACTTTGAATGGGTCAATGGTGTGGTGCGAGAGATACGAAACGCCAAAAATCTCTCTATACTCTTCTGCCGTCTATCTCACCCATCTCTTTGCTTAATATAGCCCCGCCACAATGTTGTTCCACATATTGATAGGGCTTGGCAGAAGTAGGAGGCCATGCTCAGACTGGGGTTTTTGTGGGGTGGGTTAGGATTTTGCGGTCTGAGAGGCTTGGTTTCCACAAGGGAGGTGCACCCAAATAGGGTTTTGAGGTTGATTGGTTGAAGGGGGAGTGAGACGGTGGCAGTTGCAGAGGAGTGGAAGAAGATGAGGTGCTTCAGTGAAGAGGGGAATCAACATTAGAGTGCCAAAAGCAGGTGCCAGCAAGGAAAGTATGAAGGCACATAACAACAAAGTAAGCAAAACAGCATTATCAACCCAGTTGAACAAGAAAGCGTCTCAAGGGGATAGTAAAATAGTAAAGGGAACGTAGCATCCCATCCATTAGCAAAAACGAAACAGCATAATGACACAGTTAAACGAAGAAATATTTTAGAGAAGTGTCGCAAAAGAGAAAGATGCAGAATATTTACTTAAAAAAGAGATAAAAATGAAAATAAAGATTCAAATCTTCTTCAATTACCAATAACATACATATTTCATTACGACTTTGAAGAATTAATATGTTTCAGCATAGCCTTGGAAGATTCATTAGCAAAGTATTTCTGCCTAAGCATCACATATGGATACCCAAGAAATGATAAAATGTGGGCAGGCTTTGAGAAAGAAAGCACTTCGTACCAAACTTGATTGTTCTCATCAATCTCCACCGAAAAGCGCTCTTCTCCAGACTGTGGCCATAAAGATAACATATTTAAAATTATCACTGCTTGTTCGCTAAAAGATTCATATACAAGGTGCCAATCAAGGTAAGAGAAACTTGTTGAAACCATTTCTACATTAACATATTAAAACTCTTCAGTTTCCCCATATTTTTTTCTAGTTCATCATACATAATTGCTATGGAAGCACATAAATATACAATACAATCAAGCATGAGACAAACTTAACAAAGACAATGGTTATTACTTAAGTGAGGAATATGATGGAGTTCGTTTTGCTTAGTCTCACAAAATAACACCATTAAAAATAGGTAAACTGGCTACTGCAGAAAGAAGTATACTACATGGTAACAATTATGGGTTTATAAGTTATACCAGAACTCAAGTGACTCCCCAATTAGTTATCCTGAATTTCTGAGAATGAATACCAGAACTCAAACAACTTCCTTAAACCCTTTCAAAAATTCAATTACAGGCCCAAAATAAAAAGAGTAAGAAGAAGAGAAAAGCAGCAAGATCGAAGAAAAACAAGTTACCAGCAAGTGACCATGAAGAGTGCCACTTCCAAAACCAAAGGAGGCCCCGCGGTTTTTGGCAATGGGCGTTTCATTTACATACACAACCTGAAGTGGCATCATGATCCACGGGAAGAACTCCTTGACGCAAACACAGAACTTCACTCCTTGTTGAACTGGTGTTTTCGGATCAACAAATGCCCAATTCAATCCAAAATGCCTGCAAGCAATTTTCCCACATTAAATGTATCAGGACACACACCTAAAAGAAGAAACAAACTTCCCAAAAGTGAGAAAATGTGCACCCACTTCAACATTTTAGCATATTAAAACCACAATGCACATTTATTTCCTTATTTCATATATGAACATACCTCCAGCTTCTGAGGGCACTCTTGCCTTTTTCAAAAGTCTCAACACCAGAACCAACCAGAACTCGTGCTTCATTTAGTAAAAATCCATCTCTGGAGAGTCCCTCGTCTGCTTTAAGGGAAGACAATGATTTAGCAGTAGCTCCTTTATATTTGTCATCATAGTTGAAAGTACCTGACCTGGTAACATGGCAAAAAGTAATAAGCCACAGAAATAATGCAATTGGAAATAGGTGTCCAATTTCCTAGTAAAGAAGTTAAATCATGTGTTATTTACTTGTTGATGCAAGCTTTTTGGTCTTGGGGAGAGGGGCGACCCCAGCTCAAGAAAAACATCTCTCTTAAGCATTTTCACAAACATGTCGCGGGATAAAAACAACGTGAAGCGAACCAACGTTAGACCCAACATACGCAGTAAAGAATAAGCTCTTTTGCAAATGGAAAATGGTAGTAATTTATGCTATGAATTGAGAGATTGGAAATACCAGATGTTGAGCAAGTGCACGATTTTATGTATCCGCAGCCAGCAGTTGCGTGTGTCTCTCGCTATGAGATGGTAGTGTTCATCAACGAACTACCACGACATTTAATTTCCAATTGTGAAACTTCACAAGTTGTGGTTGATAAACTATGATATGAAAATATCCACATTAAGGAACTAGACATATATTTATCGTTAACTTCAACAAAACTACAAATATATTTATCATTGGTTTAAAGTATTTAAACTTTATTGAAATGATTAAATGAAATTAACATTAGATGAATATTTGTTTCCTTACTTTTAAACGAAATTAATATATTTGTTTCCTTTGTTCATTAATTGTTGGTTAAGTAATTAGTGCAAATAACCTTCTCAATTAATTAAATAATTAATTAAGTATTATACTTATTAAAAGAAAATATATATTAAAACACTTAATTGATAATTACGATTCAATAATAATAATAATAATAATAATAATAATTAGTTTTTAAAGATGCTTAATTAAAATAATTTATTTTTAATATTAGATTTAAATAGGTGTACTTCTCCATATTTCAAATCTCAATTAAATAAGTAAAGATAATCAAATTAATACAAACATTAAATACAGAGAATAAAATATAATTAAATAATAAATTTTAAATCAAGAGTTTATACGTATTCTATCAAATCTATCGTAACTAAAGAAAATTAATTACTCATGTTCTCATTAGACAATAACTTTTAATAATTAAAAGTTGATCTTTAACTAAGGTTCAGTGAAATGTGTTTTTAGTGATGTTTACGAGAATTTGAGATTTTAAATCCATAAAAAAATTATTTATAACAATACTAATAGGTCAAAATAAAATATATTTATAGGATTTTCATTTTTACAACTCTTCATTAAAATGTCTTATTTATGTAAGGTTGGTAAAAATTACCTTTCATATTTTCTCATCATCTTCATAAAATCATCGCTTTAAGTAAATTGATTTGATGTTGTGAAATCAGATAAACTTTTTTAACCAAATTTTTATTATTTTATTATGATTAAAGGGAAAATTAAAAATAATAACCTTTAAAACATTTTTTTAACAATAAAACCTTTAAGTTTAAAATATATGTTTTATAATTTTTAAATAAATGTTCATTTTAAGTAGATGACATTCATGTTCTTAGATATTAAACAGAGTTTCTTGCAGAAGTTTCAACTGTGGAGTCTGATCCCAGTTTGGGAAAGATGATGAAATTGTTGTTGTGAGTGCAAAGCAAATGCACTCGTGCTTGGCTCAGATACTGATGTTGTGGTGTGTCAGCCTGGTAAAAGGTCTATATGTATGAAAAACTTCATCTTTAGGCAAACATTTTTTTCCATTGGAGTTCAAAACAAGCATCCTTTCTGTTGAATGTCAGAACTCAGAATCAGGTTAATTTGTTCTCCCTCATAAGGCATCTCTGTGTGGGGTCGTCACTGGCAGAAAAGTTAAAAAGGGTGGTGGTAATAAATCTTGGTTTGCTTGTAATACTTGGTTAGTTACCTTTGAAGCATATTAACTGCTATGATATACAAAAGCACCAACGATGGAGTATTGAGATGACTCAAGCCGTGAGAAGAATTTCCGATAGTGACACTTTATTTGATCCGTCTCGTGCCAGTTGGTTGCGAATGCTTTAAACACACACTGGAATCCTCGGAAAGAAAATCATGCCGCCACGTTTTCAGTTTCACAACTCTGACATCACATACCACCAAAGAAAAAGAATAAGATTTTCGAACATGTTTCCCACTACTCTCTCCTTCCTTTACGCCACTCCCGAGCTTAAATCCATCACATCATATCCGAGCACTTCACTCCAAACACAACAAAACAAGTAAAATGGGTGTGTCGCAAAAATGGTTAAGAATTTTTCGAGGGAGATTCATCAGATCATCCAACAAAGACTTCATTCTACCTCGTACAAGTGTTTGCACTAACGAATGCGAAGAAGCCATACTTAGGAACGAAGACTTCAGTTTCTTCCCTGCACCAGCACCAATCTCTTCAATCACCAAGGAAGATGCTGCGGCCATTAAGATCCAAGCTTATTTCAGGGGACATCTAGTATGCCATCTTATCCCAAACGTTGTTAAGTTTTATTCAAAGCCAATTTTGCTAAGTTTGATTAAGTTTATGGTTGGAAACAAATCATTGAAATTGTGCGTGGTGGGTATTTAATGCTGATATGTAGATAGAAGCATAATTGAGTTAATTGTGTAATGGACAGGCGAGAAGAGCATATAAAGCATTGAAAAGCCTAGTGAAGGTGCAAGCGTTGGCTCGTGGGGTGTGGGTGAGGAAACAATCACGTATAGCAATGCAGTGTATGCACGCACTTGTGCGATTACAAGTCAGGGTTCGTTCAAGCCAGTTACTTGGTAGCTTTCACAACAAGGAACCAACCACTAACTGATCACCGTTCAATTTTTTATTTTTATTTTTGTGGTTTTGGTCTAAAATTAATTTTGGTTTATTTATTTGTAGACATTTAGGGTTTTGATTGATGAGGTTGGATTTGTTGTATAAACTAGTAAAATATATCCCTACATTCACATGAATTACTTGTATACATGCGTATTTTTAATTGAATATTTCAAATTTTTATGTAGTTAGAAAAGAATCTGTGTTAATCTATTTTACCGAAATATACATATTTTCATGTATTTAAACCAGTGGTTTTGTAGCAAAAGGGTCTCATACTATAAGTAATTAAGTAAGAATACTTTAATAAATATGGTTAATTAATATTTTTTTTACAAAAGTTTTAAGTAAAAATTTATATAAATAGTTTGACTTTAAAAATATGAATTGTTCATTAATTAAAGTATTACATCACTTATATTCTATTTTATTTTAGGATATGATTGTCTTTTGTAGATAATTTTTTTTTTCATTATTTGTCAAATAAGGCCAAAACACAAATTGTGACTAAGATTAGAAAAGAGATATAAGATAATACTAAAATTATATTTTAGGATTTTTGGACTCTTGTTATTATAATTGTCATTAGACGTAAATAAATTAACAAAAATTTTAAATTATTGTTATAAGTTTTATAGTTATATTTATAATATTTGTTACATGTGAAAATTCTCATTTTGTTCCCTTGTTCTTCATTGTAACAAAATTGAAAGTTTCTTTTTCTTTATTCTTCTCTCATATCAACATACCAATTTTCACTGTAATTATTGTTGCTCGGCAGTGACAAACTTATAAATTTCTATTACTCTATCTTTATTGTTTCGCTCCTATAAACTTAAAAAATTTCACTATTACCTTAATATTGCTTTTTTGACACAGTTTCACACGTTCAAGCAAATATTGTTCTCATCCTTCACTTCAACAAATATTACCTTTTATTATTCTTCTTTTTAGTAGCTTTGAATGTCGACATTTATAATATAGAGACAAACACTTTAGAATGAGAGAAACACATTACAAAAGAGAGATAAAAAAAAAAAAAGAGTTGCATTGCAATCAAGAAAGGAAAAAGAAGAGAATTGAAACATTGGAGGAGGAAAAAATAAGAAAAGAGGAGTGAAATTAAGGTGTCACGATAAAATGAATAATAAAATGAACAAATTAAAAAGTTTAATAAAACGGTTATAAAAAATTATTATTAAAAAATTAGATATATAATAATAATTATACTACTATGATATATATAAAATATTATAACAATTATTAAAAAAATAATATTTTAATTGTGATTGATTTTGTGTCTATTTTCATAAATCATATACAATAATAATTATAATAAAATTAAAAATAATTTAAAAATTTTTATTACATTTTTTAAACTGTCAATTTGAGATATTTTCCTCCTTAAAATAATTTAATTTTTAATTAGTAGATGTGAATTTGAAAAACTTAATCTGATTAAATTGTTTTTTCTACTTAAATATGGTTGAATTTATAGAAAAAATAAAAAAAACTAAATACGTGATTGCAACTAACGATAACAAAACGAGTCATCGAGTCCTACGAGTCGACCCGCCATAATATGCATGGGACATATTAGTACTTTGAGTCCGTCAACCTATTTTTACTCATTTCATTAAACTCACCAACCTGCCAAGTCAATCCACGAAGAACGGGGTAAATCAGTCCACAACCCGCTTTATTAATATTTTTTTTATTATGATACAATACAAAGAATCAGAAAATATAATTTATTAAAATAATATATTAATTTATATTATTAACTTTATATATATATATATATAATTATTGATAATGATAATTTTATTATTAAATTTATTAAAAAAATTTAATTTAAAAATAATAAAATAAAAAATATAACAGATGAATCCATCAATCCATCTTTTTGGCAAGACCAATCGAGATATATAACCTATCATACGTATAACGAACTATTCCTCCCACTTGATTTTCACGGACCCCAAACCAAAATGAAACGGACAGCCGTTTTTTCATCCCTAACTGCATCAAGCACCAAATTATCATGTATTAATTTAAGTGAATAAAATCTATTAAACCAAAAAGATTATATAAAGCTCTCAATTCTACAATATTATTATAATTGCTGAGATATACACTCAAAGTATACAGAGTCGCTTATTCTTCTTGCATCAAATTCTGGAGTAACTACTAACTGTTTTTTAGGATAAATCAATCAGATTTATCTTCATTATTTTAGAAATTTCAAAAGTCTTTCGCTATGGACAAAAGACACATGTCACAATATTAAACATAAATTTTTATAATTTAAAAACATGTACGATTGAATAATCATCGATTAAAATATAATTTAAAAAATTAATTGTATATTTAAAATAATTGAAAAAAAAATATCAATCGAATCTGAACGTGGTGTTCTTGAAAAATACAACTTATCTTGAAGAAATAGACTAGTAATTTGTCCATGTTAAAAACATCAATAGGGATAGTAATAATATATAACAATAAACTTTATATAATAAGAATTTGTACTGGAAAAAAAGTAAATAAAAATGAAATAATAGTTGTATAAGCTAAAGTTACTCTACATAGAAATTAATTTGTAAAACTATTTCAAATTTGGATTTTAATTTATGAATAAATTAGTTTTAGTTCATTTTTTTTTTCACTTTCTTTCTGTAAATATTTCTTTGAAAATTTTGACTGAAACTCCAAAATATATCCTCCACAAATAATGCCTATCAATTATCAATGAAAAATAACAACTTTTATATTGTTTTTTATTTTATTATACATTTTAAAAACTCCTAATTTATTATGACAACCCCTTTTCTATAATTTTTCTTTTATTACGACCCTTCTTTTTATGTCTTTCTTATCGGTATAACTCTTATTTTATTTTATTTTTATAATTTCTTCTTTTATTTCTTTGATAACTTTCTTTTCATATTTGTTTTTGAGATGTACTTGAAAAAAATGTGGAATATTTAAAATTGTTTAAGATCTTTACTTTATTCACATTCTAAAATAAAAATAAGATAATAAAATGGATAAATTAACTAAACGTACTCATTATATAAAATTTAAATGGTTGGGAAAAAGTTGAACTTAATATACATATGGATATTAAGTTATAAGAAATATTTGGATACAATTTTTGTTTGATATGATCGTAAATTTAAAATTATTTAAAAATTGAAATTATTTATAATTTAAAAATACTATTTTTTTAATTCATGATTTTTACGTTATTAAAAATATTAATCACATAACATATTTAAGAAGGGGTGAATTAGTTTTTTTAAATCTTTTTAATTCTAATCAATTATTAATTTTTTTTTGATAATTAAATATAAAAAAATATAACAATATTAAGAAAACAAAAATATCAAGATAAGGAGAAGAAGAAAAGAACTCAAAATTTTATATTGATTTGATTACGAGTGAATCTATATCCAGTTTTAAGTAACCTTAGCATGAAGTTTTTCATTAAAACAAATTACAACTTATATATAATAATCTTGAATTATACAACAACTTTTAATCAAGATCACAGTACTTGAAGATGTTGATGCTCACTATTTTTAAGTTAAACTGATGTACCTAGTCTCACATACATCAAAAAATACAAGATTCACAAGAGAAAGATAAGAAACGATTTCATCTTAAACTCATGTACCACTTGCATCCTATAGCCAAGTAAAGTTTTCTTTGAATTTGATCTTCAAAGCATTTTATAAAATCACACACTTTCTTTTATGCTCACAACGTTCTTTCTTATTACTTTAATGGTTTCTAAAGATATATATATATATATATATATATATATATATATATATATATATATATATATATATATTGATTGAAGAAAGTTTATTCTTTTATAGAAAAAAATTTGTTATAACTAACGTAGATAATCGATTAGTAGGATATCCAATTGATTATTTACTTGCACTAATAGTATGAAAATAAGTCATATAATCGATTTGGTATCAATATAATTGATTATTAGCATGTTATGTTAAAATAGAGATTTAGACACACAATCAATTAAGTGACCGTATAATTGATTATTAGCGCATGTTATAATAGAGATTTAGACACACAATCAATTAAGTGACCGTATAATTGATTATTAGCGCATGTTATGAAAACATAATTTTAAGTCATATAATCGATTAATTTTTTTTTATTGATTAATACATATTATGTTTTATCATAATTTATTATTTTTACTTTCAAATATTATATTATTTGGCTTTATACAAAACTACTACCTAATTATTGGACATCATCAAAATGATTTTCAATAATTTTTCTTCTTCATTAATATTTTAAGGATAAAACTTGGACTATAATTTAAAAACAAATAAATTTTATAAAAATTCAAGAATTTATGAACACTATTTTTCCAACAAATATTTTAAGGAAAAAAAATCTTTAATTCACATATATAATAAAGTTTATGGAATTAATAATCTAAGGATTAGTTGAATATATTACCCTGAGACTAATGTTTAGTGTAAACAACTATCTTAAAAAAAAAATTACAACATATATCTAAGATGGATGAATAAATGATTGGATTGATTCTTATCTTTAATCGAATTTATCTATAATCATAATTTTCTTTTTAATATTAGGATTATTACCCATAATACCAGAATCTTATAAGTAAGGAAAAATAGTCAAATTAATTCTTAAAAGGAGGGAAAAAATCCCAAAAATAAAAGATAAAAATCTTTCAAATATATAAACACTCGTGTAAAAAAATAAAAACAGAAATAAATGACTATGATAATAATTTAAAAAACCTTCCCAAAATGTATTGTCGTCTCTAAATTTCAAAACAAATTATTCAACTCTTGTAAATATGCACGATATCTTTTTCATAATCACGTTATCCAATTCTGCAAATTTATTTTGAACTTCTTACCTGACATTGAATATGAAACCTTACAAATAAGAAAATAAAACCTCACTTATCACATATCTTCCCATCATAAGTATCCAAAGATTAAAAAAAAAACTTAAAGAAAAGTAATATCTATAGTACAATTAATTTATGTCAACCAATATTTTATATAAATTTGATAATAAAATAAAATGTAGTAATTATAATTGTTTTGATAAGTGAATATCGAGGACTAAGTTCACCCTTAATATTTCAAATTTATAATAATAATTATCATGTCATTATTTTTATTGAAAAAATTAAAGGAAATATCAAAAAAGTTATTTATATTATTAATATTTAAATGATTTAAAAAAAACTGAAAAATAATAAAATAATAATTTTGTCTTAAAATAGTATAATAAAATAAGAATAATTTATGATGGAAGTAGACCCAATAAAAAACAAAGTTAGACATATTCTTCGTGGGAAGACATAGTCATGAAAATTGAAAAAAATGATGACAGACCAAACAATTTTTCAATTGGTCCATGTAACTTGTCTAGCTGCCCATTTTCCCAGTTTTACTTATGTGTTTGAAAATAAAAATTATGTATAATTTAAAAATTATTAAATCTCATTTCTTTAATTTTTTTTCTTTATACTGAATGCCTAAATACAAATATAATAAATAACCTTATTTTTTTAGTATTTCTATATATGTTCTGAAAGATGCGAATATTGACGAATAAATACAAAATTTGAAGATTAAATCATGTATTTTTTATCTTTTGAATAAGGTAAAGTTAATGGATGTGATAATTGAATATATCGTTTCATTTGTAATTATAAAAATGAAATTTAAGGTTTCATTTAAAAAAAAGCATGGTTAATCTTGTTTATAATATTTTAAAAAAAGAAGCGAAAATTTTATCTATCAACAAAATATTTAAATATAATAAAATGATGATGTATAATGTGACCAGATGCTACAATTTTTATATTAAAGAGAAACAAAACTTAAGTACTCTATTTTTTATATTAATCATTTAAAATTAACCATAGAGAGTTTTTATAATGCAAAACACAGTAACTTGATTTTGATATTATAATAATAGTCTACTGCAAAAGGTTTACATTCTTGATGAATTTCAATTTCGCTGTTAATTCATGGAACATTATAAAAATAATTAAAGCGAATAAAAATTAAAGAGTCTAGATATTTAAATAAGAAAAGAAGGATAATTTTGAATATTTAAATATTTTTTTGTGAATTTAGTACTATATAATTAATCAGTTTTTTGGCTTTAAAAAAATTGGTTAGGTTTAAAGAATTTATTTAACTATTATAAATTGTTTATAATAAACAAGTGAAAAAAAAATTATAAAGAGAAAAATAATTACAAATTGATATAGCTTCTTATATTTCACGCCATCGTACACACGCACAAAAGATGTATCCATTTGTTATTGCTGGATTTGTTTGGTTTCTTACAATATTTTTTTACATTAATATTTTATGATTAAAAATAACAAAAAATAACACGTTCTCTATTTTTTAGTCTCTTGTATAACAAAATACAAGCATGAAAGGAATTATAAAGATTTGCAAGAATAAAATTAAAAATGTTATTGGTGAATATGTAAATAAATAAATAAATAATATAAAAAATTTCATTTAATGATAAAAAGTTGTATTACATCCATAATTTTTTTATGGTCATGCATTGTGACTACTGCTGACAAGAGAGTTATACAACTTTTCTTTCATTTTATTTATTTTTTATTCTCTGTAAAGAAAACATAACATATTCATATACACACACGCAAATCCAATGGTAACATCAAAGTTTGGAAATCCACGAGTGTTTGAAGTTTCTGATTAGTTTTACTTACACAAACAAAATGTTAAACTCTTACAAGGTTCATATCATTCAATTCTCAAGTAAAAGTGAGTAAAATGAAGATGAGAAGAGAAGAAGAGAAACAAACCTTTGCGTTTGAGGATCGGTAGAGGACTCCTAGGTTTTATGCAAAGACGAAGCAGCACTGAGATATTGGCACGGCTCAATCAAACCTAGAACCACAAACCCAAACTTAGAATGTTTGTTAAGTGTGTGGTATACGTGTCTGAGTGAACCAGGCCAATATCACAATAACTACTTCATATACTTGTGTCTGTGCATTCCTTGTTCTGTTTGTGGCTGTGGTGTTTGCAGAGAAGAGAAGGTAAGAAGGCACAAGGCAAAGAGAAAAAGAGAGAGTGTTTGTTTGAAGGGTGTGTTGTGAGAGTTGAGAATGTCTTGGCTGGGATTTAAGATATTTGAAGAGGGTGTCTGAACACAGCATTTAAAACCTCGACTACCAAAGCATAAAGCTGGGTCATAGCATTTAAATTCATACTTCTCCCTCCATCCCACTTTTTTTCCACTAACAATTTTGCTATTTTTCATCTTTAATCTATCATATAAACTTGTATCAGAGCTTTGTCCGTATAATCTAATCTTTTATTAAAAAGAAGAAGAAGATATTTTATGTATAAACTTGTTTGTCTTTCAATGTAAAATTATCATATATGATTAAATAATAATAATAATAATATAGAATATCAAATATTATTTATTCAAAATAAATATATTTAAAATATTTAACTTTTTAATAATCATTAATAATGTAGAATTTCAAAGTCTAATTAATGTGCTTTTCCTTTGAGTATGCCCTTATTTAATATCCTATACTAGTGGTCCACACATTAAGAATCAAGAAAGATTCTCTCTATTTCAAAATAGTATATAACATTCCATTCCTTCACAAAATAATGGAAATTTTAGACGTATATATAATTAAAACATTTCAAGTTGCCTTATGCTTTTCACTTGTTACTAAAACATTAATCTTGTATATATCTTTTTAATATATTTTCAAACTAATTACTTTCTCTCACTTTATTTATAAGACAATTTTAACTAATTATACCTTCTCAGAAAATTAGTTAAATTAATTATATATGATAAAATTATTATTATTATCATTTCAAAACCCATCTCTATTATTACATGCAAATTTAAAATAATTGAAAGAGATTTTGATAATATAGTGAGTATTTATATTTTAAATTAGATTTACTAATAATGCATCATTAAATTACACAGAATTCTAAGTAATTTTATAAATTAAAATAAATATTTTTTATTTAAATTAATGCACATATTATAACAAATAAAATTATTTTAAAAATTATACATATATGGTTTCTGTTTCAATATTTATAACTGTGACATAAAAATTAAGATAAGTATTAATTTTATTATAATCAGTAAAAGAGTAAGTAATATAATATTAAAATTTACAAACGTGCTAGTAATATTATTATTCTTAAGTGTAATTATTATGGCATGGAGATAGTATTTATATATAAAAACAATTAATTCCTACAATCTTAGATGAAAATTTCTGTTACAATTGTGTTCTTTTATAATATAAATAATATTTATTATAAGAACTTTGTACAAAATTACTTGAAAAAAATAATTAATTATATATACTAAGTATTCTTAATTATATAATTTTAAAAAAATTAAAATACTATTATTATTTTTTTTAAACTATTATTTTAAAATTAAAAAAGTATATTAAATTAAAAGGTTTTCATATAACATAAGAATATATACTTTTATTAAATATTTGTTAATTTATATACATTAACTTTAAACGACATAAATCAACATAAATAAAAGTTTAGATTTACATATTACTTGAGTGAAATTTTGACATTGATAATATATTAGAAGACATGAGGTCAAAAGTAACCCTTGTGATGGATGGACGAGTGGGTGGAGAAAGGGTAGAAGTGTATTTGCAGGAACTGACATGGGCACTTTTGGTTAGGGTCAAGAGTGGGCAGAGAGGGAAGAAAGAGGTTGAAGATGATGGTGATACTGGTTGACAGTGGAACCAGAGAGACCACCACATTTAATGAGGGAATCTCCCTCTGAAATAGACAGGCTGCAACATTAATAGGTACCCATGAAACTGTGTCTTAGAACTGTCAAAACCATTTCGCCCCCACTCTACACTTTTTTTTTTTTTTTTTTTTCCTTCTTCTTTCTAGTTGAGAACTTGAGACTACTCAGCATGTAATAGTAACTCGTAGGGTGGGGTTGACTTGCTCTGAAGGAGAACCAATTTCATGGCTTAAAGGCTCTTTGATGTTTGCTCAATATGGCAAAGCAGTATCTCTGTTGCATTTGCCAACCCTTGTTTTGTATACCACCTAGTTTGTGGTTTGGTTGATATGGTATTTATGGGAACAATTAATGATATCTCATATTAATATCTTCCCCCTTTTCTATGTTGCAATATATGGTTAGGTTACACAATTTTTTTTTTTTCTCTTGTCAAATTAATTCATTATCATCATCATGATGTGAAGAGTACAACTTGACCACGATTTCACGTTATTTAGGGCATTTCTGTTAGTGTTTACATGCTATCATGGGAATATGCTGCTTGCAATATTAGAATCGGGAAACTCCATACCAGCTATGACAATCTTCAAAATGAAGTGGAGAAACCTTACTTGAGATTTTAAATATATGTAAGATATAGGTATAAGAAGAAAGTGTTCAAAGTTCAAATTTTATATTTGTCTGAATGTGGTTTTGCTATATATAAAGCTTCATTAATATGGAGAATAATATTGTAAATGATACTTCGAAAGAAAAAAAACCACACACTCTCACACACAAAACAATAATAAAGTGTTAGGAAATTAAATATCCTGATCATCCAAAAAAATGGATAGTGATTTTTTATGTAGTATTAAGAGAAAGTTTATTTTGTTAATGTGCTAGTTATATATATTATTTTATATTTAGTGTGATGAATATAATAATAGAATACTTTTCTTCTCTGTAAATTCTAACATGACATTAAGAGTCCTTCTTTCGTTCTAATCACATTGAAATTAGATGAAGAGAATTATTTCATATAACACTAATAATGTATGTGACATCTTAAAAGAAAATGTTGTTCTTGTTAAGTTCATATTTTAAAAGATAAAAGGAAGACGGCAAGATTATTAACGAGGAGTTTATCAATTACGAACCATATGGTTTGTTTGATTCATGCACGTCAAATTTGGAAAAGATTAGAAGTTTATTATACCAGTCAAACAAGAACAAAGTGAGGAAAATAGTATATTTAAATTTGAGAAATATGGTCTCCAATACCAACAGACAGTAGAACTTCACATTACATCACCAATATGATTCAGAGAATGTTAGAAATACAAGTTTAAAAATTCATTATGTTGATTACTCAAAATTTTATATTCCATATTCTTCAAAACATGTTTTAAATCGATTAATTCACGTTCCTGACACTGCAGAAAAGAAAACTTACTCAATATTTTTAAGTTTACTAAGGATTACAAGTTTTCAACTATTGTTTATTTGTTAATTTTAACTTGTGTGGAAACAAGTTAAAATTCGAAAACGAAATCATATACGACATCGATTTTATTTGTTAATTTTAACTTGTGTGGAACAAGTTAAAATTCGAAAACGAAATCATATACGACATCGATTCAAACAATGCCCCTCACGTCACAAGTGAATCGCTTATATCCCCGTCTCAAATGCAAATTATAAAGCATAAAACTTCACCTAATCTTCTTTGGAGTGGCTTAAGATAATGGAGTTTAGCTTTTTTAATTTTCGAATGAATCTATTGCGTTGAGAGCAAAGAACGTCGAATCAGCACAACAAGAAACCACAACTAGTCGATTATTTCAAAGATTCCTGAAAAAATGTCCAAAATTTTTCACCCTTTATATTCCAAACTCTACCCCACCACACAAAAAATGTTCCAAACACCATGAGTTCTAGTGCTTACGTTTTGCCAACCGATGCATCACCCAAGTGGAACAACAAAGCAGACAACGCATGGCAACTAACGGCGGCAACCTTGGTGGGCCTTCAGACCGTTCCTGGGCTTGTCATCCTGTACGGCAGCATGGTTAAGAGAAAATGGGCTGTGAACTCGGCCTTCATGGCTCTGTATGCCTTTGCTTGCGTCCTCATTTGTTGGGTTTCGTGGGCCCATGGGATGGCGTTTGGGGCCGAGCTTCTGCCATTCGTGGGAAAGCCCAACCACGCTCTGGGTGGGAAGTTTCTGCTTGCAAAGTCGCCGGTTGGGTATTTTCCAATGGCTGACTTCGTCTTCTATCAATTTGCTTTTGCCGCAATCACTGTTGTGTTGCTTGCAGGGTCTTTGTTGGGGAGAATGAACTTCTATGCGTGGATGTTGTTTGTTCCTTTCTGGCTTACGTTTTCTTACACCGTTGGTGCATTCAGCATCTGGGACGATTATGGCTTCCTTGAGGGGAAAATAATCGATTATGCAGGTGGCTTCGTAATTCATTTGTCTTCTGGCGTCGCTGGTTTCACAGCTGCTTATTGGGTACATTCTTTTTGTAACCCTTCATCATTATCAATAGAGTTATTACTGTTACAAAGTTAAAGTTTCAGTTTTGACAAATGTAGAAAAATAAATTTAAAAGCAAAAAAGAAAAACTTGCTATCCCTGGGCTTAATAAGTGTGGTGGATGAATGGCAGGTTGGTCCAAGAATTTCAGATGACAGGCAAAGCTTTCCACCAAATAACATAATTCTCGTGCTTGGAGGTGCAGGGTTTTTGTGGATGGGTTGGACAGGTTTTAACGGTGGAGCTCCGTTCAAGGTGGGAGAAATTGCATCCTTGGCGATCTTCAATACCCATCTATGTACTGCTACAAGCCTACTGGTTTGGCTTACTCTGGACATGATTGTGTATACCAAGAGCTCAGTCATAGGTGCCGTACAGGGAATGATCACTGGCCTCGTCTGCATCACACCAGGTGCAGGTACTGTTGGAAAAACAATAACAATAATAATAATCCTGATTTTGATTCTAATAATCAAACATAAACATAATCTCATACTGATAAACATGCTGTAAACTGAATGTAAAAGCGTACCTGAATTAGTCATAACGATGATGTCTTTGTAGAGCACTATATTGATCTTATGGTCTTCCACCTGAAGAGCACCTGTATTTCCCTCTTGATTTTCTCTCTTGATGGGGATAGAAAGAAAGGAACGGGACTGATACTTACGTTCTGTGTGTGTGTTCTCAGAAGGGGACCATGACCCTTTAGATAACCAGAATTAGGTTAATTACTTAAGTTTTAGTATTTCCAATTTGGCCCCTCATCAAATTAGAAATTGCTCTATGGTCTCTACACAATTTTATTTTCATGACATATGCTTTTAGCCAAAACTTTAATTTAATCAGATCACTTTATTATTTGGCTTAATAAATAATGACCCTAACACATTTAAATATGTATCATATATATACATGACCCAAAATTTGCCAACAATCTCCCACTGATCACAAATATATATGTCTTTACAACCTTACAAATGTGTTAGACTTTATGAGCTCAAAATTGTCATTATATTCCTTTAGCATATTCCAAAAGTCCTGTCCATTAATCATATCAGGATATAGAACCAAATCAGCTTTTCATTGCATCATCGCAACTAAAACCAACAAGATTACTCATCCTGACATAACCAAATGACATGGATTCATCATGAAATGTGTAGCATGAAAAATTACGTGAAGGTGATCTCGTACACGTCTATTTTCAACTCGGTCCAAACTTTAACTTATCGAGATCGATACAATAACCTTAATGTACAAAGTGTAATGAATGAACAAGAAAACCGCATATCTATAGATAACCAAATATGTCAAAAAACAATGTATACATATATAAAATTAAACATAGAACATAAAATATATGAAAATGACTAACTCCCACTAAACCACAAATTCCTCAAACTGTAAAACACCCATGTGAGCAACATGCTCATGAAAGACCTTGGGCGGAAGTCCTTTAGTTAGAGGATATGCTATCATGGAGTTTGTTCTTAAGTGTTCTATGGAAATCTGCTCACTTTGTACTCTTTCCTTAACAATACACACTACAAGAAATATTAAAATTACCGACGGTCAAAATCCGCTTACAGTAAATATGTTACTGAAATTATCGACGGATCCGGATCCGTCGGTAATAATTTTATTAATTATTAAATATTTTACTTATTTATAACATTATTTTTTTTATAGAACCCTCCCCCTTATATTCTTATTATTTATTATTAATTATTTCAATTATTTCTCCATATTATATTTTTATAACTTTGAATTATTGTCGGATTAAGAGAAATGTCATTGGCAGTGATTCGAACCCAAGTACCTTAGAGTGAGGTCGATACTCCAACCACTAAGCTAATAGAATTTCTTGATAACAATTTACAAATAAATTATATTTATATACAAATATACAAATACATTTATATATATACAAATATACAAATACATTTATATATATTTATATATATTTATATATTTTTATATTATATATTTTTATATATTTATATATATATATATATATATATATTTATATATATTTATATATAATTAAATATTTATTTTTAAAATTACTTAATTTAATAAATTATTATAAATTAATCTAATTATGATTAAATTAAATTATTAAATAAAAAATATTTTATTTTTTAATTAGTGAATAATTAAATTATATTATATAATTTTACCGACGGATTTATCCGGTCGGTAAATAATTTTTAATTTACATATGAATTTACCGACGGATATATCCGTCGATAATTACTTGTTAATTTATCGACAGATTTACCGACGGATATATCCGTCGGTAAATTCATCTATAAATTACATGACGGATTTATCGACGGATATATCCGTCAGTAACTAATTATTATTTTACCGACGGATATATCCGTCGGTAACATCAAATTTCACAAATATTTTATATCCGTCGGTAATTTCCGTCGGTAATGATTCTTTTTCGACGGCTACAATTCCGTCGGTAAATATCCGTCGGTAATACGCGATTTTCTTGTAGTGACAGCTGATTTATTGTCACAATATAACTTAAGTGGTCTTTTAATGCCTTTCACAATTTGTAGCCCTGTGACAAAATTTCTCAGCCATATTCCATGATTTGATGTCTCATAGCATGCTACAAATTCTTGACATCCTGCAAAATATGAGTCAGAAAATCCAGCGATCTCCAACTGGTCTGACCTCCTATTGTGAGCATATAATCTTTTGTTCTCTTTAAATATCTTATGACCCTTTTTGCTGCTTTTCAATGGTCTATTCCTGGATTGCTTAAATATCTGCCTAGAACCCCAACTATGTATGCTATGTCTAGACGCGTACATACTTTGGCATACATCAAACTCCCTACAGCTGATGCATAGTGAATCTTTTGCATTTCCTCAATTTCCAAATTCCCCTTTGGGCACTGATTGAGACTAAACTTGTCTCCCTTTAAACTTGTGATACACACAATCATCAACAATATTCATCTTGAAGTCAAATGAGTTTCATACCTTCTGGTAATGGGACAAGTTCCCAATAACATTATTGTCTTGCATGAACTTATACTTCTCATTCATTGCTTCAATCCACTTTTGAGAGTTAGAACCTTGTATAGCTTGACGGAAGTTAACTGGGTCATCTTCCATTATATCATTATTTTCCTCATGTTCCTGAAGAAATACAATGTAATCATCCGAAATAGCACTTCTTCTTTCTCTAGTGGATCTCTGCAAAGTTATTAGCTCATGATGCACAGGTTCTTGAGGATCTTGAGTTTGTTCTTCATGAACAACCAAATCATCTTGAGTGAGGGGTTCATCAACAATGTCTTGTGGAAGTTCCGAACTTACTTTATCAAAAGTAACTATTTGAATCGGTTCTGGAATTGTTACCGATTCTTCCTCCAAGACAAAGTTCTTAATCTTATTCTTCCCCCCAAACTTAATATCCTCAAAGAACGTAGCAGTTCCCGTCTCAAAAAATGTCTTTAATGTGGGATCATAAAATTTATATCCCCTGGATCTTTCAGCATAACCAATAATATAACCACTTACTGTTTGGGAGTCCAATTTCTTTTCATTTGACTTATAAGGTCTTGCCTCAGCTGGACAATCCCACACATGGAAATCCTTCAGACTAAGTTGTCGCCTCTATCCAAAGCTCATAAGGTGTTTTGGTAGCTGCTTTAGTTGGTACTCGTTTAGAATATAAGTCTGTCATATTTAAGTGTCTCTCCCCAAAGTGATTCCAAGTAAGGTGGAATGACAAATCATACTCTCTACCATATCTTTAAGAGTGTAACATGAGTCCAAACGTTACAATTTGATGTTACCTGAGCACTTGTGCCATAATGCACTTGAGTGAGTATTTTCAATTTTACGTTTAGTACCACATGATTCTGCATTAAGGGTTTCATTATAGGTGGCCACAATATCAAGTAAATACTGATTATCATAAATTAAAAGTGAACCAGTTCCAACAATATCTGAATTAAAAGACAAACTGAACTTATTGTTTCTAAATGAACATAAATAACCTAATTTGTCCAAATAAGAAACTGAAACCAAATTCCGTCTAAATGACGGCATAACAAAAGTGTCTTTCAAATCCAAATAAAAAATTAGTACTTAATAACAATTTAAAATGCCCTATAGCTTCCACCTCTACCGATTTGCCATCTCCAACATAAATCCATCTTTCAGAATCAATTGGCTTCCGGTAGTTTAGGCAACCCTTTCTTTTCACGCCAAACATGATATTTAGCACATTTCTTCTTTACGTGTCCAGTCTTATTGCAAAAGAAACATTTGTTTTCTTGAGTTTGTTTCTTTTGTTCTGGACCCTTAGCACCTTCCGACAGCTTGTAAGATACCTTAAATTGATTAAACGTTGCGGAAGAGAAATCAACACCAAATGAATGAGCAAGTCTTCCGAGAGTTCAAGCTTTAGTGCCTTGAGTTTAAAAACAATATTAGACATGCTCATAATGTACTCCCCGATATTTCCTTTGCCTTGATATTTCATGGAGATCAAGTTCGAAGAAGAGTGCTTGCCTCCACCTTATCGCTTTTTGCAAAGCGCCGCTCAATTTCAGCAAGGAATTCTTTGGCACTTGTGATGTTTTCGAAACAATGCCCCTAAACACCTCCGGATGTCACGCTTAATGATCATTACACTCATGCGATTTGAGCGATCCCACTTCTCATAATCTCTTTTCTCGTTCGGAGATACTTGAATCCGTAGGAGTAGGGGTTGCTCGATCCTTAACGCAAGATCCATATCCATGCAACCAAGAACAATATCAATGTTCTCTTTCCAGATTCTTAAAATTTGTTCCATTGAGGACCTGAACATAATTTAAATTGGCGAGATACGAAGCAATTGTAAGTTGAATTTAGAACACGAGAAATAAACTAATTATGCTCACATTATATAAAAAATAAATAATATATATTCAAATAGTGGTTTAACCCATCTCAAGGTACCCAATGCACCATCAATATCAAGTCTTTGGACAAGTAATATTAACTCGCTAGAGGTATCTTGTTGTAATAATCAAACATTGACAATAAAGCACGTCCAACAACAAACCAGTCTTTGGATTGATTTATCATCGACAAAGCAAATCCTTATAATTATCACATGTTTATCATTACAAATGTGTATGCAATTCGGCCAAATATTAATCTTCCTTTAGGCCGACTAATACTTGCATGAATATACACAAACACTAACATTCAATATTTTTCATGAACTGCCCAATTCAAGAGAAGTTACTTTGGTGACTTCTTGACTCAATTTGCTCACAAAAAATATTAAACTACCAAAAATTGAATATTTTATTTATATAACAAAACCAAATATTTAATATTTGCAAACTAATTCAAAAGAGAATCACCTCATTATAATTATACTAAGGATGAACACCTCATTTGAACAAATCAAAGGATGAAAAAAGGCCTCATTTTCCACCAATACATAAAGGATGAACATCTTCCTAAAATCACACTAGGGATGAAACAGAGATAGTTCTGAGTCTCTTTAGCATATCGCTTCTAAACCCTAAAAGGGAATTAAACAAGTAATCACTCGGACCCTAATTTAACATCAAATTTTCCTTAAATTCCTAGGGGATAGAGGCAATAAAATAATAACAGACCAAACATGTGGAAACATTCATCATTTACCTAAGATTCTCTCGTGTTGGGAACTCCACAAACACCACCCCCAATTCCAAACCCATAAAATTAAATAAAAACAAAAGATTCAAAAAAGAACAAAGAACCCAATACAAGAAAAATTGAAATATGAAACACTGTTTCTTTCTCAAGTAAAACTTGAAACTTAAACTCGAAACAAAAGTGAAAAATGAAGAAGAAGAAGAATTCATAGCTTCCTCCACTTGCTCCATCAGACAGCGTAATCAGATTGGGGATGTTACCCCCAAATTTAAATTTTAGGGTTCACAAAAATTAGAGATTATCCTCCACTTAGGGTTCATAAAATTGGGTAATCTGAATTGTTTAAAACAAAATTAATCCTAATTTTCATAATTAGGGTTCTATAAATTAAACAGATATGAATCAAATATGGGCTGCCTCGATACCAATTGTTGGAAAAACAATAACAATAATAATAATCCCGATTTTGATTCTAACAATCAAACATAAACATAATCTCATACCGATAAACATGCTGTAGAACCGAATGCGAAAGCGTACTCGAATTAGCCATAACGATGATGTCTTTGTAGAGCACTATATTGATCTTATGGTCTTCCACCTGAAGAAGCACTCGTATTTCCCTCTTGATTTTCTCTCTTGATGGGGATAGAAAGAAAGGAACGGACCGATACTTACGTTCGTGCGTGTGCTCTCGAAGGGGACCATGACCCTTTAGATAACCAGAATTAGGTTAATTACTTAAGTTTTAGTATTTCCAATTTGGCCCTTCATCAAATTAGAAATTACTCTATGGTCTCTACACAATTTTATTTTCATGACATATGCTTTTAGCCAAAACTTTAATTTAGTCAGATCACTTTATTATTTGGCTTAATAAATAATGACCCTAACACATTTAAATATGTATCATATATATACATGACCCAAAATTTGCCAACAAGTACTATATATTAATCAATAATGTCCACTTACATATACCTCTGCTACAAGAGGAAAGCTGTTAGAGAGGTTCAATATTCTCACTTTATACTTTCAAATTGGAAGACATGTTCCCAACCAATTTTTTTTACCTTCATATATGAAAAGGCTTGGTGGATTCATGGGCAGCAATATTGATGGGAGCTTTGTCTGGTTCGATTCCATGGTACACCATGATGGTGTTGCACAAAAAATCAGCATTCTTTCAGAGTGTGGATGATACACTGGGAGTCTTCCACACTCATGCTGTGGCTGGTCTTCTTGGGGGTGTTCTTTCTGGTTTGTTTGCCAAACCCAAGCTTCTAAGAACAATGTACACAGATGGCAACCAATATGGCCCTGGCTTACTCTATAGCTTTTCCGAGGGGGAATCAGTGGGTGAAGGCTTTAGGCAAATATGGTACCAGTTACTTGGAGCAGGGTTTATAATTGTTTGGAATGTGGTTGTTACTAGCCTCATTTGTATTGTTATAAGCCGCTTTGTGGATCTTAGGATGCAAGAAGAGGAGCTTGAGGTTGGTGATGACGCTGCTCATGGAGAAGAAGCGTACGCTTTGTGGGGTGATGGAGAGAGAACGTGGGTCCCTCTTCGTCTCCATATAAGTCCAACCATTCCTTCTTTATGCCGGCGAAGGTTTTCTATTCCTCTCACTACTATGAATCAAGAAGAGTAGATGATGCATTGTACTTCTTCACTCCAAATTCATCCAATGTCATTAATCCATAATCATTAGTAGCGGTTATAAATGGTCACAAATAACTAAATTTTAAAATATTTTTATATTTTTAAAAAGTATAAAATAACTAAAAAACTACTATATATATTTATACTATATTTTAAAATTACAATTCCTCTTTTTAACACCATTTTTTATCATCGCGTACAATATGGAATTAGTTTTTATAAATATATAATATTAGAAAAAAAATACAATACAGTGCAGAAATAACGTAATGTATTTAAACAATATTTCACTGTATATGACTATTTTTTTTATCATTTGAACTTGGACTTACATACTATAATATAATGCATAAATATTGATTATATACAATTATTTAAAGATAGAAGTGGGCTAGTATAAAAATACTCTTTAACATTGTTTTGAGAATCGAATTCAACTAAAAATAAATTTAAAATTTAGTATGTTATATTTAAATAATCAAAATTTAATTAAATTATTATAAAATTTAAAAAATTGATACAAAATTAAAAAAAATTCTTTAAAAAAATATATGTATAAATTTTTATAAAAAATATAATATTTTTCAATTCTTTTTTTTTTCATCTCACACTAATTAATCACGTCAATTTTAGTAATGATTATTTTAATGTGTTTTCGTATTATTTTATTCATAGACATTATAACTTATAACAACCATGAAAATAATTTTAATTTTTTTTAAATTATGCATAGAATGATTCTACTTACGAATGATCTGATGAAAAAACATAACAGTGATAAAATAAATAAAGGACAACTTGGATAGAATGGATTCAATAACAGGATCCAAGATCGAATATGAATGACCTGATATAAAAAGTAGAACATTGGTAAAATTGTAAATAAATGACGATTTTTTATATTATTTTGTTATAGTAATCCATTTAATATATACGGTGTACACTGCATTAATTGCTACTATCACTTTTAATTGGATCCATCTGTAATCAGTATAATATTAGTTTAAGATTTTAATCCAACTAGAGTTAATAAAATATTATTTTTATAATATAATAAATTTATTATTAATAATATTTTCTAAAAAAAGTAAAATAAAGATTAGTATCATAATTATTATAAATTACAATAAAAATTATAAATATAAAATATATTAAAAATGAAAAATAAATAGTTATTAAAATAAAATAAAAATATGATAAAATAATTATTATTTAAAATTAACTAACAAATATAAAATAAAAAAAAATTAAATATATTATATCTTTCCTTAAAAAAACTTATATTAGAAAAATTCTATCTACATTTTTTTTTCAAAATTGATTTGACACAAAATATTAATATTTATAATGATAAAATTTGATTTATGTATTTATTTATTTATTTATTTATTCATAACATAATAATCAAACTTCTATCATGTATAAATTACATATTATATTAGTATTTTAATTACATAAGAAAACACTGAAATCTGAAAAGAAAAGCAATAAAAAATCACATATTTTCTGCTAGCGTTTTCCTTTCATTCAACCAACTTATAAATCATAAAGATTTTTCAAATTGGAAATCTCATAATGAGTTATGTTTATTTGCTCATGTCACCATTATTTGCTTAAAAAATCATATCACCGTTAATTATAATATCACTTCCTTATATGTCCAAGGAATAAATGTATTATAAATAGATATGATCTATCATATAAAAAAAATCATATCACCATTATTTATTAGCTATATTTGGATGGAAGAAACAATATTATAAAAGTTGGAAACATTTGAGACATTTTTAATTATGAAAAAAAAATCAACATCTTAATCTCGATTGCATAAAAAGTTTGTCATATTATTATATAAGGGAAAGATTAATTATATATTTATGTAAATAACTAAACTTTCTTATTTTATTCTTTAATTAAAAGTTTAAAAATAAACTTGAAAATAAAACAGAGAGAGTTTTAAACCTATATGTATCTATTAGTTTATATAAATTGAACCTGTGGAAAATATTAATATATCATTCGTTATAATAACTTTACATATTTATAGCGACATATTTTTTCATATATATATAGTATAATACAATACAATTATGTTATTTAATTATGATTAAAGTAGCTTATAAACATTTTTAAAAAATATCAATGTAATATTTAATGATATTAATATAATCTTTATACGAATAATCAAATTAACATCATCTAATTTTTCTTTACCAATTTGATTAAATTGTACTGATATTGTAAAGATATTTTAGAATTATACATTATTATAAAGAGTCAGGATGGTTAATGTTTCTGATTATTATTTTAAAACTTATATCCAAAACGATTTTCTATTCATTAATAATAGTATAAAAATCTTGAAAGTAACCATGTATGTAAAATTAACCTATTTGGAGATTCCAAACTTCTAAAGATGATTATATATTATTGATCATGTTCTTTCTTAGTCGTATATTCTATTTGGATTTGCAGGCCTTTGGGACATTTCTTTCATTGTCTTCCAGAGTCTCAAAAATACTGAACTATCTACAAATCATGTATAAGATGAATGTCAACGATATTATTTCTTTAATTTCTTCTTCTTCGTTCTCTTTCTAGTTAATTGGTCAAACATCATTGTCATTTGTTATATTGCATAGCCATATTTTGTGATCATAGATCACAACAATAAATCATATCCATTGAGTTGTATTCACGATGGAGGTGCTGTCTAGAATGAAAGCCAAGTTGATGAAGTTTCTGCCAAAGCAACCAGTAGCTTCAGTGGTGTTTCAAAACCCTAATATGAGTCCTACTGGAAATTTTCCCCCAAGAGGAGGTCGATTACCGACACATAGAGTCTCAATCGTTCCAATGGAGGCTCGAAGAAAGCGTGGAAACGAAAGCTTCAGTGCACGAGAGCCCTCCTCCCCCAAGGTGTCTTGTACTGGTGAAGTGAAGGGCAAGATGAAGAGAACGGCTCGTGGACAGAAAAGGGTTCCAACACAAGAGGGTCATTCTTCTGCATGTCGTGAAAAGAAGAAGTTTCTGCATTGGATTTTCAAGAGAAGTAAGAAGGATTTAAAAGAGAAGGCACCAACCACAACAGAGTGTCCTCCATCGTTGGCTACGATGAAGAAATTTACAACTTGTAATGGATCACTGCCACGTTTTGAGGTCAAACTTATGGAAAGGTGAATGTAATAAAGTGATTTAGAATTAGTATAAGAATGTTTCCCCGAGTTATGTTCGATGATATTTGTGATTATTAGTATCTGTTAGTGGGAAATCAAGAAAAGTGATCGAAAACAAAGGAGAGAAAAGCGAGAAAATATGTGATTGATTGATAAATCGATAAGATAGACAAAAAACAATTTGATGTCTAATCAGAAATACGTAGCACATAACATCGAGAAACGTAATCGAGAATCGGAGAAATAATAGTCAAAAGTTTATTGTGGAACAAACCAAGAAATTAGAAGTATATGATGCTAAGGTTAAAAAGAATCAAAAGTAATCCAAAATTCTCGATAAAATTGAAGTCTAAATCGAGAGAAAGGTTAACCCGCATAAATATCAAAATCGTGGCCAGATCATAAAGAGGAGTCAAACACGCACATAAGAGACAACTTCTAAATCGTGGCAGAGGTTGAAGATCATGGGAACGTGGGTGCAGTTTTGACACCACAGAAGAAGAAACTGCAACGCGCACGAAGAACGTGGTAGCAGCTTGGTTAACTCGCTCCTAGAAGGCTTGAATGATGCCCTATAAATAAAGCAGAGGAGGAAGGAATAAAGGGGGCGAAATTGGCGGAGAACGTAATCGGTAGTGAAAAGTCTACCGGAGAAACGACGAACACCATGAAGCTTCCGGCAATCTGGATTTCCTTGCTCACCGAGTACATTTACCGCTTTCGTATTTTCCTTGGTAATTTACTTTGATGCAACTTAAATTCAACAGCTTTATGTTTCGTATTTTCGATTCCTTGTCATTTCAATTCAATGAAAGTTTAAATTTCTGCATTTAAGTTCCCCGTCATTTACTTTTCTTGCAATCTCGATTTCGTCATTTACTTTTCTTGCAATCTCGATTTCCTGTCATTTACTTTTCTTACAATCTCGGTTTCCTGTCATTTATATTTGCACTGCTTTTGATTTCTTATCATTTACAATTAATGTAAATTTGGGGTTTTCGTACTTTACATTTCCTCGCAATTCAATATTCTGTTTCTCAATTCGATATTTTTACTGCGTTCGGTATTTTAAATATAAAAAATAGCATTTTTGATATCCTGTAACTTTCGATTCTTATACACGTTTTCGATTGAAAGTCAAATTGCTAGCCTAAGTAAAAAGAACTTACGTGGGAGAATTTTGATTAGGACCAAAACACCTTTAGAATCGAAATCGATCGAAATTCCACCAGAAACAAATTGGCACGCCAGGTAGGGGCCTTCTTGTGTTGAGAAACACAAAATTGGTTAGTTCAAGAGTGTATGAGATTAAGAAGTGGGAGAGTCATGAGTCAGAGTTCATCAAGTAACCAGAGTAACACTGAGGGATTAAATGGGTCACACCCATCAAATACTGGGGGGCAAAGTCATAATGGGAATACACCTGTAGTATCGACAACTGTAAGTATGTCGATACCCGTGAGTAATGAACAAAATTCAAGCACTCTAGCAAATACCCAAGTAGGATCTAATACGGTGGCACTAAACAGTATGCCAACTATGGGAAACCCTATAACAACAAATGCTGGGTCGTATATGAGTGTAAGACCACCGGGTTTTCGCTTAACATGAATGGGGTTGGTACTTCTTCGATGCAACGAAATTCGAGATATAACTTAGGAACATTCCAAACCCTAGGTATGCCACGTAATCTTGGAGCATCTCCAAACCTAGGAACATCTCAAAATTTAGTAATTCCCGTAACTCGAGGAGTGTGCGTAATGTAGGAACGCAACGAAATACCTCCAAATCTAGATCATAGAGGAAACTTAGATCATAGGAGATATGCGTTCGATAGGGATTATCATCGATCTAATTTTGATACTATCGAAAATACTGGTACTGGAATATCTAGTAACTCCTTAGGAATACTTAGACAACAAATGGATGAGAGTAATTTTGAGATGGTGAATATGTTATCACAACAGTTGACTACAGTTCTAAATCCATTAGTTCAAAACACTACCGCTAGTTTTGAGATATTAGCAGACCAAATGTCACGAATCGGGGATGCATTGGCTGTACCTCGACAAACGAGGGTAGAAAATCATGCTAATCAGAATACTAATATCAATCCCCCGTATCTATTGAGGAGAAATAGAAACAATGATCAACATCAGCATATGGGAAATGAGTACCAACACGTGAGGAATGATATTTATGGGAATTTGAACGAAGGATTTCAAAATATACACAATCAGAATAACATGTTAGGACAAATGATGAATTTACAAGGGATGGAATTTAGACCACCCAATCAGACATATTTTGTGTCTCCTTTTCCGAATGCGATTCTCGAGACAGAATTGCCTCGAGGATATAAAGTACCCAAATTCACTAAATTTGCTGGAGAAGTTGGTGAATCGACTATCGAGCATGTGGCTCAATATCAGATCGAATGCGGGGATTTAGCGATGAGTGAAGAATTAAAGATGAAATATTTTCCTAGTTCTTTGACTAAGAATGCTTTTACTTGGTTCACTTCGTTACCGCCCAATTTGATATATAATTGGTTGCAGTTAGAGAGAAATTTTCATGAACAATTATTTAGAGGAGAGACTCAAGTAAGTCTCATCGATTTGATGAACATAAAACGATACAACCATGAAAGTATAGATGATTATCTGAATCGATTTAGACAAATGAAGTCGAGATGTTTTACTCAAATTCCTGAATATTAATTAGTCAGGATGGCTTCTGCAGGTTTAGAATTCTCGATTAGAAAAAAATTAGTCAATCTACCATTGAATGACATGGCTCAATTAGTCGATAAAGTGAGAAGAGTGGAACAAATAGAGTATGAGAAACAAAGGTATAAGAAATATGAGAAACCCTCGAAAAAGGAAAGGATAGCATATATAAATGACGTATATGAGACTGGATAACATGACGAAAAATGATATTGAAAAAACTGTCAATGAGAAAGTAAACATAGCAGTAACTCAAAGTAGGGGCTCCATATATTTGCAAATTGCTACAAAAGAATGAAGTAAAAGATAAGATGACAAATCGAACATATACTTTCGATGTGACAAAGGCTGATAAAATTTTCGATATCTTACTAAAAGATAAACAAATTAAGTTGAGCGAAAATCATAAATTGCCTTCGGCAGAACAAAGGAATGATCGAAAGTATTGTAAATTTCATAATGTTTTTGGACATTGGACTAACAATTGTATACATTTCAGGAATACGATACAAGATGCGATTGACCAAGGGAGACTGAAATTTGAAGAGATGTCGATGAAAGTGGACACGAGTCCATTCGAAGTGCAAGTGGGATATATTGAATCCCAAACGGGCATGACTGATGATGTCCGAGTGACGAACGCCGCTTTTGTAGGCATGGTCGATGTTATCGAAGACATTGACCCTAAGCATGTCGAATGGATGTGTCTCGAAGAGGATATGGAATTTGACCTGAGTGAATTTGAAAAGGAGTTCGAAAAGAGATTTACCCTCGGTCGTGAGACTCCCTCATTGAGTTTTTGAATAGGAAGAAAGAAAAAGACGAAGATGTGTCGTTATGCCCACGATGCAGTGCGGTGTTCGATAAATCGGCTGCTAAAGCTTTCAGAACAGAACAGATGAAGAAGGTCGAGAACCAAAATAAAAGGAAAAATGATAAAGTAGATCAAACGGTCCGACCAACAATCGAAGAAAGTCAGCAGAAATCCGTTGGTTCTGGTGTTAGCGGAAATCAAAGGCAATGGGCTAGAAGAGAGATGTATCCTTCTCGAGGAGGAAGAGGCAGACTTCAGAGCAATGACGTCTTCGAGAGATTGTCATATGATGAAGGATCGAACACTGGATTCCCAACATTCCAAAGGAGATTCCGAGGCAGGCCCTAGAGAAGAGGAGGAAGGATCCCTTAATGGAATAATTATAGAAATTTCGAAGAGAATATTGTACCGATGGATAGTCAATATGCAAGAGAATATTTCGATGATAAGAATGAGGGTACTTGAGACGAGCATCAAATCGGAGTGATATCGATACTACCGGCAGAATATGTTAGTGAATATCAAGAGTACCAAGAAAAGAGTGATGCCGATCGAGAGGATGACTTCTACTCAGAAAACATAAAGCCAAAGGTAACATGGGTTACACAAACCTCATGTGAAGTACCTCATAGAGATGCTGCTTTTATTGACCCTCCGTCTGAGGAAATGAGGTTCCACTTGAAACCATTATTACTGAATATCGAGATTCAAGGACAGATGGTAAATAGAGTCCTTGTCGATGGTGGAGCAGCAGTGAACATACTGCCGATTACTATGCTAAAGAAATTTGACATTGAGCTAAAAGACTTAGTTAAGCACAATATTATGATTTCCGATTTTAGCAGAAAGACATCAAGTTCAGAAGGTATGATTGCCTTAGACGTAAAAGTAGGCACTTACTCGAGGCCTACTGTGTTTGTTGTAGTCCAGTCGCATGCCAATTTCGATGCATTACTTGGCAGGGAGTGAATTCATGGAGTTGGAGTCGTGCCTTCGACAACTCATCAGAAATTATTCATGTGGAATCGAGATGGACATCTCGAAGTGATCCCAGGAGACCAGCACGAATTTGTAACATTCGTATCCCAGGCTGGTCGGGCACTACATAATCTGGCGCTTGCTCAACCATTCACCTTCGAAACAATCGAAGATTTTAATTCAAAGTTGCATGAGGAACGTTTCCTAGAGATGAATGAGAAGAAAGGATTCGTCATGATCAAAGAGGGGGCCAACCTCGAAGTGGCCGGTGAAGATGAATAAAGAATACGAGAAGTTCTTGGCTCGATTGGGAAAATATGAAGATGGAAAGAAGAGCCAAGAAAGTAGTAGCAGTAGTAAAATAGGGATAAATAAGTCGATTCACTCGACCGTAGTTGCAAATAATAGCGATCAAGTTATACTTGATTGTATTTATGATTATTCCCCTTTAGGTTTTGAAAAATCCATTACATCAAGTCACAAGAAAGTCGAGGCTCGGGATCCACTAGAAGAAATTAACTTAGGGAATATCGAGGATCGAAGCTTACATATATCAAGCAAATATCTCGAAAAAGAAATGAAAGAAGACATGATTTCCTTGTTAAAAGAATATAAGGATTACTTCGCTTGGGAATATGGAGAAATGCCTGGATTGGATCGAACTTTAGTCGAGCATAGACTTCCCATCATCGAAGGTAGAAAGCCAGTTAAACAAGCACCGAGAAGATTTGCGCCTGAGGTGATGAGTAAGATCAAGGAAGAGGTCGAAAGACTCTTGAAAGCAAAAGTCATCAGACTCGCTGGGTATGTCGATTGGATTTCTAATATTGTACCGTTATGAAAAAGAATGGTAAAATGAGAGTGTGTATCGATTATCGAGATTTGAATTTAGCTACTCCTAAAGATGAATATCCGATGTCGATAGCCGATATGTTAATAGATGCAGTAGGCTGGTAATGAAATGTTAAGTCTTTTAGATGGTTATTCGGGATATAATCAAATATTTGTGTCTCGAGAATGATATAGCCAAAACAGCTTTTCGATGCCCGGGGGCATTAGGCACGTATGAATGGATAGTAATGCCATTTGGATTGAAAAATGCTGGTGCAACATATCGTAGAGCAATGAATCTAATTTTTCATGATTTAATCAATGATTTTATGCAAGTTTACATAGATGATATTGTGGTTGTATCGAAAGAAAAACATCAACACTTAAACAATTTGAGGAAATCTTTCGAGAGAATGAGAAAATATGGATTAAAAATGAATCCTTTGAAATGTGCCTTTGGTGTATCTCGTGGTGAATTTTTAGGTTTTATAGTACATGGAAAAGGTATTGAGATCGATAAAAATAAAGCAAAAGCTATAATAGACACTTCCGCTCCAAAAACTAAGAAACGATTCATGAGTCATTTTTGGGAAAAATAAATTATTTGAGACGATTTATTTCTAACTTGGTCGGTAAGACTCATGTTTTTTCTTCTTTGTTAAAGTTGAAAAAAGAAGCAGAGTTTAAGTGAAAGGAGGAACATCAAGAAGCCTTCGAGCAAATTAAAACGACGTCGACAAATCCTCCGATTATGATTCCGGTAAAAAGAAACAAGTTATTGAAGCTATATGTATCAGCATCAGATCGAACAATAGCGAGCCTGTTAGCACAGGAAGATGAGAATGGTGTGGAATGTGTTGTGTATTATCTAAGTAGAATCTTGAACGATACTGAGACTCGATACAGTGATATCGAAAAATTAGGATTATGCTTATATTTCTCTTGCACAAAACTCAAGTATGTAATGAAGCCTCATGATGTAATGATTTATTCTAGAAATAATATTTTGAAGTTTCTTTTGTCGAAACCAATTATGCACAATAGAATAGGAAAATGGGTGTTAGCTTTGACTGAATTCTCATTATTCTTCGAATCTTTAAAATCGATAAAAGGTCAAGTAATCGCCGATTTCATGGCTGAGCATATAGTTAGTTCTACTGAAAACTTGTTTATTGAAATAAGTAAATGGATAATGTATTTCGATGGTTCAAGTACATCGAATAAAGCTAGAGTAGGAGTTCTTATTATTTCTCCAAATAATATTCCAACTAAGTTATCATTTGAAGTTCAACCCATTTGTTCGAATAATGAAGCCGAGTATGAAGCTTTGATAGCGGGTCTCGAAACTTTAATTAAGTTAAAAGCTCGACATGCGATTATAAGAGGTGATTCGCAATTAGTGATCAAACAAGTGCGAAAAGAGTATAAATGTATCAATACCAATTTGATCAGATATCTGGAAAGAGTGATGACCTTGAGTAGAATGTTCGATGATATAACATTCGAGTATATTCCTCGAGAATTCAACCAAGAAGCCAATGACTTAGCACAAATAGCATCTAAATATAAAATATCTCCGGAAAATTTACAGGAAATGATTCAAATTAAAGAGAAATTACCTCAGGAAAATGAGATTTTACAAATTAGTGACTTAGATGACCAAGATTGGAGAAAATCGATCATAGAATACTTGCAAAACCCCAATGGGAAAACTGACAAGAAAATCAAGTATCGAGCGGTAAAATATGTGTTGTTAAATGATGAGTTATATAAGAGAGGAATTGACGCAGTATTACTTAGATGCTTAGGGAATGATGATGCTTACTTAGCAATGGCTGAAATACATAATGGAATATGTGGCGCTCACATGATAGGTCAGAAAATGAAATGGACATTAACTCGACAAGGTTATTATTGGCCTTCGATTTTGAAGGATTGTATCGAGTATGCTAAGTCCTGTGAAGAGTGTCAAAAGTTTAGTCCTATACAACAGGTATCCGCTAGTGAATTGCACTCGATTATTAAACCTTGGCCTTTTAGAGGTTGGGCCATAGACTTAATCGGACAAATTTTCCCATAATCATCGAAAGGGCATAGGTATATAATCGTTGCTGTCGATTATTTTTCAAAATGGGTAGAAGTAATACCATTAAAGGACGTTGATCAGCAGGATGTAATTGATTTTATTGAAGAATACATCATTTATCGATTTGGGATCCCACAGTCTATCACTACAGATAGAGGGACAGTGTTTACTGGTAGAAAGATAGTTAAATACGCTGAATCGAGAAATATTCAATTATTAACATCAACTCCATATTATGCTCAGGCTAATGGGCAGGTCGAAGCAATTAATAAGGTAATCATTGGGTTAATCAAAAAACATGTTGGTAATAAACCCAAAACATGGCACGAAACGTTGTTGCAAATTTTATGGGCTTATTGGAATTCACCAAAAGACTCTTTACAAAATACTCCATACAAACTGGTGTATGGACACGATGCAGTTTTGCCCATCGAGATAAATATTGAGTCTAATCGAATACAGAGGCAGAATGATTTACCCAGTTGTGATTATTGGAACATGATGTATGATGAATTAAATGAACTCGATGAAACAAGGTTACAAGCGTTGAATAACATGATTTTACAAAAGAATCATATTTCTCGAGTTTACAATAAGAGAATTCGAAAGAAAATGTTTAACGAAGGTGACTTAGTATGAAAAACGATTTTACCAACGGATAAGAAATGTAAAAGTTATGGTAAATGGTCGCCGAATTGGGAAGGACCTTTCGAAGTTATTAAAATATTATCGAGTAATGCTTATTCGATCATCGATTGGTATAACAAAGATAAAGTATTATCGATAAATGGTAAGTACTTGAAAAAATATGAGCCTCGAATAACAGAAATAAACATTCAACATTAAGTGAAATATGGTAATGTTTACAAAGAAATATATCGAGTTTTCAAATCCTCAAAATCTATTAATAATTGTGTCCAGGACGATGAAAGCGAAACCTCTTCCATGGTCAGCTTATGTTTATGCTCCATGCTTTGACCAAGAGACAACGCCACTTCCTTCGCAGAAGAGTTGATCTTGTCCATCTTTGACGTTAGGAACCCCTTCTGCGACTTCAGCTGTAGAAGCCTCTTCTCTAACCCTCCGATTTCTCTCTCAACTGAAGTCATCTCTTTCAACGTCTCCTCTCGATCGAGCTTCTGGGTCTTCAATAAATTCGACTTCTCGATCTGAAAAGAAGAGACGTCAGACAACTTAGTCGTTATCGACTGCTTCTTCTTCCTCGCAGCGTAGGCCTGGTTGAAAAGATCAGTGGCTGCCGCGACCTCTACGTCGAAGCCTTTTGGAAGAGCTTCGTCGGGGAAAGTCTCGATGGAAGCCAAAATCTCTTTGAAAAGTCGTTTCTTTTCAAAAGACTCTACCAAAACCTCCAGAGGCGAGGAATAGAAGAAGGTCCGGAAACGTTGCTTCAGTTGATACACTCCTTCAGTCGAGGAAGAAGGCGGTTGAGAGGAATGGCTTGAGGGGGTGGCGCCGCTCGATACCAAAATATCGAGGATCGAGAAAGGATCTTCCTCGATGGCAGCTCGATACTCGGGCACGTCGCTTGAAGTAGGCTCGTTCAACACAGGCAACGTAGCCGAAAGCAACTCAAATTCGGGCAAAACAAAAGGAGGAAAGTCCACTGGCCCTGCGGAAATCGGGGAAGGAGAGTTCTGGACATGAACTATTGGGATACTTGCTGAAAAGAAAGAAATCGAAAATGTAAATCGAAATGTCCATAACATAGAGTGAAATGAAAAAGTGACAATGAACGAAAAATATAAATACCAGGGGGAGGCAGAGCGAGGAGTGCTGAGGAAGGAGGAAGAGCCTGTATAGCCTCAGGTTGCTGAAAATCGAAAACAAATGTCAGAAAAAGGAAGTGCATAAGTCAAGTAAATATACATATAAAAAATCGAGGGTTGTACCTCAGGAATTGGGACTGATGATTGGAGTTGGGAATCGACATTAGTCAATACAGTCGTTGACGGATGGTCCTAAAAAATATCGAGATCAGGAAACAGGTCCTATTGAAATACAGGAATATAAAATGATGTAAAGAAAGCACTTACGTGACTGGAATGAGTTGTAGGGGTAATTTGACCCACTTCAGTAATTATATTGGAGTCCGTCGACAATGGATCAATGACAGGTGGTTGAATAGATCGAGGACTCTTCGACTTTTGTTTCTGAAATTAGAAATCGAAAAACAGAAATATGTTAAGACCCAAATGAAGCGACTATAAACGGAAAGTCAAAATAAATAGGGAATCGAAAAGAACCTTCGATTTTTTAGAAGAAGAAGAAATGGTGGTCGAGCATTTGCGCTTTCTAACAAGGGCCGAAGGATCAGATTCATCAGAGGACTCCCAATCCTTATCCTTCTCTGCCTCGACGACAACCTTAGAGGACTTTGAAACTGTCAACAAAAGAAGACAAATTAGCTTATAATATACAAAGTCAAAAAACATGAAAAAGCAGTAAAACCTCACCAAAAGGTGATGAAGTCAAAATCTTGACTCGGTCGATATGTACAAGCCAGGGAGGCAAGAGAACCTCAGGGAGATTAAGGTAAGGGAAATAAGATAATTTCGAGACAGAAATATCTTTGTTTTTGGGTTTTGGGCGAAGTGTTTCCCTTAGGGATCTCAATTCTCGAACCCATTTGGGATGAGTTAAAGGTTTGGCAAGTCCAAAAGGAGCTGTGGGAAAAGTGGGAAGACGATTTGGGCAATACATTTCAAAAGGGGTTCTACCTAGAGGATTGACTATTTTGTGGTTCGATCGATTAGTGTCTGTTTTATTGGATAAGGAAATAACAGCATCATAATAGGTCGATTCTAATTTCAGTGGGGTGTAACATATTTGATAAAAGTTCTCGAATCGAGATATTTGAAGACAGTGGAAGTGTGTACCTTTCTTTGTTTTTGATTTGTCCTGCAACACAAAAGAAGGATGAGCAGTCAATTTCTGTCGGATCTCGTCAAAAGCAGCATGATTACTCGAGAACCAAATAGCCCACCATTGAGAAAAACCCACAGTCGATAAATAATTTGATTCAAAAACATAGGGGTAAAAATGCATCGGAATTTTTGGCAAAAACTTGACAAGTTCCCGTCCGATTGTCGATTCCATTAACTTGGACCTTGGGGAAATATCCAAGGGAAAGAAGGGTACGGACTGGCTCAGACCAAATTGCCTCGAGAAAAGTTGAGGGTAGTAAGTAATGAACTTGAAATCTTTGGGTTGGAAACCCGATATTAGTATATCATGAGTTAAATAATTATTCCATACATCTACCAACTCTAATTGCAACCCAGGAGTTGAAGCAGGGAATTTCGACTTAAACCAAATTGGCCCCCTGAGTTGGTCACTCATTCGTCCCAGATGTACGGTAAAAGGAGCCAAAGTCGAATCAAAATTAACCTTAGTTAACAAAAAGTGGAGGTATCTACAATAGGCAGCTTCATCGGACTTTTGATGAGGATGGCGAGAAGACAATCGGGCCCCTTCTATATTTACACTTACGGGGACCGTAGGAGTTGGGGGAAGGATGCTCTCAAAAATCGAAGTTAGCCACAACTGTATAAACCAAATAGGGCCAGAGAAATTTCCAGAAGCTTTAGGAGTACTCAAAATTTCGACGGCCTCGTCGAAAGCAGTATATACATGTGCTAGCAAAAATTTGGCCAAACATATCCTAGGTTGGCCTAGGTGAAGGAGATATGCAAGGTCAAACAAATGGGAGGAGATTTGGATCGATTGAGGGCAAAAAACGTGGGTACACAACCAATACACCAAAAAGGCGATATGCTCTTCATCAGTTACAGTTATCGATTCATCATCGACGAAATGTTTCTCAAGGAAATGCCCATAAGCTTTCGATTCCCAATCGATTTTAGATCTTAGAGAGTTATCCGAGGGACATGCACCCTTAAAATATCTTTCCCCTATAGGTTCTAAACCAGTAATGGCCGCGACTTCAAAAAGAGTAGGCAAAAGAGGACCGCAAGGTAATTCCAGGGCATGTATTTCCTTATTCCACAAGTGAACGGCAGCCAAGAACATAGTCATGTCCAAATGAGATAAATCACATCGGGACAGGTGCAAAAAATCAAAAATTCCCACGCTTCTCCAATGATCCCCGAATCTAGCCTTAACCCTATCAAACCATCTAATGAACAAAGGTTTTTTGGAAGGAGGGTCTGTCCGATACACCTTAGAGACAAGATTCAAGAAATCAATCCTAACTTCAGGTTGGTGTACAAGAGCCGAACTATTCGAGAGGTTGAGGGGAGAAAAGGTTCCATCAATAGGACGAAGAGGACCCCCAAAAGCGTAATTAACACCATCAGCAGTGTAAGGAATAAGTACCTGCGTCTCAGCTATTTTTCGAGAAGCTTCCTCCATCAGAGGGACTGGAGCGAACTTCTGATTATTGATCTCCAGCAGGTTCGATGCCAATGAGGGAAGGGGTGGAGCGGAAAAATCAGAAGATTTGGAGGAAGTGGTCATTTCAGTAGCTGGGAGGATGAAGAAAAGCAAGGTAAGAGATGAAGGCGCAGGGATGAAGACAATAGCTCAAGGAAGAAGATGAAGTTGCAAAGGGTAAAGGTTCGCGTAAAAAACCAGAATAAAGACCAATGAAGAGATTAAAAAGAAAATCACCTAGGGAGTTGGAAACGACGGAGGGGAAAGGTAATTAATGTGGCTTGTACCGTAAGGTAGCAGACTGACGAGACAGCGACATAAAGTAAAAAAAAAAAGAAACCTAAAACCCTAGAACCCCAGAAACCCTAAACCCTAAATTCTATGGACCTCCAAATACTAAGGCGGGAATATTGAAAGAATATAAACAGAAACTATTCATATTCTTCCAAGGGGGCATTTTGTTAGTGACAAATCGAGAAAAGTGATCGAAAACAAAGGAGAGAAAGCGAGAAAATATGTGATTGATTGATAAATTGATAAGATAGACAAAAAACAATTCGATGTCTAATCAGAAATACGTAGCACATAACATCGAGAAACGTAATCGAGAATCGGAGAAATAATAGTCAAAAGTTTATTGTGGAACAAACCAAGAAATTAGAAGTATATGATGCTAAGGTTAAAAAGAATCAAAAGTAATCCAAAATTCTCGATAAAATCGAAGTCTAAATCGAGAGAAAGGTTAACCCGCATAAATATCAAAATCGTGGCCAGATCATAAAGAGGAGTCAAACACGCACATAAGAGACAGCTTCTAAATCGTGGCAGAGGTTGAAGATCATGGGAACGTGGGTGCAGTTTTGACACCACAGAAGAAGAAACTGCAACGCGCACGAAGAACGTGGTAGCAGTTTGGTTAACTGCTCCTAGAAGGCTTGAATGATGCCCTATAAATAAAGCAGAGGAGGAAGGAATAAAGGGGGGCAGAAATTGGCAGAGAACAGAATCAGTAGTGAAAAGTCTACCGGAGAAACGACGAACACCATGAAGCTTCTGGCAATCTGGATTTCCTTGCTCACTGAGTACATTTACCGCTTTCTGTATTTTCCTTGGTAATTTACTTTGATGCAACTTAAATTCAACAGTTTTATGTTTCTGTATTTTCGATTCCTTGTCATTTCAATTCAATGAAAGTTTAAATTTCTGCATTTAGGTTCCCCTGTCATTTACTTTTCTTGCAATCTCGATTTCCTGTCATTTACTTTTCTTGCAATCTCGATTTCCTGTCATTTACTTTTCTTACAATCTCGGTTTCCTGTCATTTATATTTGTACTGCTTTTGATTTCTTATCATTTACAATTAATGTAAATTTGGGGTTTTCGCACTTTACATTTCCTCGCAATTCAATATTCTGTTTCTCAATTCGATATTTTTACTGCGTTCGGTATTTTAAATATAAAAAATAGCATTTTTGATATCCTGTAACTTTCGATTCTTATACACGTTTTCGATTGAAAGTCAAATTGTTAGCCTAAGTAAAAAGAACTTACGTGGGAGGATTTTGATTAGGACCAAAACACTTTTAGAATCGAAATCGATCGAAATTCCACCAGAAACAGTACTACATTCTGATGTTTATTATGAGAAACAGAAAATAAAACATGGTAGTTGTTTTAGCAATATGCAGTGTGCAATTTGTTGAGTGTAAACGACTACGTTCAGTTTATAATATATATGCAGATTGGAGGGCTTGGACTCGAAGTTTCATCAATTTTGATTTTTCTTTTTTCACCAATAAGAGTGATAGAATGGGGATTCATTCATCTTCAATACAAGGCAAGTCAAAATTATCCTAGTAACGATACAGTCTTTTTTTTAGATTGATCAAATTGAGTAATGAAATATAAAAGTGAAAAGAAACTAAAGAATCGACCAACTAATATTTGAATATTGTATCGAATGTTAATCGTGAAATTGAATTGAAAAAAAAAATATATAGAAGTTATAATTCAATACGAAATCAAACACAAAAAACGAACAAAAGAAAGAAAATTCTCAATCTATATTCTAATTTATCAATGAATTATAAGAGTTTATAAGGAAAAAAGAAGAAAAATAGTTAAAACAGAAAATAAATTATCTTATTTGTTAATAAATTTTGTTGGAGAATCAAAATAATAAATAATATATTGATTGATTTAAATTCTCATCCTACTATAAAAATCTACCCTTAAATTATAAATTCGATACAAATGAATATATTAATAAAATAAAAAGTACAATAAAATGAGTAAAATACCTAAATAAATAATCAATATTTGAAATCTTTAATAAAATTTTAATTTTAAAAACTTAAATGATAAAATAAATTTAAATTATGTATTCAAATGTATATAATTCTTATGCTGTTTCTTTTCGAATAGTAGGATGTAAATATCCTTTTTGCGTGATAATATGTAATTTTTAGACTTTTGATAATTTATAAATATTAGTGTTGATATAGAGACAAAATGAAAAATTAATGGCAAGTATAAATGGTGCCTTAAGAATGATCGTTTTGATTTTGGTTTATATAGTGTAATTTTCATTCAATAAATAACTGTTTTTAGTCTTTATAAAATATGAGGATTTAGTTTTAATTTCTATTAAAAATTATTTTCCAAAATTTCAACAACTATTTTTAGTTCTTAATTTTTTTCTTAAATAGGTCACTCGTCGAAATTGGGTTGTCACTAAATGTTATACGAAATTACCTGACTGACGTAAATTCGTTGGAAATATTTTTATTATTTATTGTATTTTTTACTTATTTATAACCTATTTTTATTTAGAGATCCCCCTCCCCTTTATAGTTTTATTATTTATTTCCCCTCATTATATTTTTATAGTTTTGAATTATTATCAGATTAAGAAAATTGTTGTCGAAAATATCCGTTGATAATTAATTGTTAATTTACCGACGAATTTATCCGTCGGTAAATAATTGTTAATTTATCGTTGGTTATTAATTGTTAATTTACCGACGGATATATCCATCGGTAACTAATTATTAATTTACCAACGGATATATCTGTCGGTAAGATCAAATTTCACAAATACTTTATATCCGTCGATAATGACTAATTTTTCAATGACTATAAATCCGTCATTAAAAATCTGTCGAAAATATGCGATTTTCTTGTGGTGGGTAAATCATATTTACTTTACACATCTTATGAATTTTGTTAAAAAAATGTGAATGTCTAAACACACTTAAGAGGGGAGTGAATTGTGTTTTCAAATTCTTTTCAATTTTAATTAATTATCAATTTTTTTTTTCTGATAATCAAATACAAAATAACTATAATAATATTAAGATCACAAGAATATCAAGATAAAGAAAAGAAAGAAAGAACACAAGAGTTTATATTGGTTTGATTCTTTTGAATCCACATTCAGTCTAACAAAGCAACCTTAGCTTAATGTTTTCATTAAATTTTGTTTAATAATCAGATTACAACCTAATCTAATACTCTTGACTACAACAACCTTTAATCAAAATCTAAACACAAATCATAATACTTGAAAAATGTTTCTTCTCATAATTTTCAAGCTAATTTGATGTAGCTCACCTCACTGTTGAATTATTGACAAACGTACCAAAATTATCAATCGCAGTATAGTATTTCGATTAAATAAAAGTCGATCCCATGAGCAACAGTTTCAATGGAAATTCCCAATTATGCTTACTAAGTGGATTAAAACAGATTGAGTTTTGCAATAAGAGTTGAATTGAAATTAAATGACAAAGAACTATAAATTGTTAAGAAAATATCAATTATAGGTACTTAGGATTGACTTTCTTCCTTATCCCTCTTTTGTAATGACTATGTTACTTAAGAACGTCAATTAACCTAACAATGTTGATGTCACCTACTCAAATCATCCATGTTGATTCCTCACACATGAAATTCATAAGAAAACCTAATAAATGTTGATTCCTCACACAATTAAGAGATTTTCCAACATTAGGTTTAGGGTGTTAAGCAATTGATACATTCATTCCATTCCTAGCAATTAACGTAACAAATATTCTTACCGTGATCTAGGGTTCAAGATATATTTTCCAATCATACCCCAAACATTAAGAATAAATCATTCCAAAGTACAAAGGATAAGAATAACAACATCAAAACATAGATTAATATCTCAAAATATCACCATGATACAAAAGAGTTCAAAGGAAGTGCACCAAATCCTAAGAGAATGAAGTTAGTCACTCATGTTGGTCATTACACAATGCTCCAAATGTGGAAGAAGTGAAGAATTGATGAAGATTGGACGAAACCCTAGTAGTAGTCGCGCCTCTTCTCCCCAAAACCGCTTCCTTTTCTCAAAACATATCTTCTCTTTTTATAGGAAAAATTGGGCTTTTGGGCTTCGCGTCTTTCCCTTAAGTGAAAAAAAGGCTCGCTTGAGCGAGTGAACTCCAGAGAAGAATAACTAACATTCGCTCAACCGAATTTTCCTGCGCTTGAGCGACTGACTTCCAGAGAAGAATAACTGATATTCGTTCAAGCGAGAATCTATCCCACTTGAGCGACTTCTATGCTGAAAATCTTCTTCCTTCTTCCAGTTTTACTCCAATTATGCTCCTTACTCTTGTATCAAGGTATTCTCGAATTCATTCTATATTGGGAGAAAATATATTAGAATTAGCATAAGTTAAGTGGTTTCATAACAATTCAAGGCATAATTATATCAACTTTTTACCACTTAACACTCACATACATCAAAATATAATAAAAGATTCACAAAGAGAAAAACAAGAACGATTTCACCATATCCTATAGCCAAATAACTTCTTCTTTAAGTTGGTCTTCAAAGCATTTTATAAAATCATACAATTTTCTTAATGCCCACAACGTTATTGAAGAAAGTTTGCATCTTTTATAAAGTAAAAATCTGTTGTAACTAACTTAGATAATCGATTAGCAGAATATATAATAAATTATTTGTGTGCAATGATAGTCTAAAAATAAATTATATAATCGATTAGGTACCAACATAATTGATTATTAACCCGTTATGTTAAAACAGATATTTAACCATATAATCGATTAAGTGACTACATAATCGATTATTAGCACATTAAAATAGATATTTGGATATATAATTGATTAAGTGACCACATAATCGATTATTAGCATGAGTTATGAAAACATGATTTTAAATCATATAATCTATTAAGTACTTATTTAATTGATTAAAACAAATATAGTTTTAATATAATTGATTATTTTTACCTTCTTTATTTTAACAAAGATTATATTATATGGTTTTATACAAATTACTCACACAACTACTTAGCTACCTTACTTGGATATAATAAAAAGTATTTTTCAAATAAACTTTCATATTCGTTAACAAATTTTTCTTCTAATGTCATACTAATATGTACCACTTCCACTGTCATTTGACCTTTTATTTAATACATAAGTAATTACCTGATATCGTATAATACTAGACATGAAAAATAATAACTTTTAATTTTAGAAAAATTAATAAAAAAATTACAGGACAAAAATAAAAACTCACTCGGACTCCAAAAACATATATTTAAGCTATAAATATAAAATTAACTATTAAATTTTATGATATGTTTCATTGTAATTCGATTGATATATTTTAGTTTTTATTAATTAGATTCATTTAATATTGATGGTGTTTGATTAATAATGAACTGATTGCTTTAAATCATATATTAACAATGAATTGATACATTGAATATATTCAGTTTCTATTTAATAAATGACATTAACTATAACTTTCGTAATTTAATTCAATTAAACAATATATTTTGTAAGAATTGATAGAAGTTTTTTTTTCCATTTTTTTCCAATATATTCATTTATTTTTATTTCCAACAAATTAACTATAGAAAAGTTGACAGAATTACGCAATCAATATTTATTATCACTAAAAGATGTGTCGTATAATTGTCATAAGATTTAAAATTTTGAATCAAAATAATAAATAAAAACATTAATCGACTAATGAGTTTCGTATATTCAATATACAAAAAAATTTATTTAGGCGCAATCATTTAATAACACTATTATGAAAAAAATACTCTAAAAAAAATTAAGATATTGATAAAATTTTATTTGAGATACACAGACTCAATAAAACAAGCAAACATTTCATAAGTTAGTTTTATAATTAAATGGTGTATAAAAAATAAATTAGATATAGATTGAGTGTCAAAGTGAGTCTCACCACGGGTTGAACTAAAAATAGATGAGTCCAACCCGACTCATTTTATGGTGATTCAGACATTTTACAACTCAACTCAACCTATTATGAGTTGTAGGTTAAGGGAGTTGATTCACTAACTCATATTTTTTTTCTTCTAATAAGCACAATTGAATCGTAGGATTGAAAGACAATGATGTAGTAGCACAACTAACACTATGATGTAATTGAAGAACGGTGGTATAATGACGTGATGAATGCAATGATATGACAAACTTGGTGGTGCGGCAAAAGTTGTGGTATGACTGAAACGCGTAACTAAAACGTTATGGTGTTGTAACACGTCAAATATTATGATATAATTAAATCACGGAAACTGAACACAATGAATACGGTGACATAGTGATGTGATAAACAGATGACAAACAACCTAAGTGAAACGGTGAACGCAGTGTGCGACAGACAATTGATGATAAACTTGAATAAAAAATTGACTTATAATGGTGATATAGAGTAGAGGTAGAGAGGTAGAATAATATGAATTAAGATTAATAAATTATTATAATTTTATTTAAAAATTAAAATGAGTGGTGGATTACGGGTCAACCTACCATAACTCGGCTCTAACCCACTTAGTTTATGGGTTAAGTGAATCGAGTTCAGTTTTAATCCATTATTGATAAAAATAAAAAAAATTCAACATAATTTGACTCATACCTACGACGAGTCAGATTAGCTCACCGGTTATAACCATATTGACACCCTAAATATATGTTTTATTTGAGATGATTAAATCATCAGCTATAAGTGTATGATTAAATATTAATTTTCAAGGCAGAGTTAATTATATTTGTTTGCAAAATGGTTGATTGCTAAATTCAATTATATTCCTTTGTATATTATAGTGGTTCTTCTAGTTGATGATTAATTGATACATGGAATATTTAGCTTCTATATGCGTTAACTAATAATTTTTATTGTTTTTCAAGGGATGAAAAAGAAAAAAGATATGAACATTTTTTTATGTTAAACCAAAGGTTGTAAATATGGTAGTTATAAAAAACAACAGTATTAAGAATCCTCATTTATTGTTCTTAATGATAATAATCCATATTTATTACTTTCTCTTGTCTTGGACCATAAACTCTCACAATAATAGGTCTTGACTATGTTAAAAACTTGGGAATGTTCACTCAACTCAAGAATCTACATGATATATTTTCTCTTTAACTTTTAAGGATAGTTAAAAGTAACTTGACCTAATAATATGTAGAAATTCTATCAAATGATTTCTCTAATTTTTTTATTTTTAATCAAGGTTGAATCAGTAAGTTGAAATCATGGTTGCGAAAGAAGGTCCCATTCCCTTGGTTGGACATATACCCACCCCCTTTATCCACCATTTCCTACAAAATGGCATCACATTTCGTGAGTTTCTTTACCCATAATCCTATCTAAACTAAGCAAGATCTGGAAGATCTGTGTTGTGTGTAAATGAGTCTCATCATTTACCCCAAATTTTTTATGACCTGATTCCAGCTCTACGGAGCTATACCCAATTGGCTTTTTTATTTCTCTCTCCTTCACTATTTTCCTCACTCTGGCAGCATCCTGCCATCGCCCCGCATCTTCATACATCTGTGCTAGAATCACATAACGCCCAGCATTGTCAGGGTCCAAGTCAAACAATTTCTCCGCAGCTAATTCAGCAAGCTCCATATTTTTGTGTATTCTACAAGCACCCAGCAATGCACCATAAACACCTTTCCCTGGTTGGACAGGCATAGTCTGAATAAACTCCACTGCTTTCTCCATATCCCCAGCTCTCCCCAACATATCCACAATGCAACCATAATGTGCCTCCCTCTTCTCCACTCCATAAGTTTCCATGCTATGAAAAAGGTGCCAGCCCTGCTCAACCAAACCTGCATGGCTGCACGCAGATAACAAACACAAAAACACAATGTCATCGGGGCACATCCCAGCATCAAGCAATTGCCGGAACAGAGTGAGCGCCTCCTGCACAAGACCATATGTCCCATAGCACCTAATTATTGCACTCCACAGTACAACACTCCTAACAGAGATCTTGTCAAATATCGCTCTCGCCCGGCTTACATAACCACAATTCGAGTACAACGATATAAGTCCAGTTCCCACAACCGAATCGAGTACCATCCCTGTCTTTACAATATAACAATGAATCCAATATCCTGCATGAATATCTGCTACCTGAGCAAACGCAGGAAGAACAGTTGCAAATGTGGCATGATCAGGACCCCCTACAACTTCATCTCTTAGCATATCATAGAAAAGCAGAATAGCATCATCCGCATAGCCATTCACGATATACCCCGAAAGCATGGAGTTCCAAGTAACAATATCTCGTTGAGGGATTTCTTCAAACACTTTTCTAGACATTTCAATTTCTTGACACTTAGCGTAAAACGCAACAAGGGCATTGCCCACATACAAATCCAAGTCCAATCCACACTTCACAGCGTGCCCATGAATTACTTGACCGCTTTTAGAAGCTCCCTCGACGCCACAAGCCTTGAGAACAAACGGGTAAGTGTAGTTGTTCGGGGAGGTGCCCCGCCAACGCATCGCAGTGTAGACGTTCAAGGCTTCAGCGAAGGGACCCACATTGGCGTATCCCTTGATGACCACGTTCCAACAAAAAACATCTGGGTCGGACAAATTGTCAAACACCTTGCGTGCGAGTTGAAGGTTGGAAAAGTGAAAGTACTTGTCAATGAGCTTGGTGGCGATGAACGGGTCTTGCTCGTGGCCAGCGACCACAACCAGGGCATGCGCTTTTTTAAGGGCGTGGGTGGTTTTGCATAGGTGCAACTGGTCTGTGTAATAGAACGAGTCATTGTGAGGTTTGGGTCCCAAAATTTGTTGCACTCTACGAGAGAGGACACGCATCGGAAAACGACCAGGTCTTTGGAGAGATCTTTGGTGGCATTTGAATTATAAAACGTTGGGTTTCTTTTTTGAAGTATTTTCAGTGGCTTAAGAGTTTGTACAAAAGCCAAGAATTTGCATGAATTATTTTTTGAAGTCTTCAATTCCAATGCTAGAATGAATCTGGTCAAAACTACATTGTTCAAAACCAAACAATTCGAACTGATTTTTTTCAAATAGATGGGATTTTCTTAAACCTATCCATTTAACTTCAATTTTTTATTTTGTATTAAAATTAAGAATATTAACCTCAACTAGATCATTTATTAAATTTAATATAATGTTTGGATTGAATACTAAAAGTTAGAGAGTCAAAACAAAAATGTTTAAATGGAAGAAAAGAGAATAAAAAACGAAGTGAAATGTGTAAAAATATAATAATAAATAAGATTGATTTGATTAATTAAAAATAATTAAATAATAAAATAGATTAATAAATTATTAAAATATTTTTATTATAATTTAATAAAATTTAAATTAAAATATAATTTAATATAAAACAATTATTTAATAAAATAGATAAAAATTTAATTGAAATTAATTTTTATATAAACTGAAATTAAATATAATAAATAAATGAGTTACTCTTACGTTATTATTTTCTAAAATTAAACAAGAATATATATATATATATAACTTATTTTTTTATAAATAAATTTCCAATTATTATATATACCCTTATTTAATATTTTGATATGTTTGAAATTTTTTTACATATTTAAATATATATATATATATATATATATATATATATATATATATATATCGATGAAAGATTTAAATATATTTTTAATTTTATAGTATACATTATATCTGATTATGTTATTTTAATTTTTTTAATATTTTCAAATTAAATATATTTTTAATAATATTTTACATATTTTTTAATTATAAATTTTATTTAAATTCTTCCCAAGTTATTAATTAAATTGTTTAAATCTCATCAAATTCTAATTAAAATTACAAATACCATAGATTTTTCCTTTTAAATTTCTATTCTCTCTATTATTCATATTTTTTAAATATTTCTTAAATCGAGCAGTGAAGAGGACATTTATAAAATGAATTTCCAATTTCAATCCATTTAGATATATCTTTGTGTAGTCCTATGATATCTATTAACATCAATAACTAATGCACGAAATATTTTTTAACAATAACACGCGAAAAAGTAATTAATCAACAAGTTCAAAACAATTAGTAGGGTAAAGGTGTCAATAACAAAATAATTCACTTAAAAAAATATATAAATTATTAAATATCTTAGAATTTTTATTATTAACTTTGTTTAAGATTTAATTTTGATGTTTACGTAGATGACTTTTATTATGGACTTAATATATTAATTAATTTTTTAAAATTATGTTCTAAGTCTTTGTTAAAAACTTAAAATTGTGATGAAAAATTGTGTTTGATATTACGAATTTATAATTTGTATTTAAAGTTAAATTTTATTTATTTATTTATATATATATATTTGTTTTTTTTTTTTTTAATTATGTGAATGTCTATGTATGTACATATTATATATGACAAAACATATTAGATCCGATGGGTCGATTTGCTATAATATAATGGGGTAAGTTGGTGTTTCCGGCTAGTCCGTATTGGCTCACTCAGTCGCAAATCAGTCAACCCGTCGGGCTAGCTCGCAAGATGCGGTGGACCAGCCCGTGCCTCGCCTAATAAATAAATAAAATATTTTTATTTTAATATAATTAATCATAAAGACAATATTTAAAGTTAAAAACTATAAAAAGAGAATTAAAAAAATTCTTACTCGCATTCATTATAAGAAACATTCTCCTAACCCTAACTCAAACACAAACACAAATTCATCTTCCTTCTCGTTGTTGTTTATTATCTCATCTTTGTCCATGCGCTCATTATTTTTATCCTTATTATTTGAATTAAAAGTGTAAGAATTACTAGAATGAAAAATAATGTAAAGTTTTATTAAATAAAAAAATATAAATTTTTAAATATAAAAAATATAAATTTTACAAATTTTGACATTATATATATATATATATTTTTTATTATTATATAAATTTTATTATTATTCTAAATTATAATTTCTTTTATATTATTAACTTGAAATATATAGGTTAAATTATTGATAAACAAATAATAATCTTATTATTAAATTTATTAAAAATTTTGATTTTAAAATAATAAATTATTTTTTTAAAATTACAAAATGAATTAAGGTCTTCGACCTGTTATAACTATAACGGACTAACTCATCTTATCCCATTTTTAACGAGATAAAAATGAGCTGATTCATCCAATTTTTTCAATCTATTATATATAATTTTCTATTATAATACTTAAGAATATATCATTAGATAAGTATGATATTTTCATATTTTTTTCTATTGATAATATCGTATGAAATTACATAAATATTTAAAAGTCTATAACTAACCATTACTGATTTTAAATATGGATTTTTATCTATAAAAATCCATAAAAAATATATCCATATTTAAGAATTTTTTATAATACTTACGAAATTAACTTAGATAATATATTTTTTATAATATTTGATCTAATAATTTTTTAATTATATTTGTGTTACATACAGTATACAATTATTTTTATTTTTAGTTCACTCTATGGATAAATATAACTGAATACAGATACCATAAGAAACTCCTAAAAAAAAAAAAAAAAGCAAAGAATTGTTGTTAGGTTGAAGAATAAATTTTTTAAAAATGATATTAAAAACTATAATTGTATAAAATTCAATTCTGATAACTCTTTTCAGATTGTACAATACAAACATACAGCGCTAAATATATAATTTTTTATTCTCAGAATCGAACAAATCAATATATTTAATTATCGTCTTCTACGTTTTCCTCCATCATCTGCACCCAATAAACTCTTTCCCTTTATATTCATCATTCAAAAACAATTCAAATCAATTCTCGTGTCTATGAAAAAAAAAGTTAAATTTGCCTACTTTTCCTTATTTTTGAATTCCTTCCATCTTCTTTAACACAACATAATATTAGTGGTCATGTCGTGTTGCCTTAAAGAGAAAGCAATGCTCAATATTCTCCAAATGTAATAAGAAGTGAACGAAGAAACGAGGAGAAAATAAGTGAGAAAATGTCGTGGAAGGGAAAGAAAAAGGAAGAAAATTACGTAGGTTGAATTATGCTGCATGATACTATGAGATGGTATAAAGTTAATCACGCAAATATATATTTTAGTTTTTCAATGTCTGAGATTCAATTACATAAATTGAATATAGAATTTACAAACTTTTTTTTCAAAAGGAAGGAATTTAAATAAATAATTATATTGTATTAACTCTACAAATTTTATATTTAAATAATTAAAAACAAAGTAGTGGACTTTTGTGTTAAAGTTGACAAACATAATTTTAAAACAGTTGTATTTTATAAAATGAGAAAAATAAAAGGAACCAAAACCTTGTCTGTACATTTATTATATTTTAATTTGTATACTTAAAATATCCATTTTTAGTTATATATATAATTTTTAATATCTTTTATTAATGAATGTGTCAAGAATTAAAAGATATTGGAAATAATACGTGCACAACATATTACAAAAATAATAATATTAAGTATATTAGATGAGTTTTTTTGTAGTATTTTTTTAATGTTGATTTATGTTTTTTATTTTAAAATAAAATTATTTATTTTGAACTGACCCTAATAATATCTGAAAGGGGAAAGTTTGTGTAATAATAAAAAGTATTAATTAGAGAAGCACCGTGTATTTGGTGTATTTTGAAAGGTGCGGGTGATACGCTGGTTGAAGTTGAAGAAGGCAAAAACGTGGAAAATGTTGGTACAGGAGGTCCATTCGAAGCGTAGAGTCTTTATTCCGATTAATTAATTGATTTAATTAAAATATTCCAACCACGAAAACAGGGGCGCGCAAACGGAAGCACAGCCCACAGAACAGAACTGAAGAGAGACTGGTCACCTCTCTCCCACTGTGACACAGCCCAAACAGAGAACCAATAAAATCTCTTCTCTTCCTCTCTCCGCTTCCTTCAATTCGATTTTCCGATCTCCTCTTGCATTGCGAGACCCGTTCTGGATCTTCCAAATGATGAAAACGAGACACTCTCGGATTCGGAAATCGACCAAGCCCTCCTGGACGCTTACGCTCACGCTGCTCGTCACCTGCTGCTTCCTCGTTCTCATTCTCCTCACTCTCCGCATTCTCTCCGTTACCAATGCTAACTCCTCCTCTGCTCTCTCCAAGCCCAACGATCTTAGCTCCATCGCTCGTAACTCTCACGTGTATGTCTGTTCCCTGTTCCGTCCTTCATTCCACTCCATTTCCTTCTCTTGTTTCTCTCATCTTTTTTTTTTTTTTTTTTTTTTTGCAGAAGCCAAGAAGGCGACGATCAGGGAGAGAAGTGGGTTGAAATAATATCCTGGGAGCCCAGAGCTTTTCTCTATCATAATTTTCTGGTTAGTGTTTTTATAAATGCTATCAGTATTTGTTATTAACGCTCCTATGATTTTTGTTGTTTTCACTGCGTCATATGGTTGGTAAGAACATAGTTTAATATATATATATATATATATATATATATATATATATATATATATATATATATAATGTTTAAAATTTGATATAGCTTGTCACGTACTTTTAATGTTGTTTTCTAACTAGACTTGGAGTTTACATGATAAATGTCGAGATGAAGGTTAGTTTATGTAACTGAAGTGAAACTCTAGTTCTATACGGAAAGTAACACCAAGAACACTAAAAATACTTGAAGAATTGCAGCTAAGTTTTGTTCTAAAGATGTTGATAAAGGTGCCTGTGTTGAAGTTATTTTCATAATATATAGAGCTTTTAATTAGTTGTGCCTATAGGAAATATTGGAAAAGTGGACGACCTAGACTCACGCAAGAATTTGATGATATTAATGATCTTTTGTGCTTGTCAGTGGATTTTTGCGTGTTAGACATGTTAAACAGCGCTTAGTTTGTTTGAGTCGCTAGAAAATGGTGAGGTGGGAAGTGATAAGGGGAGTTAAAGTGGAGTGAGATTGCAGATGGAATGGAATGGAAGGTTTTGGGTTTTACTCGTTGATGCTTAGTAGGGGAGTGTGAAATCTTTTTCAGCTCACTTATATTGTATTGGAGGAGTAACTGCAAATTATGATGTAAAAGTATTAGTGGATTGTGTTCTCTTTGAGCATTTTCACATTCTCCTATACCAAACAAGCATCAAATGCTTTTCATTCCAAATATTCTGTTTGTCCATTTTCGACTTGCATGCTCCTAATCTCCAAAGGCGAGAATTTTTGGTTAATTATGGCCGTGATTTAGGAAATATTAGAGAAGTGGGCTACACAGGCCCCGTTCTCTAATTTATTGACATGAGGTATTATTTTCAATTTTGAATACCACTTTAACATGATATGGTTATGTTGTGTTTAACCATTGTTTAAGGTAAGTGCCCAACTGTACTATTAAGTATTTCAGTGTCTTCACTTTCGAAGTACTGAGATTTGGCTGATTAATCTTAACAGACCAAGGAGGAATGCGAATATCTAATTAATATAGCGAAGCCAAACATGCATAAATCATCAGTTGTTGATAGTGAAACTGGAAAGAGTACAGACAGCAGGTTGGATTTCCTCCTTATACTTTCCTGTCAAATGTCCTTTGATTTCAATATTGAAAATAATTATCTTTAGTCTGCCTTTGCCTCTTTGTTGATGCAAACCTTATCTTTACTTGTTCCTTTTGCATTTAGAGTACGGACTAGCTCTGGTGCTTTTCTGGCCAGAGGACGTGATAAAATTGTGAGGGATATTGAAAAAAGAATTGCTGATTTTACTTTTGTACCCGTAGGTATGTACTTTCTGCCATTTTGCCACTTGTTTATGAGTTTTAATTGTTGATAAAACTAAGGATTCGTTGCTGTGGTTAATTTTTCTGTTGCATCACATAAGTATCAAATAGTAGTGAGTGCCAGAAGGCCATCCCTGCACTCTGCACCCTTCCATGAACCTGCCGAATTGCCTCCCTGGTTCCCCTTCTTGTGTTTAAGGACACCTCCTTGGGATCCCTAGATTTAGAACAGTCATGAAGCATTAAATTTGGGTTGTAATCCTAACAAAGTTAAAAACAATGTCTACTTATGGGAAATAATTTTTGTAACTCTTATATTTACATTAAAAATACAATAATTTGATATGATAAGTTAAATATTGATCCATATGCAGAAATTTTTTAGATTATTTGCAACATCGTGAGAAGAGTTTTATATTTAAGGTAGTTGTCGTCATAGTCATACCATTTTATGTGTTGATGACCTGGTAACGTAAAATTGGATTATAGTTTCTTATTAATTGGATGATATTTAAGGTAACATAAACGTTTCTTGAATTAAAAATTGTGTCTTAAATAATTTCATATTTTGAAAATTATTCATCTCTGATATGATTTCTCGTTGGCATTTAAAATATTTTTGATAGTTTAAATGCCTAATCAAACTGTCTCTTTTAGATTGTGTACTATGCATTTGTCCTTTTCTTAATATTTTTGTCAGGCCTGCATGAGACTGATATCTGTGAAGTTGAAGTTGTCTTTGTGCTTGCTATCCCTTGTGCATTTCTAGGCTTTTCTTTTGTTTATCAACACTAAACTAAAATCATCTACAAAAGAATTCTTGAAATCAAATCCGTGATGAGATCCATAATATTTTTCAGTAACTAATTTGCTTTATGAAAAATAAAATATTTATTGCATGAATATCTAAAATTCTAGATTGCGCCACTTTCAATGAGATTATTTGAATTCCATCTGTCAGCTATAGACACCGCCATTCGACATTTTTTTTGTCTTCGCTTTCTTTAGAACTTTGAAACAACTATAGTTAAAGTAATGGTTCATCATGTTGTGCGACTGTTTCACTCCATTTACACATAGTTCTGGATAAGAGATATTTTATAACTGATTTTCCATCAAGCAAGCAAGAGATACATTGCTTTTTCCTTCCCGATGGTCTCTGAAGCTCCCATAAGTACTCCTATAAAATCATGTAGTATCCGTTATATTCGTTAGGTACTCGTGGGTACATATTGGATACACACCAAAATCATTAAAAAAAATGGATACATAATTTGAGTACTTATGGGTCCTTTTTGGATATAAATTGGGTCTGGAAAGTCTAATAAATAAATAAAATTAAAATGGTGACCTTGACCAATTCGATTTCCTATATATACATGGATCTTGAAGCTATAAAAGAATAGTGGGTCATGTATGGTGTTACAATTTGTCATGTTGATTTCATTTTACACTATAAATTGTTTATTTATGTTTTTATCACTCATAAAATGTAATCATATTTATGTTAAATTATATATATATATATATATATATATATATATATATATATATATTCAGAAAATTTTATTTTAACGTACCGTACCCTAGTTTTAAAAAAATGCCGTGTCCCACTACCATTCCCGTATCCATGCAACGTGGTCGATTGTATATTATTTTTCATCATGTACTTAAAAACCACTGTATAAACTGTCGCACAACATGCAGAGCATGGTGAAGGACTTCAAGTTCTCCATTATGAAGTTGGACAAAAGTATGAGGCTCATTTTGACTACTTTCAGGATAACTTTAACACTAAGAATGGGGGACAGCGGATAGCAACAATGCTGATGTACCTGTAAGTGACTTTAATTTCCTCTTATTTGCTAACCTCAATTTGTTTTGTATCATGCTGTCAAATTTATGTATTCTAATGATGCAGTTCAGATGTCGAAGAAGGGGGTGAGACAGTGTTCCCAGATGCGAAGGGAAATTTTAGCTCTGTGCCTTGGTGGAATGAGCTTTCTGAATGTGGAAAAGAAGGACTTTCAATTAAACCAAAGATGGGTGATGCTTTACTTTTCTGGAGCATGAAGCCTGATGCAACCTTAGATCCATCTAGTTTGCATGGTTAGTCGCTCTTTTTACAGTCACTATTATTATTATTATTATTATTACTATCATAATAATTATTATTGTTATTATTACTACAGAGCAATGTGTCATGTTCACAAACTTGCAAATTTGGAGAATATAAATTAACAAGGCTGTCTGTTTCTGCAATAATTTTCAGGTGGTTGTCCAGTGATTAAGGGTAACAAGTGGTCATGTACCAAATGGATGCGTCTCAAAGAATACAGAACTTAAATAGGCATTACTTTAGGTATTTATCTTCTCTTTCTTGTTTTACTGTATACTTACAAGAATATAGCCTTACCGCTAAGGTTAGACAACAGTGTTTATTTCACAATTTTTACATTGTTGTTAATTGGAGGACTGTTATCTGTTTACTTCATATAAAATTTAGTTTACAAAGTTGAATTTCTTGCCAACCATGATTCAGAATCGTGGCATTTTGTTTAATAAATTTATTATGTCATTTGTTGCCATTCGCCTCTAACGTTGATTTAGTTCGTTTTCAGGCTCATATTGAGTTCAACATGTCAATATTATACTAAGGTGATTGATTGATGGATCATATTTGCGTGATAGTACTTTCAGGGGTGGAAGGAAAATGTTGTTTAGCATGTTGCCGTGCCCTGTAATTTTTTGTGGATGTTTTACCACATCAATTCTTTGTCCTACATTTTCTGGTTATATCACTAATGGAAATTAATAAAATTTATATTTGCATTAGTTAGGGGCGGAAGAAAAATGTATGAAACGAATAGATGGAATGAGTATAGACCACAGGCTTTTCACGCGGTGTTTTATGTTTGTAATTCTGCTTCTGTTTTGTAGATTTTTCTTTCTTGCATATTATATGATCGATTAGTGTATTGATAGCCAATAATTTTTTAAGGATTTAAATTTAAATTTAATAACAAATATTTCATTTTAAATTTTGATTTATATATTATTTAGTAAATAAACTTGTGTAAAAAAAGAAATATAATGCGAGTCATACACCGTTTAAAATATATTCTCACACTAAAGGTAAATAAGTTTTTTTTAGAGATCAAAAGTATTTTTTACATTAATGTTTAAAAAAAATCTTGAGTATCATGTAAATTTTAAGTCAGAAAAGTTGTTTTAAATTGGAGACGTTTGAGTGTATATATTTATAAATCTAAAAGAGGTTAATTTTAACCTTAATTGTTCGACAGTGTTTACTATTTTAAAATATGACGTGAATTAACCCTGACATCTCCAAATATATTTAATCTTATTATTTTTAATTTTAAAACTAATAATAAAAAGAGTAATAAAATAAGGGTGATATTTGTTGGAGAGGAGCCCCCGCACGAGGCAGAATTTTGATGTTGGATGGATCCCAGCAGTGCATGTAGCACTAAGTCTACGTCTAAGCCGCGCAATTAATAATTAGTAATTACCATTTCCCTTTTTCATCACTCTTTCTCAACTACTCCCTTCCCTTACACCTAACCCAACCTCTTCATATTTTCTTACTAACTTTACTCTTCTTATATAATATTTCTTTTTTTTTAATTTAATTCTAATCAAATCAATATAAACAAAGTATTAATAAATTCTTTTAATTCAACATGTCATATTTTTTTACTTTCCAAAACAAAAATAACGGCTTATACAAGAAAATTATTATTAAATATGACTTATACTCAAATATTGTGTTAAAAAAATTTAAAATAATGATAGAAGAAAAGACAACAGTACCATTTTCATACATAAATAATACTTAAAAAATGTCAGTTTTACTATGATCTATCATTATATTTTTAAAATAAAAATATTATATGTATATATATTTTGTATACTATAAAAATAAAAATGGTTTTTTTTATATCAAATATTAAAAATCCAGTTTATATTGTACTTCTACTTCTTTGTAACATTTTTATGTTGAATATTAATGTTTGTAACATTTTTGTGTTGAATATAGGATAAGTATAATTTAAAGATTTTTTTTAATATATAAAATAATATTTATATTTTTTATATAAAAGATTTTCTTTTGTAATGGTTCATGTTTTTTATAATATATTATTGATAAAGTGGAGAAAGATAAAATTAAAAAAATAGTTACTATAATATTATATAATTGCAAGAAGAGGGAAAAGAAGAAAAATGTGTTATGAAAAATAAATGAATATATATATATATATATATATATATATATATAATAAACAAGTAAAAACAAAAACAAAAAAATTAAAAGAACAATAGTCTCTTTAAAAAATTAATAATATGAAATATAAACATCCACACAGGCTGTTTTCACTAATTAATGAATAAAACGTTCCTCTACTTATATTATCTTTGTAACATTTTTGTGATAATTTCTAAAAACTCTCTTTGTACTATATTCTTGATAAAAATAGTCTCATGTTAGTGTTGTCACAAAAATTATAACAGAGTAAAAGATATTTAAAAAAAAAATAGTGAAACTCAATCATTGAAGACAAAAGAATCTTAGCTCCATAACTCAGTGTGTGGCCCTTTCCAATTTTATTAATGATTTCTTATCAGCCGATCATAAGTTCATGGAGACAATTCCCTTCCCTGGCTCCGTACAACCTATTGAGGCCACCATTTGCATGTGATGTGATGAGTATGCACCTGAGGCTGCGCCATTCCCATTTGTCAAGACAAATCTTACCTTTCTCTTTTTTTGTCACTTTCTCGTGCCTTTCTGAAAGTGAATCTGGATTATTGCTTTTCTCAATGCTTTAAACCAAACAACCTTCACAACAAAAAACAAAACTTCCCCATCAATTTTTTCATTCTGTCATCCTTCAAGATTATTGAAAACTCATCAAATTTTCATTAGTCATGTTTCTGTTACACCAATATCACAGTCAAAGAAATATTAAGTAGCTTGAAGAATTTTAACATTGGTTAATTATCGATTCAGTAAATAATAATAATAATAACACAACTTTAGTAGCCATAGTAAAAATTTAAAATATCTTGTTCGAAAAAATATGTTATTTAATGTTACTATCTTGATTCTTTGCAAAACCGCTAGTGTCACTCTGACATTAAGGGACAAGCTTTAATTGCGAGTTGGTTGAAGGCAGTTTCATTCCATTTCCTCTCTTGTCTTGCACACTAAGTATTTATGGAATGAAAGAGATTAAACTCCTCTCTTCTATACATTACTATCATTACTATATATGCACATAACTCTTCCTTAAACCCAATCCTGTGACACAGAGCAAACGGCACTCGAATTTTCTGGGATACCCACATGGAGTTTGTGCCAAATCAATGCCCTTTGATGGGTTACTCCGGCAATTTCGTAGAGAGGGTCAAAAGGGTTGGTACCCTCTTTGTCTCAGCCATCATTGGGAACATTTTATCAGCGATCTTGACCTTCTGCTTCGCATTAGGTACAGCCCCGTTCTCATTTACCAGATTCTTGATCTGCTTTGAGGATATTGTCTTTGCCATTGTGATTTGCAGTGTTGTGTTATGGATGAGGGAAGTTGTTCAGTTAGTTGGCTATTATACTTACATTCTTTCTTTCAATTTTGTTCTGTTATGTGGAGAGCGAAAAATGATAACTTGAACGTGGGTTTGTGAAGGATTATTCTTCAATTTGCATATGTTTATTAAGTGACTTGTCTTGCGTCTATTTTCTAGATAACCTGAAGTTTGTGTCAATTTTACATGTCCTGGTCTTGTTTATGTTTTCAAAATCATCTGAAACGAGTTGCTTATTTTATTGGTAGTGGGCACTTTGTTGGGGGCTATGACTGGAGCCTTGATAGGCCAAGAGACAGAGAGTGGTTTCATTAGAGGAGCTGCTATTGGTGCCATATCAGGAGCTGTTTTCTCCATTGAAGTGTTTGAATCTTCCCTTCTTCTTTGGAAATCTGACGAATCTGGAATTGGGTGTGCCTTATATTTGGTTAGAGAGAGACTTGGTTTTCATTTTCAAGACATCTTTCGTTGCTGATCTCTTTACTTGGTCCCATGAGATTTTTATTCTAATATTGACTAAGCAAGTTGAGCAATCTAATCATCTTTAATTATGTGATACAGATTGATGTTTTTGCTAGCCTATTGAGTGGGAGACTAGTGCGTGAAAGAATAGGTCCAGCCATGTTGAGTGCTGTCCAAAGTCAGGTAATTTTTTTATTCTAATGTACTTATAAAATGTATTAGCTTTGAGACAGAAATTTGATTATGCACTTTTTCCATCATTTTGCTTATGCTTTACTCTTCCTTTCTCAGATGGGTGCGGTTGAAATAAGCTTTGATGAGGTTCAAAACCTCTTTGACATAGGTGTGACCAAAGGCTTGGCGAGAGATTCAGTAGAAAAGATCCCAACGATCACAATTACAAGTGACAACAATGTTGATGCTTCTGGGGAGAGAGTTTCATGTTCTGTTTGCCTCCAGGTTTGTAAATGATGAAACAGTTTTTCTTTTTGGCCTAAACTACCATTTTAGTCTCTCAAAAGGGAATAATTTGCCACATTATTCTATAAAAGTAAGAAAACTAAAAAGGTCACATTGCCATTTAATAACTTTAGTTCAAAATTTTAAAAAAGTGTTAAATGATACTATTAATATATATTTAGGACTAAGGTGTAGTTAAGACTTATTTGACATCTTAAAGTTTATTTTGAATTTTTTTAGTTTTAAAATGGTGTTTACATGTTTTTCTTCTGAATATACATGTGTGTATTTAAAGTGTTGTTGAGTCTTTTTGTTTGTGGCGGTGGAAGAAAGGGTTGGCAAGCTTATGCATTTTGAAATTGATATTTTTGAAACTCTCTGCATTTGCAGGACTTTCAGCTTGGGGAGACTGGTAGAAGTTTGCCTCATTGTCATCACATGTTTCACCTACCTTGCATTGATAACTGGTTGATCAAGCATGCTTCTTGTCCATTATGCAGAAGGGATCTGTAATTTTTGTAAATGCTAAGTACAAACCGTAAAAATAGCTAGGTTCTTTCATTTTATAGATATAAGGAAATTTACTTTTAGGAATGTATAATATGGTTACATGTAGTAGGAAGTAGGAACCAACCATCTTCCATGCCATTCATGAGTGCCATCGCTGCTGTAACAAGTTACTAGAAAGAAAATTTTGACATAAATCAGCTTCCATTTCTTGTATACGGTGGTGTTAGAATACTTTGGCATGCTTTTCTCCCCCTTGCAAGGAATAACATGAAACAGTGATCTAGGGAGTAGAAATCTTTCGTTTATTTTGCTGAGATTTCATTTGGTGTTGGAGTTTGTTCTTGGATTAGATATGTGTGATTAATCTTGAAATTATAAAAACATGTTTTATGTTTTCCATTTTTCATCATATAATATGAATTTTTTTTTATAAATACTCACTTAAGAACAGCAATAAATACTCACTTAATCAATATCACCTAATTTCAAAAAAAAAAAATACAAAATTATTCAGTCCCATAGTTAAAAATTTTGATACTAAATTTTAATAGTTTAAAAAAATTAAGTAGACATTTGTTGTTATGCTTTTTAATTATTGTTTATGTTTTAATTAACATATTAAACAATATAGTGTGGTAAAGTAATGATTAATTTTTATTTGCATGAAAAATTATTTATTTTATTTAGTTTATAGAAACTTTCAATTCAATATTTGAGACAAATAAATTTGTCCTAAATAAGATATTAAAGGCTATAAGTACAAAAATTTGGCAACAGGTTGAAAGATAATTTTAAGGTGAATTATTTTATTTACATCATACAACATGTTATTTAATTGTAACATAATAAAAAAGAATATGAAATGATTTTTATTAGTTGGTTTTCTATTTAAAATATTTAATTATTGAGAAAATGAGTAGAAAAAATAAGTGAGTAGCTTTTAATGATAAGTTTTACTATTTTGTTTATGATAAAATATTATTATTGTGGAAAAAATTATTTATTTGTATCATTTAAGCATGGCTAAATATATTATCTAAAAGAACAATTTTGAAAAGTGATTAATTTAACTTACAATCATCAACTAGTGGGTCCTATATTATCAAATCTCAGTTTGACATAAAAAGGAGAGCAAATTATGTTAATTAGAACATAAATCAATCATTGACAATGATTAGCAGTTAGTTGGTTAACGTTAAGTACATCATGATTCTCCTGGGCATAAACATATTCTAATGTACTCCAATGTTTTCCTACATTTCTAAAGGTGTATATTTCAATTAGAAAAATTTGTTTCAGTAAAATTTAAAAATATATTAATTATTTTTTCCCATTTTCTCAGAGAAAATAATAAATTATTAAAAATATTTTATATGAAAACAAAATATTAAAATAATAAAAATATTAATAACTAAATGATAAAATTTAATACTTATATGTATAATCCTAGATCAATATACATTTAAAAGTAAAGAAAATACGAAAATTTAAAGTTATTGATTGTATTGTAAGTATTTAATGTATTTGAGAGGAAACACGTGTTCACAATTTTTTTATATTTATTATTTTTAAAATATTATTTTAAATTTTCTTTTATTTTTTATTTTCACTTTTTAAGTATATTCATTTTTTTATTTTTATTTTTTATATTTTTACTATTTTTTAAATATATGAATTATAATTATTGTTTTTAATTTAAATTATAACATTTTTATTATTTTTCTTTTTATGACACTAAAACAACATTATAGTTTTTGTATATATATCCTTATAGAAAAAAGTAAAAAATAAAATTATTTAAATTGAGAAAAAGAGAATAAAAACTAAAAATATATAAAAGTAAAGATTATAAAAGTTAAAATTAATTACAATAATATTTTATATATTTTAAATAAATTTATTTATTATTTTTAATTTTTTTATTTAACTATTTGTTATTATAATAATTAAATATATATTTAGAAAACTTGAAATATAATTAATTATATAAAGATATATCATCGTAAAAAGACGTAATCTCTTTTATTATTCACATTCTTCGTAGGCTAAAAAAGTTACAAGAAAAAAAATATATTTTTCAATTTTTCACTTTCTCCACTAATCAACCAGTTTCTCTCTCTTCGCTAAAATCCAAAAACATCATAAAAAAAATATCAACTTTCTACCAATCAAAGCACACTGGAATAAACTCTCTCTAAGAACCTAATCTTAGAGAAAATAAAACAATTATTTACAATTTTATAATCATAAATCATTATTTACAATAAGTTTGTTAATTTTATAATTAAAAATAAATTTTAAATTGTACTCTTTAATTTTTCTTGTTACTATTTTTTTTAATTATTTGACCAAAAATATAAACCGGTACCTCTGATATTTTCTATTAATTTTAATCTTTTAAAAAAATTATAAGATTCTTGTAAATGTATTTTTAAATATGTCCTGGTACTATCAATGTTATTTATTATTTAATTTAAACTGTAAAAAGATAAACTTTTGATTAAATAGGTAATTTAGTCCATTTATTTATTAAAATGTTTCAATGTGGTCCCAAAATTTTTAAAATTTTCAATTTAGACATTAATATTGAAATTGATGTCAATTTTGGATTACCGTTATATATATTTTGACTTCGTTATATTAGATATCTGGTTGGAGTATAGTTATGACGTGATTGGTTATAGTTACGTGACAAATTTGTCACGTCACAATAAAATTGCAGGAAAAAAGGAATAGGACAGCAGATGTGTTTAGGGTTTGAACAATTGAGAGTTTGTTTGTGCAAATGAGTGAGGGAAAGCGATAAGATCTGCAACGACAAAGGAGGTGAGAGTTCTATTTGTGATGACAGTAGGGGTTTAGGATTCTAATCGTTGTTGTATGTGAGATTGACTGTGACGAAGGAGGAGAATGTTAGTTCCATTTAGGGTTTGCAATGACGACATCGAGAGCGAGTTGTTTTTGACGACGAGGGAAGGGGGACCTGCGACGACAGTGAAGTCAAGCATGCGGGAGAGACTAACTATGATTTATTGCGACAACGAATGAACGACGGTTACCAGAAAGGAACGGTAATAAGTGACCATGATCGACGAGAATGCAATTTTATTGTAATGTGACAAATCTGTCACGTAACTATAACCAATCACCCCCATATTAGAATTGATACTCCAACTAGACATTTAATATAACATAGTCAAAACATAAATAACGATAATCCAAAATTGACATCAGTTTCAATATTCATATCTAAATTAAAAATTTTAAAATTTTGGAACCACCTTAAAATATTAAAAAAAATAAAAAAGATTAAATTACCTATTTAACTTATATTTTTATTAGTGTATTTGATTAAAGACACGTTTTGAAGAATGTTTTTGGACCATTTTTGGTAACAAAACAATAAGCAAATTAAGTTAAGTTAATTTGAATACATGAAAAAGTTAAATTTATTTTTTATATAAATTAAAAAAAATGTGTAAATAGATAAAATTCAGAAAAAAAAAAAGAAATGGTCTAACAATTTATTGTGGAGTGGTGCAAGAGCAAAGTAGGTATAAAATAATGGAGATGTTGTTAAATGCAGCGTATGAAAATGGAGAGAAAGAAAGAGCATGTCATTAATGTGAAGTTGATGATGGTGAAAAGGACAGTGTTGCCATTAAAATAAAGAGAAAGGAAAAGAAAATGGTAATAAATATGAAGCATTTGGTAGGCATGGTCCATTCTCAACTTCTGCAACTTGGATCATCTTTCAAGCCTTCATCACTCTCATCCACCCTACACATGTTGTCAACTTTGGATTGGATGCTTCCATAAAACATGGCCCACAACACATTCATTTTCTGGGGACCAAACAAAACATGGTCATCTTTCATTTAAGAGGATGGTGTAGTACATGCATAACATTTTTTTCTCTTTTTTCATGATTTAATATAATAACACTTTATTGCCCAATATTAGACTATTTAATATTATATGATCTTCTATTAAAACAATTCATATGACCCTGTAATAATTCTTCCTCTGTCCAATATTATTGTAGTTTTAATTATTTAAAAAAAAATCAAATTGATTTAATTTCTTATATTTTGAAATATTATTTTTTTCTTATTTTTTATATTAACTACTCTCTTTTTTTCATAAAAACAATGTATTTATTACTATTTTTAGTTAGGATGAATAAAAAGTTATGCATGTTCTTTTCAAACTTAAGTTTCTTCTTTAATGTATAGACTTGAAAACATTAGAGAATTCAACTCAGTTGTAGTTATACTAGACCACAAAGGAAAGTAAACATTTGCATTTTTGACAAAAATATATACTTTCTTAATAATAACATATATCATTATTAGCAAGTTCATTTGCATTTTTATCACAAGCACTTTTCATAGAATCCATATACTACTGTCTTATCTAAGTTATGGTGTCAATGTGTTGGAACAAACGACAAGGACCGTAGAAGAAATGAAAGGCCCTTCTATTCCTTAGATTGCTAATGAAGTGAGCTAATTATAGACAACAAGCAATATAACACAAAAGAGAACCAACACTGAAACTCTTCTTTCCAACTCACATATTAAAAATTTTTAACTAGGGAGATTTGTTATTCTTTGAAGCTTGTCAAAGTTCATATTATAATATTTTATAAGAATGCATACTTTATTATTTTTATTTAAATTAATTATTCAGTTTTTATGTTTCAATTTTTCAAATATTGTGTAGAGATAAAGAAAAATATATTAGATTATTATTTTAATTTAGGAGGTTAAGATTGAGATATTGTTATTATATTTTAATATATATATATATATATATATATATATATATATATATATATAATATTATTGAAGCTTCTCCCTATACTATAACTTCAACCTTTCAAAAATATATTTTTTAGACAAAAAAACCCAACAAATTGGTATCTGAAATCATTATGAAACCTATGAAATGGAAGGAGAATAAAAGAAAACTTAAGCTTCTCACAAGTCGTTATTTTCCTTTACAATGGTAAAAGCTACGACTCGTGGGTTATTAAAATGTAATTTTATATAAAAAAACTAGATTTATAAAATTTTTAGAAGATTATTATGTTATTTGTGTGGTGCATGAAAATTCTAGTGTAACCCAACTCAAAATTTAAAAGAAAAAAAATTAAGAATTGTAAAAGTTATCATGATATAGTTGACCTAATAACATGTTTCATTGTGTCACATCATGTCTTATTGAATCATGTTGAAATAATGGATTTTGAAATATTGAACATATTGATCTTTAAATAAATTTGTCTATACAAATAAAAAAAAATGTTGTAGTACACCTAACACTAGTAAGTAGCAATTGTTCAAGAGGGACAATGTAATAATTAAAATAAATAAATAAGGATAAATAAAGGCGGGAAAATGGACAAAATAAATAATGATTGAATGTTTTTCAAATTTTGTTATTATGAAGAAAAATAATTATTTCATCAAATTTCAATGAAGTTATTGTGATAATATGAAGATTTTTTAATCATCTTAAATTTTGTTAATCTTGAAGAGTATATATAATAAATTCTTTGATATAGTGACACATGTAGTTAATTGTAAAATATTTTTGAGTGAATTTCACCAATTTTGGAAGGTGATGCAAAACAAAATTTCTTCAAAAAGTTTATTCTTCTTTTTTTAAATAAGATGTGAGAATTATAAATAAAATCAAAGTAGTTATTTTAGTTTTTAGGTCAATTTCGATTGTTATTAAACTTTCTATTCATAAGTCCATCTAGCTCAGTTGGTAGAGCGCAAGACTCTTAACCTTGTGGTCATGACATGAGCCCCATGATGGGTGATATTATCATATTCTAACAATTTAGATTAACAATCCTGTGAAGATTAAATAATGTTAGACATAGTTTTTTATTATACAATTTTTTATGGAGACCATTGAAAGATTTCAAAGGGACCATGAAAGTTGCTCATGGTAAAAAGAGTGCAATCTTACAAGACTAGCGTGTCATTTTATTGCAGAAGACCATACACTTAAGAGATAAACTACTAGGTTTTGTATTAGTAGTAATTAACATGTGTAAAAATTATATACTTAGAAATCATAAACGAGTTAACTTTTAAACAAGTGGTAGAACCTTAAAGAATTAGATAATTGAGTTTTTTCACTTTTATGTTAGGGGTCATTGATTATCTCATTCATTAATGAAAATAATACATTATGATTTTTATTGATGATCACTTTAGGAAGATATGAATTTATTTTCTAAAACACATGCCAAAAGTATTTAAGGATTTTAAGATTTATAAAGTCATGGTGGAAAAAATGAGATAAGATTTATGATAAAAACACTTTGAGTTAACAATTGTGATGAATATGAAGACAACATAATTTAATAAGTTTTGCTATGAACACAGAATCAAAATGGAGAGGAATGTGTTTGGTACATATCAACACAATGGTATAGTGGATTGCATGAATTGATACTAAATTGGAGAGATGCACTTTCATTAGTTATGGTGAGGATGAGTTTAACTACAACCTATAAGATAATAAAACAAAAAATGAATTTGCAGTAGAAATGTAATGTTCAATGAAATAATGATGTATAAGGACAGAGACAACACAAACATTAACAACTTAGAATAAAGCGGCTTAGTGTATATAATGTGGATGGTGTTCAAAAAAAAATCCTATAATTGATATTCCTTGATCGAAGGAGTCAATTGAAAATAACAATAACCAACAACCATATAGTAATAAGTGAGATTTTTTCATGAAAGATGAAATGATGTCTTTAGTATCCAATTAAAATGGGGGCTAGCCGATTTACCTATGGGGAAAAAATATTTCATAACAAATGTGTGACACAATTAAAGGAGTATCATAATCGCTTCAAGAAATATAAAGTTTGACAACTTTTTAAAAGATTTCAACAAAAGGAAGGGGTTGACTATACATAAATCTTTGCTCTAGTTGTGAAACTCAATACTATTATGTTAGTCTTAAGCATCGTTACTAGTAAGAGACTCTATCTTGTGTAACCAGACGTAAAGAACACATTTTTCATGGAGACTTGAATGAGAAAATTTACATGCATCAACATGAAGATTTCTTAGAAGAAAAAAAAAGAATATGGTGTGTATGAAAGAAAAACTTGTATGATTTGAAATAAGTTCCTAAGATAATTTATAGGAATTTTGATATAGTTGTCAAAAGAATTTTCAACGAAGAATCCAAGTTCAATGAAAAAGATCTTTGTAATGCAAATCACCATATATAAGCAAAAAGATATTTTTTCAATTATTTTAAATATTCTATCATTCCTGTTTTGCAAAAATTTAACATAGGATATGTGATTAACACATTTTTTCCTATTTATTTTCACCTCTGAGGAGGATCAATCACCTCAAGAAGAAGACGAAAGAAAATTCATGGTTAAGATTATATATCTATTAGCCATTGGAAGGTGATACATTATTGGTACTAAAGTTATTGATGGGATATCATAAATATAAAATAGTATTATTTTATCTATTTCAAATTTTATGAAAGTAACAAAAGCATGTAGATAATTGTTATGACTTCAAAGTTAGTTAAGAAAGTTAGAATTGAGTTAGAAGAAGGTTTTATTATATAGTGAAAATCATATGAAGCAAAATTCATGAAATAGTGTATTTCTTTATTAAGAAAAAAATTAATAAATTAAAAGAATGCATGAAAATAGGAAAATAGAATGTGAAGATTAAAAATTTTGCGTACATGTATAAATAACATTATGTTATAAAAATGCAATATATTTTAATTATAAGTGTGAGTTGAGTATTGTAAAAACATTTATTGAAAATGTAAGTTGAATATGTGTAAGAAAAAAAAGAAAGAGAAATAAAATAAGAATTAAAAAATAATATTTTTTTTAATTTTATTTAACTGTGTGAGTTGAATATTTTGTTAACATTTATTTTATAATTTTTCTTTTTTAATAAAAGGTCTCTAATAATCCCAAAAAAATAAACATAATGAGTTAAATTCCATTATCAATTTTGTGTTAGTATATTATATTTCTTTTGTTTCTCATAAATCCTTTAAAGAAAATTTACATTATTTTCTAACAATAGTTTGAGAGATTAAAGATCACATAGGCATCTTAATAATGTCTTGAGACTTTAGTAGTTTAAAGAAAATTAATAATTAAATAGAGTAAATTTTAAAGTTTTTATTATTGAGATAATAATGATTTAAATAGAAAACTTTTATGTTTTAAACTTTTTTTCTAAAAAATCACTATTTTTCTAAACTCTAAATTCTCTCTATACAAATTCCTCACTCGATTCTTATCTTTTTATTTTTTTTCATATCCAAGCATCACATCGCACTCTTAATAACAAGGAGAACATATACATTCAATCATAATTTTAGATAGAGTAATGTCTCTTTGTCTAATTTTAGAGTATTTATACAAATTAAGACAATTTGCATGTGAGTCTATCACTTTTTCATGTGAACTTTGTGAGGGTAAAGAATTAACTAATTTAGGAGTATTGTGGTATTTTAATATGTTAATTGAGATTTTGTATGAATAAGATCTGACTTTCTGTGAGTTTAAAAACTTTTGGAATGTTTGAATTTGAGGTTGTGAAACTAACGAATAGTAAATTTATCATGACCTTCGAATAAATGAACAATGAACTGGATCATAATGAGAACTTCACATTGTTTGAATTGTAGGAAGTTGATTATTAATTTTATATTAAGAAAAGTAATTGTATGTATTGATTTAGATTAATAATGTATGTATGTAATGTTAGGGTAGAATAACTATATTTAAATTAGGTATAACATGTTTAAAAAAAAATTGTGTAGTGAAGTCTTAGAGGATTATATTTAGTGCTTTAAAACTTATTTAAGATGCAATTTTTCAAGTTTATTATTTGCATATTTTGTTTAAGTAATAATTTATCACTTAGGTGAGATGTACAAGCAAAGACTTCTATTGGGTATAAAGTAAGAAAATTTTAAAATCATTTTTAAAGGTGAAAGACTTATCTAAATCTCTTTTTTTTTTAAATAAAAAATTTTCAATAAAATGAAACTTGTTCATATATTTTTATAGGTATTTCGATAAAACTTATTACATTAACATTAATTTTGACAAAAATAAAAAATTATGCACAGTAGTTTTAATCTTCACGTAACAAAAATTTACAAAACATTATCATAAAAAAATTTGACAAAAATATTTAAGTTTAAATTATTCTAAGGGTTTTGAAGAGGGTTTAAAGAAAAACTATGCTATGATCTTGAAGTTGTAGGGTCAACGCTATAGAAATTTGGGGTGTTGATGTCATCTCAAGCGACCGTCCTCAGGAGCAACTTTTGTTCACCATGTTATACCACCTCCCCAGGCCTATAACATGTTATGAAAATAAACTGGGAAAAAAAGAAGAAGCTTCGAGTCTTTTGTTATCATAACTTTTTTAAATTTTTCAAATTTTTCTAACAATAAGGTCTAAAAAATATTTAGCCAAAAATAAGTGTTAATTGACTCTTTTTTTTATGCCCGAGTTATGTTAAGAGACGAGGGAAAAAAGTTATAACATGATTAGGGTGTCAAAGAGATATTGTCCATAAAATGACACATTTTACTCACGTGTGAATTGATTTATAAATATTAAGGTTTTGTTAAAGATTAATCTCCTATAAAAAAAAAATCTTATTAGTCATTTTATTTTATGAAAATTTTCTGTTAATCATATTTTTTTCCATAAAATTTACATTCAAGAGAACAACAACTTGTTGTAATTTATCATACATTGTCCTCTAGGATTTCAGTCTTGGACCAAACATCAAACATAACCTTGAAAAAAAATGGAGGACATGTTAAGTGAACTTTGGTTTTTTCATATTGTGTACAACAAAAAACTATGCATTCAAAAGAGTACCCCCGACAACTTAAGAACTCATTTCACCTTGGATGACAAAAATATGAGATGCAAACACGATTGGTTTTTTGATGATTAAATATTCATGTTCGCATTTGAAGCACCAATATCTTGATTAGACCAACATACCTGAATCGTAGACGTATTCGACACAATAAAAACATGTATCGATAATAACTCGATAAAGAATTATATAATTTAATACGAATCGTATAAAAACATAATCAATAAAAACAAATAAAATTAGTAGAGATGAATGCAATGACATTGATGACGGTGGAAATCTTAAAAGGAACAAATTTATCTCTTTATAACTATTCACTGTTTGTTAAGAATCTCTAGAGGTTTTGATTATAACGCTGGATCATCTTTTCTGACATTTCATATATATCCTAAGGTAGCTTTACGTTTCTAAATTATGGCTTTCTAGTAGTTAACATGTTACATTGTATGTTTTGATTCTCAAATTGGAAGTATCAGAGGCTAAAGTCAAGTACCGGTAGCTCCTCCGGTAGTGTTTCTGTGGTTTTTGCTGCTATTTCATAATAAGACTCCCTGTAGTGTTTTGTGTACATTAGATTCATTACACAACAGCTGGTTAAATTACGTGTTAGAAACAGTGTTTTTTTCAACCTGTGTTAGTTAATGCTGTAGAGTTTTCTTACAAATTAAATAAAGAAAATGACCCTTCAAAAGATGTCACTATCCTCAAAACACTTGGCTTAAAAATCTTCCGTCCAATGTTGCTTCCAGCTCAGAAAAGCATTGATTTTTGGTGAGGCTTGCACACAAGAATGCATCATGGCCCAGTGGATTTTAAGCCTCAAACCAATACCACACAGCACAACTCAACAACCAAAATAATAGTGATTTGAAATCAGGAAAAGGACCATAAAAAACGAAGATCACTAAGTTTCTGTCCCTGTTTCAGCTAATTAATTAGAAACATGACTCTAACCTGCATAAGATTGATTATCTTTCACATGTTAGTGTCTTCCTTTCTTATCTTCAACAATGCTCTGGCCAGTGATCCAGATATCATATACGACTATGTTTCACCACAGAACTCTAGTGTCAATGGAAGCTTTTTCACTTACACTGGATTGAGAGGAGTTCTTCATCAAATTCCTCAGTCTTTCAAGGCGACAAAAGCTACCATGGTTGAATTTCCTGCTCTTAATGGACAAAGTATATCATATGCACTATTTCAGTACCCTGCTGGTAGCATCAACCCTCCTCATATCCACCCGCGTGCAGCCGAGCTTCTGTTTCTTGTAAGTGGTTCTCTGCAAGTAGGTTTTGTTGACTCTGCACGCACACTTTACACACAAACCCTTCAACCCGGTGATATGTTCATATTTCCTAAAGGGTTGATACATTATCAGTATAACCCACAATCAGTTTCAGCCACTGCTATATCAGCCTTTGGAAGTGCAAATGCAGGAACAGTTTCAATACCCCATTCCATTTTCAGTACAGGAATTGATGATGTAATCCTTGCCAAGGCTTTCAAGACTGATACTTATACAGTGAAGAAGATAAGATCTGGCCTAAACAAACCTTAGAATGGCAAGCTAAGCTTCCATGTACTACTTCCTCCTAGTCTCTAACTAAAGTTCTTCTAGCTTCTACATATTTGAATATTAGCAAGGAATATAAAAGCCTCCATGGTTTCATTTTTATGTTATTTTTTATTACTTTTTTAGTTGTTTTCTAAGAACTTTCATGTGTTCATACCATAAGTATAAACCATCCAACGTACAGAACAACCACACTATACACTATGTTTTTCCTCCTAAGATGTGATCAGGCTACGAAGAACATATAGTTAATGTGAATAAATGAGGAACAAGTAGAGATCAAAGGGTGTTGAGCATGTTCAACACATTTTTCTTTTTAATATTTCCCACATATATCCTTTTTGGAGCTAATTTTGTTCAAGGTACTATCCAGACACTTAACGTGGAGACCTCTGAAGAAAAAAAAAAGTACAAATATTGGTGGTCATATTACGAAGGAGTAGTCCCTTCCAGTAAACTTAACCCCGTTCCGTTGGTGAACATGTTGAATATTGGGCTCCTTTCTAACTTTAGAGTGCACGGGTTATACTTACTTATAGTCTCATAGGTTTGATGCCAAAAATCCAATAAGCAATTAAACAATAGCACTAGTTATTGGAAATAGACAAAGACAATTAGTTACGGATAATGATGATAATAATAATAATAATAATAATATAAAAAAATGATGGAGGGGCATTTAGAATCTTAGATCAATGGAAAGGATAACATGTATTTTACAGTATTAACCTTCAAGATCAATAGTTAGACTACAATTGGTGCTAAATAACTCAATTAACCTTGCTGAAATGGAATTAATTTACTCTAAAAATGTTGAAATAGAAACGTGTAGTGATACAAAAGTTTGAAACTGGAAAAAATTGCAGATGAGAGTAAACAAAATTACAAAATGCGTTTTAGTTAATGAGCAACTCATACATTCATGACTTTTTGTCCTGCCAGGAGTTTCCCTAAATTCAGTATGCCAGCGACTAATCTTACTTATACATTATACCTAATCATTGTATTAGGGTTGCAATAAGTAAAAAACACATAAAAATTATAAAATGTAAGATTGATTACGCCATTACAATGACTAAGCTAACAAACAAGCGAAATATACGGGCCAAACCAAACACTAAAGGACGTTAGCAATTTGCTAATCAAACAAAGTTTACCTGGTCAGTCTTAGGATACTAATATTGAAGTCTATCCGGCATGTTTGTTCAACCTTGAAAGCATGCACAAGGAAACCATAGCACTAGAATACTCTATTTCTGATTCCACGTTGCATCTTAATAAAAAATAACAAGCTGCTAAAGTCATTTTTGCAGCAAATAATAAGTTATTTGCTCTGTTATCTGTTTGCTGGTGCTGAAAATGGATGTTTTGTGATATATTCTTCATTATTGCACATGGTATGGATATGTCTTGGCTTATATGCCGTCCCAAGATATGACCAAGTAAGCCAAATTGAGGATTCCCTTTAATAAACAAGGACAAGAAACAGTATCCTATGTAACATGTTAAATGATGGGTCCCAAATTAATGTCTCAGTTTGTAATTTTGGAGAGAACATCACTATTAAGGTTGCAAATTTTATGTTTACCTCTGTTTTGTGGAGACTTCACCACCTGCAATACCACAACCACCTGTGAAAAACAGGAGTGGATCTGCACATAAGATGTCGCTGGGATTTATTGCAGGCATTTTCGCAACAATGTTAGTGGCCTTACTCTACTGGCTCTTCAGGAGAAAGGTCATTCCACTTCTTAAGCAGCGTAAGACTTTGACAGGTGAGTGAGCTGCATTTGTAAAAGCAAATAGATTAAAATTCATACCACGTAAGTAATTTTAGTGAACAAACACAGAATTTTCTTACAAACCCAAGTATCTCTTTCACCTAAAGTGGCACGCATTCTTTGAAGCCTTTTTTATTATTGCTGCAGGAAAGGAACATAAAGGCTTTGAATGTGATAAAATATCATTAAGGTATTTTGATTTTAAGGAACTAGAGAGAGCAACAGAAAATTTTAGCCAAGATTGCTTGCTGGGTTCTGGTGCATTTGGAAATGTCTACAAAGGAACCTTTGACTTAGAAGAAATTCTAGCCATTAAGAGAGCTCATTCCGAATCATTCTTAAGTGTGGAAGAATTCAGAAATGGTTAGCCTCAATGAAGATAATTCTGCCTGTTTGACTCGTGCCAATTCTCATCCCGTCATGGTTTTAAAGTTGCAATCGTGGTCGCAAATATATATACCTTTTTGGTCTCCAATCATAATGCAACATCATCTACCTTCACTTTTGATAACTGCACCCACAACTGCAATTCAAAACCATGACTCACACCGATTAGAAAATTCAATTAATTATTCTTGACAATTATTTCTTTGTTCATGGCAGAAGTCAGGCTCCTTTCAGCTGTAAGGCACAGGAATCTTATTGGTCTGGTTGGATATTGTGAAGAACCAGGTGACTATGACTGACAAAAGTTCCCTCTTAACTGTGCTGTAAAAATAGAGTTAAAAAAACTGTTGATGTTCATAGCATCGTGATATTCATTGTAAAAGCGAGGGAGTTATTCCCACACAATTTTATGCTAACTCGGCCTAATTATTGTTAGAACAATAGTTAGAAAACGAAGATTTGTGAGTTAGTATCAGAAGATGAAGGGGTGATAGTTAAGGAGCATTATTCTTATGCTGTCATTTAGTGTGTTAATTGAAAAGTCATGTAAGGATTTTCAATTACTTTACTGCTATTAAAGCATGTAACCTTCAGTAATAAAATGTCTTCTATTTTCTCTAGCCTTCTCTCTATCTTTCTAACAATCATGTCTTGGTCAGAACGAGATGGAGCCAAAATACTAGTCTATGAATATGTTCCAAATGGTTCACTGCTTGAGTACATCATGGGTAAGTTTTTTGTTTATTCTTCTTAAACAATACTATAGTCAAAACTATTATCTGTACGCTGAAAGATTTTGTTTCACCTCTAACGTGTTTCTTAACTTGAACACTGTATCGGAAACATGAAAAAAGAAGGCAGCTACAATTAAAACATGAACCAAATTTGATTAAGCCATGAATAGAAAACTCATTATTAGCTTTCTATCTTTGATTCTAAAACCACAAATGCATGGCTGAGAATGTTAGCTTTTTGTAGGAAGCAGAATAAGCCTAACTTGGAAGCAAAGAGTGAAAATAGCAATAGGAGCAGCAAGAGGTTTGTCCTTTAAGTAATAGTCCCCAGTTGTTCAACAAGAAATCCTCTAATTAACATAGAATTGCTTTGTTGGTACCTTTTATAGGCATAGCTTATTTGCATGAAGGGGTGAAGCCAAGCATAATCCACCGTGATATCAAACCAAGTAACATCCTATTAGGGGAAGGTTTTGAGGCTAAGGTTTCGGATTTTGGGTTAGTAAAATCAGGGCCAACCGGTGATCAGTCACACGTCAGCAGCCAGATTAAAGGGACACCAGGGTACCTTGACCCTGCCTATTGTTCAAGCTTTCATTTGACCAAATTCAGTGACGTTTATAGCTTTGGTGTTATACTTTTGCAACTTGTTTCAGCTAGACCTGTGGTGGATTCCACTGAAAAACTAAGTAATCAACATATTATTGACTGGGTAAGCAATGCACGATCCCCTCAATTTCCATTGCAAAATTTGCTTGATTTTGTGATTGTTCTATTTTGTCAATCGATAATAAACCAAGACGATCATTATAGTTCATTTACTTCATTACAATAGCTTGGTATATCATGCAGGCAAAGCCAAGCATAGAGAAGGGAAGTGTTGAAGAAATTATAGATGCAAATCTACTATGTCAAAGTAAGCCATGCAATATGGCCGTTATGCTGAAGATGGGGCAACTTGGTTTAAGATGTGTGGTTGAAGAACCAAAACATCGCCCAACAATGACTCAGGTGTGTCAAGAACTAGAGCAAGCCCTCCACTCAGCTGATAGCTTCAACAGCAATAAGCAGTCTTTAAAGGAATTCTCTACACCAATTGGCTCATCCCAGCAATCAACGAAGTCAGAGACACGGGGATCAGTTGAATCATATGATTGCTCACAGAGCTTTGTTAGTATTGATGGTGTTGGATTTCAGAAATTCCATGTTGACATGGATAGCTTCTCCTTTAAGAGCACAGACTTAAGGTGCCTAGAAAATAACAGTATCAGTATTAAGATGGATAGAATATAATAGTACTAGTTTTTCCATTGATAAGAAAAATTTGAAGAGAATTCAACAGATTGAGACCAGATAATTTATCGTTTGTCCAATTGGTAGACACAAAGACGTAGATTCAAATCTCGTTATCGATGTAAATACCTCAACAAGTATGGGTAGATCCAGTTCATAGGTGAGGAAGTAATTGTACCCCGCAACTCAGTATTTTTACTAATATATGTTTGATAATCTTTTTCTTCTTTTTTTTCAAGTAAAAAGTGTTGGCGTTGCCTTAAAAGACCATTAAAAAAAATGTAAAAAATTACAAGAAATAAAAGAGATAATAGACTTGTACTAATTTTTCAACCTTCGACATTTGTAAAAGTTTAAACTTTTTTGTAAAGATATTATGTGTTTCTAAAAAAATTGCAATATTCTTTAATTACGATTACGACAATGGCTAATTTTTTTTTTATCTAGGTACTCTTTTACTTTTCTTACGTTGTATCATACCACCTATTCTTCATCTCAACTTCAAGTCAAGATTAATTTTATTATCGACTCCGATAATAAAATATCACGATAAAAAACATTGTAATGTATGGAAAATAAAGATATGCAAACATGAAGTTATAGAAAGACTTGATACTTCAATCTAAAATTGCAGAGACAGCATAGCCATCAATTTGAGTGCCACAAATAGATCCAAAATTCATATTTACCGTTCTTCTTGTATAAAACATAACCTAAAAGAAATAAGGATAACAAGTAATATGAACTTGGGATACTTATTTAGTTTTCATATTGAGTGCAATAAACTACCTATGCATTCAAAGGAGTGCACGGACAACTTACAGAAATCACTCCCCATTGTGATAAAAATATGAGATGCAAAATAATCAAATATTCAAGGTTACCGGCTTTGGTACTCTACTTCCATGATGCTTTACTCACGCAAGCTACATACCCGAAGTCACTTGTTACATTGTACTAAATGAGCGAACGTTTTTTCAATCTCTGTTAAATTGGATATACAATCTGGTAGGTCACCAGAGCTCAATGTCTGCTAAGGGTACAACACTACATACAAGCATAACAGATCATACAACCAGCTTCATCAACCTGAACTAAGTTTCCATGGGTGCAGCACAGGGAGCCAAAGTTCTAGAAGGTAGGGAAACACCACCTCCTCTCACCGATAAAGGAGGACCTCTCACTGAGCTGGCTCTGCTGACAAGATTGGAGTCAAGAAATACAACTACAACTGTGATGTCATCATGGAAATGCCGGCGGACACCACGATCAATTTTCTTCAAATCAGAATACCTCATCTCTCTCTTTTTTGCTGCTTCCTGCAATGCAGCTTTGATGAGCCTCCGAGCAATTCCCTGCAAGACATAAAGCATGTAATGCCAGCATCTATCTTTCACTCTTTGGAGCTACTATTAAGTGATATATTTATTAAGATATATTTTTTCATTCAAAATAAAAACGACCATATAGTACATTTATCTTACATTGTGTGGTTTGTTTTGAACTATATCAACTGCATCTTGATTGCTAAGGTGTTCCCAAAGACCATCAGAAGCAAATATGAGAAATTGGTCATGCTGTTGAAGTTCATGAACAGAAATTGATGGGTCGGAGCTCAAAATGGGCCTCTTAAAACCATCCCGGACACGAAACTTGGCATACAATGGTTCCTTGTTGAATTCAGCCTTTTTTAGGTAAACATCGCCAATGGATCTAGAAATCTGCCACATAAAAATTTCATCATGAGTAAGTTTGTTATAAATGATAAGTTGTGGTCTAGCTATTTTGTCCTTACAAGAAGAAATTGGGCTTGCACATTTTCTAAAAGCTCTTGATAAAACTGATAATTGGAAGAGTGTTCACAGTTTCTTAACACCTAAACAGAACCAAACACATTCCTGTTTTAATATGTTAATTTGTTCCTCATCTTGTTTAAAAGCTAAGAAGATTCATTTAATTAATTTACATCGAGTTTAATTAATTACAATGTTTTCTGTTTTACTCAATTAATTCAATCACAAATATCTTATTTTGTTTCAATCTATTAAACTTAACATCAATTCATTAAATTGTCCTTGTTGAAAACCTAGAATTGGGGACAATCATTTAATCAATTAAATCAGAGAAATAATCTATTAATCTCTGAAATAATCTCTTAAGATATGACTTCATTTTAAGCCAATGTTTTCAAAAATACTCAGAGCAACTATTGAGAGGATCAAAATGTTTGTTTTCAGAATCGACAAGTAAGCAATCATTGAGGAGTCTTTCATCTCAAGATAGAGTCATCATCACCAACTCATGTAGCTAAGTTGTCAGTTACAAATTCAAGAAATCAGATTATATTGTTCTTAAATTTTTGTTTTTATCCTAAGTTTTTTAATTCGCGAGATAGGGTGTCTCAAGGTTCTAGTAATAGTAGTAGACTTCTATAAAAAGGGTCATCAAATCATCTTGTAGAGCTCAGGAGATTTGATTGTCATTGTTTCTGCTTGTAAACATTGAAAATTAGGTGATCTCAATCTTGTAGGTTTGGGAAACTGGTAGTAGCTCTCAGTGGTAGAGTGAACTAGTATGTATTCTTAATAGGAGCGTTGATGAAGGCTACTAGATCTTAATAGCCCAAGTTTCTTCTTTTTGAGTATTAGTATTATACCAGTACGAATCCAGTCCAATAAGACTACTAACATAACATGATTCTAGACACATGAATAATCTTAATATTCCAGAACCCCTTCCTTAAGCTAGTCTTACAAACTTTTATCTTGTTACAAGTAAAAACTTCAGGACAACAACCTAAAAACATAAGGTGGGTTCAATAAACCATAATTGAAAAACTGGGAAGACATCTCAGTAAAATAGGTATCATAAAACTGTTAAAGAAATTATGGAGAGGTGATACATAAAAGTGGCATGGTTAGAAAGATAGCTCAACAAAATAGTTAAAATGACAGCCATAAAAGCCGCTGCTATTTGCCTGTGGCCTTAACCTAGGAAGAAGAAACAATAATCTTGCCTAGCAAGAAATAATACCTAAGCCTCTCTAAACTCACTAAATAAAAGATACTTACAGCTTCAACCAGCAAGAATAACCTCAAATTAGAATTTAGTAGACACAAAAAACAAGTAAAACATGTCAGAAAAGTGGAAACTAATTTAGTGTAGAAGAAAATACAATAACAACACAACTGCAGAACTAAACAGTAGATAAAATTCAGCACCCAAATAAGCTCTAAATAGCACTACCCAGAAGAAGGATGGGGAAACAGACTGATGGAGCAGATATAAACTATAAGGCTTAAGTGATGCATACGCATAACCAGAGCCAAAAGGCAAAGGAAAAGAAATTCAATCACAAATACCTAGCCAAAAGCCAATAGTGATGATATTAGGTAGAACTCTAAAACCAAGTTGAAACTACGAGGGATTTTTTTGATGGAAAAGAAGAGACAAAAAAAATATCTTATTGATATTAATAAGATATGATATATAGCAGAATTCCATCAAAATTTTGATGATTTTTTAAAATTTTGTAGCATTAATTTTTTAGGAAAAAGAAATCAACAATTCCCAGTTATTTTAGTGGTCTAAGTCAAGTGTTAGTGTAGCACAAGCCTTGCCAAGAACACTACCAGTAGAACAAAATTCAATAACACAAGAATAACCCTAATATCGTAACATAATAATATATTTAAGATCACAGGCAATATATGTACCAAAAAAATATCAGAGGTGATGATTTCATTTCTTAACTACTTAATAGTATGACAATTCTTTATACCAGTAAAATGGGATGCGCAAGGCTACAATGTAAACTATGATTAAAACAGAGCATATTACTTAAATCTCTCGTTTAATTGGTTAAAATTACAAGATCCTTCTTTTTTGTCCTTGCAAAAAGAAAAAAAAAAAAAAACAACTTATACCTCTAATGATGGTTGTATTAGATATAAATAACTTAATATCCTAACTAATCTGGTAAAAATAGATTCACTCCTATTCCTATAGAGGGGAAATAGATTTTTAGCGATTATATCTCAATAAAAATCATTTAACTAATGAAAGGAGATGCTTATACCCCAAGATTAAAATCTCTTTTTCCAATTATTACATGATTTAGGGTGTTGCCTTCAGGAAAATCACGTCACTAAATTAAAAAAACATTTTAACAAAAAAGACAAATGACATAAAATTGTATTAAAACATAAATAAATGAAATGAGACCATAACTCATGCACAGGACAGCAAAGCCTTTGCACAGAGGACCAATTGTGAAGAGTCGGTCTACGTATTGCATAATCCAAATACTTTCAGAATCATCATAGTCACATACAACATAATTTAGATATGCATATATCTAAAAAAATACTGGCAAAACGCAATCTATTAATAAATCAAATCAAGTTTTTGAGAGACTGCAAAAAACAAATTTTAATTTTCCAATTTCAAAAAAAGATGGAAGAATTTAGGAAAGATGTAGATAACCTTTTCAAAAATAAAAAAAATAAAAATAAAAGGCTAATCACCACGATTCACATATAAAACTTACCTGGATCAGACCCTTCACCCGCCATACATTGTGCTTTAGAACCACAATTTTTGAGTCATCCGGATGCAAAGAATGCATCTCCTGTCTCACAGATTCTATGCCCACATTATGCTCAGACGAAAGCTGGATGGCCAAAACATCCCCAGTTGCTCTGACCACCCGCCCAAGCACAGCCCGGGAATCACCAAGGTTAGCAATATAGAGGATACCACCACAAATCACACCAACCAAGCAACAAGTTCCCACCGCAGCAATTTGGGGATTCATAGGCCACTGTTTGGTAACCACTGACAAAAAACCTTCTTCTGTGGCTTGGTACGCCTTCCGAATAACCTCCACTGACATGGACTTCTGCTCAGACGCAAAACCTTACAAAAACATGTACAGGTCAATACAAATGTTCACAAGCAACATTGAGTAATGAGTTGAACTGAAAGGCCAAAACTTATATACACGTTTCCTGTTCTCCTATCAAAATTTGACTTTCACCTCGGTAATTTGCATAATTCTTTTAGTGCTTTATTATGCAGATTATCAAGGTGAATCTCTAATTCTATTTGGAGAACAACACAAGCACCATCAATGGAACTTTATCTAAGTTTTGTCCAAAAAGAAATTCATAGAAGCTCCTAGAGCAAGACAATATTCTTGCTCCATACTATTGAAAATGTACCACATCAATTTTTGGGGTCATCAACATCTCCACTTTAACTACATTCTAACTCCTAAAGCCGACAACCTGATGCGATACACATTCAATAGCGGCGTGGAACACCAGTGAATCTCTCTAAAAAATGGATAGTGACCATAAAAACTAAAAGCCATTACGTTTTAGATGTTGGAAGAGATGATCACAGACGTAGCGCGACGTCTCAGGTCCACCGTGGCCATCATACACACCAACAAAGGTACCATAAGGACCAGTCTCAAGCAAGCTAAGAGGACCAGACTCAATCTGGCTCTGATCCTCAAGCAAGTTGTTGGCCTGAACAACAGCCATTGAGTATTCACCAAACAAGTGCTGCCCGGCATCCTTGTACCACAGCAGCCCGTCCTTCCGCCCCGTAACCTCGGAACCCTTGCCGTCGGAGGATCTTCGCCGCCAGCAGGCAGTCAGAAAGTCCATCAACCTTGATAGCATCCCTCATTTCACCCCAAAACAACCTCCAATTCCTTCACATCCACAAACGGATGCTCCAACCCCACCCCCCACAGCCCTTCCTCACCTATATTATATCAAATAATATATATCTATGCTACGGTTACCAATCAATTTCAAACTCAAACATAAAAATCCGAGAAATTCAACCGTTAAATTTGAGTGGAAGCACCTGGAAACACAAATACAATAAACATAAATACCCGTAAACAATAAATAAGTGAACAAATCCACAAAAGAAGAGCAGAAAGTTGTTGGAAAGAGCAGTACTAGGTTGCAGAGGGAACACAGCAACGGTTATGTGATGCAAGAACGTTAGATCTACAGATCGAAGAAAGGGAAGTGTGAGGTGATAGGGTTTTGTGGTTTGGGGGTGGTGGTGATGTAGAATAGAGGATAGGGAAAGAAGAAAGGTTGGGATAATTGAAGGGGAAAAGGGCTTTAATGATGAGCGATCGGTGGTGGGAGTGAGTGAATGAATGATGATGAGTGACCTCAAACTCAAAACACTTTCCTTTTCTTTCTTCTATTATCTACTCTGCTCTTTCTCGACACACACCCAAGAAAAAGGGTAATCTACACCAACTAACTCTCCCTGAATTTTGTGAATATTACACACCCGTCAATTTCTCTTCATTTTTCTTTTTCTTTTTCTTTTCTTTTCTTTTCTACGCCCATCTTCAATTACTTCTTTTTCTTTAAGAAACCATGGAGTTTGCACACACAGTAAATTCAAATTCAAGTTTTACAAAGACAAACAAATCAAGCCGAAAATTAAATAGTATGGGCAAATTATTCAACTAACTTGTTAGATCATAAATATTTACTCAAATTATCTGATGTTTATGTAATATATTCTTTTTTATAAATTTCATTTTATTATATGCTTAAAAATAAACTTTGAGGTATTTATAATTTTTTTGTTTTTCTCAAACTAATTTTTAACTCTTGAAATTTTTTAATTGTTTATGAATCAAGATTAAAAGATTAAGTAAAGATTTTTATACCTATTGGAAATTATTTAAAAGATGATACAAAAATTAAAATAATTGTATTATTATCAAATTCTTGAAATATAATATTTAGTCAGTAAAATAAATATTATAAATAATATAATATAATATAAAAAAATATAAGAAAAAAATATTTAAATTGAAATAAAAATAAAAGAAAAATACTTTTTAAAGTAACGTCTCAACAAGGTTATATACTGCAACAAAGAAGTGTGTTTACCAAATTAAATAAGTTTTTTCAACTCATAAACAAAATTATAAACAAATTGATACGTGTTGTAAAATATAAAAGAAGAAAAAACCAATAGTATGAGATAGTTTGTCTTGGAATAAAGCCTTCACTCTCATCATAATTTCAGTAAGTATAATCTAAACAGAACTAAGTTTCAAAATAAATATTTTAAATTTTTTAACGTAAATTGTGTAATTTTTTTCAGTTATATTTAAAAAAATATTAATAATGACAAATAAAACTATAAATAAATTAATGATGACAAGATTAATTTTGTCAAATTACTACAATCTTTCATTATTTACCAACTTTACCTATGAAACACTTTGAATGCCATTTTTTTTCAATGACATTTTAAATTGACCATTTAATATTTAATTAAATTTATACTATAAATTAATTTTAAGTTAAAATATGTTATTATCTATTTCAACATTCAAATTATAAAAATATTTTAATGTTAAGATTATGAAGATCATATTGATTATAGTACTTCAATTAAGATAACTATGTATTTGTATAATTAATATATATTACAGTACTTCAATTAAGATAACTACGTGTTAAACTTTATTCCGTAACATTACAACTGGTAACAAGATATTAATAATAGTATATATTTCAGATTAAAGTTCTTGTTCGATTTATAATTTGGGTATAAGAAAAAGGTATGCAAATATATAATATAAACTACGTCTAGGGTTCATATAGTGGTGTTCTAAAATTAGGTTATGATGGGTAGTGACTTAATTAACACTTTGTAGATTAGTTAGTTGACGTGAATAATCTTCGTTATCGAAACATATTACAATGTTTTTTAATGTTTAAATAATATTTTCTAAACCATATGAGACAAAATAAACTTGAAAGTTTATTTAATTTTAAAAAACTTTTCAAAAAAAAAAAAAAAATCAGTTGAAAAAGATAAAAGAAGAAATTTATGACTTAACCAATTGTAAAATTACGTATCCTCTTCGAAGGTTGATCCGTAGTTGTAAACAACAGCAACAAGAAGACAGAAGGATCACAAAGTAAAAATAGTGATACAAAAGGAAACGGAAAATTCCATGCATATTGATCTTGCCCTTCCTTCATTTGTTCCTTTCCCATCGATTTTCCTCTCAACCCTAACCCTAACCCTTACGCACTCCATCAAATCTCTTCCTTAACCGATAATTCATTACCAATCGGACTCAATTCGCAGCAAAACCCTGCCAAATTTGGATTCCCCGAACCCTAATTTCCGATGGGAGGAGACCCCCTCCCTCCTCCGCCGTCATCCTCCGGCGAAGACGGCGGCGACCCCTTCGGCACCTGGTACGGGAACATTGACTACCTCTTGAACATCTCGGCGATCGGCTCCGCCTGCTGCCTCTTGATCTTCCTCCTCGTCAAGCTCCGCAGCGACCACCGCCGCATGCCGGGGCCCGCCGCCCTCGCCTCCAAGCTTCTCGCTGTTTGGCACGCCACCGGTCGCGAAATCGCCCGCCACTGCGGCGCCGACGCCGCGCAGTTCCTCCTCATCGAGGGCGGCAGCTGCGCCCTCCTTCTCTCCCTCGCCGTGCTCTCTGTCACCGTCCTCCTCCCGCTTAACCTATCCGCCGGCACCGCCGTCCTTGACGACGGCTTCTCTAGAACCACCATCACGCACATCGAGAAAGGCTCCTCCCTGCTCTGGATTCACTTCCTCTTCGCCGTTGTTGTCGTGGTTTTGGTCCACTTTGGGATTTCCGCCACCGAGGAGCGTTTGAGGATTACGAGGTTCAGGGATGGGTACGGTAATTTGAGTGATCCTGCCGCTAATTCCACTGCTATATTCACTATAATGGTTCAGGGTTTGCCAAAAATTATAGCCGCTGATAGGGTAGTGTTGCACGAGTATTTTCAGTATAGGTATCCTGGGAAGGTTTATAAGGTTATTGCTCCAATGGATTTGTGTGCCTTGGATGATTTAGCCAATGAATTGTTGCGTGTGAGGGATGAAATTTCGTGGCTAGTGGCCAGGATTGACTCTCGGCTTTTGCCGGACGATGAGCGTGATAGTAGTGGTTCCCCCACCGGATTGTGGGGTTCGGTGGTTTGTTGTTGGAAATGCTTGAAGGGTTTGTGTGTTGATTTTAAAGGGAGGTTTGGTTATAGTGATGAAGAGAGGTTGAGAAAGTTGCAGGAGCTGAGGGCTGAATTGGAGAGTGAGTTGGCTGATTATAAAGAAGGGCGTGCGCCTGGTGCTGGTGTTGCATTTGTTATGTTCAGGGATGTGTATACTGCTAATAAGGCTGTTCAGGATTTTCAAAATGAGAAGAGGAGGAGAATCGGAAAGTTCTTTTCTGTTATGGAGTTGCGGTTGCGCCGGAACCAGTGGAAAGTTGAGAGGGCTCCCTTGGCCACTGACATCTACTGGAAGAACATGGGGACGCCGAGGATGTCGCTGAAGTTGCGGCGGGTGTTTGTGAACACTTGTTTGTTATTAATGCTTTTGTTTTTCAGCTCACCCCTTGCGGTGATTACTGCTGTGCAGAGTGCCGGGAGGATTATCAATGCTGAAGCTATGGATAGTGCGCAGCTGTGGTGGGCTTGGGCGGAAAGCTCTAGCTGGCTTGCAAGTATTATATTTCAGTTTTTACCCAATGTGATCATATTTGTTAGCATGTATATTGTGATCCCTTCTGCTCTTTCATATCTCTCGAAGTTTGAACGGCATTTGACAGTGTCTGGGGAGCAAAGGGCTGCACTGTTGAAGATGGTTTGTTTCTTCCTTGTGAATCTTATTCTCTTGAGGGGTTTGGTAGAATCGTCGTTAGAGAGTACCATCTTGAAGATGGGTCGGTGCTATTTGGATGGAGAAGACTGCAAGAGGATTGAGCAGTATATGAGTGCATCGTTCCTGTCCAAGTCATGTCTTTCCTCACTCGCATTTCTGATCACAAGTACTTTCTTGGGGATTTCTTATGATCTGTTGGCACCCATTCCTTGGATTAAAAGAAACCTACAGAAATTTCGGAAGAATGACATGCTTCAATTGGTGCCAGAACAAAGTGAAGAATACCCTTTAGAACATCAGGGCATAGATAGTAGTCTTCAGAGACCACTAATGCACGACAATGCTTATGACATTGCCAATGGGGATCATGTCGAGGGACAAGATCTTTTTGTTTATCCAATCACTGGAAGCTCACCTGCTCCCAAACAGACGTTCGATTTTGCACAGTATTATGCCTTTAATTTGACAATTTTTGCCTTGACTCTAGTATATTGTTCATTTAATCCCCTTGTGGTCCCTGTTGGTGCTGTATATTTTGGGTATAGATATGTGGTTGACAAGTACAATTTTTTATTTGTCTACCGAGTTCGTGGCTTTCCTGCAGGCAATGATGGTAGGTTAATGGATACTGTAATATGCATCATGCGTTTCTGTGTTGATCTATTCCTACTTGCCATGCTCCTATTCTTCTCAGTTCGGGGGGACTCTACCAAGCTGCAAGCCATATTCACTCTCGGGTTATTAGTCATGTATAAATTATTGCCTTCAAGTAACGATAGTATTCAACCAGCTATTTTGGAGGGCATTCAAACGGTTGACAACGTTGTTGATACTAGGCCTATTGATTATGAGGTCTATTCACAACCCAGATTTGATTGGGATACCTCCCAAAGATGACTCGTTGCTATCATATAAAAGTAACTCTGAAAAAAATAGTGGTTTTTGGTAAGAGGGGACAGGAGAGGAGGGGCCAGGGATGAAATGGGAAGAGGTTTCCGGGGACTGCTGTTCATAATTTGTTGTAACACGCAATTATGACATTTCATTCTTCTCTACCATTTCTTGCCCAATTCCAAAGTTTGGCCAGGATGTTAATATGTGGAATGTACAATATGGATTTTTTTTTTTCCGAAGTTCATAGCTTCCTAGTTTTGCAAACTTGAGGTTGTGTTATGCTATCATTTTCAATAGGAAAAGGAGCATGTCGCTTAGGGCAAGTAGTGCCGGTCCCGTTACTACCGCCAACTTGCAAAGAAAATTAAAGCGAAAGCCAAATAATTCCTCTATTCGTAAAGATTTTTTAGATAACTTAATATAATTTAACAAGAGACCAATAATATTATTTACTAATATGTTCTTTTTTCATCTACAATGAACTATTATTTTTTCTTTATTTTATTTTTTTTTCAATTCGACCAATATTTATAAAACCATGGATCATTGAATATTTGAACCCAACAAATAATCAGATGTTAGTAGTTTAACTGCCATTAAAATAGGATTGACAAAATTATTATTATTTTCAGATGTTAACATCACATTTCCAAACAATGTCACTCTTAAAGAACAATTAAAAACTAAGCGAGGAACAATAACATTTTCCAAGCAAGACGGAAATGGAAAAATATGTTTGTAATCGATTTTCACTTTTAGTACCATAACAAAAAAGAATGGTTATTATAATCACGTCTATGTAAAAAAAAAAATTAATAATTCTGTACAATCATATCTATACTATACCAACATAATCGACCATAATTAAATAAGAAAATGATTGTTTATTGTCTTACAAACACTTAATTAACTACCCACAACACATAATATATGCACAGCTCAAATTCTCAATATGAAAATGGATACCTTTATTACCTTTTATGCTTCCCAATAGATTGCTTTTTCAGCCAAACTAAATTCATACGTCTCATAAATCCATGCGCATTTCCATCTGCATAGGTGATGACTTAACTTTAAATTTAATAGCATTTTATAACACAGTGATAATTAATTTTCTGATAATTTTTTTATCTTGTAGAACTTGTTTGGTGTCTTTATTCAATTTTTGAAATTTTCTAATAATTTAAAATCATTAAAATGAACCCGAATGATGAGGTTAGTCATCATTCTAAATTGGATTTTATGTAATTAATAAAATACCAAAAGAAATCCATTTTTTTAATTGTGCGTTTGTAATGTGCATAGGATTGATTTTTATTTTTTCTTTTTCTATTGACTTTGAAAACTATCTATACAAAATTAGAAAAAATTGATTCAATTTTGGGACATTTCAATTCAATTAAATAGAAAGTTCATCGGCCTTCGTATTCTAGGAATCAAAACGATGTGATTTAAAAAAAAAACATCTTCTATCTGTTATGGGTTGAGGACTTATCTTTTTTCAAACTCTGATTTATATTTTTTTTTTAGAAATAGGTTAAATATAAAATTTACAAAAAGATCGAGAAAGAGATATCGGATATATAGAAAAAATAAATGTAGTAATTGAGAAAGACATAGTATGGAAGTAGAAGAATAATCAGTATGATTTTTCGAAAAAGTCATAATATCAACAAATTAGGAATTGAGGAATTAAAGAGTGAAGAACATCAAAATACAAAGACACATGGAGAGACGATTATAATACAATTCATTGGAATCAACCGTTACAAGTAAATATGCATTTACAATGGAGTGAAGAGAAGTAGAAAATAATCATTCAAATATTCTAATTTATAGATTTCTTTTTCTTTTTAGTTTTCTTTTTATGACACATTGGCTATTACAAAAATAATATATATATATATATATATATATATATATATATATATAAAGATAAAATAAAGGTAATTAGGGTGATTGTTAAATTGTACAAAGAAACTTAAATTCTAACAAACGTTACAAACTAAAATGAACATTTTCAATGAAGTTTTTTACTTACTTTCATTTATTTTCTCTATCAATTTTTAATTTTTATTTTATTCTTAGTAATGATTTGATTTATCTTTATGCTATTGAATTTCTTGCATATTTACACATTTACTTTTAAGCAATTTCTTTTTGTAATTTACTTTAAATGTTTGAAATTTTATTACACATAAAAATTAAATACTAATGTGTATTAAATTTTAAATGAAATCAAAGAGCACACATAATATTTAAATAATTCATTTATATCAAATATATTTACACTAAAAACATATATAAACTTAATTTTTCTAACAACTTAATTAATACAAAAAGGTTAAATTAGTTGGCTGCATCCAACATGTCCAATTAGAAGTATTCAATATTTATATTTTTTAATTGCATTTCTTAATTTTAATTACATATTTATTTAAAATGTTAATAAACTCTATTTATAGTCTCCTATTTAAAATTTTAATTACATATTTATTATAGCTCTAATTAATCTCAATTAATCTCCTATCTCGTAAATAAAGAAAAAAAAACGTAGACAAGGACTCTCCACTCTTTCAAATAGGCATTTCATAAACAACCCCAACCATTAGCCAAAACATTTGTTTCTTAACATCCCAAGTAATTTTTCTTTTATCTTTATTTACATATTCACTCTTTCAATCTATCTGTCTCATATTTACTTCTTAATTAAATATTTTAAAAAATTCATTAATTAAAATATTGTATGATAATATAAAGTTTTTATCTTAAGTTCAAAATATAACTCAGAGATGGAAAAAAATATACATTTACTATAAATGTTAGTTTAATGATTTTAATTTTTAGTTGAAAAGAATGAAGATTAAGTTTAAACGTTTTGATTATTAATTTTCGTTAAAGTCGCTAATTAAATATATACTAAATATTTTCTTAATAATTAAAAAATGATTGTCATAATGAATACTAATCAGATATACTAAATGTTAAAACATGTCTAAGTGATATTTGTTGTATCATACTAAATACATACACAAAACACATGCATTTTAGTAATTTAAAAGAGAAAATGAGTGGTTTCAAATAGTCTTATTTGCAAATAAAGATCATATAGTCAAACAAGAAAGCTATATTTACTATGGACCAAACAAGTGCAAATCTAGTTGAGCATGTTTTGAATCCCAATCCATTTCATATAACTCCACTCATCTCTAATTTATTACATCGAACTTTCTCTCTAAAATGTGTGTGGTTATCATTTCAATGTAACTCATCATAGTCTTCACTACAACCAATTCAATGAGGGGATAAATAGATTGAAGAGCAAGGCAGAGGTCATTTGCTCCTTTCTTTCACTTGTAACTGCCATTGTTCCTCATCACTTGGGTGAGAGGCAAAGGTAGAAGAAGTAAGAACATGCATCATCAAGTTGTGAAAAGTAACCTTGTTGATATAGGCACAGAGAGAACAAGGGTTGGATCGCAACCCCTTTGTCCAAAGCCTAGAAAGCTTTCACCTACCCTGCCAGAATTCATCAAGCCAATCAAGTGTACTAAACACAGGTTTCATTTCATTGCCTTCAATGCAAAAATGTCAACAACACATCATTTGATGTATTCTTTTCAAACACATTCACACATGCATGAATACTTTCATGTTAACACTTTTCTTATTGTCTGCTTTTCTTATGATTTGCTATTCTTCTCACCAGTCAGTCAAATATTAATGATGGAGGTGGAATTCTCAATATGATATCTGAGAAGGTTTGAGTTTTTTTAAATACGAATAAGAGAAAAGAAGTAATCTTTCTGAGGCTGATTGGTAAATGTTGTTAATGCAGAATGCAGATGGAAGGGAATTCCTATGCAACGAGTGCTTGCCTTGTTGCTATTGTGGCTCTCCTCCACGCAGAACAGAGAATCCATTAGTTCATGACGTGGAGTTTCTTCACCAAGTTGAAGTTTTTTCACCATTAGCACGAACCAAACTCTCAGATAAATTTGGTTTCAGCTCTGCTTCCCCCATGTGAATGAGGAAAATACGAAGGAAAGGAGCATCTGAAGTAAAAAGTTGATATAAATTTTCACAGTATAGAAGTAATATTTAAGGAATTGTTGTAGAAGAGGCTAATTAGTCTAAAACATATATTCTTACTACTAAATATGTAAATACTTAATGTGAGGATCATAGGCTATAAATGAAGAAATGTAAATAACAAATCTTGTTGTATAAACCAATACCAATACAGCATTGTGGTGAATTGGTTATATACTCTTGACTATTCAGTACTTTATAGACTTAGGTTACTTATATACTAGGTTTTATTACTTTGTAAGTTACTATTCTTTTATTAAATTTTAAATATATCTTTATAGTTTAATTTTCTCGTAGTTTTATTTTTTAATGAAACTTTACAACTTAATTCTCTCTTTATTCCTTTTTAATTGTCAATTTTTTGAATTGTTTATAAAGATTTTTCACTGTAAAATTTAAGATTATTTTAATTACCTATTTATTTATATGGCTTTATTTTTTTAAGTATATTTATTATAGAGAGAAAATAAAAACATTTAGAAGTTATTTTAAATAAAAAATATTTAATAAAGATAGTGTTAAAAATTTAATATTTATTTAATTTGTGTAACTCAACCTTAAATTATATATTAAAAAACTATTAGTAAAGCATGTTAATTTACTAGGCTTCTATTTGAAATTAATTTAGACAACTTATATACTTTTGTTTAACCAACAACACAATCAATAAATATTTAAAATATATATATTAAAATACGATTTTATAATTTAATAAATATGTAATTAGTTGAAAGGATTTGAGATCGTGAACAAAATATTATTTTAGAGAAATAATTTGCTATTTGTTCACATTTTTAATTCACATCTCTTTTTACAGCAGTCATTCATAGAAGTTAGCCTTATATCCGCAAAATTAAATAAGTAAATAAATAAATGTTAAGGAAGTATAATTTAAAAATTATATATTATTTATTTATATTTCAAAATATATGTTACCTGGCCCAAAATGGAACAGGACCCGCCATTGGAGTTAGCAGGAAGAGCTGAAAATGAAAGCCCGGTGGTGGGACCCACTCACATGGGCCTCACATTTTCATATTATAAAGCTCACTCACTCACTCACCCACTCCATACACACACATCCTCAGAGTCACCAAAACCGCCACTGTTTCAATTCAAGATCTCAATCACATCACGCCAAGATCTTCTCTCATTCCGCCACGCCAAACCCTAGGCTCCACCGAGCCCGTGATCTATGCTTCCCCTTCCCCCACTTCATGCGGCCTTTCTCGGGAGAGGGTTAGTGTAGAGGAGCCAAACGAAGAAAATGCTCGCTTCCTTTCTCGTCCTTGTTGTGTCCTTCATCTCCCTCTGGGAGTGTTCCCAATGCCACGGCCATGTCTACACGTTCACCATGCACCATCGCCACTCCGAGCCGGTCAGGAAGTGGTCCCATGCTGCCGCCGGAATCCCCGCTCCGCCCCAAAAGGGCACCGTCGAGTACTACGCTGAGTTGGCCGACCACGACCGCTTCCTCCGCGGCCGCAAACTCTCCCAAATCGACGCCGGTCTCGCTTTCTCCGATGGCAATTCCACCTTCCGCATCAGCTCCCTTGGATTGTACCTTTCCTTCTTTTTTCTTCTGTTATCATTATTAATTATTATTATAATTTTAATTTAAATTAAATACACTCTCGTCATATTCTTGTCCAACCATAAATGATAAGAAGATTGAATTTTGTAATATTTATTTTAAAAACGTTTTAAATTAGTTGATAATATGAAATCAATGTATGAATAATAGAAAATTAAAATATTCTTTTAATATAAATTAATTAGTTAATAATTTCTTTAAGATAATTTAGTTAACAGTTTAATGAAGGGATAATGACTCAATGTTAGAATTTTGAAGGAATTTGGTCATTTTTGGAAAAGAAGAAAAATACTGTTTAGATATAAATAATGTTTAAGTTTGACCATTCTTTGTAAATGATTTTAGTCATTTTACGAATCTTTGTCTGTATCTTTATTTTTTCTTTTTCTTGGAGATTGGTTCCTGGGGTTTTCTTTAACTTTTTCTTTTTCTTCTGGAGATTCATACAGTTTGCATTATACGACAGTTGAAATAGGGACGCCGGGAGTGAAGTTCATGGTGGCGCTTGATACCGGAAGTGACCTGTTCTGGGTACCCTGTGATTGCACAAGATGTGCTGCTACCGATAGCGCAGCGTTTGCCTCAGCTTTTGCTTCAGTATGTTTTCTTTTCCTTGTTTTCTATAGTAGAATGAAGTTTTTTTTTAGCGGGATGTTGCAAGAAGTACATTTCTTTTAACAATCTATGGAGTACATACTTTTATTATTAGAAAAATTGTATGTAGGTCCCATTCTATAACCTGTGCCATACTATCTAGTGGGGATCTCACGTAATCCACTCCAATAAATAACATTTTCCTTTTCTTTTCTCCCTTTTTTATTCCTTTTGAATGAAAAACATTTTTAGTTGTGAGCTTTCTGATATGTGGGAGATGGTTCTAACGTTCTAGGTATGCAAGTCTTGTGTTTCATGCCCTGCTTTGTATCTTAATTAAAAACGTTGTTGTGGCAGGATTTTGACCTTCAAGTATACAATCCGAATGGATCTTCAACTAGCAAGAAGGTTACCTGTAACAACAGTCTGTGCACGCACCGCAGCCAATGCCCCGGGACATTCAGCAACTGCCCCTACATGGTCTCTTATGTTTCTGCCGAAACGTCTACATCGGGAATACTAGTGGAAGACGTCTTGCATTTAACAAAAGAAGATAATCACCATGACCTTGTTGAGGCAAATGTCATATTTGGGTTAGTTTCCTTGTTAAATTACCAAAGCTAATCACTATTACACTTATCTGAGTGATTTTAGCAATATAGTGGGTTGAATTTGTTGCAGATGTGGACAAACTCAGAGTGGATCATTCTTAGATGTTGCTGCCCCCAACGGTTTGTTTGGGCTAGGTATGGAGAAAATATCAGTTCCTAGCATGTTATCAAGGGAGGGATTTATAGCAGATTCATTCTCCATGTGTTTTGGGCGTGATGGCATTGGAAGGATAAGTTTTGGGGACAAGGGAAGTTTTGATCAAGATGAGACTCCATTTAATCTGAACCCATCACAGTAAGTGGTAATTCCCTGTTACTTGCCTCTGATTGTATGAATTACAGGAACATTAATTGAATGCAAAGATAGGTTAACTTCTGTTATGCTTGGATACGTCTCACAGCCCTACGTATAACATCACAGTCACCCAAGTCCGTGTAGGCACAACTCTAATTGATGTGGAATTCACGGTTCTTTTTGATTCTGGGACCTCTTTTACATATTTGGTTGATCCAATCTATACGAGACTTACTGAGAGTGTAAGTACTTTAAGTACTAAAATGGGATAAAAGATGCTTACATTTAGCTAGATGTTCATCGTGGACAAAACTTACCAAAGTTGTTATATTGCAGTTTCATTCCCAAGTACAAGACAGGCGGCGTCCATCAGATTCAAGAATCCCTTTTGAATATTGTTATGATATGAGGTGATAAAACTATTGGAGTATTATTTAGTATTATTCGGTTTAGTTTTTCTTTCAACCTCTAATTACTCTTTCTTATGATGGACAGTCCTGATGCCAACACTAGCCTGATTCCTAGTGTGAGTGTAACTATGGGAGGTGGAAGCCATTTTGCTGTTTATGATCCGATAATTATTATCTCTACTCAGGTGGTAGTTCCAGCTGGATTACTCTTCAATATTAGTATTCAACATTTGTGTTAGCTTTGTGAATATGCGGATAACTAATAAGATGTTCCTTCCCTTATCATTTTACAGAGCGAACTTGTATATTGTCTAGCAGTTGTCAAAAGTTCTGAACTAAATATCATTGGGCGTAAGTCTCTTCTACTTTCTGAATAGTTCGCGGTTGGATGTACTTTATGAACCAGAACTGAATTAAGTACCCCGGGGGACAGGCTTAAGAAAGAAATATTGCTTTAGATTAAATCAAACTAAAAATGGCAGCACTGCTTCTTTTTTTCTCAAGAAATTCAAATGATGCATGTATCATTTATGCTCATTTTCAAGCTCGTAATTCTAAATGATTATGATGATTGTTTACATCTCAGCTTCTGGTGATTATTGCAGAAAACTTCATGACTGGCTACCGAGTGGTATTTGACCGAGAAAAGCTCGTATTGGGATGGAAGAAATTTGATTGTAAGTGTTTGTTTTCTTCTCATGGTCACTCTTTCTCTATATTATTGTTCATGTGCTAAATTTTGGTAGTCATACTTTAATGCCCACACTTTGAGCCTTAAACAGGTTATGACATAGAGGGTGACAATGTTATCCCTGTAAGACCACACCCACACGCAGATGTGCCTCCTGCTGTCGCTGCCGGGCTTAGTAACTACCCTGCTACTGATTCAACCAGAAAGTCGAAATACAACTCTGAGAGGTCAACTGCACCACGATCGTCACATTATAGCCATACTTCACTCCCAACTTTCCTGGGATTTTGTGTTTTGTTTTTATTATATTTGGCACTCATTCATTTGTATGGGCCTGTGGTAGTTTTTTATCCTACATATTAGAGTATGTTGATATAGTCTACTCATGAAGAATATATGTATGAATTTTACTCTCACGATATAACACACTGTAAATCAGTAAATGTCATTTGCAATATATGTTTATGTAGGGTCAAGATATGTAACATTGATCTATATATCGATGAATGTATGTAATCAGATCCAATACCAATAATTGAATGAAGACTTGCACAAAACCTTTGTTATTCATTGAAACGCCCCTATAATCAAGGGATGTTGCAACATGATAACGGACAAGGAGAATCAAGCATCACAACAGTCATGTGAATTATGAATAACTAGAATCCAATAAATATTATGTGACAATTACCAAATAAGACAATAAATAAACCTTTAGGTCTCGATCACACATTGAATGTTTTAGATTTTTGATATTGATCTATATACCGATATATGTACGTAGTCGGACCTAAGATTGACAAATAAATCATAACATATTTGTAGTGTCTATATATCTTTTTAATCGATACCATGTTATAAATGAAGACTTGTACTAAAGTCTTCGTTCTCACGAATCACGTAAACCCTAAAACACGTATATAATCAATGGATGATATAATTCAACAACATATTATGAGAATCAAACATCACAATTATAAGATTGGTATAACTATAGTACCAAATAAGTCAATAGTTGGATATTTATGTTTTAATTGTAATAAATACACTCATTGGATATTCTATCTTTAGTTATTCTATTAGAATTTGTGATGATAATATTATAAGATTCTTATAACTATAATACTAAATAAGTCAATAAATAAATATTTGCGTTTTAATAATAATAAATTATTTCTACATCAATCCACGAGGCCATCTCTTTATACCGCAAGCTGGATGGAACACAAACACGTAATCCTCATGACTGTCATGTTTTAAACTCTCACCAAATGTACTGCTTCTTTTCTCATTCAACTCTACCCCAAATACATATTTTCTACCTCTTTATTTTAAATATTATAATTAGACACCCGAATAAAAAATAAAATAATTTCAAATAAGGTGGACGAGATAGACTTTAATCTAATCTCCCAACATTTCTTCTTTTCTCTCTAAATACAAAATAAATTTATTTTATCTAAAAACAAGGATATTTAATTCATGTTTATTATTTTAAGTTTATTTTTGAAAGACTCTTACATTATTTAAGAATTAAAATCAATAATAATTTATATATATATATATATATATATTTATAAAAACATCTTTAAAAAATAAAATAAAATATTTCGAATATAAAACATGATACTCTCCTTTTTAGATTATATATATATAATTTTATTTGCTCTACCTATTTAATTTTTTTCTTTTCTAAAATTTTCTTTCAGCATTGTTTAGTTCTTCTCGCACTCCGAATGAACAAAATATAAATAAAGGGAAACGTGCCAAAAGATCTCATAGTAAGAGGAAAAAAAATAAAATAATTCTACAATTTTTAATTTTTTTATAATATATCTTGCACCATCTTACATAATCCACTGGACTCTTAAATTATTTTAAAAGAAAATTTTCAGTGGAATCATTTAATATATATAAATTCACCAATTAAATTAATATATGTAAAATTTATACGAAAAAAAATATAAAATACAAATCTAAAGGTATTGAATATGAGGGTGATTGTCCTCAAATGAAGGCAGTGATTGTATGCATTATTTTCTACTCTGCCTTGTCATTGTCATTTCGACTAGTCTTTTATCACAACTCTCATAAATCAAAACTTAAAATATAAATACAAATTATAACTTAATTTTCAATCCTATGTTCAGCTTTAATAATATATCTCAAAACTCAGGAGAGAAAAGAGAGAAAAAACCTTTTTTTATCAGTAAATTTTCGTAACTAATTATTATATCTAAAAAAAACTAATTACTATTTGATATTTAATAAAATTATTTTTTTCATCCCCTTGTAAAAGGTTTGACTCACAATCAATTGATCTAGACTTTCTTAGCAAGCAACGGTGTCTTGATTTTTTGGTTGAATGAGTCAACTAATTGCGTGCTGTCATCTAACTGAGTCAACGATGTTTTGTTGAAATGTTCTAAAAGGATGATATTTATTTTTATTAATAAAAAAAATAAAAATATAAAAAATAAAAAATAATTTATATAATTAAAAATAATTTTTTTTAAATTACGATAAAAAATATATTCATCTATTCATCTATCCAGGTCGACATATTATATATTTAATTTTTTTATATGAACATATAATATTATAAAATTCTACTAAAGTATGTGCTATTTTTTTTCTCAATTTTTCTTCTTCTTTATTATGTTTTCTGATAACATAAACTTTAATATACAATTAATAAAAATACTGTTTCCCATAAAATATGTTTTGACAAAAAAGTGGGTCTATAATATATGAGAAAATTAATTTTAGGGATGTGACACCCATATTAATAAGTTATATTGAAATAATCCACTAAAAACAATATTGGTTGACTAACTTTTATTTCTATTGACTTGTCCGAAATAACCTTAATAATAATATATCACTATTAAATGTTTATATGTTAACAATCTTCCACTTGATAAAAAAAAATGTTTTATATATATAACATAATAATGCTTTTATATTGTGTTTTACGGATTGTGCCCAATTAATTATAAGTTGTTTCAATAAGGGTTACATCATTACATAGTTGTGATTTTTATTATTGTGTAAAATAAAAATAAATTAAAATGCGATCTACAATAAATACATAATTAATTACTTCAATAAATCATAATATGTGAGTAAATTTGAAGATGATGGAGGCTCTTTGGAGCCAATGCAATGAATCAAGTTTTCATAATTCATTCATGCATCACAAAAGAAAAGAGACAAGAAAAAAAGAAAAAAAAAAAAACTTGGAACCACAAGCAAAAGAGTGGGTGTTAGTGTCAAATCGAAAAAAGCGATCGAAATCGAATGAAAGAAATGCGAGAAAATATGTGACTGATTGATAAATCGATAAGATAGACAAAAAACCATTTGATGTCTAATTAGAAGAACGTAACACATAACATCGAGAAGCACAATCGAGAATCGAGTAAAAGATAGCCAAATGTCTATTGTCGAATAAAAACTAAGAAATTAGAGTTATATGAGGTCAAGGTTAAAAAAGAATCGTAAGAAATTTGGAGTTCTCGAAAACACAAAATCGAAAGTGAAGAAAGCCAATCTACGTGGACATCGAGACTTTGGCCAAACCGTGAAAGGAAGAATAGTCAAACGCACATATAGGAAGCAGTTTCTAAACCATAATAGAAGTCGAAGATCGTGAAAACGTGGGAAACTGTAGAAGATAAACTGCAACATGCACTTAGAACGTGGTAGCAGTTTTGTTAACTGCTCTTGGAAGGCTTGAATGATGCCTTATAAATAGAGCAAAGGAGGAAGGAACAGGGAGGTGGAAATTGGCAGAGAACAGGATTAGTAGTGAAAAAGTCTACCGGAGAAACGACGAACACCATGAAGCTTCTGGCAATCTAGATTTCCATGCTCACGGAGTACCTTTATCGTTTTCTTTATTTCCCTTGGTAATTTAGTTTGATGCAATTTATATTCAGCAATTTTATGATTCTGTATTTTCGTTTCTTCGTCATTTTGATTCAATGCAAGTTAAGTTTCCGTGTTTAAATTCCCTGGTCATTTTACATTAATGCAATTTCGATTTTCAGTCATTTATTGCACCTTTGATTTACTGTCCTTTACATTTTCTACAAATTCGATTTCTCGGTATTTACATTGTTGCTGTTTCGATTCCCTGTCTTTTACACTTAAGGCAAATTTAAGATTTTCGTAGTTTACGTTTCTTTGCAGTATAAGTTTCAACACTGTTTTTCGATTCCATATATTTTCTGTTTTCTTTACTTTGAGTATTCTTAATACAAAACACAAAAAATAGTATCTTTGAAATCGGGTAAAATTCGATCTTCATACACATTTTGATTGAAAATTAATTTGCTAGCCTAAGCAAAAAGAACTTACGTGGTAGAATTTTGATTAGGATCAAAATATCTTAGGAGTCGAAATCGATCGAAATTCCACCAGAAACAAATTGGCGCGCCAGGTAGGGGAGGACTTGTGTTGAAAAACACAAAATTGGTTAGTTCGAAAGTGTATGAGATTAAGGAGTGGGAGAGTTATAAGAATGAGCCAGAATTCATCAAATAACCAGAGTAACAGTGAGGGTCTAAGTGGTGTGCCTCCGCCAAATACTGGAGGGCAAGGGCACAATGGGAGTATGTCTGTAACATCGACAACTACGAGTATGTCGATACTTGTGAGTAATGAACAAAATTCAGGTACAATAACAAACACCCAAGTAGGATCTAGTACGGTGGCACCGAATAATATACAAAATATGGGAAACCCCACAACAACATATGCAGGGCCATATACGAGTGTAAGATCGCCTGGTTTTTCGCTCAATAATATGAATGGGACCGGTACTTCATCGATACATAGAATTCCGAGATATAACTTAGGAATGCCTCAAACACTAGGTATGCCGCAAAATTTTGGAGTCCCTCCAAATTTAGGGGCATCTCAAAACTTAACAATCCCCCAGAATTCAGGGAGTGGACAGAATTCAGGTACACAACAGACACCACCAACTCTAGATCATAGAGAAAACTTGGATCATGGGAGATACGCATTTGATAGAGACTATCACCGATCTAATCTTGAGACTCTCGATAATACTGGTACCGGAGTTTCCAGTAACTCATTAGGAATACTTAGGCAACAAATGGATGAGAGCAACTTTGAAATGGTAAATATGTTATCACAACAGTTGACTACAGTCTTAAATCCATTAGTTCAAAACACTACTGCTAGTTTCGAGATATTAGCAGATCAAATGTCACGTATCGGGGATGCATTGGCAATACCTCGACAAACAAGGGTAGAAAATCATGTTAACCAGAATGCTAACATTAATTCCCCATATCTATTGAGGAGAAATCGGAACAATGATCAACAAATAGGGAATGAATATCAACATGGGAGAAATGATATTTATGGAAATATGAATGAGGGATTTCAAAACATGTATAATCAAAATAACATGCAAAATAATCACATGTTAGGACAAAGGATGAATTTCCAAGGGATAGAATTTAGACCACCCAACCAAACATACTTTGTGTCTCCTTTTCCAAATACGATTCTCGAGACAAAATTACCTCGAGGATACAAAGTACCTAAATTCACCAAATTTGCTGGAGAAGTTGGTGAATCAACTATCGAGCATGTAGCTCGATATCAGATCGAATGTGGAGATCTCGCGATGAGTGAAGAATTAAAAATGAAATATTTCCCTAGTTCCTTGACTAAGAATGATTTTACTTGGTTTACTTCGTTGCCACCCAATTCGATATATAATTGGTTGCAACTGGAAAGAAATTTTCATGAGCAATTCTTTAGAGGAGAAACTCAAGTAAGTCTCATCGACCTGATGAATATAAAAAGATACAATCATGAAAGCATAGATGATTATTTGAATCGATTTAGACAAATGAAATCGAGATGCTTTACTCAAATTCCTGAATATGAATTAGTCAGAATGGCCTCTGCAGGCTTAGAATTTTCGATTAGGAAAAAGTTAGTCAATTTACCATTAAATGACATGGCTCAGTTAGCTGATAAAGTGAGAAGAGTAGAACAAATTGAATATGAAAAACAAAGATATAAGAAATTTGAGAAACCGATGAAGAAAGAAAGAATAGCATATATAAATGATGTGTATGAAACAGATCCCACGACAGAGAATGATGTGGAAAAGACTGTCGATGAGAAAGTAAATATAGCAGAGCTCAAAGTAGGAGCTCCATATATCTGTAAATTACTACAGAAAAATGAAGTAAAAGAAAAAATGGCAAATCGAACATATACTTTTGATGTAACAAAGGCTGATAAAATCTTCGATATTTTATTGAAAGATAAACAAATTAAATTGAGTGATGATCATAAACTGCCCTCTGCAGAACAAAGGAATGGTCGAAAATATTGCAAATTTCATAATGTTTATGGACATTGGACTAACAATTGCATACATTTCAGGAACACGATCCAAGATGCGATCGACCAAGGAAGGCTGAAGTTCGAAGAAATGACAATGAAAGTTGACACGAGTCCCTTCGAGGCTCAAGTAGGATACCTCGAATCCCAAACGACCATGACTGAGGATGTCTGATTGAAAAATTTGGCCTTTATAGGCATGGTCGATGTTACTGAAGACATTGATCCCAAACATGTTAGGATGGATGTATCTGAGGAAGATATGAAATTTGACCTGAGCGAATTCGAGAAGGAGTTCGAAAAGGAGATCTACCCTCGATCAGGAGATTCCCTCATTGAGTTTTTGAATAGGAAGAAAGAAAAAGACAAAGATGTGTCGTTATGCCCATGATGCAGTGCGGTGTTCGATAAATCGGCTGCTAAAGCCTTCAGATTAGAACAGATAAAGAAGATCGAGAGCCAGAATAAAAGGAAAAATGACAAAGTGGATCAAACGGCCCGACCAACGATCGAAGAAAGTCAACAGAAATCCGTTGGTTCTGGTGTTAGCGGAAATCAAAGGCAATGGGTCAGAAGAGAGATGTATCCTTCTCGAGGAGGAAGAGGCAGACTTCAGAGCAATGATGTCTTCGAGAGATTGTCATACGATGAAGGATCGAACATTGGAATTCCAACATTCCAAAGGAGATTCCGAGGAAGGCCCTGGAGAAGAGGAGGAAGGATCCCTTATTGGAATAATTATAGAAACTTTGAAGAGAATATTGTGCCGATGGAGAGTCAATATGCAAGAGAATTTTTCGATGATAAGAATGAGGGTACTTGGGATGAACATCAAATCGGGGTAATATCAATTCTACCCGCGGAATATGTTAGCGAATACAAAGAATACCAAGAACAAAGAGATGTCAAGCGGGAAGATGATTTCTATTCGGAAAGCATAAGGCCAAAGATAACATGGGTAACACAAACCTCATGTGAAGTTCCTCATAGAGACGCTGCTTTTATTGATCCCCCATCTGAGGAAATGAGGTTCCACCTGAAACCATTATTACTGAATATCGAGATTCAAGGGCAGATAGTGAATAGGGTCCTTGTCGATGGTGGAGCAGCGGTAAACATACTGCCAATTACTATGCTAAAGAAATTTGGCATTGAACTGAAAGACTTAGTCAAGCACAATATTATGATTTCCGATTTCAGCGGAAAAACATCAAGTTCAGAAGGCATGATTGCCTTAGATGTGAAAGTGGGCACTTACTCGAGGCCTACTGTGTTCGTTGTGGTCCAATCACATGCCAACTTTAATGCATTACTTGGCAGAGAGTGGATTCATGGAGTAGGATTCGTGCCTTCGACGGCTCATCAGAAATTATTTATGTGGAATCGAGACGGACATCTCGAAGTAATCCCAGGAGACCAGCATGAATTTGTAACATTCGTATCTCAGACGGGTCGGGCATTACAGAATCTGGCATTGGCCCAGCCATTTACCTTCGAAACGGTCGAAGATTTTAATTCAAAGTTACATGAGGAGCGATTCTTAGAGATGAATGAGAAGAAAGGATTTGTTATGATCAAAGAGGGGGTCAACCTCAAAGTGGCCGAGGAAGATGAATAGAGATTACGAGGGGTTCTTGGCTCGATTGAGACAATACGAAGATGAACAGAAGAACCAAGAAAGTAGTAGTAGTAGTAAGGTAGGACTAAATAAATCGATTCATTCGACTTTAGTTGCAAATAAAAGCGATCAAGTTATACTTGATTGTATTTACGATAATTCTCCGTTAGGTTTCGAAAAATCTATTACATCAAATCACAAAAAGGTCGAGGCTCAGGACCCATTAGAAGAGATTAACTTAGGGAATATCGAGGATCAAAAGCTTACATATATCAGCAAATATCTCGAAAAAGAAATGAAAGAAGACATGATTTCCTTGTTAAAAGAATATAAGGACTGCTTCGCTTGGGAATATGAATAAATGCCTGGATTGGATCGAAGTCTAGTCGAACATAAACTTCCCATCATCGAAGGTAGAAAGCCAGTTAAACAAGCACTGAGAAGATTTGCGCCTGAGGTGATGAGTAAGATCAAGGAAGAAATCGAAAGACTCTTGAAAGCAAAATTCATCAGGACTGCCAGGTATGTCGATTGGATTTCTAATATTTAGGGATGGCAAAACGGGCCAGCCCGCCCCGTTTTGACCCGCCCCGCCTTTGGCCCGCCAAAAGCGGGGCGGGGCGGGCTGGCCCGATATAGTCATGACGGCCGTAGACCTTGGCCCGCCCCGCCAGGAGCGGGTTGGCGGGCTGGCCCGCCATAATTTAAAATTTTTTTTTTAATAAATTTAATAATAAGATTATTATTTGTTTGTCAATAATTCAATATATATATATATATTATTTCAATTTCATAATATAAATCAATATATTATTTTAAGAAATTATAATTTAGAACAATAATAAAATTTACATAATAATAAATAATAACAAATATATATATATATATATATATATATATATATATATAAATAACGTTAAACTTATAAAATTTATATTTTTTATATTGAAAAATTCAAATACCTATATCTTTTTTATTTGATAAAACTTCATATTATACTTGGTTGAGTAATTCTTATACCTTTAATTCAAGTAATAAGGATAAATATAATCAGGTACTTAGGATAAATAAGGAGAGCAGGAGAGAATGTTATATTTCGGGAAGGAGAATATTTTCTCGTGAGAATGAAACTTTTTTAATTCTCTTTTTAAAAATTTTAACTTTATATATTATCTTTATAATTAATTTTATTACAATAAAAAATTATTTTTTTATTAATTAGGCGGGCCGCGAGCCGGCCCGCCCGTCCCGCGGGTTGGCCCGACGGGTTGGCGGGCTTGACGGGCGGGCCAAAACGGCTCGGTGGGCTGAAAACACCAACCCGCCCCGCCATATTATGGCGGGCTGGCGGGCCAGCCCGCCGGGCCTAGCCCGTTTTGCCATCCCTACTAATATTGTACCTGTTATTAAAAAGAATGGTAAAATGATAGTGCGTATCGATTATCGAGATTTGAATTTAGCTACTCCTAAAGATGAATATCCTATGCCGATAGCTGATATGTTAATAGATGCAGTAGCTGGTAATAAAATGTTAAGTCTTTTAGATGGTTATTCAGGATATAATCAAATATTTGTGTCTGAGAATGATATAGCCAAAACAGCTTTTCGATGCCCGGGGGCATTAGGTACGTATGAATGGATAGTAATGCCATTTGGATTGAAAAATGCTGGTGCAACATATCAGAGAGCAATGAATCTAATTTTTCATGATTTGATCAATGATTTTATGCAAGTTTACATAGATGATATTGTGGTTGTATCGAAAGAAAAACATCAACACTTAAGCAATTTGAGGAAATCTTTCGAGAGAATGAGAAAATATGGATTAAAAATGAATCCTTTGAAATGTGCCTTTGGTGTATTTACTGGTGAATTTTTAGGTTTTATAGTACATGGAAAAGGTGTTGAGATCGATAAAAATAAAGCAAAAGCTATAATAGATATTTCTGCTCCAAAAACTAAGAAATAGTTACAGTCATTTTTGGGAAAAATAAATTATTTGAGACGATTTATTTCGAACTTGGCTGGGAAGACTTATGTTTTTCGTCTTTGTTAAAGTTGAAAAAAGAAGCAGAGTTTAAGTGGAAGGAGGAACATCAAGAAGCCTTCGAGCAAATTAAAATGATGCTGACAAATCCTCCGATTATGATTCCGATAAAAAGAAACAAGTTATTGAAGCTATATGTATCAGCATCAGATCGAACAATAGCGAGTCTATTAGCACAGGAAGATGAGAATGGTGTGGAATGTGCTGTGTATTATCTAAGTAGAATCTTGAACGATGCTGAGACTCGATACAGTGATATCGAAAAATTAGGATTATGCTTGTATTTCTCTTGCACAAAACTCAAGTATGTAATGAAGCCTCATGATGTAATGGTTTATTCCAGAAATAATATTTTGAAGTTTCTTTTGTCGAAACCGATTATGCACAATAGAATAGGAAAATGGGTGTTAGCTTTGACAGAATTCTCATTATTCTTCGAATCTTTAAAATCGATAAAAGGTCAAGTAATCGCCGATTTCATGGCTGAACATACAGTTGGTTCTGCTGAGAACTTGTTTATTGAAATAAGTAAATGGATAATGCATTTTGATGGTTCAAGTACATCGGATAAATCTGGAGTAGGAGTTCTTATTATTTCTCCAAATAATATTCCGACTAAGTTATTATTTGAAGTTCAACCCATTTGTTCGAATAATGAAGCCGAGTATGAAGCTTTGATAGCGGGTCTCGAAACTTTAATTAAGTTAAAAGCCCGACATGCGATTATAAGAGGTGATTCGCAATTAGTGATCAAACAAGTGCGAAAGGAGTATAAATGTATTAATACCAATTTGATCAGATATCTAGAAAGAGTGATGACTTTAAGTAGAATGTTCGATGATATAACATTCGAGTATATCCCTCGAGAATTCAACCAAGAAGCCAATGACTTAGCACAAATAGCATCTAAATATAAGATATCTCCAGAAAATTTACAGGAAATGATTCAAATTAAAGAGAAATTACCTCGGGAAAATGAGATTTTACAAATTAATGACTTAGATGACCAAGATTGGAGAAAATCGATCATAGAATACTTGCAAAACCCCAATGGGAAAACTGACAAGAAAATTAAGTATCGAGCGGTAAAATATGTGTTGTTAAATGATGAGTTATATAAGAGAGGAATCGACGGAGTATTACTTAGATGCTTAGGGAATGATGATGCTTACTTAGCAATGGCTCAAGTACATAATGGAATATGTGGCGCCCATATGATAGGTCAGAAAATGAAATGGACATTAACTCGACAAGGTTATTATTGGCCTTCGATTCTAAAAGATTGTATCGAGTATGCTAAATCTTGTGAAGAATGTCAGAAATTCAGTCCTATACAACAGGTTCCTGCTAGCGAACTACACTCGATTATCAAACCTTGGCCTTTTAGAGGTTGGGCTATAGACTTAATCGGACAGATCTTCCCACAATCATCGAAAGGACATAGGTATATAATTGTTGCTGTCGATTATTTTTCAAAATGGGTAGAAGCAATACCATTAAAGAATGTTGAGCAGCAGGATGTAATTGATTTCATTGAAGAATACATCGTTTTTCGATTTGGGATCCCACAATCTATCACTACAGATAGAGGGACAGTGTTTACTGGTAGAAAGATAATTAGATATGCTGAATCGAGAAACATTCAATTATTAACATCAACCCCATATTATGCTCAGGCTAATGGGCAAGTCAAAGCAATTAACAAGGTAATTATTGGGTTAATCAAAAAACATGTTGGTAATAAACCCAAAACATGACACGAAATGTTGTTGCAAATTTTATGGGCTTATCGGAATTCACCAAAAAACTCTTTACGAAATACCCCATACAAGCTGGTGTATGGACACGATGCAGTTTTGCCCATCGAAATAAATATTGAGTCGAATCGAATACAGAGGCAGAATGATTTACCCAGTTGTGATTATTGGAACATGATGTATGATGAATTAAATGAACTCGATGAACACAAGGTTACAGGCATTGAATAGTATGATTTTACAAAAGAATCAAATTGCTCGAGTTTACAATAAGAGAGTTCGAAAGAAAACGTTTAACGAAGGTGACTTGGTATGGAAAACAATTTTACCCATGGATAAGAAATGTAAAAATTATGGTAAATGGTCGCCGAATTGGGAAGGACCTTTCGAAGTTATTAAAGTATTATCGAGTAATGCTTATTCGATCATCGATTAGTATAACAAAGATAAAGTGTTATCGATAAATGACAAGTACTTGAAAAAATATGAGCCTCGGATAAAAGAAATAAACATTCAACATTAAGTGAAATATAGTAATGTTTACAAAGAAATATATCGAGTTCTCAACTCCTCAAAATCTATCAATAGTTGTGTCCAGGACGATGAAAGCGAAGCCTCTTCAATGGTCAGCTTATGTTTATGCTCCATGCTTTGACCAAGAGATAGCGCCACCCCCTTCGCAGAAGAGTTGATCTTGTCCAGCTTCGACGTTAGGAACCCCTTCTGCGACTTCAGCTGTAGTAGCCTCTTCTCCAACTCTCTGATTTCTCTATCAACTGAAGCCATCTCTTTCAGCGTCTCCTCTCGATCGAGCTTCTGGGTCTTCAATGAATTCGACTTCTCGATCTGGAAAGAAGAGACGTCAGACAACTTAGTCGTTACCGACTGCTTCTTCTTCCTCGCAACATAGGCCTGGTTGAATAGATCAGTGGCTGCCGCGACCTCTGCGTCGAAGCCTTTTGGAAGAGCTTCTTCGGGGAAAGTCTCGATAGAAGCCAAAATCTCTTTGAAAAGTCGTTTCTTTTCAAAGGACTCTACCAAAACCTCTAGAGGCGAGGAATAGAAGAAGGTCCGGAAATGCTGCTTCAGTTGGTATACTCCTTCAGTCGAGGAAGAAGGCGGTTGAGAGGTATGGCTTGAAGGGGTGACGCCGCTCGATACCAAAATATCAAGGATCGAGAAAGGATCTTCCTCGATGGCAGCTCGATACTCGGGCACGTCGCTTGAAGTAGGCTCGTTCAGCACAGGCAATGTATCCGAGAGCAACTCAAATTCGGGCAAAGCGAAAGGAGGGGAGTCCACTTGCTCCACGGATATCGGGGAAGGAGAGTCATGAACATGAACTATTGGGATATTTACTGAAAAGAAAGAAATCGAAAATGTAAATCGAAAGGTTCATAATAGAATGAAATGAAAAAGTAACAGTGAAAGAAAAGTATAAATACCAGAGGGAGGTAGAGCGAGGAGTGTTGAGGAAGGAGGAAGAGTCTGTATAGCCTCAGGCTGCTGTGAATCGAAAACAAAGGTCAGAAAAGGAAATGCATAAAAAAGGTCAAGTATACATACAAAATGATATAAAGAATAGTACCTTAGGAAGGGGTAGTGATAACAAAAGTTGAGAATCGACATTCGTCGATATAGTCGCCGATGGGTGATCCTGGAGAAATACCGAAATTTTAAGTCATGTTATAGGTCCCATTGAAATATAAGAATACAAAGTTTGTGTAAAGAGGAAACTTGAGTGAGTGACGGGTGTAGCTTGGCCCGTTGTAGGAATTGTGTTAGAGTCCGTCGATAAAGGATCGAGGGCAGAGGGTTGAATAGATCGAGGACTCTTCGATTTTTGTTTCTGAAATTAGAAATCGAAAAACAACGGAAGGATGTTAGAAACCAAGTGAAGCGACTATAAATGAAAAGATAGAATAAACAAGGAATCGAAAATAACCTTAGATTTTTTAGAAGATGAAGAAATGGTGGCCGAGTGTTTACGCTTTCTGACAAGGGCAGAGGGATCAGACTCATCAGAGGATTCCCAGTCCTTCTCCTTCTCTTTCTCAGCAATGGTTACCTTAGAGGACTTCAAAACTGTCGAGATAGAAGACAGTTAGCTTATAATAATCAAAAAAATAAATATATCTAGAAAAGGCAGCAAAATCTCACCAAAAGGTGATGGAGTCAAAATTGTGACTCGATCGATATGTACAAGCCAGGGAGGAAGAAAAATTTGAGGGAGGTGTAAGTAAGGGAAATAAGATAATTTCGATACAGAAATATCTTTGTTTTTTGGTTTGGGACGGAGTGTTTCTTTCGAGGTTCTTAATTCTCGAACCCATTTTGGATGAGTTAAAGGTTTGGCAATCCCAAAGGGTACTGTAGGGAAAGTAGGAAGGCGATCGGGACAATACATTTCAAAAGGAGTTTTTCCTAAAGGATTGACTATTTTGTGGTTCGATCGATTAGTGTCTGTTTTATAAGATAAGGAGATAACAGCATCGTAATAGGTCGATTCTAATCTCAGGGGGTTATAACATATTTGATAAAAATTCTCGAATCGAGATATTTGGAGACAGTGGAAGTGTATACCTTTCTTCGCTTTCGATTTGTCCTGCAACACAAAAGAAGGATGAGCAGTCAATTTCTGTCGGATCTCGTCAAAAGCAGCATGATTACTCGAGAACCAATTGGACCACCATTGAGAAAAACCCACAGTCGATAAATAATTTGATTCAAAAATATAGGGGTAAAGATGCATCGGGGTTTTTGGCAAAAGCTTGACAAGCTCCCGTCCGAGTATCGATTTAGTTAACTTGGACCTTGGGGAGGTATCCAGGGGAAAAAAGGGTAAAGATTGGCTCAGACCAAACTGTCTCGAGAATAGTTGAGGGTAGTAAGTAATGAACTTGAAATCTTTGGATTGGAAACCCGATACTAGTATATCATGAGTTAAATAGTTATTCCATACATCTACCAACTCTAGTTGCAACCCAGGAGTTGAAGCAGGGAATTTCGACTTAAACCAAATTGACCCCCTGAGTTGATCACTTAGTCGTCCCAGATGTACGGTAAAAGGAGCCAAAGTCGAATCGAAATTAACTTTAGTTAACAAAAAGTTGAGGTATCTACAATAAGCAGCTTCATCGGGCTTCTGGTGATGATGACGAGAAGACAATCGGGCCCCTTCTATATTTACACTCGGGGGGACGACCGAAGTTGGGGGAAGGATGCTCTCAAAAATCGAATTTAGCCACAACTGTATAAACCAAATAGGGCCAGAGAAATTTCCAGAAGTTTTAAAAGTACTCAAAATTTCGACGGCCTCGTCGAAAGCAGTATATACATGTGCTAGCAAAAATTTGGCCAAACATATTCTAGGTTGGCCTAGGTGAAGGAGATATGCAAGGTCAAACATATGGGAGGAGATTTGGATCGATCGAGGGCAAAAAACGTGAGTACACAACCAATACACCAAAAAGGCGATATGCTCTTCATCAGTTACAGTTATCGATTCATCATCGACGAAATGTTTCTCAAGGAAATGCCCATAAGCTTTCGATTCCCAATCGATTTTAGATCTTAGAGAATTATCCGAGGGACATGCACCTTTAAAATATCTTTCCCCTATAGGTTCTAATCTAGTAATGGCTGCGACTTCAAAAAGGGTAGGCGAAAGAGGACCGCAAGGTAATTCCATGGCATGTATTTCCTTATTCCACAAGTGAACGGCAGCCAAAAACATAGCCATGTCCAAATGAGATAAGTCACATCGGGACAGGTGCAAAAAATAAAAAATTCCCACGCTTCTCCAATGATCCCCGAATTTAGCTTTAACCCTATCAAACCATCTAATGTACAAAGGTTTTTTGGAAGGAGGGTCTGTCCGATACACCTTGGAGACAAGGTTCAAGAAATCAATCCTAACTTCAGGTTGGTGTACAAGAGTCGAACTATTCGAGAAGTTGAGGGGAGAAAAGGTTCCATCAATAGGACGAAGAGAACCCCCAAAAGCGTAATTAACACCATCAGCAGTGTAAGGAATAAGTACCTGCGTCTCAGCAATTTTCCGAGAAGCTTCCTCCATCAGAGGAACTGGAGCGAACTTCTGATTGTTGATCTCCAGCAGGTTCGATGCCAATGAGGGAAGGGGTGGAGCGGAAAAGTCAGAAGATTTGGAGGAAGTTGCCATTTCAGTAACTGGTAGGGTGAAGAAAAACAAGGTAAGAGATGAAGGCGCAGGGATGAAGACAAGAGCTCAAGGAAGAAGATGAAGTTGCAAAGGGTAAAGGTTCGCGTGAAAACCAGAGTAAAGACCAATGGAGAGATTAAGCGGAAAATCACCTAGGGAGCTGGAAACGACGGAGGCGAAAGGTAATTAATGTGACTTGTACCGTAAGGCAGCAGACTGACGAGACGGCGACATAAAGCAAAAAAAAAAAATCCCTTAAACCCTAGAACCTCAGAAACCCTAAACCCTAAGTTCTGTGGGCCTCCAAATACTAAGGCGGGAATATTGAAAGAATATAAACAGAAACTATTCATATTCTTCCAAGGGGGCATTTTATTAGTGTCAAATCGAAAAAAGCGATCGAAATCGAAGGAAAGAAATGCGAGAAAATATGTGACTGATTGATAAATCGATAAGATAGACAAAAAACCATTTGATGTCTAATTAGAAGTACGTAGCACATAACATCGAGAAGCACAATCGAGAATCGAGTGAAAGATAGCCAAATGCCTATTGTCGAATAAAAACTAAGAAATTAGAGTTATATGAGGTCAAGGTTAAAAAAGAATCGTAAGAAATTTGGAGTTCTCGAAAACACAAAATCGAAAGTGAAGAAAGCCAATCTACGTGGACATCGAGACTTTGGCCAAACCGTGAAAGGAAGAATAGTCAAACGCACATATAGGAAGCAGTTTCTAAACCATAATAGAAGTCGAAGATCGTGAGAACGTGGGAAACTGTAGAAGATAAACTGCAACATGCACTTAGAACATGGTAGCAGTTTTGTTAACTGCTCCTGGAAGGCTTGAATGATGCCCTATAAATAGAGCAAAGGAGGAAGGAACAGGGAGGTGGAAATTGGCAGAGAACAGGATTAGTAGTGAAAAAGTCTACCGGAGAAACGACGAACACCATGAAGCTTCTGGTAATCTAGATTTCCATGCTCACGGAGTACCTTTATCGTTTTCTTTATTTCCCTTGGTAATTTAGTTTGATGCAATTTATATTCAGCAATTTTATGATTCTGTATTTTCGTTTCTTCGTCATTTTGATTCAATGCAAGTTAAGTTTCCGTGTTTAAATTCCTTGGTCATTTTACATTAATGCAATTTCGATTTCCAGTCACTTATTGCACCTTTGATTTACTGTCCTTTACATTTTCTACAAATTCGATTTCTCGGTATTTACATTGTTGCTGTTTTGATTCCCTGTCTTTTACACTTAAGGCAAATTTAAGATTTTCGTAGTTTACGTTTCTTTGCAGTATAAGTTTCAACACTGTTTTTCGATTCCATATATTTTCTGTTTTCTTTACTTTGAGTATTCTTAATACAAAACACCAAAAATAGTATCTTTGAAATCGGGTAAAATTCGATCCTCATACACATTTTGATTGAAAATTAATTTGCTAGCCTAAGTAAAAAGAACTTACGTGGTAGAATTTTGATTAGGATCAAAATATCTTAAGAGTCGAAATCGATCGAAATTCCACCAGAAACAGTGGGTAAAACAACTTCACCCATCATAATCAATAACCCTAACTGTTACGTATTGCCACTTGCCTAAACTCAAATTATATATTTAATTACATATTTTTTATTTGTTCATAAGGATTATAATTGTGTGATTGTATTCAAGTTTCAATAATGTTAATTAGTCTTTAGTTATCGCAAAATCCAATATATTGTTCTCAGCAAGATTATTTATTCCATATATATCTTAAAAAACATAATTATTCGTAATATATATAATATACTTGTTCATGACTTTTTTAAATTGCTCCTCTATTGACCTTTATTTGTTGCTGTCCCCTCTCTCTTGTTGATTATTATTTTAAGGGAAATTATACTATTTGATACTATATTAAATAATATCTATATTCTTATTTTATTTTCACAATTTTTTTAATAAAACAACAATCATACTCTCTTCTATTTTTTAAAAGATATGCACGTGTCGTATTTTTTTTAATAAAATATTACTCAGTACTTTATATTTTAAAGTGATATTTACCTCTCTTATTTTATTTAAAAGAAAAATATTAACTAAAACTTGAATAAAAATGTATACAAATTAAAAATGAAAGTCCTAAAATATAAACATTATAAAAAAGGGATTTAATTATTATATAATAATTATATCTAAAAATATATATATTTTAACTCAATTGCAAATTGTTAAAACAATATTGTTTTAATATAAAAAATAAACAAATAATTGTAAAACATAGGATTTAATTTATTAACATTTATTATTATATTTGAATATATTTTTAATATGATATCAAAAGGTAGAAGTATAAATATAAATAAAACAAAATAGAATGTGAGTTTTATTTTGTTAATAACATAAGATAAGTAAATAAGGGATTTTAAAATTAGAAAAAGTATAAATGTTATTTAAAAATATATTAGAAGGGCGGATGCAATTTTCTCATAATTATATCATTCAATTTGTTTGTAAATTTTTTTAATTTGAATTTTATTTTTTTAAATGTTTAATTAAAGTTTAATCCAATTATATTTTATATTGAAAATTATAAAGATATAGATGTCTTTTAAAAATCAAATAAAATTTTTATTTTATTAAAAACTCAAATGAGTGTATGTTGTAGAATGAAGAAGATCTTCAGAAGAAGAGAAAAAAAAACTATCCACTAGATGAAAAATATTGATAAAAATAAACATTGAGTTGTGTATATATATAAAGGGTTGAAAGCAGTTCTATTTTTTTCTCGTGAGGGGGTTGACTTCAACTTTACTTGTACTACTTATCATTAATTAATGCAATAAATTTCGTAACGGATAACTGAACTTATGTTGACTTGATCTAGTCGTTTCCATGAAACCACACAATTTATCAAAATTTATTGTATTGTGTTGATATACATTAATTACATAATAAGAATTATAATAAAAAAAATCGCATACTTATAGTTATTTTAAATTAGTATATTTCATTTGAATTGACAAAAATAATAGAAAACCATGTCACTACTATTTTTGGGTTGGTGTAACTATGCTTGCTGGGTTTTTTTTTTTAAAACATGGAGTAAGTGTATGATTATATATTATTAGCCAAATAACGTTAAGGAAGAAGATTTTACATTCAATAAAATTTCTAACTCGTTCTTAAATTTTAATAATCGAACTTTACAAGTGCACGTTGACATCTTAGGACAGATAGAGCAATTAACATGTTTGTTTTAGTGCAAAAATTTACAATAACCTTTATAATTGTACAAGTTTAGTTTGAAAGTAAGACTAAGAAATAAGTGCATAATTGGAGAAGGAGGCATTAACTATTTGACAAACAAAAAGAAAAAACGAAGGTAGTGATTAAATTGAATGAATGAAATAATAAGAGGACCCACATTTTACGTGTGGACATCCCAAGTAGACAAACAAACATTTAAACAGTTGAAACTTTTGCCTACAACTACAATTGTAATCCTCGACCAAACACCCTTATTTGTGTCAAAAACCCATAAAACATACATAAGCCATATCTTTTTTTTTTTTTTTTTCTTGTCTTGGCTCTGAACATTTTGCACCAAAGTTCAAGACTGAAAAGCACAACAATATTGCAGGAAAACTGCGCCACATAATTTTCCACCTCACACCCACATAGTAAAGTGTTAGCTTGAACAACTCATGGGTTGTGGGTGTGTGAGTTTGGCATGGGTGATGTTGGTGGTGGTGGTGTTGGGTTTAGCTTCAGAGAGTTGTTATGGTTCGGGCACATTTGGGTTTGACATACACCACAGGTTCTCGGATCCGGTTATGGGGATTCTGGGCATTGCTGGTGATGTTCCTCAAAAGGGAAGTCCTCAATACTATGCTGCTATGGCCCACAGAGATCGCATATTCCGGGGCCGGAGACTCACCACCGATCACCACACGCCGCTCACTTTCGCCGCCGGCAATGACACTTACCAGATTCCTGCCTTTGGATTGTATGAAATCCTTCACCCCCCACTTGTCAATTTTTTAACTTTTTTTTTTTTTTTCTTATTACTCGTATTTTCGTAACAAAAGAAAAGTATTCTGGGTCAGTTTATATCAGAATTTTGAGTCAATTTATGATCACCGAAGAATATTTGTGTTGGGAAAGTGTACATGTGATCCTTTGGAAAATTTTTTTTTTGAAAATTTCTGGCACTTTATGTTTAATAGAGTGAACTCTGATGCCAAAAGGGCTTTTTTAGTTGCAGAAAACGTGTAATTATTATTTTGATGCTTAATACTCCTTCACACTTTACTCTTTTCATATTCGCTCAATTCAATATGTAATAGTTGTAACTTTTAATATCTGAACGAGCAATTTTTTCTTTCTTTCTAAAAGCGGTTGATAACAGAGACTAAAACACATTAAATTTGTTCATCCAAAAACTAAAACTTGTATTTTTATGTACAAGCTCACTGTAGTGAAGTGGAGGCAAGTATAGAAGTGAAAATAATAATTAAATCTGAAAAAAGTTAAGCCTGGTTAGATAAGAATATTTATTCTCACTTTGTGTTCTTTTTTAAGGTAACAACGAAAAGTGTCATGATGAGTTTTGTTCGGTATTTTGTATGTTGCTGTTTTGTGTACTAATAATTTCTCCTCGTTATTTGGATTTCAGTTTGCATTTTGCGAATGTTTCGGTTGGGACACCACCTTTATGGTTTCTGGTGGCGTTAGATACAGGCAGTGACTTGTTTTGGTTACCTTGTAATTGTACCAACTGTGTGCCCGATTTGGTAACATCAAGAAGAAAGGTATTGGTATAACCGTAATCATTTGCCATTATTTTTTCATGATGAATGCTCAATGTTTTTAGAACTTCTGTTTAAGAATTAAAAAGAGATTTTTTTTTTTTACAATACGCAAAAAATACATTACAAAGAAAAAATCCTTGTTGTATTACTGTGTTGTTCCCTTGATAAAAGTGAAGACCTTACATATAAAACTTCACTTCCATCATTCTCAGTTGAATGGATTAACTTTTCCTTTCTCTATAGTTTCTTTAAGAATCCTGAATAAAACTCATGGAATCCATACTCAGCCATCATCAGCTTTCTATCTTTTTCCTTGTGGCAGATACTTAAACTTAATAAGTATGATCTTGATAAGTCATCCACAAGCAATACAGTTTCATGCACCAATAGCAGTTTTTGTAAACAAAGACAACAGTGTCCTTCATCTGGCAGCAGTTGTCGATATCGAGTTGACTATCTTTCAAATGATACTTCATCTAGTGGATTCTTGGTAGAGGATGTGTTGCACTTAATTACTGATGATGTTCAAGCAAATGATGCTGACACAAGAATTATCTTTGGGTAAAATACTCAACATCTTACTGAAAACATCTGTTGACTGTGTTTACATTTGAAAATACCCTTCGCTTTGATTCTTGAACTAACATCTAAATACCGTTGCTTTTGTTCGATTCTCTTTCTTTGAAACTGCTTTCTGGAATTAGCATTTGGTTTTGGTATTTCTCATTATTCTTAGTATTGATTTGATTAATCTGTTGCAGTTGTGGCCAAGTTCAAACTGGTCTGTTTCAAAATGGGGCAGCACCAAATGGCCTATTTGGACTTGGAATGCGTAATATATCTGTTCCTAGCGTCCTAGCCAAAGAAGGGCTCATCTCAAATTCCTTTTCAATGTGTTTTGCATCTGATGGTGCTGGAAGAATCACGTTTGGTGATACTGGCAGTCCAGACCAAAGAAAAACACCATTCAACCTTGATAAATTGCAGTAAGTGGAAATTATCTTGCATTCCCCTCTCAACAAGCTGTCACTTACACTCATAAAAGAATAGAACAGAAGCAAGAAAAGTTCTTGTGTCTAACTATACTAGTGTTTACTTAATCCTTGCAGTCCAACGTATAACATCACCATAACCCAAATTATTGTGGAAGATCTTATTCATGATCTTGAGTTTCATGCAATATTTGACTCTGGTACCTCCTTTACATACATAAATGATCCAGCTTATACTCGACTCGCTGAGATGGTAAGTAATCTACTACATATTTTTTTAAGATGGGATTTAAGGAGTTTCATGCCATAAGTTGTCAAAATTTTGTTTGCAGTTCAACTCACGAATCAAAGCAAATCGGTATTCTGAATCACCTGATTCGAACATCCCCTTTGAGTATTGTTATGGCATAAGGTGATATTGGTTTGAGATTACCCATCAACTTATTTTTCTTTCTGAACAATTAGAAACTGATTTCCACTTTACCTGCAGTTTAAATCAGACAATCGAAGTTCCCTTTGTGAATCTAACGATGAAAGGCGGAGATGATTATTATGTCATGAATCCTGTAGTACTAGTTTCTACTGAGGTGGGAGCAGAAAAATCTTTTTTTCAATTTTATGGTATCCAATGATTCTCAACCTTAATCTCATTTCCTTTCGTCACATGCAGAAGGAGCGATACCTTATTTGTTTGGGAATCCAGAAAAGTGACAGCGTGAATATCATTGGACGTGAGTATTTAAGTGAAGAATTTTTTGTTCATAGAATATATCATCATAAAGTTTTGCATTCTGAATTATCATTCATTTTCTTTTTAAGAAATTATGTTTGAAGATAAAAACATTAATCAATTTGATTTAATCGACTTATTTTCTTTTGTTAAGGTTTAAATCCTTTTTATCTTTCCTTCTGTGTTCCTTATTTGACCATGAAAAATCCTAAAAAATTCTTATGCATGTCATTTCCATCTTCTTTCAATTTCACCGTTAAAAAAAAGAAAAAAAAGAAATAGGAATGGAAACCATATTTAAAGTGATTAATTTTTGAATTCCATCAAAATTGATTTTTTTTTTCCTTTAAAACATACAGTGGTCAACCTAGTTTGACATATTCAGTAGAACTCAACACTACATAAACAGCAAGAATCAAAATAGAAGTAAAAATTTTAAGGTGTGAAAATAGAAACAAAAAATATATTGAAGACGAAAAGAAAAATGTGAAAAATTTATTAAGAAACAAAAGTAAAAGATTACGTGTCTGTCCAATTTACCAGTTAATAAACTAGCGAGGAAGAAAATGGGTTAAGAAATTGTTAATGATATATAATGTATAAAATGAGGAAATTTATGAGGTACAAAAAAAAAAAGAATCATGTAAACATTATGTATAATGAAATCATAAAAAACCATTCATGCAAGCTTGCAACATGAATTATATTTATCTTAATGCAGAAAACTTCATGACTGGTTACAAAATAGTATTCGATCGTGACAAGATGAATCTTGGTTGGAAAGAAACTAACTGTGAGTATATTTTACCTCTTCAACATTAGAAGTGGACATAATTTATAGCTCTTCCACAGTGTTGTTAAATAATGCTCTTTGGTCCTGTCAGGTTCTGATGATGAGCTCTCAAATACACCACCAATTAACCACCCATCGCACTCTCCTGTTGTTTCTCCTGCTATAGCTGTGGATCCCGTGGCTACATCCAACCCATCTATTAACCCACCTAATCGATCATGCATCATTAAACCTACTTTTACGTTCATCCTGCTCCTTTTTTCACTTTTACTCATTTTTTGACCCTTTCCTCACTCCATTTCATCATGTATTATTCAAAGTAGTAGTGTTTTCCTTTTTTCCTTTGTTTACTTTATTACACGAGAAACATTTTTACTTCCTTTTCTCCAGCCATAGTATAGTCTCTGATGGGCTTGTATATAAGTACCCGACATAGATGAAACTTGGTAAATTTTAGTTCTTTTTTATACCGTGAACTCTTGATTTGGTAGAACCAAATCACCCAGAATCGGTCACAAAGGTAGAACCATTTCAACCAAACCTGTCGAATAATGAATTTCAATTTTTATTTTTACTGTTGTAATGTTATGATATTATATTTACTTTGAATGTTAAGAAACTCGAAACAATGTCTTCACCAATTATTCATGATCTTAAGTCAATTAGTTGGATGAAACTTATAGAACATTTCTTCACTGCCTAGTCTTTAAAACATTTTGAGCAAAACCTACTCTAAAAAATGTTTTTCCCCAGTCCAGAGTGTTAGTTAAAAAAGGAAAATAGCATTGATTAAGAAATTATTTTATCTAAGTAAAAAATATGCTAGTCTAACAACAAATATTGATTGAGTTAACTTTGTTAATTTAATATTTTCATGATTTAATTCTCTCCTTCTTCGTACTATATTTTATATTCATTTAATTTTTTTAAAATACTTAACACACTTCTCAAAAGTATTTTGTATTTTATTCATTTCGGTTATTTTTTAAAATTAGGTTTTTATTAATAAGGACGATAAAAAAATTATTTTAAACTACGGTTGCCAAATTTATAATTAGAAATTATTTTTATTTATTTTGATCATGTATGTAATTAATTTTTTAAGATGGTCATTCATATCGTTTATATTTTTGTAATGATTTTGTTTGAAAGGGTATTTAATATTTTAGAAAATTTACAATATTTTAACCAATGAAGAAAATCACTAAATAATACTGTTAACATAAACTTTTTCTATAATTTCTAATATAAATTTCAATAAATAAAAAAATATTTTGGATTCCCTAAACAATAACCGGAAGGGGACACAATTTAATGGAGTGTTCTGGTGGTGACCATGATAACAGGTGGCGAGAGCATAGGGCGCCGGTACACGTTTCTCCATGTACCTCACATCCACGCTATCAGTCTCTTCTTTTATTTAATTTCATTAACTTTAATTTATAATTTACCATTACAATGTTGTTGTCGTCTCCTTTTTCTGGAACCAACCCCAATCTGCACTCAACCGCGAACTTGGCACCACCACCACCTTCTCCTTCTTCCATTTCATGGCGTTCGCTCATTACCTGCTCGCAGTTCCCGTTGAACCCTCCCCCAACTTCCCAAAACCTCCCACATCGAACCCACCTTTGTCGATTTCCTCACACTGTTTAAACCTCTCTGCCACTCTCCGCCCCAAAACTCACAAACTCTCACTATTCGCCAGGCTTCGCAGGATCGGTCACAAAGGTAGAATTTTTCATTTTGTTTGTTTTTTCTTTTTCTTTCTAAAATTCTCTAATTTCGGCATTTGCTTTCGGTTCAGCCAAGGCTAAGCCGCAGGAACCTGAAGTCAGTGTGGCCAGTGATGCTTTCACAGAATTCAAGCATCTTCTTTTGCCCATTACTGATAGGAGTCCCTATCTCTCTGAGGGTACAAGACAAGTGGGTCTCGGTGATGCACTTCAGTTCGGTTGGCCTTGGCTTAATTTATGCATTTATTCATCAAACACTAACTTGGGGTTGTTGTGTTTTTATTAGGCTATTGCAACCACCTCTGCTTTAGCTAAGAAGTATGGAGCTGACATTACAGTTGTCGGTATGTTATTGTAACTTAGCATGTGTGTGTGCATACCTCCGGTTGGATTTGAAGAGAAAGAAAAATGAGGATAAATTTTCCCTTTTGAATTAAAAGATTTATATAACGTTTGTGTTAAATACTTAAAAGGAGAGTTTCATCGTCCATGTTGGTCTTAATCCAAGTTGAATAGGGTTACTCCTGGTGAATGATACGTGTGTTTTTACCTAAAAAAAATTAGAGAATATTTGTTAGAAGTGGAAAATTTTCCCTTCCTTCCCTTTTCCTCCAAATTTCCACTCCCAAGCATAAGGGTTGTTGTGTTAAATTATGAAGGGAAAATTTCTATACACTATTTTGTATGCATGGTTTATAGGCACGTGTTTGAATTATAACTTATTTGGGGAAATACTTGATTTTGTTGGCACCTTCGGATACTGTTTCTTTGGAAATAAGCTGTAACTAAGCATAATAAGAAATGGTGTTTATGCTCTTTTTATGCTTTGCAGTTATTGATGAACAGCAAAAAGAGTCCCTGCCTGAGCATGAGACTCAACTATCCAGCATACGTTGGCATCTATCTGAAGGTTTGTAATAGCTATTTTCTTTGTTTAATTTATTACATTTTGCCTGTTGAGACCCTTCAAGGCACAATACCATACCATGTTTTCTTATTCTGTGAGCATACCTTTACAGCGTGATCATTTTGTTCCAGTGTTTCGTATGGGAAGTTTGTTAAACACAGGTGGTTTTTGTTTTTATGCGATGACTTCTGAATGGTCTCTCTGAAAATTTACCCTTCACAGCATGATTATTTTCTTTGAATGTTTTTTGAATGCAAGTTTGTCATGTATTGGTGATTTGTGTTTATATGCAATGACTACTTTATCAGAATTGTTGTAAACAGTCTTTCTTAAAATTTGGATTTTGACTGCGCAATTTTTTAACACTTCATCTAAGATTATATTGTATATACAGGACTGCTAGTATAAGAGTTTCATGTAGATTGAAGTCATTATAATAATAGGGATCTTGGAGTCTTATTCTTATCAATTTTAATGACATATTCATGCCAAACAGTTGGACTAAAATGAAGGATCGTTGCCAATTATCGTTCAATCTACTTGTTTTTGTGTTTCATGATAAAAAATACAGGTGGATTGAAGGACTATAACTTGCTAGAGCGGCTTGGTGAAGGGAGCAAGCCAACTGCTATCATTGGTGATGTTGCTGATGACCTTAATTTGGATTTGGTAGTTATTAGCATGGAAGCAATTCATACAAAGCATATAGATGCAAATTTGCTTGCTGAGTTCATTCCCTGTCCTGTGATGCTTTTGCCATTGTAATTTGCATTGTTTTAAGATAGGGAACGGTTTTTGTTTCATCCTCTGTCTTCTCCTGCAATTTGATATTCCATGGTGTTGTTTAGCATTTGCTACTCCAGTGTCAGGGATGTTTTGTTCAAGTTGCACAAGTGTGCCTGACTAAGGTGGGGTGTGTATATATATATATATCTATATGTATGCTGAAACACAACTGAATTTTATGTCTGCAAAGGAACCATGTTAGGTTTTTCTTTTGGGGACCAATTTTGCGAAAAAAAGATGAATGTGGGAGGAATTTGGATCCTTTCATCTGAGATATTGAAATGTTGTATGGTATTTTCAGTTTTGGATATATCTTTTCCTTGAAGTTACCATTTGAAAATTCACATTGCTTAGTGTTTCTGGTGAAATTTCGATCGATTTCGATTCTAAGGGTATTTTGGTCTTTAATCGAAATCCTCCTACGTAAGCTCTTTTTACTTAGGCTAGCAGTCTGACTTTCAATCGAAAACGTGTATGAGAATCGAAAATTACAGGGATCAAGAAAGCTGTTTTTGGTATTTTGTATTTAAAGTATCGAAAGCAGTAAAAGTATCGAATCAAGAAACAATGTTAAATTGCAAGAAAATGTAAAGAGCGAAAATCCAAATTTGCATCAATTGTAAATGACGAGGAATCGAAAATAGTGCAAATATAAATGACAAGAAATCGAGATTACAAGAAAAGTAAATGACAGGAAATCGAGATTTGCAGAATATTAAATAATATGGAAACTTAAATGCGTAAACTTAAATTTTCATTGAATTGAAATGGACAAGGAATCGAAAATACAGAAACATAAAACTGCTGAATTTAAGTTGCATCAAAATAAATTACCAAGGAAAATACGAAGCGGTAAATGTACTCAGTGAGCAAGGAAATCCAGATTGCCGTAAACTTCATGGTGTTCGTCGTTTCTCCGGTAGACTTTTTCACTACTGATTCTGTTCTCTGCCAATTTCTGCTTCCCGTTCCTTCCTCCTTTGCTCTATTTATAGGGCATCCTTCAAGCCTTCCAAGAGCAGTTAACACGACTGCTACCACGTTCTACGTGCGTATGGCAGTTTATCTTCTATAGTTTTCCACGTTCTTACGATCTCCGACTTCTGCCACGATTTAGAAACTGTTTCCTATATGCGTGTTTAACTCCTCTTGGTCACGATTTTGATTTTATGTGGGTTAACCTCTTTTTCGATTTAGACTTCGATTTCATCGAGAACTTTGGATTTATTTTTGATCCCTTTTTTACCTTAGCATCATATACTTCTAATTTATTGATTTGTTCCACAATAAACTTTTGACTATTGTTTCTCCAATTCTCGATTGTACTTCCTGATGTTGTGTTACGTGCTTTAGACATCGAATGGTTTTTTTATCAGTCACGTGTTCTCTCTTTCCTTTCCTTCATTTTCGATCACTTTTCTCGATTTTCTACTAACAAAATGCCCCCTTGGAAGAATATAAATGATTTCTGTTTTATATTCTTTCAATATTCCCGCCTTAGTGTTTGAAAGCCCACAGGATTTAGGGTTTAGGGTTTCTGGGGTTCTAGGGTTAAAAAGGGGTTTTAGGTTTCTTTTCCACTTTACGTCGTCGTCTCGTCAGTCTGTTGCCTTTCAGTACAAGTTACATTAATTACCTTTCCCTCCCGTCGCTTCCAACTCCCTAGACGATTTCCCTTTAACTTTTCCTTGGTCTTTACTCTGGTCTTTACGCGAACTATCACCCTCTTTGCAATCTCATCTTCTCCTTTGAGCTCCTGCCTTCGTCCCTGTTACCTCATCCGTTAACTCTTCCCTTTCTGTTTTCCTAAGCTCACTACAATGGCCAGCTCATCAAAATCTTCTGACTTTTCCGTTCCACCCCTTTCTTCACTACCCTCTAACCTGCTGGAGATCAACAACCAGAGGTTCGCTCCAGTTCCTCTGATGGAGGAGGCTTCCCGCAAGATTGCTGAGACGCAGGTACTTATTCCTTATACTGCTGAGGGGGTAAATTTTGCTTTTGGGGGTCCTCTCCGTCCTATTGATGAAATTTTTACTCCTCTTAACCTCTCAACTAGTCCGGCTTTGGTTCATCAACCCGAAGTTAGGGTTGATTTTCCGAATCTTACCTCTAAAGTGTATAGAACGGGCCCTCCTTCCAAAAAGCCTCAATTCATTAGGTGGTTTGATAGGGTAAAAGCCAAGTTTGGGAACCATTGGAGGGATATAGGAATTTTTGACTTTTTGCATCCGTCTCAATGCGATCTATCATTTTTGGACATGGCGATGTTTTTGTCTGCGGTGCATTTATGGAACAAGGACCTACATGCTTTGGAGTTGCCTTGTGGCCCTCCGTCGCCTACCCTTTTCGAGATTGCGGCTATTATCGGGTCGAAGCCCATAGGGGAGAAGTATTTTAAAGGTGCATGTCCTTCGAGTAGTTCTTTGAGGTCCAAAATCGATTGGGAATCGAAGGCTTACGAACATTTCATCGAGAAACATTTTGTTGATGACCCTTCGATAGCCAGTATCGATGAAGAGCATGTAGCATTTTTGGTGTATTGGCTATGCACCCATGTATTTTGCCCCCGATCCATCCAAATCTCCTCTCATTTGTTTGACCTTGCATATGTCCCGCACATAGGCCAGCCTAGGATATGTTTGGCTAAGTCGCTACTAGCTCATGTGTATGCTACTTTCGACGAGGCCGTCGAAATTTTGAACACACCTAAAGCGTCTGGGAACTTTTCAGCCCCGTTTGGTTTGTACAGCTTGTGACTCACTTCGATTTTTGAGAGTGTCCTTCCTCGAATTTCTTCCGTCCCCCGAGTGTAAATATAGAAGGGCCCGATTATCCTCTCGTCACCCTCGCCATAAGTCTGATGAAGCTACCTACTGTAAATACCTTCATTTTTTGTTAACCAGATTCACTTTCGACTCAACCTTGGCCCCATTTACTGTAAATCTTGGACGAGCAAGTGGCCAACTTAGGGGGCCGATTTGGTTTAAATCAAAATTTCCTGCCTCGACTCCTGGGTTGCAATCAGAACTGATTGATGTATGGAGCAATTATTTGACCCATGACATATTGGTGTCGGGTTTTCAGGCTAAAGATTTTAAATTTATAACTTACTATCCCCAGCTTTTTTCGAGACAGTTTGGTCTGAGCCAGTCTTTGCCTTTCTTTTCCCTTGATACCCCCTGAAAGTCCAAGTTAACTGAATCCACCATTAGTCGGGAGTTCGTCACGCTTTTACCCAAAACCCCGATGCACTTTTTTCCTTATGCTTTTGAGTCAAATTATTTGTCCACTGTGGGTTTCTCTCGATGGTGGGCCAAATGGTTCTCGAGTAGTCATGCTACCTTCGATGAAGTTCGTCAAAAACTGACTGCTCATCCTTCTCTTGTGTTGCAGGACAAATCGAAGGCGAAGAAAGGTACACACTTCCACTGTCTCCAAATATCTCGATTCGAGAATTTTTATCAAATATGTTATACCCCACTAAAACTAGAATCGACCTTCTATGACGCTGTCATTTCCCTGTCCCATAAAACAACTGTCAATCGATCAAACCACAAAATAATCGATCCTTTAGGGAAAACCTCTTTTGAAATGTATTGTCCCAGTCGACTCCCTACTTTCCCTACAGCCCCTTTTGGGCTTGCCAAACCTCTAACTCATCCCAAGTGGGTTCGAGAGTTGAGATCCCTAAAAGAAACACTTCGCCCAAAACCCAAAAACAAGGACATTACCGCATCGAGATTGTTTTATTTCCCTTACCTTCACCTCCCCGAGAGTCTCCTGCCTCCTTGGCTAATTCATATCGATCGAGTCAAAATTTTGACTCCATCACCTTTTGGTGAGGTTTTACTGTTTTTTTCATGATTTTTAATTTGGTGCGTTGGAGACTAACTTTCTTCATTTCTCGACAGTTTCCAAATCTACTAAGGTAGTCGCTTTCGAAGAGGCGCAAGAGGAGGGAGAGAAGCGGACCGGGAGTCCCCGGAGGAATCGGACCCTCCGCCTTCACCGTAAAGTGAAAACAATCGGCCACCACCACCACTTCGTCTTCGAAAAAATCGAAGGTTCTTTTCGATCTCTTTTTGCTTTATTCACTTTTCTGTTATAACATGTTTCCCTCTGGATTCTCATACCTCTTTTCGATTTCTAACCTACAGAAAAAATCGAAGAGTCCACGATCAGTCCAACCATCCACAGCGGATCCATTATCGATGGATTCTAACACCGTTCCCTCCACGGGTCAAACAACACCCGTCACCCATTCTAGTCACGTGAGTTTCCTTTTTTATATAACCTCCATGTCTTAGATTTTGATAAGACTTGTATCATGACTCACATTTTCGATGAATTTTTTAGGATAATCCATCGGCGACTATATCGACAACTCGTCGAAACTCGACTTCAACCTTCAACACCGATCCCCGAGGTATAATTCCTTTTTTTTTTTTTACTTGTGTATGTGTCTCTTTGTATGTCTATATATTTCCTTCTCTAATCAAACGTTTCGATTTACAGCAAGTCGAGACCGTACGTACTCTCCCACCCGTCTCAATGCCGCTTGCTCTTCCTCCACCTGGTATTTTCCCTTTATGCTTTCATCATTGGATTCTTCATTTCATCCTTTATTTAACTCTCTGACTTATCTTTTCAACTTGTTTTCTTTTTCGCAATTATTCCCACTGGCTCAAATCCCGGACTCCCGACTCCTACTACCACAGAGCAAATGGGTTCTCACCTATTCTCGATGCCTCGCGGTTGGGTTGATTTCGCCCACGTTGCCTATGCCGACCGAGCCTACTTCCACCAAGTGTGCCGAATATCGAGCCGCCATCGAGGAAGACCTCTTCTCGATCCTCGATATTTTGATATCGAGGGATGCCACTTCCTCAAGCCAGCCTTCTCAACCACCAATGGCCTCGATCGAAGGAGTGTATCAACTCAAACAACGCTTCGTAACTTTCTTCTATTCCTCGCCTCCGGAGGTCTTAGTAGAATCCGTTGAAAAGAAAAAACTTTTTAAAGAGATTCTCGCATCGATGGAGACCTTCCCCGAAGAGGCTCTTCCAAAAGGCTTCGATGCGGAAGTCGCGGCGGCCACGTAACCGTTCAACCAGGCCTATGCTGCGAGGAAGAAGAGGCAGTCGATTACGACTGAGTTGTCTGAAGTTGCTGCTTTCCAGGCTGAGAAATCTGCTTTGTTGAAGACTCAGAAACGCAATCGAGGGGAGATTTTGACAGCGTTGTCTTCGGTCAGAGGTGAAATTGAAGATTTAGAGAAGAGGCTTCGACAGCTGAAATCGCAGGAAGAATTCCTCACTTCAGAGTTAAACAAGATTAATTCTTCTGCGAAGGAAGTGGCGTTATCTCTTGGCCAGAGCATGGAACATCAACATAAGTTGGTCGTCGAGGAGAGTTCGATTTCAGCGTCCTGGGCGCAATTGTTAATGGATTTTGATAGTTTAAGATCTAAATATATATCTTTGTAAACATGACTCCTTTCACTTAAATGTCAATGCTTATTTCTCTTATTCGTGGTTTATATATCTTTAAGTACTTTCCATTTATCGATAACACTTTATCTTTGTTATACCAATCAATAATCGAATAAGCGTTACTCGATAAAATTTTAACAACCTCGAAAGGACCTTCCCAATTTGGTGACCATTTCCCATAGCTTTAACATTTCTTGTCCATTGGTAAACTTGTTTTCCACACTAAGTCACCTTCGTTAAACTTTTTCTTTCGAACTCTTTTATTATAAACTCGAGCAATTTGATTCTTCTGCAACATTATACTATTCAACGCCTGCACTCTGACTTCATCGAGTTCGTTTAATTCATCATACATCAAACTCCAATAATCACAACTGGGTAAATCATTCTGCCTCTGTATTCGATTCGATTCAATATTTATTTCGATAGGTAAGACTCGCGTCGTGTCCATATACCAACTTGTATGGGGTATTTTGTAAGGAATCTTTAGGTGAATTTCGATAAGCCCATAAAATTTGTAATAACGTTTCATGCCATGTTTTTGGTTTATTACCAACATGTTTTTTTATTAGCCCAATGATCACTTTGTTAATTGCTTCGACTTGCCCATTGGCCTGAGCGTAATATGGAGTAGATGTTAATAATTGAATATTTCTCGATTCAGCGTATTTAACTATCTTTCTACCAGCAAATACCGTCCCTCTATCTCGTAGTGATGGACTCGTGGGATCCCAAATCGATAAACGATGTATTCTTCAATAAAATCAATTACATCCTGCCGATCAACGTCTTTTAGTGGTATTGCTTCTACCCATTTTGAAAAGTAATCGACAAGCAACAATTATATACCTATGTCCTTTCGATGATTGTGGGAAAATCTGTCCGATTAAGTCTATAGCCCAACCTCTAAAAGGCCAAGGTTTAATGATCGAGTGTAATTCGCTCGCGGCACCTGTTGTATCGGATCGAACTTTTGACATTCTTCACAGGACTTGGCATATTCGATACAATCTTTTAAAATCGAGGGCCGTAATAACCTTGTTGAGTTAATGTCCATTTCATTTTCTGACCTACCGTATGGGCCCCACATATTCCATTATGTACTTCGGTCATTGCTAAGTAAGCATCATCATTTCCTAAACACCTAAGTAATACTCCATCGATTCCTCTTTTATATAACTCATCATTTAACAAAACATATTTCACTCGCTCGATATTTAATTTTCTTGTCAATTTTCCCATCGGGATTCTCGCAAATAATTTATAATCGATTTTCTCCAATCTTGATCGTCTAAGTCATTAATGTACATAATCTCATTTTCTTGAGGTAATTTTTCTTTGATTTGAATTATTTCTTGTAACCTTTCCGGGGATATCTTATACTTCGATGCAATTTGTGCTAAGTCATTTGCTTCTTGATTGAATTCTCGAGGAATATACTCGAATATTATGTCATCAAACATTTTACTTAAAGTCATCACTCTTTCCAAATATCTGATCAAGTTGATATTAATGCATTTATACTCTTTTCGCACTTGTTTGATCACTAATTGCGAATCACCTCTTATAACCACATGTCGAGCTTTTAATTTGATTAAAGTCTCGAGGCCCGCTATCAAAGCTTCATATTCAGCTTCGTTATTCGAACACATGGGTTGAATCTCAAATAATAACTTAGTCGGAATATTGTTTGGAGAAATAATCAGAACTCCTACTCCCGATTTATCTGATGTACTTGAACCATCGAAATACATTATCCATTTACTTATTTCAATAAACAAATTCTCAGTGGAATCAACTGTATGCTCATCCATAAAATCGGCAATTACTTGACCTTTTATCGTTTTTAAAGATTCGAAGGATAATGAGAACTCTGTCAAAGCTAACACCCACTTTCCTATTCTATTATGCATAATTGGTTTCGACAAAAGAAACTTCAAAATATTATTTCTAGAATAAACCATTACATCATGAGGCTTCATTACATACTTGAGTTTTGTACAAGAGAAATACAAGCACAATCCTAATTTCTCGATATCACTATATCGAGTTTCAGCATCATTTAAAATTCTACTTAGATAATACACAACACATTCTACACCATTTTCTTCTTCTTGTGCTAATAAACTAGTTATTGTTCGATCCGATGTCGATACATATAACTTTAATGACTTGTTTCTCTTTACTCGGGATCATAATCTGAGGATTCGTCAAGCATCATTTTGATTTGCTCGAAGGCTTCTTGATGTTCCTCCTTCCACTTAAACTCGCTTCTTTTTTCAACTTTAACAAAGACGAAAAAACATAAGTTTTGCCAACCTGATTAGACATAAATCGTCTCAAATAATTTATTTTTCCCAAAAAAGATTGTAATTCTCTCTTAGTTTTTGGAGCAGAGGTATTTATTATTGCTTTGGCTTTATTTTTCTCGATCTCGATACCTTTTCCATGCACTATAAATCCTAAAAATTCACCAGCAGATACACCAAAAGCACATTTCAAGGGATTCATTTTTAATCCATATTTTCTCATTCTCTCGAAAGATTTCCTCAAATTGCTCGAGATGTCGATGTTTTTCTTTCGATACCACAACGATATCATCTATGTAAACTTGCATAAAATCATTAATCAAATCATGAAAAATTAAATTCATTGCTCTCTCGATATGTGGCTCCAAGCATTTTTTAATCCAAATGGCATCACTACCCATTCATAAGTACCTAATGCCCCCGGCATCGAAAAGCCGTTTTAGCTATATCATTCTCGACCACAAATATTTGATTATATCCCGAATAACCATCTAAAAGACTTAACATTTCATTACCAGCTCATCGCATCTATTAGCATATCAGCTATTGGCATAGGATATTCATCTTTAGGAGTAGCTAAGTTTAAATCTCGATAATCGATGCACACTCTTATTTTACCATTCTTTTTAATCACAGGTACAATATTAGAAATCCAATCAACATACCTGGCAGCTTCGATGAATTTAGCTTTCAAGAGTCTCTCGACCTCTTCCTTGATCTTGTTCATCACCTCGTGTACAAATCTTCTCGGTGCTTGTTTTATCGGCTTTCTACCTTCGATGATGGGTAATTTATGCTCGACGAGACTTCGATCCAATCCAGGCATTTCTTCGTATTCCCAAGCGAAGCGATCCTTATATTCTCTTAACAAGGAAATCATGTCCCTCTTTAATTCTTCCTCGAGATATTTGCTCGATATACGTGGGTTTCGTTCCTCTTCACTTCCTAAGTTAACTTCTTCTAATGGATCTTGAGCCTCGACTTTTTTATAATTTGATGTAATAGATTTTTCGAAACCTAAAGGAGAATAATCATAAATACAATCAAGTATAACTTGATCGCTATTATTTGCAACTACTGGTCGAGTGAATCGACTTATTTATCCCTATTTTACTACTACTACTACTTTCTTGGCTCTTCTTCCCATCTTCATATTTTCCCAATCGAGCCAAGAACTCTTCGTATTCTCTATTCATCTTCACCTGCCACTTCGAGGTTGGCCCCCTCTTTGATCATGATGAATCCTTTCTTCTCATTCATCTCTAGGAAACGCTCCTCATGCAGCTTTGAATTAAAATCTTCGATCTGTTTCGAAGGTGAATGGTTGAGCAAGCGCCGGATTCTGCAGGTGCTCGACCAGCCTCGAGATACGAATGTTACAAATTCGTGCCGATCTCCTCGGGATTACTTCGAGATGTCCATCTCGATTCCACATAAATAATTTTTGATGAGCCGTCGAAGGCACAGCTCCTACTCCATGAATCCACTCTCCGCCAAGTAATGCATTGAAATTGGCATGTGACTCGGACCACAACAAACACAAGTAGGTCTCGAGTAAGTGCCCACTTTCACGTCTAAGGCAATCATACCTTCCGAACTTGACGTCTTTCCGCTGAAATCGGAAATCATAATATTGTGCTTGACTAAGTCTTTTAGTTCAATGCCAAATTTCTTTAGCATAGTAATTGGCGGTATATTCACTGCTTGCTCCACCATCGACAAGGACTCTATTCACCATCCGTCCTTGGATCTCGATGTTCAGTAATAATGGTTTCAAGTGGAACCTCATTTCCTCAGATGGGGGATCGATGAAAGCAGCGTCTCTATGAGGAACTTCACATAAGGTTTGTGTGACCCATGTTATTTTTGGCCTTATGTTTTCTGAATAGAAGTCATCTTCTCGCTCGGCGTCTCTTTTTTCTTGGTATTCTTTGTATTCGCTCACATATTCCGCAGGTAAAATTGATATTACCCCGATTTGATGTTCGTCCCAAGTATCATCATTCTTGTCATCGAAAAATTCTCTTGCATAATGACTCTCTATCGGTGCAACATTTTCTTCAAAGTTTCTGTAATGATTCCAATAGGGGATCCTTCCTCCTCTTCTCCAAGGCCTTCCTCGGAATCTTCTTTGGAATGTTGGGAATCTAGTGGTCGATCCATCATCATACGAGAGTCTTTCGAAAACATCATTGCTTTGAAGTCTACCTCTTCCTCCTCGAGAAGGATACATCTCTCTTCTAATCCACTGCCTCCGATTTTCACTAACACCAGAGCCAACGGATTTCTGCTGACTTTCTTCGATCGTTGGTCCGATTTTCACTAACATCTTCGTCTTTTTCCTTCTTTCTATTCAAAAATTCAATGAGAGAATCTCCTGATCGAGGGTATATTTCCTTTTCGAACTCTTTCTCGAATTCACTCAGGTCAAATTCCATATCTTCCTCAGATACATCCATCCTGACATGCTTAGGATTGATGTCTTCAGTGACATCTACCATGCCTATAAAGGCCGAATTTGTCAATCGGACATCATCAGTAATGCCCGTTTGGGATTCGAGGTATCCTACTTGAGCCTCGAATGGACTCGTGTCAACTTTCATTGTCGTTTCTTCGAACCTCAACCTTCCTTGGTCAATCGCATCTTGGATGGTGTTCCTGAAATGTATACAATTGTTAGTCCAATGTCCATAAACATTATGAAATTTGCAATATTTTCGACCATTCCTTTGTTCTGCAGACGGCAGTTTATGATCATCACTCAACTTAATCTGTTTGTCTTTCAATAAAATATCAAAGATTTTGTCCGTTTTTGTTACATCAAAAGTATATGTTCGATTTGCCATTTTATCTTTTACTTCATTCTTTTGTAGCAATTTACAGTGTATATGGAGCCCCTACTTTGAGTTCTCGCTAAGTTTACTTTCTCATCGACAGTTTCCTCAATATCATTTTCACGTCATATTATCTCGTCTCATATACATCATTTATGTATGCTATTCTTTCCTTTTTCAAAGGTTTCTCATATTTCTTATACCTTTGTTTCTCATACTCTATTTGTTCCACTCTTCTCACTTTATCGCCTAATTGAGCCATGTCATTCAATGGTAAATTGACTAGTTTTTTCCTAATCGAGAATTCTAAACCCGCAGAGGCCATTCTGACTAATTCATATTCGGGAATTTGAGTGAAACATCTCGATTTCATTTGTCTAAATCGATTCAAATAATCATATATGCTTTCATGATTGTATCTTTTTATATTCATCAAGTCGATGAGACTCACTTGAGTTTCTCCTCTAAAGAATTGCTCATGAAAATTTCTTTCCAATTGCAACCAATTATATATCGAATTGGGTGGCAATGACGTGAACCAAGTAAAAGCACTCTTAGTCAAAGAACTAGGAAAATATTTCATTTTTAATTCTTCACTCATCGCTAAATCCCCGCATTCGATCCGATATCGAGCCACATGCTCGATAGTCGATTCACCAACTTCTCCAAGCAAATTTAGTGAATTTGGGTACTTTATATCCTCGAGGCAATTTTGTCTCGAGAATCGCATTCGGAAAGGGAGACACAAAATATGTCTGATTGGGTGGTCTAAATTCCATCCCTTGTAAATTCATCCTTTGTCCCAACATATTATTCTGATTGTGTATATTTTGAAATCCTTCGTTCAAATTCCCATAAATATCATTCCTCACATGTTGATACTCATTTCCCATACGCTGCTGTTGATCATTGTTTCTATTTCTTCTCAATAGATATGGAGGATTAATATTAGTATTCTGATTAGCATGATTTTCTATCCTCGTTTGTCGAGGCACAGCCAATGCATCCCCGATTCGTGACATTTGGTCTGCTAATATCTCAAAGCTTGCAGTAGTGTTTTGCACTAATGGATTTAAGACTGTAGTCAATTGTTGTGATAACATATTCACCATTTCAAAATTACTCTCATCCATTTGTTGTCTTAGTACCCCTAATGAATTACTAGATATTTCAGTACCCATGTTTTCGATAGAATCAAAATTAGATCGATGATAGTCTCTATCGAATACATATCTCCCATGATCTTAGTATCCCCTCTGATCTAGATTTGGAGGTATCTGTTGTGTGCCTACATTCTGTCCATTCCCTGAATCCTGTGGAATTACTAAGTTTTGAGACGTCCCTAAATTCGGAGGGATTCCAAAATTTTGTGGCATACCTAGTGTTTGGGACATTCCTAAGTTATATCTCGAATTCCTATGCGTTGAAGAAGTTCCAGCCCCACTCACATTATTAAGTGAAAACCCGGGCGGTCTTATACTCATACGTGGCCCTACATATGTGGTTGTGGGATTTCCTATAGTTTGCATATTATTTGGTATCACCGTACTAGATCCTACTTGGGTGTTTGCTAATGTACCTGCGTTTTGTTCACTACTCACAGGTATCGACATGCTCACAGTTGTCGATACTACAGGTATGTGCCCATTATGGTTTTGCCCCCTAGTATTTGGTGGGTGTGACCCATTTAATCCCTCACTGTTACCTTGGTTATTTGATGAACTCTGACTCATGACTCTCCCACTCCTTAATCTCATACAATTTCGAACTAACCAATTTTGTGTTTCTCAACACAAGACTCCCCTACCTGGCGTGTCAATTTGTTTCTGGTGGAATTTCGATCGATTTCGATTCTAAGGGTATTTTGGTCTTTAATCGAAATCCTCCCACGTAAGCTCTTTTTACTTAGGCTAGCAGTCTGACTTTCAATCGAAAACGTGTATGAGAATCGAAAATTACAGGAGATCAAGAAAGCTATTTTTGGTATTTTGTATTTAAAGTATCGAAAGTAGTAAAAGTATCGAATCAAGAAACAATGTTAAATTGCAAGAAAATGTAAAGAGCGAAAATCCAAATTTGCATCAATTGTAAATGACGAGGAATCGAAAATAGTGCAAATATAAATGACAAGAAATCGAGATTACAAGAAAAGTAAATGACAGGAAATCGAGATTTGCAGAATATTAAATAACATGGAAACTTAAATTTTCATTGAATTGAAATGGACAAGGAATCGAAAATACAGAAACATAAAACTGTTGAATTTAAGTTGCATCAAAATAAATTACCAAGGAAAATACAGAAAGCGGTAAATGTACTCAGTGAGCAAGGAAATCCAGATTGCCAGAAACTTCATGGTGTTCGTCGTTTCTCCGGTAGACTTTTTCACTACTGATTCTGTTCTCTGCCAATTTCTGCTCCCCGTTCCTTCCTCCTTTGCTCTATTTATAGGGCATCCTTCAAGCCTTCCAAGAGCAGTTAACACGACTGCTACCACGTTCTACGTGCGTATGACAGTTTATCTTCTATAGTTTCCCACGTTCTTACGATCTCCGACTTCTGCCACGATTTAGAAACTGTTTCCTATATGCGTGTTTAACTCCTCTTGGTCACGATTTTGATTTTATGTGGGTTAACCTCTTTTTCGATTTAGACTTCGATTTTATTGAGAACTTTGGATTTATTTTTGATCCCTTTTTTACCTTAGCATCATATACTTCTAATTTATTGATTTGTTCCACAATAAACTTTTGACTATTGTTTCTCCAATTCTCGATTGTACTTCCTGATGTTGTGTTACGTGCTTTAGACATCGAATGGTTTTTTTATCAATCACGTGTTCTCTCTTTCCTTTCCTTCATTTTCGATCACTTTTCTCGATTTTCTACTAACACTTAGGTTATTCACCTCCCATGTTCTCTCTTGAACATGGTTCATGGATATATTTGCAATTTCACTCCCAATGATTCTCAGTTCTGATTCCGGAGAACATACCAACTTTGGATATATCTGCTATTTAACGTTGGTGTCTATTTTTATCATAGTAACTGGTTGAATTGGTTCAAAATGTAAGTTTGATTTAATCTTTTTTTTTTTTCAGGTTTTTGTTTGATTTTTTTCATGTATCAATTCTTCAATTTTATGGACATATAAAAATGCACTAAATATACATTTAATACAATTTATCATAATAAACACATACGTATCAAAGTATGACAATATATAGGTTTTTAAAAAATAGTACTTTACATCTATTACAAAGAAAGATAATTTATTTTTTAATCGTTTTTTATTATTGAGAAAAAAATATTATATTTTTTATTATAGAATGACAATAACAATAAAAAGAATGAATTGGCTAAAAATATATATAAAAAAAATACTAACTATATTTTTATTATTATAATTAAAAACTTAATAAAATAATTAATAAGATATAAAAATTAGACAAAATATTTAATTATATCAAACACAAATATCTATTACAATTATATTATAAAATTTATATTTTACATTTATATTTAAAAGAAAAAACTAAATTTTTTTGAAAACTACGCATTATTTTTCTGTTTTAAATTTTCTTCAATGAGAAATATTTCTTACTAACAAAGCATGTAATTAATTTTGTAGACTATTTGTTAGTGTGGAATCGAGAAGCTCGATCGAGAAATGAATCGAAAGGGAACTTTCCCGATGTCCGATTATAAAGAACGTGACACATAAAATCGAAAGGTAAAATCGGAAGAGAAGGTGTAATAGTCGAAAGCTTAACATGGAGTTAAAGTTAAAATAAATCGATACCAAGGATGCAAAGTTCTCGATTAAATCAAAGGGAAGGCTCGTTTTCGTAGATATCATAACCTCGGTTAAACCTTGAAGGAAAATAGTCAAAACGCACGCATGGAAAGCAGTTTCTAAGTTATGGAAGAGCCAAAAATCATGGGAACGTGGGGAAACAATAGAAGAAAAATCGCCATACGCACGTAGAACGTGGTAACGATCGTGTTAACTGTTCTTGGAAGGCTTGAAAGATGCCCTATAAATAGAGCAAAGAAGGAAGGAACGGGGGAAATTGGCAGAGAACGGAATCGGTAGTGAAAAGTCTACGGAGAAACGACGAACACCATGAAGTTTCGGCAATCTGGATTTCCTTGCTCACCGAGTACATTTATCGCTTTCTATATTTTCCTTGGTAATTTACTTTCGAGCCATTTCAATTCAAGCAATTTCATATTCTTGTAGATTACATTCAATGTCATTTCGATTTCCTGTTATTTACTTTCGTGCAATTTTAATGGGTTTTAGCAATTTACATTTTCCGCACATTTCGATTTCCTGTTATTTACTTTCCGTGCAATTTTAATGGGTTTTAGCAATTTACATTTTCCGCACATTTCGATTTCCGTTATTTACTTTCTCGTGCAATTTTAATGGGTTTTAGCAATTTACATTTCCCGCACATTTCGATTTCCTGTCCTTTATTTATCTCGCAAACTGAATTTCTTGCAAATTCGGGGTTTTCGCACTTTCTTGCAATTTAATATTCTCTTTGCTCGATTCGATACTTTACTTGTTTTGTTTGAGTCAAGCATTTTAGACATAAAATACCAAAAACCACATTTTCGATATCCTGTAGTTTTCAATTCTCATACGCGTTTTCGATTGAAAATCAAATTGCTAGCCTAAGTAAAAAGAACTTACGTGGTAGAATTTTGATTAGGACCAAAACACCCTTAGAATCGAAATCGATCGAAATTCCACCGAAACAAATTGGCACGCCCGAGTGGGACTTGTGTTGAAAAAACACAAAAGAGGTTAGTTCGAGAGTGTATGAGATTAAGAAGTGGGAGAGTTATAAGAATGAGTCAGAATTCCTCAAGTAGTCAGAATAACAATGAGGGTCTAAGTGGTGTGCTCCCACCAAATACTGGGGGGCAAGGGCAAGGGCATAATGGGAGTATACCGGTAGTGTCGACAACTGTGAGCACGTCGATACTGAAAGTGATCCTAGCAAAGATCTCATTTGATTTGATGAAGTCAAAGTTAAAGTCAAAGGTCAAACTCTGCAGCAGTCAAACAAGTCACTCTGGCATTTGAGCTGAAGACTTAGTGTGTCTAACAGAAAGCTTAGGTAAAACCACTTTACCTTTTCCACTGCATAAAGCTTCTTCACTCATTATGCAAAATGCCTCAAAAATAGTTTTAAACAAATCAAAAAGAAAAGCATTTTATCAAAGAACTTTCCTAACAAATTTATTAACTGATATAGCTTTGAAAGAAACAATTAAAAACACTTAGAATGTTTTAAGAAGTGTTTTTACAGTATTTTAATCGATACAAACTTCTTTTAATCGATTAAAACCCTTTATGACCGATTGGAATTCGAATATAACAGGTCAGAATGAAATATAATCAATCAGATTTTAAATATGAGCGATCAGATTGCTTTTAATCGATTAAAACACGTTTCAATCGATTAAAACCACTTTGGAAGTCAGGATGATCGATCAGAATGAAATTATGACCGATCAGAGTTGGTTATGATCGATCAGAATAGAATTATGACCGATCAGACTTATTCCAATCGATTAAAACGAACTTTCAATCGATTAAAATGACTTGAAAATTTTTGTACAGAGTTTCAATCGATTAAAACGCATTTCAATCGATTAAAACAACTTAGAAAAATTCTGTGCAAGTTTTTAATCGATTAAAACGACTTTATATCAGCTAAAATAACTTGGAAAGTTTTATAAGAAGGTTTTTAAGCAAATCAATCGATTAATACGCGAATCAATCGATTGAATTACTCTTTGAAAATGTTTGTAAAATGTTTTAACTGATATAAACATGGTTGTATCAACTAAAACCATTCTGTTAAAGAAACAAGAACGCATTAATGGGTTGAAAGGACTTTTAACAGATTATAACGGCTATTTCAACAGATTAAAACAAACTTTCAACAGATTAATTAATGCAGCAGATTTGAAAATTCTCTTTAAAAACAGTTTTGCTTGAAACTTTTAAACATAGATTGAACATCAGTTTTTACACATCCAAAGCAATCAATTCAAGCAACTGTTAGCATTCTTTTCCAAGAAAGATTCGCAACTGTTTTGTGAACTTCTTTTGAAATCTTTCTTGAGGCTTATTGCATTCTTTGAAGGAGGAACTTACAGTGGATAAGCGTAATCCGGTTTGAGCTTTCTAAGTTTCTTCTTTTCAATTACTGTTAATTCTTTTGTATTGTGTTGTACCTGGAATTTGGGTACAAGTTTTCTGCAGCTGGAATTTGGTTGCAGAGGTTATCAAGAGCTGGAATTTGGTTCTTGGTGGAGAGGTTAAGTACAGGAACTGGAATTTGGTTCTTGTACTGTGTGGTGCCTGGAATTTGGGTACTGGTTTCTCTGCAGCTGGAATTTGGTTGCAGAGGTTATCAAGAACTGGAATTTGGTTCTTGGTGGAAAGGTTAAAGTCAGGAACTGGAAATTGGTTCTGGTGTTAGAATAGGTGTAAGAGTGTGAGTCTGTAAAACATCTATTCTAGTGGAACCCAGCTGGAATTTGGCTGGAGACTGGACGTAGCCCTGGTATTGGGTGAACCAGTATAAAATACCGGTGAAATCTTTCTTAACCTTTCTCTCTTTAATTTCAGTTGCTGCGCTTGTATTGTTTAATTGCTTTGTGATTCGTGAATTGATTAGTAAACTTAATTTTCGGATTAGATAATCTGTTTATTGCGAAAAACTTTCAAAAATCAATTCACCCCCCCTCTTGATCTAAAACTACTTTTCTAACAATTGGCATCAGAGCGAGGTGCTTGAAAGTTAATCAAGTTACTTCGATCCATGGCATTTTCTGAGGGAGCGTGCATTGATAGACCTCCACTGTTGAGTGGAACAGATTACCTATATTGGAAAATAAGGATGAAAATCTTCATTGAATCTGTTAGTATAAATGCTTGGAATGTTATTGAACAGGAAATTGATATTGCTAACAGAATCCAAGATGATTGTATTGCCAAGAATATCATCTTATCCGCCCTTAACAGAGATGATCTTTTCAGGATTGCACACTGCCAAACTGCTGCACAAATGTGGAAGATCCTTGAAAAGACCTATGAAGAAGCACCAGAAATATGCTTGATGGTCAACTCAGAATCACCAAATACCAGTGTAAGTTCTGAATCTATGAACTATAGCTCATTACAAGATGCTTTCCTTGAAATACATGCAGTAGCAAAGAAATTAGAAACTGAAAATAGAAAATTGAAAAGCATGAATAGGCTTTTAGAAAACAAGATCATTCTTCTTGAAAAGAAAATAACTGATGAAGAAACTAAGTTAGAATTAGAGAATGATACTGATTGCATGTGTAATATTGAAGATTGCAAAAACTGTCCTGAGTTACAGAAACAAGTATCATATCTAGTAAAAACCTCATCTAAATTGGCACAAGGAAAAAATAATCTTGATAAGATACTTAATTTCCAAAAATTAGTTATTGAACGTGGTGGTATAGGTTATACACCAACCATTGGAAAGAAAACCAGAGCTTTCAAAAATTATTTTGCATATAGTAAAACAGTTTCATCTCCATTTATCAAATGTTTCTACTGTATGAAGAAAGGGCATTCAGTAAAATACTGCAGAATTAAAAAGTATGCTATTCCTAAAGGGAGAATGAAATGGGTTCCAAAGATTAATTCTTTTCAAATAACATGATCAGGACCCAGTAATTATAAAGGGTACCAGAACAATTCTTAATTTGTTTTGCAGGAACAAGTCTGGGAATCCCTTGAAGATCAGAGCTGCGAAATCAGGTTCTGAGTATTTAAACTAATTGTTTTAATTGATATATAACAATATTAATCGATTAAAATAACTTACAGAACATCTGTCCGTACCATTTTAATCGATTAAAATGTCGAAATAATCGATTGAACTGATCTCAGGATTTTGGTTTAATTGTTTTAATCGATTATAATATCTGTATATCAACTAAAAACACTTAGGTATCAAAATTAATCGATTCATTCACGTTTTAATCGATTTAAATTCTGGTGTCATGTTATTGATTTCATTTTGTACTAAACTAATCGATTCTTTTATAAACCAATCGATTAATTCATTGTAACTGTTTTCAAACCTGATAGGAAAAATGAAATTAATAGATAATTAGTTGATTAATCGATTAATTAGGTTCTGAAAACAAGTTTTATAACATCTAATTAAAGGTTGATAGGCCAATTCGAATCAAAAACCCAGTTTCTTTGATAAACAAAATCTGCATAATACTTTCACCCACTGTCCTGTAAATTGTGCCTCTGTAGCGGTCAGATAATCATAAATGAGTCTCGAACATATCTGATTCAAGTTATCTGTTTTACCCAATCTTCTTTAAATGGCACATGCTGAACAAATCCTTGAATTAGAAACTAAGACTAGTGGAATAAATGTGGGAAAGTTATTGCCGATTGAAATACTGCAAACTTTACATGTGGGAAAGTTATCCATAGATGAAAAAGTTATTTTAACATAGTCATGATTCAAGCTGTAGATGTCCTTACATGGAATGCTGCGTGGTAATACATTGAAAATCAAAGGAATTATCAAAGAATAGACTGTAACTTTTCTTATAGACACTAGTTACAAACAGGACAAGCTGTTAGGACTGAAAACATAGTTTATCAAAGATTTTTTCAGTGTTAGTTGCTTCTGGTAATAAGTTGTTGATTACTAGGAAGTTCAATGAACAAATGTTTACATTAGATTTCTTGATATTACCTAACAATATATCTGAAATAATTTTGGGCATGCATTGGTTCAAAACTCTTGGTGATATTCATTGGAACTGTGCAACTTTAAGAATTAGCTTTAATCATCAATGTCACGAGGTGACACTGTAAGGAAACCAATCTGGGACAGCAATTCAAGAATTGAATAACGTGGCACAGGGAATGTGTGTACAGGGATCAATTTTATACTATTGATATTGTTCCCTCGCTGAAGGCAAATTTAGTGAAAGCTCTGGATTACTGTCATCACTAGTTCTGCTGTGTATGCATTACTAATCATTGCCCACTCTACCAGAATAAGTTTTTGTTAATCACTTGTGCATATGATACCACTGGAAACAACAAAGTTAAAAATGATTCATTCCTCAAAAGATAATGATGACTGGTTCACTGAAAGTGAGAATAACACCCATCATACTACATTAATAAGAATGCAGTTATTTGCTTGGATGATGATAACTGCAGGGTTCAAAATAGGTTAGCTATTATGGAAGGAAATTCCGATCTCGGTACATCATTAACCTGTGATTCATGCAATTTATGGTATTGTGCATTCTGTGTGGGATTTGATAGTGAATGTACGTCTGTCAGTACATGATTCTGCCTCTGATGTGTAGTAGAAATTCCATTGTGGTGTCAACCATGGACTGTAATGCAGTCAATAGTAACAGTAAACTGCTAAAAGATTTCTTTTCAGGAAAAGTTTCTGTGTCTGTTGCTGATACAGGAGAGACAGCTGTTGTTGTCTAAATAGTTGATAGAGCAAAATCCGTTTCAGCGAAAAGTGGTTGAGGATCAAATGACTGAATCACGTATTTTGGCATCTGACACAAATAAACAGGGAAATGAGAACAAATTCATTTTTCACCAAACTGGAAGACTTGCAGTTAAACCAAGGAAATTGAGATGATTAAGTTTTCTGGATAAACAGGATCCCTTCTTACCTTTCCTTTATATCTTAACCCTTTTGATGCTAATTTCAATTTATGCTCTGTAGTATCACTGGTTATTAAACAGAAACAATATTTTTAGCCTTGATTTATATAATGTAGGTTTAAAGTTAATCTAGATAGAATTTAAATAGATCCCTGAGAGCTTTAGCTAAATAAGATTTTATTCTGATGGATCTATTAGCTAAGATTTAATCAATATAGTTGTTAGTATTGTTAAAACATCCTTCTAGATGATCAGTTTTACAAAATATGCATTAAACATTACTTCATTTTCAAAGCTGATTGTTTTAATCAATACAACATCTTTTTAATCGGTTAAATAAACTTTAACAACAGCTTTCATTAATGTTTTAATCGATTTTAAGTCGAAATAATCGATTATTTTCACTAAAATTTCATGTTTTCAAAATCTTAAATGTTTTAATCGATTAAAACTTTATTTCAATCGATTAAAATCATTTACCAAGAACATTTTAACCGATTATGCTCTGTTTTTAATCGATTTTTATTCTGAAAAGGAAGATTAAAGGCTTTAGTTAATGGCTGTTCCTGTAACATGCTACTAAAGCGTGATTCCCTTATCTTTACACGTGTTAATTGTATTCATTACAAACGTGTTAATGGAGATAAGTTTGAATCAACTTTAATTGATTCTTTTCATGAGTGAAATATTGATTCACTTTGTATTTTCAAAAACTTGAGCACATTTCAAATCTTACATTTTTTATTTCCCTTCTATACCCTATTTTTGATGAAGTCAAAAGGGGAGAAATAGTTGCATCACTTTAAGATAAATTTAAGAGCAACAGTTTAGGGGGAGAAAATAAGTTTTAGGGGGAGAAATAAAACTTTATTACATTCTTATATTTCTCACTTAACTGCATTATCAAGTGACTTATTTTGCAGAGATTGTTTTTTCAAAATGGTGTTTGTCTTCATCAAATAGGGGGAGACTGAAAGTGATCCTAGCAAAGATCTCATTGATTTGATGAAGTCAAAGATAAAGTCAAAGGTCAACTCTGCAGCAGTCAAACAAGTCACTCAGGCATTTGAGCTGAAGACTTAGTGTGTCTAACAGAAAGCTTAGGTAAAACCACTTTACCTTTTCCACTGCATAAAGCTTCTTCACTCATTTTGCAAAATGCCTCAAAAATAGTTTTAAACAAATCAAAAACAAAAGCATTTTGTCAAAGAACTTTCCTAACAAATTTATTAACTGATATAGCTTTGAAAGAAACAATTAAAAACACTTAGAATGTTTTAAGAAGTGTTTTTACAGTATTTTAATCGATACAAACTTCTTTTAATCGATTAAAACCCTTTATGACCGATTGGAATTCGAATATAACAGGTCAGAATGAAATATAATCGATCAGATTTTAAATATGAGCGATCAGATTTCTTTTAATCGATTAAAACACGTTTTAATCGATTAAAACCACTTTGGAAGTCAGGATGATCGATCAGAATGAAATTATGACCGATCAGAGTTGGTTATGATCGATCAGAATTGAATTATGACCGATCAGACTTATTTCAATCGATTAAAACGAATTTCAATCGATTAAAATGACTTGAAAATTTTTGTACAGAGTTTCAATCGATTAAAACGAACTTTCAATCGATTAAAATGACTTGAAAATATATGTGCAGATTTTCAATCGATTAAAACGACTTTATATCAGCTAAAATAACTTGGAAAGTTTTATAAGAAGGTTTTTAAGCAAATCAATCGATTAATACGCGAATCAATCGATTGAATTACTCTTTGAAAATGTTTGTAAAATGTTTTAACTGATATAAACATGGTTGTATCAACTAAAACCATTCTGTTAAAGAAACAAGAACGCATTAATGGGTTGAAAGGACTTTTAACAGATTATAACGGCTATTTCAACAGATTAAAACAAACTTTCAACAGATTAATTAATGCAGCTGTTTCTGAAAATTCTCTTTAAAAACAGTTTTGCTTGAAACTTTTAAACATAGATTGAACATCAGTTTTTACACATCCAAAGCAATCAATTCAAGCAACTGTTAGCATCTTTTTCCAAGAAAGATTTGCAACTATTTTGTGAACTTCTTTTGAAATCTTTCTTGAGGCATATTGCATTCTTTGAAGGAGGAACTTACAGTGGATAAGCGTAATCCGGTTTGAGCTTTCTATGTTTCTTCTTTTAAATTACTGTTCATTCTTTTGTATTGTGTTGTACCTGGAATTTGGGTACAAGTTTTCTGCAGCTGGAATTTGGTTGCAGAGGTTATCAAGAGCTGGAATTTGGTTCTTGGTGGAGAGGTTAAGTACAGGAACTGGAATTTGGTTCTTGTACTGTTTGGTGCCTGGAATTTGGGCACTGGTTTCTCTGCGGCTGGAATTTGGTTGCAGAGGTTTCCAAGAACTGGAATTTGGTTCTTGGTGGAAAGGTTAAAGTCAGGAACTGGAAATTGGTTCTGGTGTTAGAATAGGTGTAAGAGTGTGAGTCTGTAAAACATCTATTCTAGTGGAACCCAGCTGGAATTTGGCTGGAGACTGGACGTAGCCCTGGTATTGGGTGAACCAGTATAAAATTACCGGTGAAATCTTTCCTAACCTTTCTCTCTTTAATTTCAGTTGCTGCGCTTGTATTGTTTAATTGCTTTGTGATTCGTGAATTGATTAGTAAACTTAATTTTCGGATTAGATAATCTGTTTATTGCGAAAAACTTTCAAAAATCAATTCACCCCCCCTCTTGATTTAAAACTACTTTTCTAACAATTGGCATCAGAGCGAGGTGCTTGAAAGTTAATCAAGTTACTTCGATCCATGGCATTTTCTGAGGGAGCGTGCATTGATAGACCTCCACTGTTGAGTGGAACAGATTACCTATATTGGAAAATAAGGATGAAAATCTTCATTGAATCTGTTAGTATAAATGCTTGGAATGTTATTGAACAGGAAATTGATATTGCTAACAGAATCCAAGATGATTGTATTGCCAAGAATATCATCTTATCCGCCCTTAACAGAGATGATCTTTTCAGGATTGCACACTGCCAAACTGCTGCACAAATGTGGAAGATTCTTGAAAAGACCTATGAAGAAGCACCAGAAATATGCTTGATGGTCAACTCAGAATCACCAAATACCAGTGTAAGTTCTGAATCTATGAACTATAGCTCATTACAAGATGCTTTCCTTGAAATACATGCAGTAGCAAAGAAATTAGAAACTGAAAATAGAAAATTGAAAAGCATGAATAGGCTTTTAGAAAACAAGATCATTCTTCTTGAAAAGAAAATAACTGATGAAGAAACTAAGGATGAAAAGTTAGAATTAGAGAATGATACTGATTGCATGTGTAATATTGAAGATTGCAAAAACTGTCCTGAGTTACAGAAACAAGTATCATATCTAGTAAAAACCTCATCTAAATTGGCACAAGGAAAAAATAATCTTGATAAGATACTTAATTTCCAAAAATTAGTTATTGAACGTGGTGGTATAGGTTATACACCAACCATTGGAAAGAAAACCAGAGCTTTCAAAAATTATTTTGCATATAGTAAAACAGTTTCATCTCCATTTATCAAATGTTTTTACTGCATGAAGAAAGGGCATTCAGTAAAATACTGCAAAATTAAAAAGTATGCTATTCCTAAAGGGAGAATGAAATGGGTTCCAAAGATTAATTCTTTTCAAATAACATGATCAGGACCCAGTAATTATAAAGGGTACCAGAACAATTCTTAATTTGTTTTGCAGGAACAAGTCTGGGAATCCCTTGAAGATCAGAGCTGCGAAATCAGGTTCTGAGTATTTAAACTAATTGTTTTAATTGATATATAACAATATTAATCGATTAAAATAACTTACAGAACATCTGTCCGTACCATTTTAATCGATTAAAATGTCGAAATAATCGATTGAACTGATCTCAGGATTTTGGTTTAATTGTTTTAATCGATTATAATATCTGTATATCAACTAAAAACACTTAGGTATCAAAATTAATCGATTCATTCACGTTTTAATCGATTTAAATTCTGGTGTCATGTTATTGATTTCATTTTGTACTAAACTAATCGATTCTTTTATAAACCAATCGATTAATTCATTGTAACTGTTTTCAAACCTGATAGGAAAAATGAAATTAATAGATAATTAGTTGATTAATCGATTAATTAGGTTCTGAAAACAAGTTTTATAACATCTAATTAAAGGTTGATAGGCCAATTCGAATCAAAAACCCAGTTTCTTTGATAAACAAAATCTGCATAATACTTTCACCCACTGTCCTGTAAATTGTGCCTCTGTAGCGGTCAGATAATCATAAATGAGTCTCGAACATATCTGATTCAAGTTATCTGTTTTACCCAATTTTCTTTAAATAGCACATGCTGAACAAATCCTTGAATTAGAAACTAAGACTAGTGGAATAAATGTGGGAAAGTTATTGCCGATTGAAATACTGCAAACTTTACATGTGGGAAAGTTATCCATAGATGAAAAAGTTATTTTAACATAGTCATGATTCAAGCTGTAGATGTCCTTACATGGAATGCTGCGTGGTAATACATTGAAAATCAAAGGAATTATCAAAGAATAGACTGTAACTTTTCTTATAGACACTAGTTACAAACAGGACAAGCTGTTAGGACTGAAAACATAGTTTATCAAAGATTTTTTCAGTGTTAGTTGCTTCTGGTAATAAGTTGTTGATTACTAGGAAGTTCAATGAACAAATGTTTACATTAGATTTCTTGATATTACCTAACAATATATGTGAAATAATTTTGGGCATGCATTGGTTCAAAACTCTTGGTGATATTCATTGGAACTGTGCAACTTTAAGAATTAGCTTTAATCATCAATGTCACGAGGTGACACTGTAAGGAAACCAATCTGGGACAGCAATTCAAGAATTGAATAACGTGGCACAGGGAATGTGTGTACAGGGATCAATTTTATACTATTGATATTGTTCCCTCGCTGAAGGCAAATTTAGTGAAAGCTCTGGATTACTGTCATCACTAGTTCTGCTGTGTATGCATTACTAATCATTGCCCACTCTACCAGAATAAGTTTTTTGTTAATCACTTGTGCATATGATACCACTGGAAACAACAAAGTTAAAAATGATTCATTCCTCAAAAGATAATGATGACTGGTTCACTGAAAGTGAGAATAACACCCATCATACTACATTAATAAGAATGCAGTTATTTGCTTGGATGATGATAACTGCAAGGTTTGAAATAGGTTAGCTATTTTGGAAGGAAATTCCGAACTCAGTACATCATTAACCTGTGATTCATGCAATTTATGGTATTGTGCATTCTGTGTGGGATTTGATAGTGAATGTACGTCTGTCAGTACATGATTCTGCCTCTGATGTGTAGTAGAAATTCCATTGTGGTGTCAACCATGGACTGTAATGCAGTCAATAGTAACAGTAAACTGCTAAAAGATTTCTTTTCAGGAAAAGTTTCTGTGTCTGTTGCTGATACAGGAGAGACAGCTGTTGTTGTCTAAATAGTTGATAGAGCAAAATCCGTTTCAGCGAAAAGTGGTTGAGGATCAAATGACTGAATCACGTATTTTGGCATCTGACACAAATAAACAGGGAAATGAGAACAAATTCATTTTTCACCAAACTGGAAGACTTGCAGTTAAACCAAGGAAATTGAGATGATTAAGTTTTTTGGATAAACAGGATCCCTTCTTACCTTTCCTTTATATCTTAACCCTTTTGATGCTAATTTCAATTTATGCTCTGTAGTATCACTGGTTATTAAACAGAAACAATATTTTTAGCCTTGATTTATATAATGTAGGTTTAAAGTTAATCTAGATAGAATTTAAATAGATCCCTGAGAGCTTTAGCTAAATAAGATTTTATTCTGATGGATCTATTAGCTAAGATTTAATCAATATAGTTGTTAGTATTGTTAAAACATCCTTCTAGATGATCAGTTTTACAAAATATGCATTAAACATTACTTCATTTTCAAAGCTGATTGTTTTAATCAATACAACATCCTTTTAATCGGTTAAATAAACTTAAACAACAGTTTTCATTACTGTTTTAATCGATTTAAAGTCGAAATAATCGATTGTTTTTACTAAAAATTCATGTTTTCAAAATCTTAAATGTTTTAATCGATTAAAACTTTCTTTCAATCGATTAAAATCATTTGCCAAGAACATTTTAACCGATTATGCTCTGTTTTTAATCGATTTTTATTCTGAAAAGAGGATTAAAGGCTTTAGTTAATGGCTGTTCCTGTAACATGCTACTAAAGCGTGATTCCCTTATCTTTACACGTGTTAATTTTATTCATTACAAACGTGTTAATGGAGATAAGTTTGAATCAACTTTAATTGATTCTTTTCATGAGTTAAATATTGATTTTTTTTATTTTCAAAAACTTGAGCACATTTCAAATCTTACATTTTTTATTTCCCTTCTATACCCTATTTTTGATGAAGTCAAAAGGGGGAGAAATAGTTGCATTACTTTAAGATAAATTTAAAAGCAACAGTTTAGGGGGAGAAATAAGTTTTAGGGGGAGAAATAAAACATTATTACATTTTTATATTTCTCACCTAACCTCATTATCAAGTGACTTATTTTGCAGAGATTGTTTTTTCAAAATGATGTTTGTCTTCATCAAATAGGGGGAGACTGAAAGTGATCCTAGCAAAGATCTCATTTGATTTGATGAAGTCAAAGTTAAAGTCAAAGGTCAAACTCTGCAGCAGTCAAACAAGTCACTCTGGCATTTGAGCTGAAGACTTAGTGTGTCTAACAGAAAGCTTAGGTAAAACCACTTTACCTTTTCCACTGCATAAAGCTTCTTCACTCATTATGCAAAATGCCTCAAAAATAGTTTTAAACAAATCAAAAAGAAAAGCATTTTATCAAAGAACTTTCCTAACAAATTTATTAACTGATATAGCTTTGAAAGAAACAATTAAAAACACTTAGAATGTTTTAAGAAGTGTTTTTACAGTATTTTAATCGATACAAACTTCTTTTAATCGATTAAAACCCTTTATGACCGATTGGAATTCGAATATAACAGGTCAGAATGAAATATAATCAATCAGATTTTAAATATGAGCGATCAGATTTCTTTTAATCGATTAAAACACGTTTCAATCGATTAAAACCACTTTGGAAGTCAGGATGATCGATCAGAATGAAATTATGACCGATCAGAGTTGGTTATGATCGATCAGAATAGAATTATGACCGATCAGACTTATTCCAATCGATTAAAACGAACTTTCAATCGATTAAAATGACTTGAAAATTTTTGTACAGAGTTTCAATCGATTAAAACGCATTTCAATCGATTAAAACAACTTAGAAAAATTCTGTGCAAGTTTTTAATCGATTAAAACGACTTTATATCAGCTAAAATAACTTGGAAAGTTTTATAAGAAGGTTTTTAAGCAAATCAATCGATTAATACGCGAATCAATCGATTGAATTACTCTTTGAAAATGTTTGTAAAATGTTTTAACTGATATAAACATGGTTGTATCAACTAAAACCATTCTGTTAAAGAAACAAGAACGCATTAATGGGTTGAAAGGACTTTTAACAGATTATAACGGCTATTTCAACAGATTAAAACAGACTTTCAACAGATTAATTAATGCAGCAGATTTGAAAATTCTCTTTAAAAACAGTTTTGCTTGAAACTTTTAAACATAGATTGAACATCAGTTTTTACACATCCAAAGCAATCAATTCAAGCAACTGTTAGCATTCTTTTCCAAGAAAGATTTGCAACTGTTTTGTGAACTTCTTTTGAAATCTTTCTTGAGGCTTATTGCATTCTTTGAAGGAGGAACTTACAGTGGATAAGCGTAATCCGGTTTGAGCTTTCTAAGTTTCTTCTTTTCAATTACTGTTAATTCTTTTGTATTGTGTTGTACCTGGAATTTGGGTACAAGTTTTCTGCAGCTGGAATTTGGTTGCAGAGGTTATCAAGAGCTGGAATTTGGTTCTTGGTGGAGAGGTTAAGTACAGGAACTGGAATTTGGTTCTTGTACTGTGTGGTGCCTGGAATTTGGGTACTGGTTTCTCTGCAGCTGGAATTTGGTTGCAGAGGTTATCAAGAACTGGAATTTGGTTCTTGGTGGAAAGGTTAAAGTCAGGAACTGGAAATTGGTTCTGGTGTTAGAATAGGTGTAAGAGTGTGAGTCTGTAAAACATCTATTCTAGTGGAACCCAGCTGGAATTTGGCTGGAGACTGGACGTAGCCCTGGTATTGGGTGAACCAGTATAAAATACCGGTGAAATCTTTCTTAACCTTTCTCTCTTTAATTTCAGTTGCTGCGCTTGTATTGTTTAATTGCTTTGTGATTCGTGAATTGATTAGTAAACTTAATTTTCGGATTAGATAATCTGTTTATTGCGAAAAACTTTCAAAAATCAATTCACCCCCCCTCTTGATCTAAAACTACTTTTCTAACAGATACCAATAAGTAATGAACAAAATCCAGGTCCATTGGCAAACACCCATGTAGGAGCTAGTATAGCAATATCAAATAATATGCAAACTATGGGAAACCCCATAACCACATATGCAGGGCCATATACTAGTGTAAGACCACCTGGTTTCTTATCCAATAACATGAATGGAACTGGCACTTCATCGATACATAGAAATTCACGATTCAGCTTAGGAATGCCTCAAAACGTAGGTACATTTCAAACCCTAGGCATGCCACAAAACTTTGGAGTATCTACACATTTAGGGGTATCTCAAAATTCAGTGACATCACAAAATTCAGGGAATGGACCAAACTTAGGGATACAACAGACACCTCCAAATCTAGATCCTAGGGGGAATCTCGATCATGGGAGATATGCATTTGATAGGGACTTTCATCGATCTAATTTCGAGAATATCGAAAATACTAATACTCGGGATTTCCAAGTAACTCCCTAGGAATACTTAGACAACAAATGGATGAGAGTAATTTTGAAATGGTGAATATGTTATCACAGCAGTTGACTACGGTCTTAAACCCATTAGTTCAAAATACTACTGCTAGTTTCGAGATATTAGCGGATCAAATGTCTCGAATTGGAGACGCATTGGCTGTACCTCGACAAACGAGGATTGAGAATCATGCCAATCAGAATATTAATCCCCCTTATTTATTAAGAAGGAATCGGAACAATGATCAATATCAGCAAATGGGGAACGAATATCAACATGTGAGGAATGATATTTACGGAAATCTGAATGAGGGATTTCAAAATATTCATAATCAAAATAATACGCAATATAATCACATGTTAGGACAAAGGATGAATTTCCAAGGGACGGATGTAAGACCACCCAATCAGACATATTTTGTGTCTCCTTTTCCAAATGCGATTCTCGAGACAGAATTGCCTCGAGGATACAAAATACCCAAATTCACTAAATTTGCTTGGAGAGGTTGGTGAATCAACTATCGAGCATGTAGCTCGATATCGGATAGAGTGTGGGGACTTAGCAATGAGTGAAGAGTTAAAAATGAAGTATTTCCCTAGTTCCTTGACTAAGAATGCTTTCACTTGGTTTACTTCATTGCCACCCAATTCGATATATAATTGGTTTCGATTAGAAAGAAATTTCCATGAACAATTCTTTAGAGGAGAAACTCAAGTAAGTCTCATTGATTTGATGAACATAAAACGATATAATCATGAAAACATAGATGATTATCTCGAATCGATTTAGACAAATGAAATCAAGATGTTTTACTCAAATTCCCGAATACGAATTAGTCGGGATGGCTTCTGCAGGTTTAGAATTCTCGATTAGGAAAAAGTTGGTAAATTTGCCATTAAATGACATGGCTCGAGTTAGTCGATAAAGTGAGGAGAGTGGAACAAATCGAGTATGAGAAACAAAGGCACAAGAAATTTGAGAAACCCGTGAAAAAAGAAAGAATAGCCTATATAAATGATGTGTATGAAGTAGATACCTCGACGTAAACCGATATCGAGGAAAATGTTGATGAGAAAGTAAATATAGCAGAGCTCAAAGTAGGAGCTCCATATACTTGTAAATTGTTGCAAAAGAATGAAGTGAAGGATAAAATGGCAAACCGAACCTACACTTTCGATGTAACAAAAGCGAGATAAGATCTTCGACATTCTACTAAAAGATAAACAGATTAAGTTAAGCGAAGATCACAAACCGCCTTCTGCAGAACAAAGGGGTGGTCGAAAATATTGTAAATTTCATAATATTTATGGACACTCGGACTAATAATTGTATACATTTCAGGAACACGATTCAAGATGCAATCGACCAAGGAAGACCGAAGTTTGGAGAGACAGCGATGAAAGTGGACACGAGTCCGTTCGAAGTCCAAGTGGGATATATTGAATCCCAAACCGAGATGAAGGATGACGTTAGACCGATGAATGCCACCTTCATAGGCATGGTCGATGTTACCGAAGACATCGATCCCAAGCATACCAGAATGGACGTATCGAGAGGAAGATATGGAGTTCGACTTGAACGAATTCGAAAAAGAATTTGAGAAAGAGATATATCCTCGAGCAGGAGACTCCCTCGTTGAATTTTTGAATAGGAAGAAAGAGAAAGACGAAGACGTGTCGCTATGCCCACTGTGCAAGTGCGGTTTTCGATAAATCAGCTGCCAAAGCTTTCAAAATTGAACAAACAAAGAAGATCGAGAGTCTAAACAAAAGGAAAAATGATAAAGTGGAGCAAACGGCCCGACCAACTATCGAAGAAAGTCAACGAAATCTGTTGGTTCCGGTATTAGCGGAATCAAAGGCAATGGGTTAGAAGAGAGATGTATCCTTCTCGAGGAGGAAGAGGAAGACTTCAAAGTAGTGATGTCTTCGAGAGACTATCATATGATGAAAGATCAAACACTGGATTCCCAACATTCCCAAGAAGATTCCGAGGAAGGCCCTGGAGAAGAGGAGGAAGAATCCCTTACTGGAGTAATTATAGAAATTTTGAAGAGAATATTGTACCTATGGAAAGCCAATATTCAAGGGAATTCTTCGATGATAAGAATGAAGGCAACTGGAACGAACATCAAATCGGAGTGATATCGATATTACCCGCGAATATGTCAACGAATACAAGGAATATCAGAGAACGAGTGATGCTAATCGAGAAGATGACTTCTATTCGAAAACATCAGGCCAAAGGTGACATGGGTAACTCAGGCATCGTGCGAAATACCTCATAGAGATGCTGCCTTCATCGACCCTCCATCTCGAAGAAATGAGGTTCCACTTGAAGCCTTTACTATTAAACATCGAGATCCAGGGACAAATGGTGAACAAAGTTCTTATCGATGGTGGCGCAAGCAAGAAACATATTGCCAATCTCCATGTCGAAGAGGTTTGGCATCGAGCTTAAAGATTTAGTCAAACACAACATTATGATTTCCGATTTCAGCGGAAAAACATCGGGATCGGAGGGTATGATCGCGTTAGACGTGAAGGTAGGTACTTACTCAAGGCCTACCGTATTTGTTGTGGTCCAATCGCACGCCAACTTTAATGCACTACTTGGTAGAGAATGGATCCATGGAGTGGGAGCCGTACCTTCGACAGCTCATCGAAACTATTTATGTGGAATCGAGATGGACATCTCGAAATTATCCTGGGGACCAAGCACGAGTTTGTAACTTTCCTATCCCAGGCTGGTCGCGCTACACGAAACTTAGCACTCGTTCGACCATTCACCTTCGAAACTATCGAAGATTTCAACTCAAAGTTACATGAAGATCGTTTCCTTAAGATGAATGAGGAAAAGGGTTTTGTTATGATCAAGGAGGGGGCCAACCTCGAAGTGGCCGGTGAAGATGAATAGAAATTATGAAGAATTCTTGGCTCGATTGGGAAAATATGAAGATGGGAAGAAGAGCCAAGAAAGTAGTAAGTCGATTTATTCGACCGTAGTTGCAAATAATAGCGATCAAGTTATACTTGATTGTATTTACGATTTTTCGCCTTTAGGTTTCGAAAAATCTATTACATCAAATTATAAAAAAGTCGAGGCTCGGGATCCATTAGAGGAAGTTAACTTAGGAAGTGAAGAAGAACAAAAGCCTACGTATATCAGCAAATATCTCGAGGAAGATTTAAAGAAAGAAATGATCTCCTTGTTAAGAGAATATAAAGACTGTTTCGCTTGGGAATATGAAGAAATGCCTGGATTGGATCGAAATCTTGTCGAGCATAGATTACCCATCATCGAAGGAAGAAAACCAAGTAAAACAAGCACCAAGGAGATTTGCACCCGAGGTGATGAACAAGATCAAGGAAGAAGTCGAGAGACTCCTCGAAGGCAAAATTCATCGAACCGCCAGGTATGTCGATTGGATTTCTAATATTGTACTCGTGATTAAAAAGAATGGTAAAATAAGAGTGTGTATCGATTATCGAGACTTGAATTTAGCCACTCCTAAAGATGAATATCCTATGCCAATAGCCGATATGCTAATAGATGCAGTAGCTGGTAATGAAATGTTAAGTCTTTTAGATGGTTATTCAGGATATAATCAAATATTTGTGTCTCGAAAATGATATAGCTAAAACAGCTTTTCGATGCCCGGGGCATTAGGTACTTACGAATGGGTAGTGATGCCATTTGGATTAAAAAATGCTGGAGCTACATATCGAGAGCAATGAATTTAATTTTTCATGACTTGATCAATGATTATATGCAAGTTTACATAGATGATATTGTAGTCGTATCGAAAGAGAAACATCAACACTTAAGCAATTTGAGAAAATCCTTCGAGAGAATGAGAAAATATGGATTAAAAATGAATCCCTTGAAATGTGCCTTTGGTGTATCTCGTTGGTGAATTTTTAGGATTTATAGTACATGGAAAGGGTATCGAGATCGATAAAAATAAAGCAAAAGCAATAATAAATACCTCTGCTCCAAAAACCAAGAAAGAGTTACAATCTTTTTTGGGAAAAATAAATTATTTGAGACGATTTATTTCTAATCTGCCGCAAAACTTATGTTTTTTCGTCTTTGTTAAAGTTGAAAAAAGAAGCGAGTTTAAGTGGAAAGAGGAACATCAAGAAGCCTTCGAGCAAATTAAAAGATGTCGACAAATCCTCCGATTATGATTCCAAGTAAAGAGAAACAAGGCACTGAAGTTATATGTATCAAGCATCGGATCAAACGATAGCGAGTTTATTAGCACAAGAAGATGAGAATGGTGTGGAATGTGCCGTGTATTATCTAAGTAGAATTTTAAATGATGCTGAAACTCGATATAGTGATATCGAGAAATTAGGGTTATGCTTGTATTTCTCTTGCACAAAACTCAAGTACGTAATGAAGCCTCATGATGTAATGGTCTATTCTAGAAATAATATTTTGAAGTTTCTTTTATCGAAACCAATTATGCATAATAGAATAGGAAAATGGGTGTTAGCTTTGACAGAAGTTCTCATTATCCTTCGAATCTTTAAAATCGATAAAAGGTCAAGTAATTGCCGATTTTATGGCTGAGCATACAATTGACTCCACCGAGAATTTGTTTATCGAAATAAGTAAATGGATAATGTATTTCGATGGTTCAAGTACATCGAATAAATCTGGAATAGGAGTTCTGATTATTTCTCCAAACAATATTCCGACTAAGTTATTATTTGAGGTTCAACCTATGTGTTCGAACAACGAAGCCGAATATGAAGCTTTGATAGCTGGTCTCGAGACTTTAATCAAATTAAAAGCTCGACATGTGGTTATAAGAGGTGATTCGCAATTAGTGATCAAACAAGTGCGAAAAGAGTATAAATGCATTAATATCAACTTGATCAGATATTTGGAAAGAGTGATGACTTTAAGTAGAATGTTCGATGACATAATCTTCGAATATATTCCTCGAGAATTCAATCAAGAAGCAAATGACTTAGCACAAATTGCATCAAAATACAAGATATCCCCGAAAGGTTACAAGAAATAATTCAAATCAAAGGAAAATTACCTCAAGAAAATGAGATTCTGCACATTAATGATCTAGATGATCAAGATTGGAGAAAATCGATTATAAATTATTTGCAAAATCCCAATGGGAAAATTGACAAGAAAATTAAATATCGAGCAGTGAAATATGTTTTGCTAAATGATGAGTTATATAAAAGGGGAATCGATGGAGTATTACTTAGATGTTTAGGAAATGATGATGCTTACTTAGCGATGGTCGAAGTACATAATGGAATATGTGGGGCCCATACGGTAGGTCAAAAAATGAAATGGACATTAACTCGACAAGGTTATTATTGGCCCTCGATTTTAAAAGATTGTATCGAATATGCTAAGTCCTGTGAAGAATGTCAAAAGTTCAGATCCGATACAACAGGTGCCCGCGAGTGAATTACACTCGATCATTAAACCTTGGCCTTTTAGAGGTTGGGCCATAGACTTAATAGGACAGATTTTCCCACAGTCATCGAAAGGACATAGGTATATAATTGTGGTCGTCGATTACTTTTCAAAGTGGGTAGAAGCAATACCATTAAAGGATGTTGATCAGCAGGATGTAATTGATTTTATTGAAGAATACATCGTTTATCGATTTGGGATCCCACGTCTATTACCACGGATAGAGGACAAGTGTTTACTCGGTAGAAAGATAGGCAAATACGCTGAATCGAGAAATATTCAATTATTAACATCAACTCCATATTATGCTCAGGCTAATGGACAAGTCGAAGCAATTAACAAGGTGATTATCGGGTTAATAAAAAAACATGTTGGTAATAAACCAAAAACATGGCACGAAACGTTGTTGCAAATTTTGTGGGCTTATCGTAATTCACCTAAAGATTCCTTACAAAATACCCCATACAAGTTGGTATATGGACACGACGCAGTCTTACCTATCGAAATAAATATTGAATCGAATCGAATCCAAAGGCAAAACGATTTACCCAGTTGTGATTATTGGAGTTTGATGTATGATGAATTAAACGAACTCGATGAAGTAAGAGTACAGGCGTTGAATAGTATGATGTTGCAGAAGAATCAAATTGCTCGAGTTTATAATAAAAGAGTTCGAAAGAAAAAATTTAACGAAGGTGACTTAGTATGGAAAACTATTTTACCAATGGAAAAAAAATGTAAAAGCTATGGGAAGTGGTCACCAAATTGGGAAGGTCCTTTCGAGATTGTTAAAATTTTATCGAGTAACGCTTATTCGATTATTGATTGGTGTAACAAAGATAAAGTGTTGTCGATAAACGGAAAATACTTAAAGATATATAAGCCCCGAATAAGAGAAATAAACATTCAAAATTTAGATTGAATAATATTCTACAAAGATAAGTATCGAGTTTTAAGCTGATCAAAATCTATCAACAATTGAGTCCAAGATGAAGAAACCGAGTGCTCTTCGACAGATCGGATCTTGTCTCGCGCTCTATGCTCGCCCCAAAGATAAGGCGACTTCTTTTGCGAGAGGATTTGATCGTATCTATTTCGAAGCAACAAAATCCTTCTGCAATTTAAGTTGAGCGAGTCTCTTCTCCAGCTGCTCGATCTCACAATCGATCGAAGTTTGTGCAGATAATGCCTCCGCCGGCTTCAACTTCCGAGTCTTCAAGAAATTTGATTTTTCAGCCTGGAAGGAAGCAATATCGGTGAGCTTGGTCGAAATCGATTGTTTTTTCTTCCTCGCCGCATATGCCTTATTGAACAAGTCTGCAGCCGCCGCGACCTCCGCATCGAGACCCCTCGGAAGATCTTCATCGGGGCACGTCTCGAGGGCGTAATAATATCCTGGAACTGTTTTTTCTTGTCGCGTGACTCCACTAAAACTTCAAGGGGCGAGGAATAAAAGAAAGATCGGAAGCGTTGCTTCAGCTGGTATGGTCCTTCGGTTGAAGTCATGGGCGTCTTAGAAGAGCTCGACGGTGTCGCTTCCGTAGATAATAGAATATCGAGAATAGAAAAAGGGTCTTCTTCGATTGCAGCTCGATATTCTAACGCAGTGCTCGGAGCAGGCACATCTATCTCTCGGTAATGACGCCGAGAGCAACTCGATAGAGGGCATCGCAAAAGGAGGAGAATCCTCTTGCTCTGCGAAACAGGGGAAGGAGAGCCTTGGACTTCGATTATTGGAGTATTTACTGGAAAGAAAGAAATCGAGAATGTAAGATCGAAAGGTTCATAATAGAATGAGAGAAAAAAAAAAAAGTGACAATGAAAAGTATAAGTACCGGGGGAGGTAGTGCAAGTGGTGCCGAAGCAGGAGGAAGAATCTGCATGGCCTCAGTGTCGTCGTAAATCGAAAACCATTGTCGAAACGGGAAATGCACAAAAAGTAAAAGCAATCATACAATGATATGTAAGATACCTCGATGAGGGGTGTTAATAGTTGGGATTCGACATTCGTCGATACGAGTCTCCGATGGAAGATCCCGAAAATTAAATTTTGAAACCTTGTTACAAGTTTTATCGAGACTTAAGAACATAGAATTTGTATAGAGAAGGAAACTTACATGACTGGAACGGGTAGCGGGTGTTGTCGTGGGGATGGTATTAGAGTCCGTCGATAGTGGATCAAGAGCAATTGGTCGAACAGATCGAGGACTCTTCGATTTTTGTTTCGAAAATGGAAGATCGAAAAAAGATAAGTATAAGAATAAGGATCGATCAAACCGAGAAATAAATAGGACAAGACAAAAGTCAAAATGAACCTTCGATTTTTCGAAGAAGTAGGAATGGTGGCCGAACGTCTGCGTTTTCGATCAAGGCCGATGGGTCCGATTCACCCGAGGATCCCCAGTCCTCTTGTCCCTTCTCTTGACCTTTCTCAGCAGTGAGACCTTAGTAGATTTCGAAACCGCCAATAAAAGAAGATGGATTAACTTATAATATACGTAATCAAAAAGTATAAGAAAGTAGTAAACTCTCACCAAAAGGTGATGGAGTCAAGATCTTAACTCGGTCGATATGTACAAGCCAGGGAGGCAAAAGAGCCTCGGGAAGGTTAAGGTAAGGGAAATAAGATAATTTTGAGACGTAAATATTTTTGTTTATGGGTTTTGGGCGACGTGTTTCCCTAACGGTTCTCAATTCTCGAACCCATTTTGGATGAGTTAATGGTTTGGCAAGTCCAAAAGGAGCTGTGGGAAAAGTTGGAAGGCGATTTGGACAATACATTTCAAAAGGAGTTCTACCTAAAGGATTGATTATTTTGTGGTTCGATCGATTAATGTCCGTTTTATTGGATAAGGAGATAACAGCATCATAATAGGTCGATTCTAATTTCAGTGGGGTGTAACATATTTGATAAAAGTTCTCGAATCGAGATATTTGAAGACAGTGGAAGTGTGTACCTTTCTTCGATTTTGACTTGTCCTGCAACACAAGAGAAGGTTGAGTAGTCAGTTTCTGGCGAACTTCATCAAAAGTAGCATGACTACTCGAGAACCAACCGACCCACCATTGAGAAAAACCCACAGTAGATAAATAATTCGAATCGAAAGCATAGGGGTAAAAGTGCATCGGGATTTTAGGTAAAAGCTTGAGAAGCTCCCGATTAAGTGAAGATTCAGTTAATTTGGACTTGGGGGATGTATCGAGGGGGAAGAAAGGTAGGGATTGGCTTAGACCAAACCGCCTCGAAAGAAACTGCGGGTAATAAGTAATAAACTTGAAATCCTTAGGCTGAAAACCCGATAATAATATATCATGGGTCAAATAACTACTCCATATGTCGACCAGCTCCAATTGTAACCCGGGAGACGAAGCCGGGAATTTTGACTTAAACCAAACCGGTCCCCTAAGTTGACCCTTTATTTGTCCAAGATTTACGGTAAACGGGGCCAAGGTCGAATCAAAGGAGGATCTAGTCAACAAAAAGTGGAGGTATTTACAATAGGTAGCCTCATCAGTCTTTTGGCGAGGATGGCGGGAGGATAATCGGGCCCCTTCTATATTTATACTTGGGGGAACAGTAGAAATACGAGGAAGGATACTTTCAAATATCGAAATTAACCATAATTGAATAAACCAAACAGGGCCAGAAAAATTCCCCGATGCCTTAGGGGTACTCAAAATATCGACAGCTTCGTCGAAAGCAGTATATACATGTGCTAATAAAGTTTTGGCTAAACAAAGTCTAGGGTGGCCTAGGTGAAGGAGATATGCAAGATTGAACAAATGGGGGAAATTTGGATTGAACGGGGCAAAAAACATGAGTACATAACCAATACACCAAAAATGCTACGTGTTCTTCGTCAAGAATCGCTATCGAGGGGTCATCGACAAAGTGTTTCTCGAGAAAATGCCCATAGGCCTTCGACTCCCAATCAATTTTCGACCTCAATGAATTATCTGAGGGATATGCACCCGGAAAATACCTCTCCCCTATGGGTTTCAACCCAGTAATAGCAGCTATCTCGAAAAGGGTGGGCGACACAGGGCCACAAGGCAACTTCAAAACATGTAAGTCTTGATTCCATAAATGCACTGCAGATAAGAACATCGCCATGTCCAAATGAGACAGGTCACATCGGACAGGTGCAAAAATCGAAAATACCAGTACTCCTCCAGTGATCCCCAAACTTAGCCTTGACCCTATCAAACCATCGAATATACAGAGGCTTTTTGGAAGGAGGGCCCGTTCTATACACTTTAGAAGTAAGATTCGGAAAATCAACCCTAACTTCAGTGTCGATGAACCAAAGCCGGACTAGTCGAGAGGTTAAGAGGAGTAAAAATGTCATCGATAGGACGGAGTGGACCCCCAAAAGCAAAATTAACCCCATCAACAGTGTAAGGGATTAGTACTGCGTTTCAAGCAATTTTTCTGGAAGCCTCCTCCATCAAAGGGACTCGGAGCGAACTTCGGTTGTTAATTTCCAGCAGGTTAGAAGGCATCGAGGAAAGAGGTGGAACGGAAAAGTCGAAGACTTGGAGGAAGTGGCCATTTCAGTAGTGAGTAGGATGAAGAAAAGCAACGGAAAAGATGAAGGTATAGAGATGAAAGCAAGAGCTCAAGGAAGACGATGAAAGTACGGACTTAGGGTAAAAGTTCGCATAAAAACCAGAACAAAGACCAAGAGAAAGGTTAAAAGAGAAAATCTCCTAGGGAGCTGGAACGACAGATACAAAAAGTAATGAATATAATGTACCGTAAAAGCAACGGATCGATATGATAGCGACGTAAAACGGAAAGGGAAACCTAAAACCCTTTTAACCCTAGAACCCCGTAAACCCTAAACCCTAAAGTTCTATGGGCCTCCGAACACTTAGGCGGGAAATGTTGAAAGAATATAAATAAACTATTCATATTCTTCCAAGGGGGCATTTTGTTAGTGTGGAATCGAGAAGCTCGATCGAGAAATGAATCGAAAGGGAACTTTCCCGATGTCCGATTATAAAGAACGTGACACATAAAATCGAAAGGTAAAATCGGAAGAGAAGGTGTAATAGTCGAAAGCTTAACATGGAGTTAAAGTTAAAATAAATCGATACCAAGGATGCAAAGTTCTCGATTAAATCAAAGGGAAGGCTCGTTTTCGTAGATATCATAACCTCGGTTAAACCTTGAAGGAAAATAGTCAAAACGCACGCATGGAAAGCAGTTTCTAAGTTATGGAAGAGCCAAAAATCATGGGAACGTGGGGAAACAATAGAAGAAAAACCGCCATACGCACGTAGAACGTGGTAACAGTCGTGTTAACCGTTCTTGGAAGGCTTGAAAGATGCCCTATAAATAGAGCAAAGAAGGAAGGAACGGGGGAAATTGGCAGAGAACGGAATCAGTAGTGAAAAGTCTACCGGAGAAACGACGAACACCATGAAGTTTCGGCAATCTGGATTTCCTTGCTCACCGAGTACATTTATCGCTTTCTATATTTTCCTTGGTAATTTACTTTCGAGCCATTTCAATTCAAGCAATTTCATATTCTTGTAGATTACATTCAATGTCATTTCGATTTCCTGTTATTTACTTTCTGTGCAATTTTAATGGGTTTTAGCAATTTACATTTTCCGCACATTTCGATTTTCTGTTATTTACTTTCTGTGCAATTTTAATGGGTTTTAGCAATTTACATTTTCCGCACATTTCGATTTCCTGTTATTTACTTTCTGTGCAATTTTAATGGGTTTTAGCAATTTACATTTCCCGCACATTTCGATTTCCTGTCCTTTATTTATCTCGCAAACTGAATTTCTTGCAAATTCGGGTTTTCGCACTTTCTTGCAATTTAATATTCTCTTTGCTCGATTCGATACTTTATCGTTTTGTTTGAGTCAAGCATTTTAGACATAAAATACCAAAAACCACATTTTCGATATCCTGTAGTTTTCAATTCTCATACGCGTTTTCGATTGAAAATCAAATTGCTAGCCTAAGTAAAAAGAACTTACGTGGTAGAATTTTGATTAGGACCAAAACACCCTTAGAATCGAAATCGATCGAAATTCCACCAGAAACACTATTAAAATGTTATTATTTTGATTTTCTGGTATTAATACATCATGCTTATTATTTAATTTGTTTAGTTGAAACATGCCATTCTATTAGATTATTTTTTAACATAAAGATAAAATTAGAAGACCTATCTTGATTGAAACTTTCTGCCCTAAAAAAACTAAACTCTGTCGATAAAGGAAAGAGAAACACAAATACAAACAATCTTATTTTATTTTGTTGACCTAGTTTTATGATTTTTTTTTAAAATAAAATTGACAATTAGAAGTTAAAATTTCACGTTTTAAAAATAAATGTTCTTAAGTTATTTTAAAAAACTATTAAGACAACAACTCCTAAAACTTTTGTAAAATTAATAATTATACAAAATTAAATAAATCATCATTCACCATGAAAGTTATCTCAATTATAGTCTAATCCACCTAATTGTTATTTAGAAATTAATTATCGAGTTATAATCCCCTATTATACTATCAAATAACATTTCTTATTTCTTATTGTGAACAGCCAAATCCACTTTTTTATATTTCAACGTAACTTTAGATGAATTGAATAAACAGCTTTCAAAGTTAGTGTCATAAATACGAACAAAAATTATGCATCAACACCTTTTATGATATCAAAGTGTTAATATATTGCAGTCAAGAAATTCAAATATAATATATATTTCAATACTTTTTATGGATATTTTCTTGAAATATATCTACCTACCACAAATAATATATTAAATTTTGCCTAAATTTCTATCATGTGTTTTGATTTTTCGATGATAAATGTATAATATGCACCGATAGTATCAAAAAATGTTTCATAAAAGAAAAATTAAAACTTTGTCGATGAAAATATAAAATGGAATTAACCGTTATGATTGTTATTCAACTTTATATTATAAATTTGTAGGGTTTTTACCTGTGTATTTTTTATATATAAAATATATTTTTATCTTTATGCGATATCTCAATTATAATTATTTAAATTAAAATAATAATTGAATATATTTTTCTTTTATTTTAAATAATAATAAAATAATATTTTTAGTAATATTATATTATCAAAATAATAATTGTATTCTCTCCTGTTAAATTTTATTTTAGTAATTTTTTTATGTAGTAACGACAAAAATAAAATTTAATTCAATATTGAGGTAGATGTGAACATTAGAAACTACTTTTAAATATAAATTTCATCTTCAGAATTTAAATACACTCTACATCATAGATTTTTTTTTACCTTTTAATATAATTGAATAGTTTGAAAATTGGAAACATACACAAATGCAGTAAACAATTAATTTAACTTCTGAACATTTTCAGTTTATCATTTTTAATATTTATAATTTTGATTAAAATATAGATGAAATATTTTGATTCTAAGTATATTTGAGGAAGAAAAAAATTCCACAGATATTAAAATTTGATAGAGAAAAATGTTTAAGTAACTGAATTAGTTATCATTTGAGATATAACACCGTTAAATAAAAGATTTAGTTGGTTATTTATTAATATAAGCAAAAGTATGGAATCTCTCCAGAAAGATAAACAAACGAATTTTTGAAAAAATAAAAGAGAAAGATAATATTTTTATGATAAAATAAAATATAGAATAACTGGAAAATGATATGATTAGTTTGGGAGTGAAACAGTGGGATTATCATGCATCTTAATCCTGAATTATATATAATTTTATAATATATTTATTGGCGCGGTGAGGGGTATTTGTGTAAAGTGGGATGTGATAGAAAACCTGGTATAAGAAGAAAGCTTATTTCTGATTCTGAGAGTCACAGTGAGAAGCGAGCAAAAAAGCACAACAACAAACAACGTGACCCCACCCCCTTCCCCTTCCTATAAATGCACAATCTCTAACAAACCAAATACCTCTACCACTTGCGATCGGAGATCAAACCCTAACAGACATACATACACTTTCTCTCTCCGAATCCCAAATTTTTTTATCACCATCTTCTGGATCACCTCTCTCACACACACTGTGATCGGGATTTAGATTGAGATTAACCCTAACACATACTCATACACACTGCTCCGATTGCGATTCTGATTCTAATGGCTACCAGCGGCGCCTCTCCCAATCATTCTCCTAAGCCCGGAGTCTCCTCCCCGTGGAGTCAGATTGTCGCTGCTGCTGTGTCTCCTTCATCTCCTCCACTGCCTGTTGTTGACTCCGCCCTGGTGAATTCTGCGCTGGTGGAAGATTCTGACAACGGTGGTGGAAACAATGTCAATACCGGGAAGAGACCTGCGTGGAATAAGCCCTCCAATGGTGCTTCTTCTTCGGTCATGGGCGCTGAATCCTGGCCTGCACTGTCGGAATCAGCTCGTGCCTCAGCGAAATCGCCATCGCCATCGGAATCGACGAAGAATCCGATGGATGTGATGTCCATGCCACCATTGCAGGTTTTTTTTTTCATTTTTTCTTTTATTTCTTCATATTCAATTAAAAAAATGTATATATGTATATTTGTGTTTTTTTTTTTATATATAATTTTTCTGTTTAGTGTTTGTTGTTTTCTCTTTTATATTTTATCAACTGATAGATTTTTTTTATATATTTTTTTATTATCAGAATTTAGATCAAGGTTGTTAGCTGATTGTAAATTGAATTTATCTTTTTGCTTGTCTGGTATATTTGTTGTCTTGGTATATGGACTTTTGAAAATGTATGTGCATTGCTATTTTAGGGTTCTGGAAGTGTGGTTTCCTCACCACAGAGGCAAGTTAGGGATAATGCAAGTGCAAACAACACTGTGCAGACCCATCAGAAGTCTTTTAAACGTGGCAATTTTAACCAATCTTCTAATGGAGGTCACCTTCCCCCACAAGTGTCAGGACCTCAAGGTCCTATGACTCCGGCTGGGTCCCACAACTATAATTCTTCACTGAAGGAGCATCAACCAAGAGCTGGGTTTGTGTCTAATGATCATCCACAACAACGAAATTCTTTTAGGCACCGGAATGGTGGTGGTCCACATCAACGTGGAGACAGTCATCATCATAACTTTGGGGGCAGGCGTGATCATGACCGTGGGAATCAGGACTGGAGTAACCACCGCAATTTTAACGGTAGAGACAACTATATGTCTCCTAGATTTGTTCCTAGGTTTATTAGGCCTCCACCGCCTCCTAATCTTCCTCAACTATATCCACCACCACCTCCAATGCGACCTTATGGTTCTATTGGATATCCTGGTATGTGCTGTTAGTTAATGGAAAGATTATTTTTATAGTTTATGTACATGGTCCGCTGATTGTTTGCATTTTCAGAGCTACCTCCTCAGATGGTATATGTTCCACATCCACCCCTGGAATCAATGAGAGGTGTCCCCTTTGTCTCTCCAATACCGCCTAATGCGATGTTTTTTCAACCTCCAGATAACCCGTTGCACACTAAGATTGTCAATCAGATTGATTACTATTTTAGGTGTTACTTATGCTTTGATTAGTCACTATTTACATTTTGTTTCATGATTTTTAACTGTTTTAGAAACTTGGCTGCATATTTATCACAAATTGTCTTTTGCAGCAATGATAATTTAGTTAAAGATATATACTTGAGGCGGAACATGGATGACCAGGGATGGGTTCCTATAAATTTAATAGCTGGCTTCAAGAAAGTAAGTTGATTTGGTGATATTTGATTGCATGATTTCTTGAATGTGAAGTTAGTTGATTGACTTGGTTTATAACTGACTTGTCTGTTGGAAGATAAATGATTTTTTTATTATTATCCTTTATCATTTAACCGGACCTTTCTGTTGTATTGTTTGGGTGCTTTCCTATCAAGTATATTGGATAATGATTGATGACATATGTAGTAATATTCATTATCTAGTTTACCCTTTTATTTTATTGTTCTTTCCGTGAAAATCATGGTATGGAAAAGAGTTGTAGCATATGCTTTTTGTCTCCTTATGGTTGCAGAGTTCCTAATTTACATTGGAAAATGTTTGAGGGAATGTGAATTTACATCTTGAGATCAGTATTCATATTGAAATCAGGGTATTACTGACAGGCGCATGGTAAGTGCTACACTCAGTATGGACCAAAATGTAATGAAGGATGGGTTCCAACGATGTATTTTGGTCTATACATGAATTATGCACCACTGTTGTTAGACTAGAAAGGGTTGGATACAAACGCCAGTGTGATGATCCTTTTGATTTTTAAGTTGTCTCTTAGGGTTTTTAATTGAAGATATTTGAACTATACACTATAACAGTGATGATGATAGATAACTAATTGTAATGTGATCCCTGCAATAAATTAGGTGTTGAATTAAATGCATATATCCATTAGGTAGAGTCCATAGAATAATATCCAGGGTATATAAAAATAAACCAAGTTTGCTTTATGATTTGTGAGGTGACTTGAATAATGTGTATAAATGCTGAACTTGCTGAGTTTTCTAGAATTTGATTTTTACTGACTGGTAAAACGGATGAGTAAATGATAATCTTGGGTGTTTGCTTCTTGTGTTTGATTTTTTGGAATCACTGTTAAAGCTGATCATTATGTGTGGGGTAGTCTGTAGAGTTGATCATATATTATGTTTGTTTTTTCTTATGTTTTCAGTTACTATTCTGACCAAGTTTTTGTTTTTGCAAATTCTTCTATTATGGATATGTGGGTGAAGCATTTTCTATCATTAGATGACAAGTGTTTTTTTTTTTGTTGTAGGTTAAATATTTGACTGAAAATATTCAGATTGTGATAGATGCTGTTCGAACTTCATCTGTTGTTGAAATTCAGGTATTTTTGTTCAGTATCCATTCAATTTCTGTTTTAAAAGTAAACAGGATACACCAGATTGTATTTGTTTGTTAAATATTTTATTTTAAATTTATTGCTCTTTAATAATAGGGTGACAAAATAAGGAGAAGAAATGATTGGAGGAGATGGGTCATGCCTCCTGCTCAGCTTCCTAATTCTAGAGGTTCTCAAACCATTGGACAGCTGGCAGAACAAGTCCAAAATATTACTCTGGAAACAACTAACAATGATGATGCTGGGGTATTAGATGTTTCACAGAATAGACCCTTTGGAGAATTGAATAGTCAATATTTGCTTTCCACTGGCGAGAGTACTGGTCAGGTTGGCATTCAAGTTTCAGATCATTCTATTTCTGCGAGAAATTAGAGCTACAGCTGTTCTTTAAAACATTTTTTGAAGAATATTCTTCAGAGGGAAGCAGGAAGCAGGGATCATGGTCTCAATTTTTACATATCGCACAGTGGCACATGATTTCTCATGAGGTATCTAGGAAAACATGATTGAGAAATGGGAAGAAAATACCCTTTTATAAAACAAAAAAAAAACACCAAATGGTAAAAAATGGCCCGCAAAAGGCGCATTTATATTTTGTGTTTTGGAGCTAGTAGCATTACTCTTGTGATTACTTGTTTATATGGGGTGTAATGTTCCTACTCCAATGGTGGGATGGTAGTTTACTTTCATGTGGGGATTAATTTTTGTTATATTCCCCTGAATTCCCCTCAGCTGCTTTTTAAATTCTTTGGGGGTGATGTTCCCACCTGGTTTAGGAGCATTATATGTGAGATCAATGGGTGTTGAATGAGTCTGATAGCTACTAGTTGACTGAGTGAAGGGGAAAGATAGCTTTCTGCTGATGGAGTTTGTCCCACAACTGCTTCACTGAATCATTATATGATGCCCCTTGCTATTTCCCCTTCACATCTTATTTGGAAATGACTACACAATTTTTTTCCCAGTTTCACTTCATTCAAACTCTTACTAGGCATAAATTGCCCGTGTGGGCTTATTTAAACTTAATTTTTTTCAGCTGTATGCGGTCAGAATCTTTGTCAATTTAGACTTTTGAACTAGATAGAACATGTCTTTGATTATTTCATAGCCCTGCTTTGAACATGTCTTCATTATTTCATTGCCCTGCGTATTCTAACATTGTCTATTGATGTAATTCCTTTAGTTTTTGGTTTTGTGCTTTTGCTTCCATCAATTCTATTAAATTATACTTGAATGTATGCATGTGCGACTAACGAGTTTATTGAGTTTATTTTACTAGCATGTGTGTGATGTTCACTCATTATGTGATTCCAAACAAAATTTCGTACAAAAATTTCATTCGAGTGTATTTAAGTTAATTTACTTCTATATAACAAAAATGCAACGTTCAAAATTTAAAAATAAAAATTTATGCTTTTCAACTCTTGCACAGAACTGACTAACTTTTGAACGTTTCTATATCTTGTGTTTTATTTTTTACGGGTATATTTAGAAAATATGGGAGTGATATAGAATAAGTTTACGTAATATAAACAATTAAATTAAATTAGAGAAGGAAAAATTAATGTATTCAATTTTACAATGGCGCATGTTAATATTTAAACATAAAATCATTAACCTAATACATAGATTTAGAGTGTTGTAACAGTTTTTCTTACATGGTCTTTTATTCTAAGTAAGTGATAGTGGGTTTATTCATGGATTTATCTCTCCTGTGACAAATACATCTCTCGTTCTTAATTTCTTCTTATTCTCTGGTTTGTCTTTCTTGCTAATTCTGAGTTTCATGAAAAAATTGAATAGTTTCTGTTATTTGAGAACTTGTATAACACATCGTAGATCCTTAATGGTAGGAATTATATATACCTCACGAAATTTATCTGTATTCTTGTCGATTTTTACAACAATTTTAAGGACGGATAGTGTGAATACCAACAAAAAATATATATCATAAAAGACTAAATAATGTTTTTAGAACTCAAAAATTTAAAAATCGAAGATTTTACTGGCCAAAACTTCTGAAAGAGGCTTATGCTCTTACAATTACAAACCCAGTACTTTTGCTAAATATATTAAAAATTGGATTTATTTGAATAAACTATGTCGATATACTCTCTTAGTGCATTGTTTAATGATTTGTTTGATGTGTACTAAGGAAACCAAATATATCAAAAGACAAAATGTTTTCGAAACTCAAAAATTCAAAAAATCAAAGTTTTCACTGGGCAAAACTTCTGACAGTGGCTTATGTTCTTACAATTACCAAATTTAACTTCAGTACTCTTGCTAAATAGATTGAAGATTGGATTTATTCGAATAAGGTATGTCGATACACTCTACTTAGTGCATTGTCTAATTATTTATTCGATGTGTACTAAGGAAACCAAATATATCAACTATTTGTTGATTCTCAAATACACTATTGAAGATGTCGTGAGAGAAATGTTTGTTATTAAAAACTACTATCGTTAGGAGATGTTAGAAGACAAGGACATCTTGATCTAGATCTACACTATCGAAGATATCGTGAGATGCTAGAAGACAAGAACATCTTGATCCAAATCTACACTATCAAAGATATCGTGAGAAAAAGGTTTGTTATTGGAAAATATTACCGTTGGGACATGCTAGAAGACAAGGACATCTTGATCCAGATCAATGAGTACCACAAACTATATTAAATTCGAAAACAAAGTCTTACTTGATGAGTTCATTTTAGAACTTCTAATCGGAAAGCTTCCGGAATCTTAGACAGACTACAACAGCTGAAGCATAGGCATGAACAGATATCATCATTAGGTTTTATCATGTGCATCATCATAAAATGCACAAACCAAAAGGAATGTGCTGCTGCAAGGGCTAAGACACTATCAACTAAGGCAAATATGGTAGAAGACATATCAACACCAAAAAAGTACGAGAAAAAAACTGATTATAAGAAGAAAAATAATTTTAAAAATTATTGTCACAATGGATCTAACCCCACCCTCAAGAAGAAAGAAAATTGTTTTGTTTGTGGAAAGTCAGGTCCTTATGCACCTCAGTGTAAACTTAGAATAAGAAACGACAATCATTCTAAGACAAATTTATAAGGCAAATTTAGCCGAAGGGAAGATATAATTGTTGCAGTTGTTTTCCAAATAAACTTTGTGACAAATGTAAGCAAAATGGTGATAAACTCTGGTGCTACACATAAGTGATTTTTCCTCATACGGATGAAAAAAAAAACATGTTTATCTTAGTGATTCCGATACAACTCTTGTCCTAGATAAAGGTAGAAAAAGGAAAAGTTCTTAAAAAACTCACATTTCTGGCCTTGAGTGATGTGCTACATGTGTCAATCAAACTTGATCTAATCCATGTAGCACTATTGGGAAAAATTATGGTTAAAATGTTGAATATGATAAGATTGTTATAAAAAAATAATATATTTGAGGGAAAAATATATTGTGATCAAGGTCTTTTTGTACCTAACATTTTTGGAGTTATTGATGATGACTTATATTGTTGATTCATATTATATGTGGCGTGTTATACTCGGACATGTGAATTTTTCATATGTTATAAAATTGCAATGATTAAGATTAATTAATATGTATGATAAACAAAATAAAAATTGTGATATATGTAGAATATAAAATATAAAATAACTAAGAAAAGTTGTAAATGTGTAAAATGTCAAACTGAACTTTTAGGATTAATTAAAACTAATCATTGAGAGGTGGTAAAAATTATTTTGTAACATCTATAGATGACTACTCTATATACACTAGAGTATCCTTAATCAAACATAGGATAAGATAAAGATGAAAAGTTTGACATGTTTTTAACTCATAAAGCGAAAGTAAAAAATCAATTAAAAAGAAAAATGAAGAGGAATAGATCAAATAAAGACGGTAAATATATATTATTTAATAATTATTGTGTTAAAGAAAATATTGTTTACGAAATAATTACACTATATTTACTCGTGTCTAATGGAGTAGTTGAGAAAAAAATAAAGTTCTTAAAGAAGTTATGAATGTTATGTTTATTAGTTCTAGTACACCGGATAATCTTTGGGAAGAAGCCTTATAGTATATCTTTTACAAAATATGATATTGCATAAGAAAATTGGTAGAACTCCTTATGAGTTATGGATAGCTTATCAACTTAATACCTAAGAATGTAGGATGTCTAGCTAAGGTAATGTTACCTGATCCTAAGAAAAGAAGGCTTTAAAATGTATGTTCTATGCGGAACATAGGTTGTTTATCCTTAAAATTGATGTAATTGAGCATAATATTATAATGGAGACAAAAAATGTAAAATTCTTTAAACTTATTTTAACCTATGAATATTAATAGTGATGACATGAATGAGGACTTGAAGAGAAGTAAAAGACAGAGGAAGGAAACCTTCTTTGAAGATGATTTCTACACTTATCAAGTTGAAAATGATTCAACGAGTTTTTTAGAGACTACTAGTGATCTTGATGCAACATATTGGAATAAGGCCATTAAGACTAAAATTGACTAAATCTAGAAAAATAATACTTCGACCTTAGTATATTTGCACAAGGGAGCAAAACTCATTGGTTGTAAATGGATCTTTAAGAAAAAGTATCATCTTGATAGATCCATAGATAAATATAAGGTAAGATTAATAGCAAAGGATTTTATTCAAAAACACAACATTGATTATTTTGATACTTTTGCCTTTGTAACTAGGATTTCCTTTATTAAAGTTTTGTTAGCTTTAGCAGTTATCCATAAATTAGTTATACACCAAATGGAAGACAACCTTTTTGAATGGTGCATTAGAGGATAAAATTTACATGACTCAACTTGCAGGGTGTATTGTTCCTGGTCAAGAAAGCAAAGTGTGCAAACTTTTAAAATCTTTTTATAAATTAAAATAGACATCAAAACATGAAAAACTTAATAATGATATACTTTGTGATGATTTTTCAACTAATAATGTAGATAAATATTGTACTCTAAATTTGAAAGTAGTGAATGTGTCATTATATGTTTACATGTAGATGACATGTTAATACTTGATACATGCATTGACATAGTCTATAGAACTAAGTTGTTTTTTGGATCTAAATTTGAAATGAAAGACATGGGTGAAGCTAATGTGATTTTGGGAGTTAGAATCATAAGGAAGGGAGATAGGATTTTACTATCTCAAGAACAATACATTTAGAAAACTTCTTAGAAAGTTTGGATATTATGACTTCAAACAAGTAAGTCCCTTATTACGCTAATTCTATATTAAAGAAAAATATAGGAGATTTTATTTCTCAACCTTAATATGCCCAAATAATTTGGAGCTTACTGCATTTAATAAGTTGTTCTAGGCCTAACATTACTTATGTAGTAGGTAGACTGAGTAGGTACACTCAATATCCTAATCAAGAACATTAAGATGCACTTCTAAGGCTTATGAGATACTTAAGAGCAATGACAGATCTTCTTGGGAGCTGAGGGGGGCCGTGGCCCCCCCAAAGTTTTATAACTCCCATGCAATTTATGATTTTGGCCCCCCCAAACTTAATAAACATTTAATATATTTACTTGTATATTTACAATTTTATCCTCTCAGCCCCTCCTCAATTTTGTAACTCCCATGTAATTTATGACTTTGTCCCCCTCAAACTTAATGATCATTTAATATATTTAAATATATATCTACAATTTTATCCTTTTACCCTTTCATCTTCTTTTTTCCTTTTATATTTATTTATTATTTATTAATAATATATTATTTTATATTTATTATTTATTAATAATATATTATTTGGCCTCCCAAGATCAATGGTCAAGATCTCGCCACTGCTTAAGAGGTTCAATAAATTATGTCATTGAATATAGTGATATAGTGATGTTAATTGGATCTCTAATTCACATGACACAAAATCTACTAGTGGTTATATATTTACACTTGAGGGTGGTGCAATTGCATGGAGATTAGCCAAACAAACAATTATCATAAGATTAACAATGAAATTAGAGTTTGTTGCTCTTGAAATGACTGGTAGTGAAGTTGAGTAGTTGAAAAACTTCTTAGCAAATATTCCTTTAGGGATGAAACCAAATCCCTTTTATGTTAATACATTGTGATTGTCAATCGGTAATAACTATAGCTAAAAATAAGAATTACAATGGAAAGAATAAGCATAAACAATTGAGACACAATTTGGTGAAGCAACTACTAAAGAGTGAAACAATTTTCATTAACTATGTGAAGTCAGAACGAAATCTAGCAAATCTTTTGACGAAACTCCTAGGGAGAAATATCGAGGAGAATGAGACTTAAGTCACTTGCAAACAAACAAGTGATAGTAACTCAACCTTTGTGATTGAAGATCCCAAGAATAAGACTCATATGTGGAAAAATAAGTCACTTGTTAGTTTTATTAGCACTAAAATTGATTAAAATTAATTATGTCTATTTCTATGGTGTGTGAAAGTTCTAGATATTGCATCTTTGAGAGGTTAAACTTTGTAACTAAAATTCTATGTGGTATATGAATTTTAACCTAAACAAAGTTTTAAATGATTTGATATCCTTTGCAAGTGGTGCATACGATTAAAGAAATCACCTATATGAGATATTTGCAAGATTTATAGAGCACATGAATACCGGGCATGCACATGGCCTAGTAAGCGCAATACAACAATAACAACAAGAATTAGGGGATGTATTGTGATTGATAAACCGATAACAAACACTTAGTGTCTTTGTTCATATAGTTTGTTATACCAACTATATTGTGTGTTAAGTTTCTCAATCTAAGACTGGTTCATATAAATTGTTACACCAATTCTAATGCTTTACATCTTATATGAGACCTTAGACTCTTTCCTTTCTATCATTTTATGATATCTTTTGTAATATGTGGACATTATTGGAAAAACATAATATAACAAAGGAATCGGGCCCTCTCTTACTTGATTTCCCTTACATATCGGGTGTTTTTATTTTTTTACAAACTTATAACGTTCCTCCTTATGTGGTCCTTGATTCTAGACAAGTTGGCATCCGCAAGTAATGAGATAGTGGACTTATCCATGGATCTATCTCCTACAAATAAAACATTTTTTCTCCTCCGAAAATCACATCTCTCACTCTGATCTTCTTGTCCTTCTCATTTATCTGGTTACCTCTTTAAGCTTATATTTGGATTGGGGTGGGGATTTGAGGAAAAGGATTTAAAGTGATTTAAAGTGGATTGTATGGTTGTTTAGATTAAGGAAAAAGTAATATATTTGAAGGGATTTGAGTAGATTTATTATAGCGAATATGATTGATGAGAATGAATATAAAAATTGAATAATAATTTTGTAAGTATAATGACCAAAATACCCTTATAATTGTATTGAGTAAATTAAGGAAAAATGATAATTATATTATAGATAATTAAAACCCTTAAAATATTTGACCTATGTACGCAAAAATATTTAATTTTAATTAATTATATTATATTATATTATAGATAATGATAATAATAACTTTATGATTAAAATATAATATTGTATTAATTTTGTATGTTGTAAATAAATAATTATAACTTAACTTTAAATTAATTTAATTTAAAAAACGGTTTCTCGTCAATTTATTAATGTCCTAATGTGGACAATTTATAAAATACTAAAATAAAATTTACTCATAAATCTAAATTAAATACCAATTTGATAATTAATTATATTTTAATTAATTATTATTATTAAAAAATTACCTTGAAAGTTTTCTGTATTTTAAAATTTAATGTCCTAATATAAAAAATTTATAAAATTTCAAAATAAAATTTGTTTTTAAATCTAAAGTAAGCACCAATTTAACAATTCATTATATTTAAATTAATTATTATTACTTAAAAAAATTAGTTCTCAAGTTTTTTATTTTAAAATTTAATGTCCTAATTTAGAAAGTTTATAAAATAGAAAAATAAAGTTTATTCCTAAGTCTAATATAGACAGCAATTTGACAATTAATTATATTTTAATTAACTATTATTACTAAAAAAAATTACCTTTCAGGTTTTTTAGCTTAATTTTAAAATTTAATGTCATAGTATACACCATTTATAAAATACCCTTAAAAAAAAGAAATCATAAATCTAAACTAAGCATCAATGTGTATCTTTAAGGTTTTATGTATTTAAAAACACATTTTATGTTCATTAACTATGATTCTCTTTGTTTTTTTATTGCAACAATTAAAACCTTACTACAACAATATTATCTTCAAATTGCATATCATGTCATCTAAAAGTTATATAATCTAAGTTATAATTAATCAAATTTAACTTTTAATTTTTCTTATGTAACCACAAATTTCTCAAAAATAAATTACAAGATTTCAAATACAAATTCAAATTTAGTCAATGTAACTTCAAATTTTTCCTATATTAGTACAAATTTCTCAAAATCAAACCCATAACCTTTCAAATCTAACTTTAAATGTATCCAATTAAACAAGTAATGAGTCAAATATAATGCCTAATTTATCAAATATAACTAAAGTAATTCCCTTCCTGCATCACTTCAACGTAGCAAAAGAAATACATAATTGAATATGGGTCACTGTATAATTGATTATTCAGACCCCATAATCGATTATACATCACATCATAATCAATTATGTAGACCCCATAATCGACTATGCAATACATGACAATCGATTATTGGTAGACCATAATCGAATATCCCATCAGTGATAATCGAATATGGTTCATCTCTCCCACTAGCACTTAATCAATGTACATGCATCAAATTGGCAATTATATCTACGACCAACAAGCAATCAATCATTCAACTATCAACAAAAACTTCAAGTAGACATGAATGAACTTACTTACTTGGACTCCTAAGCTTGTACGAAGATGCAAACTGAGGTTCTCTTGGTAGTATCTTTCCTTGCTTCAACTGGAAGCACCTTCACTACAACGCCACAAATGCAGCTTCTCTTGCTTCACTCAGACCAAACAAATCCTTCAAAGACAACAGAACTGAAAATTATATGATACTTAGATGGGAGAATCAAATGCTTTCATACAATGCACCCTGTATTTATAAGTGTTTCAATGCAATTGTATAACGACCACAACACCAACACCTTCTTATTGTTAGCATGCAGCCAAGCCTTGTTACAGTGTTGTCCATGAAGACTGAAAGGAATCCAGCAGAGGTGTGCAGTGAACCTGAACCGTTTTGGTCATAGTTTGCAAGTGTAGGAACCAACTTTTTAAGGCTTCTTTACTTCATTTGAACATTGTAAATGTGGGTTCACATGCAACGTTTGAATTTTCTTGTACATGTACGCAATTCTTCTCTATTTTAATTATTCATGTGTTGGTGGTCTTGGCAAACATGCATATCACTCATATAATGTAATAATTTAGTGGAAAAATGAGACATTTTGCCTCTCAATCTTCAACTTTCTCACCATTTCTTTGAGAGATTGAAAGATATTATAGGTGGATGGGTCTCACCTCCCCGTCACCCCAAATCTCTACAAATTAATAGATGCAAACGAGAATGCAGCTCACATTCATCCTCTCAATTCTTCTTGTACAATATATTTGTAGAAACAATAATAACATAAGAGTTTTTCTTGCTAGTTCTAAGTTTCTCATAAAACTGAGGAAGTTCTTATTGTATCCTACATGATTTGTGCAACACATCGCGAATAAATATTTAAGGACAGTGATTATACATACATCAAGAATCAAGGTTTATTTGTTTGTATTCTCATCAACTTTTACTTAGAAGTAAACTAATGCGATTTCTTTATCAAATTTATAATTTTGTCTAACTAAAAATATCACATGATAAAAAGGTGACGCTGAAATTTGTGTTACATGACATATTATTAATAATATATTTAACAGGTTAACTCCACCTCAATATCACATCAATAGATATATGATCATATTAATATCACATCAATAAATATACTTACGAATGTCAAATGATAATTTTTGTTATAGAAACAAACACAATGATATACTTTTAAAAAAAATGGATCAAATTGATTTTAAAAACAATAATGGGACAAATTTTATAAAAGTAAAAAATAGTGAAACAAAACAATTATTTAGCCCTTTTATCTTTGAAGTCATGCCGTTGATTTATCTCAGGAATTGTCCTACAGATTTTATCGACAATACACGACAATAAGCAAGAGTGAGGAAAGTGATTTTTAGTGTATAAATTTTCAAATTGTAACTTTTGGAAGTGGTTCTTTGAACGTAAACAACATCTTTTATATATAATAGTTATTATAGTCAGTTACGGGCATACACAAAGGGTGAAAATATTTGTGTATGACACAAGTTTGGTTATGTGTGATAAAGAAATGTAGGAAAAGTGATGGCCACGCTGTTAATGAAAAGTTAACGAGTGAGATGGTTGGAAAGATACAAATAAAATGCCATGTTTGTGTTGTGGCCATGCCCCCCACATTCTTATCCAACCATTGCTTTTTTCTAATCAACCATAATTCCGAGAAAAAGAAGACAAAAGTTGTAAAATGCCAAAACTCGAGAAACAGTATTCACCAGATAAACGATGCTTCAGTACAACAACTTTTTCTGCATGGCGACAAGTGATGCCAAAACCGATAAAAAATTTCTATTCATAAACTTTTTTTCAGCAGGATTTTAAGATGAATTTGATGAATTGGAGATAAGTGAATTTGAAAAAAAATAAAAGTGAGGTTATTCTTATTAAAAAAAATATTAGAAATAAAGGAAAATGAGATAAAAATTTGTGAAAATTGGTGAATGATGAAATTAATTTGGTAGATTAAAAAAATTGTAAATATTTTAAGAGGGTGGGTTTGAGGCGAATTCAAAGTTCACCAGGTCATGGACAAACAAATCTTCACAATGTGCATGTGGTTAAACAAACCTATGTGAAACCATTCCGTACAATGAAAAGAATCTGATGTACATTTAAATGAATCAATTCACTACCAACTATCATGGGATGCCATGCAAAATAATAGGGATAAGAACATTAATTCAGTCTTTGTGAAGTGTGTTTATTTTATTTTTGTTGTTGTAGTGGAACACTTTATTGACTCTCTTTCTTAGATTCACTATCACAAATCTTCTCAAATCGTTATTATTGGCTCTCTCTCAAATCCACTTTCTCGCTAAATACAAATCCAAAGATAACGACGTATCAGTCTTTATTTTTTTATTATAGGTAACTTAACCAAAATATTAGCCCTAAATTTTCTTTTAATCGTCTCCTTCCTTTGTCGTCTTCCCCTTCATAACATTAAAAACACCCAACAACTTTTTCATTGTCACCAGTTCTGTTATGATAAATGTCTTTTCCTTAAACTTCCATTAAGATACACAGTTTTCTTTTATCATCAATTCCCAAATGAAAGCTTCTGCATTTTCTACTCTGGTGTTCTTTATTAGCAACGTTTAGGTCTTCCAATAGATGGCAGAAGATTGAACATCAAGATTTACAAAACTTATTCCGCATCAGGTACTTTTGACAATTATAGTATTTAATGGCGCAACTTTTACAACAAAAGTAAGGAAAACAAATGATTCCGCAACAACGATGAAGCGTAATAATGGTAAAAAATTGTAGCCACATGTGGAGTAACTATTGAGATAATCATTTTTGGAAGATGGAGCTTCTCCTTCTTTCAACACATTTCTCCTTGTTTTTCGTTTCCAGAAATCAAAAGTGAGGTAAAATAAATAAATAAATAAACATGGAAAATCTTCAAGTATGAAAGCACAGCTTCATAATGCTCTGACAGTTACATCATCATATATGTTTACTTTAAAGGGTACGTTTGTGTCTTTGTGGAACGTGACCCTGGTTAGAAGGAGGACTCTAATAGTAAAATGGTTCTCAAAATGGAGCTGTATATGTTCGACATAGATTGCCCCTCTTCTTCTTATTCGTTGCGGTTTCACGCAACTGCACCCAAAAACAAACGCAAACATATCATTGCCCCGCCCAAAAATCCATGCATTAACATCAAACTTTGGCTTCAAATCCTGCAGTTTGTTGACTAGCTACTACTATGTATCTCAGCAAAAGTTAATTTTTTTATGAAAATTATGCCATAGAATATATTAATAACATTAAATTTTCAATAAAAAACAATTCTTATAAGATTAAAATAATCTTAATATATAAACATTTCTTAAATTAAATAGCATTTTATCATTAGTTAAAATTGTATAAAAAATACACCTTTATGCACGTTTATTTTCCTTCTCCTTAAAACATGAGCTTCCCAATCAACACTCAGCCAAGAAAACGGGAAAGCATGTACGGACAAACCAATAACCAAACGACAGAAGAGAAACGAACCAGTTGCTGCTGTCTTCTGAGTCTTGCATTCTCTTCTTGCAACTGCTTGATTTTAAGCTTCAACTCAAACAAGTAAGCCTACACAGAACAAAACAAGACACAGACAAGGATCATTATTAAGCAAAGAAAGAAGAAAAACCAGAAACTATGAATTTTGGTCACACTCTCTACAACAAAAGGGGAAGAAGAAGAAGAAGAAGCAATATTTTCCTGCTTTCTGGCTCTGGATCGGGCAGCAGATTCGCGATTTTTCATGAGTCGTGCGTCTCGCATGTCCCTTGAAGCTGGAGCACTTTTATTCGCAAATGGGATAGCAAAAGGATCGGTCTTTGAAACAGTTTGCGCCAACTGCAGGTTCTTGTGCGGGAGAGGGTGCTCAGAACGTGTGCTCAAGGTGAGAGCAGTCACAGGTGATGGGTCCACAGTGAAGGTGTTAAAGGGTCGAGCTAGAAAGTCTTGAAATTTTGCACCTTTGGAGATGTGGGTAGTGTTGGGGCTGTGGTTGCTTAAGGAAGTAAGGTTGATGTCTTCCCACACATCTTCCATGGCTTTATTGCTGCTAAAGTTGTTGGTTCTTTGGGTTTGGTGTGAGAAGTGTGAAGGCAGTGATGATGGTGAGGAAGAGAGGGTTTTATTGTTCAGGTTGTTTTTGTTGCAGGTACAGGTGGTGGTGGTGGTGGTGGTGGTGGTTGATGAAGATGATGACAGCATTTGGTGGAAGATGAGGTGGGGTTGGATTTGAATGGAGAGGGTAGGAACGATGACAAATATTGGAATACTTGTCTGATACATGAAGGAACGGGCTTTAATTTGGTCTGATGTTGGTTACACTGTTTTGTACCTTGTCTGTGTGAACAGTCATGTCCCGGCTGTCCCGGTTAGCCACTTCTGACACGCCCAGCAAGCATCTCTTTTAATTGCTTTAGGTTTTTCGGGCATACGACTCTTTCTTTAAACAATTTATTTTTATTAATATAACAATATATTGAATGATTTAATAAAAATAAAAAAAAATTAAAATTATTATTATAATATTAAAAGAAGGTGGTTTATACGAGTTATATAAATTTAAATTGTTAAAATATCATTTTGCTTTTTAAGTTGAGTACTCTTTGTACTTCTAATTTTTTTATTTAATTAATGTTTCTAATATCTCTTAACATTAATTTTAGTTTCACTTTTGTAACCAATTAAATAGTTAAGCATAACAAGAATTGAATCAACCAACCTATAAGATTTAAGCATGGATTGAGTTCTTCCTTACCTTAATGCCAAAACTTCCAATTTCTTCCACTAAACATTTTGAGGGTTGATATTTTAACATCATAAAAGAATAAAAATATTCATTCAACCACTTAATTTTTATATTATTATTTATCTATCTTATTTTCTTTTCTTTTCATCAATTTAAAAAAAATAATATTTTAAAATTATTAATAAAATATTTATAAAAATAGATTGCCAAAAATCTGTTTCCAAACATTTATATTTAAAAGTCAACTAAAATAATTTTTTTAATTGACTTTTAAAAATTTAACCAAAATGAAATATGAAAAAAATTACTAAATTAATCTCATCTAGATAAATGCGTAATTAATTTATTTATGCTTAATTATTAATCTTGTATTAAAAACTTATACGGATAATGTTTCAACCAACTTTTCCGTTGATTAAAAGTATCTATACCTTAAACCCAATCCTCGTACATAAAAATAACTAAAAACTCGAACTAATATATATAGTTGATTAATATGCATAACTTATAACTTGTATTAATTTATTTAATCGATTAATATTAAATTAGAATTTAATCTATTAGAGCATTCCAATAATTATTAGTAAGAGTTATTTATAAATAAAAAAATTATTTTATTATGAATATCACATTTACATTTATTAAAATTAGAAAAAATTTACTTATATAAATAATTCTTACTAGAATTTAAATAATTTATAATAAAATATTTATATTTATTTTTAAATAAATTTCAATAAAAACTCTTTTAAAGATAATTTTATGTGTGGTAACTTTTATAAATTTAAGATAGTAAAATTAATTGATTAATACGATCTTTCTCAATCTAAATTAATATAAGGTATATATGTATTAAGATAATTACCACCAACTTATTAAGTTGACATTGTTTAGGGTTTTGCACTATTTAACTAGTACTAGTATTTTATTATAAACAATGTTTATTCTTTATATAATTAGCAAGTTTACTTAAATATATAATTATATTTTCTTACAGATATATGATTAATCTGTTGTGGTATTTTTCCTTTTGAATTGTCATGTGTTTTGAGGATGCAGTTTGTGATTTAACCTTGTTCCTCATACTAGAGGGTACGAGTAAAATGAAATAGAAAATGACGTGGTTTGAATGGTGAGAAAAAATGAATAAAGACCAAAAAATATATATATATAAAAAGATAGAAATGTTTCAATTGATTAAAAATAAATTATAAAATAATATATTTTTTATATTTTGGTTACATAAAATATAAAAAATAAAATTAAACATAAAATAGATATTATAAAATCAAATCCAAAACTATATATTAAAAAAATAAAAAAATAAATGTAAATTTATTTATCCAGTACCAAAGTATTATTTATATATAAAATCTAATAATAAAAAATAAGTTATTTAATATAATACTTTTTTGTTCTCTTTGCTCGATATTTTTTTTATCTTCAAACTTGTTATTAGTTTAGTGTTTTTTTTAAATTTTTCTCTCTCCTCTTTTATTATTTATTTCACTGTATTTTATTTTTTTAATTAAAAATACTACATTAAATTTGATAAAATAAATCTTCTATTACTTAAAAAAAATTATTTAATTTTTTTGAAAATAATATAATTTAATCTATTATATTTTAAAAATATTATATAATATATTTTAAATATTTTAAATATTATTATTATATTATAATTATTACAAAAAAAATATTTTTTAAAGTAATTTTTTTAAATTATCGAATTTAACTAATTATTATAATTTAACTAAATTAAATTATAAAATAAAATTAAAAATTAATATAAAAATAATAAAAAGACACTGAATAAGCAAATTAATATAAATTTTATGCGAATGATTTTTATTTAAAATTATATTATTTATAAGATTAATTTTTATTTTTAAAGATACGTCGTACCTTCTTCTTTTGTAAAATAAAATCATTTTGATATTTTTTTAATATCAAAATTTTAAAAAATTTACATAAATAAATTGTGTTTAGAAATATGACTTAAAAAAATATTACTTTCAAACATTTTTAATAATAAAAATGTATATTAAAAGACAACTTCAATTTTAAAAAAGTAAATAAATAAATAGATAGACATTAGGTTATAGAATTGAATTGTACTTTCATCTACGACTTTATTTTTTTATATTTTGATTTTTATATTTAAAAAATAATATAATTATTTTATTATTATTACTTATTATTTTAATAATATTATTATTATTATTATGCTTATATAAATAAATGATAATAATCATTATCATTATCATCATTCTTATTCTTATTTTCTATATTCACTTAATTAATATATTTTTACATTATTTACAATTATTCTTATTTTTATCATAATTATATTTATTATTATAAATAACAGTAAAAATAAAAATATATTAATAATAGTATTAAAATAAATATTAACAACAAATATAATAATAAATATATTATTTTTATTATTATACAAATTATTATGATTATTATTAACATAATTATTTTATAATTATATAATAATTTTATAATTATATAATAATAAACTTATTAATAATAAAATTATTATAAAATTAAAATTATATCATAGTAAAGTTTTAATAATAAAAATTATTATAAAATTATAACTATATAATAGGAAAAATAATAATAATAAAAATTATTAATAAAATTGTTTTTATTATTATAATAATAATAATTTATTATTTTTTAGATTTAGTTAATTATTATATTTTTACTATTTGTGTTTACTTTAATCATAATTATTATTTGTACATCATAATTATATTTATGTTTATGCGCAACATATAATGATGATGAAAAAATAATAATTATATTTAAAATAAATAAAAATATAAAAATGTAATAATTAAGTAAATATAAACAAATAATAATAAATATGATAATAAAAGAAAAGGTTATTATAGTGAGAAATAATATAAATAATAATTATTATTTTGATAATAAAAATAATTTTATTAATAATTGTATTATTATGCAATTAAATTTTTTTAATAATTTTCATTATTAATAACTTTACTACAATATAATTATAAAATTATCATATTAATAATTATTATTATATTTTTATAATAATAAAAATATTATTATTATTATTATTATTATATTTGTTGTTAATATGTTTATTTTTATAATTTTAAATTTATATTATTATTGATAATATGTTTTTTCTTTTTACTGTTATTTATAATAATCAATATAATAATGTTGAAAAGAATAATAATAATTATAATAATAAATTAAAAATAAAATAAAAAGATAAAACATTTTTTTATAATTATAATTATTAATAATAATATTTTTTATTATTAAAACAATAAGTACTAATAAAAGATTAATTATATTAATATTTTAAAATAAAAAAATCATTAGTCTCACATTATATCTTTTGATAATATATAATTTAATTATTATTAATTTAATACTATCATTTAATAAATAAAGTAAGTTATTAACAAATAACCATGAAACCCATTCAACTTATGTTTTATTCTGAAAAATAAATATAAAAAATGTTTTTCTTAGTTGTATATTTAAATACGACCTTTATTAATTTTTTATAATACATCACCTGAACTAACATAATAATATGGAATAAATAAAAAATATGATATATTATTATTATTATTATTATTATGATGGTAAAAGTGATTGATTATTTACTTATTGTAAAATAAAACATTTTTTGAAATATATAAATAATCATTTAAAAATAAAGAAAAAATGTATTTATTTACAAGGATTATGATTATAAAATAATTATGATCATATAAATATTATGTTATTTATATTAATATTTACGTTCTATTGATATTTTAATTAAAAAAAATAATTACATTGATGATAGAATATTAAGAAATATTTATTTTTATTAAAAGATAATATTTTAAATATTTATGCTTGATAGAATATTACTTATTCTTCATGTTTTATATTATTGAATTGTTTTTTTTTATATTTTAATTTAAAATATTTTTCATAATCTAATATAATGAGTAATGAATTTATATAGTATAATTAAATATATTAATTTTTAAATTTTTTTGCCCGATTGATATATTTAAATTACTCTCCTCAACTTTGATATTTATTGTTATATATATTTTTTACAATAAATTTAAGTTCTATAACAGGCATAGTTATAACAGAATAATTTATGTATAAAAATATTAATATTTAAAAATATATAAAAATACATATTAAAGATTTATTAATTTGTTTTACCAGAATTAAAAACTTATATAAATTATATAACTTGCATGAAATAATTTTAGTATAGTTTTTGTAATTTATATTTTTTGAGTTATTTGACATTTTCTAATAATTATTTTATACTTCTTATTATTAACTATTCTAATTTTATTTACAAATTATTAAATACAATTTTCATATTATAAATAAAATATTGGTTTAATTATATTTTTAATATGAAATTCGGAGTAAATAATTTTTTAGTTCTTCAAATTTAAAAAATATTTTAGTTTCTCAAAATCAATAAAATATGGTTTTAATTCTCAGATACTAAATTCAATTTTTAAAGATTAAAGTCACACTTTTCAATGTAAAGGATTTTTTTTTAATTAAAAAACTCTAAAATCATAATTAATATAAATCTTATGATTTAAAAACATAATTAAGTTTTATTTTTTATTGATTATTTTATTCATAAAATATTTATTTTAATTTAATTATGCACTTAAATATGATATAATTTTCTAATTAATATCTTATACTTGTGTTTAAATTATTATAGTTATTTTATATTAGTGTTAAATTATCTAAAATTAGAAAAATAAATGTAGTAATTATATATTTATGTTACATATAATTTTGATATATAATAATTAATATTAAAAAAAAAAAAACATATTGATTACTTTTTTATCTCCCTCTCGCGCACCAGTTCTCCTTCATTTTCAACGGTGAAACCCTTCCCTCTCAAGCAGTCTCCTCTGTCAAACCCTTAGCTGTTCTCTTTGCCCATAAAGTTTTCATTTTCATCGCTTTGAAACCCTTGGTTTCTTTTATTGAAGTTTCTGTTGAAGCTCTCTAACATTTTGCTTACAAACATCTTCGGGATTGAAGCCTTCCTTATCCGATTGAAGCCTTCCTTTGTTGTTCGATTGGAGTGTTGACGACGCCCTTCGCTGCTTTGATTGAAATTCGCCACTCAAACACTGCATCTTGGGCCAATCTTGTGGTAAGTTCTCTTCTCTCGCCTTCATTTCTGATTTTTGAATATATATTTGTTAAAGTGAAAGAAGCATTGTGTGTGATTCTAGTTTGTTTGTTCTGTACCTTGAACATTATATTTTTCATAATTTCAATGTCGGGGGCAGGCTTTTCTGATTCTTAATCACAATATTATTAGAATGAAGAGATGTTTCATTAAATATTCAGCAAACCTTCTGCGCCTTTCTCTTCTTTTTCTTTTGTTTTGGTGGTTGAAGAACCACTTTGATGGCAACGTCAAATACAACCTTCATAATCTGATATTAAGGGTACATTAGCACTCGTGATATAAAAAGCATGAAACCAATTTTGATAGTGAACTAATATCCTGGTAAAGAAAAGAAATTGCTACTTTTGTCATGCACCATCCCAACCCAATCCAGATATAAGTCTTGTATACTATATGTCCTGCATCTATTTTCTTCTCATAAAAATAACCAAACTGGAATTTTCTCAACTCCATATCATTGATTCGAAACTGAATATATATCATTTCAGCAATAACCATTTCGCATTAAGAAATGATAATATGCTATTTTTGGACTCGGATATTTTCTTATGGGGATGGATGGGTAATAGAACTATGAAATTATTATTTTATCTTCTCACCCTTTGTTATCTAAAATAATAACTTTGCCTTTGTAAGTCCATGTGCGCACCCCCCTCTACCCATTTAGCAAGCTTATAATGTCAAGCCTTTGAAGCCCAAGTTTGACTCAACTATAAAGTTTTGTTCAAAGTCCAAGGTAGACTTTATTTAGTTCATTCTTACAAGTTACAACAGTGGTTGAGCATGGAAAAAGTTGGAGTTGAATAGTCTACTAATAGTTTAATTTACTTACTCCTTGCCTTACAATCACAGGGAACCTGGTTGCTTTACTGGCTTCTTATTAAGTCCCGTTTCACTAGAATAATCCTTATAAAAATTTTCCTCAGTCACAATTGGGGGGGTGGGGGTGGGGGGGGGTGCACTATTGAAATTAATTTAGATTTGCTTGTTGTTACTGCAGCACTTTACTTGATTTCCATTAAGAACATTGACTCTGGGAATATAAGTGATGGAATCTGTCAAAGCTTGTTTCACACTTGCAGATTGTTTTGGTTAGCGTTGTTTTCTTTCTAGGAAAAATGACTAGGTACCTACGCCTATGGTTCAAATATCTATGTTATGCATGCTTGTAAATGTAGTGTTTGTAAAGCATCTTATTAATCCGTGGGATATGGTGTTTATTTTGTTTGCAAGAAAGCCAACGTCAAAAAATGGATTAACTAGATATGTACAATGCCTGGAATGGTGTGCAGCCCCTGACTCGAGTGTCCAAAAATGATAACATTTTCATGCCAACTTTTTCCTCCACCATTTCTTAAATTATTTTAGGCCACGGATAATTCAACCTCTCCTTCCAAACTCCTTATAACAGAAAGTGGTATAATAATGTTTTCCTTCAATTAAGATCAACTTGAAAATAATATCAAATTTATTTTGATTGAAACTTATTCGGTGTTATCTAAAAAGGGCCATACTAGAAATTGGAAGCGGATTTTTTTTCGGCTACGGCAAGGTGGCAACGAAATGGGTTTTGCATGGTAGCCACATTGAGTCTTGTGGAGTGGCGCCACAGAGAGGCCATGGTGGAAATCTCACTCTCGCAGCTCTGGTTGAGAGGTAGAAGAAGATGCAACGCACCCAAGACTAACCCAGGGCTTTTATATTTAATTTAATCAGTGGCTGTTAGTTCAAGTTTATATGAGACCCAGCCCAATAGCAGTGAGCCAAAAAAAGTTGGGTTATACAACCCAACCCAAACCCAAATACAAGACCCACACTGTTCTCTCATTTCCCACTTCTCTCTCGCACTTCTCATCTTCCCTCTTGCTGCAGACCTTTTCGCTGCTGTTGTTGTCATTCAACTGCACCACTGCCAGCACACCCCCGCTTCTGATATTTTCTGTTATCCGATATGAGTAACACTGCTCCTTGGTCATTTTCCTCCTAAAGACTCTATGAGGTTCTTCCATCTTATGCATGTCTTCATCACTTAAGAAAAGAAAATACTAAGGATTGAGGCAGAATCTTGGATTTTGGTTTTTGTATTTTTTAGAAATAAGAAATTCAACTTTTATTCCCAAATAATCAAGTTTCTAACTTGTATGCAGTATTATTAAGCCTTGAACTCTGCTGCCTAATATCTGGCTATGGACCCTGATTGAGTGAATGTTTTAGCAAATTGCTGACAATTTAATTAGTTGTGCGGTTCCTCTGCAATGTAAGTAATATAATGGTAAAGCAGTTTTGGTGCGAACACTGTCAAACAGCTGATTTGGTGATATCATTTGTTTGGAAAATTGAAGGCTGAGAAAATATGATAAAGAAGCAGAATTGAGTACATTTGAAGATTAAAAGAAATAGAAAATTAGTTTTGTGCCTAACATGCATTTTTGTACATTTATTTATTTCCTCTCTGATCACTGTCAACCAGGTGGGGATTTTTTCTTTGTTATTTTTTCTTTGTTTCTGTTTGTTCTGGTCATTATAATTTTTATGAATATCACCTAATGAGTAAATATGTGACTTTTAACTTTGACATATGCTAATATTGTAGCTCATAATGTTAGTAATCAAGCATCATATGCTTGTAATTTTCAGCCAATTTTTCATGTACTCAATCTCCTTTTCTAGCATGTATGTAATCTAGCTTTCTAATGTTTACAAAATAACATGCTTATCCCTTTCAGGTTGCTTTCAGAGTGATTCATTGCAGGTAATTGTCGCTCACATCTTTGCTTCACAGTTCATTTATTTGAATAGCATACGATTTGCATGCATGAACTTCACCTTCCATCTTTTGGTTTTACTTCTGTTCTGTTCTGGGACTGATCTTCCTAGCCCCTGATTCTACGGCAATGGACAAAAGACCTGAACATGATGCCAATGCATCACTATTGCCTTCTACTGGAATTGGATCCAGGTTCTCCAATTTGAACAAGTCTTTCAAATATTCTCTCAGATCTTTGCTGACTTCGTGTTCAAAGGAGGTACACTTTGTTTCTTTTTTCTTTCTGCTCTTTTCACGGGTGTTTTTAATTATGTTGTAAAATGAAAGATGAAACAATAGGTATGTAAACAAATTCTTAACCCTGCACGGTGTTTCCGATAATAATTTGTCGGTAGAGAAACTGAATCTCCCCAACATTTTATGATTTTAAGCTATTATAAACCATTTGACTTCAACAGAAATGGAGATATGAAAACTGAATTCCTCACCACCTAATCACTACTCCCTTGGATAAACCAAGATCAATAAGTATTGTCTAGTATTTTATATTTTTCTTTCTTATTTTTTTTATATAGATGATAATCATCAAGTATTGTCTGTTTTTATTTTATTTTCATGTACTGATTCCCTATAAAATCTAAAAGAAATATAATATCAAAATTTAATATTACTAAAAACTAAAAACTACACATTTCATTAGCTTTTCTTTTTTCTATTAAAAGGTTTAAGATTCAACATACATAATAATATTCTTTGGAAAAAAATTGAAAAGAAAATAAAATACTTTTTTATTTTGAGGAAACAAAAAAAATAACATCTAAGTAATATTATTTTTTAAAACTATTTTCTGCTGAAACACTGTGAACTGGTTTAACTTGAGGCCGGATTTATGGTTTGATTTGAATAGACCAGACAATAGATTGGTTCACTGGTTTAACCATCATGTTCTTACAACATAGTTGGTAACTCATCACAATTGTGTGGTATCAGTCCCTTGTAGTTTATGGACATATAAACTATTACCCTGATTTATGTCACAAGTTCAGATCAGATGCATTTGCACTAAAAAGATAGCCATGACATGTTTACAGTGTTACTGGCTTAATAAGAAATATGGTTGAGTTATGTCTAACCCATTTTGTGATACCATACCATATTATCCTATGATTTGGGTATGACCACTCAACTAAAAATCTGAATTCTTGTTCATATTTTGTATTCTTAAACGGCTATAGATTGATATATGTGTTTCTGATGATGCTTAAAGGAATTTTATAAAGCATTTTCAAGTTTCTCTAACACGGAAAAGGAGTTTCTCCATCGCCTTTTTCTTCAGGTATGCATTCTTGATATTAATTTGTTCATATTTGACCTATATTTCTGAATGTTACATTGAGTTTTATCTATTATGAAAACTGTAACCATGGGTTGATCCAGGTCATCATTTTTCGTATCCAGTTTTCCAAATAAATTGTATTCTGAAATTGGGGCAGTGGTCTCATGAAATTCAATGATTTCCTTTATACTGACAGTTTATGTCAGTGTTAATCTTGGAAAATTTTTGGGGCAACCTTGTAGTTAGAATTATATAAATTATATTCCTCAGCCACTTAATACTAAGTAGGATTATAGAAGGTATTGACTATCAACAGGAGGTCAAATTAAAAAGTCAAATGAACAAGACCTTAAATGTGATAACTTAGCAACTTCTAGTTTGATATGAAATTACCAAATCATTGAATGAAGAAGACATATGAATGACTTCATATCTAGACATGCCCTGTCACACTAGAGTCTTAGGAGTCTTGAAGCCTTAAACGTTCAGATTATGCACTGACACTCCTTAACTTTACTAAGCACAAAGGCTCTAATACCAACCTACCTATAAACAATTTCTGAAGCGCTTGAGAGAAAATACTCTCAGCTTGCACTGATTTTATAAAGGAAAAAGATAAATGAACGCCTGCTATACTCTTAACACTTTGTTAAGTGACTAAAAATGAACTAAAAATACAATAAACAAAGGCATGTATATGGGTGTTGTTGGAGTATTTAATGAAAAAGAGTGATCTTTATATCACCACTCTTTTATAAAATGGCAATATTATTACACAATGAGATCTGTGAACTATTGGGATTCGTAGTTTGACACTCCTTTTTATAACAAGTATCTACTTTTGTAATGATATTATTAGTTAATCAAGCGACGTCAACACTATGTATAATTGTATATCATTCCTCTTCTCAGCTGAATGCAATGTACATAAATTCGTTCATTCTGTTTTTCAAAGGCTGTGTCAAGTAATGCTCACAGTTTCATTTATTTGTATTTTAATTACTTTCTTTTGTATCATATCTTTCAGGTCATTACCTCGTTACATGAAAACCTAGAGGTACGTTTTTGATAAGTGCTGATGTGAATAACCTTAGATGTAGAATCCATTCCCTGGCGAATATAAACACCTGATGAGCTGCGTCATGCAACAATTGAGAATGTTATCTAAATATCACATCTGATATTTTTCCTTTCAGACATAGCTATTTCTCAAGCTAAAGTATGATGCTGATGTTTCACTATTTCAGATACTTAGTGTTGATCTCTGTTCTCTATGGTTTGAGTCAGTAAACTAAGTTAATTTCTTGAAATATATGTTAGTTAGCGTATGGAGTGGTTTAGTATTTTTCTTTTATTTCTTTTAGTATGATTGGATCATTTCTTTATCTTCCTCTCACACACATGTTGATAAATTTGTCAAACATCTAAACAATTACTTGTCTCTTCTAACTACTTATTTACACATGTGAAGTTTTAGCACAAAGAATTTTTTTTTATTATGACAAATATGTTAACTTTAAATGCTCTATCAATTACTTTTTACAGGAAGGGTTTGAGACAGTCTGTCTTCAAACACAGGTATAATTGAGCTATTGTCTCTGTTGTTTTATTCTAAAATTTAAACAAAAAGTTGGAGTAATTTTGTATTTGATTGCCCAAGATTCACATACTGCAATTTAGTTAGGATTGCAACCATACATAAGATTTGCATGTTACTAGGCATGGCAGACGGAAGGGGCAAGATGGCTTTTGCCTCCCCACTGTCACCACCAATGATAGGAGCAGGTTCACTCTCAGGCTTGAAGAGATGGGGATGAAAAACTTAAACCCAATCTCATTCTCAGTGTGATCAAGGAGCCCCATGGGAAACTTGTTCCACCCTATTTAGTTTTAGTGAAAATAGCTAGAGTTGATATTTCAGTCCTTGGAAACTTGAAATCAAGGATAATTTATTTTCTTTTTCTATGACTTTCTAGTTACAATGAACAATCGAGAGTAATGGAAATCAAAAGGGAAAACTTTAATTTGGATCAGGGTCCTTTAAACTGACTTTGTTGTTAAAGTAAGCAAGGGTTTATTTACTCGAGTTATTCTAATAAAGTGCATTATGATCTAAAGCTTCTAAAATATTATAGTAAATACATATTCTTTCTCACATTAAAGACATACTTAGTCTAGAGGATCTTTGGCTTTAATTCATACTTGAAGGCAATATTGAAAGTTTGTGAAAAATATAAATAAAAATAAGATGGACATGTTATTTAGGATAGAAATGCTCATATGTTTAGTCAAATCCTTACAATATATGTAATAAAATTGATAAATTTGTATTAAACTCCTCTTATTCTTGTGTTTTTTTTTCATGGATACTTATATCTATCATTGCAAATGGTCAAATACCATCTACTCACTGGTAGTAATTAAAATAAGTACTACTAGATAGGTAAAATATATTTTTTTTCTTATTTTAATCAACTTTACAGTTAACTCAAATTTCAATTATGGGAATCTTAACTAGCGGAGATAGTTAAGAAGTTGAACCTTTTTAGTTCTTTTTAAGTTTCAACCTTCAATTCTATACAAGTTAAACTTTGGCTTTGGAGATATTATTTTTAAAGTGCATATTTTGACAAACTTGTCTGGAAGGACTTCTAGAAGATAAAAATATGATGAAAAAAAAAATGAAAAAGATTTTCCATAAGTTAAAATTAGCTTATGCCTAAACTAACGTGTACAAATTCTCTCACATAACTTCTCTCTATAAGCTAAAATTACAAGTTAGTTTTATTTTTCTTCATATTTTTTTCCCTTAGAAGTCCTTGTGGAGAAACACATCCAAAGAGGCTCAAAATCTTCTACAGCACCTACAAAATCATAGAGGCCCTTTAACTGAAGTAAATGTTTGAATGTTTTTATCTACCTTAACGTAGGTCAGAGGGGGAGGCCCAGGAAGGGGCCATACAGTGGCTTTGATGCTCTTACTCCATACCCCTCTGTAGGACATACAGGCATGCACTTGCAATATTCTACCATATCCAAATTAGTCTGTCATTTTGAGTTCATTTTTCTTGTAGGCAGGAGCCACTCTTGATGCTGTGGAAGAAATTGTGGAAGAACAAGATCTGGATATCCTGTTTTCAGATAGGTATTATAGGATTTTGTCAAGAGAATTTTAAATAGATTGTTGTAGGATGTTATCATTATCACAAACGTGAGGTGGTCATATTGAAAATTTCCCTTCATATTAGCCATCAAATTAACAATTAGTCAAGCTTAATGTTAAACATAAAGTTCTTTTTGGTTAATCCCATTTTTTTCTATGTTGATAGATATTTCGGATTTACTTGGGGATCGATGTTGATTTAACACTTTTATTCACTTTGTATGGATATCGTATATTTATTGGTTATTACATTCTCTATATGTTGATTATTTGAACTCAATATGAAACATTGATACAAATGCAGGAGTAACATAACTGATGTTGCTGAGAATCTGTCAATGGCAAAGAAGAAAGAAATTCAACATTTAACGCATATGGTTCAATTGGTAGGTACACCACTACATGAATGCATCCTTGTCAAATTAATACTGAAGTTGGACTAGGAAACAAGTGCTTTCTTAATTATTAAGGGATTGCATATCTCGAGTCCATTTGACGCCACTATTATCATATTTTTTTCAAATTATACTGAAGGACAAAACCTTCACACTTTCATATTATCCCCTCCCATCTTTCTAATTCGCAATTTACCATCCTTGGTTGTGTGGAATCCAGAAACAGCGATCCACCTTGTTAATAATCTTTGTCTACAACTCGACATACAATTTACGGATCTGAAAGGTTTCTTTTATATTTATTTGTCTCCCTTCCCTTTGAACCCAAACAAATACCTTCCCTTCTCTAACCAAACCACCTAAGAGAGTTTTCCCTCTCCTACTTTCGAATCGTTTGTTTTTCTAGTAGTCTTGCACACTGTGTCTGATCACCATGTTGTTTGTTAGGGAGAGGAACATAATCAAGTGTTGCGCAACCGACTGCAAATCCTTAAGGAAGACAATCAAGTATTGTCTGGTGCTTCACAAGCTGTGGAGAAGGTGAAATCCCTGAATTTCCCTCAAATCATCCATTAGTCAAAAGGTTATAATTCTGATGTATTATTATTTGGGGGTTTCTTTTTGGCTGACATATGTCTCTCCGTTCTGTTGCTTGTTTATGTGCATAATTAGCAGTTCAAGAGCATAAATTTAAATTATGGCACCAACAGCGGTGATGGGATCCATGATGTATAAATCTTGCGGTGCTCTCCTGCAAATTGACGATGGTTCATCCGCTGGTTAATCATTCCTACGCTCTTATGCTGTACCAATCTCCTAAAGATTATATTAATCACGCATTTTAGTCACTTCAGATTTTAGAAAACAACACTTTATTATTAGTTCCTCTGTTGTGTATCATTAACAAAAAAATGAAAGCTGAATGTTACCACTATTATAATTAATTTAAGTTCTGTGGAAAAAACACAGTACCTTTTGTTATTGTGACTTCTTGCATATATACGCTGTCTGAAACTCTAATTGTGAATGCTTTCTGTCCCTCTTGTTGGGTCAACAATGTAGTCTTTTAGATGAGCATATTGCAAGAAATCCAAGAATTTCTGGGGGCACTAGCACGAGCAAAAATGGTTGAAAACTCTACTGTTTGAAAGAGTAAAACGACCCGAAATCCCAGGAGCTAATCCAAAACCAAAATCACTTACTCGATTGACAGGCATAGCTAATCCCAGGAATAATTGAAGAGTTATCCCCAGTCACCAACAGTGGCATAAAAAAACTATGAATGGATAAAAAAAACATAAAGATTGTAGTGTTAAATACGATGAATTACATTAATAATGGCGAATTTCTCTGTAAATGTCTGTTAGGAGTGTTATATATATATAACGCAGAATAGAAGTTCTAAAATAATATCTAAATATTTCAATTTTAGGATACATTATAATTTTTAATAATAAATCCTTGTAATTAGGGTCGAGTTTAATTAAGCTTAAAAGTGAAATGTTATTGAAAGTTTGGGTTTATGACAATTGTAGAATTATGTTTTTATGTTTCAAAGTTACTTATAAAACATGTTTATTTAAAAAAAAAAACAAATTTCTTTATAAAACGTTGAATCTTGTTCATTCAACATAAAAGTTACAACTTATTTTTCGCCAAGCAACTGTACTTTATTAATAAAATGTAAGGTCCTAACAAAGCTTCGAAGGATGAATATTAAAAGTCAACAAGGCAATTTTCATCTACATATAATAAATAAAATCTTTGAAATTCAGTCAAATACTCAGTTTAAAATTAAAATAATGTTATATATAATAAATTATCTTTCAGTTAAAAATGCTCATGATTTAAAAATAATATAACTTATGGTAAAAATTCTAGCATCCTAATATCATGAAAAAAAAAAACCCTTACCTTTAAAAAAATTCCCCTATATTACAAAGGACACGCACAACCTCAACAGGTAGACCAAAAAGTAGAAACTCAACATCCTTTAACCTCAGTATAGATATGAACATTTTTGTCCAAAGTTTGACGAGGACATGTTTGTCCAGAGCTAAAAACTAAAATTATAGACTAACATAAATCTTAAACGTTTGTGAGAGGATATAAAAGCATAACATAGAGCAGACAAGGACAAAAGTAATAGAAACCCATTATTTGGGTACCCACTGAGATTGACTTGAGCAGGCTCGCCATATGAGGAATCAAATGAATGATGGTTTGGATGGAACAAACACACAAAGTTTGACGATGAATAAAACCTCATACTAGAAACTCAAAGCATTACCAAATACAACTATTACTTACAATTTTCAAGATTGCCCCCACAAAGTTCAGCAAAGAAAATAAGTCTTATACGGCAACATATCAAACATAAACAAAATAGTCAGTAACATATCATAGCTAGCAACTACCGCTTAATCCCACCCACTGTCTTCGTTCAAATTAACAACTCACTCAAATGCCCATTGGTTTTCCCGACGAACTTCCTCCTCCTCTTCAGGGGTAAAGTCATTCTTAATGTTAAATGTCTTGCGAATTTCCTCAGGAGTCTTCCCCTTTATCATGTCTGCTACAGTCTGGCAAGTAAGGTCCAAGAGGTTCTTGATGTTCAGGTAGTTTGCAGCCTGTAACAAAAAACAATAAATAACAAAGTATTCATTAACATAACAAACTAATAAAAGTAAATCTGACATTAAAGACAAGAATCTACAATAATTCAAATAACATAATATAAAACATCATAAGCTGAGGCAATCAAAAGAACAAAGCAACCAGACGGAAATATCTCATACAAATCGATGAAGAATAAGAAACAGAAAGACAAAAGATATTTATAATCATGCCAAAATCAAACTTGGATAAATCACCTCTAATGTATATGATATTGTTATTGTTTAACACCAATTATTTAAAATAAATTTCATTCCATACAGACATGTAAACCGGACAGTTTAACATGCTATGTGACAAAGATAATAACATTAAATCGTTCACAAATTAGTATACAAAATTTTAACTCGTATTTAAAACTGAAGTCACGGCATCAGAAATGTCAAACATATCTAAGGGTTGCTTTGCTGCAAACAATTGCCTCAAAATATTCATGCATCTTTGCAAATACCGGTTACAACCTTAATTGTATTTCTCAGGTTACACAACACAAACCATAGTAGCAAACAATAATATAAAATAAGCAAATGGACATTTTTAAGTCAAAACACAACAAATCAACAAAAAAAAAAAAACATCATAAACCAGACAACAGCAGAAACTTCAATCACGAAAGCTCTGACCCTTGTACCAAACTCAAAACAAAAAACAAAAAGAAAATTTAGAAAACGAACCAGAATGAGATCGAAGAGTGTGGCCTGATCAACCTTGACAAAATCAGCGTCCCAGGCCTTGAGTTCATCCTCAGTGGGCTTTTCATCGGCGTTATTAGCCTCAACGTGCTTCTTACAGTACTCAATGACCTTCGCGAGAATCTTGCTTGTGACATTGGGAAGAGGGATTCCACTGTCGGCGCAATCGTCCTCAATCATGTGCTTTATCGTCTGAGACTCCAAGGCGACAATCTCATCCACTTCGAAAGCCTCGCCATCAGAACTCTTCAGCGTGATCTTCTTTGTCGATGCCATTTACAAATCCCTAACCCTAACCCCTTTTCTCTCTATTCTGTGGGTTTCAATTTATGAGCGGTGTGTCGTCTATTTATAGCGCTAAACTGTGGGTCTCATCCAGACCGTAGTTTAATCACACCGCTACGTGGCAATCATTCATTCGTTAAACAGGATATTGCATTTTAATATTTTTTACTTTCCTATCTTGTGTGATATAAGGTACTCACCACTCTTTCAGTTCTTCAAAATTTAAATTTAACTTATTTAATTGATTAATATATATCAAATGAGTTCCATATAAAGTGATATTTCTATTTGTAAGTCTATGCTCATTTCAAAAATTAAGTTCAATAGTTTATTAAAAAAAGTCAAATGTAGATAAATAAAGAGAAAATAAAATATTTTTATAATAAAGAAAATAATAAAATATATTATTTTTCACAGTTATCTATATATTTAATTTTCAGTCATATAAAATATGAGATGAATATTATTTCAAAATACTATTTTTTTAATAAAGTATTATTCATTCTCATATATTATTTACTAATTTAAATTTAAATATTTTTAGAAAAAATATTTAAATATTATATATATATATATATATATATATATGTATTATTGAAAAAAAAATTAAGAAATTATTTCATTCATAAAAAGATTCATTAATTATTATATGACTAATTATTATATAATTATTTTATTTTATTTATTTATTATTTATTATGTGTTTAAATAATTTTTTATATTATTTTATTCTTAATATAATTTTTACTTTTAATTTTTTATATACTTTATTTCTTTATTACTGAATTTATGTTAAATATTTTTATACTATTCATAAATGTGTATGAAGAATATTTAAAATGTCAATAAATTTATGGGTTTATAGGATGAAAACATAGAATAAAAAAATATGCAAGTCTTTTTTTATAATTTTTAAATTTATTTTTAACTTATAAATAAGATAGTCTTAACTGAAAAAAAAAATCTCATTTTCATTTTATCTTTTTTTCTTATAATTCACTTGAAGAAACTTATTTAAATTTGTGAAATATGAATTATAATTTTTTTGTTTCTTACCACAAACTTTTTCCAATCTAATAATATTAAAGACTAATCTCATTCACAATACTATATATCTATGAATTTAGTGTACAAATATAGTACACAAAACACACTTAATTTAAGTAAGAAATCAATTAGATGAATAATGAGATGAGTGAACTTGTTCAAACTTTAAAATTCAAAAGGTGTTAATAAGAGGAACTTGAAATACTCTGATTTCTTTTTCCATATAATTTTTGTTAATTTGCAGTTTTAGTTTTAGATTTTGAAAAAAATATCCACACACACACACACACACACATATATATATATATATATATATATATATATATATATATATATATATATATATATATTCTTTAAAAGAATAGAATTAGTTGATTTGTAGTTATATATTCAAGTATATTGATTTTATAAATTATGAAATTCTGTGAAAAAAACTAATTAGTCCATTGTTTTCAATAAAATGATTCTGAAAAAAAAATAATAGAAGGAAAATGATTTAGAGGAATGAGTAAATGTAAATAATTATAATAAATAGTATATAATTAAAACTTGTTCTAATTTAATATAAAATATGAAGTATAAAATACAAAATATAAAATATAAATTATAGAATCTATAATCTTTACTTAAAAAGAGGAAAAAATAGGATAGATTTATGATATAAGGTTTTTTATTTAATTATTATAGTTTAGTTAATAACATTTTAGGTTATATATTGTTATTTTTGTATATTTAAAATATATATAACAGTATTTAAAAACTCAATAATTTATGTGTTATTTGTATAACAGGTGTTGTAATGTTTTAAAGAAAATAATATAATTTAATGAAATATCTTAATTTAATATATTTAATTGAACAATAGGAATATATATATATATATATATATATATATATATATATTATTAAATGTATATATTATTAAAAATAAATTGATCCATCTTCCATTAATATATTTATAAAATATATTATAATAAGGTGCAATTAAGTTTAACCTAAACTATATTCTACCATGAAAAATGAAAAACAATATTGTAATGCATCACAGCTAAACTAGAGGAAATTCTATTGTATAAAAAGGATAGAAAAGTAGTTTACATTAGGCAACTGAGGTTAGGTGGTGTGAGAATTAAATTACATGGCCACTGATTTTTTGACACAATCCTAACAGCCAATTGATTGTAAAATATATTTAGTGTTTAACTGAACAACAAAAATGTCAATTACTTAAGATTCCATGTACTGTGAGGGTGGAGGCCGTGTGTTTGTCTTCTCAACAGGACCTGCAAAATGGTTTAGCAAGAACATGTTTTTACAAGAAGTTGCAGCACGATACTAGTGCTATAAAGTGGCATGGTAAAATAGAAATTTATAACACCGAGTTGGACCCAATTCAATAGGTCTTGAGAGTAAAGGAAAGACAAGTACAATTCCTTAAATATTGAGAAAGCTGCATGAAGTCATACCACAAGCCCCGCGAATCTCAACTTCTCTCCATTCTTGCACAAGGGCACAGCAGCAACACATTAAATGAGAAAGAAAATCATCAATATAGCCCCCCTGGCATACAATGTCATTGGCTAATAAACATCAGAAAATGTAAAAAAAAGTCTCCATGTAACACTAAATTTTGGTAATTGTACAATCAGGATCTACTATAACCAAATCTGAGTTTGAATAAATACAGAATACTTAGATACAGCAGCCAGGCAGCTGTTATCACTACTTTATAGAAATAGTTGTAATCCCTCAGAATATGAATTTATCTTTCATCATACAATGAAAAAATGATGCTAATTTTTTTTATCTGAGTATTCATATATACAAAGCACCAAAAGGAGGGCACCTTAAGCCCTACTATGCCAAAGGAAGGAAGCATTACCCTAATGTTCATCATCTTCCGAAGCTTCGTCCTTATGCAGCAAGTGTAGCAGCAGCAAGATAAAATCAATGAATATGCCATCAGTTCATTACATGCTTCTGCAGAAGCTGAAAACCCAAAAAATTGCATTATAGCAGCAAGACCTCAATTTTTTAGTGTCACAAATGAACCAAACAGATAATAATAATAAGAAGAATCTAAAACAAAACATTTTAACTTAAAGAAACCTTAGTATTAATTTACCCCCCCTCAGAAAAAAAAAAAAAAAAAGAAATACCCACAGAAACTATAATTTTGTCCCCTTTACATGAAATAAAACTAATGCATATGACAAAAATCAATTAGTTATGCAGAGTAAATATTATCTGAACAATTAGGTCAGACTTCATTATTGTTAAAATCCAAGATATATCACTCCAATTCAATCTTAACTATGTATCGAAAGTGTAGACAGGGATTGCCTTAGTTAATTTGGTGAAAATGTTAAGGCAAGATCATGGCAAACAAAGAAGACATTTTTTGGAGCTGAAAAATCTATATTGAATGCCCTTAATGTCATGATCTTCGTAACAGTTTAATCTAGTTAAATTATAGCTTTGTTAGCAAAAAACACTAAGTGAAACAGAATTCAGATATAGGTTGTTGACTATGATGTTAACAATGTATTATAGTTCACTTACAAATTGGCCTGTTAGTCGCAACACTGGCAATCTTTGACAATGTTCCACAAGGATAGAAGCATGTCTTTATACCTGCAAATCAAATTATTCACTTATTACTTCAGATGAAAAGTATAGCAGGATTGGAGAGCTATCTGAGATTTCCCCCATATTTCTTTGCTTTAAATGCAAGTTGGAGTCTAATTTTGTATAGAAATGGATAAGTGAAAAAAGTTCTAATATATTGAATACGCTGTAAGGTCAATTATTTAGTTCATGATCCATTGACAAGAGGTCTTCACGTTGATAAAAAAATAAAATAAAAATAACAACAGTAACAAACATGTGAACTAGGGGTTTCGCTGCACTATTTATAAAGGGATGTGAAGCAGTACTTCTAACTTAACTGAAAAGTAAAAGGATGTCATTTTTCTGGTTAATAAAGCTTACAGACACAGTGGACCAAAATATACTCTTCCAATAACCCTCCTAGTGAAGGAATAAACTATTCTAATGAGAGAGAATCAAATGAACAGAATGAGAGAACATACAGAGACAAGGTTCAGAACAACAAGCAAATAAATCTGTATGCCAATCTTCCCGATGATATGAACCGCCGGTTGATAGCAGATCCTTTTCTGAAACTGATGATCTGATTGAACTCAGACAAATGAAAATGAATATAGTTAGTAATGATAAAGGTAAGAACAGTATTTTTTTTTTCTTTTTAAACAAGTCATTATTTACAGCATGACAACACAACGGAAGATTCAGGACTTCGGGATACTTAGCGTTCTGTAAGCTGGTCACTGTAATCACTAAGTGAAAACATCGAGTCTTCCTAGAGGTCAAATGTGTAATGACTAAAATTTATTTAACTACAATAATATTGGGTCATGTAGTTATAAGAGTTTACCAAAATCACATGAAATCTGGTCAAGTGTGATATCATTACCTTGATGCAGAAAGAGGAACATTCTTTTTCTGGATTTTTTCATCAGAAGAATGAGCTATGCCACCATTGGCATCAGAATAACTGTTGTCACTGTACTCTACTGTCTTATTATTTTTTTCGGAATTATAATGAGCTGCAACTTCTGTGACATCTAATAAATGTTGAATGAACTCATACTGGTATATATCCATATTTGCTTGTGAATGTTGTAGTTCTACTTGAAGCTTTTCATTTTCTTTTTTAAGAGCTTCGTTGAAAGAAACGTTGGGGTAAGAACTGGAAAGAGTTTTCTTCAGCACTACAGCATCACCTTGATCAGGCTCAGGTTTCAAAATGACAGTCTGCACCTTTTGCTCCTCATCATCTAATGTATACTCACATTGATCCTTTTCAATAACTTCAAGTCTCTCCTGAATATTCCAAATAGACAAGAGTCGTAAACATTTATCAGACCAAAATTATGAAAAAAATGTCGTCATGAAATTTACTATAGAAAGTAGATCGGTCTTTTCGAAGATTCAGAAATTCGCAAATTCTAATCCAAGAGCAAAATGCTGCAACTTGTATGCAACAACATCATACTTACTCACAAAAATGAGGAGAAGGAACTGGATTTCACTAATTCTTATAGGATTATGAGTTAGAACTTGGGACACTGACTTCTACATATAGATGCTTTTAGAAAAGATGACTGGCTGTTAATGAATGCAAGAGAATGGACTGAAGGAAAGGCCCGAGTAGGCCTATTTTAATCATCTTAAAGTAACCCTGATCTTGACTAGTGAGTTAGAGTGCTCCGTTATATCAAATGCAACGTTATCCTTACAGCCATCAGGGAATATAGTGGTGAATATACATGGAAGGAACAGACATCTCTTCATATGAATCTCAAGAAATTGCGATTCAAAAAGAGTTGCTCACATATTGTTGAGGCAAATTCTCTTAACGGATCCTTGTGAATGCATATTTCATATATTCAAGCACACTGCCTATTTTTCTAAGTTGTATCTAGTATCAAACAAATAAAATAATGTGGCTGGCTTGCTGTACAATTCAGCGCATACAAATTATCAGCATAGGACCCTCCAAATCTTACAAGCCAGGATTTTACACTTGCTATACAGTACACCAATATTTCAGTGTGACTGAAAAAACTATCCGGAAAACGTTGGATATACTCAATATTGACTAGAATAAAAGATGAGTTCCTGCTTTATTGCTTTTGCCAGAGGACCTGACTGAATTATATCCCCTAATAATACTAAATGGTAAACCAGCCTGGGAAGATGACTTATGTCTTTAAAGTATACATTACTTAGCATGATTGAAAATAGCAACTAAGATGTTCAAAGAATAATTGCAATGAGTATTGAGTAATGAGTAAGACAGTTAGACACAAAGATGGAACAAGGCAACAAGGTGAAGAGTAGATACCCTGAATCTAGTATTGTCCACTAGCGAAATGAGAGGAACAAGGTGCAAGTATCTGTCAATTTCAGTTTGAGCCTTCCTGAATTGATAGACAATGTTCCAGCCCATGGCCAGCAAATAAAGATAGCTGCGGTCCTGACAACTATTCACCAAAATGTAAGACCTTCTAAGAGCATCTTCTAGCTGCTCCAGAGGCTCCCGGGTTTCGGGGTACTTCTTTAGCTCAGAGATCTTGAGCTGATCCAGCAAGTTTCCAATCAACTTCAGATGCTGAGCAAATTGCCTACAGTTCTTCTTGTGCATCCGTGCTGTACTTGCAGCTTTCACAATCATACCAATTAACCTCACAGCATCAATGCCCGTTAGCTGAGCCACATTGGCAATCTCCCCAAAGTATTCCCATGAAGATGCCATCCTCTCTCCAAAATCAACCTAAAATATACATCTATATCAGCCCACCTCACAATTCCCAACTTAAAACAAGAAAAACATTCGTAGTCCTTGGTTTAGTTAGCAGAATTCGAAAAAGAAAATGTAAATGATTTTCTACATAAAGGATTAAAACCATCATAGACAAATCGTAGTTAGGAGGAGACCTCACTAAAGTCCTGAGCTAGATTAATCATTAACAAAACCGCGAATCCTAGTACCAAGGTTATCCAAGAAAAACAATTATGGACTTCAGATAGGCAAAGTTCACTTATTTACCTTTGATTATGCAAATTACATCGGGCTCTCAAGCCTTTGCAATCTCCCTCTGCATGGTGTTCTCATCTCTCGGAAATAGCATTGTCCTTAAAGATCTTGGGACTGCAACGCATGTCAAATGCAATTCAAGCAGCTGAAAAAGAAAGCAGAATGTAACCAACCAAATCTGAAGAGTGTCAATGAGACCTGACTCTTAATCTCTTATTCACCTCTAAACCCAGTTCAAAATATTGAAGTAAACCGACCCATTTCACCAAAATCAATCTCACATTTTTTTTGGCTTAAAAAAATGAAAAAAAGAAAGTATCTCGGTTGTCAGTTAAGAAACCCGTTAGAATATTCAAGGTTTCATGCTCACAATGCGTAACGCAACGAAACGGATCACGTGTGCTTTAAGCAAAACATTAGTTACAAGAAAGAAGAAAAAAAGACTCACAAGCTACACTACAACATCAAAACCAGGGACAAAAAACGAACTTGGAGTTCTAGTAATGGCACGCATTGCTTTGCGTGGGAGACCTGTTTTTCCGTGTGGTAAGAAAAAAAAAAAAAAAAAAAAAAACAGAAACGTCCCCTGAGAAACCGTTCTTTTCTTTGTGTTCGCTGACGGTTACAGTTTAGGGTTTTACGGTAACAGTTCGGTCTTAGCCTCCACTGAAGTGAATGTAAGCGGCCCATGTGGTTCCATCGAAAGGCAGTTACGTAAGGGCCCTTGATTTGGCCATTCTCGACAGCGACACTAAAAATGTAAAATGTCAGGTTTGATATAGTTTGGGGCAGAAAACTTAGGAAGGAATCCAAACACGGTGTTGGGAATGGCGTAGGAGGTGGTTGTTGACACCGACGTGGAACCAAAGTACGTGAGTGACAGTAGCTAGCATGGCAGCTTTCTTTGTGTTACGGGAGATACCTCAAAGTGACTAGTGCCAACCCACCAACCGGTTTCTACTTTTTTTTTTTTTTACCCCAAGATGCGCGGAAAATAAATCCTACGTAGTTTATATTGTAGAGAAATAACTACGTGTAGATTTCATGATTTTCATGAAATGAATGGTGGATCTGCTTATAAGTTGAAACCCTTAAAATAAAAGTGAAATAGAAAATAAGTAAAATATTATAAATATTTTTATTACTCTTAATTATAAATAAAAAAATATAATTAAATATAGAATAAGGTATATATTATGTTTTATTTCATAATCAATTATGCATACTTTAATTATTTAAGGTATAAAATATAAATTGATTATATTTTAATTTTTTATTGACACTTAAATTTTATTAATCAAATGAATATAAATTATTTTATATTAAAAAATATATACTGATGATATATTATTATGTCAAAAATATATAAAATAATAATAATTGGAATAAAATTATAAAAATATGATTTAATTAGATATAATTATTTATGATAAGTAAATTGGTTATTACATTAATTATTTCAAAAATTATATATATATATATATATTAATTTTATATTGTAAAAAACATATTAATAATTATAAAAATTAAACTCTTATAATTATAATTATTACAATTTTAAGTTTGAATTATGAATACATTTATTTATTTTTAAATTATTTTAATTAATTGTTTTTGAATTAAGTGAAATAGATTTTATTATTTATTTTTATGGATAGTTTTAATTTAATTCATATTCAAATAATTGTCGGTTGGAGAAGAAGAATTTGTGACATGAAGAGGTTATTTTTTTTGGCAAATCGCACCATTATTATTATTAATTTTTAAATAAATAAGAATATAATTTACAGGAACCTGAATAATATTAATAATTATATTACTTAAATTAAAAAAATTACAATTATATGATTAAAATTTTGAGAATAATAATATTAAAATTAGATAGTTTGTATTTTTTAACTAATGAAAGCTATATTAAATAAAAATAAGTATATGAATATTGTTGGGATAAAAACTTCACCATCTCACTTTTTTTTGCCTATTAGGTTCATTAAATAAATATCCTATTGAATTACAATCCATTATGAACTCAACAAATAACCTTCCTTTATGATAAATGATATAATAAATAACTCATTTTTGGTTTTCAGACAAATGATTTATTGATTGTATAAAGAATTTTTAATCTTTTATAAATACAACTAATTTATGATTGGTTAAGCCACAATAATCATTAAGCATAAAGATAAAATAACAATAGAGAATGAGAAATAGATATTATATATAAATATAATAAAAATATATAAGAGAATTTGATGATTACATCTAATTCCAATAAAAGAGAATTTTGTTACTCATTATTTGAATAACATGGAAGTAAAATAAATGGATGACCAATATGAAATTCATGAAAGAAGTTTTTCAACTTTTCTAATTTTCTCTTATATCGAGATGTCTTATCTAATCCAAAAATCTTCTTCATATTTGAAATTTCAAGCCAATGAAAAAGAACACGTTGGTGTGTTGCTGAGCCATGTTCAAGCCAATGAAAAAGAACACCTTGGTGTGTTGCTGAGCCAAGTCTTAAGTTTGTTGTATATGAATATTTGAAATAAATGGATGTTGTGGGGGGTTAATTATATAAATTTTTTTTAATAATAAATACAAAATAAGATATTTATTTAAAATTATGTCCTTCATTTTTTAAATATTTGAACTCATCAATAATGGAATCAAAACTAAAGTTTTCAGTTATTTCTTTTTCAATATAAATGATCATATTATTTGCAAGAATTTTATCTTCCATTATATTTCATAATCTTGTTTTGATAATCTTCATTGTAGAAAATTATCTCTCAATTTTAGGTGTAGAATAAAAAAGAGTTAAAATAAGACGAATTAAACGATCTATTAAGTAAAATGTATCGACTTTCTTGTTTTTATCAAAGATTGACATAATTCAAGTATGGTAGACAAATTTTTCAAATCTGGATGGTTAGGAGCTTCAAGTATAAAATGATGAAGTTGAAATTTTAAATTAATCTTTTCTTGTTCACTAAAATCCAAAGGATAATTGGATCCTTATCATTGGTTTTAATTCTATGAATCTTAGAAAGAGATTTTTTGAAGCAGGTGAAGATGTTGAGTTTGTTTGGTTTTCATCTCTACAAGTATCTCTTTTATCACTATTAAAAAATGAATATATTCTTTTATGCTTCATATCTAGAAAAAAATGAATTTATTATTATTTTTCTAATTATAAAATCATAAAAATTTATAAAAAACAAAAATATTTTTCTCAAACAACAAATGTTCTTTAACAAAAATCAAAATATCAATTAATCTTATGAGAGAATATAAAAATGTGAGAGAAGATGAAAAACTACTTTTAATCTTTCTTATTTAATATATTCCTTAGAAATTAGAGAAGTAATTAAATACTAATAAAATATAGAAAGGTAAGATAATAAAATTATTTTTAATCTTTTTTATTTAATTTATTCCTTTAATTTTTTCTATGATACATTTAATATTGGGGGGACAAAAATCATAAATATACAAGTAAGTTACAAAATTCCGGGAATCACAACCCCTTAACTACTAGATCCGCTACTTGTTGCGCTACTTGATAACAATTTTAATACTTATTGGCTTTATGGTTGGTTGAGCGAGAGATGATTTTAACTAAGTCAAATTTCATACTTGGCTAACAAGAATTCATTTTAGCTTTGCTACTTTCATATGGTCAAATGTTCTCTCAATTCTTTCTTCATCAATTCTTAAAATTAGTTTTAAAATATTTGATAAATCAATAAAAAGTATAATTATCTATATAATTATAAAAATTAACAATAAAACTAAGAAAATATTTAAAAAAAATAAAATAAATGATTATTATGCTTAATAAATTAAGCACAAATCACATTTATCAATTTTCCTCAAATTTGATACGGTTGGTCCTCCACAATAGTCATCAAAAAGTATTTGAACACAGTAAAATTAATACAACAATGTAAACAAAATTTATCTAAGGACATTAATAATCTCGAACTCACAAAAGACATAATATAAAAACACGTACAAAAGACATTAAATAAGATAATTTGAAATTAATCACAACTTCAAATTTTAATTAAACTTTTTGTATACTTCTTTTAAATAAAAAATTTCCATTTTCTCGGTAAATTATTATAAAATCTAAAAAGTATGAATAATTATAATATTTTATTAAACATTTTATTTTTTAAATAATTTTTACAATTTAATGCTACTTATAAATATTTATAAAAAATATAAAATATAAATATGTTTATAAAATATTAAAAGTTTATTTAATTTATATATAAATTAATTATAATTACAATTAATTATTTTATTACATAGTTATTTTATATTATTTATTTTATATTTAATATTATTACAAATTTATAAAAAATAATTATTTATTAATTTATTTTATTATTTAATTATTTTAATCAAATAAATCAATGATCCATTGTCATCAAAAACAAAAAAAAAAAAGACTTTTTATCATCCTTACTCGAAGATACAAACAGACATAAAAATAAAAAATTTAATTAAAATGTATAGATATTTTTTACATATTTTTAATTCTAAAATAATTTCATGTATTTTATTAAAAAAATATTTTACAGACTTGCATGATATCTCTTAATGTATATAATATAATATAAACCATTAATAAGATTAATATATCACCCTTTTATTAATGACAAAACAAACTAATTTATCTCTTCTTGAATTTTAAAAAACATTACATACCTAGTAAGAAAATGAATTCATGAACGGATTTATAATTTTTTTAAAATTTATATATTTTAGAATATATTTTATTATATAAATATTTTTAAAGTTTTTATTTATAATATTTTGTAAAATTATTTTTTTAAAATACATTTTATTATATTTTTTTAAGTTTGTTTTTATTAATTAATATATTTTATTAAATAAATAAAAAATACATTATATTTATATATTAAATTAGTTACTTACAATTAATATTTTAAATTTAATTTATAAATATTTATTATTTAAATTATAATATTATTATATAATTTTATATTAAAATAATATAACATAAATATATATAACCTTTAAATTATAAATCACAAATTTTTCTTTTAATATAAACAAGTTCATGAACCAGTTCACCACATCCTATTTTTAAGTAGAGGAATTAACAAACTTGTGAAACAAATAAAATATCTATAAGATAATATTTTAATACAATATTTTAAAGAAAAGAAAAATTATAGTGGAAGCAAGGTTTCTCTTAAGTTCTGCAAGAGTTTTCGTGTTGTAAGAATTTCAGATGAGAACATTTATTAAGAGTAAAGATAGACTAATTAATTAAGGTGGGTTGGATTAGAAGTTACGCATTGAGAGGGATAAACTTAAAAGGAACACTTGAGCAACCAGAGTTTTACTTTAATTAATAGTAACATTAATTAGCTAATTATTTATCTTTAAAGAAAGATCAATATAAAACTAAAAATAACAAGAGAACTCGTATACTGACACGACACCCCATTTTAAACATCATTTCCATAACCCAATAAAAAAATATTAAATTGTACAGTAGATTTATTCTCATCCTCACATTATTCACCTTCTAGTTTTCATTTTTTATTCTCGTTCTTCTCTCACTGTATACTCACTTCAGTTTATGAGACTCACCATTTCTTTCACCTTTGTCTCATTCTTATTGTTTATCACTCTCAATCACTCATTTTGTTGCTATTATAGCTTGTGTTGCTTTTAGCTTGTGCTTGGGTTGTTGTCCCTCCACTTACCATCGTTTTCGCTACCAATCACTTTTTCTTGCTTGGTATTTTATTGCTTCCTGTTTTACTTGGATAGGTAGATGATGATTTTGATGATGCTTGTTAAAAATGGATGATGCATTTTGTTTTTGAGTTTTATCTTTGCAAATGGAGGATGCATTTTGCTTTTGGGTTTTATCCTTGCTTCTTGCTTCTAACTTAGTGTTTTATTGTTTTCTGCATCTGCTTGGGTTGTCTTCCCTCCCCTTGCCGCGGTTGTGCCTGCCTTAGTCACTCTAGAGGTTTGTGTCCCATGGTTTTAAGACTCAAGACAATAATTATATATTTTAAGGTAAGTAATTAAATTAAGAATTTAATAATATTATAGAGATGAAGAGTAATTTGTTCGGTTAGATCCTTGCTATGAGATTTAGGGGTCATGAGTTCAATTTTTGTATGCTTAAGAAGTTAGCAAATTTTAATTGTCACGTTTAGAAATTATCAGTTAATGGTTGTTTTCTTGTATGTATTGTGTATCGGGACATTGTAATTTTGCTATGTGTGTGGATTGACAACAAAAATATGATATGGTTATTATAGTTTGGAGTGTAATTCTTGAATCTTAAAGTTGTGAGTTCAAATCCTGACTAGAGGAAATAATGTATATTTTTTTCTTAAATTAAGATAGTAAGTGGGTTGAAAATTGGGAAAGGAAAAAATAGTAATATATAATTTTTTTAATTTAAATTTTTATTTATATAGTCTGGTAATAGAAAACAAATGGTCATGAGAGCTAATTTAAAAATTAGGGTTTGGTCATGAAAACAATTTTCTCTTTTCCAATATAAACTCATCATTTTCTTGTTTATCTCTTATTTTATATAGGAACTCATTATTAATAGAAATCATTCCTAACTGTATTATATCATTTTAACTAATAGTGTATAAACTCAAATCTCTAAATTGTTCTATCAATTCCATTTCTTTAATCACCATAGTTGAAACATGAACAATTTTTCTACTTAAGGCATCCAATACTACATTCGCTTTTCCTAGATGATAAAATAACTGAAAATCATAATCTTTTATAAATTTCATCCATCTTTTGTGTCTCATATTCAACTCTTTTTTATCAAATAAATATTTCAAACTCTTATGATCATTATAGACATCAAACCTAGATCCATATAGATAATGTCTCAAAATTTTTAAAGCAAACACTATAGCTGCTAATTCCAAATCATGTGTGGGATAATTTCTTTCATGTGGTCTTAGTTGTCTAGAAGCGTAAGCCACTACTTTCTTATTTTGCATTAATACACAACCTAATCCTTGATATGATGCATCACAATATACTTTATAAGGTTCTGTGGGGTTGGGTAACACTAATATTGGAGAAGTGGTTAATTTATGCTTTAATTTTTGAAAACTATTTTCACATTCTAAGCTCCAAATAAAAGGTTGATTTTTTCTTAGTTATTTGGGTTAAGGGTCCTGCTATTCTTGAAAATCCTTCTATAAATCTTCCATAATATTTGGCTAGTCCTAAGAAACTTCTAATTTCTGTTATACATTTAGGTCGTTCCCATTGTATTATAGCTTCTACTTTTGAAGGGTCTACACTTATTCCTTCTTTAGAAATAACATGTCCTAAAAATTTTACTTCCTCCAACTAGAACTCACACTTAGACAATTTTGCATATAATTGTTTATCCTTTTGAGTTTGTAAAGTTATTCTAAGATGATTTTCATGTTCCTCTCTAGTTTTAGAATATATCAATATATCATCTATAAATGCTACTACAAATTTATCCAAACAAGGTCTAAATACCCTATTCATATTGTCCATAAAGACGGCATGTGCCTTAGTAACTCTAAAAGACATCACTTAATATTCATAATGTTCATACCTAGTTCTAAATGCAGTCTTAGGTATATCTTCCTTTCTAACTCTTATTTGATGATATCTAGATCTTAAGTCTATTTTAGAGAATATAGTAGCTCCTCTAAGTTGATCCATTAAATGATCTATTATAGGTAATTGATATTTATTCTTTATTGTCATCTTTCTTTTTAACTAACAAGACTAGGGCTCCCCAAGGTGATACACTTGGTCTAATAAATTGTTTCTCTAATAATTCTTTTAATTATTTCTTAAGTTAAGTCAATTCTAAAGGTGACATTCTATAAGGTGGTATTGAAATAGGTCTAGTACCAGATATCAATTATATGCTAAATTCTATCTCTCTTTTAGGTGGTAGTCTAGGAACATCATCAGGAAATACTTCAGGATACTCATTTATTATTGGAGTAAAGATTATAGAAATTTTCTTTATTTTTCCTTTCGTAGTGGAAATCATGTACTTTTGAATTTCACTTTTAAATTAAACTTCTTTTGATACCATTGCTTTTTTGGTAGGGAAATTTCTAGTTAAGTGACCTGGTTTCCCACAAGTAAAACACACTTGGCTTGATAAAGAACAATCTTTGGTCAAATGAACTTTTCCACATTTCCAACATTTCAAGGTCAATTGTGGTTGTTGAAAGGGTTTATTATTACCTCCATTGGATCCTGTCCCTCCATATCCTTTAGATTATGCTAGTAGGGGTCTATTATATGGTTTTTGAGGTTGAACAAATTTTCCTTTTCGTATTGGTCCTCCTGGGCCTACACCTCCCTTAATAACATTTCCCATATTTCTACTTCTTTAAACTCGATTCATATCCTCTATTATCTTACATCTATCCATTAAATCAGGAAAAACTTTAATACCTAATGGAGTAATTTCCCTCTTAATTTCATATCTGAGTCCTTATTCAAACTTTCTACATTTCCATTTTTCGTCAGAAGTAAGCTACAAATATCTACAATATTTTGCCAATGACTTAAATTTTGCAGCATATTCTGAAATTGTCATGTTTCCTTGATAAAGTTTATTAAATTCCACCTCCTTTGCATTTCTAGCACTAGTGGGGAAATATTTCTCCAAAAACACCGTTTTAAATAACTCCCACGTAACTATTTCTCCTCTAGTCTCTAACATCCTTTGGGTTGCCTTCCACCATACTTTAGCATCACTCTGAAGTTGAAAACTAGCATGGGAAACTCTCCCCTCATCTGGACATTTCATAGCTACAAAAATATCCTCAAGTATTTGAACCCATTCTTCCACTTTTTAAGGATCAAATTCACCTCTAAAATGGGGTGGATCATTTTACTTAAAGTCAACTAAGGTAGTTTTATCCACAAAGTTTTGTTGTTGAGCCAAAGTTTGCTGACTTAAGGCAGCAACCATTTCTCACATAGCTTGTGCCACATCAGCCATAAAATCATGTCTAGGTGACATTTTCTACCTATAGTATATTCAATTTTTATTCTATTCTAAAATATTCTAGTTTTATAATATCGTGCAAAAATCAGACAAATCATACTTAATCTCAAATAATTCAACAAAGAACTAAAGTGACCTTCAACCTAATGGACCTACACTCACAAGTCCTAAAGATGCATAACTAGAGCTCGATACCACTAATGTAACCCCCTTCCAGATTACATTTATAAATCCTAATTTCTTATCTAATTTAGTAATATATCAAAGTAATAGAAAATTTTAAGTGAAGTTCTTCATAAAGTCATACTTATTTATTATACAATCCCCAATCTATGCTCTGGATTTTTTTGCATCTAACATCTATCTCTTGAATTCTACATTCCTGCATCACACGTCACCAACATCTGTGATTGAAAATATTTATGGGGTTAGACATTTAATTTTACCCACAGCAAATAAAGCAAACATTCATACTATAAAATCAAACAATGAAACATTCCTTCATAATAAGTTCATAATTATGTATAAATATACAACCATATATAATTTAATTCGAAAATTAATTATGAGAAACAAATAAATCAATCATGGAACATAATAAAGAATATCATACAAATCATGAATAATCTACAATTTCATCATGCAATATGTTTATGATATGCACATGTGACTCAAAACGTAAAACTTGAAAATCATGCTTTTGGCTCAAAATCTAAAAAATTATTTTTGACTCAGTGCTCTATGGAGACTCATATGAGTGTCTAGTGGAACCAGAGCTTGACATCACCCTGTCCGGTGATTCGGCAATGCCCCACTAAACGTGAACAAGTAGACAGTAGTCAAAGTGTCAATGCACCCGACATGCTACTACGACACATAATCAAATAAAGACTGACCACTTATGAGATTGCCCATGCCCAAAAACTTCCTAGACCAGAGGTCCAACCCCATAGACCAGAGGTCCTATCTTACCTATTCTACTCCCCCATTTACTATCATAGATACTGGTAGCTCGATTCTCAATCATTCATTTTCATACATTCTCTATCTCATTTGGCCAACCATTTTCGTAGTCGTATTCCGCTACCAGATGCTCTTGATAGTAAATTTTCAAGAAAATGACTCAGGAATATTTCCAAAATTCTGTTTTGCACATCGTTATTACTTCCAACCGTCCTTAGTAGCAACTTAATAGAAATTTCCAAATACTTTTCTATGACTTCTAGAAAACATTTCATGCACTATGTTTATGTCTTGTATGAAACAAAACAACCTATCATCAATTAAGTACTTAGAAACATCTCATTCACATATTCAAAATTTCAATTACAATTCATAATTGTTTTAAACAAGACAATTTCTATTAATAATCTATTTCGTAGGGTTCAATATTTTGTCCATATCTCGAGTTCTAGACCTCCTTTTAAGATGATTCCAATTATGTTGGAAAGACAAGACAATAACTTATAACTTTAATGAAGACACTATCCTCAAATTCGAATGTTTACTGAGTCGTTTTCCTAGTAAACAAAGAGGTGGTAATATACTGTTTGACTTTATCTCGATTATACCCTTAACTTTTTTTTCAAAATTCCATTCATGTCCCTAGATTGTAAAATGACCATTTTGCCCTTGAACATTTCCTATAATTCCATCCATTTTCCTAAGATGACTATTTTACCCTTGGACATTTTCTATAATTCCATCCATGTCCCAAAAATGACTTTCTTATCCTTGAACATTTCTATAATTTCATCCATGTCTCTAAAATGACTATTTTACCCTTGGACATTTCTATAATTTCATTCATGTCCCTAAAATGACTATTTTACCTTTGGACATTTCTATAATTCCATCCATGTCCTGAAGCCATGATAAAATGACCATTATATCCTTAATCTTTTTCAAAAATTCCCACCTTGTCCCTTTCTTCTTCCTCACTTCTAGTACGCCATTTCCAACATTCCAGATTCCAAATTTTTCAGTTTCAGACAACCAAATTAGTTTCAAATCCAAATTAAACCTTAAACATATTCAATTTAAGTTAAAAACAACAATTTTAATATATAATTTATCCTTAATTTCAAAAATTCCCACCATATCCCTCTTCTTTAATCTTCGTCCAGTAACCAAATTCAGTTTCTCCGATTTCAAATTCTCACGTATCAATCAATCAAATTAATTCCAAACTCAAATTAAACATGAAACCTATCATATTTGATTCAAAAACAACAATTTTACCATGTAATTCATCTTTAATTTCAAGAATTTCATCAACATTTCAAACTTTCAAAACAATAAATAGTAATCAAAATCAGACATTTCAATTTTAAGCGTATGAATAAAATTAAACATCTAACCCATACCTATTTCTCCAAGATTTGCTAGTATTCCACCGATTTATTTATCAATTCCATCATTTTCTTCTTCTTCTTTCAAATTTCGCTTCTCAAGTGCTTCTCTGTTTGGCCGTGAATTACTTGTCCAATTTCATCCTATTTATAGACTTAACTTACCGACTTAAATTCCTTCTCGACTTTTCTTCACCGCCTTAATTCTCTACCATCTTAATTCAACCGCCTTAATTTCAATTGTATATTAAGGCCACAATACCTTCTCTTTCTCTCTTTGCATTTTTCGTAATAAGGATATTGTACATCATTTTTTTTATTATTTTTTTTAATATATCCTTTCTTCACATAAAAAGTTTACATAATATTTATATAATAATTTGTAGGAACTTAAGTAAATAATTAATTATAGAAATTGGGATGTTACATGGGACATCTTAAGGATTTTTAAAGATGGTTTTAATGGTACCATTTACAAATCTTCTGAAAGTGGTTTCAATAAACTGGATTAGTTTTTTTTTTATTGATGTGGAGCTTTTCATAGTTGATGACCCAGGATAAGCTTTTGTAGTTCCTATTGGGAGATGTTTCTGAGGATCTGAATTATGAAAGGTATTTTATTTTAATTATTGGCCAAGACGAATAGAGATTCATCTTTGCATAAAGGTAAAACAATATTTATGACATGATCTTGCAGTCGGTCAATTATTTGATGATGAAGGGTTACCGAGAGTGCATTAGCTACTTGTTCAACTCCTGTGATCTGAATCTAAACCTTCAATCTTTGACATATGGTAGGATCCTTCAAGCTAACATTGAAGTTTGGAAAGATTATTAGTAGTACCTTTTGAGCATGGAGAGTGATAAGTACATTACCAATCACATTCATAATGTAGATAGTTATAATCTATAAGATAAACTTTAGCTGAAACAGGTAGTTCACATCTCCCATGAAGAGAGAGAACTATTGTGATAGCTCATAATGAAGACGAATATATATTTCATTTTGTCATTATTAAATAAGATTATTGGGAATCTCAATATTGATGTTCTACTCTTTTGTGGTGGAGGCTAAATAAAACTTATCCATTTTGAAAGATTGAATATATTATTTCACATGAGATCTTTTGGTAAACATGAACTTAGATATGAATCCAAAGATAAATATTTTTCTTCTAAAATAAAATCTCTAAAATTCTTTCATCGAAAATAACAAATCCCATAGAATATTATTATGTTTATGAAGATGCTAAAATCTTTTTAACACAATTTTAGAGACGTGGTTAACAAATTTTTAAATTAAAAAATCCTATAATTTGTAACTATTTTCATATTTGTAAATGGTTTTCATATTTTTTTTATATGGTTCTCTAAAATTATTATTATTTTAATTCCGTAATACATCCTTTAGCGACACTAGTCAATAAAACCCATATAAATATGATGTTCAAATAATATTATTCCCATGTATGCCCTGTAAATAAGTCTCCTTAATTAATTAAACTGAGAAAAGTTATATTATTTATGTGATTAATTTCATATATATATATATATATATATATATATATATATATATATTAAGGCCAATCTACTTGACTTTTTTCTCCTTTTCATATTTTACTATTAATTACACCATTAATTAACCATTAACTTGTACGTTTCATGGGTTGGTAAATAAATTGATCCAAGCTTGTTAACGTGCATATATTTAGATTTTTAAAGTAATTTATTTTGTTACATTTCTTTGTAAAGTAAATTGTACTTTATGATTACTTTTAGTTATTTGTTAGAGCATTTGTTCCAAAAATATTTTTAAAAAATGAAGGTCAATTATTTAAAATAGTAGAAAATATATTAAAAAATATTATTTAAAAGAACAAAAACCAAAAAAAAAAATGTATTATTTGTGAGAATATGTTTGTTAATCATATACCAAAAACATAGCATAATAATAGAAGTATTTCTTAGACTTCAAACTTGTTAGGATTTAAGTAGACGACTAATTAGAGTGGTGGTGGAAAGAGAACGGGTGGATTCCTTTTCAACCATCATAATTAATGATTAACGTTGTAAAGTGAGAGGACCTACACAGTCAACATTCAAAGCCTGGGAGGGATCCTATGCTCCTCACTCACAAATCATCAAAGGACCTATCACAGACATCATCAATTGAAACAAATGTTAAATTTCACTCATTCTAATAAAATAGTTGTTTAATTTCCTATTTTACATCTATTAATTTTGTCCAACAAAATAAACATATGCATAAATCATTTGAAAATAATAAAAAAATGATAAAAGAGTAAGTTTGAAATTTATAGTAACGAGTTATAGTATTATATTTATAGCATTTATTTGGAAAAGCATGAAAGTAACAAATTTGAAAGTACATGTGTTATCTTAAACCACTTCTACTGTAGATGCCGTCTTTGTCTGTTCTCTTGGGTAATTTTGCGAAGCGCGGAACTCACGTGCGAGTGGTGAGTTAATTAAGGGCGAATCCGTATTTTTGTGCATTGAATCACTCTCATCGCATGAGTTATGACACCAGGGTTGCCACCTTTTCAGGGTACAGCCACCCCGTAAGGGCAAACTAGTAATTCTATCGTCACTTCTTATTTATCATAGTAATATTATTAATTTCTATAAAAATATGTAAAAGAAGTACGCATTTTAAAAGTTTTATAGTATAAGTATTTATTACCATGTATTTTGATTAAAAAAAAAAGATTTAAAGGAATAATGGTAGAAAAAGGATAAAGAAAAGGAAAACAAATTAGGTGGGAACGAATGAAAGAGATGGTGGGACCCAGAAGGCCTAGGATACCAAAAAGGCCCAACGAGAAGAGGGCACGTCAGAAAAGGTGGATCGAGTGCAGGAGCCCCACGAGTGTGATTCCGTGGAGCAGAAACAGATCACTCAAATTTGGCGGGCACCTTAATGAGTGACGAAATTCAAACAAAGTAGAATAAAAACCCTAGCGGCCCCATCCTCTTCCTTTCCCTCTCTGTTGCGACTTCTATTTCCACCTTCCACCTCATCACCACCAGCATGTACTAACCTTTCTCTTCTCTCTTCTTCTTCTTCTTCTTCTTCCCTCTCTTTTTAATCTTTCTTTTTCAATTTTCTTTTCTTCATTCTTCAGGCAGGGTTGAGTGTGGGGAACAAGACAATGGGGAAAGTGTCGCCCAAGGAGAAGACTCGGAGGGTTAAAGGGAGGAGGCAGTCACGGAGCTCCGGGAACAAGTACCTCAGGCCCGGGACTCTCGCTCAGCTTCGCTCCTCCAAGCCTTCAGGTTCGGCTTCCGCTTCAGGAAAGTGTTGCTGCACCGATCTCGGCAAGAAGAGGGTGGCTGTCTTGCATGCCGGAAATACTGCAAAGGGGCATGCCGAGAATGCCAGGGTTTTCGATAAGAGTCCTGTCATGTTGTCGCCTGTCAATTTGGTTAGCCACGGTGTTGGTTTAGTTGGAACCCCCAAAACCCCTCGCCTCGATGATTCCCTTTCGGAATCCAAGCTCGAGTCTCTCCCCATGGAGTTGTTGGTATGTTTAACATAATTGAATTTTCTGGAGCTGCCAATTCAATTAGGTTTCTCTATTTAGCTTAACTTGTGTTTGCTCTCGTGAGGGTTTTATTTGAGGAAACGGTTGGTGTTTGTTATTTTTTTATGAAGTAATTGGAATAGTGATTATGTGATTTGAAGGTTTGGATTCTCTATTGTTGAAATACCAGTGTTGATGGGCCATGATCGTAGATACTGCTCTGTTTTTTGAATGAGTGTTGTGTTGCTAGTTGATGTAGGGGTTGCCTTGAATTTGAAGAATGTGTTAGGATATACTTACGTTCTTGTTTGTTTATCTTGTGTTTGTGGTTCAAAACATTCCGATTTGATGTCTTGGTAATTGTCTCTTTGCTGCCTTGGATGTATAATGTTTTGCATGCGTTTCTTGTACTCTGTTTTGGGTTATTTTTGTTGTTTTTTATTAGTTGAATTTTATGTGTTGCCACACTTTATCTATTTGTATCTAGAGTTGCGAATTCAATAAGTTTTCTCTAATTTGGTAATTTTTGTTTCTGCTGTCATACCAAATTAATGTGTTTGCTAGTAGGGGTTTAGATTCAGAGAAATGGGCCGTGTTTATTGTGCGGTTAACGGGAACGATAAAAAGGAGAGAAATCATTATTATTTTTTTATTAAGTTAATTGGAAAAATGATTACGGGATTTGAAGGCTGGGATTCTCTGTTGTTGGAAACCAATGTTATTGGGTCATGATTATAGATTCTCTAATTTGGCTTTGTTAATGATTATTCGGGCATCCTTGAGTTATTCTTTTTTACCTTGATTGGAATCATGGTTAAAAAATTTTCAATTGTATGATATTAGGGAAACTCTCTATGCAGGCTTGGATGTTTAGCGTTTTGCATACTATTTATTTTTTCTTCTATTTCTGTTAAGATATTTTTTTTTGTTGCTTTTGATGTTGAATTTTATGCTTTGTCAGTATTTTTATGTATTAGTATCTGTGGGTTTTGGCGATTTATTTTGACTAAGGAAGAATAAATTTGTCGATTGCATACTATTTCTGATTTTCTGTTATGTTGACTCGTTTATCTTTGACAAATTTGAGGTTAAAATACTATGTCTCTTGCACCATGACCAACTGAGAGCTGTCTTCCATGTATCTCAGAGAATTAGAAAAGCTGTAAGTTATGTCTCTTTATTTGTGCCTTTAAATGCATGCGTTTATTTATGATTTAGCTAAGTACTCTGGCTTCTTCTGTTTTGGCTAACTTTTTCTTATACTGTTAGGTTATGATTGCAAGGCAATTTTACTTCAATTATACTACGCCAGATCGCTCTCGGCAAGAGATGTTAAGCACAATGACTCCTCGTCCTACTGAGCATTGGCCCTTTTTGTGGTAGGTGTTTTTGGCAATAAATATTTTTCTGCAGTTTTATCTGCATGTTTTCATCACAGTTTTATATGCAAGTTTGCATCTTACCGTTATTATATTTGCAGCAAGGGTGATGGGAAGGGAGTGAGAGTTCCAAGCCCACACACACCTAAAGCACCCAAACATGGGCCTCGACCTCCTTCTCGCCTAAAAGTTTCTGAGATGCGGCAGGTTGCAGCTGTTCTTTTCCCAGAGTCAGCTTTCCCTTCTCGTTGCTTGGTGCCATCAGTTATAACAAAGCCCCTATACAAATCTTTGGCTTCTAATAGAGTTCTCTTCTATGAAGATGAACTTTGTCAGGCAGTTGCTCAGAATAAACTTCGCTGATGCAATTGTGTCTTCAATTTCTTTTTCTTCACTGCCTCATACTCATGTTTCTCTGCTGTGTATATTCTCTTTCGGTCTCTACTAAAGTGAATTTTAGAATAGTAAAAATGCAATTTTGTAGTCTGTCTGTCTTGAGGCAGTCTAGGTGGTGTGGATATTTCATATATGTCTAAATAGATGCGGAAGGTTGGCGATGGTTGTGGTAATAATATTATTATAATCTTTACTTGTATATTTTGTATGGCCGAAACAATTGTGAGTTTCCTTTAGAAACAGTTGATGGGTCTTCCATATTAGTGTCAAAGGCTGTGCGCCCTTTACCTATATCGTTGCATGATTGCAATGAGTTTGTTGAAATCTATTGACAAGTGGTTTTGTCTAATTGCTTGTTGCTTCTGCTTTTAGCTACGATATTATGATCTAGAAGGGCCAGGTTGATGCATGTATGTTATCATGCTTTTGATGGAAATTTATTGCCTATTCGGGTGGGTGGAACGTCTGGCCAAGGAAATCCTACAAAAGGACTGGTTTGCTGATCTGAGGTCTTGGTTGCGTAATGCAAATTTTAAACTGTTAAATATAATTCAGGCACAATTCACTCGTTGAAACTACAAATTAATTTAATTTTAGTATTCCAATTGTGATGTGTCACGGTAAATAGTGACTACACGTGCTGTAATAATATTTACAGACTCGTCTAAATTATTATATTATTTAATAATTAATCTGACTATGCTATGAAGTTGAATACCAAACTGGTTGGTATTTTGATCCCTTCACGCTTTTGCCTATTGTTAGTGGGAAATCGTAAAGGGATTGAGAAACAAATGGGAGTAAATCGAGAATCCTTTTTGATTGAGTTAAAGATTGATAAATCGAAAGATAGCTGGAAAATGCGTTCGACGACCATGTGACAATATAAGCGAGAATTTGAATCGAGAATCGAAGGATGAATGTTTAATACCTGTTAGTGAATGAAATCGAGAAATCAGAATTATGTAATGTTAAGATTAAGAGAAATCAAAGGCAAGTCAAATGTTCTCGAAATTTCGAAATCAACATCGGAGAAAGGTTAACCCATGTATCAAAATCCCGGCTAAGTTATAAAGAAAGAAACAATTAACATGTACATCAAACATGGCAAGCAATGACAAAGGTCCAAGGTCAAAGAAGCAGTTACCTCATGTATGGGAACGTGAAAGCAGTTTTTAAACCATGGCGGAGGTCGAAGATCATGGGAACGTGAGTGCAGTTTTGACACCGAAGAAGAAACTGCAACAGACATGTAGGACGTGGTAGCAGTTTTCATTAACTGCTCCTAAGAGGTTACTTGCTTAAAGGATGCTCTATAAATAGGGCGAAGAATGAAAGGAAAAGGGAGCAGAAAATTGGCAGAGAACAGAATCATTAGTGAGAAGTCTACCGGAGAAACGACGAACATCATGAAGCTTCTAGCAATCTAGATTTCCATGCTCATTGAGTACCTTTACCGTTTTCTGTATTTTCCTTGGTAATTTACTTTGATGCAATTTATCTTTAGCAATTTTATGTTTCTGTACTTTCGATTTTTGGTCATTTCGATTCAATGAAAGTTAAGTTTCCGCGTTTAAGTTTTCTTGTCATTTAACACTAATGCAATTTCGATTTCTAAGTTATTTATACTTTCTGCACATTTGATTTACTGTCATTTATACTTCCTGTTATTTACATTTTTGCTATTTCGATTCCTTGTCTTTTATACTTAAAGCAAATTTAAGATTTTCGCATGTTACGTTTCTTTGCAATCTAATGTTCAGCACTGTTTTTCGATTCCACGAATTTTCTGCTTTCTTTACTTCGAGTACTTTAAATATAAAACACCAAAAATAGTATCTTTGAAATCGGGCAAAACTCGATCCTCATACGCATCTCGATTGAAAATTAATTTGCTAGCCTAAGTAAAAAGAACTTACGTGGTAGAATTTTGATTAGGATCAAAATATCTTAAGAGTCGAAATCGATCGAAATTCCACCAGAAACAAATTGGCGCGCCAGGTAGGGGTTGCCTTGTGTTAAAAACACAAAATTGGTTAGTTCGAGAGTGTATGAGACTAAGGAGTGGGCGAGTTATAAGCATGAGTCAAAATTCATCAAATAATCAGAGTAACAGTGAGGGTCTGAATGGTGTACATTCACCAAATACTGGGGGGCAAAGTCATAATGGGAATATGCCTGTAACATCGACAACTACGAGTGTGTCGATACCTGTGGGTAACGAACAAAATTCAGGTACCTTAACAAACACCCAAGTAGGATCTAATACGGTGGTACCAAATAATATGCAAACTATAGGAAACCCCACAACAACATATGTAGGGCCATATATGAGTGTAAGACCGCCTGAGTTTTCGCTTAATAATACGAGCGGGGCTGGAACTTCTTCAACACAGCGGAATTCGAGATATAACTTAGGAATGCCTTAAACACTGGGCATGCCCAAAAATTTTGGAGTCCCTCCGAATTTAGGGACATCTCAAAACTTAACAATCCCCTAGAATTCAGGAAGTGGACAGAATTTAGGCACACAACAAACGCTTCCAAATCTAGATCATAGAGGAAATCTAGATCATAGAGGAAATTTGGAACATGGAAGATATATATTCGATAGAGATTATCATCGATCCAATTTTGAGACTATCAAAAACACTGGTACTGGGATATCCAGTAACTCATTAGGGATACTTAGACAACAAATGGATGAGAGCAATTTTGAGATGGTGAATATGTTGTCACAACAGTTGACTACAGTCCTAAACCCATTAGTTCAAAACACTACTGCTAGTTTTGAGATATTAGCAGACCAAATGTCACGAATCGGGGATGCATTGGTTGTACCTCGACGAACAAGGGTAGAAAATCATGTTAACCAGAATGCTAATATCAATCCCCCATATCTATTAAGGAGAAATCGAAACAATGATCAACATCAGCATACGGGGAATGAATACCAACAGATGAGAAATGATATTTGTGGGAATCTGAATGAAGGATTTCAAAATATGTACAATCAGAATAACATGCAGTATAATCACATGTTAGGACAGAGGATGAATTTCCAAGGGATGGAGTTTAGACCACCCAATCAAACATACTTTGTGTCTCCCTTTCCAAATGCGATTCTTGAGACGGAATTACCTCGAGGATACAAAGTACCTAAATTCACCAAATTCGCTGGAGAAATTGGTGAATCAACTATCGAGCATGTAGCTCGATATCAGATCGAATGTGGGGACCTAGCGATGAGCGATGAATTAAAAATGAAATATTTCCCTAGTTCTTTGACTAAGAACGCGTTTACTTGGTTTACTTCGTTGTCACCCAATTCGATATATAATTGGCTGCAACTGGAAAGAAATTTTCATGAGCAATTCTTTAGAGGAGAAACTCAAGTGAGTCTCATCGATTTGATGAATATAAAAAGATACAATCACGAAAGCATAGATGATTATTTGAATCGATTTAGACTAATGAAGTCGAGATGTTTCACTCAAATTCCTGAATATGAATTAGTTAGAATGACCTCTGCAGGCTTAGAATTCTCGATTAGGAAAAAGTTAGTCAATTTACCATTGAATGACATGACTCAATTAGCTGATAAAGTAAGAAGAGTAGAACAAATTGAGTATGAAAAAGAAAGGTACAAGAAATATGAGAAACCCATGAAAAAAGAAAGAGTAGCATATATAAATGATGTATATGAGACATATCCCATGATAGAAAATGATATTGAAGAAACTGTCGAAGAGAAAGTAAATATAGTAGAGCTCAAAGTAGGGACTCCATATATCTGTAAATTGCTACAAAAGAATGAAGTAAAAGATAAAATGGCAAATCGAACGTATACTTTCGATGTGACAAAGGCAGATAAAATCTTTGATATTTTATTAAAAGACAAACAAATTAAGTTGAGTGATGACCATAAACTGCCTTCTGCAGAACAAAGGAATGGTCGAAAATATTGCAAATTTCATAATATTTATGGACATTGGACTAACAATTGCATACATTTCAGGAATACGATCCAAGATGCGATTGACCAAGGAAGACTGAAATTTGAAGAGATGTCAATGAAAGTGGACACGAGTCCATTCGAAGTTCAAGTGGGGTATATTGAATCCCAAACGGGCATGACTAAAGATGTCCGAGTGACGAATTCTGCTTTTATAGGCATGGTCGATGTTACTGAAGACATTGATCCCAAGCATGTCAGAATGGATATATGTGAAGAAGATATGGAATTCGATTTGAGTGAATTCGAAAAAGAATTCGAGAGGGAGATTTATCCTCGATCAGGAGATTCTCTCATCGAGTTTTTAAACAGAAAGCAAGGAAAAGATGAAGATGTGTCGTTATGTCCGCGATGTAGCGCAGTCTTTGATAAGTCAGCTGCTAAGGCTTTCAGAGTGGAACAGATAAAGAAAATCGAAAGTCAGAATGAAAGGAAAAATGACAAAGTGGATCAAACAAGCCAACCAACGATCGGAGAATGTCAACAAAAATCTGTTGGCTCTGGTGTTAGTGGGAATCAAAGACAGTGGGTTAGAAGAGAGATGTACCCTTCTCGAGGAGGAAGAGGCAAACTCCAGGGTAATGATGTCTTCGAGAGACTGTCGTACGATGAAGGGTCGAATACTAGATTCCCAACATTCTAAAGGCGATTCCGTGGAAGGCCTTGGAGAAGAAGAGGAAGAATCCCTTACTGGAATAATTACAGAAACTTTGAAGAGAACAACGTATCAATAGGGGGCCAATATGCAAAAGATTATTTCGACGATAAGAATGAAGGTAGCTGGGATGAACATCAGATCGGGGTGATATCGATACTACCCGCGGAATATGTTAACGAATATCAAGAGTACCAAGAACAGAGTGATGCTGATCGAGAAGATGACTTTTATTCAGAAAACATAAGGCCAAAGGTAACATGGGTTGCACAAACATCATGTGAAGTACCTCATAGAGATGCTGCTTTTATTGATCTTCCATCTGAGGAAATGAGGTTCCACCTGAAGCCCCTACTGCTGAATATCGAGATTCAAGGACAAATGGTGAATAGAGTCCTTGTCGATGGAGGTGCAGTAGTGAACATATTGCCAATCACCATGTTGAAAAGGTTTGGTATTGAACTAAAAGATTTAGTCAGGCACAATATCATGATTTCCGATTTCAGCGGAAAAACATCGAGCTCAGAAGGCATGATTGCTTTAGACGTGAAAGTAGGCACTTATTCGAGGCCTACTGTGTTTGTTGTTGTCCAGTCACATGCCAATTTCAATGCACTACTTGGCAGGGAATGGATTCATGGAGTAGGGGTCGTACCATCTACGGCTCATCAGAAATTATTCATGTGGAATCGAGATGGACATCTCGAAGTAATCCCAGGGGACCAGCACGAATTTGTAACATTCGTATCTCAGGCTGGTCGGGCACTGCAGAATCTGGCACTTGCTCAACCATTCACCTTCGAAACTATCGAAGATTTTAATTCAAAGCTACATGAGGAGCGATTCTTAGAGATGGATGAGAAGAAAGGATTTGTTATGATCAAAGAGGGGGCCAACCTCGAAGTGGCCGGTAAAGATGAATAGAGATTACGAAGAGTTCTTGGCTCGATTGAGAAACTATGAAGATGAAAAGAAGAGCCAAGAAAGTAGTAGTAGTAAGGTAGGACTAAATAAATCTATTCATTCGACTTTAGTTGCAAATAAAAGCGATCAAGTTATGCTTGATTGTATTTACGATAATTCTCCGTTAGGTTTTGAAAAATCCATTACATCAAATCACAAAAAAGTCGAGGCACAGGACCCATTAGAAGAAATTAACTTGGGGAGTATCGAGGACCAGAAGCCTACGTATATCAGCAAATATCTCGGAAAAGAAATAAAGGAAGACATGATTTCCTTGTTAAAAGAATACAAGGACTGCTTTGCTTGGGAATATGAAGAAATGCCTAGATTGGATCGAAGTCTGGTCGAACATAGACTACCTATCATAGAAGGTAGAAAACCAGTAAAACAAGCACCGAGAAGATTTGCACCTGAGGTAATGGGTAAGATCAAGGAAGAGATCGAAAGACTTCTGAAAGCAAAATTTATCAGGACTGCCAGGTATGTCGATTGGATTTCTAATATTGTCCCTGTTGTTAAAAAGAATGGTAAAATGAGAGTATGTATTGATTATCGAGATTTGAACTTAGCTACTCCTAAAGATGAATACCCTATGCCTATAGCCGATATGTTAATAGATGCAGTAGCTGGTAATGAAATGTTAAGTCTTTTAGATGGTTATTCAGGATATAATCAAATTTTTGTGTCCGAAAATGATATAGCTAAAACAACTTTTCGATGCCCGGGGGCATTAGGTACATACGAATGGATAGTGATGCCATTTGGATTAAAAAATGCTGGGGCAACATATCAAAGAGCAATGAATTTAATTTTCCATGATTTGATCAATGATTTTATGCAAATTTACATAGATGATATTGTTGTTGTGTCAAAAGAAAAGTGTCAACATTTGCGCAATTTGAGAAAATCTTTCGAGAGAATGAGAAAACATGGATTAAAAATGAATCATTTGAAATGTGCCTTTGGTGTATCTGCTGGTGAATTCTTAGGATTCATAGTGCACGGAAAAGGTATTGAGATCGATAAAAATAAAGCAAAGGCTATAATAGATACTTCGCTCCAAAAACTAAGAGACAGACTACAATCATTCTTAGGAAAAATAAATTATTTGAGACGATTTATGTCTAACTTAGTTGGCAAGACTTATATTTTCTCATCTTTGTTAAAATTGAAGAAAGAAGCAGAGTTTAAATGGAAGGAGGAACATCAAGAAGCCTTCGAGCAAATCAAAATAATGCTGACAAATCCTCCAATTTTGATACCAGTGATGAGAAACAAGCCATTGAAGCTATATGTATCAGCATCAGATCGAACAATAGTCAGTCTATTAGCACAAGAAGACGAGAATGGTGTGGAATGTGCTGTTTATTATCTAAGTAGAATTTTGAACGATGCTGAGACTCGATACAATGATATAGAAAAGTTAGGATTATGCTTATATTTCTCTTGTACGAAACTCAAGTATGTAATGAAGCCTCATGATGTAATGGTTTATTTTAGAAATAATATTTTGAAGTTTCTTTTGTCGAAACCTATTATGCATAATCGAATAGGAAAATGAGTGTTGGCTTTGACAGAATTTTCATTATCCTTTGAATCTTTAAAATCGATAAAAGGACAAATAATTGCCGATTTCATGGCTGATCATACAGTTGATTATACTGAGAACTTGTTTATTGAAAAAAGTAAATGGATAATGTATTTCGATGGTTCGAGTACATCGGAGAAATCTGGGGTAGGAGTTCTTATCATTTCTCCAAGTAATATCCCGACTAAGTTATCATTTGAGGTTCAACCCATTTGTTCGAATAATGAAGCCGAATACGAAGCTTTGATAACAGGTCTTGAGACTTTAATTAAGTTAAAAGCTCGATATGTAATTATAAGAGGTGATTCGCAATTAGTAATCAAACAAGTGCGAAAAGAGTATAAATGTATTAACACCAATTTGACCAGATATCTAGAAAGAGTAATGACTTTAAGTAGAATGTTCGATGATATAATATTCGAATATATTCCTCGAGAATTCAATCAAGAAGCCAATGATTTGGCGCAAATCGCATCTGAATATAAGATATCCATGGAAAATTTAAAGGAAATGATTCAAATTAAAGAAAAATTACCTCAAGAAAGTGAGATTTTACATATTAGTGACGTGGATGACCAAGATTGGAGAAAATCGATTGCAGATTATTTGCAGAACCCCAAGGGGAAAACTGACAAGAAAATTAAGTATCGAGCAGTAAAATACGTTTTGTTAAACGATGAGTTATATAAAAGAGGAATCGATGGAGTATTACTTAGATGCTTAGGGAACAATGATGCTTATTTAGCAATGGCTGAAATACATAATGGAATATGTGGTGCCCATATGGTAGGCCAGAAGATGAAATGGACATTAACTCGACAAGGCTATTACTGGCCTTCGATTCTAAAAGATTGTATCGAGTATGCTAAATCCTGTGAAGAATGTCAGAAATTCAGTCCTATACAACGGGTCCCTGCTAGCGAATTACACTCGATAATCAAACTTTGGTCTTTTAGAGGGTGGGCTATAGATTTAATCGGACAGATCTTTCCACAATCATCGAAGGGACATAGATATATAATTGTCGCTGTCGATTATTTCTCAAAATGGGTGGAAGCAATACCATTAAAAGATGTTGATCAACAAGATGTAATCGATTTCATCGAAGAATACATCGTTTATCGATTCGGAATCCCACAGTCCATTACTACAGATAAAGGGACAGTTTTTACTGGTAGAAAAATAATTAGATATGCTGAATCAAGAAAGATACAGTTATTAACATCAACCCCATATTACGCTCAGGCTAATGGGCAGGTTGAGGCAATTAATAAAGTAATTATTGGGTTAATTAAAAACATGTTGGTAATAGACCCAGAACATGGCACGAAACGCTATTGCAAATTTTATGGGCTTATCGAAATTCGCCTAAAGATTCCTTACAGAATACCCCATACAAGCTGGTCTATGGACATGATGCAATGTTGCCCATCGAAATAAATATTGAATCGAATCGAATACAAAGGCAGAATGATTTACCCAGTTGTGATTATTGGAACTTGATGTATGATGAATTAAACGAACTCAATGAAATAAGATTGCAGGCGTTGAATAGTATGATTTTACAAAAGAACCAAATTGCTCGAATTTACAATAAAAGAGTTCGAAAGAAAACATTTAATGAAGGTGATTTAGTATGGAAAACAATTTTACCGATGGACAAAAAATGTAAAAGTTATGGTAAATGGTAGCCCAATTGGGAAGGGCCTTTTGAAGTTATTCAAGTATTATCGAGTAACGCTTATTCGATTATCGATTGGTATAACAAAGATAAAGTGCTATCGATAAATGGCAAGTACTTGAAGAAATATAAACCTCGAATGAGAGAAATAAACATTCAACATTAATGGGGATAGAATAATGTTTACGAAGAGATATACTGAGTTTTAAGACGATCAAAATCAATTAATAGTTGTGTCCAGGAAGAAGAAATCGAGTTATCCTCGGAGATCAGTCTGTGTTTGCGCTCCATACTCTGACCAAGAGATAGCGCCACGTCCTTTGCAGAAGTTTTAATCGAATCGACCTCTGATGAAATGAAATCCTTCTGCAACTTCAGCTGATGTAGTCTCTTCTCCAACTCCTCGATCTCGCTATCGACCGAAGCCAGCGTCGTCGATGTTTCCTCCAGATTGAGCTTCTGAGTCTTCAGTAACTTCGATTTCTCAATCTGGAAAGAAGAAATATCAGATAACTTGGTCGCGACCGAACGCTTCTTCTTCTGTGCAACATAGGCCTTGTTGAACAAATCAGTGGCCGCTGCAACTTCCATATCGAAACCCCTCGGACTAGCATCTTCAGGGAGAGCTTCGATCGCAGTGAGAATCTCTTGGAAGCGTTGTTTCCTTTCGCGTGACTCCACTAAAACTTCCAGAGCTGAAGAGTAGAAGAAGGACCTGAAACGTTGCTTCAGCTGATACACTCCCTCAGTCGAGATCGTGGGCGGTTGGGACGAATGGCTAGAAGGGGTGGCTTCGTCAGACATCAGAATATCGAGAATCGAGAAAGGGTCTTCCTCGATGGCAGATCGATATTCCGGCACATAGCTTGGAGCAGGATCGCTTATCAATGGCAACGTCTCCGAAAGCAACTCGACAACAGGCATTGCAAAAGGGGGAGAGTCTGATTGCTCTGCAGTAACGGGTGAAGGGGAGTCCTGGACTTGGACTATGGGAATATTTACTGAAAAGAAAAGAAATCGAAGAGGTAAATCGAAAATTCATAATAAAGAATGAAATGAAATTTAACACAGTAAAGGAAAAAGTTTAAATACCATGGGAAGGTAGAGCAAGGGGTGCTGAGGCAGGAGGAAGAGTCTGTACAGCCTCAGGTTGCTATAAATCGAAAACAAATATCAGAAAAGAAAATGTATAAAAAGCCAAACAAACATATATACAAAGTTTTGAGTAGTACCTCAGGAAGGGGTGTTAGTGATAAAAGCTGAGAATCGACATTGATTGATATAGTCTCCGATGGATGATCCTGAAAAAAAAATATCGAATTTTGAAGTCATGTTATAAGTCATTGAAATCTAAAAATATAAAATTTGCGTAAAAAGGAAACTTACGTTACTTGAGCGAGTAGCAGGTGTTGTTTGGCCCGTTGTAGGAACCGTGTTAGAGTCCGTCGATAATGGATCGAGAGCAGATGGTTGGACAGATCGAGGACTCTTCGATTTTTTCTGAAAACCAGAAATCGAAAGAAATAAGCATAAGAATCCAAAGTGAATCAACCATAGACATAGAAACATGAATACAATAAAAAATCGAAAAGAACCTTCGATTTCTTCGAAGATGAGGAAATGGTGGCCGAATGTTTGCGTTTTCTGACGAAGGCCGATGGGTCTGACTCATCTGAGGACTCCCAGTCCTCCTGCTTCTTCTCCTGCTCTTTCTCGACAGCGACAACCTTGGTTTACTTCGAAACTGTCAAAAAAGAGAACTCGGATTAACTTACAATATACGGAATTAAAAAAGCATAAAAAAGCAGTAAAATCTCACCAAAAGGTGATGAAGTCAAAATCGTGACTCGATCGATATGTACAAGCCAGGAAGGCAGGAGAATTTGAGGGAGATGGAGGTAAGGGAAATAAGATAATTTCGATACAGAAATATTTTTGTTTTTGGGTTTTGGGCGAAGTGTTTCCCTTAGGGATCTCAATTCTTGAACCCATTTGGGATGAGTTAAAGGTTTGGCAAGTCCAAAAGGAGCTGTGGGAAAAGTGGGAAGGCGATCTGGGCAATACATTTCAAAAGGGGTTCTACCTAGAGGATTGATTATTTTGTGGTTCGATCGATTAGTGTCTGTTTATTGGATAAGGAGATAACAGCATCGTAAAAGGTCGATTCTAATTTCAGTGGGTTGTAACATATTTGATAAAAATTCTCGAATCGAGATATTTGAAGACAGTGGAAGTGTGTACCTTTCTTCGCTTTCGATTTGTCCTGCAATACAAGAGAAGGACGAGCAGTCAATTTTTGTCGGACTTCGTCAAAAGCAGAATGATTACTCGAGAACCAATCAGCCCACCATTGAGAGAAACCCACAGTTGATAAATAATTTGATTCAAAAGCATAGGGATAAAAAAGTAGTGGGGTTTGTGGTAATAGTTTGGTCAGCTCCCGTCCGATCGTCGACTCACTTAACTTGGACCTTGGGGAGGTATCGAGGAGGAAGAAAGGTATGGATTGGCTCAGACCAAATTGTCTCGAGAAAAGTTGGGGGTAATAGGTGATGAGCTTGAAATCTTTTGACTGAAAACCCGATACTAATACATCATGGGTCAAATAACTACTCCATACATCAACCAACTCCGATTGCAACCCAGGAGTTAAGGAAGGGAATTTTGACTTAAACCAAACTGGCCCTCGAAGTTGGTCGCTGATTCGTCCAAGATGCACGGTAAAGGGAGCCAGAGTTGAATCGAAATTAAATCTAGTTAACAAAAACTTAAGATATTTACAGTAAGCCGCTTCGTCAGGCTTGTGGTGAGGGTGGCGAGAAGACAATCGAGCACCTTCAATATTTACACTTGGGGGGATAGTGGAAGTTGGGGAAATGATGCTCTCAAAAATCGAGTTCAGCCATAACTGTACAAACCAAATAGGGCCATAGAAATTTCCCGATGCTTTAGGAGTACTCAAAATGTCGACAGCTTCGTCGAAAGCAGTATACACGTGGGCCAACAAAAGTTTAGCCAAACATATCCTAGGCCGGCCAGTATGGAGGAGGTAGGCAAGGTTGTAGAGGTGGGAGGAAATTTGGATGGATTGGGGGCAGAAAACATGGGTACATAGCCAATACACCAAAAAGGCTATGTGTTCTTCGTCAGTCACAGTTATTGATTCATCATCGACGAAATGCTTCTCAAGGAAATGTTCATAGGCCTTCAATTCCCAATCGATTTTAGACCTCAAAGAATTATCCGAAGGGTAAGCACCCTTATAATACTTTTCCCCAGTGGGTTTTAGTCCGGTTATAGCAGCAACCTCAAAGAGAGTAGGTGAAAGGGGACCACAGGGTAACTCCAAAGCATGTAATTCCTTATTCCACAAATGCACCGCAGACAAAAACATTGCCATATCCAAAAACGACAAGTCGCATCGAGATAGGTGTAAAAAATAAAAAATCCCTACATCTCTCTAGTGGTTCCCAAACTTGGCTTCTACTCTATCAAACCACCTAATAAAAGAAGGTTTTTTGGAAGGAGGACCCGTTCGGTATACTCTCGAGACCATAGTCAAAAAATTAATCCGAACTTCAGGGTGGTGAATAAGTGCTGGACTATTCGAGAGGGTGAAGGAAGAAAAAGTCTCACTACTAGAACGAATAGGACCCCCAAAACCAAAATTAACACCATCAGCAGTGTAAGGAATGAGTACCTGCATCTCAGCGACTTTCTGAGAAGCTTCCTCCATTAGAGGGACTGGAGCAAACTTCTGGTTATTGATTTCCAGAAGGTTAGCCGTCAGCGAAGGAAGAGGTGGAGCCGAAAAATCAGAAGACTTGGACGAAGTTGCCATTTCAATAAGCTAAAGAAAGCAGCAGGATAGAGGTTAAAAGGTGGGGTAGCAAGGACGAAGGCAAGAGCTCAAGGAGGAAGACGATGTTGCAAAGAGGTAAAAATTCGCGTAAAAAACCAGAGTAAAAAACTAATAGAGTTTAAGGGGAAAAGGGTGTTGGAAACGACGGAAGCAAGGGCAATTAATGTGGCTTGTACTGCAAGGCAACAGACTGACGAGACGGCGACATAAAGCAAAAAGAAACCCTAAAACCCCAGAAACCCTAAAACCTAAGTTATTGTGGGCCTCCAACACGCGAAGACGGAAATCATGTTGAAAGAATATAAACAGAAACTATTTATATTCTTCCAATGGGGCATTTTGTTAGTGGGAAATCGGTAAAGGGATCGAGAAACAAATGGGAGCAAATCGAGAACCCTTTTTGATTGAGTTAAAGACTGATAAATCGAAAGATAGCTGGAAAATGCGTTCGACGACCATGTGACAATATAAGCGAGAATTTGAATCGAGAATCGAAGGATGAATGTTTAATACCCGTTAGTGAATGAAATCGAGAAATCAGAATTATGTAATGTTAAGATTAAGAGAAATCAAAGGCAAGTCAAATGTTCTCGAAATTCCGAAATCAACATCGGAGAAAGGTTAACCCATGTATCAAAATCCCGGCTAAGTTATAAAGAAAGAAACAATTAACGTGTACATCAAACATGGCAAGCAATGGCAAAGGTCCAAGGTCAAAGAAGCAGTTACCTCATGTATGGGAACGTGAAAGCAGTTTTTAAACCATGGCGGAGGTCGAAGATCATGGGAACGTGGGTGCAGTTTTGACACTGAAGAAGAAACTGCAACAAGCACGTAGGACGTGGTAGCAGTTTTCATTAACTGCTCCTAAGAGGTTACTTGCTTAAAGGATGCTCTATAAATAGGGCGAAGAATGAAAGGAAAAGGGAGCGAGAAAATTGGCGGAGAACGAGAATCATTAGTGAGAAGTCTACCGGAGAAACGACGAACATCATGAAGCTTCCGGCAATCTGGATTTCCATGCTCATTGAGTACCTTTACCGTTTTACGTATTTTCCTTGGTAATTTACTTTGATGCAATTTATCTTTAGCAATTTTATGTTTCTGTACTTTCGATTTTTGGTCATTTCGATTCAATGAAAGTTAAGTTTCCGCGTTTAAGTTTTCTTGTCATTTAACACTAATGCAATTTCGATTTCTAAGTTATTTATACTTTCACGCACATTTGATTTATTGTCATTTATACTTCCTGTTATTTACATTTACTCTGTTTCGATTCCCTGTCTTTTATACTTAAAGCAAATTTAAGATTTCCGCATGTTACGTTTTTTGCAATCTAATGTTCAAGACTTGCTTTCGATTCCACGAATTTTCTCGCTTTCTTTACTTCGAACACTTTAAATATAAAACACCAAAAATAGTATCTTTGAAATCGGGCAAAACTCGATCCTCATACGCATCTCGATTGAAAATTAATTTGCTAGCCTAAGTAAAAAGAACTTACGTGGTAGAATTTTGATTAGGATCAAAATATCTTAAGAGTCGAAATCGATCGAAATTTCACCAGAAACACCTATATTTCATCTGAGTGTGTTTCTTAGCATGTTTAGATCATTCTTACGATTTGTATTCCGCGCCAGACGCAGGTTTTTACCTTCACCTTGCCTGCTATTTCTTGGGTTTAAGGTTTTCAATTTTTCTATACATGGGTACTGTGTTTTTGAGGTTTAGGTTTCTAATTTCCCATTGTACAAAATTGGAGTTCCATTTTCTAATTAACAAAATTATGCCTTCGTGGATTTGGAATAATAGAGGACCGAAGAATGTCATAAATAAAATTATATTCATCTTTCTAAATTTTCTGTGATTTTTTTTTTTGTATTAAATTACTTGGAAACCGTGGGATTTTGTTTTGGACTTGTGGATTGTAAAAGGGTCGGTTGAAGAATGAAACGCAAGCTGTTACGTCGTTTTTTCTCCTGAGAAATAATGGATGACCATGAGCCGTGCGATGATGATAATGGTAAGTTGCGTTTTATGCAAATAAGCGACAGAGATAAAGATTTGGAAAAATAAAAATATTTGAATAATTTAAATATAATAATTTTAATAATATCATTTTTATTCGTGATTTCATTTAATAATATTATTTAAATATAAACTATTACTTATAACAATAAATAATTTATCAAAACAACGATTAAAATAATATATAAGAAAAAATATTTTATTATAAAACTACAACTGATCACACAGAAATTAGATTTTAAACACACATTTATTCTCAATAATAATAAAACAATATTTATAAATTACTATTTTCATAAAACCATGTTTATTGTCAAACATGGTCATTACCATAGTTAAAGACTAACCTTTTGGAAATATAAAGATCATGAAACTAAGTTTTATAACATAGTTTAACTAAATTTTGTATAACATGTTGAGCTATTTTCCATTATATTAACATCAAAAGGATAAGTATTTTCAAACAAACTTGTGAATATTCTTTGTTATGATATTTGAGACAAGCATACTGTAAGTTCGCTCCGTGGGATGAAGACTGTCCCAGAACATGTATTTTGTAGCATTTTCACACACTTCAAAGGTTAAAGAATTACACAGAAATCCTGCTTCAATATTTGCAACGCCACAGCATGCAATATCCTCCGCTTCAAATCCTGAGCCACAAGCAACGACTCAGTCAATCGTAATTCATGTGCCAATTTGGTCGCTAATCAGAATCTCATAATATCATAAAATTTAGCGAAGGTGGCACAGTATAAAGAGTACAAGACTAAACATGGATGAAGAGATTTACCAAATTTATTGTGGTGGTGGATAAATTCATTGAATTCACTATAAATGTCAAGGTAGACAAGCCTAGCTTTTGGAAGCCTTCTGTTGAGAGCCACCATTGAAGAAGAAAGCTTGGAGTTGTAGACCATGGCTGCCTGGTTTGCTGATTCTACGCAATTCCTTTCTTCGCCTCCCCATATTGTTCGCAGCAGTGGCACGCATCCTATTGGAGCCAGGCTCAGTACTCCAATCTTTCTTGCTCCATATTTGTACAGTTCCTTCCATTAAATTTCATGACATTTCCATCAAATTGTGAATTTTCTAATACAAGGATACATGAAGTGCACTTGGTATTGATATATGTTCCTATCTTGAATTCAAATGTTGTTCACATCAAAAGCACACCTGAAGAAAATTTGAAGATATATTGACTAGCATACTCGTATACTCTTCAATATTGTACTCAATTCTCCTATACGGTGACATGAAATATGTGACCGAAATGTCATTGCTTCCCATACTGATGAAAAATATGCTTTTTGCTAGAATGAAAGCTGTCCTTGCTTCCCCCACATCTGCCTTCAGTTTTCCTACGTACCCTTTGAACATATTCAGTTGATCCTCTGCTGACAACACTACCTGATATATAATTCAAATGAGAAAAACTGTTATGCTGTTGTAAAAACACAGAATTGAAATGTTGAGAGAAAGAAAACAGATTGTGGTGGCTGAGCAGAGTGATGATTACTGCTAGTGCAGTCGTTAGAGGATCATATCCTGAGCCGGCAGAGGCAAAACACACCCCGGTTAAAAGGTCTTCAATCTCCAGATTTGGATCAAGATAGGGTGGCAAAGTCTCCTTTATTCCAAGAATTTCAGCTGAAATTATAAGCCAATTTCTAAGCATGATGAAGCATGACAGTATGTTCATACAATATTTTTTTCTTAGCTGCATATTTAGTTGGTATGATTTGTTGTACAAACAGCACTTTTCTTTTATATAATAAACCATTTTTATAAGCATTAGTTAGAAGAAGTACCTAACAAGTCTGAAGGGATCCTGCCATTGCTAAACCTTCCTGTGGGTTTTCCTCCAAAGAAATCCCTCCCATATGGTCTGAAATTTGCCTTCATTATTGTTTCAAAATAATCGTTGTTCCCAGTATCGAAGATTGAGTCACCAAAAACTATAACAGCAGGAAATGCAAACTCTCTATATTTTGTTTGTGATTTGGCTGTCACATCAAATAGATAAAACAGCACAAGAAACAGACATACATTAAGAGATTGAAGGGTGGAAAGAGTTATTATCATCATCATGTGATTTGAATTTCACTCTTCTGCTACTAAGGTTTTGATCCATATAATACATTTATAATGGCGATTTTCATGTTGTATATTTTGTTGATTGGAAGTCCATAACCATTACTTGTTGGTAGTAGGTACTTAGGTAAGGCAGCTGAGTTATTGAAGCATTACGAAATCTTGTCTCCAAGTTTTCCACGAAACATGGCTCATACATGTAATGTGTTTCCTTAAAAGTACCTGTTCATAGGCATGTCATTTTTCTCTTTCATGGGAACCCAACAGCAATTTTTGCAATTTTCCACCTTTTACGTAGACAAATAAAAGCCCAAATGGTAGAACGCTTTTTCTTGTGTCTGAACATAAATTTAAGCTATTATTTATATATATATATATATTTATTTATTTATTTATATAATGTATTAATAAACACAGAGAACTACCAACACACTTTTTAGCAACAGTTCTTTTATCATGAAAATTAATGTAATAATTAATTAGGTTTATGACATGAAGTCAATCACAGTAGATTTATTTATGTCATATCAATAGTGTGTGTACTATCTAATCGTACTTTGTCCAAATATTATACACCACCAAAATATTTTATTGTACGCCACATCGTATGTGCTTTTTCTTTCACGATTTAGAATATTTTACTACATTATCAAAATTGATACATGTAGTAATTATAAATCCAACGATTGAGTCAGGAGTTAATCCATTCATTTTAATTTGGATTTCAATGACTCACTCTTCCATCATTGATTACAGTAAAAACAATCTAATCCACTCAACTCAGGCATTAAACGGATTAGATTCGAGTTAGATTGATTCACAGTGGATTAATATATAAATTGTTTTTATTTGAATATCTAATAATCTAATTTATATTAATTATAAAAAGAGTAACTTATATCTTTTAATGAACCATCTTATATCCTTTGATAATTTAAGAAAGCATAGAGAAATAAAACAAAAATTTAATTAGACAAATAACTGTAAATGAACTTTGTAAATTAAGAATTGTTTATGACAATTCTAATAAATATTTTTCAAATTTAAAGACATGAAAATTAAAATAATTATTATTTCAAGAAAAGTAACAAATCACATCTAACCGGAATTATTATAAAAAAAGAAATAGAGAAAAGTCCAATATATTCCAATAACAAATACATGCCATACAATACAATTAATATTATAAAATATAGAATGAGGTTCAGAATCACACTATCAACTGTTTTAAATATGTATATATTTCCTTGCAACCTTAAAGTAGACATGGAATGTTTCCTCAGAAGAACTCATTGATTTTATTATCAAGTATTATAGAACTAAGAACATAGTATGCCTGCTCTGTTGGATGGTAGCTGTCCCAAAATATGTAGTTAGAGGAGTTAGAGCATGTGTGTAAGACGTAACGGTTGCACAAAATGCTCACTTCTATATTCCCTGAGCCACAGCATCCTTTCACTGCCACTTCGAAACCTTTCAACACCAAATTCAAATCACTTCATCATCACAATCTCATTCAAGTTGGTACTCATTTAGTAGGTTGCGTGGGAAAGTTCATGAAGGAGCACAAGAATTATATGAAGATGTGAATGAATTTCATGCAGCTAGTTAGTGATTATGGACCACAAACACGACATTGTATGTTATGCAAGCATAGACATTTTGACATTGTAAAATGTTTGAAAGAGAGATTTTAATGAAATGAAACATGAATGATAAACAGAATATTTAAATGATGGCACTTCTGCAAACCATTTCAAAGGCTAAAAGACAACCTGAGATATGGTTGGTTTCATAGATATAATGTGATTGATGGATGATTACCATATTTAGCAGGATCTTGAATCATGTTTAGCAATCCGTGATAAGAATCAAGGTAAACAAGTTTAGCATCCGAAAACTTTTTCCCAAGTGCATCCATCTGATAAGAGAGTTTAGAGTTAAATAGCATTGCTGCTTGATTAGAAAATTCTACACATTGTCTATCGAAGCCTCCACCCACTGTTCTTTGTGATGGCACACATCCTATGGCTGGTAAACCAAATACTCCAATTCTTCTCGCTCCTATTCCATACAGTGCCTGCATCCATAAGGATAAATAAAACAGGACATAAGTCCAAAGTTTGGCATGTGGTTTATCTAGACGTGGAAAACATAATATATAGATATATTATGAACAGAAGATGTTGGTCAAATTTGGTGTTAGATGCGTTATAAAAGGTGACAAGATTAAGTTGGGTTTGTAAATTAGTTAATGCATACTGTAAAGAGGGAAAGATGTCAGCTTCCATATTTATCTTTTAAAAAGCATACCTCAAAGAATTTTGAGGCTTCTGAAGCCATTAGGTCTGTGTACGAAGCAATATCATAATCGACACGTCTAAACGGTGATTGAGCATAAGTATTGGCAATGTCATCACTTCCAATGCACACTATGTATATGCTCTTAGACACTATTAGTTGGGTTCTGTTTTCTCCAACTGCATCATTTATCTTCTTTATATAGTCCTTGAACATATCTAATTGATCTGATAATGACATCACAGACTTGTGACAGAAAAAATGACTGTAGTTAGCTTTAAGATGTTCCAAAGTAAATTAGCTTTAAGATAACATGAACAGGGTTGAATATATGGTTATGTACCACTAATTTAGCTGTTAGAGGATCATATCCAGCTCCACCTGAGGCAAAGCTTACACCAGTGAGGAGATCTTGAATTTGCAAACTTGGATCAAGATAAGGTGGTAAGAAATTCTTGACTCCAAATTTTGCAGCTGAAAATGAAACAAAGAAGTTAAGAAATTGAGCAAACAACAAGTTCATTCTATTTTTTGTCCACAACTATATATAAAAGATACATGTTTTAAGAGTATGGAAGATTCTACCAATAATATCTGATGGGACTAAGCCATTGCTGAACCTCCCAGATGGATGATTTCCTTCAGCAAAATCTCTACCATATGGAGGGAAATTGCATTTGACAAGAGTGGAGATATAATTGTTGTTTCCTGTATCTACAATGGAGTCTCCAAAGACCATGACTGCTGGCACAGTTTCATTGGTTGGTAGGCTAAATGCACAAACATGTTGAATGATGGAGGCAGTAATAGAACACATAAGAATGACTAGAAGCCATTGAAAAAGAAGTTTTTCATAGAAAAAACTCATGTTTCTATATCTATTGTTTTCTAGTTTTTGAATGAAGCAATGATATAATAAGGTTTGGTTCAAGCAACTTATAGAAAAAACAAATTTCGTTCGGTGTCTCTCTCCATATCATGCCATTGTCATAGCAAGAGATTTAGCTGAATAATTGCATGATACTTCTGTTGCAAAAACTAAGTATGCTTAAATATTTATTAATTTATAATATGTAATTTCTTTCAAACTAATATGTTTTCTTCTCATAGTTTTCAAACTAAGTATGTTGTTCTATGTGATTTTGTTTTTCAATTTTAAACCATTCGTACCAAAAACATGGTTATGTACCAAAAGCTATTAACAATGACAGTTTTATATTATAAAAAATAACATAAACAAACAATAATAAATTGTATAATGTTATCCTGTTAATAAAATAAAATAAAATAATGACATTTAAAATTAAAATTTAAACGAAAAAGCCAAATCAGTTTTAGAACAAATAAATGTCACTTTATTCAAGATTAAAATGACATTACCAAGTTATTTATTTCTTACTAACAGATTAAAATAAATAGTTTTAATATTTATTTAAAAAATAAATAGATTAAAATAATAGTTTTAATATTTTTATAAACTAATACAAGAACTATGGTTTTAGAACTTATTTGTTTAATGTTTTTAGAAATATTTTTTAATTTTGAAATTTTTTTAAAAATTGTTTGATGTTAAATTAATTTTTGAAAATTGTTTTTGTTTTTTAGTTTTTAAAAAACAAAAAAAATAATAAAAATTATTTCTTGTTTTAGTTTTCTATTTCCATTAATAAGTAAGTATCAATGTTTTCATCAAGAATTTTTTATATATTGTAAATAATTTCTCAAATTTTATCATGATTTTATTTTTATTTAAACAATTTTTAAAAAATGAAATTATCAAACAATTTTTTTTAGTATTTTTTAAAATTAATTTTAAAAACTAAAAAAATAAATTAAATAAGTTTCTAAATAAATTAATTTGTAGCTTGATTACAGTATACTAATACATCAATTATATCCTATAAACAATTTTTTTTCTCATAACAACAGTATGAGTGACCATCTTCTGTCACAAACTATAACTTTTATCTATTCATTTCTTTTGGATACAGAGAAAAAGTAAATTTTCTACTTAACACATGGTGTTATGACTTTCAATTTCAGACCTATAAAATATATCTTTAAAATTATTGCTTTGAATTTTTATTTGTATCATATTTTTTTTAGTGATGCTTAACATATATATCAAAGCAGTTTACATATAAATATGTTAAGCATATTTTTATTTTTCCTTTTCTTAATTTTTATTTATAATAAATATCATACTTATTTTTTATAAAAATTATAAATTTTTCTCATTAATTTTTATATATATATTTTTTTTAATTTCATATCTATAGTATAAAAATTATAACTTTTCATTTTATAATTTTTTAGAATTTTTTTCAATAACATATATGATAAAAAAAATAACATCTCATAATAATTTTTTTAAAAGTAAAAACAGAAAATAAATTTACTTTTTCTATTATTTTTATTTTTTATTACACAATGTATAATGTAATATAAAAATATAAAATATTAATATAATTTATTTTTTATAAATTAATTTAATATTTAATATTTTATGATATTCTAATTTTACGTTAAAATGTGAATATTTAAAAGTAAAATTATAGACTTAATTTTTAAAATAAAGGAAAATAAATAAAATAATTTTTATTTTTTAAATTTAAATTTAATTAAAAATATTAAATATATAATTTATTGATTTTTATACCATGATTAATATTTATATATTTACTCTTTATCTAAAATCCTTGTCTCGATGTAAAATTAAAACTGAACAATCTGGTTATATAACCAAGAAAAGCTCAAAACGACAAAATTCACTACAGTTGTATAATTTGGTTATGTAGTTTTTTTATACAATATTTTTTTCTAGTAATTAATACCAATATTTATTTTAAGTTAAATGATCTTAAAATAAATTTTATATAAATTTTCTTTTATTTCTCTTCATCAAATCATTTATATTGTCGTATTATTTATCTATAAAGAAATAAATGTTTATAATAATAAATAATTTATTATTGTCTACATAATATTAAAAATATTATTTTTTTATATTTAGTTAACGTTAATTTAAGAATATCTTACCAGTTTAACTCGTGTTTTTTATGTTACAAAACATAAAATATAAATTTATTTAAGTAATTTATAATTAATTTTACTTAAATATAAATTTTCTTAATAAATTTTTTTAAAATATTTTTTATTATCTTTTATAATTAATTCTATTTTTTTAAAAATTATTTAATAAAATAATTAATAAAAAATTTAAATAATTTACTACATCACCTAAGATTTATATAATAAAAATCCTTTTAAATAATTATTATTTTGCTTAAATAAGAGACAACAATATTTTATTTTATTTTATTTTTCATATTTTCTTCCCAATCATACAACATTATTTTTTTAACTTATTTCTCACTTGTTTCTTTTTTATTCTCTTTATTTATTTCTTTTTTTACCATATATACTCTAAATAAATAATATGTTGTTATTTATCTAATTTATGATAAAATAATATGTTGATATTTTTTTAAATGAAAAAAAATAAAATAAAATAAAAACATAAATGTGTTTTTAGTAGTTTTAAATGAATGAGTTTTAATTTTAGTCTTATGTAAAAATCACTATTTTTACTATTTGTAAAATTTAAATATTATCATTTTTATCCTAATATTACATTGCATTAATTAATTGTGTTATGTGTTGAATCAAAGTATTAAATACTCATAGCATTTAATATGTGTCACTTACAAAAAAAAAATAAGATTTATAAAATAAATACTATTCTTATATTTAAAAAGAAAAGTTAAAACACAGGGTCAAAAACATGAAAAAGTTTGTTTTCATATTAAAAGTAAAAATTCACACAAAAAAGCTAGAAATAAAAGATGTTAAATTCATTTTATTGATAATATTTTTTATTGAGATTTTAGTTTTAATTATTAATCATATTTTTAACATTATGCATTATATTACTAATTTTATATTATATTGTTAAATTTAAAATAACATAAACGAACATAATATGTCATATTTTGAGTATGTTGATTAATGTAAGGGTTAAAAAATGTTGAAAAGAAATGATTTGAGAAGTGTGGTTGAAGCACATGCATTATAACTAAAAGAAATTGTTCGATGGTTTCTGAGTGAGAAGAAATTGTTACCCATAAAATGAAAAATAGTTAGTTGGAAATATTCTGAATAGGAATAGGGAAAGTACCATCATCACGTGGACACATGATTACCAAAGTCATTCGATATTAATGTTCCCATGCCCCTTCGATACACCTAATTCCTTACGTTCACCCTTCTTTTTCTTCCATCATTTTCAACAAACTTCTTATTCACATCAATTAGCCTAAGCAAATTACTGCATCACGTTAAACTCAATTAAATTCAACTAAAAATAATTCAGTAAAATCATATATTAGAACGAGTTTGTTTATATCCAGATAAATAATCAAATTAGGTCAAACAAATTAAAATACTCGAGTTAAATTATAATTAAAAAAAACCAATAATAAAATAGGTTAACTTACACTCACACAAACTAGATTAGGATATATTAGGTTTGGTTAAGATGGACAATTCTGATCAAATTAGATTGAAATTAATCGGATTTAGTCAAATCAAATAAGGACGGAAAAGATAAGTTTTGAATGGAACAAATAATATTAAAAGCGATCATATTTGAATGAGTTAAATATTATCATAATGAATTAAATATTATCGAAATATGTTGAGTCTAACATGAATAAATTATATAGAATCAAACTAGATCACCATGACAAGTTAAACAAAAATTGGACAAATTATATCATTTTTTTTAAGTCAAACATATTTAAAATAGGTCAAGTTAAATTAAGATGGACAAATTTAAATAGATAAAATCATAAATTAAAAAAAACTATGAAAAAATTATAAGAAATTAAAAATTACAAAAAAATTATTAAATACTAATATCATTTTAAATAATAAATTACATTCTTTAATTATTAAATTTTGTATTTTTTTAAAATTATTTATCCAAACAACAATTTATTCGTCTATAATTTTTTTATTAAAATAAATCATCCATCTATAAATATATTTCTCTTCTCTAGTTTTATGTTTGTTGTTCTATGATTGAATTAACTAGTTTTTAAAAAATCTTTTTTTTAATTATTTATAAATATGTCTCTTTTGTCAACTTACGTTTCAATGAACTTTTTAAACACTGCTTTATAGTTTTTGATAAATATTTATCATTAGTAAACCTATATTTGAATGAACTATTAAAATACTTTTAAGATAAAAAATAGTTATTTGAATAAAAAAAAAAGTTATATATTGAGTAATGGAGGAAGGTACTTATAATAATAGGTTTCGTGTATTATTGTATTGCGTGTGGTTTCTACATATTTGGTGAAAGCAACCAATAACAAACTCAACTATGCAACACACGCATCTACGTTCGCATCACCGTTTGCGTTGCGTCCCAATCAAATTCGTATGAATGCACTCTCCACCATCTATTACTCCATTCAAATCTTCCCTTCCTAATATTTCAAAATAAATTATTCAAAATAAAATAAACTTATTACATATAAGGAAGTCATTCTTGTTTCCAACCAAAATCATGGGCCCAGACCCAATAACAAATAGTCCGCCCGGCCCATGTTTGTCAAGCCCCATTACACACAACAATTTGGATAATAATGTCTTTTATAATAAATTAAAATTACGATCAATATAGTTATATAAGAGGAAGTAGTATTATAAGTGCCATTTAATTTGTTTTAATTTCATATCATATATTCATAATATTCACAAAATATTTCATACAACTTTTCGTTATTAAAATTAGTAAATTAAAAAAATTTACACGAAACATCTTTAAAAGTCAAACAAATTTAAAGAAAAATTTAAAAAATAATAATTAACACGAAAATTTGAAAATTTAATGTTGCTTGTTAAACTCTTAAATACCGAACTTTTTTTCTTTTATTTTTAATATTATTATTTTAAAAAACATTAATCATCAATAAATAAAAGTAATTATTGAAAATTAATTGAACTTTAAATAACTGACTTATTGATATGAATTTAATTATATATAATAAAATTGGTTTTTGTATAATATTAAAGCCTTATTTTAATTGATGAGATTCGTCACTCAGTTTCTATACCCATTTTATCAATATATTATTATTTTTAATATATTTTATCGATATTTTAAATTTATAATAAAGTATTAATATATTTATTCAAAATAATATTTGTTTATGACTAATTTAAATATTATCTATTTTTTTATTATTAACCATTATCATAAATAAAATTAATAAAATACAATTAAAAAAAATAGAGTAATATGAATATAAAATAAAAACGCGAAAAATATAAATCAATATTCCATGCAATTTCAAATTTACAAGGTGAGCATTTTTCTTTTCTCTGTAATTTTTAATATTATTTAATTTAGACCCCATAGGCTTCTTTTCAAAATGAAGCATGTGAACAAAAAATTAGAATATAAGGATATTTAAAATTAACCTTTCCAATTCACAAAAAAAATATATTTATAAATATATATATAAATTATAGCAAATTAATTTTTGTCATATATAAATATATAATCAAAACTCAAAATGAGATATATAATTATAGCAAATTTAAAAATAAGATGATATATACTAAATATAATTTTTGAAACATGTTAGTTTAGCCAATTAATCTCTTCATCTCACAATAATTACAACTTTGGGCTCTTTTATATTATTAAAATATCAATATACGCATTATTTTCAGATGAAAAAAATATGGGTGTCATTTAATTTTTTAACATCATAACATATATCAGAATAACTATGTTAATTAATAATATTATAATTTCAAATTTACAAAATAACTTATATGATATAGGTATTTTAAATTTGTATATAGATAAATTATATTTATTATGTAATTTAATGATTATAAAGTTTTATGTAATTAAATATTATTTTAAACCTTAAAACAAAAATGAAGAATGCCTTTTTAAAAATATTATACCATAATGTTATAAGGACATTTTTAAAATAAATAATAACAAAAATTATTAACAAATAAAAAATTATTATAATTTACATATGAATATTGAAAAAAATTATAGGTAAAAAAATAATTTAAAATTAATCAAATTTTAAATATGAACTTAATTATATATAATATTAATGTTTTATTTTAATATTATGAATTTCATCACTCAATTTTTTTACACATTTTATCAACATATTATATATTTTTAATATAGTTTATCGATATGTTAAATTTATAATAAAGTATTAATATATTTATTTGAAATAATATTTGTTTGTTACCGATTTATATATTATCGATTTTTTATAAATTTAACATTTTTTTTATGGCTTATAATTATCGCTTCTCTAGTTTGTTTTACTTAAAAAAATGTTATCAGTCCTGCTTTATCATTTTCATTTTTAAAATAAATTTTAGAAAACTGCAAAATAAATTATTAAACTTAAAATAACCTTGTATCGCATTATAAACTATTCAAGTTTGTTTGAAAATATAACCTCTATGATAAAAATATTTATTTACTAAAAAAATTCAATTGTATAATTTCTATATTTAAAAATATTTTTTTTATATAAATTTTATTTTTATGCGTGTGTTACTAAAATATATAACATTTTTTATTTTCTTTATAAATATATCTCCTAAAATTTAAATATTTATTCATATAATTAAAAATCATAATAGTTTAATAAATTTTTTTTTACATAATTAAACATGCAAGTACACACTATTTGAATTAAATAAACTAGAAATAATTTAATTTGAAAATTTAAATGGTAACATATGTTGCACTAAATTAACTCGTGGTTGTTCCATTGTCAAGTTTTGAGTAGGAGGATAAAAATGTGGATATATTGCTGGTTGTTGAATTTTGGGTTGTTGCATTGAGAAGTCTTGATCATGTATTTATCTTATATCATTTATCTTTTATCTTTCACGTGTGCTTGTATTTTTTTTAGATATTTTTTAAAATATTATTAATGATTTAATTTAAATTATGTTTTAGTTTTATGTAAAATGATTTTGTTGTGATCTGATGCTACTCGTAATTGTTTTTTTTAGAAAATATTAAATTTTAATTTAAAAATGAAATAATAGAAATAATATACTATAAAAGATAAAATATTAAAAAAATATATGAGAAATAATTCATATTATAATGACTTTATCCATTCTTTATAATTTATACTTAATATAAAATATTATTTTATATAATTAGACTATCAAAATTTATAACAATAATAAATATTAAGGATAATTTTAGTGTTAAATCTTATTTTAAGATTTTGTATTATTTATCGTAGATTCTCGTTGATAAATAAGATAAAAAATCTAGTTTATTTTTAGTTTAATATTAAATTTTATTATAGATTTAAAGTAACTTTTAAATTTAGATATACAATTTGAAAGACACTTTTTTATTATTTTCTTTCTATTTTAAATATTTTTGAATAAAACTCAATATTTAATTTTTTTTTCAAATATAATGATAAATATTGAAAATAATAGATTTTATACTAAAAATCTAAGAATAAAATTATTTTAAACCTCTAATTTTTGGTCTGGAAATAATTGGATCTCTCTTATTTTTAATATTTTTATTTTAAAATTTAATATTTATCTCTCTAAACTATTTTAAAAGATAAAATATATTTAAAAATATCTTTAAATTATTATTCTTAAATATATATGGATAATGATTCCCAAAATTATTTTCATTCAAGAATATCTATTTTAATTTAGATATAGAGACATTATTAGAAGAAAGTTCGTGTCAACTTTTTCTTAAAAAAGTCAGCGGTGGATCTCCTTTGTTTCAAATACTCGTGTCTTTTTTACCTGCACTTATATGATACATTCCATACCAACTTGCATAATTTAATTGAAAAAAAAATACTTTTTTTAAACTACAATATTATCTTAAATTTTATTTGGAGTTTCACTATATTGTTAAAAGAAAACTTTATTTCTAACTGTTTTTTTAGGAAAACGAACAGAAATAAAGAAAGAAAAATAAAATAAAATTTGAAATAAATATAAATAAATAAATAAATTTAAAGAATGAAATACTAAATATTGTTAAATATTAAGGTTGCTTGTTAAACTCTTAAATACAAGCTGTAACTTCTATTATTATTTAAAATATTAATTATCAATAAATAAAAGTAATCATTTATAATTAATCGAACTTTAACTAACTCACTCATTGATATGAATTTAATTATATATAATAAAATTAGTTTTCGTATAATATTAAAGTCTTATTCTAATATTATGAGATTCATCACTCAATTTCTTCCACCATTTTATCAACATATTTTTTAGTTTTAATATATTTTATCAATATTTTAAATTTATAATATTTTGTAATATATTTATTTAAAATAATATTTGTTTATAATCAATTTAAATATTATCGACTTTTTATATTAATAATTATCGTAAATAAAATTTAAAAAATTAATAAAATATAAATAAAAAATTACACTAACATGAATATAAAATATAAACGCAAAAAAAAAATCAATATTCCATGCAATTTCAAAATTTCAAAGTGAGTATTTTTCTTTTCTCTGTAATTTTCAATATTATTTAATTTAGACCCCTTAGGCTTTTTTTCGAAATGTAGCACGTGACCAGAAAAATTACAATACAAGGATATTTAAAATTAACCTTTCCAATTCAACAAAATAAAAAATAATTTTAAGTATATATAAAAACTATAGCAAATTAATTTTTTTCATATATAAATATATAATCAAAATTCAAAATGAGATGATATCTACTAAATTTAAAAATAAGATGATATCTACTGCATATAACTTTTGAAATATGTTAGTTTAGCTCATTAATCTCTTCATCTCACAATAACTATAACTTTAGGTTCTTTTATATTATTAAAATATCAACATATACATTATTTTCAGATAAAAAAATATAGGTATCATCTAATTTTTTAATATCATATCATATATCAGAATAAATATATATGTTAGGTAATAATATTATATTTTACAAAATAATTTATATGATGGGTATTTTTTAAGTTTTATATAGATAAATTAGATTTATTTTGTAGTTTAATGATTATAATGTTTTATGTAATTTAATATTATTTTAAACCTTCAAATAAAAATGAAGATTTTTTTAAAAAATATTACACCACAATGTTATATGAACAGTTTTTTTAAATGATAATAACGTAAGAATAAAAATAAATATTTTATTATAATTTACGTATAAATATTTAAAAAATATATTATTTTTATAAGTAAAAACAATAATTTAAAATTAATCAAATATTAAAGTTTTATTTTAATATTATGAATTTCATCACTCAATTTTTTACACATTTTATATTTTCTATTTTTAGTATATGTTAAATTTATAATAAAGTATTAATATATTTTTTTGAAATAATATTTGTTTGTTACCGATTTTGTATTATTATAGTGATCATAAATTTATCATTTTTTATGGCTTATAATTATCACTTCTCTAGTTTATTTTACTTAGAAAATGTTATCAGTCCTACTTTATTATTTTCATTTTTAAAATAAATTTGAAAAAACTGCAAATGAAAGTATTAAACTTAAAATAACCTTGTATCGCATTATAAACTATTTAAGTTGATTTGAAAATATAACCTCTACGATAAAAAAATTTATTTATTACAAAATTCAATTGTATAATTTCTATATTTAAAAATATTTTTTATATATATTTTAGTTCTGTGCGCGTCATGAAGATACTAAAATACATAACGGTCCTTTTATATATATATATATATATATATATATATATATATATATATATATATATATATTGCAGTAAAATTTAAATATTTATTCATATAATTAAAAATTATAACAATTTTTTATATAATTAATTATGCAAGTACATAGTATTTGAATTAAACAAATTCAAGTAAGAACGTAGTTTGACAATGGTGACATATGCTGTACTGAATGAAGTTGTGATTGTTCCATTGACAAGTTTTGAGCATGAGGATAAAGATTTGCATGTTGTTGAATTTGGGGTTGTTGCGTTGAGAAATCTTGATCATGAGTGTAGAACTCTCCATAGAGATAAGTAGGTTCAACTTGTTGTGCTTGTTGAACTTGTGGTTGTTGTATTAAAAAGTTTTGATCATGATCGTAGAACTGTGAAGGGAGATTAGCAGGTTGGACTTGTACTTGGTGAACCTCTGGTGGTTGCATTGAGATATCTTGAACATGATGGTAGAACTCTAAAGGGAGATTATCATGTTGGACTTGTTGAACTTGTGGTTGGACAACACAACTCGTATCTAAATCTAATGTTATATCATGAATGCTTTTTCTTTTTTTACTCGACAATGACATATTCTTACGTACAAAATATTTTTGCGCATGACTCGCTACTTGAGTCGCTGTTCTGGTCGTAACAATATATCGTGAAATATTTTTCCAACTCTGGCCAAAGATTTGAAGACCAAAAAGAAATTGCCTGCGAGAAATAAACAAAAAATAACTTAATTGAAACGTGATTATATATGTTGATGAGATTGAACAAAGATGAAAAAAACTAAAACTAAAACTAAAATTTAAAGTTCTTGACATATACCTATGTTCTTCAACACTCCATGTATCCCTTGGTTTGCGTTGTCGACGCGGTGGCGAAGAACCATCGTTCTGATGCAGTGTGTTTTGTTGGTGGTTGGATAATTCGGGAAGAGCATTTGGTGGAGGATTTGGATCATGGACGAGATTTGCTTCAGGCAGTGGTTGTAACGAGTTTTGTTGGTTGTTGGACAATTGAACAAAAGTGTTTGGTGCAGGATTAGGATCATGGACGAGAATGGGTTGAGGTATTGGTTGTTCTACTGGGTTGAGCGATGGATTAAGCGTGGGAGAGTTGACTCCAGAAATATTTTCAGTGACATTTAAAAAATCGTTATCCATGATCATCCTATACCAACTTTTCCCAGACATTCTTGCTTTCATAGATCACTTTATCTAACTTTCACAGATCAATTTTTCTAACTTTCACAAATGATTTAGTTTTTCTCCTCTTATGCTTTTATAACTTTCTTAACTTATCTTATTTCATTTATCTTTTATCTTTTCCACGCGTTTGCATTTTATCTTTTATCTTAAATTAGTTTTAGTTTTATGTAAAATGATTTTATTATGATACGATGTGGATTCTTATTTTTTTTAGAAGAACATTAAAATTTAATTTAAAAATTAAATAATAAAAATAATACATTATAAAAAATAAAATATTAAAAAATATATAATAAAATTTCATATTATAATGATTTTATCCATTCCTCGTAGTTTATAGTTAATATAAAATATCATTTTAAATAATTAGATTATCAAAATTTACATTAGTAATAAATATTAAGGATAATTTTAGTATTAGATATTATTTTAAGATTTGATATTATTTATTGGTAGATTTATCAAGTGGGATAAAAAAATCTAATTCATTGTTAGTTTAATATTAGATTTTATTACAGATTTAGAGTAACTGTTAAATTTGGATATAAATTTTTTTTTATTATTATTTCCTACATATCTTGAATAAAAACTCAATCTTTCATTGTTTCTACTTCAAATATAATAAGAGCTTGAGATAAATTTAAAAATAATAGATTTTATATTAAATATCTAACTAACATTATTTTAAACCTCTAATTTTTGGTCTGCAATGGATCGCTCTTATTTTTAATATTGTTATTTTAAAGATATTAATATATTTTTAAAATATTATAAAAGATAAACTATTTTAAAATATCCTTAAATTTTTATTCTTAAATATATATATATATATAATGATTCCTAAAATTATCATTTAAGAATATCTATTTTTTATTTATATAAAGAGACATTGTTAAAAGAAAATTCGTGTCAATTTTTGTTTATTTTGCCGTACATTTACTATTATAATAAATCCCATACCAACTTGTATGCATTTATTGAATAAAATAAAATACACTACAAGAAAATCGCGACGGATATTTACCGACGGATTTAAATCCGTCGGTAAATAATTATTATCGATAGAAATTACCGATAGATATAAAATATTTGTGGAATTTGATTTTACCGACGGATATATCCGTCGGTAAAATAATAATTAGTTACAGACGAGATACATCCGATCGGTAATTTACAGATGAATATACCGACGGATATATCCGTCGGTAAATTCATCTGTAAATTACTGACGAATATTTCGTCGGTAAATTAATAATTAGTAAATATTCACCTAATTAAAAAATTAAATATTTTTTATTTAATAATTTAATTTAATCATAATTAGATTAATTTATAATAATTTCTTAAATTAAATAATTTTAAAAAATAAATATTTAATTATATAAAAATATATAAATATATAAATTTATTTGTATATAAATATAATTTATTTGTAAATTATTATCAAAAAATTCTGATAGCTTAGTGGTTGAAGTATTAGCCTCTAACTCTAATTTTATATTAAACATCATGGTGAAATAATATATTAATGAATGTGAAATATATAATCAGAATATTTAATAAGACTAAAGTAATAGTGTTAATATAAATTATATAACTTTAAGTATAATTATTAAATTTAAATTTAAAATCATAAATATGAATGTAAATTTGACGATTAAATAATACTTATTTTGTTAAAACTAAAATCTTATCTTAAATTTCATTTTGAGTTTCAATATATTAATAAAAACTTTTGATATAATGAAATTTCTGATTTCCTTTAGCCAATGTTGGAGAGTTGTGCTTATATTTATTTTATTTTTTAAAATAAAAAATTTTTTTCAAATAAATTTATTCATTTTTATTTTACCTTTTCATAATTTTTCTTATTTTATTATTCTTAATAAAAGAAATATTAACATTTAAATATTATAACAGAGCATAACAATATTATAATAATAAATATGAAATCAAAATATTATGAATTTAAATTTTTTTTTTTACAAAAATTAAATTGCAAACCCTCTAAAATCACACCGTCAAAGTTTTCAATATAATTAAATAATTTATTAAGTTGTGAAAAAAAAAACGTAATTTTAATTTTTGAACTTTTGATGAATACATAGTTGAAACACAACATTAGAACCATGGATGAGAGTAAGTTGAGGCAATGGTTGGAGTGAATTTTATTCGTTGTTGGATAATTGAGCAAAAACCTATGCGAAGGGATTAAGATAAATTGTTTTTTGTAAACTAATGATTGTTCTTATTTGAGAACAATTGATTAAGTCTTGGGTATTGACTAAAAAAATATAGTGTTAAAAAGTTCAATCTCTCGATAAATTTTGTCAAATTCGATTTTATTTTTCTTAAATCAAATTGTATGAATTGTAAAATATTATGTAGTTTTCCTACTTTCTTAATTCATTATGGAAAACTACTCTGCATGATCTTTAGATTATTGATTTTCACAACATAACATACATGAATCATAATAAGAGAACTAACCTTGATCCATGAAAATTTATTCTTTAATCTTCTCGTTCTCCAATCTTCTTTTTCCCAATCTATCTCTTTGTCTTTCTTTCTCTTCTCACGCTTTCTTGATGGTTTACCGTGAAAAACTTTTTGACCAGAGACAGAACCCTTATTCCATTCAATTAACCAACGTCCATCAAGTTGGTTACCGTAAGTTAATATTTTATTTTATCTTTATTTTATTCTGACTTCACATAATAACCAATAGGTCCTTATAATTTATTAAATCACATTTGAGCCCATTATTATATTTCACATGAGTCACATAATGGAATGAATTAATTAAATTAATTCTAACATTCTCCCACTACTCATGTGATGTCATACAGTTCTGTGATTTAATACTTAAATCATAATGCGCATTAAAGGACCTTACATAAATTGGTTTTATCATTATTCATAATTAAAGATACAACTATAACAAGAGTCATGGCGGTTACATGTCATTCAATCGACAGGCTCCCTTCCATGTACCACTATATTATCTCTTTCTCCTTAATATGACTTTATAATGAGAAGTCCATAATGGGTTCGAACATAATATCATTTTAATAATAATAACATAATTTGTTTTCTTCATCATAATTTGCATGCATATAAATAAAGAAGAAAACACAAAATTCAGAAACTTATACATTAAAGATCTCAGAGTGTCACATAAGCATTAATAATAACATTAACATTCAACATTCACTAGTGAACATAATGCCCACATTCATTATATGACCAGCAAATAATTTGGGCGATAATCCCTTTGTTAAAGGATAAGCAATCATAAGATCAGTGCTAGTATGTTCTATTGACACTCTACGTTTCTGAACTTCTTCTTTAATGACAAAGTATTTCAATTCCATATACTTAGCACCTTTGGAATACTTGTCGTTCTTAGAAAAGAAGACTGCTCCGGAATTGTCACAATAAATTTTCAGCGGCTTGACAATGTTGTCAACTACTCCAAGTCCTGAAATAAAATTCCGCAACCAATTAGCTTGAACTGTAGCCTCGAAGCATGCCACAAATTCAGTTTTCATGGTGGATGCAGCAATGACAGACTGTTTCGCACTTTTCCATGAAATCGTTTCTCCGGATAAAAGATACACATAACCAAATGTAAATTTTCGTGTATCCATACAACCAGAAAAATTTGAATCTGTATATCCAATCACCTCAAGTTGATCAACTTTCTTATAAGTAAACATGTGATTCTTTGTTCCTTGTAAGTATCTTAAAACTTTCTTTGCAACCTTCCAATGATCCAGTCCAGGATTACTCTGGTATCTACCAAGCATACCAACTACAAAGCTAATATCTGGCCTCGTACATGTTTGAGCATACATCAAACTCCCAACAACAGATGCATAAGGGATATTTTCCATCTGTTTTCGTTCCAAGTCATTCTTTGGACATTGCATGAGACTAAATTTGTCTCCTTTCTGTATTGGAACGGGAGATGCAGAATAATTCTCCATTCTGAATCTCTCTAAAACTTTATTAATATATGCTTTCTGAGACAAACTTAACAGTCCTTGTGATCTATCACGGAATATTTCTATTCCTATCACATAGTATGCCTCACCCATATCTTTCATTTCAAAGTTGTTAGAGAGAAACTTCTTAGTCTCACTTAATAGACCAAGATCATTAGTCGCAAGCAAGATATCATCAACATACAGAATCAGAAATATAAACTTGCTCCCACTGACCTTCAGATATATACACAGATCAACAGTGTTTTCCTTAAATCCAAAGGACATAATAGTATAATTGAACTTAAGATACCATTGTCGAGAAGCTTGTTTAAGTCCATATATTGATTTCTTAAGTTTACAAACATATGTTCCTTTCCTTCTTCAATAAACCCCATTGGTTGATTCATATAAACATCCTCCTCTAAATCTCCATTCAGAAAAGTAGTTTTAACATCCATTTGATGCAACTCAAGATCATAATGAGCTACTAATGTCATGATAATTCTAAAGGAATCTTTCTTAGAAACATGTGAAAATGTTTCCTTATAATCAATGCCACCTTTCTGAGTAAAACCTTTGGAAACAAGACGGGTCTTGTAACGTTCAATATTGCCATGAGAGTCACGCTTAGTCTTAAAGACCCATTTACACCCAACACTCTTGCATCCTTCTGACAATTCCACAAGATCCCATGCACCATCATGTACCATTGATTTAAGCTCATCTTTCATAACATCTAACCATTTGTCAGAATTATCATCATTAATGACGTCTGAAAATAAAACTGGGTCATTATCAATACTTAAGTCATTTTCTGACTCTTGTAGATAAACCACGTAATCATTCGAAATAGCAGACTTTCTTTCTCTGTAAGATCTTCTTAATACTATTTCTTGTGATTGTTCTATTATCAGTTCATTGTTAATCTCGAGATCATTAATTTGTTGTTCTTCTTTATTGTTGTGTGGTTTTACAACATTTGGAACAACAACTCTTGAAGATGTACTAGTTATTGGAACTTGTACTCTAACTTCCTTAATCTCCACATTTCGTGAAGCTTCACTCCCACTGGCTTCACACCATTTTCAATGAATCGAGCATTTTTAGTTTCAACAATTCTTGTACTATGGGTAGGACAGTAAAACATATACCCTTTTGATTTTTCTGGATAACCAATGAAATATCCACTGATTGTTCTTGCATCCAGTTTCTTTTCTTGCGGATTATAAATTCTTACTTACGCTCGACTACCCCAAACAAGCAGGTGTCTCAAACTAGGTTTCCTACTTTTTCATAACTCAAAATGAGTCTTTTGAACAACTTTACTAGGAACCCTGTTCAAAAAATACATGGCGAGTCTTCAAAGCATACATCCACAACGATACAGGTAAACATGAATTACTTAACATACTCCTAACCATATCAAATCATAGAAGTACGCTTAAACAAACTGAAACAACCATTCCCAAACTTAAAAGAGTATCCAACAACATCAAGCTTAGACAAAGAAACTAAATTTCTAATGATACTAGGTACATAAAAAGTATCCATAAGGTCTAAGTGATATCCAGTGTCAAGGATTAAACGATAAGTCCCGACAGCTTCCACTGGAACCTTGACTTTATTCCCCATGAAGACGAACTTCTCATTTGGGTTTATGGTTCGGGTTGAAAGGAATCCTTGCATTACATTAGAAACATGAGTCGTACATCCAGAATTAATCCACCAAGTATTATGGGGAACTTCAGTTAAGTTTGATTCAAAACATACGTAAACACTATGCTCACCTTTCTTTTTGAGCCAAACTTTACGCTTTATGCAATCCTTTTGGAAATGTCTAGACTTCCCACAGAAATGACATTTGTCATTTTTCTTCTAACTGTTAGTAGAGGACTCGTTAATATTTAATGGTCCTTTACCCTTTACATGTTTCTTAATAATTTTTTTTTTAGCTCCTTGATTTTTTCACGTAATGAATAGAGTGACTTCCTAGGTTCTTGAGTCTGGTCTCCTCCTGAACTAACATACTGTGCAATTCATGCACATTCCATTTGTCTTTCATGATGTTATAATTCATCTGAAACGGACCATACTCAGGCGGTAACGAGTTCAAAATGAACTACACAAGAAAATTTTCTTCCACTGTCATTCCAAGAGACTTGAGTCTTGCTGCGATATTTGTCATTTCGATTACGTGTTCATGCATACTACGAGAACCATCAAACTTCATGGTGGTCAATGTACTCATCAATGTCCCAGTGAGGGATTTGTCAGCAGTTTGAAAGCGCTCTTCCACAAATTTCATAAACTCTTTCGCATCCTCAGTTTTGGGAAGAGCAGACTTTATATTGTTTACTACACTCATTCGCATAAACATAAGGTTAAGTCTGTTTGATCTTTCCCAAGCTCTATAATGAGTTTTCTCTTCATTACTACTGGCATCAGTGATAGCAACCGGTTTTTCAACTTGGAAAGCCAAATTAAAATCCAATTCACCTAAGTGAAATTGGACTTTCTCACTCCAATCAGGGAATTTAATCTATTAAAGACTGGAACAGACGAAGTAAGCGAATGTAGAAATACATAAACAAATACTTCAATTAACACATGTCTAACATTAACGCTTTGAGTCATAAAAACTAAATATAAATACAGATTCAAACATAAATAACCATTCTATGCATACTAATGTTCTCCTTTGGGAGATCCACTAATACACAAACATAATTACGCTAATCAATTTATAACTTTAATGATAATTAAAATAGGCATCAACTAGAATCACCTAACACCTTTGGGTATATAAATAAAACTAGTGACGCACACAAAATTATCTACTTTCATGTTCATTAATTATAATAACAACTAATCAACCTTTGGGTGATCCTGAAATGCCTTATAATAATGAACTTCAATTAACCCATAAATCATTATTCATAATTTTAGCGTTCATATTATGGGTAATTGAAATAAAATCATTAATAATTTGAAATCAAAATAACCTTAAAATTTTAGTCACTTTGGTGACTAACAAAATTTATCATGCTTAATTTCAAATAAATAACATCTTTAATTGCTATTAAACATTCATAGCATTTTTTTATTAATTTTAATAAATATGTATATTATTCACATAATAAAATATTATGTGTCATAAATAAAATTGAAACTCATAATTTCAATTTTCATCCTAAGATTGATTTTCAATCCAAGACCTTTATTTGCATTTCACGTAAAAGTGAAATTGTCATCCATTCAAAACTTTTATGAGTAATTTAAACACAGCGGCAGAAACAATATAATTCAGTTTGCAAAACAAAATTCATTCATTTATCAATGTTTACATTATAGGTACATTAACAAAGTTTTACAGAACATTAACAAAGTACCCTTAACAAAAAAGTACCCTTAACAAAGTACCCTTGACAAAGCTTTACATTACCCTTAACAAAGCTTTAAGGTACCCTTAACAAAACTTTAAGGTACCCTTAACAAAACTTTAAGGTACCCTTAACAAAACTTTAAGGTACCCTTAACAAAACTTTACAAAGCTTTACAGTACTCTTAACAAAGCTTTACAATACTCTTAACAAAGCTTTACATTACTTTACATTACTCTTAACAAAACTTTACATTACTCTTAACAAAGCTTTACATTACTTTACAGTACCTTTAACAAAACTTTACAGTACTCTTAACAAAGCTTTACATTACTCTTAACAAAGCTTTACATCACTCTTAACAAAACTTTACATCACTTTACAGTACATTAACAAAACAGTATATTAACAACCTTAACAAAACTTACAGTATGAGTATATTATACAACCCACCTTAACAAAAAAATAACTTTTTAATTATCCTTCACCCATATAAAAAGAAAAATACGTACGTAAAAAATAATATACAAATAATATAGGGAAAAATGGCTTTAGCAGTCACTAGTCACCAATATGTACATACAAACTAATATTATAAATAATATAATATAACATATGAAACCTATGTGTTTAACACGTGCTCTCTACGCGCAAAGTTTATCAACTTTATCGTTTATCATTCTTCCATCATAATTATAACATTTCATCATAACATCTCATCATAATTATAACATACAATAAAACTAATTTCATACATGATTCACCCTAACCCTATCACGTCATTTGTCTTTTCAATTAAAATCAATTATGGGTTCATTCACGCATAGGGGCTATAAAATTGGTTTCAATTTGAACTTGAAAGCATAATTAGGTTTATTCCTTTATTTAATTTTTGAGAAAAATAAATTTGGGAATAAATTAGGGTTCATACTAATCTGATAGAGAAATCCCTAAATTCATAATTAGGGTTTATCTTAATTTGGGAAAAATATAATTTAGAAAAAACCTTTAGGGTTTATCTTAATTTGGGAAAAACATAATTTAGGAAAAACTTTCATAAAAGGAAAATCATAAATCTAATAACTGGGCTCTGATACCATTGTAAAACATTATGTAGTTTTCCTACGTTCTTAATTCATTATGGAAAACTACTCTACAGGATCTTTAGATTATTGATTTTCACAACATAACATACATGAATCATAATAAGAGAACTAACATTGATCCATGAAAATTTATTCTTTAATCTTCTCGTTCTCTAATCTTCTTTTTCCCAATCTATCTCTTTGTCTTTTTTTCTCTTCTCACGCTTTCTTGATGGTTTACCGTGAAAAACTTTTTGACCAGAGACAGAACCCTTATTCCATTCAATTAACCAACGTCCATCAAGTTGGTTACCGTAAGTTAATATTTTATTTTATCTTTATTTTATTCTGACTTCACATAATAACCAATAGGTCCTTATAATTTATTAAATCACATTTGGGCCCATTATTATATTTCACATGAGTCACATAATGGAATAAATTAATTAAATTAATTCTAACATGAATCTCACAAATGATTTTATCTTTCTCTTTTATTGTATTTATAACCTTTTTAGAATATTTATAATAAAAGTTACTTTCAAGCAAAATCCTAGTGATACAATGAAATTTAAGATTCCTTTGATAAAATGTTTCTCTAAATAATAGTGTCTTATTTAAGTATTTTGAATATGCAAATTTGATTAAAGATGTTTTTAATTGTTTTTAAAAAAAATGAATAATGAGAAGTAAATAATAGTAATAATAAAAAAAAGAGAATGTATTTTTAAAAGTTTCTTAAGAAGATTTTTAAGGAAAATAGTTGGTCAATTGTAATGAAATACATTTTTTTTAAAGATGAAAATTAACTCATAAATTAGTCTTATTAAATATGCTTTTAGTAGGAATTATGTTTCAAGATAAATTTATCTTATCTAATTTATCTCTTATAAAGTTTGTTTCATTAATGAAGATCAAATTTCTTCTCTTCAAACTTTGTCACCATTATTTTAATTTTTTTTCTAATTAATTCTTAAACTATAATTAACGATCAAATTTAAATTATGCTTTAAGTTCATGTAAAATTTTTTTCCACAATATGTTATTCTTATATTTTGTAGAAGAATAACAAAATTTAATTTAAAAATAAAATATAAATAATTTATTATTATGAACAATTAATGATGTTAAGAGAAGATATTATTTATTTAAAAATGAGAGTTAAAAATCTATTATTATTATTATTATTTTATAATATAATATTTAAGATAGATTATTTTTTTTATGAATATATTATTAAAAATTGAATGATAAAAAATAATGAGTGAATCTTTTATATTTTTCATATCATTATTTTTTCAAAATTAGTAACATCTTATAAAAGATAAAATATTAAAAAAATCTTAAAAATACTATTCTTATATAGCATGATTCCTAACATTATTCTCGTTAAAAAAAAATGTTTATTTTAATTTTTATATAGAGAGAACATTATTAAAGGAAAATTCGTGTCAACTTTTTTTTAAGTCACCAATGGATTCGCCTGTGTTTCGGGCACCGTATATTTCACGTATACTTACTGTATTTTTATGTTAATTTCGTTTTAAACAAAAAATCTAAAATATTTGATAATATATATATATATATATATATATATATATATATATATATATAAATTGAAAAATATACATATTTGTTACAGAAAAAAGTAAAATTCTTTAAAAATAGTTTTAAAAATTATTTATAATTATAAATTATTCATATAATTATTAATTATTTGTTCTATAAATAAAATCATATTTTAAACTAACACTTTAAAATTAAAATATATATTTTTATGATATATTCTTTATATATATATATATATATATATATATATATATTTATAAATTACTTATACTTATATGAAAAAAAATATTTAAGTTTAAATTACTAAAATAATATATGATAATGAATAACTCTTTATTAAAGAGAGAATAATTTTATAAAATAATTATTTTTATATTTGTCATTTTTTTCTTCACTAGTAAAAAAATAAAACATTGGTGGAATTAAAATATATGAATTAAAACAAAAACTCTTTAGCATTTTTCTAAGACTAATATTTGATTTCTTCTCATTTATCTCCACTCCTCACTTATACTATTTAATTTGAGTTAACTAAAAAAACTTTCTCATCCTTTTTTAAGTAAACGAAAAAACAACAAATATTTTTTAATTAAATAATAAAGAGAAAATTAAAAAAAATATTTTATATTTATTTACCATTTTATCAAATAAATGATTTTTTGTAACTTTGCATTTTTCCCAAGTGAAACTTTCAATATAATGAAATTTCTTCATTTCTTTATATATATATATATATATATATATATATATATATATATATATATATATATATATATATATATTCTTCATATTTTGCCTCTTATAACTTTTCTTATTGTATTGACATTATTAGAAACAACCTTTATAAATTGTCATTGTTTTAATTATTGTTAAAAATTAATAAATTAACAATGATTTTAAACTATTGTAATAGATTATTCATACGACGACGATTATATATAATCGTTATTATATGTTAAAAATTTCATTTTGTTCCATCGTAGCAAACCTAGAAACTCTGCCACAATAAACAAATAAATAATACAACAAACTTAAAGTTTCGCCATGACAACTATACTTTTTTATTGTTGTTTTTCCACAATGAAAGTTTTCATTACTCTATTGTTGTTCCGCCACAACAAACCTATAAACTTTCTCCACATCTTCATTACTATTCTTCTAATTTAGTTTCAACGTGTTCAATATAATATTTTTTTCTACCTTCGCTTTAGCAAAACATTTGATATATTAGTTCCATTCTTTTTGTGTTAGTCCAGTTTTTTTTATCTAATGCTTAATAATTTCATATTTAATCTTTCATAATATTTTTAGCTTATTGATTCTTAATAATTTATTTTATTTTATTTCTACCATCAAGTTTAGTGATCTTGTTGTTTATGATTTTTTCCGTCTTTAATATGTTAGACAAATGACATCTAGAGGAGTGAATAAATGCACAAATTAAAATAAATACCAAATTAAAAATTTATTTTTAAGATGTCAAATATTTATTAATTCAATTTTAATTATCAAATTGAACAAAGATAAAGCGGAAACAATATAATCAGAGAGATAAAATATCAACAAGATAAAGAAAGATAGAGATAAAAATAAGGGATATAAGAAGAGTAATACAGTGAAAAAGAAATAAGGGAAAGAGAAGAACACACAGTCTGGTTCGGGTATAGCCAACCCTATATCCAGTTCCCAGTCAACTCTTAACACAAGAGTGACCCCAATTCACTATCTTTTAAATTCAGTTCACAAATTACAATCAACTCAGCAAAAAGTAAACTAATTCAAAAGACAATCACCTCCTTAGAAACTCACTAAGGATGAACATCTCTCTAGAATCCCACTAGGGATGAACACCTCCTCTGAACAAATCAAAGGATAAAAACACCTCCTTAGAATCCCACTAAGGATGAACACCTCTCTAGAATCCCACTAGGAATGAAAACCTCCTCTGAACAAATCAAATGATGAAAACACCTCCTTGAACAAATCAAAGGGATGAATAGTTTCCACACAGGAAACAAAAAAATAAAACACAACAGAATGACAGTGACTACTTAAACCCTAAACAGGGAATTTAATAACCAACCACTTAAGCTCACAAAGGATGAAGGTAATAAAATAAGAACAATAACATCTGGGTAATGGAGATAACAAATTGTAGAAGCCTCTAGAATGTTAACCTCCAAGAACAAGTGTGGTTAACAATTGTAGACCTCAAATCTTGTCCGGCTTCTCAATAAAGATCAGAAAACCTCCATTCTAAGATGGACAAGGCTTCTTTAGGTCCCTAGGCATGTTCACTAGGCTCCATGTAAGAATAGGAGGGCTTTTTGTACACAAAAATAAGAAAAAAAAAGGAAAATCCTGATAGGAGCACTACTACAGAATGATCTTTCAACGTCAGGTGTAGAAGGCATTCAACATCGGTTCCAATGACGCCGTTGAATCAGGCGTCGTTGAATGTCAAAGGATTCTACTTTGGTTCAGAAAACCCATTGTTGAAAGTGCTAGAAATCTACGTCGGTTAACCAAATGTCCGTCGTAGAAACGAGTAAATTCTACGTCGGTTATTGAACTAACCGACATTGAAAGTTATATATACAACGTCGGTTAATTCTATGACCGACGTTGAGAGGTATATACTATGTCGGTTAATGCAATAACCGATGTTGTATATACCTTACAATGTCGTTTATTGCATTAACCGACGTAGAATATCCTTTTTTTTTTAAATAATGCTCTGTTTTTAGTGTCACCAACAATATACGACCTGCTATAATATCAGTCATTGACAATATATATATTTCAGCTAATCACTATATATTATTATATATAAAATAATAGGTATATATGTCAAAATCAGCCAAATTATGTACAATACACAAAAAATTGTCAATCAATCCTATTCCTAACTACTTGGACAAACCTTTTTGCCCATTTGTTTCTAACCATGTCTATAATTTTCGTAGGCAAAGGTTCTATATCTTTAAATGCATGTAAGAAGTTTACAAATAGAATGGTAAACCCTAAGCAATTAAAATAAAAGAATTGAATATAATAGCAAATGTCAACTTACCTCATTCCAACTATCGTGAATGCTACCAAAAATGATGAGTCACATCCAGTACATTACATAGTAGCTGCACTCGTATCCTCCATTTTGTTTGTTACACTAAAAATGACCAAATATGTTAAAAATAACTATTAAATTTGAACATAAAATAAATAGTATAGTATATATAAGGCTACTTACTTTGATAAAATTCCAATTTGGAGTTGTGCTTTTACTTGTGTGTTTTCCATCTAATGTACTGCTTTAAAGCACTATATATTGAAAAGAAGAGGCTTAAAAATAGAATAATCAAGAGGTTTAGAAATAATATAAGAAATACTTACTCGTTTACAATGTTTTTTAGCTCCATGTCAGGTTTTCTTCCCAATTAGCAGAACCAACACACAAGATTCTCGCTTTGGACAAATAACTAATAAGTCGCCAATGGTTTACGTATATACACATGATTAGAATATATTAAAAAAACTTGTGTAAAACCGGAAGAGACTAGGATAACTTACGAATGATGGTATGCTCCAAGGTAAATATCTCTCTTAGAATCAGTCATCCAATTCGCATGTAGCCGAGAATTTGATCACGCTTATTCCCGGACTTTTGTATGGATTGAGGCTCGAATAATCCATACACATGACCAATGCCCTGCTCCACTATCATTTCATGCATCATCCTAAAATATGCCAATTTAAGTGAACGTATACCTTATATATTTAATAAAATGAAAAAAGTCATGAAAAATATGAACTTACAATGTCCAAAATTGTAAAACAGCTATATTTAGACATTGATTGCCCATCCTAATCTCCAGGGCATCAGTGTGGGAAATGTATAAGGGGTTATTCCTAGAAGACATCCCAAATAATGTAGAATCCCATAGAACTTGGAATGACTGCATATACAAATGTGGGGAAAGAGACAAGAGATCAAAAATTGGATTTGGAGAAGTCCCCACAACTGGTGTCTTCTCCTTAGATCCAGAAGGAGTGGTAATAGCTTTACCCAAGTCTATTGCCTGCTGAACATCCTACATATTTTATAAAATATAATTATAAACAATAAATCAATTTATTTATGTGTTAGATGTATTATAACCATACATATACGGACCTTTGCCATGATTGACCTAACTAAATGTTGGGGCCAAGTAATGAAGGTCCGAAGGGCTTGCCCCACTGTCTGCACCTCTTTAGTGGGGATAGGGACACTAGCCTCAGCGTGAACCACCTTTTCAACCACTACTTTGACCAAGTTAGGATCCAAAGGCACATTGTGGATGGTTGAAGCCCCTTCATGAATTGATCCATGGGCCACTAGTCTTAGACTTTGATCTACCTCAACCCACAAGCCACATCAATCATCCTTTGTGGATTCAGGATGAATAGATGTCACCTCAGGTGTGACCTCGATAGTGGCTTCAGCACAACTGCCCTTTGTGCTAACTCTTGGACCTACAAATAGAGTAAATTCCAACAAGGACTAAGATTTTTGAAACACAAGTCAAGTACTAATTTGTGGCTGAAAATGCACCTGATGGAGGACGAACATCAGCAAATGAAGTACCCATGGAGGTCATACACAGGAACTGCTCCTGCACACGTGCAATGATGACCTCCTCAAGTCGTGCACTGATGGCAGGAGTCAACTCTTCCTCCAATTTTGCCTTGATGGCTGGTGTCAATTTCTCTGTGAGAGTCATCTCCAAGGCAGCAATATCTTCTTGGCTCAGGGATGTGGAGGTGCGGATATCCTGTGATGGTGGTCCAAAATACTTTCGGATACCCACACCTTGGCCAACAGCTCGAACACGACCTGGATGTTCTGGTCGTCCAATAGCAGTGATCAAGATATCCTGACGACCAGAAGGGATGAAAGTTCCCTGTGTACACTGCTCCTCCAAGGCATCCTACATTATAAGTTAATTTTATTAATGAACATGTTACATATAACTAATTCAAAGTAAATTAACTTCTTTTACTTACAATCCGAGCAACAATTTCTCGGGCTTCCTCCAATGTCATGTCACCAGAAGGCTTTGTACGAGTCCTCTTCCACTTCTGGTGACGTTTTGGAGGAGATGGTGGAGGAATCTGTTCTTCGCTTAAACCAGAAGAGGCTAACTCCAACTGTCGAAGTCTAACATTACCTCCCATTCTGAACCAGTCCTACTATGTACAAACTTCTTCCAAGTGTCCTCATCTATGCCATATCTTTGGCAAGGGGTTAATCCCTTCCTAACTTTGTCTTCAGCATACACCCACTTAGTGGTCAATGTGGACTTGAACTGTCTCCACATTTTTGTCATGACTGTCATTATATTTCTCCTCACATCCTCAGAATTGACTATATCAAAGTGTTCCTACAGTAGCAAACAAATTTTAGTTAACCAATTGATAATAATGTATAAACAATATAAACAACTAAATACACATACTTACAAGAAGATCTTGCCATAACAAGTTCTTGACAGTTTCCTCCACATGATCCCAAGTAGGATGGAGAATAGATATCTACACAACATAAACAACATAAGTATCAACAATATATTTGAAATGAAATTCACTTTGAAATAGAATAAATACCTTCTCTCTAGCTAGTGTACCCAAGTAGCTATTAAATTGGGTACTAAAGGGACCTGACAACTTGCCAGTCCTAGGATCAACAGACACAAATAACTTTTGTCCAGATATGATGTGTCTAACGGTCAAGCCTTTCAACCGTGTAGCTTGCCGACTCCTCTTACTGGAAAATGTCTTTCCATATGACTGAAGAGATGGTGGTGGAGATGGTGGAGGAGATGATGGAGGACATGCCATTTACCTGTAATGAAAAAAACATAGAATTATATCAATACACATGTAAAGTCTCCTCAATTACATGTTAAAAAAATAAATAAATAGAAACATAACTTAGATTGTATTAATATTTTCCCATATGCCTTCATCATGATCATTGCGAGTAGCATGAACAAAGTCCTCTTCCAATTGGGATATAGCAATAGGCAAGTGTAACACCCTACCTTATAAACCCTCAATCAGAAGAATTTATAATTTTTAGTAGAATTTTTTTTTTAACCGATAATAATCTTTCCCTTGTACATAATATTAATATACATAAATTTTCAATACTCATTCCTGCATTTCATCATTTTAAAAAGTACTAAGGGTAAACATTCATAATTACATATAGATAAAATACTAGTACAGTCCTTCAAAATATTAAGGCAACATTGAGGATACTTCCTACAGAGCAGCTAACTACACAAAAGAGTAACTACTACCCAGTACCATGTAGGTCTATGTACTACAAAAGACTGTCTATAAAAGTTTAGATATTTTATCCTAATACATGTTTCCATCATTGTGGCTCCCAGCTAATGAGTATGAGTGTCATATTCATCGGGTGTGGAATCTGTGCCATCTCCCCTCTCTTCAAACAATGACCGATCAGGTCCAACGAGTACCGCAAGCACAAAGGAAATAAAGAAAACAGAAAGACAAGAGGGTGAGTAACAGTTCATACATCATTTTAAAATCAACATCATAAACATTCACAAGTCAATCAAATTCCAAATGATTGATGTTAATGATGCATGATCCTAATATGTTTTCTAAAATGTTTATGCATGCGGGCCCGAATCATTTCTTAAATCAGTACTGGGGTAGCCAGGAGTTGACACTACTAGGCATGGAAAATCCACCCACGGGATTGTTGAGACCCATACTCAAATATAAACCCAGTAGCTCACTGACCATTGATATACGGTAAGAGCACAATCAGGTACAGGAGAGTTTGTACAGTGGAATCCCCGACAACAGGTAGCGAGCCTGGGTCTTTTGGGGCCTCCAACCACTACCCTTCCTATCCTCAAGTCCTCCCTCAGGGCCTCCCTATCGTATTCTCAGAGTCCATAATCTCTGATTCCCCAGATTTCACAAATCACCATTTTCAGATGAGTAGTGTATGAGTTCCTAAGTGGTTTTTCTTAGAAATTCACATTTTTCCAAAAATTTTGACAGAGTTTCCCCTGTAATACGGACTTTCCAAAAATTTCCAATCATATGTTACAAGCAGAAAACTTCCAATACAGTTCAAAAAGGGTTCACAACCCATCATCCAATTCTTTCAATTTAATTTTCAATGAATTTTCTCATGAAAAACTACCATGCATATAAATGCTCACTCAAAGACAATACATATCATAATAGAGTACCAAACATGTATTTTACATCATCATACACGTAAGCAATTCATGCTCACTTTCACAACCAAGCATATAATGAAATCAAAATTATCAATCATAACAAATTTAGACAAATTCAACAAATAAGATCAAACAAGTTTATGATGTAATCCTTACTATATAGCCCACCCCTTACCTGATACGTTCACACTTATTCCTTTCAAAACTTGATGTTGTGTTTCAGCAAAATCTATATACGTAATAAAATGCTAGTTAGAATCTTATATTTCTATGATTCTATATCATGAGAATTTAAATTCACTTTGTTTTTCTAATCCATTTCTAATAATATTTTAAGCTCACATTCAGCTTACAATTAACTTAGAAAATTATCTTATTTTGTAGGCACTTAGAGTAGAAAGAATCCTAATAACAACCATGGACAAGGTTCAGTATTTCGAAATTTTCTAGACTTATATAAGCTGTTTTGGCATGAGATTTGAGCCAAAATTTCAATAACTTAATTACCTACAATATTTATGAAGGAAATAAATTCAAATACCCTATAGAATAGATGCAGTTTTCAGTTTTCAGTGGTTGTTTCCAACTAGGCTCAACTACAATAACACTCTGAACATGTCTTGGTAATTGGATTATAACTCTTGCTACACATAAGATATTCATGTGAAATAAATTTCTAAATTTCGGGAATATAATTTCCTACAACTTTTATGAAGGAATTAAGTCCTAATTTCACACGTATCAATCTCAGTAATACAAAAACCTAGGCTGTTGAAACAGGGCTACCTCTTAACATCACAGCTAGAACACTTGATAGTAAAATGGGCATAACTTAAGCCATAAATATCCGTTTAATGTGAAATCAGTTTCTAAATTTCGAAAACTTAAAGAGCTACAAATTTCATGAAGATACTAATTTCTAATTCTGTTCACAAAAGTCCCAAATATTCAATGAATAGTACCTACGAATTAGGACTCTTAAAGTTTTTAGCTTAACCACTTCTAATCCTCAATTTTAAGCATTATTCTAGTATTCTAGGTGTAAAACCTACAATAACATTCTTCCTACACCCATTCAAGCTGAGCCAAGTGAGGAGAAAAATAGAAAATGCACCATTTTGAAAAATAAAATGGTAGAAATGTAGAGAAGATTGAGATTTCAAACATGATCCGCTCAGCGCATTTCTGATGCGCCCAGCGGATTACATTACAAAAAAAAGTTATCTTTATTTTCTCCTTTTTACTCTAACCAAGATTTGAACCCACAACCTCTAAGACTTAAACATCACTCCAAACTATATCAACCATCATAGGTTTCTTGTCAACTTATACACATAATACACTTTTATTGTACCCACACTCAATGCATACAAGAAAACAAAAATTTCTAAATGTGACAATTAAAATTGTTAAGTCCATACTCTTTAAATTTCAACCCTAAATCATATAATTACTATCAGGTTCCCAGTTACCCACAAAATAGATCAAATTTAAGTATTTTCTAAAAATTCCAGAAAAATTCTAAAAAATCATAAATAATCTAATAACATAAAACTCTACGATTACTTTACCTAATTCATAATAATTTAATTATTAAAATTTTGACAAAGATTTTGTCAAAATTTAACAAACCAGGGTATTGAGAATCAGGATGTTACAGCAAGCGTGGTGAATTTTGAATGTTAATAAAATCATCTAATTCTTCTTCATTCTCATTTGTGACATCAATCATTTTTCCTTTGAGGACAACTGACCACCTACCATATGATGGATCAGTAATATAAAACACTTGTTTTGCCTGGTATGCCATTATGAAGGGTTCTTCCTTATGACCAATCTTGTTTATATCAATCAAAGTAAATCCCATTTGGTCTCTTTGGACACCAGTATTGCTATCAACCCATTTACATTTAAATAAAGGCACTTTGAATTTAGTATAGTCGACCTCCCAAATCTCCTCAATGACTCCAAAGTAACTAATTGATGCCATGATGGGGTTTTTGTCCTTTGCACTAGAAAAGTGCATAGATGTGGCCTCAATAGATACTCCACTATTCTGGACCGTACTTTTGTCATCTTGTGCCTTCTTATAGAATGAGTATTTGTTAATGTCATACCCTTGCCAAGTTATAACATTATATCTAGGACCATGTGCTAGCCATTTCAGTGTATTAGAGGCATTGCCACTTGAAAATATTATGTTTTGAAACCAATTGATAAAGTTGTTGTTATGCTCTTTCATCAACCACCTTTCACCTATTTTGGGGTTTAGGTCCTTTAACATTACTTTATGCGCATCTATGTAAGGAATAACCTCTTCTGTATTGTTCAAAATATACAAGTGGGTCGTGCTCAACTCAACATGATCTTTTGTTTGAATTCTAATACCACGAGTTCCCTTACCATTTAGCCTATCATCATGACGATTTCTAGGTACACCCATGCCTACGACTCTTGCCAAGTAATCTGTACAAAATTCTATGGCTTCTTCTGCAATATACCGCTTAACAATTGAAGCTTCAGGTCTGTATGGATTTTTAGAATACCCTTTGAAGATCTTCATGTATCGTTCAATTGGGTACATCCACCTCAAATAAACCGACCAACAAATTCGTATCTCCCTCACAACATTAACTATTAAGTGAATCATTATATTAAAGAATGATGATGATGGAGGAAAATACATCTCTAATTGACATAGCACAATCGCAACCTCATTTTCCAACTCATCTAGTGATTTTTCATCAATAACCTTGGCACAAATAGAATTGAAGAAAAAACATAGTCGCATAATGACATGTCTAACATTCTTAGGCAATATGTTACGTATAGCCAGGGTAACAACGGTTGCATCAAAACATGACAATCATGAGACTTTAATCCTACTAACTTCAGATCTTTCATGGATACAAGACTCTTAATATTTGAAGAGTATCCTTGTGGCACTTTAATACCTTGAAGACAATGACATAAACTACTTTTCTCCTTCTTTGATAAGGTGTGACATGCTGGTGTTAGATATGTTCTATTGCCTTCAGGCCTTGGATGTAATTCAGGACGTATTCCCATCTCACAAAGGTCTTGACGTGCTTTGATCCCATCTTTTGACTTTCCTTGAATGTTTAACAATGTGCCAATGAGACTATCACATACATTCTTCTCCACATGCATAACATCAATACAATGTCGTACTTCTAAATGGCTCCAATATGGAAGATCAAAGAAAATTGATCTCTTCTTCCACATGTTCTTGTCAGAAGAACTTTTTTGGGTCTTTCCAAATGTAATGCTTATGTTCTTCACTCGATCGTAAACTTGTAAACCAATCAATGGTTCTCTGGCAATTTCATGCTCCTGTATGCCATTAAAAGCTTTCTTCAGTCTACGGTATGGATGGTCATGCGGGAGAAATTTTCTGTGCCTGTTATAAACTGTCTTCTTTCCATATTTTAATTGTAGATAACTGGTCTCTTCTTCATAAATAGGACAAGCATAATGCCCCTTCACACTATACCCACTCAAGTTTCCATAGGCAGGGAAGTCATTAATGGTACAAAATAACATTGCATGCAACTTGAACTTCTGCTGCTGATACCCATCAAACGCATCTACTCCTTCCTCCCATAATAGTGTTAAGTCTTCTATCAAAGGACTCAAATACACATTTATGTCATTTCCTGACTGTCTTGGACCTGCAATCATCATACACAGCATGACATATTTGCGCTTCATGCATAACCATGATGGAAGATTGTAAATCATCAATAAAACGGGTCATGAACTATGGTTACTACTTAAATTTCCAAAAGGATTCATCCCATCTGTTGCTAATCCAAGTCTAAGGTTTCTTGCATCACTACCAAAACCTGGAAATAGACGGTCAAAATTCTTCCATTGGGGAGAATCAGATGGATGTCGCATTTGTCTATCATAGGTTTTTCTCTTTGAATGCCAAATTAAATTTTCAGTATCTTCGTGAGCGTACAACCGCCTAAATCTTGGAATTATTGGAAGATACCATAAAACTTTTGTAGGAGGACGTTTTTTATCACTCTCCTGACTACAATCATCACCATCCTTCGCTTTGTAACGTGATACACCGCATGTTGGACATTGGTCTAAAGATGAGAATTCTTTCCTGTATAACACACAGTCATTAGGGCAAGCATGTATCTTCCTATATTCTAAACCCATCGGACAAAGTATCTTCTTTGCTTCATACATACGGTCCGACAAGGTGTTATTGTCTGAGAGCATCTCCTTCAAAAGTTGGAGTAATTCATTAAAACTTGTATCACTCCAACCAAATTTTGCTTTTAGATTGGTCTATCTTAACACAGATGACAACCATGTGAAAGTTGTACATCCGGGATACAAAGGTGTCTCTGAATCGGTCCTCAATGTATCATATATAGATGCATGTGCTTCAAGAAAGCTCTCTTGACCCACATCACAAAGCATGTCCTCTATTCGATCTTCACAGGTCACATCATCCTCAATAGTTTGTGATACTGTTGGAATATCAACCACTTCACCGTGCCATGTCCATATGGTGTAATTCTTCATCATCCCATCGCAAATAAGATGTTCCCGCGTTGTGTCCATCTCTTGTACTCTGCCATTTACACAATTAACGCATGGGAAATAGATTTTTCCATTCGTTTTGGGAGCATCTTTTTCTGCAAATTTAAAAAAGGAGTCAACTCCATTCTCATACTCTTTTGACATGCGACTTGCATTCACTCAAATTCGATCCATCTAACTACACAAAAGGGTTTGCCTAGATATTGAAGGTTTATTGGAAAAGGTTTAACAAAACAATACAAAAAAAAAAGATAGCAAACAAGCTGCTCATAATGATAATTTGATTTCCCACGTAAAGAATGGGAAAATAACCCCAAAAACAGTCACAGTCAAATGTGTACATTTACATGAAAGAGTATATACCACTTCGAAACCGAAAACAAACTTCCAAAGCCTAAAGGAACCTAGATCAAATCAAACCATACAAAAATCATCCATCATCTTTCCACTGTTCATATGCAGGAAATGCTCTAAATCATCCATATTTATGTTAAATGCAAGCTGTAAATCATCCATACCATTTAATCTAACCTGATGAGAAGGGGTTTCCTTAGGGAAACGAGGGGTACCACGCACAGGACAACAATGGCGGTGCAATGACGTCTAAGAGCGCGGCGAGGAGCGGCTAGGGGGCGGCGAGGGGGCAACGTTACCACGTCAAACAAGGAACAAAGAAAAAGCAGAGAACTGAGGTAGCAGAGAACAAAGATGCAGGGCACTAAAGGGTGGGCGCATACAACACGGCGATGGGGACTGAGGTAGTAGAGAACGAAGAAGAAGCAGAAGAAGAACTGCGCACTTTCGAATTAGGTATAAAAAATATGTTAGGACATTCGACGTCAGTTATTCAAAAACCTGACGTGGATAATGCTTTCGACGTCGGGTAAATCATGTAACCGATGTTGATTTTGGGATTTCAACGTCGGTTATACATAACTGACGTTAAATTTAAACATTTAACGTCGTATGTTATCTAACCGACATTATTTATTCATTCCTACGTCGGTTTTGTTATAATCGACGTTAAATTTGTTTCATAATTACAAGTTTGCTACTGCATTTTGTACAACGTCGGTCTTCATAAAAACCAACGTCGAATTGTGTCATAGAAAGTGTTTTCTGTAGTAGTGGAGGCTCGATACGGTCGTCCTGTTTGGCCAGACGGCCGTCTCACCTTCCCTGAAGGACGAGACGATCGTCTCATTTGGCCAGATGACCGTCTCGCCTTCATGAAGGTCGAGACAGCTGTCTCGTTTGGCCAGACGATATTCTTGCCTTCCTTGAAGGATGAGACAACCGTCTCGTTTTCCCAGATGGTCGTCTCGCCTGACAAGAGTCCAGACGACCGTCTCAGCCTACCTAGCACGAATTCCTATAAATAAGACATCCCCCCTCTCCTTCATTTCACACATTCTCACATCCCTTACACTCCTACTACTCTCTTGGAAGTCTTTTGACACTTGAGAGTGACTCTGAGCATTATTCTAGAGTTTGAGTGAGCTTTCCGATTTCTATTAAGGTAGAAATCGGTTAAAGAGGTCTTCTCTTGAGACATCTGACCCTCGGTAGAGTGATCTTTTTCTTTATTGTGGGAGATGAACGTGCTTGTAGAGCGAGGGGATTGCCAAAAAGCGTCCTCAAGTTTTGAAGAGTTAGTATAAAAGCTCGCTTCAGATGTTCTTTTTCTATTCTCTCTTTTACTGCTTTCTTTACCGTTTTCCTTGTATGCATTAGATACTAGGATCATGTAGATATTTAAATTCTTCCAGTAGATAAATAAAAAGGGTAAAAATATAGTTTCTTTCAGTCTTTATTTTATAAACTAGACCATCATAAGGAACCCAAAAAGGGCGTTATGGGGTGCTAACACCTTCCCCACACGTAACTAACTCCCTTACCCAACTCTGGTTGTAATGGCCAAAACTGATTTTTTTAAAACCAACGTCCTTTCTTCCTTTTTCGATGTTTATGGTAAAAATATCGGTGACGACTCCATATAACATTTTTCGAAAACCTCGCCTTTAGGTCCAACCCGATTATTGGACAACCTAAAAAGCGTTGACTACATAATTTTACAAAAACACAGGAGTTTAGTCATCCATCGTAACTGTTCACAAATATTGAAATCCCCGCGCCAACAACAATGAAAGCACAATATGCAATGGATAGGAGGGTTTTGGTAAAATATCTCTGTGACAATGGAGAAGAGATTTTTCTCAAAACATGTAAAATATCTCTATTGTCTTGCTCATAATTCTTTTCTCAAAACTGATTGAATGTAAATTATATTTTCGAATTCTGTAATTGTGTGTTTTTTATTTTCCATCAAAACTTAATTAAATAGAAAAATAACATCAGAAAATGGTCGTTAGACATTAATACTTTTGTAGAGAAAAAAAATCAAGATGTATTAAAAAATATTTATTCTTCAAAACGGATATTTTTCAAATTTGAACTGTCATAATTAATTATGTTACCAGTATAATCAATTATGATAGAGAAAATCGTTTTTTCATTTCTGATGCATCATAATTGATTATGACAATGAAAAATATCATGTTACGAAATTTATCACACTTGTGCTTTGACGGCTTATGCATAATATTACTTCATCAACTTGTACCTCCATATCTAGTATTCTAAGACTCTATTTAGTCTTCAGGAATCATCTTGAACTTGTTTGAATGTTGAATAGAATCTTTATCAAATCATATATTGGCTTGCTTGAGTCTTGAATGTTGTTGACTTGAATCATTATCAAAATCATCTCTTGTGAATATGGAGACATGTTTCACATTGTCATCAATCTCCCCTCGTTGCTTTTATTAATAAAATATACATGTTATTATTTAAGTATACATTTTTTATTATTATTATGAAATAAGTAGGTGATGTCTAAGAATGAAAAATAAAATCATAATAAATAATATGTCATCATACTAAACAAACTTTTTTAGATAAAATACCACAATTTATAATCTTTAACACTCTTGTCTCAATCAACTATGTGAAGCACAAGAGATGATTACGAAATTAAAACTTTTTCTTAATCTTTAATATTTACCCTCAAATATTTAATTGAAAGTTTATTTTGAAATCCTTGTTGTGTTTAAATTCTAAAATAGTACATGTGAAATAAATAACAAGTGAACTCTACATGGAAGAGATTTAAATAAAGTTGATTTTTTTTCAAATGTTTTTTTATGACAACAAATGTTAAAATCTCTTAATAATTTTTCGATTTAGTCATCAACAATCTTTCGTGGTCTAGTTTTTGTCAACCTCAAATAAAAATAAATTATTAAAAAATTATGAAAGTCTAAACAAAAAGAAAGATAAAAAATATTCAAGTAAAAAAGTAAGAATAAGATATACATAAATGATAACATGAAAAGGCTAATAACAATGTAAGCGTTAAGATAGTAGAACATGAATGAAAAAAAAAAAAAAAAAAAAGAAATTGCAAAAAAACTAAATGCAAAATTAATAATTTTATTAAAAATAAAAAATGATTTATGGCTTAAAATAATTTATACACTGATCCTAACATTTCCCGGAGGAACGAGTTTGGTTGCTATTATTGTGGTGTGTAAAGTTTTCCCATAAAAGAAAAATACACTCTCACACACAAAAAATGTGTAATTGTAACAAATAAAAAATAAACCAAACGAAAACAAACAATAATAGTAACAAAGTTTCGCATAATGAACGCTTCAACGGCAAAATTTGTCGGACTAGAAAGGTTCTTGTCTCTTTCTCTCTTTGAACTCATTCCGCAACAACAACAACAACACCTCACATTCCCCATGCATAATTTCTATCTCCTCCAAAAGGGTTAGGGTTTCTCATTTTTTTCCTTCTTCATCCCAAACTCCCCTCTCTACCTCTTTTCTCGAACTTCCGAATTTGTTTTGGGTCTTTTTCTTTTCGGGTGTCTTACAATTCCCCTCTCTGCATCTATGGAGGTTTTTAGATTTTCATTTCTGGTCAACCAAATGCATGATTGAAGAAGAGTGGGTGGAGGAGAAGAAATTGGAAGGTTGTGTGTTTGGGTGTTGGTGCGTTATCGATCAAGGTCCTCAGTGAATGATCTGAGGGTTTCTTTTTTTAGGTGAATAGAGGGTAATTGAAGAAGATGAGCGCTTCGAGGTTCATCAAGTGCGTCACTGTTGGAGATGGAGCTGTGGGCAAAACTTGTTTGCTAATCTCCTATACCAGCAATACCTTCCCTACTGTCAGTTTTTTCTTTCTTTCTTCTTTTCATCGTCTTTATGTATTGGTGAGAATCATAATAATAATAATAACAATAGCAACAATGAGAAGAAAAAGTAGAAGAAGAACACAATAATCACGTACACTGATATACATCTTATAGTTATGCTTGTTGAGAAAGAAAGATGATTATTATTTTGGCATATCTTCACTTTGCTTGGAAACAGGATTATGTGCCAACAGTTTTCGACAATTTCAGCGCAAATGTGGTTGTGAATGGAGCCACTGTGAATCTGGGATTGTGGGACACTGCTGGTATTGTTGACATTTTTATTTGTCAAACATGGGATGTTTATTTGTTTTTTAAGATTTTCATTGTTTTGTTCTGTGAAAATAGGACAAGAGGATTATAACAGATTACGACCGTTGAGTTATCGTGGTGCTGATGTCTTCATATTGGCCTTCTCTCTCATAAGCAAGGCCAGTTATGAAAATGTCTCCAAGAAGGTATTCTTCTCACTCTATTTCAGATTTTACATTTTCCTTTTCCATCAATTATAATGCATTTTCTTTTAACATGTTCATCACCTTTGATGGGAATCTGGTATTTCCATAACAATTACGAAAAACTATCACAATTAAAATAATAATAATAATAATAATTTGTTCATTGTTTTCATTTCCAGTGGATTCCAGAGTTAAAACATTATGCACCTGGTGTTCCCATTATTCTGGTTGGCACAAAGCTTGGTAAGTTAATTTCTACCTAATTGTTTTATATTCTAATATTGTGTATTTGTTAATTACTCCCTTCCATCGTATTAATTTATAATATAAACAAATATTCTTGTTACGAAATTATGTATTTATACGGATTCCGTGGTGTAGATATTTATTGCGAATTTTATTTTATAGTAAGTGATTGATTGCTTTTAGTTATTTTTATAATGCTCATCGTTGATGAATTTATAAATTATTAGATAATAACATATGACTATTCATTACAAAAAATTCTTTAGAGAAAAAATATTTAATTATTATATTAACTAAATTTTAAATTATTTTAGCTAAATTAATTTATAAATTACAATTTTAATTTACTTTTAGCTTTAGTTCATAAGGTTTTAATTAATAATTGAAAATTAGACTCTAATTTTTAATTAGTAACTAAAATCTATCGATATTAAGATTAGAGACTAATTTAAATTCTGCTTAAATCACTTTAGTTAAAATAAATTATAATTTAGTTAATATGTTATTAAATATTTTTTTCTATAATTAATATTTAATAAAATTCTTGTAATGATTTCCTTTTGTTTTCTTTTTTCCTTTTTTTCCATTGGGAGTCTATGCAACGATAAAGCTAGAATTTGTTTTGTTTCCTTATAGAGATGTGATATCTAACATCGAATTAAAAAAGTTGCTTTCAATCTTACTCTAATAAACTTTCATCATTTTATGTTAGAAACTGAAATTCAACATGGCTAAATTTTTATTGATGCAGCACAAATAACTCAACATCTTATCTTCAAAATCTATGAATGACTTTCATGTGTTGTTGTTCTATTTAAGGGACGAAGGATTCTACTAAAAACCTTCTTGATCTCTACGAATTGTATGATTGTTTGTCAATTAAGATGTAGTTGTTTTGTAATTTGAAATGGGACAGATCTTCGAGATGATAAGCAGTTCTTCGTAGACCATCCTGGTGCTGTACCCATTACCAATGCTCAGGTACATATTTTGTTGTCCTTGAATTAATTGTTTCACAGTTCTATTGCATGTTTTAATCCACTTTAGTTTTGAATCTAAAATTTTGTAATCTTCTTGAAGGGGGAAGAACTTAGGAAGCTGATTAATGCACCTGCTTACATTGAATGCAGTTCAAAATCACAAGAGGTAGTTTATCATCTCTTCTTTACACAATGGATAAGTTAATTAATTGGTAGTTTACCATTTTTCGTTTGGTCTTTGTTGCAGAATGTGAAAGCAGTGTTTGATGCAGCCATAAGAGTTGTGCTTCAACCACCAAAGCAAAAGAAAAAGAAGGCTAAAGGTCAAAAAGCCTGTTCAATATTGTGATTCACTGAGCCTAAACACTTGATGATGCCGACTTGTTCATCTTCTTCCATTTCTTCATTCCTTTGTCGTTGAAGAAGATGGAGTCTTTTGGGTGTTCATTTGACATACTCTAGGTCTCCTTGGAGCACAAAGTGGTTCATGTGTTTGCTTCCTTGGAATTATTGTGAATTCTAATTGTCAAATTTGCTTTTCATGCTACTCACAGTTTTCATAACTTATTGTCTTATAAAATAATGGAAGAATATCCCAGTTAAGAATTGTTTGCATCAACATATTTAATTTATTTTATATTTTTATATAATGCTTTCAATATTTATAGATTCTCTATTTATTTCACTTCTTCTTTAGTTCTGTAAATACTGAGGCTTTTTATCTGATGTGTGTTTCTATACAAACGTTCAAAGTAGGTGAAAAAACATAACATAGAGCACAATCATGTTAAAGAAATATTATACGTGCTAAAAAATGTTTTATATCACTGTCTCTTAGAGAGATGTTTATATTTGAGAAGAAACATTCACTATTAAAGTTAGTTTTATACTTATTGGAGTAATTAATTGTATATCTCTATAAATTAGAGTTATATTATATTTATTTAAAAAAATATATTTTTTTAAGTTGACAATAAAAATATTCCGGTTGAAAGTTAAAAGGGATTAGTAACCTTAATTTCAAAGAAAAATTAAGAGGTATGTTAGAAGTGACCTAGTATTTATTTAAATTATATATGACCGTGAAAAAAATTACTGTACTATGTTGATTATTTCAAAGGAGAATTAAACTTTTAAATTGAATACGTTATTATAAAAATAACTTTTTATGCTTTTATCTTATATTCGTAAATTATCATTTATATTCACCTCATACACTTAAGCTTTATCAATATTCTGTTTGAGAAAAAAAAAGTTTTTCACATATCATATTGTATTATTTACTCAAATACTACATGTTTTTTACATATTTTCGAATTTTTTTTAACTTTATTTAATTCTCTTCTAAAATTAATATGCTATATTCATTTTCAATGTTTTTCTAATTGAAAAAACACTTCAATAAATCTTCAAAATAATTCTTTTATATATAAAAATTGATCCTTGTGAAACTATATATATATATTGTTCTAATAAAGTTTGAAATTTCGTATAATGTTTAAGAGTACTGGTAGAGAATCAATATGAAAACAATCACAAGACAATCCCTGTATTAATATAATATAATTCAATTAGAAAAAAATAATTTAAAACTATTATTATATTAATAGATGGTCTTATTGGATAGTTGTATGAAAAAAAAATGAATGGTTTAGTATTTTTTTTTCATAATTTAATCCTCGAGCAAACACCTACAAAATTCTAAAAAAAAATGAATAAAGAAGTAATAAAATTGAAATTAAGCTAAAAAATCATTTATTCAAACTTAAGCACAATAATCACAGTTAAAGATCAAAAGCATTAGAAAGCTTCAAAATAGTAAGTAGTGTACAAGATATGTACAATAATTATGAAGCACTTCTTGCTCCTGTTTTCCTTGGTCAAGAATTAGGTAAAATAATGATTTTTTTCTAGATTTTCATTAGTTAACTTAATAATATCTAATTACCAGCTAGGGCTGAAAAATAGCAGAATATCACATAATTAGAATTTGATTTCCAGTTATATGTATAAAACAATTGTCAATAAAGATAATTTCTATTTCAATCATAATTGTCTTGGAAAAAATATCATGCATAAACATTTTTTTAGCTCTTTTGGTTGTGTAGCACCTAAAAAAAATTATCAATTTTAAAATAGACTAAATTATAATATTTTTTAAATAATTTAAATAGTTAAAAAAACTTGTTTATTAATATACATATTATTAAATTATTATATATAAAAGTATATCTATTAAACAAAAATTATTATTTATTACTATTGTGTTATTATTAATTAAACTAATAATATTAATTATTATAATAAAATAATTTTTTATTAAATAATATATATATATATATTATGAAAATAATAATAATAATTATTATTATTATATATATATATATATATATATATATATATATATAGTGTTTATCTCTTCTACTAGCAATTAATGAAAAAAATAATATAATAAAATAGGTTAAGGAATATAAAGAAGAGAAAAAAAAAAGGAAATGAGAGAATATGAAAGAAGGAAGAAAGAGAAGAGATACAGAGAGTATATATTAACCTACGGATAAAACTTTTATCATTTTATTTATTTTATTTTAATTATGATTGTGGAGTAATATATCTTAATCTTATTTTATTTATTCTGTTATTTATTTATTTCAGTTATTTTTTGATCCAATTTTATGTTATTTATTTATTTTCAATCACTTACTATCTTACCTTATATTTATTTATTTATTTTATTTTCAGTCTTTTACTAGTTCTATTTTAATTATCTATATGCATTGGTCCTATTTTATATTTTTTTATTTATCTCTAGTTATGATTTTGTTTTATATTTATTTATTATGTCTTATTTATTTTATCTCCAATTATGTACTGTTATTTATTTATCTTCAATTATTTTCTGATCCAATTTTATGTTATTTATTTATTTTCGAGTTACTTACTTGTCTTACCTTATATTTATTTATTTATTTTATTTTTAGTTTTTTACTAATTCTATTTTAATTATCTGTATGCATTGGTCCTGTTTTATGTTTTTTTATTTATCTCTAGTTATGATTTTTTTATATTTATTTATTTATTATGTCTTATTTATTTTATTTCCAATTATGCACTTGTTATTTATTTATCTTCAGTTATTTTCTGATCCAATTTTATGTTATTTATTTATTTTCAGTTACTTACTATCTTATTTTATATTTATTTATTTTATTTTCAGTCTTTTACTAGTTCTATTTTAATTATCTGTATGCATTGGTCCTGCTTTATGTTTTTTTATTTATCTTTAGTTATGATTTTGTTTTTATTTATTATGTCTTATTTATTTTATCTCCAATTATGCACTTGTTATTTTTTTATCTTCGATTATTTTCTGATCCAAATTTATGTTATTTATTTTTTTCGAGTTACTTACTATCTTACCTTATATTTATTTATTTATTTTATTTTCGAGTCTTTTACTAGTTATATTTTAATTATCTGTATGCATTGATCCTGTTTTATGTTTTTTTATTTATCTCTAGTTATGATTTTGTTTTTATTTATTATGTCTTATTTATTTTATCTCCAATTGTGCATTGTTATTTATTTATGTTCGAGTTATTTTCGATCCAATTTTATGTTATTTATTTATTTTCAATCACTTACTATCTTACCTTATATTTATTTATTTATTTATTTATTTTATTTTCAGTCTTTTACTAGTTCTATTTTAATTATCTGTATGCATTGGTCTTACTTTATGTTTTTTTATTTATCTCTAGTTATGATTTTGTTTTATATTTATTTATTTATTATGTCTTATTTATTTTATCTTCAATTATGCACTATTATTTATTTATTAATTAATATCTATATTATTTTAAAATAATAATATCTGTATTACGAAGATTTGATGATATCGTAGATGAATGTTAGATCTTTGAAATTAAAATGAGTAAATATCACGGGAATGTAATTAAAATTTGACTAATTTATCCTGACTAGTCAATACAAATTTAATTCAAATATTCATAATATGAAATAATTGAAATATGTTAAAAAAGTTGAGAAATATATTTTATATATCATCATGAGATTATATCATTTTAAATGATAATTTGTTGACTCCATTGTTATTTTTTGTATTTGTTACAACTAAAATATAAAATTAAATGTAAATGAGAGACGTCAAGATAAAAAACAAATATAATTAATGAATCAATAATAATTTCTTTTATCAATTTCAATAATTATTTCTAATATAAAAATCATGTAAATTTGTAAATTTCGTGTAATATATATAAATGTATAAATATTTATCTTATAATTTCTAAAAATTTAATAAAATATATTCATCTCTTAAATTATGGTTAAATTAACATAGTGTGATAAAAAAACATAAAAGTTAAACATTTATAAAAATTATGAAATAATTTATTTGAAACCTATTTTTTATATCCTTTCACTTCTATTCAACTAGATAAACGAAAAAAATTATATGGGAAAAACAACTTATTTATTTAATTTAAAATATAATATTATCTTTTTAAAATAATATACATTTTTTAAGGTTTAAATAGGTTTATAATTTTTAATATGAGTTAGTTTTAAATTTTTATCAGTTAAAATAAAAAAACACTTTTAATTCTAATACTATATCATATTATTTATATATTAAACAAAAAGTCAAATAACAAAATATCAATAAGAATTACCTAAAAACTTCAAAATAAATCAATATTACTTATTTATTTATTTGAAAATAAATATTAAGAATTAACCTGTAAAATTCTAAATAATTAAACAAAATATTATTATTTATTAAAAATGAATATGAAGAATTAAAAATATTTATTTAAAAGTTTAGAGGATGCAAATCAAGGAACAATGTTTTAGAAAAATTAAAACAAAAATTTCAATATTTTATAAAGACTTAAAATAATAATTGGTAATTTATAATAATAAAAAATAAATATAATTGTTTATACAAACTAAAATGAAAAGTCGCTAATTTGTTAACTACAAACATATTTTATTTTAAATTTTAAAATCTTCTCCGTTGGTTCCGCTCAGGCAAATGCCAAAGAGTAATAAAAAGAAAAAAAAGAAAAGAAAAGTGAAAACGCGCGTAGTTTCACCTCTGCGTTTTGCGCTCCAAAACAAAACCCCCCAAATACTTTTCGATTGCGATTGATGGCCAATCCTGGTTTCCGTGGTTTTCATTTTACGAATCTGACTAAGAACTGAGCGAGTAATTTATTCCTTGTTGTAACAAATCCCTGGAATAGAAAAGGGAAATAGGGTTTTCTGATGGCAAAGAGAAACTGCGTCGTTATTCTGTCATCGGAAGATGAAGACGGTACTTATAACGCTCATTCGTCGAGTTCGAGTCGCAGCTATACGAAGCCGAAGTCGAAGTCGAGGTCCACCTCAATCTCCTCTCGGGGAAGGAAGAAGGCTCGTGCTTGGCATTCTCGTTCTCACCTCTCCAAACTGCACGAGGTATCAGTTTTTGTGTGTTTATTATTGACATTTTGTTACTTAACTTTTACTAACCAATGTGAAGGCCGAGTTTGTTTGCATATTTTTTAATATGATGAGTGTTTTTTTTTTCTTTTGCAGATAGACTTGTTTGGAGATGACTTCAATGAAGTGTTTACTGGGTCAAAGGTATCCGCTGGTATGCTGTTGCTGTGTTTAAAACCTTTTTGTTTAATCAATTTATTGGAAATTTATTATTTGTTTGCGTCAACATGAGGCTAATGGAATCGGCTCCTCTAAACTGAGCTGTTCTAGTTAGAAAGCAAAGTAAACAAGCTTAGCCATTGCATAAGAAATCATGAGTCTGTTAGAGTATTAACTGTTCTTCTCGTCAACTACTGAGATTACTAATTTTACACTTGCTCACTTCAAATAAACTAAGGCTGATGAGATTAATATTCAATATGCATAGTTCCTTTAAAGTGAGGAGGTTGCACTTTAGAGAATAAAGTGCATTTATGATCCTTGGGTAGAAAAGCAATAGTTGAACAGATCTTTAGTTTGTTTACACATATATTTGCATTTTATCACAATATTAATCAGTTAATTTTCTAACCGACAGTTAAAGCTTCACCTTATTCTCTAAAGTGTGCCTCCTCATTTTGAAGGATGCAAGTAGTAATTTTCAATTTTATACTAATACATGGACCTTTGTTAAAATGGTGAAGGTTTATTAAACAGACAGCCTGAGTTTCAACTTAACAAATACAAAAAAATAAAAATAAAATTGAAATCTTCAATTTGCACCATTTATCCCAACTCCCAATTGTTGAGCCTTCTGGATCTGTCTCTTTTTCTTTTATGCTCTAAGATGTTGTAAGTGCTACATGGATACAACAGGTACTCAAAGGAGTTTTGCAGAGGAGCTATGGGTTGATAAATACAAGCCCCATTCACCGGAAGAGCTTGCTGTTCACAAGAAAAAGGTCAAGGAATCTGATTCCTACTGTCTTGATTTTGGTAGTGATATGAATACCATCACATTTTCTCCATTTTTTGTTGCATTTACAGGTTGAAGATGTTAAGATGTGGTTTGAAGAGAGGTTGAGACCTTCCAAGGTAAATCTAGGAATAGAGCTGTAAGATTTTAATTAATTCTGCATGACTGTTCTCTTGATTTTCACGCACTAGGGTTGATAGTTTATCGAGATTGTTATTGTTCCTGTAAAGTGAAGAACAAGTTTTTAGAATGTCGTAATGATAAATTAATGTTGAATTGTCAATATTTCTAGAATGTTTGATATTTTGTCTTGGTCTAAAAAAGGTAACATCATCATCTTTTGGTGGTTCGTTGTTGGTCGTTTTGAGTCTTATAAATTCTTTCTCATGTGTTTAATTCCAGATTTTACATTTCTATAGAACTTTCTTCCCCTGTACTAGGTTATACTCTAAGTTACTATAAATTGTCCTCCCTGAACTTTATATTATAAATGCATTATGTTGATTTTATTTCATTCATATTGTGAGTTCCTTTATTCTTTATTTTCTTTATGGAAAATTTACAGGGTGTCTACACTAATAATGTTCTCCTCATCAGTGGTCAGGCCGGAGTTGGAAAATCTGTATGTAGCACTACCTTCCTCATTTGGCCTCTTTCATGTACTGGCTGTGCCACTCAGGAGAATTTGGAAATGTTAATATTTGGAGCATTAGGCTTCTGTGGCTTGGTGTCAAAATCTTCTCTTTTATCTATGTTTGTTTTGGTTTGGCTTTTTTTGTTCTTATATATGCAGATTTTAATTTAATTATTACTGAATAGCACTTCACTTTACATAGCTATGAAGAACCTTATTTTAATGTACTTAAATAGAAATACCACATTGGTATTGAAGCATTTCTTCTGTTCATTACGTAGGCAGCTATTCATGTAATCGCATCTCATCTGGGAGCAATAGTTTATGGGTGGAACACACCTACACCTGTAATTTGGCAGGAACATCTTTATAATTCTGGTACAGGTGGGTTCAGCAACTATATTTTGATGAGCTAGTGTGAAAAAATCATGATTCTTATCCCCTTTAGCTTCCCTTGTTAAACATCTATTCTTTCTGTGAAATTATTAGTGTCCTTGAGGATGTATTGTTAAATTACAATGTGCATTGTGTTTACATTCCAAACGGGAGAATACAGGCTATTTGGGGGATTCTAATGATTGAAATTTGTAACATATTGATTGTGACCTTAATTTTTGTTTTTAATTTTCTAATTCATTTCAGGGACACAATACTCGTCCAAATTGGATGAATTTGAAAGTTTTGTTGAGAGAGTACGAAAATATGGATTATTGCTAACTTCCAATACTGGGGAGTCAAAGCCTTCCATCATACTTGTAATAGATGATCTTCCAATGACTAATGGGAAATCTGCTTTTGGAAGACTTAAAAATTGCTTGCAACTTTTGGTGAATTCAACTCGGATACCCACAGCAATATTGTTAACTGACTATGGAAATGCTGACTCAGTAGATTATAATGCTCGTTGCCTGGAAGAACTGAAGCTATCTCTGGAGAGTTCTGGGGCTTGTAAGGTTACATCCTTGAAGAATTATCTTCTGTTTTTTTATGCCATGTTATAAGAGAATTTATATGTTAAACATAGTTTGGGAAACTTTCAGGTTGCTTTCAATCCAATTACAGCGAATACTATGAAGAAGATACTTTTAAGAATATGCCAAATGGAGCAGTGTGATGTGACTGCTGAGTATGTTGATCTAATAGCAAAAACAAGTGGGGGTGACATCAGACATGCAATCACTTCTTTACAGTTTTTCTGCCTGAAACCAAATCTAATGCATTCTTTGGCCCTTTTCCCCCCAGCAACTTGCTCTCATGGTTCATTGAAAGAGGAAAGTAATAAACCTGTTATATCAGATGATGGATATTCATTGCACTTTGGCAGAGATGAGGCATTATCTTTATTTCATGCTTTGGGGAAATTTTTGCATAATAAAAGGGAGACTGGAGGTGGAACAGAATATGGTGTGTACTTTAGCAAAATTTGACTTCCTTATCTTGTCTTTCTTGTACTTGAGGAAGTAGCAATATAAGTTGGCAAAGTTATATATTGATATCGTTATGCTACATCTTTCTAACTAGTGGATTTTCTTATGTGGAGATCATGGATTTGTTATTTGTGAAAGACTTTCAAGATTACCATCAAAAATGGATGTCCCCGAGAAGATTCTTTGTCAAGCCCATGTGCAACCTGGTCCAGTTGCTGATTTTCTGCATGAAAATGGTATTTCCTTCTGATATGCTTGTGTTGATATTCTCTGTAAAAATTAAAAACATTTCTACAATGAAGATGATATCTTTCTTTAATGTTCTAAACCAAATCCAGTAGCTTTCTAATTCATGATAATTTTTTGCAGTTCTGGATTTTTTGGATGATGAGGCAATAGATGACGCATGGATTCTGTCTTCATATCTAGGTGATGCTGACATTCTTCTTGCTAAACTCCGAGGAATGCTATGTAGTTATAACGAGGCAGAGGGTATTTTACAGTCAGCTGCTGCATCTATAGCTGTTCGCGGGGTTCTATTTGGAAATTCTCATCCACTACCCTCCAGGTTATCACTTGTTTACATTCAGTCTTCTGTGTGATAGAACCTTATATTTCTGTTATATATTATTCTGTTCACTTGTACAGGTGGCATGCAGTTCGGCGACCAAAGCTCTGGCAAGTTGAGAAAGCATCATTGTACAAGGTAAACTCATTAAGTCTCCTCTTTATGTTATAGTTTCTTATCCCGCATTTTTTCAATTATGTATTTGAAGTAGGTAATTTGAATTAGAAATTTATTACATTTAGTTCAACTACCTTTGGAAAGAAAAAAGGACTCCGGAGAGCATCAATGGAATATAGTACTTCAAGTAGTTTTATTTTTAAACTTTGTTTACATTACTTAGTGCTGTTGGCAAGGTAGCTTTCTCAATAGAAGATTCAACTGTTTCATCTTCTAGATTTTTATTTCTGCCACTATTGAAATTTGACATGCGTTCGTGATCTTAAATTGTAGAATGAAGTGGATAGACTCAGAATCCCTGCCCGTAAACGGTTTAGTTCTTATCACATGTCAATTATGGCCACTGAGTACATGCCCATGCTTAAATTGCTGGGAAATAGAGCATGTGGTGATTATCACGAACCAAGTCAGAAATCATCAAGGGGCTTGGAAATGGAAGACTTTGATTTTAACAAAATGGATTTAGATGAACAATCTAGGAGCATTTCTGATGATGACATAGAAGATTGGTAGGTGTGCAACATGTAATATATGGGTTGTTCAGCTTGCAGATCTTACTTTAATGCATAGTGTTCAAAGCTTCTCTAGTAATTCTTCTCTAATATTGATTGAGGCTAAAGCTTTACTAGGAAACAAGTTTATGAGTTCTGATGCATGATCACAAGTCCGAGTTGGTACTCAAGCCTTGATGGGACTAATGAGTTTTTGAAAACAAGTTCTTAGCGAGAAAGAGCCGTTGTAAATATTTATTTTGTTACTTTGAAATATATTATTTTTACATTAAAGTTCACAAACTGAATATATACAGAATTAGTAGATAATCGTGAAGAAGGGACCTGGTTCCTTGTTGAGTGGTTGGAGCGTGAAATGCACATTTGATACAGTTAGTGTCGAGGAAGGAAAGGATAGTTTGCAGCAATTAGAAAGTTATTAGTCATCCACTAAAATTGTTCATTTTTTTTGTTTATATTATTTTTAACTATTGGTTTAACCTGCTATATGATGGAGAAAAAGAATGGAGGATTTAATGGTGTTCTTGAAGAAAGTGACCACTGGTTAGTAGCTACAAGCGTACGGTCACTTGTTCGATTCAGGATTCAAGCTTGGCCTGAGATAAATAAATGGATTGAACTTGGATCTAATATATTTGCACCGTAAGTTGCTGAAGCAGGGAATTAATCCTCAGGAGAAAAAGGGTGTAAAGCTCCAAGTTTGCCAAGTCTTGCGGGGTTTCCATAATGGAATTGGCAGCACATGTGAAATTTGGAGGGAGAGGCACAGGTTTTGGCAATTTGTTTTTTGGGCAAAGATGGTGGAGTTGTCAATTTTCTCATAGAAATACTAATTCAATTATTTTTCCAAATTACATTTTGGTCAACCAAAGAGGAACTTTTCCAGGAAATGCATTTTCTATAAGATCAATGGCAGCACGAGACATTACCTTAAAATTCATCCAAAAAAAAAGTTGGACCTCTCTCTCTCTCGTGTGTGTGTGTGTGTGTATATATATATATATATATATATTCTTTTATAAAAATAATTTTTGTATTAGTTAAATTTTTTTAGAGAAATTACGTGAGAATTCTTGTATAAATTAACTAGTTATGCATTAATTATGAATGAATTTATTTTATTTAAATGGTTAGAGAGGAATTTATCTAAAAATTTGTAATATAAGCAAACCAGTGGATATACTTGGTGACATGTTTAAAGCATGCCGATAGTTATTAATCTGCTTAAAAGCTTATTTAAGATTTTTTTATAAGTTTGACATATCATTAGATATATAGACTAATTTACTAATGATTAATAATAATAAAAAAAGAAGTTATGTAAAACAAACTATAAACATTAAAATCAAAATTATTGATCAAAATATGACACATAAGTCAAAATGAAATATATTTTAAATGAATTAAATCTAATATAACTTTTATAGTATTTTATTCACGCAATTTAACCTTCATTAACTCTATATGTTTGAATTTATATGTACATTAACAGTTATATTTTAAAAAAATATCATAATCATTTATATTTATTGAAAAATATTTAAGTGAATATAAATAACAATTGTGTAATATTTTCATTTTATAACATGTTCTATTTTACTTCTGAATAAACTTAGTCTGATATTCTCTCTCTATATAAAGCGAATTATGTAGTTGATTATCACTCATCCCGGATCGTGGATATATATGAAAAACCAATCAGGAAGTAAAAGAATAGTTGATTTTTTTAAAAAATAATATATTTTAAAGAATAAAAGATATAATACATGAAAAATCATTTTAATAACATTTTATTTTTAAATTATATATGAAATAAAAATATAGCAAAAATTCAAATTCGTGTCATCAAAGCGCATAACAACAACATTAATAGTCATTATTATTAAAGCAGTTATAGTCTCCTCTTAATCTTTTTTATTTATTTATAAAAATTATCATTGTTTCTTTCAAATTCCAAAATTTAAATTTAATAATCTATTACAAGTTAAGAGTAAACTAATACTAATTTTCTAGATATAAATGTTAAAATAATGTATATTTAATTTAATTAATTTTATTTTGATTATTGAGTTGATGAAATTGATCTGATGACACTATTATTGCCATTAAAAATCCCATAATTTCTACATGAACTAAAAAAATTCTGAACGCAGTGTTTATTAACAACATATAACCTATGTTTTTGAAATATGGATCATAACACAGGTACTACAATTTTCAACTGCTTTTAATTAGCAAAGATTTATAAATGGCAACATCAATGATGATCCTGAAACAGTAGAATAAAATGAAATTGTGTTTCTTAACTTCTGAACCCACCCCACCAGTAAGAAAATAAAATAAAAGAATTCTAATTTATAATTTGTACAGAGGACACAAGATAACCTTTTCAAGAATGAAAAACTTAAAATTTATTAAGTCAATGATGTGCCTGGTTTACAAGGCAATATAACAAATAAACAGATGATAACAAATAATGGCATGCCAATAGTCATGAAGCTAATTCCTATCCGTTAAGTAGCATGCTTCTTCTTTCTACAGAAGATGGATGATGAAGTTAAACAACAAGTGGAGAGCAAGATCATCTCCAACCTAAAACACTATGTTATTAGATAATTCATTATTCATTAGATTAAAAATTCGTTGACTTCAGGCTCTTGGACTCAAAGATAACGTGATATCCTCAAAAACCTTAAGTCTCTTGTCACTATTCCTCTGCAAAATCCTGCTTGTCTCGGTAGCTTTACTATCGTTGGAGGGCCCCAAAATTGCAGCAAGAATGGCCTCTTCAAAGTCATTGTCATCAGGTAATAAATCTGTTAACTTGTTTTTCTCACCAGCCTCTGAAGAGAGCCTTCTTGTTTTGTTCCCTGGCACTGGCACACCTAATTCCACATGCAACTTGTTGTTGCTCTCTCTCACATCACTCACTGCTCTCATGGACCCTGCAACATTTCCAGACCTTGTTCTCTTAAGGGTCTCAGAGAACTGGTTCTCAACTGGTTCCCTCAACATGGGTTTTGATGCATAGAATGGAGGAGCTGCAACATTGAGTGAGTTCCCCAACATGGCAACAACATGTTTGTTAGTAGTAGTGATCGCTTTAGATGGTGGCAGTGCTGTGTGATTTTTGGTCATTATGTTGGAATTGATGTTCTCATCAGCAAAATCATCACGAAATTTGGCTGAATTTGTTGCTGCTGGTAAGGTTGTGTGGTGGTCCTTGCAAGGCTGGGGTTGCCAGATCGATGAAGAACCCAAAAAGGCCTCAAAGAGCCTGCTTTGTTCAATCCTATCAACTCCCTTATTCATCATCTCAGATTCAAGGTCTTTCAGCATTTGCTGTGCCCTTTCATAGGCTTTCAAGTGAGAATCTGAGCCTCTAGGACCATCCATAACTGCAGGTTTTACACGGTACAGTGTCTCCTTTGCCTCACCAATTCTTCCTTGCTTCATCAAACAAATGCCCAGATTGCACATCTTATTGTTGTCGGGAGCTATAGAAAGTGCCCGCCGATAGGCCTCTTCTGCTTCAATGTAGTTGTTCTGCTGCATTAGTGCCCATCCCAAGTTTCCCTACATTAAAACAAGTTCAATTCAGTTTCATGAAGACAGCAGAAATGAGTGAACACTGTGAAAGTGAGTAAAAGTTCACTGTCATGAGCTATTCTTACCAGCAGTCTAGTAGCTTCTTGCTCCACAGAGACTTGAAACTTCTTCCCTTGAGATCTTGCAGTCTTTGTGCGCTTGCCATTGAATGCTAACCCTTGTTGAATTAAGTACAACTTATGCTTCAAGAGGGCTATTTGATCATCAAGTCTCCCACACCGCTGTTAAAAAAACAAGATTTTTTTTCAGCATTTTCACTCATATAAATATAAGTTTTGATACTATACATAAATGGCACAGACAACAACAATTACAACATTCCACACATACTACAACAATTTTTTTATAACCAACTAATTCATTAAAAGCTTTTACAATAAAATAACATAAAACTTGGTCAGTGAAGGTGTCAATACCTTGTAAAGATCCAAGAGGATGTTGTCCAGAGATTCTTGGGCTTGATCTGAACATCTACTTCGAAGCGATTTAATGGCTTCAATGGCTTCTCCAGCCCGGTTTTGCTGCTTCATGACAATAGCCATATCTTTCAAAGCACTGTCCACTCGGTCTCCCGCGTTAATGGCTGCCCAAAACAATGGAATTGCTCGCTCCGGGTCCTTATCCACCAACTAAACAACAAACAACAGAACAATCAACACTTGAATAGAGACTAAAAACAAAATTCCATAAAGGACCTTGTCAATTGCAACAAAAAGGAAAAAAAAAAAAGTCTTACTTGAACGTTTTTGGCTCTGACATAAGGAGTGTCACCAACTGGGACCTTATGAGTGACATGGAAGGACTCAGACCGTGTTCTGAGAACAGCGCCGAGAGGCTTCGCAGGAGAAGAAGGTGCTGATTTGGAGGGCCTGAAACCCGGTGGAGCATTCCACATGTCTTGCATTGTGATGTGATAAATGGCAATGGAAGTTTGAAACTGAATGGATCTGATGCTTCTTCTGCTAGAGAAGAACAGAGAGGAACAATCGGACAGTGGTTTGAAAGAGTAGACAGCGAAGCCACTGTAAAGCGGAGAAGAAGGGAAGAAGGATGTGCTTTGGAGAAGAGAGTGACCTTTTTAAATTTCTTAAAAAGTAGCCGTTGAGATTGTGAAAGAAGTAGCCGTTACATGGGTTATTTTTTCTCTCTCTATACACATGTTTGTTAAATACAGCTTCCTTTGTTTTCAAATAATTTTTATACCATAAATATCCTTTGCCTATAAATAATTATATAAAAAATAGTATCCACATACTTTTAGTTTATGTAATCTCTACCATTATAGTTTTTTTTTGAATTTTTTAATATTTACTGTTAAGAATATGTTAAAAATATCGCATTATCCTATAAATAAAAATTACAGAAATATAAAAAATAAATAATTTTAACTTTATTTATATATTTATTTTGTTATTTATTTATTTATTTTATTTTATTTAATCTAATCTTTTTAATAAAATTGTTTAATCAATTTTTTTAATTTAAAAAATATGACGATAAATTCTTTCAATAATACGATTCACTTTATATATATAATATAGTTTATTATATTTAAATTAAAACCATCAATATTTATCTGTTAACTTTTTAATTTTTAATATGAAAAATATTATATTGTTGTGTTTTTAGAAAATAAAAGATTTAATTTAATTTTTTATTAATATTGAGATCAAATTAAATAAAATAAAGAACACTAGAAAAATATTAAGCCAAATTTAAAATATTAAAATTAAATAACTTACAAAGATAAAAATATATTTTATAGAAAAAAAAACTATTCAAACCTTAACCATTCCAAAGACTAGTTGTGTCAAATTGTTTGTGTAGAATAAAAGAAAGAGAATAGGAGCTGAATTATTTATATGAATATGGATAATTTTTTATTTTTTTTAAGTTGTACAATTACTGTCCTAATACATGAGAAGCCATCTAAAACATTTTTTACTTCTCTTTATAAAGTACTATTTAAACTACTTTGTGCATTACAAATAATACATTTCAAAATTCAGAAGACATAAAAATTGAAAATAAAAATAAAAAATTAGAAATACTAAAACATACTTTTGCAAATTTTAAAAGTACAAAACATATTTGACAACACAATCTGAATTCAACCTTGTAAAGATTTAATAATGTTCCTTTAACCAACATACCAAAATCATGAAAAATTTACCTCTTGAGTGTTCATTGTGCCCTTTATTTCCAATAAAATGCAGTGAGCTTATACATATATATGTGTGTGTGTGAAGGCATAAGTTGAAAAGTGAGTGAATACATACATGCATTTACTTATTAATACATATTTTGTTACAAATATAAGTACTAAGGTAGAATGTAGAGTAAGGTAGAATCACTCAAAACCATAATTACTAACTAAAATGAACTAAATTTAAACCACACTACAGCAAATTTGAAATGACTGAGTGAGTGACTGAACGTGGTAATCAGTAACAATGTATGAACCATTGCACAAATGGTAGTTGGAAACATAATTCTTCCTACATGTATACCATCATAGTATGTGGGAGAAAAAAGTGTATTATAGTGCCCGGAAACTGTCTCCTCTGTCGAGTCTTGCTGTTCCTGTGCTTGATGATTCACCCATTGGATCAGGTGATGCTGCATTCTGTGGTGATTCCCTATTTAGAGAAGAGGGCATACCCGAAATCTCCTGAAAAATGTTGTGATGTCCATAAAAAGTATGGATCGATTAAAATATAACAAAATATATCATGTAAATGAGAAAATATCAAATATGTGCTTTTCTACCTTCATTAAATGAAGCCTCAAATTGAATGGTCGAATCTTGCATCCAATACAGGCCAGCGCAAATCTTGAATAATGAAACAACACATCAGCAGAAGCTTGCTTATTATCTTCTGTCTGAAATCAAATTCACTTCTGTCAAATAAATGATTTGGAGAATATGACAGTAAGTGGACAAATCTAAGTACTGCCAGAAGAAGGAAACATAAATAATGTTTGGTCAAAATCAGTAAAGTGCAGAAAAAATTGAATTTCAGGGATGTTTAAGTTAGTGCCAATGTTAAAACAAGAATATTGTATAAAATGTGAAATCAAACCACTTTCCTTCGTGTCTCCGATGGCCTTCTTAGTTTACTTGCACTATGCATGTGTCCAAACAACGTTTACCGATTTGCTGTTTTCTTTCTTCTCAATAGGTTATTTACAATCCTTTTCTTGTGGTCACACATCAATCTTAACATACACATTTAATGCCACTCCCACCTTTTCTCTTGTTCCTTTAAAGCACAAATTCTATACGATAGAGTATAGTATCATGATGAAACTACACTGTTAATCCCCCAATGTGCCAAAAAAAAAAGCTTTTCAAGAGAAACAGGAATCAATGTAGATAATGAAGTTCCAAAGAACCATATGTCAAAGATCCTCAGTTGATGGCTAGGTAAGTTTATTATCCTGCCTTCATATACATTCATATTGAGAGAGCCAGTTAAGACAATAAGAGTACCCATCCAACAAATATTAATTCCAAGTCAATCACAGTCCCTGAGCTTCAGGCAAGTCTGAGTGACCATTGCGGGTAGTTACAGACAAGGGTGGATGGATTTCTTCACATGCCAATAGAATCATTAAAGCCATAACTTCACCAAAAGAGAAAGGAATGCAAATCTCAATCAGAAAAAAAAAAAAAAAAAAAACTAGACCGTCGTTTAACAGGGAGCACCACTAATTCCAGAAAATGCAAACCTTCCGAAAGAACACCCACTCGCGAGGTTGATCAACATGGACATTCAAGGCTAGCTTAACCTACAACTTACTAATAACCTGAACGGAATCCTTATATCAAGGAATTCAAACGAAACCCTCACGGATACATGATGATGTTTATATGCAAACTCTCATAGACAAGTTTGAAAATTCTAAGTTGTTTCTGGATGTTCTAGTCGATGGGATTTTACCAAAGGGAAAAGATAACGGGATTTGTGAATGGTACCTTGTCGCTAAAATGCATCAATCTAAATTACCAAAGCAAAATAACAAATTCTCTCGTAGTGATTATTTGTGTGTAGAAAAGAGACAAAAGCTACAATTTTTGGCCATAAATAAACAGAATCTGACTAGAGTAGCGACGTCCAAGCAGATTTCAACATTAAACAGAGATGTAACCAACGCTTAACCTTACGAGATACAGGAACAACAAACAAATGAAAACAACAACAATAATAATAAAAAAACAAGCTTGGTGACACCAACAAGTTCTTTTCAATATTGAAAAATGAGATTTTACATATTATTTTCAGAGGTTGCTGAAATGAATTGGGGATTTGATGGTAAGGAAAGTTGAAAGCAAAAATAAAAATAAAAATGATAGGAGCGAGCTATTCTCCTCTGAAAAACGGAAAGTACCTCGTTATCCTCCTTTGTTTCTTTCATGGTGTAACGAAATCTCTGTTCTCCTCCTCCTCAATTTGATGATAGAAGGCTTGCAGGTTATGGAGAACTGCTGTTACAAGAAACATAATTGGTTTAGAATATAATTAAAATTAATCTTAATACATTTAATAAAGGGCCTATTAGCTCAGTTGGTTAGAGCGTCGTGCTAATAACGCGAAGGTCGCAGGTTCGAAACCTGCATAGGCCAATAATTTTAGTATATGATTTATTGCTTATGTTTACTTTGTTGCCTTCCACCTCCCACCTAGCAATTTTCTTTAATTGAGGTCATACATTATTTGCATGCTATATCATTAAAATAAAGTGTTTTTTTATTAAAGAAAAAAATATATTTTAAGAATTAAATGTTTTATATATTTATACTATAATACAACACTATGATTATATTTATTTTACCTGTTTATTAAATATTAGAAAATGAAAGGAAAAATGTTTGGCAAAATAACTTTATTATTTTAAAAAAATAAAACAAATCTTTTAACAAATTTATTAAATAACTTTTAGCTTAAATAAACCTTATAAGTTAAGAAAAATAAAATTAAACTAACAAGTAACTTTACTTTGTTATTTATTATGCTCTTATATTTAAGTCAAAGATTAAAAAACTTAATTATTATAAGTTGGGGCTAACCAACTCTTAGAATCACTAATAATCTATTATTGAATCGATTTAACAACCGGTGAACCATCACATTTTGAGTAATTACACGAACTCCTATTTTTTCATCACTTCCTCGTTGAAGTATACGGATACGTCTTTTTTTAAATAATTAAATTCAAATATCAGTATAATAATTTTTAGACAATTAGAAAATCAGTACAAAAGAAAAACAAAAATGTCAGGTTTAGCTTACCTTCAAACTTTTAAATCAATCACAATATTATGAATGTTATGAAATATTTTAACATTTGAAATGAACAAATTACGATTCTTAAATATAAATCAATTCACATGATTTTTTTTATATATATATATCTTCTACCCAATGGAAAAATATTTCTTAAATATAATGGTAATGGCCAGTATAAATAGACAGTTCTTACAGATGCAATTAATTTGACCAACACCCATATGGCAGAAGTACCCAAAATCAGTAAAGCATTCAATTTTAAGTTAGGCCAACATCTAGAAGAACAATGCACGAGTTAAATAAAAGTAATATAAATCGTGTCTCCTCAGAAAGGGTATTCTTTGCAGCCTAAACAACCGTTTTCTGTTTCAATCTAGCAAGAACACTGCTCGCGTAACACACTAATAAACAGAAAATCATGTCTCCTTAGGAGGGGCTTTCTTAGCAGCCTCAGCAGCTGCTTTTTCTGCTTCGATCTCAGCAACTATGGCATCAATTTCAGCTTCCTCCAGCTGACGCAGACCATGCTCCTTTGTCATCACAGCAACTTCTATGTTCTTCCCGCCACTCTCAACAACCTAATCACATATGATGTCAAATAAAAATCACAAGTACATAAATCATGTTCAAATGCATTACAAACTATTAACATATAGTAATTACACAAATACTGTAATTATGCAACAGGAATAGGCAGAACTACTTGATCTATTTCAGAGTTTGATTTTAAATAGGCAATCTACAACTATCAGCCTTATCAGCTTGGTCTGACAATATTTGGGATTCAAAACATTATCAAAAATATAGGTGTGAATATCATTATGTTAGGCAGCCAAAAAAATTTCATTTTACGTAGCTATGAGTGCAAACAAGTCGTGTACATTTGTACATTTAATTCAATAATACAATTTTTCTTCAAATCAAAAGAACCAGTCTGCAGCACTGCAAATGTCAGTCTTCAATGGGTAATATATTTCCTTTCCCAAGTTATGCATAAAACAACCCAAAAAGAGGACAAGTTAAGAGTTCGAAAAATACAAAAAGCATAAACATGGAAATTACAAGCAAAAATATTTTTCCATTTTAGTAAAATTAACCAGTTAAGTGCTCATTGAAGCAAATATATGGTTAGACCATTAATCAATCTTACAACATTGCTAAGTATTTGATTGGTATATTGTTCCCGAACAATAAATATATTACCTGAAATTCCTAAATCATAATTTCGTTCAAAACAAAAATGGGTAAATTAAGCGCTAAGGTTTGTGGAATACTGACTTTAAGTTGCAGACAATACTAGATCATCTAGAAATAATCTAATAGCCATATATTTATGTCCTAATAATTTAATTTATCAGTAAAGATGAAGTTAGCTTGCATCTATGGAAAATAAATTCATAAAAGAGAATAAATAGAACATCTTAAGAACCAATAACATCCTCATCCCTTCCAACTGTCCAGCTCTAGCTCTCATCTTCTATTTTATTTTATTTCAAATGAAGAGCTCTTCAACAAAGAGAATCACAGGTACCAAATAAATGTATTACATAATCTCATTGTTTTTCATATATTCATTTTGGTTTGGCTTACATTCCTACATACAATTACTGAAAAGAAGACGAAGACTTAGGAGATCATTGTTATATATTGATACAAAGACAATCTGAAAGATGTAAACTATCAGATATCTGAGAAGTTATCATGACATTCTAAAAAAAATGTTTGTTTAGTAGATTAAAATGGAATTAATGGTTAAAGTTGTGGTTGAATAATGTACCAGATAGCTTACAGACATGTATCAACAAAGTCTAGGTAAGAATGAGTTCTATGTTAAAACATGCTCGATGTCTACATCAATAAAACATATATCAGTGTGCTTTAATCTAACAGAAAGATCATATTCCAAAATAATAGTACTATATATGTGTTAAATAACAACTTATATGCCATATTAACTATTGTTTGTTACAAAGAATCTGGGTCTACCTCAAGAATAAAAGAGACAAATCTATGTATGAAGGGTACTTTAGGCCAGTCTAAACTAGTGAAAATGTTACTTCGACTCAACTGCCCAAAGTATTATAAGGCATATCAAACTCAAGACAACTAGGTAGCTTGGGATAGCCAGGTTAGAACGAGACAGAACATAACTTATAGATTTTATGCTATGTTCGGTGCATTTTTAAAATTGAACAGAATGGAACATAAGATTATAAAACTTGTACGTTTTGATTCCACTAAAAAAGTAGAACCAAATAGAAAACATCAGGGTGGACCATTCCAATCCATTTTGTCTTCCCATCAAACACTACCTTAACATTCTTCCCAAGCCATAAAGAACATTAAAAGGCAGACACGTGCAAAATACAAGGCAAGGGAATGCAATGTCCTCTACCAAGATTATAAACCCACAATTGCAGTCACAACATCAAGATTTTTGGGGTGGTCCTTTTGTGGCCATATTTGTTTTCTATTTTCTACAACCTGTGATCGCAACTTAAAACCTTGGGCACAACACAAAACTCCAGATAAACAATAAAACCAGGTAGGAATAGCAAAAATGAAACTCACTTCAAGCAATGCACGAATAGCCAATTTCACAGTCTCCTGCCCAGAGGTCTCCTTGTAGTTCTTCTCCAGAAACTCCCGAATCGAATTCGAGTTTCGGCCGGTGGCGTTCGCCTTCCACGCGGAAAACGTGCCAGAGGGGTCCGTTTGGTACAGTGAGGGCGCGCCAGTGTAGGGATCAAACCCAACAATGAGGGTGGAAAGCCCAAAGGGGCGCACACCACCACTCTGTGTGTACTTCTGCTGAAGCCCCGCAATGTAACGGGTAATATACTCAACGGTTACGGGATCCTCGACGGTGAGCCTGTGACTTTGACACTCCACACGTGCCCGGTTTATGAGCACACGTGCGTCGGCCTTCAGCCCGGCGCACGCAAGCGCAATGTGATCGTCAAGATTTACAATCTTCCTCACCGTCCTGCGAATCGACAGAGAATCAATTAGGGAGTGAGCTAAGTATAGTTTGAAACGACGCCGTTGTTTCGTTGATCCCTAATCGAAGGGAAAGGGATCTGAAAAAAAGGGGGAATTGGAAGAGAACCTGGAGTCTTGGAGTTTGGCGGTGGATTTCTTCTCGACGCCAAGGACGACGTTGTCGGTGCCGCGGACGCCAACGGCGGCGTTACCTTTGCGGACGGCTTCGAGAGCGTACTCGACCTGGAAGAGGTGGCCGTCGGGGGAGAAGACGGTGATTGCTCGATCGTACCTCGCCATTGTGCTTTCCTTTGTGTTTGCTTCTTCGTTTTACTTCTGAGTTGCGATTCAAACCTCTCTCTCTGCCTCTCTAGTCAAGCTTTTTCGCTTGGTGAAGAGTAAAGACGAAGAAAACGAACAAGGTCTGTTGGTGTGCTTTTGATACCTGCAGCTGCTTAGGCAACAAGTAGAGTAGCGTGTTGGGCTGGAATTGGAGCCTAGCTATTATGGGCAGGCCTTACTATTCCCACCACTGTTTTGCTAAGTCACCACCCACTGTTTTAATATTTTTTTTCTTCCATTTTACTTTTTATTTTGACCATACAGAATGGTAACATATTCTCTTCATATTAGAATTATAATATCACTTTCTCCTTTTTACACAATAATATGGGTATTAAATTAACGGCATTTGCTATTCTAATTCTCATTATTACCAATACATAAAGATATTAATATAAAAACTAAATGATAAAATATTTTACTCTTCCTTATTTCTTCCTCTTCATCTTTTGATATAAGTACCTTAGTCCTTCATCTTTTGATATACGTACCTTAGTAAAGTGTTCAGTTGGGTGAATTTAGTATGATGTGATCAACATGTAAAAAAAAAAAAAAAAAAAAACTCAAGTAAGGATTTTTGCATTCTCCAAGACAAAAAAAAGAAGTAAAAAAGGTTGCTTAATTATTTACAATGTGTACATAAGATAGATGGAAATATGTTTATCCAAGATTGAGTAAAATATACAATTACAAGATGTGTGTTTGTATAATTGTTTCTTAGAAAGTTTGTTGCTTGTAAAATTTTCATCCTCGAGTCATTGGAGAGACATTGAGAGACTTTTTAAAGACTCTTCCTTAATATAATATAAAATTATATTATTATTTAAAATAAAATCATCAATATATTTTAAATTATAATTTAAAAATGTTTTTATTTTTTGTTGTTGCTTGTGAGAAATTAATTATAGGAAGAAAATGATAAGAAAAAAAAATCCATAACATCCGAAAAAACAATTTAATATGAGAGTGATGTGTACATGAACGAATCAATCAATTACGCAAAATATTAAATATCTAAATCCTAAGAAAATTATAACTTGACTTTGGTTGGATGATATTAACATGTTATAAATCATATTTGATAGTATTATTGTTTTGAAAATTCGATTGGATCCATTTTATTATTTTCATTAATGAATTCAAATTATTCAACAAGTGTACCAAATTTCAATGTAGTAAAGAATTATCATTTACAGGGATTTGTGACTTACTGATATTGCAGACAAGATATAGTTATAATCATGGATCGAAAGTATGATTTGAGACAAATAACTAAAAATAAGCGCAATATTTAGTAAAATGAAAAGTGATTATAAATAAAGTAGATTGAATTACATGCACTTACTTCCAACCCTATTTCCCAACTATATCATTTCTGTTTTACAGTTTCACTCTCAGTATATAACTTAGCCTGATTCCTCGAAAACAAGTCCTAGGGTGTTAAAACTCAACACTCTGTCTTACGAAAAGATCTTGAGATTAACGTGATTAATAAACACACTTCTATTCCTAGAGAGGTTGTCTATTAAACATTTGATCCATTTCTGGTTAATGAAAACATTTTCCAACACAATCAAAACCCTCGGATCTTAAATCAGTTGATCACTCCGAAGAAAGCATTAAGAATAGAATCAAACACAACTGTGGCAAACGAAAATCATATATATGGAGAAATGGTCTAAAAGTAGTTACATGTAATGCAACCCAAAGAGTTTTAGTCCCTCATGGAGGAACCCATTACAAAACAAGAGAAGAAGGAGAAGAAACTACAACAATAACTGATTGGATTCAAGTGGATATGCGTTCCCACGAGCTCCCACCGTCTTTTCTTCCTTTCTCCTCTGTCTGACTATCTCCCACGTCTTTTCTTTTGATTCTTAAATAGAAATTAGGTCTAAAGAGAGGAGAAATCTGCTGGGCGTATTTCTGAGGCGCTGGGCGGATTTTAGCTCAGGTTGGAACTTCTCTCGCTGAAAAATCAGTTGAGCGCATCTTTTCCTACGCTGAGCGGATTCTCTTTTTCCAATATTTCTTCCTCTCTTCTTTCAAATCTTGAATCAAAGAACAACTTGGGAGAATAATTACTTGATAATATCTTCTCATAATTTTTATGCTCTTTAAGGTTGAATATACGGTAAAAAGATGCAAATGCTATCTAATAAAGGTGAATTTCTCAATGAAATTTATACTCAATTAACTCCTTAACCGTCCAAATGAGAATTAATTTAAAAATTGACATGTTATTTTTAAATAATTAAATTTTAATTAAATCAAAATAAAAAAATCGATTGATATAATTTATTTTTATTTTAAATTGATTACATTAATTTTAAATAATAATTATTTTATTTTATTATATTTTATTTTATTTTAATTATTATTCATCTTATCTTTAATATATTTTATATTTATATTTTTTATTATAATTTATGACGATAATAATAATAAATTTTATTATTATTTTTAAAAAATATTATTACTAATAAAATTATTATATAATTATTATATTATAAGAATATTTATTTTAAAATTTTGATTAAATTTCATAATCCTTATTAAAGTTTAAATCTGAATTCATATATTCCCCTTCAATTAACCATTCATTTTAAAAAGATTAGATAGAGCATATATTATACTTATAAGAATGAAAATAACTTTTAAGTCTTCTTATTTGTAAAGAGAAATACCTAGCGAGTTGGTTTAATATATATACATATTATTCTTAATATTTATATTTAGATGTTTGTTTGATATAATATTCATTAACATGGAAAAGATAGTATATAAATGCAATTTTAATGTATAATGATAATTTTGGTTTATAATAATACTTAGCTACAACTCTATATTACCGTAACATTTATGAGAAGTTTGTAGCGACTATGAATATTATTTTCTCTTTTAGTTTAGTAATTTTTTTTTTGTGTGTGTGTGTGAGAGAGAGATACTGGAAAAACAAATTTGCAAAGCTTCACAGTTTTCCTATGATAGTAACTCTCACAATAGAATTTTAGAAACATATATCTAATTAGTTAAAATAACTAGTAAAAAAAATGTTATCAGTCTCACAATTTTTTTAACTGTAAAGGATTGAGGAGTTCGAGTACTTGTTCAAGATGTGTGCATTTGAAACCGTGTTGTGAGAGTATACAGCTGAAACTTCCTGCTATTTGACGAGTACACATGCAACAGAAGATTCTCAACTCCGCCATCAATGTGAATCTGAGTTGAGGGCGTTACACATGAGAAGGTGACTGAGTCATGTTTCTCTCTCTTTTGCCATTATTTTTTGGCTAAAGTTTCTACCTGCTCGAACGTTATAGTATTCTTTAGCTAATATTGTTGCTGTTAAACATCATCATTTAGGTGATTTGGCGAGAGCAGATTGGTACTAAACTACCTACCAAGAAGACAGAACACATTCATCTTGTGTTCGTGTTAAAACTGATCCAACATATTACATCATCATCTTACTGGAAATGAACTTGTGTGTGATGTATATTTTTCTTTTTAACAAATATCAAGGAAAAGAAAGAAGCAACTGTTAGACCATGCTGCAAAAAGGTGATAGATTAAAGCTGGTACTCCTTATGAATTCATATTCCTGAGAAGAGTATAGTTCAAATCACAAGATGAAGCTTTCCACTCTTAAATTACTTCCTTTCTGTTCTCTTGCTCTGTTCTATTTTTATCCATTTGTTTTAGCAGCCGTGTCACAACCTAAAAGTGTGAACCATTCATTTCATGTTCCTGCTATTATAGCGTTTGGTGACTCAATCTTGGATACGGGGAACAACAATTATGTTGAAACATTTATGAAGGCTAATTTCAAACCATACGGGAGGGATTTCATTAGAGCGAAATCCACAGGAAGGTTTAGCAATGGCAAGATCCCTTCAGACTTATTTGGTACTTCATGTGCTAACTAAGGATTATTATTTAACAGTTTTTCTATTCAATAGAACTTACTAATAGGAAACAATGTCATCGTTCATTCTGCTTAAGAGTTCTCATGTAATTTCAGCGGAAATACTTGGTGTAAAGAAGACATTGCCACCCTATCTTGATCCAAATTTGAAGATTGAAGACCTCTTAACCGGGGTGTCCTTCGCCTCAGCTGGCTCAGGATATGATCCTGTTACAGTTAAAATATCTGTAATCACCACTCCACCACCACAGTTTCTTTTTCTGGATTCGTGCACTGCTAGTGTAGAATGTTTTTATTATAATAATTGGATAGGAACTTTTCATGTATAGTAAATTTACCAACTTTTACAGTCACTTCCTTAAAAGTCATATCAACTATGATTTTTTTGTTGATTTAGTGTTTACACTACTTGTTCATTGAAGCTAAACTCAAATTATAACTGTATTTCCAATTGTGTTTTCTTTGTTATATCAGATGGCTTTGTCAATAAAGGATCAACTACTTATGTTCAAAGAGTACATAGGAAAATTGAAGGCAGCTATAGGGGAAGAAAGGACAGCTCTTATTCTAGCAAAAAGCATGTTTTTTGTTAGCATGGGAAGCAATGATATTTCAATAACATATTTTCTGGTACCATTCCGAAACGAGGAGTATGATATCGAAAGGTATACAAGTATGCTGGTCGAGATGTCTTCCAATTTTCTACAGGTATGCTTTTCATGTGAACATGTTAAATCTGTGATCAATACTTGAATTCAAGAAATAAACATATATCAAAGCCATATGATTTTCAACAGTGTTTTCTGTTCTACTACTGCATTCTATTTCTATCATTATGTCATAATCAATTGAACCATTCAGTTCTGGCTTTTGTTAACAAAATGTTCTATTAAGATGTACACTTGTTATCAAATGAAAATTTTAGAAGGGACAAGTTTAAATCATCTTAACTGTTTTTCAATTGGTTAAGATGTTAGCATTATCATCCATTTTATTAGAAAGTTCACATTTTGATGAACATGTCATAAATTTAATGGAAGGAACTTTATGAACTGGGAGCAAGAAGGATTGGAATAATTGGCTTATCACCAGTAGGATGTGTGCCAACGCAAAGAACGTTAGGAGGAGGCAGAGAAAGGAATTGTGTAGAATCAGTGAACCAAGCATCCATGGTGTATAACTCCAAGCTTTCTTCTTCAATTATGGCTCTCAACAGAAGTCTTCCAGATGCCAGGCTTGTCTACCTTGAAAACTATAGTGAATTCAGTGGACTTATCCACCGGTACAATCAGTTTGGTAAATTTCTCCTTCTATATGATGAGAATTTGTACTCTTAAATTTGAAGATCTCACATGAATAAAATCACTTTCTTTGGTGCTACTTATATAGCTTCTAATATTTAATATTTTTATCATTATGAAAATATTCTGAGGGAGGAAAAAGACTAACAACTAAATTTCTACATGAATTATGATTCTCAATCTGACTCATTACTTGTGCTACAGGATTTGAAGTGGTGGATAAGGCATGCTGTGGCATTGGAAACGTGGAATTTGACTTTATCTGTAGTTTTCTCTCCTTGAATGTCTGCAAAGATGCCTCCAAATATGTGTTCTGGGACGGTTATCACCCGACAGAGAGAACCTACACCATACTTGTTTCAAAGGCCTTGAAAAAGAATATTGATAAGTTTGTTTAGGCCGAGAAGGGAATGTAAATAATATATTGGTCCAGTCTATGGTAGCACATTTGTTTATTTATGTTGTGCTTACTCATTTACACACAAAAGACCGAACAATGCTATTTGCAACTCTTATAAATGTAGTAAGTCCTTATAATATTTAAATACACTAGCAATAAAAGAAATGTCAAATTAGCTAAAAACCAACTTAAGGAATACTATCACGAACAGATTATCCCTTCTGCAAATAACTTGAAGGTTTTGTTTTTGGTTGCTTAATTCAATTTCTAAAAACAAATTGAATTAATAGTGAAGAAAATGTTCAATCGAACTGATTGATGACAAAGTAATTCTTAGTGGTACCAAGTGAGCCAGTATAAAATGTATTTTTCTTTCCTTCTCTCTCATTTCTTATCTACCATACTTGACATCTTGTGTGATACATCTAAGATCATCGCATACATAATCGTTGACAAGAGAATATGATCAAGCTGGCTTCATCTCACTTTAACAAATCAATTGGCAAGAAAAGTTTCTTTTAAACAAAAGGGGGTGTGAAGTTCTAAAATAGAAAGATATCCAATTCACTCCCTCTTGCATACAGCCATACTTTCTAACAAACTTCTCTTACTAATTTGCATGTCCCAGATAGCATTTAATTGCTCAAATGATATGAAATCAGTAATACATTGAATAAATCACAACGGTATAAGCAAAAACTTTTGGCTTGGCTTTAACAGTGCAGTGGTAAAGCTAGGATTTATAACATTTTACATGCAAGCAAGCATGGTTCCAGAAGATAGCTCTATTGAAACCTATAGCCAATACCTTGATAAAACAGGCCATGAGTCCGTAGCTACTACATTATCATCCAAAATCTGGACCCAACCGGTGACAAAATGGAAGAGATGACATGTCTAATAGCACACACAGCTTCAGTGGTAAAGAAGGAAAAAAAAAAATCAGAAATTTAACTAAAATGTGAAATCAATGACATATTGATGATGTAGCAAAAGTTACGTTAATTGTGTACTTCAAAGCTCATAATTCAGCTTTTATATATAATAAACAAATAGGTAGATAGATAAGGTAATATACGCAAAATGTTCTTTCTTGCTCAAAATGCTGTCACATTCACATAAAATTTGGCCTTCTCTGTATAGTTGAAGAAACAAAGGTAACAAGTTTCAGTCCTTTGCTGTACAAATGAGTTAATTCAGGAAATTGGATTACATTTCTGGAATTCTTATGTTAAGCCCTGCTTCTTGATGTTAATATTTGGTAAACTTCTACACATTCTAGGATGTCGACGACAACCTTTTATTAGCTTCATTACAGCGTCAAAAGTCAGGATGTCCTTCTTGAGAGTGAAAGAATGGTGGATTCCATGAGTTTGAAGTCAATTGGCTTTGTTAAATAAGCATCCATGCCAACCGCTAGGCACTTGGCTTCATCACATGACATCGCATGGGCTGTAAGAGCAACAATTGGAACGTGCAAGCCAGTTCCCACTTCTGATTTCCGGATTGCTTTTGTTGCCTCATAGCCATCCATCTTTGGCATCTGTTTTATTTTACACAAAGAGAAGGATTTGGAACACGAACGCTAAAATACTTTATGATATTGACTTCTTGTAGAAAATAACTATTTAACATATTCGGGGGTTCTATTTCTGTTCATAAAAAGTGGTAGAAAATTTACCTAGTCACTACTGCACAAATAGACCCTAGGCACTAAGGGGTTCTGTTCTTTACCACTGTTTTCAGTGAATTACATTTTATCATGGTAATTGCTTATGGTTTTATCCGAAGTCTATATTATTTAAATTGAAGCATTGCTAATATTAATATGCTTTTTTCTCTTAATTCATACCTGACAATCCATTAGGATCAAATCATATGAAGGGCAACTTAGAATCTCATTTTGGGATGATCTTGTGTTTCTTTCCTTCAGGAGAGTCTCCCTTCTACAATCTTCAACACCAGGCATGCCATTCAGAGCATCCACTGCTTGTTGTCCATCACCTACAGCTACAACAATGGCTCCCATTTTTTCAAGCATTATGGTTGCAACCCTTTGAATTACTGGTGTATCTTCTGCAAGTAATATCCTCAGACCTTCAAGAGATTTTTTTCCACTCACTGATTTACTTGAGCTACTGGCCCGCTGTGTTTCACCATATTCAGACTCTTCACCTCGATTACCTTTCGCAAACAATGCTTGTTTAGTGCAGGATGATTTTGGTGTATCATTTGCAGTGACATCGTTAGAGTTGAGGCTTCTCTGACATAACTCTTCCTTACAAGGATTATTATCTTCTATATATCCATTTGTTAATCCAATTAAGTTTTTTATCTGTTGTTGTGATGATAGTTCGGATCGCACTTCCTTCTCTCTTTTTTTATCTTTACTTTCACAAACAGGATTAGAACCTCGCGTTTCTGATATGTCAGAACCATCTGAGCTTGCAACATCACATTGAGTATAATCAATCTCAAGACTCTCATGCAAGTAACCCTTTTTCACTGTAGCTCTTGGAGTAGTCATATTTTTCTTTTGTAGCTCATCACTTCTTTCCTTTCTAATGGTTTCCAAAATATGAAGCATTTTTGTTTTGTAAAGGGGTTTGTTCACTGTCACTGTATGTCCTTTCCTGGAAAGCTCCATCTTAATGGTATTGGATGAGTCATGGTTTAGTATCCACACGAATTTTGCTCTCCCAAAGTATTTGTGAAGGAAATTGAGCTGTTCCTTCCATATATCTGTGCTCAAGTCAAGTAGTCCAATGTCAACAGCAATGACAAAAACTGGGTTCTTCAATTCCTGTATGCTCAGTAGTTTTGACTTTAAATTGTCATGCACTGAATAATTTGCGTCAAAGGCATTATTATGAGATGAACTTCTTGCATGAAAGAGTACCCTGAGAGTTTGTGTTAATCCATTCCATTCTGATGACTCCATAGTGACTACCCCATTTTTCTGTAACCACTTAGATGTAACAGAGCGACCCATGCTGCCATGTAGTGCAAGAAGTACCTGCATTGACACTTTTCATTTCAAGGTCTGCTTATTATCTTTGCACTCATTCAAAGCCAAGGTGATTCACTCACCACTAAACCTTTGTTAGCAAAATCTACTGGGCAATGTTGTTCTGAGGCATCCCGAGGTGCACTGAGACGCAAGTATAATCGCATCATTGTTCCTGGGCCCTCCTTTTTGACAACCTTGATTTCTCCACCCATCTTGTTAACCTAAAACCAGGAGACTTGTGTCATTTTAGAAGAGAAAGGACAGATGGAAGTGAATTTATAGACCTTGAGGTGGAAATCCTACTCTACTAAACTAAGATCATGATTTTCTCGTTCATGTCAAGTCTAGAACATGCAACTGATGTAAGTTTCACAATTTGTGTGATTTGATTGCATGTTTTGCCAGCAGAGATGGACACCTTTTGATTGTCATAAAAAATATGCATTATGAATAGTAATTGTTCTTGACTTCATTGAAAATTTACATATTAAGGCCTTCTGTCTGACTTTCCCTAAAATATAAAGGTCTTCTTGACTTGATTGAATGTTTACATATTAAGGTCTTACTCACCAAGGTTCTGACGATGCAAAGACCAAGACCAGTTCCTCCGTGCCTGAAACGAGTAAATGTTTCAGAACTTCTTGAATCTTCAGTACATAGCATTTAAAAGTGTTGAAGTTCAAGTGATTTCCCAACATAAAGGTCCTTAAATTATTGCTGGAAATATGTTCAAATTAATTTGAAAGTTCGACGGCAATCATAATGAGGCCATGCTAATATACTAGCTAAAAAGTAATTTTTAGCAGTTATATCTTGTCTTCGTTAAAAATTCAAGTAACTTACAGTCTAGTAGTTGATGGATCAGCTTGCTCAAAGCTTTCAAACACAGATTCCCATTTACTTGGATCAATTCCTATGAAAGGGATGCATGTGAATATGAGATAGCCATATATATGAAAAACACGTGAAAAAATAAAATTTCAATAGCCTGAAAACTGACTTTTCTTTTGCCACAAAAGTGATGGTTTTTCATTACTTTTTTTCCAGTCAAGTTTTTGGAACATACCACAACCCGTGTCATCAACTTCAAACCAAAGTATCATTTTGTTATCTCTATTGGAAGTCCTCTTTGCATGGTTTTCATGTTGCTTTGTTCTGTTCTTCTGTGAATACCATGATTTCTTTTTCTGTAGAGGAGAATTTGTATTATCCCTGCAAGCATTTTGGTTTTCACACCATCCTCTCAGAATAATGTGACCGGCTGTAAATCATTGGAAAGAGTTAAGATCAGTCTTCTGAGTTTCTGAGCTTAATTGGTAATTGAACTATTCGTTAAATCTTTGAAATTCTTAGAAAAATGTTAAATACTGTTGATATGAGCACGTCTTCAACCACCACTTCTGTATTGAAGCTTTATATGAGAAAAAGGCTTGACTTACATAGAGTAAACTTAATTGAGTTGTTGATCAAATTTGCAAAAATTTGAACTACCCTAGCAGAATCACCTCGAACTAGCTTTGGCATATCATCTGCAACAAATTAACTATGCATCAGAAACTTCTTCTGATGATTTCTTATCACATGCTTTTCAGTTAAATTAAACTACTAATCAGAGAAAGAAGACACATACCAGACAAGTCTAAAACAGTCTCCACATTGTGGTTAATACACTGCACAGAAAACATATCTACAAGCCCTTCAAGGTCCCGCCCCAAGTCAAATTCTGCATCTTCTAGGATCAATTTTCCAGATTCCACCTATATTCTATAAAATATTAGAAGTCTTATTGAATGAATGCAGGTTTGAAGCAGTGGTGAAAGAACTTTGCTTTAGAATTCAATTCAGTAATTGATGTGTGAGATTAAACGTTCTTGAACAAAACGTTTATTAGTTTATAGCTCACCTTGCTTAGGTCCAAGATGTTATTAAGTAGACGAAGCAGGGCAGTTGAACATTTTCTTATCTGACTAACTGTTGCACATTGCTCATTTGTGAGACGGTCATCAGATATAAGAATGTCTAGTAACCCGATCACTGCTGCCATCGGTGTCCTCAATTCATGACTGTATTGCACCCAAGAAAAAGCTATTTAAGCACATTTGTGAACTCATCAAAGGAAGGATTTTCTCATACATGTAAACCAGGTCTTAGGCATGTTACTAATTCGCTTCGATGGAAATGAACATGTATTTTTTTTAGAGCTTGTTTATAGGGTTATTTATATTATCTTGTTTATTGAGACACGTGAATATAATTTCAAACAACGAGGTTTGCAAATACATAAAAGATGTTTAATGTAGCTGCTGTCTCCTTCAAACGCACTACTAAATTAAATAAGTTGAATGATAAGTGGGATAAATCATATGACATACACGTGTTTGATAAAAACAAGATAGACACCTGAGACTGGAGATGTTCGTTCTCTGATTTATATGATTTCAGTTTAATTAAATTTCTTTAAATTCACTCTGGACTTGAAAAACCAACCTCATATTTGCAAGAAATTGACTTTTATAGTTGCTTGATGCCTCTGCCTTCCTTCTTGCTTCCAGGTGACTGATCAGTTCTGCTCTTAGTTTCATTTCCTTTGACACTCCATTTGTCAGTATCAAAATGCAAACACATCCAATGACAATAATACACACTGATGCAGATATAAGAATAACCAATGTTTTGAAGGCTCTTTCATCTGCCTGCCCCATGATATGCTTTCTAGGTATGATGATTACACCCACCTGCACAATGTTTAAGCCAGTAACTTGTAAACAAACAACATGTATGAATTATAGTAGGGCAGATGGTTAGTCAGAACAGAAATAAAATAATAGAAGCAGGAAATTTTCGTAGAATATATTTTAGAAGAAATTGTAAAACTTGATCATCTATGGATCATCATAAGATTTCGAAAGAAATGTTACACATAAGATCAGATATAAGGAACATTTGCAGTGTCTTTAAATGTACCAGAGGAAGCCTCTTCAAGTTAAGGAAGAATGAATCGATGTAATATTGCTGGGGGCCTAGCCTGACATTCTCTACATGAAGTTCATGACTTTGAGGGAAATTGTTTCCATAGGTTTTCTGTAGCCATTGAGCTCCCTCTCTTATTACATCATTTTCACAGTCAACGGCCATCTTAAGCTTAGGAGGCCTTGTAGAATTTGACAGTAGAGGTGCGTTTGTGGAAGTTGCAAGTAAGTAACCCTCTTGGGAGGTCAAATACATGTGACCACTGTGCAACTCGACTAGCTCTTTCATGAGCTGCCCCACACTATAAAGTGCAGTTGTGACACCCACAACTGCCACAATGCTTTTGTTTGAAGAGTCCCAAACTGGTAATGCTGCAGAAAGCAACGGTGAATCTGTAAACTTGCTAACAGCAACATGCCACGAAGCTACACCATCAGGTACTTGGGGGAGGCCTGCTATATTGATTGAGTCTTCTGGTGCAATTGCCATTTCTTTTCCAATCTTCTCCCCGCTGACCGGATCAAGCGGTTCGCGATACCAAATTGCAGACTTGTTTCCGTGAATGTCTTTATCATTCCAAGCTTCGTCCGATGAAAGCGAATTGATCTCATTGTGGCCATTGGCAGCCATGGAATAATTTACAAGATCAGAATAAATGTAAAATGTGTTGTTATCCTTCCTGTCTCTGTGGAATGCTTGGACAAATCCATTCTTGTATTTGACAGTTATTGAATTGAGAGCTTTTTTACTAGCAAACAGTGCCCATGTCACAGCTCTCATCGCGTCATACATCTGGCAAGAGTTGGAACATACTCAAATTGTAAGTGATAATGGAATCAAACATAAGAATAGCGTAACAAGAGTATAAATAATGAAAAAAATCAACAGTTAATTCAACCTCAACTTGGTCTGCCTGAGTGGCAAGGTTGGTGGTGTGGCTTCTGATCACATACTGAGACAGCTTAACCTGAGCAGTAGTAATTTCAGCAGTAGAATTCAAAATGTTCCACATCCTCAAGATGGGGCGTTGCAGAAGTTCATAACGCAGGTCATATGCCAAGCTATTAAGAGATTTTGTTGTATAAATCTTTGTGAAATGCCATGTGAGGAAAGTGAGAAGACCAATCAAGATAGCTAGCATGGCCTGGACAAAGCAAGATAATAACAGCTTAGCCCAACAAATTGTCACTTTAATCATATTACACAAAGGGTCTAATCTTTCAATTACAACCGTCTTTCTTTGAGCATTTTAAACAATCTCTCTCTGCACATCAATCATATTGTAGGTGCAGCTACAACACTCAATCAGAGACCAAATTCCTAATCATATAGAGAAAAATTAACTAACCATGATTGCTAGACGAACCACAAAGACACTGTAGTATGATGAGAGACATTGAGTGCTGGCATACTGGAATTCTTCCTTTTCCACATCCCTGTGGAAAATCCTTCTGCCAGTTGGCGTGGTGCTTTTCTTCCAGCAGTTGGCAAAACTCAATCTCTTTAATCTATCAAAAACGTGTCTGCACTTGGTACCCATTGGTTACCTTACACAAGGTGACCGACCATACAGAACTTTCAGAAGAACTTTGATCTTTGTTTCGGTCACATAAAATTCACTGTTGTGTTACATGAAGCAGCTAAGAGCATATAAAGTAGAACTTCAATTCAACATTGTTTGTGTGCTTGGATGAGAGGGCAATGGCTTTTCGCGAATTTTGATTGGATAACACTTTAAGTCCTGAACCAGTGTAGGCTGAGATTGCGTACATCTATGATCCTAGACTCTACTTAGGTGGAAGTCTTGTCACCCTTTTAACACTTGTGTAGTAGTATCCATTATTATAAAGGAGATACAAAATTGAACTGCTAATTTATATTCTGTGACAAATTCAAGTTGAAATATGATTGGTCTTTTGAATTATGCTACAGTTGTACTTCCATGTCACAGATATGATGTGGTTTGTTTATTCCTTATGCCTTCCTTATCCATATTTATGCCACATTTGCCACTTCCTAAGGCTTGGCCCCATTGGACCGTTGGCATAATTTGAACCATAAATGTGGCCATTACATTACTGGGAACAAAGGGAAGAACCATGGCCGAGGAACATACTCGTGTCAGTGTTTGGGTTTGGATTCCATGAATCGGGTGCAGTGGTGCCCACACTCTCTTTTCTCTTCAATCATTAACCTTTCACCAGGAACTAATGCAAGGGTCAACGAATCCCAATTATTTTTTCTTTCCTATTTTCAATCCTCTTTCTGTGGTCCTCTTTTTCTGTTATTGGGAAAGCTAAGAATACATTTATGCAAGCCATCATTTGATTATGTTACACATTACACAACATATAACATGTGATATGTTGTGAAAAATAAAAACTGATTTGCATATTAAAGTTAGGGTGATTGCAGAAACAGTTTTGGTCTACAAGCAGTGACTTATAAACTTTTAAGAAAGTCAGTTTCAGTCTGAGTCGTTTAGCTGGTTGGTTGGTCGGTCCAATAACACATTCCTTTGGATGTGTCTGTGTGAGTGTGAGTGTGAGTGTTTTTGCAATGCAAACTTTTGGGTGGAGAAATCAAACACAAAAATCAGAAGAACAACCACCATTCTATACTACCCTAATGTCTTGGCTATTCAAAGCATAAAATAAAAGAAAAGGGCGAAACCACATAATAGCCAAATCACAAAACTTTGCATTTTACTGATACTTTATCTTCGCCAAAAAGTTAGAAAAAATTATTGAAAGATTAATGTCAAAATGCCTCACAATTATTGTGTATGTAATGCTTATCTTTCTTCTCAAGTTGGCATACATTGTTATTCATTGAACGTGTTATCTCTCAATAATTACACTTCAATCAACTAGTTGAAAAATCTCATAACTTAAATATCATAATAATAATAATTATTATTATTATTATTATTTAATGTGAGAATCATATATAACATAGGTCTTTTATGTTTTGTTTCTCCATAAAACTTTTATTTTTATTTTACTTTATACTATTTATTGGCCTTCATTAAATGATAAACTATTTATTAAGTAACACATTTTTTTCCTGATTAATTTATATATTTATTTTACATTTTTAATGAAAAAATAGTCCATAAAAAAATTATTTTTATTTTAATCTTGGTTGTTCATTAATAAGTTGTCCACTTTTAAAACAGATTATTCGTCACAACCCCTTATTTATAGATTCGCATATTAAGGAAAAAAATTGACGATTTTTTTTTTATATTTTAAAATAGTCATATTTTTTTTATACTAATCCTATATTAAGTTATAATAATAATAATAATAATAATAATAATAATTAATAATAAGTTAATGTTGAAATAATTAATTAAAAAAATATTTTGAATAAAAATTAAAAATATATTTTAAAATTTAGATTATATTAATAAAATTATTTTTTATTTTAGATATAATAATATATAAGTGATTCATTAACAGTTAAAATATGAATTAAAGATTTATATTTTATTATTATCAATCAATTTTTTTAGTAATCTAATTATTTAAAATAATAATTAATATTAATTATTAAATCCTACAATAAATAGGTGCTAAACACTTATTCTTAAACTAAATAGATTTTTTATTAAATTAATTTATAATATATATATATATATATATATATAAATGAATTAATATTATTTTTATTTTTGTTTAAAAAATAATTATTATTTTATATAACTGATAAACATTCGAACTATCTTAACCTAATTCAATTTTTTTCACATTCTTCCAACATATATGTTCACCCTGCACCCCATATCTTCGAAGCTTTTCAAAAAATCAATTCAAAATGCTTTCGAAAACCTTTTTGACTTGAATCCCAACCTTAATTCATATATATGAAACATCATTTTCAGATTTAGCTTTCCAAATACTTTTTGGATCAATCTTTTCGAAATTATAAAATTATATTTTATATTTCATAAGTCGGAACTTGAAAAAGTTATATATTTTTAGATTTATTCATTTAAAATTATTTTAATTTTTTTAATCTGAAATAATTTAAAACAAGCTCTTGGATCACTATTTTTTTTTAATCTAATATATTTCTCAAAAATTTTAATCAATTTTAGTGGGTTAAATTGATAACCTAATATTATTAACTGATATTAATATATATTATGTATTTGTTTTAAATTATTTTATTTAAAAAAATTATTAATTTATAACTATATATAATGATAATTCCATTTTTAACTACTTCTTGGTGTTATTAGCGAAAAAAATATCATAATTTAAAGAAAAAATAATTATTATAATTTATATATTTAAAAAAATAAGAAAATATAAAGAGAAAAAAATAATTATAAAAAAAATTATTTTAAATAATTACAGGGAAATGTAGACACATGGGTCTATTTCCATTAATCAATATAATACAAATACATGATGACAAATATTCTTAAACGTTGATATCACAAATATTATTTCCTTTAAATCAAACAGCATTATTATTATTAAATAGTTTTTAAAACTGTATATAAAAAGGAGAAGCATAACACCAAATCCGATTCAAATGACCTGAAACTTTAAAATATGTCAGTGTTAGGTGTAAGGTTTAAAATCTGATAAACACATCTATAGCAAAGGATAAACCCAAAATAAAGTAGAACAAAAGTTTTGAAACAATTGTTGACAAATGTTAAGCCAAAAAGAGCAAACATGTGTTTTATATATTTTTGTGTTAATGGGTGGTAGCTGGTAACCAAAACATCATCAGCCGCTTATCTTCACTATTCAAATTGGTTCAAATAATATATTATTAATAAATATAAAAAAAAAGATAAAAGTATATATTAAATGATTATTAAGTTAGAGAGAGACAAAATCATAAATTATATATGAGAGTTATAAAACTGACAGATACTGAGAAGATAAAATTATAAATATACAAGTAAATATATTAAATGTTAATTAAGTTTAGAGATCAAAATCATAAATTACATGAAAGTTACAAAATTTTGGGGGGCCACGAACCCCTTAGCTTGTAAGAAGATCCATCACTCAACATCACGTAATTCTAATCATAAATATAATAAAACTCCCAAAGATAACACGACAAGCTGATACAATAACTAAAATATATATATTGGAAAATAGAAACTTAGATCCAAAAGTGATAAGATAAGAGAAACCAAAATTCAAGTATTCTAGAACACACTTTGTGCTCCAAGTCACTATTCCACACAAACCCTTTTTGTGGTGTTCATAGAGAACTTACAATATAATATGAATTGAAGCACTAACTGAGAGTAGGGTTAAGCTCTTTAATGGCTTATAGTGGGAAGAAGATTGAACTGCTTGATGACACCCTCCATTCCCATTGCATGGCCAAAAAGAGAACATATCAAGAACCAAATCATGAAGATCAGAGACAAACACTATTGTCATTATACTACACAAACAAGTTGTGCACATTTTTTAAATTTTTACATGCTCAAAATTCTTCTACTTGCAATTCTTTGTTCCCTCAAATAGTACCCTGATTGTGATAATGTGGTTCTCAACTTGGTCCTTCATCTGTATTTTACAAAACAGACAAATAAAGTTCTGGCCAATTAATAGAATAAGTTACGACAATGACATGAACCTATGCATTTTCCCAACTTGTGTTCTTGTAATACTCTTTAATTTACTATTCATACACAAACATGTTGGAAATTGGAAGATATGCAAAATCTTTGGTCACTAATAGTGTGGGAAAAAAGATGATTTTTAATAAGGTTATTTGAATGAGTTAAAAGATAATAGAAATAAATGAAAAGTAATATGATTTTATTTATTATTTTACTATTTTTTAATATTATTTTTATTATAAAATATAATAATAGTAAAAAAGAAAAAATAAATAACCATAATCGATTATATACAAATAACATGCTATATTACACTTTCAACATAAATCAGTGTTTGTTCCAAATAGTATAATCCAATAACAATAAATGGGTTAAAACAAAGGAGGTTAAGGGAGCATATAAGTGTCATATTCAAATTTTGGATTTTTATTTCGATACCAATTGTATAGAGCATGAAGGAATTACATTCCTAAAGTCCAGTGAGAGGTGCCAATTTTTAGATGTGAGGTTTTCAGGAATCACTTTGAGGGACTTGAATTTTTATTTGCAGTGAAAAAAAAAAGGAATAATCTTTTTTACTCTTAGACAATTTTAACAACAATCATGGATTTCAATTACGAGGTTGCAACTATTGATGGAGACTATTTCAATGAATACAAAAGTCCCTCTAAATTTTATATATATATATATATTTATGAAATGGTTGTGTAATTTTGTATTCATTTAATTAATATTTTGTGTTGTTTTATCATCCTCAAGTTTTTCTTCTATTTCTTTCTGTGAAAACCTAATATCTTTTATATATATATAGTTTATTTATTGTGGATGGAGTTGATAAAGAAAGTATTGTCATATCATTAAAGAGGGTTTACAATTACAAAATTAGTTCATCATTTCCATAGGAGTAGGGGCTATGGCTATGGTTTTGACTTGGATTAAGATAATAGTTAACTTGTCTTGCTTCTTCTCTATTTAAAATAATCACATACCTATCATATTTATTTTTCAAGGTTAAATTATAATTTTTATTTGTGACCTTTATTTTTTATATATTTTTTCTTATATTTTTAAAAAAAATTACTTTTTAACCAAAATTTATATAAAAAATTACATTTAAAAAATTATAATTGATTTATAAATTTATTTAGAAATTAAAAATTATATAAAAAAATGTCAAATAAGAAATTAAAGTTGACCAAAATTGTAATTTCGAAATATTCAAAATCAATAGTTGGTTTAACTTATTTAGGATGATGAGTTCGAGTTCCTAATGACGTAACTACATTATTATGTAATCTTAGAACATAACAAATTAACATCGATTATTATGTAATCTGAAGCTTATACTTAACTCCACTCACCTTTTTAATTATTATTTTTGTATTATGGTATAATGGATAATTCTATTATACCATACTATGTATTAATGTTGATATTATTATTTTTGTAACGGGTTATACCTGAGTGTGTTTCATATCATGTTAATTTATTTGGACGAAGACATATATTATCTTATATATTATTATTATTATTATTATTATTAAGAATATTTTTAAGGAGAGTGGTTAACAATAATTATTTGAGAATAAAATATATTATTTTATTATAAATTCACATAAATTGTTTAAAAATATTTATATAAATAACTTTGATTAATATAAATAACTTTGATTAATTATAAGTAACTTATATATGTGAATACAATGATATAAAAAGTGATCATGATAATTAAAAGTTTAAGATATATTTAAAAGAGGAATACAAGTGAAACTACTAATATATTTTAAAAAAATTGTAGAAAAATATTGATAAAATTAAAGGAAAACATCCTAATCAATTAGGTTGATACTCCAATAATGGACACACACCCAAAAGTAAAAATGATGAAGTGTCATCATCAACTAAAGATGCCAAACATGACACACACTCACTATCCCGTTTCTTATCTTGATAGTAATTAACTCATGCTTATGAATGAGATACTTCAGCTAAAAACATAATTCAAAGATTAACAAATAATTTTGGGGGAAAGAATTACTAGTGTCACATTATTACAAATTTAAGAAAGATAATATGATTAAAATATACATTTATTTAATATTTACAATAAATATAAGTCTTATTTTATTTAAAATATAAAAAACAAATATTTATATTAAAACTAGAAAAAAAAATACGAGTGTCATTTACTATCTTTTCAAACCAAGAAAAAGAAGTCCCATTTAATTTTACCTTCTTTTTTTCTTTTCACTTTCTCTTGCTTTAAGTACATTGAAGATAATAAAGTTTGCATTTATGACATTCTGCTTTTTCAAATACAATGAAGATAATAAAGTCTGCATTGAACAGATAAAAGTCATAACTTCGGTATCACAAGCCTATATGTCAGAATTCAAAATTCTAAAACAAGAAACAATTAAGAATAGGAGAAAGCAAAATAAAATTCAATGCTTATCGCAGTATATTATGAATCAGCCTTGGCCAAGGGATTGAATCAGTGAAAGATGACTTTGAAGAAAACTATGTTTTAACTGAAATGACAGTGAGTGTATACAAATCAATTCTTAAAAACACTTGTTTACAGCTCATATTTTCTCTTTATCTCTTCCAATTAAATCAACCATTCTATCGTTCAATTCTCTCCTATCCTAAATTGTAGATGCCATAAATCACTTGGATAGTTTACCCCTAAGTTCAGCGGCAGCAGCTTGAGCTGCAGATTTGGTCAGTGCAGTAGGTTTTATAACACTCTTAGGATTCAAGGCCTGTCGAAGCTTAAATGCAGCCCATGCAGTCCCCACAGCATGACCAGCAGCATCCAGCCCTTCACTTGTTGCCTTAGCAGCTTCTTCTCCATATCTGCGAGTGTACACATTACCAAATTGCTCACAACACAACAGTTAGAAAAGAACACTGGCATTCCCCCCTTATTGTATGCTTAAATTCTCAAACCAGGTCATTGTTAATGGAAAAACAATAAATTGAGGAACATGGATTTCACTCTAACCACTAAAGCATGTCATAGACGAACTACATCAAGAAGGCAAGCAAGGAAATAATTTGGGCTACTAGTTCCCAGGAATAGCATACCCAAACGCAATGCCTTCTACATTTCTAATTTCTTTTATGGAAAACGCTATCCTCAGGATACTGATTAAAGAGTTAAAACGGAAAATCATTAAATGAGATGTGTAACAATGCACTCGTATGATTCTTTAATGATCTTCCATATGATTTCTAATAAAAACTCTTTACTTCTAATTTCTTAACAAGCATTTTAAGGGCACAGATCAGCAAGATCCTTCTTTTATTAGCAGTTAACTCATAGGAGGTGTTTGTTCAGCTGAAGGTGTCGTACAAACCCCATTATTTTGGGTGGCATACTTGGGGATTTAAGATATCCACATTCTCACGTATCATAGCCGCAATTAAAACTTCAATTCTCGTGCTCAACGTGGGTTTTTTACATTCTTGTCATAATAGCATCAGAGCATGACCAAAGATCATAGATAGTGTCATCAAACTCAATAACTAGTTTCATAAATTCTTCTATAGGTATTTTACCACAGATAGTTCATTTATTGACTTTACCTGTGATTTACAAGATCAGTTGTAACAGTGTTTGACGTTGACATGACACTTTTTCCTGCTACTTCAACCGCATCACACACTTTGCCTATTTACAAGAAATCATCAGTATAATAAACTGACTCAGTAAACTGTATATAGTACATACTAAAATAACAGGATCAGGGCTGGTTGATCTTAAAGCCCAAACATGTGAAATTTTATCTGGCAAATGAAATATAATGTCTAAAGAAGATGGAATGTTTTCTATTTTTTTTCTTTGCTAGGGGATATTTGCTTAGTGCTTAGAACTCAAACAACATTGTAGTGATGGCCGTAGATAAGCCCCCTAAAAGCCAGGACTAAGATAACTGACATACTGAATCCATCCAATGATGCAAGCACAACTTCGCCAGGTAGAAAGCTGAAAAATTTCTTTCCCACTTTTGAATTTGCCACTGAACTACTAAAATATCCAGAGACCTTCACAACCCCAGTGAGAACCCCATTTGCTACACTCTCTGTCATTTGGGTCATTCTCTTAACCCTATATAAATATTAAGGCAAAAGATAATATCAGTTATTTAAATGTTCATGTTCAAGCAGAGTAGCAGACAAAAAAATAAAACGAACAAATAACCATGAATACCTAAAAGTCGCAGACTAAAAATCTTGTCTAATAAACATTGAATAGACAACATACAGCAGAGTGCTGAAAATTCCTTTAGTCATTATCCATTGTAAAATAAATAAATGCAATGCAGAGAGAGAACAATTTTAGTTTCAGATGTTTAACACAATACACATCGCAAACCGTAACACGATTACTCCAGAAATATATATCATACAACACATGTAAGACACATATGTAGATATGTATAAAAATTCATAAAACATAATACATATGAAGATGAAATTCTGCAAAATAAAGAATAATTCTTGAACACCTAGACATAAAATATAAAAAATTATAAGTAGTTGTTATCATAACAGGAATGGTATAAATCTAATTTCTTTCTAGGAATTATCCATAAAGACGGGAATGCTCATTTTTGGTTCATCAAGGAACAATGACACAATGTTTTCTATGTGTATATGATTGGATTTTCATAACAATTTTCAAGGCGTAGATACTTTATAGATTTGGGTGCAGTCTTTAAGAGTATCAAGATTAGACATGTTAACATAGCATAAAACAAATTGAAGTATCAGTTCATCATAAATACAGAACAAATTCAACCTGAGTTACTAAGCAGAAAGATTAATTAAGAGCACACTGACCTCTGTATCCGCTTCAGGGTTTCGGGATTAATCTCTTCCTGCGAACCGGGAGCCATCCTCGTCTTCATGATCTCATTCCCCCACCGCAACCGTTCCACCGTCACATCCCCACACCACAAAATTCCCTTCACCAGTTGTCCAGAACCAGCCGCAATAAGCTTCGCAGCGGTTCCACCGTAATCCTCTACATTAGGAGCCAACGTGGTCCAATAGGCCGCACAGTTCTCCTCCAACATCTCCTTCTTCTCCTCTGTCTTCAAATCCGTCGGTGATACCTCCTTCGCCACTGATGGATCCAACGCCTCCCCTTCCTTCTTGGCCTTCTCTGACACCTTCTGCACCGAGAAAGCACTGCATTCCTGAAAAACCTTGTCCAACTCCTTCAGCAAATTCTCCTGCCCCTTCGACGCTATCGTTAAGCCGTAGCTCAGTACGTCGGGAACGGAATCTGAACCGGAGTGCTTGTTTTTCTTCTTCCTGTTCCAGCGGAGGTGAAGTATTCCACCTTTTTCCTCTTCATCACTGGAGGAATCTGATTTGGATTCCTTCGACATGAGAGAGAAGAAGTAGTGCGAATCGTCGACCTTGACGGCTGCCTCGTCCTTCGCCAGGGGCCACTGTATGTCACCGACTCTTGCATAAAAGGCGACTATATTTGTCCCCTGTCGGAGGCAGATGATGGTGAGGACGCCGCAGGCGAGCTCCACGCTACATTCCTTGTCGATAAGGTGGAGGATGGCGCCGGGGACCTTGATGAGAACCTCCTCGGCGGCGGCGAGCGGTGGCGCCGAGGGACTGAAATTGTCCGGGAGGAGATTTCCAACCTCATCGATTTTGGGGTAGAGATTGGAGGAAGAGTTGGAAGAGCATGGTTCGGGGCTTGCATCGATTATTACCTGCGGATTGAGAGAGTTTTTCCCGTTAGGGTTTTCAGACGCCATTGATGAACGGAGTTTCTAACTGCCAACTTCCAAGGTCGTTACCGTTGTGTCGATCTGAACTTGGAGTAACAACAAGAAACGGAAAACAAACTGACAAACGGAGAAGCGACACGTGGCATTTAGCGAAATAATTGGTTAACTGCCACTGAAATTTCCCGCGATGTCGCTGCGGAACTGCTTTTGTTATTTTTCTGAGTCCCCGACGTGAGTGTTTTTTTTTTATTATTATTATTATTAAGTAATTGATATATTTTTAATTAAAATTATATTTTAGGATTTTGAAATTTCTTTGTTAGTATTTAAATTAATAAATGCATTATTTCTTTATAAAAATTATAAAAATTATCATTTGAACGCTTTTATCAAATAAACTAATTACATACTTTAAAAAAATAATATCCCAAATTTTTGTAATTTTTACATGAAAATGACTCGATGTCAAAATACATATTTTAATTATTGTAAAAAAAAAATCAAACACAAATTATGTTTAAAAAGTTTTTTAAAAATATTTTTTCATATTTTTAAATAAAAAATATTATGAATCTTTAAATATGAATTATAAAAATAGTTGCTCATTTTAAATTTATAGAAAAAAATAAATATGCAAATTCTACAGCTAGTGTTAAAAAGTTACGACTAAAAAGTTTATTTAATTGGAAAGTTTTTAATATGTTCTTGTTTATGAAATGAGTATTACTAATATGTGAAAACACTAACCATTAAAAAATAATAGTCTAATTATATGGTTTGAAATGTACATAGAACTTAGAAGTGCAATTATAATGATGCCTGGAGACATGGATTTGGTGCTTTAGTTACCCTTTTGTTAGAATAAGGGAAGTAGAATAGAAAGGAAAGAAATTGAAAGAAAATAAAGTGGTAAATGTGTTAGAAATAAATAAAAGAAGAAAAAGAATTGAAAGTTGTGAAAATTAGTATACGATTTAGTGAGCTTTTGAAATTAGAAATTGAAGACAAAAGATAGAAACATCAACATGCTTGTTTGATAATAACTACTACAAAACAACAACAATAATCATCTTTCATTAGGTGGGTTAGTTACATTATTAGCCTATAAGCCATTAAATTTAGTTAAAAACCAAATTATCAGCGAGATTATGTCACTAGCAGAATTTTCTTCAATGTTTATTCCTTCAAATAAAATCATCAATGATGATTTGAGGTATCTTAAAATTTCAATAGGAAAGTTCGTATTTCCATGGGGCCAAGCTCAACAACCAAATTAGGGTTGTTGACAGGGCCACCCCTAAGTCCTTGAGGTCCTTGTCCATTGTCCCCTTCAACCTTCCATGTCATCCTCTTTATTTCTGACTTCTCTTGGTTAGCAGATAAGCTTACCTCCTTCAACTCCTTTATCTGCATAATAAAACACCACATCACACATTACAACCAGGCATACAAACTTTCATAGCACAAAAAGTGAACTCTATTCAATGCTAATCTAAGAAAGTATGTGCATCACAAAGACAAGCCAAAAGGGTTAAATCCTTTTTCTTAAGGGTGAGAGGAAGCTCTATTTACCGTTTTCTTGGCAAACAACTTCTTCAGTTCAACTTTGGTTAGAGTTGAATACTCAGCATATTCACTTGGCTAATCACATTGAAAACATGAGAAAATATGATATTAGAACTGAGAGATATTACAGTATTACTTAATCCAAACCGAACCACACTAAAACATGTATTTATGCAAGAGTTGGTATATGATCTTATTGAGTTTTATTATATCACTTTGGCTCGGTTCATCTGAAGTTAAATATGAATAGTGATAAACATTTGTATATATAGACTAACCTCATATAGATGTGCCAAACGGAGAAGCACAATTCCACCATCCAACTCCTGCAAAATAATTTGGTTAGACAGAGATAGTCAAATGTGTTACAGATATCGTTAGCATTTGTTCTACCTCAAGAGTTATCAGAGCCACATTGGGGGGCAAGCTGTAATTTGGATCCATGATTGTTCCTTTGGTCACATGAGAGGACTTCCAACTATTCAAGTTCTGATCAATAAACTTCTCATAAGAAATCATTAATATGGTGATGATTAAATGATAAGTGCATGCAACTGAGTCATACCTCATGCGTAAAAGTCAATAAGAATGGTGAGTAGATTTCCTGACCAGTTGTACGGCGCCAGCGTGCACCAGTTCCAAGTTTGTCTATGCTGATATAATAATTTCCTCGGACCTGATATTGCAGAAAAAAAAAGGGATAGATATGCTATTTATAGGTAGAAGGAAGGACAACATAGTCAATTTACTTTCTACGAAGTCGGTGAAAGAGTGTTTCAATACACATCTTCCACAAAAACAAACTGAATTTGTCACTCAATCAATGATAAAGAAGGATGCAGAGAAATATAAATTAATTGATAAGATTGTCATACTGTTAGTCCTTCACATATTTTGTTATTGTCCACGCAAACTTGTTCATCAAGTGGTTCCCCAACTCCTCGACCATCATCATGGAGAATACGCCTTGAGTAGTAAAAATTGTGTTAATAGTTTGTTTGCAATAAAATAGTATTGAATTAGACTATAAAAGACAGCTTGAATACCTATGAAGCATCAATTCCACCTCACCATCTATGATGCTAGCTCCACCAGTGGCACGATCAACTAAGACCGAGAACTCGGATTTCTTATCCTTGGTATAAATTCCAAGATTAAGCTGAACAGAGAAAAACAAATAGCATATTTTTATATAAATTTATCAAGATTGTTGAAATCCATCAACTTTGAAGCAACAAAACTAGTATATGCTACTCTCTCTCTTTCTCTCAAGTTCTTCCATTTAATTTTCCAGTCTTGGATGCCATAGCATCGTCTACAACTAAAACCTGAAGTCCTTACGAAATTAAGAGAGTTATAAAGAATTTTACTGGGTAATAGTTTCCTGCTACTGGTTGAGTTACTTGAAGGGGCCAATCATCTCTATGATCTCGAACCTGCATAGACATTTTTAAGTGTCATATAAGTCAATGTTGCAATTTTTTCTCCCCAGAGAATTTCATTAAAGAAAAAAAAAATGGTATCAAATTACTCGTTTTAGAAAATCTCTCCCGTTGGAATCAGTATAATACTCCTTGTTTGTGGCCATATTTGCTGTCATTCGTGTGATCACCTCTTTTCCAACTCCATCATCAGTAGGAATCGGACCAATCTTCATAAATAAACTTATGTCAGAACCTTATTTGTTATTTTACTACTCAAGCGTACGGAATCCATGTTTGGCCAATTAACATAAACCTGACAATCCAACTTACAGTGAATTCGATTTCAGCATGCTCTTTGTCTTTGTAAAGCCTAGTAACCTAAAAAGTAAATAAACAAATAGTAAGAAAAGGTCATTCACAACAAAGAATTATACCCAGCAATGTGTAGGCTTTGAATATTGTCACACACTTATAGTCTAAAATTAGTGCTAAATGTCCTCAAATAAGATCCCAGATAATGTGATATGGTTCCCTTCCTTCTAGCCTTGAAGGCATTCACTCCATTAAAGATTAGATTGTTCTTACCTGAAGAAGGAAGCTAAGACACCTCCTCTAAACAATTATACAAAGCATCCACCTTTGTGTCTTGAAATCATAAATTTATCACAACATAGAATATATGGGATAGACAATGAAAGTTAAACAAAAAGCATAATCTTTAAAAGACTCTGAATGAAAAATACTTTCTGCATTCTACACCTAATAAATTTGCAAAGTTACTGACCTGATAAATCCAAGAGCTAAAATTCTGATGAACTTCATCAACTAGTGGTCCACGGATTATCTTGGTGGGCACCTATACATCAAATAAATCAAAATTAAAATATATAGACTATAAATTTAGCATTGGAAATGTAAAAAGCTTAAAAGGAAATGGAAAGGCATATAGTAAGATAGCTAGAAAAATAGCAAACCAAGATAATTTGTTATATCTTTTTGTGAATGTCTTGTTGTCCATTTAGACTTTAGAGAAACTCTATTCTTATGTAAAACTAATGTCACATGTTACTAGATTCCAAGAAGAAGCTTACTGATCTTGAAACGATAGTTGGAGGGGATCCATTAGGCCGGAATATATATGCTCCAGAAGCCTATGGAAGAAATCACACCATTGAAGCATACATTGTACTAATTTAATTTGTTATTGGAACGAATTGTATGTGCAAAGAAATCCACACCTGAGGATCACTATCACCCTCACTAGATCCATACCAGAGATAGCTTTGCTGAATAGGTATATCAACCTGGAAAATTTTGAAAGTCATGAAATACTCTCCATCACTCCCTTAGAAATATGTCTTGACATGAAATCAATAAAACTAAAACACAAGTGAGAAAATGTGCCTTGAACATACTTGCTATGCGCTGAAACAATATACTCAACAGTATACAAAATGAAGCTTAACAATAAATGGTCATGAGTTGGGAACTTCTGTTGAATAAATGCTCATTATGTGCCAAAATAAATGGTCATGGAATAAGACAATTTGAAGTTCACTGAGTGGAAACTACTGTGCTGTATGAAATTTGCCAAATACTTACTCCAGTTCTGGAATTATACATCCTTTTGAGTTGTCCAGAGGTTGAGGAAAAGGACATCTTTAAATTTCCAGGCCCAATGATAATGGTCTCACCCTTCTGACTGCTGAGTTGAGATATATCTTCTGTTCTGGTCCCTTTCAAGTTGAAACAACAAAAAAGTATAAATTTAGTATATTTAATTAGAATGCACCAACAGCTTAAAGTTTTTTTGTACTATCAGCATCTCATGTATGGTAATTTAGTCAACTTTTATGATAATTATCTTAAAAAATATATTAAAAATTATTTTAAATGGTTAATATATAATACAGATACATTACAACAGAGTCTGATATTGTTTCCATTAAAATTAAGCCTAACAAAGACTTGCTCCAACACAAAAAAAAATTGCCTTTTCACGTTTCCTCTCTCCTAACTAATGTAATGACTTTCCAAGTAGCTAAACATGACTTATGTTTTCCCAAATGCATTTGAACAGATCATCAGGGCCAAAGCTATCCTTATTAATGAGCCACGCTCAGAAGATAAAATAGTGTGGTAAAAAGGGAAAATAAAATCGAAAATGGGAGAAAAGTGGAGGAAAAGTGGAAGTATACCTTTTCCGGTTGCTTTAGAAATGAAGTACGTGCTCCATCCAAGCGGAGGTACTGACGCCTGAAACAAAAGCCAGTACTTTGGGGCTTGTTTTGGTGACACCCCCAAATAGGCCTTCACATATAATTTTCTTAAATTTGTAGTAACATCATCTACATCCACATATTGTACTTCAAGATTATTGCCCAGTGAATCTTTGACGACAAGATTAGCATCATTAACCTAATGCAAATTGTCACCTTTAGAGCGATATCGAAATTGATTTCTATTATGATGTTGCAAGTAAATGATGTGTACTCACTGGTATTTTGACAATATCAGTACGTTTCCATCCAAGTGGGTTATACACCACAACTACCTGGAAATAATTATTATTAACATACGATGGATAAAATTTAACCAGAATTCCTTGTCAAAAATTAAGAAAATGTTACCAAACTCTTAGCATCTGGAATGCTATCTTCAGTAGGAGGGCAGTAACTGATATTTAACAATTGACACTGCCAGAAGATCCAACAGTAATGAAAAAAAAATAATTAAATAATCAAGAATATGAGACTGACTACATAATCTAAGTAGACAAATAAATATATGATGGTAAACAAGTCTCATAGATATATCTGTATCTGAAGGCCTAGATCAATGACAGAACTATCTACAACATTTTTTGGCAAGACATTTGGACAACTGTAATAAATATAGGAAATAGAAAAAAAAAATTCTCTTTTCATTTGAAATTGAAACTTGACCTGGGCAAATGCCGATGCAGGTGCTGAACATTGATCACTTGATAGGTTGCTAGTAAGACAAGCCAAGGAAGAACTAACAACTGCTTCAGCCTATAAGAAATCATTGATTTTGGAAAATTCAACTAGATACACGAATCCAGGAAACAAAATATGTAGTAAAATTCTAGAAAAAATTGGAAAAGTTTTAATTCCTGACCTCAGAGACTCCAATAGCCAGTCGTTTGGCATAGTCATTGGTTGTATGCTGTTTGGCAGTACCACTGACAGCATCATGGTGTTGTGCAATTCCTAGAGCATCTCCAAGGCCAATAGTATTGTATTTAGTTGATTGCTTTCCAACGAAAAATTCAAGTTGACGCGTTGCCTACATCAAAATTTCAGCAATGTCTTGTATTTATTTAGAACGAGCAAACAAGAAAAAATCCATCCAATTTTTGTTTAGAACAACAATAATATTATACCAGATAGTATCCACTTATCATCCTAACATATCGCTTTAAGGCTGGGCGACTCGTGAAATAGCCAGTCCAATAAGCATTAGCACGATCAGCATACCTATATATATGCAATAATCATGAATTTGTGCACAAGTGATTGAGATAATAAGCTACTCTGCAAACAAAACAATAGCATCTCCTTACGGGAAGTAATCATCAGTTTTCAGTGGCCAAGTTTGATTAGCAGCATTTTTGGCTTTGGTGTAAATTGATGGAGTGGAATACAAAGCATTTACTCTACCATCCTGAAGATTCAAAACACAGGGAAACATGTTTTGCACTCAGCATGATATGAACAATCAATAATACATGCATAAAAATTAATAGCTGGGGTGTATTATAATTCATCACCTCATTGACATAGTGAATTAATTTATCCATTTGCTTGAACCAAGACTCTGCATATTGGTACTGGAAATCATCACCCATTGTCCACATTATATGGTTTGTCCTCGTCACATTAGCCTAAATTAACCACAAGCAAATTAAATTTGCACATTCTTGTTGTTTATTTGAGTGAGAAGAAAGCTAACTGGTATAAGAAAGCTAACTCGTCACATTTAGTTTCAAAAGTCATATTCAAAATTTGTGACTTTTCCCACTATAATTATACACTAATTAGTCATACTAAGGAAATTGCCACTCTGATGAAAAAGTTCTTGGATGGAATGAGATTACTTGGGTAATAGCAGCACCAATAAAGTCTTGGACACGTTGTTCAACGTTATAGTCAAAAAGACGAGGATCATCCTGCATATGTGAAAGTGAAGTGAAATATAAAAGCCATGTGCATAACAAATATGCAAAATAGCATCATTTTTTAGTTGTTGAGGGCTAGAACCTGCACTGGGACAACATTAACATCAACATTATTGACTTCAAAGTTGAAACCATTTGGAGCACTATAATGAACGGGGAAAGCATTGGCAAAAATCTGAGATGAAGAACCAAATGTTTTGGAGGCACGCCAAACAACTTCAAGAGACTTATCAGCTTTGCGCTTCGCTCTATCTTGATAATCAATCCTTGCGAAATGTATAGAATCAAACCCAAGCTGCAATGCCAAAATTAAAACTGATTATTTGAGATCAAACTAAAAGTATCTCTTCACATTTGTTCCATGTAGGAGCAAAAGTGTCCTTTTTTTAGCCCCTTGTCGTCACCATTTTCTCTTTAAAATCCAAAACAATAGGTTTATTAGACAAGCATACAATAACCAACGTCTCACGGGCTACCATTCAGTATTAAACAAAATCATTATATACATATTATAAAAACAAAATCTAATTACTTTTTTGTTTTATTAACTCATTCACTCAATTTCTTTTACCTATGACTTATTATAAGTACCCATTTTATCTACTCAATTCTTTTAGTCTCATTGAGAACAAAAATTAGAATAACAAATTATAATTATGTCATTTTTTTAAGAAAAAATTATACATGTACACCCACATAAAGACATGTCAAATATACCTAAAAAGAGGAAAAAATATAAATTTTATAATTGTTATGATAGAAAAAACGATATTTTGATAATCTTTCTTTAATATATACAATTATTTAACAACTCTTTTATATATATAATGATAACAATTTTTTTTATATTGTATTTTAATTATTATATTATTATAAAAGAGCTATAAGATGATAGTATATTACAGAAGGATTGTCAATATACCATATACCATTGTATAATAATGTGATAAGAAAAAAAAAACAAAATAAATAAATAAATGTTAACTAGGTGTTAAAAAAAACACAAATATTCATGTATCATTGACCTTTTTAAAACATAGAATCAATTAAAAAGAAAGACACTTTTTATGATTAAAAAAAATGAAATGAAATGAAATAAAATAAAATAAAAGTGGTAAAAATTGGGCCCATGGGTAATGGACCTACCTCAGCTCCGAGAAGGTAAGCCTGCACAGCAGAGTGTCCAAATGGATCAATCTGCCATCCAACGGTGGGAGTCTTGTTAAACTCATCCTTTAAAAATCGATGGCCCAAAGTCGTTTGATCAATCATGTCTATGTAGTGCGTTGCCGCTTCATCGTGCATGCACCAACCACCGTTTCTGCCGACAAATAACATCTCAAAACAAACTGACACGTCTGCAAAACACTGCATACTAAAACAAGATTCCCCCATCTCTCTTCCACTAAAAGACACACATCTTTGACCCAACACTAACAAAAGGAGGATAAAAAGTACCACCTCACTATAGGGAAAACAATAAAAAATTAAAGATATTGCTAATAAAGATAAGAGATTTAATAGTTTATTTTGCTTTCTTATTTATTTATTTTTAAATAAATGAATATACATTAATCAATATTGTTAACTTATCTAATAATATAATATTAATATGATATATATATACATGTTACGTACACATCACGTTAATAAATAAATAAACAAACATGTGATATAATATATTTTTACATAAATTTGATTAATAACATTAATAGAAGAAAATGTATAGATAAAACTGAAAATAGTAATTAAACAAAATTAAGAAAAAGTCAATAAACACTAAAACAGAAAAAGTAAAAGGAAAGATAGAAAGATGAATGAAAAAAAAAATGTGGGACGTACATGAATTCTAGCTGCCCCGCGTCCACAAGCTTTCGCACTTGTTCTTGTGTTGCTGGACTTTGTTCTTCCCACCATCGATGGAAAAATGCCTGACATTTAGAAATTAGGAAATGAACGAATCTTCCGTTTGAAGAAAATGTACGAAAACATAATCCATGGTGCCATACATGGATTATGATATATTTCATTTTACCACTTCGGCAAACACAAACTTTCTATTTGGGTCTTTCTGAAGAGACACAACCACCGAGTCCAGCACATTCTCAACACAAGCCCCCTGTTTCATCGGACACAGAACAAAACTGAAAGTTAAACTTGGGAGTCCAACAAGTCAGCTCAAAAGGAAGACAGATGAATGTAACCTGAATAGTATTGTTTGATCCAACGTAATACTGATCAACGGTTTTGAGCCAACCAACATCATCATGGGAGTGTGGAACCAGGTGAACATTCAATTTTCCTGGCACAATAGCAGCCCCAGTATCGTACTTTATGTATTTGGCACAAACTAGTGTGCCATAGAAACAAAGCAATAGAAAAGCAGAGAGAGCCTCTGGAGCTGAAGTGCTTCCCATTTCCAGCCTCCAAAACTTTGCTGGTATGAGGATTATGGCATTCGATAAATACTAAAGAAAAAGGATATAACCAAAGCTTAGAATAGACCCAGCAAATAAAGTTTAAAAATGGGAATTGATTGGTCCATGCCTAAGAAGGCCGGCCCTGTAAACTAGGTACTGGAATAGGGGTAATTAATTAATTTCCACCATTTTTAACTTACCTAGCAAACTTGTTTGAAATTTTGAATTTGACAACTTTACGAGAGTTTTATTTTATTTTCATATTGTGTCGCATAACATTGTCACAAGCTTCATTTTGACATCACCTCTCTTACGCATTCCCTATCCAAATATGTTTGAGACCGAAATTTTCCACGGTTCTAGACATTCTTACATTGTTTTTTTCTTTAAGATCCGGGATTGAGCAACTGGAAGTATTTGAAAAGTTTACTGCTACTTACACAAACTAGTAGTTGCGCTACTCAGAGTTAAACCATCTTATCGAGTTATAAATTTTAGGTAAGTTGATATAATTTCTTATCTCATAATCTAAAATAATAATTATTGCTACGTTTAAATTGAAATTATGGACATTTTTACACATAAGTATGTTTAAGAGATAAAATTACTTTTAAAGTATTTCAAGAATGTTCTCAAATTATCGAAACCATTCAATTAAGAATAAATATTTAGATAAAAATAGCTCTTTTAGAATTATTCTCAAATTCATAAAAGCATTCTATTGTTATTTCTTTCTTCTCCATTTTCTTTACTATCGTTTTATTTAGTATGTTTAGCGCCTGCATGTATGTTAAAAGTAGCATTTGCTAAAAAGGTTTTGTCCTACCTCTGATTCAATGGTCAGATGAATTGGATTATAAAACCTAATTCCACTGGGACCAACTCAGAAATTGTTTAGAACACAATGCCTTGTCTATCGTAAAACTAAGCGAAACCAACTCGTATAATAATCAAATATACTGACCAAACACCGATAACGTAGTGATTATTTAATGTCTAACTAAATTAGTGCGAAATTGATCTGCGTACATTAAAGGGAATCCATCTGATTTATATAATCCCTTCTGCCCAGGGAATTCTTCTGATTTATATAACCCGTCACTTAATATAAAATTCAGCTTCCAAATCCTCCTTTCCGCTGTCGATAATTGGTCAACATTTATAATAAATTTGTTTATATTTACGTATTGCACTTGGAAATGACCACGTTTTAGCGTTAATATAAACTTTTAAACTAGAATGAATACAAATAAGAAAATGAAACCATGTACTCGATTCTATAATGTTTTAAAAGGATAGAGTATTTCTTAATAAAACCATGCGCTCATTGACAATATTCTTTTATCTGCACTATATATCGAGAGGTACACCCGTTCCAATCAGTAGGGTAATAACGCCCCAAGTAAAATAACTTCCCAATATGCTAGTATGAGCCTACCAAAGGAACGTAAACAAAACAACAAAGAGACTCTCAATCAATATTACTTTTTCTCCTCTTCATTTGGTGCCTTGTCTTCATTCTTCTGTTGAGGCTGTTTGGCAGAACAATCAATAAATTGTTATTAGTGTAGGAATGTACCAAAACTGTTTGAATTTTAAAATTAGTTATGTGCAGTACTGAGCATAAAGGTGTTCATATATAATTTGTATAGAGATTATATTTCCACATGCACACCATTTAGTGGAAACTGTTGTACTTTAAGCGCCATTTTTTAACCAGTTACACCCTCTCTTCATCTAAATGATTCCCGGGAAAAACAGATGGTATCGAACAAACAACTATTGATCCGTTGTAATGACCAATTTTCCGTTAAACATGTATAAATTTTCCAACCAAAGTTAGTATGGAGAATACTCAGACTATTTTTCATTAAAAAGAAAAAAAAACTACCTCGGACTGATTTTGCATAGAAGCCAGTAATTCTTTGACCGATGGGTCATTTGGGTCAACCCCGGGAAGCTGCAGAAGCAATGAAATATTATTAGCGCAGAAGCAAATCATTCTAATAATACATTTATAGTATGTCCGTTTCTGTGTTGCTTCCACACATCATTTGCATCTTATCAGTTAATAAGACGTGGAAGCTTTCATATATATTAGCTTCAATGATTGCAAGCCCAGTTTTGAATGATGCCAGCCAAACCAAACAAGTATTTAAAGAAAAGTTTTAGGATTTATAGACATACCGATGCAAGGATAGAAGATACAAAAGACTGGTCTGCCAACAATTTACTCACGTCAGACTGACTTGATGAGTCCTTTGAGCTATCTTCAACTGACAATTGGAGAGCTATAATATAAGACAAGAATTTGATCTGATCAGGACAACTACTAAAAGCTTTCCTGTAAATTCTATTAGATGCAAATTGATTTTATGAGCCAGAACAAGTTGACATTAAAAAGAGAACGTGATTATACGTGATTAAACAAAACCAAATCACTGATACCTTAAAAACCGAAGGAGAAAAAATAGCCAGACCCTCAAACGTTTATTCCCAATACCAGAACCAGATCAATCATCAACCAACAAAATGAGAAAACATGCACCAAGTTTAAACACAGAACGATTACGCATGAAAACTCACCTAGAGCCAACTCAGGATCATCAGCAGTTGCTTCAGACATATCTGTATCTCTGACATCATGGCTAATTGCAGGATCGTCCATTGACATTGCAAGAGCCTGCTGTAGTAGAGCATTCTCATCGTCCTGTTTAAAATTGAAAATCAGCTCAAACAGATCACATAATATTTCCTGACACTCATTTATGGGAATAATGAATGTGAAACAAGAGAAATTATCCAAAACAAAGCAAGCAGAAGCAATTTATTATGGGAAGGGGGACAAGAACATCAACCAGATCGCTAAATAGATTTGTTGCCAATCAAGTTGAACTGCAATTAGAAAAGTAACATGTTGCTAGAAACAAGTTACCAAACTGACTGTGTACTCATAATGTTTAGAATGTAATGATAAAATCCATCAGAAAGTCATTTTATCTGCATTAGCTTATAAACTAAAAAAAACATGCGTAGAAAGAATATGTTGCCAATGAGCCAGTGGAAAGCACGCTAAAGGGAAAACAAGATAGCACTGATGGTGGTAAAAGTGGCCACAATTGTGATACATTGTGAGATGCCAAAACAAGTTCTCTGATTAAATCACTTGAGTAAACATGTAGGCCCCAGCAACAGTCATACTGAAGTTACTAGAACTGGATAACAGTAAATTGGAAAAGGATAAATGACAAGCAAAGGGGTGCTTTTAGAATCTCGATTAGCAACTAGCTCCCCGGACTTCATAAGCAAGTGATCCAGAAGAAAACTAGGGTTAGTTTAGCTCTAATATCAACCTTTGAAAGATTCAAACCATGTAAATGCTGGTAATTAAAAAATAAACTATTTTACAAAATATTTATAACAGATAGTCCTACAAACTATTTAAATGAACTTAGATAATTGTTTTTTTATAATTCAAATAAGCAAATGAAAAAACAAGTAACAAATATTGCTAAAATAACAAATTACACCAACCGTCAAATCAGTTTTCTTAGTCTCAGCTTCAGAAGCTGATGCACTGGCACCCTCAGTCATTGTTGTATCCTGTGTGCTATCCTTCTGTTCACCACCTTTCTCCTGTTTGGAAGCATCCTCTGCTGCCTTTTTGGCAGCTGCTTCCTGTCTGGCTCTCTCTTCTTCCATTGAAACTCTTAGAGCAAGAGCCAGCTCAGGGTCCAAGTTTGGATCAACCCCAAATTCAAATCCAGATACACCACCTGCTGCAGCAGCAGCAGCTGCTGCTGCAAAACCACTTCCACCTTCGCCATCACCAGTAAAAATAGGAGTACTGCCACAAAAGTCCAATGTTGAGAGAAATTAGAGTTAAAACAAAATGCACAAAAGCCCATAATCCAAACTACCACATTAGAGCTAAAAGAAAAATGGGCAGAACTGAATAGAAGTAGTAGGGGTACTTAAATCAATAACTTCTCCGTTACTTAACTGGGAATTAAGTTCAAATGGGAATGCTGAGCTGAGTGAAAAGGAAATTAAAGAAATAAACCACCTATTTCTAGTCCTAAAGCAAGCCATGAAAAACAGGGAAAACACCAACTCTTAACATGAACAGAAGAATCAAATCATAAAATAACATGCCAGAACAAATTTGTTGCATTCTGTTAAATATTTTCAAAAATATGTTCCATGAAACATCAGTTGCAATAAAAGGGACCCCTAAACCCACTAACCTTATTAGTACATCAGAAAGAGCATTCGGACCAGATGGAACATGAACAATGTGGCTAGTATCATTATTGTTGACAGCTGAAAGGAGCGCTTCCAACTTCTCATTCTTTCCTTCATCTTCTTCATCGCCAAAATTGACAATGTCAAGTGCTACACTATTCTTTTTCAATTTTCTACCAATCATCTCCAACATTTTCTTCTCATGCTTAACAGGACTAAAAAGTATTAAATAAGATAATTAGAGAGAGAGAATATAGGGACAACACACAAAACAATTTAAAAAAACACAGAAGAAACAATTAACCACACCTTCCAGCAAAGACAATAATCCTTTGCTGCTGCTTCTTGTTCTGCCTATGCTTAAGAGCCAATTGTGCCACCTGAATACCAGCAGCTAGGTTCATCTCACCACCTATTTCTAGTCCTAAAGGGGGGAATGAAAAACAGGGAAAACATCAAATCTTACATGAACAGAAGAATCAAATCATAAAAGAACATGTCAGAGCGAATTTGTTGCATTTGTTCAATATTTTCAGAAATAATTTCCATGAAACATCAGTTGCAATAACAGGCATCCTATAACACAGAAATTACGCACACCATTCTATAACAAGCCAAATTCAAATGCCACTTGTTCCAAATATTTCAAGAAACAAAACACAGACCGTGCATGCAAGCTAAGATCTTGCCCAAATCACTGGTAGGGGTGACCAAGACACGAACGCCCTTCCCTGCCATCGTCAGAACTCCCACCGTATTTTCTGGATTAGACTACATTATCAAAAGACAAAAAAATCAGCACAAATTGAACCCTATAGCAATTTCCTAAACCTGAAACTAATTCTTAAAATCCTACTCTGAAACACGACAATATTTGACAAATGTTATTTTTCTACTAAGAATAGAAGTAACAGATAATAGGAGTGTTAAGCAACATCAGAGAGGGTTTGAGTTCACACCTGGGTTTTAGCACCGCAAATAAGATTGACAGCGTCTGCTTGGGCTTGAAATCGAGAAGGAGCGTAATCTCCGTTACGCATCCATTCCGAATTGTCAATACAGATCATCGTAGCCTATTTTTCCGCGCACAGAAAAAGAATCGTAATTAGTAATAAAAAAATGATCGGACGAAGAAACCCTAATTGATTGGATTATAGTGATTGTAATGGCACGGTTGAAACTAAGACGAAGGAGAAAAAGGGTTTACCTCGAGCACCATCGTTGGAGATTCAGAAACTAAATTGGAATTTGAGCAGAAAGAACAAGAGAGAGGGAGCAATGTATCGTGAAAAAGAGAATGGAACTCGGGTTTACTTGCTGAAGAGGTTGCTCTCTGTCTGCAATATAACCCTCTCTTCTTTCCAAACAATATTCGATAGCCACGTAACTGTGCTATATATCAACCTCTTGCAAGGGAAAAAAAAACATTAAATCCAAGGTTAATTATTTGTATAATAAGATATATATGATAAAATTAGCTTCTTAAGACATAAGTATTTAATAAAATGATATGATAAAAATAGACTTATTTGTATGATTGGAAAAATCATATGTAATATAAGACATAAATGTGTGTAAAATAAAATAAAAGACACAAATAAAAAAATATTTAATTTAAGTAAATAATCAGACAAACTACAAAAGTGTAATTGGAATTACATTTAAAAACTCTAAAATTATTATTTAAGAGATAAATTTTCAGCTAAATAAATAAAATATGAATGCAAGAAAGATTATTTATTTATACTGTAATATTATTTAAGGAGAGAATCTAAACATCTTTCTCCTACCATTTATACTAATTAAATAATAATTAATATTATTATATTAATATTAATTTTTATAAATGTTAATTATTCATCAACTCTCACTATTAAAAATTTGTTAAATTCATGTGATTTTTCCTTAAAAAAATTGATAAAAATAGTTACAATTTTTTTAAATATATTTCATAAAAAGTTATTACAAATTTATCTGTAAATATTTTTTTCATAAAATATGTTAGATTTTTTTAAAATTAATGGTAAGAATTTTTTGCAAAATTTTCTTCAATTATCATATAATTATAAATTTTTTCACAAATATATATTTATAAAATATTTGATAAAAATGAAAATTACTTCCTACCATTTTTTATAATAAAATTCGTAAAAGAATATTTAATAATATTTTAAAAAATGACAGTAAAAATTAAAAATAATATTTTTTGCAAATTTTTTTAATTATTTTTCGTAGAAAAATAATAAAATATTTTTTTATTAAAATAATTATAATTGTAAAAAATTATTAAAATATAAAATAAATAAAAATTGAGAGGTTTCTCTACCTAATCAACACTATCGCATGAATTGTTCGTGAACATGTTCTTGTAGAAGTTGTTGTTTGAATTGCAATAATTTCCCACTCTTGTCTTATTTTTTCTCTCCGACCCTCGCATTTCATAATGTTCTCGTACTTTTTCCACTCATTTTTTAAATAATTGTGAATCAGAATTGAACTCGTTCGGCGTCAACTTGTTAATTAACTCAAGACGATGTCATTCTCTCCTATTTGCTACTTCATAATTTGAAAATGACTAGGGAGTTTTTTTTCTCTAAAGATGAGTATCATATGTTTTTATCCAATTGGTTTTTATTAATTATTCAATTTTAATTGAAAACAAAATTAAAAAAAATGATTATGCTTAGTTGATTAATTTGTGAAAATGACTTGTAGATATGCGGAGATTCGTAAACAGGCGGTGGAAGTGATTCCTAAACATAGGAGACTGTGGATATTTGTATTCATTATTTATGTTTATAATAAGATGGTGGTGGAGGAGATTTGTATTGATATGCATGGCATATGTATTCATATGGAGGTGGAGGTTTTTATAGTGATATGGAGGGTAGTTAGGTTCATAAGGAGGTGGTTTATAATAACAAGGAGTGTAATTTTCATTATAGGATGAATATATATGTAATATGGTTGATTTTATGTCATTTTACAAATTAATTCAAAATTAGAATGATCGTATTTTTTAAATAAACTATGAAATATTTTTTAAATATTCAACTAAGGTATGATAAAGGTATCAATATCACGACAAAATTTTATTTTGTTTATTATTATGCTTTATCCACCATTAAAATTTATTTTAACTGATTAAATATTTTTAACATCAAATCTAAATAATACAAGTTCTTCATTAATACAATAATCGATTGTTTATTTTGTTCGGATGTTCTCAAGAACATAAATGGTGTACCAAAAATTATCACACAAAATAAAATAAAATAGTTGATGTATGAACAAAATAAAAGAAAAAACAAAATAAACAATCAAAATTAAATCAATATTTAAAATATTAATAAGATTCAAATATTATTTTTTTTGTCATGTGAATTTTTGTATATCAGAATGGATATCTCATATATATTATAATACTAGATAACTCGATTTCACATATATGAAATAAAAAAAATAATGAGAAAAAATTGAACAAGATTCTGAATGACCTTAACCAGAAAACCTTGTGCATTCCTTCATTTATGCAGATACAATGTTACATTGTGTTCCTTGGTTGCCTCAAGGAACAAACTGAGAGTAGTAAATACCGAAGATAAATAACATATGTCCTTGTGTTGGTGTTGTGAAGCATTCAAAAGCATCAAGTTCAAGAGGCCATTTTTAATTTTGCTGAATTAGGGTGCTTTTACTGCAACTTCATCTTTAACCAAGTCCACTGGTGCTTTCACTGGAACTTCATCTTTAACCAAGTCCAAAAGTGTTTTCACTGCAAATTCATTTTTAACCCAGGCAAGATATCCTCCTCCCATGTTACTCACATCCTTAAACCCCTGTCAAATCATGTTACAGTGTCATCAATTGGTTAGCACAAACACAAAGCAAACTGAAGGAAAAAAGAATGAACCGATTGCATGTCCTCATACTTACTTCTGTCAGAAGATCAGTAGTAGCATACACAGATCTCACTCCACTTTGACAACCCTATAATCCAGATTCATTTCATACCAAAAATAAATTAAGAATTTTAGCTTTAATAACTAGCAATCAAGAAAAGGTATAAGACATAGTTTTTTTTTTTCTCTCAAAATGAATTTTTTAAGATTTATTTTATTATCCTCCTTATATAAACCGTATTAGATTTTTTGGTTTTAGATTAGTTAAAATATCTGAACAATTTTCTACTATTATTTTTTAACTTTGATGTTAAAGCATCTCTAATATAGACCTCCATTATAAAAGTATTAAATTTAAGATCGAATTTTTTTACAAACTTTCATTGAATTATACTAAGTTATCATAGTGGGAGTATTCAAATTAAAAAAAATAAAAATCCTTTTTTAAAATCAATTATTATATTTTTGGAGCATCAATTTAAAAAAAAATTTATTCAAATATTTAACTGTAACATTATACTTTTTATAATATCTCATCGTTTACCATTTATAAAAAATATTTAAACATAATGTAATGTAAAAACCTATTTAAAGTGGAACAAAAGTCTAAGAAAGTTTTGTTATAAATACTTTGAGTAAACTTTTCTTATAAATACTTTTGAGTAATCATATTGGTTATTTGATAACATAACAGTGACATTAACATAAACTAGTATAATTGTCATGTTATTAAAATAGTCAGACAGAACAACTCTCTGAATTGTTTATTCAAACTAGTTAATAATAAACTAAAGATATAGTTTACTTAAAAATTTACGCAGCAGCAGGTATTATTTAAAGTGATAAAATGAAAATAAGTTCAGAATCTTTGAGCAATCAAAGTTTAAATTTGGAAGTAAAAGTAGATATAAGAAGAGTTCAAGCATGAAAAAGATAATAAACTCAATCTTTTATTAAGTAAAAAATTACCACAATGATGTGATCTTCTTTCTTGCAAGCTGATGAAACCTCCTTCAGAAACTCTGGGTTTTTCACTCTACCTGTTCTCCAAAATCACAAGATTTTACATTCTGATAACAGAATTTCATTTGCAATAACCAGCTTAATTAACCAGTTTAATAAATATCAGATATGTTGACAGTTGAATCGATAAAAAAAGTAAATAAAAATTAATCAAATGTTAATTGAAACCAAATTTGTTCATATAACGTTTTAATGAAAATCAAACTAACTCTAGCTATGTATCAAGCATGAAACAAAGAACATTCATATCCCAAAAAGAATGGTACGAAGTTATTGCTACAGCAATGACAAGTTCTTTACCTTCTGGTGTATTAAACATGTAGGGAATGTTAATGACCTTCGCAGCATCCACATGCCCTTTCTGAAACTCTTCCACCGTCCTATTAATTACCAAAAGATTAAGGCTCTTTCGAAAAGATTAACACCATTAAGCATAAACCCAGAAATTCAACCAATTGATTAATTTCAGTAATTGATTTCAACCAACATAAAAACTGTTAATCACCTGACATCGAGATAAACATGACTGGTCTGGATCAAACCCTTGGCTGCATGAACATCAATGGTGACAACCTCGGATCCCGACCTACAGAACACGAAAACAAGAAGACCCACAGGGGAATAAAGACAGCCACACACACAAACACAGATGATGATGATGATGATGATGAAGCTTATCCTCACATGATAAATAAAAAATCATTAAAAATGAAAAATACCCATTCTTGCATAATAAGAAAGAAAATGAGAACAATGGAAGGAGAGAAGAAGAAATTATATTGTAAATTTTGTTTTATGAATAATTGCAAGTTATTGTACATATGTAAATATTGGAGGATGGATATTTGTTATGTAGAAAATAAATATAATTAGTTAAGGCAAGTGTTTAAGAGAATAGTAATCCACAAAACAAACCTTTCAATTCCAATAGAACCCATGAGGAGAAGTGGTTTTGGATTTAGGTTGAATTGATTGTGGATGAATGTTTGACTCTATTTACCTAAAATGAAGGAGAATATAGATGAATATATATAGAGAGAGAGGATAAGGAAGGAAAATGCAAAATGGAGGGAGAGTTTTGTGGTGGTTATTGTGTTATGTATTTGGACCAACAATGGTTTCATGATTCAACAAATTCCAAAAAAATTGTCAAAAAAGAAGAAGCTTGAACAGTTGTTGAGTGAAAGCGATAGAATTGAGTATCTTAAAGGACAGAAAAGCGATAGAATTGCGTGACGCGTCAGATTGGTTGAGTGTGTGTTGGATTCCATTTCCCGATATGTGTATAATATTGTTAAATTATTATTAAATATTTTAAAAAATTATTTTATCCTCTAATTTTATATATTTAAACTCATTTATTATTATTGTATGATAAATTTATTTATGAGTAAAAAAAATAAATTGTCTATTTAAGGTCTTAAATCCGTATTACTTTCCACACGTCTCTTTCAGAGTAAATTGTTTCACTCAATTTTGTTTATTTATTTATTCACTCACAAACACTACATTGGAAAAACTACAATAATTCACTTAAACTACTTAATTAAATATGATTCAAGTTTTCAAATAAGTAAACTAGGTCACTCCTTAGTCCATTGTAACACCAAATAAAATTCTTAAAATATTGGAATTAATTATGTTGATATTATAAGTAATTTAAAAATGATTGGTTTTTGAAATTAATTGAATATTTTGAAGTGTCCATTGTAACACCAGATAAAATTCTTAAAATATAGAAATTAATTAGGTTGATATTATAAAATTTTGTATGTTCATAAACATCATAATAAAAAAAATCATGATTTAAAATAAATATGAAATTATTTTTAAATACTTTAATGGAGTATGATATATAAAATGTTGATATCGTAACAAAAATTTATTTTGTTTATTATCATATTTGTAATTAAAATTTATTTTAATTCATCCACTATTGTTGACATCAAATATAATGTAACGTTATCCTTTAAGACAATATTTTTTAAATACAAGTGTTGAAAAAAAGTATTACTCAAAATAAAATAGTTATTATTTGAAAAAAAAATTAAAGAAGAAACATTCAAAATTAAATCAATATTTGAAATATAGATAAGATTTAAATATTTAAAATACTTTTGACAAAACATAAAAAAATTGTTTGAGATTTAACATTTAAAAGGAATTAATTAGATCTCTTACTATTCAAACTTTATTATTGATTTTATTATTATTATTATTGTTATTACTTAACTTCTTCGTCAATTTATTTCTCTCTTATATTATACACGATAATCTAAAAATCAAATTATAGTCTACTCTTTCTAGTTTTCTAAATAAAAAAATTATTAAAAACTAAAAAATCAAAAAATATTAATTAAATGAAAAAAATTGAACCTTTTAAGAAAATGAGAAAGTAAATTCATAGTAAAAAAAAATATTCATGTTCAAGAATTTGTTTATATATCTATCTATAAAATATTATTATGTGAAATAAAATTATCCAATGTAAAAAATAACAATAATATAATTTTCTAAAGTTAAGATTTGAAAATTTATATAACTTAATAAATGTTCTACAGCCAACAAATAAATAAATTCGATAATTATATGTAAAAATAATAAATTTCCTAAAATAAATATAGTAGCTAAATATTTTTAAGTACTTTTTATTCATATTTCTATCTTTTAAAGAAATAATTTTTAAAGTACTAAATATAATAAAAATAATTTTAGTATTTCACAAAAACCAATAAAAAACAACAACAATAATTAGTCACACAAATATTTTTAAGGTAGTGAATCTATCTTAATGCCAAAGTTAATCCAAAAAATACAAGTAACTCAATGAAGTTTCATTAAGATTAAATAAATCATATAAGATAATTTAATCAAAGCATATCATATGTGTTTATAACCAATCAATACATCAAAGCAATAAAGTTTTCAAGTTAAAAAACAAAGAAAAATCAATAATTGATCAATCATCTTAAAACCCAAATTAGAAATTCAACTTAATATTATCTGAAAGGTAAAGTTCTTGATTTGCAAATGGGACAACATTTTCCTCTTACAATAATTTTGTATACAATTTAACTCTTATGTAATTTATGATTTTAACCCCCTAAATTTAATGAATATTTAATATATTTACGTGTATATTTACAATTTTATCCTCTCACTCTCTCCTCAGTTTTGTAACTCTCATATAATTTATGATTTTGTTCCCATCAAACTTAATATCATTTAATATAATTAAGTATATATCTACAATTTTATCTTTTCACCCTTTTATCTTCTTTCTTCCTTTTATATTTATTTATTATTTATTAATAATATATTATTTGTCCCCCAAGATCAATGGTCAAGATCCGCCACTTGTATTGAAGAATCTTAATTTCTTCTTTATTCTTACATTCATCATGTAAAATTATGCATAAATATTATAATTAATAAGAGAACGATAAATGTTAATATAGTTATGCATGTTACTAAAATTTATAATTGACATATTATGTAAATATTAGTTTCCTGCTCCTCCAAAGCTTCTCATCCAAGTTATCAGGTAAATATTGTGTTCATTTAATATGCAATCATTTCCTGTAATAAAGCTCTGACATCGTACCCAATCTATTCACATAATGCAAGAAGTTCCTATTATCCAATTTCAAAGAGTTAAGAAAGTACCTTTTTTCATAGTCACTAAGTTTTTAGTATGTTAGACCTCATAAATAATATAGATGCATAAGAAAATACAATATAGACCATGAAAAATATATTTGCCTCATATGACATGTTCTCCGTATCAAAACGTAAATCATTATGATGATCAAAATTTGTCTCATGCATATTTTCTATTTGAGATTGTAGTTGGTATATACTTGGGATTCGAAATTGAGGCTTTCGTATGGGTATTAAAAATTTGTTGGAACTTTATATGAAAGAGTAATCATGGTACATTAAAGTTGATGGAGTAACCTTTTATTACTTCTTCTACTTGTGTTTGATAATAAAAGAAATAGTATTGCATAATGGGAAAATATGTGATTGCGTCTATCATTAATGCAAAAGTCACATTTAATAACAAATTACTATAATGGTTATAATTCATCCATCATAATAAGTATGTGATTGTCATTTCGTAGGTATGAAAATGCTTACTGTATCAATTTAACTTTTAATCGACATAGTAAATATTTATTATGTTGATTTAATTTTTAACCAATAAGTATTTTTTTATGTTGATAAGTGTTTTGAATATAATTCTTTTCATGTTCACTTCTTCTTTCTATTTCACTCTCTCTTTATACAGTGTCTTCGCAATTTTTATTCTTCTTGTCTCCCATTTCGCTTTCTCCTTGCACACCTTCACTGTTTGTCTTCACTATTCTTATTCTTCCTTATTTTGGATTTCTCACCTTTGGTGTTCATTATTTGTCTCCATCATTTTGTCCCTAATTCGTCTTTGTTGTGGTATAATTTTTTTCGTGTTTTTTCTCATCATACTTCATTAATAGTTGTTTGATTTTTGTTTGGTTAGGTTTTTTTGTTAAAGTTGTGAAAAGTTTGGTGTTTATGCCCGTGGTGATAAAGGATTTATTGATATTTGCAACGAAACAAGAGGATGCGATGGTGGACTAAGTAGATGCAAAGATGAAACAAGCGTATGTGACTTTGGAACAAGTGGACGTGGTGGTAGAACAAAAAGAGATGTGATAATAAATAAGTGTGAAATTAATGTAATCTAAATATTGGAAAAAAAATCCATGAAAATTTACTTTTTATGTCGTTAAACTTATAATTGACATTAAAAATATTACTTAATAAGTCAATTAAATTTGAACCGATATCAAAAGTATAAACTTTATATGACACAAAAATTCAAAATTAACTGTCATAATAACTCTTTTTGCAATATTGTCCTATTAATTATATCATGATATATCTAGAAACTCATTCTTGTATTCTCTAACCTCCATACATAAGTATTGTGAGTGGAAAAATGTTGATTTTGAATCAAATGATTAGATCCAAACACTATATTATAGTACAAGGAGATGTCAATTTGAATGTTGCTTGCATTAAGGAGACCAACAAAAGAACTAACATACAAAAAATAAAAATAAAATTATTATTATTTACCTCATCTATCTTAAATTTATTAATATAATTTAGTCTTAATATACTATAAGATTAATGAGAAAATAATCATTAAAAATAAAAAAAAACCATACAAATAATCTACCTATAATTAAAATCAAACAAATGATATGATAAAAAAAATAACAATATAAAAAAATAAAACAGACAATACTAAATATTTTGTATTAATTAAATAAATTAAAAATTCTCTCTCTATATATATATTTAATTAATAAAACAAAAGAATATATTACTTTAAATTATTTTTTTAATTTTAATATATATATATATATATATATATATATATATTAAAAAACTAGTGGATTAACTCTGCAAGTTTATCATATTGAATTTTGTTTATAAATTAAAATTATTATAACGACAATTAAAAATCATTAAATATTTTAATTAGTTACTTTATAATAATATAATTAATTTAATAAATTTAAACCATCGTTATGTTAACATTGATATATTTAAATATAAAATATTAAACATTGTAAACTTTGAAATTGATTTGCTTTTTTAAATTTAAATTATCAAAACAAAAACTTAAAAATACAAAAGATAAATGTAGAATTATTAAAACATAAAAAAGTAAAAAAAGATAGTATCTAATTATTTTTTCAACACAATAAAATAACATAAGAAGATTAAATAGTTTTTTTTTTCAATTTTACTTATATGATATTATATAAATATAAAAAAATTAATAATCAATTATATGATATTCACATATCAACATCTTATCAATCAACATAATTACATTAATTGTCAATAATATTAATTTATTTAAAAATTAGCACTTAAACTGATAAAAGACAAATTTAAAAGGTAAAAAAAATATGAAATGAAAAAGAATAAAAAGTTATTTAGCTGCTAAATTGATAAAAAGTTAATTTAATTTTATGAGTATGGCTTGTTAACCCAATCCACCAAAATATTTTTACTTACACGGACAAAATTCTTCTCCCGGCGGAACCAGAATCGAGCTTATGATGGAAGAAGAAAACGCTGCAAAGGCGTCACTGCCAGAGGCTTTCCTCCACTTCCTGGAGGCCAATGGGCTCGATCCTTCCCTTTACACTGCAATCGATTCCACCCCAAGATACATTCGGTATTTCCAATTCCACGCTTTCTCCACCTCCTTCACTCATTCTTCCCTTTCAATTTCACACTTCTTTTGTTGATATTGTGCCTTCGAAGGTTGAAACCCGGTAGTGAAGCATGTATTGAAGAGGTTGAAGCAGAGGTCAAATGCAACCTCCAAAAATTGGAGTGGTTACCTGACTTTTACTCTCTTCCACCGCACGTTCAAATTGCTGGCTCTAGGGCATATCGAGAAGGGAAGGTAACTGATCAAGAAATCTTAGTTTGGCTCTTCGTACAATAGCCAAGTAAATTTTAAGGTCAGAATTTGAATTTTTTGTTTAAAACTTGGCTGTTGTTGGATTTTCTATGAGTCAGATATATGGAATTGATGCTGCTTCTGGAGCTGCGGTTACGGCTTTACATGTGTCACCTGGGGATCATGTCCTCGACCTGTGTGCTGCCCCTGGTAGATGTTTCTTTCCTTACTCGCTTATGCTTATGAGTCTCAAATGTAGGCAAAAAAGTAAATCAATTCTTGCTTGTTGGTCTCAAATAAAAGCAAATTTTAAATGTTTTTACTATTCCCTAACTGCTCTTCATTCAATGGAGGTTTTGTTGCCAATGACTCTCTTTTGTTCTTGATATCAAGTTCCAAGGAATTGTGATGTAGGTAAAATTATTAGTTTTTAAATGAGATTGATACAATTAAATGATGCTAGCTATCCTTCTTAATTAACATGAGTTTTTCTTTATTATTATTATTATTATTATTATTATTATTATTATTATTATTATGAGATTAAAGGGAGTATTGTCTGTCCATCTACTGTTGCAAAATGCATGATTTTGAGATTAAGGTTGCTTTATTTCGCGAAGAAAATGCATAATTGGTTATATTTCAATGATGCTTTTACGTGCTTTTGCCTTTGCTTTTGTAGGATTTTGTTTTCTGTTGAAAGGGAGGCTTTGAATTTAATTTATCAGTTTCCTAGAGAAATGATTCAATATTGATCATAACGGTATTTGTAACAATTTTATTTTCAGGTGCTAAACTTTGTATGATATTGGACCTTCTTGGTGATTCAGGCTCTGTGACTGGAGTGGATGCTGCAAGGCACCGTTTGGCTGCATGCAGGACGATGCTGCAGAAATATTTGCTTGGTGATCAATGCCGGCTTTTTGTTGCTGATGGAACAGCATTTTCAGTTATTCCTAGCAGATTTCACTCTGATTGTGAATCATGTAATTGAAGTTTGAGCAGTTATAGAGATGGTTCATCCTGGAATGCAATACTGGAAATTTAAATATTACATATATTATTCAGTATTGTCTGTTTTTGAAATGTTTTCTTTCTATCAAGTATCAAACAGTTGACTCTGGATTGGAAGAAAGAGTGGATGTTTTCAAGGAGTGGACATCTAGAAGACCATGGAAAGAAAGGAAAAGAGCAAATAAAAATGGTACTCCACAATTGGTTTCTGGGTCTCAGTCTCCTGAACTCATTTATTATGGACAACGTTCTGGAGTTGTTGGTCTTACTAAAGGAGAATTATATAAGACTTTATCTGACAATGAGATTGCAAACCATGGCTATGACAAGGTAACTTATACTTCCTTTGAATTTATCTTGCATAAAATTCTTTCCTTTCTCCAACCCTCAATATTTTATTATTTGTTGGGATTTGATGCAGGTCCTTGTGGATGCAGAGTGCACTCATGATGGTTCAGTTAAACATATTCAAAAGTTTGAACATTGGGGCTGGAGAACTCTTCAACGCCGTGTATTAGATGCTGAGAGGACTGATGACTTACATACTCTTCAGGCAAATGACCCTTTCTTCTCTTGTGCCATTAATACATATTCTCTACCATAGAACAGTTTGCTGGAATAATCATCATTTCTTTGTCTCTCTCTCACATTATAAGACCAACTCCATCTAAGAAGTAAAACAGATTGGGTATTGATGAGATAGTTCAGGATTATTTATTGTGTTAGTGCCAGGCACTGAGCTTTGTATGATAGAAAGTCATCTAAGGGGTAATGACATACCAATAATGAACTGAGGCACTCTTTGGAATATGCTCAACAATGTGTAATGCCTAAAACATATTTGAAAATCTCAGTGCTCAAGTGTTAATTGAGGTTATATAACTATATTGTTGCAGATACGTTTGGGTGATTGAGATGATTAAACTGGCTAACTCTTCAATGATACCTTTAGATCCCCAGAAAATAGTAGAGAATTAGAGATAACAAGGAATGTTTACTTACACAATAACTAATAAAATAGGAGGGAAGCCTTCATTTTGAAGGCCTACCAATTATGATCTTATGAGATTACTCTATAAACATTTTATGTCTAGGACCAGGACTATATGAGCACCAATCCGTCAAAGCATTATAACAAGAGTGTATGGATTTTAAGTCGGTACTTGTAAATATGACATGTCTCATTTTCAGTAATGTGATAGTATACTAGTATGCTTTCAGTTTCATATTCACGTAGTTAAATGTTTTGGCCATATTTAACCCAAAAGTATCTGAACAAGATATTGGAGATTGTTTCTATTTCCGTTTTTGGCATAATTCATGGCATGCATGCCTTTAGTCTTTAGATGACACCTTAGTTTAACACACATAGCTTTTGTATCTGACTGCAGCTTAATCTTCTCACCAATGGTTTCAGACTGCTAAAAGTCGGAGGATCCCTTGTCTACAGCACTTGCAGGTACCTTTACTTTGTATCTTCTTCGACTTTTTTTAATGCAATACCACTTCTCATTTTATTCTGACAAATACCTTGTTGATTAGCTTAACTGTTGCTCAGAATGAAGATGTGGTGGAACAATTCTTGAAGGAAAGTAGAACTGCTGGTAGATCCTAATACTTCAACTTATTTCCAGTGTGAAAATTATGTTTGTATCGTCAAGTACTTCTTGGGTCCATGTTTGTTTTTTCGTGTAATCCATTTTGCATCTAATCATATCCATTTTAGTAATATGGTTGGCTTTTCTACTATGCTTGTTTCTTGTTAAATAATGTTGTGTGCTTCACTTGTAGAAATTCCTCATTCTTAGGTGCGTACACATAGTGCCTCTATCCTGTTTTAACCCTCTTTCACCCATCATGCTTCTTTTGTGGTGGGAGAAAGTCCTGCATGATGGGAAATTGTCAGTTTTACAAAATTATCAACTCTGTCTACTTGACCTTTCGTGACATCTTTCTTTCTTATTTCGGGGGGCACAGTTACCTTGCAAAAGTGTATGTTTAAGTAAGGATGTCTCTGAATTTCAGAAATATGTTCTATTTTCATTTTTATATTAATTATTACAAGAATGTTGTATTGTTTATATGCTATACTAGTTTCTTAAAGTTGGTACAATAAATGATGAATAAATGAAATGTTGTTTTTATTTTTTATCATACAAGCCCTTGAAATTAGAAAACAATAAAATACTAGCATTTTTGTAATGGTCAGTAACTTGAAAATGGATGCAAAGAGCATATGTACTAGCCAAACATAGTCTTACCCTGTAAAATGGGTTGAGTGAGCGTACTTTAAATTTTTAGCAGTATTATTATTTGCTTCGTGTCTTGCAGTTGAGTTATCATAACATGCATGTTCTTGAGATATTCGTTCCTCTTATGTTTTTGCATTCTTATTTCAATCTTCAGAGCTGATAGAGATAGATGCTGCCAGAAATTGGCCTTGCAAGGGTGGATGCATACCAAAAACATGGCGATTTGACCCTTTAACATCACAAACTAGTGGCCTCTTTATAGCAAAGTTCACAAAAGTAGTCATTTGATATTTTTAAGTTAGAAAATATTCTTTTAAAATGCCAGGTAATTTTTATGGGTACTCCTAATACGTTTGAAAGTTTGATATACGATAGAGAATTCTTTTAATATTACTACTATGATGATGATGTGTGGTTAATTACCCCCCACATGTAAATTATAGAGATATATGAAGATGTTTGTAAGCCTAGAATTCTATATACAAGTAATTTTACGTTGGTTGTTTAAAATTTTGGGTGTGATTGGATGAATTTCTTTGTAAGTATTTTTAATAGAGAAAAATAAAAAGTGAAATTAAAATTAATTTTTTGTGGGCTAAAATTTATATATTAGATAATTTGTAAAAAAAAATTCTGTGATTTTTTTTTTTACATTCACTTTCACTGCTTCCACCTTTGAGTTTTAAAATAAAAATGTTAATACAAATAGTAGGACATACCTACACTATTTTTATCACTTTTCAATGGTAAAGTTGCCATGTAAGCGTGAAGTATATTGCATTTAAAGCTGTTAAGGAGCTTCAAGTTAGGGAGTTTGGGAACGGGAGAATTGATTGTTTGGTAATTTGTTGGGTTTGTATCCTCTTTGTCAAGAGGCTCTCTATGTCCATATTTCTGACTCTCATCTTGCGGTTCCACATTTGTGGAATAAAGGTTGTGGTTGAGAATTTTCTCAATTAGATTTACCTCTATCACGCAACATATTTTGGAGACTATTCTTGTATTCATTCATATTTCTTCTATGCTTGGGGACAAGACACACTTTGTAGGTTGCTAGATAAATATAGCCTTTATTTTGGCACCTTCTACTTATCACTGGCATACATGAAAATTTGCATTTCATTAATTTATTCTAACTTGTAAGTAATATTTTTAAAACCTTATTTTCGACTCGATTGAGTATTAGGTTGATGAGTTAGTAACCATCCTTGCATTTTTTTTTTTTTTGGGCGTCACTATTCCCAAATGGCTCCTAACAATGTGCGATAATATTCATCAACGCCATTTCATATCTCTCAAAAATCCTAACCCTTTACCCTCAACACTCCAACCTAATAACTATTATTAGTATAATTTTTTATATTATCACCAATTATACTAATTTATTATTAACTAATAATATAAAAATTAATATATACTAATTTAATTTATTAAATTTAATTACATTCATTATATTTTATTTTTAATGATACTTTTTAAAGTATTTCATGTATATTTTACTAGTCAATATTATATGATTATATGTATTATATTTATGGAAAGTAAGATCTTTTATCAATATTATGATAGTATAGATTTATAATTTTATGAACCTCTTTTTCGATTTATTTAAAATATTGATCATGATAATCTTGGTTAAAATGATTTGTTAATTTAGAATATTATTATAAAAATGATAATAATGAGAATGAAAAATATTTCTTACTATATTATTGAAAGCAGTTGTGAATATGTAAAACAACCAGTTATAAATGTATGACAACCCTTTACATGAATAAATAATGAGATAAATTTCATTACATGGATGAAACGATTGAAGCTGTATATAATTATGATCATTACATTTGGATTCAAGTTGAGAAACGAGAATATTGAAGCTCAATGTAATCAATATAGTCAATGCGATCATAGAAGGATGTATTGCCCAATTTTTATTTGATGGAGTCTTAATTAGGTATTAATATATAATAAGAGAGTTGTTTTTTGAAAATATTTATAAAATTAAAGATACATAACTAATCTTGTCCCAGTAAAAGAATGCTAATTTTCATTAAATCATTGTAAGTTGTAACTAATTATAATATATATATATATATATATATATTTTAATGAAAAGAACTAATATTATGATTAATTATTTGTCATGTGATCCATCCACTGAAATAATGGTTGGTTGAAATAATTTTCTATTAAAAGAATTTTATATGTTATGATAAGCTTTTAATTATTTTATCAAATAATTTATAAAAACAACTAATTAAAATAAAGAAAAAGTTCTTTTAAAATTCATTAAAAAAATTAATAAAATAAAATCACCATTTGAATTATTTAAAAATGATGTGAGAGTGTTTTACAATTTTTTATGCGAAGAGACAAGTTGGAGATGCCCTAAACCCATAATCAACGGAACTGTGGTTAAATAAATGGCCATGGTAGGTCTGCTTTTTCCGTCACACATCACCAACCTTTTATCTGGTTGAAAATTCCAGAAGTCTTCAACATATAAGTATTTATTGGTGTTTAGGGTTTATATAAATTATTATTTTTTTAATCCCTTATGTATGGGTTGCGAAGCCAATTCTGTGACCCACCACTGCCACTTTGTGCCAGCGGCTAACAAACTTGACATTCTCTTGTTATTCTTTTAGCTGACATCATGATGTTATTTTAAGGGATAAGTTGTTTTTCTTTCTCTTTCTAATTAGTTGAGAAGAGGGGAAGAGTAAAAATTATAAAGTGTGTTGGTGGAAAAAAACAATGAGAGAAGAAATAATTATAAAATAACTAAAACATAATTTTGGTAGAGATGATGGAAGTAGGAGTTTATTTTGACCCTAGTATAAAAATGAAATCCTAAAACGTCATCGTGTAAATTTACAATGCATAAAGATATTCATATTATGTAACTTCTGTAATTTAGGTTTTGATGGAAGTAAATTATGTTAATAAAAATGATTTAGCTGTATGTTAAATAATTGGTACATTATAAAAATACCTTAATATAATATTTTTCATATAATTTTCTATTCTCTGGTGCTCATCCAATGCATCTTACCCAGAAACAAGTCCAAATACGAGGGGTTACCTGATTTATCTGGGGTAAAGAACAAGCCTCATCCACAACAGATGACACCTGAATCACACATTAATATAATTTTTTTTTAAAAGAGAGGAATAATCTTATGAACAAAATTACTAATTCTACTGTTATAATTTTCATTAAATAAAAAACGCACATTATTAAAAAATATTTGTATAATATTTTCTAAGTACAAGAGAAATACATCATGCAAAGTACTTAATTTTCTAAGCATTATTCTTTTCTCATGAGCAATGCTTTGTGAAAATTTTTCAACAATAATACGTATTCGTTTTTTAATTACTCAAATAGCATACTTGTAAGTTTTATTTACCTAGATAACACAGTTTTTTGTTAAGTTGAAAATTCAATTTTCCGAAATACAAAACCTAAACGTAATTGTATTTTATAATTTTTTTAAACAATTTAGAATTCGATTTTCCGACTAATCGAATTCTAAATAGTTTTCTTTTTATTTTGTTTAAAAAACAAACTAACTAAAGTATATATATATATATATATATATATATATATATATATATATAAATATGTTATAATATTTCATTTAATATTTATAGTTTTAAATTAGGTATTTAAAAAGATTTATATATTTCTAAAATTAATAATATATTTAGATTTATTGTTAAAAGTAGTAAAATAATATTAATTTTTTTATTTATTTGATATTATAATTTTTTTAGAAATTAATAATAAATTAGGAGGATAATAAAAATCTAAAAAATTATATGTATATGAGAAGAAATAATATTTTGATGTAAAATTATATATATATATATATGTTCTAAAATATAATTTATATTAATTACTATAATATAAAATATATATTCCAAAATATAACTTATTTTTATTTATATATATTATAGAAATTAAAATAAATTATATTTTAGAATATATATATATATATATATTAAATATATATTATTTTCAAGTTGATAATTATTATTCTATGCAATATATATATATATATATATATAATTTAAAGTTTTTAATTTAAGTAATATATCTATATATAATTATAATTTATATAATATATATAATTTATTTAACATTAATTTTATATTTATAATTTTTTTTAAAGTTATAATTATACATATGATTTTTTTAATTATATAATTATAATTTTTATAATATATAATTGATAAATAATTTTTTTTAATTTTAATTTAATATATATTTTTATTTATAATTTTTAAATATATATTTGAGAAATTAATCAATTATAATCTATTATTTGAAAAACTAATCAATTATTTAAAAAACTAATCGATTATAATTAATTATTTGAAAAAATTAATCGATTATAAATTATATTTTCAAATAATTGGTTAGATAGTGGTTAACGTGGAACCGCTATTATATGTTCATTTTTAAAAGCGGTTAAAGTAGAACCAGTTATCATATAAAAGTGAACATATAATATCGGTTTCACGTTAACGACTATCTAAAATATATTTTAAAACATTATTTAAATACTCTTAATAATAAATTTAAATATGTTATTAATCTAATAAATATATAAATCTTTTTAAAACTATAATTTAAACTATAAATTTTAAATAAAATATTATAATATTATATATATATATATATATATATAAATATATTTTTTTAACTATTTAAAAAACTAATCGATTAGTTAAAAAAATATATTTATATATATATATATATTTTATATTATAGAAATAAAAATAAGTTATACTTTGGAGAATATATATATATATATATATATATATATATATATATTAAAATATAATTTATTTTTAAGTTGATAATTTTTATTTATGTAAATTTTATATATAAAATTAATTTAAAGTTCATATATGTAATTTTAATTTATGTAATATATATATATATATATATATATATATATAATTTATTTAACATTAAAAATAGTTATATTTTTATTAATTTTATAATTATAATTTTTTTTAAGGTTATAATTTTATATATAATTTTTTTAACTTTACATTTATAATTTATATAATATATATAATTCAAAAATAATTTTTTTTTAATTTTAAGTTGATATATTTTTTTATTTATCATTATTTAATATATATTTGAAAAACTAATTGATTATTTAAAAATTAATCAATTATTTAAAAAAATAATTGATTCTCATCAAGTATGAAAAAATCAAATATAAAAAAACTAATCGATTATTTTTGAAATAATCGATTAGTTTTTTAAATAGTTAAAAAAAAAAAAATATATATATATATATATATTATATATTATAGAAATGAAAATAATTTATACTTTGGAGAATATATATATATATATATATATATATATATATATATATATATATTAAAATATAATTTATTTTTAAGTTGATAAATTTTTTTATTTATGTAAATTTTATATATAAAATTAATTTAGAGTTTGTAATTTTAATTTATGTAATATATATATATATATATATATATATATATATATATATATATATATATAATTTATATAATATATATAATATATATAATATATATAATTTATTTAACATTAAAAATAGTTATATTTTTATTAATTTTATAATCATAATTTTTTTTAAGGTTATAATTTTAAATATAATTTTTTAACTTTATATTTATAATTTATATAATATATATAATTTAAAAATAATTTTTTTAATTTTAATTTGATATTTTTTTATTTATAATTATTTAATATATATTTGAAAAACTAATTGATTATTTAAAAATTAATCAATTATTTTAAAAAATAACCGGTTCTCAAGTATGAAAAAACTAATAAAATTATAACCTTAAAAAAAATTATGATTATAAAATTAATAAAAATATAATTATTTTTAATGTTAAATAAATTATATATATATATATATATATATATATATATATTACAAAAATTAAAATTACATATATGAACTCTAAATTAATTTTATATATAAAATTTACATAAATAAAAAAAATTATCAACTTAAAAAAATTATATTTTATATATATATATATATATATATATATATATATATATATATTCTCCAAAGTATAAATTATTTTCATTTCTATAATATAATATATATATATATATATATATATATTTTTTTTTAACTATTTAAAAAACTAATCGATTATTTCAAAAAGTAATTGATTAGTTTTTTCATATTTGATGAGAATCAGTTATTTTTTTCAATAATTGATTAATTTTTAAATATTTAATTAATTTTTCAAATATATATTAAATAATTATAAATAAAAAAATATATCAACTTAAAATAAAAAAAATAATTATTTTTAAATTATATATATTATATAAATTATAAATATAAAGTTAAAAAAATTATATTTAAAATTATAACCTTAAAAAAAATTATAATTATAAAATTAATAAAAATATAACTATTTTTAATGTTAAATAAATTTATATATATATATATATATATTACATAAATTAAAATTACATGAACTCTAAATTAATTTTATATATAAAATTTACATAAATAAAAATAAAAATTATCAACTTAATAATAAATTATATTTTAATATATATATATATATATTTTTTTTAACTAATCGATTAGTTAAAAAAAATATATATATTTATATATATATATAATATTATAATGTTTTATTTAAAATTTATAGTTTAAATTATAGTTTTAAAAAGATTTATGTATTTATTAGATTAATAACATATTTAAATTTATTATTAAAAGTATTTAAATAATGTTTTAAAATATATTTTAGATAGCGGTTAACGTGGAGCCGCTATTATATGTTCACTTAACCGCTATTATATGTTCACTTTTAAGAGCGGTTAAAATGTTAATCGCTCTTAAACGTGTCACATATAAAAGTGAACATATAATATCGCTTACACGTTAACCACTATCTAACCAATTATTTGAAAATATAATGTATAATCGATTAATTTTTTCAAATAATTAATTATAATCAATTAGTTTTTAAAATAATTGATTAGAATTGATTAGTTTTTCAAATAATAGATTATAATTGATTAATTTCTCAAATATATATTAAAAAATTATAAATAAAAATATATATTAAATTAAAATTAAAAAAAATTATTTATCAATTATATATTATAAAAATTATAATTATATAATTAAAAAAATCATATGTATAATTATAACTTTAAAAAAAATTATAACTATAAAATTAATGTTAAATAAATTATATATATTATATAAATTATAATTATATATAGATATATTACTTAAATTAAAAACTTTAAATTAATTATATATATATATATATATTTTGCATAAATTAGAATAATAATTATCAACTTGAAAATAATTTATATTTAATATATATATATATATATATATATATATATATTTTACAATATAATTTATTTTAAAATAATTTATATTTTGAAATATAAATTTTATATTATAGTAATTAATATAAATTATATTTTAGAATATATATATATATATATATATATAATTTTACATCAAAATATTATTTCTTTTTATATACATATAATTTTTAAGATTTTTATTATCTTCCTAATTTATTATTAATTTCTAAAATATTATTATTATCAAATAAATAAATAAAATTAAAAAAAATTAATGATACAAATAAATTTAAATATAATATTTAAAAATATATTTTAAAAATATTATTTTAAAAGTTTCAACAATAAATCTAAATATATTATTAATTTTAGAAATATACACATTTTTCTAAATACTTAATTTAAAACTATAAATGTTAAATAAAATATTATAATATATTATATATATATATATATATATATATATATTTTAGTTAGTTTATTTTTTAACAAAATAAAAAGAAAATTATTTAGAATTCGGTTGTCGAAAAATCGAATTTTAAATTATTTAAAAAAAATTATAAAATACAATTACATTTAAGTTTTGTATTCTAAAAAATCGAATTCTCAATTTAATAATAAAACAAAATTGTATTATCTAAATAAATAAAACATATATTATACAAAGTAATTAAAAAACGAATACCTGATATCTTGGCTATTTTGTATAATTATTTAATGTTTTAATGAAACGTGCAGAAATTATACTTACACGAATCAGAAACAAATTCCAGCGACATGGCTAATGATCCTGAAATCAACGCACCTCTAAGTTCGTACCTTCGTTTTCCCTGATTCTCCAAACGCACTTTTGTTCTTTCTCCATTACCAGATCCAAACAATGATTAGTTACCGCTTTCATTTGTTATTCTTATATTCGTTGACTTTCACTTTTCAGTTGAAAGGCGTCATCACAACAACGATGCCATCTCCGAGGCGGAGAACTCGCTGGCCGGCGAGAACTCTCCAATCGAGCAGGTGGCGCTGACTGTTGCGGTGAGCGACGATCCGTCGCTGCCTTCCTTCACTTTCCGGACGTGGATTTTGGGAACTCTAGCGTGCGTGCTTCTCTCGTTCCTGAACCAGTTCTTCGGGTTCCGGAGGGAGCCGCTGTCGGTGACGGCGATCTCAGCGCAGATCGCGGTGGTGCCGGCGGGGCACCTGATGGCGGCGGTGGTGACGAGGCGTGTGTTCATGAAAGGGACGAAGTGGGAGTTCACGCTGAACCCAGGGAAGTTCAACGTGAAGGAGCACGTGGTTATCACTATCTTCGCCAGTTCGGGAGCCGCTAGCGTCTACGCCATCTACTTCGTTAGCGCCGTTAAAGTTTTCTACCGGAAAGAGTTAACGGTTTTGGCGGGGTTATTGGTGGTTATAACGACGCAAGTTTTGGGCTTCGGTTGGGCCGGGATTTTTAGACGCTACCTCGTGGAGCCCGCTACCATGTGGTGGCCCCAAAACCTTGTGCAGGTCTCACTCTTTAGGTACGGTGCTCATTACCAACTACATATTTGTTTAAAATGTTAGATTGTTTAGAATTTGATCTGATGGTTGAAATACTTCTTCTCTAATCTCCTTAAGCCACACGGTATCTAATTATAGTACTTAAAAGTCACTTTCATCCTTTCTTATTGTTTGACCTTTATTCTTTAAAGATTTCCTTGTCCCTTACGTTTACATTTTAAAGAAATTATTTGATGAAGATAATTTTTTATTAGTTTGACTATACATAACTTGATTTACAAAATGTTTATTTGATTTGATCCACGTTTGAAGAGTTATTGTTAGTAATTTTATATTATGATCCTAATTTTGATTTTAACTATCAAACATAAACGTAATTTCGTACTAATAAACATGTTGTAAACTGAATACGAAAGCGTACTTGAATTAGTTATAATGATGATATTTTTGTAGAGCACTATATTAATCTTATGGTCTTTTACCTGAAGAGTACTTGTATTTCCATCTTGATTTTCTTTCTTGATGGAGATAGAAAGAAAAGAACGAGAATAAAACTTATGTTCTGTCTACGTGCTCCCATAAGGGAACCATGACCTCTTAAAATAACTAGTATTAGGTTAATTACTTAAGTTTTAATATTTCTAATTTAACCCCTCATCAAATTAGAAATTGCTCAATGGTCTCTACACAATTTTATTTTCATGACATATGTCTTTAGCCAAATTTTTTTAATTTAGTCAGATCACTTTATTATTTGACTTAATAAATAATGACCCTAACACATTTAAATTATGTATCATATATATACATGACCCAAATTTTGCCAACAATCTCCCACTCGTCACAAATATATATGTCCTTACAACCTTACAAATGTGTTAGATTTTATGAGCTCAAAATTGTCATTATATTCCTTTAATATACTCCAAAAGTCATGTCCATTAATCAAATAAGGATATAGAATAAAACCAGCTTTTCATTGCATCATCGCAACTAAAACCAACAATGATTACTCATCCTGACATAACCAAATGACATGGATTCATCATAAAATGTGTAGCATGAAAAATTACGTGGAGGTGACCTGTACACGTCTATTTTCAACTGGTTCATACTTTAACTTATCGAGATCGATATAATAACCTTATTGTACAAAGTGTAATGAATGAACGAAAAATCGCATATCTATAAATAACCAAATATGTAAAAAAAAATAATAATTAATGTATACATACATGAAATTAAACATATAACATAAAATATATGAAAGTGACTAACTCTCACTAAACCACAAATTCCTCAAACTGTAAAACACTCATGTGAGCAACATGCTCATAAAAGATCTTAGGCGGAAGTCCTTTAGTTAGATGATCTACTATCATGGAGTTTGTCCCTAAATGTTCTATGAAAATCTGTCTACTCTGTACTCTTTCCTTAACAACTAGGAATTTAATGTCGATGTGCTTTGACTTAGTTGAACTTCTATTGTTGTTGGAATACAATACAGTTGATTTGTTATCACAATATAACTTAAGTGATTTTTCAATACCTTTCACAATTTGCAGCCCTGCGACAACATTTCTCAGCCATATTCTATGATTCGACGCCTCATAGCATGCTACAAATTCTGCTGCCATAGTAGATGAAGTCGTAAGGGTTTACTTGACACTGCGCCAAGAAACTGCACCACCTGCCAACATGAAAATGTAACTTGAAGTGGATTTTAAACTATCTTAATATCCTGCAAAGTCCGAATCAGAAAATCGAGCGATCTCCAACTGGTCTGACCTCCTGTATGTGAGCATGTAATCTTTTGTTCTCTTTAAATATCTCATGACCCTTTTTGCTGTTTTCCAATTGTCCATTCATGGATTGCTTAAATATCTGTCTAAAACCCCAACTATGTATGCTATGTCTGGACGCGTACATACTTGGACATACATCAAACTCCCTATAGCTGATGCATAGGAAATCTTTTGCATTTCCTCAATTTCCAAATTTCCCTTTGGGCACTGATTGAAACTAAACTTGTCTCCCTTAGCAACTGCAGTATCCCCGGATTTACATTCATGCATGCTAAATTTTTTAATAATTTTTTCGATATAGCTCCTTTGTGATAATTCTAAAATACCCAGACATCGATCTCGGTGTATCTGAATTCCTAATACAAAAGACGCATCACCAAGATCTTTCATTTCGAAATTCTTTGATAAAAATTTCTTGGTTTCGTGCAATATGCCTATATCATTAGTGACAAGTAGAATGTCATCAACATATAAGATCAGGAAAATATACTTACTCTCCTTAAACTTGTGATATATATAATCATAAACATTATTCATCTCGAAGCCAAATGAGAGAATTACTTGATGAAATTTGTAGTACCATTGACGAAATGCTTGTTTTAGTCCAAAAATGGATTTTGTCAGTTTGTAAATCATATTCTTTGAATCTCCCTGCACAAAATTTTTTGGTTGTACCATATAAATCGTCTCATCAATATTGTCATTGAGAAATGCCGTCTTGACATCCATTTGATGAAGCTCCAAATCATAATGTGCTACAAGAGCCATGATTATCCAAAAAGAGTATTTCGATGAAACTGGAGAGAAAGTCTCTTTAAAGTCAATCCCTTTCTTTTGGGTATAGCCCTTAGCTACCAGGCGAGCCTTATACCTTTCTACATTACCTTTAGAATCCTGTTTGGTCTTAAATATCCACTTGCAACCAATGAGTTTCATACCTTCTGCTAATGGGACAAGTTCCCAAACCTTGTCTTGCATGGATTTATACTCCTCCTTCATTGCTTCAATCCACTTTTCAGAGTTAGAACCTTGCATAGCTTGACGGAAGTTAACTGGGTCATCTTCCATCATACCATTGTTTTCCTCATGTTCCTGAAGAAATACCATGTAATCATCCGAAATAGCATTTCTTCTTTCTCTAGTGGATCTCCGCAAAGTTATTGGTTCATGATGCACAGGTTCTTGAGGATCTTGAGTTTGTTCTTAATGAACAACTAAATAATCTTGAGTAAGGGGTTCATTAACAATGCCTTGTGGAGGTTCCAAACTTACTTTATCAAAAGTAACTGTTTGAATCGGTTCTGAAATTGTTACCGATTTTTCCTCCAAGACAAAGTTCCTAATTTTATTCTTCCCTCCAAACTCAATATTCTCAAAGAACGTAGCAGTTACCGTATCAAAAATTGTCTTTAATGTGGGATCATAAAATTTATATTCTCTGGATCTTTCACCATAACTAATAAAATAACTACTTACTGTTCGGGAGTCCAATTTCTTTTCATTTGGCTTATAAGGCATTGCCTCAGCTGGACAACCCCACACATGTAAATGCTTCCGACTAGGCTGTCGCCTATTCCAAAGCTCATAAGGTGTTTTGGTAGCTGCTTTAGTTGGTACTCTGTTTAGAATATAAGCTGTCGTCTTTAGTGCCTCTCCCCAGAGTGACTCCGGTAAGGTGGAATGACAAATCATACTCCTGACCATATCTTTAAGAGTCTGGTTTCGTCTTCCAGCTACACCATTCGTGCTAGGTGATCCCGACATGGTATAATGTGGGACAATTCCACACTCCTCTCGGTACCTGGCAAAAGGTCCTGAATGTTGTTCACCTGACCCGTCATATCTGCCATAGTACTCACCACCACGATCAGACCTGACAGACTTAATTTTTTTGTTGAGTTGATTTTCAACTTCAGCTTTAAATGTTTTGAACACGTCCAAAGATTGTGATTTTTCATGTATAAGAAATAAATATGCATATCGTGAGTAATCATCTATGAATGATATAAAGTATTGTTGACCATTCCACGAAGGTGTAGGAAATGACCCACAAATGTCCGTATGTATTAACTCTAAGACGTCTGTAACTCTATATGCACCTAATCTCTTCGCTCTGGTCTGTTTGCCCTTAATGCATTCAATACAAATGTCAATGTTTGTGAAGTCAATAAACTCTAAGATTCCATTTAACACAAGTCGTTGAACTCTATTTTTAGAGATGTGACCTAAGCGTCTGTGCCATAATGATCCTGAGTGAGTATCGTCAATTTTAAGTTTGGTACCCCGTGATTCTGTATTAAGAGTTTCATTATAAGTGGTCACAGTATCAAGTAAATATAGATTATCATAAGGCAAAAGTGAACCAGTTCCAATAATATCTGAATTAAAAGACAAACTGAACTTATTATTTCCTAATGAACACAAATAACCTAATTTGTCCAAATAAGAAACTGAAACCAAATTCTGTCTAAATGACGGCACAACAAAAGTGTCTTTCAAATTCAAATAAAAATCAGTACTCAATAACAATTTAAAATGTCCTATAGCTTCCACCTCTACCGATTTGTCATCTCCAACATATATCTATCTTTCAGAATCAATTGACTTTCGGTAGCTTAGACAACCCTTCATATAAACACTGATGTTAGTAGTTGCAGATGAGTATAACTACCAAGTGTTACTAGGCACTGATGCTAAATTGACTTCAGAACAAACCAAAGTAGGAAACATACTTTTGAGGAACGGAACAAAATTTAAATTGGCAGATACAGAAACAATGTAGCTGAATTAGGAATAAGAGAAATAAATTAATTATACTCACATTATACAAATAAATAATTAAATAAAGTATATATTCAAATAATGGTTTAACACATCTCAAAACACCTAATGCACCATCAATATCAAGTCTTTGGACAGTAATATTAACTACTAGAGGTATCTTGTTGTAATAATCAAATATTGACAATAAAGCACGTCTAACAACAAACCAGTCTTTGGATTGATTTATCATCGACAAAGCAAATCCTTATAATTATCACATGTTTATCATTATAGGTGTGTATGCAATTCGGCCAAATATTAATCTTCCTTTGGGCCGACTAATACTCGCATGAATATACACAAACATTAACATTCAATATTTTTTACGAACTACCCAATTCAAGAGAGGTTACTTTGGTAACTTCTTGACTCAATTTGCTCACAAAAATATTAAACTACCAAAAAATTAATATTTTATTTATATAACAAAACCAAATTTATATAATTATTTATTTATTAAAAAAAATATTGTTGGTTCTGATTGAATGAATTGTATAGTGTACCTCTACCACGGTTTAAACATTCCATAAATTAATTATTTGTTAGTATTTGTAACACATAACATAACACGATGTTGAGGATTAATCGTGTGAAAGAGGGGAAAGAGGGATCCATTAAATTGTAGGGTACAACTGTTACGTGTCAAGTAATTGTGGTGCATGACCCATCTTTGATTCGGGTCTGGAGTTAGCACTAGACACTCACACACTCCTATTCTCTCCATCCCATAAAACACCCATCATCCACAATGGCTAACCACCCTCAAATCCCTCCTTGACACCTTATACTGCTCTAAAGAGCATTGGGAGGAACACGTTGAGGAAGATGAATTAGTTTAAGCAAAAGGATGAATTAGACTAAGCGGAAGTGACGACTCGGAAGCGCTCCTGACCCGCAGTGTCCCAGATCTGCGCCTTGACTTCCTTGCTGTCGATGTCCGCCACGAACCACCGCACATCCTTCATCCCAAGCCGCAGCGTCTCTGCCACGATCCGCGAGATCCTGATCACCGACCTATGCTCCTGTTTGTTCGCGTACCGAAACCTTGCGGTGTCGCCAGAGATTCCTCACCAGCGACAGTGTGTCGCTGAACTCACGGGGCAATTTTACCCCCAAATTAGATTTTAGGGTTCACAAAATTTGGAGATTATTCTCCACCTAGGGTTCTCAATTTAAATAGAATCTAAATTTTGTTAAATTTAATTTCCAAAGACAGATATGAATCAAGTATGAGTTGCTCTGATACCAATTATTAGTAATTCCCTATTATGATTATGATTTTAATTTTAACGATCAAACATAAACGTAATCTCATACTGATAAACATGCTGTAAACTAAATGCGAAAACGTACCTGAATTAGTCATAATGATGATGTCTTTGTAGAGCACTATATTGATTTTATGGTCTTCCACCTGAAGAGCACTTGTATTTCCCTCTTGATTTTCTCTTTTGATGGGGATAAAAAGAAAGAAACGAGAATGGAACTTACATTCTGTTTACGTGCTCCCAAAAGAGGACCATGACCCCTTAAAATAACCAGAATTAGGTTAATTACTTAAGTTTTAGTATTTCTAATTTGGCCCCTCATCAAATTAAAAATTGTTTTATGTTCTCTACATAATTTTATTTTCATGACATATGTCTTTAGTCAAACTTTTTAATTTAGTCAAATCACTTTATTATTTGGCTTAATAAATAATGATCCTAACAAATTTAAATTATGTATCATATATATATATATATATATATATATATATTATCCAAATTTTGCCAACATTGTCAACATATCTTCCATCAAAATTACAATAATAAAATTATTTTTCATCATATGAATTAATATCTTATTTTCTAAATGTTAATATTAAAAGAAATAAGAAAAATTTAAGTCGCAATAAGTTATTGTATTAAAAATGAACATAAACATATAACAAACACATAATATAAATATTAGATATGCGAATTAGTATTTTCCATTTTTAATATCAATATTATTATAAAGGTTAAAAAAGAAGGATTACACGATAACAAAAAAAAACATTGAATAAATACTTAATTAAAGTTGTTTGTTAAATCACATTCTAAAAAAGTTTTCCTAAGTACTAAACATTGTAAAACAATTTACAATGATTGATGCGATTGTACCTAAGAATTGATGCAATCTAGGTTTAGATAATCCTGTCAAAACTATGAACAACAACAGCTATGTCATATACGACTAATGTAATTCCACGTTACGTAATAATATTACAACTCATGCATCGTAATTATGTATTTCAGGACACTACACGAGAAAGAGGAGAGAAGAAAGGGAGGGTTAACTCGGAATCAGTTTTTCCTTATAGCATTTATTTGCAGCTTTGCCTATTATGTTTTTCCTGGCTACTTCTTCCCCATGTTAACATCAATTTCGTGGCTTTGCTGGATATTTCCCACTTCCGTAATAGCACACCAGTTAGGTTCAGGGTTGCATGGTCTTGGAGTTGGTGCTGTTGGTTTTGACTGGTCAAGTATATGTTCCTATCTTGGTAGCCCTTTGGCCAGTCCATGGTTTGCTACGGCTAATGTTGCTTATATTAGCACCATGTTTGCTGTGTCATATGGCATTGGTTTTGCTTGCCTTTCTGCAACCCTTGTTCATGTATCACTCTTCCATGGAAGGTAATCTTGTTTCCATTTTTTTCCATTGAAACTTTTAATTGTATGAACTAACGTGTTACTAGTTGCATTGGTGTCTTAATACTACAGTGAAATATTGCGACTAAGCAAGTCTGCTTTCCAAGAGAATAAGACAGATATACACACGAAGATCATGAGAAAGAACTATAAACAAGTTCCTGAATGGTGGTTTCTCTTAATTCTTGTGCTCAACATCATGGCAACTATATTCATATGTGAATATTTCAACAATGAACTCCAATTACCATGGTGGGGTGTGATGTTAGCTTGTGTTGTTGCCATATCATTTACCCTTCCCATTGGAGTAATTAGAGCCACAACAAATCAGGTACATATTGCACTGAAGCCACACGAATGTGCAATTTCTTGGCAGTTAAATTATATCCAAGTACTACTTTTTGCTTGCTTCAAGTTCAGTCTAGTGGTTGAAATTAACTGCCACTTTAGCAGTTGTATTGGTGTAACTAATTAGTGATTGCACCACAGATATGTCCTAAATAGTGTAAATAAAGTATAGGTGGTACCTCTCATATTCCAAATACTGCATATGACCTAAAATAGTTTGATTTCTTCCCTTCATTATCGATCACATGACCTAACAATAACTATTTTTCCTTGTCTTGAAGGCACCAGCTTTGAATATAATAACAGAATACATAATTGGATACGTCTACCCGGGATATCCCGTTGCCAACATGTTGTTTAAAGTGTATGGGAATGTAAGCATGAAGCAGGCGATTTTCTTTTTACAAGATTTTAAGCTTGGCCATTACATGAAGATCCCTCCTAGAGAAATGTTCATGGCACAGGTTTACACACCTATTCCCCCTTAGCAAAAACAGAGAATAAACAAAAGAGAAGTGATTCTTTTAATTTATTTATTTTTCTGTTATATGGCCTTTCAAAGTCTAAGGTCATGTTTGGTTTTCAGTTAGGAGGTCTCAAACGTGTCATTAAGTACAATAGAAAAACTTCTTGTTTGGTTTTTAGTTGAATCCTATATTACCATAAATTGGATTTTGTCACAGTTTTATCTTTCAAACTCAATTTGAAATGGAAGAAAAGAGATATTTCATAATCTCAGTTTACAAAATCAAGTTTCTTCAAATTTAAGTCTACAAACTTCAATTATCAATCATCATTTACTTGTCATTCTTATTCTGTAGGTACTTGGCACCTTAATATCTGCGGTTGTGCATTTACTAACAGCATGGTGGCTCATAGATACTGTTCCAAATATATGCCAAAGAGAGTTGCTTCCAGCAGGTAGTCCATGGACATGCCCTGGTGATCATGTGTTCTATGACGCGTCTGTGATATGGGGTTTGGTGGGGCCTCGTAGAATTTTTGGAGACCTTGGACACTACTCGGCGATTAACTGGTTTTTCTTGGCTGGAGCAATAGGTCCTTTCATAGTTTGGCTAGCACAAAAGGCCTTCCCTCAAAAACAATGGATTAGGCTTATCACTGTGCCTGTGCTCTTGGGTGCATTATCTGATATGCCTCCAGCTACAGCAGTGAACTACACCAGTTGGGTCCTTGTTGGATTTGTCTCAGGGTTTGTTGTTTACCGTTACTATCGTGGTTGGTGGAGCCGACACAACTATGTTTTATCTGGGGCACTTGATGCTGGTTTAGCCTTGATGGGGGTTTTGCTCTACTTTTGTTTAGGGATGCAACGTATCAGCCTAAACTGGTGGGGCAGTGATGCGGATGGGTGCCCATTAGCTTCATGCCCAACTGCTCCAGGTGTTCAATCAGAAGGGTGTCCTCTTTACTAAGTTTGTGAATGATATAATGATGTTAAACTGTTAATATACCCATGGTTCTAAATTGTAGTTGGGAGTGTCAAATTGCAGGCAGTTGATCCACAATGAGGAGAAAAGGCATGATCCACAATGAGAAAAAAAAAGAGGTTAATTTAGGAAGGATGTAGAATAAATTGTGATGAATTATTTTAATTACTCGTCTCTAAGGTCATAATAAAAGACAAAATTATTCATTTTACAAAAAAAAAAAAAAAAAAAAATATATATATATATATATATATATATATATATATATATATATTTACGACTAACTAAATTGTTTAATTATATATGAATTCACTTTCATACAAAAATTGCCGAATATTTCTGTCTATTTTTTTTCTAATTTGTGTCTGAATATCGCGAAAAAAAAAAAAACTACGCTAGTGAAAATATTATTTTTTTAATTAAATTTTCTCCGAAATCCACAATTTTATCTTATCATCTCTTCTAAATAAAAAATAGGTGGAGTAATTCTTGGAACGTAGTCTTTGACAATAAAGAATTTACCAAAAATTATAAATGGTATATTATTGATTTTTTTGTTATATCTCAATTGAGGACTATAATACTATATTTATATAGGTATTGAGATCTTCATAAAATCAAATAATAACTTTTCATTATATCACTAATATTAAAATCTTCTTATAAACTTCTAATTATTTTTTTATTCCAATAAATTTTAAAATTAATTATTTAATTTTATTCAACAAAACTAATTAAAATTAAATATTTTCAACAAAAATGAGATCGGCTTGATATTCTGACTCCCAACTTGTTATCTTCAATACTTCTTTAACCTAATCTCGCAATTTGTTATCTTCCCAATCACCCAAGCTCTTACCATCCTTCTGTTAAATTATTGCAAGCGTACCAAAATTATCAATCGCAGTATAATATTTTGATTAAATAAAATTCGATCCTACGAGAAACAATTTCAATGGAAATTCTCAATTATATGCTTAATAAGTAGATTAAAATAAAATGAGTTTTGCATAAAGAGTTGAATTGAAATTAAATGACAAAAAATTGTAAATTGTTTAGAAAAGATTAATTAAAGGCACTTAGGATTGACTTCCTTCTTTTTCTCTTTTTTGTAATGGTTATGTCAATTAAGAACATCAATTAACCTAACAATGTTGATGTCACCTACTCACATCATCCATGTTGATTTCTCACACATGAAATTCATAAGAAAACCTAATAAATGTTGATTACTCACACAATTAAGAGATTTTCCAGCATTAAGTTTAGAGTGTTAAGCAATTGATACATTCATTCTATTCCTGACAATTAACATAACAAATATTATTAACGTGATCTAGGGTTCAAGATATATTTTCCAATCATACCCCAAACATCAAGAATAAATCATTCCAAAGCACAAAGGATAAAAATAACAACATCAAAACATAGATTAATATATCAAAATATCACCATGATACAAAAGAGTTTAAAGAAAGTACACCAAATCCCAAGAGAATGAAGTTAGTCACTCATGTTGGTCATTACAATGCTCCAAATGTGGAACAAATGAAGAATTGATGAAGATTGGACGAAACTCTAGCAGTAGTTGCGCATCTTCTCCCAAAAACCGCATTCTCTTCTCAAAACTCGTTCTATCTTTTTATAGGAGAAATTAGGCTTTTGGGTTTTGCGTCTTTCGCTCAAGGGACAACACTTGCTCAAGCGAAAGTTCCCTATTTTCGCTCAAGCAACAAATCGCTCACTTGAGCGAGTGAGCTCCAGAGACGAATAACTAATATTTGCTCAAGCAAATTTACTAGCACTTGAGTAACTGACTTCCAGAAAAGAATAACTGATATTCGCTCAAGCGAAAATCTATCTCGCTCGAGTAACTTCCATGCTAAAAATCTTCTTCCTCCTTTCAGTTTTGCTCAAATTATGTTGATAATTATGTTCTTTACTCTTGTATTAAGGTATTCTCGAATTAATCCTACATTGAGAGAAAAATATATTAGAATCAACATAAGTTAAGTGATTTCATAACAATTCAAAGTACAATTATATCAACTTTTTACCACTTAACACCTTCATCTCGATCAGTTTCTTGTAGTTCTCGAATAACATACTAGGTAGTGGCTTTGTGAAAATATCAACAACTTGATCTCGACTCGCCAGATGTACAAGTTTCACATTCCTTTCCTTCACATGTTCTTGGATGCAGTGAAAATGCACGTCAATATGTTTACTCTTATCCTTTCTCATCTTCAATAACAACTCAGATATTCTTATCCACAACAGCTTGGATCATTTTATCCATAACAACTTTGACACGGTTATTTTGAAATCCACTAATTGGACTTAACTAAGATTCCTCTCTATACTTGGTACTCACCTTGTTACCGACCACTCCTCTACAAACTCGTTCCTCCATGCTTGATAATATGAACAACACACCTTCACAAACTTTTCCCTATATGCTTGACAATCTGAGCACCATGCTTTTCATGTTTTTCTTCAACTTCATGGTTATTTCTTCCTTCTTGGTTTTTTAATCTGACTACTATTGATGGTGTAAGAGCTCGGTCTCCTTCCGAGCTGACAACAACTGGTGTTGCAGCAACTTGACCTCTGCCTTCTTCTAATTCTCCCTAGTTCCTCTCTCATTTCATCAACTCGAACATTCAGATCATCATCACGAATCAACTCGGTCAGACCACAAAAATACATGTGACTAGATCGATGATTCTTCTTCAACGTGTCCTCTACATTTGATTTCAGACTTCTCTCCCGAATGTTTCTCAACTACAACTTGTACATTTCATTCTTTCCCATCTTTACTCGGGTAATCAACCTTCTGAGTTTGTCTTTCAATTATAGTATTCAGTCTTTCATAAAAACCGAGTATCCTCTCTTTATCAACTGTTCTATACTTAAAAGATTATTCTTGAGATCTAGAACATATAACACATCTCCGATGAACTCGATTAGACCATCATTTTGCAAGAAACAAATAGTACATCGCTCTCAAATTTCTCCAATTTGTTAAATAGGTGTTCGTCCCCCACACATGTGATTACTCGCATCCATATCCAAATACCATACCGACTTGTGATCAGTATCCTCCCGAACGTTATCACTGTATTCAGTGGCGGATCTTGACCATTGATCTTGGAGGGACCAAATAATATATTATTAATAAATAATAAATAAATATAAAAGGAAGAAAGAAGATGAAAGGGTGAAAAGATAAAATTGTAGATATATACTTAAATATATTAAATTATCATTAAGTTTGAGGGGAACAAAATCATAAATTATATGAGAGTTACAAAACTGAGGAGGAGCTGAGAGGATAAAACTGTAAATATACAAGTAAATATATTAAATGTTCATTATTTGGGGGGGGGGGGTCAAAATCATAAATTATATGGGAGTTACAAAACTTTGGGGGGGTCACGACCCCCCTCAGCTCCCAAGAAGATCCGTCACTGACTGTATTTCCCATCTCGAGATCCGTCATCAACAATATTGCTTCTTCATCTTTTGTCTTCACTATGAGATAGGTCTCACCCACCTTTTAATTCTTTCGCAAAGTGTCCAATCTCACCATAATTGTAACACTTGTCCGATAGTGGTCATATTTGTCACACTTGAAACACTTGACGTTTGAGTGGTTCGTTGATCAATCTCCTATCGGACCACGTCATCTTCCTCGTCAGTTTTGTTGAACTCCTTCTTCCTTCTCATCACCTTGGCCTCAAATCAGATCGTCTAGATCAACCACCTCAGGCCCGACCACCACGAACTCGTCCTCGTCCTCTATTCTTCTAATAATAGAGTGTGTTCTCCTCTTTTAGCTCGACCTTCAATACTTGTACAGTCGTGAAACATGATTTCAGATAAAATTTGAAACTCTTTTATGACACAAACTTTGTTCTCAAAATTGTTGGTTAACGATTAAATTTTTTCGCATAACCCGATTTTTAAAGATCGTATTTTCATCTCGATTGAGTTCAGTTACCACGATTTTGACACGGGTGATGTATTTGAAAACTTCTTTGGAGTCTTTTCTCCTCATGCTTTCAAATTCGCCATATAGGGTATGTAACTGAACCTGTTTGATTTGGTCATCGCTCTTATATGTTGTCTTCAACATCGTCCATGCTTCTTTTACAAATTTAGCATATGTAATCTTCTAAAAATCGTTATCTTCTACCACTCGAAAAAATGTAAACAAAAATGCACGGTTTATCTCACGATTCTTGTTCAACTCTCTAAGTGCATTGATCGTCAATTGTTTTGTGATCTCAGGTTCTTTAAAACCTTCTTCTACTAGTCCTCATCAATTCCGAGCTTTGAAGAGAACCTTCATCCCGACACTTCATCTATCATAACTGACCTCCTTAATCAGTCGAGGTGCAACAACAATGTTTTTCAGACCAGCTATCTCACTTCTTCTTTTTAACACTCAACACTCGAACCCTCAACTCTCCTAAAAAACCCTAACTCTTACTCTTCTGAATAACCCTAATTCTTCTAAAAAAATCTTAATTCTTATATTAATTTGACAACAATGAATTTTTTAAAAACTATATATTATTAATTCTTTATCATATCTTAACTAAAAAAATTATATTATATTATAAACAAATTTTAAGACGTTCACAAAATTAAATAATAACTATTCAAAATGTCACTAATATTAAAATTTGTTAACAAATTTATAATTATCTTTTCATTTATTCCAATAAACTCTAATACTAATTATCTAATTTTATTCACAAATCTCTTACATCAATGGATCAGAATCATACATTGATGGAATGTTTAATAGGTTTTTTCAAGATTGAAGTTACATCTTTAAAATATTTTTTTATTATTGTTTCCTTGTCTACGAATAATAGACACATGGACGAACATAACTACTAAATAATAACTATTCAAAATGTCACTAATATTAAATTTTTTTAACACATTTATAATTATCTTTTCATTTATTCCAATAAACTCTAATACTAATTATCTAATTTTATTCCCAAATCTCTTACATCAGTGAATCGAAATCATACATTGATGGAATGTTTAATAGATTTTTTTAATATTCAAGTTACAACTTTAAAATATTTTTTAATTATAGTTTCCTTGTCTACGAATAACAACACATAAATAAACATAACCACTAATTTTATGACTACTATTTTTCTTCTTAATTAACCTAGAATAAAGATTGATTGATCATTCACTTTTAAACAAACAACTAAATAATAATTATTTACTTTAATTTTTAATCTTGAATTTCCTTATATTAATATAATATGATTATTTATGAGTTGTTTTTTCAAACAATGTATCATCTAGTTTTAGTGTATGTGTGTGCATTATAAGTTTTCTCATGAAAACTCTATCTTTTAGTAGACAATATTTTTTTCCTAATTTCATGATAAAGATTGATGTTGCCAATTTATTTATGGTCATGAATACTAATGGTTTCCGTTTTCTTTTCATGAACTCACTTTAAATTTGATATGGTATAGAAGAGACTTGCACAAACTTTATTCTAACCATTTATTCAAATTACAAGGAAGGAGAAATGTAAATAAAAATGGTCACTCACCCTTTGTGAGAAAAACATAAAGGTGTCATGGACAACACGACGAATGAAAAAGCTTCGTCTTTGAGATGGGAAATTCTTCGTCGCGCGCTTCTCTCACGCTCCTCTCCACCAGAATCAGGTAATATCATTTTCACACGCATTCAATTTTCACGTTTTCGATTTCAAAATGCTTCTTCTACTGATACAGTTCTTTTATTATTCCTTCTGCAGAAGAACAATCTCAAATGATTATTAAGCGCATTTCAAGAAGGACTGGCCATGGATTCAATCTGATACCCTCTCATGTAGTCGACGACGAACGTGACTCGAATAAACGCGACGGTTCTTCCACCAGAGATGCTCGCGTTTGTTACACTTTACCCATCCCTAATGCTCCTCAACTCTTTTTGACGTCAGTTTGCTATTTTCCTTTTCCTTTTCCGTTTTGGTGTTCACTCTGTCGTTTATGTTTTGATTGGGAATATTTTTTTCTGTGTTTTTTAATCTTTAAAAAAAAAAACTATAATGTTGAGCAAAAGAAACTAAAGTAAATGGCAATTGTACGTTTGGTAAACCTTCAGCAGTTTCCATTAATCAGATTGCTTGTTTTCTTTGGGCCATTTCAGACCCAATTGATTAGAAATTCGGACAAATAGTTTTCAGTAAGTAAATTCTGTCGAAACAAATCTGCTCTGAACGAATTGGTTCTGATTTTCCTATCACCGTACCTTCCATGAGAAATGCTAGAAATGCCTCCTCTATTATCGATTGAAATTGGTTGGAAATCACAAGAATTTGTGGGTGCCACTCCTTATTAAGTGTACTTGATTCGTGATTTTGCCGTTTTGAATAAATTTTGATTACTAAAAGAAAATGTGATTGAAGGAGTGTGATTGAAAGTGTGTTGATAACACTCTTCCAACTTACATCTAGTATCTACAGAAGTAAATGACAATATCATTTCGTGTAAGTTTCTAGGTTTATAAACTCATTCGCCTTTGAATGATTATCTATTTATATTTTGTTTATGCAGACAAAGAGTGGACAGTCATGCTGACCTCAGTGATTTTGAGATATGTAACAGATACAACATTGACAATACTGGGCTTGTCTGTAAGTTTCTTTTATCATCCTCCTTAGATTTTGCACTCTTCTATTGCCAGTGCTGAAAGTAATGTTTTAAATTGCGGTCGCAGTTGCAATTTTGTTACAATTGTGATATAGTAGAAAATTATGGACAAACATGGCCACAAATGAAGATGCGGAGACTACAAAAGCCTTGGTGTTCAACGAATAAGGTTTAATAACAAATTTCAGAATAAAGTGAAACATGAGTACGAGTTCATTATCAAAGTTTTATATATTCTACGTTGAAGGGAAGCATATTCTTTTAGGACATGACCCAATTTCATTTGGACTAAAATTTGGTTGGAGGCCTGGAGCATAATCTTGTAATTTTACCCTTTGTCTTTTTAGCTGACTTGGGAAGATTAGGTGATCAGCTTACATTTGATTAGCATGTGACCTTTTTAAGGTTTTCCCCAATCTTTTCTCTTTTCCTTTGGTTCTTTTTTTTTTCTTTCTTGTTGGGGGGTGGATGTCCCATTAGTTACTTTCGAACAAAACTTTGGATGTAGTATTGTAGATGAGTTGCTTTTGTAAAATTGCAAAATTAATATAATTTTATCTGATATTAAGATGATTTTTCATTTCATTTCATTCATTAGAAGAATGATTATGGGAAAGAAGGATTTAGTCATGACAGTTAGCATACTGATTAGTTAGTTAAGGGGTTAATGAGTTAATTAAATAGTTCAAAAAACTTTCTTTTCTTCTTTATTTCAATTCTTGGTTCCTAGCAAGAAGCATTATAATTTTACCAAATATTTGGATGTAGAAATAATGCTTTTTTTTTAGTACAGCCTTGTTAAAATGGTAATGTTGCAACCTTATGACCTGGTAGTTTGTTAAAAATCACAAGTTCAAATCCTACCTCTCTACTTTCAGGGGTAAGAATAGCCTCTCTACTTTCAGGGGTAAGACTGCATTCGTTTACCCATCCTTAACATCGCACTAGGTGGGATCCTTGTGCATTGGGTCACCCTTTTTATTTAGAAGAAAATGAATTGGATGTTATGTTAACTTCTCTTACATTTTGGATGAAATAACTATAGTTGGTTTTTTCGGCGATTTGATCTTCATTAACTTTTAAATATTAATTCTGTATATTTTCTTTTCACATGCTTATAAATTCGTTGTGTCTTCTACAGGTAATTGGCCTTCAGAAGATGTTCTTGCTCACTATTGCTTGTCACATGTAGATATATTCAGGTATGAAAACTGCATTTTTTTTCTTCAATATTTGATTGTGTATTGCTAGCATATTTTGACTGTTATTTTGTTACTTTTTGATGCTATATTTTTCTTTGTCTTTTGGTGTGCGTTTAAATTCATTTAGGTCTAAAAAGGTTATTGAGCTTGGTTCTGGCTATGGCTTGGCTGGATTTGTTATTGCAGCTGCTACTGAGGCAGCCGAGGTTGTAATCTCAGATGGAAATCCGCAAGTAGTTGATTGTATCCTTTTGGTATAGTAATATGCATGATAATAGTTTTTAACTCGTGCTTTTGAAAGAGAGAATTAATCATCGTATTAACTTCGCCAAAAGTGGATGTGAAAAAGGGTACCATGCCTTCTGAGTACTGATTTAAACAAATTTATTCTTTCCTTTTAAACTTTTCTTCCTAAATTTAGATGTCATATATGTAAAATTGAATTTGATAATACCTTTATGCGATAATTAGTTGCTATGTTTCTTACCTAAACCTTCTTTAAACTCATTTTGCACAAGTGTTTATTCACTGGTCTGTGATGTTTGCCATTAACTTGGTAAGAGGCTTTGAATGCTGTACCAGGAGAGTGAAAGTTGACCTAATCCGATGACTTTGGTTGCAATTTTTTGATATTTTGTTGTGTTTGTGTATATATCTACATGTCCTACTCATGACAATGAAAGTAATTGTCCAAGGGTATGCACAGTTATTGTAAATCTTGATTGTCATCTGTCCGCTGTTTTTGCTTTCTTTTCGTAAGGGAAAAATATATCTTGAATTAGATATTGCAAAAGCAAAGGTAATGTCACAACCTGGACAAGCAGTTTGGATGGTGATAGAAAACTTTGAGAGTTATCTCATTCCTGTGCAGTTAATTGCTAGCTCATTTTTTTTAAGAAGGCAAAAGTTTCTTTTATTACTAAGAGTTGTGACTAGCCTCTCTTTGCCTTTTGATTAGGGATGAGGAACCTTTTTCTAGGATGGGCATAAACAGATGTTTTGCTTTGCTGTGTAAAAACAACATTCTGGATTTTAGTAATAAGAATAACTTACTAATATGATAATAAGTATTAAATGGTTCATTTGAATGATGATCCATGGCCCAAAATGCTGTGGGAAGTGCTCCAATAGACGGAAGAAAAAATAAGAGGAAGAAAACTGTGCCAAGGATGAAAGAAGTCACGGAACCTAGTGCTGCAGCTGTTCATAGATGAAAGAATTTAAGAGGGAGAGAAGAGCTGGGAACACGATATAGAACATTAGGGATGGGAAGTGCAAAATGCACAAGTCACTAAAGACAGAAAAGCAATGAAGTAAACAGAAGAGAAATGGCTAGTTTTCTGCGTGTTCAATTATTTTGTCATTTTCTGATTCATACATCATAATAGTTTTACTACTTAATACAATAATTTGAAGTTTATGCATTGTAATCAAAGCCTAAATGAATTTTGATCCGAAATAATGAACTGAACAATCGTATCATGCTGGAAAAGTTCCTTGCCACATACCTAATCATACCACGAACCATGTAACATTGATAAAAATCTGAAATCCAGAACTGACGCACAGTTTAATGTACTGTTGTGGTAAATTCAGAACTTATGTTTGGGAAATTTAAGTGTGCAAGAAATTACCAGAACACACACACACACACATATATATATATATATATATATATTGGATTTTGCAAGATGTGGTATTTCAATGCCTTGCTATACTGGCCTCATCATGCAACAAGCTAAGATTGAAAACTATTTGTGGGATTGTATCATTGTATTGATGGATTTTTCAATATCTTTTTCTATTGAGAGATGCATGAAGGAAGAAGCTTGATTATAGTCTAGGATTATGCATTCTGGAGAGAGCTTGATGACAGTCTACGATTATACTTCTGGGAGAGCTAGGTGTAGCGCTCTAGTTAACATGATCAAAATGATCATTCCTCCAAAGAAGATAGGCCCTGGAGGGGCGATGTATTTAACAAGAGATTAAACTGGTTATTCAAATATGTTATTTTGGCACATTGCATATAATGATCAATAAATAAATGCAATAGTAAAGGCATTTATCGACCCTGTTTGGATAATTTTTTCTATAAGCTGTTGTAGGAAAAGAAACTAATAAGATAAACACTATTAAGAAGTTGAGATAAAATGAATTATGTTTCTTTAACAAGTTGAAATTAACTTATATATTTAAAATTTTATAGAAACTTTCATTTAATTTCTGCAAAAGTTGATTTAAATCTTGTATAAATTAATTTTAATTTGTGGGAGACACTTAATTCATTTACTATCTTATTTTTCTTCTCTGAAATTGTAGAGAACCAATGAAGTCTGTCGGTTTTACTCCCTGTCATGTTTCAGCATCCTTTACTCTGCTTATGGGTTGAACACTATTTGTTTAATGTTTCCCACTTTGTGCTTAATGTGAAGTTTTTTTTTCTTTTTCTCATTAGTCAGCACAATATGTAATGCTCATTCTTTAAAAGAAAAATAAAAAAACTGCTTGCAGCAACATTCCTTTTTAGAATTTTCTGATATATAATTCTAGTTGAATTGCGTTGTTCTTCCATGACCATCAGATACTCAGCGTAACATTGAAGCCAACCATGGAGCGTTTGGGGATACAGTTGTAAAGCCTATGGCTCTTCACTGGAATCAGGAAGATTTGTCTAATGTGGCGGACACATTTGATATCATCATTGCAAGTGACTGGTAAGATGTTTGTTATTTGGACAGCTTCAACTTGGTTTGAATGCATTTCCCATTCGTAGATGAAAATATTATTTGTAGTTCTTGTGATATAGCTGTAAGCGCGTAACTGCTTATTGGAAACTGTCATTTCATGTCAATAGCATTTTTCTTTATCTATATAATTTGGATAAGGATCAGAGTAGTAGTCATGAGACACGATCTCTTATTTGTCGGGTTGAAGCTTTTATTTATATATAATAAAAAAAAAATTGCATTCATGTGTGTCGGTTGGAAAATGCTCTTACTTTTCTTTGTTTTCTTTTGCTAACTTTTATCAGTTTCAATTTTTAAAGTTGGATATATGTCTAGATATCTATATTTATTCTTCAAGTGGCGGCAAAAGGCAGTTATATCTTGTACCAAATGCATCAGCAGATTCACATGCATGCAGCTTGACTCGTCTTTTCATTTGGTCTGTATATGCTAGTCTTATCTTTATATTACGACATTGATTGTGTCATTTTTGACAGCACTTTCTTTAAGGAATTCCACAGAGACCTTGTTCGTATTGTCAAACATTTATTATCAAAAGAAGGATCTTCTGAGGCTATATTTTTAAGTCCAAAAAGAGGAAATTCGTTGGACCTGTTCTTAGAGGTGGCCAAGGAAAATGGCTTGCGATTCAGTGTAACGGAGAACTATGACCAAGAAGTCTGGAAACGTCATGAGGGTTTCTTGAATGAAGACAGGGACTCTTGGCCCAGTTATGAGAAAGGTCACAGCTATCCACTCTTAATCAGAATTACCCTTTGAACTTTCTTTCACATATTCCCCCGGGACCTCTCCTGGGGCCTCTTCTATTGTTGGTTGACTCTTGTTAGACAAAGTTCAAACCTATTCCTAGACAGAAATTGTCCTGATACAGACACTAACCGATTGCATCCTTCCATTGCGTAATATATTTTGTTTGTTGGGTCACATCTTCCGTAGACAGCACTATTCTCGTCCAGGAAGGCTCAAATGAATCTGTATGCTGTGATTCACCTCTAAAGTGAACATTACATTTTCGGTCCTAAAAGTACCTAAGATAATTAAAAACTTTTCCTTTTGGTCTAATCCACTTAGTCATAGCAACTAAAAGAAGAACAAAAAATAATAATAATTGGAAGTTCTGCGCCTGATAAATTATAGCATGTTAGTAATAGTAGTGATTAAAATGTTGCTCGTCTGTGTCCCATTTACGAATAAATAATGGCAGGTTAGATGAATCATATGTGGATTTGTTATGGTTTTGTTATCTGTAATGGTATCTAGGATTTGCTATTGGTTTCTGCATGCGACTTTTGACAGAAAAAGCTTCCTTATCTTGGTCGAAGCATCATACTTACAAGTGTAAAGCTTTAAGATGAGCAGTCCATTGAGTGAACAAAGTAAATCCACCAGTGGAATGAAGCTGCACTGTGTCAAAAGCTAGCAATTGGTTCAATTAAACTAGAATTTCATCCAAGTGGATTCCTGGTTACCTTTCTCTTGTAACGGTAATGGGATGTGCTTTGTGTTTGTAGAAAGATTATGTATCTACACGACACGGGATTCTTAGCTGTTACGGAAGCAACTATTAGTATTAATTTCCATTTATTGCGTTGTCGATTGGACTTGACTGAATGTCTCCTTGGACCCTTCTCTATTTTTCCTACTCTTTCTTAAAAAAGAATATACAGAATAGGGTGGGGCAAGAGACAAACTCGAGACAGTTCAGAGTCGGTCATAATAGTTTATACTAGCTAGGTGCTTATTTAATCCACGTTTAAATACATTTTTAATTAATGTAAAATGAACATGCTTTAATTATAGTTTCCGTATAAGAAAGTAATTAAAAATTATTGTTTCTGCTCCTTTAATATTATGTAATATTCACTAACTTTTGATGTGTTGAACATGTCCTTACTAGTTGATGGGATTTCAAGTCCAGTCAATTCTTAACCTAGACTGTTATGTATGATTTTATAGGTTTTGGGTCCAAATTATAAAAACTTGTAATAAGAGGGAACCTGGTTGAATTTAGTTTTTGAACCTTTGGGATCTTTTAAAATGCTAGTCTTTGCTTTGGCCAATGTATCTCTTCAAAATTCCTTTCTTTCTGGTTCTCTAAATCTTGCTTATGTCTTTATAACTATTCTTCAAATGGTGCATTGGCCTTGTCCCCCCTTGTAAGACAGTCAATTTGTTGCTCAATTTTTATTATAAGTACATTATTCTCACTAACAGGTTACCAATTACTGGTCAACTATTTAATTCAATCAATTTTCTAATTAGTTCTTAAAGATATTACTATAAGTGAGCAAATATTTATGATTAAATAGTGAATTTATGAGCAATAAAAGAAAAAGTGAGTCTTGGGGAAAAAAATGACTTAAGAAAGGTTTAGGATTTCAGCAGGGCGCATGTGAAAGACTGCTTAATATATTAAAAACATGAATTTTAAAACACCATATACAAATAGCATATAAATTACTAGAATTTTTAAAAGATATTTATTATTAAGATTTTGTAGTTTGGATTTTAACGATTTTATATAGTACGAATTTAAAGATTTAAAAGGAGTTTATGAGTCAGATTTAAAAAATATGATGAATTTTTAGAAAACATCCAAAATTACAAAGATCAATGAAAAATAATGAAAATTAGAATTGAGAAAAGAAAAATTAAATTAAAAAAAAAATCAATCTTTTGTTCACACTATCTTTCGTTGTACAAATAAATATTCAAGAAAAAGTTGAAATTGGAAAGTAAGCCAATGAGAAATGGACTTTAATTATCATCTTATCTCTGGCCTAAAAGCCTAGCTAAAAAGTGGGTTCATTTCTTTCCTTTATATTGTGCATCATCTTTCACACAAAACCCAGATTCATGAACATAATCAACAGTACTTCTACGTACAAACCCAAAACTTCATCAGGGATGTAATGTTTTCAAAGTAAGAAATTAATTACATTCATGTCTGAAATTGCATATTTATTTTCTTTCAGATATAAAGATTCGTGTCTGAAATGTTCCCACATAGAACATAGAAAGCCCACGAAACTAAAGCATTTCTCTATCACTTTCATCTCACGCACATTTCACCTATAGAATGTGAAAGAATGAAAAGTTTTGGGATGTGTTGATCATGTCCATTTCTTAAAGTAACACATGCACTGTACCAAGAAAAGAAGAATATTTACATGCAAATAAAATTCACGATGGTGATGATGACGATGATCCAATCCCAATATATGTGGGATCAATAAATGTTAAATTAATCTGACGTATAATTGACTTTATCACAAATGTGCAAAATATGCTTTATCTTGCTTTCACATGCAAAAAAAAGAAGAGTAATTAAACTATTAGAAACTTTTGCAGACCCTGCAAGGGAAAATAATTGACGTTATCGGAATATGAAAGTAGCTTACGACTGAAGAAGAAGGAAAGGAACAAGAGTTTTCTTTGTCACCAGTTTGTCAATTCTAGTTGCTACACCAAACTTCATGACATCAAAATTTGGCCTCATTCAATTATACAATTTTATTTTATTTTTTCATGTTCTTGACCCTTTTTTATTGAACAAGGAGAGACATAAGTTTTCTCTTCTTCTTTTTATCATCTACTCTTTTATCTTTCTTTTTATTGACACTTTTATTTTCTTTTCTAAAATAAGAAAAAATGGGACGTTTACATTTTTTTATCTCCCTACCAGAGATATGAACTGCTGTTTGGTTAGAGTCCAAATATTCAATCAAATTTAATAAAATTAATTATTTATATATTTTTAATAAAATGTGACGGAGAATGAAAGTTTCAAAGTCGTTATCTTACAGTAACATGAAAATATAATAAAACAATTATTTTTATAATTACTGTAACTTGTGTGAAAAAACTATTAAATTTTTTTAAATAATTTATTATTTATTTTACTTTATTTTATGTTTTTTATTGAATTTTAAAAAACTCATTTTTATTATATTGTTTATATATACTTTGATTTATTTATTTTTTAATGAAATAATTATAAAAAAAAATAAGAAACTTGTCATATAAGAACCATAAAAAATTTTCTTTAAACAACTACTATTTTACTTGAGTATCTTAAGAAAATATAATATTATATATATATATATATATATATAAATTAAAGAATAAGAATTAATATTTATTTTTTATATTGATATTTTTAATATACTAATTTTAAATAATAGTTCATTCATTAAGAAAATGAAAGATTCATTTAAAGAGTAATTTTCATTTTTAAATATATATATATATATATATATATATATATATTATAAAAATATTTTGTTACCACGATCTATTAATAAATAAACATTGAAAAATTCTCTTCTTTTTTTTAATCCCTACATCTCAATACAATAAAGTGGTCAAGGTTTTCTTTTTATGAAATCAATTTATTAATCACTTAATTATTAACCCTAATTCAATTTCAAAGCTTTAAAGGAATACATGTGGTATGACTTAATCAGAAATGTAGCAACCAAATACGCTCAGTTTAGGAATTCATTTTCACAATTCAAGCAATCGAAACTTTACATTTTTTTAAACTATTATTATCTTCTAATTTTTAAAAATTAAAAAACTATTTAATTACTATTTTGTTATAAAATAAATTCTAAAAATAGATTTTACTTTCGAACGGTGTATTATTTTGAAAGTGATAGGAAATGGAAACTAAAGATGAAAACAGGGTTTTGCATCGGTCATGAGTCATGCATGTGTGACATTTCCCTTTTCATTCTTTTCTTTCTTTGCCAACCTCTTCCTTTATTTTATTGTTGTTTATGTGTTTACATTATGGGGTTGTTTTTTCTGGTAATTCGTTACGAAGAGTGAGTCAGCAAACACTACTCTGACTAGTAGGCTGAGAGAAGAGTGAAGGAGAAGGATTAAAATGCATGTAATTTACATTGATTTCATGATGTATTTTTACACCAATGAATTGATGATGGTGTTGATCCTACTTATGTGTGTCCCTTAAAAGAAGGAAGAAGGGGTTCTGAAAGGGACAGAGAGAGTCCATGAGAGAAAATAGGAAAGAATGAAAGTGACAGAAACAAAGAATGCAGAGGTGAAAGGTGAAAATGGTTGGGTTGTGGTGGAGGCTCCTGTGGCCAAATTGGCTATCCATGAAGTAGTGGCTACTGCAGCCTGTTCTACTGATGATCCTGGTCCTGATTCCATTAAAGACTTCAAACTGCAAACCCCACAAATTCATTCATCAAATAGGCCAAAGAAACTACACATTGAGAATTAGAGAGTGAACAAGTGTGAAAAGTTTTGTGCTTGAATTGTACCTTGGAGAAGAAGAGGGACAAAATGTGACAGTGTAATCTGCACCGCTGCACGTAAAAGTGCTCGTAGCATCATCAAACGCGTAGCTATAAGATTTTGGGCACGCGTTCTTAAAAATCTCCGAGTACATCGAAGGCGCGCAAGCCGACGGTGAATTGAACGCGCCGCTGCAGCAAAACTCAGGTTTCCCGAACGCGCGACACGCGCTCTGGCACGCGTCGCCGCCATCCACCCTCAACTCAGACGGGCATCGCCGGTTCAGGTCCGCGCCGCACCCGGTGGTGGCACACGAGCCGGAGCCGCCGCTGGTCTCCACCATCATGGGGAGGTTGTAACCATCGACGAGGCTCACGTCGTAGTAGTCCGGCGACCCGGACCCGAGCGTGAACTCGGCGAGCGTGGCCGGCGGCGTGGCGCCGTTGCCGTTGCATAGTACCTCCCCGGAGCCGCAGTCGCCGGTGGCACAGGTTCCATGACCGGAGTCGTCGAACTGGCAACCGGTTCTGCCCCAGAAACGCCCCGACCAACCCGGTGGCGCGTCGAAGGTGCGCGTGCTTCCTCTTTTGAGCTCGAAACCGGTTGTTCCGAGGTCCGGTTTTCCTAGAATCCCTGGCCACACCGTGTGGTCGCACTTGTTCACGAATGTGAATGTTGTCGCTGAAACTCGCACCCCTGCATGCCGCAAACGTTGCGAAACAGAGCAACCTTTTGTTAGAGGGTTTCGTTGGTTTTGTCAAAGAATGTTTTTCAGGGAACTACTTTAATAAAACAAAACACATTTTTGCACTTGATATTAAAAATTCAGACAATTCACGAGATGAAAACTAAAGCAACCATCATGTTAATTTGAAATGGCAATAAATGGTATTTGGGTTGGTAATTTTGTAAGTGTACCTATGAAAGCCAGGATAAGTAGGAAAATGATGAATTGATGAGATGAATGTGAGAAGGGAGACATGGTTGGAAGGTTTCTTTGGTTCACTGCAATCTTCCTTTTGAGGAACACAATGAGTTGATTGCGAATGCTTGAAATGAAAAGTGAAGAAGAATGTGTAAATGGTGAAGTATTGTATGAAAGAACCAAGAAGGAGTGGTGGTGGGGGGAATCTAAATGGTGCCTCATGGTTGTATATATAACCACCACACTCACCTACTCTCATCTTTGTGTCAGTGTTTTTTTTATTTCATTAGTTAAAAAAAAACTTATTATTATTAATAAATATTTATAAGTTTTAATATTTTTTATTTAAATAAGATTACGTATTTTGTTTTTATTTTTTATATAATTTTAAAATATAAAAAAAAACTATTGCTTTAGTTTTTAATTTATCAAATCATGATAATATGTATTCAATTTAACTTCAACAAGTAGCTTCTTAAAATAACATATGACAGGTTGAATGACATGTTTGATTTTAAAAGCATTGGAAATAACAGAAGTTAATCCGTTAGTGTTAGTTAAAAACGTTGGATTTTAAATGGGTTTTTCCTTTTGGTACTGGATGAGGTTCCAAAATAGTGGTAGTTCTTGAAGTGACGTGTACACCATTTTCCCATACACTATTAGCTCTTCCAATGAGCTTTCTCTATTTGTCTGCAAATCTTCTTTTTTTTTTTAAGTGGCTTTTATTCTGTAAAATTAACTTTAATTAAAATTGACTGTAAATTGAAATAATTTATTATTTTAGAAATACATTTATGTGATCACCGTTTCTTCATAAAACTTTTATCATACTTTAAAAATAACAAGGAGATTGAATTATATTTTTCAAAACCTTTCTATATTTTAATTTCTTTTCTTTAAAAGACATTTCAAAATATTTTTTTATTGAAAGAAAAAAAAAACAAAGAAACTAAACGTTTATATTTACTCGTTTTAATTATTGAGATCACATCCTATTTTTAAAACTTCTAAATTTGACTAAAATTAACGAAAATGATAAGTTGAAACTCTAATCTAATAAATATTTATTAAACAATCCAATTTTATTTATATAATATTGATACAAAAATTTAAATTTATATATTTTTTATTATTATATTATTATTTTTATTAATATTATAATAAATTGTAGATTGGATATATGAAATGAATAATGGTGTCAAAATATCACCACTTTAAAATTAACGTCAAAGTCACTTCAAAACAATTCAACTATTCTTTTTAATTATTTTTCCTTAATATTTTGTATTTAATAATAAAAAATTATTACAAACCACAATGTCTTAAATAGATATGATACAAATTTTTAGTTAAAAACACTAAAAAAGAGATTATTAATAATTTAAAGAGATTAATAGATGAATAAATAGTTAGGTTGGTTTCTTATAAGTCTTAAACAAACAGTCACTAAGATAGATGTCATATAATAATATTGTCTAATTTTCTTACTAAAAAATTAAAATATTATCATTGTTTATTAAATGAAATTTAATATATTCCAACAATTTATGTTATTGATAAAATAACATAACATGCTTATTTGTGTAGTTTTTATATCAATACATGTTTTATGATTTTTTTTAACATATTTTTTATTGTTTTTAATCTAACATGGTGTCTTCTTTTGTAGAACATAATCTTTCTTCATAAATACTTAAAACAAAATATAGAAGGCATTGAAAGAATATATTAAATAATATTATAATTATAAAAACACTTAATTTTACTTGTGCTATATAGTCTGGTTTTAACCCTATACAATATATTATGAATCATCTACTATAATATACAAAGAATATATGTATTTATATGCTTTTTCATTTCATTAATCAATTTTTTTTCTAATACTACTCTATCTCAATCTCCATTTCTTACATAAACACTTGCTACTTTATCTATAACATCCATTTCTTATCTAAATTATTGCACTATTTCATATTAATCTTATTATTTCCTTGAAACTTATACTATATATTTCAATCTTAGCCAAACATTTTCTTCCTCAAAACTATTATCTTTTTTACTTTACTTGTATATTCATTTTTCCTTAAATATTATGTTTTATTTAATGAGCACATCCAATGGGACTAAAGATGCCAAAATTTTGGCATGAAAGAACGAGTCTTGAGAAAAAATGCATGTTAGTAAGGAGGGATAGAGTTATGACTAGTTCAAATGCTCCCACTAATTCAAGAAATAGTAAAAAATAAATAAATAGAAAACAAACAATAGCATCACGCTAATTTTTAATATTCCACATCACATAAAAATAACGAAAAAAATGTATACAAGAAATTATAAACTATTTTATTAATATTTACTCAATTAAGAGATAAATTATAATCATGATCATTTATTCCTAAAAAATTATAAAATTTTATATACACTCACATAATCTGTAGAGCATATTGGGTTTATTCTTATAAATAATACGCTAGAGTATTTATTTCACCTTAAATAGAATGTGTTATGTTATAACATTTAAACCACTAATATTAAATTCTTACAAGTTTTGTTCCAATGAATAATTTTTATGAATACTTGTATTTTTATAATTTTTTTATTACATTTCATTTAACAACTTTAAAAAAAATTATAGGGTTTGAAAGAAAAAAAAATTATTTCATAAGCATTTAGTAATTATATACATATATTTATGAAATAGGAGTTTCATATTCTCACAACACTAGTGTATATAAATATTTTTAGGAATGTTATTGTGTTGTGAGTTAGATATAAGTTCAACATTAATTAATGTACGAAACGTAAATTCAACTTGAATACTAAAACTGACATTAATTTACGTTAGTTAGGTAATCATCTGACGTCAATTTACATTAAAAAAAGTAAGAATCATATGTAAATAAATTTCAAATATTAAAAAAATGATAAAATTTATGTTAGTTATAATAGAATTCGGTATAAATTTACGTTAAGTATTAGCACATATGATGTAAATTTTATCATTTTTTTTAATATTTAGTTAGTTTTGACAGATCTTGACAATTGATCTTTGAATGGTCAAATAATATATTATTAATAAATAAATATAAAAGAAAGAAATAAAATGAAAGGGTGAAATGATAAAATTGTAGATATATACTTAAATATATTAAATGATCATTAAGTTCGAAAGGGACAAAATCATAAATTATATGAGAGTTGGAGGGACTGAGAGGATAAAATTGTAAATATACAAGTAAATATATTAAATGTTTATTAAGTTTAGGGAGCCAAAATCATAAATTACATGGGAGTTACTAAACCCTCTTAACTCCCATGAAGATACGCCACTACTTACAACCAAAATGTGCAACACATGTTTTAATCACAAACAGTCCAAATTTCAGATTTTCAACAAAAATCCAAAATACAATAATACAATACAAAATATTATAGTACAATATAATACAAATTATAAAAGTTAAATAGCACAAAGTTAAACTAATATAAAAACTAAACTACTCCAAAGTTAAACTAGTACAAAAAATAAACTACTTAAATACTAAATTACATAATATAATACAATATAATGCAAACAATAACAAATAAATTAAGTACTAGAAATTTTGAACGAAAAATCTTGTTTATTTTTTAATTTTGAAATACCTCAAACATTAATTTGACTCCCGTTAACATACAATATGAATAAAGGTAAATCAATTTAATAAATGTTAAAAAGGAATTACCTATGTTCAATAATCAATTGTGTCAGCATAAAACTGTAACTTTCATCTAATACATGATGTAATAACCATATTCAAAGAAGTTTGTTTGCTTATTATATTGAAATGAGAAACAAAACATAATATTATTGTCAAAATTTAAATAAAAATAATAATTAAGGTTGTCGAGGACTATGATTTAAATATAAACAACAAAAAATTTTAAATACCTCCACTCTTATTTCCCACAACATCTTCAAATCAACAATAAAAAGACTAAGATATACATTTATGTCATTTTCTCGTTGTTAAAGTCCTGAAATCATCATAAACAACATAATATATTTTCTCTTCATGCATAACTAAGGAGAAAAATTATAAATTATCAACCAAAATTGGTCATGAACTAAGTTTACTACTTAAATATCCATAAGGATGCATATCATTGTAGTTAATCTAATTCTAAAGTTTTTTTACTCTGCACCAAATTCCGAAAATGTTTTATTTCATCAATCATCTTCTATTATGGATAATCAATTGGATATCAAAGAAGATTGTCACACTTTAGGACAAAAACTCTTTTAAACCTAGGTATTAATGACAAATATCATAGCACCTTAACATGAGACATCTATTTCTACTTCACCACTACTTCCATCAACTTTGTTTTTAAACCGCGATAAACCACATGTTAGACATGCAAAATCATTTTTGTTCAATATGCAATCATTAAAGCATACATGTATCTTCTTATACTTTAAACACATTGGACATAATATTTTTTTTGCCTCATAGTTACGATTAGATAATGTGTTATCTTCGGGAAGTATCTCCTTCAACAACTCCAATAATTCGGTGAAACTTTTATCAGTTCATCAATTTCTTGCTTTTGAACTGAACAATCTTAAAGTTGTTGATAATCTTGTAAAATTACATCTTGGGTATAATTATTGGTCAAAATCAGATTTCAAATAATCATATAAATATGTTTAAATTTTTTTTCACCAATATTATGTATCTCCTTTAAATTATCATTAATCCCTAAATATGACATGCACTCATCCAACTTCGATCCATACCTACCTGTATTATAAATTTTTGTAACTTCTAGATATTCAAACACATATTCGTATTTAAATAAATAAATAATATATATATATATATATAAACGTGAAATTTAAATAACTAAATTGTTAAAACATAACAATGCATAAACCATAAATGTACTTAAACAAATAAATAGATGATCGCAAGTCATAATAGTTCAATTTTAATAACAATGTAATTGAGACATTCATACAATAACGTAATTGAGATCCCCAAAAATAATCACGAGTTTAATTTGAACATAAAAGAGAATATATAAAATATTAACCTCAAATATACATAAAACCATGAATCCAATCAAAGAAACACGTTAATTACCACAAATAAGACACAACGCTACTCATCGTGATCGAAATATACCCTAAAAAGAACTAGAATGATCCTTGTAATTATCATCATTAAAAATCCTTGTGAAAAAAAAAATAAATCCTAAATAAAAATAAAATATGTCTTTTACATAGGTAAAATTTTTTTGAGGAAAAAAACTTTTTTCCCTGGTGTAATCAATCATACTAAAATTACATTTCTAATCTTTCATTTGGTTTGGCTCTGGTTTTAGCAATTTGTATAGTTAAAAAGTTATAAACACATAATTAAATTTAATAATAATCTAAATTCATTTAAAACTAAGAAACAAAATGATTAAATGATATTATAGAATAAACGACCACTTCATAAAATTTGAGCTGGAGAACAGAGATTCCTTTTCTTTGGCTTTAGAGAAAAAAAAAAAAAGAGAGAGAGATTACGAATCAAATAGATTTCGATAGAGTAGAAGAAAGATGAACTATTTCTTTTAAACCCTATACTTCATAAAGTTTTTTTTATTCTCTAAGTCACATGAAAAATCACTTTTCTGGCTTTTTTTTTTTTTTTTCCTTTTGAAACGATTAAACATCACTTTCCAGTTTAGGAAAAAACAATGCAGGAGTTGGCAGAGAAAAGAAGGTATGAGAGGGGGAAAAAAGTATAATTGAAGGAGAAATATTATGAAAAATGAATACTGGTGTAAACATTTAATTGGTAGAGCGGCATAAAAATGCTCCACGTGTGGACCTAAACGTTTATCTTGTGGTGCGTTAATGCAAAATAAAGAACACTACGTGTCCCTTTGATGGTTAATTCCATAATCTTGACCTTACCTTGGAGAAGACAAGACAAAAGATGTTGCAACATAGTTTTGTGTTTGGTACGTACCAACCCTTCTTAATTTTGTTTTAAACTACAAAAGGAAACTATAACGAGTCATTGTTCAACACTAGTCATCACCAACCAAAACCATGTTAATTAATGAGTTTTTGGTTCGAATAAGAATGAACGGTAGCTCATAATAATGTGTGGTTTAGCTTTCATTTGTATTCTTTTAAGCTCATTGCTTTACTTTATCCTAAAATGTTAATAAAATTATTGTGAGAAGAGAAATTTTTATTTCTTCTTTAAATTTTGAACATTAATAATGTTGTTGGATTAAGAGTTTGAAGAAAGATACTTTTTTTTTATAAAATAATTGAAATATTATGAAGTTACAAGAGTATTTCAAACTTGATTATTCAAAGTGAGAGAATTTTAAAATTCACGTAAAAAAAAGTGACATTTCTTATTTTATTTTTACTCATATGCATCTCAACGTTTAATTTTATCCAAATAATTAAAAATGTTGAATAAATTTTAATAAAAAAAAGTGCATATATATATATATATATATTAAGAAGGATTAAAATACAAAATAAAAAACATGATTTTATTTAAATTGAGAATATTTTAAAAAATATTAAATGAAATATTGTAATTATTATAACAGTTCTCTCTTTATTTTTTTTCCCTCGTTCTCACAACAGTCATATATTTTTCCATTTATCTCAACTTCTTATACCTACTTTATTAGTTTTATTTAGTTTTTTATATCATAATTATATATATATATATATATGCATATTAAATATACATATTAAATATATATATATATATATATATATGCCAATATATAATTTACACTATCTTTATTTATTTTATAATTATTAAATAGAAAATATCATTTAAAATTAAAATATTAACCGTCTCAAATCTTTATATAAAAAAATTATATAATCTTAATTTTTTTTACTGTGAATAAAAATACGTAGGAGAAACGTCATTTTTATGTTTAAAATAAATAATTTCATAAATATTTTTCTGGTTCTAAAGATAAATAACTTAAAATAGTTGTTACATTTTTTTTTAGAAAATAAATATGTTAAAAATTATATTAATTTAATACATTTAATTAAAAGTTTCTCTCAGATGTTATAAGGTATTAATATTTATCTTATACGTAATTAATTTTCGAACCTAAATTTAGTTTCTAAACCTCGTGACGTGACCAGTGACTTAATTGATATGTAATAAGTTTGATTTGGATTAAGATATTTTTCACTCACAACTAAGTCGCAAAATAATCATATATCAGTTTTCAACAAATGCGAATTAACATTACAATTTTGTAATCTATAATGAGAAAACTAATAATCAATATATATACACTAATAATCAGTAAAAAAAATCAATATAAAAATTAATAAAAATATTAAAAAAATTGAATAATTAAACACAAATCGAAAAACTAATACAAAAGAAATTAAGGTTTATGCGTGCATATTATAATTGGTTCCACAACTACTTAAAAAGATAATAAGTTGTTTAATTTTTGGTCCACGTACAAATATTCTTGCATGACCACAAAACGAAGATATTGATCACAAGAGGAATATTGTGTTTGCCACTACATTCCCTTTAACACTCAGAATAGTTTGTGAACACAAAATGTATACTTATAAAATAACAAATAAATGAATACATGCTAATTAATAAGATATTTTTGAGTTCTGTTTTTATTCCTCATATTTTGAGATAATTCGGTCCTAGTTCCAAAACAAAACATATAATCTCTTACATTTAAAAAATTACATGTTCTGTCTCTCAAATATATTATTTGGAAAGTAAGAGTGCAATACAAATTAATTATATAATTCTTTTACGTTTTTAATTCATTATAAAAAAGTACGTTTTTTTAGATTTTTTATTTTCATATAATACCATGCCATCTATTTTTTAATTTCTTTCTTCTTTAACTTTTTTTTAAATTTATTTTTTTTGTCATTTTTCTCTTCTTATAATTTATTATAAAAAAAAAACATTATGACCAGAAATATAATTTTAATTTCTTTTTTATTAACCAACTTTCATTAAAATTGATTAGCGTAAATTTTTATTTTATTTTATTCTGACTTCTCATAATAATCAATAAGTTATTATATTTTATGAAATCATATTTAGATTCATTAATTAATTAAATTAATTCTAACGTGTAAATCAGAATTTCTTGTATTGTATAAAATACAATGAAACTTTACGATCCTCCTATTAAATTATATTATATAATTCATTGTGAAAATTATTTATATTTAATTGTAAATATAATTTATTTTATAGTCATATCTTATCTCAAGGAATTTTTTACATAATTAGAATATTTTAAAAGAATAATTATTCAAATTAGTATAAATTTATTAATATCTTTTTATTTTTTACACAGAATTTATTATAAAAAAATATTTTTTATGTTCACTTTCTTCTTCTTTTTTTCATTTACTTTTTTTTTTCTTTTTTCTATTCTTTTCTCTCATCTCTCATTCCTTCTATTTTAATTATATATAAACTATTGAAAACATGGGTATCAACATTTTTTATAATTAATTTATTTTAAAATTTTATTTTATTTTCGTTTTTTCATTTTTTTAAATATATCCACTTTTTTCTCTTTATCATATTTTTTAAATATATAAATTATAAAATGTTTTTTCTTTAAATTATAACACATCTTGTTTATATATATATATATATATGTATATATTATAACAGTTATAATATTGAAAGTTATATTTATCTATTAAAATATAATAATATAAAGAAAAATTAATTATTGTTGTGTAAATTCATAATAAAGAAATTAATATATATTTTATTAAAAACCTATATTTTTAAAAGTTTTAAATTCAACCCATGTAGAGGATTTATTTTTTTATTTTTTAAATATAATCTATATTATATTAATTTATAAAATATAAACCAATTTAGAGATTAAAAGTATGTATTCATTGAATTGTTTAAGTTAAAAACTATTTTAGTTATTTTAATTTTCAGTTAGAATTTAAATTGGTCTCCAATCAATATTTTAGTTGTTAATATAAATTTATAATATAAATAATTACATTAGAGACTAACTTTTAATTATTAACTAAAATCTAAGTAGTTTTAATTTCTAATTGAGAATCCAATTTAACTAAAATAGTTTTAAACTTAATCAACTATTATTATTTTTTGTGTGTCTCTAAACTAGTTATATCTTGTAACAGTGAATCATATAGATGATTATTTCCCAGTTTTAATATTATAATGATTTACTAATATAACTATTGTTGATAATAAAGTATTTTACTAATCAAATAATTCTAATGGACCAAAAGTCAAACTATCAAATAAGCATGTTCAAAAATAGTTGTAATCTTATTATTTTACTTTAAAATCTCTATTTACATTAACTATTAATAATATTGTAAAAAATTAACTTATCCCCAAAATACAATAGGACAACAAAAATCGTAATTTATTAATAAAAGTTAGAAAACATTCTTCACAAAAAATTAATGAATAAATTTACTTCTAAAATAGAAAATTAACGAAATCTTAGTTATACTTATTCTTCTCTTCAAATTAAAACATAAACAAATTTATAATTAAACTCAATAAAATTAGATTTTACTTTTAAGCAACTGCATCGTACAAAAAGATACAAAGATTATTTCTTAAAATCTTTCAAATTAAAAAAATATTATGTTAAATAAGATACATATGCGTAAAAATGTGCTAAATATACTACAAAACTAATATATTTAATCATTTAAATCAGTGTGCCAAAGTTAAATCACACAATATTTACGACAGAATAAATTATAACTTTTTATTCACATATTTTTCAAACTTCATTTTTTTTTTAACCTTTTTGAGGTCACTGACACCAAATCTTACCTGCAATTTGTCCCTAAAAGTGGTTTATAGACATGTGAAAGTCAGTGGTAGATGTGTGCAAAACGCCAAAAATGACGTGGTTGAATTGAAATATGCGTGGATAACGATTGAGACATGAGTAACCTAAGTTCACCAAACACAAACACCACTCTCTGTATTCAACCTAATTCATCTTCTTCTCTTCATTTCTTTCATATTTGTGGTTCGCAGAGGTCCAAGATTGTCTCAGTTAACTGTTTCAATCGAACTCTTACTGCATAATGCGACCCACATAAGAAAAAAGCCATAAAAAAACGTGGGAACGTGAGTGGAATATTATGACAAAGAACTACGTAATTAATTATAATTTTATCTTGCAGCGTTCGATGGTTTATATTTTAGCATTGTTCAGAGAAATAATTGAATAAACATGATAACCTCTTCAAGCTTATCAAGGAATTTATAATATAAGAAGACTCTGAGCTTTTGGTAGCATTCGATAGTTGAATTTAACGACAGTGTCGACGTATTCATCTTCCATGATTCGCTTACATGTCGTGTAAAGTAGTGATGTGGATAAGATTTCTTTCTTTCTTTCTTTTCTTTTTTATTTTAAACTTTATTTTATCGTCATCGTCGTCACACCCTTTTCTTCTGGTTTTGCATGCACTCTTCATTCTTTAATAAAGATTTGCATCAGCAGCAGATCAGCATGTTTGATAGCAAAAGCGAAAAATGCTTTTCATATATTTTAGCCTACTTAACCTAACGTTAGCGATGCGTAATTAATTGCTTTATTTTATGTGCATGTTGAAACTGGGGATAGGGTTGTTGCGGTGAATAACTATTGTGTTTACGAAATTCGTTGGAGTATAGAAGTTCAGGTAAAATATCATTTATATATATTTTTAATTTATTTATATGTTTTTTAAAGGGAAAATTATGATGGCTTTTTTTTATGGGCTAATAAAATGGAAATTATCTTATATGAATCATCAACCAATCATATAAGAGAATATGACAACATTTACAACCCAAAATCTTAAGACATTATGTTATGGATCTTTCTTACTTATAAACTATTCAACTTTCTTATTTCTAACTAATATCAACATCTCCTCCTCAAGTAAAATATGATTTTCTTTCACGTTGGTATACCTTCCCCTCGAACATTTTCCCTTCAAGTGTGTGTGATTTCCTTTCACATTGGTATACCTCCCTCTCGAACATTTCTTCCTCAAGTGTGATTTCCTTTCACATTGATCTTACTTGTTCCTCCATTCAACTTAACGGGACTCGCTCTGATACCACTCTGTTAAGTCTTTCCGAGGGGGCTACCAACAAGATAATTCTCTCAAATGGTTAATAATCATGAGCTAACCATAAAAGAGAATATGACACAACCTTCAACCTAAAATCTTAAGGCATTAAATTATGGGTCTTTCTCGCTTATAAGTTACTCAACTTTCTCATTTCTACCCAATGTGAGACTTCAAACTCATACTTGAATTCCCAACATCTCCTCCTCAAACACAAGCATCACTTATAAGTTACTCAATTTTTCTTAGCCTTACTTATAAGTTATTCAACTTTTCCATTTCTACTTAATAAGGAACTTCACACTCACACTTGAATTCTCAACAAATTATTATATATTATAGTTTTAAAAGGAAAAGTATCTCTTTACCCTAATATTATTGTATAAATTTAATGATAAAAAATTATGGCGTAAGAGAAAACAACGTGAAAGATGAAAAGCAGGGTCAAAGGAAAGAAATGAAAGGTGAAAAAGCAAACATGGAGGATATGGAAAAGGTTGCATGGATTTTTTTTTATATCACCCTATAAAAATAATTTTAAATATCATATTTTTCTTCTTTAAAGTGCCTTTCATCTGATTCTCTTTTTATGAAATTTTTCATAAATGTTTGTTTTTACTCCTTTACTCGAATCTTTCGATTCTAGACTCCATCATATATTTTTACTCTATTTCTTAAGCTTTTCAAATTAAACTTTAAAATTTAGAAATTCAAAAGTACTCAAAAGTTGGATGAATAAAAAAGAGAACCGTATAATTGGAATGTAATATAAGAAAGCACAGAAAGTTAATCCAAAATTAATAGGATTGAAATGATTCCAACCTTAAATAGTGCAATGCAAATAAAATAGCGTGTTACGTAACAACGAACGAACAAATTAGTGGTGGTAATTAACAACTTCACTGTCGTGTGCATGTGAACGTGATAAAATAGTTAAACGGTTTTATTTAATTTAAAAAAAAAAAAGCAAAAGAGGTGAAAAGAAAGAGATAACCTTTAAAAATCACTTAAAAGAAAAAGATAAAAAGTAAAATATGACTAGTCTTCACAATTTAAAAAATATTAAATAATGTAACTAAAGGGTGTAAACTCGCCAAATAATAACAAATTCAAAATCCCCATTTCAAATGGTAAAAATCTTGAATAGTGACGAATCTATGATATATGAGTGCACAAGTATATTTTTTTATTTTGTTAAAATTATTATTAAATATTAAAAAATAATTATTTTTCTCCCTTAATTTTATATATTTAAATTCACTGATCAAATTTTATAATAGACTACTTGAGAATAAATAAATATAACACTTAATAGAAAGTATTTTCTTAATCTTATATTATTTAAAAAATAAATTATTCTCATTAACTTAACTTAGAAGTCTTATATTTTTGTGGTTACATTAAACAAAATCTTATAAATATATTATTATTATTTTTACCTCACAATTGTTTATATATATAGAGAGAGAAAAATTTAATTAGACGTATAATTATTGTTTGAATAGTATAAGAAAAGTTGCATATGCATGAAAGAAGGAGAGATGCAAGTGAGTCCGTGTAAAGGTAAAAGTTGGTAATAAAGTAATGTACGAAAAACTTTAGGTTTGAATAATAGTGTTGATGATCGATGATGAGATAGAAAATTTTTGAGAAAGTTTGGAACAATTAATCGGTGATACGCAATGTAGAGAGTGATGGTGAAACTGAGGGAAGCAGTGACAGGGACATGGATTTGTTAGAAAGAATGAAAAATGAAAACGATGAAGGAGAATGAAAGATATTTGTTTAACCAGATGAGGTTGGGGTTGATCCACGTCAATGTTGAAATGGCCTATCTGCTAGGGCAAATTTGTGGGCTAAGTGTGTTCATGGTAAACCCTTTTGTGTGGGAAATCAACATTTTCATTCAGCCCATAATTTACAAGAAGCCCACAAACAGAAAATAGGAACTTTTGAGAAGGAAACGAAGGGGAAAACAAAGGGAGTTCTTTTTTCTTTTCTCATTTATATTTTATATTCTGGTAATTGGTTTTAGTAATTTGGAAATTAGAAAACGTAGGAAAGTGAAAAATGAAAAAGAAAGAGTGCAAAACAATTTTCTGGGACTAAGAAAAGAAAAGAAGGAAAGACAACATATGCAATGCACAAAACACAAGAAAAAAGAAGATTAGAAGAACATTGGACTTTGAAACATGCACTGTAGAATGAAACATGCATATTATATGTAGTTCATAACTCAACTGAACTTTGAAGATGGAGAGAGAAGGAGGCTCAGCTGAGATATTGTTAAAGAAACAGTGGCAATGGCTAATGGCATGACCTTGCGTGACTTCACACCATAAGCGTGGCCAACTGAGATATCTACTGCAGCTGGGAATTTCCCATTTCCTGATTTCATGATGGAGCTGCACAACAGAACTCTTCATTCTTTAGAACAATGTATAGGTACAGATTATGCATACAACGTTTCAATATCAATGCTTCCACGTTATAAACCTCTCTCTATTTCTAATGAATTTTCATCATCAATCAATATTGTAGTTGAAGTTGCAGTTATACCTTTTGGTGGAAGAGGGACAGAAAGTGATGCGGTAATTCGCGGAGGCACAGGTGAAGGTGCTCGTGGCATCATCGTATGCGAAGCTATAGGCGCGTGGGCACGCGCTTTTGAACAATTGCGAGTACCAACTTGCCTTGCATGTCTCAGGCGTCGCGTAGGGCCCACTACAACAATACCGCGGATCCCCGAAGGCTTCACACGCGCTCTTGCACGCCACGCCCTCCCCACTAGCCGCCTTCACCTTCAGCTCCGCCGGACACCCTCCGTTCAAGTCCACCGCGCATCCCGTTGCGGTGCAGTTCCCACCGCCGCCTTGCGCCTCCACCAGCATGGGGAGGTTGTACCCGTCCACCATGCTGACGTCGTAGAAATCCAGTCCGCCGCCCCCGTTCAAGGTGAACTCCGCCAGTGTGGCTGGCGGGGTGGCGCCTCCGCCATTGCATTCCACGGCGGAGGAACCGCAGTCTCCGGTGAGGCAGGAGAATTTTCCGGCGGAGTCCGTGGAGCACAGGGTGCGGCCCCACACGCGGCCGGACCAGGCGGTGGGGACGATGAAGGCGGTGGACTGGGCGGGATGCATAGCGAAACCAGAGGTGGCGAGTTGCGGTGTTCCAGCGCCGGACAAAATTCCCGGCCACACCGGATAGCTACACTTGTTTACGACTGTGAATGTGGCTGAATTTGACCCTGGACAAGTAAAAAATATATATATTATAATAAGTCGTGTTATTCTTGCCATAATTATTTATACAAAATTATATGTTAAAATTAAAATAAATTTTCGAAAATCAATTTATACACAAATAACTATATTTTTATGGATAAATAATTTATTTCGTTGAAAATTTTGATTAAAACATATTTTACATTCTTGAAAGTATATATGAAAAAGTTGATTCAAACATATATGTTATCTGTTATTAAACTTTTCTGAGTATATATTATACTAAGGTTTTAAAAAATAGTTCAAAACTTCAATTTATTCTTAAGATTAAGGTTTTGTTTGTGTTGTGACTGCATTAGTCACATTGATTGACAAATTTTTCTAAATATTGAAAATTATAATTAATTTGTTCACTCCGATATACAAATTTAGAACTGTGATTTTAAACTATACGCAGCTACATGAGTGATTATAGTTTATTAATAAGAAAAAAGTTGATGTCATGAAGGATGAGAAAATAAGAGAAGAGTAGAATGAATATAGAAACTAGAAATGAAATAAAATAAAACGAATGCTATGAAAGTGTAGTATTTATGTATCACTACATGTTGAATGGCAACATTTAAGGGGCACCTTTAAGAAAGTGAGAGAAAAATAGGAAGATGAGAGTGACAACAAATTGAGTTGAAGCAGTCATGAGTGAAAACATAGAAGATGAGTTAGTTGGTTTGGTTGGAGGTGTTGTACTAAACAAGGGTGTAGTGGAGGAGGGTGTGGGTGAGGAATGAAGTGAATGTATATAGAGATTCTGATTCTGATTCTGATTCTGGTGTGGGAGCCATGTGCAGTAGTGGGTGGACAGGTCCCACTTTAGAAGTTGCACATGCATGCATAACACAACCCTTCACAGTCTAAGTCTTCAAAGTGTGTTTGTTTGGTGAAGGTTTGAAATGTTTTCATTAGCTCCAGATCCAACGAACCTTATTTTAAAATCATCATAGGCTCAGGCTTTTTCAGTATGTGTGAGTTAGTGGTGTATGCTGACGGATAGATGAGAGGAAAAAGAAGTTGATGGCAATGAACCTTGCAGGATATGACATACCAGAGAGAGTGTGTGTGATTAGATAATAGGTTAATGAGGTATCCCACGAACAAAGAGATCGAGATTCGGGTGTTTCAGTTTTCATGTCAAGTGTTGTGATTTTTTTGTCTGGAAAATTGTTAAAATCATCTTTGATCACATGCTCCCTATTATGTTTTTGTTTCATTAATCGTAGTTGTTTTTTACGAGCTGATTTTATGTTCTAGCTTATTAGAACATGTGATTCCTTAATTCTTTTATAATTTATAATTATAAAAATATTGATAATGAGAGGTTTTATGTGATTAGGTTCAGAGCAACTGTATATATATTTTTTTGTCTATGTGTGGTATAACGATCTCCTATATTATATATTATATTAGTGTATGGTGCTTCCAATTTTCTAATCTTATTTAGTTTTTATATTAGATTAAGCTTTCCCAAATGTAATCGTTACATCCATTCCGAAATTATAATAATATTATTATATGGATTCTAATAAGGTTCTTTGCAATCCATAATTTCTTCCTATATTTTTATACCCCAAATCTAATATCTAAATACTATTCTCATTATTTTATTTTTCACTCTAACTTTTTCTTATTCTTCTACTTGTGTACAACTTCAGCACCTTCTTATTTAATTTTTTTTATTATCACCTCCATGTCTTTTCTAATAATTAAAAGTAAATTATCATTAATATTATATATAAATTATATGATCTGCATCAAATTGTACAAATAAACCTAAATTATTCCATCTAAAATTATGTTATAAAAATAAGGTTAAATTCCAAAAAAATCAATTTAAAAATACATTTTGAATCAAGTATTTCAGATTGAATATTCCGGAAACGTATTTTCAAATAAACTTTTCTAGGAACATTCCAAATTAGGTGTTCCATAATAAAATTTCAAAAAGAATGCATATCTAGAAATGCATTATGGAATTAGAGATAAATAAAAAAATAAAATGAGTTTAATATAATTATGGGGTGCACAAATCAACATCCTTCTAATAATTTTATGGAAAGGGCTGTAAGGAATCCATGGGCCAAATTTCAAATCAATGTGGGCTGCAAATTTATTAGCTTCCAACTAAATTTGTAAACCCCTATCCCCAGTCCAAAAAATGATTATCATCATCAAATGCCTGAATTCACTCGTGTCAACAAATTCATACTCTCATAATGCAATGTCCTTTAGCATGTTGAATTGTTTAGATACCTGGAAGAGAAGTATAAGAAAAATAAAATCAAGGCAAGTACAACTTTTGAATGAAGAGGAGTTGCTGTATTCTATCCATAAATTATATGCATTTTACCCAATCAAAATTTTCGATCATCATTAATCACAACTATAAATTTTGCTTCATTCTTTTATGCAGTTATTTTCTTATAATAAAGTAGTTTTACTTGACAATTTCCAAAGCTAACATCACAAAACTAAACACATCTTCCATGAAATTACTTACAATATCTTTAATAGAAATTACTTACAAAAATTATTTAAAAAAAGTATTGCTTTAATGAATCTTACACACAAATTATCTAATTAGAGAATATTACTTAAGATGAAAAAAATTACTTATAAAAGCAATTTCATCCAATTTTAAAAAATATACAATAAAATTATATTTTTTTTATCATAAACCATTATCGTAAACAACTTTAAGTATTATACAAAACAAAACTAAATCAAAGGTGATAAATAGAGAAATAAACATGAATGCGAGGGAATCTGGAAAACTTTAAAATTATCTAAATTCCAGTTCCAGAATTAATCAATTTACCAAACAAAATTGAATAAAATAGCCAATGCTAGTAACACGAATCATTGTCTTCAATAAAAAATTTTCCTGAGGTAAACAACATAATCAATATAGGCATTTTTTATATATATAAATTGTCAAATACCTTAAACTCATCAATAGAGTTGAAGTTATTTGACAATTAACATCTCTTAATGATATGTGAATTGTATGGAAAGAGTCATGCTAGGGAGGAGGAGTTTAGTAGCCATAATTTGTGTCAGTGTGATGCTTAATGGTACATCCAAATCCATAAAAAAAAATTGAACATGAGCCCTTTACTGAATTATCTTTTTCGCAAACATTCATTGATTAGATTTAAGAGAAAAGATCAAACACCAACAGACAATAAACGACTCTACCATATAACCCTGATGGACTTGACTTAAAAAATTCCACGATAATACAAAAATATATTAGAGTCTTGGTTCTACGCTTTCCACAAACTTTTTTAACTCCAACCCCAAAAGTGAGAATTGTAAGTGACATCTTCGGCAAGTAATGCCTGCGACTTCAATAAGATCGCCTCCTACAGTTGCTACCAATCATCAAATAAGTGCAAGCAATAACAGCGACCTATGCACGATCTGGGAAGGTGGAATGCAACGAGCACTATATGCAGGAGCCACTCGAGGATTGCTAGAAATAAAGACTTCAATTCAAGTAATTTTGACAAGGTTAAAGACGTCACAAAATTGCTGGTGGAACGGCTGTTCAACCAAGGCTCTTGACCACAGTTTTTCTTATCACTACTTACTTTTTGACAAATGATTGCAACACTTATATAATCACATCTCAATCGAATTGAATCGATAGCTCAATTTGATTTGGCTTAGTTTGCTTGCAGGGTAAAAAATTTAACCCAAGTCAGTCAAGTTTGATCGGTTAGAAAAATATTTTTCTATAGGAATCTAGTGACACCATTAGCTTGTGAAAAGAAAAAACAAAATATTCATGTTTTCAATTTGCTTCCTAGGTACAGGTAGAACACAAAACACTATTGCAATTAGCATCTTAGATTTTGCAAGGGCACAAAACATTGATAGTTTCCCAAGATTTTCCCCTGATAGGACTAGGACTAACTTAGTCACAATCCCAACCAAATGTATAGCTGTAAAAAAAATCTAGGTTGAATCGAAAAGCTAAGTTCTACCTAAACAAACTTCCCTAGAAGATTCAGGAAATGCTAGCAACAAAATCTTTGTTATTGACTAAAATTTATTGAAATAATAAATTTTGTACTTTACAACAAATTTCAACCAATAGTAATGTATTAGTAAGAATATGTTATTGCTAACACTCCTCTAGTTTAAAAATTTCATGCGTATAGAGATCAAGCGAGGGATTTGGGGCATATACTGTTAAAAACAGGTAAAATTAGGCCAATACAAGTAGTGTAAATATCCAAGTCTAGTAAAAAGAACTCACAAGACATGCATCCTAATGTCTCTAAAGAAGCTCAGTGTTTTAACAACCAAATAAGACGTTCAGGGGAAGGCTGTTATGCAAACCAAGCAACAGTTATCCCACAGACTTCCTATTTAATACAGATAAGGAGTGAAACGGCAAGCAATCTTAAAACGGTTACAAGGTGGAGAAAAACCCCTTTCTGATGAAATAAGGTAAATGTCGAAATCTATGTGATACACTCTACAAGTCTACTTCTCATGTTTCCAAGACACATTAGATCGGGATTTGCCAGAGAACAAAATACAATCATGAATCTACTTCATTCAATCATTACTCCCGTAATTGTAAGTATCAATCAAAATTAATGCTCACAAGAATCAATGACCAAATCAAAGCAGACAACACAAAAATATGCATCATTGAGAAGGGCAACACTCCACAATCTCCTGAGAACTTCATTCTAAATTTATAATCATTTGATTATGAACCTTTGAGACCAATAAATCAAGATATAAATCTCAAGTCCAGGAACAAGAAAAGTAAACTATAAATCAGAAACAAGGTCTAACAACCAAAGTAAAAGCTAACAAAAGGAGGCAAAATCGCCTGTGAAGCAGTACCATAGTCAAAAACCAAAACCACATAATTTTTTTGCCATATGTATAAACTTCCCCGAAATTAGAAGAATAATAAGAGAGGCTAATAAGTTAATAATTGTTAAAAGGTGCAAAAAAAGAGAATATGTACTATTCCACCTTTTTCTCCCTTCGCAAAACGTAACCCTTCACCTCACCCAGAAGCCTCAACACATTCCCTCGCAAAATGCCCAGGCTTCCCACAATTAAAGCACGTGCTCTTCCCACCGCCACCTCCGCCACCACCACTGTTACCACCGCCATACCTCCCTCCGTCAATGCCGCAATCCCTAGCCAAATGACCAACCTCCCCACATCGAAAGCAACCGCCACCGCTGCTGCCACCACCAACAACAACGCTCTTCGCGGTGGCGCAATCCCTCGCCATGTGCCCAAATCCGCCACACCTAAAGCAAGAGCCGTTTGCACCGCCACCGCCTCCACCACCACCGTTGCCTCCGCGCCCGCAATCCCTCGCGAGGTGACCGAACCCTCCGCAAACAAAGCACCCCCCGCCGCCTCCGCCGCCGGAATTGCTGCTCCGGTTGCAGTCCCTAGCGAGGTGGCCAAATTCGCCGCACTGGTAACACGTGGCGCCGCCCGCGCCCGCGCCATTGCGCCGGGCACCGAAGCCATAGCCAGAGCCACGGTTGCCGGAGGCGGCGCGGGGCTGAAGAGGAGCGCCATCGATACCAGTTACGTCAACGGCCTTGGTCTTGTCGTTGTCGCCAGTGGTGATGGCGAACTCAACGCGATCACCCTCCAGGAGAGTGCGGTAGCCGTCGGATCTGATGGAGGACTGGTGGACGAAGAGATCCTCACCGCCGTCATCGGGCTTGATGAAGCCGAAGCCCTTACCATTGTTGAACCACTGGACAACGCCCGTGAATCGTTCTTCCGCCATGAAATCGATTTGATTTGAGAGCCAACAAACCCTAGAGAGAGCCTCAGCGGTGTAATGCCAATAACACAACACTTGGTAGAGTCTCTCTCTATATATATTCAATGTGAACTGCAATTCCAGATATTAACAAATCCAATCCAACCCTACCTATTAATTATTAATTATTGACTAATTAAATAATTTTTAGGTCTTGATTACAATAAACATCTTTATTATGATGGAGCATGTCTCCATTTGATTTAATTATATCAATAATATAAATCTAATTTTTTTGTTTGTACTGTTCAGAAATATTAAAAGGCAAAGTATATATATATATATATATATATATATATATATATATATATATATATATATATATATATATATATACATATAAAGATAGAAAAATAATAGGTATCTCAATTGTTTCTTTTCCAAATTTAGCTAGATGAATAAAAAAATTTGGTTCATTAAGATTAGATAATTATAAGATATAGTGTAGAGTTAATTTTAAATAATAAAAAATATAAGTAAAAAATCTCATAAATTTAATGTATTTTTTTCTTTCATTTATATTAGTTTTGAAAAAAATATCATTATCTCAATAATAATATTTTTAAAAACAATGATTTATATCAAGGATATTTCTTAATTTAAAAAATATATAATTATTTCAATCATGAACATTTTTAAAATAGTAATTTATATTCAGAATATTTATAATAATTGAGTTATTTTTATCTTAAAAATTATAAAATATGAATTTATTATGTTATATCATATTTAATAATTTTGTAATTGATTTTATATAAAAAATAAAGATTTTATCTTTTTCTCAAATTTTTATTATATTTTTTAATTTGAAAAAATAATTAATAAAAATTTTAAACAACTTATCATATTATTTAAAAAATTTGTAATAGAAATATTTTAAGTAATTAATATTTTATTTAAATATTTCAATAAATAATCTTCTTCAAATTCTAAGATATAAATATTAGATAGGTTTCACCTGATAATAATCATATCACAAATCTTTCTAAAGTTTTAATATATTTTTTAATATGAAATATTTTTTTCAAACTTTTTTGAATGAGAATATTTTTAATATTAATATTTTTCTGATATTTTAATAAATTAATAAGTGGCTTTATTATCTTAAGATAGATACTAATTATGATTTTGATGAGTTTTAAATTTTATCAGACACAAAATGTTATCAAACAACAGATACAAAGTCTATTTAAATTAAAATAAAATATAATATGTATAATATACATGACTAGGGTATAAATTATGATATTCTTTAATTTTTTTTGTATTTAATGAAAATATTGAAAATATTATCCAATGTTAGATTTATCAATTTCACTAAATTCGTGTGATCCAATGTAGTCAAAATAATGAGTTGAGTTGAATTAGATATCAAATTAAAATTATATCAATTTGGTCATGATTAAAAGTGGGCTATATTGATTGGATTAATAATATATAAAAATAATAGTCAAGTTTTTAAAAATATTAATGTATTTTGAGCATTTGAATAACGAAGGGAAAAATGATTTTTAATGTATGTAATATTTTTTAATTTTAGTATTTTATAATAATAAATTAAAATTAAAAAGGTAGTTGTAAAAATATAAAGAAAAGACAAATCAATACAAAGAATGGTTTTTAGGGAAATGAGTTTACTACAATTATAATTAATTAATTCAGATTGAATTCGTAATTGTTAAGATTGATTTTTTTTTTCAAAGGGGAATCATTCTTTTACTTAAGGTTTATTTTGAGAATAAAAAGCATGTTTATTTGAATTAAACCCTGTTTTAATTGTAGCTAGATTTAAATAATTCATTACACTCCATAATAATTCATGTATGTTTTGCACAAAGCATAAAACTACTTTTGTCATTTAAATTTGATGCTAAAAAATTTATTTCTTAATGATATATAAGATGAGCAGATTGTAAAGTTTGATTCATCTATATTGGATCATCCCTCAAAAATAGTACTTGTAAAACTGGCAATGAAATTGTTGATGAACAGTATAAAAATGGTCAAAGAAAAATTACAGGGTGGTCATATATCTACACAACGCGAAACACTTGAGACCTGTTGCAGCATAAAGTAGGAGTTGATATCTGTGCAAGTGAACAGAAATTAATAGACTTCCACATTCCATTGCTCTGCTTTCTTCAATTTCTTCTTGTACTCAATCCAATCAATGCCTACAGTACATAATTAAACACAAAATATGATTAATGATGTTTCTGTACCAAGACAAAATAAATGGTTACCCCAAAAGGAAAAAATGTCTTACCATCTCTGGCAGCCAATGATACCATAATATCATCAATTCCCTTTTCCATTCCTTTTAATCCACACATATACACAAAAGTATTATCCTTCTTCAGTAGTTCCCAAAGCTCTTCTGCATATTGAGCCATTCTGGTTTGGATGTACATCTTCTCTCCTTGCTCGTTTGTTTGTTCTCTGCTCACAGCAAAGTCAAGCCTGAAGTTGTCAGGGTATTTCTCCTGCATTTTTTCAAATTCCTGCCTCGTACAAAAGAAGTTGTGTAAGTATACTCAAATCTATGTAAAATGAAACCTGTGACTGAAATTTTTAAATAATGAGAAAATTTTCATTCTTCTCACCTCCTTATAGAGCAAAGAGCTGCTTGTAGGGACACCCAAGAAGAGCCATGCCAAACCATTGAACTACATATACGTCAAAACATGGTTAATAATCAAATGTATCCACTTATAAACACGTATTAATAATGTATGCAGCAGCCAATTCAGTTTGCCTTTGCTGATTATAAAGCAATAACTAAAGCTTATCCCACAAAGTAAAAATTGGCTACATGAATCACGTTAAGGTATTAGACTCAGTGAGGTTATTACCTTTACCTATATGGATCACACGCCATTTGACTATGTTAAAAAACAAATCCTGAGAGATAAAAGAAAATTTGCACTACTTAAGCACCCTAGGAAGTAAATACTGGCTCCCTCTAATAGAACAGCATCGGTATGTTATGTAGTTGCAACTTGCGGTGCCTCATGGTGGTAAATATTGATGTTCAGTTTAATCACTTTAATAATGTTCGTTCCTCCAATAAATCACCATTTATCATAAGCATAGTCCACTGTCCAGATATGAAGTCGTTTGTCCATTCAACCGCACATTGTCCTGGTTTTGGTTTCTGATAGATACATTCATGTGAATAAGGATACTAGATTCTGGAAACACTTGCCTTGTAATCTTCGTGCTTCTCGAAGAACATTTTCCATAAAAATGAGCGAAATGGGGCAATCCCAGTTCCAGTTGCCAACTGTGAAAAAACTTTCATTGATCAATGGTGAAGAAGATAAGAACAATCGTCATGTACATGTACCATGTTAGTTTTCAATTAAGAACAATATGAGTGACACTGTACCATGACGACGGTGGCATTAGGATCTTTTGGCATAAGCATTTCTTTTCCAACAGGTCCAGTTATAGTTACTTCTGATCCTGGCTTCAGGTCACCTGAATAAAGAGGAACGTAAATAATTGGTAGAAGAATGGTAGGTACCATTGGTATAACAGACTAAATCAACCTAAAAGATATAGCTACATTTATTCTAGCCTACATTGTGTAAAATATAACAAAAACTACTCATCCTTACACAGGAAATTTGAGCAGACTCCCTTGACAATTTCTCCGTTTTCATTTGTGTACACTAGTCGTTTCACGCATAGAGAAACCTGTATGGAAGCAATCATGTCAATTCGTAAATGGAGTCTCGGGTAAGGAAATGAAAAATGTATAATAGATAGTCAAGTTAAATGTCGAGTTTACAGTGAGTGAAAGACAGTTTAGTACATAATTTTCATCATAACATAATTTATCTCTCCCTCTCCCTTCCTATATTACATGATATACTTATCATATACCTACATTTCTCTTTCCCTCACTAGATGCCAATTTTCTCTCACTGAGTATCTATGGATGATTTTCCTTTTGGACTCAAGTTTCAAATTAGTTCAGGTGTACGATAGACAAGCAACTGAAGCAAGTTTAGAACAGGACTCAGGTATGAGAACAACAGAGTTGATAACATAGAAGCTTTATAATGTTTAAAATTAAACCCCAGAAACAATAATTTAAAATTGTTAAGCTATGGCAGGATACTCACAGTCTTGGAATCACCAAAGTCACCAATGGCACTGCTGGCAATAGAATACAATCTCAGTTTATGAGGTTTGCCATTCTTGTCAACACCATCCGGAATTACCCCAATTGATTGGCCTTCTCTGTAAGGAACCTCTCCTGAAATGATACCACTAATATTAGCTCAAAAATACAATTTTGATCACCAATCTACTTGGTGGTCTATAACAGAGGAAAAAGTAACGAGCTTCCCACCCTCGGTGCTGAAGACCATGTGCCAAGTTTCTCCTGGAGCATCATCCCCAGTGATCTTTGTGTTGAGCAGGCATCTACCAATGTATGGGTCCTTGGGTTTAAACTTGTTCACAATCACACCTTCATCCTGTTTCTTGGACTCTTTTTCAACCTTGGCTGGTGCCTCAGTGGTGACTTGAGCTCTGATGGAAACTACCCTTCCACTGCTAGAAACATCTCTATATTGAAACGGAACCTGATAGAGAAACCTTACTTAATAACCCGGATCATAAAAAATGCAATCTCAATCCTCAGTCACACGCAATCTCAAAACTTATATACATTTTCTTAGCTACTTTTAATGCAATTCTCCAATCATTATTGACTGTAAGTAATGTACATAATTAAAAACTTCATTAAAAGTGAACACAGATTATCAGAATGAAATTCTAATTCTGATTCTGATAAAAGTAATTAGACATACCTTCTTGAAAATGACTCTCTCAGGGGAAATGAGGGAGGTCCTACTTGGGAGAGAGGTAGACTTGGTGGATGGAAAAGAGACTGCAGCACTAACAGCAGCAGCCATTTGTGAAACTAGCTAGGGGGAATGAAGAACTGTTGAATGAAGTGTGTATGAATGAATTTTGATGTTTTGATTACAGAGAAGAGAGGACTATATGATTTGAGTGGACCAGATTTTGAAGCAAATGCAGTGGCCAATATTATATTAGGATAAGTTTACGTGTGTGATGGTATCTTCCACTTTCAACTATCACCTTACATATACGTACATTCGCTTCTCAGTGAAATTAATAAATCTCAGGAAATGGAATACAAACTGGAAACAATAAATAAATTTATTGTTTAATTATTTAAAATAATATGAAGTATATAAAATTATAGTATTTAATTATCTCAGGATCTTCTTTTCTTCATTTAGATTATAAGGGGAAATAGTTTATTTCTTTTAGTACTTTTTTTAATCCTTCATTTCGCAAAATAATAACGCAATAACTCTTTTTCCTTTTCGTTTTAGACTAATATTTAAAACTAGTCTTGGATTTCTTTTATAAAATTTTAAAAAATTTGAAATTTTATTAAATAAATTTAATTTAACTACAATGTATTTTTAAAAATATAAGTGAATGTTGACATAGCATAATACAAACATTTGATTTATTATTTTATGATAAAGTTGTCATAAAATAATTTCATTTTTTTCTCTCTTTTTTTCAAAAGATAAATAATTTATTACGCATGTTATTCAAACCATAAGTGAGTTAAGTTACTAAAGTGGATAAAGATACTTTAGAAGAAACTAGTTTTCACTATACATAGTGAACAAAGCTCACATCATTTTATTTTCTTCCATCCCCTTCTATCATTCGAAGAGTACAAAACAGAAAGATAAGCACTGTGAGGTCACCATTCTCTTTTCTTTTTACTTTACAATATTCAAAAGTGAGTTTCTAAATTTTAAAACTATTTTCACGGTATTTTGATCAAATAGAAGGGAATGAGCCAAATATAATTAGAATCTTGAATTTTGTTTTGACCACAAAAAATATGTAGGAAATCTACATTACTTTTCCTTCATTAACCAAAAGATGATAGTACTCAAAAACCAACTTGATGGGACAATTTTCTATGCTTTATTTGCATCTAAGTCAGAATTGAAAAGGGTTGTACAAGAAAAAAAAGATGGAAAGGGATTGAAAATGTAACTTATTTAAAAAATTAGGTGAATTAGTTAAAGAAAATATTGAAGAATGATTTAAAATCATAATAAATAGAAAATATTATAAATTATATATCTAAATTAAAATACATGTTTATTATATTTATTATAAAAGTGAAGATAAGATTGAATTAATTTTATTTTATATATTTTACATCAGTTATAAAAAAACAAAAAATATATTTTTACTGTCAATATCCAACTTTTTATTAAGAAATTTATTGTAAAAATGACCAAATCTAAAGTGAATAAAAAAAAATTCTCGTATATATATATATATATATATATATATATATATATATATATATATATATATATTTGTGATTGGATGTGAACCTAAAATCTCTTATACTATCATAGAAAGTTCTGACCAATTTGGCCCAATCTTGTTACCGAAAATTCCAACCAATTCTAGGCCCAGACCGAAATTGCAAGCAATTGGGCTCAGAGAACAAAGAGGATCTCCATGGCGACTTTTTAGATGTGGGCGCTGAAGCCTGAAATTTTGAAGGAACGGTAGAACTGTCTTCCACTACGATGGTACTCTCCTTCACCATAACATAACAAAATCATCGTTGTCGAACCTCTGCAACTACTTTACCCCTAAAATCGTTAGTCTTCGCTGGATCTTCGTGGATTTTCCGTACTCGGAATTTGTCACCTTATTTTCTATTCCTGATTTCAAAAACAAAAACTACTTGTTTGTTAGAGTTTTTATTTGATTTTTGTTCTCGTAGGTATCATGGTAATGTGAGTGAGAAGAGTTATGTGGGATATTTCAGAATCACCACGTTGGATTCAGATTTCAGGTGCGTGGAACACTTCTCATTTTGGAAATAGGAATATATGATTTTGATTCCAGTTTTAATTTTTTTTCGTCTGATTGTTGTTTCTCCCGTGGTTTTGCGATCCTGTTTTTACTCAACGTTGCGTGAACGCAAAGAAATGAATACGATGCATGCAGACAATCAATAGGGGAATTAAGGTGAGGAATGAACCTGGTCTTTGATAATAAAAGATTAACTTTGAGAAATATATAATTGTGTCTCTGAACGTAGTATCATCTTAATTTGACTTCTAAAATCTTAGTTTGTATATAATTTCATCCCCAAGTTTGACGCATAAGTCATTCTTTTTCAATTTAGTCTCTAGATTTGGTTAACTTTATTGGAAAGATTTATTATCAGTTAACATAAATTCAGAAATTGTATACTTCTAATTTAAATTGACACAAACGATTACTTTTGAGGACAAATTTCCTAATTACTGTTAATTTTCTATCATTACCACTTTGTTGAAAGTGAAAAATCACTACTGATCAAACTTTCATGCTACACGAGTGGCTAAACTGTGTGTTGTGTAGTAGAAGGAGCATGAATTAGTTGTACACCACTTTCAGCAGTCCTAACTGTTGGGTTTTGAAAGATATGTGTAGGGTAGATGGATGCACATAGCTGAACTACCCAGTGGGGCGAGTTTTTTTTTTTTTTTTCTGTTGTCGGACTGGACAATAATTTCTATTATAAAGAAAGAGAATAGAGGAGAAGAAAAATAGCAGTGGGATAAAAGGAGTAATGATGTGATGAAGGTAAATAGAAAGAAATTATAATAAAAAGTATTGTAAAAATATCATCATTCTCAGCCTTACAGACGAGAAAAGAAATATAAAACTTTTTAATTTTTCGTGGAATGATGTCGTTTAGAGCACCATTTTTAGCTTTATGACTTTTTTGTGTTATTAATGGGCTCCGATTTCACTTGATTGATTGCAACTTTGGATTGCTTCTCTTTGATATCTTAACGAATTTTCTTGTCATAAAAGAAATTTCTTAAAATTGTTAATAGCTTCTGTATTGCACAGCTAGTTCGCTGTCTATTCCTAGAATCTTCCGAAGATCGTTATGGCCATTCCTTCTAATGTATTTTGCCCTAATCCTTCGTTGTTTGTGGTACTAGCAACACTTTTTCTACATGATAGCAATGTATGCACCATGATGAATTGGCCCACGTATGATACTTCTATAGAAATAATATAATTTGGCCAGTTGAAATGAATATATGCGTGCCAAAAAAGATGATCATATTCTACTATTGGCCCCCATGCCACTAACTTCACTGGCGGAATATCATTGAGGCAGAGGGTTCATCTACCACCCCGCCCCCTCAATTATTATTATTATTACTATTTTCTTTCTTTAAGCTCTCTGCTGGAATTATACAAATTGCTTAGGTTTGGGAAATTATCAAGCTTAAGAATTATAAGCACATTCGGCCATAGCTTTAGCATTATAAGCTTCTTGACTTCAAGATGGTAAATGACAGTTGGAAAATTGGAACATCATAACAATTAGTTCCATCGTTGTGAAAATTAACGTCTAATGCCCATTGTGGACAACAAAAGTTTGCTACTAGTATAACCCAGAGGCAACGGAGGTAGCGTTTTGTAGCTGACTATCCCAGAGGAAAAAAATTCCACAGTAAATTTTACTTTTCCATTGGGAGAGACCGACGAGACTGTTTATGAAGGTCTATTACAAAGTATAACTTTTTAACTGTTTTCATTGGCGTTTTGGGTAGTACAACTTCTATCAGAGGGTTAACATGAGAGGAATGAAGGAAAGTTAGAACAAATGGTTTAGGCAAACAATTCTCTTTATAATTGAAAACAAATCTGAACAATTGGAGGGCAATTGATTGTATATACACTCACTAGAACAATGGATTAGACGCGAATGATTGACAAACCTCAACCACAACAATGAATAACTTACTCTTCCTATTGATGTAATTTTTGGAATCCTCTTGAACCTCTAGACTGATAAAGCTCCAGCCTACCTTTGGATTCCTGCAACAATGCCTCGAGGGTTTCATCCTGCGTCACGTTAGGTTGCTTGGAAGCCCATTCAAGAAATCCAAGAACCTCGGCCCGAGCAAGTTCCTCACTGTCTGGCACATGCAATGCAATGTAGGAGAGCAGAACCAGAGCTGAAATCTGAACTGTCTGTTCGCCAAAATACACAAGCCGGACCAAGTGCTTTGCACCTCCTGCACTTATAATTGCCTTTGAGTGATCCAGATGGAGGTAGTTTTCCGAGCAGGCAAATTTCGTGAGAGAGATTGCTGCTTCCCTTGACACTTCTGCCTCTCTTTCCTCAAGAAGCCGGACCAAGGGACCAATTATCCTTGTCTCCGTTGCCCGGAATGTCCTTGCCAAATTCCCAATAGCCTTTATGCAAGGAATCAGAAGTTTTGTATCTTCCTTCTCTATGATCTTCAGCACTTGATCAATAGCCGCCTTGCATGCAGGAGAGTTGGGTTTGAAAGCTGATCTCCTCAATTCTGCATCTTTTTCTGCCACTGCCGTGATCTCCTTCACAGCCAAGGCAGAATTGTATTTCACATCTTCAGACCCTTTCTCAAGGAGAATGGCAAAGCACAACAGAGCCCTCGATTCAGTGATGCTCCGACAAATGGCTACGTTTCCCTTGGCGAGCTGTCGGAGGGCTCTTGCTGCCATTGCTTTCATGTAAGCCTTATTCTCAGGGTCCTCTAGTTCCCTTCCCTTCATGTTAATCCCAGAGTAGGTATAGCTTTGCTGGTGGGACTGATGGTTTTGCTTACCATTACCATTGGCCTTTGGCTGAACGCCTTGTGAGTTCTGAGTCACCTCATTGTCTTGATTGGACTGTACCTGTTGCTTGTTGGCAGCATGCATTGCCATGGTGCTTGTGACCACTTTATGCATCTGATTTGTGTACTTATTTCCCAAGGGATGCTGCATTCGACTTTGCATCAGCCTTTCCTCATATTCACCCTCCTTTATCACACTATTGCCATTAGAATTATTACTAGCCATCACAACAGCATGGATTGATGTGGGTTTGTTGCTAAAAATTGCGTATTTACTATGCTCCTGAACGGTTTCAAATGCAAGATGGCTTACAAGCAAGCGAACGATATTATGCTGAGCGAAAAGATCTTGACATTTAGGGTACTTAGCTGCCAGCTCAGACACGGCCCAGGCAACCACAGCTTGAACTTTCATGGGTCCTTCTTTGAGGACTTTGGCGAAGACAGAGCACACACCCGCGTGGATCATAAGCTCCACGCTCTCAGGGTCACGGCCCAGAAGCCCAATAGCCCTGGCAGCGTTCTCTTGACCTTCCATTTTACCCTCCTTAATCAGCTTCAACAAGGGTCCAACCCCACCTTCCTCTATGATCAACTTCCCGTAACGGTCGTTGTCACGTGCGAGCGACACCAGCGAGGCTGCTGCGTCAGATCGATCGTCGAGTGAGCCCGTATGGAGGGTAGCCACCTGCTCCCAAATGAGGCCCAAAATGGGCTCGTTCGTGGCGATCGGAGGGAGGCCGAGATATTCGTCCCCCCGATCCTCCGCCGGAGCCGACACCCGGAGGAGCCACGACATGTCGCCGATGGAATTCTCGAGCTGGGATGACATCTTGCGAAACGCCGCCATCGGAATGATGCTGAACACGCGCTTCATGAGGCCATTGGCGCGGCATTTCAGAACCAAAGACAGGGCCTTGTCGAGTACGAGTTCGGTGTCGGCGATGATGCGCCGCGTCGGACGCTCGTACAAATCGGAGCTCGCACGTGCGGCCTGTCGAAGAAGCCCTGCGAGTTTGTCTGTCTTTGATTTGAGTTCTAAGCACTCTTGCTTGAACGAGGAACTGGACTCTTCCGCTGCCTTGGCCACTTGGTCTGCCAATAGGATCGACTTTGCCAACAGCTGCATGGTTCACTTGTTCAAGGGTCGGATCCAAAACCCAAGTTGCAAAAGTTTGAGCCTTTATTGAAAGGAGGGATTGAATTGGGTTGTCGTTGTGGACCTACAATCTCGGCTTTGATGGAGGGAAAACGGCGAGGTTGTTGAAAGGTGCCAAGAGAATGGAGTGTCTTATGATCTGGCTATTGTCTGTGAGTGAATGGGTCCGGTGTGAGGGGTATGTAATCTGTATAGTTTATGTATGAACTGATGACGATGCTGATGTGTGCCGCTCTAGGTTTGATCCGGAGGTTGAGGCCATGATTTGTAGAAGTAGAAATATTGGGACTTGGATTTGTCACAAAGTGTCTGGGGTGGACGGGGCTTACAACTTCCAACGCGCTTTCTTCTTTTTATATAAACAATTTTGGCCCGCCTGGATTAGCGCCTCAACCGTAATCCCTACAATGACAATAAAGCATCATTACTTTGGAATAAGGCTAGCGTTTATTTTTCTTTTAATAATAATTAAAACATAAACAAAAAAAAGAGTGAGAGAGATGTTATAGCCATCCTTTTCAGTCATTCATTTGTTCATAGAAACCTGGTAGTTAAGAGGGAAAAAAAGAGCTTAATATCTAAAGAGCTTAATAATTTTCTTCATTGCATAGAATGAACTTGGGTAGGTTTTGAGATTTGAAAGGTATTAATTTGCATGAAAAAGACAGTAAGGCCAGCGTTATCAGGTTGCGTCGCCATACTTTTAGAAATGAAGTGTCACCATATTTTTAAATGCATTTGGATTGAGTTGGTTTTTCTTATGTTTGCAGATGATTCAAATCTCATTTTAATTTAATTGCATCTAACGGATGCATATATTTACTTTAAATTAAGATATAAAAATCAGAAAATCTATTATCTAAATTAACGGTTGAAAATGCATAATGAATAAATTAAGAGGAAAATACATCTTCTAAGATTGTAACTAGTAAAATATTATTCAAAAATGTTTTATGAACACCCAACCATCCCACTACGTTAAAACCTGTACCCATGGGAATGATCCGTCTGAGTTGATTAAGGGTGGGGACGGATTCGGGTTTTTTTTGCTTTAAAAAATTGGAGGTGGGACGAGAATATGTAATATAATACCCACCCTGACTCATATCCGTCCCGACTTTATATTTAATTTTAAAATATTAATATTTTATAAGTATTTCTTTTTTTTCTATTTCACAAGGTCATTTTTTTTATATTTCATCAATTTTTTTTCTTCTATCCATTTTTTAATTTTTTGTTTTTTTAATATTTTATATCAATTAATTTATTACATTATTCTTTCTCTTACTTCACAGTTTTTCACATTTCTTTAATCTCTCCCATCAATTTTTTTTTAATCTTTTCAACCAATTTGATGAATACAAAGTTAATTTTTTTTATTCTTTATCTTTTTCTAAATATTTTACATAAATCTTAGTGGTAACTAATATTATTTTATTTATAATTTATATTTATTAGGTTTTATTATTTCATATTTTTTATCTTATTATTTTTATTTATCATATATCAAATTTTATCTTAATAAAATAATTGTATTTTAAAGGATTAAAGGAATTGATAATTTAAACTTTTATTACTTCGAACTAATTGAATAAGAATTAACTTATTAAATATTTTCTTATAAATTATATATTTCATATTTTTAAATTACAATTTAAAAATGAATTAACTTGTATATAATCAAATGTTTGAATACAAGTATTATAATAATAATGTTATAAATATTCAAATATTTGAATACAGATGTTGTAATAATAATAATAATGTTATAAATAAAAAATGATTAAATATTTCTTTTACATATATATTTTAATATAAATATAATAAATTAAAATGTTTATTTAATTAATAATAATTATAAATTGTAATTATAAATATTTATTTATATATAAAAAATAGATAGTGAAATTAATTTATTATAAATGTAATTATCTTTTTAAAAATAATATAAATCGGGGACTGGGAACCCAAATCCAACAGAGCGAAGATGGAGACTTAATTTCTAACTCCCATGGGATCGGGAACGGGGATGAGATGATTATAAAAGTCAAGGGTGAAAAAAAATAAAGTAGTAGTTTCATTGGAGATAAGATCTCGAGTGACAAAAATAAGAGAGTCACAGTGTTCTCATGACTCCAAAATTATCACAGTCTTAACTCTTTAATATTAAAAATCAAGTAAAAAGTGTTTTATATCTATATTATCGATGAAATAAAAATTGATGAAAATAATAAAACATGATTGTGGTAGTTTTTTTTAGTAAAATTATTGAACAAATCTCAAAGAATAAGTTAATTAAAATGAAATGGAGTGATTGAAAAAGTTAGAGAAAGAGTTTAGAGTGAAATTGCATGGATTAAAATAAATGAGTAGAATCGGGTGAAAAATTAAATAAATTTTTTATTATTAATTATTTATTTTAATATATTTTTTAATACAAAAATTAAAATTATTTATTATTATAATAATAAAATCTATATTAACATTTTTTATGCTCAATTTTTTTTTCTATTTTCACTCCTTTAAAAAGATCAAATTGTCTTAATTTCATCTACACAATATAAAATTGGTTAATAAGTGAATAAGTATATATTCATCTACACAATACAAATAACACATAATATTATATAATGTAGGATTAATAATGACGAGTCTATAAGCGGTCTAGATATCATTTTAGAGAGTGAAATAGTTTTTACATAAACATTGAAATTTTGTAACGTATCTTAACCAATGAAATTGAGTTTTTAGATAAATGAAGAATTAAATTATTATTTTTTTATTTATAATCTTAAAAACTTAACATAAAACAATTTTTATTTTTATTAACTTTAAACTCTCTCATCTAATATTTATTAAAATATATCCTTAAAAAAAACACATTTATATTATTTAGCATATGCATAATTAAAGAAAAAATTGACGTATAGGCTTCGAAGAATTAAGAATAATTTTGAGATTCGAGAAGAAATATAATTTGACTTGGAAATGAGTTGTATATTAACAAAATATGATTCCACACATTCTATAAACTTTAAAACATGCATTGACATGCCACAAACTTATGAATGGGTGGCAGAAAACAAAACCTTCTATGACTTGAAAAGGTTTTAGGGTTGTTGGTTACCACTCAAATATTAGCCAATAAAAAGCCAAAAAGATGCTGCTAACTGGCAAGCAGCCATGGTTTCATTCAGAATCGCATACTCCACTTTTTTATTTTCATTATTCTTACTCAATCAAACTCAACCAATTCTTTCTCATATCTCTTATGCCTTACACTCACTATTCAACAATTTTTCTTTTCACTTTTTATAAACTCTTTCTACTAATTTTAAAACTATTTCTCAACTAAATATTAAAATATATATCTAATTTTACAGTGTGATGTTAAATAAGTATTTATTTTTTAGCTTTTAGCTTAAATAACTTGTTTGTTCAAAAGTACATGCCACTTTAAAGTTGTTTTTATCCATCAACGTGAGATTTATTTCTCAACACCTTTCGTAACACGTTATGTTTTGTTTTTTACAAAACGAATTAATTTTCTAAGAAAAGTGTTCAAATAAATTTTGCCAGCAAAAACGAAGCAGTACTTTTCCCCAAACCCAAAAAATATGTTCACCAAAGAAATTAAATATTATATATAAATAGGTACCAAAGAGTACCATAAATCTTTACATAATAAGGTTATTGGAATAATAAATATGGAATAATATTTCATTTAATATCACAGCCTACCACTCAAAAATTTTAAAAATATTTCCCATGAATTATTTCTAAATAATTATTTTTATTATTAGGTGTATACTTTATTTCTATATAAAATAAAATAAAAAGAAAATCTAAATAATTAAATATATTTTAATCTGCAAATCTGATTTTGTCTGCTCGAAACAAAAATTATTATTAGTTATTTTGTTATATATCAAAATCTTTTTTCACTTACTTATATATGTATAATAACAAAATTATATTCAATCAACTTAACTTATTTCATATTAAATTTTTTTAACAAAGTTTTAATTTAATAATAAAAAAAATTATCACACTTTTTTCACAATAATATTTTAAAAATTAAACTTATTAATTTAATAATTTTAAAAAGGATTATGGGATTTTGGTTAAAAAAGTTTAAAGACAGTATGAGTTCTAATTTATTAATTTAAATAATTGTATACTGTAAAAAAAATTATATAATTATTTAGAGTTAATTAGAGATCACAATATATTAGGTCAATCCCTTTATAGAAATCGGATTTATAATTTTAGTTTATTACAAGTGATTAATTTTTAAACAAATATTTATATATCAAAATATAAATAAAATATATCACAATTGATTTTTTTATATATTTTTAAAATATATAAATATATTATATATTATAATTAAATTATAAATATTAATAAATTAAATTTAAATTATTAATTATAAATAAATATTATAATATATAATATAATATTTTTAAAATTTATTTAATATAAAATATTAAATAATAAATAACAATTTAGAATATATATATATATATATATATATATATTTTAAAAATATATAAAATTATTTTATATAAAAAATTAGGTTGATTTATTATTTATTTTCTCACTTTTAACCAGACCTATCAAAATGTATAATTATTATTAAAAAATAATTATTTTCTGTAAATTTGTTTATAAGTAATTATTTAAATTAATAAAAAATTTATTTTTTACCAATTTTTATAAAAAAATAATACTTTCATTAAATTTTATGAGAATTTCTAATAATAAATATATTTTGATTATAATGAGTCAATTATTTTATTCTATCATATATTTTTTTAAAATTAAAAAAATTAGATAAAAAAAAGTGACAAATTAACTCATCTTATTAAGTTTTTTATTTTGAATTCAGGGTAAGTAAAATTAATTTTAATAAAAATATTTCCAAACCCTGTTAATTGAGATGCTACGCAAATGTCTACACAACTTATTCAATATTGGAAAATCTATCAACATGAATAAATGGTCACGAACTTAGTGGTATAAAAAAAAAAAAAAAACTAATAAAATCTTTGATGATTAATTATTATTCCTTTACGGTGGATGGTAAAATTCTGTTTTCGTGGAAGTTTCGCCTTCTTGGACTATCCAAGAAAATAGTATTAAGCAAAAATTAATTTGTGATGCGCACCATTTCACGTCATCATTTAAGGACCCCAACATTTTCGTGGTACACATTCTGCATTGTAATTTCATGGTTCTTGTATGGTACTCAATATTAAACAAACAATAAAATTAAAGTTTTTTTTTCTTTTTTCATTTCCAACTGTTTTAATTTGTTAGGTGAGAAAATGACCATGACACAAACATTTGGATAATTGTGATAAGTATCATGTGGTGGATCAATTAATCAATCTATTATTCTATTTATTATGTGTTTGTCATACATAGTTGTGTCAGATACTTTATACACACTCATAACCTTTGTGTTTAAAGGAGATTGGAACCCTAATACAAATAAACTAATAGTATTTGTAGAAAATTAAAGCTTTTTACTTTTCACTTGAACCATATATTTTTACATCATTCTAATGTTTTAGTCACAGTAGGTATTATGTAGGGAAAATAATTTTATAGGTTGATAATTTTTTTTAATATTAATATTTAAAAAAATGTAATATAACTTAATTGTTATTATGAAATATTTATTTAATGGGTTTTAGTTAATATATCTGAAAAAAATATTAAAATAAGTATTATCAATATTACTATGACTTTAATATTTAAAATTATACTATTTTGATTCTTATAGAGCTAAAAAACAACAATTGATTTTAAAATATACTATATCAAATTTAAAATAATTTGTGATAAAATATATTTTTTTAATATTTTTTAAAACTTAAAATTATGAGAATATATGATATTAATTTAATTAATTAAAATTAGATAATTTTGAATTTAACTTAAAGAATAAGAATTTTAAATTTCTCACATTCTTTTTCTAAATTAATATCTATTTTATTTATATTTTCTCTTTAACTCAACTTCAATATTTACCTTAATTTAAACTAGAATTAAAAAAAAAATTATTGGCTTCACATCATAAATTAATTTAACGAGGTTTTTAATGATTTTTTTTGTCTTTAATGTTGAAATTATGTTTTATCAATAATGTTATTTTTCAATTAATACTGATTAATAATTTATTTATTGATAACATCAATATCTTTTTAATAATGTCAAACATGAATTTTTTTTTAAGTTTGAGATTATTTTCAATTAATCATTGGATTATTTCCAACCAACTTGAATCAGTCAACATTATTTCTTAATCAAGATTATTTAATTTTTAAAATATTTTATTTAGATAAAATAATTTAAATTTATCAAGATTTGTTTTATCAAATATTTAAATTATAACCAAGTAAAAATGATTAAATACAAAAATTACTATCATATAAATGTGGTTAATATTTATAAAAGAAATATGTGAAATTTTATTTCATAAACCTCAAGTAAGAAATAGTCTGGTCCTACTTTGACGAATAAAATATCGTATGAGGATTGATTAAAAACCTTTAGTTACATAAATTGAAAATGAATCAATAAAATGTTTCTTATTGAGGTTGTGGACATAGAAATCTTTTATCTGAAGCTGCTTTCTGTTTCTTTGCCCACAAACTTTACTTTATCTTCTTCCACATAATACAGAGTGGAACTTCCCCTTTTTAGTTTCGTTTGTTATCATCCATCAAAACACGCAGAATAATCAAATTCTGCCCCACTCATTCTCCCTAACATAATTCTCATTCAATTTGTCACAATTTTTCTTCTATACCTGTCACTTTTTATACAAACAATTTTCTTCTTTTAATAAAATATTTACCTAATAATATTTTTGTTTGGAAATATCTCACTGTGTAATCAGTAACCAAAATTTGACTCTTCCTTTCTCTCTTTTCTCTTAGGTCCAAACAAAAATAATTTCAGCTTGACAAATTTTAGTATTGACTATGTTTTACAAAAATATATATTTTTTTTGTTAAAAGTTTTGACCGGACAAGAGAAAAAAGAGTAAGGATTATTTCATTTTGTTTATAATGCTCTTTTTGCTTAAAAAAAACATTGGGGTATTATTTAAATATATTTATATGAAAATTATCTGTGACCTCGATTTTTTTTTTTTTTAAGTGAGAAGGAGGGAGGAACACAATTTGGATTTAAGTCTTCATTAATAAAAATGAACATATTAACATTTGTTAATAAAAATCACGGCAAGGTACTGAACAAACGATAACAAGTTGTTATATTATTTTGATATAAATAATCGAAAAGAGAAAGAGTCTGCTACAGATAATGGGACCAAAGAATCAACAGGAAAAACAAATGACCTTTTTCTTCCCGCATTAAATTGTTTTCGAAATAGTATTAAATTGCTTTTAGAATGCTGAAAAATGTTTAAAGACAATTTAGTCATTTCATATATTGTAGAGGCGCAGGAAAAAAATCTTCACAAAGCCAAAAAATTGAATCACATTGATGGGAAAAAAAATTATCCACAGGGATGAATCAAACTTCTCTTATATAATAAAACTTATTTAATATCTACATGATAAAGTAAATGTTTATTTCACGGGAATAAAAGCTTTGAATGAAAAAGTATTAATATCTAAACCACATTAGTTAATATTTGAATTACGCAATAGAAAACAAAAACTTGGAATTAGAACATAAATTATAGGATAATAATTTAAATTACGAGAGACGAAATTTTATGCATAACATACCATATAAAGATTAAGGAACAATAATTTGCGTTATATATAAAATAAAACTCTGAACAAAAAATTAGTATACAAGTTACTTGACTACAGATTTTCTCTATAAAGAAAAAAGAACTGTAAAGAAAATATTTGTATGACGTCTTACTAGTTATATTTAAATACATCTAATTGCTATGAATTATTTAACTCAAGCATTCCACAGGTAAATATTTTAATTTTGTGGTGTTTGATTTGAATTGAACGCTTGGAAGGGAAAAACAATCTGAAGCGGCTGTGGTTTATAAATACAAATCTAAACGCTCCTCTGCAATGAAATTACATAAATCCTTCGTAAAAAAATTCAAGGCCTCAACAAAGGCTCCTGCATATGAAGGACTTAAGGAGCATCTCAATACCTGTTAACTTTGTTCATCGTGAATGATTCACATGACAGATTCAATTTGGAAGTGCATTGGGAAGTATATGTATTCCCTCCAAAAGACCCAAGAGCAATAATAATGAGTGAATGCAGTCTATCTCGATCAATATATTTCTATTAAAATTTGTATTAGTTATTACCCAGTAAAGTACATAATTATCGAGACATTTCATTTTGAATGGACTTGGTCAACAAATTTGTACCAACTAAAACCACATTAAAACAATGGAATTTCATCAATTTGTTCCAGCTAAAACCTCGCCAAAAATATGCAATGTAAAAATTACTTCATAACTATAGCAGCCGCAATAAAAGTTCTATAGTGCATTTAAGAGACAAAATTCAACGGATAAAATCTCGAGATAATAAATTAGACAGCAAAAACCATTGAATAAAAACTACAAGCACTCAAAAGTCTACTCATCCCCTCTAATGATTTAAGCAGCAGTTGCTTGTTGGGCGGCAATCCTCTTCCTAGCTTCCTCGATGATTGAAAGCTTAATACCTTTACCCTTGGGAAGAGATACCCAAGGTTTTGTTCCCTTGCCGATGGTAAACACATTGCCCAAACGAGTTGCAAATTCGTGCCCAGTAACATCTTGAACATGGATAGTCTCAAAGCTTCCCTTGTGCTTCTCTCTGCTCTTTATCACTCCAACACGCCCCCTATTCCTTCCACCTGTCACCATCACTACATTCCCAACATCAAATTTGATGAAATCAACAATTTTGTTTTCCTCCAAGTCCAACTTGATGGTGTCATTAGCCCTGATGACAGGGTCTGGGTAACGGATGGTGCGACCATCATACGTGTTCAGGTATGGGATACCTTTTTGCCCAAACTGTACTGAGCGAACCTTGCAGAGTTTGAACTGCCATCGTACAAGGATAACAATGGATTCATACAAAATGAGTACTAGGTTGCAACTGAAAAATTAAAACTAGGCAACCCAAAAAAAGATGCTATAAACGTTAGGTAGAGTGAACATTCAACAGCACGTTGTACCTTAGCTTCATCATCTCTGACAGAGTGAAGACGGAATCTTCCTTTAGTGTCATACAGCAGGCGGAAGTTTTCATTTGTTTTAGGGATGGATACAACATCTGTAAAGATATAAAATATTATTAAAAAAAAGAAAATAAAAACATGCCATGGGACAAATTAATTAAATTTAGAAGCAAATTATTGTTATGATGGGCGAACTCTCTCCTTTAATCAAGGTAGTCGTAAATAATCATAAAAAGGAAAATACATGAGGGGAGCAGTAATTCTTCAAATTGTCAATCTACATACATACCCATAAAACCAGAAGGATATGTCTTGTCCGTCCTGACTTTGCCATTAACGAGGACATGTCGCTGCATCAGAATAGCAATGACTTCACGGTATGTCAGGGCATACTTCAGCCGGTTTCGCAAAATGAGTATGAGTGGCAGGCATTCCCTAGATTTGTGTGGTCCAGATGAAGGCTTGGGAGCCTAGACATGGCAGAAACAAGTTCACATCAGACTCTAAAATGAACCCTTGAAAGTTTCAAAAAAGATTATGGAATTTTACTTACAAATGCACCACCCAGTTTGTCAAGCATCCAATGCTTCGGGGCATTGAGCCTCTTCAAATGCTTCTTCAATCCTCTAGCCTGTCACAATGATACATTCATACTCAAAGCTCAAACAAAATTAATTTAAAACACAGACACGATTTCGTTATAACGTTAAACAAACAAATAAAACCAAGGTTACAAAATACGGATTCCTCCGCTGCTAACATAGAAAATCCCAAAATTCTTTCTTTTCATGTGCAAAGCGAAACCTAAAGAAACCCTATTACATTTTCACAGGCATTAAGTCATTGCTAAAGGGTTGCAAACACCGTGATTTGAAACTGGATCTGAATTCTACACTGACACAACACTCTGATTGCAAAGAACTAATCCAATAATTCAGATATAACGGAAGATGGAGTAAAACAAGCCATTTGGTGAAAATTAGAGGTTTAGTTTGAGTAAAATGGCAAAAGAACTAAGATCAAAACCATTACGATGACGATATTCAAAAGACAGCAAAACTCAAAATTAGAATGAGGGATAAGAAGAGGAAACGAACCATTCTGGAATTGAGAAATACGCTAGAGCTCCCTGCTACGGCACCACCCAACCGAAGAGATAGAGGAGTTGCGTCTTTTAAAAACCCTAATCGCTAACCATTTATTCATTCCTCTTTAGTTATTATATATTTTGGTCCATGATACAACTCCACCGAACCCAAAAAAGAGGCCCAAAATACCCATATGGCCCAGTTCTTTAAGTCTTCGTATCTGTTATTTATAACTTAATAGTTTTATAATAAACCTCTTTTTTATACCTTTTTTTTTACATATAACTTTTTTATTTAAAATACTTTTTAAAATATTCAAATTTAACATTAGGAAAAGCATTTTAAATATAACACCAATTATCTTTAAGTTGATCTATATTTATAATATGTTGATTATTTCTTTATTTAATATGTAATTAAAAATAGACTATGTTCACATTCATTTATTAACATCATATCAATGAACATTGTAAATATAATTTAAGAAAAATAAGCTGAGAGAAAAAAAAATTAATTAATAAAAGACAATTTTTAAATATAATTAATTTTTAAAAAAGTAAAAATAAGATTTAATACGACAAAAAGTCAGAAAACTTATAGTCATCAAGTCTATATGAAAAACTAACATTTACGAAAAAACATTTAATATAAAAAAATTGGAAAAACTTACGTCATTTTCTACAATTTTTTTTTTCTCTAATCTTCTGCTAAACGAGTAAACCAACATATATTATATTTATTGGTGAGTTTCGAGCTAAGTGTTTTAAATATACATAGATAAGAACCTCAACTATAATATGCTTTAAGGTGGGTTGAATTCTACGTTTCAGATAACATCTTTTTATAACTCTTAAAAATGTTAGTTTTCCATCATCTCACTCCCAATGAACTTCTTCAACTTAAATTTATCATTTTTTTATTTTTAAAATTTGTCTTTCATTAATTCATTTGTTAAATTTGTCTCTCATTTCACAATTATGATGAATTATGTTGGTTGATATAATATTAATGTACGAATCTTAACATAGTTTATTATTAACTAGATGTAATTAACAATTAAATAGAAGTACATGAACATAAGTATTATATAAGCCAAATTGAAAAAAATATATAAAGAAGTATAAAATAAAACTATTTAATCTTCTTAGGTGAGTTAATATTATTTTTTTATTCAAATTGTGTTAAAAAAACTAGACATTAATGCATTTTTAAAGTATTATTTTTGTTTTGTGTGTTTTTAATAACTTTTTATCTTTAAAAAAACAATGAGAATTAAAATAAGTAATTAGTTTGAAAAAAAAATCTGCAATTACTCAATTGAGTTATATTTCACGCTAAAAAAACGATAAGGAATAAATATAATGAAAATGTATGTAAAAAAATAGAGTAGTCATATTTATAAATCACTCACATGATTAATTTATGTAATGATTTATATCGATTTAATGTTAATTTTTTTTTATAATTAAGTATTATAAACTCTTCATTCAAATGAATTATTAATTATAGGATGAACTTTGTGGTCACTCGTCAACAAGCAAACCCATTAGAACCATCAAGAATAAAAAAAATATATATATTTTGAAGAATTAAAAAATAAAATACATAACAAAGTAAAAAAGAACCCGAGAAAGACTTTGAAAAACTTAGAAGGAAACTCAAACAGTGAGCAAATGACTAATCTCAACGGTTTTATATAGTGGATTTTGATAATTTATTTTAAAGAATGAAATAATATATTATTAATAAATAATAAATAAACAAGAAAGATAAAAAAAATTAAATTTATAATTTTTATATAAGAAAATATAGTTAATGATTATTAAATTTGAAAATAAGATTATAAATACACATTTTACCTAAATTTGGAGATATATTTTCAAGTAAAAGTCCTATAATTATAGATTAATTATCAAAACATTATTTTGTTAACTAGTAATTAATGCACGTCAAAACTATTTCTTTGAAGAAATCTTAAAAAAATTAAAACATTGTCCACAGTAATACATATTGAGAAATCTTTAATTATGTATTCAGAATTAGATTGATTTATTTATTTAGATTTTAAGCTTAAAGGATTATATACCAATATTTATTATATAACTAAAATATTTTTCATATTAATACGATAATAATATATAATAAATATAGTTATTTTTTTTAATTACACGTAATAAACCTTAAAAACATATTAATTGACATTAAATAGACATAAACCATTGTTTTTTTCATGCACTTATTCGGTTACACAGAATAAACATTAAAAATACATTTATTTGAGAACTTTTAGTGAAATATTTTTATTTGGAGTTATATTATTAATTTGAATGTATATATATATATATATATATATTATTTTATATAAGAATATTTGTAGTTAAAATTGTGAGAATCATATTAAAATAATTACTGGTAAATATATTTATGAATTGCAAACTGAAAATTATTTAATATTGAATTTAAGACGTCATGTCTAAAGTAAATACCAGGATGGTTATTATTTTTATTTAAATTTTTTATAAGTTCAAATAAAAAAAGAAAAATTATATTTTTCTTACATTTTACACTAACATAGTAACTTGTCTTACATATTTTTACTCTCTCTAAATGTAATAAATCAATAAATTTAACTAGCTATTCTTATAATTGTTTTTTATACTAAAAATAATATTTTCAGATTTATTTAATATTATTTTATAAAAAACATAATTTAAAAAAATTATTAGTAGAGGATCGAAATGTAAAAAAAATAAAGTTATAAAGTATTTTTTATAATAAAAAAGATTTGCAAGATTGGAACGATGCGATTAGACGGAGAACTGATGAGCTTGGTCCATCTTGCTTCTTCTACTATCATTCCGCATCGCATTAGGGTTTGCAAATTTTCAATTTCCCTTCAAACCTCCACGCTTAGCATATCGTGATTCCTCCGTTTTCTGTTCCCGTATCTCATCAACGTAAAATATTTCGTTCCCTGATTGCGATTACCATCTGTGTGGAAAACTAATTGGAGAGTGCCTATTAATTTGTCTGCGCCTGTAACCTAAATTGTGTGTTTTGAAATGAGATGTGCCTTTGTTAATATTGATTGTGATCCCTGTTCCTTACAACATGATCCTCTGTTGGAGCTAAGAAATGAATTTGTTTGTATCTGACATTGATTATCCTATATTTTGACTTTTGGTAAAACTTTTTGCAGGTGATATTGGTTGATTTTGAAGAACTCAGAATCTAAAACCCTTCGTAGAAATTTGTTTTCTAGATACACAAAATGCTTCAACACCAAATTGTGCAGTCCCCTGCTAGGCTAGGTCTCGCAAACCCTAACTCCCCTTCAATTCCGAACCCTACCCCTACACCTCCGAAACTCCCTCCAACACAGACCCATCACACCCAAGAGCGCAACACTGCAACCCCTTCTTCAGCTCTCCTGTCTCTCCTCCCACCCCTTCCTAGAGCCCAAGCACTTCTTGTTCAAATGGCTTCCTTAGCTTCCAAGCTCTTTGAACTTTCCCCCAACCGGTCTCTTTGGCTCACTGCCTTCCGTGGATCCCTTCCAACTTTCCTCTCTTCCCATTCATCTACCCCGCTTGACGCTTCTCCGTCCACTGTAAAAGAAATCATTTCCCTCTTTACTGTTCTTCAAACTCAAATCTTCGAAGCTGTTGCTGAACTCCAAGAGATTCTTGACCTCCAAGACGCCAAGCAAAAGATGGACCGTGAAATTCGCTCCCACGATGCAATGCTACTTGCATTTGCCAACAAACTCAAAGATGCTGAGTGCTGCCTAGACATGCTCGTCGATGATTACTCTGATTATCGCCGCTCCAAGCGATCAAAATCTGGGGATGATGATTCCATGACTTCATCAACTGTCTCGTCTCAGCTGAAGCTTTCAGATATATTATCGTATGCCCACAAGATAAGCTACACCACCTTTGCACCACCGGAATTTGGAGCCGGCCAAGCTCCTCTTCGTGGTGCACTGCCACCTGCACCACAGGAAGAGCAAATGAGAGCTTCGCAGTTGTATAATTTTGCTGACCTTGATGTTGGATTGCCTAAAGAAGTCGAAACTAAGGATAAAATTGTTGAAGCTATTATTGAGCCTCCACCACAGGTGGATACCAATGCAGTTCCAAATTTGTCTGCATTTCAAGGACTGCTGCCTCCGGTGCCACCTGGTTGGAAGCCGGGAATGCCTGTGCAGTTGCCTATTGATTTGCCACTGCCTCCGCCTGGGTGGAAACCTGGGGATCCTGTACCATTGCCTCCCATGGACTCGCTTCAAATACCGAGATTTGCAGAGCAACAAATGCAACCTCACATTCCACAGCCCAAGCAACCAGAAGTTATTCAAGTGCAACCAGTTAATTTGGACCTTGGAGGAAGTGATACTAGTGATTATAGTAGTGATGATGTGAGCTCTGATGATGAAGATTGACAAGTTTTTTCAACTGATCAATTTTAAAATGATAACTGTACAGGTGAGGGATTTGTCTCTTGATTTTTACGTCACTGTCAAATGTTATATGTATATATATATATATATATATATATATATATATATGTTCTGTCAATTGTTTCCTTTGAATTCTGTTTTAATATGATAGGTTGAGCATTGATAGGTTGAGAAGTAATAACATAACTTTACATCACCTTGTTCGCCTTTTTTGGAATTTTATATAATGGATATAATCCTCTGCTGAATGCTTAGTTTTTCTGCTGTAGGCTTTAGAAAGGACAAAGCATATCAGTGCTTTTATAAGCATGAAAATTCAATAAGCACTGCATCTATACTAGTGGAGCGTTGTGTTTTCCACGCTTTTGAGGGGTTCAATATAGACAATAATGTAAGCTGCTAATATATCACTATGAAAAAGAATAGACATGTTAGATCAGCCTAATATGCATCTGGTTCTAATAATTTCCTTTTTTACATTAACAAATGAATTGCTCTTTTAAGACATTTTTGTACCAATTTGTGATGAGGCACCGTGTGAACATCGTTTTTTGTATGTCATTAAAAAATTAAAAAAAAAAATTCAATCTCTCTAGAATTTTCCTCCTTTTACCTGCTCATTCCTCCTTCATCTATACACGTCATAAAGTTATGGAGTTGTGACCAGTAGCCATTTCTCTCAAGTGGGTATTTCATTCTCTTAGATACTCATCAGTCATTTCAAACCAGCTTCTTCATCCTTCCACCCTCTGAGAATGCAGCACTATTGTTTCACCTTCATTCACTAAGACAATGCATGTCAATGCAGAACTGAATTAATTTTGCCTACTCACCCATTTTCACACCCTTTGGCGTTCACCTTCCCTCGTTTAAAATATTTATTAACTTTCTCATTGCTCACATCTTTTTGGTCCTAGGGTTTGATGATTTTGATTTTGTCTTCTACTATGTTGACTATTTAGTTTTTGTTAATTTCGCTTTTGCATTTTTTCTACCGCTTTGATGTATTTTTCTTTTTGGTTTGGAAGGAGTGATACATGTTATTAGGATGCTATGGAATTGGCTTGAACTATTAATTTATTGTGGATATTTTCTTTAGAGACTTGTAATAATCTGTGTTACAGGCTGATATGCTTGATGCTTAATTATAAGTATCATGTTTATTTATAAGTAAGCTACTGAACACCATTTAGAATCGATGTACTCTATAATGAATCTCAGAACCAATCAATTAAGATATTGTTTTCCCTTGTACAACAGTCTAATTTGCAGCATTATTGTTTGAATGATGCTTACCAAGCACTTGTCAATTAGGATATTCTTCATATTATTGTCGAGACGGCAATTCAAATTGAAGTTATCCTAGCATTTTTTTTTTATACTTGCTCTACTACTGCTAATTGGTGAGTTAACATGCTAATTGCTTTATTCAGAAGTCTTATATGGTTGAGATTTATAGTTTATCCAGAAGTCTATGACGTTTATAATATTTTCACACTACAGGTTTGTGGGGGAGGGTGGAACTATGTTAATGTTGAAATAAAATCCCAGTTAACATCCTTTGTTCTTCTACTACTATACCTTATATAAACCCTAACTCCATAGTGTTTTTATCAACCTTAATAACCTTTATATGAAATTTCCATATTCTATAAATGGATACTGAAGCATTCTATAACTGGGTTATTCATCAAATTTCCTAGGTCTCTTTTCATTTTTTTGAAGGGGCCAATAATAAAGTCAAAATCCTGTCAGAGCACAAAAATCTGTGTTTCCACTGGAAACGAAAGATAATGCAGATTGATTGATGGAGCAAAAAGGCTGAGATGCAGCTTGGTGAGTTCACTCAATTAGGATAAAGAAAGTTGAATGATTAAATGTGACGGAAAAGTTTGATAATCAAATGTAAAAGCTTCACAAAGACACAAGCTTGGCCCTAACACTCTTGACAACATTATTTTAGTGCGTTTGGGTGTTAGAAATTTGATTAGTTCAATGGGAAAGTCGCATTGATAAGCGAGTATGATGGGTTGGCATTTTAAGAGTACCATGAGTGATTGTTTAATTAATACACATTATTATTTGTTCAAGAACACATGCTAGGTGTAGACTTTATGTGTGACTAAATTAGAAGTTTGCTTCACATGGTAGGGCAGTGGAGGTGATTCTTAGTGGGAAGACAAAGCCCTTGTTAGAGTATGGATGAAAGAATCCCAGTGTTAATACTGTTTGTTTGTGGGATGTGTGATTGCCTATCATGTTGTAGGAAAATGTTTGTCTGAACTCAATCCATAATTTTGATTTTACAAGATACAGCTACTTGTACTTGCTCAGGTTTTGTGGGGGATGCACCTCTATGAAATATATCTATCATACTGATCCATGGTTTAAAGAACCTGTTAAGTCATTTTTTGGAGTTGGTCACCTTCAACAAATATTTTGAATGACTTAAAATAAATGCTTAATTTCTAACGGAATGTTAGAAATCTCTTTTGAGAGGTAACAATAGAACCCAAACAGGGAGAAGAAACACTGAATCTCTGAAATTACCTATTTATTGAAAACAGAAACAAGAAAAGTACAAAAGTAGCCAAAGTAGCCTCCCTTCACACTAGATTTTAGTCCAGTCAAAACAATTAATATTTCCAAAAAGTCCCCCTATTCTACAATATATGGCCTACTTATAGGTATTACATTAACCTATTACAAACTTTCGGCTACCCCCTGTACAAACAATTACAGGCTTCATCCTTTCCTCACTAATCCTCTCCTTTTTTTACTATGAACCTGCAAAGGTTTTTCTCCTTTGGGATATCTCAAATCATTCCTGGGATACCTATATCATTCCCAACAGTGAATGAATACGATACATGGGTTAAGATTTTAACTGCTTACTATACTGGACAGTGTGAGAAAAGGGGAAGACATACCTGTATTCTCCTTTTTGTCATTGTCTCTTTTTATTTGATACAATCCATCTGCTTGCCAGAGAGCTATAACATCCTTCATCACTTTTTATGTTAGGATAGATAAGAAGCAATAAGTAACTATTTTTTAAAGGCTAATTTAATTTACATGTCGTAAATGAAAAAGTGTACATGTTCACATGTCTTAGTACATTGCTGTGTGGCCATATTTACTTATTTTTGTTCTTTATGAGGTGTGAATTCATGAGCTGTTGCACAGGATTTGAGTGTCTAGTGGTTCATATTTACCTCTGTATCTATCACCTTAATTTGAAATTGGAAATTGGGGAAAGTCACCCAAGAGAGAGCAACTTTCGAAGCAGTAATCAAAATGTCAAAACAACAACCTGTCAACTGTACATCTATCCATTTCAGATCCTTTAGGCAAGTGCCAGACTCATATTGCTTTTATGTCTTGGACTTTTATTTCTACGATCCTGTTTCTTTCAACAAAATCTTGTGTGATACATGTTCTATATATATATATATATATATATATATATATATATATATATATATATATATATATATATATATATATATATATATATATATATCCATCCCTATGATTATGTTTGTTACTAGTCTCTGTCTACTATGATTATGTGTTTACTGGCATAATGGTAGGGAAGGTATCGCTTGCAATGTTGTACTACAATGCATTGGTCCCTCACAAGTTGCATAAAGCCAGAACCTAACGGTCCAATTCCTTATTGCAATCTCTAAAAGCAGTTTGTATCACCAGTTGCTTACCTCCCCCACTTCTCTCTCTCCCTCATAAACCACCCTTTTTCCTTGCTAAAAACAAGGGGAAGCCTGATTTCAGATCGTTTATTCCTCTATATTTTCAAATAACTTGGGTTTGTATGTCTTGCATAGTAATAATGTCTCTTTGTGGGCATTCGGTTTACTTTTCCATCTCGATTTCCATGCTGACTTTCTTTTATTTGTTTTCTGCTATCTCTTGATTTCCATGCTGACATTCTTATATTTGTTTTCAGGTATCTTATTGATCATGGATTAAATATATCTTGAAACTATATGGGTAGTTCTTTAATTTTAATTTCTGTCCAGTGCTTGTCTCAAATCTGTTGTTGTTCAAGACTGATTAAGATTAAGAATTCTTTTTTTTTCTTCGCTCTTGTGGCTCCACTGGTGGATTATTAGAATTTAGAAGCAAAGTTAAAATTTTTTGTAATGTATTTTGTCTAATCAAATCCTTAAGATTTGGATTTCAATCTGAGGGTTAATTAAGCATGTAAACAGATGAATCTCATTTGTGAAATTTTTTATTTTTTACTTAAAGTTTATCAAGAGAAATTCAACTTTCTCCTACTTCCATTTCTTATTCTTCATATTTTTCACCTCTATCTTGTATAATTTGTATTCATCTTCACTTTGATCTCCCACCATTTGCATATCAAGTTTACCTATTAAAATTTAGATATTCTTAGTGTCAAAAACAATAAATAAAATAAGTTTATAATGTCATATGAGCATAAAAGTAGTCTTCAAATTTTCTATATTTATTAGAGTGCAAAATTTGATTTGAAACTTTATTTAATATTGTCTTCAATGTCTTGCATTTAACCAATGACTTCTAATATGCAATCACTCAAATTAGTTTTAGAATTATATAATTGAATATATACTGGGCAAACTTTTGAGTCATGATTACATACACAACATGCAATTATGAGATTTGGAATAGGATATTTAAATTAGGGATCCCGTTTTGGCCTGTCCCGCCTTTGGCTCGCCAAAAGCGGCGACTGATCCGTTTTAGTCATGACTGATCTGTAGATCTTGGTCCGTTCCGCTAAAAGGCTGGCTGATCCGCCATAATTTAGAAAAAAAATTATTTTTTAAAATAAATTTAATAATAAGATTATTATTTATTTGTTAATAATTCAATATATATATATATATATATATTATTTCAATTTAATAATATAAATTAATATATTGTTTTAAGAAATTATAATTTAGAACAATAATAAAATTTACATAATAACAAATATATATATATATATATATATATATATATATATAATGTTAAAACTTATACAATTTATATTTTTTATATTGAAAAATTCAAATACCTATATCTTTTTTATTTGATAAAATTTCACATTATTCTTGGTTGAGTAAATCTTACACCTTTAATTCAAGTCATAAGGATAAAAATAACCCGTGCTTAGGATGAACAAGGAGAACAAGAAAGAATGATGTGTTTCAAGTAAGGAGAATATTTTCCGTGAGAGTGAAAGTTTTTTAATTCTCTTTTTAAAATTTTTAACTTTATATTATATTTATAATTAATTTTATTATAATAAAAAATTCTTTTTTTATTAATTAGGCAGTGTCGCGGCCGACCCGTCCCGTCTCACGAGTTAGCGGGTTTGGTGGGCGCGGACCAAAGCGGGCTGGTGGATTGAAAATACCAATCCGTCCCGACATATTATGGCGGGCTGACCTGACCCGTTTTGCTATCCATACTTTAAATGATAGTTTTATTTAAAAGAGATATAGTAGTTCCATAAGTATAAGAAACAATATCACCTCCCTCACCTTCACATCTTTGTTTGGTCAAAGGAGAATCAAAACAATAATAATGAATAATAGTAACTATAGTTTGACATTAAGCTTTGGGTTAGATTTAATGCACATTTTCCTTAAATCCATAGTTTCTATCCCACACATGTACTCCTTAAACCACCGTTGTCACACTTTCACTTATTACATTGTTGTCATGAGTAAAATGTCTAGTTTTATGCTATTATAACATTTATAAATATGTCGTTTTAGTTCTCTGTTCTAAAATTTTAATGACAATTTTTGTATGTATGAACGACTAAAAACATTTGATTTTGGTTTATGATAGTTTGAATTCGATTTTAATTCTACATGTTTTTAAAGCTAAAGAAATTTCAAAATGTTCATTAAAGCTTGAAAAAAAATTAACAATAGAGAAATATGTATCTAAAAGCAAAAACCTAGTATGTAAGGTAAGATGAAAAAAATTCTAAGATAAATATGGTTTTTAAGTAAATATAATATATTACCACTTAATCTGAGGTGGTTAAATTATTATAATACAAAAAAATGTGTAGTTTAAAACAATTATCTACTTATCCATAATCAATTGATCGATATGGTTAATTGAAGATGGAGTTAAAATACTTTCATGAAGATCAAGTATTTAGTTGAGATCTAGAGAGATTCTTGATCATAATTGAATTAAAAATTCTTTGCTTGATATTGAATATAAAATATTTCGTGGATAGTTGAGTATTTTTTTTTAAATAATGATAATTTCTTTTTTAAGAATTTTCATGAATTAATTGAATATTAAAAGATTGCCAATAAATGAATTACACGTATTTTATAGAATGAATTATGAATAATTTTTTTTTAATTAAATGGATATATTAGTGTATTGTTTATAGTTTAAATACAAATATCAAATCCTATAAAGTGATGAGCAAAGAAATTTGTGGGAAATAAAAAGTTAAGGGTGCTTGATAGGGATATTAAGATATTAGGTCTTATTTCTCATATATTTTCATTTTATCACCTATTTTATTTTCATCTATTTTATTTTTTATTTTTTTTAACCTAAGTTGGAATCATCTTATTCAAGTGGTATGTTTTTATTAGTTTGCTTTTATTTTTTTTATTATTGTTCCAACACTTTATATCTTCAAACAATAATTAATATAATCTAATGTCATGATTACGTGATAATTTTACAATATTATTAAATAATCAATTATCTGTAGGAGTAATATTATATAATACATATACATAAATAATCAATTATATAATTATATGTAGGAGTAATATTATATAATACATATACAGTAATATAAGGATTATAAAGAATAACCTAGGCAGAACAGGAACGGAAATGAACAAAGAATGAATAAAAAAAAGAAATAAGTTCAAAGAGAATTCAAAAATTAACAATAGTCTCCTTTTTTTTATCACAACAAACATATTTTATATTAAACTCTCGATTAATCAAAATCTCTCCACTTATAATTAATTATCATATTTTTCCTATTTCCATGATCATCAAGATCTGCTGATAAGTGTCCTTGTTATACTTTTTTGTCCATTTATTATTATTAGTCTCAATTATAATTATTACAAGTTATCTCATATTTATTTATTATCAATATTTTAATTATAAAAAGACACAATATCAATTCCAATAATGACAAAATCAAAATAGATTTCAACTGAAAAAAATGATATTAGATTTCAGTTAAATGTTGAGGAGATCAACATTCAAATTAAATCACTTTTTTTTTATCAAATTTAAGAGAATTATGATAAATTAATAACATAATTATAAATATATAAATTCAAAAAATTAAGATCATAACTTAAATTCAAAAATGACAATTTTGTGAGTAAAGTTATTGTGATTGTTAATACAAGCCAAAATAAGATTTATAAAACAAAAATAATTATTATGGATTATTAACGGTGATAATGTTTCTATACTAAATATGATGTTAAAATACAAAATTTTGTATTGTCATCAATTAACAAAATATGCTATCACTTTTTCATATTTACTTACTGAACTGAACAAGTAAAAAAACTTATCAATTTTTTTTTCACTAGAATAAGTTGTAAAATTATTACATATAGTTTGTGCAAAGATTGTTATCTATTAGTATTATTTATAATTTATCGCTATTTAATATTATTTTAAAAACCATAAATTTTTCAAAATTCTTATTAAAGGACCGAAGTGTAATACTAAAGGAATAAAGGACTATTGTTAATATTTGATTTTAAAAAAAAAATTGCAACGACTGGAAACGAAGCGTTTAGCTTTAGAAGAACAGAAGATGCAGCTTGGTCGATCTTGCTTCTTCTATCATCATTCGACGTCGCGTTAGGGTTTGCAGATTTTCAATTTTCCCCTCAATTCACTACCCTCCACGCTCAGCATCTCGCAATTGCTCCGTTGTTCCGTTTTCGAAACTAAAAAGACATCGGCTCACAAGGTAAAACAGATCGTTCCTGAACTTCAATTTGATGATGTTCCTCGTGTTAGATCCTCGATTCCTATTCCTCAGTTTGATGAAATTCGAATAAAATTCTTTTCTTGAATCATTTAATTGTTTGCGAATATTATCTGTGTGAAAAACTAATTTGAGTGTGAATTAATTTTTCTGTGTCTATGACCTGCATTGTGCTCTATGAGATGTACCTGTATTCAATAATTATGATCCCTGTTCCTCAGAGCGAATGATCCTGAGTTATAGCTGAGGCATGATTTTTGTACTCTAATAATTTTAATTTTCAATGGAGTTGTTTGTTTTCGTAATTTTGAATTGGAAAATGAACTCCAGCAGAAGGAGGAGGAGCATGTAATAGAAGAGGAAAATGGAGGCTGAGGAGGTGCAAATCTTCCATGATTCGAATATTCAATTTCAGCCTGAGCCTGTTGTCTCAGTTCTGAATGGGGATCCTGATGTTTCCTCATCTGTTTCAAATGCTGTTAACACTCAGCAGGCAGGTCAGTTCCATGCATCTTTTCTATTTTTCATGTGATGTGCAGTTGGGTTTGACATGTGTAGTTGTTGAGATGAGAAGCTAAAGTCTTAATTACTTTGTGTCATGTATAGCTACAAAAAAACCAACCAGGCAGTGGGCTGCGTGGACTCGACAAGAGGAGGAAAGTTTCTTCACTGCATTACGACAAGTTGGGAAGGTTTGTTACCGCTGGTGTCATTATCTTTCTGTATTTGTTCCTTATGGCATGTAATGATCGCTGATTGAAATTTCTTCTGTGTAGAATTTTGAGAAAATTACTTCACGTGTACAAAGTAAAAACAAGGATCAGGTATCCGATACAACTCCATGTGGCTTTTTTAATCCTTTCCATTTTCCTATTCCCCCAAATGATCATGTTTAGTTTTATTGTGAATTTAACATGGCCTGTTTTAGTTTTCTCAGTCTTTTCTTTGTGTTGGGGTTGACTTGCAGGTCAGGCATTATTACTACCGGCTTGTGAGGCGGATGAACAAACTTCTTGGTCCAGGACTATGTTTGGATGCCAAAAACTCCAAAGATACTAATGCTGCAATGCTTCGCTGGTAACAATTTTAGAGTGGTTGTTTGTTTTGTTAAATGGCTTTATATATATGTGTCCACCAAGAAGTTATTTCTTTTAAATAAGTCAAGCACTTATGATGGAGGATGGGTGAAGAACTGGAACTTATGATTTTATTGTATAGATGTAAGGAACATAGTGGAAAGAACATGTTGATAATGGGAAGGGAACATTTCCTTGTACATAAATTTATGCTTAGATATCTAGCCTAGATCTTAAGGGTAAACCTTTTGGTATCAAGAAAATATTAAGGGGTGAAATTCTTGACTAATATGCTTTAGAACACAAAACTGCTCTGCTTAAAGACCCGTCTAATTTGAGATTAGATTGGACTGTTTAGTGACTCAGTGAATGACAGTGGATTTTGAGACTGAAATTGTCTGCATCCGTTATCTAGGCATTTTCCCTCGCTCATTCATCACTCTTACGTGTCTCCTGTAGTTTCAGAAACTTTTAATTGATGAGAAATTATTACATTTCCACATATCATATTTCTTGTTTCAACTCTTCTCAAATAAATGAAAGGTATAATGACTTTAACCATATTTTCTAATCAGAGACCCTATGCTATGGAAATGTGGGAATGTCAACCTGATTTGAGTTTTATTCTGATACACTAAGTGAAAAGAGTTTTACAGCTTACACCATCATCCAATGATTTATTCTCATATCAGTTAATGCTCGTTAACGATGGCATGAAATGTGAAAATTATTAAATGTTATGGCAATCAATAGAAATTCGGAATTGACCTTAGAAATAAATGAGACTTAGTTCCATACAAGAGGTATCCCTCTACTTAAGGCTAAAATTGTATAGAAATGAAGAAAAAAAGAAATAACAAGGGGAATTAGAATCTCCCCAAGCCTGCTGTATCTTGTCTACCTCAATCACTTCATGCCCGCTCCTCTTTACCTATCCTGTTGTTTTCATCCATTTGTCTCCTAAACCAATTCATTATCTTTTTCTTCATGACTCTCTTGCCAACATGTGGTCAGCTGGCTACCGTTCAAATCCCCTTGCCAACTTATATTTTCCTCATTGATTGTATTAGTTTTGAGTCAATTGTTCTCCTACTATGCACCATAGTAATGGGTGCGTATCAGCAATACATCATTTTATTATAATGTGCAACATTTTTATATTGACCGTGCATGTTATAATTGTTGTAAAAGCTGACAGAGACACGAAAAAATTTTATTCCTAAGGCGTGTATAATCACTGTCCTTAAGGACTTATCCGCGGTGTATTGCGCAAGTCCCCCAGGATACATCAGGAACTTTTCAGAATATCCGAGGATCTCAGAAACTAGCAAGAAACTCTCAAAAGAGTAAATTAACCCAGGATAACAGAAAGAAGATCAGAGAAGAGAAAAGAAGAGAAGATGAGAGATGTGTGTCTTGAAGAGTATGAAGTGGTCTCTATTTATAAGAGAAAGTCTGTAGCAGTTATGGGAAGACTTGGTAGTGGGTCTATAATGTTTTCTGTAACATTCTCTGAAACAATCTTCTGCAACGTTCTCTGAAACAGTCTTTTGCAACGTGTGTGTCTTTTGCAACGTGTGAGAACACGTTCTCTGAAACGGTCTTTTGCAACTTTCTCTGAAACAGTCTTCTGCAACGTGTGAGAACACGTTCTCTGTATTGCAATACCCCTTAATTTACAACAATAATTTTATCATATTATTTTAATTTCCTGAACAAGAGTAGGTGTATACTACTATTATTATGGGAGTTTTCAGCATTGAAAGTCTCTCACTTTTACCTGTGATGTAGGTGGTCTTTATTAGAAAAGTATAGCTGCAAGGCCTCCAAGCTTCACCTGAAGCCCCGAAGATTTAAAATATTTTTAGAAGCATTGGTAAGTTATGGCTATTTATATTTGTCTGGGAATTTTTTTTTAATATCTTCTGTTTTTCTGGAGCTGATCTATATTTTTTGTTGCAAAGGAGCACCAACTATTGAAGGACCGAAAGAAGAATGTAAGGAAGCGACCCTTGCAGGGGGGAAATTGTCTTCCTCCTGTGCCTACCACAGTCTCAAATCAAAGTAGAGCATCAGGAAATGATGCCCGTGCTGTTAAACTTGTTCTTGTTGACAGTCAAAATATTCTAAAATTGGGACCTTCAAAATCATCAATGAAGCGCAATATAAACATGGGTGTTAGCCGCAGTAACACTAAAGGAGATTCAAACACCATGAAACCAACAAGGCAACGAAAGAAATCTGGTGATTCTTTTTCGATTCCCCTTCAACATATATTTTACTGGCTTTCTACTTTGAATTGGTTTTTCCTTCTTGAGTATTGGATAATTTATATTTAAAGTGAATTTCCGCAAGTCAAATTTTTTTACTCCTTTCATTAAAATGTTCTCTCTCTATCAGGTATGATTTCAACGGCAGCATATAAAAAATGGGAGAAAGCTGCAATTGCTGGTGTTTCTTTAGTTGCCGATGCTGCAGAGCATTTGGAGCGAGCTGCAACTGTTAGAGAGATTGAACAAGACCAGGGGAATCCAGGTAGTTATCACACTTTTGTTTTATCCTATCCTTTCTTCTACGAGTGCTTTTTTCATATCTTCTGTAACTGTCACTCTTATTTTTATTCCAGGAGAAAAGTGCTCTGATCCTGCTGATTATGTTCTGCCCTCTTTACCTGTATGTCCACAAAATCAATTTGTTGATAACAGTGTGAATAGTAGTATGAAACTTAAGCTCCAGTTATTCCCAATTGATGAACCTACTCGAAGAGCATTGGAAATAGTGAGTATAAAGAAAACAAAATGAACTTCTTACTGAGGCAATGCAAAAGTGCTTGTAGAAACTATTAAACATATTTATTTATTTTCTCCTAGGATAAGCATAATCCACACCTGGAGCTTACACTTAGTACTCGAAAGAAGATATCATCAATTTTGGAACACCTAAACCGCAAATGGGGTCATTCAAGCATAGCAGTTGGAGAATTAATGCTTTTTCCTTATGGTATTCAAAGGGAAAACTTGGTTAATTATCAGAGATGGACCCAGGAATCTACTTTTAATGCAGCTGACATATATGCAATGATTGGAAGTCCACCCATATTTCGTTTAAGGTACCTCTTTTATCTTTCCCTCTTGGTTTATTGTTATATTTGAAGCAACTAAATAGTGACATGTAAGACGGTTGATTAATTGTAATGCTCTTAATATAGTTATTACTTTGATAAAAGAACATGTGAAAATCCATGCGATATATAAACAAGCAAAATGTTTCGGGATTCTTTACATACAAGAAATGCTATAAATGGAAAGCCATGTGAGCTACTCTACCTTTATTGAATACAGTTTTAAATGGTGTTAAACTAATTCAGTGATGGAATTTGGAAAACATTCATGAGAAAAGAAAACAGCATGAAAGGTTAGTTTGCAACATGCGGTGGCCTATTTTATTAAGATGCATGGGATTGATTAAAAATAATAAATATGGAATATAATTTGAATATATTCCAGTCCTAGCTTTTTGATTCGTTGGTTTGAATATAGATAGAATTGTGATCAAATTTTAATGCACAAAACTTGAGATAATTATACAAATGTAAATGTGACTAAAGTCAAATGTTTTGTAGAAAAAAATTCCTTTCCTCTTTCTTCACTTGGAGAAACCCATAGCCTATACATTGGTCAACCTAGGCTACAAAACACGGACTCTGACATAGATATTTCAACACCTGATATCCAAAATATAGGATACTGGGACATATGCTGACATACACATAAATTGGAGCGAAAAGTAAAATGATCAACATGGGAAATATTTTAAATTTATAATCAAGATATAGTTTTTCACCTTCCCATGATAATGAACCTTGCAAAGATGACCAAGGCATTATTTAACGTAGTTTTATTCTCCTTCATCCTATGATAATGAACCTAAAAAGAGAAGATATGTTATTTTTTTATATTTTGTATTAAATTTAATTTTTGTTTTCTAAATGTTTAGAACACCTAGTGAGCAATGTTGGGCATAAGTTGTTTTTGTATAATCATGTTTGAAGCACACCTGACACCAAGCAGGAGTATCTGTGTATGTTTTTGTGTATTTACATGGTAATGATGATATTTACTTTTCTTTGTGTAGGTATGGTTGGTTCTCCAATACTGAACTTGGGTTATTAAATATGCAAGTGCCTGTAGCATCCGGCTCCATGCTCAGGCAGTCGAAAAGTAGTGTGTGCAATTCTAAGGATCAGATTGTGAATTCGGTTTCATTTCCTACACCATCAACTGATTGCAGAATATCCAACCATACTGTTATGTCCTCTTCAACTGATTTGCCTAACACTAGAGACAACACTGCTTACCTGAGTAAAAGCAGTGAGGAATCTCGTTGTCCCACGGCCAACACATTGTGGCATGAAAAAGATGTTAGAAATGGAGCTGTAACTACACAGTTAGAAGACATGGTAATTGTCATCCTCTCAACTTTTGTTTCTTTTATTAGCCCATTAGTTTTACTTTAGACTTTCATCTTGTGCCATAGCATCTTCATGTGTTGCCTTGTACCTTTTTGGCTTTTATGATATAAGTTTTCTCAATTCTTGTGATTTTTGGATATTTCTTGCCTCCTGTTTTAGATTGTTATGTTTCAATTATGGACTTCCAGGTTGAGTGGTATACATTCACCGGACTATTTTATCTGGTTAGTTAAATTACATAATTTATATAATCAACTTCCATAAACTTTTATGTTCTTTGTATTTAGGATGAGTTAAAATTAAGCAGTGGAACAGGTCTGTCAGCTGGAGAATGGGCTGACAGCCTTACCAACATTAGTGTGGGGGACCTACTTTCAGGAGTGTCCCAGGATCTCGAAGATGATTGCATCAATCCTCCTATTGCTGAGAGTTGTCACGATGTTCAGCAACTTCCATTTAGTAGTGATTCTTTTGATGCTGCTATTGCTGCTCACATTTCTAGACACCAAGACAAGATGGAACAATCATCGCTGGCATCCCATATGTCTTCCATCTGGGACGCTGAAGAAACTTGTGATGCCTTTTTATTTAGAAAAGATCCTATTCTTCATGTAGATCGTCCTTGTTTGTCTCCAATTGCTTCTTTAGAATCTGAAAAAAAGGTTCCTGAAAGAAGCTTTGATAAATTGGATGAGGTAGTGCATCTTAATTGTTATTACTAGACATTATTTGCGAAGTGAAATAAGGTTTAATTTTCTTAGTATATATTGCAGTTGTCGCCCGAAAGAGAGAGGCTTGTGGATGATTTTGCTCAAACTGACCCTATGCCTATGGACAGCTCCGAGTCTGATGCAGATGTCCAGGATCATTTAGGAAAGGATTTTAGTGCGCTTGCAGATATGTATTGGGTATTTTTCTTCTATACTCAAGTTTTTTCACTGTCAAAGCCCATTGGCTTCTTTGTGACTGTTTAGATTCTCTTACAGCAAGACAATTCGTCGGAAGTTTATCTCTGGGAGTTATTACCAACATATTTACAGTCTGCTACTCTGAACCATAAAAAAATAAAAATAAATCGGAGTTTCAAAAACTTTTTCAGCTGTTATATACTGTGCGTCTGACTTCATTTCTCACTATGTCTTTTGATTCTATCATGTTGCAGCCTGATTCGTTGGGACCTTTGGATTTGGATATACCATCATCGACTAAGTACCATAGCGAAGATCTAATTTTTAGTGATAGTCTTAGTGGACTGAATCGCTTGATAGCCAGCAGCCTGGATGCATTTCAGAATTGCTCCTTTTTTGGGCTTGACAAGAAGGAAGCACCATCAACAGTTGAGGCTCGAGAATCTGCCACTCTTTCAGATTTTAAAATTGGAAGTGGTATCTGAGACTCATCATGACCGGATCTTGGTTGGTAATGTTTTCAAATTGTGGCATGAACTGGGTTGAAGTTTGTTAAGAATTAACAATTTTCCTTAACCTGACTTGAAGGTGCATGCTGAAGAATTGTATTGGGTCACTTCAACTCTTCCTGTATATGTTTCTCTAATCTGTATCTCTTTCCTGTTGTACAAAAAATGATCATATGGAAGGATTTCACTTATCTGTCTCCTGTAGAAATTCTCCTTTTTTAGTTGAACATACATTTTTTATTCTCTGCTTCTGGACGTTGTATTTTAAGCTAATGGATTTTTTTCCTTTTTCTTTTATTATGCCAACTAATGGATTTTAAATACTATTTGTCAGTACTTAATCAATAATATGTCATTCTTAAAAAAATTGTAATTTCAAAAGAATATTTTTAGAATAAAAATGCATTTTTTCTCATTTAGAATAAAAAACAAACGTTTTTATTTTTAAGTAAAATTATCATCTCTATTCTTTATTTTGTGAGATTACTATCAAGTGTATTTTGAAAAAAAAATATATTACAAATAACTAATATTGTAAATTCAGTTTATTTTTAAGAGATAGTATTATATAGCTTTTTTATTATTAAAGTATCAATTCTCCAAAATATACCATCTAAGTTAATAAAAAGTGCAGAAGAATTATTTACGACAAATGAATTTATAAATATAAGAAATATTTCTTTTGATAATTGACAAATGTTTTAAATTGTTTCGCTTAAATTAATTAGCAATGTATTATATTCCATTTATACTTGAAAAAGAGAAACGCGATACAACATTTAAATAAATATTAAAAACTATAAATTTCAATTATTATTGTACGTAGTGAAATGATCACCGTATAATGATTTCATGACTTAATTATTATGCAAATATTTGTATTAAATATATATTCTTAATAAACGATTTTGTGATATTACTTTGAATGTAGAATACAAATCACAACCATCGAAAACATGAATTCATATTACAATGCAATATTGAAAAATACGTCTTTAATACATGCACCAGGTAAAATATTTTTCATAACACTCACACTAAATCCTTTGTAAATAATATACATATTTATCCAAACTAAATAATATATTTATGTATAATGAAAAAGAAAATCGCTAGTTATTCCTTTCGTTTTTTTATTTTGTCATAATTTTTTACAAAAATGGTCACATTTCAAAGTTTAAAATGGTCTTAATTATATTTTGTGAGTTAAATCTTGCATTTACACTTAATGTGATTTGAATTTATAAAGAGGAGAGAAAACGATGTAATAGGACAACAATAAAATTTTAATAGAATAAAAAATGTTTATTATATTTCATAATCCGTATGCATGACAAAATTCATGACAGATAAAAAAATGGATGAAGTATATTTTAACTATGTCAAATTTTATTGGTTAAAATAAGTTCTACTTCTGTAATGTAAGTGTAATTTATTGGCTTAAAATTTTGAGAAACAATTAAATCATTAATTAAGGTAATTTAAAAATTACCATTTCTATTTGTTTTGGATTCTCTTTTGACTCGCATGCTTATAATAAAAATTAAACCAATTTATTGTGAATTTCATATATTAAAAAACTATGTATATATTGATATTTTTACATTATAATAAATAAAATATATGAATTTTAAGAAAAATCTAATGCATTTAATTTTTCAATTTACACAGTATAATTAAAATTAAATGCATTAACACCTGAAAAAGGAAAATTGAGCAGGTGAGTAAGTATAAATATACTAAATTTTAACATAAATATATTTTTACTGTGTAAAATAAGTTATTTAATTTGGTTGCTATAAAACATTACTATATTTTTTAACCCTCTAAAATATAAAATTGTTTTTGTCCCTTAAAAGTTAAAACAATCAAAGTTTAGTTGAAATCTTTGTAAAATATTTTTTAATTGTAATTTCCTTAAAATATGAAATCAATATTTTAATCTCTAAAATTCATTTTAAGATAAAGAAATAATATTTATTTATAAATCTATATTTTTTAGGTTTCACATAGCATTTTACCAAAAAATAGAAAAAAAAACGCCAGGAAATATCCGATAATCATTTGATCATCTATCTACTAAATATACATAATAGTTAATGAGTATCTACTAAATTTATTTTAACATTTTTAAGAATAAAAATCAATTTCTTTTATAAGAATTAAAATCAAAACCTGTTTATTTTACAAAGATTAAAACGTATGTAAGTCTTATATATTACTTAAATCTCCAATACATAATTGTTCTCTTGTAAAATATTGTTTACTATGTAAATTTATTAATTGAATATTTGTATAATAAAATTTTCTTAATTTATTCACATTCAATAGTATTTAAATTTAAATGAATTTATTACAATAGATTCTTATTAAATATAATGAAATGTACATGCTTTTAATTCATTAAAAATTACTGTAAATAGTTCCCCAACATTCTAATTTCTAATATCATCCGCACCCAAGTAATTTGAGTTGTTATAATTTAAATTATGATTAATTTTGAATAATGATAAGTTAGACTAACTAATAATTTTTATATTAGTTATTAGTTGGTGTTGTTTAACTTGATTGAGCTGTCTTCCTTTTATTTAGAAATAGAAGATTAAAATGTTAATACTCCACGAATTGTTTCTGTGGAATTGGACCAAAATGAGAAGTACTACGACTCGTCACCTATCACAATTTGTAGCAACAAAATAAAAATCGAAACTAAACCACATAAAAGACAACGTGTCTGCTTTTACCAGTTATGCATAACCATGCATGCAGATAATGAACAAAATTCTGTCACTTCAAGTGGCTAATTCCCCCCTTAAAGGTATTTAAGCTCTTCACCAAAAGAAGATATTGGAAAAAAGGGATCTTAAGCTCACAGACCTCAATTGATGTAGAACATCTCACAGAGCCTCATTCTACCCTTTAATTGTTCTCCTTTATTGGTCAAATTTGTTCAAAATCATAAAATTATGAGGGTCTAACTTATTATTAATAAATAAGCTTCATTCCCCATTTTAGATTTTTTAAAAAATTTTAACCAATAAAAGAGTGTTGCTAGCACTCCTCTCATATATGGTGGCAACAGCTGATTCTACCCAACAAAAAATTCACAGCCGATTGTCCAAATGGTGACACAGATGATGAGACGCAGCTCCTTCATGGAACTTTGTATTTCAGCTTCACATTGTCATTATGAAAGAATGTTGGATGAGGGCAATTGAATCATCCATTCTCTCCCATTATTTGTTCTTAGACTTTGAAGAAGCCCATTTAAAGTAACCGCAGTTTGCTTCAGGATTAGACGCAGGGCCCTGTAAGTGGAAAACCTACGTTAATATTCGCCACCTACTATATAGGCTGGAGATACACAAATTAAGAGATGACAAACCCACAAAACACAAGGTGTCAAACAGAAAATTATAATATGATAACTCGAGTAGACTCGTGACAAGTTCAAGATCGGTCATTGAAACCCCGATCCGTCCCATAAAACAAGTGATGTTTATTATCTTTCTTGTGTTATTATATGGGGCATGTATGTTAGTTCTTACAAAACTAAAAGCTTATTTTGGTCCTAAAAGATGGTACCCTGTAATTTAGTACCTATAAATAAATTGCTGTATCGCTGGTTTACCAACTTACATAAACTAATGAGTTTGACTACCTTGAAAACAACTAAAAGATCAAGATTGTTCTAATTTTAATAAGTGATTAAATTCCTTTGATTGACAGATGGATGAAGTTGAGTCCTCACAAAACAATAGTTCAATTCTGAAGAATAATTCTATAGAGTAAGAAGCAGTGTCTAAAACCACTCAATGGAAACAGATTACCTCAGCACGAGCACAAACATAGAATCTGCGGCCAAAATTAGGTCCTTGTTTCTTCACCACCCGAGCAATACAAGGTTCCTTATGGCCCTTGCAACAGGGTATACTATTCTGCATCAACTGTTGTATTCTTTGCCACTCTAATGAAGCCACATTACTCTTTTCTTCCTTTGTGGAACTATCGTTTGCTAAATCCTGATCACGTGCATCAGTATCCAACAAACATTGCTCGGGGCTGATACTAGGATCAGACACTGTAGGAGTTTCATGCAAATGAGGGTTGGGTTCAGCCTGACTATTTGAGTAATCAGTATATGAGGAGCCATTGATGTCATTGTCAAGATTTGTACTTTTCTGGAAAAATGACCGAAGTGAGAGCTGGGACCATTGACTATTTCTAGCCTTTTTGTTGGGTTTGTTACATTGCCGGTTTATTGTTTTTTCACTTTCATTCACTGATTTAGAAACAGCCTTTTGGGAAGAACCTCCGGAAAGTTTGTCTGGTTTCGAAATGCTACCTTCATAATCCTGACTTGGAGCATAATGACATTCATTGGGACTGGTTGCAGATGTAGCAGCTCTGTTAACTGGTTCTTCTCCTTCACAAGTACCATCCATTGCAAAGTCTTCATGTGCCATCTTGCATGGTTTCATTTGTTCAGAAAGTTTCCTTTTCATCAACACTGACACTGCACGAAAAGGTTCAGAAACAAAACATTGTGCATGAACAGAGACTCTCATTCAAAGAAGAAACAATGTTTGATACCCAGAGTTTGCTGTATGCCATGAACCATGGGAACATATCTGGCAGATAAGGAAGGAGTACTGTGCAGAGAGACCTCAGAAATTTCATGTAAAGACATAAAGACTGGAGCATGATCAGATCCTTCCAGTTTAATGCTGCGCCCTCCCTTCCACCTATGCGCACTGAGCGGATCATGCAGTTAAGTTATATCCTAACCTTGAAGAAGACATGCAGCACATATGCATTCAAATTTTGAACCATTTGACACAGTAGAGGTGAGTAACCATATTAAGAGTGGAAAACAAAATAAACAAGTCTATTAAAAAATACAAAGGAAAACTATAAAAAAGAAAAACAATTCATGAAAGTAGCTATACGATCTTTACATATTTAAACATGTAACATCAAATGATATAATCCAAAACACAGGGCATGTTACGTTTCACCAAGTACGTGACATTTACATCCAAAAAAATAATAACCATCTGGGTCCACAAGCAAAATAGCTTAGGATTCCACATACAAGGCTTGCATCTTACCTCAGTGTGTTTTCTGGTTTACACCGTTTGTACTGTGTCAGAATGTCACATTCCTTGACATGGCATCTTACAAAACTATGTTGCAGGTCATCTGATTCATGTAAGCATGAACCGGCAAACAGAATATGGTCAATTCTACTCCCAAAGTTAAATACTTCAGCACCTGTATTTTGCGACCAACAGGTGTATGCTTCCCTTCTGCATACAATCTCCCAATGTACAGATACGACTTAACAAGATTAATATTGATCATATTGAAGGTATGACGACATAATATTGAAAAGACCATGTTAAATTGAATAGACAGGAAGAAGGGGAAATATGGAGGATGGTGCTTTATTACTGGCCAGAAGCCACATGCACAGAGAAATGTGTCAGACATAAAGACTATAAATAAGATTTAAAGTTAAAACATAGTTCATTATTTAAAAAAAAATACCATTCTTGTAATCTGAATTTCAAAAATCGAAAAGGATACTTCAACATGAAAGCAATATAATCCCATATAAAAGTTATATACATCTATAAAAAAAAGTATGACAATATAAAATGATTTTAAGAAAGATACAATAAATTCTCCAATCTCCATTTTCTGACTAGACAATTTTCATTAAGAATCAATTTCATTAAATTTCCAAGGGGACACCTACACATCAATATTTGATATTTAGCAAAACAGATCATCCATACCTATCAGGATGTTTAGCTCTGAAGACATCAGAAAATTTACCTCCATTTTCAATTAATATTGATTTGAACCATTTTCTAAATCTGCATATGAATTCAAGCAAAGAGTTACGACACTTATTAGCATATTAAATTAGACACTAAAAATCCTTGGGGCAATTTCAAGTAGTAAGCTCACTCATTATTTTCAAAATCGGGTCCTGCATCACATCGATCAATTGCAAATGGGGCAATATTGAGATCACCAACAAGAAATACTCTCCTTCCTTGACGCAGGAGGGACTCCCATCTTTTCTATTAAAGAGACTATCAACATCAATCAACCAGAAAACAAAAGAAAAATGAAAATTTTCAGTTCTGTAAAACAAAACAAAGACATAAAAGAACACTGAACATAAACTTCGATATTCATGTCCTATTTTTAAAAGGTAGACTTTACTCTTTTGAAGTTTAATGTTCATCGAGTTATACTAATTTACAGGTAACACAAAATAAATACTAATAATACTATTCTTGAAAAACTGGCTTTATATTTTCTTACAATCTGAACATATTCTGATGGACAAGCAATATTCAGGTCATATTTTCTTAGCAGTAATACAATTGGGTGAATTTATTCAAACTTTTTCAAACATAATCAACATTCTCATTATTAACTTTTGGATTTGGTCACGCCATTCACTGATTCCATTAACATATGAATATTACAAATACCTGTAAAACGCTGTAAAATTTTTGCTTAAACTGAATCCTTTCTGTGTCATCACTTGCAGCTCGAGGCCCATACACATTGAAAAGAACTGAATAGAATTGAACACAAGTACCCAATATGTCAAAACAAATATAAACTTGTTTTTCTAAGAAAAGGTGGATCGTAAATAGTTCCTAAAATATATATGCATCATTCTTTTCAATCAAACTCATGTATACCGCTTCACACAACAGCGTTAAAAACTTTTCCTCGTGTACTCACCAAAGTGAGTGTGATCTGTGACAATGCATCGCCCCTCACTATCAAGACTTATAAGCTCATCTTTAGAAAATTCCTCTAGATCTTCCGTCCAGAACGGCAATTCATCCATCCTAGTTTGAGAGTTTTCCAAAAGTCCAGTAAAGCCTTCCTCTGCTGCCAGCGGCAATGCCACTTCATTACTAGAAAATGCAGATTTTACACGACAAAACGTAATGACACCTGCACACTCAACACAATTGATTGCCTAAGAAGCATGATTTAGACACTCTGTAGTACACTCTTTTCAACATGTCCTTTATTATTAAATAAAATTTATGACAAGTTTCACTCATGATAATGATTTTTTTTTTTGGTTTCCCACAAGTCTCTTCCTTTTGAGGCAATCCTGTTCGAGACAAGGTGGGGTGCTATGTACGTTTATTCTGGCAGGGATTAGAACCTTGTTTCATCAAGATGACAGAGACTAACCCCTTAAGCTAGACCCAATCATGATGATATTAAGAGGAGTGTCAGGAACATATTATGTGATACATTCTTCTTCCACTCTCTTTTATTGATTAAACTTTATTGAAAATTTTAAAATCAGGAGAGATTCATTAACTAAGTTGTGTTGTGTGACCCTCCAAATTTTGTGATTTCTTAATATGAGAGGGAGAGAGAGTTAGTTAAAATAGTGTGTTACTAGCATTTTTTTTTTCTTATCAATTTTTTTTTAACAAAAATAAAGAATGAGTTTGATATGCTAATCAGCATTTGATATCTAAAACACAAACAAACAATAATGAAATCGGGAAACTAAATTGGAGATATTCTAAATGAATGAAAGAAAGGAGGGGGTTACCGGAATAGCCGGTTCTGCCCTTCTGGGAGGTGCGGGTGCAGGAAAAGAAGGACTCGTAACCGTCGGCCATGATCAAATCCGCCGTGAGTTCTTGCCTCCGCAGTTTGGTCTCCTGAAAACAAAGGATGTCGGCGTCAAATGAATTTAGTAGATTCCCAAGAGACCCGAACTGCGCTATGCGCTGTCTCAAGCCGTTAACGTTGTAACTCACTATCTTCATTCTTTCACTCTTTCTCTCTTACTCTCTCACTCACACACAATGGAATTTGAATTTCCAAACAAATTTCTTTTCTTCAATGTCCCCCTCCACTCCGTCGTACCCAATTCCAGAAGCAGTTTATTTCTGCATTTTTTTTCTTAAAAAAAAAAAAAAAGTTGTGTAATTCCAAGGTATTATTATACTATCTTGTTTTTTAGTTTAGGCTTAAATGTATGTAATTCTCTATATTTTGTATCAGCTTTTTTAGTTTAATTAAAATTCGATTATTTTGAAACAATAAACCTATTTCTAGATCCGTTTCAGTTGAACCTATTCAATTTAATAAATTAAAAAAATATTTTTAAAAATTAACTTGTATTAATGAAATTAAATTTTATTTAAAATATAATAATTTAATAGATAAAGTATAAAATAATAAATTCATTTAATTTTAAAATAAAAGTTGAAAATTTACTATTTATTATTATAATTTAATTTTTAGTAATTTATTGATGTAAAATATTATAATAAGTGATTATTAAATATTTAGTTTAATATTTATTTTTAAAATATGTAAATTTTTTATAAATTAATTTATAATAAATATATATTTTTAATTAAATAATATTATTTTATTTATATTTAAAAGTTATTTATTATACTATAAAACAAATTTATTATAATTTTATGAATTATACTGACTTAAGACTATATAAATCATGATTTAAATAGATTAGACTAAAATAAATATGATTTAATTTAAATTATAAATTTTTTAATTTATTTTAACAATCTATAAAAATAATTAGTTAGTACAAATAATTATTTTAAAAAATCATTTAATGATATTTTCATGTAAACAAATTGTAATAAGAATAAGTTAAGTTAATTTTATAATAACTAATTAAGAAAGTAGTATTTAAAAAATATAATTAATTAATATTAGTATAACTTTTTTTTCATCGGAGAGAAAAAATAGTATTATAATTTAAAGGAACAATTATTATTATTATTATTATTTATATATTTGAAAAATAGTAAAATATGAAAAGAGAAAAAAAAGTATATTTAAAAAATAAATAAATAATATTTTAAAATATATTAATTATTAAAAAATTTTAACATGTAATGTATGCTTTTCTACTAATTAAGCATAAATAGAGTCGTGACTTAAGCGAGTAAAAAAATTAGACGATGATAAAAAGACATTATTGTCATAAAGGTAACACAACGTTGATTCGTTTGTAATTTTTTTTTTTTAAATATTATCTTTTTTTTCTCTTATTTTTTTTTTAAATTATCAACTTTTCTTTTCAATAATTATGTATTATATATTTTATTCTTTCTTATATTTTTACTATTTTTTTTAAATATATAAATCATAATAACTATTTGTTTTTTAAATTATGACATTTTTTATTTTTTCTCCAATACCAAAAAGCAACTACAAGAGAGAATCTCCTTTATATAATTATAGATAAATTATAATATATATTTTTTAAAATTATGACACTTTTATTTATTTTTCTCTTCGGCAACATATTTTTTTTTAAATCCCTTTATTCAAAGTTATATATTACAATATTGTTATTCTCTTTAATTATTTTTTAAATTATTGAAGTAATATGACGTTAGTTGAAGACAGTCCATGTGAAAACTCCAGTTATATATGTTGAAAAAAACTCTTCTGCTCAAATTATTGAAGTGATTGATCTCATTGAACCTGGATGTTGTTGCTGCAGCAGTATGATTTTGATTAAGAACTCCTCTGGAAGGTAACTTTTTCTAAAGAATGGTTGGATTAAGATCGTCATTATTTGAAAAATTAATATACTTGTTTTTTGACAAAATGCCTCTAACAGAGAAAACAAATAATATCTAAGTTAAATAAAGAAGGTGACGGGTGTTCACACCCAAACAACCCAACTTGTAAAAAAAAAATAAAAAAATTCTTTAAATAAATTGGTATATGATTTTGATATTTTATCAACCGGTGAATATGAAATCAGCATTATCAATCAATTTGATCACTATCACTGGAAAAAGGAAGGTTGTATTTATTTGATGCAAAACCTTGAAGCAAAACATTCATTGTTGAATAAATACTCCAACTTACAATCTCATAATTGGAGTTTTTTAATGATAATTATGGCATAAAATTTCATTATTTATTAAAGACTACGTAGAATGTAACGCCTTATAATATATTTCTATAAATTCATATGATTTCAAAGGCCCAGTGAATTTTTAGCAAACATTAATCAATGAAAAAAAATGATAGGTAAGGAAAAAGTATATATATAAATTTTTAATAACTAATTCTAGTTTCTTTTTATTTATCTTTACTTTGTTATTTCCTTGCTGCGAAGCCTACATCTGAATTATCAATAAATCTTTTCACAAAAATAGGTTTCATATTAATAAAAAAAAAATCGTTACAATGGAATAAAGAAAGATGGAAAAGACAAAAAGCAAGCCACGATAAAGAAGGAAAAAGGAAAATGAAAAGCATGAAAAATGGTGATTAACAAAAATATAATTGTGCTAAATAAATGACGCAATAAATATTCCTATAATATAATGGATTCACAATACATTCTCCTAAAAAGTAGAATATCATGCATTTTGATCAAGCCTCCAAAGGTTTATTTGCGATTTCAACTTGTCTTTTTTGGCGGTGAACACGATGAATTCTTCAAAACAAGTTGATAAAAGGCAAAACAAAGTAGAAAGTACCTAATTGTAGAGAAGGTGCATAGGATACGAAGAAATAAATGATCAAGCACTACAGTGATATTTATACTACCTTCAGCAAAGGAATCAGAGGTATGTATGATGGGAGGGAAAGTAAGTCTAGAAACAAGGATTTAGGGGATTGTTAAATGGACATCATCATCATACATTTTACTAAAATGTCGTACGACCCACTTTACAAAACAATTAATAAAAAATCGCATTCATTTTAACATTAGACGACTTTTGACTTTCTGTATGATATAGAAGTTCTCAATTAAATGATACCAAATTTTAATATTTAAAAATGAAAGCATCTATAGTTTTAACTGAATATCATAAGACTTGATTTTGACTTCAGCCAATAAGGTTGGGTTGGTAATGAGACAGATGATTAGACGAAAGGCAATTTCTTCCATATGGGCATTTTTTCTTAGCAAGATCTTCCCAATATCCCTTCACGATAGCCACATTACCCTATCAAGCCCCCAATGGCCACAGGTTATACTCAGCACTCGCTTCATGTTGAATCTTCAAATCAACATTTCAACCTTGTCTTAGGAAAAAGGCATGTCTGGTAGTGGCAGACCTTTCTCTTCCAAACTTCAGTCCCACGTGGAAATCTACCTCTGGAAATGCTGATACAACAGAATCAGGCCATTAATACCAGGCTTCTACTCATTAAGTCTAACCTCTAGCTAACAATACATGGTGGGTTTTCTTTAACAGAAATATTTAGCTTGGCTAGCTTCTGCTTCAATTTCTTCAAACATGTCTTCTTCCTTAAGGCTGTAAAGTGTTATTGGAGAAACATCTTCTGCTTCTACATCCTATCATCCCATTCAAAATGAAACTTGTATCACTCATAGAGGAGTGTTGGACCTGTACGAGTCAGGATCCACCGTCCAAACTTGTAAAGCTTCTCTGATACATAAGGAATACACTAACTTGATCAGCAACATGCTTGAATTAGTAGCGCATAATTGAACTTGCTAAACCTTGGCCTGTGAGTCGGCTTTCAATCCCTTGCATTTGTTAAGCCTGTTAATAGATCTTCTCATACTTGGAGGGCCCATCTCGACCCATTGACTCTATAGCCAACAACTTCTTTTTAAGAAACAAGTTTTTACTCATTCCACAGATCTTCCTCACCGCTTATGACTTCTCCTTAGGCAAGTGCTCATCATCGTCAGAGACCTTGCTAAACCTTACCCTTATATTAAAAACAAAGGCATGATAATAATGTTGCCTGGTCTCCATTCATACATTTCTACAAAGCCAACACGAATGGTTCTATGTTTCTCTACTACTACCACATCTTGTGGTGGCCTCGTTGGAGACATCAATGGTATATTTATCATAGCTTTCCATGCTCATTTTGGTTATTTTAGTGCTTCTTGGGCTAAATTATTGATTCTATTCAGAGGTATCAATTTGCTAGAGATCTCTCCCTGGGGTGATTTTTAAAATGGACTCTAAATGGTAGTGGACATGATCAGGGAAATTATCCACAACATTAAATCCCAATATTAGACTGCTTTTGTTTGTTTACAGAAAGGCAAAAAGATGTGTCCATCCCCTTGCTAACTAAACCCGCACTGCCAATCGATCCTAGTCTATCTCATACTACCCCTCCTTAGGAAGGGGTTCAGGATGATGTGAGGAATGCCTCGTTCTCTTTTGTTTTTCCGTAGCTTCTTTATTCTCTCCCAGTATTTTAAGAAAAAAAAAAAATTAAAGTAGATACATGGCTGTAACACACTGATGGTTTACAGAGTGTATTAGTATCTTCAAAATTAATCTTATCTTTCTTTATCCTTCTAAAATCTCGCTGCTATCATTCCATGGGTCACATAATTTCCGTGCTTTACTAGGTTGTTACTTTAAGACTTACTTTTCAGCAATGAACTGCCAATAATAAGAGAACCATGATGTATTGTGTAACGAGGTTGACAGAATATGATACAATAAACGATGCATGTAAAATGCAGCAGTCTGCGCAGCTACTTCTTGCTAAGCAAACATGTCATATCATAATAAAAATTAAGAGCACATACCCACGAGTGACCTCCAACGCAAGTCATCAACTACTCCCTTATGGCATCACATGACTCCACGATGACATTGTTGCCTCCCTCCCCCCCCCAATTAAGAAAAGAGAACTATACATAATTACATTTCAGACTCAAACTAGTACACCAAATTTATACAATCATTTCATTAGTATCTACTAAGAATAGCAGGGTGCAATCGCTTACTGCAGGGAAATAAAAAAGGAAAGAGATGGAAAAACCGTGAGAAAGAACAGAATCTGATCCACGTATTTCATTTCATGCTCATATATAGTGTTGTTTTTTCCATTTTTGGCAAGAAGATTTATCTATAGTTACACATTACATGCATGGGGCACAACCAAGAAAATTCCGATACAAATGATACGGCTGAAACTGCAATACCTGAATCCAGTCCATGAGGGTCTACATAAACTCTACCAAACACCTCTTGATGTAGTCCTCGTGACATTGTGGAGATAATCCCCGCTCTGAGGATACCACATGCAGCCTGAGTTTCATAGATTGTCAGCACAGAGGAGATCTGCATAATCGAAGATAATCTTAAGAGCTTCAGCACAATCACACAAAAGATACTAAGAGGCACTCGCATCTCCAAATTTATCTCTGCCTTGGAAGTGCCTCTATTCTAGATTTTCTGCTGATATACATTTGGGCTTGAAAACTTTTGAGAACCTATGCTGGCATTCCTTAGAAGTCTACGAAACTCTGATAGGCTGATTTTTCCATCTTTGTCAATATCGGCTTCCTCGAGCAAAGGATCAATGGAGCCTCTCAAGCCTGTATGCTGAAAAGTAAAAAAGGATTATCAGCTGCCATAGCAACTATGTTACCTTAATTGTTTTTAACATTTATCATTACAAATGTGCACCGCTCAAAACTGAGAAGCAGATACCCCCTAAAATATCGTAAACTTATAAGGATGCAAATATAGGTAAGTAAACTAAAAGGGTTGAGTAGGGTCTCCTTGACAAAAGTTGGGATACCAACCATTCTAAGTTCCTCTGGCGTAATATAGCCATTTTTATCTAAGTCAAATTTCTCAAAAGCAGCCTGTGACCGTTGCTGCCACTTGTCAGAGTTTTCCTCCAATTGACGCACATGTAATGTGGCAGCTACAAACTCACTGAAATCCACAAGTCCATCAGTGTTGCTGTCTATCTGCAAACACAAGATTGAGTTATACTAATATTCAACTAGAGAGTATGACAAAGCAGCATTAGTGGAAAGAGTGATTTGGGGAAGCCACATATATCTTCATAGAAGTAAGATTATCAATCACCAAAGAAACTCCATAATTTTAGACGTAGAATAGGGGCTGAAAAGAAGCAGCCACAAACAAAATTACATGTGTTGCTTGTAAAAGATCAAACATACTAACCGCTTGCAATATTTCTAGTACACGTGATTCTTTCAACTTCCAAGGAAGATCTTTTGCAAGAGCCTGCACAAAATTATCCCTTTAGACTGGAGTAAGGAAACATTTAAGAGAATAATTTGCGGACTTAAAGATAAGTGATGTTTTTAGATTTAAGTTAGCCACGAAGCCAGTAAACTAAACACTACCTGTCTCATCTCTTCCAAACTAATAGAACCATTTTTGTCCTCATCTATAGCATCAAACTGATCTTTTAGATCAGCCAACTCTTCTTCGTTAATTGTGCTAGCCAATGCCTGAAGGATAATTATTGAAATTATGAGTTTCATATGATCACAAAACCTGTACCATTAACCTTATTTTTATACAAATCATAATACTAGCTATTTCAGGAAACAAATCATGATAAGATAAAGAAATATGGTAATTAAAGGGATAAAGAAGAAATAGGGAAACTAATTCCAAAGGATAATCTATAATAAGATATTTTCCTCATATTCCAACAGTAATCAATTGTCAGAAAGGCTGGATGTCAAAAGTCACATGCCTTCTGACATGAAAATTCTAGATCTAATTTCTCTTACCCTCAATGCAAATTGTTTCAATCGACTATATTTCACAAACTGCCGCATGTTGTTCAGAACAGATATATCAATAGGAATCTCCAATGCTTCTCCTCCTTCTCTAACCCATGGATGTGCTGGAATTATCAGGTTTAACCAAAACAGTTAAACATTAGGGAGAGCTTTACTTATGAAAATGTTTTGCGTAGTAAATAAAATAATACAGTTTGACTTTTGCAAATTCTGTGAATAGATAATGCTACTTGAACAACACAAAAGACATGATGCAGAGCCATTCAATTCCATATAGTGCAAGCTAGTTAGGTAAATTGAGTGGCACAAAAACAATGAGATTTTATATAATATATAGTGATGTTCATATATCATTACCACTGTCCAGAAATACCATGCATCATGTTCACTGAATATAACCGTACACAAAATCCTTATAAAAACTAACATGTTCTTGGAGCAAAGTTAGCATGACTGAACACTTGACAGAAAGCAGTTAGAGGTTCAAAACTTCAATCTATTATCTATACTATGTAAGGATTTACACATTTCTTATTACTATTGCTCTACTAAATTATTTCCCTTTTAGTTTATCTGTTCATTAACAACCACTTCTGGAGGAACATTTACATCTCCCTTCCCTTAAGAACATTGACCTAGACTCTTCTGTTCAATCTCACTAAATTCTTGTTTTTATGTTTCCAGGTTTGTGACAACTTGCCCAATGCCAGACCTATTCTTTGGAGAGGTGGAGTAACATATTGAAGCCTTGGAAGAGAAATAGAGCACATGGAGTGCAGCTGCATCCCACAAGGGCGTTAGGGCAACGGGGCACGATGAGATGTTAGGATCAAATTATAAGGTATGACTTGAGCCCTATGTTGGAAATATAGGATAGTAGTGCAGGTTTCATACCGCTTTGAGCTCTCCAACTACAATATTTAACTTTTGTGATGTGATTCTCCCAAGGTTCTTATCACAAATCTTCTTCCATATAAAGAATATGTTCAACAAAGGAGAGAAGAACAATATGTGACTAACTGTTAATTCTAATACACTAATGCCTAGAAAAGATTGTCAACAGTTGACAAGGTAGAGTTTCATGGGGGAGGCAATAATAGGTTTCAAATTATGTTGTAGAATTAGTCAGAAAGTAGTTATAGTATTACAGTTGGAAGGGAAGGAGACTTTTATGCCAGAAAGGGAAACCCATGGAGAAAAACTATCTCCTTTTCTCCATAGTAATTAAGTACTCAATATTCTTGTGCAGGCGTTTTTATTTCACTAGTCTCTGTTTTTTGTAGTGCACAGTGTTACATCTCTCTTTATTTCTGGCTACTCTCAACAGCAACTGACTCACACCATTTTGTTTGCCTACCGATGTGCTCTTGGTTTCTCGATTTTTGGTTCTCATGCACCCTCAGTTCTGACTTTTCTAGGGCTGTTTGGTATTGTTTTTCTCCCCTCTAGCTAACCCATGACCTCCTCTACTCAAAGATGTCCTCTTTGGTTCAAATCAAGTACTGTAATATTAGAGAGAAAATCAACTTGAACCCAATTTGGCCTCATGGCTTTCCCAGTAATATTAGCTTGTCTAGTGGCAGTCCTTGAAATCATCCAAGCTTGTCTGGTTATCATGATTTGTTTAGTATTTAGTTTAAAAATATGATAAATTATAGATATGGTTAGTGCTCTAAGTTTTAAAAACATGTTGGAGATCTCACTTCGAATATATATATATATATATATATATATATAATAAGTGAGTGCAAACATTATCTCATAGTTTAGTTTTGTAGAGTTGAGTTAAACTATCAGTCCACTTTCTAATATCGTATGAGATTTTATTCTATCTACGTATAAAAACATCCCATTTAAACGTCACATAATGTTTATTTGAAAGGTATATCTTACATTCCAACTCTCTCACATACAAATTCTTATACTTTTTCCAGGCTTCTAACATAATGCAAAGCAACACAATTACACAAAAGCATTTTAAATTCATATGTCAATTTAAGGCAAATTAGTTTTGGCAAAAAAGAAGAAGAAAAAAGACACTTTGTATGACTTAAATTATTACAAATAACTGAGCAATTACACATCAATAAAAGACACATTGATCTCGGTGAAAAAAAGATAGAGGCAGCTTTTGAAAAATAGTCACATGGTAGAGTTCAATATTTGTTATCATTCTAAATTTATATATTTGTGTTGAATAAAAAAATTAAAAAATCTTCTAAGCTCTAACAATAAAGTAGCATTAAAATTGGGGTTCATTTTGAATTCTATAAATTCAATGCCTAAATTTGATTTGGTGAACCACCTAAAAATAATATTACTGTTATCATCATTATTTTTATTATGAGACAAATATCACTTAAAGGCTCAAATAACATAATAGACAGTCTTCTAATTGTAAGAAAACAACAGGATACATACATAGAGCTTGAGCAGCAGTTAATCTCGCCTGGGGATCCTTTACCAGTAATTTTTCCACAAAATCTATGGCAGCATTACTTATAGTTGGCCATGGTTTCCGACTGAAATCAGGCTTCTTCCGTAAAACCTGCATATATCAGATTATAAATTATACACAGCAATAAAAACATTAAAGCAAAATCCTTTTGTAAAAATTCGAAACTAAAGGTCATAGGCTTATAATGTCATTAAGAAACAAGAATGGATAACAAAATTGATAAAATCAGAAAATTACAAGATAATAATGTACTATACCTCCTTGAAAATACCATCCTCAGTCTTATCCCAAAATGGGCGTCTCCCACACAGCAATATATATGTAATAACACCAATACTCCACACATCTGATTGTGGGCCTGACTTTCGTTTTAGCACTTCAGGTGCAACATAGTAAGCACTGCCAACAATATCATTAAACTTCTTTCCTGCATGATTTTTTTTAGTTTTCAGTGATAGACACTAGAATTCTCAAATAGAAATTGCAAGACCATGTCTTGTTACTCAACCAAAGAAATAGGAAAACAAGTTTGATACAAAAAATGGAAGAAAATAAAAAGAAAGAAATTGATCATTCAAATGAGGACTTTCCCTCACCAGGTTTTATGAAATCCGACAAACCAAAATCTGTGGCCTTTAAAGGTGAATCTTCTTCGGTTGATTTAAAAAGAAAATTCTGCATGAATAAGAAAAAAATAATAATTCACCGTATAGCAGCTAGTAGTATAAATACCATTTTACAAAAATTTGCCAGATATGCAATGTGCTTGACCATACCTCTGGTTTCATGTCCCGGTGCACCAAACCATGTAAATGACACTCAGCAGCAACCTTGAGCATCTGCCTTACAACCACCGCTGCATCTTTTTCAGTATAACGGCTGTCCTTCCTGATTAATCCAAATGAAGAGGAAGTAAGTTCTGGTAAACATAAACATAGACTCACAAATCATTATTGATCATGGATCCGCAATTTCAACACAAAAATTCTGAAGTTATAGATAACCAAAATGAGTAAACCTCCACTTTAGCCCCCCGAGATTACAAGTGTTAGGGAAAATAGTCCGTGAATTTTCTAAACTTTCATTTTAGTCCCCAATTTCATAAAATGTTTCGTTAGCTTTGACCAATAATGCACAGATACAACATGTATATAAGATACAATGTTTCTTAAACTATGTAGGATATGATGTAGGGGTGGGTGACCAAGGTTGTCAAACTCTAGAATCTACATAAACTCGTGGAGCTTTCATGAACTTGACTAGTAATTCAACTTGTAAGAGTTTACCTAATATAAAATAATATTAAATATCTATTAATGATATACATGCATAACATGGTACTCTTATTACAACAATAATTCAATATCTCCACTTCATAATAACGAAAAAGTAACAAATCACAATAATAAATTATGATAGTAGATTGGTGTTAAATAAAATTAAACATCATAAAAGCATTAGTTCTTAATGAGAAAACAGTTCATAATGGAGTTAATTTTTTTCACTTGATGAGTACAATAAAATATTGTCATTTCATTGTGGGGGTAAAATTAGGACAAAAAATACATTTGATTTGATTTCGAATGCGAGTATACCACAAGTTTAAAGAGTATATAGTCGAGTTTATTCAGGTAAAAGTCAGACAGCGACTTAACTCATTTTATCTAAGATCATAAACTTACGAGACTCGAGAGTTTAAAAAATTTGGTGGTGGTGAGCATGACCGAACCCAATCGGCCAGTTCAGCTCTAATTGATGTTCATTTGGATGGGTTTGAATTTGAAAACGGACTGTATGTACTTTTTAAGACTGGTTCGAGATGTGTTTCAGGCAGTCCCAACCCGGTTTTGTCTTAATAGTCTCTCGAAAATATAAGCTATTTGAACTATTCATATTAATAATAATTTTTTATAAATAATCAAAATTTTGTAAAACATGACATTATATTCTAGTAAATTTGTTAATTTTAAAATATCTATCTATAAAATAAGCTTAATTTAAGTTTTATATTTATCTTATTCTACGGTTAAACTATACATAATGTAAAATTGATATATTGTATAATTGTTTTGGGTCTTGATAAGATCAGGTTCGGACATAAATTAAATGGTCCGGCTAAAATTTCGACACAGATCAAAATAATGACAAATCAGCCCAACCCGGCCCATGGTCACGCCTAGTACAATATATGTAAGAAGCATATCAAGATATATACAAAAATTCACAAAACATAGTAATACAATTGTAATTCTTCGATTCCAAATTAAGAATATACTTATTGGACAATATTAAATACAAAAAAAAATGTATAAATCATTGTCGTAATATATTACTTGTAATTCATCATCTGCAAATAGGGATAGTAGCATCAAGCTCACTCATTTCTTGAAGTCAGTCATAAAGAGAACATTTTTATTTTTTATTCATCAAGGGGCAATGCTTCTATATGTCTGTATTAAATTATTAGTTATTTGTGGTTCTATGTCTCAAGTGAGTTGTTGAATTTCATCACTTTTTTGAAAGGCTTGAATACTTCACCACTAAGTATAGTATACATGCATTCAAGAGTATCAATATCGGATGTCAATATGTGAAGCAAATTAATGGATTCGTGTTTCATTGGCTTTAGTACTTTTCCAGTAAATTTTGCATCATTCAACACGATCAGGCACTGTAGTAAAAGTTGTATAACAGCCAACATTCTCAATCTCAGGGACTAAAGTGTTGAAGTTTACTACTCCAAAAATTGCAATCATATCCAAAATCAAACTATACTTACTTGGCCAATATCCGATCCAGCAGTTCTCCACCCTCGCATAACCTGACAAACACGTATAAATATAATTCAAATATAATTCACATGGGAAGAAAACAAGCTACAATTTGAAGATAATCGAGCTCCCAAAACATAAATCCAGAAAAATATTCAAGTGCTAAAAAATCAGAGCTACAAAAAAGAAACGGCAACCAAAACAACTTACTCCATCACTATATACACGTAAGAATCATCCTCAAAAGCATTATAGAACTGAACCACGTTCTCGTGGCCAGTGAGCGCTTTCAATATTTTGACCTCTCGCTTAACATCCTCAACGGCTATAGGCTGAACCATCTGCCATCAAATTCAAGAATTAAAGAATAAAAGTCCTAAAATTACAGACGGCGATGAATTCAAATCACTAATTTCACCTCAATTCATTTGTAATTGTAAGATTCAGGAATAAAACGACAATGACATGAAGAATTAAATACCTTACTCTTCTCGAGCCTCTTAACGGCGACGTGATCGCCATTGGCTTTGTGGATTCCGACGTAGGTGTAACCGAATTGGCCGTGTCCGAGCAATTTGCCGAGCGTGTATCGCTTTTGGAAATCTTTTTCGTAACCGAAATCGGTGCGCATCCCGCACGGCACGTTCCGCGCACATGCCTTGTGCCGTTGGGGGTTGGCCGTGGCCGTCTTCGATTTGCGCTTAGCAGAGCGCTTGCGGTTTTTATTGGCGGCGGCGTTGGCGGTGGTGCCGTTGGATCCACTGACCTTGGTAGCGGAAAAGCAGATTCCCATTGTCGGAGAGGCTCGAAAACGCTTAAAAGATGAGAAAGGAGGGGAGCATGAAAAATTTTATAATATTAAAAATGATTATGACGAGGAGGAGGATGATAATAGAAGTGGTTGTATTTTGTGATTGGTTTGGGGTAGAAAGAGAAATGGGTGGGAACTGAGATATAAAGGAAGAATAAGGCCAAGGAGAGGTCAAAAAAAAGACCTTTGAACGGGAGCGAAAACGGGACGGGGTCCGGATGAGACCCCTCCCAAATCAACTCCCCTCCCCTCCCTCCCCGATCAACCAACCCCTTTTGATGGATATTAAACAACCCTTAAATGCTATTTTCATTACTATAAATGGTAACAATTCAAATTAATACTTCATTTATTTCTAAATCAATATACAAATTAAAATTTATACTGTAATATTAATATATATTAATATATATATATATATATATATATTTATACAAACCTTTAGAAACACAAACTTATGGCCACTGTGATGTGATTCCATTAATAACACTAAATATTAATTTTAAAGAAATTAATTTTAATTCAATGCTTTTATTTTTACTTTTTTTTTCTTAATTGTACTTTCTTTATCTGGTGATTCATTAATTTATCTTTCTCTGGTCACCGTCAAAAACACAGTTAACTAGTTTTTTGTTTAGCATGTTTTCTCCCTGTTCTTGTTTTTTTATGCACAAAATTTAAATTTGTTTTTTTCCTAAAATGATATTAACAAGTTGGAGCAATCCTAATATTCATATAATAGAAATTTATATAATTTATACTAATGAAGTATTTTAAAATATAAAATTTGTATGTAAAATTTGATACATATTATTTAAAACATTAAAAAAATTGATAAAAACATTTAAATCTTATTAATTTTAATCGTACTATTATGGCATAGGGTAACCTCCTTCCAGATTATATTTATAAATCTTAATTTTTTATCTAATTTAGTAATAGAAAATTTTAAGTGAAGTTCTTCATAAAGTCATACTTATTTATTATACAATCATCAATCTATGTTCTGGATTTTTTTTTGCATCTCACATATATCTCTTGAATTCTACATTCCTATATCCCACGTCACCAACATGTGGGATTGAAAATATTTATGGGGTTAGACATTTAATTTTACCCACAACAAATAAAGCAAACATTCATAACTACATATAAATATACAACCATATATAATTTAATTCGAAAATTATTTATGAGAAACAAATAAATCAATCATGGAAACATAATAAAGAATATCATATAAATCATGAATAATCTACAATTTCATCATGCAATATGTTTATGACATGCACATGTGACTCAAAACGTAAAACTTGAAAATCATGTTCTTGACTCAAAATCTAAAAAAATCATTTTTGACTCAATGCTCCATGGAGACTCATATGAGTGTCTAATGGAACTAGAGCTTAACATCACCCTGTCCGGTGATTCGGCAATACCCCACTAAACGCGAACAAGTAGACAGTAGTCGGAGTGTCAGTGCACCCGGTAGGTTACCACAGCACAAAATCAAATAAAGACTGACCACTTATGGATTTGTCCATGCCCAAACACTCCCTAGACCAGAGGTCCATCCCCATAGACCAATGGTCCTGTCTTACCTATTCTACTCCCCCATTTACTATCAAAGATTCTGGTAGCTCGATTCTCAATAATTCATTCTCTGTCTCATTTGGCCGGTCATTTTCATAGTCATAGTCCACTACCAGATGCTCTTGATAGTAAATTGACTCACAGAAATATTTTCAAAATTCTGTTTTTCACATCATTATTGCTACCAACCGTCCTTAGTAGCAACTTAATAGAAATTTCCAAATACTTTTTTGTAAATACTTTTTTGTGAGTTCCAGAAAACATTTCATGCACTATGTTTATGCCTTGTATGAAATGAAACAGTCTATCATCAATTAAGTACTTAGAAAAATCTCATTCATATATTCAAAATTTCAATTGAAATTCATTGTTGCTTCAAACAAAACAATTTCTATTAATACTCTATTTCGTAGGGTTCAGTATTTTATCCATATCTCGAGTTCTAACCCTCATTTTAAGATGATTCCAATTGTGTTAGAAAGACAAGACAATAACATATAACTTTTATGAAGGCATTATCCTCAAATTCGAATGTTTACTAAGTCGTTTTCCTAGTAAACAAAGAGGGGGTAATATACTGTTTGACTCTATCTCGATTATACCCTTAACCTTTTTCAAAATTTCATTTACATCCCTAGGTTGTAAAATGACCATTTTACCCTTGAACATTTCCTATAATTCCATCTATGTCCCTAAAATGACTATTTTACCCTTGGACATTTTTTATAATTTTATCCATGTCCCTAAAATGACTATTTTACCCTTGGACATTTTCTATAATACCATCCATATCCCTAAAATGACTATTTTATCCATGGACATTTTTTATAATTCCATTCATGTCCCTAAAATGACTATTTTACCCTTGTACATTTTCTATAATTTCATTCATGTCCCTAAAATGACTATTTTACCCTTGGACATTTTCTATAATTTCATTCATGTCCTGGAGCCATGATGAAATGACTATTATAGCCTTAATCTTTTTCAAAATTTCATTTATATCCCTAAGTTGTGTAATGACTATTTTACCCTTTATCTTTTTCAAAAATTCTCACCTAGTCCCTTTCTTCTTCCTTCGCTCCCTGTAAGCCATTTTCAAAATCCAGATTTCTAATTTCTCAGTTTAAAGCACCCAAATTAGTTCTAAATCAAAATTAAACATGCAATATGTCCAAATTAAGTCAAAAACAACAATTTTACTATATAATTCATCCTTAATTTCAAGAATTTCATCAATATTTAAAACTTTGCAAAATATGAATAGTAATCACCTCCAGTATGCCATTTTCAAAATCCATATTTCAAATTTCCTAGTTTCAATCACCCAGATTAGTTCCAAATCAAAATTAAACCATAAACATGTTCAATTTAAGTTAAAAACAACAATTTTGTTATATAATGCATCCTTAATTTGAAGAATTTCAACAAATATTTCAAACTTTTCAATCAGTGAATGAACCATCAAATTCAGACATTTTGATAAAATTAAACATCTACCCCATACCTATTTCTCCAAGATTTGCTAGTATTCCACCGATTTATTGTTCAATTCTATCATTTTCTTCTTCTTCTTCTTTCAAATTTCTCTTCTCAAAATCTGGTGCTTCTCTCGTTAGGTCGTGAATCACTTGTCCAATTTCATCCTATTTATAGACTTAACTTATCGACTTAAATTCCTTCTCAAATTTTCTTCACCGCCTTAATTTCAATTATATATTAAGGCCACAATACCTTCTCTTTCTCTCTTTGCGTTTTTCGTAATAAGGATATTGTACATCATTTTTTTATTATTATTTATTATATATATATATATATATATATATATTAAATATATCATTTCTTCTTATAAAAAGTTTACATAATATTTATATAATAATTTGTAGGAACTTGAGCAAATAATTAATTACAGAAATTGGGATGTTATAATTCTCCCCCACTAAATAAATTTTGTCCTCGAAATTTTCGTCACCATTTATTCAAGATACTCTGCTTTCACTTTCTCTTCTAACCCCCATGTAGCATCGCCTCTAATGTCATCTCATATAACCTTAATCAATGAAATAGCTTGATTCTCCTTTGTTCAATCTTAACAGGGCTCGGTTCAAAGGTGAGGTTTTCCTTCACCTGTACTTGATCAGGTTCCATGACATGTGTTGGATCTAAAAAATATTTTCTCAATTGTGACACATGGAATACATTATGAAGATTGGAGAGAAAAGGTGGTAGGGCTATCTGGTAGACAACATTTCCAACTCGTTGTGTAATTTGATAAGGCTCAATATATTTAGGGGGAAGTTTCTTAGATTTAATAGCTTTGCCAACTCCTGTAATAGATGTAACTTTCAAAAATATATGGTCTCCTTCCTGAAAGTCTAAAGGTTTCCTTCTCTTATCAGCATAACTTTTCTGTCAACTTTGAGCAGTTCTCATTCTCTCCTGAATTGTCTTCAGTTTATTGGTAGTTTGTTGACTTACATCGGGTCCTATTGATAAACTCTCACCATCAAACTAAAGGTGTCCTACACTTACGCCCATAAAGTGCTTCATAAGGAGTCATACCTATACTAGAGTGATAGTTATTATTATATGTAAATTTTACTAAGGGTAAAATTTCATCCCAACTAGATTTTTCTTCTAATACACAAGCCCTTAAAAGATTTTCTAATGACTAGATAATTCTTTCAGTCTGCCCATCAGTTTGAGGATGATAGGCTGAACTGAGATGCAATTTACTTCCTAAAGCTTTTTGGAATTCTTTCCAAAATCTAGATATGAATCTGGGATCTCTATCTAATACTATACTAGTTGGTACACCATGTAGTCTAACAATTTCTTTGATATATAATAATGTTAATTTATCTAAAGAGTACTTAATATTGATTGGAATAAAATGAGCAGTTTTTGTTAACATATCCACAATCACCCAAATAGAATTGTAATTTCTAGAAGTTTTGGGTAAATCCACTACAAAATCCATAGATACGCTTTCACATCTCCAGACTGGAATTTCTAATGGATGTAACATGCAGAGGGCTTTTGATGTTCAATTTTTAATTTTCTGACATGTTAAGCAACGGGCAACATATTCTGCTATGTCCTTCTTCATTCCAGGTCACTAAAACATTTCTTTCAAATCCTTATGCATTTTAGTAACTCCAAGATGTATACTTAATTTACTTTTATGTCCTTCTTCTAAAATTAACTCCTTAATTTTTTTTTATTATCTGACACACATACTCTATGTTTAAATCTTTATATATCATTCATTCCTAAATTAAAATCTTCAGCTTTATCATTCCCTATTAATTTTCTCTTTTCTAATATAAACGCATCATCTCCTTGTTTGTCTCTTATTTTATATAGGAACTCATTATTAATAGAAATCATTCCTAATTGTATTCTATCATTTTCACTAATAGTGTATAAATTCAAATATCTAAATTGTTCTATCAATTCCATTTATTTAATCACCATAGTTGAAACATGAACAGTTTTCCTACTTAAGGCATCCGCTACTATATTCTGACATGTTAAGCAACGGGCAACATATTCTGCTATGTCCTTCTTCATTCCAGGTCACTAAAACATTTCTTTCAAATCCTTATGCATTTTAGTAACTCCAAGATGTATACTTAATTTACTTTTATGTCCTTCTTCTAAAATTAACTCCTTAATTTTTTTTTATTATCTGACACACATACTCTATGTTTAAATCTTTATATATCATCCATTCCTAAATTAAAATCTTCAGCTTTATCATTCCCTATTAATTTTCTCTTTTCCAATATAAACTCATCATCTCCTTGTTTGTCTCTTATTTTATATAGGAACTCATTATTAATAGAAATCATTCCTAATTGTATTCTATCATTTTCACTAATAGTGTATAAATTCAAATATCTAAATTGTTCTATCAATTCCATTTATTTAATCACCATAGTTGAAACATGAACAGTTTTCCTACTTAAGGCATCCGCGACTATATTCTGACATGTTAAGCAACGAACAACATATTCTGCTATGTCCTTCTTCATTCCAGGTCACTAAAACATTTCTTTCAAATCCTTATGCATTTTAGTAACTCCAAGATGTATACTTAATTTACTTTTATGTCCTTCTTCTAAAATTAACTCCTTAATTTTTTTTTATTATCTGACACACATACTCTATGTTTAAATCTTTATATATCATCCATTCCTAAATTAAAATCTTCAGCTTTATCATTCCCTATTAATTTTCTCTTTTCCAATATAAACTCATCATCTCCTTGTTTGTCTCTTATTTTATATAGGAACTCATTATTAATAGAAATCATTCCTAATTGTATTCTATCATTTTCACTAATAGTGTATAAATTCAAATATCTAAATTGTTCTATCAATTCCATTTATTTAATCACCATAGTTGAAACATGAACAATTTTCCTACTTAAGGCATCCGCTACTATATTCGCTTTTCCTGGATGATAAAATAACTGAAAATCATAATCTTTTATAAATTTTATCCATCTTCTTTTTCTTTTTTTGTCTCATATTCAACTCTTTTTTATCAAATAAATATTTCAAACTCTTATGATCACTATAGACATCAAACCTAAATCCATATAGATAATATCTCCAAATTTTTAAAGCAAACACTATAACTGCTAATTTCAAATCATGTGTGAGATAATTTCTTTCATGTGGTCTTAGTTGTCTAGAAGCGTAAGCCACTACTTTCTTATTTTACATTAATACACAACCTAATCCTTGATATGATGCATCACAATATACTTTATAAGGTTCTGTTGGGTTGGGTAACACTAATATTGGAGTAGTGGTTAATTTATACTTTAATTCTTGAAAACTATTTTCACATTCTAAGCTCTAAATAAAATGTTGATTTTTTTTTCTTAGTTAATTGGGTTAAGGGTCCTGTTATTCTTGAAAATCCTTCTATAAATCTTCCATAATATTCGACTAGTCCTAAGAAACTTCTAATTTCTGTTATACCTTTAGGTCGTTCGCATTGTATTATAGCTTCTACTTTTGAAGGGTCTACACTTATTTCTTCTTTAGAAATAACATGTCCTAAAAATTTTACTTCCTCCAACCATAACTCACACTTAGACAATTTTGCATATAATTATTTTTCCTTTTGAGTTTGTAAATTTATTCTAAGATGATTTTCATGTTCCTCTCTAGTTTTAGAATATATCAACATATCATCTATAAATACTACTACAAATTTATCCAAACATGGTCCAAATACCCTATTCATATAGTCCATAAAGACGGCAGGGGCCTTACTAACTCCAAAAGACATCACTTGATATTCATAATGTCCATACCTAGTTCTAAATGCAATCTTAGGTATATCTTCCTAACTCTTATTTGATGATATCTAGATCTTAAGTCTATTTTAGAGAATATAATAGCTCCTCTGAGTTGATCCATTAAATCATCTACTCTAGGTAAGGGATATTTATTCTTTATTGTCATCTTTATTCAATTGTCTATAATTTACACATACCTAGAACTTCCATATTTCTTTTTAACTAAAAAGATTGGGGCTCTCCAATGTGATACACTTGATCTAATAAATTGTTTCTCTAATAATTATTCTAATTGTTTCTTAAGTTAAGTCAATTCTAAAGGTGACATTCTTTAAGGTGGTATTGACATAGGTCTAGTACCAGACATCAATTCTATGCCAAATTCTATCTCTCTTTCGGGTGGTAGTCCAGGAACATCATTAGCTTCAGGATACTCATTTACTATTGGAGTAGAGATTATAGAAATTTTCTCTATTTTTTCTTCCTTAGTGGAAATCATGTACTTTTGAATTTCACTTTTAAATGAAACTTCTTTTGATACCATTTCTTTTTTTGTAGGGAAATTTCTAGTTAAGTGACCTAGTTTCCCACAAGTAAAGCACACTTGGCTTGATAAAGAACAATCTTTGGTCAAATGACCCTTTCCACATTTCCAACATTTTAAGGTCAATTGTGGTTGTTGGAAGGGTTTATTATTACCTCCATTGGATCCTCATTATTACCTTCACATTGTCGCCGCCGTCGGAATGAGGCGGTCGGAGCGACGCGATGGTTCCGACTTTCCAATTTTCGCGTTTTTATTGGTGTGATTACAACGCCTTTAGGTTGTCCGATAACCGGGCTGAACCTAGGGGCGAGGTTTTCGAAAAGGTGCTCTTGGATTGTCCGATAACCGGGTTAATCCAAGAGCTAATTTTTGAAGGGTTCTTCTGGAGTCGTCACCGATGTTTTTACCGGAAACATCGAAAAAGGAGTAAAAAGGCGTTGGTTTTTGAAAAACCAACTTTGGTCATTAGAACCAGAGTTAGGTAAGGGAGTTAGTTACGCATAAGGGAAGTGTTAGTTCCCTTACGACGCTCCTTTCGGGTTCCCTATGATAGGTCAGCTACTCTAAATAAATAAACCGGTGAAAATACGCTTTTACCCTTTTATTTGCGGAATTTAAAATTATGACTACATGGCCCTAATATCTATTGCATAATTAAAAATAAAGCGATAAAGGAGAGAGAGAGAATATAGAAACCTCTGAGGCAAGCTTTCTATTAACTTTTTGAAAATTAGGGTGCTTTTTGGCAGTCCTCCACTCTTTACAATGCCGAAAAACTCTCAAAAACGCTATAAAAACTCTCAGAAACTCCGGAAATGCTTCGGAGGGATTCTAGAAAGAGAATTTTAGGAAGTGTCTAGAGAGAGAATGAAAAAACTGTTGGAAATGAGGGGAATGACGCTCCTATTTATAAGGATTCACGCCTGTCAGGTCGAGACGGCCGTCTCGACCCTAAAAGGCGAAAACCCTTATTTTCGTGCAGAAAATCCCTCCTATCCTAGTATGGAGTCTAATAGTCTCTCCTAGTGGCTTCTTAGGCTTCATCCATCTTCGAATAGAAGGTTTCCTGGTCTTTATTATGAGACCGGGCAAGATTTAGGGTCTACACCTCCATTGGATCCTGTCCTTCCATATCCTTTAGATTATGCTAGTAGGGATCTTTATATGGTTTTTAAGGTTGAACAAATTTTCCTTTTCGTATTGGTCCTCCTTGGCCTACACCTCCCTTATTAGCATTTCCCATATTTTTACTTCTTTAAACTTGATTCATATCCTCTATTATCTTACATCTATCCATTAAATCAAGAAAAGCTTTAATACCTAATGGAGTAATTGCCCTCTTAATTTCATATCTGAGTCCTTCTTCAAACTGTCTACATTTCCATTCTTCGTTAGAAGTAAGCTACAAATATCTACAATATTTTACCAATGACTTAAATTTTGCAGCATATTCTGAAATTGTCATGTTTCTTTGATAAAGTTTATTAAATTCCACCTCCTTTACATTTCTAGCACTAGTGGGGAAATATTTCTCCAAAAACACCGTTTTAAATAACTCTCACGTAAGTATTTCTCCTCTAGTCTATAACATCCTTTGGGTTGCCTTCCACCATACTTTAGCATCACCCTGAAGTTGAAAACTAGCATGGGAAACTCTCCCCTCATTTGGACATTTCATAGCTACAAAAATATCCTCAAGTATTTGAACCCATTCTTTCGCTTTTTCTGGATCAGATTCACCTCTAAAATGGGGTGGATCATTTTACTTAAAGCCAGCTAAGGTAGTTCTATCCATAGAGTTTTGTTGTTGGGCCAAAGTTTGCTGACTTAAGGCAGCAACCATTTCTCGCATAGTTTGTGCCACATCAGCCATAGAATCACGTCTAGGTGACATTTTCTACCTATAGTATATTCAATTTTTATTCTATTCTAAAATATTATAGTTTTATAATATCATGCAAAAATCAGATAAATCATACTCAATCTTAAACAATTCAACAAAGAACAAACGTGACCTTCAACCTAATGGAACTACACTCACAAGTCCTAAAGATGCATAACCAGAGATCTGATACCACTAATGTAACCCCCTTCCATATTACATTTATAAATCCTAATTTCTTATCTAATTTAGTAATATATCAAAGTAATAGAAAATTTTAAGTGAAGTTCTTCATAAAGTCATACTTATTTATTATAAATCCCCAACCTATGCTCTGGATTTTTTTTTTTGCATCTGACATCTATCTCTTAAATTCTACATTCCTGCATCACATGTCACCAACATCTGGGATTGAAAATATTTATGGGGTTAGACATTTAATTTTACCCACAACAAACAAAACAAACATTCATACGATAAAATCAAATAATGAAACATTCTTTCATAATAAATTCATAACTACATATAAATATACAAACATATATAATTTAATTCGAAAATTATTTATGAGAAACAAATAAATTAATCATGGAAACATAATAAAGAATATCATAAAAATCATGAATAATCTATAATTTCATCATGCAATATGTTTATGATATGCACATGTGACTCAAAACGTAAAACTTGAAAATCATGCTCTTAACTCAAAATCTAAAAAAATCATTTTTGACTCAGTTGTTCCATGAAGACTCATATGAGTGTCTAGTGGAATCAAAGCTTAACATCACCCTGTCCGGTGATTCGGCAATGTCCCACTAAACGCGAACAAGTAGACAGTAGTCGGAGTGTCAGTGCACCCGACAAGCTACCACGACACAAAATCAAATAAAGACTGGTCACTTATGAATTTACCCATGCCCAAGCACTCCCTAGACCAGAGGTCTATCCTCATAGACCAGAGGTCCTGTCTTACCTATTCTACTCCCCCATTTATGATCAAAGATTTTGGTAGCTCGATTCTCAATAATTCATTCTCATACATTCTCTGTCTCATTTGGCCGGCCATTTTCATAGTCATATTCCACTACCAGATGCTCTTGATAGTAAACTGACTCACAAAAATATTTTCAAAATTTTGTTTTCCACATCATTATTATTACCAACTGTCCTTGGTAGCAACTTAATAGAAATTTCCAAATACTTTTCTGTAAATACTTTTTTGTGAGTTCCAGAAAACATTTCATGCACTATGTTTATGTCTTGTATGAAATGAAACAGTCTATCATCAATTAAGTACATAGAAACATCTCATTCATATATTCAAAATTTCAATTGAAATTCATAGTTGCTTCAAACAAAACAATTTCTATTAATACTCTATTTTGTAGGGTTCAGTTTTTGTTCGTATCTCGAGTTCTAGACCTCCTTTTAAGATGATTCCAATTGTTTTGGAAAGACAAGACAATAACCTATAACTTTGATTCAGACACTATCCTCAAATTCGAATGTTTACTAAGTCATTTTCCTAGTAAACAAAGAGGGGGTAATATACTGTTTGACTCTATCTCGATTATACCCTTAGCTTTTTTCAAATTTCCATTTATGTCCCTAGGTTGTAAAATGACCATTTTACCCTTGAATATTTCCTATAATTCCATCCATGTCCCTAAAATGACTATTTTACCCTTGGACATTTTCTATAATTTCATCCATGTCCCTAAAATGACTATTTTACTCTTGGACATTTTCTATAATACCATCCATATCCCTAAAATGACTATTTTACCCTTGGACATGTTCTATAATTTCATTCATGTCCCTAAAATGACTATTTTACCCTTGGACATTTTCTATAATTCCATTCATGTCCCTAAAATGACTATTTTACCCTTAGACATTTTCTATAATTCCATTCATGTCTTAGAGCCATGATGAAATGACCATTATACCCTTAATCTTTTTCAAAATTTCATTTATATCCCTAAGTTGTGTAATGACTATTTTACCCTTGATCTTTTTCAAAAATTCTCACCTAGTCCCTTTCTTCTTCCTTCGCTCCCTGTAAGCCATTTTCAAAATCCAGATTTCTAATTTCTCATTTTAAAGCACCCAAATTAGTTCTAAATCAAAATTAAACATGCAATATGTCCAAATTAAGTCAAAAATAACAATTTTACTATATAATTCATCCTTAATTTCATCAATATTTAAAACTTTGCAAAATATAAATAGTAATCACCTCCATTATGTCATTTTCAAAATCCAGATTTCAAATTTCTCAGTTTCAATCACCCAGATTAGTTCCAAATCAAAATTAAACCATAAACATGTTCAATTTAAGTTAAAAACAACAATTTTATTATATAATTCATCCTTAATTTGAAAAATTTCAACAAACATTTCAAACTTTGAATCAGTGAATCAACTATCAAATTCAGACATTTTGATAAAATTAAACATCTACCCCATATCTATTTCTCCAAGATTTGCTAGTATTCCACCGATTTATTTCTCAATTCTATCCTTTTCTTCTTCTTCTTTCAAATTTCGCTTCTCAAAATTTGGTGCTTTTTTGTTTGGCCGTGAATTACTTGTCCAATTTCATCCTATTTATAGACCTAACTTACCGACTTAAATTCTTTCTCGACTTTTCTTCACCACCTTAATTCAACCGCCTTAATTTCAATTGTATAGTAAGGCCACATAACCTTCTCTCTCTTTGCATTTTTCGTAATAAGGATATTGTACATCATTTTCTTTTCTTTTTTATTATTATTATTTATTATATATATATTTAATATATCCTTTCTTTTTATAAAAAGTTTACATAATATTTATATAATAATTTGTAGGAACTTGAGCAAATAATTAATTACAAAAATTGGGATGTTATACCTAGCACTTATGTTTCTGTACAAAACACAGTATTGTCATAATTTAAAAAATTACATGATGTACTAGTAATTCAAAATAAATATGTTTAATTAAATTTTATTGTAAAACAATAATTATATGTATTTTTATAATTATTAATAATATATAAAATTATTCTAAACTTAATAATTATCATGTCATATTAAGACTAATACATTATGTCACGTAAACTTTTAATGTGGGTTTAAATTAGATGATGAATTTGAAGAGAAATGATAAATTTAAATAGAAAGAAAAAGTAGAAAGTGAGATTATTTATATTAATAAAAAAATGTTAAAAAATTGTAGTAAAATAAGAGAAAAGTTTATAGACTCTGTGAATGATTTGATTGATGTAAATGATAAAAAACATATTTTAATAAAAAATTAAAAAATAACCAAATTATTAAATAAAAAATATTATTATAATTATTTAAATTATTTGTATTTTAATTATTATTATTATAATAATGATTAGTATTAATATTCATATAATAATTATTATTTATATATTGATTATTTAAAATATTATAATTATATAACTTATTTTATTTTAATTATTATAATAATTATTATTATTATTATTAAAATCAATTTTATTATTATTAAATGTATGAATTATTATTACTTTAGTAATAATTTAATCAATTATATTATTATTATTAAATACAAAAATTGATTCTCATATTTAATAATAATATAGAGAATTAATCCTTAAGAAAAATAGATTCTTTATATATTATACATGAGTATTAATTTTTGTTGAATTAATCTCACAGATTTTGTGGTATTGAAAATCAGTTATACGTAGCCATTCATAATTGAGAATCGACTTTGCATTGGACAAAAATCGATTCTAGTCATCTAAATAATGAAAATTGTGTGAATAATAAGGATGAGAATTGATTCTCGTTTGTTAAGAATTAAGAATTATTTATCATAAACTATTGAGAATCAATTTTTATCGTTTATTGATAATTGATTCTCATAAACGAAAATCATTTTTTTACAATGTACATGAAAAAAACAAAATTGTTACCATTATTTTTTATGTCATGCATAATTGTTTAATGGTGTGTCCCGAATAGCGGGAAATTTTCATAATATTGTCCCTCAAATTAGTACTCAAAAATTTCTTCAAATCCCTTGAAACAAATGTCTATCGGTCTTTCATCTACATGAATAGTAAACCAATGAAAACAAACACACATAAACAAGTTAAAAAAAATAAGATTGACTTAAACATAAAAGATTTTCACATGTCACATCACAATTTCATAAGTAAGTTAATATAGTATATACAGGCAATGTGTGAATGTTAGATCAAAGTAAATTTTTAAATGATTTATCAAATCATAATTTATTTTCACACTTCAAATAAATTATTAGAAATTTCTTTTAATTCTTACTACATGATAAAATCATCTAAGTGATTTTAATTATTAATAAAGTCAAGATATTTTTTTAGTCTCAAATCAATATTCATATATATTACACCACACACATGATAATACCTCTTAGTAATTATAATATTACAACAATATTTTTTTAATACATATAATAACATTCAAGATACATTGTTTCGTATTTGTAACATATATTTCTGTCCTAAGCCATATGCATACAAATTGAATCACAAAAAATACATTATACTCTAAATTTCTTACATTTATAAACATTCAAAATATGGAATTTTCATTTAAGCAAAATTGCTCTATAAATACCATTATTTTCTCCATCATTTTGCTTGATGAAGTTGTCCTTTCGCTTGAGCAAATATGCAACATAAATAAAAAATTTCTTTTAAGTGTTTTTTGCTTGAGAAAAATGAAAAACAAGTCTTTCGACTAGCATCTTTCTTGAGTGATAATTATTCCCCTTAACTAAAATACTTTTGAAAAAAAGTTATTTCTTCTTCTATATATTTAAATTTAGTAACAAGATATAGCTTAAGTAAAACATATGATGATACTATATATTTAAATAAGACATTGTTTAAATTCTAATATAAAATTTTTAACTTATTCCATTTAATCTCATTGTTGGAATCCTTATATAAAAATTGTTAATACATTAGTATTTAGAAGAAAAAATAAATAAATATATATATATATATATATATATATATATATATATATATATAATACTGGTTGAAATCTTTTAAAACATGACATATGAATTAACTTACAAAATTAGTTAAGATTATTTCTTATCTCAACTTTTAATATTTAATAAATAAGATTTAATTATTTGTTTAACTTATTAGATTTAAAAAATAAATAAAATGAAGTTTTTTAATTTATTTTTTAAAATTAAATTTCTTCTTGTCTTTAAATATTAAATTTTTATATTTATATTTTTTTATTTGTTTATTTTGTTTGAATAAAGTTAATTTGTTATGTTTTATTCACTTGAAAAACAAAGCATACGATTATAACTCTTCGATGTACTGAGGTAGTAGTTCATAATCTCTTTACACCAGTTTAAATATGATGCATATAACTTATTTTTGTTCTGGACAATTAAGTAATTTGAAACTTATTATCACATGGTAAATAAAATGTAATTAAACTATAAAACAAACATCAAATAAATATAATCATACATATTTATTAATTAATAATTAATTTTTAATATATTATATTTAATATAATAACTGATTTGGTCAAATTCTTAATTTATAATTTGAAATTCAAATCAAACAACGCAATTAAAAAAATCATAAAAATCTAAAAAAAATAAATCCATTTTTTATTGATTCGATCTTGAAATTTCTTAATTATAATTTCATGTATTAGGAACTTTTTTCTACTAAATACAAAGGATACAACCAAGCAATTTCAAGAATTAGTGATCTTCTGACTAATATAAATGTTAACAATATTTGTTCTAGTAAATGGATCTACTAGCATCATGTTTCAAAAATATCTCTTCTAATTAATTAACTATGTTTTGCCCTTTTTAGTTGGAAGTCGGAGACCAATTGCATCTAACGCTATCTAATCAAATAGCTGTGGTTGGATTCGAACACACGTGTTTTGTCGTACAACTTTTTCGTTGCATGTTAGGGGAATCATAATGTTATCGCGTCAAATATTTTAATTAAATATTTTTTAAAATTAAATCTAACTATATTTTATTAAATACGCGTCGTAGGGTTTGGCCTTCTCTCTCATGTTAAAAGCCACAAATAAGTTCAGACCATACTCTAGTGTGGCAATAATAAATACTAAACAAAAAAAATAAAATTATTCAATATGGACAACCAAAATTTAGTTTCCTATTTCATCGTTAATCCAAATGTAGCCCCATTCGTTTCGTCTTCTAGAATTCTAGGGTTGCATTGCTTCCCATTGATTAGATCACCGTGGGGACATCGGAGTTAGGTATAGTGAACGGTTGAGATTCGATAAGTTTAGATGTCTACCATTTCCATGGTCCCTCTTTTTTTTTTTCAAGATTTAAATATGTTTTAGTTTCTGAATATATTTTAATTTTAATATTCTTAAATTCACATGAATTAACAAATATTTAAATGTTTTAAATATACACGGTGCATCTTTTATCCACGTTGAAACTTTTACGTCATAACGTTTATGAAGAATAAAGTTTTAATTTTTATTATTAAAATACGTGGATTCGTATGAACTATAGTGTGTGAATATTATTATAACTAAAAAATCAACATGTAATACTAATACTAATACTAATAATAATAATAATAATAATAATAATAATAAGTGTGGCTTAATTCACAACATAGAATTTAGGAGAAAAGTTCTGAATTGGATTCATGAAAGATTTGAGTCCCTTTCGTACATATAGTCAACAATATATATATATATATATAGTAGCCAACCGTGATTTTTCTTTTTCCTTTGTATTTTCACAGTTTTTTTCAAATATTTGTCTTCAAATATTATATTAAAATATTATTATAGAAGGTTTTATGTTTGTAATTTTATTTTCATGTCATATGTGTAAATCTTTCAATTTTATAAATAATACTAATATATACCCAACTAGTTATTTGATATTTTGGATGGAATTTTTTTTCAAATATAAATAAAATTTAAAATATTAATAAAAAAATGAGTTTTACTTAATGTTTATTTTACAACAGAGTTTTAGATGAAAGATAATGCTCAAATAATCTCAACGGACTGTAATAATAGACCAAACAGCCAAAAAGGCAGTGTCACTTATTTCCATCTATATATAAGGAGTATAGAAACCACCTTGGATCCCAGGACATGAATAGCACATCTCAAAAGAGGATACACACAGTTCAAACTAAAAAACAAGCACAACGATGAGGATTCATGGCCATTCAAAAAGTGCTAAAAAACACCAAACTAGTGAGAAATGATGATTATTTGTGGTATCTTTGAAGACTAATTAAGCAAGAATCTCCTTCAAAGGTTTGGCCTCCAGATTTGTCTTCTCAAGATCCTTCAATTGCTTTTCCTTCTCAAGGTCCTGCAATTGCTTTTCTTTAGCCAGCTTCTTCATCCTAGCATTCTCAAGATCCTTACTCATTTTCCTCCTGTACATTTCAGCAAAAGTGATTGGTTCCTCCAGCACAGGTTTCTCGCCCTCTCTGATCTTCAAAGGGTACACAGTTGCATTTGGTGCTGGATTCTGAAACGTGGCTATTGACAAACGGCTATAGTTGGAGTTCACCACTGCTTGGTGATCAGCATTCTTGAACCTGCCATTGCTGAGATACTGCATGCATGAAATTAATAAAATAAGCTTTAAAATGATATGATCGTGGCAACTGCGAGCGTGCGTAGGAAAACTTTGACTTTTATATTACTCACATGACCATGGTCTCCAAGATTGACAACAAAAGCACCCTCAACAGGCTGAACAGTGATCCAGGTTTTACCATTGTCCTTGGTTGCTTGAAGTCCACCCACTTGGTCTTGAAGCAGCAAGGTGATGGTACCAGGATCAGTGTGGCGTTTGAGACCGAGGGTGAGGTCAGGTTGAGGGCATTTGGGGTAGTAATTGACCACAACCTTTTGGTCCATATCAACACATGCATTGGTCAAAGCGTCCTTTTCTAGTCCCATTGCCTCAGACAATACCTCCAACAATTTGCACGCCAGACCCATCAGCTTCTCGCTATATTCCTCAGTCACTGCTCTCCACCCTTCTGGTGTATCTGGCCACCGGGAATAGTCCCTCTCTTTGATTGGATACGAAAAGTATGTCACAATCTCTCTCCAATCTTGCACCGATTCCCCCTGTCGTATTTCAAAACCCCAGATAATTAATTTCATATTCTGGTCGGGATGGCAAAACATAAGCTTGCATTGCATGTCTTCCAGGTGTGTAGTGTATGCTTGGTTGTTTTTCAACTGACATCAATTTTGATGTCACAAATTTTAAATCATGTTTTTATCAAGTAATGAAAGAAGAAACGACAAAATTGATAAATACTTTTCTTTATTTTATAATATAATAATATCAAGAAAATAAATGAGTAGATGTAAAAATATAAATTATGAGACGTCGAAAAAAATATTTGTTATAGATTCATTTGTCATAACAAAAATTCAGATCACGACTTTTATGTGCCCACGTGAGTGTGGGTCCCATGATAATGAAAATGAATGCTCACTGACGTTTCCTTGCTATTATCTTACCCGTTTCACCAATAAAACAAGAGTGCTGAACGATGCCTTTAAAATTAAACTGCTTCATACTTAAAAGAAATTAATTAAAAATGAGTTTGTAATTGTAAAATAAATTTAGGCAACAAATGACTTGGGTCAACGCTTGCCAAAGTTTAATTTTTTCTAATTATTAAAATAACTAGGTTTAGGTCGCAATAGATAATCTTGATTATGACTCGCCATTGGTCAATAATTAATTAATTAAGAATAAAATGTTCCGTACATCATGGAAGCTTTGGTGTGAAATTATAAAACTTTTGTACATCCATTTTAATATTTAACTACACCTCAGGTGTTATTCATCGAAGAATAGAATAGTTGAAAGAATAAAAAAAAATATAAAACCATCGAAATCGAAATGAGAAGAGATGAAGACAAAACGGAAAACAAACACATTTATCGAAAAATAGGATGAATATTTGTGTTTGGTTACCGGCATTAGAATGTCGACGTGACAGTACTTTTTATCAAGGCCACAGAAAAAATATATATTTATCATTTATTATATCATTTTTTTAACATCTTTATAATTAAAAATACTCAATAATTAATAATGAGACTATTTTTACATTTTAATAACTATAATAGTAATAAATAATTTTAAAAAATGATACAAATTACCAATTAATTTATTTTTACCCTACCTGTTTCTTTCATCTTAAAACGAAAAAGATATATTTATTAAAAGAAAAATCTACAAGAATATAGAAGAGTGTTAACGTCTCATTGAATTTTTGGCAAGATGTGGCCACATAGGAGACAAGTCTCAAACTATTTTGATATTTGTAAAATGCCGTAGAAAGCATTATTATTTAGTTCATATAATTTTTTTATGCGTCAGAAAAAAAATCTAGTTCTTACGTAAAAAAATAATTTCTTCAATTTGTGTCAAATATATTTGAATTTCTTTTTTTATATATATAAAATAAGAGAGCATAGGGATTGAAACTGGGGGAAAACGTGAAGTTTGTATGTTAAAACATAAAACGAAAAAGAAGTAAAAATGGAAAGCAAAGAAGAATTAACGTTACTTGGAGATGGCTGGAGACAATGAAGCCACCCTTTTTGCCACCGGACATGTCGAAGCGAAGCTTCTCCTCCGGCGGCAAAGCGAAGAACTGGGTGGCGAGACGAGTCATTTGGGAGATGAGTTTAAGGTCGACACCGTGATCAACAACCTGGAAAATACCCCAATTCTCGCAAGCCTGGACGATTTTGTCGCAAATGTCTTGTCTGCGGCCATGGACTTCGTCGATTCCGTCGAGAGAAATAATGGGGATCTCGTCGCTGAACTGGTTGTAGGCAACCTTGGGGCGCTCGTCCTCGTCCCTGACGAAGCTGGATTCGAGGGTCTTCTCCTGCGCCAGGTACGTGAGAGTCTTGGCTGTTGGGGCCATGGTGGTGAAATAAGTTTGGTGTGTTGGAAGTAATTTGTGTTGGGAGCGGTGTGGGACTGAGGAGAATGTGTGAGTGTGTGGAAGGGTTAAATAGAATGCAGAGAGGGTTGAATAATCGGTGGAAGAATGGAAGATTGGGTGATGTTTAATAACGTGGCCTCATAGGAGTGGTAGCTCTTACTTACTCCTCTTCCCCTTCTCATTATTCATTAGGCTCCCCTATTAAAGTGTCCCTCACGTTCTTTACCTAACTCTCTTCTACTTCTTATCTCCCTCTATACTTTTCTTTTTCTTTTAATTCCCTAATACAATCAATTATATCAATTCTTTTTTTTATTACTTGTTTATTTATTACTAAACAAAAAAAAATAACTATTATTATAATTAAATTGAAACACTTCACCAAAAGTATGTTTTCTACGTCAAGTTAACAATCAATCAGGTTGATGAGACAAGTTAAAAACAAAAAAACTCACTAAAATTGAAAGTTATATATTTCCTACGTCTTTGTTATAAGACGTATTTAAGAAGAACTTTGACGGTCTTTTTATAATATGTTCAATTTTATTTCCTTATTTGTTTTTATTAGTGGTAAAAAAATTAAAATTTACAATTAAAATCAATAACAAAGTTAATACATTAAAAAAATAATTATGAAGAAAATATAGACACACATGATCTTAATTCATATATTTCTCCTAATAATTAATAATAAGAATGAATAAAAAGAAAAGAAAAAACAATAAACTTGATTTACGACCTTTCCTCACTGGCTCTAAAACTCCATAAAATGCATGTTAACATTAAATTAATATTTTTATTTTGTTGATATTTTAAATTTAAATCAGATTAATTCTTTTTAATTATGTTTTTTTCTTTTATTAATCGTGTGAATCCTATTGATCAAAATTAATATAAAGATTTTTAAAAAAGTAACAGTATAAAAACCTAAAAATACATTTATTATTATTGTATTTTAATATATATATATATATATATATATATATATATATAGAGAGAGAGAGAGAGAGAGAGAGAGAGAGAATTATTACAATAATAAATTTTTATTGTCTTTATTTTATGCATATAAAAGAAATTATCAATATTCTTTGCTAGAATTCTAGAACCAACTATTGTTAGATGCAGTGCAGGGGACAGGTACAGTTGGCCAATCAGGTTAATTTTTTTTTTCATCAATAAATTGCACAACTAATTACGATAACACTTTGACATAATCAATGAGAGCAGTAATTGAATGTGTACATTTTTTAAAATTCATAGGCGTTTTCATAAAATTAAGTTAGGGTTTCCTAATTTTTATGCTTTAAATTAAATATTGTCAACTTCTAGACAATGTTTGATAAAAAAAATGTTAAAAATATTATCATCTTCAATAATAATAAATAAATAAAAACTAAGTAATTGTGTAATTGTAAAATTACTTATTTATTTATTTTAGATATAAAAGATAAATGATTTTAAGAAATATTATATTTTTAATATGTTTTCTTATATTTGATAGAAAAATAAAACCTATAAAAATAAAATATTTTTATTTATTATTTTTTTACTACTAAATAGTTGAAATATTTTCTTTCTAATCATGTATCTGTACTCATATTTTTTTTGTCGGATTTGTTTTTCAAACAAATGTATTAATGGGAAAATATTTATTGTAAGAAAACCCAAAAACATAAATGATTATGTTTTTAAGTCAACCCGCTTAATTTGTAATTGGTTATATATAACTTGTTTTTTGTGTCAAGTAAGTTCTATCACTAAAAATGATAAAAGTTGCTTACTGCATCAAGAATTAAACATGAATATGAAACATGATCTTAATGCATCAAGAGTTAAATAGGGTATAACTGGGTTAAGTATTTAATTTTTTGTTCACTTAATTATTCAGTAATTAGAGTAAGAGACTAATCCGTTTAGAGATACTATTTCAAACAAGTTATATATATCATGAAAAAAAAAATCAAGTTATTCTAACACATCAGCATCTTTATTTTTTATTTTAATAGTTTTAATGGATAATTTATTTTAATCTTAAAATAAAATAAAAATAACTTGTAAAGTTAGGTGAAGAGTAATTCTAAATTGTTTTTTTAGTGATGTTGTTTGAATTTTGTCTGAATAACATGAAAAAAATACATATAGTTATTTATTTGAGAGAGTATTTTAAAACAAATTTAATTATTTTGAAAAAGTTATTTATTATTAATGATAGATTATCGCTTCACATTTGGACATTAATGTTATTTAAAGACAGTCACTTCATGTCAATACCAATGGTACGTATGTTTGATCACTTTTTCACAAAATATATTAAATAAAATATTATTTTTTATTCATTTTACACAATATTGTTAAGACAATCATTACGTAAATTTATATGTTTAGATATTATATATATATATATATATATATATATATATATATATATATATATATATATATATGAGATTCAAATTTAAAATTTATAACATAAAACTTCATATTTACAAATATTACGCACTATAAACATACAGTAAAATCAACGGACAAATATAATATATCATTTTTTTCAAAATACATTTCTTTAAACAATTTTTTCGTAGTTTTTACTTCGTTGATTTGATTTTTTTGCCCTAAGAGACGTTATCACATTCTGTGAATTATGTATTTTTTAATCTGAAATTTGTAAAGAAATTATTTGCAAATCCTTTTTTCAATCTTAATAAACTTATAAGTTTGTTTGTTTGTTTTTATTAATTTATTTTAAACAATAATATTAGTGAGATTTTTTTTTTTTCATTTTGATACTATCAGGTTTCGTCTTAATTATTTAATCATATTAATTAATACGAGAGGCATTTGATACAATGAAGTTGTGTAATATAACTATATGAAAATATGTTAACGTTGATTTTATTAATTAAAATTCCATGATTTCAAGAGATTATTCAATTACTATAAAAAAATATAAATAACACTTAAACAATATAATTTTATGAACATTTTAAAATAAAGTTTAAATTTATCATATTATTGGTTAAAATTAACTAATTTATTTGATATTGTTTATTTTATAAGAACAAGGAATAATATTGTGAAAGTAGTTACACGTAGAACGAGAGTTTACAACAGGAGGTAAATTTGCAAGAAAAAACAATAATAACCCACAGTTCTTCCTCGTAATGGAGACTTCAAAACTTCAAACAGGATATATATAATTGAAAATTATTAATTTTATCCGTTATAATAATATTATTAAGATGAATTTCTATTTTTAAAATATTAGTAATTTTTAAATTATTTTAATAATTTTATTCATAAAATTGATTAAGATAAAAATATATACATGAACTATTATTAATATTAATTATAAATCAATGTAAAACTTGTAAACGTTTATATATATATATATATATATATATATATATATATATATATATATATATATATATATATATATATATATATATATATTTCCTTTCAATTAACGTCGTGTAATAAGACTCTAATTATATCTAATTTTAAAAAATAATCAATATATATTTTATATTTACTATTATATATTGTTAAAAATTGTAAATTTGTATGTAAAAATAGATTATAAAATAAATATATTAATTTATTATATATATATTTTTAATAAAAGAAATAGTATTTAAATTAATTTTTTATGTATTTATCTTTAAAACAAATAATCATACACACACACACACATATATATATATATATATATATAAATCATATATATAAATCATATATATATATATATATATAAATTTAAAGTTATTAATATAATTAATAAATTTAGTATTTGTATATAATATATATATATATATATATAATAATTAAATATATATTTATAAATTAATTATTTTTTAGAATTTATATTTATTTTAGTATTAGTATATTATTTATTTAATTAAAATTTTTATAACATATATGTATATATACAAATAAACTTATTTTCTAAGATATATAATATTAAATATGTTTAATTTATATTTATTAAAAAATTAGATATCATTAAAGTCGTACTATTTTAATTTAAAAAAAATTACACAAAAATGGTATTACTTACGAAGACTTCTTTAATATAAAATTGTGTAATGTAACATGATTTAATTGGAATGAGCCATTTTCATAAAATTGAAATATTTTTTACCTTGTAAGGTGAAAAAAAAAAAGAGAGAGAGAGAGGCTAAATTCATTCGACTCACGAGGTTTATAAGGTTTTCGTTTCTCCCAAACAAAAAGAAATGCCTTACATAACCTCTCTAGAGTAACTAGAGCTTCGAAGAAACCTTTGATCAATGATTAGAATGATGCTTAAAGAAGACCACCTTGGTAAGAGAGGCTTTGGTTTCATTTTGAAAAAGACTTGAAAAAAGCACTAGATTCCGTTTACAATAATAATTCTTTATCAAAACATTATGTTTTATCATCTTTTTTTATATTACTAGCTAGGGTTATCTTATATGAACTGGTAAACAACTTGAACTCTTATTTTATTAACTTGAGTAGACCAAATTAAACCAATACAAATAGCAGGATGAAAAACTCATGAACAGGGGGAAGAGAAAAAGTGTATGTTGGGAAGAGGCTGAAACTAAGGACATTTGTGAATTTGATTGCGAGTGGTGAGATTATCGTAGCAAGGGCAAGAACGAAGGTTTCCGTAAGTGCCAGGAGGAACACACTTGCAGTCAGCACAGCAACTCCCACATGCCCTCTTGCAAAGACGTGGTCTTGATGACATCTTGCACCTTCCTTCACATGCCACTCCACAATCTAGTATCAGAAACTTATTAGTCACAAAAACTAGTTAATGGCACAAGAAAGTATATGACATTACCTATTGCGTCTGGAAGAGGGGTTGGTGCTGGAGTTTCGTAGACACCCACCTGTGAGCAAAAAAACCCGTGCATGTGAAGAACGAACAAAATAGTTAACTTGTAATTATAAAATGACAGTGCTATTAGTTATACCACCGTCTGGTGTGCTTCAGCCAGATGAAGAAGGATGATGAAGAGCAGAATAAGTGATGAGAAGTTGAAGGTTGCAGAGAAGGCCATTGAAGGTGGTGATGAAGAACAATTAGAAGAAAGTAGGTATATAAAGAAGAGAAAGAGGTAGAAGTGATAGATTTTATAATATAAACACAATGAATTGGATTCCAATTCCAAGAAGTTCCGTTTGCCAGGGTAGTCCAGCACACAAAGACGCACTCCATCATGTGATTGTTTACTTGTTTTTTCAACCTATAAATAATATTTATTTTAAAATAATCTTGGTCATGATTTTTTTTATAAGTTTTATTTTATTTTTTAAAACACATAAACTCTAGATATTATTTAAAAAAAAAACAAGTGATGAAAACATTTGTTATGTGTAATACTAAACCATTTAGTCATTTTATGATGGGAAAGTGTTTACTGGTAACCCCTCCTCCATAAAACAATCGCCTTCAATGAATTTAAGGAAATAATCAATATTTAAATATGGCAAATTTGTTGATTTTTTTTTGAAAAATCGTCAGGAAAATTAAATTTAAAAAAATCCACATAAAATAAACAATTTTGTAGGTTCAAATCAGATAATTTTCCTTACTAAAATCCTAATATGTATTATAAAAAGTTTATTATTTATTTATTTAAATTGAAACAATGTCGGATAAGACAATTACAGTTGAAAAGTATAATAGTAAAAATCTAAAAGTTAAATTTTATGCACTGCAGCTAAATGATTGTAAAATAAAATTCTGTATATTTCAATATATATATATATATATATATAATTTAAAGTTTAACCTAAAAACATATTTTTGGAACTGGAGTTTTAAGTTTTCATAAATATTTTCCAAAATTGCTAAACATAAAAGTTTGACGTTCAATTTTTTTTTCAAAATTATTAAAAAATTCAGCACGCTGCGAAACATATATTTTTTGAAATATTTTAAAGTTTATATTTCAAAAATTAATCTAGGATTAATAAAATCAAGATTTATAACTAACCATTGGCTCCTGAAATTTATAATTCGGTAATACATTTCCAATGGGCTGATTACGCATCCAATAAGGCCCGTATTAAAGCCCACAATTTCCTCTAAAACTAACGGGCCGAAGTTAACACAGGGCTCAGAATTCAAAATAATAATGAAAGCCAACGGCTAGTTCATTTTGTTTTGTTTTATTTTAGGTAATAAGCAAATATTCACACGCGCCAACGGTCAATTTTTGATGCCGCAACCTTTTTATAAACCCCACCGTTTAGTCCAGAAAAACGCCCACACTCTTCTAGTTCCTATCTTCTTCCCTAATCTCTCTCTCTCTCTCTCTCTGCAAAATCCGAAATCGTATTGAAATTTCCAGTTCCAATGGAGACTCCGTTGTCCACTGCAAGAAGAGTCACAAGATCCCAAACCGCCTCCAACAGCATTCCCCTTTCAAGTAAGTCACTCTTCCCCTCAAACTCCACCACCTTTATCCTTCTTCACAAATTGATTTATTTTTTTTCTTTTGATTTCATAGGAAAAAAGAATGAGGACTCGGAAATGGCCGTTTCAAAAATCCGGCAAAGAAACGGCATGCAGAATCAGGATCGGTCTGCCCTCGTTGACATATCCAACGATTCTCCGATCGTGGGGCTTGCTAACGGGAACGACCTCGAAACGCCGTTGTCGTCTATGGCGAAGCAGAAGAGGGTGAAGAAAACGCCGGGTTCAGGAGAGGCATTGCTGAGGGGTCAGGTGAAGACCCTTTTGCAGAAAGTGGAGGAAGAGGCTGTTATTTCGAAACTCACCATGGAAGTTATTTCCCCTTTCAATCAACTTGCTAATTCCCCCATGTCACTTCTTGCTCCCACTCCCGCAAACACCCCTCAGGTTCCCAATCTTGCCGGAGCCGATGGTGATGCTATGGCTTTGGTGTCGCCTCCTTCTTGTTTGATTGAAGAACAATTGATCTCTCGGGTTAGACTTCGTCTTGTTTTCTTGCCCCTTTTGTTTTCAAGAAATGAATTTTTTTAAGTAATTGATACAATGTAATGAGTCTGATATTATGTGGACTGAAGAAAATGGGTTTGTTATGTTTGGATCTCTTTGCTAAGGTGAATGAAGCATTAGATCAGAAGAAATAATGAAATTTGAATTTAAGAAACGGAAGAAATAAAATTCAGAAAAAAAAAATCAGTTTTTTTTTTTTTACCAATTAGAACAAGGAAACCGCTATTTGTATTGTGTTTCTCTCTAATTATTTTATATGGTATTGCTTGAAATGTGAGAATAAAGGTTTTCTCTTTTTTGGTCATTTGATGGCAGGAGGTGAATGAAGTATTGGAAAAGGATAAGGAGGAGGTTGAATGTGAAAAGAGTGTGATAACCCGGTCCTTGCTGTTGGATTTCTCGGACAAATCCGAGGTTTCAGAATGCTCTTCAGAGGTGACTTATCAGGAAGTGACACATGGGAGTGGTGTGTCCACTGAGGATGATGGTGCTTCTGTTTGGTCGATGCAAGTGAATGCAAGCACACATGATGAGGATGAAGATGATGTGGACGAGGAAATGAATGGAAAGGAGGAAGAGGGAGATTATTATGAGGATGCTGAAGAGGCTGAAGAGTGTTATGATGATGATGGAGTGTTATTACTTGATGAACTGTGTGCTGGGTTGAACAACATCAGCGTGAATGAAAATGGGTGCGGGAAGCACACAAGGTTTGTTTACGACAGTGAGGATGAGCTTGTGGAGAAAGTGGTGGAACCTTGTGGTGACAAGGATTCATCAAACGTGATACGTTTGAAGGGGTTGCCCACACCCAAAGGAAAGCACCTTCGGTTTTCAGAGGAGGAGGAAATTTGTGGTCTGTGATTTTGATTGATGAAGATGAAGATGGTGTGAGTTGGGTTGGTTGGTTAGGTTGTCTTTCTTGACACCACTCTGCTGTTTTTGGTTGGTCATTGTTGTGTTCCTGAATCTTTTCAGGATTTATTAATGCTGATTGGAAGCAAATAATACTGCTCCAATAATATTGAAAAATGTTACTTTTTCATTTACAATAAACTTTGTGATTTAAAATTAATACTTGAATTAATCACATTTTCATAATATAATTCCATGTAAGATTTGTGGTTTAAATGATAAGATTGTATGTTTAAATTAATGGAATCATACTAGATTATATGTTTAAAAATGTAATGAAAAAATCTCTAATATCTCTCTATTTCACAATATCTATAAATTTCTATAATATTTGCATAATGATTAAAGAAAATATTAAATATACTATTTTTTTTCCCTTGTAAATTTTAAGAATGAAGTTATAATTTAAAGGTTTTTTTTTCTCCAATCCATAGAAAAGATTATTTAATTTTCCAATTATTCAGTAGACAAACTTTACTATTTTACCATTATAAACAAAAGGAATCATTTTCAAAAAATTTACAATGGTATGTTTGTTTAAAATTATATAGAAAAAAATTTTTATTTTAATAAAATAATTAAATTTTTAAATGTCTGAATAACCTATCCAAAAATAGTTTCTGCCTTTCCTTATAATTCTGCTAATATAAATAGATTTTTTTAATGATCACTTTTCTTAAGCATAAACAAAATATATTTACAAAATAAATTTTTGAATTATAACTTAAAGAAAATATCTTTTTTTACTTCTAAAATATTTAACATAATATACTTTTTATATGATGATAACTTTAAATATGAGTTTTTTTTCCTTTAAAAATGCAACATTAAAAAATAATAGTATTTATTAAGTGCTCTAAATCCTTAATTAAGGAGAATTTTACAGAAAACGATCTCAGATCCACAAGTAAAGCACCTTAAATATTAAAAAAAACATTTTGAAATGAAAAGGGTAACAAGAGTTTTTAACTGTATGAATAAGAAAAATATATTTTTAGTTTATGTATTTGTATTTTTTGTATTAAAATTTAATTCGCTCTTTATACTTTTAAATTTGTTAATTAATCCACCTTTTTTTCTCAAAATATACTTAAATTAAAGATAAACTAAATAAACATAATTTTTTTAGAAAATGCACACAAAATCAAATTGAACAACAATAACACCTTTAGTTTTGTTTAGTTTTTGCAAGGTTATATTTTTTTTATCTTAGTCTACAAATTTATAAAATTTATAGTTATGATTCGATTTTCAATCTAGTATACGTTTTATTTATTGATTAAACTAACTATTAATACCTTAAATGAATATGTTAAATTTATAATTCAGTTGGAAATATACATTCATTATATATATATATATATATATATATATATATATATATATATATAATGAATGTGAAATTGAGAATTAGATCAAATTATAAATTTTAGAAAAAAATAAAAATAGTGGATAAAAATTAAAGAAAAGTAAGATTAATATTGAATATTTTAGTTTTGTATATTTATAATTATTTTGTGAAGGCTTCTTAATTTTCATAAATACTAGTGTTTCGAAAAGCCCAACTCAATTCTGAAGTGAAGTCCAATAAGAGTGAGAGGATTATAAAAGGGAAGTGGATAAACAAAATATAACCACACGTTACATTCCAGGAAGCCATGGAAACCATCTCTATCTATCCAAACTCATCTTCCCTCACCATTCTCACCAGACGTTCACTTCCATCATCAAGACACAACCAAATCTTTCTTCCCCACCGTCAAGGGTCTTTCAGTTTCAACCCCATATGCTGCACCACCACTGATAATAATAGTAGTAGTAGCAGCAGCAACAACAACACAACCAATGGTGATGCAAAATCTGTTAAAGCACCAATTGCAACACCAGAGAATCCTGTAGAATTGAGCTTCCGGAGAAGGTCGAGAAGGCAAGCCAGACGACAGAAGGAGAGAGAAAACGCCATGCAATCCACAGGCAGAATGGTTGAGAGTCCTCCCAAGAAATGGGAGGAGATGAGTTTGGGTGAGAAAGCAGTGGAGCTCTATGTGGGAGAGAAAGGTGCTCTCTTTTGGCTCAACAAATTTGCATATGCTTCAATCTTCATCATGATTGGGGGGTGGATATTGTTTAGGTTTGTGGGCCCTGCATTCAACCTTTACCAGCTCGATGGTCCTCCACTCTCCCCTACTGATGTCTTAAAGTGATTCATCTCAGGTTTTGAACTTGATGAGTAATCACTCAAAAGCTTTTAGCTTCTCAACTCATCTACAGTTATGTTTCTCTCCTTCCTCAACAAAGATTACGATGTTAATTGGTATTACTGTGTAACAGATATTGTATGTATAATTCCATGGGCGCAAAAACCAAACATTTTTGTCAAAGAGAGTTGCAGTGCCACAATATATTTTTTTAGTCGACAGACTTTTTTTGTGTTTGGAGTTTTTCAATAGTTTACAGTAGAACTAACAGAGCCCTAACCAAATTATGAGTCCACAAGTAGAGAATTTGTTTTATAACCAAACCTAATGATTTGAATGATCCATATTATAAATTTTGTTTGGTGGGATATATTATTTTTGTTATTGGTGTTTATCATCATTTTTTATGTGAAGTTGGGAGGCTGCTATGTAACAAATAACTATGATAAATTCTTTTTCAAGTAATCCGTGCATTAATCTATAAAATAGGATGAACAAATCAATTTAATTCTAGAGATTTTAAATCCTTGTGTTTAGTTGTTGACTATTTATTTTAATCTTCTTTCATATATATATTTTTTTCCTGACGCTAGAAATTAAAGAAAATGGCCTTTCTATGAAATTGCTGACTAAATGACCGAGGTTTATTCCTTATTTTACCACTTATAAGTGTACTGCAACTTAAGAAGTACCACACGAGTTGTGAGCACCTGGTTAGATGCACCGGAAAGTTGGATTAGTCTAGCGAGTTTAATGAGATATGGTAATTCTCCGGCTTGCTGTTTGCTTACAAATGGCATTTAAACTCTCAGAACACCAATAACTAAATTCGCCCATGTGAACAGAGAGGGATCAAAATGTACCATACATTACTGAACTAAGGTTGTAAGAAGGGATGTCAAAACGGGCTAGGCCCGCCATAATATGGCGGAGCAGGTTGATATTTTCAGTCCATCAGCCCGCTTTGGCCCGCCCGCTAAGCCCGTCAACCTGTCAGACCAACCCGCGGACGGGACGGACCAGCCCACGACCCACCTAATTAATAAAAAAATAATTTTTTATTGTAATAAAATTAATTATAAAGATAATATATAAAGTTAAAAATTTTAAAAAAATAATTAAAAAAGTTTCATTCTCACATAAAATATTCTCCTTCCCGAAACATAACATGTTCTCCTTGTTTATCCTAAGACTCGATTATTTGTATTCTTATTACTTGAATTAAAAGTGTAAGAATTACTCAACTAAGAATAACATGAAGTTTTATCAAATAAAAAAGATATAATAATTTAAATTTTTCAATATAAAAAATATAAATTTTATAAGTTTAATGTTATTTATATATATATATATATATATATTTGTTATTATTTATTATTATGTAAATTTTATTATTGTTCTAAATTATAATTTCTTAAAATAATGTATTGATTTATATTATTAAATTGAAATAATATATATATATATATATATATTTATTGAATTATTGACAAACAAATAATAATTTTATTATTAAATTTATTAAACAAATTTATTTAAAAAAATTATTTTTTTCTAAATTATGGCGGTAAGCCACTACTATGCAGGCGGACTAAGGTCTACTAACTCGTCATGACTATATCGGACCAGCCCGCCCCGCTTTTAGCAAGCCAAAAGCGGGGCGGGCCAAAACGGGGCGGACGGGCCCGTTTTGCCATCCCTAGTTGTAACCAAAAAATTGAGGATAAAAGACAAAGGATACGCGAAGAGAAAACTCACTTACTCGTCCACAATCCTCTATTTATAGAAAGCAATACATTTTCAGAAACTAAAAGGTATGATGGCACTAAGCATAAACCACGTATGTCTTACGCAAATATAACGAGCCTGTCAAGAATATCAACTTGTTTTTCTGGCAAAATACAAGCTAGAAAATCAAAACAAAACTCAGCCAAACTAGGGCACGTCACAGCACTTTAACTAGTAATGAATTCAACATTACACAACATTAACAGGTTGCATGGGGGCCATTCTTTGTGTTTTGCACCTGCATATGATGAGCATTGATTATTCAGTGAAAACATGCAATACAAAATGTGAACGTGTTTTGATTGGTACATAATGAGTTAATGACGGGCAAAATTTTGTCTTCACTTTAACGGCATCTAATTTTGCACCCTCTATACACAGAAATCATATGAATGAGATAATGACCTGTTACACTGTAGTCTTGAAGCATAATTATGATTGTTGCAATTTGAGCACATCCAGTCTCCACTACGCCATTGCTTTGCTCTAAATAGGTACAATAGGTAAAAAAAAATGCATTTAAATTGAGCCTAGCAAAGTATGATAGCATCTTTAACTTTAGATCTACTATTCAAAAAATATAATAAATATGTCTTCAATCTGCAATAATATTATAGGATTCTCGGGGAGAGAAATTAGTTACCCTTTTCCAAGGAGGGCAGGTGTAGAGACTTGAGGTGGAATAAGTGTGGCCAATGGCAAACTTGGAGCTGTACTTGAGTTCATGCTGGGATAAGAGGGGAAGACTCCAGGTTTTGGATCTGCAACTGTCCCTACCACTTGATCCAAACTTGTATAGGTCCGATGCTGATCATTTGTCTGAAAAACAAGTAGGACGGTATGAAGCTTTTAAATTTGTCAAAATAGAATTTTAAAACCACTGCAGTGAATCAGAAATTAACTAAAACAAAAAAGTCCTTACAGTTCCTACATTCAATCTCTTGTTGTCCCAGTCATAAGCCAACTCTTCAGAGGCTAACCGCTTTGTACCAAGTGCTTCACACCAAAAAAGTGGAAACAGCATGAAGATTAACATCAATTGCTAGAAATAGAAAATCATTATTGATATTAAATAACCAAAAATATTCTTATGAATGCAATGAGCCCCAGCAGGACTATCTGCGGGGCAATAGAGCACCATAAGAATGTGTGTTCCAAACTTATGCACTTGTACAAAGTATCTTTGATAGAAGATAAAAAGTAGGCATTTTGCACCTAACAAGGCTGTACAAAAGGAAGGAAGCCATACCAGGTGGAAAAGCATTGCATTTTTTACACTGCAAATAATTTTAACATTGAATCAGAAAAATAATGAACACTTCAACTCTTGTATACTGTATAACTCAACCTCCCTTTCAATTAGACTTCAAGACATACCTGAGAGCGGGAAGAGTAATTGTGGAAGCCACAGTTACAGATCCAGTCCCCACTGCGCCATCCCTTCGGAACAGATAGGTTCTGGCTGGTGGAATTATCAAGAGGATGTCCAGAGCCATAATTTCCACCTGGTAACCATATGGAAATTGGCTGGACACCATACTTATCTGCCCCAGGAATGGGCCAACTGGAGTTTAAATGTAGTGACTGTGATGGCGCACCACTGCCAAGCAATCCAATATTCATCTTTTGTTCTGGTCCCCCTGGGGCCCTGGAATAATAATGTGAATAAGCGGGGAAAGATGTTCCAGTCATCGCAATTGCTGGCATGGCTGCTACCTCCTTAGGTTGTCCACACTTCTTGCACTTCTCTCTTGATGCATAATTGTTGTTAGTGCAACCTATTGTTCCAATGCATACAAACCCAGCCCCAGAAAGCAGCCAGAGGGAAAGGAAGCCAAGCATACGCACACCAACACGTCCCACGCACACCAACCCGTCCATCCCACACAAAATACACATACAAAAAGCACAAACATCTCAACCTAGGCGATAGCAAGTTCTTCATCTCAATGTGAAACAGAAGATCATAAATCAAAATCAAATGTCATGCTAAATTCGAACACCTTTTTAAGGTTAATCAGGTGCTAAAACCCCAACCATGTATGAAATAAACAGAGCTTAATGAATGGTGGCACACGTTTCTGTCCTTGAGAGTACTAGTGTTTAAAAACAGAACACATAAAAACACTACCAAATTTACACTGTGAACCTGTTTGAATCAGCTTCTCAATAAGCACTTACAAGAAAACAAACTAATTCAAGAGAAAGTATATATTGTTTTCTGAGCTAGAGTCCTTTTAAAATTCTATTCAATTTTAGTCCTTCGCGAAAGTTACAAATCCCATGTGCTTCCAATCCTTGATGAGAAACTAAAAATGCACACTTAATGATTAAAAAGAAGTAAAATTTAAATAAAGAATCATATTTTCAGGAAAAAAAAATATCTAACCTAAATATACTACGTATTCACTTGGCAAAAGAATGCCTCTATACACTAGTAAGTGTTCCATAGAGGAGCCAAAAGGAAACAACCACACTAGGTCATACAGTAAAAGATGAGTAAACAAAGGGATAAATTCCTAATTCCATTTCATTCCCAGAAAGAACCCCTCTGGAGCAGCCATGACAGAAAACAGGAGGGAAAGGGCAATTGAGAAAAGACGAGGGAATGAAAGGAGAAAAGAGAAAGGTATACGAAAAAGATGGTTCGGAAGAAAAAGAAAAAGAGAGAGAAATGGGTGGTTGGGGCTAACCGGTGCAGATCCAATCGCCAATACGAGGAAGCCACTTGGAATCAGCGGGGGTTTTGGTATCGACGAGGAGGCGGGGTTGCTTGCATCGATTGCAGAATGATCTGAAAGCGTAGTTCCTGTTGTTGCAACTGCTGCACTCCCAATCCCCTTCTCTCCCTTCTCCACTTTCAACTCCCTTTGCGTTCAACATCTTTCCCTCCCAACCCAACTCAACAACTCTCTCTCTCTCTTTCTCTGTGTCTCTGTGTCGCGCAAAACAAACGACACGGAAGAAAGATTTTTATTTTTGCTTTGCAGATACTACTAATATATATATACATAAGTTAAAGAAAAAAATCTAAAATATTCAGCTATTATTCTATTTCATTTTATTTTTACATTTAAAAATAATTTTAATAATTATGTTTTAAAAACTATTTCGAAAAATAAATTAGAAATTGTTCACAAATTTTAATTTAAAAATTATTTTAAACAAATAATGAAAGTTGACAAATTATTTTATTCCGGCCCAGTGGGCCTCCGTTATTGCGTTCATTTGAAACCCAAAGTTTGGGTTTGTCACATGGATTTTACTTTTAGTATATTTTCATTATTATTTTTTTTTTAAGTTGAAGTTCAAAAGTAGATAGCTGAAAGAAAAAAAAATAAATGAAGGTAACTGTAGTTTTTTCTTAAATTATTGAATATATTATCCGTTTTAGATTTTGAATTTATTATATTTTATTTTAAAAATATCTTAAAAATATTATAGACTATTTTTAATTTTGATTATCAAGTATTCAAAATATTTAAATTTAAAGAATAGATTATTTAGAGGAGATAATTTTTATTTTCTTTTTATATGCTCAAATTATTAAAAACTTGAGAGAGAAGTTAAGGTTTGTACGCAAGGTGAAATGGAAGTGAAGGCAAGGCAGTGGACAAAAACCAAAACCAAAACTTCCGCTTGAAACAAACACCACACAAAATGGTGCAAAAGTTACCCATAGCCGTCTCAGTAAATGCATTTTCAATTTTTATATTTATATTTGACTCACCCATTGTATAGAACACAATATTATGCATGTAATTTTCTTCTTGATTGGGAAAAAAAACCCATCAAGTGTTTTGAGTTCTAAACTTTTTCAATATGACAGATATTTTTTATTACAATTACATGTGAAAAATATACTGTAGCATAAAAAAATAATGACTATTTAACAAAAGTAATATAGAAGTTACTCTTGATTATATAATTCAAGGAAATTATATAGAGTTATTTTATGAATAATAATATTAAATATTGTAATTAATAAAATTACATATCTAAGAATATAAAAAAATTATGTTAATTTAAATATTTATATTATTTATTGTTTCTTAACGTAAAACTAAGTCCTGAACCATCCTACAAAGAATCAACTGAAGAACCTCAAATCCTTGTCTGGACGTTCGAAGTGGCACCATTCTCCGGCGGTGCAATCGCTCGGTTGCGTATCGGATTTTCATAGTTTATAATAATAATTTAGCAGATTTTTCCTTCCCTGTCATTTTTACAAAATCAAAGAAGCAGAATACTCTTTACTCTTCTCACCCTTCACTTTCTTCTGCATTTACAAAAACCGTGGTCTAAAATCACCATGTTTTAACTTACAAACCGTAAAAACTACCTTACTTTCAATTTAATGGAACCACACAAGCTTACAGGACCCAACAAAAAGCACAACTTTGGTGCCTTGTGTTGTTGGTTTATAGTGTCTATCATCGCAGTTCTCGTAGTCGGTGCTGGTGTTTTTTCTCTGAGAACCAAGTTTGAGGTTGGTCACTCTGATTCAGCTGATCTCACTTCTCACCCCACCGATGTTGTTCAGAAATACGCCTCTGCTCTTCAGTTGGCTCTGCAATTTTTCGACGTCCAGAAATGTAAATAATGCATATACTCTAACAAAGACTTCATATTGTTAAGATTATAACATGGTTTCCAAATACCCAAGTTGATTTTTTTGTTCAAAAAAATGTGCTTGTAGCTGGTAAGGTGGAGAATCAGAGGGTTTTGTGGCGAGGGGATTCAGGGCTACGAGATGGGAGTGAAGCGGATTTGGATCTGTCGAAAGGAATGTATGATGCTGGTGACAACATGAAATTTGGGTTCCCCATGGCTTTCACTGCCACCGTGTTGTCTTGGGCGATTCTTGAATATGGAGATCGCATGGATGCGGTGAAGCAGCTTCACTATGCACTTGACTCGCTAAAATGGATCACTGATTATCTTGTTAATGCACACCCTTTTGCAGAAGTGCTCTACATTCAGGTCAACTATTTGCTTCCACTTTGTGCAATGTTTCCACTCGCTAAAGAGGCTGTAGTTGGTGATGAGCCGTTTTATCATGTCTCGAGTTTTTCAATTATAATGCTAGTTTTGTGGCGCGATTATTCTAAGATTTTTATAATTTGGTATTAAATATAGTGTGACTTTATAACTTGGTTTTGCCAAGTTTCATAAATTTGTTTTTTCTTGCCAATTTTTTCGCTGTTAAGCTGAATCAAACACGCTTATGTTTTCTTGATGAAGGTGGGGGATCCTGAGGTAGATCATAATTGCTGGGAAAGGCCTGAAGACATGGATGAAGAAAGGCTACTCACTCAAGTTAACTCATCTTTTCCGGGAACAGAAGTTGCGGCTGAAACTGCAGCTGCATTGGCCTCGGCATCTCTGGTTTTTAAGGAGATTGACTTAACATATTCTAGGATTCTCCTACAACATGCTCAACAGCTGTTTATTTTTGCTGATACATATAGAGTTTCCTATAGTGTCAGCATCCCTCAAATGGGGAACTACTACAACTCATCTGGTTATGGGGATGAACTCTTATGGGCAGGTACCTGGCTCTATCATGCAACTAAGGATCCATCATATCTCAATTATGTCACAGAGCAGAATGAGAAAGCATTTGGTAGTTTAGGAAGCCCATCGTGGTTTAGTTGGGATGATAAACATGCTGCAACTCAGGTAACAACTATGATGCAGTGTTTTAGCTTTTAGTAAATAGTCCATGCACTATCATTCACTCGGAAACTACCTGTGTATGATAAGTTTATTGACTCTATAACTTAGGACCTTAAAATCATGCTAACCATGTTTTTGAATTGATTGGTAGTGTTAAAATTTCTTTTACTCTAAAAGTACATAGAAATTAAACGCTTTCTTTTGTTCACCTTTCCTTGGTAGCTATTATATTAATTAGGCATATTAATTTTTGTGATAGATATTCTCTTCATGCATTTTGTGATGTTGAACTAGGTCCTTTTGTCCAGAGTAGATTTCTTCGGGGCAAGTAACATCCCTGACGCAGAGAACCTTGACCTTCAAATGTACAGGGAAACTGCTGAAATCCTCATCTGCAAGCTTCTACCTGAATCACCAACAGCCACCACCAACAGAACTGAAAGTAGGATTGATCTCTTCCCTTTAGCATTTGCATAACTTGTGTCTATCAGTGTACTCTTTTTCGTTGATTCAGCCAAAAGGGTACCTAGAAGTTTATGTTATTAATGCAAAAGATGGCAAAAGAAGGTATCAATTATTAATATTCCCCGATTGAATGAACAAACTATCACTATCCAACAGGTGGACTGATATGGGTGGTGCCATGGAACTCTTTGCAACATTCAGTGGCTTCTGCATTCTTAGCTATTCTTTACAGTGACTACATGCGGACATCTCAAACCGAAACACTATATTGTAGTGGGAAAATATATAAGCCAGTAGATCTTCGCAAATTTGCCATTTCTCAGGTATGCAAGCCTTATAAAATGAGAGAAACATTTTCCATCTTATAATCATCACTATATTTAGCTTCAAAATTTCTTAGTCAACCAGCACCCATGCATTAGTACAGGATGAATGTGACTCTATTATTCTGAACAATTTCAGGCAGATTATGTGTTGGGTGAAAATCCTCTGAAGATGAGTTATCTTGTGGGATATGGAACTCACAACCCCAATTACATACATCACAGAGGGTCTTCTATTCCAGTGAATGCTACAACTGGTTGCAAAGATGGATTCAAGTGGTTTCACTCACCTTACCCCAATCCTAATGTTGCATTTGGAGCACTAGTTGGTGGTCCTTTCCTTAATGAGACATACAATGATTTCCGAAACAACTCTATGCAAGCTGAACCAACAACTTACAATAGTGCCCTCTTTGTTGCTCTCTTATCTGGTTTGGTTGCCAGTTCCACCCTGACATTGTCCTTCTAGAATTTATGTGAATACCCCCCCTTTGAAGATATCAATAATTTTTCAACAACCCCTTCCAACAGTTTTGCTTTATTTGGCATCAACACCTATAACGATAAGCTTTTCTGCTTAATTTATGAAGAGAAGCAACATGTTGGAGATATGTACAGAGCTTCTAGATTCCGTTTCTTAACCTTGTGAATAAACACTCTTTATTTGGTCTTTTTATTCAATGATGACCAATAATGAAGCAACGAGATGAGCTTTTCTTTATCTTACTTCGGTAGGTTGTTGATTACTAAATATTGATATTTAAAACATTTATGATTTATTATGAATGTACACCTAATATTAACCACTAATTTAAAATTATTACTTTACTTTTTAAAGACAAGCTACTTGAACAAGTAGTAAATTATTTTAGTTAAATCTATCATGCTATATTATGGTCAATGTATTTCTCTATTAATTGATCTGAATTATTTGTATATCTTTCTTTTGGTTGTCAAATTTTTTATTGTTACTGACATGTTTTTCATCTTATGGTGAAATATTCTATTAATATAAAAAATATATATAAGAGACATAATGCATGTCATTTATTAGTGTATGTTTCAATTTAATAAATATGCAAACAATAAAATTGACAAAGATATTAAAAGAAATCTGAAGTAGTTGATGGAGACTTTATTTTACTACGTACGAGGATAATTAGTAAAATATACAATCTGAATCATGGAAGAAAGAAACCATGAGTGAGTTCTAATACTATTATATAAAACTAATATTTATATAAGATATATTTTATTTATATAAATATAAATATTGGTACAAATCAAAAGTAATAATTGAATTAATATTTATATGTTATATTATATCTATAATAAAATATTTCTAATATGATTATTAGTACAAATCAAAAGTAATTATTAATAGTTGGAGATTTAACTACATACACAATATTAGTTATTTATTTAAGAACTCCTCCAAATTTTACAACAGATAAAGGTTAATAAGAATATGTTGATATGAATGGAAAAGAATTTAGAGCCAAAAATCACGTTAGAAATTATATTATTATTATTATTATTATTATTATTATTATTATTTTGTTTGGCTTTATCTCCTTTATAATAATATTATTATAATTAATTTTTATATTTGAGAATTATTCATTTAAATATATCATTTATCACCATTTTGTTTTTAAAAAACATATCAATAAATTAAAAAAAAAAACTCTTATTGTTAACTCTTAAACATTTAACTCGAGTTTACTTGAACGTAACTTCTTATAAGTGGAACGAGACTCAACTCTTCATCCCCGATGAGTACCAATATTTTGTCTAGGAACGAGAATAACCAATTTTATATTTATCATGATGACATTGTCAAGATCAATTCTTACATGTCAACTTTAATATTCATTCGTCACGATTTTATCTTTAAAATACGACTTAATAAATTAAATAAAAAAATATAAATTATCATTAGTCCCACCTCTTAAATAATATAATACTTATAAATTTACCAAAATAATTATAAATATAATAATAAATTGGACACCACAGTAATATCTCAATTTTATTTATTATAAGTAAAAAAAATATATCTCGTTAAAAAGTGAGACATCATACATAAGAAGATTAAGTTATTTATAAAATTAATACATACTTCAGAGTAACCATGGAAAAATATAATAATTAATGTTCTTAATATAATCTCAGATTTTTTTACTCAAATAAATTCGTATTGTTTTTAACAACAATAATTGCAAGGAGATTTTATAACTATTCGTTGAGATTAATCTAAAAAAATTACGTTGTGATGTAAATACAAATTATTGTTATCATAAATTTAAAGTGATTATATTGTATTGTTCTTACTTCGGACACGCATGTGTGGAATATTTGTTTTTTTAAGTTAAAAATAAATACTTAAATGTGATTTTGATTTCTTAATATTTTTTTTAATTCTTAATATTAAAAAATATTCTTCTCTCTACAATATTATGGATTAATGTGCTTTCACATCACATTAACATGTGTAATTGAAATAAAAACTTTTTATTTTTTAATTTTTAATTCTCCAAATCTAAAATATCTTTTTAGGCACTTAAATAAAAAAAATTGTATTTTAAGTCTCCTAAATTTAAGTAGTCCATAAATGTTAAAGTAGTTTCTTTAAGTATTTTAGCAGGAAAAATTTTAATTTTTATTATCAAAATTGATATAATTGCAAATTTATCAACTAATTAACACGTGTTTAATTTGGGAAATACAATTAATAATATTTGAGGTATTTTTCTTACTTTTATCTTTCTTATTTTTATTCTTTAGTTTTAGTTATTTTAATCAATTCTTATTTTCTATCTTTCTTATTCTTTAAGAAATAGAGTGTTGACTTTTTTTTAAGATTAAAGTATAATGATTATGACTAGAATATACGAATAGATTTTATTTTATTTTACTAAAATTTTGAAAGTTTAAAATTATTAATAAATTTATCTTAAAAACATTATTTGATAATTTATTTTTTAAATGACTTAAACTTATTTATACAATACAATAAATGTTGTTATAAATCATTTTTTTTATCCTTTGATGTGAATTCAACAAAAGATATAATGTCATTAGTGTTGGAAGGGAAAAATGTATTCTCTTAAATTTAAGAATTAAAAATAATTTTAGAAGATTAACAAAAATTTATGAATTTTGATATTCAAGCTTTAAAGTTAGAGAAAAAAAAAAAAAGGTAAAGGGAAAAGTGAGAAATGGGGACAATGAATAAATCATCTGTTGCTTATCTCTGTAATGTTTTCATGGCCTCTCTTTTCTTTTTCTTTACAAAGAGAAAGAAAGACAGGCACACATAGCCGTAACACCTGCATCAAACTAATCTTCTTCTTCTTCTTCTTCCTTCAACGCGCTTTTCATCTAACCAGGTTCTCTCTCTTATTGGTGTTCGCTTTTACTAGATTCCTCTTTCTTTGTTTTTCTCTCTTTCTTTTGTTTCTTATCCAAACTCTCCAAATTCCTTTATCTCTTCCTCCGTTTTACTGGGTTTTCGGTTTAACCTTTTCCCATCCATCTCTGCCTTTCGCTTCAGTTTCGAATCCCCTTTTCTTCGCGCAGATCACTTTAAAGTATTAAAGAAAATAAATTGGGGGAATATTAGTTGAGACTGTTTAGGTTTCTTTTTTGGTCTATTTGTCGAGGTAACCGTTTGATGCATTGCTTTGATCTTTAACTGGTAGATGCAATAGATTTAACTATGAGGGTTTTTTATTATTTACGAAAATAATAATTAAGAAAAGTTTGAAGAATTATAGCATGTAAAAAATTAACTGTTTTTGTTGGTGCCGTTGTTTTTCCAGAGGCATTATGTGTTTGTTTTCAATTTTTGGCGGTATACTACGGTTATCCATTTGCTCTAAGTTTCCTTTCGTGTTGAACCTAGTTTCGAACAAAACTGTACTTTGTTAAACTTTATGGGCATGTCTTGCTATAAAGTAGATTATGTCAGTTTTTATGCATTTTATTTTTAGTAGCATACAACTGATTCTGTTATACATAACAATTGATAAATATCATAAACTTCAATCACTATGTAATGTCTATCTGTCCATGACACTATCTGCTATAAGATATAGCGGATTATTAGCTTCCTTTAGTTTCTGTATTCTAGCATTGACAACACTGCTGTATTATTTCTTGGTTGTATTTAATATTTATGATATATATGAGTTTGGAAGGGGCAAACTGTGTGAATTATATAAGATTAAAATGCTGACTAATTTTCCTGTGAATTGTGCTTTCTTTATAATTTTACTTCAATACTTGTTGTATGGGCACCTTGCTGCGATCTTTTGGAGTCAGTTCTGAATTTGGTTCTTAAATTGAAGCTCAATTACAGATGCCTTATATCTTCTTGCATTCTATTTGATTGAGTTTTACCATATATTTCTAGTTACCACAGTTTGTTATAAATTTTCGTATTTTAACATCCAAGGCATATCTTTATCTTGATGGACTCATTTATGATTATTACATTAGCACAACTGGCTTTGGTATTATTTATTTTCTCATATTTTTCTATTCAAAACTGGGCAGGACATGGCAGCAGATGATGATATGTCAGCTTTGAAGGCTAAGATGAGTCAGTCACATGAATCTTGAAAGCAGGAGATTGAAAGAAATCAATCTCAAGTGGATGTATTGGAGGCAAGGATAATGGAGGTAAAGGCTTGCATACAAGGCTCAGAGGAAGAAGCAAAAAAGGAGTTAGAGGTTCTATGGCGAAGAGTCAAGACTACTTCTACCCTGTTGTCCTACTTAAAATCGAAAGCTAGAATCATGGCTGTTCCTCATCTAGCCCATACATCTTGTGGCATAAAAAAGTTAGATGGAGTAGGGCTTGTTGACAAAGATGGGATTCCATTATCAGGTTGGTCTAGGAATGTTGATCTTTCTTCATTTGATGATCCAGATGAAGAATCTTGGATGGAAATTAAACGTCAGCTTGGTTCCGTAGATGAACAAGATGCAGTTTATATAGGTGAGATACTTAAGTCTGTTCAGATGGTCACGGATGTGATGGAAGCCCTTGTCAAAAGGGTTTTATTGGCAGAATCAGAAACTACAATGGAGAAGGAAAAAGTGAGTTTAGGTCAGGAAGAAATCATGCGAAAGTCCGATCAGTTAGAGAGTATGTCCATGAAATTAGAGGAGATGGAGCGTTTTGCTTTGGGTACAAATGGTATTTTGAATGACATGCGGCAAAGAGTTACAGATTTGGTTGAAGAAACAACTAGACAGAGACAGCGAGCTGCTGAAAATGACGAAGAACTTTCTCGAGTGAAACAGGAATTTGAGTCTCTGAAATCATATGTTAGTAGTCTAATCACAGTAAGAGAAACCTTACTTTCTTCAGAGAAGCAATTCCAAACTATTGAGAGGCTTTTTGAACGGTAAATATTTATTATGCAATTGCTTATGTTTAAATGTCTTGATAATTATCTTTATTTGTTCTGCTTCAAATTGTTTGTCTTAGATGGCCCACTTCCTGCAGCACTTTTATGCTTAAATGTACTTATTATATTTATTCTGGATGGCATGTCCGTGAGGGATTTTTCTCACATCCAGTTTGTTTACATGTGTCAAATAATTTTTTCCTTTTTTGCTACTTGGGGATGGGGCATCCTCCTCGTCATAGGGACAGTGTTTATTATGGACTTGGATATCAGGAGCACAGCTCTTGTTATTCTTATATGATATAATAGAAAATCATTTCAAGTGTTATTTAAGAGAGCTAACTTGATTCTCAGTTTTAGTTTTCTTCATTATGATTTGGTTATCCAATGACCATAGTGCTTCATTTTGAACAAAATCTCATCCTTAAATGACTTATAACCTCTCCTCCCCCCCAAGAGGAAGTCTTCTCCTTCATACCTATTGGTGATGGGAAAAGGCAGCAGAAGGGCAGAGATAATGTGAAGGATAGAAACTAGATTATAGCAGCGCAACAGTGGTGTGCTAAAATGAGAGATAATATTAATTGATTTAAAATTGTAACAAAATGTTCATATATAGCCAGTAAATATAATTGACCACTACTGAACACTGAAAAATATCTCACTCCTAAAAATAAGGAAATAACTTTGACTTATTCAAAGTATAAATAAATGAATAAATTGTAAACGTGACAGCAGTCCTAAACAAAACAACTAACAATACCTTCTAATTGAGTAACTTACATTCAATTTGTCCAGGTTGCTTATTAAAATTAGTAATTTGTATAACAGATCATCCTAATGAGTTACTAATTTTATATGTTAAAATATCACCTTATTGGGAGTTGGCATGTTTATCATCTCCATTTAATTTGCAGATTTTTCTTGTGTTTCTGTCTGAATATAGTTTTATTATGCATTTTTCCTGCTACTCCCAACTGTGACTACCTAAACATATGGATTCTTAATTTTTCATTGGGTGAATACAGATAAATTTGGATAGTTTCTATATAATTGACATTAGCTTCTAATTCATAAAATTTATTTTTTTCAAATCACTGTCAGTACTGCTACTGAAAGTGTGGTGTCTCTCCCTGTTCAGGCTACCTTCTCTCTCATTCTTTTGAATTTAGATAATTATATTCTTCAAATGTCCTTGTATTTGTTTCCTTTTTTTTGGGTGAGACAGATAGCCATTAGTTAGTTAAGAGAGTTTGAGAGAATCATAGTTCGTTAATTTGGAGTTGCCTATAAATAAGAGGGGGAGTTGTCTTTGGATTTGGGAAAATTTTGGTGAGAACCAGGTCGCTTGAATACCTGTGGTGTAACACTGTTTTCCATAAACAGACATATTTTTTGTCTACAATTTGTTCCGGTTTTTGTCAGGCTTTGTACCAATAGAAGCAGGTTATAGCCACACAACAGACAAAATAACTTTTCGAAAATAATGGAGTGGTATAACTGCTATTACTAAGCCAATTGAAGCAAAAGTTTGAGGCCCAAAAGTATGTAAAAGATAACTTGGTAGGATGGGATGACAGTGAGTATGTGCCTAATCAGTATTGATACGTGCTTGTGTAACACAGACGTGTTGATATCCACATATTTTCCTGCTAATCGGGTTTAATTTTATCCCAAATTCTCGTAGTGAGTTTTGTTTTCTTTTAAAAACGAAAGATTTATTTTTCTTACTGCTTGTTATTTTCTCTTGAGCAGCCTAGTTGGAAAGACTACTCAGTTGGAAGGTGAGAAAATGCAGAAAGAGGCTGAAGTTCAGAAACTTATGGAGGAGAATGTGAGGTTGAGTGCTGTGCTTGACAAGAAAGAGGCCCAACTTCTGGCATTGAATGAACAATGTAAAATGATGGCCTTGAGCGCTTCAAACTTGTAAATGCCATTTACAAAATGCTTGCTTAGCTCTTCCTTACTGACAACTGGAGGCTTCTAAGTGAAGCCCATAGGTCTTCTAATCCAGAAGGAAGCATCCATGGATGGTTCCATAAACATCATCAATCCCTCGTATCTTAATTTCTGATTGCCATTTTAATGCCTCTTTCAGAATTAAACACGGAAAATATTTTTCCTTAGAATGTAAACTTGGCGTGGTCTTTAATGAGAAAAACAAGACATGCTTTGTTGTAGATGTTTGAAACCAGAAACCAAGTCATCAAAAACCGGTCAAATATATAGCCAATCAAATATTTGAGACCAAAAAATTTCTCTTGTTCTATAGTCTGGGGATACCCAGGTTCCTCGTAATAAAGAAAATAGTCTGCTGAGTATCATTGAATGTGTTTACCTTTTTAGCCACTGCGATAAAAGTGAAGATAGATACATCGAGGGTCTTAATAGTGAGATGATATATACAGATCTTAATAGTGAGATGATATATCGAGGGTCTTAATAGTGAGATGATATATACAGATTCAATGGTATGAAGAGATTTCTGTTGTTTTGAGAACATATTACCCTTTTGCTTTAGATACATTTATATGCAATAACCCGTGTCGCTGTCGTATTTTATGATATTTAAAGATAAAAAATTCTCGCTCCAGTATCACATAAAATACCTGTGGTGACTGAGGGAATGTTGTGTGTAATATTCTCAGAGACAACAGAAACCACAGTACCAGGATAACTGAACTGTGCATGTTGACAAGATAAAACAGACTTGATCAAACTTTACTTTGCAAGAGTTTTTACATTACTGATGTTGACATGATTGATTTACTTTGCAAGAAGGTCTCATTATGAAAGATGTTTCTGCGACTTTAGGTGCCTACCAGTTTTTGTCTTGTGTAGGATTTTGGACAAGAGTAACATGGAATCACGTGTTTGTTCTTTTGACAATTGAGGATCAATATTGTGTTTTGTTGCTGCAATTGTTTGCAAGGTCGCTTTTGCTTCTTGTTTGAACGTAAAGAAATGACAGCACTTAATTTAATAGTCGTTATCGTGGTTCAATTTGAAGAGATTGTGCCACCCAAAAAGCAGTATGTTCTTGCAGATAGCTTTGATCGAGCAAAAAAGGTAAAAATGGAAAGTCGGTTTGGATATTACCAAACTTCTTTTAGGCTTTGTTTGGTTGGAGTGATTTGAGAGAGTGGAATTGAGAGAGTGGAAAAGGAGGGATTTGAAGAGAAATGGAGATGATTGAAAAGTGAAAGGAAAGTTTATGGGAAATTGTGAATGATTTGATTGATATGAGATATAAAAATTATAATTTTATGTTTATTATTTAAGAAAATTACCATTTTATCCTTTGTATCAAATAAGGTTCAAATGATTATAAATATAATTTTTTAATTAATTATCCATATTTTAACATTGATTATATATTAATTATCCATATAATATGGTTCAGATTTATCCATATTTTAACATTGATTATATATTAATTATCCATATAATAAGGTTCAGATTTATCCATATAATAAGGTTCAGATTTATTCATATAATTAATTAATTATCCATATAATAAGGTTCAGATTTATTTTAATTGATTAAAACACGTTTTAATCGATTAAAACCACTTTGGAAGTCAGGATGATCGATCAGAATGTACTTATGACCGATCGAAGTTGGTTATGATCGATCAGAATTGAATTATGACCGATCAGACTTATTTCAATCGATTAAAATGACTTGAAAATTTTTGTACAGAGTTTAAATCGATTAAAACGCATTTCAATCGATTAAAATGACTTAGAAAAAATTCTGTGCAGGTTTTTAATCGATTAAAACTTCTTTGTATCAGTTAAAATAACTTGAAAAGTGTTATAAGAAAGTTTTAAACTGAATCAATCGATTAAACCGCGAATCAATCGATTAAATCACTCTTAGAAAATGTTTGTAAAAAGTTTTAACTGATAAAAACTTGGTCGTATCAGCTAAAACAATTCTGTTAAAGAACAAGAACGCATTAATGGGTTGAAAGGACTTTTAACAGATTATAACGGCTATTTCAACAGATTAAAACAAACTTTCAACAGATTAATTAATGCAGCTTTTTCTGAAAACTCTTTTATAAACAGAATTGCTTGGAACTTTTATCATATCAGTTTTTAAAAAAACAAAGCAATCAATTTAAGCAACTGTTAGCATCCTTTTTCCAAGAAAGAATTACAACTGGAAGTTGGTTCTTGGTGGAAAGGTTGAGTGCAAGAACATGAACAACTGGGAGAGACGAAGATGTCCCATATATCTGACTCCGAATGTTGAAATGTTGATGATCGTCTCATCACATTAACTTGAGATAAAATAATTACAATATAATTTTCTACTTTGAGAATTAATAATATAATTAAACATCAAAATTGAGAATACTCTTATACATTTTGAACTCTTTTGGATCAATTTTGTTTCCCTAATTTTTGATAAAGTTAATTTTAATATTTAAATTTATTAGAGGTTAAGGTTTAACCTCTATTATAAGCTCCCTTTAAGAATGGTTCTTAAAGTGTTCCATCAACTCCCTGCTGCTTCTCAATTCCTGATTGAATCAGTGCCAGAGTCGGATTAAAGAAAGTAGAGTCGGATGTTATTGCCTTTGCCCCCACGCCAGCTTGCTCTCTAATCCCACTGCTGATTGGATTGAACTGAAAAAAGCGGAGCTTAGGTAGGCTACAGCAACTCTCAAAGCGTGAGCTCATAAGCCGTATTTCGCTCGAGCGACTATATCTCGCTCGAGCGAAATACGATCCTGATCGATCATAAGTTGAAATGATCGATCATAATTGGAGGATATAATAGCGGTTCCTCTGTAACCGCTATCTAAAGTGTATATTAGATAGCGGTTCCAGTGGAACCGCTATCATATACAATCATATTTTAATTTCTTGAGTCTCGGGTTGTGTTTCGCTTGAGCGACTATATCTCGCTCGAGCGAAATATGATTCTGATCGATTAGATTTACGAAATGATCGATCATAATTGGAGGATCTAATAGCGGTTCCTGTGTAACCGCTATCTAAAGTGATATATAATAGCGGTTAAGATTTAACCGCTATTAGAAGTGATATATAATAGCGGTTATGTTTTAACCGCTATTAGAAGTGATATATAATAGCGGTTAAAATTTAACCGCTATTAGAAGTGCTATTATAATAGCGGTTAAGATTTAACCGCTATCGCCATTTCATTATTTCCAGCAGACTTTCACCTCTTTTCTTCGCAGATCAGCGAAGAAAGTCTCTCTCCCCTCTCCCCCTTTTCCTCGCCTGCATTTCTTCGCAAATCTGTTCAACCAAATGTGGGTGAATCTCGTGCTTCTGTCTTCGTGAGCAGTATTTCGTCACAAATCAGTTCAAACAAACAGGAGCTTAAAGTCGTTACTGCATTGAAAATACACAAGAAACAAATATAATGAACTAAGCTGCAATCATCATAATTAATTTTCTAGGGTCTGGGTGTGTTTGACCCAGCTTTTATTTAGTTTCTTTTTTTCTCCTTTTAAGGAGAAGCCCGACCAAACACATTTTCATAAAACTCCTAAGAAAAATTAGAAGCTTATATGTTATGAAGAAAATGATGCAATTTCTTTTCTGGTACACAGAGCATACAGAAACAAAGACGTGAAAATAATAAAAACAATTTTTCTAAATGTACTATAAATCGCTTCAGAAAAATTAATATGGAATAAATTCTAAAATGTTTTTAAAAATTTGTTTGGTAACGACAATTTTTATTATATAGTGTTATTTTCATAAGAGTATCATTTCTTTTTTAATGTTTATTTTGTACCAAGCTTTGTTGTAACTTATTCACATATGTCTCTCTTTGAATATTGAATGTTGCATTCTTTGAGGAAAAACATCAACCTTTTTATTATCGTTACTACCCAATATTCTCTCTATATATATTTAAAATTATAAAAAAAGAATTACACATGTTAATTTTGTTAATTTATATAAATTAAAATAATTTCCACATTTTAAATTTATAAATATATAATTTTATTAGACGAGATAACTAGAATCAGTAAAATAACTTCTAATTTTTTTTTATAAAAATTTAAGATCTGAGTTAAAAAAAATCATCAATAGTTACTACTTTTAGTAAGTCTATATTTTTTGGGATTTTTTTTGTTTTATATCTATATTTTATTATTAAAATAATTTGTCGTAAATTATATATATTTTTTTATAAATGTATTCATTTAGATAATTTGTTTTCAAAAAATAACTGTTAATAATGTAGTTGAAGATAATCAAATACATCCATTAAAATAATTAAATTATATATATATATATATATATATATTATTGAAAACATATAATTTATTTATATAATTTAAAATAAATGTTAAATTTGAAATTAAATTATTTATGCTATAATAATTTATTTTAAAAAATAGTAAAATATTAAATAAGCATATATAATAATATATAAAGATTATTTATAAAAACGAACTAGTATATTTGTTTAAAAAAATAATGATAATAATATAAGAATAAATAACTTATTTATTATATTAATATTTATTTATAATGTATATATAAGTTAACTTTATTTGTATCTATTTTATTAAATAACTATTTCACATTAAATCACATCTCAATTTTAATTTATATTCATTTTTATTAAAATTATATAAAAGATATTTTGGTCATTTACAATTTATCTAATTATTTAATATTTTTAACCAATCTTATTTTTTATAATATTTTTACTCAAAAATCTCATCTTTCACTCTTTTTTCAGCTTCTCAAATTTACTTTTTTTCACTCTCCCAAATCCTTTTTTTTTTTTTATCAAAACACAATCTTAAGTTGAAAAATATGAATAAAAATACACAAACAGCTCTGAACAAAATACCCTTAAAAATATGAATTGTAAAATGATTTTTTTCAATAACATACCCTTAACAAAAATTTAAAAGTAATTATGAAAATATTTAAATGTTTACGTGAAATAATAATCAGTAAAAAAAGTAAGGTAACAAAACATTTATATTCAAACTCCTTAATCTTCTTCAATTATATCCTAGCTTCCAAGAGTGAAAACAATTTTGAGTTACTTAATTGGTTTGATGCTGAACTAAAACATTGTGATTGTAGCGTTGATGCCAATGCAACAATGGAGAACACAATTGAACGTTCCATTGTTAGGTAATAAATAAAAACTTTTTGGTTTAAGTCTCAAGAAATTATTGTTTAAGAGTGAATGATAATAACATAATATTGTTCCCATTCTATTGGATTTATGGTGGTTGCAATCTTTCACACTTGTCATTTGCGCTAGTGCTTTAATCTTGTCGCTCAACTTCATCTCATCAAACCCTTTTCATTGAATTTGCAACATCACCATGAAACTACAATCTTCTTATGCCATTGATGTAATCACAGTTTCAAATTTATTTAGTTTTTAAAATGCAACTAAAAATGAAAATGGAAGAAGAGGTTGGAGAAGATGAAAAGAGATTTTATATACTTTTTACTTTAATAATATATATCATTTTTATATCTTATCTAATTTTTGTAAATCGAAACAAAGAATTTAAGAAAAAACTTTTTATTGTTATAATAAAAGTTTTTAAAATACAATATGGTGTTCTTGCCCAATATCTAATAATAAGTTTGCTCGTGGCAACGAAATTCATTTAGTATCTGACTTGGCATTATTTATACTTTTTATTTAGTTTATTTTGAATGGTATTAAACATTTGGCGTGAAAGATAAACGTAGTTTCTTAAAAAGAATGGAAAAAGTACATGAAACAAAGAGAAAAGTGAAGATTTTTTGGAAAGAGATTTATTGAAAAATGAGATAATATTTGATGGAGTCTAAGAAGGAAACTGTCCCACCTTGCTTTTCATGGAAGCAATCTTCGTTATCCCCTCATCCACACAACTTGGACTTCCTCGTCAGACCACAATTTCAAACATGTTTATACGTATAATTCGTAGACAATTATATATTATACGTATAATATACCTAGCTTAGGTATATTAAATTCACTTCACAATTAAACAATTTTTTGTCTAATCACCATTCGGGAACCCTTAGACAAGCATAATATGATGGGACAGAGTGAAGTGAGTTGTATAAAGCAGGTTTGTGTTATCCATCACAACAATACCTAAGTTTCATTCTATCCTTTTTCTTGTCCTCGTTAGATCCAAACTTAATTATTAACTGCTTTTCAATAATTAAATGTTTGAATTTGTTGCATACTAAATGTCCACCGCATAAATTATAAACACATGCAACTTTCCAATCTTATTTTTCGGAGTTAATGTTCATCTTAAACATGCTACTACTATTCTGAATCTAAAGATGAACTTGTTCAAGTTGTATGAATAATTTAAATCAAATTTTACTTTCTTATGCTGAATAATAATAATCAAAGGTTTGAATTTGTTTGATTCTAGATTTCTATCATTAATGGGTACAAATTTTGTTAAAAAAATCTAAATCTTTTCCTTTCAAGATTGCAACTCTCGCAGACATGTACGAGCAATTTGTGTATGGTCTGCTACATGTCCCCACATCCACGTGACTCTGTTTCTCTTCATCGATTTCCCTTCTCAACACTCACCAATGTCCAATGATAAATGCCTCTTCTTTCTTCACTTTCCCCACCAATCACACACTTGTGCAAGGGTATATCATTTTTCGAGAGACCCACCTCTGTTTCTGAGAAGCTTCAATGGCCATAAGGAAATCCAATAAGCTACCCCAAGCAGAAGTGATCAAGCAAATAGTGAGAAGATGCTCAAGCTTTGGCAAGAAACAGAGCTACAATGAAGAGGGTCTTCCAGAAGATGTGCCAAAAGGGCACTTTGCGGTGTATGTTGGTGAAAACAGGACAAGATATATCGTCCCAATTTCATGGTTGGCTCATCCACAGTTTCAAACTCTTCTCCAAAGAGCAGAGGAGGAGTTTGGCTTCAATCATGACATGGGCCTCACCATCCCATGTGATGAAGTTGTTTTTGAGTTTCTTACATCGATGATTAGATGAGAATTAGCAACATCTTGCCCTTTTCATCACTCACTTCACACCATCAAGTGCCATTTCTAAAGAATTGATAACTTTTTTCACTTTTGGTATTGTAATTGTACATACCTTCGTGCATGCCATTTGTTTTCTTAGTTAACGTCTCAAGATTTCAATGAAGCAAATTTTACAACCCCTCTTTCATTTTACTTTATTCCCTTCGCAAGAGTTTATTTCAGACATTCAAATGTGTCGTGTGTAAAACAGATTTTCTTTCTTTCGTTCAAACTTGCATGCCTGAGTTTGAATGCGACAGTTATTGTTATTAATCCATTTATATTATAATTTTTTTATTAGAATATGAATGTGACAACACCTATCATGTCAAGTACAATTTTTTAATGTATTATAGTTTGATTTTTATTTTATGTATACAATTTTAAAATTTATAATTATGAGTAATAAAAAAATTCTTTAAATATTTAATACCTCTATTATTAAATATAATTGATTAAATTAAAACAACTATACTCTATATATTGTATGTTTTATAATAATCTCAAGGTTTTAGTATTTTCTTTATTTTTATTTTTATTTTTTTACTTTGATGATGCCTAAACAAAAAAGTTTTACAAATTTTTATTCAAATATTCTTTTGTCTAACAAATTCAGACCAGTATTAGTCATATTATCTTATGATTTAGAAACGATATTATCACTAATTTAAAAAATCTTTATAATTTTCTTTATCTAACTTCATCAATGTGTTATTCATACACAAATTTAATAATAAATATAAATTTCCTTAATATAATATAACTTTTTTTTCTTATTTATTCTCTTGTCTCTCTCACTTTATTTATTTATTTATTATTATTATTTTATCTGACCTACTTTAGTATTTTTTTCCTTTTTTATGTATTTTTCACTTCACCTTATAAATCAATCCTATAGATAATAAATTTTAATATAAAAATTACTTTTAATTGAGGTATATAGATTTGTATCATGTCCAATTTTTCTTCTCTCCTCATTTTTTTCTCTCTCTTTATTCCCTCATGCTTTTTTCTTTTTCCTCAATCTCTCTTAATTTTTTTTATTCTATCTCAAGGTACTTTTTTTCTCTTTCCTCTCTCATTTATTTTTTTAGTTAAAACTATTATACTAAAATTTAATAAAAACATAATTACATAATTTTTAAAATCAATATTAAAATTAAAAGATATCAACTAATTATTTAAAATTATGATACTAATAAATAATTTTATTTATTATAAAAGTAAATAATTTTATTTACAATAATATAAATAATTAATTTAAAATTATTTATTATAATAAATTAATTGTACATCTAATTAAAAAATATCAAATATTCATCCATTAACAATATTTTTTATTTAATAATTAAATATATTTATAATTAAGTTGAATTATCATGATTAATCAGACTAAATAATTACAAAAAGTATTCTAAAGTAAATATTTAATTTTATCTTAATAATTATAACATAACAATAATATTTCTAATTCTTCAATTTTATCATATAATATTTAAAAATATATATAATATATTAAATTATAATATTTTTGGATAATTTAAATATTTTTATTTTTCATAAATAATAAAAAAATATATTAAATATATTTTTTAAACTGATTTTTCTATATATTGTGATTTAGTTTGTTAACGTTTTAGTCAATATAGTTAAAAATGTCATTAGTTTAAAATACATGAGATAAGGTGACATTTTAAGTATTAAGTAAGAATATGAAATATATTTTTCATTTCTTTTATTTTAAGAATTTAATTAAAAAATTTATAAGTCAGAGTTGGAAAATCCTGCATAAATCACTTAAAACAAACCCTATAGTAAAAAATTATTCTCTGTTTTGTGGTAAGATCTTATGTACATTATGGTAACTATTGTGAGCTTGTATTGGAGTCTTTTGTTGTGAATAAATTCTCAATTATGACTCTTAAATTTCTTAATTAAGTCCTTTAAATAAAATAAAAATTGTATTAAGCATATTTTCTGACCATTTACTATGCATGTTTTGAACAGAAATTTTAATAATAATAATAATAATAATAATAATAATAATAATAATAGACTAAAATATTAAAGGACTAAATTATAATATATGGCGATTAGATAAAAAAAAAATTAAAAACACAAAAACTTATAATATATATAACATATATTTACTCTTTCTGAAATTATTATATATATTTTTTATAAATTATTAAAGTTTAATCCAAAATAAACAATATGTCACATATAATAATTATTATTATCACTTCAAAATAATATAAGTCGCACACAAAACAAAAACTATAGTAGAATCTCTAACCTATTACAATAGGTTGAAATATTCTATATTTTATGATCAGTATATATAAGTCAGAATTCGATCATACACTAAAAAAAACAAATATTTATGAAACATTTTTATTATATTATTTTATCTTTACCTTCTTCTACCGTTGGTAAGGAAAACATAAAAAAGTTTGTAAAAAATCTCAAAGAAAATATCCTGTATGACGTATGTTTTTTTATATTATAACAAAATTACTTGTGTAAGAAAACTTGTAACGAAGTTTTTCTCATCTACAGTAAATTTTTGCTTTTATATATGCACATATTGAAGCGGAAATTTCCTCTCATTCTTCTTCTTCTTTTGTCTAAATTTCAAGCAACGATACTCTACTCCTGCAGGATCTGGTGAAACAGGATAGAGTTTGAATTAAGTGAAAAAACTTCGGTAAAAATACCATACAAGGTAAGGGAAGTTTAATTCATTCAATATATAAAATTGAATTGTTGAGTACTCTGTGAATAAGGAATAGGAGTAGAGATATGAATTAATTGAATGTCTGGTTTTGAAGAATTTCTGATTCTGATAAACTGTTCACCGTTTGAAGTTTTTTTGAAATTCTTGAAATTAAGAATGAATTATATAATAAAATTGTTGTTTTTAACTTAAATTGAACATGTTTATGGTTTAATTTTGATTTGGAACTAATTTGGGTGATTGAAACTGAGAAATTTAAAACCTAGATTTTGAAAATGGTGTACTGGAGGTGATTACTATTCATATTTTGCAAAGTTTTAAATATTGATGAAATTCTTTAAATTAAGGATGAATTATATAGTAAAATTGTTGTTTTTGACTTAATTTGGACATATTGCATGTTTAATTTTGATTTAAAACTAATTTGGGTGCTTTAAACTCGAGAAATTGGAAAATCTGGATTTTAAAAATGGCTTACAGGGAGCGAGGAAGAAGAAAGGGACAAGGATGTCATTTTTGAAAATGTTCAAGGGTAAAATAGTCATTTTCGGGACATGGAAGAAATTTTCGAAAATGTTCAAGGGTAAAATAGTCATTTAGGGACATACATGGAATTTTAAGAAAAAATTAAGGGCAAAATAGTAATTTAATGATTTTGGAAATGATTTTGAAAATAGTTTCGAAAATGATTTTAGAAAAATATATATATAAAGAGAGAGAATGAAAGTAGTGTGTTGTGACGTGTGTGGGTCAGACTGAGCCTAAGGCTAATGCCCAGAATAAGTCAAATACTATTTTTATTTACCCGAATGAGCCGTGAGGACAAGTGGTCCAGAATCCGGAACTATGTCGGAGGATTCTGAATGAGGTCCCAGACTTCACTGATTAGTCGGGTCAGGTAGACTACGAGATCAGGTGGTGAGAAGTCGATGGGGGATGACTGGTGGCGCGCTGATACATATTTTATCATAGTATGAAGATAATTTAATTTCTTGTCAAGATAACTATTACATGATCGAATCCCTTGAATGGATATTGCGTTGGTATTGTTTATCAGTAAGATTACATTTATAATCAATTGATCTGATAGATGAGTATTCTTTTTTATTTTTAGGGGGAGTCATAAATTACCTACTTAACTCAGTGGTTAGAGTATTGCTTTCATACGGCAGGAGTCATTGGTTCAAATCCAATAGTAGGTAAGGTGTAGTTCGAACTTATTAGATACCTTTGACTTTGGTATCTAATAAGCTTTTCTACTGATTCTTTTTTTCTAACTTTTCTTACTGTTTATTTTTTATTTTTATTGTATTCGGATATTCGGACGCATCAACTTGTTATGAAATCACATTGATAGCTTCTACTCGTGTTCTAGCTCGTCTAAGAGCTAGATTTGCCTCAATTGTTTGTCTCTTGCCTTCAGCCTTATTCAAATTAGTTTCTGCTATTTCAAGAGTTTGCTGTGCTTCTTGTGGATCAATGTCACTACCCTTTTCCGCATCATTTACTAAAACAGTGATCTCATTATTGTTTATTCTAGCAACCCCCCCCATCAGAGCCATTGTTAACCATTGGTCTTTAAGACGTATTCTCAAAATACCTATATCTATAGCTGAGGCAATAGGCGCATGATTAAGTAATACTCCAATTTGTCCACTATTAGTAGGTAAAATTCACTGATTAGTCGGGTCAGGTAGACTACGAGATCGGGGATGACTGGTGGCGCGCTCGGAGGGGTACTCCAGTATGATTGATGAAATCCACTACTACAAATAAAGCTTTTAACGTCGGTTCTATAAGGCTTTCAACGTCGTTGTAAGTCAACGTCGGTTCTAATAAACCAACGTTGAAAATATAATTTTTTAAATTAATAATTTTAAATTATTTACAACCCCTTTACCCACTTTTATTTATCTAGAAGTTTCCCTTCTCTTTATATTATATTTTTTAGAAGTTTATTAATTTTTTAAGAGAATTGTCATTAGCGAGATTGGAACCCGAGTACCTTAGAGTTGGAGGTCGATACTCCAACCACTAAACTACTAGAATTTTCGATAATAACTTACAAATAAATTATATTTATTTACAAATAAATATATATCCGTGTAAATATATAAATACAAATATATTTATATATTTTGATATATTTATATAGTTATATATTTATATGTTTGATGTGAGGGCACACTTGAAAGTGAAAGTGTGTGTCGAGTGAGTTTTCAAAATTTGATGTTAAATTTGTGAGTAAGTATCTTTATATGAGTTTGTAATTTAATGACAGAATATAATCTTTATAATTTTATTTATATAATGATATAAAATAAATTTGGGAAACGCGTCATTCGCTCTCAAGCGAAAAATACCAATTTTCGCTCAAGCGAGGTTTGAGTGAGTGAATTTCCGTGAACTTTAACATATTTTCACTCAAGCGAGAGTCAATCTCACTTTCACCCTTAATCGAAAAATACCAATATAATTTATTTGTAAGTTATTATCAAAAAATTATAGTAGTTTAGTGGTTGGGATATTAACTTTCAACTCTCAAAAATACTGAGTTCAAATGCTTGTCAGAGATAATTCATTAACTTAAGTGAATTTTTGGTTGAAACAAAAATAAAAATACTTTATAGGAAATATATACAAATAAATATATATTTACATGGATATATATTTATTTGTATATAAATATAATTTATTTGTAAGTTATTATTAGAAAATTATAATAGTTTAGTGGTTAGAGTATTAATTTTCAATTCTAAAATCTTGAGTTCGAATCCCGCAAGTGATAATTTTTAAATTTAAGTGAATTTTTGGGTGAAAAAAATAAATAAAGACTTTCAACGGTTCATCCGGGAACCGACGTTAAATGACGACGTAGAAAGTATATTTTGTAGTAGTGATCCTACTCTGTGTGGAGGGTCGGGTACCGATCACAATGTGGCCACAGATGATAGCCTCTGAGTTCGGGCATAGTTAGGGTATACTTTCGGAATGTGTCTTAGTGTGTTGATAATTTCGTAATTGATCATAATATATAATTATTACTTCTATATCTGTTTTATTATATCGAATGATTTAATATTTACCCCTATTTTTCCATGTGGATGAGACTGCGATGATCACTTTTATGTGGGAGTAGGAGTTGAGAGATGGTGATGTGACTACTAGACAACAGGGATAGTTCAGTGGGATAACTTCGATGTAAAATAGATGTTGTTATTTACTTGTTTACTATTTTGCGAAGATATCATTATAGTAGCGATTTCTATGGTCGTTACACCTGCAGTAGAGTAGAAATAAAGAAGTACAAAATAAAAGGCAAAAACTAAAATAATTGAAATATAAAATATTATTTAAATAAATAAAGGTGATTTTTTTTTAAATATTACTTGTAATTTTATTATTATTTTATATATAATCTTAACTTAAAAAATATTATTTTATAATCATGTGAAATTTTTTTTATTTAATATAACATAACTATAATTTTTTAATTATAATTATTATATTTTTCATCATAATTTTTAAATAAAAAAATTCTTTTAATTAATTAACAATTATATAAAAAGATAAAGAATAGTAAATTATCCATAATATTATTATTAACACATTCTAATACACTTAGATAAATTATCGTTACAATTAACTTAATGTCCTAATAAAAAAAAAAAATATATATATATATATATATATATATATATATATATTAAACATCTGGTATAATGAAAATAAAAATTAATATAATATTAAACTTTATCATTTAAATATCTATTCAAACAACAAAAAATTATAAAAAAAAACACACTCGTGTAGAAACAAAGATAATATTAAATATTTTAAATATATTTTATTTTCATAAAGTGTAAGGTTAGTTTTTTAAATTATAAAGTATATTTCAAAAAAAATATAAAAACATATATTTAAATATTGAAACATTTCAAAATCTTTATAATTTAAATTTGTTTCAACATAAAAAAAACAAAATTATATTAAAAATAATTTGCGATAAACATGTTTATATTAACAATACATTACCCACTAAAAAAATTTCATATATACTGTCGTTCTTTAGTGGAATTATGAAAACGTTTTTATAGATTATCTTGGTTATAACTTTTCATGTACTTTTCTATTATTTAAATTAATTTATAATTTTTTTATACAAATTCATATGATTTGATGTATTTCGTAACTTTTTATATAACTTCGTATTAATTAATTTAATTTACTATAAAAAGTGTTTTCATAAATTATCAAAATAAAAGAGGTAAGAAAAGAGAGAGAAACACATAATAATAACTTAATTCATCCAAATCACTATCAGTTTACTAACCATTGAATTAATACAAGTAATGATTTGTTTTAATCAATGTTGTGTTTATATCACTATGAGCCTATTAACCTATTAACATTTGAGAAAATTTGTTTAAATCAATGCAAGTAATTATTTATTTAAATTAATATTGTTTCAAATCACTATGAACCTACTAACATTTGTGTTAATGCAAGTAATAATTTTTTAAATCAATGTTTGTTTCAATATGATCCTAACCAATTTCATGTGAAATCAACATAAAACTAAGTATGTAAATTACTTTATGTTTTCCAAAATAATTTGATGAAATTTAACATGAAAACTACACACATTAAAAATAGATAAATGAATGCCAAATACAAAAACTAAACCATTTATAAGGATTTATAAATTGGAAATACCAATTATGTATTCCAAAATTCAAACAAATTGTTTATTTATGATTCATAAAACAACTTATTGTTTTTTTATTCCTTTTTTGTTATCATAGAAACACGAATTTTAGGTACAGGTTTAAAAAAGGTGTTTGATACATAGCAAAATAGCATAATAGTTTTAGTTATCAATGCATGTGATATGTTTTTCAATTTCCTTTTGTCATATAAAGCTTCACTTCATCTTTTTATTATTATTGTTTAGTGAATGGTATTTTTATTGTAGTTATAGTTACTTTTAGTTTCCTACCCATGTTCTTCCCTGGGAACTAATATTATTATTATTAATATTTTTTTATCACTATAGTTGACATTTCCTTTTATTATTCATATTCTTAATCAATAGTTGTAATAAATTTGTTTTATTTTTTTAATATGAATTAACTGGATTGCTTTAGGCTATTATGAAATAATAAAAATAATGCAACTTAATAAAACTTAAAACAACATTTTTCATTAGTTTTTAATATTAAAAATACACTTCAAAATCAAAATATTTAGGTTTAAGTTTCGACCATGCATACTAATATTCTTTAAAAATAACAAGTTTCCTAGTAAAATGTTTTTTTTAAGGGGAAAAGTTAAAATAAATTTTAAAATATTTGTCTTAAAAAAACCGTTGTCCATTAAATGTCTATTGTATTGTCCACGAATTATATATGTATCCTTCTGTTAATTTGTTGATAGAAATAACATAAATTAAATTAGCTAAAAAATAAATATATTGAATAAAAAATATTTTTTTATAATCTTTTATTCCCATGTATTTTTCTTCCATAAAAATAATAATAAATCGTTTATATATTATCCTTTTAAAGTAAAAAAAAAAACTCTCTTTCATAATTTAATTTGAATTTTATTAGATTTAATAATAAAAATATTTTTATTTTATTTTATGATGTATATATATTTTTTAATAAAAAAAATAAAAAAATGTTTATTTTATAAAACAAAATATAAATTTATAGATTAACTTTATCGTGTAATTATGATTTAAATGACTAAAGATAAAATATATATAATTTAATTTAGTTTCAATTTTTTAAACTTTATCTAACCCATTTCTTAAATTGTTTTGAGTCAGAGTATCAAACTAAATATATTTTCATATTTTACAAGTTTAACTTATTTAAATCTAAGAATTTATAAAATTTAGTTAAAGAAAAATAAGTCATTAAAAAATTATTTTAGACATAATTTTTTTATAATAATAATAATATTTATTATTATTAAAACCATATATTTATCTGTCTTTTCATATATTATTTTCTAATTTTGTCCGAAAATTCATGAAAGTTGTGTACAATATTGTATTTTTATATTTGATATATAAATATTTACATGTAAAATATTTGTTTCACTGTGAAAAATATACTATTATTAAAATCTTAAATTTCTTAAATATTATATTAAAATTAAAATATTTATACACAACATAACAAAATAACATTAAAGAACATTGGACAAGCATAACCTTTTAATTCATACATAAGTCATAATTAAAAAAATATAATTATTTTAAAAGATAATTTATACAATATAATTATTAAATAAAAAAATTACTATTACAAATATTTCTGCAAATATCAGAATACTTGTCCTTCCTAAATTTTAGTAGTGATTTATTTTTTTATCTTCTATTTGTTCTCTCTCATTTATCTTTTTTCTCCCAATTTCTTTTCCATGGTTCTTTCTATCTGGTAATAATGATATAAGAAGCCTGTGTAGTTACGTTAGTAAGCAACTGTGGATAAAATAAACTTCCTCTATTATTTTTAAATTTTAAATTTTGTCTTCAAAAGAAATTAATATCACCTATTACTTAATTTCAATTTTTTTTTTGACAACTATGAATATTTTTTCTATTTAATATAAAATTATTCTAATTTTATGATTTTATTAATAAAATCATGATGACAATAATAATAAACAAGTTTAAATAAGATAAATCTTTATTTTGATTTATTAAACCAAATTTTATTAAATGCTAAAAAAACAAGAAGATTCCTCTAAAAAAAATATTGATATACTTAATAGAATAAAAATATATAAAATAATAAAGAAGTATGTAAAAGAGAATGAAACAACTTATCTTTTACTAAAATATTTTAAATCATAAATTATATTTATTTAATATTAATGGTTACTTTGTAGTATTATATATAATTATCTAAATTACTTTTACATTATTATTGTAATATATATTTAAAGAGATTAATAAAACAATACTTTTATTAAACATAATAAATGTATTAAACAAGAAAACCAAACAAATTTATAATTTCACTTAATATATATATATATATATATATATATATATATATTAATAAATTTTATTTTTTTTAAATCAAATTCTAATATAAGCCACAAATAATTTAAAGTCTTATAAAATTAATATTTTAATTATTTTTGAACACTTCAAAGTAACAGTACTATGGATAAAAAATAATGAATATGATCTTACACTAGATAGAAAAAAAATCTATAAAATTGAAAATGATTTAAAAATAGAAAGAAGTATCAAATATTTAAAATATATTCTTTCACGTTCATAAAGTTTAATATTAGATTTTTAATTTAAAAAACACTTAAAACAAACCTATTTAATATATATATATATATATATATATATATATAAATAAATAAAAATTAAACGAAGTTGTAAAAATTAAGATTTTAAAATTGAAAAAATGAAATAATTTAATCAATCAAAATATTTAAGAAATTAAGAAAATTTTAAATTTTAATATCTCAAAATCTTTGGTATTTTAATTATTTTCATCATAATAAAATAAAATATATTAAAAATGATTTGTGATAAATATATTTATGTATAATTATATATAAAAGAGATTTATCTTGTAATTGCTTTTCTTAGAAAAATAAAAATATTATAATAAATATTTTAAAATAGTAAAAATATAAAAAATAAACAAATAAAAATGTTGAAAAAAAAGATAAAATTCAAAATAATATTTAAAAAAAATTATAATAAAAATGAACATACATACGCTTTAACACCTGTTTCTAATATTAATAATTCATAACCAAGTCAAAAAATAATTATTTCATCTATGCTGCCATTCTTTAGTGGCATTGTCAAAGCACTTTTACAATTTATGTTCATAATAAATGGTAACTTCTATATCTGAAACCTAAACAAAATTCAATCTTTATCTATTGTCATTCTAAATCATAAAACATTAAAAATAATTCTCACTGAAACTTTTTTTTTTTTTTAATTAAGAATATGGCCCAACCTAATGTTGTCTTATAAAGTTGCCAGCCTAATATTATATATCATATTGATTTTATTAAATTATTTAAACATAATACATAATATTTTATTATTAATAATTAACTTGAAATGCATCCTTCGTGGAACCCTAAACCGAGTTCAAAGAATTTCCCTGACAGAATCAAAATGACGCTGGGTTTGGGCCGGCCCAAGTAGAGGTAAACCCAGAAAGAAAAAAAAAGCTGTCCTATATAAGCTTCACCCATCATCCATAAACCCTAGAATCCCCATCCCATTTCAGAGGTAGTTTTCCTTCACACCGCAGAGCCGCAATGGGACGTGTGATCCGTGCGCAGCGTAAGGGTGCGGGCTCCGTATTCAAGTCACACACGCACCACCGTAAGGGTCCGGCTCGCTTCCGCAGTCTCGATTTTGGGGAGCGGAACGGCTATCTCAAGGGCGTCGTCACAGACGTCATCCACGACCCGGGTCGCGGTGCCCCTCTGGCGAAGGTCACTTTCCGCCACCCGTTCAGGTACAAGAAGCAAAACGAGCTCTTCGTTGCTGCCGAAGGCCTTTACACCGGTCAGTTCATATACTGCGGCAAGAAGGCTACTCTTGTAGTCGGTAATGTCTTGCCCCTTCGCTCTATCCCTGAAGGAGCAGTAATCTGCAATGTTGAGCACCATGTCGGTGACCGCGGGGTATTTGCTAGGGCATCCGGGGATTACGCCATCGTTATCAGTCACAACCCTGATAATGATACCACCAGGTCAGTACCCACGTTTTAAATAATTGTTTGACTCAGATCCCTTTGTTCTGATACCTATATTATTGTTATTTGGTATTTAATCATGATTGATTGGTTTTTCGTTCCCAATGAAAACTGAGACTTGAATTTTTGTCTGTTTACAATTTATTAATAAGGCTGATTTGGAATAAAGGGAAACTCCTTGGTCTGATGCCTATTATTGTTGTTATTTGGTATTTACTCATATTTGATTGGTTTTTCGATCGCATTGAAATCTGGAAAGGGAGAACTGATTTTCGAGTTTTTATTGTAATGCTGGGACATTTGTTGCGGCTTGTGTATTGTGTATAGTTAAGGCTCTTAATTGATAAAGTAGGTGCAATTCGATCGTCTATTGTATTTTGTTGATAGCTATCACTTCTTATTGCAGTGCACTGCTTAATATATAATTTATCAAGAAGGCCTGAGGATTTGGTTGAATTGGTTTTGGGGTTATTGATTGTTATTGAATTTGGCGGCATTTTGGTGTTGTTTAACTGTGTTTGCTCCTTTATTGCAGGATTAAGCTTCCATCTGGTGCAAAAAAGATTGTACCAAGTGATTGCAGGGCCATGATTGGTCAAGTTGCAGGTGGTGGAAGGACTGAGAAGCCTCTTCTTAAGGCCGGAAATGCATACCACAAGTTTAGGGTGAAGAGGAACTGCTGGCCCAAGGTTCGTGGTGTTGCTATGAATCCTGTTGAGCATCCTCACGGAGGAGGTAACCACCAGCATATTGGTCACGCCAGTACTGTCAGACGTGATGCTCCTCCTGGACAAAAGGTTGGTCTCATTGCTGCTAGGAGGACTGGTCGACTTAGAGGACAAGCTGCTGCAACTGCTGCTAAGGCTGACAAGGCTTAAGGATTGTTATTTGATTGCATGTTTTTCAGTTTTGTTTTTCCTTTAGTTTTATTGTTTGTTAAACTATTTTGTTACTGTCCTGAGAACCAACACAGACTGTCATTTATATTTGCGAAGTTAATGATCTATCCTCCCCACCTTTTTTCCATTTCATACATTAATTAGTTCTTTTGATTATTTAATTATATTACGTCGTTTATATGTTCACTTTAATTTATAGACATTCACAGTAATATTCATGGTCGCAATTCGACGAACGAATCGATGTAGCCATTTATACGAACATGGTCGTTGTTCTATTGGCTCCATGGTAATGGAGTAATGGTTATTTATGGTAACCACACTAGTGTTTGAGATTCTCTATGGTGATCTTCAATTTAGATTTATCTTTTCCATAGACTTCCGTGTATAATCGTAAAAGGTTATAAGCAAATTAATTTATTGTGATACTGGGTCGAGATCCTACTGGTTTGGCTGTAATAATGGCTGGCATTGCTCTTCTATTGGCATTTTATTCAATTATGCTGTGGTGCAGAACCTGGTGGCAAAGCCCAAGTATGTGCTTAACCCAGATTTTTTAATACTGTTAACTTAGGTAGAGATTGTGTCGGTATTGCTGTTGTGGATTGTTTTCTGTCAGTAATCTTTCATCATTTGATTAAGCAATTGGCAGCCTTTGGATTTCATCTATATCTCTTCGGTTTCATGAGAAAGTTAACTGAAAAGGGAGGAGCTATGGCTGCCGTGCTGTAGGAGTCTTCCATTTGCAAAATTAGCACAATTATTAATTAGAAAGTTAATAAATTGTACAGGCTTTACCGTCTTAAGTGCAAACATGGTCTAGTGAAAATCTTGACAAAAAGATCACTGGTCGTGTTGGCAAGTAGTCATAAAGTTGTAACAAAATAAAATGAGAACACTTACTGTAGGGTGAAATTTTTGTATGCCAAGTAAAGAAATTTTACTCCGAAGATTTGCCTAAAAATAATAATCAATAAATTGATCCAACCAATAGAAACAAATTTTTTGTTAGTTGTATTGATGGAAAAGTATTATACCAAATCATCAATAATTTACATCGTTTATCATGAAAATTCACTCAGTCTGCTGTGATGATTTATTGAGTACCTTTATGGTGATTTTGTGAGTTTATATTTGCGTTTTTGCATTTTTAAAGACAGTTTTACTAATTTATATTATGAAACAAATAAAGTTTGTGAGCCTAATTTGCTTCGAGGAAAGTGAGGTAGAACTGTTTTGCTCTGAAAGTATACCAAATAATTATCATAATTTTGTGACTAACAATCTTTCGATTATGAAATGAGCTTAGCGTCTTCTGAATCCGTCTATTGAGGCTTTTCATGATGATGGTTGTATGCATTGAGAGATGATTGATAATTATGAATGATTTACAATGACAGTGTCATGTTCTTCGTGAGAGAAATATAAATATACATATACAATTAACACAGCAAATTTCTTGAATGATAAAACCATAGAAGTCTGTGCGTTTAATTTTGTAATAGTAATTAATTTAAATGGCATCCTCTTTTTAAGGATCATTTTATACACTTGTTTACCGTCTCACATTTTTCTTTCTTTCTTTCCTTTTAACTTTTCATTATAATAAAAAAGCATACATAGAAGTAAGTTTAGATAAAGGACGTTTACACTCTCATAGGTCATAATATTTGTATAAATGACTAGAAAATTAACAATAATAACTTTTTAAAGTAAAATTAACTGATAGAAAAAATAAGATTATTAATGAAATATTTTTTAAAATAAATTAAAAATTGTCACGCGATATTCAGTACTAACTTTTTATAAAAAGCAGATAATAATCTCCATTAATTTAAATACGAAAGTTTGCCTGTGTCTGTCTCTCAAACGGCATACTCCTCCATTGCATTGGTGTCGTTTGATACAGAGAAATCAAAAGCGCGTAACAAAACGACATATTGGTGGAGGGTGGCTGTCTCGTTGGGCCGTTCGCACGTTCACCTCCCTAAAACGACAACCGAAACTCGTTCCGAGGGCACTTGGTAGCATTTTAGCGGAGACAAGCGCCACGCCTGGGCGAGTGTGCGAAATGGCAGTTTCAGAGAGGAATCATAACCATTCTCATTATCATCAACTTTTCTCAATGTTAATCGTCCTATTCCTCCTCCTCCTCGACAATGCTCTCTGCATCAGGTTTCCGGATCGGGTCGCCCCATCCATCCGCGACCAAACCGACCAACAGCGCTTCCAGGTCGCCGTCTTCGCCCTCGGAAGCTTCTGGCGATCCGAAGCCGTCTTTGGCTGCTTGCCCGGCGTTGTTCGCACCACCGTCGGCTACGCCGGAGGCTCCAAGTCCAACCCCGAATACCGAAGCATCGGTGACCATGCCGAATCCGTCAAGGTTCCCAATTTCTTTATTTCTCACTCAATTGCCTCTGATTTTTACTATAAGATAAAATGGACTTACTATCACTAAATGGTTGAACTTGTGACATCCGTATGTGTGACAAACTGTGAAGTTGTTCAAATTTTATCAGTTCATTTTTTAATTAATTGTTTTTACTAATAGAAATCCCATTTTAATTTACTAGAACTTGGAATGGGATGAGTAACTGTGATATCGGTTTGAAAGGACTATGTTAATCGTCATTTTTTAATACTATTCTGATCATATTAGAGTTCAGTTCGTTTGACCTGCTGAAATTTTCTCTACACTGATGTTTTCGATTGGGATTATTACGTTTCATCAAATAATGTGTGAATGGGATTTGCCCACCCAGCAATTAGACTGGTGTTTTTTTATTTTTACAGCCTTATCCACATTTTCCAACTATTCCTGAGTAGCAGTTCAGGGAATAAGTTTTCTGGCTCTCCGCTGCTTGTCTTCTTTTCCTTAGACAAGTTATAAGCTAAATCTGTTCTTTTAGACATTGTTGTGCTGTTACCCACCTTGCAGAGTTTTATGTCCTTTCGCATAGTGATGCAGAGTGCTTTAGATCAAGAAAGTAAAAGCTTAAAACAATAAAATCATCTAGATATTTGGGTGTAGTTTTGATTTTGGCTCTGCTCGATTTATTCCAGACACCTAATCATCTCATAATTATGTCTGGTTGTTAGGATTGGTAAGTGGTTGTTCTATTTTTTTTTGTCCCTAGGTGTATTGCAGTATGTTTCTTGTGCCTAGATTGTCATCTTCTCTGGCTGCGTAGCTAGAGTTGTTGCATAAAGAGTGCTCATGGTAAGTCTGTGCTAAACCAATGCCTGAGTGAAATTTTGAGTACTTCTTTCATGTCTGTAAACACCAAAGGCCATAGGTAGACTCGTGTCTTCCATCACTTGTGTTTGATTTGTATGTAGATCCTTATGTTTTTGAGAAACATGAAATTGTCATGTTTTTTGGAGGAACTCCTGAACGTTTGACTGTTTAAGTTGTGGATGGAAGTGACTGTGATATGTGTTGAATAATTTGGAATCATTTATGTCCATTGTCCATGAAGGAGAAGGTTTTATTTGTAGATCTGGTAAAGATAATATTGTTACATGCTTTATCATGGCATGGTTGTCTTGATTCTGGAATTCATGTAGACTACTTATATATTGATAATATTTTCTAAATTGAACACGTGAAGAAACTTTCTTACATTTTATTTTATGAAGAAAATATATCAATCCATGCTACATCTTAATATTTTGATATAACTGCATGAATTTATTATTATAAGTTGAGCTTGGATGATCTCAATTGAATGAGCCATTATGGTTTGCTACTATTGCAATGCAGGTTGAGTATGATCCACAGCTGATTAGTTTTAGGGAACTCCTGGATGTCTTTTGGTCAAGCCATGATCCTAGGCAAGTGTATGGTCAAGGTCCTGATGTGGGTAATCAATACAGGTAGGAGGAGTACTGATCCCAACCACAATTTATGTGATCTTCCCCATATCCACCTCACGCTGAGTGTTATGTACTGAACAATACCTATATTCTGGCAGATCTATTATTTTTGTCAATGGAACCGAAGAATCAAGAATGGCTGCTGTCAGCAAAGAGCAGGAACAAACCAGGTCAAGAAGCAGCATTGTGACTACTCAGATTCTGCAACTAGGAACATTTTACCCTGCAGAGCCAGAGCATCAGGTTTTGTTTCCAAAATTGTTTATTTACAATTGATGTTTGACAATACAATTTGAAATAGATGGAAATAGGATTAAAAACACCAGACAGCAGATATTCGTATTACAGCAATTTCTTGCTTTCCCAGAGTTCAAAAACTCCTATAGATATTCATATAAAAAACACCAGACTACAGATATTAATATTATCTATCTTAAAAAGCTATCAAGAACATGACCGAATGGTCCCCTAAGGATTACCACACCTATCAAACGGAAGTACACAATTGTTTGCTATAGACACTGTCACATGGCACTTGTTAAAACTGCAGTGATTTGTAAAACCATAGTTACTAAAACTGGGCCAATCAGGCCAGTTGACTAGTTAGACTGGTAACCAGACTGTCATCTGATTAAATACAGGAATGAAACCATGATTTTAAAAACTGGGCAAAGAGATTAACATGTCGTTTAGTGCTTGTTCTGCTGCTAACTAGATGATAATTTTGGTCAAGTAAATTGATGATTACATATGCTGGACTTGACTTTGTAGAAACGCGTGTGTGTGTGTGTGTGTGTTTTGTGCGTGTGTACGTTGTTGAATGTAATAACATGTATCAAAATTCTTTAAGACTTGATAATGAATTGAAGCAAGTTAGAAATGCATTTACCTCTAAAACTTGTGTAACTTAGTTGGGGAAATAAGACCAAAGTTTAACTGTAATTTAAAAAAATATTATTTAATTATTGATTCAACTATGGTTCAAAATTACCATAGAACCTTAAACTGGTATCTCATTGGTTTACTTATCGGTTCAATTTTTAGAAAATTAATAAAAAATAAGTCCTAACATGGAGTTATTGTCTTTTTCCAGAAAGCTACCAAACACACATAACATTGCCCCCAAAATTATCACACAATACAAACGAAAATACATAATTGTTCCCTACAGAAACAGTCAATTGGCAGATATTAAAACTACAGTGACTATTGAAAATAAGTCCTAAGATGGAGTTTTTTGAAACTAAATCCTATATTTCTTAGAATGAGGTGTACTAGCAACACACTTTTCTTTGCATATGATCTATTATTGGTTGAAATTTATTAAAAACTACAAAATCATGAATCATTAAATAATATAGATTCATAAATGTTTTTGTAATTTTCAACAAATTTCAAATTTCAACCAATAAAAATAGAATGTGTTGAAAAGAGTGTGATGCTAGCATTTCTTTTCTTGGAATAACCTTCCAAATAATTGGTCTCTATGGGTAGTTCAATGCCTTACCAATATTTCTATGAAAAACATTTTGTCGTATGTTGTATGGATATATATAATATATATATATATATATATATATATATATATATATATATATATATATTTTTTTTTTTTTAATTAAGATAAAGAATCTAATATTTTTAGAAAAAAATATTTTCGTAAATGCTTCCACATATTTTAAAGCAAGTAGTTGGGTAAAATAATCTCTTATGCACTAGTAAACCTGTCCACACGTTTGGGTGGTTGATTTACTTCTTTTTATTTGAGTTGCCATGATTATTAGGCAACATAGTCTGCGGTCATTCAAAGATCTTCTCTACTAGATTAAATGAAATCACTAACATTGCCTGTTTTGTTCTAAAATTGCAGAAATTTGAACTCAAGCAAAATACCATCCTTCTTCAGTTAATTGGAAACCTTCCTGAAGAGGAGCTCGAGAGGTCTAGCCTGGCAACGAAATTGAATGGATATGTAGCAGAGCTTTGCCCTCCAGATATCCAAAAGCATATTGATTCCAAGATCAATGATATTATTAAAAGGGGTTGGCCCATGTTGAGGGATTTGTAGTTGTTCTCGTGGGAAGTTGTTCAGATTGTCAACTTTTCATTGTTCAACTAACTTGCTTCGCTTCAGTACCTCTTTGTTCAATAGCTTGTACCAGTTGCAGGGATAGACGTAAAAAAGAGGAGTAAGCACATGGTGCTTGTTGATCAAACCATTGTGTTGTAATTATTGTACCTGTAAAATCTTTAGTCTCCCTCATCCTTAAAAGAAACTTTTTATTTTTTGTTATGTTGCATTTTCCTTTTTATTTATGAGTACAACAGATAAACGAGTAAATTTCAGATTGGTAAGGAGAAGAAGAACCGATTATAAGCTCTTTAGATTATTTCATGCGCTTCTCACTAAGAATCATAATATTTTTACAAATTCTTTCCCATATTTTTAAGCAAGTAATTAGGTAACATAATCTCTGATGCACTAATAGTCCTGTCTGACAAGTATGGATGGTTGCATTACTTTTTATTATTATTTGTTCTCCTTCTTTGTAGTGTGTAGAGGCATGGGGTATTTTAGGACTTCAGTGAAGTTTATACTTAAATTAATATCCTTCATGTTTGTGGAGGCAATCTTTTTCTCTCTCTTATCATTTGAATGATTTGCATGAGTGTTTTAATAGTCTTATCCTTCCATATCCATTGCAGTTGATCTTCTATTTTTCCTAAGCATAACTGGTCTTCATGTATTGAGGAGAGATGACTCACCAATGTTAACAGAATTTTTGTTAGAGTTTCAGGCAATGAAGACAAAGTCCCTTCTCCTTGTAAAAATAGTCATCCTACACCAAAACATTAAAATTAATTTCTATACAAATCCATGTGAATCTTCCTTTTCTAACATCTAGGGTATTTAAACTCACCTTAATAGGTTCCCCATTGTTACCACCATGACAATAGTATTATCTAATCTCTATATATAAATTCTTTGAACTTAAGAAATTATGACTCTTGAAATCCCTTATCCTTATAAGCCTATTTCATTTATTTATTTATTTATTCTCTCTATCTTTAATTATTTATTCATATATTTATTTAATTTATTTAATTAAATTAAATATATCTTTTTAAAATTTCATAGTTTTCTTATCTATGATAATTAGAAATCACATGTTTTTGGAATGCATACAAATATAGGTCTGAAACACAAAATGAACAATGTATAAATGATCATATTATTTTTAAATAAGAATTTTTCTTATGCATAATTAACAACTCGAAATACAAATTAATTATTACTATATATAAACTTTTATTTTTCATTTTTTTAATTTGTGGATAGAAGTTTATTGACAATATTATAAAATTTAAAAAAATCTTACAAATAACTACGTTGATAAAGGATAATTAAAATTGATTAGCTTCGTTAAATAATTAAATCAAATTTATTTTTGATTTAGATTGGTTTGATGGTTTGTATTATTTTAATTTCTTAAACAATTAAAAAATTATTATAACATTTTATAATAAATTTTAACAAATAAAAAAATATATTATAAAAAACTATATAATTATGATTATATATGTAATTTTTGAAGGAAAATTCACCCTCTCTCTCTCAAATCTGAAAGATATTTTCGCTTAATTGATCCAGATTGAGAAAGGGTAACAACAAATAAATTATCACAAATGGGACATTGAAAGTCCCACATCAACCAATTGACAATATGTGTAGTAACCTAAATGATATGAGGCAGCGATCTGAGACTTTGACTCTTATACCATGTTAAGGTTCCAACATAAAACTAATTGACAATATGTGGAGTAACTTAATATGTATTTAATTTGGTAGGTAATATGAGACTTTCAACAAGCTCAACCTACATTAACATCATTCTTAACTCGAAACTTTAAGACACGAGGTTATGAGTTATACTTCCTTGTATGTTACTTAACTTTGTTACTCAATATAAGACTTAGACTCACACTTAAATTTCCTAATATTCTCCCCCAAGTGTAAATTCATCCGCATTGGTATATCTTCTTAAGCTCACTAATAAACTTTTTATTAGGTCGTTTGGGACATGTTTATCTTAAACTATTTAATAAACATAAATATATTATAAATAAAATATAATTAATCTTCAAACATAACCTTTAAAATATATAGTTAAGTATGTTTATTAATTGATAATTTCTTTTTAAAAGATGATATTATATGTAAATATAATAAATAATTTGATTTAATTTTTCATTTTTAATTCAAAAATAAATCTAACATATTAAAAATACAATATTTATTTTATCTAAATCAAATGGTATTATTAGTCTTAGTTTAGAAAGTACTAATAAATTGCATGGGTGTAGATATATTTTATACATTATGAGAAGAAGAGCATAATCATAGTGGTAGGAAAAGCCAATTAGATGGAGAAACGTGGCCCATACAATGGTTTTGGAACAATACAGGAGCTACATCGAATCTGACCCGCACTTTGAAGTTCAAACGGACGTCTCAGATGTCCACAACCAAGAGTGCCCCTTACTTTAGAACTACTCTATAAATACCGAAGAAGCACGTGAGTGAGTAAAGTGTTAATCGTTATTCGTTTCTCTCTGAAGCTAGGGCGGCGAAGATTGAGCCAGATCGGAAGAGGAAGAAGGCGTCGACCTCGACGGCGGATCGATCGGAGAAGGAGAACCGGAAGAAGAAGGTAAAGATGTCGTCGTCGAAAGGTGGCGGTGAGGTTAGGGCTTCACACATACTGATAAAGCACGAAGGGTCTAGAAGGAAGGCTTCTTGGAAGGATCCAGAAGGACGCATCATCAAGAATACCACAAGAGAAACTGCGGTTTCTCAGCTCAAGGCCCTCCGCGAGGACATCGTTTCGGGCAAGGCAACCTTTGAGGATATCGCATCTCGCTTCTCCGATTGCAGCTCTGCCAAGCGTGGCGGGGATCTTGGTCAGTTCTGGGAAAACTCTCTTTATAAGAATGATATTTTTATATAAGAATAAAATAATATTTAAAGTGCATTTGGATTTATTATGTAAGGTTTAGTGCGGATTTGAAAATTGTCTTAAGCTTTAAAATTTATGCCTGAGGTTAGGTGGCTGCAGTGGTGATCTGAATTTTGGGTGGGGTGGTGGTGATCCCAAATTTGTCGGTGATTTAATTTTGGACAACCAATTGATTTAATAATTTTCTTTATCAAACTGTTAGTTAAGTGAGATCGGTAACTTTAAGTCTCTATGCAGGATCACAATAAACTTGTCATTAAGTCACAACCATGATGCATATGAATTGTAAGCTATGGAGTCAATACTTGTTTTGAGTTCTGTAAAAGATGTTTTTATTACTCTGATTTATTATGATATTGGCAGAAAATGCATTTTTTATCACAAATACCTTTTTGTAAAGTGTGATCATTATAGTTATTAATTAATGAGAAAGAATCGTTGTCTTTTTCTTTGTGATTTTCTGTATCTATATAAAATATTTTATAAAGTTTTGTTATCTTAAATCTAAATTTTTGTCCTGTTCCCATATTATTGTTGTGTTGTACCCATGTTATTATAGTATCCAGTCTTCATAATTCCCAAATATCGCGCAAGGAGCCTTAAATTAAGGAGCTGTTTTATTATTCTGCGGGCTTCTTATCAGTGTATTGTAACAAAACAGGACAAGAGTTATGGATTAAGTTGGACAGAGAACAAAACTTAGATGTAGTTTCGTATGTGCTTTTGGTTGTGTATTTAAATCAGAATTTGAGTTTTACTTTGGTAATCTTATAATAAAAGTTTTCATTAACTGTCAGTGTGGATTACTGAGGTGAAACTCTTTCTGATTAGAGAAATGCAGCAGAAGAATCTATGGAGTTGCATCTAACTTTTGCCCTTTGATGGATTCAGTTGTTACTTCGGCTTCTAATTAACTATTAGTAGTTTGAATTTTTCCTGCTCACGTTATAAAAAAAATAGAGCGAGTAATTTAGTTATTGAGAATATTGGTTTAATAGTTTGGGGGTGGTTGATACTGGACCTAGTAAGCAAGTATTCAAAGTGAAAAAGGGCATGGATTTACCCTGGCGAAGTTGCAATTAGGTAGGATTACATGGATTATATATTATTCAAACTGACTGTGTATACTCTTTTACTTTCTCACTATACATGCTTTTGTGTTTCTTATTGACAAACTTGCGGTGTTTGACAGAATATCAATATGAACTTTCAACAACATTAATTGCGTTGCTATTGTTACATTGAAAGTTTCATAAGAATTCCCCATATTTCACCAATGCTCGCATTTTATCTGTCACCTTTTACACTTATGAGCTTTTGCAGAAACTTTTGTGTTTTCTTTCATCTTTATTTGGAATTTCCTCCATCTAAATTTAATGTACTGGATTCTTATCACATGTATGAGATATCTGTTACCATGGGCGGTTGGGTATGGTGAAAGGAATTTGTTTCTTGGCAAACCAAGTTTGGATATCCACATTTAGTGTTTGCTTGTACCTTGAACAAAATTGTCTCTGGAAAAGTATACGAGAAACTAAAAACAAAAAAGATACCTGTTCATGAATCAGGTGTGAAGTTCATGTGACTTATACTACCAGTTTTTCAAAGTGATTTGGTTTCGTCTTCTGGGGGTGCATTAATCCCAGATGATTCCAAAGTATCCCTTGAGTTTTTGTAATCATTTTACCTAAATGAAAACATAAAAACTCAAAATTGTTGTGTAGTCCAAACCGTATATTTTAGTTCCTCACTATCACAATCTAAAATAATATACATCTATGCCATTGTGTTTAAAATAAATGAATACCTGAAAAAGGCTTCTACTTGTCTGAGAACTGAGAAGCACCTTAAAAGTTTCATGTTAGTGTCATAAAAATAGTTTTTTATTTAATATTCTGGTGGTATATATGTCTTTTCCCGCTTGATGTTCCTATGGCAATTGGCATCTGCCAGCCTTGCTGTAGGCAGACCAAATATTGCTTGAATGTGATCTAATGGGTTGCTAGTCAATTGTCTATCAAGACAACGAATCTTTCAATCTTTGTAACTGTCTAGTATGATCTATTATCTGGTTGTGAGGGTAACAGTATCTTCATGAATGCGGTTTCCTTGAAACAGAAAACTTGTAAGTAAGTTTATTTAAAATTGCTGAGTATTTGGAGTAGCGTCACAAAACCGTGGACGTGTCACTCTTGAAGCACAGTTGCTTTTGAATTATCTGTGAATTTTGATTTTAATCTTGCAAAAGAATAAGGTAGACCTATAGATGCAGAACCAAACTCATCATAAGTCAATGGATTGGGGATCTAAATTCAGTCATAACTTTCATATCTTAATGGAGTACATGCCTAAAATTTTCATTAGTTCTTTTATTAATTAAACTGAAATGTTTCATGGATGCAGGTCCTTTTGGTCGTGGCCAGATGCAGAAGCCTTTTGAAGATGCAACCTTTGCTCTTAAAGTTGGTGAACTTAGTGACATTGTGGACACCGACAGTGGAGTCCACATTATTAAGAGGACAAAATGATTATAAGGAGTTATCTCCTATTAACATCTGTAGAAGATATCCAGGATTCTTGTTCAGGTCAGGATCTGCTGATATAAATATATCATGTTTTAGACATGGTGGGGCCATGTATTTGGATGATATATTGCCTTCATGACAATTGTGCGGTATGCTTGTAATTTTGAATGACATTTATAAGATTTGGATTCTAGTGTCTTTAGCCGGAGCATCTCTCCTGCTGGTATGTCAAATTTTTATATGTTTCAGTAAATAATCCATGTTTTTGAGATTTTGATCAATTTTCATAACCTTAGATAGGATGAATTTTGTTTTGACTTCGCAACTCTTTAGTGAGCAAGGTATTGTGAAAGATCCAGAAGTTACAAAAACTAATAATGATAGTTTTGAGCCTCATTTGTAGTGTTACGAGGTGTGAAAGATATTGAAGTATATTTTATCAAGTTTATATACATTGGGAAGAATGACTTAATGTTCTTGTCTTTGTTAAATATAGTTTTCATAGAAAAAAATGAGGGCAGGCGTTTAGACAGGGAGATATTTATGATTGTTTTAATGATATTGAATATGATCATCCTTCCCATCAAGAGAAGGAGATATATTTAAATTTGAACTTACAACTTACAACTTGTAACACGTAATAAAAGTATTATGTTATGACATTGATATTCATTAAGTTTTCTTTATTCTTTAACAGGGCTAGGAAATTTTAATAGCAAAATTGATAAGAAGGGAAATTTATTGTAATAGCCTATGTGTGCCTCTAGATTTGTACTGTTTCTGCGGAAAAGAAAGCGTTGTAGCATAGAAATACAATGATTTATTACGTTTGTTTTTATTGATTTATATTGATTTGTTGAGAAAGATTATTAAAATACACCCATTTAATCTCTTCTCCCTTGTGATGAAATGGTTAGAAAGTCAGCTCGAATGGACAATATACTATTTAAACCTCATGCTTGAATATTTTCATTTCATTCTCAAATTCTATTGTGTGATTTTTTTTGTCCACATCTATTGAATAATCAATTAATTATTTAACAATAATCGATTAATTATGGTACCTATACAAAATTGATGTTTAAATACATAATATATTTATTTATTATTAAAAATGATTTAAAATTTTTATTTAATTATATATGTCTTTTTCTTATATATATATATATATATATATATATATATATTATCTAATTTAAACTAATTTTATTTTAATTTATATTTTATTACACATAAAATTTATTTAAATTTTGATTAAAAAAATATTTATTATCAATTTAGACAACAAATTTCATTTAAATGTTATTTATTTATTTAATAAAATAATAAGAAGCCTGAGGCATCAAATCAAGTCATGGGTTACATAATTTTGTATTTGAAATGTGACTTTCTCGGTCCAAAACAACATCCAATCTTTCATCTTTTCGTCATTTCTGTTTGTCTGATAGTGTTTATATCATTAATAAATAGCGTCTCTGGTTCTACTTAATGCATGCTTGCATTGCATGGGACTAGTTTCTTGGGGCATTTCAAAATTGATAAGAGGTTCAGGCAAAGGTGCATTAACAACATATTAACATATTACTCACCATGATTCAAGATGCAATCTTGATTATGGAGAAAACTGTGTTGTGAATTTCTTTCCACCCCATTGGACAAAATTTTGAGAAAAGAAGAATTTCATACTAACTACACCAATTTGGATTGAAACACGTTGCATTGCACACTTTCATTTCACAGATTTGGAGTTTTAGACATAATGAATCATTACTACTTACGTATAAGTTTTTTTTTTTTTTTTTTTTTAAATAATGGTAGTGATTGTCAAAGACTAAATCGTAAACTCCATGCCCTTATATTGTATAGTTCTTGATTCTTATTTGGGTAAACCTTTTATTGCATGATTGAAGAGGCATATATGTTGCTAAACTTCATTTTACTATTATTAATAGATTTTGTGACCTTACAGCACATAATACGTTTCTGTGAAACAATAAAAAGTCCATAATACGTTTTCTATACATTTTGCAGCCAAATATAGTAGAGTTGTTCTTCTTTTATTTGTCTGAATATGCCTACTTTATTGTTACACTTAAGACAAGGATGAAAAAAAAAATAGTGAGATTATCTTCAATATTTATAAAAGAATTTCTCTTGGTATCATTCACAATAAAATTTAAAAAATAATTAACAGGGTGTAGTTTTATCAGTCAAATCCAACCAAACTAGTTATGCTTTAACCTGAATATGAAATGAGTTGATCACCATATCAAACTAGAAGATTATTTTTAATTCGGATTCAAAATTTAAAGGCAATCAAAGTTTATCCGACAAGTCTAATATAATTTATGACCTTTATAAAATGATAAAATGTTATTTTTTTCATTAAAATAAAGTTGAGAAAAAAAGGTTGTTTAACTAAATTATATGTAAAATAATAATATAAAAATGTGAAAATAATAATTAATTGAATGTGAACGTTAACAGTCTAAGTTGATGAAAGAATTAGAAATACATATAGATAATGTTTTTTTTAATGACTGAACGTTATTAGTGATGAGAAGTGAAAAAACAGTTTCATGAGATTGTAGAACTTTTATATATATAAATGTGTGTGTGTGTGAGTCACTTGATTCTCACGTTAAACTATTCGTTCACATTAACAAAGTAATGTCAAGTGATCACTCACCCCTCTAAATTAAGTTAAAAAAAAAAAAACTAAAATCTACAATAGAAATTTGTGTGACTGTAATTGGTCAATTTTTTTGTCTTAAAATAATTGACTACGATCCGTAATTCATTTTGAAAAAGTTAGAAGCAACCATCGACAAAAATCTAACCTTAACTAAAGTGATACAAAGTGTTTAAACAATTTCCGGAGTACATTTTACTCAAATTAAGGATTCTTTTAGGGAGTACGCTATATTCTTAAAATTATTTCATTTAAATCAAATATATTATTTCTTGAAAAATAAGTAAGAATTAAACATATTTCAAAATCTTTATTGAATATTTATTCCTTCAAATATTCTTTTAAATTTTAAAATATTATTCAAAATCTTTTAACATGATTAAAATTTAAATTTGACAAATTATTATTTCTATATTTTTGTTTCTTCAAAATCTTTAACCACTATTGCTAAATCACGAGTACAAAAGTAAATCAATCTAATTCATTTATTATCAAGATGTAAAGAATTAAATAAAATGAAATCCATTTAAAAGTGTAGAAAAAATAACTCGAATAAAATCCACCAATTTAATTTTTAAACATTTTCTCAAAAATTCAATAGACCTTTTTATCAATACTAACAACACATCAAAATCAATCCAACCAAATTTTACATAATCAAATCATTCTTAAGTTTCCCAAATAAAAATTTCAAAAATTATATTTTAAAATATATTTTTGAATTCTTTTGGAAAGATAGTTTAAAAATGTAAAATATAGTTTTTAAAAATGATCTGGATATGAAAAAAATCTAGTAAAAATATATAAAATTCTCATCACAATAAATCAGTTTAGAACAATTTTTGACCAAATCAAAATGAATTAATAAATTTTTACATTCCAAGACAAAGATTAAAACTTAAAATTTGACATATTCACTACCAAGTTTAACCTTTTTCTATAGACAAATTAATAGTATTTAATGTATTAATTTTTATTAGTAGAACAATTCAAACACAAACTATATCTCTCCCTTCATTTCTACTTTTACAACTAGGTCAACCTACTGTCACATTAATAATGTAAAGCACCAACCATTATTTAATGACCTTAAATAATAAACTTTCATTTAACACAGGCTGTGTTTGACTTTAACATGGCAAGCATAGAAAATATATTTTTACTTATAATTTAGAGTAAAGAATATTAAAACTTTTTTCAAAAGATTGTAGTTGCAAACTGTCTTAGTTGACTGCAAAGGATGCATTACGTTCTAAGTCAACTTTGAGATTCAACAATTATATTATTTATTATTTACATATGTGAAGACTGGTTAGATATTAATTATGCTAACAATTTAAATAATGATTAGAAATGAACCTACACGCAACGGATTAATATAGCCAAGCCTTCTTTAATTATATGACAATTGAAAAAATCTACCATATTTAAAAATATTGTGCTGTGTGAAGCAACTTTCCAAAAACATTAGCAGTAATCAAATTACTGCACGGCAGTTAAATGTTTCATTAATTGGTCATTAAATATTATTTTTTAAATCTTGCCATTATTTTATTATTGTATGTGTTATTCATGATTTATTATTATGCAGTGAATTAATGACTGAAGGCTGGGTGGCATCCGCATATGAACACCACGGATGGCCACCAGTTGACCGAGACCGCAGAAATCTCCCCCAACCTGCAAAATCGAAAATACCATTTTGACCAAAACACTAATGTCGTCAAATATAAAACCCTATGAATGAACCATAAAACCCTCCACCCAATTGTATGAAAGTTCCTGCAGGCCCAAAACTAAAGTAAAGTCCGGCTACCAAAACACTCCCAGAAAACTCTGTAAACTAATTAAGTCAATGTCCCACTTTTTACTCTCCCCCCTCTTTCCAACCCCCCTCTCTCTGTATGTGCATGTTCTGTACGGTGAAACAAATGAAGCCTTATAATTTTTACCGTTAAAATATGCCGCTTAAGATTTAGTTCACCGCTAAACTATGGTCCCGATTTCAATCTTTTTGCACTCTGTGCCCCTAAGACGTTACCAGCTCCCCACTGAGCTGAAACATCATGCTGATAGGGGCAATTGGAACCATTTCGGCACCCCTTTGAGCTTTTAAAGTATATGCATGGTTTCTGGATTTTGTGTTTCACTTCTCCTTGTTTAAAGTTATGTACCGGTTTCATATCTTGGAAGTTACTATGACGGATACCTATGTGTGAGTCCTGCATATCGTGCTTATCTGCACCATGTTGCCTGATGAGATTTTTATAGTAGTTGGCATCCTTTACAGCAAATGCTGATGAACCTGTGCTTAGTTTATAAGGCAATGTACTAGGAGTGGACTGCACTTGATTCACAACAGCACGCAAGTTCCTCGCAAGAGATGGCAATGGACCAGTGCTTAATTCACCAGAACATATGGACGCCACTGCCGCTCCCGTTGGCCCAGATGGAGGAGCTGTATCTTGCTGAGACTCGGTATTTAAAGCAGGGGAAATCCCACTTGACAAATGGAGTAAATTTTGGCCGACAGACCTGGGCATATGAGATACAGGTGTATGTGTATGCAATGAAACTGAGGGTACTACTGGCTTACCGGATACAGGAATAGACGATGGAACTGATGCAGTAACTGGATTATCATGAGCAGAAGACAACAGTGAAACTGATGGAATTGCAGGCGCTGACAGAGTGGCTGGCTTGTCAGGTGTAGGATTCAATATTGAAACAGAGGGATTTGCAGGCTTAAACCCAGAAGACAATGAACTCACTGCACTTGTGGGTGTAGTCCCAGAAGCTGTCACATCAGAAGTAGATGTAGACAACAGAACTGGAAAAGCAGGCTTATCACCAGAAGTGGTATCCACAGTATTTGTGGATGCACTTACAGTGGTAGCTGCAGTTCTATGTTCATTAATCAGCTTGTCGAGTATTTTTGGATCATTAAATATTTTAACCAGTAAATCCATATCAATCAGGCATCCTTGCTCATTACTCCTCATGATGGTTGAAACAACCGAAGCTGCCAAATCAGCTTCCATACCAAAAGATACTCCAGCCAAGGACCCTACACAGGGATCCGAGGAATCAGTATGAGAGGCATTAGAGGGTACGCAAGTTTTGGCAGAAATATATTGCATAGGGTTATTCGGCTGCACATTGGGGGAAAGGTTCCCTGCTACTGCCATTTCAGGTAAAACATCCATAGGTTCTTCCTCTTCAATGGGAATGATGGGGATGACGGGAGTAATGTCATCATTATAATATTCCTCTTCTACATCCAATGAGACAGAAGGGCTATACACCCAACCAAAACACAACAAAGTGAGTAACAGAAAAAAAAAAGTACCACAAGACTTTCAACACTAAGCTGTGGCATTTTACCTAGGAGGAATGGCAGAAAGACGGGGATAAATAGCTTCAAGCACCCTCTTTTCTCTCAGTTTCTGATTCTCTTTCTCCCTACTTTCTTCACCCGCTGCAACATGCCATTTAGGACTGACAACAAACTGTATTGAAAGTTAGAGATATCAATATAGTAAAAGAGAAGAATCATAAACAAACCAGTTGGACATAATGGTTAAAAAAACAGTAAATATCCAACGAGTTCGTCATTTGTAAGTGGAGGTTCTAAATAACATGTAACAGAATTACCAGCGGAGGGCATTCCCATTTTATGTGGGAAATGTAGCAGACATCAACCTTGGTTTGTTTTAGGAAATGACTGCCTTCAAACCCGGGGGGCAAATCGATAGGATCATTAATACTAGAATTTAACATTGATGATGTCTTTGCTTGAAGATGATCGTGCGAATGTTGGCCAACTTTTGAGGGGCAATCCTCAGACAAGAACAATTTTATCTGTCAGGTCACAAGTATTAGTGTTACAAAAGAGGGAGTGGCATACATTACAAGTAGGTTGAAATGATGTTATATCACTACATAATTAAAGAAAACTGTATAAATAAGAAGTCACAGAAATACTCATGTTGAAACCTCAGGACCATATCTACAAATCCTAAGAAAAGAAAACCACTAATAACAACATCATACAGTATAACTACAATAAATTACGAGAACTACAATCCCACCCAAAACACAAAACAAAATAAGGAATCATATCAGATGTTGAAACCAGTTAGGAAACCGTTAGTTACTTCGAAATATAAACTGAGGGATCAAAATGAAAAAAAAAAAAAAAAAAAAAACTCTAATCAATCCACTGTTACCCGCTGCCTGAAAAGTTTCACTTTCAGTTCGTTTCTCAAAACCAGAAGCCAAGTTTACATTTCAATCAAATAAGAATATTTAAATTGCAGCCATGAGTTCTATTTATCTCACTTCACATCTATCTGGGAATTGCTTAATATACTGTGGCCAGAACAATTTTCAAGGCTTGTGGAAACCATTCAATTCAACCAATAATAAAACAGAAATTCCAGTCTAGTACTAAAAGTAATGGTTTGTATTCATAACCAGTCCTACACAATGAACACAGCAAAAACTAGAAGAACTGAAAAACTTAAACCAAATTCTTTCAATTCCAATGTTGAAATCAACCAAATCTAAAACAAACCAAACTTATGCACATATAATTTACCAATGTTTTATGAAAGTACCATATCATCCATACCTATATATCCATTTTCTTATTCTTCTTGAGATAGAAGAGCTTAAAATTTCACAAAGGGCAAAAAAAAAATAGTGAATTAACTTCTGAGAAAACAATTTCTCAGCCATTCTTTAACATATCACCCTTTTCAAAATTAATTTTGTATGCCCAAATTTGAACATTCATAATATCAATACGGTAATGGCAGCTGTGCTATTGAAACTCCAGTCATGATCATAAATGAGACAACCCCAGAGCATTTAACACAAACTTAAAGATTAACAGTAAACCATAGTAGTTAAAAGTGAATAGCAGAGTAGGCAACCACCCCAAAACTGCTATAACAATAAAGGAAACCATTAAGTTTCTACACACACATATATGTGTGTGTGTGTATGTATTGAAACTTTGCATGACCAAGACAGCAAGTCCAATTGTCGATTACTGAATTACAACAAACGAAATCATTAAATCAAAAACAACTTTAAGCCCCTAAGGCTTAAAGACTAAGAACAGCTACTACACATCAAAATAGCTCAAATATTATCGTCATCATCTTAAACCTCTACAGTTGGCCATGGAGCCGCCATGGCTGAACAGAAAATAGATCAAAAAGAACAATGTAGCAGGCCCAAAATTTCAGGCCATGCTGGAAATTGTAGCTCTGCCACTAGAAATCTCACCAGAAGTAGCACACCATGCCAGAAATTGAAAAATAGGGACAAAGTTGGCCTATGAAAGACATGGCTGGAAGGATTCATGAAGAGAGATTTAGGACTGAAAGGAAGAAAGGGAAAAAGTGATTATTGAAGAAGGAGAAAGTGAAAATCGTGTTTGTGAGGCCAAAATAAGATGCAATTTTATCTTTACCCTTTAACCTTCTCCCCATGTCCCCATGTTGAGTAAAACATTTTGCCCTTTTAGTACAAATTTGGATGCAAAATCTGCTTTTGAGTGCAATTTTAGCCCCTATTTAGAGTGCAACAGCCTCTGATTCCCAAGCATGATGCCCTAGGATCTTCGATGCATGTGGTTAACAAGAATGAAGTAAACAACAAAAAGTCCTATTCAACTAAATGAGATGGGTTACATGAGTCACCCAATATCATTAGACAAATTGATTATAGTGGGATTTCCAACCAAAGACAAAATGTCATTTTACGAAGGAGTATCCAAATTGTTGTTGGATCAAGTAGTTACCACTAAACCAAAAATTATATCTAATAGTATAAATGTATCTCTTTCTACTTAAAAGTAAGAATGTAACAACCCAATAGTCACAATTTGACTATGATTTTCCCACTCGGCTTCCATCAAGGAACAATAGATGCATCTTACAAAACACACCCCTCATCTCCGCAATTGTGTGATTAATAACTAGGCAGTAAACAACAAAGGCTGTTTTGAACTAGGTGAGATTGACTATGAAACACACGATGTCATTGGAAATTTTGATTTTGTGGGATTTCCAACCAAAGAGAAAATGCCATTTTTGTCCACATCACATGGATACAACTTTTATCAATTCAGGCCCTTGGTAATTAAATTTATAAATGCAATCCCTAGTATAATCAATGCACACCTCCTACACTTTGTTTTGAGTGAGTTAAGAAGGGTTGACAAAAGAGAAAATGAACTGGAAAGGAAGTGAGAAATGAAAGCGATTATGTCCATGGGACCCGCCAAGTTAATTTCCCCCAAACCAAACTTGTTGCACTCTTCACACATTTTCTATATATAATAACCCTTTGAACTACTACATCATCCCCAAATCATCCAAATTCTTCATGTTTGGAAAATAAGCCAAAAATACAACCACTTATTACCCCACAACAACCACTCACAAAATCAAACAGTTATAGTCAAAGGGCCACAATCAAACAAAATTGCTCTTCATATATATATAATTACTGATGCACTGGTATGTAAGTTTAGGGCATGTATCCATGTTGCTGATGTATCCAACACAATTACTATAAGATACATTTGGGATAGCAAACAACTCTGTCTACATTTGCAATGGAGCAACGCATGTACAGTTTGTTATTCTTCACAAGTACTTGTAATTCTTATTCCTTCCATCATTCTTGAACCCACCAAAAAGGGATACACCTGGGGTGCCTGGCATTACAGGTGTGGATTAGATTCCTTCCATCTCATGCAATATTTTATTGATTCTTTCTTTATTCTTATTTGCTAATTGGATTCATCCTCTGGTATTTTTATTTCCTTTAAACATAGGTTATTTTTTAATCATTATTTCCTGCTTAGCAACTACTTTTCTAGTTTTCTTCCATTGTCTTGTTCATTCGAGTATGGTGTTTTAATAAATTATGATAGCGTTTATTTTATTTTGCGAATTATATATATACACACATAAATTTCCCAAACATATGGTATCCTATATTTTTCAAGAAAAGACAAATAGCCATATTTTTATCGGATATGACATATATCTGATACTCACATTGTATACATGCATCATTTTATATTATTAATGTACAGTGCATTGGATACAAATACGTTTTGCCATATACAAAATAAATGCATTGATTTAGTGGTGACTGGTAAAATTCTACGCGAGGGAACCTTGTTTCTATCCCCATCCTTGGTAAATCTTCAAGTTTTAATTTTACCATTCAATATCAAATAAGCATTAAAAATACGTGACCAGACCAATCTGAATCACAGGTCACATTCGTTACTTCTCTGGTTTAACAGTAAAATTCGTTGTCATACCAATTTACATGAGTTCATTGAGATGTCTAATTGAATATGTGGTTTAGACCAATAATACTATCGATTCTTGGTCCCACTATTCATAACAACCAATCCGAACCAGTTTTAAAACACTGACACTAGCTAGAACACTTCAACATGGCAATGTAAAAAATATAGAGAAAACACACACACACATGTTAAATATACACAAACAAAATATATAAAAGAATCAAGATTAGTACATTAACCTTCATATGAACATGTACTAACAAATCTTTTAAACCATATGGACACTAATAAAACATTTATTTTGTTTTGTGACCATTACAATTGCATTTACTTCTAGTGATACAACATCAAATTCATTGTTTAATATTTAGACAAATTACAATAAATTGAATGATATGTTAATTTAATTGCATGCCTTGTTACATTTTACCTTCTCAATTTCTAGAAATGGTTCAACAACATTACTCTAATGAGTTTATTCCAACACCACCATGATATTTTACTTATTATAGACTTTATAGGTAGCAGGTTTATGAAATTTATCTAAAAAACCTATCTCAGTAAAAATATTATCAAATATCCCACTAGACTATTTATTTCAATTACATCTAAGTGGTAAATCATGATGACAGATTCCCTCTAGTCAAGTATCTCACTTATCAGTGAAAATAAATTTTTATTCACTATTTCCTATAAAATATTTTAAAAACAGAAAACAAAGTGATGAAAATTAAAAGTGAAAACAGAAATAAAAAAAGTTTTCTCAAACTACAGAGACTCTAGGTTTAACAAAAGATACATTTCTGACCAAGTTACTTGTTTTACAAAAACTAGGTCAAGAAGGGTATCTGTGATCTGCACAGAGATCTTCCTATTCCGATTTGCTTGCAGTGAAGAGGGCTGAAGCACAAAAGCACAGTACATGCCACTTTGTTCTTCATGACTTGCATGACATGAGCAGTATTAACAGTGTGGTCACCAGGGGCAACACAAGAGATCAACAGAGGAAGTGACAGTTTGCTGATCCTGTGTAACACAGGAGTAGGACACGTTGTAGCTAAGCATTATGGCAATGACAATAATGATTGGGTCTAGGCTGTATGATGGGTACAAATGCAACCATGATGTTTGTGTATTCGTATCAGGGACAGATACAATATGCATATATCTACCACTTTTTCAAATTCGTGCATTGAAGTTGAAAGCAGCAAATGGTGTAGAAGTTTTGCACTTATGCTTTGTGCCTTTATGCGGCCATTTCGCATCTCAGCTCCATTTAGAGCATTTTTCAAAGCTAGTTGCTCTGTTTCATTGTGATTATCATTATCATTCACTTATAGTTATCAGTTATTCCTTGACTGTTGAACTATGTCCCTAAGCTACCATTTTTTAGTATTGATGATTTGTCTTAAATCTTGGGTACTTTTCTAGTTTGAGGATTAGTCTTGTATAAAAATTAATTGCATTTTGTTATTTTATCTTTAGTGCAACATTTTTGGGGTGATCAACTGCTTCCATTGCAGTCCAAGATTAAAATTTGTCATCAATAAATTGCTACAAACTTTGATGAAATCTTAAGGATATGACTACCAATGCAAAAAAAAAAAAAAAGTTGTATACGTCTATGCAAATTTTGAATTAACAAAGTTTAAGGAATTGTTTGATTTGAGAAACATTTTACACTTGTATTCATACATACTTACAAATGTAAATAACATTATTTTCACCTTGTTTTCTACTGTCAAAATATTTCTATCAGAAACAATGCGCAAGTCTTTGAAAGCAATAATCAATAAGGTATTTTGTAACTACTTAGGAAAATAAACTATGAAAGTAAATATCCTTTTCTAAAACCAAGGAAAAGGAGGTACTGGACACAAGGTCATCAAAGAAAGGACAAGGACAACTTCATAGATTTAAATCTGTTTTTCGAAGTTTAGGGTTATGTCACCAACTTCGTCATATTATCTGCATTATTCATAAACTCACCAATGGTTTTTAATATTCACTGGTATCAGTAATTAAGATTTGTAGTTTACTTTTCATTTTAGGTTTTAACGAAATTAAATTTATCATAGTTTCAATTTTTTTGCTGCAATCTAGCACTATTAAAGAACGAGATACATTTAAATTAATGAAATTTTTAAAACGTATAATCTAAATTGTAAATTTTTCCATTGAGGTTCTCAAAGGGTGTTCTTCCTTACTCTTATTCATCTCGTGATGATTTACAATTTTACCTTTAAAGTACTTGAACATTTAAATTGAAGACATTTTAAACATGTTATTATCTAGATTGTAAAGTTTTCCATTGAGGTTCTTTGAGTATTTCTTCCTTACTCTTTTCCTCGTTATTCTTCTTCACGATTCTAATATTTGTGTAACCAAGCATTATTAAGCATTCATCCATTCAAATTAATGAGATTTTTTAAACATATTTTATAGATTTAAAACTTTTCAATGGAAGATCTCAAGGACTATTCTTCCATACTGTTTTTCTTCCATTATTTCCACTTATAAATCAACCACTATTTAAGTATCCAAGCATTTAAATTAAGGAAATTTTTAAAACAAATTACCTGGATTACAGTTTATTCCATGAAACTTCCTTTTTCTTCCTCTTTTCATTATCACATTTCACTATTATTATTATTATTATTATTATTATTATTATTATTATTATTATTATTATTATTATAAGATTGTCACTTTCCTTGTTATTATTACTATTAAGATTATCATTTTCATTCTTATAATAATAATATATAATAATAATATATAATAATAATAATATATAATATTCGTTACTATTATTATTATTATTATTATTATTGCTAGGAGTGACCCCTGTTTCTTCAATGGCCGCCTGTGCATAAAATGTCAGGAAACACCGCAGAAAACAAAAGCAAAACACAAAACTCAAACCAGAAAGGGAGTATGAACAACATCGAGTGACAGTGAAGGCCAAAGGTGAAAAAACGATAACAAATCACAAACAAAAAACTTGGCCAAATCATAGAATATTGGATAAAAAATCTTTGCAGATAGATATACCTGACACAGGTTCCCTCCAGTAGCCCACGAAACCCGGTTGGATTTCCTCCCTCGCTTCATATTAAATCAAGAATCAAAGTAAAAAAGAAAAAACACTCAGATTCACAAGAGAAAGGTTAATCCGATAAAAGTAAAATCGAAATCATTAACCAAGGAACCCTTTGCCTTTCTATTTCATATGAGGCGGCACAGAGAGAGGAAGAGATTTAAAAGAGAAAACCCTAGAAGAGAAGGGAAGAGTGGTGTTTTTGGGGGTGGTGGCTAACCTTATATAAAGTTTGACGGTGAGGATGAGGGTGAACAGGCGTGAGATTAGGAAAATCTAGGGAGAGGGTGATGGTGGTGTGCGTGGGTAGTGACAGCGCATAGATGCAACACTGACCATTCGATAGAGTGTGTGTTGGTTGCGTGGGTTGGGTTGGTTCGGCCCAGTGTATTCCCACTTCGATTTCAAACAAAACAGCGGTGCCTAGTATGCTACTACGGATGTGCTTTTTAGCTTTTTCTATTTTCTATATAAATAAATATATAAATTAACCATATGCTTTTGAAACCGACCTATGTGATCAAAGTAGATAATCTTATAATCAAAAGTTTTTTTTGTCTCTTTCTTGGGACTCTATAAATTACTCTCCGTACAGTATATAATGATAATAATAATATATAACTTTGTATACCTTTCTTCTACACATAAAATTTGAAAGTTTATTTTTTATTTTTAAATATTAATAAACAAAAATAATCTTTAAAAACAACTTTATCTTATATATTCACTATTTTTAATTTAATATGATTTACATTATAATTTATTATAATATAGAAATATTGGATTTACTTAAAATGGAAAATAATTATGAAAAGTACAAATTATTTTAAGGATTTTATTTTAATTTAATTTACTTTATAATTAAATATATTTTTATTTATTTTGTATTTTTTATCTATTTTATTATATAAAAGATGTTTGTTTTTTATAATTAATTTTTGTTATTCTTTATAAGATCATTTTATTTTTCTAAAATAAAAATTATAATTATTTTAAAAATGTATAAGTTAATAATCATTAAAGTAATTATTCACTCCACTTAAAATAATTACTTAATCTTCTTTATTCAATACAAATAAATAATTATGAAATAAAAACATAAATTAATAACCACTCAAATAATTATCAATTTTATTTAAAATAATTCTTAAAAATAAATTCACATTAATCTCTCTTATTGTTTAGTTAATATTTTTCTAAATAATACATTGTTTTATTTTAAAAATATAAAATTATTATTAAATTTTACCTCGTTAGAAACATATAATAAAAAATACAAATATACAAACCCATTAAATTTATGATTTATAATAATAATATTATAGTAAAGTCTTGTATACCTGATAGTATAATATATATTTTTATCCTAAAATAAGGGAAAGCTCAAAAACAAATTGATACAGACTTATTTCTTAGAAAATATTTGTTAATAAGTTTTATTGAGAAAGTTAACAAGTTATATTCCTGATTTTAATGTTAATGTGTGATTCTTTTAATATATATATATATATATATATATATATATATATATATATTAACATATATTTATGAAAATTGTAGTAATTATATATTTTTTAATAGAAAAAATATTAAACAAAATTAAGGATGATCATGTGATAATTATTTTTTAAAAACATGTCAAAAGGTTTATTTTATTATAAAATATATGAAAGCAAATTTGTGTTGGAGTGAAATAAACTGGAGTTTATGTACGTAAAGTAGTTTTTGTGGGTGATTGCAGCCCCCATAACTAACCACTAGTGTTTAATAAGAACAAATTAGCATATTAGCAAACATATTTGAATTACAGAAATAAAATCATATTTTATTAATTAGTATAATAATTAACACTCACTTGTTTTAGAATCACCATCATAAAATAAAGTTTAATAGCTATCCAATAAGCATTTGACAAAATTAAAAAAAAATTATATTTATGAAATTGTTTTAAGAGTAGAATAATACTATTAAATCTTTGTAATTACAAGATTGGAGTATTCGTATCTTTCTTTTGTTTATTAAAATATTATATTCAAAACCTTTTAACAAATCAAACAACAGTTATTTAGGAAGATGTAGTTACAAATAATCTATAAAGTGTTTATATATTGAGTATATTTGATATTTATAAAATAACATGCACCTTCATAATGATAACAAACTCATTTATCAAAATTTAAACGAAGAAAGTTTGTCAGGTTGTTACTCAACTATAAATATAAAGCAATATCATGTACTTCCACTAAATGACGTAGGAGTTGTATTTTTTATTACATATTTTGTTAATAAAGTTTCTCTCAACTTTTGGAACATTATCATTACACATGTCAATTTAAAGATGGCAAATGAATATTATATAACTATCTTTAAGATATTGTTGATGACATTAAGATTTAAGAGAGCGAGAAAAGTTAAAATATAGGCTTGATAGAATTAACTTGAATACTCTCACCAATAAAGATTTTCTATTAGAACATCTTGAAAAGACTTAATATTTTAATTAAATTAAGAAAAAATATTAGATTACAAAATTAAATAATAAATATATCTCCACATTAAGATCTTTAGATAAAATGTTGACATTTTTAATTTGTCAACAATAATTTTTTTTTCTTTATAGTATATCGAGTGTCTAGTTCTTTTTTAGACTGACTTTGATTATGATCAAACATAAACATAAACATTTATAGAATTTATAGTATATCGGTGTCTAGTTCTTTATAGTATATACCTTTCCACATTACCTTTATAATCCCGTTTGGTCTTAAATATCCACTTGCAACCAATGGGTTTCATACCTTTTGGTAATGGGACAAGTTCCCAAACCTTGTTGTCTTGCATGGATTTATACTCCTTCTTCATTGCTTCAATCCAATTTTCAGTGTTAGAACCTTGCATAGCTTGACGGAAGTTAATTGGGTCATCTTCCATCATATCATTGTTTTCCTCATGTTCCTGAAGAAATACGATGTAATCTTCCGAAACAGCACATCTTCTTTCTCTAGTAGATCTCCGTAAAGTTATTGGCTCATGATACACAGGTTCTTGAGGATCTTGAGTTTGTTCTTCATGAACAACCAAATCATCTTAAGTAAGGGGTTTATCAAATATACCTTGTGGAGGTTCCGAACTTATTTTATCAAAAATAATTGTTTGAATCGATTCTGAAATTGTTACCGATTCTTCCTCCAAGATAAAGTTTCTAAATTTATTTTTCTCCCCAAACTCAATATCCTCAAAGAATGTAGTAGTTCCCATCTTAAAAATTATCTTTAATGTGAGATCGTAAAATTTATATCCCCTGGATCTTTCAGCATAACCAATAAAATAACTACTTACTGTTTGGGAGTCTAATTTCTTTTCATTTGGCTTATAAGGTCTTGTCTCAGCTGGACAACCCCACACATGGAAATGCTTCAGACTAGGCTGTCTCCCAGTCCAAAGATCATAAGGTGTTTTGGTAGCTGCTTTAGTTGGTACTTTGTTTAGAATATAAGTTGTCGTCTTTAGTGTCTCTCCCTAGAGTGACTCCGGTAAGGTGGAATGACAAATCATACTCCTCATCATATCTTTAAGAGTCTAATTTCGCCTTTCAGCTACACCATTCATACTAGGTGATCCCGACATGGTATATTGTGGGACAATTCCACACTCCTCTAGGTACCTAGCAAAAGGTCTTGAACGTTGTTCACCTGATCTGTCAAATCTGCCATAATACTCATCACCACAGTCAGACCTGATAGACTTAATTCTTTTGTTGAGTTGATTTTTCAACTTTAGCTTTAAATGTTTTGAACACGTCTAGAGATTGTGACTTTTCATGTATAAGGAATAAGTATGTATATCGTGAGTAATCGTCTATGAATGATATAAAGTATTGTTGACCATTCCACGAAGGTGTAGGAAATGACCCATAAATGTCCGTATGTATCAACTCTAAGACGTTTGTAGCTCTATATGAACCTAATCTCTACGCTTTGATCTGTTTGCCCTTAATGCATTCAACACAAACATCAAAGTTTGTGAAGTCAATGGAACTTAAGATTCCATTTGACGCAAGTCGTTCAACTCTATTTTTAGAGATGTGACCTAAGCGCCTATGCTATAATGCTCCTGAGTGAGTATCGTCAATTTTACGTTTATTACCCCGTGATTTTGTATTAAGGGTTTCATTATAGGTGACTACAATATCAAATAAATACAGATTATTATAAGTTAAAAGTAAACCAGTTCCAATAATATTTGAATTAAAAGACAAACTGAACTTATTATTTCCAAATGAACACAAATAACCTAATCTGTCCAAATAAGAAACTGAAACTAAAATCCGTCTAAATGATGGCACAACAAAAGTGTCTTTCAAATCCAAATAAAAACCGATACTCACTAACAATTTAAAATGCCCTATAGCTTCCACCTCTACCGATTTGTCATCTCCAACATATATCCATCTTTGCTTCCAGTAGTTTAGGCAACCCTTCATAGAAACACTGATGTTAGTAGTTGTACTTGAGTCTAACCATCAAGTGTTACTAGGTACTGACGCTAAATTAACTTCAGAATAGTCCAAAGTAGGAAACATACATTTGAGGACAAAAGCAATTGTAGCTAAATTAAGAACAAAAAAAACAAACTAATTATTTTCACATTATAAACATAAATAATTATATATATATATATATATATATATATATATATATATATATATATATTCAAATAATGGTTTAACCCATCTCAAGACACCCAATGCACCATCAATATCAAGTTTTTGGATTGCAATATTAACTACTAGGGGTATCTTGTTGTAATGATCAAACATTAACAATAAAGCACGTCCAACAACAAACCAGTCATTGGATTGATTTATCATCGACAAAGCAAATCCTTATAATTATCACATGTTTATCATTACAAGTGTGTATGCAATTCGGCTAAATATTAATCTTCCTTTAGGTGACTAATACTCGCATGAATATACACAAACACTAATATTCAATATTTTTCACAAACTACCCAATTTAAGAGAGGTTACTTTGGTGACTTCTTGACTCAATTTGCTCACAAAAAAATATTAAACTACCAAAAAAATAAATATTTTATTTATATAATAAAACTAAATATTTAATATTTATTTATTAAACAAAATTATAATGGTGCGAGATCACTACTGTCATTCGTGAAAAACAAATATTTTCCAATTATACCTAAACCAAACCACTTGAATTAGGAACAAAAGATTTATATATGTATGGTATTTAATTCTCCAACCTAAACATTATTCATCAAGGTTTCTTGTGATTTCTTTTGCTTTCAGCGGAGACAAGTTTCATGGCCAAAATTTAATTTAATTAATGGCTCTCTCATTTGCATGGATGTTATGGCGAATAAGAGTTATTTAAGTCATGAACCAGAGCACAATCCTAGCCCATATGGGGTACTCATCCCTACACAGTTCAGTTAAGTGACCATAGTCGTGGCCCACATGAGCAGCCACAAGAGCGAGTACCCAGCAATGGCCCCAGACTGAAGATCCCCCTCCAAATTCCCATGAACAACCACAACTTCTGCCATGAGAACGATGACATTGCTTTGAAAACTGTTACTCAATATTGTCTCGACAGCGAGCAAAGTGCGCGTCAGAAATCAAAGTTGAACTCGATCCTCGCAAACCTCATTATAACCTGCGACTTCCCCACCGCAGAGTCTCCAATTAACACCACCTTGAAGACGTAATCAATCCTCTAGTTCACGTCCCCATACCCTCCTTACCACAACCGAATTCTATACTCATCATCGTGGCCCCATCACAAATCGAGAAATTTGAAACCAAAAAACAGAAGAAAGAGAATGGAAACCTTAATTGAGTAAGAATTTTACCCCAAATTTGAATTTAGGGTTCACGTAAATTAAAAGAATCTAAAAAATTTGAATTTAATTTCTAAAAAAAACAGACATTAATCAAGTATGGGTAGCTCTAATAACATTTGTTAAAAAACTAATAATTATGATCCTGATTTTGATTCTAACGATCAAACATAAACATTATCTCATACTCATAAACATGTTGTAGACTAAATGCGAAAACGTACCTGAATTAACTATAACCATGATGTCCCTTTTAGAGCATTATTAATCTTGTGGTCTTTCACCTGAAGAGTACCTTTATTTTCCCTCTGGATTTTCTCTCTTGATGGGGATAGAAAGAAAGGAACGAGAACTGAAACTTAAGTTGTGTTTGTGCGCTCCCAGAAGGGGACCATGACCTTTTAAATAACCAGAATTAGATTAATTACTTAAGTTTTAGTATTTCCAATTTGACCCCTCATCAAATTAGAAATTACTCTATGGTCTCTACACAATTTTATTTTCATGACATATGTTTTAGCTAAAAATTTTAATTTAGTCAGATCACTTTATTATTTGGCTTAATAAATAATGATTCTAACACATTTAAATTATGTATCATATATATACATGACCCAATATTTGTCAACAATTATTTCTTAATTTTTTTTTCTTTATTCAATCTTTTTTTCCTCTCTTGAAAGTCTTGTAAAATTTACAAATCCAACCTACTCACAGTACAAATATCATACATCATTCCTATTGGTATCACTTTAGTGTTAGAGATATATTTCTCACAGACAAATTAATATGATATTTTTTCAATTTATCCAAAAAGTAATGAAGTCAATTCATAGTGTTCAAACACATGGGTAAGCCAAGATGTAAACTTTATTATGGGGTCTCATTATGTGCATAATGTAAACTTTTGTCTAGAATAAAAATTATCATGGAATCAACAAAATTTAACATTATTAAACTTTATACCTATCTAACAACACAAGTCAGCACCATTAATGCTATTAACATCCATTAAAACCTTTTAGGTGATGATGTTGTAATTTATTAAGACAAGCCCAAGGAAAACAAAATTGGGTTATAAGTGAATTCTCAACCACACTTAAGATATGAACTTATTTAGAATAATGTATGAAAACTTAAAAGTGCTAGAAAAATTTTGATATTTTATGTGATAAGACCTCTTACTTAACATTGTCCACTTTAATAAGTTAAGATAAATTTCCACATTGTCCATATTTAGAAAAATTGGGGGATAACCTTTATTAAAAAAATTTATGGATTTACACTAAATAGTTGGAACAACAAAATAGGTCAGGTCTGGTAGGCCGGTCCGCCATAATATAGCAAGGCAGATTAGTACTTTCAACTCATCAGTCTGTTTTGCCCCGTCCTGCCAAACTCGTCAACCTGCGAGACGGGGTGGACCAGCCCGCGACTCTCTTTACTAATAATTTTTTTTATTGTGATACAATACAAATAGTTAGAAAAACAATATATAATATAAAGATTTATGAAGAAAAAATTTTAAAAGTTTCAATGTCTCAGATTCATAAAGTATCAGTATCTCACTACTTAAATAATTAAAAAAAGTTTTATAATTACTTAAACTCACATTACGGGAAACACTTTCATTTCTCAAACACAAACTTCTCTCTTGTCTTACTCATCATCTCCTTCTTGCTCATCCTTTTTCATAAGATAAAAATAATATATATCTCATACTTTTTTACTCTCTTTTATATTTGTTACATACTTTTTTTATGTTACATACATGTATTTATTATTATATAAAATTTATCTTAATTTAATTATTCTAAAATATAATTTATTAAAATAATATATCAATTTATATTATTAACTTGAAATATATATATATATATATATATATATATAAATGATGACAATGATAATTTTATTATTAAATTTATTAAAATATTTGATTTAAAAATAGTAAAATAAAATAAAATAAAAATATATGATGAACCAGATCCGCTAATCAATCCTTTAATGCCACGGACCAAAATCTATAGCTCACTATGACTATAACGGATTAGCTCGCTCAGTCCCATTTTTGGCGGGTCGGGATAGACTAACCCATTTTGTATTATATATTATATGAGATAAATTACTTTAAAACTGAGAATAATTATATGAAACTTTTTAATTTGATTTGTATTTTTATAAATTTTTTTATTTAATATATATAATATTAATCACTGTTAAAAATAATATTTCAATTATTTATCTTGTTATTTTTAGAACTAAATATATGATTAGTAAAAACTCGTTTTTTCCTCTTATAGATGATATTTACAATTTCTCACGTTAATTTAGCTATAGCTATATTGATTTAATCTCTATTTATAATTTATTTTACTTTTTCATAAAAATAATAATAAAATATTATTAAATATATCAAATTAAGTTTAACAAGAAAAAAATATTATAACGTATTAGTACACTATAAATTACTATTATTAAAAGCTGATAAGTAAAAATAACGACATAATAATGTCAGAAATTTTATAAATTAAAATTATACTTAAACGATAATAACCAAAACTAAAAGTAACAAGTTTATAATTTTCAATATAAAGGCATTCTCATAATGTCTTATTTTACTTTAAATGAGTTTGATTTCATTATTAAGATTTTTTTTTACAAATTTTCTCTATCATAATCACATTTTTTTTGGTTAGAGACAATAATAAATTTTTTTATATTATTATTTATCTATTTTTTATTAAATAACAAAAATATTATTATTTTAAAATTGTAATTTGTATATTTATAATTTTTGTTATCAAAATTTCCTTATAAAAACCACACTTTTCTAGTTTTTAATTTATATTTCAATATTTTTATTCTTGACATGTGCTAAGAGGGCAGGGGGGTCGGGGCTGAATTCCAATTCTCTTCACCCTCCATTCGATTCGAGAAATTGGTCATCTTCGAAGCATTGGGAACTGGTGACTTCACTTCAGTTCTGATTGAGTAGGTTTAGTTCTCGTTCATTGGATCAACGGCGATTAATTCATTATTGAATATTTTCAACCATGAGAACACGAAATGCTGATTCCGCTTCCAAATCCGCAACCCCTAAGAAGACGCCACCGGCTAGGAAATCCCCTGCGGCGAAGCGCACCGTCGCCACCAAGACCAGAAGCGCCAAGAAGAAGGAGGTCTCGGCCGCAACCAATTCTAGTCCTGATCAATCTCCTCGTAAGCGTTTATTTTTTATTTTTTATTTTTTTTCGTTTCCGAAAGCTTAGTTTGAGAAGGAAAAAAAGTAAGACTTACATGAAACCCCTATGTTCAGGGTTTCAAGTTTGTTTCATCTATGATGTAGTACTTGGGAATTGATTTGTTCTTTTATGCTTGTGCTGTAATTTCTATTTATTTTCGGCCTGTCCTTGTTTGAAACTGTTGATTTATTTTTCAGTACTATTTATTTAATCTTATTTGTTCTTGAAATATTTATAACAGTAGAGCAGAAACAGTTAGGTAGTGGTAGCAGTACAAAAATTGCGAAAAAGAAGGCTCCAGGGAGACCTAGAGTTAAAGCAATTGATAGTCCGAATTTGGAAGAACAATGTGAGGCAGTGGCTGATGAAACTCCAGTTCAAGATAAAACCGAGTCTGCTGATAAAGTGGAAGATGTTGAAGTTGTAGATGCTGTTAATATTGAGGGTGAGAAAGAGGGGGAACAAGGTGTTGGGTTTTCTGACGAGAAGGACTTGAAGTCGATGGAAGTGGACGAACCTGTTGTTGAAAAGGGAAATGACATAATGGAAGTTGAAGTAACTGCTTCACAGGATGTTTCTGTTTCTTTTCAGCGACCAGGGCGGCCCATTATGGACCTCAATATATCTGCAGATAATGAAGATTGTACTGGTGAAAAGGAGGGAGGGAAAGGAAAGGAGAAGTTGAAAGAACAGGAAGGAGATGAAGGGAAGGAAGAGGTGAAAGTGCATGTAGGAGACAAAGGAAAGGAAGAGTTGAAAGAACTGGAAGGAGACAAAGGAATTGGAGAGTTGAAAGAACTGGATGGGGAGGAAGGAATGGGAGAGTTGAACGAACTGGATGTGGAGGAAGGTAAGGAAGAGTTGAAAGAACTTGATGGAGAGAAAGGTAAGGAAGAGTTAAAAGGAATAGAAGGCGAGGAATGTAAGGAAGTATTGATAGAACGGGAAGGAGAGAAAGGTAAAGAAGAGTTGATAGAACAAGAAGGACATAAAGGAAATGTTAAATTGAAAGAACAGGAAGCAAACAAAGGAAAGTTGAAAGCGTGGGATCCAGAGAAAGCAAAGGGAGAGGAAACAAACCATTTTGGAAATGAAGAGAACACTGAGTCTCTTGGTGTAGAAGTGAAAGCCCAGATGCAAACAGAAGATGCGAATGCCATTAAAGATGGTGGTGAAGGACCAAAGAGTGGTGAAAATTTAGATATTCGAGAACAAGGGAAGGTGGAGCTTGCTGAAGAAGATCCGGAGGAAGATCCAGAAGAACATCCAGAAGAAACTGACGCATTGGAGGAGGAGCATAGGGAATTGGAGGCCATTGCAAATCAGCGAAAGATTAAAAAAGAGCATGAGATTTTTGTTGGTGGGTTGGATCGTGATGCTACAGAGGAAGATCTGAGAAAGGTTTTTCAGAGGATTGGGGAGATAGTTGAAGTTAGGTTGCATAAAAATTCTTCAACAAATAAAAACAAAGGCTATGCTTTTGTGAAGTTTGCAAATAAGGAGCATGCTAAGAAAGCTTTGTCTGAAATGAAGAACCCTGTTGTATGTTTCTATACCTGATTGTTTATTTCTTTGACTTTACAATCTTCTCTTTCTTTTGTGCTTGTGTTTTTACCTCCTATAGTTTATAGATACATGGTAAACGGTGTGGCACTGCACCTAGTGAGGATAATGACACAATATTCTTGGGAAATATTTGCAATACTTGGACGAAAGAAGCTGTAAGTGTACAAATGTTTTTTCTGTTGCATGTATTACTTCCGTGGCTGGTTACCTTATTTCTTAACATATGGGTGGCAGATTAAACAGAAGCTGAAGGACTATGGTATTGATGGGGTTGAAAACATTACACTTGTCCCAGACGTTCAACATGAGGGCTTGAGCCGGGGCTTTGCATTCCTAGAATTCTCTTGTCATGCAGATGCCATGCTTGCATATAAGAGGCTTCAAAAGCCTGATGTTATCTTTGGCCATGCTGAACGAACTGCCAAGGTAGCCTTTGCTGAACCCATACGCGAACCTGACCCAGAAGTAATGGCACAGGTGAAGTCTGTGTTTATTAATGGTCTCCCTCCACACTGGGACGAAGATCATGTGAGGGAGCTGTTTAAGTCTTATGGTGAAATTATAAGAATTGTGTTAGCAAGGAATATGTCTACTGCTAAGAGGAAGGATTATGGATTTGTTGATTTTTCTACACATGAAGCTGCTGTAGCTTGTGTTGATGGTGTAAATAAATCAGAAATGGGTGATGGGGCATCAAAGGTAATATTAATCTTGTTTGTTATTTGATCATGATTTTACTTTCCTACAGAATTTTCTCTTTTTTCCGGTGCTTTACCTTCTACTGGTTTTCAGAATGTAGGGAATATGAACTTCAACTGCCTTATTTTTTAAATTATACTACCTCAATTCTCATTTTAAGCAAAGAAAAGCACACTTTTCTTGTTCTCAAATATAAACAAAATTTAATGATATTTTTCCTAAAATATTCTAACTTTAATTAATGTCTGACTTTTCATTACACCATCATAATATGTATTTTTTGTTTTAAGAGAAGGGTATTATATGAATAATATTAAGAGATTAGTAATATTGAATGTATTTAACTGCTTTCCTTTATGTGTGAAGTTAGTTTTATTTTGTGTTTATATATGAGAATGGAAGTAGTAGTAATTTGGAAAGAAATTGACTTTTAATAAGATGGTTAAACTCATGAGTCTATTTTCATGTTTAGTTCAATTTGTTTTGAAGAAATAATAATTTTATAGACAGTTTTTGAAAAATAAGGGGTTATTTCTTAGAAATAATGGGAATTTTGTAAAGTTCGTATAATTCTACAAGCTAATTTGAGAGTGTGATGACGATGTTAATTGATCTCCTTCACTCCCTCTTCCCCCTCAATCACTCTCAAAAGATTAACCTTCATGACTGTATCAATATTCTTTATTTTGGGCTTAATTTCTATTCTACACCCATCTAACGTTCTAGTATTTTTATTTTGACTTGATTTTGCTTCTGGTGAAAAATGCTCAGTTTTTGCCATGCTTTTCAGATAAAAGTGAGAGCTAGGCTTTCAAATCCTCTGCCTAAAACACAGGCTGTCAAAGGTGGTATGTGTGGTGGGTTCCGAATAGGTCATGCCAGGAGTGCAGCCTTTTCAAGACCAGGTAATTTAAGTTTTTCTGACAATTAACTTGGGACCTAAATTATCTTTTTGACACTGATATTAAAATTATCTAATCACAGTCCCTACTACAGGGAGGGGGTTTGGAAGAGGAAGACAACCCTTCAACAACAGGGGAAATTTCAACAGGGATAGGAGTTTCTATCACGGTGGACACAATCAAATTGGAAGAATGGGTTTTCGGGATGACCTTGATTTTAATATGCATCCGGATTTCCGTCAAAGGCAATTTGGTCCACAAGGTTTTTTTTTAGATATTCTTGCAATATTTTTAGTTCAGGTTTATTTGTGCATGTAATGCATTTGAAGGTTTTTTAATGGTTTTAATATTTTACTATATTGTAAAGCAGGTGCCGTGAGAGGTGGACATTATGCTGGTAACCGAGGTGCTTCATTTGCTGGACCATCTAGACCTTATCATGATAGAGCATGGTATGGGATGCCTGATGCAGGTCCTAATGAGCCAATTCCGCCAAGGAGGCCCTACTCCCCAGGTGGACAGTTTGACATGCCTTTTATGGGAAGACATGTTGATGATCCATATCTATGCGATGACAATATGCATGGAATGAAACGTCCATTTTATATGACTGTAAGATTTTATTATATATTAATTTGATTATAAATGTGGTGTATTTCCGTACAAACATTGTTAATTTCTATTCACAACTAGAAAATTCTAATTAATTTGAATTGATTGTATTCCTGTCTTTCAGGATCCTGAACCTGATTACATGGGGCCTACTAGACTTCGTCCTCGATTGGATTATGCAGATGCGCCCATCTTTAACGGAGCTCGTCACCATGGTCTATCCTTTACTCCCTTTTTATCCTTGATCAATTGCTCCATACCCTGGTTTATATTCTTGATAACCTTTTTCTTTTAATATTCCTTTTCATAGATTATTTTGGGGCTGGCAGCAGTCATTACCCGCCTGACTATTATGGTTCCGATGTGAGTTAACATTGTTTAACCTATTTTTATGGTTCATATGATTTAATTGTAATATTAGTTTCAGATTTTATTTTCATGTTACAGTACGATAGAGGTACATACTCATCTTATTATGGGGGTGATGGCTCACATGGACATGGATACTATTATTAATGTGATGAATCTTTTGGTAAGGATTATTTTTTAGAATTTTATATTCCAATTTGCTGCAGTGAATTCTCTTCTAATATTTTGTGGACCTTTATTCTTGATTAGGTGGATCTGGAATTGTGGGACAGACATATTCAAATATAAGCTTGCGGCTTGAGCATGCAATTCTGAAGTTGCATATTTATTTTATACACTTCTCTTATTCCTCTTCCACTTGGTTTGGTTCTATATATCTATATCTGTTTGGTTATAGGTGGTATAGACTGAATTGTTTAATGATTGTCGGGTAGGTTGTCTTTCAGGTCCTGGAGTAAGGTATTAATAAGATTTATATACAATGAGCTAGGTTTTCTTTAACAATTTAGGTATGATGAGATCAGGGACTTGTATTTGAGGATGCTTTGTTGAATGTAAAATATAAATCTTACTCATCAAATATAATTTTGATGATAGGAAAGTTTAAAGGACTAGAGGAAGCAAAATAACTTTCCCGTGATAGATTTATCTTTTTATGAAGTGATAGGCAAGGTTTGATATTTGAATATGCATATTGAGGCTCTTGTGATTCTTATGGATGGCTTTGGAGAGTTTGCCACAGTTCACTTTCATTATTAGGATTCAATATTGATCTGAACTGAAAGCTTTTTACCATATTTTGGAGTTCTTTTGATTGGCTGGATCCTTCAAATATTTATTGATATCCATGCATAAGCAGCCTTTTTTTATGGTGAACTTTATGTTTATTGAATTTACTGGAAGGCGTGACTAGGGACTAAATACAGTGAAAGGCTGACTTTCATTTGGCATGATGTTCATGGATAATGTTATGGTTATGGAGCAAATGGTCTATATTATTGGTTTGATTTGATTCCTTATGATACCAAGTAATACCTTGTGGAGATCTCCATATTTTTTACTTTCAAATATGGTTTTGGTGGGACTGAGAATATAATCCCCGTCGATAGTGTGTGAATACTAATGCTGAGGGCATCTAAGGATGTACCTTACTGATTTAATTCAGTGATGTTTATTTTGGGCGGTTTTGTGAAACATTCTGAATCATCAATCAAATGAAACTGGAAAAATGTTCATTTTTGTATTGAAGATTACTAGGTTGCTTCTCGTTCTTTAGTTTTTAGATTTCTTATTATAGTGAATAGGTGGAGGGTTTCGGGAAACGTATTGTGTACTACCAATCAAATGGAACTTTGGACAAAATGTTCATTTTGCAGTGAAGATTATTACTAGGTTGTTCTCTTTCTGTAGTTTTTTAGAAGTTTTATTGTAGGGAATAGGTGCTGGGTGCAAAGTCATAGGAATGCTATTTTTGATGTTGCATGGTGCCTGTCTCTTGAATATTGAATGATTAAGTTCTGCAGTATCTAAAAGTTCGAGGTGTACTATGATTTATTTTGAGCTCTTATAATTTGTTTAAAAATCATAAAATTCACCTAAAGCAGTTAAAGATGTAATGTGTCATGCTTAACAGCTTAAAGATTGTGTTAAGAGATACTAGAACAATACTTGGATTGAAGATAAGTACAGAGGATTTGGTAGTCATGCGTTATAATTTTTACTAGGGTTTTCTTAGGATTTTTCTGTTTGTGACCTTACGTTTCTGCTGCCTTGTTTTAGAAGTGTCAGTAGTGTTGTTTTCTTTTAGCTTGTTAGTTTTTAAGCTCCATTTTTTAGGTCATAGTCTCTTACATTCTACTGTACTGGTGAGTTATGGAACACATCGGGAACAATTATTAATTTTGTTGTCTTGTGTCTTGAATTGAGTATAAGAAACACATTGGTGTGCGTGTCTATCATTTTCTGTTATCCTCTTGGTTTGACTTGATGTATGAAGGGAAATGTTAACCTTCTCCCGACTAAGGGAAGGGTCAGGGATAATTCACTCTTTTAGTTGGACGAAAGAATCTTTTTTTTTTTTTTTTTTTTTTCCAATTCAACTTATTAAATAGAGCAATAAAAATGTAATTTTAACGAGTACAAATAATTGGCATAGAAAATAAGTACATGCCTTGTTCTCACAAGATCCGAAAGTTCTTCAATTCCTTATTTAATGTTTCTTTTATGGTTTTCTTCATAGAAAAATAGTGTACATACGTGTGTACTGGAGCAATTAAGACTGTTTTACCATCCAACAATATTAAGTCTTTAGGCGATTCAATTAAAACAGAAAATTTCGCGAGGTATATAATAAGATTATATCAAGAAGACGTCTTTAAAGAATAAAAATTCTGAGTAGAAGAACATGAAGAGCACATTTTACAATAAAAAACATGACCCTTTTTTATAAAATCAATAATAAGGTGAAAAAAATTATGAAATTCAAGATGATTTGATGCAATTTAACAAAACCTGGATAAGTGTGAAGTGAAGAAAAAGATGATATCAAGTAATAAAGTACCCGGGCTACGAAGTTTTCCTTACAGACACCACTACACGCTATAGGGACTTAAAATATTTTCGTCTCAAGGGACTAAAAGTAAATCTTTAAAGAAGAATACATTAAAATCTTACATATTTTAAAAACTTAAATTACCTATATTGCTGTATAATGGGTGATAGGGCTGTCGGGAGTAAAATTTTTTTATTGTCCTTTATATATTAAAATTAAAATGATCAAAATTTATCTTATTTTTAACGTATCTATGTCAAATCAGCTAACTAAAAACATATTTAAATAAAAATAAAAAATCAAAATATATTTCTAAAATTTAAATTATATTAATGAAATTAATTTTATTTAAGATATAATAATTTAATGTATAAATTATAAAAAAATATATCTATTTAATTTTAAAATAAGAATTAAAAATTTATTTATTATTATTATTATTATTATTATTATTTATTTATTAATCATTTATTAATCTAAAATAATAATTAATTTTAAATCTTGTTAGGAATTTATTCTAATATTTATATTTATAATAAGTGAATTTTGTCAAATTACATATATTTTTAATAAAATAATTTTATTTTTATTTTTACTTAAAAAATAATTTTATTTTATAAAATAGGTTTATCCATAATTTTATATACTAATTTGACTTAAGCTTATGTAGATTATGATTTAAATAGATTGGATAAAATAAACCTGGTAACAAATTTTTTTGTCTAGTCTATTTAGCGAACAAGTGTTTATTTTAATTAAAAATCAATCTGATATTTTTTAAAATAAATGATTGTTTTAGAAGTTATTTATTTTAAGAATATTTTTAAGTTAAACCTGTTCAGTTTCTTTATTTTTAGTTTCTTGGTACAATAGTGTAAATATTGTGAGAGATAATCTTATTTAAGACTAATAAGTCTATTTTAATTTTTTAAATATTAATATAGTTGTATATTCTGAACTTGAAATTATTTTTAAATTATAAAAGGTATAAAGTGAAAATAAATAATAAGTTAAGAAAGAACGTTGAATTATAGATGTTTTTTTTGCTAAAGGATTACAAAATCTTAGATTGATTAAAAAATAATTTAGGTTGAGATCCATTTTTAAGTCAATATATATGAATTATATTGACTTACTTATTCTCAAAAAAATGTCAATCATCTTCCTGCGTCTACTTATTCTCAAATAAACATTTTACCTTTAACTTATTATATAAACTTTAAATCAACTGAAAAACAATAACTAAAAAAAAAGATTTTTTTTTAACTAAGAACTAAAATCAAATTACGCCAATTTTACAAAGATTAAACATATATTTTAATTTGATTATTTTTATAGAATATAAAATGTTAGATTATTAAGCATAAAAAAATTACGTGATTTTTTATTCAAATGTAAATTATCCAAATCACTAATTAGGTTAATCTTAGTTCATTTTTAGGGATTTTATGAGTTATCTTTTAAAGAGTAGTTAATTGCTTCTACAAATTAAAACTAAAAGGACTTAGTTTGTCTTTTCTTTAATTGGACCGTTTCACCATCTTACACAAATACGTCTACACTTTTCGATAAAATTACATACTGTAATAAATAAATAAATAAATAAATATATATATATATATATATAGTTGTTTTTTATTTATTTATTTTATTCAATTTAATCCCTGTATTAATTAATAAAAAAATTCCTTAGTTTTTAAAATGTAACAACGTGGCTCTTTCAATTTTCAATCAAGTCCTTCAATCTTTCATTGTTTAAAATAATGTTATTAGTTTTATAAATGATCATTATGTTAGGATATAAATAACATTAATTTTTAAATAAAAAATTTCAATAGTTAACTTACTGCTAATTACATGAAAAGTTGTCATTGTTGCAATTTTTAATCATTCAAATTAGATTGAATTTTGTGTTGTTAATGAGCTATGGGACATCTAGTGCCCTCAAAATTTTAAATTTTAAACTTTCTTAATTTTAATATATAATTTATAATTTTTATTTTATGATTTTGAAAAAAATATTTTCTTTATTTTGAACCCTAATCAGTAATACTGCCTCCCCTCAGCTTCTCATAATGGGATCAAACGAAATTAAATAAATAAATAATAAAAGTTAAAAAAAAGTTAATTAAGCTTATATAGATTTAATTAACCTTTTCTCCTATTATATATGTTATTATTGTTACCATAAAGTTAGTAATCTTAAAAGTTTAATGTTGTTAAATAAATGTTATATTATTGATGATAGTTTTTTTAATAAATTACAAGTTTTCATTGCTATTGAGTCACTAGGCCACAAAAAGCAATTACATTTATGTAGTGAAAAGAGTTTCTAGGGTAGGTCGCATCGCAGCTATGTTAAAGAAACTTAAATTAAACCTATAAGTGACATATAATTTTGAATAGTTTGCATGTTATGTTAAAACTTTATTATTTATATAAATTTTAAACACTTATCCGCAAACAATTTGGTATCAAGGTTTTATTAAAAATAAAAGTAAATATTTTATTATAAATTCTATATTTAAATTATTTTAAAATAAAGAAAATTACATAGAAAAAAATTTATTTAGATAAACAAATCTAATTAAATTTTAAACGTAGTATTTATAATAAATATTTAATTTAATTTTTAAATAATTCTGGTTAAAATGTTTTAAATGTTGTTAATGTTAGTTTTATTTATATAATATAAAAGAAAAACCATAATTTGAAGTAGGAGGAGGAATAAAGACAAAGCATGCGTAGGAGGAAGCACAATGCTGAGCGCATGCTAGACAACACACGGACCCACCGAAACTCTGACCGCGATATTCCCACCCTCACCACCTCCATTTTCATGCACAGATATAATATTCGTACAGTTTTTAACACAAGAATTAACAAATGGAGAATGAAAATTAATATGTCAATTAATAATTATTTTTGTTTTAGTAATTTTAAAAAAATTCATACAACTCATTTTTCGTTGTTTTTTTTTTTGTTTTTTTCAAGTTTCTTAACAAATATTTTTAAACAGGTCAATTAAACTTCTTCGAACAAAAAATTGTTACAAATAACCACTATTTTACGGAATTTGCAATCATGTATTAAATTAACAATAAAATAGTATACAATATTAAAAAACAACAAGAATTTGTGTGCAAAATTCACCTGTGTAAGGGTTTCTTCTATATTTATAAATTTAAATATTACTCCATATGTTTACATCACGTTTATAAAATTTAAGATTATACTAATTATTTTTTTTATTAATTATATTTTTTATTTTTTGATTATATTTATTATATATAGAAAAAATAATAAATGGTTGAAAAATATTTTAATCGAAAATAATATTAAATTAATAAAGATATTAATAAAAAAATTAATAAATTTATTAAAAATAATAAAAATTAATGTTTATTTTTATCTTAATAACCTAATCTTAAATATGATATGTTTTAAACAGAGATACTATTAATTAACTATTAACATTATTTGTCCTCATTTTCTTATACTTTTTTTCACAATATTAAATATTTGTGATAAATGCATTCTGGATGGGGCAAACACTTGCATATGGTTAATTGATTTATTCTCGCTCAAATGAGCTAAATTAACTTATAATTTTTATTTAAAATTATTTTAATTTATTTTAAGATAATATATATCTTAGAAACACTACAAAAAAACTTATTATCTACAAAATATTACCTACGGATAAAAATCCATAGGTAAATTTTACATTACCTACGGATAAAAATCCGTAGGTAAATTGTACATTACCTACGGATATTACTATCCGCAGGTAAATTATATTAAATTAAAAGAATTGTCACTAAAAAGAATTGAACCCATTATTTTAAAGTTGAAAATCGATACTCCAACCACTAAGCTATTAGGATATTCTAATAATAATTTACAAATAAATTATAGTTATATTTATTCGTGTAAATATATAAATATATAAATATATAAATATATAAATATATAAATATATAAATATATAAATATATAAATATATAAATATATAAATATATAAATATATCAATATATCAATATATAAATATATCAAAATATAAATATATCAAAATATAAATATATTTATATTTGTATATATTTTATATTTATATATATTTTATATTTATATATTTACACATATAAATATAAATATAATTTATTTGTAAGTTATTATCAAAATATTCTAATAGTTTAGTAGTTGGAGTATCGCCTCTAACTTTGAGTGACTGGGTTCAATCCTGCTAATGACAATTTCCTTAATCTTAATAATAATTCAAAGTTCCATAATTATAATAAATATTATATTTTATTTAGGTAAATTACCTATGAGCGAATTACATACGAATTTCTATTAAAAGCTTTCTTATTAGAAAAGTAACTAGAATTTAATTTTGAATTATATGTTTAGGTAAGACCTTACTAAATAAGATTATTATTAAAGAAATTATATTTATATATATATATATATATATATATATATTATTATGAAGTAAAATATTTTAAAAGAATGTAAAGTAACCGAGAATATGAGTTTGAAAGAATATTGTTTAAACATTAAAATCAGCTGCAAATATAAACAGAGAATTTAAGTTTTAATATCCGTTTGTTTCTCGGTTTTGAGAACATTTTTGTTATAAAAAATATATTTGATAATAGTTTTTGAAATCTATAATACTTATACAAATACCCTTGTTAGGATTTTTTTTTGCAAGAACAGTTTTTGAAATCTACAATATTTGTACGAAGGCCCTTATCTATTAATTTTTCTTGAAACCATAAAATATCATAACTTGCCCTGGATAGTGGAGTAGAAAGTAAAAAGGAAAAAAAAATAAAAGGTAAAAAGTGTGATGATTTTTTGGGATGTTGGAAGAAAAAAAGAGAGAGTTAAAAATACATAAATATCCCCAATGGATGAAAAGGTAGACTAAGTAAAGTTAGGGTAATTTAGTCATTTTATTATAAAAGTTATTTTTCTTCCAAATTTGAAAGTTGACATATTAATGGTGGGTCACAAATTTTCTTCTTCCTTTCCTTTTTAACTGATACCAAACAATAATAATAATAATCACTAATTACTTTTCTCTCTTTTTTTTTTCTTTCTATTTCTTAAATCATTAGATTTCCAATTATACCCTAGTGTCCAAAACAATATTAGTCTGTTTTTCATCCTCAAAGGAATAAAACTGATGCAGATAAATTTTTGCATACATATTCTGTCAGAATATCTCCAAGTGGATTGTAAACATCAAAAGCTAAGAAAGAAGTAGGTATGAAGAAATAAAGCAGTGGAATGTTCCAACATGCATGCTGAATGAAAAGGGCACATGCTAAGGTTTCTTTTACTCAAAACTTAAAAGAATACAACATTTAACCAGGAATAACAGTAAGGTCGTGGAAGATCACTATTTTGAGCTGTAGCTAGGCGCTAGAGGACTCATTAAGCCACATATAGCATAGTATGTGTTTGTGATAATTTAAATGTTAAACCACTTTGGTCCTGAACTCATATTGGGCGCATGAATCTTAATTTACACTGACACTCCGCACTCGTGTCTGATGGGGCAGAGAGATTCTAAATTCTCACTCCTCCGCGCATTTTCTTTTACAAATTAAAATTACATACATGAATATGATCATGTCTCAACATCCATAAAACATTTATGCAGTTACTACCAATGCAACAATTAACCCTACTCATGGATCCCTTCATTTTTCAAATACGCATATCCCAATGTCACAGTCTGATGAACTTGTATTTAAAAACGGGTTGAACTTGTTCTTTTCATTTTCCCTAGTATTCTGATGTAGCAGAAATGCCATTTCTGAGCTGGTGTGAGTTGCAAAGCTTGTCACCGCTTCTGTTTCATGCCTCTCTTCTTGACTCAACTGAGAAGCCACAAACTTGTCAAGTGCTCTCCAGTCAGTCACTTTCTTTGTGTTGGATAATCCCTTTTGATAATCATCTTCGTTGTTTATATTGTCTGATATTAGGGACACTGAGGTTTGCTTCTTTACTAATGGCATGGAAGGACTTTCTAGCTGAGGAAGCTGCACGTGCACCAGTTGTTCTGCATGCATGAAACTCAAATTATCTGCTTCTATCTCTTGCTTGTACAAGAAATTTTGAGCTGAAATATTATTCCCCTGAGGTTGCCTTAACATACGGTCAATAGGGTCCACCGAATAGTTGACACCACTTGCTTGTTCGTCGTATATGTAGCTTCGATCCCATCCTTCAATAGTCTTCATTTGGCAGTTGGTTCTTTTCTTGAATGCTCTACACACAACCCACCCTTCTTCCTGCACACACTCGATTATATGTTGGAAAGCTAAGATGAGACTTTTATGGACTTGTTTCACTTTCTCTTGAAATGTATTATGTTTGACTTGACTAGGTCAACTAATGTTTTTAAAGGAAAAAAGTGAAAGTTCGTGTTTATCTTTTGATGAGTGTTTTCTCCTATTAGCTTTTGCAAATTTTCAGTCTGTTTGGGAAGAAATAGTAGCCAGTTAATGAATAATTAATGACATCCGGGTAAGAAAACGTTCACTAAAAAAACATTATTGTTGCTTATTACATGTTAATTATGTCTCAGAATGATATAAGTCTTTTTTGGTTCTTTATCTGTTCCCCATTTATGTCTTCTTAATTAAAAATAGATATATATTAGCATAATTATTAGTTTTTTCTGGCTGATATGTCATTTTTTCAACCGGAAGAGAAAAGATGCAAAAAGGACATGTGGTTTGAATCCAGTACTTGTTTGAATTCAAAACAAGAATAACCCAAAAAAATTTACAAGTTGTTTGAGATAGAATTTTCGCTCTGTAGAGTTTTCCTTCGATGCTACTTGTTACATATAGGTTTCGGTGAGTTTGAGGAAAGAAATTTTCTTATTTTTTGATAAGAACAATTTATGTCGGTAAATAAATAATTATTAAACAACATAATAAACAACAAAACACCTTTGTTCATTAAAATTTCTTTTACCATAGAAAGGTAAGAAAAGAAGATGGGTTTTGACGTTTGACAAGAAAAATGACAGAGAATTAAAAGTCCATCAGAAAAGAAAAAGAAAAAAAAGTTCAATTATACGCTTTTGAAAGAAGTGACTTTTGACTTCTTGTTGGTAAAAGTTCTGTAGAAATAGGTAGAAAGCTTGTACGTACCTTGAATGTTCAGTTAGTGATCTACGAAAGCAAACTTGTTTGGGTGTATATTAAATATTAAAATTGGTTTAGGGGAACGAATCAAGTGCTTAATCTGCATTGGTACAGAAAAGAAGGCACATGAAACTAAACTAACTTGAGAAGGGTCGTTTCGGGTGAAGAAATAACTTGGAAGTGATGAATTAACAGAGACTAAACCAAGCTAGGAATATTGCTCCATCCCAAATTTAAAAAACTTTCCTTGTTTGCGAGTGTGAATAGGACAAGGATAGGTTAGTGAAATATGTGATAATTATGTATAATTGACTAGATGGAGGGCCATCTAAAGCCACTCATCATCGAGTGTGAACTTATAACATCTCAAATTCAACCCATAAAACAAGAAAATAATTACTAGTATGTAGTTTAGGAAGCAACAATTGACACAATTAATGCGTAAAAGGGTATATGGTAATGGTAGTATAAAGATATACTTGCCTGTGGAGGTCCATTCTCGACGGTTTCGAGCCTATACTCGTGCATGATCCAATCAGTTTTTTGTCCATTAGGGGCTCTTCCTTTGTAGAAAACGAGGGTCTTTCTCATGCCAATGAGGTTGGTCCTTTCGTACACTGATTTGTCTCTTCCTGTCGCCTTCCAAAACCCTGCCATGGTAGCTCTGTTGGTTCTTGTCCCAGTTGGATACTTCTTATCTTTGTGGCTGAAGAAATACCACTCATTCTGCTCCTCATACCCAATCCTGCATCTCTCTGCCAAACTCAAATCATTCACAACCATGCTTCAAAATTGACAAAAAACAACATCAAAGATCTAGCCAGACAAGACTTCTTCAACAAAAGCTTTATCAATGACACCCAAAACCCTACTTCGACTCACAAAAAGAACTGAACAATGTGTACGTGGGTGTTTGGGAATAGTTTGTTGTTGCTAAGAAATAATCGTTTTTCTCCTCTTAAAGTATATTAGGCTGATACAAATGGAAGATTGTTTCTCTGAAATGAATTGAAGTAATTAAACATGAAGCATATAATGCATTATACTTCGTAAGATATAATTTAGCAATACTAGCATAGGTAATGTATGAATATGTTCATGTGTGTATGCATACATACCTTGGAGATCCCATGGTTCAATACGATATAGGTCTATTTCTTTGATAACGTCAAGATCAATCTTCTGAGAAGCAACTTTCTTCCTGAGGTAATAACCCACAAGTTCTTCATCTGTTGGGTGGAACCGAAAGCCCGGTGGGACACATGACTCCATCATATCAATCACTGGAACTGCATCAAATTCACCACCACCACCACCATTAATACCTTCCACCCTTGATTTTCTCCATCATGTATAAATTATAAGCATGAAGAAACAAATCTATATATGTGTGTATGAATGTGTTTGTGAGAGAGAAGAGAGAGAGGGCGAAAGAAGAGAACCAAAGGGAAAACACTCCAGTAACCAAAAAGCTAAAAAGGCAAACCCCAAGAAAAGGAAATATATAATAGGAGTCCTCTTGGTGAAAAGGTGACAAGTGCTATCAGAGATAACCATCATCTCATTTGGTGGAGAGCAATACTCAAGGAATTGAATTGAAAAGGAAATAAAAATAAGCGCGTGTTATAAACAAAAACCCATAATTTGAGAAACAATGATTAATTTCTTCCCTGGGTACACAGAGAAAGGAAATAACCAAATCATGAGAGTTAGGTTTTGATGAAAACCATGAGGAGTTGGAGCTTAGACCTCTGCTTGTGAAGGGTCTGCGAGAAACGGACAACTAGAGGTTTGTGCTAATCATGCTGTCTTGCGTTGGTGAATGGTGCGAATGATTCATCAAGAACGGGGTTTCCCAATCCACGTTACCATTCATAATTATACATATTCCCAAATAATCACATCAAATTATATTCTAAATTTGTAAATAAATAACTCTCAACAAACCATTTTTCATCTAAATTTGCAAGATCTACTTTTTTTTTTTGTTTAAAAACACTAAAACTATATAGTAATGATATTTCTACACTTGTGCTTTTCATGGTAAAAAGGTGGTGTAAGAAAATTTAAGCAGCAGTAGAAGTAGATATTATGAGTGAAAGTAAAGAAAGAGAATGTTGTAAAGGGTAGATGAGATGACGTTATCACAAATCGGGCACGCGTTTGGTCGAAAGCTAAAAGCTGGAGGGACAAAAAGAGAGGCACCGGTCTATTGGATCAAGGCCTGCCACGGGCGAAGGGATAATAATAAAAAGAAAAGGGAAAAAGTTAAGGATAGATAGATAGAAAGAACACAACACAAGCACAGTAGCCATTAGCCAAAGTCTGTCTCGTTGTGGAACCTGGCCCTCTGACTCTGTTGTCCCTTTGTCGAGAATTTTCACAGCACACATCAGTCTTCAACGACAACTTTTCGGGTACCCTACCCTTACCCTTTGCCCTACGTCCTCTCTTTTTGGGTTTTCATCACCCTATTTTTCATCATACAGTTCAACACTGATTTCTCTGTACATATATTAACTAGGGGAACCAGATTTGGGAGAATGTATATAGCAAAGATTTAGACATCGATAATATAGAGCATAGCGTGCAGTATTAATTAATGTTATTATTCAGCACTGATTAATTATACAATAGTTCAGAATGGACGAACTATGCACAGGAAAGAGCACACACTGATGACAGCAAACTTAGATGAGAAAATAAACCAAAACAAATAATTATAAGCAGAAGGAAAAAAAAATGCATTAATTGTTTGTTGAAGGATAGATTAAGTTGGTTGTTGTTCATGTGATGTTTTGGATTTGGCATGCAGAGATAGTAATCAGCTGACCTGATAATCAGTGTTAGTGTTAAAGAGAAGTGCAATGAGGAAGAAGTGGACAAAATTAATGATGATGATGATGAGGTGAAGGAGAAAGTAAGAAGATGAATATAGAACTATGAGGGAGAGAACAACATGATGAGAGAGAGTGAGAAGAAAAACTGTGTTGGGAGAGAGAGAGGAATGGAAAGGGTATATAATCCATATATAAAAGAGAGGAAGGACCACTGAGTTGCGCATGGCTTGATAGGTGACGTCATTTCCTAGCTTCCTACCCCATTTTCTTTCCTCTTTTTGGTCATGTTTTTGTTTCTTTTCTTTTCTTTCTTGTTATTTTTGTTTTACCTTGGCCAAAACACAGGTTTCTTTCCTCTCCTTCTCACCCACGTTACCTATTTATTTCACTCTCTCAGTTGATTTTGTTTTTAACTGCTGTTAAGTATGGTAGACTCAAAGTTCACAGAAACTTGGTATCTTGCTGGCCATGATAAGGGGAATATGGTGGAGTCTTCATTTTCATATATTTTCAGTTATTAAAACTGAACTTCAAGCATACCACTCTATATATCATGGAACTGAACTTGAAACCTTCCATTAACATGTATCAATTTACTATGTACCATTCACAGTGCTTTTACCATTCTTCTAAGTAAATCATATCATTTCCTCTTAAGATCTAAAAACTTATTAAATTAGTTTTTTTTTCCTTGTAAAAAATGTTACTTGGTTGATCCCACCTTTACTCTTCTACGATCATTAATTAGTTTTACTTAGTAATAATAAGTTTGCTTAAACATGCCTATTTGTTTTAAGTTTATATTTTTAGTTTTGTTTATTATTTTGACCATAATTTTTTTTATATGATTTATTTTTTTCAATCCCAACTTGCATTTTATTTTATATTTTTGGGGTCATCCAATGATATAGAATATGTTGATTTAGAATTCTATTTTATTGTTTACAATTTTTAAAATTTGAAACAAATTTTGCTTAAAATTTTATAAATAACTTATAAGAATTTAATTTTTATTTTTATTAGCTTATCTTTTTAATTGAACTCATTAATTTAATTAGAGTTCAAATTTATCTTTTCTTTACCTCATTCTCATGACTCTCTCTTTCTAATCCAAATGTTTATATACTTTTTTTTCAATGAATAACTAAACAAGTCGATTTCTCGTTTTAAATTTATTCTTCTTTTTTCTAATCTTAATTTTATATATTGTGATATCAATTTGTGATGTTGTATTTAATAATTAATTAAATCTTGATTTGATATTTAAATACCAATTAAATTAAATAATATTAAAATTTAATTCGTATAATCGATTTAATTGATTAATTAAATTGGTTTATTATTTAAATTTATATTAAAATCTTAAACAATTATGATAAGATGATTGTTTAATTTAGATAAACTGTTTTTAATTTTTACGTCTAAATTCATTCTAATTCTGTTTTATGAATAAATATTAAGAATTTGGTACATTTTGACATGTGTAATAGAGAGGAATGATCTATATTTATATTTTATATTAGAAAATCTTTTAATTAAACTTAATATTTCTTATTTCATGAACTATCAATCTCTATGCAAGCGTAAAATTTTTATTAGTTTGTGGTTTTTAAGTTCTGATTCCATACATATGTAAGAGAATAAAATAAAAATATATTATATATGAAGAATAAATCGAGATCGTGTTACGGATCTAATAATTAATAACGTATCTAATTAAGAACGAATAAGAGAGTAACTAACAAAGATCAAATTGTTAATATTATAAATGTATAGAATCAATTTAATAAGTTTTTTATGCATACAAACAATTAATATTGTGGGGTAAACTAAAGGATAACGGGATTATTTACATGTCTTGTGAATGTTTTTTCTCGTGCTTTTCCATTTTTATAAAGCCAAAAGTGTAGCAAGTAGAATTTCGAATGAGGAAATGGAAAATTGAGCAGAGCTTTTGCCTCCACCTTGACGTAGAAGATAAAAATTTAGACAAAACAAATAAAAGACTTAAAACAAAATCTTTCCAACAACGACATCATCTCCCATTCTTTACCACTCAACTAAAACTGGACGGTTAAATCATAGCTTACAAATATAAATAAATCTTTTCATATAAATTAATTTTATCAAGTTTAATTATATTTATATTTATCTTTTAAATATCATATCCGAATTTATTTTAATAAAACTTTTTGGATTCATAGTATTATTTCCAATTGTATCATTTATAAATATTCAATTTCACCCTATACTTAAACAAATTATAATACATAAGTATAATATAAATTTTATTAAATTGAATAGTTAATTTTGTAATATTGAGTAAAGTTAATATTCACTTTTTTAATGTGGAGGAAGATTTGATAATCTTTTTTTCTTAATTTATATGTTAATTATTATTATCCTAATCGTAATATCTATTTTAATTTCATGTAATTTACATATGTTTTAAATACCATATTATACATTCAATATTAAGTGATGTGATAGATTTTTAAATAAGTTTTAAATTATATGATTTGGAAGGTTGAATCTCACAATCACTTAAAAATTAAAATTAATAATAATTTAAATACTTTTTTTTCTCAACCTGATTAGATATTGGTGCATTTAGGAAAATACGTGCCTCAATTGGTCACAAAATTGCAAAATAGGAATAAAGGGAAGCCAAACGCATGCACCAAGCTTTGTTTAGTGCTCAGTGAAATCACATCTTTTACGCAAAATCATTGCTCATTAGTACTCATTTTTTAATCATAATATTTATGCTGCACGTGTCGTTCTAATATCCATTTACGAACTTTTTTTTACCTTCTCATGTTCCCATTCGTAACTTCTAAACTTTTTATTTACTTATTATTATCTTATATCTTTTTTTCTTTTTAATTTTTGGAGCACTTTTTTCATATATAATGGAAGTTCAGATAATGTTAAATAAAGTTAAGAGAAATTCAAGCAAAGTGATTAAAGAATTGAATCTCAGAAAAAAAAACAACTTTATATTTTTCTTTATGTACTTGTTTAATATATTATATAACCAATAATCTATGTTATTCTTCAGATTGGAATCAACATGTGATTTATTTTTTATTGGTACATTAGTTGTCAAATATTTATTTGTACTACTTAGTCCAAATTTTGATGAAATCAAGTGTTAAGAATTGTTATTTACATTTATAAATTTTTTTAAATTATTTTTTCACTCCTAAATAAACTAAAACAATATTAAAGATATTCAATCTTAAAATTAAAAACTTTCAAGCATAAATTATGATAAAATAATATTGTAAATATAATCATTCTTATATTTAAGTGGAGAGATTTTATTTTATTGTATTCAAATAATACTTAGAAATAAAATATTAAATAATTGAAGAAAAAAATAAAATTTGTATTTATTTATTGTTATATTATCTATTGTTTATAGAAGTTTATTTGTTTGATTTTTTTTATTGGGAAAATTTTTGAATTTGCTTCCAATAGGTGCCTCTATTGTACCTATTATTATTGGATAGAAAATGAATCTGATTTGAGTTTGTTTTGTTGTGTGAAATGAGTTGAATTACCTTGCTTGATCAAGAGCAACAAATTTTGTTGTTGGTGGAAAAAACTAAATTATGTTTTATTGATGAGAAAGTTTCTCTTCTAAAGAAGGAAATTTTTTATTATGAAGCTTAACTATCTAAAACAAATTGGTGTGGATTCTTAATTTTATGTATCTACACCTTATTGAGATTATTAATTATTCGTATTTATTGCACAATTATAAATAATAGTAAGATGTAATATAAATGTTTTTTAAGAGTCATTATCAGCTTGCAACTATCAAGAAAACCTAATATTAAATTACTTAGTAGTTTGAAAAAAAATATATATATATATATATATATATATATATATTTATTTATATATAACTTGAGGCATATCATTCATACACGAGGTTGTTATATTTTTTAAGAACATCTCTAAATTTTTTTTTACAAAATATTTTAAAATAAAATTAAATATTTTATTATAAATCTTATATATTCAAACTCATACATTTAATACAGAAAATGAAAAATGAGTTAAAAAATTATAATTAAAAAAAAAACGAAAATATATGTTACTTAAAATATTAAAAACATAATATAAAGTTTGAATCTAAATTTGTCCTAAAGTTAAATTTTATCACTAATTTTGCTACAAATGTCCTTACTATACTTTCCTTACTTAAGTTGCTAATGATTGCAAAAGGTTTTATACGTTTCTATTGAATATGCATTTCAAATGACATGGATCCATCTTTATCTTATTCCTTAGTTTTTATGTTTGAAAAAATTATAAAATATATTAGAAAGTTACAATCAAACAAATCTATTACAAATTATATTCAAATAATCTTATTTTAAAAATATAATTAAATAAACTTATTTTAAAATTATATTTAAATAATTATATTTTATAGTTATAGTTAAATAATATTTATAAATAATATAATATTTAAAACAGGTAGGATTAAAAATTTTGTCATGAATGTAATGCAAATTTACTGGAGTGGAAGATGGAGACTTTCAATAAAATTTATAACTAATATTAAATTATGTATGATTATATATTTATTATATTCTTATAGTTATTTATTTAATATATATATATATATATATATATATATATAGTACTTTAATTATTTTAATAATTTAAAAGTTAAGATAATAATTTATAATTAAATAATATTTATAAAAAAAAACTCAACTAAAAAAATGCCCCATTTACACCATTTATCAGCCTATTCCTTCTAATTTCATTATCTTCGTTCTTAATATAATAAAAACAGGTTGCAATCACGAAAAAAAAATCTTTTTGATCTTATATATAACCAATCTATAAAAATAATAGGTTTTTAGCTTAATCTAAAGAATTGTTATTTTTTTATCATTTAACTTCATCAATCCATATAAAAAATCATTTTAATTAAGTTAAAAAATATCTTTATATATATATCCATCTTTTAAAATATAAAATATATTTATTATATAATAATAATCATAAATATTTTAATATAATTAAAATAATTTATTTAGTGTTCATACATAGTTAATTATTTTATTAAATTTTTAATTGTCAATAATCTTATAATAGACATTAAATAATATGTATTACATCAAAATTTAATTTTATTAAATATCATAACTAATTATAAATATATTTATTTAAAATCATCACAACAAATTTCTTTAATAAATTTTAGATAATATATAAATATGTTATTTATATATATATGAATTTTGATGAAACTTAAAACTTCCTACTTAACATATGTATATTACTTAACTGTTGATGTATATAACATTAATAAAAAAATTTATAATGATCACTACAAACTTATTAAAAATAATTAATAATATATAAAAAATAAAATTTTTTAATTATATAATATATATTTTTATCATAATAATTATTATATGAAAAATATATTTTGTATTAATTTAATTTATTTTTTATATTTTCTTACACTGATTTGAACTTGTGGAATATAGTTTTAAGCTAGCTAAGCAAAAGCTTACTCTTGATGAACTACATCTAAATTCATGGAATAAAACAACATAGGTCATCATTCGTATAAAATGTATACACATAATTAGTTAAATATAATGAAGAATTAACTAGAATTCTAAGTTCGCATGGGAAGGGTCATATAATAATAATAATAATAATAATAATAATAATAATAATAATAATAATAATAATTATTATTATTATTATTATTATTATTATTATTTATATGAACTGACTAACGGTAAAGCATATATAGATTATATAATCTGCAAAAACATTGATGACCTGGTAATTTACACATTAACATGGTACATGTAATGTAAATCAATGTTGTGTAGTGTAATGTAACAAACAACATCATGGCACAGATAAAACAACTTTATTAGAATTTCACACGTTAGACATTGATGTGGACAGACTTAGTCCACGTAGGACGGCGGTGTGGTGCATGGTCGGCCGTTGGTCGGGAATCATGCGGCGGACCACATCATTGAACTAATAGGAAACCGCATTGTGGACCCCACCACAATCGTTTCTTCTCCATCCTTGTGGTAATCAGCAATCAACTATCTTGGTGAATATTTCTAGAATTTCTCCATTAATATTTTTAGGTGAAAAAAATTTGTTAATGAAGTAAAGTTAATTTATACATCAGTTAAGTTGTGGAAATTATCTTTCATTAATTTTAGAAAAAATTGATTCATTTATCAGTTAATTTTAAATTATAAAAAAAATTATTTTTTATATTTTTTCCGTTTTAATTTATAAAAAAACTTTCCTCCAAATACTCTTGTATTTTTTGTTATTATAATTATGAGTATTTGACTTTTGGTGAATTATTTTATTTTCATAAGTTTTGAGTGTTTTTTAATTGGGTATATCATTACTTTTTTATTTAAAATTTAACCATATTTAAAGTTCTTTACCTTCTTCGAAAATATGTCATGTGAAAATTTAACATAGTTCATTTTCTATATCATATATTGACAAGTTGACAACCACCCATATTCATATCATATCCATCAGATATAGAAAATTATATAAGTGTGGAATAAGACCTTTTCTTATATAAACCTTTTAATTATTAAAAGGTTATATTTAATTCTTTAAGACTCAATTTTAATTTTAAAATTCTCACTATATTAAGTACGATTATCCTGTAATGCATGACCCTGTTAAAAAACTTTGTATTAGAAATGTTATCAAAGATAAGATGTAATAAAATAATGTATTATTGTTGCCATTGACAAGAGAAAAAGGTTGGCAAAAAACATAGCTTGACCGGCTAAAGGAGATCCTTGATGGGTCCTAGAAGGATCTTCACCCTTTTGACACGGACACTGCTCCAAACCCCTTGTATCTCTATCAATTAATTGTACATCTCCCCTTTTATTTTTATGGGATTTTAGTAATGGTAGAGGGTGGTTGGTGAAGAGAGTTCACCATATTCAATTTGAATTCTGGGGCTTTACATGAAAAGCAAGATTAAAAGAAGAAGGAAAATGCGAAATGGGGATCACCAAGACCTTCAACTTCACTCCCTGTTTGTATCTAGGTGTGAGCCACAAGCTTCATCAAAGGGGGGCATGAACCATGATTGCATCCCTTATAGTTCCTAATTCTTTCATTTCAGTGAAAGGACTATAAAAATATGTATGTTTGCTTTCTAGAGCGCAGACCCTAACATGTTACTCAATACACTATGATTAAAACCAATTTTTAGACCCCCTTGATGGGATTTCTCTGTGCCCTTTTCTACACTGTTTGTGGGAGTGAAATTATAAGCATTAATCACCTTGTGATTTTCATTCAATGAGGTGATGATTGATCATCATGTTCATCAAGAGTGGGCATTCCTGTTCCGAATGTCTATTACACTCAGATCTTTAAAGTTGGATTGATTGCAAATCCCACCAATGTTATGGCAAACCAAGACATCATGTTGTGCCGATCGAGGTTTCTTCTGGATATTTCAGAATGATTATAGGATGAGCTAGTATTTGGAGTAGAATTATGGACCAAAGTTTACCAATGGTGTTAAAAGGAGGTGTAAGACGTGTTATCATATGCTAAGGTTTCATTCAATACATTATAGTCACTGATTAAACTATACTGAAACAATGCATCCTATCATAATTCATTCCCTAAATATGCCATCTTCTAGAGTCCCAGTCACAAATTAACCTTCATTCAACTGGAAATTACAAAGCACACATGTTGTACCAAATGTCATATTCGATTTGGTTTGTCCTCAACAACAATTTGGTATAGGAAAACAGACAAGTACATGAATTGAAAATGATGGGAAATTAAGTAAATCATTTGAAGAACTTTCCAAGCATGTAGCAAGTTGGCCACAAGGGTCCTGATGAGATGATAGTGACTGAATTTCAAAGAAGCTCCTGAAATGGATCCACTGTTACTTCTCCTGTGCAAACTCTCCTCTTTTAGTTATTAGATACATTGTCATTTTCTCCATTGATTAGGATATTTTCTTCTGTGCTACTCTGTCAAAAAGGTATAATTCACCTTCAGTTACCTTTTGTTTTTTCTACTTTGATCGACATAAATTTACAGTCAACACTCATAATTAATGGAAGACTTGAGTTTGATAGCTTAACTGCAGAAAGAGTATATATGATTACAAGATGGGAAACTGAATGCATAGTTTTGAACAATCAAAGAACTATGCTATATATAAAGCAAATGGAATGGAACAAGTTCTATGTCATCTGAATGGAGCAAAAGCTTTGATAAACCTAGCTGAGGCCATGTTCACGTGCATCAAAATCCAAGAGAGCTTAGTAGTTATGCCATTGATGTAGCGTAATAGAAACTAAAATACTATGTGACGACAACTTCCAAGAATTTTGTGATGAAAACTTGATCATTTATGAAGGGAAGATAAATTTTAAGTATAATTTAACTATCTTCGTCTAATTTAATGTTTTTATTTAGTTGTACAATTTTCATATGATTATTATAACCTAGAACGAAAATGATTAATTAGTTGACAAGTGGGACGCCAAACAACAATTTAATATATTAATTAAATAATAAAATTTATTATTTTGCTAGTTTTTTAGTTGTTAAATGTATCATTGAGTTGTCAGTTTATCAGAATCTAATTTAAAAATTGTAATTCTTTAATATGAAATTAAATATTTTAAATTTAAATCATAAATTATTAATATTTTTCACATATATTTTTTATATTTCTTGTACTCATCGTGTTTTTTTATTTTCCAATTTTTCCATCAATAAGTTGATTATATTTTTTTCTCACATTTTGCTCCTCCACTTTTTATTAATATCTCTAATCAATTTGATTTTTTTTTTATATTTTAACCAATCTCACAAACATAAAATTAACTTTTTTTATTTGTCTCTAAATATTTTATATCAATTTTAAAAATACTTATTACTATTTTATTTATAATTTACTTTTATTAAGTTTTATTACGTTATTTTTTTTTAATTTTCTATTTGTCATATATTAAATTTATTTTAATAAAATAATTATATTATTAAGGATTAAAAAATGATAACTAATTTTTTTTATTTTACATAACTAAATAAAAATTAATTTATTAAATATTTGTTATAAATTATATATTTAATATTTGTTAAACTTTTATATTAACACTTTCATATGAAGGGATTGAATATGTGAGGGTTTTAAAATACCTCATGTTACCTCTTTAACCAATTTAGCTATACCTCATTCATAATTGATCCTGTAATATATATATATATATATATATATATATATATATATATATATATATATATATATATATATATATATATATATATATATATATATATATATATATATATGTGTGTGTGTGTGTGTGTGTGTGTGAGCAGATTTATTTATTAGCAAATTTGAAAATTTTTGTTTTAAGCCCTATAATATTAAAAAAAAAAGAGAGATTCAATTAGGTTAAGAAGAATAGGTTCGAACACTTAATTCACTTTTAAAATATAAATTTAACCAATTTTGAAATACGTGTTCCTTGAATGTCGTTTCATTTATATCGAAATTTTGAAAAATTAAACATTATTAAAAAAAATGTTATAACATTTACCCATATTGTAAAAAGAATCATAGATTAAAATATTGATTAATGTAAAATTACTTTGTAAAAGCGTAAAGAACCTTTTAAATAACATAAAATTTCATTAATGTTATCATTTGTTCACTTCAATAAGTATAATTATCATTAATACGTCTTAAATTAGATAATTCAACAATTATATTGAATCTAATCTAATTTGATATATTAAATTAAGTTTTCTTAATTGAGTGAATTTTAATCTAATTTAAATTAACGCAAATTCTTATAAATTAAATAATAAAATTCATATATTAAATTTGAATTTTACTTTATCAAAATTAAATAACAAAATTTTATTATACTAATTTACTCGTAATAATTACAGTGGCACAAGGCACAAATAAATAATGCCTATTGTAATGATTTGGTGAAAGTGTCCATTGAACTTTTATCATACACCTTTCAAACGTGTTGCGAATGCTACTTCTTCAATCGGATGACACTTGTCACCATACACATTATCGGAACTCATAGCAAGAAAAATAAATATTTATTCATTTTATGCTGTAAATGTTTAATTTGTTCATGCTAAAATTATATAAATTCAATGATGAAAGCAAAAAAAGTGGTTTCAAAGTGAATTTCTTGTATGATTGTTTGGTTCATTCTATTAGGAAGCTAACAACCACACTGCTTTAAAACTAAGTTATCTATTGATAAAATAAAAACAAATATTAACATTTTTGTATATCACATGTGATTCAATGTCACGAGTAGAACAAATAAATATAAATATAGACATTTTCTATTTCTAAAAAGAATTTGTTCCATCTCCAAAGAATTTAAACACACAAACAGTTTATAATTTTACATTTTTAAATCATATTATTTAATTACACACAACATTAAATTTATATATTGTATCAATGAATAAGCAGTCTTATTCGTAATATTATTGAATTGTAGGTTCAAATAAATTATTTGATAAGAATTTTGGGTAAAAAGATAAGAATAAACTCTTCTCACTCCATTCTAACTAATTTCACAAAAGCTCATGTTCTCTTTTAGAGAAAGTAAACTTTTGAAATTAAATTTAAAATTAACGATAACTAATATTCTCGTTTTGAAATTATTATTATTATTATTATAATAGTTGGTATTATTGAGATACCCAGAAAATATTTTGGTAAAAGGGTATCAAATTTTATTTCTCACGAGACAAGAAAGTTGTTTTGGTTTGTGATAGAAGAAGTTCATTGAATATTTTTAATAGAATATTCTGGAAAAAAAATATATTCGTATACACAAAACGAAGAACATAACAAACAAATAGCATAAACAAGTATTGATTGGTCACATCGTGAAAGGTTTTACATGTTTGGTCCATTTAATTGAGTGTTTCTTCCTCCATCACACAATTTTCTCACGACAAGTTTGAAATCTACTTTCCAAAATCTAATTAACTCAATCTAAAATAAAAAGTAGGTGATAAGAGAAATATGTAGGGTGTAGAAAGTGAAAATTTCGACCGTCAATAAAAACAGATCATGGTTTGTCAAACCAACCCGAAGCCCAGTTTCTGTTTCCTTTGATGAAGATGGTGGGAGAAATGTGGCCAATTTGAGTTATTTCCAACAAACTATATCATCTCATTTCATATAATTTTTTATTTAAATATATTTTTAATTATCAAAATTAAAGTTTCTAAAATTGAATTTTTTTAATATCTAATTTGAAATTGCTTTAAGATTTTGCTTAACAATTGTAAATTATCATTACTTATATTGATTGTGTTCTTAAAATTAAAAACTTATTTCCTATATTTTTCTTTAAATGTTCATTTTAACATTTAGGTATATAAACTAAAATCAAGACTAAAAAATTAATTTTAAACATGAAAGACCCAAATTTACCTTAGACATAAAATATATTTAAACTTATTTTGTGGTTTAATTTTTTTTTCTCTTTAAATTTTGTTCAAACTTCAGCTTTAGTTTCTCGAGATTTGTTTTTGTCTATTTTTATAGTCTTACTAATTTAAAAATGTTTTATTTACTCTTGGTTCTTGAGTTGTAGAGGGAGAAAAGGTGGATTGGAATGTATATTTAAAAGCTAGAGAACACTAAAACATGTACATGACAATGTAATGCAATGCAAGTTCATGTTTTAACTTTTACACCAATCGCTCATGGCGAGTTCTTTCTTGTTTTGTCCTCAAACAAAATCAACCATGTTTGTTCTAAGATTTAGCTACACACGCACACACAAAATGTACATGAATGTTTGCTTTGTAAGAATAAGAACATCAAGATATCAAATAAAGTATAAGAGATAACAATTAATAATATTTATTATTTTCAATTAGATAAATAAATAAGTCCTTGCAAAAATGGACAAAAAAATATAAAGAGAATGATTATTAATTAGCAGAAAAGCCAAATCTAATTTTTCCTTAATCTTTTAAAACTATTAAATATCAAACACAATTTTGTTAAGGTGTTAGCAAGCTAACATTTTATAATGTAATAAATTATAATTATTAAATTTAAAAACAAAATTACTAAAAAAGAGTATTTAATAGTAATTTTTATTTCTATTATTGATGTGTGTTGAAAGAGACGTTACCAAAAGACAAAGCAGAGAAGGAAGAAGTAAAAAAAAGAGAAACAGAGAGAACAAGTACCAATCAAAAGAACGAACAAGCGCAAGAGAAATCCCTTTCTCTCCGAACAAATCCCAAATGGCTGCCTTCAGCGGCGACGAAACCGCTCCTTTCTTTGGCTTCCTCGGAGCCGCCGCCGCCCTCGTTTTTTCCTGTACTCTCGTCAATATTTTTTCTTCTTTTGTTTATCATCATTTCGATTCGCGATGTCGTTTATCTGAATTTTTGGGCCGTTTCAGGCATGGGTGCGGCGTACGGCACCGCGAAGAGCGGCGTGGGGGTGGCGTCGATGGGAGTGATGAGACCGGAGCTGGTGATGAAATCGATCGTTCCGGTTGTGATGGCTGGTGTGTTGGGGATCTACGGTTTGATCATTGCGGTTATCATAAGCACGGGCATTAACCCTAAGGCCAAATCCTATTACCTCTTCGACGGTTACGCGCACCTCTCTTCGGGTCTCGCTTGTGGCCTCGCTGGCCTCTCCGCCGGCATGGCCATCGGAATCGTTGGCGACGCCGGTGTCAGGTATTCATCTTCTCAACCCTTCCCTTTCCATCATAAACTGTTCTTCCTGTTTTTCGAATCGAGTTATTGCCTCTGTTTGCTTGTTAATTAGTTAGTTATCAAATACTACGCACGTGTGATGCCGGGGGAGGGGGATATATAAAGTTTCAGTTGGCATCGGTTTTGTGATGCTGTGATTGATTTACAACTTGTAACACTACAATGAGGAATCAAGAAACAACTATTTGAGCCTTCTTTGTTAGCCTGCTTGCAAGTGTTCAGTGATGAATGTGTCTCATTGTTTTTTATTATTGATTTTATTACAATTTCTGAATTTATTATTGCTACTTCTAGTATTGTCACGGTTGTGCGATTTGTGTTTGGATGTATTTGTTCTAATCGCAAGTTTGTAGTAAGAATAAGTGCAATATTTTTTATCAAATGCAAAAGCTATCTAAAGATGTTTCAACTTAAAATCAATTCTTAGACCCATAATCAATTCCTCCCCGTGGAAACTGTGAAAATCACATTAGATGGCATTTCAACTTGATTTTGAATATGTACTCCATGTGAATCCACATAGCTTTGGTACCTGATGTGGCATTTTGATCCTCATCCTTGTGCAACCTACCACTACTTTGGTACCCATCAAAATAACATTTTTCTACTCATCTTTTAGCAAATGTTGTTGATGTTTAGATGTGTGTATTTTCAACTAAGTTTCATTTCCATATGCTGCAATCCTTGAATTCATTACTGAATCCAAAATCACAATGGCCTTTTAAATATTGCAATTTGGAGATATTAAATGTGGTGAAATGTTGAAGACTTATTTAGCATATAATTGGGCAAGAGGAATGTGTGGTCAAACAATTTGTGAGAAATTTCTTTGATCTACTAATTATTGTCTTATGCGTTGAAGATGAATGCTAACCTAGTTGCTAGTGAAAGGTGGAAGATATCTTATTGGGTTGCTAGGATAAAGATTGGGTGTTTCCATGTCTTTATTGTGATAAAATGCATGGACAAGGTAGTGCAGATCCGTAATCACACGTGTGTGTGCTCTGCTGCAAGGAATTGTTAGTTTATTCAGACCCTGGGATGATAGTATGGTGTCTCTAGTTTGGTAAAATTCGATATGGTTAGTTTTAGGTCACACATCACATTATGTTTTAGTTTACTCCTGTTGATTTAGAATTACTAATAATAATTTAGGATTTTAAGCTTCATTTTAGCAAATTGAATTTGAAATGTTGGTAATTCTTTTGCAGAGCAAATGCTCAGCAGCCCAAGCTCTTTGTTGGAATGATTCTCATTCTCATTTTTGCTGAGGCTTTGGCGTTATATGGTCTCATCGTTGGCATCATCCTCTCTTCCCGTGCTGGCCAATCCAGGGCCGATTAATATAAATTTCCTGTTGGATGTGATACACAACCACAGATTGTGAATGTTACTGTGGAGTCCGGCTGGGTAATATTAGTACACTGACTGCTGCTTTGGCTTGCTCATATGAGTCTATTTATGCTCGCATTATAAAATTGAGACTGTCCACGAATAACGTCAGTCAAACTTTTCCTACGCCATAATTTTTTTAATTGTATGTTCAAACCAAACTAGAATAGAGATCTCCATAATAAGACAGATGTATGTTTTGATTCCATTTACTCTCAGTTTTTTTTTTCTACTCTTCAAAACTCCGCCCCCTAAATTTATTCTTATTTTGATTTATTGATGTTTAGCTGTCGAAATGGGTTTCTTTACCATTTTAATTAACATGATAGTACTCTTGCTCATATTTGGTGCGAAGTAAATATTATATGATAAGCATTGGAATTCGGGATAAAAAATAAAATTGTTTGATACGTAGTAAATTGATCTGCTAACAGGAATGAAATTAGCAAAAGTGTTAATATTACGTCACACCTTTGTAACTTACATTGCTTGTGCAACTTATCATTATCTTGTCACACTGCTCCTTCCCCTTAACAAGCTTTTCATCTTATGACTTCCTACATGCTCCTTGCTTATGCCAATCTTCCAACATTTTCATACGTGTTTTCTCTGAACCATTGTTATGGTAGTTAGGATTGTAGTTCCATAGAAAGTCCTTATGTCATTCAGAAACTGGTTTTTCTTTCTTTAGAACCTTCTTCCACGTTTGTTGACACAAATTTTTGTATCTGTCTTGGTGGGTACCCAAATAACAGCATAATCCAATCCCTATCTTCAGGAATTATACTCTGTGTAAATCCGAGGTTTTTTAATATGCTTCTGACTTTGTAAGTTTGTTTTCTATCAAGAGGTTAAGTGGTCCATTTGCACATTTTACAAGTTCACGAAAATGGTTCCTTCTGCTCTCTATCAACTTGTACTAGATCACGAATTGACTTTTATATTTATTTATGAAACATGGTTTTCCTTATTAGGTTTTGGACTTCGTTTTTAGTCGACCTCGTTCATTTTCTGATTACGGCTCAGAAATTTTGTCACATGTGATCTGGCATACGGAAAGTGACTCCCCCCTCTGAAGGGTAAAAGAATTGAACAATAACTTGACATTTTTGTAAGTGACACTATTTTGTATTACTTTCTTTGTGTATATTTGATTGCAGTCCTAATTGTTGTAGCTCACTTACTAATACATGTCATCCACATACAACAACATTATCATCAAACCTCTTCTAATACGTACAATGGTCTGAACTCAACCTGTTGTATTTGAGGCTAATAATGAAGGAATCAAATCTCTTGTACCAACATCTTGGCGTTTGCTTTAAACCGTACAAAGATTTGGTCAACCTACAAACCAAGTTTTCTTTTCCTTGTTCTTCAAAGCCTTCTGGTTGGAGCATATAAATTTCTTCTTCAAGTTTTCCATGAAGAAAAACAGTCTTTACATCCTTGTTCAAGATGTAAGTCAAATGCAGCACACATAGCCAACACTACTCTGATAGTGGTAAGTCTAACCACCGGGGAGAATATCTCATTGAAATCAATGACTTCCTTTTGAGCATACCCTTTTATTACCAGTCTTGCATGATATCGTTCCACTTGATCATTACCATCACGTTTGATCTTATAAACCCATTTGTTGCCGATGGCTTTTCGACCTTGTGGAAGTGCAACAAGCTCCCATGTCTTGTTTTTGTGTAAGACTTATATTTCTTCTTGCATTGTTGTCATCCACAGAGAAGCATCTGAACTACTCACAACCTCCTGAAAGGTTGACGATTCTCCCTCTTCTGTTAGAAGACAATATGCATCATGACTTACCATTACATAGTCTGAATGCCAAGATGGTCTCCTTATCTGACGTGTTATTCGTCGAACTTCTGTATCATTGGCCTCTTCTGGTTCTTGTTCCTCATGCTCCAGTTCTGCTTCTAAAGAATCTTCTTCTCCAGACTTTCCATCTATTTGTACAGTAGTAACATCTTTAAAAGTGTTATCATTTACCTGTTTATTTTGCAGTTCATTCTCTGGAAAGATTACGTCTCTGTTGACAATGACCTTGCGGGCAGTGGGATCCCACAGGCCATACCCCTTAACTCCGTCAGCATAGCCCAAAAATATGCATTTTCTGAATTTTGGATCCAACTTTGTTCTTTCTTGGGAGTTGTACATTACGTACACAGGACATCCAAACACATGTAGAGAAGAGTACTCTGCTGGCTTTCCTTTCCACATCTCCATAGGTGTCTTTAAACCAATCACAGTTGATGGAGATTGATTTATCACGTAACAAGTTGTCTTCACTGCTTCTGCCCAAAAAGACTTGATTAATCTTGTTGTTCGCAAGATAGCTCTAGTCCTCTCTAGGAGAGTTCTATTCATCCGCTCTGCTACACCATTTTACTGAGGTGTATGAGCAACCGTGAACTGCCTCCTTATACCCTCCTGCTTGCAGAATGCCAGAAACTCACCATCTGTATATTCTCCTCCATTGTTTGTCCTTAAGCCCTTGATCTTCTTTCCAGTTTCAAGCTCCACTTGTGCTTTGAATTCCTTGGAAACTGGAAACACATCTGACTTTTTCTTGATTGGGTACACCCACAATCTCCTAGAGTAATCATCAATAAATGATACAAAATATTTAGCTCCTCCTAGGGACATTTCCGGTGACTCCCACACATTAGAATGTATCAAGTCAAGTATGTGTTTGCTTCTAGTAGTTGACTTTTCAAATTTCAATCTATGTTGTTTGTTTGTCACACAGTGCTCACAGAAAGGGAAGCTTACCGATGTGAGTCTGGGTAAAAGTTTACGTTCCGCAAGGACCTTCAAGCCTCGTTCTGACATATGACATAGTCTACGATGCCACATTGTTGTTGATTCCTCTTGACTAGCCGATGCAACTGATACATCTCCCTCTTGCAACGTATCTTCCAGAAGCACGTATAAGTTTGCAGCAAACTTCTCTGCTTTCATCACGACTATAGCACATTTTACTACTTTTAAGATCCCACCTTCAATATGAGTCTTGTAACCGAGGTCATCCAATTGTCCAATAGACAATAAATTCTTTCTCAAGCCATTCACATGTCGTACCCCTTGAATTGTGCGAATAGTACCATTGTACATCTTCAATTTGACAGTACCGATTCCAACAATTTCCAAGACATGATTATTACCCATGAACACAGATCCCTCTGAGATAGGTTTATAAGTGCAAAACCAATCTCTCCGTGAAGTTGTGTCATGTTGCTCCCGAATCTATAATCCAAACATCAGTGAGCTGTTTTTCACCTTTGGAACCAATAGCTGCTTCGCTATACAGGATTTCTCCATCATCAAGGTACTCGCAACACATCCTTGAGATGTAGTTGCCTCAGAAGACTTCTCTGCATTTTTCTTCTTCCAACAATCTTTCTCCAAGTGTCCTCTCATGCCACAATAGTAACATTTGAAATTATTCCTTCCTCGAGATTTTGATCTACCATGATTTTGACTCCCACTGGAGTCACGCTCTGTTGATCTTCCTCTCACCATCGTCAAAGCTTCTGTTTGCTTGGAATTTTCCAATCTATCTACCTTATTCTTGTGTCTGGATTCTTCTTCTAGAGTAGCTCCGGCAACATCCTCAAAGCGTAGATTTCCTTCCATATTAGTATTTGTTATGTTGATGATGAGTTGATCGTATGAGTCTAGTAGGCTCTGAAGTAGAAGTTTCGCATGCTCATTTTCAACTATGTTGAAATCTGCTGCTGATAGTTGGACAAATAAGGTGTTCAAATGATTGATGTGATCTGTCATCGATGTGGACTCACTCATCCGAAGAGTGTAGAGTTTTCGCTTCAAGAATATCCTTGTGTGAAGAGACTTCACCTCATAATTTAATGAGAGCATCTCAAATCTCCTTTGTTGTATTCTTTTCCGCAACACTAGATAGTACGGAATCTGCTATTGCTAAATGCAAATTTGTGGTAGCGTTGTCGTCAATTTTCTTCCACTTCTGATCCGTCATTTCTGTAGGTCTTCCTTCAATCGCATCAAGACAATTATCATTTCTCAAAATTGTCTCCATCTTCAATTTTCATAACGAGAAATTGTTCCCGTTGAACTTCTCTATCTCATACTTTGCTGTCATGGTTGTATTTCCGCTTATGCAACTCTCACTTATGAATAGTATTGTCTACTGAAACAATAGTAGTAGACCGAGTATTGTCTACTGGAACAATAGTAGTAGATAATTTTTCTTCCTATTATAAAATTTCTACTTTTGTCTATCAATTTTTCTCTTCTCTATTTTAGTTGAGTTATTGTGCAAGTAGTCTGATACCTAACAGTGGTATCAGAGCCACGTTCTTATTCTGTTGCGCTAGTCACTAAAATAATGTTGGTAAAATTCTTAGTATGCTCTGTGGTTGCGGTTTAATTTGATCTTTCACATCAGAAAAAGAGTTTTTTACTAGAAAATGTGTGGTAGTGTGAAACTGTTGTCTGGGGAAGTTCTGGCTAGGAAAGACCTGGTACTTAAGTGTGTCCATTAGTTACTCACCTCTCTTTCCTGGGAACTTACCTGGTGTACTGGTTCACGGTCTACTACTATTGTTCCAGTAGACAATATTCAGTCTACTACTATTGTTCTAGTAGACAATATTATTCATAAGTGAGAGTTGCCTAAGTGGAAATACAACCATGACAGCAAAGTATGAGATAGAGAAGTTCAACGGGAACAATTTCTCGTTATGAAAATTGAAGATGAAGGCAATTTTGAGAAAGGACAATTGTCTTGATGCAATTGAAGGAAGACCCGCAGAAATGACGGATCAGAAGTGGAAGGAAATTGACGGCAACGCTATCGCAAATTTACATCTAGCAATGACAAATTCCGTACTATCTAGTGTTGCGGAAAAGAATACAACAAAGGAAATTTGGGATGCCCTCATCAAATTATATGAGGTGAAGTCTCTTCACACAAGGATATTCTTGAAGCGAAAACTCTACACTCTTCGGATGAGTGAGTCCACATCGATGACGAACCATATCAATCATTTGAACACCTTATTTGCCCAACTATCAGCAGCAGATTTCAACATAGTTGAAAATGAGCGTGCGGAACTTCTACTTCAGAGCCTACCAGACTCATACGATCAAGTCATCATCAACATAACAAATACTAATATGGAAGGAAATCTACGCTTTGAGGATGTTGCCGGAGCTACTCTAGAAGAATAATCCAGACGTAAGAATAAGGTAGATAGATTGGAAAATTCCAAGCAAACAGAGGCTTTGACGATGGTGAGATGAAGATCAACAGAGCGTGGCTCTGGTGGGACTCAAAATCATGGTAGATCAAAATCTCGAGGAAGGAAGAATTTCAAATGTTAATATTGTGGCATGAGAGGACATTTGAAGAAAGATTGTTGGAAGAAGAAAAATGTAGAGAAGTCTTCTGAGGCAACTACATCTCAAGGATGTGTTGCGAGTACCCCTGATGATGGAGAAATCCTATATAGCGAAGCAGCTATTGGTTCCAAAGGTGAAAAACAGCTCACTGATGTTTTGATAATAGATTCGGGAGCAACATGGCACATGACTTCACGGAGAGATTGGTTTTGCACTTATAAACCTATCTCAGAGGGATATGTGTTCATGGGTAATGATCACGTCTTGGAAATTGTTGGAATCGGTACTGTCAAATTGAAGATGTACAATGGTACTATTCGCACAACTCAAGGGGTACGACATGTGAAGGGCTTGAGAAAGAATTTATTTTCTATTGGACAATTGGATGACCTCGGTTACAAGACCCATATTGAAGGTGGGATCTTAAAAGTAGTAAAAGGTGCTCTAGTAGTGATGAAAGTAGAGAAGTTTGCTGCAAACTTATACATGCTTCTGGGAGATATGTTGCAAGAAGCATATGTATCAGTTGCATCGGCTAGTCAAGAGGAATCAACAACAACGTGGCATCGTAGACTAGGTCATATGTCAGAACGAGGCTTGAAGGTCCTTGCGGAACGTAAACTTTTACCCAGACTCACATCGGTAAGCTTCCCTTTCTGTGAGCACTGTGTGACAAACAAACAACATAGATTGAAATTTGAAAAGTCAACTACTAGAAGCAAACACATACTTGACTTGATACATTTTGATGTGTGGGAGTCACCGAAAATGTCCCTAGGAGGAGTTAAATATTTTGTATCATTTATTGATGATTACTCTAGGAGATTGTGGGTGTACCCAATCAATAAAAAGTCAAATGTGTTTCCAATTTTCAAGGAATTCAAAGCACAAGTGGAGCTTGAAACTGGGAAGAAGATCAAGTGCTTAAGGACAAACAATGGAGGAATATACAGATGGTGAGTTTCTAGCATTCTGCAAGCAGGAGGGTATAAGGAGGCAGTTCACGATTGCTCATACACCTCAGGAAAATGGTGTAGTAGAGCGGATGAATAGAACTCTCCTAGAGAGGACTAGAACTATCTTGCGAACAACAAGATTAGCCAAGTCTTTTTGGGCAGAAGCAGTGAAGACAACTTGTTACGTGATAAATCGATCCCCATTAGCTGTGATTGGTTTAAAGACACCTATGGAGATGTGGAAAGGAAAGTCAACAGATTACTCTTCTCTACATGTGTTTGGATGTCCTATGTACATAATGTACAACTCCCAAGAAAGAACAAAGTTGGATCCAAAATCAAGAAAATGCATATTCTTGGGCTATGCTGACGGAGTTAAGGGGTATCGCATGTGGGATCCCATTGCTCGCAAGGTTATTGTCAATAGAGACGTAATCTTTGCAGAGAATGAACAGGTAAATGACAACACTTTTAAAGATGTTACTACTGTACAAATAGATGGAAAGTCTGGAGAAGAAGATTCTTTAGAAGCATAACTAGAGCATGAGGAACAAGAACCAAAAGAGGCTAATGATACAGAAGTTCGATGAATAACACGTCAGATAAGGAGACCATCTTGGCACTCAGACTATGTAATGGCAAGTCATGATGCATATTACCTTCTAACAGAAGAGGGAGAATCGTCAACCTTTCAGGAGGCTGTGAGTAGTTCAGATGTTTCTCTGTGGATGACAACAATGCAAGAAGAAATAGAAGTCTTACACAAAAACAAGACATGAGAGCTTGTTGCACTTCCACAAGGTCGAAAAACCATCGGCAACAAATGGGTTTATAAGATCAAACGTGATGGTAATGATCAAGTGGAACGATATCGTGCAAGATTGGTAGTAAAAAGGTATGCTCAAAAGGAAGACATTGATTTCAATGAGATATTCTCTCCGGTGGTTAGACTTACCACTATCAGAGTAGTGTTGGCTATGTGTGCTGCATTTGACTTACATCATGAACAATTGGATGTAAAGACTGCTTTTCTTCATGGAGAATTTGAAGAAGATATTTATATGCTCCAACCAGAAGGCTTTGAAGAACAAGGAAAATAAAACTTGGTTTGTAGGTTGACCAAATCTTTGTACGGTTTAAAGCAGGCACCAAGGTGTTGGTACAAGAGATTTGATTCCTTCATTATTAGCCTTAGATACAACAGGCTGAGTTCAGACCATTGTACGTATTACAAGAGGTTTGATGATAATGATTTCATCATTTTGTTGTTGTATGTGGATGACATGTTGGTGGTAGACCCCAACAAAGATCGAGTCCAAGAATTGAAGGCACAGTTGGCTAGGAAATTTGATATGAAGGACTTGGGACTCGCAAACAAAATTTTAGGAATGCAAATTCACCGAGACAAAAATGATAGGAAGATTTGGCTCTCTCAGAAGAATTATCTTAAGAAAATCTTGCGGCGCTTCAACATGCAAGATTGTAAGCCAATCTCTACCCCATTGTCTATCAATTATAAATTATCCTCAGATATGTATCCTAGCATAGAGGATGGAAATGTCTCGAGTGCCGTATGCATCCACGGTGGGAAGTCTTATGTATGCTATGATTTGTACGAGACCAGATATTGCACAAGCAGTTGGGACGGTTAGTCGATTTATGGCAAATCCTGGTAGAGAGCACTGGAATGCTGTGGAAAGGATCCTAAGATACATTAAAGGAACCTCAAATGCTGCATTATGTTTTAAAGGATCAGAGTTTATTGTTAGAGGATATGTTGATTCAGATTTTGCAGGTGATTTTGATAAAAGAAAATTTACTACAAGATATGTGTTTACACTTGCAAGTGGAGCAGTAAGTTGGCTATCTAAACTGCAGACTGTTGTAGTCTTATCTACTACAGAGGCTGAGTACATGACAGCTACCCAGGCATGCAAGGAAGCAATTTGGATTCAAAGGTTATTGGGAGAACTCGGACACAAGCAACAAAAGATCAATGTGTATTGTGACAGTCAAAGTATCTTGCACATTGCAAGGAATCCAGTTTTTCCTTCCAGAATAAAACACATAGGAGTACAATATCATTTTGTTAGAGAAGTAGTAGAGGAAGGGAGTGTGGATATGCAGAAGATTCATACCAAAGATAACCTAGCAGATGCTATGACAAAACGAGTAAATGCTAACAAGTTTATACAAAGTCGATCCTATTATGACCTATTGAAAGCATAAGCAGCATAGATGGAAAAGATAATCATAGTGTGAAGATTTGATTAATTTCATCAAAATTTTCAAGTGGGAGACTGTGAGAACAAAGTCCTACATCTGTGGGTACTTCAAAGGGGGCATGGGTGAGTGGTTATATAAGAAACCACATACCCCTCATTCTATCCATCCCAAATTTTCTTTCTTTTTCTAGTATTAGAAAATGTTGTAATTCTTAGAACTAGAGAAAGAGTATGTAATTTTTCTTCCTATTATAAAATTTCTACTTTTGTCTATCAATTTTTCTTTTCTCTATTTTAATTAAGTTCTTGTGTAAGTATTATGATACCTAACAATACACTCCTAAAAGCATATAATGGTTGAGTTCCTTCTGCAAACAGAATTTTAGACCTCAAAACGTTTAATCAATCATAGTGTTATAAAACATTCATTCCTTAGTTGTCTATCGTGTTTCAGGGAATAACCTATACGACCGTGAAGCACTTACTCATATGAGGGTTTAAAGCTTTGTTTTTGAACCTTTAGTTTGTTAAGTTTTTAGACATCGAGAATTAACGAAATTAACCTTTGGTCCATCGTACTTTTTATATTTTGATGTACAAACTTATTTTTGAGAATTTAAGTAGATTGAAAGGAATATGATGAATTTGTTGTCATTTCCCTATATATGACTAAAGGCATTATATGAGAAGTAACATAGACTGTCCAGGATACCTACACATCATATTTATAAACATGAAATATAATTGATCATCTAAATATTATTCTTGATAATATAAAGATATCATATTTGATTGATTCAACGAGTATGATTATTGGAGGAGGTTAAATAGCTGCTATAATTGCTGGAGATTGAACACAATTTGTCAGCGGGGAAAAACGTGTTTGATGAAAAGGGTTCCCAATCTCCAGCAATCATCACCGTCCCACACCGCAGCTTCTTCTGCAACATCGTTTGTCCTTGTCCCCATTCCCTACCAATATGTTCACAAAACAATGTATTTTGGTTTTAATCAAATAAAATAACCCCAACTCTTCATTTTAAGCCAAGCAAAAAATGTCATATATTTTGAAATATTTCTCACATCTCAATGGTAAATTGCTGAGTTTCATCATTACATTCGGACAAAGCTTAAAGAAAAGTTATGAGGTGCTAATTTAATATACAAATTAAATATATAACCTTTTATATATAAGTTAAATAATCTAATTTGGGGAGCCATAATTCATTTCTATTTCAATAGAAATCTGCCACTTATCACATGGGTGTCATTTAACAATTTTAATATTACAACTCATTTGAAAAAACAATATTGTATTGTTTCATATTCATTGATTTTTCAAAGACACTCTTTATTCTAGGATGAAATAGAGAAATCAAAAGCGTGCAACTTAATTTTACAAGTTTCTTAATTAGTTTTCTCTTAAAAAAAAACTAGATAATTGTTTGGACAAATATTCTTTATACGTATTTCTATTGTATGAAAGTAAAATAAAAAATAAAACAATTTTTTTCATAAATTAAAACTTATGTGTAAATTTAGATAAATTATATGATACGGAGTATAATTTTTATAAATTAATTTATACATAAGTTGATCTAACTATACAAAAATCAAGTTTTTTTTTTTGTTAAAGTAAATTTGAAATTTTGTTCTTTTCAAATTGTGTAAATGTATTCTCCCGATTTTTCAAGTTAAGCAATTTTACACTATTTATTAATTGACTATGGATTAGTTACTAGTTGATTCTAACATTATATTAATTACGACGTGACACTTTGAAATTGACATATATTATTAATATGACATTGCGTGTAAGCACCATCATATCAGTGTAATGCTTATACAACGACATACCCAATAATGTTATAGAAAAAGTCCAATAAGAGCCCATAATAATGAAAATTAACAAATGGATTAAAATTTCTTAATTCTTAAAATGGTGAATCAAACTCATAATTTTTTTCTTAGAAAAAGAAACCAAAATCTTGAAAGAAAGGTTATGAGGATAATCAATGTAACATTCTCTTATCCAAAATCGTTATTCTTAAATAATTAATAAGATATAAAAAATAAAAGATAGAATAACATATATATATATATATATATATATATATATATATATATATATTAAATAAAAATCATAAAAAATACAGAAATAAAATATACTCAACAATTAAAATAAAATCACTAAATTCTTAATAATTTTTAAAAAAATAATTATTAAAAAAAATAAAAAAAATACCTTATAAGAATATTGTATAAAATAAATATTAAAAAAACTTAAATTTTAAGTAAATAAGATCACAAAATAGCACAAATTATATAATAAAATAATAATTAAATTATAATTAAAAAAAATTATAACACTCTAGTGACACATAACAAAATATTATTAAGACTTTATAAATTATATCTCATTCATAATTCTTACTCTGAATTCAAATCAAGAGTCCAATTTCAAACATATCATTTACGTTTTTCTTAGGATTTTTCTAAGCATAAATAAAAAAATCGAAAGTGGAGCGTAAATATGGAAAAACTTAAACCACAGTATACTTTGATTTTATAAAATACATTGATTCTATACTATAAATCTGATTAAATAATTTACTTAAATCAAACAAACAATTATTCTATATTTTTATTTTTATTTCCAGAAAAGAGTTACAACAAAAGCTAACATTAAAGGTTTTTTAAAAAACAATTATTGTAATTTTTATGAACTTTTCTTAAATATGTTTAATCAAAATTTTCTTTTTACTTTTAAACAATATCCTTTTCAAGTAAATAATTATTTACAGTATAAATTATTTATGCAGTGGGACAACAAATAATAATTAGACATGTATATTTCAATATTGATCTTATATTATATTTAAAATATTTTAAAGAATAATATAGAATATTATTGTTTGGAAAATTAGATTAAAAGATTTGTCGAGATTTGTTGTGTAAAGTAAAGACAGATGCAGGTGTTGAAATTTGAAAGCAGAAAAAAGAGTGAAATTTGTGAGGATTGTTATGATGTTCCCATGTCGCATCATTTCTATGTTTTCTCTCCCGCCTCACCTTCTTTTAAATGTTTCACGTTACAAAAGACAACATAGAAAGTGATGGTTATTGGTTAAGACAATGGAGTTGAACTCTTCATTTAAACTTACCCACAATTTAAAATAACATTAACATTATCGTCATTATAACTACTATAATATTATTATGGTAGTATTTTAAATTATTTATTATTTTTATAAATTATTATTGTAATTATAAATATTGTATTATTATTTACAAAATCAACAATAATATATAAATAATTTAGATAAAAAATCATTTTTATTAATATAATAATAATAAAATAATAACTCATTTTAGTCACTAGATTCTCCACTAAGTGATATTAAAAACTTTTTTTTATATTTATTATTAAAATAAGTAAAGCTTTTATTAAATTAATTTATAATATATATATATATATATATATATATATATATATTAATAAAATAATATAATTTTTATTTTTATTTAAAAATTACTAATATTTTATAAAATGATCAGAATATAAGTCTATGAGCTAACTTGACCTAAGTCCATATAGGCTAAGACTTAAATGGGGATCAAAATAGGTTTAATTCAATTTATGGCACAGACTTTTTAACCTAGTCTCACTTATTTCTTAGGATTAGGCTAAACCTATTTTGATAAACTTTTTTATTTTCTAAACCTTTATAGTTTCTTGCATCCCATAATTAAATATTATTTTACTCTTACACATATTTTCATCTTCGTAAGTGTTTATTTCTAGTTTTTAAACCTTTGAATGTTTGATTTTTAAATCCGATTAAAGTATTTTTATTCATCCTTCTCTTATTATTTAAAAAATTTCAAGAAACAGTTAAGAATCTCCAACTGTTTTTAATTTGTATCAATTTTTTTACCATATATAGTATTCGCAAAACAAGACTTTTTTTTGCTAGAAATAAGTTTCAGGGATTAAGAATACGGTTACGAACAACAACTCTAGAAACATATTCCGGAAAGTGGGTTCCAAAATATGTTTTCGATTTTTTTTCCAAAATATATTTTTGAATTCTCGTTTCTGGAAACACGTTCCAGAATGTATTTTCAGAAAAGTTAATTTGAAAATACATTTTAGATTAAGTGTTCTGAAACTTGATCAAATTTTTGCAAAATTGTTCCCAAACAATCTAGGTCTCAATATGTAATTTTAAGCAGAAATATGTATAAATATATAATATTAATGATTACTCTCACATCTTAATGTGTAATTTTAATACAGAAATATATAATAAATATATAATATTAATGATTACTCTCACATTTATATTTATAAAGATGTAGAAAATGAGCAAATTGAGGTGCATAACTTTTGCATGGTAATAGAAGAAGGGGTTAAGGTGTGAAACAAAAATTATTAAAAGGATATTTTAATTATTTTATTTGGATATAAGAAGAACTAAGAGGTACATACTCCTAATAGTTGATAACAATTATCCATTTAAATAAAATTATAAAGGAATTAAGAAGAAATGAGTTGAGTATTAATAAAATAATAATAATACTAACAATAATTAATTGAGATATTAGATGACATTATCTAATATATAAGGTTATGATACAGTAAAATAAGAATAAATATTTTATAATTATTGAAGGGATAATTATGCTAATATATTAACTATTAAAAAGTTTAATATTTTTTAATTATTAACTTAATCATAGTACATTTATTGAATTAAATATTAAAAAATCCTTAGAAGTCACTACCTCTCATCTTCTATAAACATCCAACACTTAAAAGAGATTTATTAAACTCTAAATCTATAGGAATAATAAATAATAGTAAAGCTTAATAATAACACAATTTACAATTTTCTTACATTCAACATGTAAGTAAAGAGCAAATATTATAAAAAGATTTCAACATTACATAAAAATAAAATATTTTATGATATTTAAATTTCAATAATATATAGTAATATTCTTTAGAAGAAATAAAGTCTTTAAAAAAACTAAAGTAATATTTACATAACTTGAAAAACAAAATTAGTTGAAATATTATGAACCAGTTCATCATAACGGATCCTGATATATTTTTAAATAAATTATGAAAGAAAGAAAGTATCTTATTTTATTATAACTAATGAAAAGATTTTGAAGATTTATTTCATTAAAATCAAATTCTTCCCCAAATACATATGGGAATAGATATTTATTCTATAAGTCTTGGTATAATGCTGATTAAATAGATAAGATATTAGAGAGACTCACCACTTTCTCGGTTGATCTCGTATAGTAAACACATAAGTATAAGAAAAAAAAAAAAAGCATATAGTAGAGCTATAAAAATAAATTGAAACAAATTTGGAAGATGGGATTAAAAGTGAGTGAGAAATGATTATTTTTCCTTCTCAAAATCCCTTTTGCTGATAGATTCCCAAGACCAAAAAATTGGTCAAAATGACAGATAATAATGCAATAATCCAAATCAAATAAATCAGGACCCACTCTAGACAATGCCTAATAATTGAGACTTCTACTTCTAACTGATCCCGTAGTTCAGCTTCCAATTTCAATTTTTCTAATTTCTTTCACTACAACTACCACAACATTGAGAAACCCACTTTTGGCATCAAGAAACTCGAATGCCACCAGTACAAAACACACCCCAATCCTTTGGTAACAGAATCAATATCTGACATCATAAAGTTCATGATAAAGTCAGAAAAACATTTTTCCTGAAAGAACAAAATGTGAAACTTCAACAGACACGTGTCAGTTGTCTATGTTACACAGGAGAAGTTTGGGTGGTGGGTTCCGCAGAAGATGCAATATCGGGCCCAACACGACAACCTTCGAGCATGAACACGATGTCAGCCATGGTTGGTCGATCAAGAGGGTCTGGTGCTGTGCAAAGCAAACCCACTTTCAAACCCAGCAAGAACTCTTCCCATTCCGAAGACTCTGGATCAAGTTCGAACAAACCAGGCTCTAGTAGCTCTGTAATTTGACCGTTCTGCAACTGTTTCTTCACCCACTTCACTATATCCTCATCCTGCGTGAACATCACTGGTCTCTTCCCGGTGAGAAGCTCCAGCAACACGATGCCATAGCTGTACACGTCACACTCTTTCGTGGGTTCCCCTGTTAACACGGCCTCTGGGGACACGTAACCCAACGTGCCAACTGAGGCAGTGCTTGAAGTGGAGGCTTCAACTGGGTTCGGAACTGTTAACTTGTCCAACCCGAAATCTGATAAATGGGCTTCGAAGTCTGCATCAAAGAGCACGTTTTGGGGTTTGATGTCACCGTGGATAAGTGAGGACTGGTGTAAAAACGCTATGCCACGGGCTATTCCTAATGCAATGAGGTGTCGCATTGGCCAATTGAGAACATGACCATCTAGGTGTGATGCTTCTTGGAGCAACGTTGCGAGGTTCCCGTTGGGCATGTAATCGTAGACCAAGAGTCTAACATCCGGTGGGCCTGCATAGTATCCTCTGAGGACGGTTAGGTTTCGGTTCCTGATTTTTCCTAACGATTCGGCTTCTTTTCTGAACATGTTTTCATCTAGTGACCCGTCTTGGAGCTTGCGAATGGAAAGGACCATTCCGTCGTTGTAGCAGGCCTTGAATACTAAACCGTGTTTTGTTCTGTTCAGCACGTTTTCTTCATCGAATTGCCTTGTTGCTTCGATTGTTTCTGCCAGGGTGATTTTGGCGTTGAACATGACGAGTTTTGGTCCGTTGGTGTCAGTACTGCTTCGACCTTGACTTGTTCCTGAACTTGTTCTTGGACTCTTTTTCTTCTCCCCTGACACTGCTGCTTTGATCCTTCTGCGCCATCTCAGAAGGTTGGAGATGTAGAAGCAGCAACACAATGCCAATAAACAAGCTCCAACTGCGATGATAATGATTAACACTATCAACCTATTTCTCTCCCCACTGTCTGTCTCTTCGCACTTTCTATCCAATGGCTTCCCGCACAAGTTATGGTTGTTTGCAAATACAGAGGAGTCGTTGAATTTAGAACCCAACATTGGTGGAATCTCACCTTCTAAGTTGTTGCCTGAGACATTGAAGTACACCAAACCATGGATGTTGTTCAAATTACTAGGGATTTCGCCACTAAATTTGTTGCCAGAGAGATCCAGCATAGTTAGGGATGACAACTCCGCCAATGACCCTGGTATAGCACCAGAAAGTTGATTGTGATCTGCTAACACAACAGTTAACTCTGAGCATTTGGAGATATCCTCGGGCAAAGCCCCAGTTAAATTGTTCTTACCCAAATCAAGGACTTTCAAATGGGCAAGGCCAGAGAGATCCGTTGGAATGGGACCCCCCAAGTAATTTGATCTAAGCTCGATAATTTCAATGTCAGAGCAGTTTCCAATTTCCGGGGCAATCACTCCGGTGATACGGTTATCAGACAATGAAAGAACAACCAACGATCGAAGGAAGCCATAGCTCTTAGGAACATGCCCAGAAAACTCGTTAGAGCTCAGGTTCACATATTTCAAACTGATCAAGCTGCTAAACCCTTCAGGGATCACCCCAGACAACTTGTTCTCTTGAAGAGCAATGACCTGCAAACTGGGAAGGCCCGAAATTTCAAATGGCAATTCACCGGAGAGATTTTGTTTGCTCAAATCAAGTGTAGTGAGCCTGAAAAGATTCCCCAAAGCAGAAGGAATTTCTCCGTAGAAGCCATTACCACTCAGATTCAGAACCATTAATTTACTCAGATTCCCAATTTTCCCAGAAACATGACCCGAAAACTGGTTTCCACTGAGGTCCAACACTGTCAAATTCTTCAACCCCATCACTTCCTCTGGCATTGTACCATTCAATCTATTACCCCTTAAACTCAACGTTTCAAGAGAAACAAGCCCACCAAAACTCACCGGAACCGAACCAGAGAAATGGTTCACACCAAGAGAGAGAACCTTCAGCGCTGTCAGATTTCCTATAAACGAAGGAATCTCCCCGGAAAATCGGTTTCCTTCCAAATCAACAACACGCAAGGACCTACATTTTACGATATCTGGCGGAATATAGCCTGAGAACGAATTATTGGCCATCTTCAGCTCTTCCAATTTCCAAAGACTTCCAATTTCTGGCGGAATATCACCGGAAAGTGCGTTACCGGAAATATCGAGAACCGACAACGTGGTCAAGTTGGTTAACCACATCGGAAACATGCCGCGCACGCTATTTCGCTGAATATTCAAAACCTCAAGAACACTGAAACACGTGGCGGCTTGAGGCCACGCGAAACCCGTGAAATCGTTTAACCCTAACTGAACGATGCGAAGTGACGGCGCTTTGAGTGACACGTTGCAGAAAACGGAAGCCGGAACGGTGCCGGTGAAGCTGTTCTGCGCAAGGGACAATACCTTGAGGTTCGGCAGAGCCGCAATAGCAGCCGGTAACACGCCGGCGAGCGCGTTCCCTTCGACGCTCAAATGCACGAGCGAGGAACAATTCGCGAGAGACGAAGGTAAGGTTCCGCCGATAACATTGTGATCGAGCCAAAGGTATTGCAGATTCTGAAGCTCTCCGATGCGCGCTGGAATCTGGCCGGAGAACTCGTTGTAGGAGAGGTTGATAAGCTGAAGCTCGGAAAGACCGGCGATGGTGCTCGGAATCTCACCGGAGAAGGCGTTGGCGGAGAGGTCGATGTATTTGAGACGGAGGGGGAGTTCGGCGGGGATTTCGCCGGAGAGGTTGTTCCCAGCAACGTTGAGAATCTGGAGAGCGGCGAGGTTTCCGATTTCCGACGGGAGCTGGCCGGAGAGGTCGTTGTACTGCAGGAACAAGGCGCGTAGGAGCGTGCATTTGGAGAGGGAGCGGGGAATGGTGCCGTTGAAGGAGTTGGAACGAAGGCTTAGCCTTCGAAGCATGCGTAGGTCTGAAATGCGGTCAGCGAGTTGGCCACTGAGTTGAAGGTGCGGCAGACGTAACTCAGTGACTCGGTCGTTTTGGCAGGAAACGCCGCGCCAGTCGCACGGAGCTAATGGCGTTGACGGGTCCCAGGCGTTTAGCGCGCCGAGAGGGTCGTGAAGGTTGAGCTTGAACGACGTTAAGGCTTGAATCTCGGTGACGGAGCCACACTGGGCGCATGATAAGAAGCCAGCGCACAATAGAAGAAGGATGAGAAATTTAGTCATGGTAGTGCAGGGAGGAAGAGAGTGAGGAGTGAGCTGGGTTGGGTTATTCCAACATCCTTACTTCTCATCTCCCCGCTCCATTTCTACTGCACCAACCTCTTCCAAAACTCACACGTCCCTTTCTATATAATTTCTTTACTTATTTATATCATAATTACAAACAATCATTTCTTTATACAGTAAAAACACTTGTTTCTTAAACTTTAATACATAAAGAATCTTAATTTACAGGTGAATTTTTAGTTTATGATATAAAATAATTTGAAGCTAGAATTGGCATTTGGCTAAATGCATGAAGGTTTTAGTTTTAAGCTTTTGAGATTATTCATACTTTGGTGCAGGAAAGGAACCAGTCTCATACCTGTTCTCTCTCACCCAACTATCAACTCTGTCGCCAGCTGGTTACAATCTTCTACACTCAATACTAAATTAACGGTCATATTATATTCGGGCATGGTTTTTTCAAACTATTATCCGACCCGTATATGTTGGATGAAATGGGTTGCTTACCATATTTTATCACCCACTCTCGCATACAGATTCTCTCTCTTTTAAAATTATACAAATAAGTTTTTATTTGTAAAATAACTTTGTACTATTTTCTACTTTTTAATTACATATAATTTCAACGTTCCCGGCTTTCATTGACTGCAGTTATCCCATGGGAAAAAGGTTCTGAAAGGTGAAACAGTGATTCCCCAGGCTTTTCTCCTCTTAACACTAGAGGCCTTTTTGGTGCATCTGTGAATGAAAAGAAAGTAACCAAGTGGGTTTACATGTGGTCACATGTTCTAGTTTAACTTGTGTTCTTCAATTTCTATTTATCCATTTATGTAGTATATGAAGTATTTTTCTATTCACCATCTTATTTTCTTCGTTCTGTTTTCATTCATATCTTTAAATATGTTAAGTAAACAAGAGAACCAGCACCAACAAATATGCGTCAAAAACTATTATCAGTTTTTTTATTCCAAATTTTTATTTTAATTATTTTTTCGACCTTTGCTTTTCAATGCATGCAAACAAATGATGAAAAAGAAATTATGACTTAGTATAATTTTGAACGTTTTAAATTTATTAATAATTTTATTATGATGTATTTTTCAAATATTATTAGAAATTTTCTTTCATGGAGATATTTTTATAAAGATTGTAAGAAATAGGAGTACAGAAAAAACAAACTTGACTAAAGTATCTGTTGTAATTTTCGAAATTATATTAAAAAATAAATCTAAAAAAAATATTCAAATAACTAATCTCTATTTTTTCTTATTTTAACAAGTTAAACGGGATAAAATGACATAAACAAATGATCATTATGTAAAAAAAAAAAACTAAGAAAACACGAAGAAAGACATAATATGGACCATAGATTTGATTTTATTTAAATTTGACATATATTTAATTTAGTTAGATATATGTATATGTGAATGTTTTGGCTAATGTGGTAGGTTTTCAATGAATGGGGCGTAGTTAAATGGTTGTGAAGGATGTGATAGGAAGAATGATTGAGGCATGTGTCTCTCTATCTTATCTTTGCATGTTTAACTCTCCCTTCTGTTTTGTTTTCTTGTCGAGGCTTTAATCGGTGCATCTAATTAACTCCTATTCTTTCACATCACCTTCATGCTTACTTACAATCCAATCCCAAAACATGCATTCACTGTCTTCTCTCCACGTGTCACTACTTTCCCTTTTGCAGTGTTTTCTACACATTTTAAAAAATTTCCTCTTGTGTTAATACATAAAACTATATAGATTTAACAAGTAATACTTATGCCAATTTTAATAACGTTTGACGCTTCCGAAGAAATTGTCTTGGTCCAATATGGAAACAGGCAACGTGTGTCTGATGTTTCATTTTATTTTCCACAACTTAACGTTGGAATTGAGGTTGGGATCTGATCCACTTCTGGTGTTGAATTGGAATAACATGGTGACAAATGGTTCCGCCAAAATAAAGAAGAAGGGGACGATAATTGAATTTTTTGAATCTGAGGTTTCCTGATGCTGTGATGGATGGGACATATTTTACTTGTTTCGTACTTTATACTTTCATCCCCAGATTTTGGCTGCACGTTCAGTGTCCCTTTTAAAATGTTGAGTTTGGTTCATCCCTCTGGGTTAGATTGGTCAAGATCAGTGAAGAATTTATGAATTCTTTTTAACGAGTAAAAAAATATTTCTCTTATATACATTTTACTATTCAATAATAATAATAATTATTATTATTATATCATGAATGTTATCATATTAGAAATTTTTCATATCTAAACATTTTTAAAATAGATTCTGATAGCAGATTAAAAATGATAAGATATCTTAACAACACTAACTATTTTTGAAGGGATAAAAAAGTTGTTAAATACATCAACGGTGGGGGCAATTGGACGGAGGATCCGCGAGTGGTCAAAAAACGTGGGCGAAGTTGAAAGCAGAAAGAGCCAAGTTTGCGGTGTTTCTTAGGATTTGGATCGTATTTTTGGGCATAAAGTTGTCGTAGGAACAACTTGGATTGACGTCATTGGTTGTACTGATTTTAGTTGAAATTTTTGACAATTCAAAGACAATCCATACGACAAAGTTTGTAATGGGCGAAATGTCTTTGGTTGTTTGGAGTGGGAGTGGAGGTAGTTTAGGGGGAAAAAACAAAAAGGAAGGAACAAAGGGAAAATGGTCACTGTATTTGTATGCTCCATTAAAGGGTTTATTGCATAACATTATCCTTTATTCCTAACTATGTAGTAATGAACCATTGTCCTCTCCTTCCACCAATGCAACAACTTAATCACAACCTACCCACTCTGCTTCATGCTTTCAATTTGCTTTTAATTCTCCACCATTCTTTTCATTCACTTCAGTTGCTTATTTTCAATCCAAGTCTGATAAGTGCCAATAAAAAATAATATTTTCAACTTTTGTATATTTTGTATCAATTTCCCTTAATTTAAAAATGATGGAATATAATTATGTTTCCAAGTTTTAATAAAAAAAAATTATTTGATTCTCGTACATGTTTAAAGAGAAAGAAATTTAAAAGTAAAAGAAGAAAAGAAAAAACATGAAATCCTATAATAACTTGTTTAAGCTAGAATAATGTCGCTTAACCGAGATTCGTCCAGAGAACAATTAATTTAAAAGTCATTATTGTCCAAGTGAAAACAATTTAGCTTACGCGAGAACTCGCACAATATATATATTTTGTGGTTTAGACGAAAAAATAGGGTACGCTGTTTTTGACAATATTAGGGAAAGTTCTTTTCCAGTTTTAGTTTTAGGGTTTCCCTTCTTCTCTTAGGATGTTAATAGTTTTACAAGTAGTTAATCTTTCCTTTTGGGATTGAATGTAATCGATTCGAACTCGGATGAAATCTGGTGATATTTATATATAACTTTTATGTGTCTACGTATCTATTTAATATTGAAATATTTGTTTTGCTCTTAATGTTTGATTTTATTTGATCAATAGAGTTGTGAATGTGATTTTTAGATTTGACTGGAAAGTATTTATGAAAATATGATCTAAACAAAAATATTTGATGTATTATGATGCTAGGAATAAATTTCAATATATCAATTATTTTTAACACTGAAAAAGAATGTTGGACAGTTTGTTAGATATGTGAGGAATTAATATTTGGAAAATCGGTTTTATGAATTTTATACATGAGAAATCGAGTATAAATGATTATTGTGAGTTGTATCAATATTAATAAATTCAGATACTACGTATTTATATTCATCTAAATTACATAGAAGTGATATAGATGAAATTAAATCTCAAACTTGTTTGTTTGAATCTTTTCTAATCATTCTATTATCACTATATTATTTTTATATGTAAATTGAGTAAAAATCATTATTATCAATTTATTATCATTATATTATTGTTATACAAATTTAATATAAATTATTATTATCAATTATGAATCAAAATATATATATATATATATATATATATATGTTTAAGATAAATTATTTATTTTAAACTAAACTTGTTTATGATGGGATGTACACTTTTATTTAAAAATTATTATCCAAAAGTTGACTATTGATACGATTCACAAATAATCAAGAAAGTCTTAGTTTCTGTAAAAAATTACTATAACTTCTAAACTGGTTTAAGAAATGCTAATGGTTAGAGATGGCATTGGATTTTTGACTTTTGGTGTCTCTTTGATGTACAATTGAATAGCCACAGGTCATTTTGTAAGTCAACTTACTTACCTTTCGGACACTGGAAATAATTCTACTCTTTTACAAATCTATTATTTTTTAATTTAGTTATCTGAAATAACTTGACTTGGTTTAATTGTCATAAATTTAACTTTTAAAAAACGACCATCGACATTTTATGACAGTGATATGACATAAATCTAGTCATAACTCATTAACAACTGTTTTAAGATAATACGTGACAAATAAGTACATTACCTGATTAAGTTTCTTGAACTTGTCCCAATGAACAGCCAATTGAAAATATCCACTTCCATCTTATAAGAAAACACTACTTAATATTAATTTCGGATATGTTAAAAAAATTTAAAAATTAGATAGTATCTAAATTAACACTTCTTGGGACTAGGACCTAATTAAAGTAGATCAATAAAGTGATTTAAGGCGATAAAATTTTGAGCATTATTAACTAAGTTGACAAAATTACAAATGAAAATTTTATTCATTTAAACTTTATTTACATAAAAATAATATTTTTTTATCATTTTTTTCTGTCTTTTCTTTAGGTTTTTCATTTTTTTTAATTTAAGCAAGCCAAAATATTTTTGGAATAAAGTGAAACATTTTCTTTCAATTAAAAATTTTATTTAATTCCTTATTATTTTTAGAGAAATTTACATGTAAATTTGATATGTTCTGCATGTGGGGTTTGGGATGTAAATGTATAAGTTTTGTTAGGAAAAAAATAATCTTCATTAGGTAAAGAATATTATAATATATTTAATTTGTTTCATCAGACGTTTTTTTAGTAAGATTTGTCTTATTATAAATTTAAAAGTTATAGATTTTTAATTAAAAGGAGAAATTAAAAAGTAAGAAAAAGTAGTTATTTTTTTAATTTTTATATTTCTTAAAATTTGGATTATGAAATTGACTTTGTCACGTCACATTATTGAATAAAAATATGAGCTAAGTGATTGTATGCGTTGATTGTAAGATAATTTTAATTGAAGATTGAATATAAATTTATAATTGGTTTCTACCATGTTAAAATTAATGATGTTTTGTGTTATTATTCTTAGATTAAATTTAATAAATTAATTTGTAATTTGGAGGATATATAGTATTTGGATGCAATTTGATCTAGGGATTTGAAAATAAAATATTGACATATTATGTAATTTTGGTATTTTCAAAACTTTGTCTAGGAGATTTAAGACAATATTAAAAAATCTTAAATTTTGCTCTAACATCTTAGAATCCACCTAATGAATTTGGGACAGTGAAAAGGACTCAATTTTGTGTAAGGTTTTCTGAACAAAAATTTGGTAAGAAAGAATATTGATATTGTCTACATAATTCACTATCACATTTTAAATTCGCTTAGTGGATTTAAAATCTGCTTAACCATTTTTGCAAAAATTAATTGAACTTTAAGGGATTTGAAAGTGTCTTTTTAATTGATTAAAAAGTACCTATTTTATATCTTTATATTTTGAATGATAAATTAAACACTAAATTAATTAGATAGTATTTTTAAATTTATCATGAATTATGCTATAATTAAATGTGTGAGATGTCATTTTGTGCAAATGTGGTGTATTGTAATATAGGAAAATATCAAAGGGTATTCTCCTATTTTTGTATAAATATTAATATTAAAATTCGAGAAAATATTTTCACTCTATTAATCATTAAATAACATAGATTAAAAGATTGGTGGTGTTAGTGAAATTTTGAATAACTTAGCCAACATGAAAAAAAATACATTAATAAATTATTTAGAAATTTACCTTAATTAGGTGAGTATATATATTAAATTAATTACTCTTATGTTTAATATTTAAAAAGTTATGAAAAATACATATTTTTATGTTTTATTTAATATTTAATTTTTTAAAAGTGGGTTAGTATTTATATAATATGATAATGGATATGATATGATATAATTCAAGAACACTTGAGTTAAAAATGATTATGTTTTATAATATATTTGAAATTTTCATATTAAATTTTGTTGTGTTTTTTTAAAATGCAATTCGATGAGTTTACAAGGAAATATATATTTAAATTTAACTATAAAATAGTTTATTATAATGTTTGGGAGTTTTTTTTTTTTTTTGTTATCGCTTAAATATTATATTACTTTTTTAGGAGAGAGAAAAATAATATTATACATATAATAAATGAGAAAAAAAAGTGTTACATTTAAAGAGGGAAAAAAAATTAATAATATAAAAAGTATGGACATATAAGTGTTAAAAGCAAAATTTATTATCCATTCTATTTAGATTAAAAAAAAGTAAAAGAAAATTTTATTCAACACTTAAAAAGAGATTGAGAAAGTAATTGTTAGTATTAAAATCCGAAATCAATGTTGCACCTTTATTTTTATAATTACATCAATAGCCATTTATAAAGGTAGGTGTTCTTAGTACCATATCAATTAGTGATGTACTTGTTAATTTTTATGCTATCAAAACTTTATTTTTCTTACACAGTATATATATATATAGAGAGAGAGAGAGAGAGAGAGAGTATTGTAGTTATAAGAGTACAGTAGTGGGCCTTATAATAAATAAAGGGAGCACCACAAACATACCCTATTTGTATCTACCATTAAACACTATCATACAATGCTTTGCAAATGCCCCAAAACACAAATAAACTCAACCACTTTCCTCAATGAAGAGACATGTCCATTCATGTTCAATGATCTTAATATCATACACACATGGCTAGTGGGTGTCTCTACAAACCAAGCAGAGTGGCCATGCATCAAACACCTCTCATGCACGCCATTTTGGCCACTCATACAGAGTTTATCAATAATCACTAATCACTCTACCAACACACAGACCCAACTCTCCAAAGCTTTACTTTCCACACTATTCCTTCTTTGTGGGTTCCAACAAGCTTTTCCACTCTAGATGGCTTCATCCCTCCATAGTTTTTTGGAAAGAGCAAAGTAGAAAAATATTTTTTCCTTAATAAAGAATACAGATTCATAAATCTTCTGCCTGTATATTAGAGAAGTTTGAAAGTTATCAAATCAGAGCATCCATAACCCACATATATAGAACTTTTATGAAGATTCAAACTTCCAACTAACTCACATAATTTTAGTTCTATCACTTAGTTGGTTCCATCAAAACTAAAGTATGCAAACTTGTGAGCTCATTACGAAACCCTCTTGCGTGTTTTAAAGTAGTCCATTGAATATGTCGGTGATGTTTTGGCAACAAACTTTATTAGAACTATGTTTCTTTCTAATAATAAGTAATCAGTGGATCACTTATTTTTTCTCAATATCATGAGTTTTTATCTTATGAGAGTTTAAACTACATATTTTTATTTTTAATTTATTAAATAGTAACATATCTTTATTATTGATTTTTAAATTAAATAATATATTATTAATAAATATATAAAAAAGATAAAAAGGTGAAAATTCAAAATTATAAATATATTTAATAATTATTAAGTTTAGATCAAAATCATAAATATATATAGATTATAAAAAATTTTACAGTCTCCAAAGAAAATGAGTATCTCTTTTTAAATAGTAATTTAGTTTCTAATTTGTGAAAATTCTATAATGAAGAGTGCTTGTACTAAAGAATATTGAAAAATTATTTTTTATTTTTTTTTACCCAATTTCTTACTCATATTGAGTGAAAAAAAAGTTTTAGATTTATAATTTTAGTATGTCAAGCCTTCTTAAAAATAATCATCTACATATAAAACGTAATCTATTAAAGAGGATCTTCTAATTTATAACATTCGAATAACCCAGTCATTTCATTGAAAAGATAAAAAAACTCTCCGTACACGAAAAAAAATCCACATACTATAATAAAAACTAAAAATTTAATAATTATAAGAAAAAAAAAAACAAGTCTTTGACTCTTATTCTTCTTCTTAAAATAAAGTGATCCCTCCTCTTTAAATATAATCTCTTTATAATACTTTTGTAATGTTTGAATAGATTATTACAAAAAATATGAATTAATCACCAATACATTATCCATTTAATAATTTATTTTTTAATTAAATTTTTAATTACTATCATATAATCATACATTGTCCCATTCAGTATGATCACAAATCATCTGTAAGTTTTCCGTCACATGACCAATTCTTCTCTATATTTTACTATTTGTTTAGACGAGTTCATGAATTTGTGTTGTACTAACATGTTTCTACATAATATTTTTTTTTTCATAAATTCATTTCTAATTTTTATTTTGGGATAATGTTTTCCCTCAACGTGAATTAAAAAAAAAATTGTATATTTATGGAAAGATAAAAGGATAAAAAGAGAATTTTTCCATTTTTTCATGATCTTAGATTAAATTTCTAATGAATTTTCTTATATATTTTTTTCCCATACTCTATCCCTCTATAATAAGCATTAATATCTCTTGTAATGTATGAATTTTCTTATATAATATTTTGTGTATATTCTCATCTCCGTAGTATATACATTAATAATTCCTCTATCTTAGTTTCATTTATAGTGTCTTATATCCATTATGATATTTTATCTATTATGATTTTATCTTTAAAACATATTTTGATGGATTGAGAAAAAAATGATATATATGTATTATCTTTAATTTTAATTATTAAATAATATGAGATTCATAAACACATGCAACAATTACAAATAAAAAATATATTTTCATAAATAATGCATCAGCTTTTACTACATTTTAATCATCAAAGGGATGTATTTTAGTTTAAACATTGATTACTACTATCCTTTGAAAGCTAACATACAACTTTTCCTTTTTCTATATACTTAAATATTTGTAACCTATATCTATAACATGCAGACAAACTTAAGATTTGTTTGATTACGTAGTTACCATTTAAATTTTGGGAAGTGACTTAAGTTATTTATGATGATTTAAAATCATACAAACATTTGATCGATAATTTCATTTTCAAGTATTTAAATAAATGCATATTCATATACAATCATAATTTTAGAATATTGAATTTATGGATATTAGGTTGATTGTTATGTTGACCAACAATTCATCTAAAATAACAAAATTTTAATTGACAAGAAGTGAGTTGGTGAATGGCAGGACATCTTTAATTTATTTTATATTTTTTGAAATATTTTTATTATTATTGTGGAATCCTAATTTTCATGTGATAGGTTTTCCCAACACATAAAAAAATATTTCTAAACGAATGTTTTTTTTTTTTCCAATTTAAGGCAACCTGTTTGGGCCACAAATCCATAGCGAACAAGCATGAGTCCAACATATGTTTATTGATGAAGATTATAAACAAAATATTGATATTTCTCCTTATAATATATATACATTGAGAGAATACGAGAAAAAAATATCAATTTATTTTAAGAATGCAAATTAGATATTCATTATTCATCTTTATTATTTATTTTTAATGATTTAATAAAAATTAAAACCTCATCTTAATAAATTAATAAAAAAAATATTTTTTAACTTTTATCCTTAAAAATATAAAACAATACAAATACACAAATTTAAAGCAAATATATAAGCATGAAAAATATGGTAAGATTATTAAACTAATACTAAAATTTTATTATTTTCGATGATCAAGGTTAACTATAAAGTTCAGATTGATTATATACTATATAATAAAGTTTTATTATTGATAAAATTTGTCTAATTTTTCTTTATAAAACTTTAGTAAATTTTGGTTCATTTAGAATTAGAATATTATTTATTTAGTTTAGTTTTCATAAGATTTTTCATTTTAAAATTGCAAATGCCGGAGATTAAATTAAAGGTTCTACGAATGTGAAAGTCGAGATTTGCGAAAGAAAAGTTAATGAAAACTAGAGGCAGTAGTTTTCAAAACTGGAAAACAAAACTTAATTTTTTTGGCACATAATGCTAAATGTGCGATCTAATAATTCCTTTTCTTTTTTTAAGATTATATTAATTGTTCACAAGTTAATATGCATTCTTTTATGCACGGTGAGTGTAGACCTCAATTATGTAATCACATTGTACAAGCGAAACCTGTAACTTGGAATTGCACATCCTAACAAACTCCTTACAATAAAGCAGCAATTGGAGTTAGAAACATAAAATAGAAATCAGATTGTTTTTAGAAAGTGGAAAAAAAAGAATGTCCTACATTAAAATGGAGCCAAGGGGGGATTTTTACATGGCCAAATCAAACTTCTTCTAAAATAATTTGCTTATGACAAAATCAAGCTTACAAAATATACTTCATGCTAGATGTCCAACCAAAAGATTTCTTTTTTGTGCACCTCGGGGCAAAGTTAAGCCCAAACATCTCCTTGAAAGCCTGATCTGGCTCTACTGAACCAACCAGCTTTGCAACAATGATGGCACTCTCTCTAATGTGGTCTATGTCTTCTGTTTTTGACCACAAGCGATGGGCCAGCTGCAACCTTCTATGCCTTGAACTCAAACGAATCCCCCATTTAACATACAGGTTCTCTCTTTCAGATTTTGACAGCTTCTTCTCCATTTGTTTGCTCAACATCTGTCTCTCACCTCTCAGATACCTCTGGCTGTTTTCCAAATGCGCGCATTGTTGGTTTTGTAATTACACAGAAATGTGAAACTTAAACTTGAAATAAAAATTCATAAAAAGTTTAAAAGAAGAATACTTGAAGTCTTACCTTGATTCAAGCGTAAGGGTATATCCGTCTTCAACAGTCTGATTCCCATTGGAAAAGGTGTGCTTGAGATACAACATCCTTCTTAGCTCTACTTCTATATAGATAGAATCAGACGGGTCTCCTTTGAATAGAAGGAAAAAGTAAGTCCTATGAACCAATGAAACATGACAAGCATGCCAGAGTCCAATAATCTCTTTCTGTAGCCGCTTAAATTCCGAAGTCCATGCCAACTGTTTTTCTTCCTCAGATTGCACTGAATCCAAACCCACATCTTTCAATTTCTTTGCAGTATCATCGGACTGCAATCCAGTTTCTGGAACCTGCCATGCAAAATAACTAAAAGAATCACTGGCTGAATTTTCATATAAGAAGGGTTTTGTTAATAATATAAACATGCTACTTCCATCAGTTACATGGTTAACCAAAGTACAAAAGTGAATCGGTAAAGTAAACTAGAAGCATTCCTAGTTGGATCAAAGGAAGACAACTCGCGAATTAGAACGGGACAAGACAAAAAGAAACAAATTATGGAAACAATTAGAAGCGTACCTCAGGGTTCGCTTGTAGACTTGAACTTTCAAGATCTTTTTCCTTTCTTCCCGGTGCTAATGAATTATCGCTATAACTTTCGATATCAGAGTAAGTTTTCATATTCTGTGCATCTACAGCACTTCCCGTGGAATTCTCGTGACCAGTCCATGATAACCTCTGAACATTGACATCATACTTGAGAGCAAAAGTCATTCTGTGAAGGCCCTCGGGTCTTCCATTAAAGTCTTTTTCAATTCCTATTGGGGCGGTGTTCTGAATCATTTCTTTTAGGTCAAACCAGTCTGAAGACGGATCTCTCATGAGACTTGCTTTACAACTTCTGCTTCTGGTTAATTTCACAGTTTTAGAACTAGATGCACCAATTTGTGTTAGCGATAGAGATATTTTCTTTGGAGAGGGAAGAACAAAACGTTCTTGCACGCTGCTTATTTCTTTGTTGTCCTTTAACGCAGCTGAACGAGAATCTGGATCTTCTTTGTCTCTATTATCAACTTCGGTTAATCCTGAGACGGTTGGAGATGATGCAATAGAATCTGTGCATAAATTTTCATTTATATCTGCTGGATTTGAGTGTGTATGGGTGTTTGTAAATATATCTTCTGACTCAATGCACCTAACTTCCATGCAACGTTCCTCTAAATCATCTTCATGCTGATCTTGAGCGCTTTTCTGATCCAAATCATTACTTGTACCATCAAGACTATCAATGGAAAACGCAGAGGAAGAAATCCTGACGGGAAGACTCTTTTCCAAATCAGGGAGTTGGAAATAGTTCTCATCAGAACTAATACTATGTCCATCTGAATATTGAGATGCATCAAAAGATCTGACACTCTCAATACAGTCAAAACTTGATAAATGTGGTCGTTCGGAAGTTCTATTTTCCAAGTCAAATGAACTTCGCACACGTAATTTGGGATATCTATGACCCAAACTGTCCTGGAGATTGGGATTGAACATAAAATAGATAAAAAAGGAATGACTAATTACCACTTTTAATGCTTTAGAGTAGGCAAGTACAGAACTCATACCAATTCAGTCGAGGACGTTTCGTCTCCAACCACTTGAAGCATATCCTTAATTTGAGATTGAGCAAGGTCCCGCTGCATCGTCAGATCCATTACCTCTTTCTTTAACTGAAAAAACAGAGGAACGGCAACAGGTTTTATATTTATAACTTCGAAAAGAAACAGAAGCTCAGACTCGAGGAAATTATAGTGTTCTCATTCCCCATATATTCTAAAACTCATCTGCTGGTTGCGTGTAAATGGTCAGTAACGATACATTGTAGAAAACATTTGAAGTTATCTTGCCAAAATGCTATTATATATATTAAAAAAAACCACTGAAATTGGCTATCCTGTGAGTACTTCACGTCAGGGCCTTAAAATGAGAACCCCCGTGCCAAACCACATCCTTGTTGTCTAAGAATAATTCAATATAAAAAGTCTACAACAGGGAAGGTGTGGAATAAACCGTGAACTGCGGAACATTACAGGACCAGTAACAAATAGATGAAATTAAACAACAATCTAGAGAGAAGCTACCTTACAAACAGTGCAATCTACTTTTTAAGTTAATGCACTTACATGATGTGACATTATGGTTAATATATTTCATTAGCGTAATAAATTCTACTTCGATAAACGTAACGAATCTTTGTTCTGAAAATGTTGATCCTTACCATCTCAATTAGGAGGTCTTTTTCCTTCAGCAATGCTGAAGTATCCGATTTAAGGCGCATTTGCCCGGAATTTCTCAACTCACTTTCCAGTCTAGATAACTCTTTTTGCAGTTGCTTGACTAACAGCTTATCAGACATCACTACGTTGACTTTTGCATTGGTTGTCACTTCTTTAGCACAAGTAGCAAATAAAAGGGTATTTCTGGTTTGTTCAACATGGCTCCTTGCAGGGCTCATGGTGCAGATGATCGCAGTTTTAGCATTGCCTGCTAATGAGGACTGCAGTATGCGGGTTAGCTTTGAATCTCTGAAAGGAATATGTCCATTTCTCCCCTTGCTGCCATCAAATTAATTGTTTTCATATTAAAGCAATGTTTCCCAAAAATGAGTATAAAAGATTCTTAATATATCAAATATTGATTATATTGACGCATACAGTAAGTTCATGACAAAAAAAGTCTGAAAGAGTTTCTCCTCTTCATAATTCCCAAAGTAAAAAACTTGGTAGAAACAGAATCAGTTGGCCAGATTATTTTCATAATAATAATAATAACGTAAATTAACGAATAAGGAGCGTCTAGAGTTTTGAGCATTAAATGGTAATATTTGTGTTTCTTTCGTTGGTTGTCAATATTTACTATTCATAAATTTTTAGTGGAGGATATGTATTAAAATAGAGAAAAAGTTGACCAATTAATCTATATGAACATGCATAAAAGTGAGCAGTGAGATAAGAGATGATAGAGAAAAAAGGGAGAGACGACAGAAAAACTTTACGGAGGTTTCCTTTTGTATAGTTTTGCAGGTTTTACTGTTAGAAAGATCAGTAAATAAAAAATCACTCATATTTGTATATTTGAAGAGTAGTTAAGAAATCACCATATGCCATTATAAGAAAAGTAACCTCATGTAGCCATAAAGCAATATGTTTATAAAAGTGAACCATCTTCCAGCTTCTCTAAAAGATCGTTGCTTGGGTGGTAAAGTTCTGAGTAAGGCAAAAGTATATAGAGACAATATGCATTTAGTTGATTAAAATAAATATTGAAATGAAAAATTCATAAGCTAACCTCAGTTTACGTATGACAGTTCCTAGAGTTAGTAAACTACGATTTATGTGGCAACCCTCTTTCAACCTCGTACCAGCTGAATTAGTTTGAGATGCCCGCTCACTCCCAGCAAGATCAACGAAATTCTGTACCAGGGATAAAAGATATATAATTTTGAGCTTCATTATTATTGTTCTTCATCGTAATAAAGTAATTCTTTCATATTTGCTATAATTTGAGTTATTCAGTCGTACCACAGAAGCGGCAAGGGAGCTCATTTTGTCATTTCCCATAAATTCACGCGGAGAACTTTCACTTGTCTGAAGAATCACATTATTTAGAAAATGTTAGCAATAAGGTCCTGAAAAATTCTCTTCCCTAAAAAAAGGAACATACTTACCAATCTAAGAATCTGATGAGATCTTGAGCTCACTTCATTCAGGGCTGTCTCCCCTATCTGCCTTTGAGCTGAAAAATGCAATCAATTTTATAATAACTACGCAGTCAGCTCGGGATGGGCAAAAAACCAATTTATAATGAGGAAAGTTAAACGAAAACAAAATAGATAAAGAAAGTAAATTCTTCCTAGTCCTTACCTTCACAGAAAACAATAAGTTCTTGAAAATGGTTCCAGTCCCTTAAAGTTGCCTCTGTAAGTCTCTCAACAACTGTCCCTTTCTGTATAACTTGCAAACTGTTAGTACAATGTTTGCACGAGCTTTTAGAAAAAACAGATAAAGGTATTTTACCTCTGGATCATCAAGAAGTCTGAGAGGCGTACTGTCAACGCTAAGGAGGTCCCTGACGGCTTCATTATAGATCTCCATTGCTGAAAACTTCAAAACAAAATCCCTTTCCGTGTGCTATGAAAATAAAAATATCACTTTAGAGTTTTGACAAAGCAATGCAGCAATTAATCGATGAGTTCAGATTTCATTTACCTTTTCAATGTAGTTGAAAATATCTGCTACGGCGTACTCTGTAATACCACTCATGGTGTATGTCTTTCCGCTGCTTGTTTGTCCATATGCAAAAATGCTTGCTGTTCAAATATTTAATCAAAGACCAAATAAGCCAACCCGGAGCTTTTAATATAGAAATTCTTTGGAAGTTCATTCTTATGAAGGAATAAAGGTAGGAAAAGGGGGAAAAAAACTCACAGTTGATGCCACTGAGAACTGCAAGAGCAACTTCCTTAGCTGCTTCTTCATACACCTGCCTTGTGTGGCTGTCATTCCTGAATACTCGATCTACAGCAAAAGAGAAAAAAATCAAGGTGGATCATACACCCATGTTGATCTAATGGAATTAAAGCCATGAGTATGGTCTTGGTAAAATTGTTTTAGTGGCAAAAGCAATGGACCGCCTTCTATTTCCATGTATAGAAACGTCCACATTTACGACATGTTTACATAACTTTGACTAAAAAGATCCCGAAGCGCCCTTTCACCCCATAGCATTCTGTATCTCGATTATAAGCTTTCATAAATAAACCTAACATTAACAAATCTACGCATGGAATCGTAAGATTAGCCTCTTCATACCAAATGTATAAGTCGTTGGATACAGGGACCTCTCTGTAGCTGAAAGGTTGCTCCTGTACATGATGGTTGTGTCATTAATGCATTCCCATTCAGACAGATCATTTCTTGCGCGTTCCTTTTCATTCAAAGGTCTCACACGAACAGAAACAATAATCCTCTCCTCACTGCCTGTTAGGTCTTGCATTGCCTCCTCCTCTGCAATGGAACCCATTTTCTCTACTTTCTAGCTAAAACTTCAATGCCACCAGTGACAACGAGACCATGTCCCGAATTCAAAGCACCCCAAAAGGCCACTTCGGCATTCAGTTATTTTATTACTTTTTAAGTTGTTTTGTACTATTGCTGGGATGGTATGGAACACAAGGGCCACCGAAGCTTTCAACCCCCAATCATTATCTACGGCAACAAAATTAATCAAAGGTCATAACTCCATAAACAAGCAAGGAAAATAAAAGAATGATGTTCTATGCAATTTTAAATTCAAAGTTGCCAGAGAGGGGCCAAAAATAATAATTGACCAGCATGACATGCTCCTATAATTTTTACACAAAAATGCGGTGCTCTACGTATTCTAATGGAAAAATTGGAGTTTTCTGGGATGTTCCCCGAGACACAGAACAGACTGTCAAATTCTCCCTCACATGGAACATTGAATTTTTAGAATTAGTTTACGAGAATTACCAACGGCGACAAAGACTGGGGAGTCAAGTTTTGCAGGAAAATTCTTCACCACTTGGTGTGCTAAGAAATTTAAGATGAAAATATCTGGAATGGTATTGCCAGAAGAAAAGAATATCTTGAATGGACGTAATTATCTTACTAAAAATCCTAGTTGTTTCGCTACAGTAGATTTTGCTTCTAGTTCTCCTAAATTTAGCATATAGATGTTAATCCAAACAAATATAGGATAAATTAGAAACAAAATATTATATTAAAAATAAACCAAAATTGCAAAGAGTCTCATAGCTGAACCGTTAATGTGACGCAAATTTTGCCGTGTTTATGAAGAAACAGTTAAAATCGAACTGGAGGTCCCGAATTAATATCCGAGCTTCATATAATAAACATTAATCTATTATTATCGATCAAACACAAGGAGATTCACATTTTCAGCACAAGCAAACTCTAGATCAATTTATTTTTTTAAGTTCTCATAAATAATAACAAACTAAATAAAGACAATAATGTGTGTGATGATAATACTAATAAGCCTCAAATAAAGAAGAAATGACAAGGCTTTTAGCCTCCGTAGTGTGAAAAACAAATACAATGCGGAAGTTGAAAAAACAACTTCGGAAAAGAAGCAACAGAAAAGTGAAGTAAAATTACAGGACAAAATGAAAAAGAATACAAATCAACGTTGAAGCATCTCTTCACCTGCGCAAACGCAATCTGAAGTCGGAAAGCGGAACAGTAAGAAAAGAAGGTGATAGGAAAATGGAAAGATGGAAATTGTTGAGGTGCAGGAAGATGCGTGGCTATAGAGGAGAAAGGAAAATGAGAGCGAAAAGGGTGACACCCTGAAAGCATGAAAATGGTGAGAATGTGTTCTGTGCTTCTGAAACAGAGAGAAGAAGAAGATATGGTGTCTCCCTCTTAATTTGTTAGTTGCAGTTCACTCTACATTTTTCACCATTTCTTCTTTCTTCCTTTTCAAACAAATTTAACGACCCAGCTATGAAGAAGCGTTCCTCTCTCACAAATCACCATCGCCGGAAATTACCAACCTGCCCTCTACACTGTACCAGTGTACCTGATTCACATCTGACGCGTATAATTTCAAAATTCCAAAATAACATAAAAAAAAGTATCATTGAGGATTCTAATTTTAAAAATCCGCTGTTCAAAATTTGTTATATATATATATATATATATATATATATATATATATATATATATATATATATATAAAGTTCATGAAAGAAAAGAATAATATATATATATATATATATATATATTAATTTTTAGAAAAGTAACATAAAAGTGAAATATTTATTAATTAAAGAATAATTTTATATTTTTTACTGTTTTTATTCATACACGAGGAGAAAATAAATATGTCTGATAATGTGAAAAGTAATACTTTTTTTATATTTTTTTACCAAATAAGAAAAATTATTATTTTCCATTAATTTTCTTTATTTATATTTTTCAAACGAATTTAATTTAAGCGTTGGATTTCCTTGTTAAAAAAGTTAATTTAAATATCATAAACTTTTTACACTATCAAAAACCACATTCCTACCATTATTTTCATTAATAAAATACTTTTTTTTTTATCTTTTTGAGTCTCATTATATTTTGTAAGACATAAATATTAATGTGAAGCATTCTAAAACTTTATGACACATGCAGACATTTATTGGATTGGGTTAAAAACAATTTAATTATAAGTAACGTAGGTTGCAAAAGGAAAATAGTGGATACGATCAGAAATGATGAAATCTTTTTTCAATTTAAATGGATCTTAATAAATGCAGATCGAAGAGAAAAGAAAAGGGATGGGTTCAATCATGCAGAAAGACAAGAGCATGAATAAATGGGTGAAACACATGCACGTGGTAGCTTCTTTTTCCAACTTTTAAACGTTCAGTCTTTGACGTTGTGTGAAAAAAGATAACCAGTATCCCACGGCACCACAATTACCCCGAATATATTTTGAACTTCAACACTACGGTTTTCTTACAAAATATCATCCACCTAACTTTAATATTTTTTATTTTATATTTTTATTATTTATCATATTTTTTTGAAATTTACAATATTACTAAATTAATTTGTTGTCACTGATAGGATTAAGATTCGAATCCAAGTACCTTAGTGTTTAAGATTGATACTCCAACCATTAAACTACTTAAATTTTTTGATAATAACTTACAAATAAATTATATTTATATACAAATAAATATATATCCGTATAAATATATAAATACAAATATATTTATATATTTTGATATATTTATATAATTATATATTTATATGTTGGATGTGAGAGCACGCTTCGAAGGTGAAAGTGTGTGTCGAGTGTGTTTTCAAAATTTGATGTCAAATTTGTGAGCTGGTCACTTTGTATGGGTTTGTAATTTAATGACAGAGTATAATATTTATAATTTATTTATATAATGATATAAAATAAATTTGGGAAACGTATCATTCGCTCAAGCGAAAAATACCAATCGCTTGAGCGAGTCAATTTCCGTGAGTTTTAACGTATTTTCACTCAAGCGAAAGTCAATCTCACTTTCACCCTCGAACGCGTCCTCACATCCAACATATAAATATATATAAATATATAACTATATAAATATATCAAAATATATAAATATATTTATATTTATATATTCTATATTTATATATTTACACGGATATATATTTATTTGTAAATTATTATCAAAAAATTATAGTAGTTTAGTGGTTGGAGTATCAATTTTTAACTCTAAAATATTGGATTCGAATCACGTTAATGACAATTCTCTAATATAAATATAATTTATTTGTAAGTTATTATAAAAAAATTACACTCGTCAATGGTTGGAGTATCAATGTTTGAATCCTGTTAGTGACAATTCTTTAACTTAAGAGAATTTTTGAGTGAAAACACATTCAACGTCAGCTTGAACCGATGTAGAAAGTGCTTTCTACGTCGATTGACTAAAAACCGACGAATGTGTCCAACATTCAACGTCGTTTTTAACCAACCGACGTTGAAAGTTTATTTAATGTCAGTTCAGCTTTAACCGACGTTGAAAACATATTTTGTAGTAATGTGTAAGAGTAAATTATCTCATCTTAAAAAATGAGAAATATTATTAAAAGAAAATATAAAATTTTTGACATGATTTGTATATAATTTCATATAAAGAAAGTGTTTAATAATTGTCTCATCTTAATAATGACAACTAAATAATAGTATTCACCTTATGATTTTTGTAAGTAAATAATTATCATTTGAAAGTTACATTACGCTAATAAGTTATAACGACATGTGTAATTAAGTAGTTATTTGTTGGATAATGTGGTAACTGAAATTCATTTATTATACTCATATATAAAAGAAATACCCAGCTATATAAATATTATTAAAATATTCATAGTTAAAATATTCTTTCATATATATATATATATATATATATATATATATATATATATATGAATTTATATTTGAAAGAAAAGAATATTAAAGTTTAATAGTAAGTTTAACCTCATGGTGAATAATAATAATAATAATAATAATAATAATAATAATATACCTACAAATTTAATCTATTAAGATTTTAGATAAATTTACTAGTGGAAAAATAATATTCAATGACGAGTTTTTATCGCGATCGTAGTCCACCCGTCATAATATGTAGCGCGGTGACAATTTTGTAATAAAATCATAAACTTTCTATGTCGGGTAAAATTTAACCAACATGGTAAGTGGAAAGTTCACTTTCTATGTCGGGTAAAACTTAACTGACATGGAAAGTTCACTTTCTATGTCGGTTAAATCTTACCCGACATAGAAAGTGAACTTTCTATGTCGGTTAAATTTTACCCGACATAGAAAGTGTATTTGATGACGGGTTTTAGGGCAACCGACATAGTATCCTCTCGTTTTACGCTGCCGCGACACTCCATTTCTCACTTCACCCATAGCGAGCTCCCGTTCTCTCTGTCTCTTCTACGAACGTCTTCGCCTTTGTACGTTTCTCCCCACTCAGCTCCGCTCGTCACGCCACCTGCCAACTACGTACGTCGTGCGCCTGCCTGCTACTGTCGTTGGTGCCCGTCGCCGTGTACGTTTCTCCCCACCCGGCTCCGCACGTCACGCCACCTGCCACCTCTCGTAGGTCTTCAAGAGGTAAGTTTTCGTGCTTGCTTTAGCCATTGTAGGTTTACAGTTTTGAATCTGGTATGTAATAATGCTGTCAAGAGATGGAAGTTCACGGGTGCCTTTAGCTAGTTTAGAGACGTATTGTAAGTAGTTTAGTCATTTGAATGTGTTTCTGTAGGCATTCTTTCGTGATTTTGATTTTGAAAATTAGATTTGTATTATAATGTAATTATTTCATTTTAAGTGAAAACTATCATCGCTTATGCTCACCCTAATGTGAGACAATACAGTTAGCCTTGATTGGAGTCAGTCATGAAATGATCCATTGTAGGACAGAACTTCCTATTGAAAGATTAAAATATCCAATCATGTGACATCGCAATTTCAGCAAAACATGTTGGATGTTATCATCCTCAAACTATACTTATCTGTTGTGTTATGTGACAGAAGGTAACAATGGATCGGAGTTGGATCAATTATAGACGAACAACAAATGAATATGAGAGTGGAGTAGAACAATTCCTTGAATTTGCTAAGATGAATGTTCCGGATAATGATGGAAGATTCTATTTCCCGTGTGTTAACTGCTTGAATGAGCGAAGATTACCGACTGAAGTTATCCGGGAACATGTTCTTTGTGATGGTTTCCTAAAGAGTTACATAAAGTGGACATGGCATGGTGAATTATTAAACATGCCAAGTGTAGAAGACAAAGAAGAAGTTGATCTAGAGATGGATGATCAGCTGGAGGAAATGATTCGTGAGCTTGGACAAGATGCCTTCCAACATACACATGTGTACGAAAAGTTGTCCAATGATGCAAAAAAGCCTTTGTATACAAATTGTACTAAGTTCACACGATTGTCAGCGGTACTAAAATTGTTCAATGTGAAGGCAAAGAATGGGTGGATCGATAAAAGTTTCACGGAATTGCTTGAGTTGTTGAGTGACATGCTCCTTGAAGGTAACACATTGCCAACCCGCAATTATGATGCTAAGAAGATATTGTGTCCAATGGGTATGGAGTACCAAAAAATTCATGCATGTCCGAATGATTGTGTGTTGTACAGGAAATAATTTGAGAACTTTCACGAATGTCCACAATGCGGGGAATCACGATACAAGAAGAAGGATGGTGATTCTGACAATGATGTAATGAAGGGTACCCCAGCAAAAGTGTTATGGTATCTTCCCATTGTTCCAAGGTTGAAACGATTATTCACTAATGGAAATGATGCAAAGCTCACTAGATGGCATGCGGATAGTCGTATTAAAGATGGTCGGTTGAGACATCCGAGCAGATGGATTGCAATGGAAAAAATTGATTCCATCTTCCAGAATTTTGGTAATGATCCAAGAAACATTAGGTTTGAACTTGCTACAGATGGAATGAATCCATATGGAAATTTAAGCAGTAAACATAGTTCATGGCCTGTGGTGTTAGTTATTTACAACTTACCTCCGTGGTTGTTTATGAAACGTAAGTACTTGATGCTATCTTTGATGATCTCGGGTCCCATCTTCCAGAATTTTGGTAATGATCCAAGAAACATTAGGTTTGGACTTGCTACAGATGGAATGAATCCATATGGAAATTTAAGCAGTAAACATAGTTCATGGCCTGTGGTGTTAGTTATTTACAACTTACCTCCGTGGTTGTTTATGAAACGTAAGTACTTGATGCTATCTTTGATGATCTCGGGTCCCAGCACAACCTGGAAATGACATTGATGTTTTTTTAAGCCCATTGGTTGAAGAGTTGAAGATGTTGTGGGAGGAAGGTGTTGATGTGTTTGATGGGTACACAGGTGACTTATTCAAGTTGCGTGCAATGTTATTTTGTACAATTAATGACTTTCCAGCATATGGTAATTTGAGTGGCTACAGCACAAAGGGACATAAAGCTTGCCCGATATGTGAAGAAGACACATGTCACTATCAACTACAACATGGAAGGAAAACAGTGTACCTTGGACACCGAAGATTTCTTCCTACAAACCATTCGTATCGTAAATTAAAAAAATCATTTAACGGGTGTCAAGAAAATGATGCAGCCCCAACACCTTTAAGTGGGGAAGAAGTATATCAACGAGCAAGTGCGATTTCGTTTGAGTTTGGAAAGACGCAAAAGAAAGCCACAGGTATATGGAAGAAAATGTCAATCCTTTTTGTTCTTCCATATCCAGGGTTCTTGATGTGAGGCATTGTATAGATGTCATGCATGTAGAGAAAAATGTGTGTGACAGTATCATCGGAACGCTCCTTAACATTCAAGGAAAAATAAAAGATGGTGTCAATGCTCGTTTGGACATGGTTGAAATGGGTATAAGAGAACAATCTGAAGCACTTGGTGGATTTGATGAAGACTTGATGAAGACATATTTGTGTTGGTATAGTTTAGTTTGTGGGTGTGTAGAGCGATAAGTTAGAAGTATAGGAACTTAATCTCTTGATAGACCAATATATTTTGTGATAAGCGCCTTAATATGATGCATCTCAGTAAAATCATTTTTCTGCATGAAAAACTAATATTTAAACATTAAAAGAACAGTCTAAGAGTTTTCAGAAAATCAATCTGTTAAAATGACTTAATGAATTTTTCAATATTAAGGTTTCGCATTTTCAATCTGTTGAAACAGAAAGACTATTTTGTTCAGTCTAAGAGTTTTCAGAAAATCAATCTGTTGAAATATTTTTAATCTGTTGAAACAGAGAGACTATTTTTCTATCTAAGAGTCTGTAGGATTTCAATCTGTTGAAATGATTTTCAATCGACTGAAATAGAGAGCTATCATTTTTCATAAAACTGTTTCAATCCATTAAAAACTCGTATCAATCGATTGAATGAAGTTTTAAATGAAATCAATCGATTGAATCGTCGTTTTAATCGATTGAAATTCATTTTGATTGATCATAATTTCATTCTGATCGATCATAACTTGTTCTAATCGATCATAATACTGTTCTAATCGATCACAATCGATTTTAACCTGTTATATTTTCATTCTGATCGACCATTTGCCTCTCTGATTCAGTTTTTAATTAATGAAACGTTCTGGATCTCTGTTTTACTTTATAAATACAGATTTGATCTATCTTTTGAAAAAACACAACTTGAGAAAACATTTGAAATCAATCTGTGAAGCTATCATATCCGTGACTTTCTCTGCATTCAAGAACTTTGTTATATCATAAGGTGCTTTGATCAAAATTGTGGTCAATCAAAGAGAGAAAGTGTTGTGTTAGAATCGCTTCGGACAATTTTACTAATAGAGTCGCAGTCCAGGTTTTTTCTTTTCATAATCTTTTGTAAAGTGTATTTGCGCAGGTTGGAATTTGATCTGCACTTGTTACGATGAATCGGATTTGGTTACTCGAGAGGTTTTCAAGAGTCTATCTTGTGGGTTTGTAAGATAGTTCTTGGGGTAGATTGGTGAGTATCTACCTGGTTGTAATTTTCACTTGGTATTAGTGGAACTTGGCAGATTTGTCAAGAACTCGGACGTAGCTCTGGTGAAGAGTGAACCAAGTATAAATTGTTGTGTTGAATTTCTTCTTTCATCTCCTTTATTTCTTGTCTATATACTTGCTCGTGTTTAAAATCAATCTACCTACACAAGAATTGAATAAAGATAAATCATTCTTCCAAAAGAAAGTAAGCTTTGCGAAAAAGTTTTATAAAATTCAATTCACCCCCCATCTTGAACTCAACCATTAATTCTTTCAATTGGTACCAGAGCTGGTTCTTGTAAGTTACTCAAGAAATCGGTCCAAGAATGGTCGAGGGAAAAATGAATTTTTCGAAGGAGCCTCCATAAACATACCTCCTCTTTTTTCGGTGTGAATTATTCTTTCCGGAAGGTTAGAATGAAAATCTTTATTGAATCTCTTGATAGAGGTATTTGGGAAACAATTGTTAATGGTCCTTACAAACCAACTCATACAAGTGGATGGTAAAGTAGTTGAAAAAAATTGGGCTGAATTAACTCGATGCAGAAAATAGGAGAGTCCAATATGATTATACTCGCTAAAAATATTATTACCTCTGCTTTGAATCTTGATGAGTTTTTCGGGGTGTCTCAATGTGCCTCTGCCAAAGAAATGTGGGAAATCCTAGAGGTCACACATGAAGGTACATCTCGATGTGAAAAGGGCGAGAAAGCATGAGTTAATTAGGGACTATGAATTGTTTAAAATGCAAGCAAGGAGAAACAATTGCAGATGTACAGAAAAGGTTCATGCACATAGTCAATCATCTAATTGGGCTAGGAAAGATTTTTGACTAGGAAGAGTTGAACATCAAAATCTTGAAGTGTTTGGACAGAACTTGGCAACCAAAGGTGACAGCTATATCGAATCAAGAGACTTGACTGAAATGACTACTGCTTCACTATTTGGTAAGTTAAGGGAACATGAGTTGGAAATCAATCGGTTCAAAGAACAAGAGAATGCAGAAAAGAAAAGTAGAAACATTGTTCTCAAGACGATTGAAGAAAACAGTGAGTCCGAAGAAGATGAATCCAAAAATCTGACTTTGTTGGTTAAGAAATTTGGGAAATTTCTTAGAAGGAAGAAACAGAACCGGCTAAGTAAAAAGGTACACCGATAAAAAGACTGAATCTATTCAAAATGCTATTACTTGTTATTCTTGTGGTAAGCAGGGACACATAAGGAGTGATTGTCCGGAAAAGACCAAGAATCAGAACAAGAAAGATTCAAAATACAAAGGGAAAAAGGCCTACATAGCTTGACAAGACAATGATTCATCTTCCAGTTCTGGATCCAAAGGTGAAAAGGTGAACCTATGTTTGATGACTGGCTGTGAATCTTCTTCATCACATGTAAGTTCAACTCCTACAGAAAATGAAATGAATTACAGCACATTACTGAATGCTTTCAATGAAATGCATAGTGAAGCCAGAAATTTATCTCATACAAATAATCGGTTAAAAGGATTAAATAACTGGTTAGAAAATAGAGTTAAAGTTCTGGAAAAAGAACTGTTAGAAAGCAAAACAGATTTAGAACATCTAGATATAATCTATGCATCTGCGGATAATGTTGCTGCTAATAAGAATTGTGAAAAGTGTATTCTTCTGCAAGATAAGGTTGATTACTTGATTAAAACTTTGTCTAAGTTTACTCAAGGTAAAGAGAATTTAGATGCACTCCTTGGGTCTCAAAACTGTGTGTTTGAACATACTGGAATCGGATACAAACCTAAGATTAGGGTAAAAACTAAAAAATATTTGAACTTTTTTTCATTTAGAAAAGCTACAACATCCCCTTTCTCATCTTGTCATTACTGCATGAAGAAAGGACATACTATAAAATTTTGTCATGCTAGGAAATATTTTGTGCCGCAAGGTAGGAAGAGATGGGTTCCAAAACATGTTAAACAGAAAATTTGACTCCTAAGGACCCAAAATACTTAAGGGTACCAAATACTTGATGTTTGATCTTTCAGGAATAGCAACAAGAGTCCCTTTGGTACCTGGATAACGGATGCTCAAGGTACATGACAGGTGACATTTCAAAATTTCAGAAACTGAGATTGAAGAATGGAGGTCATGTGACTTATGGAGACAACAACAAGGGAAGAATTCTAGGTTCTGGAGATATTGGAGATGGTGAATCAGTAACCATTCACAATGTTCTTCTTGTTGAAGGTCTCAAGCACAATCTAATCAGTATAAGTTAGTTATGTGATCTTGGTCACAAAGTAATCTTCAAACCAGAAAAGTGCCTAATCTGTGAACCAGAATCTGACACGGTAATGTTGGAAGGTCAGAGGTTAAACACCATATACATGTTAGATATCAAGCATTCTTTATCATCTCAAAGTTGTCTTCTTACTAAAGAAGAAGAATCTTGGTTGTGGCATAGAAAGCTTGCTCATATACATCTTAACCATCTTGACAAACTGATTTCTAAAGAATTAGTTTCTGGGCTACCTAAGCTTCAAATCTTGAAAGACAAAATCTGTGAAGCTTGTTTGAAAGGCAAACAAACTAGAAAATCCTTTTCAAACAAAAACATTGTTTCGAATTCCAGACCTTTGGAACTGCTTCACATGGGTTTGGTTGGCCCTTCAAGGAATAAAAGCCTAGGTGGTAATCTTTATATCATGGTAATTGTTGATGACTTTTCCAGATTTACCTGGACTGTTTTTCTTAAAGCCAAATCTGATTCTTACAAATATTTCAAAAAGCTTGCCAAGGTTTTACATAATGAAAAAGGGTATCTCATTACATCTATTCAAAGTGACAATGGTGGAGAATTTGTAAATGAAAAGTTTGAATCATTTTGTGAAAAGTTTGGCATAAAACACAATTTTTCTACTCCAAGAACTCCTCAACAGAATGGTGTTGTGGAAAGAAAGAACAGATCCATTGTGGAACTTGCTAGAACAATGTTGTGTGAAAATTCTTTACCTAAATACTTTTGGGCAGATGCAGTAAACACTGCTTGTCATGTTTTGAATAGAGTCTTGATTAGACCCATGCTTAAGAAAACCCCATATGAACTGTACAAAGGAAGAAAACCCAACATAAACTATTTCAGTGGTTTTTGGATGTACATGTTTTGTTTTAAACAATGGGAAAGAAAATATTGGCAAGTTTGATGAGAAATCGACAAAGGAATCTTTCTTGGTTATTCAACTAACGGCCATGCATATAGAGTCTACAATTTAAGACTGAAATCGTTGAAGAATCAGGACATGTTGTCTTTAATGAGTCTCCTCGAGTGTTGCGTAATAGAACAACAGTGTACTGCAGATGAAGAAGATTTAACTGATAATTCTTATTAGTTGAAACTTCCCAGTAGCTCAGATCAGCATACTATCGAAGAATGTGATCAATCAGTTGATCCTGCAAAAGCTGATCCACCAAGAATTACTGAAGAACAGGAAGAAGATGTCCTGGAAGAGCTTCCCAAAGAGTGGATTGTCCCAAGAGATCTCTCTCTAGACAATGTCATCGGGCAAATCAATAAGGGAGTATCTACTAGACATTCTCTTTATCAATTCTGCAATCATATGGCATTCATTTCACAAATAGAACCTAAAACTGTTAAAGAAGCATTAAATGATGAATATTGGGTTAGTGCCATGCATGATGAGCTTAATCAATTTGAAAGGAATAAAGTGTGGGAATTAGTTCTTAAAATCAAAGATATCAATGTAATTGGTACTAAGTGGGTATTCAAAAACAAACTAGATGAACACGACATTATCACTAGAAATAAAGCTAGATTGGTAGCCAAAGGGTATAACCAACAGGAGGGTATTGATTTTGATGAAACCTTTGCACCTGTAGCTAGACTTGAAGCTGTCAGATTATTATTAGCTTATGCTTGTATAAGTGGTTTCAGATTACTACAGATGGATGTCAACAGTGCCTTTCTTAATGGACTCATCAATGAAGAAGTGTATGTTTCTCAACCTCATGGGTTTGAAAATCACAAGCATCCTGACCATGTCTACAAATTGAAAAAGGCCCTTTATGGTTTAAAGCAAGCACCTAGACAATGGTATGAGAGGTTAAGTAACTTCCTAATTGATCAAGGGTACAAACGAGGTGAAATTGATAAAACCCTATTCATTAAGAAATTTGGAACTGACATTATTCTGGTGCAGGTGTATGTGGATGATATCATTTTCGGTTCTACAAATAATGCCTTGTGTAATAAGTTTGTTAAGGAAATGCAAAGTGAATTTGAAATGTCTATGATGAGAGAATTGAATTTTTTCCTTGGTCTCCAAGTTAAACAATTAAGAAATGGAATTTTTCTAAGTCAATCTAAATACTGCAATGAGTTGTTAAAGAAGTTTGATATGCACAATTGCAAGGAATCCTCTACACCCATGTCTACTAACTGCTGTCTAGAGTTAGATGAAAAAGGGAAATCTGTTGATCAAACTAAATATAGAGGTTTGATTGGTTCTCTGCTATATCTGACTGCTAGTAGGCCTGACATTATGTTTAGTGTGTGCCTTTGTGCTAGATTTCAGGCAAACCCAAAAGAATCACATCTTACCGCTGCTAAAAGGATTCTGAAGTACCTTAAAGGAACAGTTAATGTCGGACTATGGTATCCTGAAGGTGCATCCCTTAAACTTGTTGGATTTTCTGATTCTGACTTTGCAGGATGTAGATTGGACAGAAAAAGTACTTCTGGTACGTGTCATTTACTGGGAAGCAGTCTCATATCTTGGCACAGCAAAAAGCAAGCATGTGTTGCTCTTTCAACTGCAGAAGCTGAATACATTGCAGTTGGAAGCTGTTGTGCTCAAAGTATCTACCTTAAGCAACAACTAACAGACTATGGAGTGACTCTAAATACGGTACCTCTGGTTTGTGATAATACTAGTGCAATAAATTTAACTAAGAATCCTATTCAACACTCTAGAACTAAGCATATTGAAATTAGACATCACTTTATTAGAGAACATGTATCTAGGGGTGACTGTGAAATTTTATTCATTGAATATGAAAAACAGTTAGCTGATTTATTCACTAAACCACTTCCTAGAGACAGACTTAATATGCTTAGGACTGAATTAGGTATTCTAGATATATCTAGTATTGAATAACTGATTCTTTATGGTGATTATGTGCTCTTTAACAGGTTAATAACAAGTTCAATCGATTAATAAATTGTATGAAAAACTTGAAATTATATGTTTCAATCAATTGAAATTGCGAAATAATCTGTTGATTTCCTGATTCTTACTCTCTGTTATTGATATGTTATCAGTTCAATCGATTAAATAAGCTTTTAATCGATTTATTTCATTAACCTTGTAGCTCTGCATATTTTCTTCTATAAATCAATCGATTGAATTCACTTTTGATACTCTGCATGATTTTCTTTCACAAAATCAATCGATTAGATCTTCGGTTCAATCGATTTATTTTACTTCTGAGTATCTGCAATTGCAAAATCAATTGGTTTCACGAAAAATCAATTGATTAATTTTCTAGGGCTAGTTGTGTATACTCTGTCACTAAACAATTACTGCAGAGTGGGTTGAATGCAATTACAACGAGATAGACTTCAGCTACTCTCTTAAATATTAAAGATATCCAATAAAAGTTGATTGACTCTGATTGGATATCAGATGTGAGGGTAATTAAGATGCACAGTAACCATTCTTTCTCTCTCTCCACCTTTATCATCACTGCGCGGAAGCAGAGAAGGAGTTATACAGTAAAGACAAAACTGTGAAGTTAAAGGGATCGTGTGCTCTAAAGAAAACTGTAGTGTTTTTCCTCCTTGAACCATTCTCTCTTCTCGGTTATTCCTTTGTTCATTCCAAAAATCAAGAATGCTCAAAAGCACAAAATCCGGTAGGAAGAAGTTCAGCAGAGGCGAGTCTTCTACTGCAAGGCAAGAACCAAATGTTGAAGGACACATTGAAACCTGGTTCAATGGGAACCAAGAGAAAATGGATCTGTTTATTCATGAAATGAGCAGGAAACAAGTCAATATACCCAAGGTCCTAAAGTTCTCCTGGTTTGACGCCGAAGGATTCAGAGGTGTTCGGAAGCTACTGTAACATAAAAAACTTCAAAAGTTTCTGGAGTTGAATGGTAGGATTTACCCTGACTTACTTAAAGTCTTCTTCACCAACTTGTCCTTTGAAGGTTCCACTTTAAAAACTCAAGTCAAAGGAGTAGATATTGAGATAACTCCAAATGTCTGGAAAGAGGTTGCTTGGAATCAAGGATGAAGGTGTAAAAGTCACCAAAGGATATACTTCGAGATGTGGAAGAGTTTAATAAAGTTCAAGTACTTTCGTTCATGCATGAAGAATAATCATGACTCGTAAGTTCTTTCAATGTTGGAAAGATGAAGCTTGAGGAAAGGGTTCTCGCTTTCATTGTGGCCTGGCAACTCACACCCGGGGGAGCAATCATGCAAGACTAAATGAAGGAGATTTAGTATCGATGTACTGCATTCACCACAGAATAAGGGTGAACTGGGTTTTTGTTATCAAGGACCACATAATCAAAGCTAAGCGGCTGAGTGATTTCAGGTATCCTTATGCTATTCTGATTTCTAAGTTTTTAACACATTTTGGTGTTGATTTGGAAGGAGAACTAGTTGAATCTGTCCGTCCAACAAATGAGGTCAATAATTCTGTTCTTCATAAAATGGGATTCATTAAAATTGATGGTGAATGGATTTCCAAAGAAGAAGCTGGGAAAGGAGAAGAGATTGAAGAAGAAGAGCAAGAGGAAGGAGTCAATGCTGATGTTCCGGAACTTCTGCAACGAAGACCATCAGACCCGATGGAAGAGCAGTCTCCACTGGAAATGATTCCATACACTCCACAGCCTGACCGTGGCACGCCCCTGTCTTAGTTCGAGAGAACCATGCTACATCAGATGAATGAACTGCAAACCAACCAAAGAAGGCACATGGAGATGACCATTGCTCTGCGGGCTCGTCAGCATTATCTGGATGAAAATTTCATTGCAAGATTTCAACATATTGACAACCAATTAGAAGACATCTACAACAGGATTGTTGAACTACAATTTAATCAAGGTCCCGGGGATGAATGACGGCTTATTTTTTTATGCTTCTGTTATCTTGTTTTTGTTTTTTGTTTTTATTGTTTTGTTTCATTTTGGGGTATCTACGTGGTACCATGGACTGTAACTAAAACACTTTTATTTGATGCAGTCAAATAGGGGGAGAAGTGTTCTTAAAACTGTCATTACACACACACCACAAAATCATATATGTCTCTATTATGTTATTGAATTGTGCAGGTGCAGTGGATATTTGTCTCCATCAAATAGGGGGAGATTGAAGCACTTGGTGGATTTGATGAAGACTTGATGAAGACATATTTGTGTTGGTATAGTTTAGTTTGTGGGTGTGTAGAGCGATAAGTTAGAAGTATAGGAACTTAATCTCTTGATAGGCCAATATATTTTGTGATAAGCGCCTTAATATGATGCATCTCAGTAAAATCATTTTTCTGCATGAAAAACTAACATTTAAACATTAAAAGAACAGTCTAAGAGTTTTCAGAAAATCAATCTGTTAAAATGACTTAATGAATTTTTCAATATCAAGGTTTCGCATTTTCAATCTGTTGAAACAGAAAGACTATTTTGTTCAGTCTAAGAGTTTTCAGAAAATCAATCTGTTGAAATATTTTTTAATCTGTTGAAACAGAGAGACTATTTTTCTATCTAAGAGTCTGCAGGATTTCAATCTGTTGAAATGATTTTCAATCGACTGAAACAGAGAGCTATCATTTTTCATAAAATTGTTTCAATCCATTAAAAACTCGTATCAATCGATTGAATGAAGTTTTAAATGAAATCAATCGATTGAATCATCGTTTTAATCGATTGAAATGCATTCTGATCGATCATAACTTGTTCTAATCGATCATAATACTGTTCTAATCGATCACAATCGATTTTAACCTGTTATATTTTCATTCTGATCGATCATTTGCCTCTCTGATTCAGTTTTTAATTAATGAAACGTTCTGGATCTCTGTTTTACTTTATAAATACAGATTTGATCTATCTTTTGAAAAAACACAACTTGAGAAAACATTTGAAATCAATCTGTGAAGCTATCATATCCGTGACTTTCTCTGCATTCAAGAACTTTGTTATATCATAAGGTGCTTTGATCAAAATTGTGGTCAATCAAAGAGAGAAAGTGCTGTGTTAGAATCTGTTCTGGACAATTTTACTGATAGAGCTGCAGTCCAGGTTTTTTCTTTTCATAATCTTTTGTAAAGTGTATTTGCGCAGGTTGGAATTTGATCTGCACTTGTTACAGTAACTGGATTTGGTTACTGAGAGGTTTTCAAGAGTCTATCTTGTGGGTTTGTAAGATAGTTCTTGGGGTAGATTGGTGAGTATCTACTGGTTGTAATTTTCACTTGGTATTAGTGGAACTTGGCAGATTTGTCAAGAACTGGACGTAGCTCTGGTGAAGAGTGAACCAGTATAAATTGTTGTGTTGAATTTCTTCTTTCATCTCCTTTATTTCTTGTCTATATACTTGCTGTGTTTAAAATCAATCTACCTACACAAGAATTGAATAAAGATAAATCATTCTTCCAAAAGAAAGTAAGCTTTGCGAAAAAGTTTTATAAAGTTCAATTCACCCCCCCTCTTGAACTCAACCATTAATTCTTTCACAATTAGCTCCTCAACTTCATGGTAACAGAACATACTTGCCTCCAGCATGTCACACACTGTCTAAAAAAGAGAAAAGAAGTTTTTGTGAGTTTTTACGAGGTGTGAAGGTTCCATTTGGTTACTCTTCCAATGTGAAGAGACTTGTATCTATGAAATATCTAAAATTGCTTGGGTTAAAATCTCATGATTGTCATGTATTGATGCAACAACTTCTACCTGTGGCTATTTGAGGTATCTTACCAGAGAATGTTAGATATTCCTTAACTCGATTATGCTTTTTTTTTAATGTCATATGTAGTAAAGTTATGGACCCGGATGTTTTGGATAAGTTAGAGAATGAGGATGCAGTCATATTGTGTCAATTTGAGATGTACTTTCCTCCATTATTTTTTGATATTATGGTTCACTTGATTGTTCATCTAGCCAGGGAAGTTAGAATTTGTGGTCCAGTTTTCTTACGATGAATGTACCCTATTGAGCGATACATGAAGATATTAAAAGGGTATGTGAAGAACTAATATCGTCCTGAAGCATCAATTGTTCAAAGATATATTGCAGAGGAAGCTATTGAGTTTTGCACAAAATACTTATCAGAAGTTGAAGCTATAGGGTTACCTAAGACTCGTTACCATGGAATAGGTCTTGGTAGAGGAACTCGAGGTGCAGAAGTTGTGATAATGTGTTGAGATGAAGTACTTCAAACGCATTTATATTGAATAACAGTGAAGAAGTCATCCCCTACTTAAGTGCTCATAAAGACATTGTGAAGCGAAATAATCCACGTATGCCTAAAAAGTGGGTGATCACTGAACACAACAAAAGCTTTTTGAAGTGGTTTAAACAACAAGTTGAAGGTGACAATACAACTTCTGATACACTAAAGTGGCTAGCATGTGAGCCAAACTTTGATGTGATATGTTGGGGTGGGTATGATATAAATAACTATTCATTTTATACAAAGGGAGAAGATGAAATAAGCACAATGCAAAATAGTGGAGTCATGGTGGTGGCTGAATCAATGCATTTCTCGAGTTCAAAGGATAAATATCCGATAACGGCATCAATGGGCTACTTTGGTGTAATTGAAGAGATTTGGGTAATAGATTACACGATATTCAGAGTACCTATTTTTAAATGTAAGTGGGTTGATTTTAATATTGGCATCTTCACCGACGATCTTGGATTTACCTTGGTTAACCTTGAAAATACTCGTTATACCGAAGAACCATTTATCATGGCATCTCAGGCAAAACAAGTGTTTTATGTCACTGATCCCGCTAACAAAGGATGGTCGGTGGTTCTACAAGGAAAACCCATGTATACTTCTCATGAGAATGATGAATTAGTACTTGATATACCGGAGACACCATGTTTCTCTTCAAATATGCCAAACTTGAGTGTTAATGTAGAAATAGATGATGTGCATGCCACACGTTATGACCATATGGAAGGATTTTGGGAGAATGTTCCAACTTGATAATGTATGCACTTTTTTTAATGTATTATTTTTTAATGTATGCACTATTTTGTTTATCTTCAGTCATATTGTCTAAATTAATAACTATTATTTTTTTCTTTGAACACGGATATGGCGGATTCATCCGGTACCCCTCCTCCTACACAGTCCCCCCTCCTACACAAGGTGGTGATCGAGTCGATCGTCTACCAGGAAAAAGGGTAGGCGTGCTACACGGTTGAGGGACTTGAATATCAGCCGTAGCTCCGATCGAAATTGCCTATCCGAGTATGATATGCAAACGGGTAGAGCCACGGTGCTAGATTCACTTGCTATGTGGCCTTGCTTGGGAGAAACAAGGTTAGTATTCTTATTGAGGATTGGGACCATGTTCCGGAGACACCGAAGACGCAGATTTGACGAGTATCCTGGTACCTACTCTTATTGAGCATTTAACATGTATATATATATATATATATATATATATATATATATATATATATATTTAACTTTTTGAGAACTTCATGTTATTTTTATTGTGTAGGTCACATATGATGTCCCTAACACCACTTTGTTGAGGACAAAGTGGATCTCATTTGCTTGGGGAACGTCTGGAGAGGTTTTAAGAGTGATCTGACTAGTCGATACATATATGGGGCATTGAGCAACAAGAACCCATGTGACCAATATCGGTTTTTGGATGAGGAGACATGGCGGGCATTTCGGACTCGGCGTTTAGACGCTAAGTTTCGGGTTAGCACATTTGTCATTTGTTTGCAGTCATTTTTTTTAAATAGAGGTTTTAAATGCGGTATTTAACATGGAATGCAATAGGCCAAGCGACAGAAGGCACGGGATATTCGGAGAAAGAATATCCACCCCCACGAGTTGTCTCGTGGGGGTTATGAGAAATTGGAGGAGAAGATGATGAAGGAGACATCTTCAAGTCATCCTTCACATGAGTCGGTTGTGAGTGCTGTCACTCGCCCTTCACGCCATGATAAATGGAAGAGAGCTCGCCAGAACTCATCAGGGAATTACTTATCTGAGCAAACTAATGTTGTAGCTCAACGTATTGTAAGTAGCATATCCTAAACTAATTACATATGTTATACTACAATAGGCATATGTATTTTCTAAAAAATTCTTCCTTTGTGTTATAGGATGAGTTGGTTGAGCAGAGCACTCAGGGATCATTCCACCCACATGGCCGTCAGGATATATTGGCAGTGGCCATTGGTACCCCAGAGCATCCTGGACGTGTTCGTGCTGCTGGACGAGGGGTGGGCATCAGACAGTACTTTGGTGCCCCATCTGTGGCAACTCATACATTGAGGCATCTGAATGAGTTGGAGTTTGAGTCCCTCAAACAACAAATTAGGAAGGAGATTCGAGATGAGGTGTACTCTGACTTAAAGGCAGAGTTATTGAGCTCAATGCGAGCAGAGCTGACATCTTTGTCCTCTCAACCTTCTGTCCCCGCACGAGAGACATCCCCGATTCATGTCAGCACAAAGGAGAGTTGTGATGCTCCTGATAGAGGGGCAGAGGTTGCTCCTACTGACACTGCTGACTGTGAGTTGTATGTTGCGGGTCCTCCCGAGCATTTGGTGGCATACGGTACGTATTATATCTTTGACATGTATTTGGTACACTGTTAAGCATTATATAGTCTAAAATATTTTATCATTTGTTTACTTTAGGGAAAATGTATGCATTGGGGTCAACCATCCACCACCAGAGTATTGGACATGATATGATAAGAGTGGTGGTTGTAAATGTTCGGGATGCTGCTGCCCCAATCCCTATTCCCACTGAAGAGGTTCAAACAGTGGGACAGGCACCTGGAAGTTTTATCTTATGGCCAGTTTCATTAACAAGACCCATCCCAACACATGCACAGGTTGTGTCATGCATTTATCCCTTTTACTTATTATTTTTTGATATGTTGATGTATATTAATGTTATTTATTTTTGGTACTTGTATAGAAAGAGACTGAAAAAGCAAAGGAAGTTGTGCATGAATCACCACCACCACCGAGTGCTTTACAGCGACTCGGTGCACTAGCAGCGACTATCGGGACCACTCTCATACAGTTAGATATGTCACCCCAAGTCGTATGCAGGACACACACGATCCCTTTTTTTCTTACTCCAAAGGGTTATTTTTGATATTCTCGCTGGTACTAATATGCTATGTGTATCAGTGTTGCAGCTTTGGGAATTGTAAGTAAATTTACATATTTTTTATATTCTCACTGGTACATTATTTTATAACTTTATTTATTTTCAATGTTGCAGGTATTTACATCGTTTGTGTGTTGAGAGGAAGATTGCCTTTATCTATGGATTTGTTGACCCAGTTGCCATTCAGTCCGTTGGGAATAAAGCTGAAGAGGTGCAAACGTACTTAATAGAGACATTTCAAAATGGGGGCAAAGAAGTCTACTTAGCACCTTACTTGCATCAGTAAGTATACATCTTATAAATTAATGCACATTTATGTAAAACTGAAATTTTACTAATATTATTCAACGTGCAGGGGTCATTGGCAACTCATAATCATTGTTCCTCGACAATTTGTTGTGATTCTCTTGTGTTCATTACACAAGAAACCAAATGATTTGGATATTAGAAAGCACATAGACGCGTAAGTTTGGTTTTTTTAATTGTTGTATCATATGTGCACTTATACCAAAATTATTTGTCCTTTTGTAGAGCTTTGGAAGCTCACCTAAGGTTGCAAGGCCTTCCATCTCATGCTAGAAAGAAGTTGACGTATATTGCACCAAAGGTGACCAAACATTCCTCTTACTGTTGTTCAATTTGTCATTTAAAGTTAATCTGACATGTATTAAACTTGTAGTGTCCACGCCAACCGGGAAGTCATGAGTGCGGGTATTATGTGATGAAGCACATGCACACCATCATAGCAAAAAATATTATTGACTCATGGAGGGAGGTAAATATACTATAATTAAGTCAAATATGCCAATTATGTAAATGGTTTCTAAATCTAAAATGTTTCAATATGTAGGAATTTACAGACTCATCTCCATTGAAGATTGAAGTGTTAGACGATATTAGAAAGCAGTGAGCTTCTTTCCTTTTAAGTATTCAAACTTCATAGCAAATTTACTTGTAACAATTTTGATTGAATTGATTTAAGATAGCAAATTTACATTCGTTTAATATGTTTCATATATGTACATATCTGTCTGAAACTATATATATATGAACTGTGCATATCTGTCTGTACAAAGAACTGTGAATATTTGTCTGGAACTATGATGAATAGGCAGGTCTACTCGAAGAAAGGTAGGATCTGTGAAGAAAATGCACCTTTTGTAAAAAAAAAAAACACTTTCTACGTCGGTTATGTCATTAACCGACATAGAAAGTACTTTCTACGTCGGTTAATGACATAACCGACGTAGAAAGTTTAACATTTTATGTCGGTTATAAGCATACCCGACGTAGAAAGTTTAACATTTTATGTCGGTTATAAGCATAACCGACATTGATATCACATACAATCACGGTTACTGTTAACCGATATAGATACTGAGATTATAGAAAGTTAGAAAGGAAGACTTTCTATGTCGGTTAACACTGATAACCGACATAGAAAGTAAGACTTTCTATGTCGGTTCCCTCACTAACCGACGTAGAAAGACTTACTTTCTATGACTCCTGTATCTATGTCACCGCTTTAACCGACATAAAAAGCTCATTTTAACCGACGTAAAAAACCTTTTGTGCAGTAGTAATGTGTATCAATGTTATTATACAACATGTGTCCTTACCTTTTTAACTCAAAGAAATATATTTTTTATTCAATATATGATAAAGAAGAATGTGATTTATTACTAAAATTAGTTTTCAAAAATAATAAAGTATAAGGCACAATATTAATATAAAAATATTAATGAGACAAGCATTATATGCATTAATATAAAAATATTAATGAGACAAGCATTATATGCATTAATTATATTTGAAAAATTTGTCTTAAATTATTGTTTTATCAATAAATATAACCACTATTAGGGATGGCAAAGCGGCCAGCCGCCAGTTTTGGCCCGCCCGCCTTTGGCCCGCTAAAAGCGGCTAGGCGGCTGACTCGATATAGTCATGACTGACTGTAGACCTTGGTCCGCCCGCCAAGGGGCGAGTTAGTGGTCGACAGTGCTGGTCCGCCATAATTTAGAAAAAAATAATTTTTTTAATAAATTTAATAATAAGATTATTATTTGTTTGTCAATAATTCAATATATATATATATATATATATTATTTCAATTTAATAATATAAATCAATACATTATTTTAAGAAATTATAATTTAGAACAATAATAAAATTTACATAATAATAAATTATATATATATATATAAATAACGTTAAACTTATAAAATTTATATTTTTTATATTGAAAAATTCAAATATCTCTATCTTTTTTATTTGATAAAACTTCATATTATTCTTGGTTGAGTAATTCTTACACCTTTAATTCAAGGAATAAGGATAAAAATAGCCAGTGCTTAGGATAAATAAGGAGAACAAAAGAGAATGTTATATTTCAGGAAGGAGAATATTTTCTGTGAGAATGAAACTTTTTTAATTCTCTTTTTAAAATTTTTAACTTTATATATTATCTTTGTAATTAATTTTATTACAATAAAATTTTTTTTTTATTAATTAGGCGGGCCACAGGCTAGCCCGCCCCGTCCCGCGGGTTGGCCCGACGGGTTGGCGGGCTTGGCGGGGCGGGCTAAAGCGGGCTGGTGGGCTGAAAACACCAACCCGCCCCGCTATATTATGGTGGGCTGGCGGGCCAGCCCGCCGGGCCTAGCCCGTTTTGCCATCCCTAACCACTATCTAAACCATTTAATTCAATGGATATTTTTATAATTTAATTTTATAACATCATTAATTAAAATTAACTAAACTATTTTCATTCCTCGTCATTAATTAGTTGTTTTTTCTTCTACAAACGGTGGGAACAAGCATCACTTGCTTAACCTAAGATTCATTTTAGCATTTTCTTTATTATTTCCCTTTCCTGGTATCCCTCGGTTTCTCACTTTTTTTTTCATACTCGTCGACAGTCAGATGAATAGTAATAATAAGAAGATGTTTATAAATAAAATATAAATAATTATATGAAAAAATAGCCTCATAACAAGTGGGACCAAGAATTTCTATTTTACATATAACATGAATATTATTGAAAAAAATAAAAATAAAGACAAATGAGGCTAAGAATTTATTTTCCAAGTTCCTACCCAGTTAACTTTTTGGTGAATGAAATTGTTGCTCAGTGACAGATGCATGACTGACTCGTCACGAAATTGATTACAATGCCAAATATTAGAGGTGGATGGTGTTGGTTTTTGTGTGCTATTATCCATATCTCATATTTATTATTTTGTATAAATAATTATGGTAGTTGTTATTTCAAAATCTAAACTTTTTGAATGCCAATAAGCTAAAATTGAGGTTTGGTAGTTTGAGAGTTTTGTTTGCCAAAACGTGTTAATTTAGGGTGATATCACAAGTTGGCATAAACAAGTGTTGTTATGGTCTGAAACAAAGACATAGATTGTTTATTATGTGATCAACATTGTTCTCTATAACTAGAGACGGATCTTCTTTGGAATTAAGGAGTCTTGACCCCTCAAATTTTGTAACTCCCATATAATTTATGATTTTGACCTCCCAAACTTAATGAACATTTAATATATTTATTTGTATATTTACAATTTTATTCTTCTAAGCCCTTTTCAGCTTTTCTAACTCTCATATAATTTATGATTTTGTCTCCCTCAAACTTAATAATCATTTAATATATTTAAGTATATATTTACAATTTTATCATTTTACCCTTTCATCTTCTTATTTCATTTTATATTTATTTATTATTTATTAATAATATATTATTTAGTCCCTCCAAAATCAATGGTCAAGACTCGCATTCACCATAAACTCTCTTCACCTTCACCATAATGAAACTGAAAGTTGGTTTCCATTGAAAGGTATAAGTTAATTATTGCATTTAGGTTATTCAAAGAAGAAAAAGGAGCATTGGTATAGCAATATTGATGAGAGAAAAAGACGTTATGGGTAAAGATTGATGGTCGCTGCTGGCTATTAGTTATGGTGCATTGATTCGGAGAAGGGTCATCTTATCACCATCACACAGCAAACAATCCAAAGATATTGGATAATTAATTTGATTATTTTATCACATTTTTGTATAACACTGTAAATATGACACATGAGTCACCATGTGGAATAATTTACTTTTTTTACTTATTTATACAGGATAGACAAGTCTATCCTAAAATAATAAATAGGTCCGTGATATATTACTATCTAAATTTCAACTTAATAATTAAATAAATTTAGGTCGAATCCATGTAGAGTTATATATTAGCATGTTGTGTAGTTAGTTAAATGGGTTCATTAGCATTTATTTGTAGCGTAATTTATAAGGCTAGTTTATAGGTTAACTGAACGTAAATCACAAGTCAAATTGATCAGTAAAATAATATAGACATTTGGATTGCATTGTATTCCACACTAACCAGGAAGGTGTTGTTTTTCATTATTTTTATTAAAAGTAATTTATTGTTAAGAAATAGAGTGAATATAACAAACTAAAAATCAATACACCGATTAAAAGTTAGCAATAAACAACGCACATCTTAATCTTATGATTAACATATAATTTGTATCAAGTATCACTTTAAAACAGAAAGTTATTTTGTGTAATCAACTTATTACAATATACCAAACAAGATACGGAACAAAACACGTGGCAATGGAGTTGTGAGTAATAGGTATATGGGTTGGAATGTATTTATAAATTATAGTCCATTCAACGCCTTCAGAAAATTTAAATTAGAAAAATAATAACCAGTTAATTCTGTTTAAAAAAGCATTTATAAGATAATTTGATATAATAATATAATAATAAATATTATTATTTAAATTATTGGGAGTGGACAACGTAGGTGCATGGAACCTTCGGGTAGGGCTGCTCAAACATGAGAGGAATCACATGAATCTGCTTCAAACATGGGGTGGTTTGTCATTGTCCTAACTGGGCTAGGTTTTTCTTTTTCTTCCAAATCTTTATTTTAAGTTGCTAAGATAAATAAATAAAAATTAAATATGTTTTTAATACTCCTAAAATTGATTTTGCATTGATTTTGATTTGACACCTTTCAAATTTTTTTAATGCTGAGATCAAAATTATTACAAATATTTAATAAATATGTTAATTTGATTTTCACAATTAAGTTAACATATTTATTAAACATTGAGATAAAAACATTAAAAGACGTTAGTATGTATTAATTTAATACAAATCAATTTTGGAGGTAGAAAAGTTATTTAACCCATTAATAAATACTGAGATGTAAATCTAAATGAAATTAGCTTCATATGTTTAGATTAAGAAAACTTGAGTTTAAATTTTATTATTGAAAGGAATGTAGTTAATAAAAATATTAAGGAAGTTTCTTCACTCGTTGAATAGTACATTAGGTTCACTCGTTGAAATTAATCATAGTTGATGAATAGTCCACATAAATATTATGATGATAAAAAAATTAGACAAAAATAACATCAAAGTTAAGTTTCTAACTTTAAAAAAAATTTAACAGTTTAGAGAAAAGAAAACAAAATAAATTATTATATTGATAGTAGAATTCATGTTGATAAGACTTATTATCTACATTATTTGTTTCCTATAAAATACATAATAGAAATATTCAAGGTAAGTTATTAATTCAAAATAATATATAATTTATTGATAAAATATCTTTTACAAATTTTAAGTATTTATATATCATATATTATCACATTACAGCAACACTATATATTGACCTTAAAATATTTGATCTTTAATTAGGTTTAACTACTTCAGACTCCCTACATGTATCAGACCTAATCAAAATAATTCATAACGAATTAAATTAAGTTATGTTAGATTAAGACTAGTGATATGATTTAGAGAGTTCAATATGATTTAAGTTTTTTTTTTTTTAACTAAATGGGCTAAAATATCATAACCTATTGAATGAATTTTTTTTTTTTTTTTCTTATAAAGAATTTTATGGTGTTTTAAAGGATAACATATGATGATCAATCTCTCATAAATTATCTATCACTTATCTTCTATTTTTTTTTAAGTGTGGTGTTAATATCCTTCAAAAATCAAATATCAAAATTTTCGTATTTCCATTTTGTATCAATTGGTATTGAGTTTTGGTTTTTGATATAGAAGAAAGAGAACTTGTTTGAATATCAAAATTGTCATGTTTTCATGTTTATATTAATTAATATTGAGTCTTGGTTCTTGATATAAAAAAAAAAAAAAAAAGAGAACTTGAGAAAAAGAAGAACAAGGTGATAAAGAAATAAAAAAAAGGAAAAAGAAATAAAAAAGAAGGAACTAAGAGAAAAAAAGAAATGAAAGAGAATGAGGTTAGCGTAAAAGAAATGAAGGAGAGTTAAGAGAAAAAGAAATAGAAGACTTGAGAGAAAAGGAAATACAACTTGAGTTGGGTCATGTGTTTACTGCCTTTGGGCTTTGGCCTATAACTTGTCGAATCCATCTTGTGTTGATTAGTTAATTGAAGCAAGTCCATGAAAAAAATTATATTATTATCTTCTTTCTATTACGTACGTTCTCACCCTATACTCTAAATTTTATAGTTCAAGTTATTTTCAAAAGTAACTTGAACATATATAAAATGAATTAAATTTCTTCAATAATTTGAAATTAACGTATATTAAAGATCAAAGCCGTCCCTGGGAAGTTTAATTAAGAACTGGCTTTAACTTGGTGATCCAAAGAGTTGAACAAATTGATCCACGAATAAATTAGAAGTGGTTTCACTGAAAATGATTCTTTCCTCGACCGTGGTACAATAAAGGTTCCTTTACATGATTTAATAATTAAAAATATTTGTATGAATTTTTTAAGGGACTTTGGACTTATTATGAAATTAAATTTACTTATAATTTATGTTTTAAATGTCAGTATAAAAAGGGTGTGGAAGTGCATGAATTTTGATCCGTTTTGTGAAGAAATAAGTGAGGGTAAACGTATAAATAAAAGAGCATTAAGTGGGTCCCACCCAGGTGGGATATGAATTGTTGTGGAGGAGAATAATGCGAGAGGCACTGTCAAGGGCCACACCACACCGAGACAGAGTGGCTTTGCATTTGTGGCTGAGAAGTAACCTCTGCAGCCAACGAAATTGACAAACACATATTTATTGTGTCAGTGCTTCTCAAATATTTTTAAATAAATAAATAAATATATCCATCTTCCACTCTTGGATCATGCAAAACAACACACCTTCAAATTGCAAGCCTTGAACTTCAATTATGCGAACGCTTTGTGATGCTTGTGAGAGCGCCGCAGCTATTGTTTTCTGCGCCGCCGATGAGGCCGCGCTGTGCCGTGCCTGTGATGAGAAGGTGCAATTCTCCACCCTTTTCTTTCTTAATTAATTCACCATACTTCAATACTGTATATGCATACTGCCATCATTTATTACTCCCTTCTCTTTTTCCTTTTATTTCTTCATGCTCCTTTCTTATACATTAATGTTGTTCGCTCAATGCCTCTTGTATTGTAAGCTGTTTCTCAACTTTTTTTTTTTTTTTTTTTATGTTATCAATTTTGTTATGACTAAACTCTACCCAGAACCTGATTGATTGAACATTAGTGGAATTTTTCCTTTTAATCATTTTAACTAAGAGTTAACAATGTTCAAATAATTGAACCAAATGTTATGTGGCATCCCTTAACCAAGTCCAGGGTTCGATCCTCTCTTGAGTATGGAGTTATAACATTTGGGGACCTTTTATCCCTTAGTGGATGAACCCGCTGCGAAGGGAGATTGGTTAGACCTACGAGTGTTAATACCACCTGGTTAATTAAAAAATTAACGTGGCTTGGTGTCGGAAAGTTCCTCATTATGCCAAAGCATGGAAAAGGGTCATTATGCATAACCTTAAGCTGTAGGTAAGGAGGTTATTTCCGGATTTAAATCTATGAGAATCGGTTACCTAGGCGCAACTTTATTGCTGTGCCAAGGCTATCTTAATACCACTTGGTTATACCAAAAAATGTTGGAATTATTGGCTGAACTTGGAGCAGAAAGTTCCTTATTTGAAGTAAGTACCTAATGACTAAGTGGTTCCTTAAATATAAGGACTTGAAATTTAAACCACCCATTTTGTTATTGCTTCATAACAAGTATATACTTTTATTTATCTTTTTTGGATATGAAATCCAAGTTGGTTTACTTCAAGTCTTAGCTTTTCCTGATCAAAATCTCTCAGTTGCTCAAAATTTAAACTATATTGGAGTGACAGGTTCACATGTGTAATAAGCTAGCAAGCCGGCATATAAGGGTTGGTCTAGCAAGTCCAAGTGATGTGCCGCGCTGTGACATTTGTGAGAATGCACCTGGTAGATACTCTTCTCTTACAATCCTCATTCTGATCCTCATGGTGTTTTTCCAAATCCATCTGATCCTCATGGACCTCTTCATTTGCTGTTTTTCCTTTGGATTTGAATGGACCTTTTCCTCATTTGCTGCTTTTTCTTTGGATCAGCTTTCTTCTATTGTGAGACAGATGGAAGTTCCCTTTGTTTGCAATGTGACATGATTGTTCATGTAGGAGGTAAAAGAACACACGAAAGATATCTTCTTTTTAGGCAAAGAGTTGAGGTATGTATTCCTCATCATACAAACATGAATTCTAAGTCATGGTTTAATAGCATCTTAATGATGCCTTTTTGTTAAAAAAAAAAAGTTTAATATCGGTTTTAAACATAGTTTCCAGGAGATAAACCTGGTAAGTCAGACAACCCAGCTTCACAACCTCTGGATCCAGGTGAAACTAAAAGAGGACAAAATGCACTGTCCAAAATAAAAATGGTAGAAAAACAGCAAAATCACAGGATGCCTCTGATTCTGACGGCAGAACCTAATGTTGATGAGCATGCCATGATGGGAACTAAAATGATTGATTTGAATATGAAGCCTCAGAGAATACACGAACCAACATCAAATAATCAGGTTAGGATGCATGGAACGTAAATTTTGCCTAACTATTTAAAAAGTATGTTATGGATATCTTACAATAAATGGAATCATTACAAGTACTTACATATATTGCAAACTCATCTCCTAGTTAAATTCTTAATAGTATAGTGAAATTTTGACTCAAATAGTAGAATTCATATTAATACACTTTAACCTGGATCATTGTTTTATAATTGTTGTTGTGTTCATCTCTAATGTTATGTTGTTTTCAATTAGTTATCGTATTAAACGATTAACTAAATAGAATTTAAAACATGACTGTCATGGCATCATTCAAGCTTCATGTACTTAGTGTATAAGCAGTCACGTACGTTGGACTATTAGTATGTTTTCACCGTTTTCTTAAGTGTGAGATGGGAAATCCTTCAATTATTGACTTAAAGAAAAGTTATATTGTATTGTAAAGTTGGGTCAATGTTTTGCCTATCAACACTGAAATTTCTGTTCATAAACCTTGTTTGACTAGAGAGTTGGAGTAAATAATAATATAGAGAACAATTAAAATACCCCTTTATAGCTCTCATTCAATATCCTTCATCTTTTCATCTGGAGTGCAGTCACCTGGTGACTATGAAAGTAAAGTAGAACTATGTAACTTTTGTACTACACACATCCATGTTACAGTATCCATGACATCTAGTGGCATACACATTTCTCAGGAATGTTTGTCTATTCTTGGCAGCCATAATTGCAGTTGCAACAGGATCATACACCAGAAATCTTTAAAGAGGAAAGGCTTTATATATTTCTCATGCATTCTAGATACAAGGTTGCCATACTACTGTGTTCACAATCCTATTCTCTCAAATGTGTTGGATCATCAAGTCATTTGAGGAGTATAGTGGAGACCTATTTCCTATTTTAACACATCATATGTTACTGCTTAGCATTGTTAACTGTAAATTTTTAATCCCCATGCAATGAATTGTGTGGTAACTTTTAAGGTTTGAAGGTTTTTTATGCCTTTGAAAATGCCAACATGTTGGAATAATGGCAATTAATCTTTTTATTTATTCATATTATTGAAATTATTTTATGACAATTAGAGGTTAATATCTTTTATATTTTTATAAAGTTTAGATTGGTTTTATCTGTTGTAAGATTTAATATCCTGATAATTGTAGTCATTCAAATACATTGATTTTGTTCTTAGAAATTGTTAGTTGTGTTCTAATGGTGGCTAACTGAAACATATATTCCCATAGAGTATACGTAGGACAATCACGATAGGCTTTGTGAGACAAGAATATATTTCTCTACATTATTTTCTTCTGTCCTTTTAGAATTTTCTGAGCATTGTTTGTGAAGTTTCAACGTGTCTGGTCTCGAGTGCACGGGTTTAAAAACGCAGCTGTATAGACCTAGGTGAGCAAACTGGATATTGGGTTGCACCAGAAGTCCATCAGAATTTGCTTTCAGGGCAGTGTTATTTATCACGACACAACACAGTTTTTCTCTTATATTTCCAACAAACACGGGATAGGGAAGGGTAGATAGAGATCATAATAAGTCGAAATTTAGCAAAACTACCTATGGTGGTTCAAATTGTAACATCTGAAATCTTTTAATTTTTTCTTAGTTCTTTGATTGATTGATTGGTTGTGACACTTGTTTCAAGGTTGGAAGTAGAAGTAGCCTTGATTTCCAGATTTGCTCTGTCAAAATAAATACTGAATATTGAGACTTGCCTGTCTTTGAAAGACACCATCGTTTACTACTATACTATTATACTATAATGATGACCTTCATGGTCGCAACTACTTATTTATGTGTCTCTCAGCCATTCGGGGAACCGAAACATATTCAGCATCTAATTGTCTCTTCCCTATTTTTCTTTTCATTTATTTACTCTCATCATGACCCTTATCTCTTTACTTTGGAGCACATCTTTCTTGAAACTCAAGAAAGGGACATCCTAACAAATGATGGTGCAAATTTTCTCTCTTTTCATTGTCTTGGTCTAAAACACCAACTACAACAACGACCACACGCGGATGAAAAACGTGGAACTTGGTTGGCATTACTCCATTTGAGTCTGTGGTCCCTCCACATTAATTCAATGTTCAGCCCGGAAACCCCATGCTTAATATGCTTGGAAAGGTAATATAATTGAATGACAGAAATTGGTGTGTAAGCAGCATACTTCTGATTTCTTCTTAATGTGAGTTTAGTTCATTTTCTTTATTTAAGGAGAAAATTATTGGGTTCTAACAAGTCGAAATAAAAAAGTATGCAAAAAAGATCTATTTTGTTTGGTACAGCGATACTAATAAGTTTGAATCAATGCCTCTTGCAATCCAAACCCGCCATTAGCCCAAGAAAGAGATTTTAAACTTGTTTGATTTTGTAAAATGGATTTGATGTAGTGTTAAGTAAATAATTTGTAGTTGTTCATTTATTTAAAATAGTTCGAAACATTAAAGAATGAAATTTTATTTTAAATACTATTTTTAATGATATAATTATTTTATTATTAAAATTTTAGTGTAATAATTTAATATCACATATTTGTTTTCTAAATTTTTAAAAAACTGTCAAAGTGAAACCTTGAAGTGGACCAAAATTTCAACCTTTTTACATAATGGCCAGTTTTTTAATATAAAGTCTCTCTTCCTCTCTTTCTATATATTGGCAAAGCGTTGTTAAGTATGTCTGTTGGTATCTTTTTATCATATTATCTGATTTGAAAGAGTTAAAGTTAATATATATATATATATATATATATATATATATATTAATTTTAATTTTAATAATATTTATTTAATAAAGTATGTGTATTATTAATTTTTATTTTATGTGATTTTAATTAAATATTAATTTATTTTGTAGTTTATTTTGCTTATGTAGAAACAAATATTAAAAATAAAACATTGTGTTATAGAAGTTGTTTGATTATTAATTTGTGTTTCATTATATAATTACATTATTTTTATTTGATGAAGGATAACGTAATTCATTAAAAGACGATAAGAATAGTTAAAAAAAATCCTTTTTTATAATGATATCAAATTGTGATTTAAGTAATAACAATAAAATTTGAGATATAAATTATTTTTACATAATGGAGATGTTGCAAAGTGGATCAAGATAATGGAGTGTGAATCTATATTTATACATAGATATGGTTTAGGTTTAGTAAGCATTAATATGAAATAAATGAAAGTTGTTATAATCGCGATATTTTTGAAAGAAAATATATTCATTAATCTATTTCATAAAAATAAAAAAATCTATATTCTTTCATATTTATCGTAGATATTGTACATAAATTGTAGTAGAGATTGTACATGTTTATGTGAATTATGAATTTATGACGTGCACGAATTAATTATGATCAATTTGGAATTTTGATTTTTTTAATAAATTAAGACGATTTATAACAAATTTATTAACTCTAATTTGATAATGATATAATATAATATCTATATATTTAAGAAACTTAACCTGCAATAAATAAAATGAGTTATGTAACACCATTTTTAATCGTACAAAATATAAAAATTTAAATTGTATAATAAACCGTTCCTTCAAAATAAAAACTAAATCATACAATTTTTGGTCTATGTAAAGTCATGTATGATTTATTCAAATTAGTATTTATTTTTAATTTCCTATTTTGATAATTTACACCACAAGATGGTACAACTTTTAAAACGATAAATTACAATAATAAAAGAAAAATAAAACAAAATATTTCTAAAAACTATTATTATATCCTTAAATAAAGATTAGTGTAAAAATCCTAATTATTATATCCTTAAATAGTTATTCCTAACTATTATTATATTATATCCTTTAGTTATATAAGATTAGTTACTTTTTTTAATATTAATAATTATTATATTCTTAAAAAGTTAAAAATTATAAATTGAATATGAAAAATACATGTTAATTTATAATTTATCATGTTTGGTTTCTTATTATGTAATCAGTGATCTTGATATTATGATATAGATGAGAAATTCCCATTTTAAGAAAAGAAAAAAATAGTCAATGATTTATTTCTAATATTCTTTTAATTTTTTAAATAGTTTATCTGTTTAAAATAATAATTTGACTATTAGATTCATTAAAATAAATCACTAGAATTAAACTCATAAATAATATATTTAAAAAAAATACTCAAATCAAATATTTTTTTTATTCAAGTACATATATTTTGTAATTATTATTTTCTTCTCTTTCTAATTTACTTACATATTTAATTGATATTTATGGAAAATATCTATTAATTTATGAATTTAATACATGGAAAGATGGATATTTATTACTAATTATCAAATAATTACTTATTTATAAATTTTGCGGAGCTAATAGTTTTCATTTCTTTTCTTATGGAAAATTCTTTGGTTGTGCTTACCCGAATCTCCTCTAATAAGATATTTATGTGATGGGTTCTATAACAATTAAATCATCTATTTGGTGAAATGTGTAGAAATAAACTCTTATATTCCTTTTATGGTAGTATTTTTAAACAAGTTTTTATATAACAAACAAAAAGATATATCTTAATTCTATTTTATCTCTCAAGTAAGTTCAATGATCAACATAATGATCCTATTATGCAGATGGAGATAAGAACTCATGATTATCTTTTCGATAAATTTTTAATAGAACAAGTTCAATAAACTATCTTAATTTCTTATTTTACTATGTTTAAGTATCCTCATTTTTTTATCCTCATTTATTTATTATTATTTTTTCTCTCTCCTTGTTTACTCTTTATTTTCCTCTTGTTTCTCCTGTTATCTTTTGTCCTTTTCTTGTGACGTATGCTTTTTATCGTGCAAGAAAACTTCGTAACGAAGTTTTTCTCATGCACGAGTAAAATTTTTCTTTTATATGTTCGAAAGGGGGAGGAATGGTTTCTGCGGAAAATTTTTCCTCCCATATCACATGTTCCTCATTCTTCTTCTTCTATTGTCTAAATTTCAAGCAACGAGACTCTACTCGTGCAGGATTTGGTGAAATGGGAGAGAGCTTGAATTAAGTGGGAAAACTTCGGTAGAAATACCATACTAGGTAAGGGGAAGTTTAATTCATTCAATATATGAAATTGAATTGTTGGGTACTCTGTGAATACCCTGTGAATAAGGAATAGGAGTAGAGATATGAATTATTTGAATGTCTGATTTTGAAAAATTTCTGATTTTGGATGCACTGTTCATGGTTTGAAAGTTTTTGAAATTCTTAAAATTAAGAATGAATTATATGGTAAAATTGTTGTTTTCAACTTAAATTAGATATAATTCATGTTTAATTTCGATTTGGGACTTGTTTGGTTGTCTAAAACTGAGTAATTTGAAATCTGCCAAAATTTGCAAAATTCGATACTGTTACTGGGCGAAGGAAGAAGAAAGGGATATGGTGGGAATTTTTTAAAAAGATCAAGGGTAAAATAGTCATTTTACATCCTAGGGACATAAATGTAATTTTCGAAAATGTCCAAGGACAAAAAAGTCATTTTCGGGACATGGAAGGAATTTTCAAAAATGTCCAAGGGTAAAATAGTCATTTAAGGACATACATGGAATTTTAAGAAAAGATTAATGACAAAATAGTAATTTAATGATTTCAGAAATGATTTTCGAAATGATTTTAGAAAAATATATATATAAAGAGAGAGAGAGAGAGAATGAATGAAAGTAGTGTGTTGTGACGTGTGTGGGTCAGACCGAGCCTGAGGGCTGATGCCTAGAATCAGTCCTGAGACGTTATATATTGGCTAGACTGAGCCAGAGGGTTGGTGCCAGAATCAGTCAAATACTATTTTTATTGACCCGAATGAGTTGTGAGGACAGGTGATCCAGAATCCGGCAAATGTGAATAATTTTTGTTATGTTTGAATGGTACCTGGGGTGGTACAGAGTACATTAGTGTAATAACTATGTCAGAGGATTCTGAATGAGGTCCAAGACTTCACTGATTGGTCGGGTCAGGTAGACTACGAGATCAGGTGGTGAGAAGTCGATGGGGGATGACTGGTGGCGCTCTCGGAGGGGTACTCCAGTATGAGTAATGAAGGGCGCCAGTAATCTTACTCTGTGTGGAGGGTGGTCAGAATGGTACTGCGGGTACCGATCACAATGTGCCCACAGATGATAGCCTCTGAGTTCGGGCATAGTTAGGGTATACTTCCGGAAGATGTTTTAGTGTGTTGATAATTTCGTAATTGATCATAATATATAATTATTAGTTCTATATCTGTTTTATTATATCGAATGATTTAATACTTACCCCTATTTTTTCATGTGGATGAGACTGCGATGATCACTTTTATGTGGGAGTAGATCAGGAGTTGAGAGATGGAGATGTGACTACTGGACAACAGGGATAGTTCAGTGTGATAGCTTTGAGGGAACTACTTTTACATGTATAATATATAAATAAATTATGTTACTATATTTTGAAGTTCCGTTAGTGAACCAAAATTTCAATCTATGTTACAATGACAGTAATATAATGTAAAATAGATGTCGTTATTTACTTGTTTACTACTTTGCGAAGACATCATTATAGTAGCGTTTTATAGGGTCGTTACAATAGTGGTATCAGAGCGGTAGTATCCTTGTAAATCTGTGAGGATGAGTAGTGAACCTATGATAAGTCCGTTGTGATTATACTCTGATATGTGAGTGTGTGAATGATTGCTCTGTATTTATGATTGTGTTTGATATAGGATGGCACCGCGATCTCCTACTCCTACTCCTACTCCACCGAGTGTAGATGCCCTAGCTAGGGCAATGGAAATATTGGCAACTTCAGGCTACCTACCCGCAGTGGAGGCCAACTATGACATCATCCTCTACTGGATTTCACCAATCATAATAGATGGGGCTGACTGAGTTCATGAGGCATAATCCGCCTCGTTTTGGAGGAGATTTGCGTCCAGATGCAGCAGAGAAGTGGCTGTGTGAAGTGGAAAAGATTTTTGAGGCTACCTTATGCCCGGAAGACAGGAAATTGACATTCGGAAAATACTTACTAGTGGATGAGGCTGAGTTCTGGTGGTCAGGGACTCAAAGGATGATGATTGCACGTGGGGAAGTGTGTAATTGGGAAACTTTCCGTGAGAGGTTTCTGGAGAAATACTTCCCTGACAGTGTTAGATTTCAGAAGGAGACTGAATTCCTGAGTCTGAGACAGAGTAATATGACAGTGCATGATTACGCCGTACGATTTGAACACTTATCTCGTTTCTACACAGGTACATCTTCAGAACAGTGGCTTTGCAGAAATTTTAAGGAAGGCTTGAGGGCTGAGATCAATCTCATGGTGGTTCCTTTCTCTATCAGGAGATTCCTAGAGCTGGTGGAGAAAGTGAAGACAATAGAAAGACTCCAGGAGGGAGGAGTTAGAGTGATGAGGACCCACCCAAGTGGGGTTTCGAGTGGGGGTAGTAGATAAGAGAGGAGGATACCTTATTCACACCCCTAGTCTTCCAGGAGTGGCAGTGTTACCCCAACACCTCGATCACCGGGATTTGTATCCGGGGTAAAATGTTTTCAATGTGGAGGCCCTCATTACAGGAATCAATGCCCACATAATGCCTTCACTACTCCTTCCCAAACTTCTCAGGTAGGTCTTTGCTACACTTGCCAGAAGTCAGGACATATGGCTAGAGACTGTCCACAGAAGCGCATTGCTATAGTCTTAGCTGGGGCATCATTAGCACCCAGGGGGAGTAACGCGAAACCCAGAGCTGCAGGACGGGTGTTTGCCTTGTCAGGAGCAGAGGCATCGAGGTCAGAGAATTTAGTGCAAGATGTGTGTTTTATCTCTGATATACCTCTACGAGTTTTGTTTGATTTAGGTGCTACCCATTCTTTTATTGCTGATAATTGTATGGATAAACTTAAGTTACATGTGTGTGACCTACCCTATGAATTGAGGGTATCTACACCAGCAGTTGGACTAGTGGTGTCTTCCTATGTGTGTTTGAGGTGCCCAGTTGTCGTAGAAGGACGACAGTATAAGGTGAACTTAATCGGTTTACTTTGAAGGATATGGAGGTGATCTTAGGGATGGATTGGTTATCCACTAATCGCATTCTGATTGACTGTGGACAGAAGAGGTTGGTGCATCCGGAATCAGGAGATGAACTTATTACATCAGTTCGGCAGGTTCAGAAAGAGCTACGAGAGGGAGCTCAGTGTTATCTGATCCTGACTCAGATGGAAGTGAAGGATAATATCCTGGAAGAGATATCGGTTGTGAGAGAATTTCCTTATGTGTTTCCAGATGAGATACCAAGGTTGTCACCTCAGAGAGAGGTCGAATTTGGGATTGATCTAATTCCTGGTTCATACCCAATCTCTATGGCACCATACCGGATGACTCCAGTAGAATTGGCTGAATTGAAGAAACAGGTAAAGGATTTGATGAAAAAGAAGTTCATTCGTCCGAGTGTATCTCCTTGGGGCGCTCCTGTATTGCTAGTAAAGTAGAAAGATGGAAGCTCCAGATTATGTATTAATTACCGACAACTAAACAAGGTGACTATCAAGAACAAATATCCGTTGCCGAGGATTGATGATTTATTATACCAGTTACAGGGAGCATCAATCTTTTCTAAGATTGATTTGAGATCTGGATACCATCAGATACTAGTTAAAGAAGAGGATGTACATAAGACGATGTTCAGGTCGAGATATGACCATTATGAATATGTGGTCATGCCGTTTGGAGTAATAAATGCACTTACAGTATTTATGGACTACATGAACAGGATCTTCCGTCCTTATTTAGATAAGTTTGTTGTTGTTTTTATAGACGACATTCTTATTTATTCTAGAACTCAGTAAGAACACCAGGAACATCTGAGGGCGGTGCTGGTTGTGTTAAGAGAGAAACAATTGTATGCCAAGCTTTCAAAATGTGAGTTTTGGTTAGACCAGGTGCAGTTTTTGGGATATGTAATATTGGCAGAAGGGATATCTGTAGATCTTACCAAGGTAGATGCAGTGTTAAAATGGGAACCCCCTAAGACAGTGACAGAAGTGTGTAGCTTTGTGGGACTTGCAGGATATTATCGGAAATTTATAGAGGGTTTCTCTAAAATAGCAGCTCCTTTGACACAGTTGACCCGTAAGGATCAACCTTTTGCTTGGACAAATAGATGTGAAGAGAGTTTCCAGGAGCTAAAAATAAGATTGTCTAGTTCCCCAGTGTTGGTGATCCTAGATGTGACTCAATCTTTTCAGGTATATTGTGATGCTTCTATTCAGGGGTTAGGTTATGTCTTGATGCAAGATAAAAGGGCGGTGACATATGCGTCGAGCCAACTTAGAATTCATGAGAGGAATTATCCCATTCATGACTTAGAACTAGCAGCAGTGGTGTTTGCTCTCAAGATGTGGAGACATTACCTTTATGGAGTCAGATTTGAAGTTTTTAGTGATCACAAGAGCCTGAAGTATTTATTCGATCAGAAGGAGCTAAATATGAAATAGAGAAGATGGATAAAGTTTCTGAAGGATTATGACTTTCAATTACTTTATCATCCAGGAAAGGCGAATGTGGTGGCTGACGCCTTGAGTATGAAGGCAGTTCAGATATCAGCAATGATGATGGATGAATTGAGATTACTTGAGAAGTTCAGGGATTTGCTCTATATGTAGAATTTCGTGATACTAGTATTAGTTGTGGTAGCATTACCATTACTAATGATTTTCTCGAGATGATCAGAGACAAACAACAAGGTGATATGACGTTGAAAGGTGTTATGGATCAGTTAGGATCTGAGCAGACCATTGACTACAAGATGGGTGAGGATAATATTCTGAGATTCAGAGGAAGGATTTGTATTCCTGTTGACCAGGAATTGAAGAGAACAATACTAGATGAAGGTCATCGGAGTCGTTTGAGTATACACCCTGGTATGACTAAGATGTATCAGGATCTGAAGAAGGTTTATTGGTAGTCTGGTATGAGGAGAGATATTGCAGAGTATGTGGCTGCTTGTTTGACTTGTCAGAAAGCAAAGGTGGAACACTAGAGGCCAGGAGGAATGCTACAGCAAATGGAGATACCTGAGTGGAAGTGATATAACATTACCATGGATTTTGTTACCCATTTACCACGGACAATTCGGGGGCACGATTCGATCTGGGTGATAGTGGATAGATTGACGAAGAGTGCACATTTCCTCCCTATAAATCTGAGGATATTTATGGCTAAGCTGACACAACTATATATTCGCAAGATTGTTCGATTACATGGGGTACCATCTAGCATTATCTCAGATAGGGATCCTAGATTTACTTCAAGATTCTGGCAAATTTTACAAGAGGCATTAGGTACTCGACTTAGGTTGAGTTCAACCTATCACCCCAAAACAGATGAACAGTCAGAGAGGACCATCCAGTCACTAGAAGACTTGTTGAGGTCTTGTATGTTGGATAATCTAGGAAGTTGGGATGATATCCTTCCATTAATAGAGTTTACGTATAATAACAGCTATCATGCCAGTATTGGAATGACACCATATGAGGCTCTTTATGGGAGGAGGTGTCAAACACCTTTATGTTGGTATCAAGATGAGGAGAAAGTGTTGATCGGACCTGAGCTACTCCAACATACTACAGAGAAGATCCGGGAGGTACAAGAGAAGCTGAGAGCCGCTATGAGTAAACAAAAATCATATGCGGACCAGAGGAGGAGGCCTTTGGAATTTGAGGGGGGAGACCATGTATTTTTGAGAATCATACCTACTACTGGAGTAGGAAGGGAAATTAAATCTAAGAAGTTGACTCCCAAGTTTATTGGCCCATATCAGATTTTGAAGAAGGTAGGTCCAGTGGCATATCAGTTACCATTACCACCTCATTTGGCAAATCTGCACAATGTATTTCATGTATCTTAGTTGAGAAAATATGTGCATGACCCCAGTCATGTCCTGCAGTCAGACGATGTGCAAATTAGAGACGATCACTCTGTGGATGTGAGACCAGTGAGGATAGAGGATTCTCAGCTGAAGCGACTTAGAGGTAGAACCATCTCAATGGTGAAGGTAATATGGGATCATAAATCCGGAGACTTCACTTGGGAGATGGAGGATCAGATGCGAGAGTCCTATCCATATCTATTTCCAAGTAAGTTCATTTTCGAGGACGAAAATTTTTGTGGAGGGGAGATTGTGACGTATGCTTTTTACTGTACAAGAAAACTTCGTAACAAAGTTTTCCTCATGCACAGTAAAATTTTTTCTTTTATATGTTCGAAGGGGGGAGGAATGGTTTCTGCGAAAATTCTTCCTCCCATATCACATGTTCCTCATTCTTCTTCTTATCTGGTGAAACAGGAGAGAGTTTGAATTAAGTGGGAAAACTTCAGTAGAAATACCATACCAGGTAAGGGGAAGTTTAATTCATTCAATATATGAAATTGAATTGTTGGGTACTCTGTGAATACCCTGTGAATAAGGAATAGGAGTAGAGATATGAATTATTTGAATGTCTAATTATGAAGAATTTTTTATTTTGGATGCACTTGTTCATGGTTTGAAAGTTTTTGAAATTCTTAAAATTAAGAATGAATTATATGGTAAAATTGTTATTTTCAATTTAAATTAGATATAATTCATGTTTAATTTCGATTTGGGACTAGTTTGGTTGTCTAAAACTGAGTAATTTGAAATCTGCCAAAATCTGCAAAATTCGATACTATTACTGGGCGAAGGAAGAAGAAAGGGATATGGTGGGGATTTTTTAAAAAGATCAAGGGTAAAATAGTCATTTTACATCCTATGGACATAAATGTAATTTTCGAAAATGCCCAAGGGCAAAATAGTCATTTTCGGGACATGGAAGGAATTTTCAAAAATGTCCAAGGGTAAAATAGTCATTTAGGGACATACATGGAATTTTAAGAAAAGATTAAGGGCAAAATAGTAATTTAATGATTTCGGAAATGATTTCGAAAATGATTTCGAAAATGTTTTCGGAAATGATTTTAGAAAAATATATATATAAAGAGAGAGAGAATGAAAGTAGTGTGTTGTAACGTGTGTGGGTCAAACTGAGCCTGAGGGCTGATGCCCAGAATCAGTCCTGAGGCGTTATATATTGGCTAGATTGAGCCAGATGGTTGGTGCCAGAATCAGTCAAATACTATTTTTATTAACCCGAATGAGCCGTGAGGACAGGTGATCAAGAATCTGGCAAATGTGAATAAATTTTGTTATGTTTGAATGGTACCCAGGGTGGTACAAAGTACATTAGTGTAATAACTATGTCGGAGGATTCTGAATGAGGTCCCATACTTCACTGATTGGTCGGGTCAGGTAGACTACGAGATCAGATGGTGAGAAGTCGATGGGGGAATGACTGGTGGCGCGCTCGGAGGGGTACTCCAGTATGAGTGATGAAGGGCGCCAGTAATCCTACTCTGTGTGGAGGGTGGTCAGAATGGTACTGCTGCGGGTACCAATTACAATGTACCCACAGATGATAGCTTCTGAGTTATGGTATACTTCCGGAAGGTGTCTTAGTGTGTTGATAATTTCGTAATTGATCATAATATATAATTATTACTTTTATATCTGTTTTATTATATCGAATGATTTAATGCTTACCCCTATTTTTCCATGTGGATGTGACTGCGATGATCACTTTTATGTGGGAGCAGATCAGGAGTTGAGAGATGGAGATGTGACTACTGGACAACGAGAGATAGTTCGATGGGATAACTTTGAGAGAGCTACTTTTACATGTATAATATATAAATAAATTATATTACTATATTTTGAAGTTTCGTTAGTGAACCTAATTTCAATCTATGTTACAATGACAATAATATAATGTAAAATAGATGTCATTATTTACTTATTTACTACTTTGCGAAGACATCATTATAGTAGCGATTTCTAGGATCATTACATTTCTCTCATTTCTCAATTATTTTTCTAATTAAAAATACTAAATTTAAATTTAATAAAAATATGTTAAAGTAATTTTTTAAAGATTAACATTGAAACTAAAAAATATTAATTAATTATTTAAAATTATGATGATAGTATTTATAATGATAAAAAAATAATAAATTAACTACTCATCTAATTAAAAGTTATCAAATATTTACGAGTTAATTTTTTAGTAATTTAATATAATTATAATTAAGTTGAATTATGATGATTAATTGAATTAAACAAATTAAATATTTGTTTATTAAAAAGAATTTAAAATAAATATTTTATTATTTTTAATGTTGATTTTAAAAAATATGTTTTAACATGTTTTTATAAAAAAAATTATTTTTAATTAGAATAATAAGATATAGTGAAAGAGGAGAGATAAGAACAAAAAAACTGAGAAGCAAAATAGAAAAAATAACAAGTAAATGATGAGAGTGAAAAGAAAAACAAAGACTGCCTAAGAAAAAAATAATAATAAAATGAGTGAAAAAAAAGTATATTACATCAAAAAATTTCACTCTCCATAATCGATTTTTTGTGTACAAGATGTTACAACTGGTTATTCAATCCAAGATGTTTGTCTCCATAGATCAAAGTGAAAAAATGAATGATCTAATCTAGTTTATATTTTTAAATATGTCATAAATTTTTGTCTTAATTTAGTCCAGAGTGAACCAAATTTTATTTAATAAAAAAGTTAAAAGAAATATTAATGTATTTATATAAAATAATTAATTAAAAATTATTAAAAATATATTAATAACATTAATTTTTACTTTAAATATAATAATTTAATATATAAATTATAAGAAAATGAATTAATTTTATCTTAAAAATAAAATCTTACTCTTTATTAATATTATTATAATTTATTTTTTAGTAATTTATTAACCTGAAATAGTAATTTATTTTAATTATTATATATTAAAATAAATAAATAGTAAAGGCTTATTATTTATTCCTCTTTAAAAAAGTGAATCTTTTATTAAATTAATTTATAATATATATATTTAATAAAATAATTTTATTTTTATTTAAAAAATAAATATTATTTTATATATCGGATAGACTTATAAATCTAAAAACTAGTTTGATCTCGATTTATAAAAGTCACAATTTAAGTGAATTCTATATTTTTTTTGTTTAACTTTACTTTTTCTGCTTGTTTTCGTCGTTTGAGTTAATTATCAAACTAAGCATATTTTATCATTTCTATATATATCTAAATATAAATAGTAAATATGTCTAATTAAGTATTAAATTAATAGATATTCTATTTAAGTATTTTTTTTAAATATATTATTTATGAACTTGATTTCAACCTCCATCTTTTTAAATAAATTATATTTTAGTGCAAAATATTTTCTTTCTTTAAAATTTAAGATTAGGTCACACATATCAAAATAATAATTATTTTTATTATTTTTTAATAAATTTGTTAGTATTTTTTTTATTTATATTTTTGTCATCTTAATATTTTTTTTATCCAAGATCGTTTATATATTCTCTATAATAAATACTATTAAAATACAATAATATAATAAGTAGAAAAATAATTAATATAGTCTTAAACTTTATAAATATATATTTTTAAAACAAAATTTTCCCAATAAAACATCATATACTTTGATACATATATGATTTAACATTCGGGTTTCCAATTACGATATCTTCTTGTTGTGGATACATCATACTATTATTTTATTATGATATAAATCAATGTCATGAAAAACGTCACTATTTTTATTTAAAAAAATTGTGGTACTAACAGAGAAATCAAATAAAAATAGTTAACATAAAAATATAACAAGAAAATTCTGAAACCGAAAAAAAAAATCTTTTATTTAATAATAACTAAAGAATAATATTAAGTAAAATATTTTATAATACGGATTATCCTCTCGTATCTTTTGATGTTACAATACTCACACTCTAAAAAAAAAAATTAAATCAAACCTCATACTATTCTATTTACTATAAAAGTATAAGAAAAATCAATTACATATTTAAAGTATTTTTGACTAAGACATCATAACATCATAAATTTTAAATTTCATATAATATAAGATTTTTCAAAATATATTACAATCCAATAAATTTAGAACAAATTTCTATAATATTTTGTAATAATGCATGACATAAATTATTCCTATCTTATGTGTATAGTTTTTCTCTCTTTGTATTAATATAATTCTCTTATGGTGGGTATACCTATTAGTGGTGTGAATTTATGTAATAAACTATCATCATAATAATATTGTTTACTTTGATTATATATAATAATAAGAATTTAAATACGGTTAATCCTTAAATTTTGAAGTAAATTATTTTTAGTGTCTCAAATAAAAAAAAACATTTTAACTTCTCAAATTTAATAAAATTTCTTAAATTTAACAAAATATGATTTTGATCCAAAATAGAAGGATTACACAAGTTTAACAAAAAAAATTTCAATTCACCAAATTTAATATTTAAAAGATTTTTTTTTAATTTTAAGAGATTAAAATAAATTTTAAATTTCACAACCAAATTCAGAATCATCTTAAATTTCAATAATTAAAACATAATTAAGTTTAATAATAATTATATCAATTATTTTTTTTACGAGAATAATTTTAGGTTTGAAATTTATAAAATATATCCATACTTACTCGTTAGAAGTGGTTATTTATCACAACAAGCATTAATTCTTTTGAATTACATTTGAAATATCATTGTCTGCCACGTTAATCTTTCCACGTTAACACTTTCAAAATAATTCCATGAAAATATAAACAACAATCTAAAATTTATGAAATCTTATATGATTAACTTCTTATAATTTGTGTTATTATTATGGATAGAGACGATTTTAAACTTATGTTTCTCGATATATCTTTATTCTGAATTTGTTAGAGATAAATTGAGTTAATTGGGTATAAGTGTAGATTTAGATTTTTATCATTCTAAATAGAGATAAGGAAGATATAAAAAAAATAAAAAATGTCCAAAAGGTAAAATCCGTCCCAATCTTGTCTTGTGTTGTTATCATATATAATTATGATTAAGATTATTAATAGTATTTCCTTAATAATATTAACACTAAAATTAAAATAGTAGTGTAAAAATTAATATTTTTTTATTAAAATATTTAAAATATCATATTTTATTTTATTAACTTTTTTAAAATAATTGTTTTTAATATATATATATATATATATATATATATATATCATGTTTTATAATCTACTTTATTTATGTTTAATTATTTTTTTTCTTATTTTTTTCTCTTTTCCGAAACATATGATTTTTTTCCCTTATATGAACTCTCTTCTTTTTAACAGTAATATATCATAATAAGAATTATAATCGACCAAAAAAAATTATAAAAAAATCACATATAATATAGATATTGATTAAATCATACATTCAAATAAATCAAACCAAAATTAAAATTTAAAAAAAATATAGATTAAAAAAATCACATATGTTAAAGTTAAAGTGTGTATTAATATTTTTTATATTATTAACTTCTTACCATAAATATTTTTTAATATATATCACATTTCTTCCTTTATACTCTTATATAAGTTATATGTTTTCTTTTTCATTTTTCTCATATATATTTTTTTTATTTTCCGATATGTAATTTTATTTTTTCTCTTTTAACAATAACATATCATAAAAATAATTATAATCCACATAAAAAGTATTCCTTTTGTATAATAGATTAGATATAAATACATATTCAATAATTTTTTTTGAAATGATTTAAATTTTCTTGCGCGAATCTTAATTTTTTAAATAAAGTCTCTTAAGTATTTTTTTTAATTTCAGAATTTAAAAGTAATTGTTTAGTTTCCAAATTTCAAAGTAAAATCGATAGTTTTTTCCATTTTAATTTTAATTGTAAGTTTTTATTCTTCTAAACCCATTCTAGTCCTAAAAATGTTACTAAGATCTTCCCTGGTGTAATTAACAATATATTTTTGTCAAAAAATTATCTGAAATATTTTTTAACCCTAAAATAAAAATGAAAATTAAAACATCATTTATGCGATAAGACTGAAGTGGTAGTAGTGACCACAAAATATGCTTAACCTTGCTTTTTATAGGTAACACATACAATATGACTGGAATATATATATATATATATATATATATATATATATATATATATATATATATGTATGTATGTATGTATGTATGTACGTATGTATGTATGTACGTATGTATGTTTTTTTTTTTAATTTTCTTTTGTAATAAGTTATACATAAGTTTTGATCTCGTGTACCACTATGCATATATTTAAATATTTCAGGGTTCGAAGGTTCTACAATACCATTCCATTTTCACAGGGAAACCCAAACTGAAGCGCGAGGAAGCCAGGTTTCAATGATCATGAGACACAAAGATTGGGTGATTGCGACAGCGCTAACATCGTTGTTGTTTGTTTCTTTTCCGGCGTTCAGTGACGGACTTGTTCCTCCGCGTTTGCTGCTCAATAAGTTGTCGGAGGGCAAATATCTCACCAATCAGGCGCTCTGGTTCGACCAAACCCTCGATCACTTCTCTCCCTATGTATCCTCTCTCCCAATGCAAAATTAGAAGCAAAATTTTTAGTGTATTGTTCTTTCAACTTTTAATTTTGGAAAATTAATGTTATTTTGCAAAAAAAAATAAAAAAAATTGGTTGTCGTCCTGCAGGATCACCGTCAATTCCGGCAGCGTTACTATGAGTTCCTAGACTATTTTCGGATTCCTGATGGACCAGTTTTTTTGGTAATCGGTGGTGAAGGCACGTGCATTGGAATAGCAAATGACTATCTTGCTGTAAGTTGAAATTCTAGGTCCAAATTTGTATTACACCTCCATTTTTTATGAATAAAACATAGTTTCATTTTCGTAGCACCCAATCTATATATCTGTTGCTTTAATTACTTTAAGACTAAAATGCCCCTAATTAAAAGAAAGAAATTGTACTAATAAATTAGAGCAATTAAAATAAAATTTGGTTGGAATGAGTTTTCTTTTTCAATCAATTAGATATGGTCCAACCCAATGCATTACTCATCGAATTGGATTGAATTTGGTTAATTATTATTATTTTTTGTTAAATTTTTATATTTTTCTAGATTTTTTTATATAATAGGCTATATTAATTAATATTTGAAAAATTAAATAATTTAATATTTCAAAAATATATTTAGTCAAAGAATAATTTAGTAGATTAAATAATATTTATATTATTATTTAATAATAATTTTAGTCAGGTTGTATTGACGAGGGTGGTTTTAATATATATATATATATATAACCACTTACCTTAATCTTATAAATTGGGAGGTAATTGAGGCTTTTAATTACGCAGGGAAAGAGTATTTTTTTTTATTGGTTAGTATGTCTGCAATCAGAATGGAAAAGGGATAAACACGAAATTTAAACATGGCAATGCTTTATAAGTTAGGATCCTCTCCCCAACAAGACTGATTTTTTCTCGTTGTTCCAATAAAATAATTATGTGAGTTTTTTGAAGCAAACTTCAATAATCTCAACAAATTTCCCTGTTTTTTATTTTTTATTTTTGTCTATAGGTACTGGCAAAGAAGTTTGGAGCAGCTTTGGTTTCTCTGGAACATCGCTACTATGGAAAGAGTTCTCCGTTCAATTCTTTGGAGACAGAAAATTTGAAATATCTTTCATCCAAGCAGGCACTCTCTGATTTGGCCTTTTTTCGCCAGTATTATCAGGCAAGCTACATTGTATTGCTGATGTAGTTGACAGCAACATGGTAGAAATGAAGCCAGTAAAATAGTAGCCTAAGAGATTTTGTAGAAAAAAATAGTGGATCGTTCTTTGTTTGATGCTTTTAGATGACTAAAAGAGCATGACTAATGCAAGTAATCACATATAAGTTGCTAAGAACCAAATTTTAAAAAGCTGTAAAAGTTTATTGTAAAGGATTAGTGTTATTGTGAATGACATTCAGGCATAAATTAACTTAACCAATGGTCAGGACATTGAGATAATTGTTAAATGTTTTCTGTTACTCAGTGTAGCTAGTTTTCATCTATTTAAAACAAGTTGAATTGCACTGCATGCAGTATAAGACAGATATCTTGGAGATTCCTAATGTTTTAAAGAAGAAACAATTGATTTTGAATGTTAAGAACATTAAATTGATTGGCTCCTCGGCAATTATGGCTTTCATACTTTACCTGGACTAGTAATATACTATGATTGTACTTGGAGTTTGATAGAGTATGTATTCATCTGAATTCGAGGTCAGTGTCACCTCCTAGAATAAGATATGAGAAAGGGATTATTGACTAGATTATGCATATATAAGTTAGTGAAGGGTCCAAGGGTAAATAGCATGATAGAATGATGGTCCATGTGCTCAGACATTCTAATAGAAAATATTCTAACTGAATGCCATCTCAGCAAAACAGAATCCCAATCCTAATAATGGACGTATGCAGCATCTTTATTTTATTTACTAGTCCTCTTGCCCTACTAGTTTGGGCTGCCTCCTTCTCCATCATGTCAAAGTTGTAATTGCATGTACATTACTCTCACATGCAAGCCTGAAGTTCTAGTTCTACAGTTTTCTGCAAGCTTGTTTGATTATAACTAAGGTATTTATGTTGAACTAATCATGTAATTTTTTTTAATAGTATTTTTGGATACTTTCTAGTTATCAATCGATCATGTTTCCATGATCTGTTTGATTTTTTTCACTGTACTTCAGGTTTGTCTATGACATGAGTCAAATTTTTAAATAATCCATTTTTGGATATTGTGTTTATAGTTTATTGGATTGCAGGCTTCCCGCCCTTTTTATTTGATTTCTTGCTGTCATTTCATGCAGAACTCCTTAAATGCAAAGCTTAATAGAACAAAAATTGAAAACCCTTGGTTCATTTTTGGTGGCTCATATTCTGGAGCACTCAGTGCATGGTTCCGTCTTAAATTTCCCCATTTAACATGTGGAAGTCTGGCAAGTTCTGCGGTTGTTCTAGCTGTTTATAACTTCACAGAATTTGATCGGCAGGTGACGATATTTTGTTTCTTTAGTGTAAATGCTACTGAAAATTCTCACTAAAATGTCCTTACACTCTTCTCAATTACATTCTTCCGAATTTTGTTGCGCAATTAAATAAATAATGATTACATCATTTTACAAGCAATATTCTCTCCCACTTAATTGGTTTGTGGCTAATAATGAATGAAATTAGACTAGTGTAAGTATTTATTAAGGATAATATTGGAATAAAATTTACATTGAAAAAATGTAAATTACACTTAATTTGAAAAATTATCAGAAAACTTAAACAACACAAAATGAAATGGAGGGAGTATAAAGTTTTCAAATTTTGCTCTTATTTAATTTCCACCAAATTTTAAGTTCCTGGTGTTATTTTTCATGTGCAGGTTGGTGAGTCAGCAGGTCCTGAGTGTAAAGCAGTGTTGCAAGAAGCTACTCAACTCGTTGAACACAAACTTGCAAGCAATGGAAGGGAACTGAAGGCCGTCTTTGATGCAGATGATGTATGTTCTATTCCTTTGTTACACTTTCCTTGCAAAAGTATATTATAGTTTGCCCAGAAGATGAATAATCTTTCTCACTAGGCTTCCCAGTTTGATTGTCATGCCGCATGCTGACTATTTCCCTCTGTTTTGCAGCTTGAAATAGATGGAGACTTTTTTTATTATTTGGCTGATGCTGCTGCTACAGCAGTAAGTTTTACTATTATAGGTGTTTTGTTATTAATTGCAGTTTCTTTTATTCAATTTCATTAACAGTAGTCTCTCTTTCTGGATCTTTTAATATTACAGTTTCAGTATGGAAATCCAGATAAAGTATGTCTGCCTCTTGTTAATGCAAAGAAGGCTGGAGAGGATTTGGTGGTATGCTTTTCAACTTAGTTCCTTTTCCAGAATATTACGAAACTGATCAATGGAGTTCTTCTCTCCTTTTTTGTGTGCGTGTGTATGTAGTAGTGGTAGTAGTGGTGGGAGATTTAGTATAATTTATGAACAACCTCTGGCCTTTGACACCCCCTCCAGTTGTTCACCTCATTTGCAAATGAATAGTTTATGTATTTCATTTTTCTTTTTGCCACTTCAAATTATAGTTTATAGTCATGTAAGATTCTTCGTCATGTAAAACAACTCAATCAGCATTTATTCTAACCTCAAATGGCATATAAGGTGGGGTGTAAAGTCTCAAATTTGAATATGATGTACACTATGATAGGGTGTGGTTTATGCAGGCCTTTTATCTGAAATATTTATAAACAACATATCTACTTTATTAGTTGTTTCTAAATCCTATTACTTCGTAATGGACCAGCGGTTACACTAGCTGATGTTCAGTCCTTAACCATGATGTTCATAACTAAACATGTAATTTGGTATTTGTCATAGAGGAATACTCTAGTGTCTTGACATGTTCATAAGCTTCATCCTTTACCTTTTCTTAGCACATATTGAATAAAATTTTCTCTGTTTTTCATTTTGTCACTTGTGTCTTTCTTAGGTAATATGCAAGAGATAGTGCATTTCAATGGTTGTCTTTATTCTATTTTATTCATTTGTTAGAGGGCATGTCTTGGCACAATGGTAAGGTTTATTCAATCTTGTCAATTAGGTTGTGCTCAATTACCCTTCCTTAACTGCACCAGGTGGCAGCCGTGTGCATGGGGTCACGATTATAAATTTATTTGGGGTGGGGATGGTGGGGGTGTCTATGCGGTTTAATCAGCTGATGGAAACTATTAATTTTACACGCAGGATGCTTATGCCAAATATGTCAAAGAGTACTATGCTGGGTCTTTTGGTGTTAATGTACAGGTTTATGATCAGAAGTATTTGAAAAGAACTGATATCAACGAAGACAGTTCTGCTCGATTATGGTGGTTTCAAGTTTGTACTGAAGTTGCATACTTTCAGGTGGCTCCCTCAAATGATAGTATTCGCTCCTCAAAAGTTGACACGAAGCAAGTTCCTCATCCTCGCTCTTCGCTTTACATCCTTCTCTATTGACAGAATTCTGTCACTATTACGTTATTCTTTTCATGTTTGCAGTTATTGAATTTTTTTCTTTATAATGTTTTTAATATGGACAAAGTGGTTTCTCATACGTCGCAGATACCACTTGGACCTTTGCGAAAATGTCTTTGGAAAGGGCACCTTTCCTGACGTTGATGCAACTAATTTATACTACGGCGGCACAAAAATTGCTGGTATAGACACTTGCCTGTGCCTGAATTTTTATGTTATTCTCCTCCCCCGAAGCCCCCGTCATTTCAATAATATATGTAAAAGTTTATAAATAATATACTTATATCACTCTGTCTTTTCCATTATATTATATATACGGTGGTTGTTTTTCTTTTATTTGTTCATATAGATGTGTGGGCCTTGATGATTGTTATCCTGAACACGAGCTTAAGGAGTAATTTTGAAAATGAATTTCTATTTATGGTTTTAGTGTGTATACTATCTCTTGAATATGACCTGATTTTATGTATTCTATTCTGATGTACATGAACAGGTTCCAAAATAATATTTACAAACGGCTCACAAGATCCTTGGCGCCATGCATCCAAACAAACTTCATCTCCTGCCAGTGAGTTACCATTTGCTTTTTTTATCAATTTAGTCAATAACATTTGTTATCCTTGTTATTTCTGTGGGGGTATATCTGAACTATATTTCTCTAGAATCCTACATGGATTGTATATTTGATGGCTATTTAGTTAAATGAGTGGCTCATTTTCAATAAAAGTTACATTATGTAATGTGTAATTCTCCTGTTCTTGAATGTTATGATCTTAGTGTACAGCTCAAACATTATCTGGTATTATTCATTGGTTTATTGACTTATAAGGGGGAAAAGGAAGTATTCTGTATATATATATATATATAATTTTTTTTTCTGCCTTGGTTGTGCAATGCAAGCAATTCTGTTATTTTTTGGTTCATTGAATGCTGCCTAATTGCTATTATTAAACATTTCAGTGCCTTCCTACGTTGTCACATGTTATAACTGTGGCCACTGTTCTGATTATCGAGGATGTCCTCAATCTCCTTTCGCCATTGAAGGTATGTGTTACATTTCTGCACCAACATATTGCTCACAATATTTCTTCCCTTTTTTTTATAGAAATATTTTGCTTCTTAAAAGAGAAGCCGGGCTTCATTATATATATATAAAGGAGGATTTTTTTTACTATTCTCCACTCGTTTAATTAAATATTTATCTTATATTTTATTTCTGTCTTTTCTCATTCAATGATACGATTTTTCTCAATTTCTCTCTCAAATTGAAACAAATAAAATTAATTAAAAATTATTGTCTCTTTCTCACTCTTTTCATCATACGAATCTTTATATTTATTTATATTATATATAAAGAAAATTATTCTTTTCATAAATATTTTTTTGTCATTAGAGAAAAAGAAATTGTATAACGAGTGAAGAAAGAATGCGAGATACAATTAAAGATTTGAGAGGAAAAAAAAATACTGTATAATGAATGGAGAAAAAAATAAATTATATAGAAAATATAGACATATAGGTGTTAAAACATTTGAATGTTTGTTAGTTACACATAAACTATGTTTATATATAATAGAGATTCATCTTTTGATAATCATTTTGGTACGAACAAAAAGAAAAAAATATTATATACAATTAGTGAAGAAATAATTTGAGATATATATATATATATATATATATATATATATATATATATATATATATATAAGAATTGAGAGGGAAAAAAAGTAAAAATAATAATTAGATGAAAAATGTGGATAGGCAGGGTTTCTGTCTATTAGTTTTCATTAGTTTATTCATAAAGTGCATTTATTTTTTTTAATCATTTTGGTGTCATCATTTAATTAAGTATTTATCTTCATATCTTAGTCTCTACTATTCTTGATGATACATTTTCCTCCTTTTTCTCCTGAGATAAATAAAATTAATTAAAAATTATGCACTCGTTTCCACTCTTTTCATCACACTTTCTCTATCATTTTCCTCTCTCAAATATAAATGAAACAAATAAAAATAATTAAAAATTACCCTTTCTCTCCACTATTTCTCTCACCATACATTCTTCTCAACTTCTTTCTCTTATCTAATAATAGTTTTTATCTAATAATTTTTTTATATGTAAAACATTTATATTTCAAAATTAATATATACATTTAAATTTTAATTCATTAAGATTAAAAATCATAATAAAAATTCTCTCCCATATCTAATAATTGTTTTTATCTTATAATTTTTTTATATAATAATATTTATATTTCAAAACTAATATATACATTTAGATTTTAATTCACTAAAATAAAAAAAAAAACGTGATAAAAAATGTGGACATTAAAAGCGTAGATGATGTACACCTATTTTTTAAAAATATTTTAATAACGGAGGTGTACACCTATTTAAAAACTATATGGAGCGCATGTGTTATTAAAATCATAAGGATGTATGTGAGTGTAATTTAGTATCACTTTTTAGGAATAATTTCTCCTTCATGTAATATAATAAGTGTTTAGCAATTTGATTTTTCTCTCTTTTTTTATCCATTTTTAGCAATATTCTACTTCTTAACAAAAATCTGACCTTGATTTTTTAATAAAATAAAGTCACTTTTTTTTATCTATTTGTATTTATTGATAACAAAACAAAGACACTTTTTGCACAAAAGTTTATATGTAATTTTTATAATATTTAAATTTTTTTTGTTATAACTTAATTTCTATTGATAAATTTGTATTTAAAGTAATAATTTATGATTCCATAATAATAACGGAGAAAACATATTTCATAAAAGATACAATGACACATTGTTCATACTCACTAACAATTCATTGATATCATTTTTCTTATAAATAAAATGTTAATATCCATTTGGGGTTTATTCTTTTCGGTTGACACCTATACTTGTTTATTGCTAACTTATTAATTTTTAACAATAAATTACTTTTTATGAAATAGTTTATTAACTATTTAGTTTTATTTTCTTAAATAATCATAGATCTTTCTATTGAACCATCTAGCTTATAAGCTTTTAGTCAACTAAAATAAAAGATGAGAAAAGAAAAATAAAATTGATAATAGGTAATAATAGAATTAATTACCGAAAAAAAATTACAATTTCCTATTTAAATCTAAGGAGAAAACAATAATATTTTTTTTTTAGAAATAAGAACTCCATTAGTATGTAATGCACTAATAGAAAAAAGAAGGAAGAGATTTTTGGTGATTTATAAGGTAAACATTGTGTTTCTTTTTTATAAAGTACCAACCTATATAGGATTTCTCTTCTCATGTTGTTACTTTTTGCAATAGACTTTTAGGAGAATAGTCTTTATGTAATATATGCTAGTTTCTTTTTGCTATATCCTGGAATACAAGGAAGAATTCTTTACAATTTGCAAGACACTCTAACGATCACAATACACAACAATCTTCTGCTGCTTGTGTTCGAGTTCCTCCATTAATTTTATTAATCCAGATAACTTCCTACTATGCTTGATGGTTGCCATATACTTAACTTCTATATTAGAAAAAGTTGTAACATCCTGCAACTTGGGTAACCAAGTTACTGTCTCTCCAACAAGGATAAATTCGTCAAGATTACCTGCAAAACCTGAACAAACATAGCATTTGACAACTAGTTTTGATCCTCTGAAACATAATGCAACATCAAGGTTCCTTTGATAAGGATTCTCTTAATAATACTCATGCTCTCCACCGTAATTTGCTATTAATCTACTAACCGCTCCTATTATTTGTGCAACGTCTGGTCTTATATCGATTATGGTATCCATAAAACTTCTCACCACCGATGCATACAACACTTGACACATTTTCATCATCTCTGCTTTATTACTAAGACTCATATTAGAGGATAACTTGATAGAAAGTAGGGTAAAAATTGACTTATACCCTTGCATGTTGAAGTACCTCAAGACCTTCAGTGAGTAATTCTTTTGATAAAGTCAAACTTTTCTATCTTTTTTGTTGGTCCCTAGTTCTTCATATTAAACTTCCTAGTTAATTGTGCCTTCAAAACCTGGATTCGAACTCTAAGCCTACCACCAACATGTCATCACATATAACGACAAAATGATTAAATTATTCTCATCAAATCTACTGTAATAGGTACAATAGTTTGAACTTAGTTTGTTGTAATTAAAATCATGAAAAATCAAATCTCTTATACTAACACTTGGACACCTAGTTTAAATCGTACTGAGATTTGGTTAACCTGCAAATTGAGTTTTTTTTTTTTTTTTTTTTTCTAAATCTTCTGGTTGGAGCATACCAATGTTCTCTCCAAGTTCACCTTTAAGAAAAATAATATTTGTATCCCTACTAATAATAACCTTGTGGATAGTGGGATCCTGTAGGAAATACCTTTTCACATTATTAGCATAGTCCAAGAATTTGTCCTTCCTGAACTTTGAAAACACATATTTCCTTTTTATGTGGTATACTCATAATTTCCTGGAGTAATAATCGCCACTGATACAAAATATCTAGCCTCTCCAAGGGATAATACCAACGATTCCAACACATCAGAATAAACCAAGCCAATATGCGTTTTCTTCTAATAGTCATTATAGCAAATTTCAATCTATGTTATTCTAAGCCAACAATCTTTTTTGACATGCCCCCTCTTGCCACAATGTTAGCAAATGAGATTCTTCCTTAATCGAAAATATGATCTACCATAATTTTGATTTCCACTACAGTCATATTTCATTAATCTACCTCTCATCATCAAAGTTTCTGTGTGGTTCAAACTTTTCATCTTACTTTTTTGTCTAGATTATTCTTTAAGAATAACTTCAACATCTTCAAAGTGTAAATGTCCATCAATATTATTATTCATTATATTAATGACAAGTTGATTATACGAATTTGGTAAACTTTAAAGTAGAAGTTTTGTACGCTCATGTGTTGAAATTTACCATTGAAAGTTGGGCAAACAATGTATTCAGATTGTTAATATGATCTGTCACTAATGTGGACTCATTCATTTGAAGAGTATAAAGTTTTCTCTTTAAGAATATTTTTCTATGAAGTGACTTAATCTCGTACGATTTGATGATGGACTCCTAAATCTCCTTTGTTTTACCATTCTCCGCAATGCTAGACAAAATCGCATATGCTAATGCTAAATGTAAATTTACTATAACGTTGTTGATTTTTTCCTACTTTTGATCTGTGATGCCCATGAGTTTTTCTCCAATTGCATCTATACAATTGTCTTTTCTCAAAATTGTCTTAATCTTCTGTTTTCATAATGAGAAATAATTCTCATTGAACTTCTCGATCTTATATTTTGTTGTCATGGTTTTAACTTACTTATGCACTTTCACTATGAATAATATTGTTTACTTTAACAATAATGTAAACTGTAATTAGTGTATGTATATACTAGGTAAGCTTTCAGGAAAAAGAGGTGGGTCGCAAATGGACACACTTAAATTTAAAGTCTTTTTTTGCTAGAATTTTTCCATACTAAAATAACTTTTTTCTTATGTGGAAGATCAAATTAACTATAATCACATATAATACTATGAATTTTTTCCAAAACTATTACAAGAAACCAAGTGGCTCTGATACAATGGTTATGAATTAGAGTAATAACATAAAAATTCATAATTAAAATAAAAGATGAGAAAAAAAAACTAACAAAGGGTAATAATAAAATTTACTACCAAAAAAAATTACAATACCTTCTTTAAATTGAAGAAGAAAACAATAATATATTCTCCAAAAAATATGAGAACTCAACTAATATGCAATATACTAGTAAAAAAAAAGATTTAAGGTAATTTTACGAGATAAATACTATGCTCCTTTTATAACGAGGCAAATAAACACCAATATATAATTTTTCTAGGACTTCATCTCTCACATTCTCACCCTAGTTATAGCTTGTAAGTTTTCGGTTAGCTTATATGATATGTAAATTCATGATTAGAGAGTTAATTATTTTTCAATTAACATGAGAATGAATATTTATATATAAAACTTATTAATATGAAAATTGTCTAAAATATGAGGTTAGATTTGTATTAAAATATTATTTTAATTTCCTGGCATTTAATATTACAATGTTTAGATTCATTGTCTTTTTTATGCTTGTGCAACCACTTCCCTTTATATCATAATCAATGCTGTTTTAAAACATATTATGATCAATAATAATCATAGGTCACACACAGCACAAGTTACTACATAGTAATAATTAAATTATATGATCAATGTAAAGTTGTTGTGATGTTGCAATATCAGCCAAAATTCTACTTCCTTTTTATTTTTGTTTGTTTTCAGGTAATGAGAAGAACTGCACCTCTCCTGATGCAGTTCACAAAGTAAGGCTAAAGATTTCTGACCATATGGACTTGTGGTTATCTGAGTGTGTGGACACAGGCACCAGTTTTATATGATTATTTACATATGAAAATGTTGCACTATAACTCTGCATTACATTGTAATTTATTTCCTTTAAAAGCACAATTAGGACACCGTTAAACATGTTGTAAGACTTTGTATGAAATGACCAAATTAAAAGCAGAACACGGCATGTTTTTGTCCGATTGTTAGAGTTGTAAACGAGTGAAATTGGATTCAGGACTTCATTTGGGTTTAGATTGTGTAAAAAATAAAATTGGTTAACCATTTTTCATTTACAATTGGGTTGTGGGAACAAAGTTTTTAACGAAAAATGGGCAATTGCTTTTTATTTTTTTTGTTTCTTTCCATCTTTATATTTTTCAGAAAAAACAATTTGGAATGTTCTAAAATAAAGTATTTTATATATGATGTGAACATGACCTATGATAAGGGTTAGAGTAAGGAAAACAAAGGAAAATTTTCAATAAGAATTGTTGGTTGATCAAATTGTGTTTTAGATTAATTAATTAATGAGTTTTAGTTTGGTTTTATTACAAGTTATAATAAGGGTCCAATTTAAAATTTAGTTATGAGGTCTTTGAGAGACTAAGAGGATATATAGTTGATTGAATTTTGGTTGTCATAATTTCAATTACAATTAGTTATTAAGTAGTTTTCAATTTCTAAGTTAATAAATCATTAGTAACATTTATTTTGTTTTAGTGAATTTTTGTAACTCTGATGACAAAAACTTTTTTATAAGTTGAATCATTTTTATTATAAATAACAAGTTGAGTTTTATTTTTAGAAATATTAGATTTTATCTATTTTATTTCAGTGAGAGTGATTTTCCTAAGTTCTTGAGTGATTCAAGAATATTTGGGTTGTATCAAAGTACTTTCACATCCTTTGTGAGTTGTCTTCCTTGGGAATAATGATTCTTTTCTTCCACCTTATCACTAAATTCCTAAATTTTTTACAAGTTTCTAACCCTAAATATCTTAAATCACCCCTTGTGATTCATATCGAGTTGGTATCAGAGCCTCGGTTTAAAAGTTTGAACATCAAATTGATGACAGAGGAGGATAAAAAGAAAATGAGAGAAAAATTTCTTCAAGAAAAGAGAAAAAAAAAACGTTAGTGAAACACTTGAAGTGAGGGATAACTATTTAGCCATAAAAAGTGAGTATGATGTTAGTTCTACATTCAATTTGTCACAATTATCTCTTTTTTTATGTAGATGACAAATTCGATTTGAGGATAAATCCTTTTCAAGAGGGAGAGAATAATGTGAACATAACCTATGACAAGGGCTAGAGTAAGGGAAACAAAGAAAGATCTTCAACAAGTATTATTGGTTGACCAAATTGTGTTTTGGATTAATCAATTAATAGACTTTAGTTTGATTTTATTGCAAGTTGTAATAAGAGCCCAATTGAAAATTTAGTTATCGGTCTTTGGAAGACTAAGAGGGTGTATAGCTGATTGACTTTTGGTTATCACAATTTCAGTTACAATAAGTCATTAAGTAGTTTTCAATTCCTAAGTTAATAAATCATTATTAGCATTTATTTTTCTTTAATGAATTTTTGTAACTCTGATGGCAAAAATTTCTTTATAAGTTGAACCATTTTTATCAGAAATAACAAGTTGAATTTTATTTTTAGAAATATTAGAGTTTATCTCTTTTATCTTAGTGAGAGTGATTCTCCTAATTTTTTTGAGTGATTCAAGAACCTTTGGGCTGTATCAAAGGACTTTCACATCCTTTGTGAGTTGCCTTCCTTGGAAAGAGTGATTCTTTCCTTCTACCTTATCACTAAATTCCTAAATTTTTTACCAGATTCTAACCCTAAAGATCCTAAACCACCCCTTGTGATTCATATCAGTTGGTATCAGAGCCTCGGTTTAAAGTTTTGAACATCAAATTGATGACATAGGAAAATAAAAAGAAAATGAGAGAAAAATTTCTTTAAGAAAAGAGAGAAAAAAAAAAGCGTTAGTGAAACACTTGAAGTGAGAGAGAACTATTTAGCCATAAAAAGTGAATATAATCTTAGTTCTATATTCAATTTGTCAGGCTTATCTCTTTTTTATGTAGATGACGAATCCGATCTGAGGACAAATCCTTTTCAAGAGGGAGATAATGATGTGAATATGACCTATGACAAGGGCTAGAGTAAGGGAAGTAAAGGAAGATCTTCAACAAGTATTGTTGGTTGACCAATTTGTATTTTGGATTAATCAATTAATGGACTTTAGTTTGGTTTTATTTCAAGTTGTAATAAGGGTTCAATTGGAAATTTATATATCAGTCTTTGGAAGACTAAAAGGGTGTATAGCTGATTGACTTTTGGTTGCCACAAATTCAGTTATAATCAGCCATTAAGTAGTTTTTAATTCCTAAGTTAATAAATCATTATTAGCATTTATTTTCCTTTAGTGAATTTTTGTAACTCTGATGACAAAAACTTTTTTATAAGTTGAACCATCATTATCAGAAATAACAAGTTGAATTTTATTTTTAGAAATATTAGAGTTTATATCTTTTATCTTAGTGAGAGTGATTCTCCTAAGTTCTTGAGTGATTTAAGAACCTATGAGTTATATCAAAAGACTTTCACATCCTTTGCGAGTTGTCTTCCTTGGGAAGAGTGATTCTTTCCTTCCACCTTATCAATAAATTCCTAAATTTTTTACAAGGTTCTAACTCTAAAGATCCTAAATCACCCCTTGTGATTCTTATCATATATATATATATATATATATATATATATATATATATATATATATATATATATATATATATAATTGCTATGGAGATTTGGAAATGTATAATGTGGAATTTATTTTTAACTATTTTAGATTTTGGAACACTCCATATAAATATTTGTCAATATATAATGATATTTTGGAAAAATTGAAAATTTATTACACGGAGTGTGAGATATGAAAGAAACAGTTGTTATTTATCCAAAATTAAAATAAGCATTATCCTACAAAGTTGGAAGTAATTCGGGTGAAAATCATGTCTTTAGAGGCCAGTAGGGAGGAGATTTGATTTGAAGGTGAATGGGGTAAATTAATTTAATAAAAAAAATTTCACAACTTTTAAGTACAGATTGTAAATTTTTAAGATTAAAGAAACCAATTAATTCTTGAACCAAATAACAACAATTTTGAATGAAGAAAAAGATAAAAGAAAAGTAAGAACATCAAGTTTATACTGGTTTACCCAATTTACTGGGTTACATCCAGTTTTCAACTAAATTTCGATTAAGTTTCACTAATCAAATACCAATTGATTACAAGAACATATTGTAGAAAAATAATTTACACCAAGAACTTTAACTTAGTTCTTGAAGTTATGGTAGCAACCATAATCCAGTTACTTAGACCAGTGCCCACAATTTCAGACACCGAAAATACAATGAATCGAATGAGAAATTAAGAAACTCGAAGAAACTACAACAATCAATCAAGCAAAGATCCAACCACAGAATAAGTTTCCTAAAAAAAAAGAACAAAGAACCTCAAGAAAGATTGCTAAAGAATTGTAATGAGAAATGTGTGTTTCTCTCTTGGAAAAGATCTCTAAAGATTACTTGATTAATTTCTTAAAGTTGTTTTAAAACGTTGGAGAAAATCTGTTTATATAGAAAATTTTCTAACTAACTGATGTGATTATTTGATTAATTTGTATTTTAATCGATTAAACAACTTATCTTAAATGAATTTAACTAATGAAAATTCCTTTTAATTAATTAAAAGGTTCTACCAAATTTTGCTGAGACTTTTTAATTGATAAAAACATGATTTAATCGATTAAAACAATTATGAAATTTTTTTAGAGGCGTTTTAACTGATAAAATGTTTAAGTGTTTTTAATTAATTATTTCGAAGATATATAAGTTAAAATTCTAACAGAAGATTTTCTACAACTTTTTAAGTGATTTTAATCGATTATTTCGAAGATATATCGGTTAAAATTCTAACGAAAGTTTTCTAAAACTTCTTAAATGAATTTAATTGATTGTTTAGAAGATATATTAGTTAACATTCAGACAAAAGGTTTTCTAAACTTCTTAAGTGAAGTTAATCGATTATTTTGAAGATATATCGATTAAAACTGTGACCAAAAGTATTTTCAATTTGTTTAAGAGGTTTTAATTGATTATTTGGAAAATATATCAATTAAAATTGTGACAGAAAGTGTTTTCAAGTTATTTAAGTAATTTTAATCGATTATTTTAAAAATATATCAGTTGAATCTGCGATTAAAGAATATATTAATCGATTAAAACGATTTTTAACAGATTAAAAATACTTGAGACACTTTATACTCTTGTAAAAGACAAAAACTCATGTGATAGGAAATGATAAATACTTATACCTACTCAAAGTAGATGCAGACTCACTAATGGACTAACATAACATCTTCTATTTAATAATTTATTTTAACTTCATCAAATAAGTCAAGACTTCCAAGATTCTTCTTATTAGTTTCTTCACCAGTCTTCCCCTATTTGAAGAAGATAAAGAGCACCTTGAATCTTGAAAAACCACTTTGATGTGTGTGTTAGACATAGTTAGTATAAGTGAGTTATTCAATTCTTTCTCCCCTTTTGACTTCATCAAAATAGAACAAACATGAGTTAAAAGGAACATCATACATTCAGTAAAAAATTCAAGATTCCTGGTCAAAAGCCAGTTTAATATTACAGTCCAACAGAGAAACAAACAAACAGAAAACATAAAAATTTTAAGAAAGCGCAGTGATTAAGAAAAACCCTTGGTGTGAAGTAGCATAATTTTAGTCATCCCATGAACCTTTGGTACCTGACAGTGGTTGTTCAAGACACATGACAGGAGATATTCCAAGTTTCACAATTTGAAATTTAAAAGTTATGGGACTGTTGTATATGAAGATAACAACAAAGGTAGAATTCTTGGAGTGAGTGATGTTAAGTGTGCAGAATCTGGAATTATTAATAATGTATTGTACGTTGATAGGTTAAATCATAATTTGATTAGCATCAGTAGCTTTGTGATAACGGTCACAAAGTTATCTTTGAACCTGAACAATGTCTAATACTTAAACCTTATTCAGAATAGGTATTAATCACTAGTAAGAGAATCAACAACATATATATGTTAGATACAAATTTTGCAGAAAATTGTTGTTTAATTTCTAAAGAAAATGACACTTGGTTGTGATATAGGAGATTAGCTCATATTTATTTGCATCATCTTAACATATTGATTTCTAAAGAACTTGTAACAGGGTTACCTAAATTGAAGTTTGTGAAGGACAAAGTTTGTGATACATGTAAAAAAGATAAGCAAACAAAAAGCTCTTTTCCACAAAAAAAATATTACCTCTACTACTAGACTGTTTGAACTTTTGCACATGGATTTCTTTAGATCTTCAAGAACTGTAAGTTTAGAAGGAAATCTATATGTATTGGTTATTGTAGATGGCTTTTCAAGATTTACCTGGAAAATATTTTTAAAAGTAAAATATGATATTTTTCAAGTTTTTTTCAAGAAACTTGTTAAGCAAATTCAGAATGAAAAAGGTTATTTCATCTCTTACCTTCAAAGTGATCATGGGGAAAATTTTCAAATGAAAATTTTGATAGATTTTGTGAAAAAATATGACATTAAGCATAATTTTTATACACCTAGAACTCCTCAACAGAATGGTGTTGTGAAAGGAAAAGTTGGCCTCTTGAGGAGCTTGCTAAGACCATGCTAAATGAGAAAGCTTTGCCAAAATATTTTTGGACTGATGCTATAAGCACTGCTTGTCATATATTAAACAAGGTTTTGATAAGACCATTTCTTAAAAAAGACTTTGTATGAACTATACAAAGGTAAGAAGCCAAACATAAATTACTTTAGAATATTTGGGTGCAAAGTTTTTGTCTTAAATAATGGAAAAAAAATCTTGGAAAATTTGACTCTAAATCGGATGAAGGGATTTTCTTGGGATATTCTTTAAATAGCCATGCATATAGGATCTTTAATAAGAGACTTAAAACTGTGGAAAAATCTGTACATTTCTCTTTGATGAATCTTGTCCGAAAATGCAGAGAAACTTAGTTGTTAATACAGATGAAAAATTTTTAATCGATAAATTGTATCGACCACTTTCCGAAATAGTCTGAAATTTCTAAAGATCTTAAAGATCAATTACCCAAGGAATGGAAGACCCCAAGAAACCTCTCAATTGACAACATTATCGAACAAATTATTCAGGGAGTTTTTACTAGGAGATCTTTAAATAAATTTTGTAATCATATGACCTTTGTTTCATAAATTGAACCTAAATAAGTAATTGATGCTTTATATGATAATAATTGGGTAAATGCAATGCATAAAGAACCAACCTATTTTACTAGAAACAGTGTATGAGAATTAGTTCCTAAACCAATTGATGTCAATGTTATTGGAACAAAATGAGTGTTTAGAAATAAATTAGACGAAAATAGTGTTATCACTATAAATAAAGCTAGATTAATAGTCAAATAATATAATCAACAAGAAGGAATAGATTTTGATGAAACATATGCACTTGTTTCCATATTAGAAGTTGTTTATGCTTCTATGTAGAATTTCAGGTTATATCAAATGGATGTCAAGAATGCCTTCTTTAATGGTTATTTGAATGAAGAAGTTTTTGTTTCTCAACCTCCTGCGTTTGAAGATCACATACATCCAGAATTTGTGTACAAATTGAAAAAAGACTTTCTATGGGCTAAAACAAGCACCAAGGCAGTGGTATGAAAGGCTGAACATGTTTCTTATTTCAAAGAACTATCAAAGTGGTGTTGTTGATAAAACCTTGTTTCTAAAAAAAAATAAACAATGAGACAATTCTAATTCAAGTATATGTTGTTGATAAAATATTTGGTGCTACTAATGAATCTTTATGCAAGAACTTTATAAAAGAAATATAGGGAGAGTTTGAGATGTCAATGATGGGTGAACTCAATTACTTCCTAAAACTACAAGTCAAACAATTAAAGGGGGGAAGATTTCTATATCAAACCAAATACTGTACAGAACTTCTCAAGAAATTTGAGATGGAGAACTGCAAGGAAGCATCAACTCCTATGTCTACAAACTGTTATCTAGATTCAGATGATAAAAGAAAACCCATTGACCAAACCAAATATAGGGGACTCATTGGATCACTCCTATATCTCACATCTAGTAGACTTGATATAATGTTCAGTGTCTGCATGTGTGCAAGATTCCAGTATACTCCTAAGGAGTCTCATTTCTCAGTTGCAAAGAGGATACTGAAATATCTCAAAGGAATTTTGAATATTGGTATGTGGTATCCTGGTGAGTCAAAATTAAATTTAATTAGATATCCTGACTCAGACTTTGCAGGTTGCAAACTAGATAAAAAAAAAAAGCACAAGTGGAACTTGTTATCTACTAGGCATGAGCTTCATATCTTGGCATAAAAAACAGGCTTATCAACTGTTGAGACAAAGTATATTACGGATGGGAGTTGCTATGCTCAATCCTTGTGGTTGAAACAACAATTAAAAGACTATGGTTTGATTCTCAATAAAATTCTCTTACTTTGTGATAATACCAGTACTATAATATTAGCCAAGAATCCAATACAACATTCAAGAATAATATTGAAATTAGACATAATTTCATTAGAGATCATGTATCTAAGAGAGATTGTGAAATTTTTTTTATAGAAACTAATAGGCAACTAGTTGATATTTTCACAAAACCTTTAGCTCGTGATCTTTCTATATGATAAGAACTGAATTAGGTATTCTGGATTTATCAAATATTGCATAAATTCACATGTGCTAATAAATTTAATTAATATAAACAGTCTTTTAATTGATTAAAATCCTGGAAGACATTCAAATATGTGAAAATATTTCCTTTTAATTGATTAATTACTCAAAATAATCGATTAAAATCACTTATAATCACATTCTGTAAAATGTTCCATACTATTTTAATCGATTATTTGGGTTTGAGTTTCTTATTTCAAGTTTCTGATTTAATTGATTAAAATACAAATTGTATCAGGTAAAATCATTTAATGGTGTAAAATTAATCGATTACCTATCGATTTAATCGATTAATATTATGTTTGCATTTTTCTTAACCCGTATTTAGTACAAAATTAATTGATCAATTGGTAAAATAATCGATTAGTTTGTTCTTGGAATTATTTCAAAGCTCTAAAATGCATGGTTTGAACATACTATCCTTCAAGATAAGCAAATGTCAAGATTCAAATTGAAAAGTGGTATCTGATTCAGCAGTAAAGACAAAATATTGATTCTCATTCTCAACTTTTAACTTGCTCTCTTCGGCCTCTTAGTCCTTCTTTATCTACTTCTTTCTATCTCTCAAATATCTTATACAAATCTTTTGAAAATGTTCAAAAGATCCAAATCGGGTAGAAAGAAAAGTAAGGGAGAGTCATCCTTTACTGCAGCAAATCATGGAGGTCATTTAGAAGCTTGGTTTAATGGTGATTTAGATATGATGAACTCTTTCATCTCTAATTTCAGTCAAAAACAGTTGGTGATCCTGAAGTTCATACAATTCACCTGGCTTGACAAATAAGGATTCACTTCTCTAAGAAGGTAACTCAAGAACTAGAGACTGAAGACCTTTGTGGAATATCTGGGCACTATTCAACTAGATTTAGTCAGAGTCTTCTACTCCAATTTGACTGTAGATGGCTCAACAATCCGAACTCAAGTAAAGGGAGTAAACATTGTGATTACTCCATCTGTATGGGAACATGTTGTTGGTCGAGATGAAGAGGTGAAAGTCTCCAAAGGGAATGTTTTGGAGATGTCAGATTTCAACAAAATCCAATTTTTTCGTTTGTGTCTCAGAAACAGTGATGATTCTGTTAGAGTGTTGAATGCTAGAAATATGCGTCTGGAATAGAGACTGCTTGCATTCATTATTGCTTTGGTGTTAACACCCAGGGGGAGCAACCATGTTGGAAAAACAATAATAATAATAATAATAATCCTGATTTTGATTCTAACGATCAAACATAAACATAATCCCATACTGATAAACATGCTGTAAACTGAATGCGAAAGCGTACCTGAATTAACCATAATGATGATGTCTTTGTATAACACTGTATTGATCTTATGGTCTTCCACCTGAAGAGCACCTGTATTTCCCTCTTGATTTTCTCTCTTGATGGGGATAGAAAGAAAGGAACGGGACTGATACTTACGTTCTGTGTGTGTGCTCTCAGAAGGGGACCATGACCCTTTAGATAACCAGAATTAGGTTAATTACTTAAGTTTTAGTATTTCCAATTTGGCCCCTCATCAAATTAGAAATTGTTCTATGGTCTCTACACAATTTTATTTTCATGACATATGCCTTTAGCCAAAACTTTAATTTAGTTAGATCACTTTATTATTTGGCTTAATAAATAATGACCCTAACACATTTAAATATGTATCATATATATACATGACCCAAAATTTGCCAACAATCTCCCACTGGTCACAAATATATATGTCTTTACAACCTTACAAATGTGTTATACTTTATGAGCTCAAAATTGTCATTATATTCCTTTAGCATATTCCAAAAGTCTTGTCCATTAATCATATCGGGATATAGAACCAAACCAGCTTTTCATTGCATCATCGCAACTAAAACCAACAAGATTACTCATCCTAACATAACCAAATGACATGGATTCATCATGAAATGTGTAGCATGAAAAATTACGTGAAGGTGATCTGTACACGTTTATTTTCAACTCGGTCCAAACTTTAACTTATCGAGATCGATACAATAACCTTAATGTACAAAGTGTAATGAATGAACAAGAAAACCGCATATCTATAGATAACCAAATATGTCCAAAAAACAATGTATACATATATAAAATTAAACATAGAACATAAAATATATGAAAATGACTAACTCCCACTAAACCACAAATTCCTCAAACTGTAAAACACCCATGTGAGCAACATGCTCATGAAAGACCTTGGGCGGAAGTCCTTTAGTTAGAGGATATGCTATCATGGAGTTTGTCCTTAAGTGTTCTATGGAAATCTGTCCACTTTGTACTCTTTCCTTAACAATACAGCTGATTTATTGTCACAATATAACTTAAGTGGTCTTTCAATGCCTTTCACAATTTGCAGCCCTGTGACAAAATTTATCAGCCATATTCCATGATTTGATACCTCATAGCAAGTTACAAATTCTTGACATTCTACAAAATCTGAGTCAGAAAACCCATCGATCTCCAACTGGTCTGACCTCCTATATGTGAGCATATAATCTTTTGTTCTCTTTAAATATCTTATGACCCTTTTTGCTGCTTTTCAATGGTCTATTCCTGGATTGCTTAAATATCTGCCTAGAACCCCAACTATATATGCTATGTCTGGATGCGTACATACTTGGACATACATCAAACTCCCTACAGCTGATGCATAGGGAATCTTTTGCATTTCATCAATTTCCAAATTCCCCTTTGGGCACTGATTGAGACTAGACTTGTCTCCCTTTAAACTTGTGATACATACAATCATCAACAATATTCATCTTGAAGCCAAATAAGTTTCATACCTTCTGGTAATGGGACAAGTTCCCAAACCTTATTGTCTTGCATGGACTTATACTTATCCTATTGCTTCAATCCACTTTTGAGAGTTAGAACCTTGTATAGCTTGACGGAAGTTAACTGGTTCATCTTCCATTATATCATTATTTTCCTCATGTTCCTGAAGAAATACCATGTAATCATCCGAAATAGCACTTCTTCTTTCTCTAGTGGATCTCTGCAAAGTTATTAGTTCATGATGCACAGGTTCTTGAGGATCTTGAGTTTGTTCTTCATGAACAACCAAATCATCTTGAGTAAGGGGTTCATTAACAATGCATTGTGGAAGTTCCGAACTTACTTTATCAAAAGTAACTGTTTGAATCGGTTCTGGAATTGTTACCGATTCTTCCTCTAAGACAAAGTTCCTGATTTTATTCTTCCCCCCAAACTCAATATCCTCAAAAAACGTAGCAGTTCCCGTCTCAAAAAATTGTCTTTAATGTGGGATCATAATATTTATATCCCCTGGATCTTTCAGCATAACCAATAATATAACCACTTACTGTTCGGGAGTCCAATTAAACTAATTATGCTCACATTATATAAAAAATAAATAATATATATTCAAATAGTGGTTTAACCAATCTCAAGATACCCAATGCACCATCAATATCAAGTCTTTGGACAGATAATATTAACTGCTAGAGGTATCTTGTTGTAATAATCAAACATTGACAATAAAGCACGTCCAACAACAAACCAGTCTTTGGATTGATTTATCATCGACAAAGCAAATCCTTATAATTATCACATGTTTATCATTACAAGTGTGTATGCAATTCGGCCAAATATTAATCTTCCTTTGGGCCGACTAATACTCGCATGAATATACACAAACACTAACATTCAATATTTTTCATGAACTGCCCAATTCAAGAGAAGTTACTTTGGTGACTTCTTGACTCAATTTGCTCACAAAAAATATTAAACTACCAAAAATTGAATATTTTATTTATATAACAAAACCAAATATTTAATATTTGCAAACTAATTCAAAAGAGAATCACCTCATTATAATTCTACTAAGGATGAACACCTCCCTAGAATCTCATTAGGGATGAACACCTCATCTGAACAAATCAAAGGATGAAAAAAGGCCTCATTTTCCACCAATACCTAAAGGATGAACATCTTCCTAAAATCACACTAGGGATGAAACGAGAGATAGTTCTGAGTCTCTTTAGCATACTGCTTCTAAACCCTAAAAGGGAATTAAACAGGTAATCACTCGGACCCTAATTTAACATCAAATTTTCCTTAAATTCCTAGGGGATAGAGGCAATAAAATAATAATAGCCAAACATGTGGAAACATTCATCATTTACCTAAGATTTTCTGTATTGGGAACTCCACAAACACCACCCCCAATTCCAAACCCATAAAATTAAATAAAAATAAAAGATTAAAAAAAAAAACAGAGAACCCAATACAAGAAAAATTGAAATATGAAACACTGTTTCTTTCTCAGTAAAACTTGAAACTTAAACTGAAACAAAAGTGAAAAACGAAGAAGAAGAAGAATCTATAGCTTCCTCCACGGTTCCATCAGCAAGCAGAATCAGATTGGGGATGTTACCCCCAAATTTAAATTTTAGGGTTCACAAAAATTAGAGATTATCCTCCACTTAGGGTTCATAAAATTGGGTAATTTGAATTGTTTAAAACAAAATTAATCCTAATTTTCATAATTAGGGTTCTATAAATTAAACAGACATGAATCAAATATGGGCGGCTCTGATACCAATTGTTGGAAAAACAATAATAATAATAATAATAATAATAATAATCCTGATTTTGATTCTAACGATCAAACATAAACATAATCCCATACTGATAAACATGCTGTAAACTGAATGCGAAAGCGTACCTGAATTAACCATAATGATGATGTCTTTGTATAACATCTGTATTGATCTTATGGTCTTCCACCGAAGAGCACCTGTATTTCCCTCTTGATTTTCTCTCTTGATGGGGATAGAAAGAAAGGAACGGGACTGATACTTACGTTCTGTGTGTGTGCTCTCAGAAGGGGACCATGACCCTTTAGATAACCAGAATTAGGTTAATTACTTAAGTTTTAGTATTTCCAATTTGGCCCCTCATCAAATTAGAAATTGTTCTATGGTCTCTACACAATTTTATTTTCATGACATATGCCTTTAGCCAAAACTTTAATTTAGTTAGATCACTTTATTATTTGGCTTAATAAATAATGACCCTAACACATTTAAATATGTATCATATATATACATGACCCAAAATTTGCCAACAGATTTTACCCTGATGTACTATATTCAAAACAACATCAGAGTCAACTGGGTTTATGTAATCAATGATCATATGATCAAAGCTAAAAGATTGAGTGATTTTCATCTCCCTTATGTCATGCTTATTAACAAATTTTTTAAGCATTTTGCAATGGAGTTGACAGGTGAATACGTGGAGGCCCCAAAATTCTCAAATGAAATAGACGACTCCACTCTATGCAAAATGGGCTTCATTCAAGTTAATGGAAACTGAATTTCCAAATCTGAAGTCGGATGAGTGAAGACGATGATGAAGAGGAAGAACCACAAGAGAATGTTAGCATTGGTCCATCTCATGTTGTAGAACAAGCATAACCAGGGGCAGCTAAAGCTGAACACATGGTTGGGGAGTTTCAGAACATGGAATTGACTCTCTACTATGCACAACCAGATCGGGGACTCCGTTATCTTAATTTGAAAGGTCAATGTTGTCTCAAATGTCCTTTTTACAGGAAAATCAAAGGAAGCATATGTAGATGACTTTCAATACTATCAAGAGACCAACAATCAGTTTTCAAATCTTAGCAATTAAATAACAGGCATATATACCAGATTGGATGATTTACAGTTCAACCAAGGTTCATGGGATGACTAAGATTCTGCTACTCCACACTAGGAGTTTTTCTTAATCACTGTGCTTTCTTAAAATTTATGTGTTTTATGTTTGTTTGTTTATTTGTCTGTTGGACTGTAATATTAAACTAACTTCTGACCAGGAATTTTGAACTTTTTACTAAATGTATGATGTTCCTTTTGGCTTAACTCATGTTTGCTCTATTTTGATGAAATCAAAAGGCGGAGAAATAATTGAATAGCTCACTTATACTAACTGCGTCTAACACACACATCAAAGTGGTTTTGCAAGATTCAAGGTGCTCTTTGTCTTCATCAAATAGGGGAAGACTGATGAAGAAGCTAGTAAGAATAAGCTAATAAGAAGAATCTTAGAAGTCTTGACTAGAATATTTGATGAAATCAAAAGAAGTTATTAAATAGAAGATGTTATGTTAGTCCATTAGTGAGTTTGCATATACTTTGAGTAGGTATAAACATCTATCATTTTCTATAGCATTGGTTTCTGTCTTTTACAAGAGTATAAAATATCTCAAGTATTTTTAATCTATTAAAAATCATTTTAATTGATTATTATGTTCTTCGATTTGCAATTTTAACTTATATGTTTTCAAAATAATTGATTAAAATCACTTAAACAACTTGAAAACACTTTCTATCGCAATTTTAATTGATACATTTTTGAAATAATCAATTAAAATTACTTAAACAAATTAAAAATACTTTATGTCGCAGTTTTAATCAATATATCTTTGAAATAATCGATTAAAATCAATTAAGAAATTTTAGAAAATCTTTTGTCGAATTTTAACTTATATATCTTCGAAATAATCGATTAAAATCACTTAAGAAGTTTTTAAAAAACTTACTACCAAACTTTTAATCGATATAACTTTAAAATAATTGATTAAAAACACTTAAAATAATTTTTATATTACAATTTTAATCGATTAAATCTTGTTTTTATTATTTAAAATTCGATAGAAGATTTTCTAAATTTTTTTAAGTGATTTTAGTAGACTATTTCGAAGATATATCAATTAAAACTGCAAAAAAAATGTTTTGAAGTTGTTTAAGTGTTTTTAATCAACTATTTTAAAAATATATCAATTAAAATAGAGATAAAAATTGTTTATAAGTTGTTTAAGTGATTATTTAAAAAACATATCGATTAAAACTGTAGATCGAAGAACATATTAATCGATTAAAACGATTTATTTAAAATAAATGCAAACTCAGTAATGTACTAGCACAATATCTTTTATTTAATAACTTCTTTTGACTTTGTTAAATCTTCTACTCAAGACTTTCAAGATTCTTCTTATTAGCTTCTTTACCAATTTACTAGAAACCATTTTTAACAAATTAAAAATAATAAAAGCACTTTATACTATTGTAAAAAACAAAAACTCATGTTATAAAAAAAGATAGATATTATACCTACTCAAAGTAGATGCAGACCTACTAATAAATTAACACAACATTTTTTATTTAATAACGTCTTTTGACTTCATCAAATCTTCTAGTCAAGACTTTTAATATTCTTTTTATTAACTTCTTCATCAAAAGACAATATTAAGACACAGAGGAGATTGGAGATAATGTAGCTTCATGTCACTAATACCATTGAAGCGAAGTGGACGAACTTCATTTGTTATACTTGACTCTTTCAAAATTTGATTTGTTATGTCATCAAGTTTCAACTGCTTTGTGTTATAAAGGTTATATTGGCACATAAAGTAGAGATAAAGAGAAAGAAAACAAACGAGTAACAAACATTTATGATAGGATTGAATTTTTCAATTCAAAAAATCTAAAAATTAAAATATAAATCAATTTCAACCGATTCTTAATTTTATTTTTGAATTGTTAGAAACTTCCTAGTCCATGCTAAACAAAACACTCATTTTGGCTTCTAAAAAACTCCTTCCTTTGCTCGTTCAAATATTGAATCTAAAAAGACAAACCACTGCTCATTCAACAAAATATGGTATTTCATTTTTTTTTTCCCTAAGATGTAACTTGAACACTAATAAGGTAAGCCATAAAATTTTGTAAACTTCTACTGCAAAAACTGATCTTCTGCTTTAAAACCCTCTTCACCTAAGATAGGTCGATGAAACCCATAATAAAACATATGTAATCAATGACGAGATCACTTCAAATGCCCTAGGTCCCTTAAGTATGGTAATAGGAGGAATTACTGATACCATCAAGAAGGTTCCCAACAGCCACGAAAAAGCAAAGGCACCAATCCTGCATCAAAGCACAATGTTATATAAGGAGAAACCTGAAGAGAAAAACAAAAATGCATCAAATTATAGAGATGGACACAATGATATCAACATCACAATGTCACACCATGGGAATGTGATGCTTTTAAATGAAAAATAACAAACCATGGGCTAACAGAGAAACACATGTTTGAAAGAACAAGACACATCACTGTGTACGTACCCATATAGTAAAGTTCGTATCTTGCTCTTCAGCCGCTCATATATAAAGTACATTGTAGCGATCAGAGATATTGCTACCTGAAGTGTTGGTCCTTCCTCAGTTGGAAAGAGGACAGTCAAAACTCCAAGTACCAAGAATGCTAGTGATGTTTTAACAATGAATTTTGTGGATGGAGTTTGAAATCTGCCTCTGACAGCTTGAACAAATCGGGATTGATTAACTTCCCTCATTTTCTTCTTAATGTCAATTTTTGGGTTTTTCCGTTCATAGAACTTCTGCATGATTATTTTGTCATGTGCTGATTCGATAGCATCTACACTTGGCTTATGTCCTGCATATTTTTGAATCAGGAAGTTCCTCGCTCCTTGAATCTCATCTTCAGAAGCTTCCCTGCTTATTCCAAGTCGTTTATATGGGTCCTTCACATTAATTCTAGGAAAAACAGCTGCATTTGCAGCAAAGGATCAGTAAAATGATAAACTACGCAATAATATATAACTGATTTTATAGTTTTAAATCCTGGATAGCAGATGACCCCAAAAAGATATAGCATCTACCAAGTACTATTACAGCTGAAGATTTTATTTTTGGAAATTCAAATTCAAAATTAGCCTCCCCGAAAAGTTCTAATTTCTTTATTCAAAGGGCTTTTCTGGAATCAATACGGTGCCACTACAACCGCTACACTAAACCACTTTGTCATGGCCCCTCTGCAGGGGCTTCTCCCAACTGCTTCACCAGTATAGCATGCTATTTAAAGCCCTGATTTTTTCTTTTGTAAGAGATTCATGTACGTATGAATTAGGTGGAAAATAATTAATAAAAGAATTCATAACACTACACGGAAACCCACCAAGACATGCAATATATTTCACACTGTCAACAAGAAAGGTGGGGGTGTGGAAAAGAAGGGGAGTAGTCATTCTGAGCAAACAGCAAGGCAAAATCAACCACTGTTAAAGCAATTATTGAACTGAAAAGAAAAAAGGTTCAGTACCCTCAAAATCAAAAGGATGAAAAACAGATTCTTCTTCAATCTCCTACAGTTAGTCAACCTAGCTGCCCCAGATGGTAGGGATTCATTCCATTTATATCGTATTCCAGTTCTAGTTCTCAAAAAACACCCCAGGCACTATGAACAATTTGCTTAAGTTCCTAGTCTAGCATAGGAGAGGACCAAACATCCACGATGATCACAAAATCATTTTCAATTTTAGTTTTATTTTTACTAATCTATTACTTCAGGAAAAGTAGCGTTTACCTAGTACCTAACATACCAGTTTTACATTATCAACGCCCTGGCAGTGAAATTTTCTGTATCATATAATATAAGGATGGAGCTTTTTCATGAAAAAAATGTTACCAGCAGAATCATTAGCCATATCACCGTATGAAGCATCCATGGCACTTTTGATCAACTGAACTTGTCGTCTATTGCATTTTAATATCGGAGAAAAAACACTTGTTCTGTAAAGTGAGAAGGTGAGGAAAATAATGAACTGTTTATCCATTTAACTTGCCGTGAACCTTCAATGAAGTTCCAAATTCAGGAGGTGATGGTTAATAGCTTATACCTTTCCACCTGGAGAAACTCTATTCCTTGTTTGGATTTCCTAGCCACAGAGAAAGTCATAGCCCGGACATGGCGTAATCCCAGAGGACTAAAAGGTAGCTGGGGACATCTTGAGGGACAACCACTCAACCCAGATGCAGTCATTGTTACTAAAATCCGCTGGCAATATGACCTACCAGTTTATGCTTTGTGAGAAATTGAGATTACAACTTGATATTTTCAATGTTCAAAGAAAAAAAAAGGATAAAAGAAAAATAAAAAACAATTACGAGCATATTAAAGATACAATCTAATTATTATCATAATACAATTAATCCCTTAATTCTTAGATTCCTAAAGTTAGTTTTGACTCCATTATATATAACCATTATCCCCTTTGCCGGATAAGAAGATCCGACCATCTTAATTGTCATAAACTAACAATCTTAGCTCGAGATGTTCAGGATAAACACCTTTAATCAGTTTATTATCCACGTTGTAACTCCAGCACTACCAAGGTAACAATTCCATACATCAATTTTTACTAGTACCATAGGCCAAGTTCAGCACATCGAGTATTCAACCACAAAAAGATAAGATATATACACCTATTACCACCATACACCAACTAGAGCAGACCACCATACTAAATTGCAACCAAGGTTTAGATTCAGCCCCTAACCACCCAACTCATGGTCTCAGAGTTCTCCACAATCGCAACCCGGCCACATTTAGTCATTTACCTTCAATATGGAGGCAATTTCAAGCTCAATTTAAACCGTTATGCAAGTGCAACCGCAGTTAGTTATAAGAACAACAACAACAATTGTAATAAGGTGCGAGAACCGTTCAAAAAGTAAATAAGCAGTGTTAAATAGTACTCAGAAGAGAGGAATTAAACTAATGACACAATATATAGAACTATTGCATATACATACAATTGAATCGAGAGGAAAAATTGATACGCGAGTAACCAGTAGAAGGTCTGAGAAAAGGAAAGGGGCAAAAAGCGTTGAGATGGAAATGGGCCGCTTGAGGTTTGAGATGTGGGAGGGAGAGAGAGGGGCACAGAAACGAGAAGACAAGGAGGGGCTTAGGAGCACACCAAAACCCTGTTCCTACCGATTTTACGAACAATCCTATTTTCAATGATAATTAAAAAGAAAAAGAAAAAGAAAAAGAAAATAATAATAACAAAAACACGCATTACTCTTTTATTTTATTTTATTGGAATTCGGAAATTCCTAGACATGTACGTTTTTTTATTTATATAAAAATTAAAACAACTCGTTTAACCTTTCTAAAATGAATGTTTAATTTTTATACTTCCAATTTTTAAATATTTATTTTAAAAAAAATAAATAACATATAGTTTACATATTTTAAGAGAATATTTTTAAGGTAATATAATATTTCAATACTACGTCGTTATTTAACATATTATCAACACATAAACATAAAGAGTTAATTAATATCATACAATACTATAATTAAAATGATAATTATTTATTTAAAGGTTAAAAAATGTTTATTTAGATAAAAATCAGAATTCACTCATCTTATTCAAAATAAAAATATATTTATTTAGTTTTAATTTACTTGTATTTATATTTTTATTTATTATATTATATTTGCAGGATCATCATGTAACTTATGTCCATCTATAAGACATTTATTTATGAAAAAGAAAAAAACAATACTAACTATTTGAATGATGCATGCATATAATATCAAGTTGTATAATATTTTTTATAAAGTGTATATTTAAATTGTTATATTATTGTTAAGCACATAATGACCAGTAAATGAAATCTTTTGGTATTTTGAATTATTTATATTATAACAATTATTATGCATCTTACTATTTTTCAATATTTTTAAAAATAAAAGTAAAAAACAATTGCAAACAAACCAATTTAATATCAGATTGATTTTTTTGTTTTAATTAAACCAATGGAACGAATGATCATTTAAGAAAATGGGAATAATTGGATAAAATGGCATGCTCTTCAAATTCAATACAATAGTAAACACTCTCTTGAGTGTTATGTTTTTCTTTTCAAATGCATGTTTTATAATTGTCAATTATTATTATAATTAAAACTTAAATTTTCAGAGTAAAATTCCAAATGTAATAAGAAAAATAAATTTAAATATTTATTTCATCTAAATGTTGTCTTTTTTTAAAACATATACAAAATATCTTATAATTGAATTGTTTGTTTTAAATTAAAAAAAATGATTTGTTACCTGCTATCGTTTCGTCAATTTGTATGGAACATTGTTAGTGATATTATTAAACACACTTTACAACATTAGTAATCTTTTTTTATACAATGATTTGGTAAGATTAAAAATGGACTTTGATTTATTAAGTTTTCAAGAGTCATATAAAAATTGTAGAATGTTTAAAGTGATTAATTATGTGTATGTTAGATATATAGTAATTTGTTAATTATTGAACAATCGTTTGAGAATGGGTTTATCATGCATATGCAACATGATCAAAAAGATTGTTGAAGTCAAAGAGATGGTGAAAGGACTCCATGATTGAAATTCTAGAGAATGGATGCAATAATTGTCCATGATTGGTTTTATAATTGATTTGATTTGTTTGAGAGAATAAAAAAACATAATAATTCAGCATTTTTTAAATTTGTAAAATATATTGAATTAAAAAAATAAAATAAAAGTGAATATAATAAAATAGAAGGATGATTAGATTTTTTTATTTCAAATATTATTTATTTTTTATTAAATAAATTTATCATTTTATTTTTTTTTATTATTATTATAAAAAAATCCATAATCATTATATATTTTTTAATATGATTTATCATTTATTTTTTTATTATTATTTCCATTTCCTCATTATTTTTTAATACTTTTAAAAATAAAAATAATAAATATTTTAAGTAGATAATTAATTATTCAATAATACTTACGAGTTTTTACTAACTCATTGACAATATGATTTATTATTTCATTCCTTGGTTGTGTTTTTTTTCAAACAAACTATGAGATTTGGTTAACTCTAAAGTTACTTCAATGTTAAAACTTGTTTTACTTTTTAAGAGCTTTGAAAACCATTATTTTAGACTTATCTATCCTTATGCATGCCATACACACATTCATGCATCAAATTAAATGCAATCAACAACTTATAGTTACTAATGTTTTCTAACCTTCATCAAAACATTTATTTTTCTCCTCATCAATCTTGAATCTATGTTAATCAAGATACACAACTTAAATGGGGAGATGATAAATGTAACTTTTATCAAATATTTTCCTCAAAAAACTAATACTATGGTAAGATAAATGATAGTTTAAAAACTTCCACGACGTAGATAAACAATTTATACACATATTACACAATTTATTTGACAACTTGAAAATTTCCAATGCCATAAAATATATCATAGTTATAACATTAAATTTTATCATGATTTCATTGCGTAAAAATGATGTTTTTGCGGTGTCTTGAATTAGTGTTACTTATATATATATATATATATATATATATATATATATATATATATATATATATATATATATATATATATATATATATATAAATTTATATCTATCCGGCACAGTGGAATGCACTTTTGTCCGAAGATCTAAACCGAAAAATTCTAAGAGCACCGGGGCGCCACGTCACCCCGCACGCCCAACTTTAAAATGCAAACATATTAAAGCCCTCTTCTTCGCGTTTCCATCGAACCACACACACATGTTCCCAAATTTCATTCCCCAAACGACGTCGATTCATCTCCCTGCGATATAATCCTCCCGAAGAAGAAACGACACCTCATCGTCGCAATCATCGCACCGTATATGGCGGCACCCACGACGACGGCGCCGTCGCTTTTGTCGCCGACGCAGAGGTACGCCGCCGGCGCATTGTTCGGCCTGGCTCTGCACGAGGCTCAACTCAATCAAACCAACCCGTTACCGTTACCCGTTTTGGAGGACTCCCACTGCGAGGGACGAATCAGTAGTAGCTCCAGCAGCGACTCGGTTTCCGAGGACCCGGATCTTTGGGTCCACCACAGTTCGGGTTTGCTCCGCCCCGTTTTTAAGTACGTGTTAATTCCAATTCGAGGCAAATCCTGATAGTTATTTTTAATTTCTGAATCCGAATCCGAATTTAAACAGGTTTCTTGAAATTGATTCCGCTGCCTGGTCTGGACTAGAGGAAACCGCTGGTTCTTCTTCAGCTACGCATCACGTGGGACCGGTACGTTTCACTACTGATTCTTTCCTCACTGGTAAAAATATTACGATTCGGTTATTCAAATAGAAGAGTGTTGCTAATATACTCTTTTAACACTGGCACTTTCTTTTATTGGTTCTACTTTATTGAAAATTATAAATTCATTAGTAGGATTCCGATAAAATAAGGACTGAGACATGCACAATTTTCTGATATCTGACGAATATCAACTACCAGTACAAGTAGAAAGCTTTTGCTAGAGAGTGCATAACTAGCTTTTTATTTATTTTTTTAATTTTGATAATATTGGTAGCAGAGAATAATAGTGCATGTGAATGTTACAGTTCTTGAGGTTACTTTCACAAGAATTGGACGATGACTCTTCTCAAACGATAGATCAAGAACTAGCTTTGTCAAGTGCAGTTGATGGTATCACACGTGACATGCTGCAAAACTTAGAGTTTTCCGAGTCTAAAAGGGAGAAGCTTCGCGATTATGAGCATAAATGTCGTGAGAAGTTCTCGATCGATGAAGTTCAGCCTCATGGTGAAAAGTTGGATGAGAACTTGGAAGAACTGCAGGTAATGGAAATTGCTCCTTTAGTTGACTGTAGAGAGCCGCAGCAGGGGTCTGTTGGTTGGAAGATTGACGAGAGACCAATTGAGGAAGTAATGATGCTGAGTGATCAGAGGAAGGTGACAGTTCTGTATGAACTCCTGTCTGGTTGTTTGTCAAATTTAGGTGAAGATATCGGGCGGAGAAGGAAGGGCTATGATGCTCGACATCGTGTGGCTCTGAGGTTGCTCGCAACATGGCTTGATGTCAAGTGGACAAAAATGGTTTGCTTAATAAATTTTAGTGTGGAACTTTATATAATTGCTTGATTAGTAAACACCTTGTCATATATCGGAGATCATTAGATGAGTGCCATGGTTTCTGACTTACTATGCTGGATTGTGGTGAACATTTGCCTTGATTTCGAAGCTACTGGCATTCAAGTTGCGTGTGATTGTAAATGTTTGATTGTTATAAACTAGGCTTATTGTCACTTATTAGATTCTCTCATATTTACTGTTCCTGTCTCTTTAAGGATGAAGATGGATATTGGCAATGTAGTCAAAATCGCATTCCAACTCGTCACATGATTCTATGTTTCTATCATGCTTTAGTGAGTTCATCCATGTTCAGAAGCGCTACTGAGCAGCATTGGTATACTTGCAGTTTAAAATCATTAAAACGGTGTAATCAGAAAGTTTTCTGAGTTTGCCAAATTTCAGCAGTGGGTCAAGTTTCTTTCTTTTTCCTTTTTGTTTTGGGCTTTCATAAACCTGAGCCCATAGAACCCTAGCGAATGCTTACTAATCTATGATTATTAATTTAATCTTAATTAAATATTTGGTGTGTTACATGGTTTCTTCATATCTTATTTATGTAATATATATATATATATATATATATATATATATATATATATTTTACGATCTTAGTTTTGTATTACAATTTCACAATTTACAATCTTGCATCCCCTTTCCGAGTCTAAGTAAAATCTCGAGTTTAACTACCTTGAGTATTGGTTTTGTAGGAGGCCATTGAGACCATGGTTGCTTGTTCTGCAATGGCTATTATTAAAGCGCAAGAATCAAAAAATGAAGAAACTCAATCAAAAGAAAGCAAGTGGGCTAAGATTAAGCGGGGTGGTATAATTGGTGCTGCTGCAATAACTGGTGGAACTTTGTTGGCTATTACTGGTGGTATGGAGACCTTGTTATCTATTGTAACTGTATTATGGAATATAGAATTTTAGATGAATCAGCTTTTTACCAAATGTGATTGTTTCTATTTTAACCCTTCAACAGGGTTAGCGGCACCGGCCATTGCTGCAGGTCTAGGTGCTTTGGCTCCAACATTGGGTACTCTGATCCCCGTAATTGGAGCAAGTGGATTTGCTGCAGCTGCTAGCGCTGCAGGAACTGTTGCTGGTTCTGTTGCTGTTGCTGCATCATTTGGAGGTTTATATTTGGCTATAATATGTGTTTAGATTTGCTAGAGAATCCATTCATGTCATGTTTCTATAGCTTCCTTTCCATCACTTTTTAAGTTTAGTTTGTTGTTTAAGCCTTTTGTTGTAATTATTACTTGCTTACAGTAACTACTTGAATAGGATAACTTCCTCTTAGATTGCCACACAAGCTATTGAATTCATCTTTTGATTGTTCAGAAGAGTTTTACAAATGTTACATGAGTGTTTGTGTTTAATTTAGGTTGTAACTATCTGGAGAAGTGATGCAGTCCTATCAATATCTGATATACCTGATTCATGATGACAGTACATTTGATTTCTTCGCTGATTGTTATCTGTTAACAAATAACATTATTGTCATAAAAGTGGCATCTATATGAAAGTTGATTCCTTGGTCTTGCAGTTCTTTTTACTTCTTTACATTGGTTAAATTCCTTTTTTAAACAATGAAAAATTTTATGTATCTCTTTGTTCTACTTCTTCTAGCTGCTGGAGCTGGACTTACTGGAAGCAAAATGGCTCGAAGAGTTGGGGGAGTTGATGAGTTTGAATTCAAGGCTATTGGAGAAAACCATAACCAAGGCGTAGGTTTTTATATCTTTCATGTTCCTGTTTTCAAATGATACATCTGTACCAGGTTATTGTTTGAAATTAGATTCTGGTTGAACTTCTGCTTGCAGAGGCTAGGGGTTGAGATCTTAATCTCTGGATTTATCTTTGAGAAGGAAGATTTTATAAGGCCATGGGAAGGACGGAATGACAACATGGAGAGGTACAATATTGCCCTTAAATGGTCAAGAACACCTTGGAAGGAACACTTGATGTCGATGTATCATGATGATAGAAAATTACCTGTTCTATTGAAATCAGCTTGTATTTTAGTTCAGTTTATCTTGAAACTGTACTGTTATTATTCTTATGATTGATTGTGATGATCCCTGTCAACAAAAATGACCTTTCATATGATCTTGCCAAAAGTTAGGTATGTGCTGCAGTGGGAGTCCAAGAATCTGATTGCTGTGAGCACTGCAATTCAAGACTGGCTTACTTCAAGTGGGTTTGGGCTTTAGGGTTCTGATAAAACAAAGTTATTATTATATAAGTACTTCTGTGAATGATGTTTCTATTGCTGTGACTTGCAACAGGACTTGCAATGGAGCTGATGAAACGAGGGGCAATGATGACTGTTTTGAGCTCACTCTTAGCTGCTTTGGCTTGGCCGGCTGCATTACTTTCAGCAACTGATTTTATAGACAGTAAATGGACAATTGCTATCAACAGGTGTATTTTGTATCCTGATTCTGTCTAGAATAGAACAATTGCTTTTCTTGTTACTTAATATCATGTATGCAATTCAAGGTGTCAAATGGTTAAAATATCAGGAATTATGAAATGCTTGTACTATTTGGACTACTGTAGTTCCTGATCCTAGAGTGTTATTCTATATAGGTTGTTAGATGAATTTTTGAAACAACATATTACATATTTAGTAGCAGTGTTCAAATTTTCAGTACAAGGTTTCTACTGTTTTTGTTGGATTGTGGAATTAGTGAATTCTGGCTTGAATAACCGAGTCCTGGTATTTGAATTGCATGGGACTAATTTAAATTACTTTCAATTTCTGAGGGAATTCACTCGTCAATTTCTGAGGAAATTCTAATTTCAATTTAAATTAACCAACTTTAGAATCTTAGATTGTTAAGTTTCTATTAAGAAATCTAAGGTGTCCGTGAATTTAATCAATGGATATCCAAATTCAACCCATCTATATTAACCATACTTCTATGGGATTTGACGTTGCCTCTCACTTTTTTTACTAGTAAAGACATTAGAAAATTATTATTTGAGAATTGCATTGTTGTTTGATCATCATGTTCAAGTTTAGTTTGATTATGTTTTAAGTTGGTAATTGTACAAGTTATTTCTGAAAGTGTCAATTTAATTGATCATTGATATTCAAGTGTATTAATATACAAATCTGAAAGCTGATGTCATGGTGGTGTGGATTTTGCATGTCAAGGAGTATCTAGTGTTTTTATTTATTTTATTTTTTTTCTCTCTTGATAAAAGGTGATTAATGTGATGACTTCACCATCTCAATGAAATTTTTGTTATGATCAGTTTCCTTTCTTCGATTACTCTTAGATCTACATGCTGAGTTAGTCTTGATTTTCAGATCAAACAAAGCTGGTAAGTTGCTTGCTGATGTATTGTTAAGAGGATTGCAGGGAAATAGGTATTTTAACGAATTCCAGAGTTACTTTTACTCCAGCTCCAAGAAAATTGTAGATGATGCATTCTTATTGATGTTTGAATTTCAGGCCCGTCACACTTATAGGTTACTCACTTGGGGCAAGAGTTATTTTCAAGTGCTTACAGTGTTTGGCTAACACTGAAAACGGGGGTAGGTATTTCCAGTTTCCTCCCGTTTCCTTTGTTCATCCTTGACGTGTTTAGATAATTTGACTACATATTAAATCATATCCTTTTTTGTTTTTTCTGTTCGTTAATTTATTTATAAATTAATTCTAGTGATGGATGCATATAATTTTCTCCTTCGTACACTAACCATCTTCATCCATTGAATGAGGTTACATTATCACTTCTATCGTTTGCCCTGCTTATTGGCAGCTGAACTAGTAGAAAGAGTTGTACTTCTAGGAGCACCCATCTCAATCAAGGACGAGAACTGGGAAGCAGCTAGAAAGGTTTGTGGGGCATTTAATTTTTCTTAGAAGTTTCTCGTCTGTATTATGAGAATAAATCTTTTCTAACATCACGATATTCTGTAGATGGTAGCAGGAAGATTTGTAAATGCTTATTCGAGGAATGACTGGATGCTTGGAGTTGCCTTCCGTGCCAGGTATCTGAAAACATAATGGTAAAATATCTGAGAAGTTATGTATTTCAAGTTGGCTTGCACGACTTTAACAGTAGGACCGATTAACTTGATAAAAGCAACCAATAGCATGAAATTGCATATATGTTTTTGTATGCCAGAAGTTTCACACTACATAGCCTATCGACCAATTTTTTGGTTTGTATTTGTATACGTAAAGTAGAAGTTAGTATAAGCAGAGAACTGCTTTTCTTATGTTCATTGACGCCACTTCAGGTATTGATCTGGACCCATGGTTTTTTAGTGGCCTGTCGTCAATTTTCACATTACACCTCTTTCTTGAGTGGTTGTTGGCATTTGTCTTACCTAACATTAGTACATGATTATGTGGGTTGTGCCGTTTGTTTTGGAGATAAGGTGTAAAGTCGTATCACACAAATTTTCTACTTATTATATGTATAGCTGACCTGTGTAGTTAGTAGTTTGTGATTATTTGCAATTTTTTAGGAACATGTAAAACGATTTAATTTAAAATAGTTTTTTTTAATTGACAGAAATAAAAAATTATTATTTAGCATTATTATTATTATTTTTAATTTGAGCAGTCTACTTACGAAAGGATTAGCTGGAATCCAACCTGTCGATATTCTTGGGATCCAAAATGTAAGATGTTTCTTCATCCCTTTGCTAACATACAACTATTTTTCCAATTCGCATCCATAAACTATGAATATTTATGTTTTAATAGAATGGGCGCTTGTTCTTGGTTTATAGGTCGATGTGACAGATCACATTGAAGGGCATTCGTCTTATCTGTGGGCTACTCCAAAGATCTTAGATCAACTTCAATTGGATGTGTACTATCCTGTATATAACAGCATTTCTTGCATACAGTGAACCTTTGATGAGGCTGCTCTTCTTGCACACAGTTGAAGTGATTACTGGACCTTATCGCTTTAGAGTTTAACACCATTCAGAAATTATGTATGAAATTTATTTGATTATAAGTATTACTACAAGGATGTATTAATTTTTAGTTTAAAAATTCCAAAGTATTCTGTGTATGTTGTTTTTACTATAAATAATTTTGATATATTTATTAATTTGGATGTAGGTTTTTTGCCATTTAATTTTACTCAACAACGTATTCGGGTCCTAACTAAATTAAGAGCAATGCTGTTTGTTACGATATGAAACGGCACGAAATGCGTAGAGTCTCAAAACAAATTTCAATTAAAAATTAAAAGGTGCAAAATAAGATTTAATAAAAAACAAAAGCAACCCATTAGGATCCGGCTTAACAGAGTTTAATTAGAAGTTTACCCAAAGTCGCAACTTCAAATTTGTTATTATACAATAAAATTCCTTAATGAAAGGTGTTTCTGATGGCAGTTTCCTTTAATGAAATCCCTCAAAGATCTAGTTATGATGGCCCTTTGTATTATTTTTTTAAGTATAGCAAGGGCAAGAGGTTTTACCGATTAATCAAAATTAAGATAAAATTAACTTAAAATTCAATACATAAAAGTCTAATAATATGAAATTCCAATCAATTTTTTTATTTTTGAGAAATTGATAAATCAAAATTCATATTCGAAAACACAAGGTGAATTTGTGATCCGTCGTAACCCGTACAGTTTTTGCACTTGAAGAAACGGATGGTGTGGTGAACCCAGAGAGATTCGCACCGTGTTTAGCTTCCCTTTGTTAGGAGCAAAGCATCACCTTTTGTTTATGAGCACCATTAGTATTAGTTTCTTCGATTTGATGACTCATCACAGCAACAACACTGGTTAACGACGTGGAGTAGCTTCTCTCTCATTCTCCTCCTCCCATTGGCCATTGGTTGAGGTAACCGTCCATTTCACACTTTCCCAGGCCAATCAATCTTTACCTTTTCATTTTCTTTTAATATTACTATTTCCCCTTTTTCATTCCCATCCCATTTGATTACTGAAAAAAGGATTAAAGAGAGAGAGAACACAAGAAACGTGAATTTTTACAAACTTTCGTGCTCTCTTCGTGCGGTATAAATCTGTGGTTTCGTTAATTGTTCGATTTGTAGTTAACTTGCTGCCAAGGCTGAAAATTGTTGTGCGAGTTTTGGGGTTTTTTCGTGGAGTTAAAAATGGCCGCGGTTCGTAAGCGGGTATGGCAGTTATCTGGAATCGGAGCTTTTGGGGCTTCCAAATCCAAAGTGTCGTCATCATTCGAAAGAGCAATATTCCATCCTTTTCCTATTTCGGGGTCAAGACATTTTTCTCAATTGGTGAAATCCAACAGAAAACACTTGTTTCTCGTCGACACCTTAGCCCTCGTAATAATTTACATCCATACATATGTTATTTTATTTTTTTACTTTTTCTGTCATTTATTTCCCTTGTTTGGGTTTCGCTTTTATTTGCTATTCTGAACGTTGAGTGAGATGCGATGTTGCAAATTGTTTGCTTGTATTTATTGGCTTGGTTTGTTTGATTTTTTGCGTATAGGTTAGGAGACTGGAGGGGGAAGGAGTACCCTCGAAGCAAGCCGAAGCAATAACCGCTGCCATGACCGAAGTTTTAAATGACAGTCTCGAAAATGTGTCTCAGTCGTTAGTAGCTAAAGGAGAAATGCAGAAAGTAAGATCCTTTGGTGCCAAATGTAATCTTTGTTTTCTGGATTTATTATCCGCCTTCACATTGTCCCGTGTTCATTTATAAGTTTTATAACGATACAGTTGGTATTAACATTAGCTGTTTTGGTCAATTTTCGTTTTAAGACTGAGATGATGCAAGAAGCCAATCTGTCCAAGTTTAAAGCAGAGGTGCAGAGCTCACAGGTATTTCTTAGATATGTGGATGTTGTGTGTAAACTTTGAGGTTTATGATTTGGGTGCATGTGGATGTCTTAGGGCCTGGTCCTACTATTAGTGAACTTGCTAGGGTTGAAGACAGGATGTGATTATATTCATTGCCGGCATTCGAATTTACTGCCATAAATTTGACTTCCATGGACTATGGTAATTCTGGATGAAAAATACCTTTTACATTTACTAATCGATAAAATGTCGAGCATGGATCCTCCTAAATTTCTTGGTAAAGGTGTGCATCCTGCTTTTCCATCATTAGGGATGAAAAGTGGCCATTGTTGTCTTTGTTCTAATACAGCAATAAAACATGCTAATGACAATGTTTGATCATGTTCTCTGGTGCTGAAAGTAATTATAATGAAGATATAAGATCAAGTTGATCGCTTACTTTCTTCACTGTGCTTCTCCTTCTCTTGTGAGGCCGGAACTTCACATTCTTTTCTTTTCTTCCCCTTCTTTCCGTTTAATTCTTCTTTGTAGATGATCTTCTCAGTTGTGTCTAGCATAATGTACTTTGGTCCCTTTTGTAATAGGTGTGACCGTCATAAATGATACATTGTTGGATTTCTTGTAGCAATCCAATTTGTAGAAACTTAGGATCTGATAGTCAGTTGTCAGACTTCATAATGATGTTACATTTATTTTATTTATTAACTTTGCTGCATAAGATAGTCAATGGCATGCTCAAACCTCTGTGGTTAAACTATAACATTCGATGTTTGTAAAACCTGTTATTGTGAAAAAGCAGGGGAAGAAAGTGAGCACAAGTTGTAATTTAGAGACAGAAAAGAAATATGATATACTAATTATTTATTGTTTATTAAAATGGTTATTTCTGATGTTTACGTTTGTTGATTGTAGTGTTTTTGGTTAAGATAATTTGTTAAATCCCTTTGTCTGGTTAACCTATATATATATTTGAAGATCTATAAATTAAATCGGCTCTAAACTTTGAGAGTATATTTAAGCTGGTAAAGCTTCTAAAGACTTGACTTGTAAGAGTTTACCTAATACAAATGAAAAAAATATATATTAATGACATACATAACATCATACTTTTAACAATACAATAATACCAAATTTCAACTCACAATAGTATGTGATATTAATTACTACTACATAAGATCAAACTGCATAAATGATCACATGATCTATAAATTTATAAAAACATAAGTGTTTAAATAAAGTGAAAACATTTCAAAAGAGTTCATTTATTCAAATCATGTGAGCCCGCAGACAATGTTATATTTATGTTGGCTTCAAAAACAATGCATGACCTCCATAGAACACTGTCACTATGGACTTTGTTTCTTGATTCAAGAGTTTATGTGAGTTTATATGGATTTATTTCTAAAAGTTAGGCAGCGAGATAATTCTTTTCATCTACTTAAAATCATAAATTTGTAAGAGTTTGACATGAGAGTTTAATGATAAGGATGTTTCCGGGAAGTGGTTGTCATCCTCTCAAGGTTTATCTCATTTAATAATAGGAAAACATAAGATTAATTTAGAAACTGTTTGATTGAGAAAATATTCTATTTTTCATTTTTTTTCACTTTTAATTACAAAAAGACTAATAGCATATTTGACTTTTCTTTCTTGTTTCCAAATATTTGTATATATAGGATAGGAAACAATGAAAACATTGTTTTCAAATGGAAATGTCAGTTTTTTCCAAATGGAAAGGTCCAACTTATGCACAGTAAATTCTTGATAATTGATAATACTTAATAGATGTGTGGAGAATGTCTTTTGCATGTCCATTTAAACATTTTTTTAGGAGAGTAATTCGAATGTTGGATTATAATTCATGTGCTTAAAAATTGCATATACAGCATTTATGATTGTTTCTGTTGCATTATGTTGAGACATTTATGCTGGGAGGGCATTCATTTTACCTTAGGAACTGTTTTTTTCTGGGTCTCAATTTCACATTTTCTTTATCCGTGTGATTTTATTTACCTCAAATTGTATGTTATGTTGATGCTGATGAGATTGGTTATGTTTGACTAATGCTGTAATATGCTGAAAAACGTGTAATTCAGGGACATCATTTTTCTCTCTTACAACATGAGACTGAGAAGCTTAGGAATGATATAGAGAAGATGCGTAGTGAGTTAAGGTATGTTTTATCAATTTTAACAATTGGCCATGATCAAACTATAGTTGTATCCTTTTTGTTTCGTTACGATTTTATGGTGCAATCACATGTTTTGCAATACAGGAATGATATAGAGAAGATGCGTAGTGAGTTAAGGTATGTTTTATCAATTTTAACAATTGGCCATGATCAAACTATAGTTGTATCCTTTTTGTTTCGTTACGATTTTATGGTGCAATCACATGTTTTGCAATACAGGTATGAGATAGATAAAGTCACTGCTGGACAGCGATTAGATTTGAACCTTGAAAGGGGGTAAGAGTTAAGAATAAACATGGTGATTGTCAAAGATTTTACAGAACCTTTGTTAGACTGAAATTCCTATTTTCATCTGTTACTGCTGACGAGTCACTGAAAATGCAGGAGAATAAGGGAGGAATTGGCTGATCAGAGTGCTGAAACTAACAACCTGACAAACAAACTTGATAGAGTAAGCAATTATGTGACATTTAGAAGCTGTTATTTTCATCCCATGCCAATTTGCAATCTGAAACCCTTTGCCATAAATTGATATTCAGGAGATCCATTCTTTAAGAGCACAACTGGAAGCAGCCAAATATGATGTTATAAAATACTGCATAGGAACACTTGTTTCGATCTCTGCCGTTGGTCTTGCTGTGTTACGCATCTTGATGTAAACGGATTGTATTCCAATTAGCTTAAAAAAAATGAGGTGGAAGAGAATCAAGGGCATCTAGCTGCTTTGAAGATCTGTCTTCTCTCAGGGAAACAATTGCATTATAATACTAGTTCAACCTTTTTTGCTTTGGTCCATACGAGTGGAGCTGAATAGAACTAGCTCCAATTAGGCACGAATTGGGCCTGTTTTTAAAGCCCCATTCCATATTCTTTTTATTATTCATTTCCCATGCCTTTGGGATATTTGTGCAATTTCTTCGTGGCTGTATGTCTTCGATTATAAATGCTTCCATTCTTCTTTCCAAGAGGAAGAATCTAAATGTTTCGTATTCGCTCTAAATTTCGTTATTATACAATCGATTTCTGGCATAGTTATATACACAATGTCACAAGCCCACGTTTTCACGTAATACGGATGAAGAAAAAAAAAACATATTCTTAGATATTGGTAAATTGGTCATACCTGAATTAACTTTTACCCATAATTTAAAACTATTGAATTACGTCTTATATGTTTATTGGATTATTTGATTATAGTCAATTAATTTTAAGTTTATATATATAAACATTGTTTTTCCATTCACTATCTTATAACTAGTATAATTTTTGTCCCCCCAAGTAGAAAAAATGGTAGCACACATGCAACTCCTTATGATATGTAGGACTCAATGCATAGATTACCACAAAGTTTATGTTCCACAACTTTATATAGTTTTAGTCTCTTTGTAACATCTTTGTATGATGTTGGAGCATAGGAAGGAAATTGGTGACACAGGCATTGACTCCATCCAGATTATTATAAGAAAGAAGCTCTATTTGGTCCAGAAGCATGGTGGAAGTGCAGGCCGGTAAACTGACAAGGCAAAAGTTTCATGTCCTTAGTTCATCCACTGACACTAATTTGCAATATTGGCACTGAAGAATATGTTAAGTAGAAAGGGAGCGTATAGTGAGAACTCTTATCTTTGCTAAAAAAAAAAATTTAAATTTCCATTATACTTATACTTCTATATATAAAAGTTAGTCATCACATGGTCACTTAAAATACTTAATTTTTTCTCATAATTTTCATCATTCAAAATCTTTCGAGTTTGTCTCTCTAGATCATCTCAGTGATATACTTCTTACACCTAGTGACAATTTTAAGTTGATATTATGATAAATTAATTATTTTAAAATTTTAAATATCGATATGTTAAGCTTAAATAGACGAAATGATTTAACTGGAGCTTTTTAAAAACATAAAAGATCAAATAATATTTTTAAAAATTTCATGTCCAAAATATAAAAAATCAAAATGATAATTTAATCTAATTTTGACATTATGTATGCTTAAATGGTATAATAAGAGAAACACAAAACTTAATCAAATATATACTATAAAACAAACATTTTCATTATAAATATAATATCATTTACACAAATATTAGTTTTAAAATGAAAGTTTCAAATCTAAATAATCAGTGTGTAAATATCTAAATTACCACTTTATGACCAATAGGAATTATATACAAAGAGAAATTTTGAAAGTTGTGATCACTGTCATCAGATTGCTCAGGATTCTGAACTGTCACAAAACCATCCTGTGATTTGCATAGACAATTTATGAAAATTTTGCATAGACAATAGCACAGCAGAGTATCTCAAAAGGGTTGAGCACTGATGTAAAATAAGTCTACACTGGCCCTTCCCCCTTATTTAGAGTGTTATGGTCTCAAATTTTTTAAACTATTTCTATATATATATATATATATATCATATATATATATATATATATATATATATATATATATATATATATATAATTTTGGTCTTAAAAAGATTTATATTTATATTTTTCTTTTTTTATATTTTTTATTTTATATTTTTTATTCATTTATGTATTATATTTTTTTTCACTCCAAAATCATTATTAAGATGCGATATTAGTGTTTATCGTTTTTTACAATAAATATTTAAAAAAAAATTCAAACAATGATTTATTATTGGATGATAGTGAAAATTTGTACAGCACATTTAAAATTAATAAAAAATTAATTTAATATTTTTAAAATAGACGAAATAAAGTGATAGAATATCATAAATTTACAATAAGTTTATTTTGAGATAATGGAAAATATAGAAAGAGTTGAATTTTAGATGCATATTATTAGCAGATTTTAACAGTAATCTTTTTTTTTTTCTTAAGAAGTGGAAGCTATGAAAACTATTATTGCCTTCCCAGTGTTTCATACGCTCTATCTTCCATTAGAACAAATAATTAAGACTGAGATATATTTTTATTAGTTATAATTTAATGTTTAAACGGTGGATATTTTATTATATAAAAACTAAAAAGATGATAGATGTGATATCTAATAAGAATACTTTTTATTGTGGTAAGTTCCTTAATGCGAGGGTCGATCTGAGGGGTAAACTTAGATTGAGAGAAAAAGAGGACCCACAAAAATGATACGTTAAAATCTCACTTTCACATTTGTATCCATTCCTCTCTTCTAAGTTTCCTCATTTAATTAACCACCAATTTGTTGTTATATGCTTCTGCTTATGCACCTTTCCATGCATATCCCTCTCATTCCAACTTCTTTATCAGCATCTAAGTAAATTACTCAATCATTCTTTTTTTTCAAATTACCACTTTCTAGTTGTTACCATATTTGTCCTTTTCTCATGTCATTTTTATCTTGTTTTAATATCATTTAGGTTTCATCATTTTTTTATGTAAATATATCATCATGCCTTCATTAGGAGACATGTGTTTGACGAAATACATTGTTTCTTAAGAATTAAACTCCTGATCTTTGTTAAGATGTCAATTGTTAAAATTAAATAAAAGTTACATTGATATATCAATTATAACTTCACTCATAATTTATGTCACGGAATAATTGACACCTTCACCACACAATTAAAGTCAAAATTATTGTCTTAAAGTTAATAATAATAATAATAATAATAATAATAATAATAATATTATTATTATTATTATTATTATTATTATTATTAAAAATGATAATATGAACTATAATTAATTTAAACAATTTTTTATTATAATGTTTTAGTTATTAGAAACCCATAAAACAGAATACGCGGGTACACTTAAAATAGATTATTCAATAATTGAGTATAAATACGTCCAATTATATCTTTTTTTTATTGTTGTAGATAAGAAAAGTACTTTTGAACATACAATTGTTGAAAACAATCGTTTTTATATAATCTAAGAACGAGAAAAAAATGTTATAGTACGGTTGTGTGTAAGTTATTAGTTAGGAAGGATAAAATAACTAAATAACTAAAAATAAACTATTAACTTCTAATATAAACCATAAAATTTTATTATCAAAAAGAATAATTGTACTAAAATTATAAGTTTAATTGTTAAATATATTTGCAAAATAAGATCAATAGTTTTAAAATTATAATTTTTAAAAATTAATCTTATCCGAAGATGCATTCACTAAAAAATATATAATCCAAATATGAGTAGGTCCATGGCCAGTGAAGTGAGCAAGCTGAAAATTCAACAAGGAAAATCAATGGAGCATTATATTGAGACAAGTAAGTAAGACACCAAAATTATGTTTTTTTACTCCCTATTGCAATTCAACCTTATTTGTGATTTCTGATTTTACATTATTGGAAGTTTCAATTATGTCCCATATATTTTTTATTATCCAGAAATTTGCATGGTTATAAATAAATGAGAAGTAGAATAAATAAAATGGTTAAATATATCAAAATATATAAGATATAAAGAATTAAAAATAAGAGAAATAAAATGCATTTTATAAAAATATTTAAATTAAGAAAATAATTCAACAAATGAGACGGTAACAGGAATGAATTAATTTGATGGTTGATATTGTATTTAGATAAAGTATTTTATAATTTTTAAAAAGTTTAAATATATTAAATTATATTTTTTTATTTAAATTAATTTATTTGGATTAGGTAATTTAAATTTATTAAAATTTATTTTTTATGTTTAGATAAAACATTTTAATTACTACCTGTTCTAGAAAAAAATTTCATTAATCTTAACTAGAACTTAGTGAGTTAAAATCTGCAAATTAAAACTTAATTTTGAAAGTTTATTTTATTGAATTAATTTAGGTTTATTTTAGTCCTAATGGGCTTGTAACTTGATAATCTAACGTTGTATAAATTAAAAGGTTTGATTTTTGCAGTATAAATTTTGCGGTAATAACTTTTAATTATGGGTTAGATTTTGTGATTAAGTGAGATATACACATATATCTCACTAATTGGATAATATATTATCAAATATCAAAATTATCATTATTATATTTTGAATTAAGTCTAACTCACGGTATTTTATTATTATTATTCACATGGATAAAATTAAATTGAGATGAATCATGGTAAATTAGATAGAATAAAATGAGATCGAACAAACCAAACTGATAAGGTTAGATTTGATTCAAACTGGTTTGATGAATTTGGTCATGTTGCATTATATTAGAACAAATTGGACCATGTCAAGTCAAAATAGGTCCAGATAGGTCAAATTGAGTTATATAGGTATAAGACAAACCAAAATTAAATAGGTTGAGTCAAACTAAAATAAAATGTGTTGGATTAAAATGAGTCAAAATAAGATGAATCGTGTCATACTAAAACGAGTCACGTGAATTTAGATGAGTAAAATCTATTTTGAGTAATTAAATCAAATATGATCAAAAAATTGAATTAAATTATCAAGTTGAGATAAATTTGACCACCACACTATAAATTAGATAATATAAATATAAAGTAAATTAGATTAAGAGCCGGTAAAAATTAAAATAATTTCATAATAATAAGAAGATTAGGAGTTAATCAAAACTTAATTTAATAAATTAATCAAATATTTTTTAATATTTTAACTAGCCTATTAATAGGTATTTTATTAGAAATTTTTTAAGTGTATAACCCAATTACTTTTTCTTGAAACAAAACCATAAGTCCCTTTTACTAAAAGTTTGAATAAGTGATTATACGAAGGAAGTGATTCATATATTTTAAAAATAAAATTTATGATTTATATTTCAATTTTTTAATTTAATAATATAAAACAATAATAGATCTTAAATATTAGATTACAAAAGTAAAAGTAAAGATGATAAAAAAAATGTAATTTTTATTATTAGAATATATGAATATTTATATATATATATATATATATATATATATATATATATATATATATATGTTCGAAAATTAATAATAATTATAATCCTGATTTTGATTATAATTATCAAACATAAACATTATCCCATACTCATAAATATGTTGTAAACTAAATACGAAAGTGTACCTGAATTAGTCATAATGATGATATCCTTGTAAAACACTATTGATCTTATGGTCTTCCACCTGAATAGTACATGTATTTTTCTTTGGATTTTCTCTCTTGATGGAGATAGAAAGAAAGGAACGAGACTGAGACTTACGTTCTCTATGTGTGCTCCCAGAAGAGGACCATGACCCTTTAAATAACCAAAATTAGGTTAATTACTTAAGTTTTAGTATTTTCAATTTGGCTTCTCATCAAATTATAAATTGCTCTATGGTCTCTACACAATTTTATTTTCATGAAATATGCCTTTAACCAAAAGTTTTAATTTAGTCAAATCACTTTATTATTTAGCTTAATAAATAATGACCCTAACACATTTAAATTATATATCATATATATACATGACCCAAAATTTGTCAACAATCTCCCACTGGTCACACATATATATGTCCTTACAACCTTACAAATGTGTTAGACTTTATGAGCTCAAAATTGTCATTATATTCCTTTAGCATACTCCAAAAGTCTTGTCCATTGATCATATCAGGATATAGAACCAAACCAGCTTTTCATTGCATCATCGCAACTAAAATCAACAATGATTATTAATCCTGACATAACCAAATGACATGAATTCATCATGAAATGTGTAGCATGAAAAATTACGTGAAGGTGATCTGTACACGTCTATTTTCAACTGGTCCAAACTTTAATTTATCGAGATCGATATAATATCCTTAATGTACAAAGTGTAATGAATGAACGAAAAAACCGCATATTTATAAATAACCAAATATGTCCAAAAAATCAATGTATACATATATGAAATTAAATATAGAACATAAAATATATGAAAATGAGTAACTCCCACTAAACCACAAATTCCTCAAACTGTAAAACACCCATTTGAGCAACATGTTCAAGAAAGACCTTGGGTGGAAGTCCTTTAGTTAGAGGATCTGCTATCATGGAGGTTGTCCCTAATTGTTCTATGGAAATCTGTCCATTATGTACTTTTTCCTTAACAATATAGTTGATTTGTTGTCACAATATAACTTAAGTGGTCTTTCAATGCCTTTCACAATTTGCAGCCCTGTGACAAAATTTCTCAGCCATATTCTATGATTTGATGCCTCATAGCATGCTACAAATTCTGTTCCCATATTAGATGAAGCTGTAAGGGTTTATTTGATATTGCGCCAAGAAACCACACCACCTGGCAGCATGAAAATGTAACCTGAAGTGGATTTCAAACTATCTTGACATCCTGCAAAGTCCAAGTCAGAAAACCCAACGATCTCTAACTGGTCTGACCTCCTGTATGTGAGTATATAATATTTTGTTCTTTTTAAATATTTTATAACCCTTTTTGCTACTTTCCAATGGTTCATTCTTGGATTGCTTAAATATCTGCCTAGAACCCTAACAATGTATATTGTGTCTGGACGCGTACGTACTTGGGCATAGATTAAACTCCCTACAGATGATGCATAGGGAATCTTCTGCATTTCCTCAATTTCCAAATTCCCCTTTGGACACTGATTGATACTAAACTTGTCTTCCTTAGCAACTAGAGTATCCCGGCTCATGATGCATAGGTTCTTGAGTTTGTTCTTGACGAACAACCAAATCATCTTGAGTATGGGGTTCATTATCAATGTCTTGTGGAGGTTCCGAACTTACTTTATCAAAAGTAACTGTTTGAATCAGTTATGAACTTGTTACTGATTCTTCTTCCAAGATAAAATTCTTAATCTTATTCTTCCCCCCAAACTCAATGTCCTCAAAGAACATAGCAAATCCCGTTTCAAAAAATTGTCTTTAATGTGGGATCATAAAATTTATATCCCCATGATCTTTTAGCATAACCAATAAAATAACTACTTACTGTTCGGGAGTCCAATTTCTTTTCATTTGGCTTATAAGGTCTTGCCTCAGTTGGACAACCCCACACATGGAAATGCTTCAGACAAGGTTGTCGCCCAGTCCAAACTCATAAGGTGTTTTGGTAGTTGCTTTAGTTGGTACTCTGTTTAGAATATAAGTTGTCGTCTTTAGTGCCTCTCCCCAGAGTGACTCTGGTAAGGTGAAATAACAAATCATACTCCTGACCATATCTTTAAGAGTTCGGTTTCGTCTTTCAGCTACACCATTCATGCTAGGTGATCCCGACATGGTATACTGTGGGGCAATTCCACACTCCTCTAGATACCTGGCAAAAGGTCCTGAACGCTGTTCACCTGACCCGTCAAATTTGCCATAATACTCACCACAACGATTAGACCTGAAAGACTTAATTCTTTTGTTGAGTTGATTTTCAACTTCAACTTTAAATGTTTTGAACACGTCCAGAGATTGTGATTTTTCATGTATAAGAAATAAGTATGCATATCGTGAGTAATCATCTATGAATGATATAAAGTATTGTTGACCATTCCACGAAGGTGTAGAAAATGACCCACAAATGTCCGTATGTATTAACTCTAGGACGTCTGTAGCTCTATATGTACCTAATCTTTTCGCTCTGGTCTGTTTGTCCTTAATGCATTCAACACAAACATCAAAGTTTGTGAAGTCAATGGACTCTAAGATTCCATTTGACACAAGTCGTTCAGCTCTATTTTTAGAGATATGACCTAAGCGCCTGTGCCATAATGCTCCTAAGTGAGTATCGTCAATTTTACGTTTAGTACCCCGTGATTCTGTATTAAGGGTGTCATTATAGGTAGTCACAATATCAAGTAAATACAGATTATCATAAGACAAAAGTGAGTCAGTTCTAATAATATCTGAATTAAAAGACAAACTGAGCTTATTGTTTCCAAATGAACACAAATAACCTAATTTATCCAAAATAAGAAACTGAAACCAAATTCCGTCTAAATGACGGCACAACAAAAGTGTCTTTAAAATCCAAATAAAAACCAGTACTCAATAACAATTTAAAATGCCCTATAGCTTCCACCTCTACCGATTTGTCATCTTCAACATATATCCATCTTTCAGAATCAATTGGCTTCCGGTAGCTTAGGCAACCCTTCATAGAAACACTGATGTTAGTAATTGCACCTGAGTCTAACCACCAAGTGTTACTAGGTACTGACACTAAATTGACTTTAGAACAGACCAAAGTAGGAAACATACTTTTGAGGATCTGAACGTAATTTAAATTGACGGATACTGTAAACAATTGTAATTGAATTAAAAACAAGAGAAATAAATTAATTATGCTCACATTATAAAAATAAATAATTATAAATAAAATATTTATTCAAATAATGGTTTAACCCATCTCAAGACACCCAATGCACCATCAATATCAAGTCTTTGGACAATAATATTAACTCGCTAGAGGTATCTTGTTGTAATAATCAAACATTGACAATAAAGCACGTCCAACAACAAATCATTCTTTGGATTGATTTATCATCGACAAAGCAAATCATTATAATTATCACATGTTTATCATTATAGGTGTGTATGCAATTCGGCCAAATATTAATCTTCCTTTGGGCCGACTAATACTCGCATGAATATATACAAACACTAACATTCAATATTTTTCATGAACTACCTAATTCAAGAGAGGTTACTTTGATAACTTCTTGACTCAATTTGCTCACAAAAATATTAAACTACCAAAAATTGAATATTTTATTTATATAACAAAATCAAATATTTAATATTTGCAAACTAATTCAAAAGACAATCACCTCATTAGAATCTTACTAAGGATGAACACTTCCCTATAATCTCACTAGGGATGAACACCTCCTTTGAACAAATCAAAGGATGAAAAACACCTCCTTTTCTACTAATACACAAAGGATGAACACCTTCCTAAAATCACACTAGAGATGAAACAGAGATAGTTCCGAGTCTCTTTAACACACTCGCTCTAAACCCTAAAAGGAGATTAAACAGTAATCACTCAAACCCTAAACAGGGAATTTAACATCAACTTCCCTTAAATCCCCAGAGGATAAAGACAATAAAATAATAACAGCCACATATGTGGAAACATTCACCAGTTGCCTAAGATCCTCTATGTTGGGAACTCCCCAAACACCACCCCCAATTCCAAACTCATCCATATCCACCATGAAAAGAAAACGAAAACAAAACCCAGAAAATTAAATAAAAACAAAAACAAAAGATTAAAACAGAACAGAAAACTCAATACAAGAAAGATTGAAATTTGAAACATTATTTCTTTCTCAGTAAAACTTGAAACTTAAACCAAAACAAAAGGGAAAAACGAAGAAGAAGAATTCATAGCTTCCTCCACGGTTCCATCAGCGAGCATAATCAGATTGAGGATGTTACCCCCAAATTTAAATTTTAGGGTTCACGGTAATTGGGATTTTATAAATTAAACAGAATCTGAATTTTTAAATATTTCCTAAGACAGACATGAATCAAGTATGGGCGGCTCTGATACCAGTTGTTGGAAATTTAATAATAATTATAATCCTAATTTTGATTCTAACTATCAAACATAAATATTATCTCATACTCATAAACATGTTGTAAACTGAATGTCAAATGATGATATCCTTGTAAAGCACTATTGATCTTATGGTCTTTCACCTGAAGAACACCTGTATTTCTCTCTGGATTTTCTCTCTTTATGGGAATAGAAAGAAAGGAACGAGACTGAGACTTACGTTTTGTGTGTGCTTCCAGAAGGGGACCATGACCCTTTAAATAACCAGAATTAGGTTAATTACTTAAGTTTTAGTATTTTCAATTTGGTCCCTCATCAAATTAGAAATTGTTCTATGATTTCTACACAATTTTATTTTTATGACATATACCTTTAGTCAAAATTTTTAATTTAATCAAATCATTTTATTATTTGGCTTAATAAATAATAATATATGACCCAAAATTTGCTATCATATATATATATATATATATATATATATATATATATATATATATATATATATATATTCAATTATAAACAAAACCACGATAATGAGTATATGAATTTTATTTTATTTTCATTTTTATCTTCCCTTCACATCGTCACGCATGCAATATTTCTTTCAAAATAGATACATCTATGAAAGGTATACATCATTTTCTAGAATTGTTTAAGGCACTCCCCTTTCCTGTTTTTTTCAAAAAATATATTATTTCATTGTGACGTGCTTTTCTTTTCCTTTCTAAAGTAAAGAATAGTCTATAGAAAGATGTTACGTTAGCATGAATGGATTTATGAAACACGTGGTTAAGAGATAAATTATTATAACAAAAATTATTGAATCATCGTATTAACAAATAATTTATGATGAAATTGTGAGTCTGGGGTTTACTTCAGATAAAATGGAGTCCATGGTAAAAAAAAAAACATAAAGACCAGAAAATACAAACAAAAATAACATCGATTCGACTTTAATGTAATAGATAGACAAAGGAATCTAATAATATCCCCAAACATTCTTCCACGTACAATTAGGGAATAAAAAACATTCAATAAAACAAAAAAAAGTCACCAGCCGCCAATTTTTTCATATCGGTGAAGCTCCTTAGAGGCCGTTATTCTTACCCTTGCGGCACTTTTTTCATTTTTTCTTCTTTAGATAACAACATCAGAGAGGACATAACACACGTTTGGATGGAATCGCGACGAGTCGACTAGCTCTGGGCGCGGTGAGTCCGAACACATCGCTGGTGTCCAACTCGCTGGGTTTCATCCCATCAGGTAACTCCCACCTGAAGCAGTGAAGCAAGTGCGCCACGGCCACTTCCAGCGCGTAAAGACCCAGTTGCATTCCGGGGCAGGATCTCCGACCTGAACCGAACGGAATGAACTCGAAGTTCATCCCTTTGAAATCGGGCACGCCCGGGTTCAGAAACCGTGACGGCTTAAACGCCTCCGGCTCTTCCCATGAGTCCGCGTTCCTTCCTATGGCCCAAGCGTTTATGATCACGCGCGACTTCTTCGGCACGTGGAACCCGCACACAGTGGCGTCCTCTGCTGTCTCGTGGAGGAGAAGAGGAATCGGCGGGTGCATTCGCAGCGCCTCCTTCACCGCACATTTTAGAAATATGAGCTTTTCGAGGTCCGACTCGTCCACGCGCCGGTCCAGTCCCACCACGTCAGCGAGTTCTTGCTGCACGCGCCGAAGGTCTTCAGGGCTTCTCATGAGCTCCGCCATTGCCCACTCGATTCCCGATGCCACCGTTTCAGTCCCACCGAACATCACGTCCTGCATGTTATCCCATTGTTGTCATTTTTTTCTTTCTCTCTTTTTGTTTCAAAACTTTAAATTGAAAAGCCGATTGAGACTTACAAAAAGAGGACTTTTATCTTTTCACGGCTCACACCCTTGTTCTTCCCCATCAATAACATTCTTCGAGTGAACTTTTTTTTTTTTAAAAGATATTTTTGTGAAGAAAACGTAAAATACAAAAATATATTTAATATGTACGAGTTTTTCTTTTTAAACAAATAAATCAAACACAAGAGTTGGAAATAGATTAATTATGTTATATCATATTAATATATTAGATTGTTGTATATCACAGTTCTCAACCTACCATCTTTCATAAAATTTAGAAAAACATGAAGTAGAAAATGGATATTTTTCATATTTAATTTATTTTTAAAATATTTTTTTAGAGTTTTTGTACTTAAAAAATTTTCACTAAATTGTTTTTACAGAAGAATGAGATTTATTTTTGTTTCGAATTGACTTTTTTACCATTGTTTTTCATAGCATGTTATTCTTATCGTATAGTTTAATGTGATAAATAATTAAAAGTAATAAAATAAAAAACAGTTTAAAAACATATAATTAATTTTAAAATATTCATATCCATCAAACATACTTTAATCATTATAAAAAAAATCATGATTTATAGACAAAATTTCTCTACTACTAAATATATCCTTAAAAATTATCAATATTCACTCCATTTGAAAATAATACTTTTAGCATTAAAGATAAAAATATTGAAAAATGAAAAGAAAAAAAGTATGTATGCATAATAACTTGAATTTAAATGAATATGTGGCTCCCTCTAAATCTTGTGGTGAAATTCTGCTTTCCAAATAAATAATAGTTTTAAAGAAAATTAGAAGTATAACGGAAGAGTTATACCATGACGATGGCTTTGATGTTGTCTCTGGTGAGTCTGATGGAGTTGTGAAGGTCCTCCGATTCATTATTCAATTTAGCCTCTTGGCTGTAAAAGTTCAACAACTCATCAACCATGTCACTTTCATCGTCGCAACTCTTGCCACTACTCCTCTTCTTCTCCACGTGCTCCTCAATGATGTTATCAATGAAGTTATCCAAGGCGGCACGTGCCTTCACGAGTCTGTCGTTGAGACACTGAGGATCAACCCACCCGAGGCAAGGCACAAAGTCCGCAATATTGAAAGCCCCAAACAACTTGGAAAACTCTTGAAAAATCCAAATGAACTCGTCCTGTCCCTCTTTGGAACTGGACCCGAAAGCCGCGCGGTAGATGATGTTTTTCGTCAGGTTGAACACTAGTTCCCCCACGTTAACGGGGTTGCCCACGTTCGCCGCAACGGTGCGGACGATGGTGTCGACTTCGTCTCTCACGGAGTTCCAGGACTCCGCGCGCTTGCGGCTGAAGAGTTTGACGACGCAGATTTTGCGCATCTGGCGCCAGAAGGGACCGTAGTGTGCGAAAGCCATGTCGGCGCGGTCGTAGGTTAGGTACCTGATGGCTATGGTGGCGGGGCGGTTGGAGAAGATGTTGTCTTGGACTTGGAGCACTTCACGCGCCGCTTCCGCGTTTGAAATGGCGACCATGTGGAGGAACCCCATGCGGAGGTGCAAAACGCCGCCGTATTGCTTGGCGAGTTTGGCCAAGCCTCTGTGTGTGAGCTGGTCCATGATGTTCATGTTGCCTATGATGGGTAGGCCTTTTGGCCCCGGTGGATACGGCGCCGTTTTTCTGCGAATTCGTGACAGTAAACCCATCAGCAGCAACGTCACCGGGATTATGTACAAGACCGTCGTAGGGAACGGTTCCAGTGCCGTTTTCAGTTGTATGAGCAAATCCATGGTGAGGGATTTTGGTTAGAAAATCTTATCTGCTATGTTGCTGTGTTGATTATGATTGGGAAGAAACAAGGAAAGCAGTAGCGTTAAGAGTTGCAACCCAGTGTGTTGCTATGGTGGGTGAGATATTATGGGGTTTTATATTCAAGTTCTGTCACCACAAGTTTCTTGAAACATAAGACATGAAAAGATCTAAAACACATATTTTACACTACAAGTGGATCTTAGGAGTGTTTTTCTCTTGATTCAAATAAAAGCAATGGAACCTAGAATTTTTAAAACAGAGATACTATATAAACAGAGGCTTAAATGTGTTCCTCGTGTTGCATCGATCATCTATGACATTATAAGCAAGGATATTATTAAAGAGTATTTGCTGCTTTTATTTTCACTCTCAATTCATTCTTCTTTTCACCCAGTCAGTTTCTTTGAAAGTAAAATATTACTTCTGATCAGGATTTCATTCTCACCTGAAATACCAGTATTTTATAAAGAGATACATGCGTTCAATTATAGAATAAACTGTTGATATATTTTATTATTATATTGGATCCTAACACAGTTTCGCAGTTAACTATACTTAAACTTATTGCCTATGAGATTGTTTAACTATATTATAGCTGCAAACTATTATTAACTTTGTCTCTCAGAATTTTTTATGATAAAGCCTAATTCATAATTAGTTAAATATATTTTTACTCATATTTATAGTATTCAAATTTAAAATTTTGGGTTTTGCTTCGATTGGACCGTGAAACAATATTTTTCTTCGAAAAACAGTACCTGTCCAGCAATGTTTTGTATTGGTTAAGCAGCAGTCATAAGACGCCCCAATAAAATATTCAAGAATGGAACGTGTCTTCCTTAACGTTGTGAGTTTATACAGGTGGATGAAAGATAAAAAGCAAATAAAAATTAGAAAATAATTATATGCAAACAACGCTGTACTAGGGTTTCTCTTAGCCAGTAAAATTATGTTTAGTGTGTTTTCTTTGTTACTCTTTCACATATCCTCCTCCTTTATCTCTTCTTTAGCCGTGTCTGTTTTAATTTGATTAGTTTATTTTGACTGATAAATACAGTTACCGAATCCTCTAATAACGATTGAAAAACAAGTGGTAGGGAGAAGAAAAACATAAGGAGTTGGAGAATAACGATTGAATGGATTGTATATTGAGTTCTCCAAGGACCTCAGAATTTCGTGTTCAAATATAATAATGCCTAAAAATGACACTTGCGGAATCATTTCTTCAAATCCAATATATAACACGAGAGATCACACACTGGTCGCAAATCAATGGAATTTTCAACATTCATTCATTACTTTAAGGTTTTTCATTAATGTTTCTTACGCTTATAGTTCAAACAAGTGTATCCATCCAATATGAATTTTGTTCAACCAAACCATATACTATAAAGCAAAAACAAAGTATGAAACATAGTTCTAGCTTCGTGTTTATCTTTCCTGTTATATCTTCATTCCACATAGCAAAAACAAAGTCAAAGGATATATGCTCATATTCTGATCAATTCTCTTATATAACAAATGTTTTAGAATGTTAATTTAATTCAAATAAAATCTAATATACTTTTAATTTCCTATATTTATTTTAAATACATGTTTTTAGCTTTCGATGAAACATTCAAATTACAATTTTTTTTAGTAAAAATAGAGATAAAACTTATTAAACTTGTATAGAAATTTAAATTATAATATTTAAAAAAAAAAGATAAAAGAAAAATATATGCTATTCTTTCATTTTCAACGGTTATAAACAGAAAAGCAGCCTGTGCATGGCATGACTTGCAGATTTGGGAGGACCACCAAATCTGTCAGAAATGTGTTTCACTTTGTCCATTCTCAGAAGCCGAAAGCTACTTCTTCGCATAATAATAATTTTGGTTTAAAAAATTATTATTAATAAATAATAAATAAATAAAAACTGAAGTTAAAATTACAAGTATACCAATAATTAAATTTAAAGATTCAAAATCATAGCATATATACAAATTATAAAACTTTAAAATCATGAGCTCTTCACTTTTCAAAAAACTTTAACACTGATCAAATAAATGAATAATATATATATATATATATATATATATATATATATATATATTAAACTTTATATCATCTTATATTTTTACTTATTTTCACACAATTAGTTTTACCAAATACTTCAAAATTTTAGTTTAATAATTTTAACCAATAAGTGAAAATGAAAATAGCTGATGATTTTTCCAATAACTTTTCTCTTTTTTTTTTCTGAAAAACAAAATGAGGTATTTACTTGAACATCACTACTCATGCACACAAATTGTTATTTCTACAAGTATTTCAATGTTTCTTGTGTATGTTTTGATTTGAGTGAGGAGAATTTAGAAAATATATTTGCTCCTTTCTTACCATTTTTTTCTTCATTTTGTTCACGGGAATTCGAAAATATACTTTGAAATTCAAAAATACTTTTTGTTCAAAGTAATATTTTAAACTTTTCTTTCAAACTCAAAAGATACGCTGATCTAATCTCTGCAATCACATGTTCTGAAATGTTTAGGTGGAATAATGAAACTACCTAAACAAATAGGTTGGCTATAGAAACGTGGAAGGAATTTTTCCAAGAAAAACAGCAGAAATTACCATTGCTACTTCCACGTCTTTTTCTTCTTATAACTTTCTTTAAATAACATTATTTTTAAAATTTAAAGCCAATTATTGTTTGTTTATTGCTTTAAAAATATTTTATATTTTAGCTTTTGAAAATTAATAATTTGTTTAACAATTACTTTCTTAAAATATTTTTTTCTAAAAATAAAAATGATAAAATATTTTTATTTTTTATTTTCATTCTTTTCTTTGTTAGTGATATATTATATCATTCGTTTTCATATTTTTAAGTTTTGAAACCGTAATTCTTTATCACTGTTGGCACATATTTTTTAGATTAAATAAAATAATTTTTAAATTAAAATCATCAAATGTATTTTTTAATTTATTTTAAATGTTAGTTATTAAAAAATTCTTAAATATTAAATTCGCATTTAAAAAATAAAAATATAACTAAAACAAATATATCCTAACTTATGAAATAAGATTTTGTTTTTGGATTAATCCAGACAATTCTTTAGTAAAAACGTTGGTATTATTTCTTACATTTTTTTTTCAATATATCAATTCTGATACTAAAATTCTTGGCCACATAAATTCTTTAGAGTCTAATTTAATTATCAGTTAAAACCTTATAACTAAGATTATAAATAATTTAAATTTTAATTCAAAAATTAATTTAACTAAAATAATTTATAACTTGATTAATATAATATTTTTTTGTTTTAAAAATAATAAAATATTTTATAAATTCATTATAATATAAATTAAAATATATTGAAGAATTTTTTTTACAATTAATAAAAAAAATACTAATTTTTATCAGTCACTTGCTTTTAAAGATAAACTAAACAAACATTCTCACTTGCGATAATGACATGAACTTTCGTAACTCTATCTTTCTTATTTTAGAACTCTTTCTTAGACTCATGCTTATAAGAGTATAATAGAGAGCTTCTTATTGAAATTTAAATGTTAAAGTATTAATTATTTAAAAAAATTGTTAATTATTTTATTAACCAACTTAAAAAATTAATTAAACGAAGTAATTATGAAGAGATAAGGGATTATTAAAAAAATCTTAAAAGGATTTCTATTAAAAAATTAATATAAATTATTTAAATATGATAAAATATAATTATTTTATATTTTATATTTTTTAAAAATAATATATATATATATTAAATTTATTTGTTGAATGGTATTGTTTGTATCACTATCCTTTCAAAAAGTGGCAGAAGGGTATAGTATGAATTGTTACTTATTTTAACACTCTTTTACCTGATCGTAATTTCACTTGAACTATTTTCCTTTTTCTACTCATTCACTTTTTATCATCCATCCAAAGAAAGCTTAACGCGTAGATTTAAGATGAATCAAATGAATTGGTAAGGACACATTTTATATAATACCCTTTACTATAAGATGAAACTACTTTATAAAAGCGCACACACAAAAAAAAAAAACAAAATAGTAAACTGGATCTATCTTTGCAAAGAAAAATAATGGGGTGACCACTCTATTTAACAACCACTTTATATAAATGGAAGTTTTATTAAAATTGTGTAAAAGTCCAACACAACTCTATGTTAAATGATGTAGTCTTTTTAATTAAATATATTTATATTGGAGTATGATCTTACTTTAATATATCATAATAATTGTGTTGGGTTGATTGAATCAACCGGGTAGATTTTGAGTTTCCACCTTTTTAAATTTTAGTATGACTATTTGTCATGATTGTACTAAAGTTACATCAACATGCACGTTAAATTGTAAAAAGTTGATATAATTATATCTTAAATTGTTATGAAATCACTTAATTTATGTTAATTTTAATATACTTTTTTCTAATATATGATGAATTCGAGAATATCTTGATACAAGAATAAGAAGCATAACTGTCAGCATAATTGGAATAAAATTAGAAGAAGAAAGAAAATTTTCAGTATTGAATTATTGGCAAGAGTACCAAAATTATCAATCGCAGTATAGTATTTCGATTAAATAAAAGTCGATCCCACGTGAAACGATTTCAATGAAAATTCCCAATTTTATGCTTATTAAGTAGATTAAAACAGAATGAGTTTTGCAATAAGAGTTGAATTGAAATTAAATGACAAAAAACTGTAAATTGTTGAGAAAATATCAATTAAAGATACTTAATATTAGTTTCCTTCCTTATCCTTCTTTTGTAATGACTATATCAATTAAAAACATCATATAATCTAACAATGTTGATGTAACCTCCTCAAATCATCCATGTTGATTTCTCACACATGAAGTTCATAAGAAAACCTAATAAATGTTGATTTCTCACACAATTAAGAGATTTTCCAGCATTAGGTTTAGGGTATTAAGCAATTGATACATTCATTTCATTCCTGGCAATTAACGTAAAAAATATTCTTACCGTGATCTAGGATTCAAGATATCTTTTCCAATCATATCCCAAACATCAAGAATAATTCATTTCAAAGCGGATAAGAATAACAACATCAAAATATAAATTAATGTCTCAAAATATCACCATGATACAAAAGAGTTCAAAGGAAATGCACAAAATCCTAAGAGAATGAAGTTAGCCACACATGTTGGTCATTACAATGCTCCAAATATGGAAGAAGTGAAGAATTGATGAAGATCGGATGAAGCCCTAGCAGTAGTTGCGCCTCTTCTTCCCTAAAACTGCTTCTTTTTCTCAAAACACATCTTCTCTTTTTATAGGAAAAATTGGGTTTTTGGGCTTCGCGTCTTTCGCTCAAGCGACAAAACGCTCGCTTGAGCGAGTGAACTCCAGAGAAGAATAACTAACATTCGCTCAACCGAATTTTCTTGCGCTTGAGCGACTGACTTCTAGAGAAGAATAACTGATATTTGCTCAAGCGAAAGTTCATCCCGCTCGAGCGAATTCCATGCTGAAAATATTATTCCTTCTTCCAATTTTACTCCAATTATGCTGACAATTATGCTTTTTACTCTTGTATCAAGGTATTCTCAAATTCATCCTATATTGGGAGAAAAATATATTAAAATTAACATAAGTTAAGTGGTTTCATAACAATTCAAGGCATAATTATATCAACTTTTTACCACTTAACAACTTCCCCCAACCTAGAATCTTGTTTATCCCAAGCAAAGTAATTTTTCCAAAACAAAATCATCACCTATTATCACTTTCTCTTTCAGAACCACAACATAAAATTAACTTTTCAGATGTGATGCTCACAACTCCAAATGAAAATAGAATACATAAGTATTCAAGTTACAGAAACTAACAAAGAATAATTAGTCATCAACTATCCTCAGAGAAGGTAGAGTTATATATAATCATCTCTTAATCTCACAGATAAGTGTTTATCTCATTCAATCACTTCATTTAGACAATCCAATATTGATAATCATCTTCAAGCAATCAACATTTTTTAGGCAAGACTTAAATCAAAAGGTCATTTGAAGCTTGTAATGGGGTTGGACTAAGAAAAAATCATTGGTTTTTCTGGGTTATACAAAAGTATTTGAGAAATTCAACTCATATGAATGATTCCTGTTTAATATTTCCTCAAGTTAGGTTTCAAACTTCATGCTTTTGTCCCTAACATAATGATAGTGAGTTAATAATCTCACAAGTTATTATTCCCCTCTTTTGACTTTTTTTTTCTCATGCTTTTGCATGTATCCCTTTTGGCTTTGCCATAATTTTTAAGCTTTATTTTTTCTTTTTGTTTACACTTTTTTTTTATAAAACCCCAATAATACCTGTAGGATAACAATAGCAATACCCAACAATATGAAAAATAACATTCATACTTATTTCCTTTCTCAAATATTGTAAGATAGATAAATAGTGTTTAGGCTTAGGGGTTCTGTTTACGAAACAATATTATTTTTTGCTCATAAGGGGTTCAAATGGATGTCCTATAATTAATGTAGGATTGACTATTTGGCTCTGGGTTATATCTACTACAAAGAAAAATGTCTTTATCATTTTCAAGTCTCACTAACACGCAATCACATCAAATAATCAATCAATATCAGTTATCATCACAAAGTGTTGACACTCAATTTATCTATTTTTGGTTCTCTACTCACCTGAGTTTTGACTAGGTTCTCCAATTCAGTTAATTCCTAATTCTCCTCATCAATTCCTTTTCACTATCATACTCATCATCCCAAAATCACTTGTTATTGGAAACAATCAAAATGATTTTTCATGTTCCAGATTTGAATTAGACAATAAGCAATAATCTTATATATGGCTCTAAAACAAATTATGGGACAACAAGGGAATTCAAAATTTAAAACAAAGCAATTAAAGACGTTAAATTAAAAATAAAGGAATTAAAAACATTAAAAACAAAGTCAGTTTCCTCCCTCATTTTCTTCACCTGTCATCTCCTCCTTATCTTATACCTCAGCTGCAGACTTTCTCACCCCCTCAGAAAAAGTTAGATTGTCCTTAGGCCATTGAAATAAGGCCTCAATGTCTTGAGGAGAAATTCACTGTGTACCTGGAGCAATCTTGCAAAGAAAGAACCTAAGGAAGAAAAATACACAAAAAACTTAATTAAACTGCAAAAAAAAAAAACAAGTTTAAAACATTGGGTTGCCTCCCAGGAGCGCTTGTTTAACGTCTTCATCTTGACGCCTATTTGCTTTAGGGTTCATGCAGGTGATTGATCAAGGTGATCTATACGAATTCTTCATCCCTTGATTGTCCTTGTGGGAATGAATTTATTCTTTTTATTGCGAATAATCTTACGACTGTCAAAGATTGGATAAATCATATCTGCTTCAAGAGGTTTCAGTACCTCTCTTTGAACAACTTCCTTCATAGTCAGATTGAGATGTCTTTGGGGTTGTGCAACAAGCTTCTAATCTTGTTTTTCAGTTGAGATGGATAATTCCTCCAAAGTATCTATTTTGATGCAATTTTTCTTGTCTTCTGGTTATTGTACAGCTTCAAACAGATTAAAATTAACTTCATCTTCTCCACTTCTAATTTTCAACTTGCTCATGTCAACATCTATAATTACTTTGGCAGTCTTCATAAATGGCCTTCCCAGGATCAATGAGACTTCCTCATTTTCCTCCATGTTAATAAACACAAAATCAACAGGAAATATTTATCCACTCTAACTAAAACATCTTCTGCTACTCCATAAGGAATCTTTATTGATCTGTCAGCTAGTTGCAGAGTCATTCTAGTTGGTCTAACATCTAAGTCTCTTATTCTTTTGAGCATAGATAATGACATGAGGTTTATGCTGGCCCTTAAATCAAGTAATGCTTTTTTCACTGGTAATGTATCAATTGTGACTGGTATAGTGAAACTTCCAGGGTCCTTGGAATTTTAAGGTAACGATTTCTGGAATATAGCACTGCACCCTGCCTCTAACTCTATTGTTTCATCAGTAAATCTTCTTTTCTTAGTTAACAGTTCTTTCATGAATTTGGCGTATATTAGCATTTTCTCCATAGCTTCCACAAAGGATATATTAATCTGCAGTCTTTTGAAAATATCCATAAATCTGGTGAATTGTTTTTCTTTGTCTATCTGTGAGGGAACCTTGGGATATGGTAACTTCTCTACAAATGATTTTTTACTTCCTCCTTTTTCTATCTTTTGTTTTTTCTCTCCCTCTTCGTTCTTCTTATTAGGGATATATCTTTCTTTATTATTCTCCTCTTTTTGCTCTTCATCTTCTTTTACCAGAACTTCTTCTTCAACAACTATATTGTCATCAATCCCCTTACCTACAAAATTTTCACTTCTTGTAGTTATTGAATTGCATTGCTCCCTTGACTTGGTTTGTGTGTTAGCTGAAAACTATCCTCCTTGCTGTTCAGATAATTGTTTAGCCAGTTGGCCCATCTGGGTCTCTAAATTTTTGAATGAAGTCTCAGTATTTTTCTGATTAACCATAATATTTTGCATGAATTTTTCTAATGTATCTTCCAATTTACTCATTTTGTCAGGCATTGAAGGATAATGTTGTTGTTGTTGTTAATGTGGAGGTTGCTGATATGACTGTTGTTGAAATAGAGGTTGTCTAGCAGATGAATTAACACCTTGGTTCCACCAAAAACTCTGATTCTGATTTTGATTCCCTCTTCATCCTTGTGCAAAATTATTCTGATAATTTTTGGGATTAGGAAAATTACCTTGTCTACCTCGACTATTACCTTGAGCACCCATATAATTAGCTTCTTCTTGTTGAATGTTGTCTTGATAAAAGCATTGTTCATTTGCATGATCACCTCCACACACGTCACAATTCATCTGTTGATTAGGAATGGATTGTACTGTATGCATTTGTTGAGGTCATTTCTCTATTTTTTGCTTCAATTTGTTGGGTTATAAGTTTATTTAGCATCTGAGGTGCTAAGTTCAAGTACTCCCTTTCTTTGAACTAGATGTCTATCATGTTGGGTCTATTGTTCTGTAAAAGCTAGTGCATCAATAATTCTTGTGGCATGTTCAATTTCTACATCCAACATGGATCCTCATGTTGCAGTCTTTAATAGCATCTTTGTATCATGTCGCAAGCCAGTATAGAAAATATTCAACTGAGCAATGTCATCAAATCCATGATTTGGACATCTTCTCAACAGTGGTTTAAATTTCTCTCATGCTTCACAAAAATGTTCATCTGTTCCTTGAAAGAAGTGATGTCGGATTTTACTTTGATGTAACGGGATGGTGGGAAAAATCTGTTCAGAAACTTCTCTTCTACGCTACTCCAATCAGTCAAACTCTGATTAGGATGTGCCTTCAGCCACTCCTTTGCCCTACCTACCAAAGAAAAAGGAAATAATCTCAAATATGTAGATTCAAGATTTGTTGCTCTAAATCCCATGGTACCAATCAACTCATAAAAAGTAGAAAAATTAATATAAGGGTCTTCATGATCCAGTTCAGTGAATTGATGAGCACTAATCAAGCTTAAGAAAAGATGGATTCATATGCAATATTTGATCGTCTGGTACGACAATGCTAGAAAAGTGTCTCGGACCTTGCTGCATAACATAGTTTCTGAGTGTTTTTCTAGGTGGATTTGAATCTGGATTTTGATTTAGATTTAGATTTGGATTTGGATTCATATTTGCTCCATCTTCAGCCATGTCTTCTGGTAAATTGAGTGTGGAAGAAAAGCTAATTGATTATCCTATGACTTGTTCTTGAGTTTCCCTTCTTCTTCTACCACGGTTCCTTCGAGCGGTTTTTTCAATCTCTAGATTAAATTCTAACTGCTCTGAAGATACTTGTCCTCTTAAACGCATAAATCAAAAGAATAACTCAAGCAAAGATTAGCACAAGTCAATAATTAAGTAAAACTAAAACTGAAAAATAAAACAAAATAGAAATAAAAATAAAATACTCAATAAGTTAGACAAAGAATTATCAAAGAACACCGTTCCCGACAACGATGCAAGAAATACTTGTTGAATTATTGGTAAGCGTACCAAAATTATCAATCGCAATATAATATTTCGATTAAATAAAAGTCGATCCCACGAGGAACAATTTCAATGGAAATTCCCAATTTTATGCTTACTAAGTAAATTAAAACAGAATGAGTTTTGCAATAAGAGTTGAATTGAAATTAAATGACAAAGAACTGTAAATTGTTGAGAAAATATCAATTAAAGGCACTTAGGATTGATTTTCTTCCTTATCCCTCTTTTGTAATGGCTATGTCAATTAAGAACATCAATTAACCTAACAATGATGATGCCACCTACTCAAATCATCCATGTTGATTCCTCACACAATTAAGAGATTTTCCAGCATTAGGTTTAGGGTGTTAAGCAATTGATACATTCATTTCATTCCTGGCAATTAACGTAACAAATATTTTTACCGTGATCTAGGGTTCAAGATATATTTTCCAATCATATCCCAAACATCAAGAATAATTCATTTCAAAGCACAAAGGATAAGAATAACAACATCAAAACATAAATTAATATCTCAAAATATCACCATGATACAAAAGAGTTCAAAGGAAGTGCATCAAATCCTAAAAGAATGAAGTTAGTCACACATGTTGGTCATTACAATGCTCCAAATGTGGAAGAAGTGAATAATTGATGAAGATCGGACAAAATCCTAGCATTAGTCGCGCCTCTTCTTCCCCAAAACTGTTTCCTTTTCTCAAAACACATCTTCTCTTTTTAGAGGAAAAATTGGGTTTTTGGGCTTCGTGTCTTTCGCTCAAGCGAAAGTTATCTATTTTCGCTCAAGCGACAAAATGCTCGCTTGAGCGAGTGAACTTCAGAGAAGAATAACTAACATTCGCTCAAGCGAATTTTCTTACACTTGAGCGACTGACTTCTAGAGAAGAATAACTGATATTCGCTCAAGCGAAAGTCCATCCCGCTCGAGCGACTTCCATGTTGGAAATCTTCTTTCTTCTTCAAATTTTACTCCAATTATGCTGACAATTATGCTTCTTACTCTTGTATCAAGGTATTCTTGAATTCATCCTATATTGGGAGAAAAATAGATTAGAATTAACATAAGTTAAGTGGTTTCATAACAATTCAAGGCATAATTATATCAACTTTTTACCACTTAACATTCAGCATGGAAGTCGCTCGAGCGAGATGGACTCTCGCTTGAGCAAATGTTAGTTATTTTTCTCTGAAGTTCACTCGCTCAAGCGAGCGTTTTGTTGCTTGAGCAAAAATAGGAAACTTTCGCTTGAGCGAAAGTTACCACTTGAGTGAAAGATGCGGGACCCAATTTTTCCTATAAAAAGATAAGATGTATTTTGAGAAAAAAAAAAGTTTTGGGGATAAGAGGCGCGACTACTACTACGGTTTCGTCTAATCTTCATCAATTCTTCACTTCTTCCTCATTTGGAGCATTGTAATAACCAACATGAGTAGCTAACTTCATTCTCTTGGGATTTGGTGCACTTCCTTTGAATTCTTTTGTATCATGGTGATATTTTGATATATTAATCTATGTTTTGATGTTGTTATTCTTATCCTTTGTGCTTTAGAATGATTTATTCTTGATGTTTGGGATATGATTAGGAAATATATCTTGAACCCTAGATCACGGTAAGAATATTTGTTACGTTAATTGTCAGGAATGGAATGAATATATCAATTTCTTAACACCCTAAACCTAATACTGGAAAATCTCTTAATTGTGTGAGGAATCAACATTTATTAGGTTTTCTTATGAATTGCATGTGTGAGGAATCAACATAGATGATTTGAGTAGGTGACATCAACATTGTTAGGTTAATTGATGTTCTTAGTTGACATAACCATTACAAAAAAAGGATAAGGAAGGAAGTCAATCCTAAGTGTCTTTAATTGATATTTTCTTAATAATTTATAGTTCTTTGTCATTTAATTTCAATTCAACTCTTTATGTAAAACTCAATTTATTTTAATTTACTTAGAAGCATATAATTGGAAATTTCTATTAAAACCATTTCTCGTAAGATCAACTTTTATTTAATCGAAATATTATACTTGTAATTGATAATTCTAGTACGTTTCTTAATAATTCATCAATTCATATATTGATTCATACTATTCTATATAACGTTAAAAGGAAGTTTATATTAACTCTTTTATCATGTTCACACTAGTGTAGCACAATCATTTATGATAGAAGTGTAGCACAATCATTTATGATAGAAAGAATAAAATTATTTATTTTACAATGCCATTAAACTCTTTTAAGACTTTATAACTAAACATTTAAAATGATGACATGAAACTGACCTCTATCAAATGATATGCCATGAACTTCAGTCAGTGAAACACTCACTGCCTTAACCAATGCAAGTGGGAAGGGGTTTGTTGGAACTTGACGGATCACAATAGTTGACCATTAATCACGATGATGGGCAAAGCGATAGTGGTTAGTTATAAACATTTAAAGACACTCTCATATTCAAAAAGTAAAAAGTAGAAGCTAATTAAGTTTTGTATAATCTAGCAAAGTCATCATGTGATAGAAACCAACTCGTTAGTGCAATCTTTATGAATGGATTAACTATACTGATAAATTTATAAGTGAATGCCTACATGTGTATTCTATTTTATTCATGTTTCGTTGTTGGTTTTTTCTTTTAAATTACACATCAACGTAAATGGATATATTTTATTGTCATCGTAAGTTTGCTTTATTCAGAGCCCGTGTCTTTGTCAATTTTTTTATAAAAAGAAATGTCTGCGTCAATTTGGTTCCTTAGGAAGATCTTTTTTATGATATGAAGATTAAATTGCTTGATATATAAAGGTTCCTTATGTATTTTTTATGATAAAAAGAAATGTGCATGCTGTTTATTATTTATTGTTTTGGGATGGGTGGGAGGGTAAAAAGAGAAACATGAGGTTTTCTGAGTTTTTTTTTTATTATTATTTTGTAATCCTTCTAGGGTAACTTTAGACTAAATCAAAAGAAAAACCAAGACGAAGTCAAAATAAAAAATTACTTCGCCAAGTCACTAAATTAGTTTAAAATATTTTTTATTTAATTAAAAATATGTTATATAAATAAAAAAAAATGCGTATCACATTAAAAACCCATTTTATTTATATATTATCTTGCCTTTGAGTTTTTTAATTAAGTGATAGATTGATATTAAAAAACCCGAGAGTGAAGAATTATGTATTATTCAATTTTCGCATTTTTGTTAGTTAACTAATGTATATGAATATAAGTTTTGTTATGTTTAATCCAAGGTTGATAGGTTTTATGTTATCAGGTTATTTAGATAAATATTAAAGATCGTTTTTTGGGTGATGAGATTAGGAGAAGATATGGATAATAATTTGCTCATTTATAAGATTTTTTTTATCTATTATACTTTAAGGAATATTAATTACAATTTTTTTAGTTAGAAGTTGGCAAGTATTATATAAAGAAGGGTGATATTTTGATAATCATCAATAATTTATTTTTATTAATATAATAATCTATATAATGATTTAATAAAAATAAAATAAAATTATTATTATAATATTAAAAGAGAATATTCTTTAAATAATTTATTTTTATTAATATAATAATTTAATAAAAATAAAAATAAATTATTATTATAATATTAAAAGAGGATTATTTATAAGAATTTTATGGATTTAGATTAAAAAGTATGAATTTCCATTATAAATATAAGAGAGAGAAGGGAAATGAAATTAATGAAAATAAAAGAGGTTGAAGCTTGTGATGATGGATTTGACGTTTGAGCTTGTTAAATTTATAAATGAGGGTAATCGAGTGGTCAGAGTCAGATGATAGAGCGAGGTCAGAACCATTGGCGGATATTGGTTTTATCAATTGGTATCTGGTCTCAAAAATGGTTCCTCTGCACTTGCTTTTTCTACTGCAAGGAATCCTGGTGCCTTTCATGTTGTGTGTTTTAGATTTGGTTTGGATTGGGTTGGAAATTAAATAATTAGATTTAAGTTGATTCAGAAAGAATTTTGTGATTATTGGGGTTAAAGAAATATATTATATTTGAAAGAATCTGAGGCGATTTAATGTAGTTAATTTATTAACATATAAAAAGAATTGAATAATTATTTTTTAAATATAATAATATAATTAAATAAAAAATATATAGTTATTAAAATGAATAAATCAAATAAAAAATAATAATTATGATATAGTTGAATATAAGAATATTAATTAATTTGTATTATATATAATATTTAAATATATTAATATTATTTTATATATAAAATATAATTACAATTATTTTATATATTAAAATTTAAATTATATATTTTAAATTTTTTGATATTTTAAATAAATATTTAATAAAATAAAATTGTATTATCTTATTTTATATTAAATATAATAATTAAATAATATAAAAATAAATTTTAAAAATTAAATATGATAAAATTTAATTTAAGTGATTATTATATTGATTTCATAATTATTTATTATTTTTATAAATTTATCGATTTTGATAAAATATAATATTTTAGTATTTTTTTAAATTTTTCAATTTTATTTTTATCATGTACATAGATTAAAAAAATATTTTCATCTAAAACAAAATACAAAAAATTATTAAGTGGGTTGGAAAAATCATAAAATAAAGTATACAAATATATAAAACTTAAAACATAGATATATAATATTAAAAGTAAAAACTAATGCACAAAAAATATTCAATCATTTTATGTTAAACCATATATTAAAATTATGAAAATTTACATGATTCATTATGATTGACTAAGTTATTATTGTACTACTAATACAATATTAATATATATATATATATATATATATATATATATACTTTTAAAATATTTCTTACAAAATTATTCCTTGTCACAATTTTTTTTTCAACTTGATAACTCTTTGAGTATAAAATAAATAAAAAATATTAATAAAAATAAATAATAAAAATAATTTCATTTAATTTAAAAAATATAATTAATTAAAATAATTTTATTCCAATTTCAAACTTAAAATTTTAATAATTATAATTATAAGAGTTTAATTATTAATATAAGTTTTATATTGTAAAATTAAAAAAGTATTATAAATAAATAATTAATTTCACTATTATTAACTTATATTTTAATAAATTTTGTTATGTATCCTCTAGTATTATTTTTAATGCAAATAAGAGAAGTTGTATTTATTTGAGTAATAAAATTATTGTTTATAATTAAATCATAATTAATTTGCTATGTCCTTTAAATAATATTGGTTATGTTATGTAGATAAGAGATAATCCATTATGTTTTTCATTACATAGTACTAATGTGTAATAAAATATTTTTTCTTTATGCTTATTTATTTTATGATATAATTGATAATTATTTTAATATATTAAAATTAATTCATACTTAAATTATAGAAATAATTTGTGATATTTCATTGAAATATTATATTTTAATTTTTATAGTTATAAAAATTTAGAAATATTTTTAAAATTTTAAAAAGATGTATTAATTGGAAAATTATATAAAATAAATCTTAAATTATTTAAATAATTAATTATAAATCATGTATAATTACATTAATTAAAAAAACAAAATATAATAAAAAAGTCAAAATAAAAAAATAAAATCAAAATTAAAATTAGATTATTACAAAATTTAAAATTTATTAATTTACATTATAGTATTAATATATTTAAGTAAATTAAAATTTTATTAAATATATTTTTTATTTTATTATAAATAAAAATATAAAAAATAATTTTATATTCCAATATTAATTTATATATGATAATATAATTTTGTTAATATAATAATTTTTTTAATATAATCTATTACTCATATCTATATAATCGATTATTTATATTCATATAATCATTATGATAGAATATATTAATTAAAATTATATATTTTAATGATAAGAGGATTTTACTTTACATTTTTTCCATGTAAAATGCCATTAAGTACGAGGTTCGAGTAAACATAATAATAATAATAATAATAATAATAATAATAATAATATTTAACTATGATTCTAAAAATTATTCTATCCAAATTATTTTTTTAAAGAACAGTAATTTTTAATAATAATATATTTAATCTATCTTAATAATATAAAAAGATAAAAAAGAAATTTAAAATCAATTATATTATAATATATTATATTTTTTAATGGATTATCATAATTAGTATACCTTTAGGAAAATATAAAATAAAATACAGTAGACAGAAACAAATCGAACGGTGAAATGAATATAACTATTAAAGATAACTACCTAATAAATAAATAGATAATTAATTATATATATTTTTGTTAGAAAAATGTGAATGAAAATACACTCATCAAGGAAGAATTGAATTTTCAAATTTTTTTTCAACTCTAATCAATTATTAAAAAAAATTATAATTAAATTCAAAAGAACTAAAACAATATTAAAATTACAAAAATGTTAAAATAAAGAAAAGGAAAAAGTTTGTATCACTAGTTTAACAAAATAATTTTATATTAGAGTTTTTATTAAAATTTGTTTAGTAACTAGATTATAACCTAATATGATAATATTGAATACAATAATTTTTAATCAAGATCTATACACAAATCACAGTACTTGAAATATTTCTCCTCATAATTTTTAAATTAACTTGATGTAAATCACCTCACATGTATCAAAATACAATAAAAGATTTACAAAAAGAAAAACAATAACGATTTCACCTTAGACTTTTAGAACATTACATCCTATAGCTAAATAACATTTTCTTTAAGTTTGATCTTCAAAGCATTTTACGAAATCACACACTTTTCTTGATCCCACAACATTTTTTCTAATTGCTTTTATTTCTAAAAGATATAATTAATTGAAGAAAGTTTGTATCCTTTTATAGAGTAAAAATTTGTTGCAACTAATTCAAATAATCGATTATTTACTTATAGTGATTGTCTAAAAATAAGTCATATAATTGATTAGGTACCAACATAATCGATTATTAGCGCGTTATATCAAAACGAGATATTTAGGTACAAAATCGATTAAGTGACCACATAATTAATTCTTAACACGTGTTTGTGAAAACATGAATTTAAGTTATATAATCGATTAATACAGATTTAGTTTTAACATAATTGATTATTTTTAACTTTTTACCTTTTTTATTTTAACAAATATTATATTATTTACCTTTACACAAATTACTCACACAACTACCTAGTTATCTTTTAAGTATATCACAAAAAGTGATTTTTCAATCAATCTTCTTTCTTCATTAACAATCTCCCTTTTTTTTACGATGACCAAGCAGTAAAGTATACAATATTTTTCAGCAATCTTTTCACTAAACTCTTCTCCAACTAGCATAGCAAAATGATAGCCCTTTCAATAACTTTTTCCCCCCTTTGGACTTAATAAAAAAAAAGGTTAAACATAGAGGTAGAAGAGTAATAGCATAACCAAAAGCAAATATAATGTCAGATTAAAAAGGATATATCAAGTATCAGTAGTTACAAACTAGTAAATTAATATGTCAAATATTACAATGCAGCAAAGACATTGTTTAAGCAAATTTAAAGCATATTAATCATTCATCATCATTGGAAGATAGTTCAACTGTTTCGTCATCTTCATCATCAATTTCTTCCGTTTCCATTTATGTGTCATCTTGTTCTTGTTGTAATATGGATAGAATAAAAGATACTTGATCATCCAAACCATCAAATTCGGAACAGTAATACTCATGTTTCTCTTGTTGTCAAAGATATATTTTATCTAGTTTCTCTAACATAGTCTCTTCAAAAGTAATAAAATTACTTATAACAAAAGAGATAGGAACGTATGCATTTACGGGTTCTACTCCTCCATCAACAAATCCTTCCTCATTGTTGAAAAACTAACCATCATCTCTCTTAACCATCCTCATATGATAAAGAGCAAATTTTCCTATTGCATTTGCATGACTCATGATGGTAAATGATTGTCTCTTCACATTTACACTAACATACTAAAAAACTTTTGACAGAAAAACAGAATAAGGTAATAGATATAAATGCAACTTATATGATTTTTTTTCATATTATCACTAACAACAACAGATCAATCAATATAAAATCTTGATTTGAGAACATGTATTATGTACATGTTTTTAGAAGTTAGTTAAATATAATTACTTTTCCTAACAACAAGAACCCAAGTAATCACAAAAGCTAACAACCTTTCATTTTTCTTCATTCCACCCGTCTTATAAATGAAATAATTTTTTTACAGTGTTTAGATTCCTAAGACAAGATCTAAACATAATATATAAACACAACTAGTTATTAAAATTTTCGAATCCACCAGTAACATTTTCTCCTCCTATTCTAAAATATGTAACATTTGTCTATATTTCCTCATCTTGGACTATTTCTACTCCTTTAACTTTAAATAAAATAATTCTATTTTTTAAATGACAATAAAAAAATTTGATCAAGTCAGGATAAAACATCCTATTCATTTTTCTAGGCCTTGATATACTAACAAATATTGAAACAGAAAAAAAATTTATTTTAAAAAATGAGATAAAAAAATATTTATAAGTAAAATAAAATATGAATGCATCAATTACGTTAATTCTACATATCCAAACATACACTTAATAACATACACCTAAGGAAAATAAAATATGAATACTTATGTATTATTACACTTACTTTATCTCCTGCTTGTTTCCAATATGTATAATTAAGACTTACGTTCTTATACATAATTAATTCAATATGTATAAATAATTAATTATAGACAATAACATAATTAATTATATTCATAAATTTTTAATTAATATAATCTTTACATTATTATAATAAATTAATTAAAAAATTTATATTAAAAAATATATTAAGATAATAAATACATTTATTTAATTTATTTTTTATTTTTATTTTTTTCTTTTAATTTAAATATTTTCAATTTTTATTCTCTTTGTTATTTTTTTATTCTCTTAAATTCATTTTTCAATCCAATCAAACAGTTGAAGAAAATGAAAAGATTGTGTGTTTTTCTTTTTCAAGATGTACAATTTAATAGATTAAATAATAAAAGATATTAGATTTACTTAAATTAATATAAATTATTTAAAAATATTTTATTTTCTTTTATTCTTTTTTCTTCAATTTAATCCATTTCTCATTTATTTATTTTTATTCTATTTGTCTTTTAATTTTTTATTTTTTATTATTCATCTAAACAAAAGCTAAAGAAATGTCAAGAAGTAAAAATAAAATAAAATAAATAAATTTATTTATACAAATTTTCTAATTAAAAAAAAAAACCATTTTTATAAAAAGGGAAAAGCTAAGAGGGGAATTTTAGTTGGTTTTGTAGAACAACATCTAATATACTAATCATATAATGTCATTAAATAACATTAGAACAACGCAATGAATTGCATAAAAATATAAAAAAAAATATTATTTTTATAGATAAAAAGTATATATAATTTTATTGAATATTTACATATGATAATACAAAATATTATAATTACAATAACTAAAAATAAATGACACAAAGTTATGTCCACATAATCCAAGACAAGATAATTCATCATTGTATGTGCAATTTGCTTTATTTTTGATAGATTCGCAGACAGAACAATCTCTCTCTAGTAACTGGGGTCACCAGGTGTCACACACTTTGGTGATATCTGAAATTCAGCTCTTCATATTATTGTGGATCGATGGCCCTCTTCTTTTCCGTAGTGTGTGATGAGTTGGCTTGTAGTTCTCAAAAACTGTAATTTTACCCTCATCTTCAAAATCAGGTTATACCCTTAAACAGTAACATATTTTTACCATTCATTTTTTAGACTAAATAATATATTATTAATAAATAATAAATTAATATAAAAAAATAAAAAATATAAAAAAAATGAAAAGATAAAATTATCAATATATACTAATCTAAAAATATATTATTAATAAATAATAAATTAATATAAAAAAATAAAAAATATAAAAAATGAAAAGATAAAATTATCAATATATACTTAAATATATTAAATTAACGTTAAGTTTAAAGGTGACAAAATCATAAATTATATGAGAGTTACAAAATTACGAAGAGACTAAAATTATAAATATATAAGTAAATATATTAAATGTTCATTAAGTTTGGAGAGTTCAAAATCGTAAATTAAATGGAGTTATAAAATTTTGGAAGAGGCAAACTACACACAAAAAGATTGTAAGCACTTAAATAACCTCAACAAAGTTGATATAACATATATAGTCTGTAGGGCGAATCTAAGTCCATAAATTCCTTTATTTTCTTTCAATAAGGTTAAAAATAATCTATACTATTTTTTAAAATTTATATAAGTGTTTTTCAAAAACAAAAATAGATGAATTAAAATTTTAAAACAAATAATTTTTAATTTTTAAATTAATGTCATCGTGAAATAAAAATATTATTATTTTTATATAAAATTTAAATTTTTTGTTACTTTTATTTTAATTATTTTTTATTGGAAGAATATGTTTTAATATAATATGTATAACTTTTAATAAAATAAAATATCTTTTAATATGTTTTCAGAAATTGGAGAACATCTATGAGAGTGAATTTGAGAGAAAGAGAGAATAAAATATTTTGTTACCTTTGTATCTTTATCCATGTATCTCATTTAATCCTATTATGATTTCAGATATTGTATCAAACAATTTTTAATCGTCCTCTTTCCTTTATATATTAAGAAAATTATCACATCCTTATCCATGCATCTCATTTAATCCTATTGTGGTTTCAGAACCGACATTGTATCAAACGATTTTTAATGTCCTCGTCCCCTTCCCTTTATATATTAAGAAAATTGTCACATCCTTATCCATGCATCTCATTTAATCCTATTGTGGTTTCAGAACCGATATTGTATCAAACGATTTTTAATCGTCCCCTTCCCTTTATATATTAAGAAAATTATCACATCCTTATTCATGTATCTCATTTAATCCTATTGTGGTTTCAGAACCGATATTGTATCAAACGATTTTTAATGTCCTCGTCCCCTTCCCTTTATATATTAAGAAAATTGTCACATCCTTATCCATGCATTTCATTTAATCCTATTGTGGTTTCAGAACCGATATTGTATCAAGCGAATTTTAATCGTCCCCTTCCCTTTATATTTAGAAAATTGTTAAAGATAGGATTCGAACTCAATACTTTAGAGTTAGAGACCCACTAAGCTACTAGTTGGATTTTCTGATAATAATTTATAAATAAATTATATTTATATACAACTAAATGTATATATCTGTAAATATAAAATATATAAATACAAATATATTTATATGTTGGATATAAGGGCGCACTTCGAAGATGAAAGTGTTGTCGAGTAGATTTTTAAAATTTGATACCAAATTTAATCTAATTATGATTATTAATAGAACAATTTTTTCTTAACATAAATTATTATAAATTAATCAAAATCATTTTTTAATAATTATTTTTTCCATACATAGATTAATTTATAATAATTTGTTAAATTAAATAATTTTATAAAAAATAATTTTAAAAATAAATATTTAATTATTTTTAATATTGAAAAAATTATTTTAATATAAGAATTTCAATTAAATAATAGAAGAAAAAAAGATAAAAATAATAAAATAAAAATAAATAAAGATTTTTTTTATATTATTATATAAATAAATTATAAAGAGTATATTCTATCATTAAATTACAAACTCATATAAAGATACTTGCTTACAAATTTGACATCAAATTTTGAAAACACACTCGACACATACTTTCACCCTCGACGCGCCCTCACATCCAACATATAAATATGTAAATATATAATTATATAAATATATCAAAATATATAAATATAAAAATATATTTATATTTATATATTTATACGAATATACATTTATTTGTATATAAATATAATTTATTTATAAATTATTATTAGAAAATTTCAATAGTTTAGTGGTTGGAGTATCAATTTTTAATATTAATGTAATGAGTTTGAATCTATCAATGACAATTCTCTTAATTTGTTATGTCATTTTTTAAGCTTTAATCAATGTTAAATGATAAAGTGAAAAATATATTTTATAGTAGTATCAATCACATCCAATACAGTTTCGGCAACCATGAATCATTTTCATGCAAAAAATCGTTTCAGATAGGTCTACTCACCTAGATACAAACTACAGTGAAAATTCATCATGATCATGAGAGGAGCTTATGTGTTGTTTGCCGTGAATTTCCTTCTTCGATCTTCATGGTGGTGATTTGTTTTGTGTGTGGTGTGCGTTGATGCCTGAGAAGCGAAGAGAATTGATTTTAAGTGAGGGAGAACCAATTCTTGATGCATCTATAATTAATTTTCTGAGATATTATGAAATGAAAATCAATTCACTCCCTTAAATGCATGAAAAAACAATTTTTCTTTACTTAGAATTGATTCTCGACTTCATGACTAGAATTGATTTTCGTTTGGCTAAAATGGCGTTAGTCACCATCGCATTGGCAACAATGGTGTTGCACGATGCTTTGATGACAGGGGCTTTTCTTCCTGTGGAGCTGGTGGAGTTAGAGGTACTTAGAGCTCGTGACAGAGCATGCCACGGTTGAATCTTGGAAGGTGGCTTTAGTGATATTATCAACTTCGTCGTCCAAGGAACCTCCTACCCTTATACTTCATTGGAAACGGATAATTCTTTTTTCCCTTTGTTTCAAATTTCCTTGTTTTTTTTTTTTGTCTTCTTAATATTTCATTTTCTTTATGCATTTTCTATTTTCTTTATTTGCAAGATGAAGAAAGAAATAAGAATAGAATAGAGTATTTATTTTAGATTATTTATATTATGTACAATGATGTTAATGGCTAAGAAGTTAAAAATACCATATAACAACAACATCCTTTTCAATCTTCAAATCCAAAAATAAGCTTAAAGAGAAATTCGTTCAGGACTGAAATTTGGAAAGCCTGCACAACCAATTGGTGCGTGTATGTTTGCAAATGGAGCGATTAAAAAAAAATCCATATTTTGTTGACGTGAGATGTATATACACCAAACAAACAAGAAAAGACGTGAACAAGAGGAGGATGGACCGTGCTGAAGATATTATTTTGGTGTTTACTCAAAGTCAAATCCAACAATTACTTCTCACATTAATTTATTTTGTTGGCGAATTGTTTAAAAAATATTATTTTTCTTTACATAAAAAAAAATAAAACACGTGCGATATAGTAAAAAGAATATTCTATTTTTTTAATATTTTTCCATAAGTCACTTTCTACTTCTCCTCAAACGCATAAAATTTTAATATTATTTTACACAAATCAAGAAATATGATAAATTTATTGAATTTAATAAATTAGTTGTAAAATTTTCTATTTTATCCTTTTTATTTTTGTATTATCATAAATTTATAAAAATATAAATAATAAGAGTATAATTAAAAATGTGTTAAACTTAATTACTCCTTTTTAAATTTAATTTGCCTTTTCTATGGACACTCCACACAATTAATCCATATAAAAGTGTATTTAAAATTAAAAAGTAGTACATCAGGATACAAGTAAATTAAGAGTAGAATTAATATGATGAAAATAAATTTAAAGTTTTATTAATTAAGTTAAACATAACTATAAATAAAAAATTAATCATTCAAAATTACTTTTTTATAATTTTCTTTTTCTATTTTCTATCTAACTTTTTTACTTCTTTTTTCCCTCTTTTTATAATAGAAACATTTCTCAATGTTCTTAGAGAATAAGAGATTATCTTTTTTCCAATTAGAATTTTAAATAAAATAAGTTTCTCTTTTTATAATTTTTAAATATTTTTGTAAATTGGGGTTAAGATTGCATATGGGTCTTGAGGATTTGTATGTAAATTTTATTAAGAAAATATAAATTTTGATTAGTTTAAAAATATTGTGATATATTCAATTTATTAATTAGAGATTTCTATGAGTAAAAGTATGTTTTCCTAAAACTTTAGGAGATTTAGAAGTGATTTGACTCAAAGACATTTTATTTGAGGTAAGAAAAGTTGTAAATACTTAATTTTTGTAGTATTTTAAGCTAAATGTTATGGGCTATGATGGTAATATAATTACATGGTTTTATTTGGAAGGAGTTGATTGTGAATTAAAATATTGATATTATTCATATTTGAATGTATTTAAATAAGTTAAATTAGATTAATGTTATGAGAAAGATGTGTATGAAATATTAAGGTAGCATAACGATATTTGCACTAACTAAAAAATGTTTTAGAAAGAGATTGATACCCAGAATTTGGGTTATTGTGTATTTTTGCAAATCTATTATCTGTATATTTTTTTAAGCGACAACTTGTCATTCAAACGAAATGTGCAATAGAGATAACGATTCACGATGACGAGTATTTTCGTTCAAGCGAAAAAACTTCCAATGAAATAAGACTTGTCTCAAGTATATTTTTGTTCAAATGATAATTTTTTTTTCTGAAGCAAAATTTCCCAAAAGTTTTCTATCCAAACTTTTAAAAATAATTTCAAATTCCAAATTAAATGTTTTATATATGCAAATTGAAGTGCTCGTAGTGAAGAATTCAATAAAACAAGAAATAGTAAAAGAAATATCTATTAAAAAAGTTATTGTCAAAATAGTAGACAAATATCAAATTAGAAAAAAAATATTTTTTTATAATATAAAAAGTAATACTATGACTTAGGATATTAAAATGTATGTTATAAATATGAAATAACGTGTGTTCAATATTATTGTATATCTTAAAAAAATAGTGTGTTGTAATATAAGAATTAATAGAGATATACAAATTTTATATATATATATATATATATATATATATATATATATATATATATATATATATATATATATTGATTTGGATTTATATTGATTCTATTTATCACTAAAGTGACGTAGATGACAAAACCAAATGGTGAGTCTAGTGTGAGAAAAAAAAATTATGTCTTGATAAGTTATTCAAAAATTTATCTTAATTATATGTGAGTGTATATATTAAATTGAGTACCATTGCATTAAAAGTTATAGTACGAAAGATATAAATTTTTAATATTTAATTTAATATATATTTTTTTGGAAAATATTTAGTTTTTGTGTGACATCAATTTAAGTCAATATATTTATATATATAAAATGTGATTTATGATGTAATGTAATATACGAATATTTGAATTTAAATAGTATTATTTTATATTGCTTTTGAATTTTATATATTTAAATTAAATTATTATTTTACCCTATATGTATTATATATATTTTTAATTATAATTATCATGTGTTATACGAAAATATACTATATAGGTGTAGAGTAAAAAATATGATATATTTTTATTTTATTTTACTTTTGATATGATATATATATATATATATATATATATATATATATATATATTATACGGTATAAATAATAAAATAATATTTTAAATGATTTTGAAAATTATAATCATAATTTTTTTGAATTAGAAGAAACAAGAAAATAAAAGTTAAAAACTTCTAAAACACCTCCTAAATGTTTGGTAGTTTTCACCTTAATTTATAGTGTTAGCAGTTTGCAGGTGGCAACAGCTGTATCCTCTGCAGTGGTTCGCCTCTCAACTAATGAAGTGGATGCGTTTATTTTAATGCTCAAGGAAACTATGATAACTGTTTTTCCATCAAAACATTGAACCCTACCACGGCTTTAATATGTTGCCCAACCATTGCTAATGCTTTTAATATTAAAATACTCATAATAACTTTTTTATTTTCTTTTTCTATCATATATAATTAAAAAATAAAAAGATATTATAATCTCAAACTTTACAAACTATATATTTTTATTCTCTCATCTCATCCAAAAAAAAAAAAACACAAAAAGTTATTCATTTTCTTCTCAATTATTTTTATTCATTCAAACAACGAATCTTTTCTATCATAATTTTCATCTATTTTTACTATTTCTATTTAAAGATTTATTTTAGTGTAAAATATGAATGATAAGATGAACTTTGGAAGCGTAACATTAAACATATTTAAAAGTATTAAATTTTTTAAAAAAGTCCTAAACTTACAAAATTATAGAGTTGCAAAAACAATTAGGTTTTTCCTAGGTACGTCGAATGTAACCATTTATGGCAGTTTTTTTGTTCTACCTATTTTTTTCTTTATTTCTTCAAAATTGAAGCTTAAAATATTTTTTATTAAATAATGTTACATTATTTTTCAAAAAATGATGTTTTACTATTTTCCCACAAAATTGTTCTCATGGAAAATGTTGGAATTTTGGTTTCTCATGTTGAAAAAAGGTTTTAGTGCAACGAAAACGTTTGTTACTATTTTAGTGTTATTAAATCACCATAAAAAATGTTATGTATGACGTATGCTTTTTATTATGTCATTCACAGTAAAAAATTTTCTTTTATATGTTCGAAGGGGGATGAATGGTTTCTACAGGAAATTCTTCCTCCCATATCACATGTTCCTCATTCTTCTTCTTTTATTGTCTAAATTTCAAGCAACGAGACTCTACTCGTGCAGGATCTGGTGAAATGGGAGAGAGCTTGAATTAAGTGGGAAAGCTTCGGTAGAAATTTCATACCAAGTAAGGGAAAGTTTAATTCATTCAATATATGAAATTGAATTGTTGGGTACTCTGTGAATAAGGAATAGGAGTAGAGATATAAATTATTTGAATGTCTGATTTTGAAGAGTTTCTGATTTTGATCAACTGTTCACCGTTTGAAAGTTTTTGAAATTCTTGAAATTAAGGATGAATTATATAATATAATTGTTGTTTTTAACTTAAATTGAACATGTTTATGGTTTAATTTTGATTTGGAACTAATTTGGGTGATTGAAACTGAGAAATTTGAAACCTGGATTTTGAAAATGGCGATCTTGGAGGTGATTACTATTCATATTTTTGCAAAGTTTTAAATATTGATTAAATTCTTGAAATTAAGGATGAATTATATGGTAAAATTGTTGTTTTCAACTTAAATTAGATATAATTCATGTTTAATTTCGATTTGGGACTAGTTTGGTTGTCTAAAACTGAGTAATTTGAAATCTGCCAAAATCTGCAAATTTTGACACTATTACTGGGCGAAGGAAGAAGAAAGGGATATGGTGGGGATTTTTTTAATAGATTAAGGGTAAAATAGTCATTTTATATTCTAGGGACATAAATGTAATTTTTGAAAATGTTCAAGGGCAAAATAGTCATTTTTGGGACATGGAAGGAATTTTTGAAAATGTCCAAGGGCAAAATAGTCATTTAGGGACATACATGGAATTTTAAGAAAAGATTAAGGGCAAAATAGTAATTTAATGATTTCGAAAATGATTTCGAAAATAGTTTTGGAAATAGTTTTGGAAATAGTTTTAGAAATGATTTCGGAAATGAATTTAGGAAAATATATATATAAAGTGAAAGAGAGAATGAAAGTAGTGTGTTGTGACGTGTGTGAGTCAGACTGAGCCTGAGGGCTGATGCCCAAAATCAGTCCTGAGACGTTATATATTGGCTAGACTGAGCCAGAGGGTTGGTGCCAGAATCAGTCAAATCCTATTTTTATTGACCCGAATGAGCCGTGAGGACAGGTGTTCCAGAATCTGGCAAATGTGAATAATTTTTGTTATGTTTGAATGGTACCGGGGTGGTACAGAGTACATTAGTGTAATAACTATGTCGGAGGATTCGAACGAGGTCCCGGACTTCACCGATTGGTCGGGTCGGGTAGACTACGAGATCAGGCGGTGAGAAGTCGATGGGGGATGACTGGTGGCGCGCTCGGAGGGGTACTCCGAGTATGAGTGATGAAGGGCGCCGAGTAATCCTACTCTGTGTGGAGGGTGGTCAGAATGGTACTACGGGTACCGATCACATTGTGCCCACAGATGATAGCCTCTAAGTTCGGGCATAGTTAGGGTATACTTCCGGAAGGTGTCTTAGTGTGTTGATAATTTCGTAATTGATCATAATATATAATTATTACTTCTATATCTGTTTTATTATATCGAATGATTTAATACTTATCCCTATTTTTCCATGTGGATGGGACTGCGATGATCACTTTTATGTGGGAGCAGATCGGGAGTTGAGAGATGGAGATGTGACTACTGGACAACAGAGATAGTTCAGTGGGAGCTACTTTTACATGTATAATATATAAATAAATTATGTTACTATATTTTGAGGTTCCGTTAGTGAATCGAAATTCCAATTTATGTTACAATTACAGTAATATAATGTAAAATAGATGTCATTATTTACTTGTTTACTACTTTGCGAAGACATCATTATAGTAACGATTTCTAGGGTCGTTACATTATGCAATTGGCAAGGTAAAATAATTTACATCTTTCTCCAATCACAAATTATCCTATATGATAATTTTTTTATTTAATAATAATCATTATAAAAATCATATCAACAGTAAATTAGAATGAATGACAAAACGAAGCTTTTTTACACTACATGATCATTAATCTCAAAACACTTAATGTGGTAAATAATTAAAGTTTTTGGAAAATTATTAAAACTAAACATAAACCTGTTTTATAATTAAGAAACATATAAATATTACCAAAAATATTTATAACTTACCGGACAAATTTTATTTAGTTTAAGACTAATATTTTTTAGAATTCAGAATTTTGAAACATCATATGAAAAAATGTGCTTCTACTGAACATACACTAATGTTAGTCCATTTGTTTGTTTGAACTTGTAAGTTGTTCTTTGTATCCATAAATTCTTAATGTTGGGCCCTGCTTGGTTGTCTCATGGTACAATTTGTTACTGTTTATGTATAGGCTTGGGGTGGTGGGTATTATTATATATTAGTATATGAGTATAGTATCTGAGCCAATAAATGTAAAAAATTTGTGACAAATAAATAAAAACAAAAAAAAAACTTTTTTTCAAGTAAGAACTAACTATTTTTTTTCATTTATTAATGGGTAGTTTTCTTGTATCCATTATAATAATGTAAAGTCTAATAAGGAATATAGAGATAAATAAAACATTTAATTGTATTTTTAATTCATATTTTAGTTCTTAAAATTAAAAAAAAATGGTTTTCATCTCTGAATATTGTTTTTGAGAGATTCAAACATATTTGTTAAATTAAAGAAACTATTTTATTTTTAATTCTGGGAAACTAAAATCAAATTCGCTCCAAATTTGATAAACTAAAATTATAATTAAACTTAAACAAAATTTGTAAAATAATACTTCCTCATAGAAATTTGTATTTGAGAAAGGTTTGGAAACAATACCCAAAAGAAAAAGGTAAAAATTATCAGACTAATGAAAATATTCATAGATATGTAATTAAATCGTGGGGTACTATTCATAAATAAAATTCAAGAATGGCGTATTTTGTGAATTATTTGATTAAACATGATTTTACATGGCTTAGCTCCCTTCATCCCAATTCAATTCACATATGCAAAGAAATTTTCAATTTCAAAAGTTGTAAAATTTATAAGTAAATATATAAATATATCACTAATAAAGTTGTATTGTTTGTTTCTAAGGTTAGTGTATATCATCTCAAAATATTATAAATGTATTAAGTTAAAAGTTGTATGGTTTCTAAAGTACATATATATAAATATATCACTAATTAAAGTTGTATTGTTTGTTTAAGGTTAGTGTATGTATCATCTCTAAAATTAGAAATTTATTAAATTAAAAATTGTATGGTCTCTAATGGAAATGTATAAATATGTTACTAACTATAACTTTAGGTTTATTTATATGTTAAGTTGTAAACGTGCATATTTATAATTCTGTGCAGCATAAAACACGTGATTAATAATACTTGGAATATGAAGTCTTGCACGCTGAAAAAGTGAAGCTATATCTTTAGATATTATTAATTATTAATTAAATATTACAACATTTTTATTTTCATTTGCTCTTATACGCATATTTATTATTAAATGCAGTAAAAGACAAGGGCTAGGTGGAACAGGTGGAACAGTCAATTATGCTTCTTCCACTGTGGAAAAGTAGAATAAATCCTTAGATATATTAATTATTTTATTAAGGGTTTGGACGTATCTTTTTTTCCTTTTTATGCCATATCTCTTTCCTAATTATTTTGTAACCATCATCCTCAGCATCAATGAGAGAGATATGCTTCCTCTTCTACCTATTTATTTCTAATTCATTATCAGAAAAAGTACCAATACACACCCATTTCAACAAAGCAAAAATTGTTGTCACCTACTTCAAACATCTCTTCTCATTTTTAGAAATTTTAAATCCATCAAAGTATAATTTTTTTTTCATTTTAAATGATTTAATATTTTAAATAATTTGTCTGTATAATATTATTTAAGTTTATTTAATTTTAATTTTTTTATTTAGATAAATTATTTTAATTACGATCAAATACAAAAATTATTATTATTATATTTATAAATTAAGTCTAATTATAGTAGTTATCTTTATTTACATGGGTTATATTGAACTAAAACATGAGTTAAATTAAAATAAAACAAATTATGACATGTTATATCAAAGGAAAATCAGGACAAACCAAGTTCATAAAGTCAAACTCGATTAAGATAATTTATACTCGGGTTTGGTTGGTAGATTGAGATTAATAAGGTTGTGTTGGAACCAAAAGGGTGTCAAAATTGGCTTAGGTAGATAGACTGACTCGAAATGTATGAGAAATAAGCTAAGTTAGACAAAATATAATTGTATTTTATTTTTTTAAACATTTTTAATTAATTATTTTGATATAAACACATTAACATTTTCTTTTTAATTTTCAACTAAGTTAAATTTAGTTCATTAGTGAGTTGACCTAACATAAACTTGAGTTGGACAAAATTATGACCCATTTTAAAATATAGATTAGGTTGTGTCATCAACATTTTTTCCTTAACTTGTAGGATCAGGTCAGGCCATAATTGAATAGATCAAACCAAAATGAGATAGGTTGGATAAGGTCAAAACAAGATGTGTCAGATCAATATGAGTTAGATCAAAATAAGTGAAGTTAGACCAAAATAAGTGAAGTTAGAATAAAATGAATCAAAGTTAACTAGGTCTACTTTAGGTAGTTAGGTTGAACTTGATATAAAAATGTAAAATCAGGTTATGATAAGCTAAATCGGTATGGATTGGACCATATTAAAATGAGTTAGGTTCAACTAATATATGATGAACCAGGTCGAGAATAATTAGGATGGTTCAAGTATGATTATGATGTGTCAAGTTGGTTCGAAGCAGATCATAACAGGTTGGTCCATGTTGGACTAGACCTTGCTTATCTAGGTCAAGTGGACATGGAATAGGTTGAGTTAGGTTGACCAGGTTAACATAGATCAAGATAAATCGAAAATATCTTAATCGATATTGAGTTAATACTAAATATGAAGAGAAAAAACACCATATGAAAAAGGAAAAATATAAAAAAATTCAAATTCTAACTTTTTTTTATTTTATAAGAATTTAAAATTATCTTATTTTAAATAATAAGAATACCTTCATAAATTTTCTAAAATGTGAATTACTTTTTAATTTTTTTATCTAAACAATCAATTTTATCACGAAACATTTCAAAGAATTACCTTTTATAAATTCTCCATCTAAATATAAGGTTAGTTTCTTTGTAAAATTCTTGTACCAAGAAAATATATATATATATATATATATATATATATATATATATATAATTTATTTACGTATATTTTAGAAGATTCTTCATTTTATCTATTTTATTACAAACTAATAGTTGCATTTAAATTACTTATTAGAATGTTAAATTACAAAAAATAAAATAAAAAACAACAACTAACTTTATTTAAAGTTATTTGAAAAAAACTTGGCTTCTCTTACTTTATTTTTAAATATTTCTTAAAAGGATTAAATAATAACTTTTTAGTCTTTTTCTAAATTTAAGTTTTTGAAATAAAAATAACTAAAGCATAATTAAATATCACCTGACTTCAAAATAATTACAAATTCTATGATGATTTAGACTTTTAGGAATTTTACTTTACAAATATCTCTAGGTTAATTATAATAAGTGTGGTCTTTGTGTGCATATCTTTCTTTGAAAAGTTATACCAAGCTAAATAATTACAATTTTTTTCTATATTATTTATATATTTTATATTGGTTGAAATATGAATATAATGTTATAAATGTAAAATATAAGATAATATGAGTTTTTTTATAGTGGTTATTTTAGATAGTCTACATTAATTATAGATTGATGTATAAAATGAAAAACTTTCTACATTAATTTGTCAACTAATATAAAAAGAGAGAGGATATATAACAGATAGAAAAAAATATATATACTATATTACTTGTTATTTTAACCAATGTTATATATGCATTTTCTATATCCATTTTTTAGTAAGTAGATAACAATCAATTAATGTAAAATATTCTAAGGGATTTGACAACACAATCCTAAATTTGACGTTAGTGTCAAATGTTTCAATTTCAAAACAAATGTGTTAGTTCATATGGAACAAGATATCCAATTTTTTTTTTCAGTTTTATGATGGGATGGAAAAATGAGTATCTATTAGTCTAGGTTTATAGTGGTAGGTTTGTACGATTAGGTAGTTGCATGTGGCTCTAAGTTCCATGCATGTGCCTCTTTTCGAGAAGAATGAGTATCTACTAGTTTAGATTCATGGTATGTTTGGTTTGACAATTACGATGTTATAGGAGTTAGTTTGAACTTTTTATTTTAGTCAGTGACTTATGAATTTTTTGTTTTGGATAACTCTATTAGGCATGGCAACGGACGGGTGGGTTTTCCTCTCATCCCCGCTCCCCCAACTATTCCTGTCTCCGTTTTCAATTTTACGTTAATAATTAAGTTTTCATCCTCATTTTTATTAAGTTTTGGTTTTTTATCTTTATTCTATTTTAATTTATATTATTTTTTAAAAAATATTTATATTTGTAATAAATTAATTTTATTATATATTTTTATATATAAATAAATATTTATAATTTATAATTATTATTAATTATATATATTTTTTTAATTTTTTATTATATATATATATATATATATTTATAATATTATTATTATTATAATCTTGTATTCAAATATTTGAATACTTATAATATTATTATTATTATAATACTGTATTCAAATATTTGATTATATGTTAATTCATTTTTAAGTTGTCATTTAAAAATATGAAATATATAGTTTATAAAAAAATATTTAATAATTTAATTCTTATTTAATTAGTTCGAAGTAATAAAAGTTTAAATTATTAATTTCTTTTAATATTTTATAATATAATTATTTTATTAAAATAAATTTTGATATATGATAAACAAGAATAATAAGATAAAAAATTATGACATAATAAAACCTAATAAATATAAATTATAAATAAAATAATATTAGTTATTACTAAGATTTATGTAAAATATTTAGAAAAAAGATAAAGAAAAAAAACTTTGTATTCATCAAATTGGTTGAAAAGATTAAAAAAAATTGATGGGATAGATTAAGAAAATGTGAAAAACGAGAAAGGTAAGAGAGAATAATGTAATAAATTAATTGATATAAAAGATTAAAAAAGATAAAAAAATTAAAAAAGTAGGTAGAAGAAAAATAAAAATGATGAAATATAAAAAAATGATATTATATGTAATAAAAACAAAAAACAAAAAACAAAATACTTTTAAAATATTAATATTTTAAAATTTAAATTTAAATATAAAGTCGGAGCGGGAATGAGATTAGAGCGGGAACGAGGTCGGAGTGGGGATTGCACTACCCATCTCCGCCTCCGCCTCTGCCCCCGACTTTTTAAAGCGGGAAAAACCTGAATCCGTCTGCACGCCCCGATCAACTCGAGTTTTTCCTGTCAAACTCGTGACGGAGATGAGTCGGTCTCACGGATACGGATTTAATTGTCCTCCCCATTATTATAGATAAGGAAAAAATCATTATAGTACACTAGGTTAAAATAAGGAAAAAATCATTATAGTACATTAGGTTAAAAGATTTGAACTTGTTGTGAATACAATTTGATCACAATGGTTAAAACTTGCATGTTGTTGAAATTTTTTTATTGTCTTAAATGAGGAAAAATGTGGTATATATGGTATTTTTGCAATATATGAATTTATAATCATAAAGAATTTGTGTGTGGAGTGAGATTATAATTTTTTTTTTAATTTGGATAAACTAATGTTATGGTTATAAATTAGAAATATACATGATTAGGATGTATGGAACTATCAAATGTGGAATTTTGAATAAGATAGCTGATAATTGGTAAGGTAATTGTACCGTGGAATATTGGAGGATTAAACCAAATTGGTGTGAAATTATTTTTTGTGAAATAAAAATCCTTTCGATTTAGTGAAAATGAATTTGAAATTTTACATCGATTTTTCAAGTTGTGCATTTCTTCTGAAAAGATACATTGATCATTCAAGCGAAAGTGAAGCCATGAGCAAGCATTCCATTTCGAAGGTTTTTAAAATTATAACGTGAGATAAAATGTACGTGAGTTTGAAGACATAAATTAAAAATATTTTATATATTTGTTTTTGAAATAATAACTTAATATGTGTCCTTGTGTGTTGTTTTTAGTTATATTATTATATGAGACATATAATATTATTGGTAGTAGACCTAAACAGTGACAAACTAAATGATGATTTTTAAGTGATTTATGAGATGCATATATGATATCATTTGAAGGGGTAAATATTTATATTTGGTGGATAATATGAAACACATGTAATACAATATAAGTATGAATATTTATCCCATTTTTTAAGTATTTTCAATTCAAGTTAGAATAGTTTGTTGTTACATTGCTTGCGAAAGTGGAATTGATGACAACACTCATAGGGAATGAAAGAGGCAGCATTTAACTACACTTGCAAGGATAATGGTGGTGTTCGAAGACAATGATGAGAGGAGAAAAACAATAAAACTGCGTGTTAATGGGAAAAAAAATGAAAAAACAAATTGAAAGAAAAAAGTGAAAAAAAATATAATTAGTGTCTTTAATAAAAGAGATTTTTCATTCTTTATTTTTTAAGAATATAATTTCTACATCAATTATAAAGATAATTGATGAAATCTCTTGCAGTAACGACATTAATTATTTTCATAATTCACGTCAAATATAACTCTAATATTTATTAAAATATTATTGATAAGGTAAATTCATGATTTTTTTCCGTGGAATATATATTAATCATTACTATAAAAAAATAACATTATATTCAAGTGATGTAGATTAGGCATGGCAACGAGCGGGTTACCGCTTCGACTTTTTAACCATTTTCGTTCCGCGTCTCGATTTATATTATTTTGAAAAGATAATTACATTTATAATAAATTAATTTTATTATGTATTTTTTATATATAAATAAATATTTATAATTTATAATTATTATTAATTAAATATACATTTTAATTTATTATATTTATATTAAAATATATATATGTAAAAAAATATTTAATTATTTTTTATTTATATATATATATATAGAGAATATTTATAACATTATTATTATTATTATTATACTATTCAAATATTTGAATACTTATAACATTATTATTATAATACTTGTATTCAAACATTTAATTATATATATAAGTTAATTCCTTTTTAATTTGTCATTTAAAAATATGAAATATATAATTTATAAGAAAATATTTAATAAGTTAATTCTTATTTAATTAGTTCGAAGTAATAAAAGTTATAATTATCAATTTCTTTTAATCCTTTAAAATATAATTATTTTATTAAGATAAAATTTGATATATGATAAATAAGAATAATAAGATAAAAAAATATGACATAATAAAACCTAATAAATATAAATTATAAATAAAATAATATTAGTTACTACTAGAATTTATGTAAAATATTTAGAAAAAGATAAAGAAGAAAAAAATTACTTTGTGTTCATCAAATTGATTGAAAAATTTAAAAAAAAAATTAATGGGAGAAATTAAGGAAAGGTAAAAAAATAAAAATATAAGAAAGAATAATGTAATAAACTAATTGATATAAAAGATTAAAAATGACAAAAAAACTAAAAATGATAAAAAAAAATAAAAATTGATAAAATATTAAAAAAATAACTTTATGTAATAAACACTAGTGCAGAACAGGGCTTTTACGTCACCCAATTGTCGTCGTATGCATGTATATTCGACGTAAATAAAACGCGGTGGCAATTTTGTAAATATGAGACAAAAATTTTACGTCGCACATCCCAGTATGCGACGTAAAAAGCCTCTTTTACGTCGCACCTGGGTGGCGCGACGTAAAAGATGGCTTTTTACGTCGCGTGCTGGGATGCGCGACGTAAAAAGTCTATTTTATTTCCCTCCAGACCCACTTCTTCGTCTCGCGCAACCAGGGTTTTTGAGAACGACGACGAGAACGACGACAACAGCTACCTCTGCACACCATTTTCGAGCAGTTTTACAGTGAAAAACATCTACATTATCGTGTCATTTGAAGAACTTGATCTTTCTCCCCGATTGGATTCGAGTTTGAAATCAGTTTTCGTCTAAACTTGAGGTTAGTATTCTATGTCATTGCTATATGTTTACATTGAATCCGTGATTGTTTTTGGGGATCTCAATCACGTTATAGTATGAATGTCTCCACTGGATTATTATTGGAATGTAATTATTTGTTTATTTGTTTGAATGCATTCGGTTTACACACTCCATTGTTGTTGGAACGTGCTTTCAATTTGTTTATTTGAGGGCCACAGATAACAAACCTAAACCTAATGTTACCGTGGCAAAAGATGGCAGTGGAAACTTCAAAACCATTTCTGAATGTTTAAATTCTATCCCTGCAAAGTATGAAGGACGGTAATTAGCCTCTCTCACGCTCTACCCAGTAGCTAGAAGCCTCTAGCTTATTTATATCTGCACGTATATTTGCTATCGTTTGAGGTATAATTATTATTGGGGTTTGAAAATGCAGGTATGTGATTTTTGTTAAAGAGGGAATATACGATGAGACAGTGAAAATAACAAAGAAAATGCAAAATATAACCATGTACGGTGATGGATCCCGAGAAGACCATCATCACTGGTAACAAAAACTACGAGGGACGGAGTCGGGACTTTCCTAACTGCAAGTTTTGGTACGCGGCATGTCTAAAACTAAACACCCTTCACCATGTGATGTATATTTTTATTATTATTATTATAAATGGGTAACATATTGTTTTGGCACATGCACGCGCAGTGGTAGAGGGAGACGGATTCATAGGCCTAGCAATGGGGTTCGAAACACTGCAGGCCCCGATGGACATCAAGCGAGTGGCTGCAAGAGTCCGAGCGAGATCGTGCGGTGTTCGCCAAGCTGTCGTTTTGAGGGCTACCAAGACACTCTATACGTCCAAGCCCACGAGACAATTCTACAGGAGCTGCATCGTTAGTGGCACAATTGACTTCATCTTTGGTGATGCAGCTGTGGTGTTCCAGAACTGCATCATGGTTGTGAGGAAGCCAAATGACAACCAGCGAGAACATGGTGACAAGCACAAGGGAGAGAGGACAAGCAACAAGCCACTGGAATTGTGCTCCGAAGTGCACAATCAAACCTGATGACAAGCTGGTCCCGATAAAGGACAAGATCGGGAGCTACCTTGGAAGGCCATGGAAGGAGTTCTCAAGAACCATTGTGATGGAATCGAAATAGGTGACTTCATTCACCCCGATGGATGGACAGCTTGGAATGGAGACTTTGCTCTCAAAACATTGTACTATGCTGAGTATGGCAACACAGGACCTGGTGCCACCACCAATATGCGACGTAAATTTACGTCGCGTATACTTCTATTTTTTTTTTAAATTGAAAAGGTTTTTTCGTCTGTTTAGTGTAAATCTACGTCGGATCTGGATAACTGACGTAAATTTACGTCGGGCAAAAGGGTCCGACGTAAATTTACGTCTCCCGCTTTAACGTCGGACTTAAATACGACGTAAAAAGCCCTAAATACCTGACGTAAAAGCCCCTTTTTGCACTAGTGAAAAAAAATACATTTAAAATATTAATATTTTAAATTTAAATATAAAATGAAGATGAGTATGTCATCTGGCAGGGATTACATTACTATCCCACATCCGAATTTTTAAAACAAGAAAAACTTAAACCCATCCCATTCCCCGTCAACTCAAATTTTTCTTGAATATGGATTTAAGTGCAGTCCTCACCTATGTATCCTTGTTTCTCAATGTTTCACACCATATGTACTAATAGTACATCGATTCTCGTGTAGCCGAGGTAAAATGTTTTCTGAAATTATTTATTAAGCCAAATAATAAAGTGATCTGAATAAATTAAAGTTTTGGCTAAATGTATATGTCATGAAAATATGATTGTGTAGAGACCATAGAGTAATTTCTAATTTGATGAGGGGCCAAATTGAAAATACAAAAAACTTAAGTAATTAACCTAATTTTGATTATATAAAGGGTCATGGTCCCCTTCTGAGAACACACAGACAGAACACAGTTACAGTCCCGTTCTTTTCTTTCTATCCCCATCAAGAGAGAAAATCAAGAGGGAAATACAGGTGCTCTTCAAGTGGAAGACCATAAGATCAAATCAAAAGTGCTCTACAAAGGATATCATCATTATGACTAATTCAGGTACGCTTTCGCATTTAGTTTATAACATGTTTACAGAATGTGATTATATATATGTTTGATCATTAGAATGAAGATCATAATTCAATTAAAGTTTAACCTAACAATTGATATCAGAGCAACCCATACTTGATTCATGTTTATCTTAAAGAAATATTTAAAAAATTAAGATTAATTTACGGAACCCTTAATCCCTAATTAAAAACCCCAAAATTAAGAATCCTAGGATTTCTTAAAACCCAATTCTCTGTTCCGCATGTGCATTATCCGGAGATGGCTAATTCAGGCCGCGCGACGCGGCTCTGATGTAGTTGGGATAAGAGGCACAGTGAGAGTGGTTTGCAGCGGCGATTGGGGAAGCGCGACTAAGGCCATGGTGGCCAGGTTAGGTCTCGCAGTTCAAGCGACGAACTTCCTCCATCAGCGGTAATGGCCAGTTCACGGTGCCATTCTTCGACGACGGTGGCGCACTCAAGAGGTTTCATACGGAGGTTTCGAGCGCTGGGTCATCCAGCCCAGATCTGGGGTCATCCACCCATTTGGGTAACCCGATTGCTGAAATGGCAGGGTTGGAGTGGAAGGAATGGTTCATACCTGGGCAGCACTTTCGAATACGACTTCCCCTGAGGCGCAATGACGAGGTGTTAGGTCTGAGTTCAATTGATCGCAGTGCAAGTGTGGGAGGGGATACATTTGGCAGCACAGGAGTCATATAACTCATTTACAGAGAATGGAACACACTTCCTCCAGGAGTATATGATGCCGAGATAATCAAATTCTTTCTGTTTATATGATACACGTGGTTTGTGAGATAACATGGACAGATATGACAATATTAGAATGTTGGAGGATTGGATGACAGAAGGTGTTCGCCATGGAGAGCTTGTTCTCAGGGAAACAAATAATGAGAGATTGAGGAAAAGTTTGGAAAGTAAAGTTCACAAGAAAGATCACTCCAGTCAGACCAGAAAAGTTAATTTTGTAATATATGTTGTTAATGCTCTTCTGATTGTGAATGTAATGAACGATTCTAGTGATTCAGAGACAGATTATATTGAAACAATTGTTTCTACTTTCAATTACCCATCCCTATCATTTAAAGATGACAAACCGGTACTTGTTTTCACTCATGGGGATCTCCTTTCACGCACTGAGCGTGCTCATGTTCGTGGACGTCTGGGAAAGTTATTAGGAATTCCACCCACCAAGCAAATTTTTGACATCCCGAATTCTGATTGTCCAGCAACTGAGTCTGCCATAATTGGAATGCTACGATATAGTCTTGCCTATGCAGACATAAATCTTCCTCAGAAATGCAAGGTCCTTGGGTATAAGGTTCATAAATTTTTTTTCACCAGTATACATGATTTTCCTGATTCTGGGGATAGGAGTTGCAATTGGTATGGGACAAAGAGCAGAAGTACACGTTCCATTTTCAAAAACAAAATTTCTCAATAAAATTCCAATGCATACATTGGATCAGGGAGTGGCAGAGAGGTTCATGGGCTTGTTTTGAATCGTGGGTTGTGTTTGGAAAGGTCCATAGCGTTGAAGTTGGTTAAGTTGTACGGGAAATGTGGGGTGTTGCAGGATACGTGGAAGGTGTTCGAGGAAATGCTTGAACAAAGATGTTGTTGCGTGTACTGTTATGATGGGTTCGCCTTCGACCCACGATGCATTAGTTCTGCAGTGGCGATGGTTCACGCCTATGAATGTCGCTGCTATATATAAATATATATATATATACATATATATATATATATATATATATATATATATATATATATATATATATATATATATATATAAATTAAAAATTTCAAAACAATCCAACTTAAAAGTGCATATACAGAAATTATAAATTTTTTTCCTTCTTTAGAATTATAAATATTCGGTTTTGCTATATAATTAATATATTCAATTTTTTGGTAGTTTAATATTTTTTGTGAATAAATTGAGTCAAGAAGTTACCAAAGTAACATTTCTTGAATTGGGTAGTTCATAAAAAATATTGAATGTTAGTGTTTGTGTATATTTATGCGAGTATTAGTCGACCAAAGGAAGATTAATATTTGGCTGAATTACATACACACATGTAATGATAAACATGTGATAATTATAAGGATTTGCTTTGTCGATGATAAATCAATCCAAAGACTGGTTTGTTGTTGGACGTGCTTTATTGTCAATGTTTGATTATTACAACAAGATACCTCTAGCAGTTAATATTACTCGTCCAAAGACTTGATATTGATGGTGCATTGGGTGTCTTGAGATGGGTTAAACCATTATTTGAATATATATTTTATTTATAATTATTTAATTTTATAATTGAGCATAATTAATTTATTTCTTTTGTTATTAATTCAGCTACAATTGCTTCGTATTCGCCAATTTAAATTTTGTTCGGTCCTCAATGAAACAAATTTTAAGGACTCGGAAAGAGAACATTGATATTATTCTTGGTCGCATGGATATGGATCTTGCATTAAGGATCGAGCAACCCCCTGTTCCTACGGATTCAAGTACCTCTGAACAGAAAAGAGATTATGAGAAGTGGGATCGCTCAAATCGCATGAGTCTAATGATCATTAAGCGCGGCATCCCGGAGGTGTTTAGGGGCACTGTTTCTGAAAACATCACAAGTTCCAAAGAATTTCTTGCTGAAATTGAACAGCGCTTTGCAAAAAGCGATAAGGCAGAGGCAAACACTCTTCTTCAGAACTTGATCTCCATGAAATATCAGGGTAAAGGAAATATCAGGGAATACATTATGAGCATGTCTAATATTGTTTTTAAGCTCAAGGCACTAAAGCTTGAACTCTCAGAAGACTTGTTCATTCATTCGGTGTTGATTTCTCTTCCCGCAACGTTTAATCAATTTAAGGTATCTTACAACTGTCAAAAGGATAAATGGTCTCTTAATGAGCTCATTTCTCATTGCGTGCAAGAAGAAGAAAGGCTAAAACAAGACAAGACAGAAAGTGCTCATTTTGCAAGCACCTTTAAGGCTAAAGGCAAAAGAAAGAGATCGGAGGATCCCAAGAAGGAAGTTGCTAAAGGTCCAGAACAAAAGAAACAAACTCAAGAAAATAAATGTTTCTTTTGCAATAAGATTGGACACATAAAGAAGCAATGTGCTAAATATCATGCTTGGCGTGAAAAGAAAGGGTTGCCTAAACTACCGGAAGCCAACTAATTCTGAAAGATGAATATACGTTGAAAATGGCAAATTGGTGGAGATAGAGACTATTGAACATTTTAGATTATTATTGTGTACTGGTTTTTTTATTTTAGATTTAAAAGACATTTTTTGTCGTGCCGTCTTTTAGATGGAATTTGGTTTCAGTTTCTTATTTGGACAAATTAGGTTATTTGTGTTCATTTGGAAACAATAAGTTCAGTTTGTCTTTTAATTCAGATATTGTTATAATTGGTTCATTTTTTGGCTAATGATAATCTATATTTACTTGATACTGTGGTCACCTATAATGCAACTCTTAATACAAAATCCCGTGGTACTAAACTAAAATTAGACTCCTGAACAGTAAGTAGTTACTTCATTGGTTATTCTGAAAGAGCCAGGGGATATAATTTTTATGATCTCACATTAAAGACAATTTTTTGAGATGGGAACTGTTATGTTCTTTGAGGATATTGAGTTTGGGGGGAAGAATAAGATTAAGAGTTTTGTATTAGAGGAAGAATCGACAATAAATCCAGAACCGATTCAAACAATTACTTTTGATAAAGTAAGTTCGGAACCTCCACAAGACATTGATGATAAACCCCATATTCAAGATGATTTGATTGTTCGTCAAGACCAAACTCAAGATCCTCAAGAACCTGTGCGTCATGAGCCAGGGATACTCTAGTTAATAAGGGAGACAAGTTTAGTCTAAATTAGTGCCCAAAGGGGAATTTGGAAATTGAGGAAATGCAACAAATTCCCCATGCATCAGCTATCGGGAGTTTGATCCCAAATGTGTATGCATCCATACATAACATACATAGTTGGGGTTCTAGGCAGATATTTAAGCAATTCAGGAATAGACCATTGGAAAGCAGCAAAAAGGGTCATAAGATATTTAAAGAGAACAAAAGATTATATGCTCACATACGGGAGGTCGGACCAGTTGGAGATCGTCTGGGTTTTCTAACTCGATTTTGCAGGATGTCAAGAATTTGTAGCATGCTATGAGGCATCAAATCATGGAATATGGCTCGGAAATTTTGTCACAGGGCTGCAAATTGTGAAAGGCATTGAAAGACCACTTAAGTTATATTGTGACAATAAATCAAGCTGTATTGTTAAGGAAAGAGTACAAAGTGGACATGATTTCCATAGAACACTTAAGGACAAACTCCATGATAGCATATCCTCTAACTAAAGGATTTCCACTCAAGGTCTTTCATGAGCATGTTGCTCACATGGGTGTTTTACGTTTGAGGAATTTGTGGTTTAGTGGGAGTTAGTCATTTTCATATATTTTATGTTCTATGTTTAATTTTATATATGTATACATTGTTTTTTGGACATATTTGGTTATCTATAGATATGCGGTTTTCTTGTTCATTCATTACACTTTGTACATTAAGGTTATTATATCGATCTCGATAAGTTAAAGTTTGGACCAGTTGAAAATAGACGTGTACAGATCACCTTCACGTAATTTTTCATGCTACACATTTCATGATGAATCCATGTCATTTGGTTATGTCGGGATGAGTAATCTTATTGGTTTTAGTTGCGATGATGCAATGAAAAGCTGGTTTGGTTCTATATCCTGATATGATTAATGGACAGGACTTTTGGAATATGCTAAAGGAATATAATGACAATTTTGAGCTCATAAAGTCTAACACATTTGTAAGGTTGTAAAGACATATATATTTGTGACCGAGTGGGAGATTGTTGGCAAATTTTGGGTCATGTATATATATGATACATATTTAAATGTGTTAGGGTTATTATTTATTAAGCCAAATAATAAAGTGATCTGAATAAATTAAAGTTTTGGCTAAAGGCATATGTCATGAAAATATGATTGTGTAGAGACCATAGAGTAATTTCTAATTTGATGAGGGACCAAATTGAAAATACAAAAAACTTAAGTAATTAACCTAATTTTGGTTATATAAAGGGTCATGGTCCCCTTCTGAGAGCACACAGACAGAACACAGTTACAGTCCCATTATTTTCTTTCTATCCCCATCAAGAGAGAAAATCAAGAGGGAAATACAGGTGCTCTTCAGGTGGAAGACCATAAGATCAAATCAAAAGTGCTCTACAAAGGATATCATCATTATGGCTAATTCAGGTACGCTTTCGCATTTAGTTTATAACATGTTTACAGTATGAGATTATATATATGTTTGATCATTAGAATGAAGATCATAATTCAATTAAAGTTTAACCTAACAAAAATGTTTTCTGAAAATTAAAAGTTCATCGTTTATCTTGATATGGCGGTTCTGCATTAACCAAGACAATAGACACCTTGCCAAAAGACAAATTCTTCTTAACTCGAGGTTATTATAAAATAGACAAGAAAAGAAATATAGTAGCAGCCAAACTTGCATATAAAGTAGTTAATACAAGAAACAACATCAACATGACATGGTCTGTAACAACCATAAGGCTAAGAGGGTAACCATCCCTCAAAAGCTAGCTCAAGAGGTTGGAGAACCTCCTACCTTATAAGGCCTCCCTGGTAAGGAGATCTTCCCAATGTGGGACTTGTTACAATACCAAGTCGTTCGAAAGCCAGCGTCCTCGATGACTGCACTCCACGACACTTCACTCACCGGCACTTCACTCATTGGCACTTTACTCGGCCTTCTTACCGGTCAGAACCCTCCAGTGGTCAGAACCCTCCGGCGGTCAGAACCCTCCGTGGGTAGCCCTTCTCGAGTTGGCTGACTCTCAATAAAAGCACCAATGTAACAACAATAAGGCTAAGAGGGGAACCATCCCTCAAAAGCTAGCTCAAGAGGTTGGAGAACCTACTACCTTATAAGGCCTCCCTGGTAAGGAGAACTCCTCAATGTGGACTTGTTACATGCTCAGATTCTTATTTGCCCTTGCAATTATTGTGTTCTTCTCCGTACATTTATTCATATAACTGAAGAAGAAAAGCAAGAAAAGCTAACTGAAGCTCTTCGCGCAGCAAGGAGTTGGATGGCAGCAACACTAGAGAGGGCACATCAAACGCTTAGTTGGAATCGCCACGAGTCGACTCGCCCTGGGAGCGGCGAGTCCGAACACGTCGCTCGTGTCCAACTCGCTGGGTTTCATCCCATTGGGTAACTCCCAAGTGAAGGAGTGAAGCAAGTGCGCCACCGCCACTTCCAGCCCGTACAGACCCAGTTGCATTCCGGGGCAGGATCTACGGCCCGACCCGAATGGAATGAATTCGAAGTCGCTCCCTTCGAAATTCGGCGCCTCCGGGTTCAGAAACCGCAACGGCTTGAACGCTTCGGGCTCCTCCCACGTGCCCTTGTCCCTCCCGATGGCCCACACGTTTATGATCACGCGCGCCCCTTTCGGCACGTGGTACCCACACACCGCCGCGTTCTCCGCCGTCTCGTGGAGTAGAAGCGGAATTGGCGGGTGCAGCCGCAGCATCTCCTTCACCGCGCATTTCAGATATACGAGTTTCTCCATTGGCGGTCCAGGCCCACCACGTCAGCGAGTTCTTGCTGCACTCGCCGTAGCTCCTCTGGGCTTCGCATTAGCTCCGCCATTGTCCACTCGATTCCCGACGCCACTGTTTCGGTCCCTCCGAACATCACGTCCTGCATGTTTTGCATTTATGGTTCGGTAGTTATTATCGGTTAGGAAAATAAAATTGATGACAACCTTTTTTTACCAAACAACTTGATTTATTAATCAAATAATTACTTTTATTTTAATTGAATCACTTTTAGAAATAATTATTCTAGGAATAATAACTGATAGAGACTTGATGTTTCATCAAGTGAATCATTAAAATAAAAATTATGTGTCACATCTTTGTAAAACATTTTCACAGTAAACATTTTAAAATTTAACTTTATTTTGATTAATCTTTAAATTTTAATCATTTACAAATAGATACGGTAGATTTTTATTTTTCATTGATTCATTTCAGTTTAAAATATTAGTTTTTTCACATAAGTTACTTGGTTTAAATTTCAACGTAAACATATTCCTTCTATATATAATTAAATTTATATTAAAGGTTTGTATATATTTTTAGTCTCATAAATATAAGACAATTTTTTTTTCGGTTTTCAATTTTTGTCTTTGTAATTTGAAAACCTATCTATTTTATTCTTTGCTCCAAAACTTATTCAAGATTGTGCTTCTATGATTAATAATTATAAATTATTTAAATGACAATTTACATTAATTTACATTATTATCATTAAATATCTAATCACATATTCATTACAAGAAAATTATTAACTATAAACTAATTTAGAAACGAAAAATATTCAGTCGTTATATTAATTAAATTAAAATTTATCTTAATTAAATTGATTTTCAAAATAAAATTTGAATTAGTCTCTAATTTTAATTATCGATATTTTAACTACTAATTAAAAATTACACTCCAATTTAATAATTTGGAATCTAAATTTTAATTAGTATAATTAAAAATAGTGGTTAAAGAGTAGTGATTTTATTTAAATTCTAATTAAAAATTAATTGGGTTAAAATAGTTTATATCATAGTTAATATAATTTTATTTTATTTTATCTCTAAATTTGTAGATATTTAATAAATTTGTTGATTTTGTTTTCTTTCCAAATATTTATTTCAACAATTTGAAAGAAATTAAAACAAGTTTTAAAGCAGGGTTAAATCTATTTATTAAATTTGTTGTAAATATCAATCATTTATTTATTGTAAATCTTGAATGATAATAAATTATCATAAAATTGCCTTTGGATTGTAGGGATTAGTGGTTGATTAAGGGGGAAAATCCTTGACAATATGGTTGAGAAAACAGTAATTAAAACTAGTTGAGAAATAATGTAGTGAGATGATATATACCATACCATGATAACAGCTTTGATGTTATCCTTGGTTACTCTCATGGCATTCTGCTGCTCGACGGAATCATTGTTGAGCTTAGCCTCTTCACTGTAAAAGTTCAGCAACCCATCAACCATGTCACTCTCTCCCTCACAAATGTCGCGTCTCCTCTTCTCCACGTGCTCGTCAATGATCTTGTCAATGAAACCATCCAACGCGGCACGTGCCTTGATCAGTCTCTTGTTCAGATGCTGAGGATCAACCCACCAAAGACACGGGATAAAGTCCGCAATGTTGAAGGCTTCAAACAACTTCGAAAACTCCTCCAGAATTGAAATGAACTCAGCTTGGCGCTCCCGGCAACCAGACCCTAAAGCCGCACGATACACGATGTTCTTGGTGAGATAATACACCACTTCTCCCACGTTAATGGGGTCGCCCACGTTCGCCGCAATGGTGCGGACGATGGTGTCGACTTCACCTCTCACGGAGTTCCAGGACTCCGCGCGCTTGCGGCTGAAGAGTTTGACGACGCAGATTTTGCGCATCTGGCGCCAGAAGGGACCGTAGTGTGCGAAAGCCATGTCGGCGCGGTCGTAGGTTAGGTACCTGATGGCTATGGTGGCGGGGCGGTTGGAGAAGATGTTGTCTTGGACTTGGAGCACTTCACGCGCCGCTTCCGCGTTTGAAATGACGACCATGTGGAGGAACCCCATGCGGAGGTGCAAAACGCCGCCGTATTGCTTGGCGAGTTTGGCCAAGCCTCTGTGTGAGCTGGTCCATGATGTTCATGTTGCCTATGATGGGTAGGCCTTTTGGCCCCGGTGGATACGGCGCCGTTTTTCTGCGAATTCGTGACAGTAAACCCATCAGCAACAACGTCACCGGGATTATGAACAAGACCGTCGTAGGGAACGGTTCGAGTGCGCTCAGTTGTATGAACAAATCCATGGCGTAGGTTTTACTTTTCTCCGGCTACAAAGTCCTGATAATTAGTTACAGCATTTATATATTCTCGTCATCTATCAAAATATTTTGGGTGAAGCTTTGAGACAAGACTCTTACCCCATAAAGTTGTTCTCATCATTGATCCTCTTGCAAAATGACCGTCTTTTAAAAAAAAAAAAAAAATCTCCATTAGATGTATTTATTAGATGTAATAGTATAAAATAAATTTAAAATTTTTATAATAATTAAGTAGATCTCTTTATATATATATTAAGAATTAAAAATTCACTATATCTATACTTCCTTTTTAAAATTAAATTCATATTTAGTGAGATATCATGTAAAGTTTAAGTCAATTTTTCAAAAGAAATTTATTTAACTAAGAACAAAACTCAAATATAGTAATATTTAGTTTTGCTATAAGTAAGTGGTAATAATAAAATATATTTATCGGGTTAATTACTTAAATTTCAATTCAGCGTTCTTAAATTTCTTAAAGTTAAAGAAAACACGCTGAATGTAATAATTCTGATAGACACATGTACACATGTTTGTAGGAGGGTATATATATTCTTTTTAAAAAATCATATCAAACATTCATGTCTTTTCATGTAATAATATCTTTAATATTACTAATTTTATATTATTTAATATAATTTTATTATCTTATCATAACGGAGATTTTTCATCATATTGTGAATTTTTTAATAATTTAAATATTAATAGAGTTATCTCATATATCAATTTAAAAAATATAAATTAAAATATATTTATTTTTTTAATATAAAATATAATATGTACAATCTATTTATATAAAATAGAAAGTGGTAATTTTTTTATTAAATAATAAAAAAAATATATAAATGATATTTTATAAAACTAATAAAAAACAATAATAATATTATGGTGAGAAACAAAGTGTGAGAAAAGAATTAAAAAAAATTGATAAAAAGAAGAAGAAAAATTATGTATAAATAATAAAAAAATATTTAGGTAAAGAAATTAATTAAAAAATTATTTAAGTAATTTTTAATTTATTTTTTTATCCCATATAAGATTGAGTGGCATATATATCCCATGTTCCAGCTTCATCAAATATTTTAATAATACTTTATTTAAAAACAAAAAATCCCAAGATTAGGTGAATATTGAAGATCTCAATGCAGTTATTAAAGATTACATTTATTGTCACTCATTATATATATATATATATATATATATATATATATATATATATATATATATATATATATATATATATATATTACGTATCTAGGTAATACAAATTCTATATTCTAGTATCATAACCAACCAATTAATTAACTTTTTTTGTTTTTAAGAACGAGTAGAAAAAAACAACAATTTTACTTTGTTTTTAAAGACACGAGTAAGACTTCCGATAATTTGAGTGAGCAATTTGTGAAGCTTTACAGCAGTGAGACTTTCAAGAATTCGAGTAAAGGTTCTTGTGAATTAACTAGTACACCAAACTTTGCTAAAAAGATGTTTGGGTTAACCTGGGTAGGAAGACAACAAGCTCCTGTATAGGTTTGTGTTTAGGCCCCAATTCCGTCCTTGGCAGAATCGAGCACGCGGCCTAGCTCTGATATCAAGAGTTTGGCACCAAGCGCTTTTTTAAATTTTTATTTTCTATTTCCAAACAGGAAATATGTTTTTGAAAATCATTTTTCTGAAAAGAAAAAGAGTTTTTCAATTTGTGTTCCATTTTCTTGGCAAAAGTCAAGCGTTGTCTAAGTTTAATGGAGTCATAAATTGAAAAATTCTTTTGTTTTGTTGGTTTTTCAAAAATGAAATTACCAACTTTAGGATGGTCCAACAAGCTGTTGTCACCTCCAACATAGCTGACCATCGCTTGTACTACTTCTTCAAGGTTATCAAATCCTTGAAATTTGCTGTGTTTGTCATTACCTATCGCCTTCAACAGAGAGGGATATGATAGGTAGACGTCACGCTTGTCTCCAATAAAAAGGCAGTAGGCCTCAAGCAAAAGGGTCGTTTTTATTTTTTCTTCATTTATGGTTTCCAATTTCAAAGCCATCTGGGTTTCTTCTTTGGAATAAAAACCTTTGTAATTAGACCAAAACTAGTCTTGTTTGGCCTCAGAGAGGTATTTGTAGGAAGTATAAACTCCCTTGTTTGGCCCCGTAACTAGGGCATAATGTGTAAACCCCTTACCAGAAGGAGAAGTTGCGGAAGTCAACCTAACTTCCTTGTTATCTGCATTGCAGAAACTGTATAATGCGCTAATAATGCTTTGCTTCATTTTAGTGACTTGTTGCTCATTCTGAACTGTGTATTTTGGAATATTCCAAATGTTGTCAATTAAAACATTTAATTTGACATTTGTAGATTCCCTACCAGGAAACTGGTAGGAATTTGTAAGTACGGGTAACTCTTGTTTCCCATAATTCATGTATTTTTCCACCATAAATGGGGATTTTGTGGGTTTCGGACCTAAAATTTTTTTCCTCACTAAAGAACAAGAATAGTAACATCACTAAAAGACAAAAATAGTGACATCACATCAATTAATTAATTTTGTTTTTTTTTTACATTTTATCAAAAGACTTATTCAATCTTACCGTCATTAACATGCAAGGCTTAATGGGCCTAACAACATGTAACGGAAGAGGAATCGTGACAAGGTAGCAAGATATCATTATCGCGCTAGCCACTGTATACACCAACCCATAGGACCTTCCCCACATACACTGCTCGAATTCCCCCGCTCTTCGGGATTTTTCCTGAGGACTTACCACATTGCCTCCAAATCCGTCCTCGGCAGGAATCGAACGCATGCACTGGCTGTGAACCCAAGAGTCAAGTACAAAGCGCTTACCACTTGACCAAGAGCTTAAGCTATTAGAAAGGGTTCACACATAATACTTTAGCTCCTGGTCCCACCACGATTCCGTGACTCTGATTTCCCCGCTCTTCGGGAATCTCTAGGGGACTTACCACACGCTGCCCCAATTCCGTCCTCGGCAGGAATCGAGCACGCGGCCTAGCTCTGATACCAAGAGTTTGACACCAAGTGCTAGCCACTTAGCTAAAAGCTTAAGCTGGAAGTTAGAGCAGCCATTGAGGGAATCAGAGTCGCGGAATCGTGGTGGGACCAGGGGCTAAAGTATTAAGTGTGAACCCTTACTAACAGCTTAAGCTTTTAGCTAAGTGGCTAGCGCTTGGTGCCAGACTCTTGGTATCAGAGCTAGGCCGCATGCTTGATTCCTGCCGAGGACGGAATTGAGACAGCGTGTGGTAAGTCCCCTCGAGATTCTCGAAAAGCGGGAGAATCAGAGTCGCGGAATCGTGGTGGGACCAGGGGCTAAAGTATTAAGTTTAGCTAAGTGGCTAGCGCTTGATGCCAAACTCTTGCTATCAGAGCTAGGCCTCGTGCTCAGCAGAAAACGCTTACCACTTCCTCGCAGAAAAAATAACCAACCAATTAGAATTTAAAGTATTAGTAAACTTAAAAATTTTCTCGATAATTTTATTTTAGTTTCTATTTTCAGTATAAATATACTTTTTATATAAATAGTTTAAGTTGGATGATTTTTTTAAATAATTCATGTATAATTAAAAGTATTAAGAATTATAATAAAACATCGTTATTCAAACATCAACTTAAAAAATAAATATATATTTAATTTCATTTTTTTACAAAATTATTTTAATAAAATAAATATTACCTTAATTTATATATTATAATATTACAGTCACCATCACGTTAACAAGTGGATGTTATCGTGCCAATAACTCACTGTAACATTATATATACCTAATAATGCGTTATAGCTTCATTTTTGTTAAGTAAGACTAGTGTATTTTAATGAAAAGATCTACACTTTCTTCTTCTATTCTTTTAACCCAATAAATAATATTAAAAAAATTCTACATATATTGTTTTAACTTTTTATATTAATTATTGAACTGATCTGATAAGTTTTAATAATAAGTGACAATTATATTGAATTACACAGCAATCCACTTTTTATGTCACTCAAAACCTACCCAACATTTATGCTTATTTATATTTTTCAGGGCTTATGCATAGTTAGACCCATCTTTTTAGAATTTTATTTGCTCATCAAACCCTCCCACCACATAACAATATAGGTTTTTGTTGTATATCATAACAAAATATTGTCAAAATACTTAAGAGAAACATATTTTATTACTTATTTAACACTATTTAAAGTATATAATAAAAGATATTTTCATTGTGTCTTTGACAAGATATTGTTAAGATACATAAAATATGTAATAAATACACAGGGAACATGTGTTATTGTTATCATCTAGTGTAATTATACAAAAAAAAGTCTCCATAAATATTAAAACATTTTTGTCAAAAAAAAATCACGGGAGGTTTTAATAGTAATTTGGGCGGTGCTAATATTAATGCCCTAATATACTTTTCAAAGTCTTTGTATGATGATGGGCTTACAATTTTGATGGGCTGATTAGATTCGAGAGTCTTAGACCTTACTTTTGGACTGATAGGTGCACCACTTAGATAGATTAATGAAGAGAAGAAATACTCTACTTTTTTTTAGCACAAATTGCATTATTTTATTGTATTAAATTGGTGAAGTTTGAGAAGCAAGAGTAAAATCGATAATGGATTAAATAAATATTAATTTACTAATGAAATTTTATCATAATAAATGGAATCTGCGCATGGGAAACTTTTAATAATCTAGATGCCCCACTTAGTGATTATATTTGAAGAATTAATTTGGCAGTTTACACATAGAAAAATGACTTTTTTTTTTCTATGACCAGAATCCATGAAAAAAAATATGGGTTAAAGAGAAGATAATATTAAAAATTACTAATTAAATTTAAGCATACATGGTTATTGTTTATGAAAAGCTTTGGGATTAGACTTCCCAGCACTTGGTTTTTAGGTTTTTTTTTTTTTTTTTTTTTTTTTTTAGTGTAGAATTTTACTTGTATTATTTGGTTGGTAGTTTCTATTTGTTTATTGTCAACCATCATCAATTATTCTCCTTATACATGATTGGAAGTCTTAAATATTGTTTAATGAGTTATTTAAGTTATTACTAAAATATAATTTGTATGAGAAGGAAATATTTCCTCCATACTTAGAAATGATGGCATGGACAGTTGGCTTCAATATTGGAACTCTTCTCAGTATGATAATGGCATTGAAAAATCTAAGACCGTGCACGAACATGCAACAGTAGCACAATCTTATGTCCACCACATGTAATATCTGTCACGCCACCACTACCACCAAATTTGTAATCGTTAAGAAAAAGCCAACACCACCCCACCCAACAACACCTGTCCACTCCATCCCATGTGCTTTACGTCAATCTCTTTACTTAATGGACTTACAACTGCATTAGCTATGGAGGTTTCCAACTTCTCGGAGAAAGTGCCATGTTTATGTCATTAGCAGACAAACATAAACTAAGCGCATAAAATACAAGACTAATCAAACATAATGCAATATAAAAGAATACATGTGAAGATCTAGACACCATCATGTGATCCTTTCGCTAATGTTTATATCTTTATTGTCTCTCACCTACCACAAGAATAGTTACTTATATCACAACAGTGTTCTTAAATTCTATGTAACAGTAGAGTCCATGAAAAGTCAAATAAAAAATGTCATCATAATTACACCATTTTCTACGCTGTGACTTAGATAATAGTCTGCTTAAACCGACAAGGTATTTTATGCTTGGGTGCTGCACTAATGGGGAAACATTTTCCACATAAAGTCTACTAAGTAATAAAGAAATTTCAGTTATAGTAATTATATGTGTCCCAGACACGAACTGGGACATGAGAGAATTTAAGTACTAGTTTTATTACTTATATTCTCTCCGTTGCATTGAGTACAAACCAAATTGCAGGGAAAATAGAGGTGGGGACAAATTGCACTTGAAGCCAAATCAAAGTTGCACTTGAAGGCCTAACTTTTGCAGCCTTATGGGGGGTTACGGGATTTTGCGGCTTGGAGTTTGTTAGTGAGGGTGGGGACTATATTAATTGTACTTCATTTAGGTTTGTGAATCGGAATACACGAGTGCTCCCACTGCAATGCGAAGGGTATAAAAGGGTGGTATAAGGTGAGTGTGATGCATCATCATCATCTTGGAAAACCAAAACATGGGTGGTTCCAGGAGTGTGTTTTGGGTGTTTCTGGTGATTGTTGTGATCGTAGGTCCTTGTTTGGGTAATGTGAAAAATGATTTTCATGAATTAAAGGGTGGCAATGGCATGGTCAACTCTACCGCTGAAGTTTCTCGTGGTTTGAGGGGAGATGTTGGTGTAAGTGGGACAAAGTCGTCGGAAGTGTTATTAGGTGAAATGAAGTTCAGTGGTGGAAAAGGAGGAGGTGGGGGTGGAGGAAATGGAGGTGGGAGTGGAGGAGGAGGTGGACGTAAAGGGCGAAAAAGAAGGGGTGGAGGAGGTTCAGGTGGTGGAGGTGGAGGAGGAGGAGGAGGAAATGGACAAGGTCATGGATGGGGTGGAGGAAGTGGTGGAGGAGGCGGTGGAGGAGGTGGAGGAAACGGTGGAGGTCATGGATGGGGAGGAGGAAGTGGGAGTGGTGGAGGTGGAGGAGGAGGTGGTGGTGGAAATGGGGGAGGGGGAGGGGGAGGAGGAGGAGGAGGTAATGGCGGTGGTGGTGGTGGTGGGGGTGGGGGTGGGGGTGGTGAGGGTTGGGGTGGAGGTGGAGGTGGTGGGGGAGGAAATGGCAATGTTAGATGTTGGGTATGGGAATGTGGTAAGAAGAAGTTAGAGGAAAGGAGCGGAATTGGATCCCCAAATTCAAAGGGATGACCAAAGGATTTGTTGCGCATGCTTTCAAGCTTCACTTTCTGTTTTCTCTATTTACCATATTTTGTGACCTCTTCTGGATGTGGTTTTCCCCTCCATGCCAATAAATTCTCTATATTTTTTCCCCTGTGGGAGGGAGTTGAGATTAAAGTTTATTTTCCTCACATCAATTATTTACCTTTGGTGAAAAAAAAAATGCAAAATAGGGAAGAATGAGATATGTCTTGTTATACAAAAACTTTTTATTCTATTTCCATAATAGAAGGCGAATTTTGTTTGGCTTTGACGGGTACAATGCTCCTCCCCCTTGCTGTGTTAATGCTTTCATCTTTAATGAGTTGAAAAGAATGCTTTTTTTTTTTACTTTATTGTTTAGAGGGAAAATGTATTAAGAGGAATAATTCCTTCACAGATGAGAAACGAAAACCTTATATGGGGCTACAAATATTCCATTACCATACATCAATGAGAATTTTATTAAACATTACACAATTTAATCATTGAATAATATTTTTTAAGTCTTTCATTTAATATTAACTAAAATGATTCAATATCTCATTTACAAAAATAATCAATTACTTTTTTAAAGTTATATAATTGAAATTGAATTAAGTCTCCACTTAAAGAATCTATTTAAACATTTTAAAGAAATTATAAACAATAATTTTCTAATAAAAATTAAGTGAATAAGATGTATTCGTTCAAAAATATAATATCAAGTATAATTAGTAATTATTTTTCAGAAGTCAAATAAAATTTATGTTTTGTTTAATTAAGTAAAAATCTCCTTAATATCAAAGTTCTTTCCTAATTGATATTCACTAGCTAAAATATTACTTTTTAAAGTAATTTTTTATGGTTTTCAACGTCGGTTATATAAGGCCTTCCACGGCGGTTCTAGAACCGAGCGTTGTATAAGACGACGTTGAAAGTCACTTTCAACGTCGGGTATATAGAACAGACGTAGAAATGCTTGATTATAAACAACACTGCATTTGGGTTTTAACTACGTCGGTTATGGTAAAAACCGACGTTGATATTATTATTTTCTACGTCGCTTATTGACACAACCGACGTAGAAAGTCAATTTTTTTTTTTAAATGGCCGCTTTATTTATACAGGATATCCCAATGTTTGTATACAATACCTGCAAATTTGAATACAACCCAGGCAGACAATATACAAGATATAAACTAATTGAATGTGCATCCAAAAATAAAATTGTATCCAAAATTACAAATATGTATCCAACTACTTATCTAACAAATACACTAACTACTAATCTAACTAGTAAACTAACTACTAAACTAACTACTAAACTTGCCTACTTCTAACTTTAACAAACTTATCGGCCCAGGTGTTTCTAATATCGTCAATGGTCTTTATGGGCAATGCTTCTCTGTCTGAAAATACCTGTTACAAGAAAAAAGATAATTTAACAGAGTATCCAATGACACAATATTTAATTTTATTGAATACTAAATTTAAGCAAACCTGATTCCATGTATCCTCAGTCTTGCTAACAACAATCAGCCACATCCAGTGCATAACATAATATTTGCACTCATAATATCCTGGTTGCCTATTACACTACAAAAAATAATATATTAATTTGACATATAAAATGAATGATATAATACATAAATATAAAATGACTTACATTAACAAAAATCCAATTTGGAGTCGTGTTTTTGCTTGTGTGTACTCCATCAATCGTATTGCAAACCTAAAATGCACTGTGCAATACAAAATATAATGAAACAATTAAGTAACAAAACAAATAATAATTGTTTAAATTATTATAAGAATGTGTACCTGTTTACAATGTATTTAATATCTGCATCAGGTCTCTTGCCCAATGAGCATAACCAAGCCACAACATTCTGCTTTGGGCAAACAACCAACAGCTGCTAATGATTTCTGCTTACATTACAAAAAGTTAGGATACATAGAATACACTATAAAATTTAATGCGAATAATTTCATACGCTTAAATACTTACTGATAGAAGTAAGCACCCAAGTAAACTTTCTTCCTTGACTTCATCATCCAATTTTGGATGTATATTTGAACTTCTTCTCTCTTGTTTCCTGATTTTTGTATGGATTGGGGCTCAAAAAATCCATACACATCTTGGGTGCGTTGTTGCTCCGACAATTCATTCATCATCCTAAAGTAGCCAGTTCAATGTACATTAAATATGACGATAACTTTAAATAACATAATTAGTAAATAAAAATATATACTTACATTGTCCAAAATTGTAACACTGTTATGTTTAGACACTGATTGCCAACTGCTATCTCCATAACATCGGTGTGGTCAATGTAAAGGGGAAAGTTCTTATTGTCTACCCCTAACTTATCAACATCCCACTTCACTTGAAAAGATTGAATATACAACTGTGGGACAACAGATAATAGTTGAAAAATTGGATTTTCTGGGACATCTACTTCCTTTTGCCTTTACTAGTTTGGGAAGAAGGAACCAGTTTAGGCAACTGGGGTGGCTTCTGAACATCCTACATAAAATAACATTGACTTGAGAAATAATAAAAAATAGTACGAGACTACATATGATAATTAACAGAAAATATATGCAAACATTTTCAAAATAGGCCTCATTAGATGTCTAGGCCATGCAATGAAGGTCTGGAGGGCCTGTCCCACTGTCATCACCTCGTCTGTGGGCACAGGTACAAGAGCATAAGCATCTCGAACCTCTTCAATGACCACTTTGGCCAAGTTAGGTGCTAAAGGCACACTATGAATTGTAGAGGCCCCCTCTTCAATTGAACCAACCGCCACCAATCGTGGTTCAGATCCATCCTCATCAACATAAAATTCACATTGACCTGATTACACAAAAATAAGACATTAATTATTTAATATGCACATTAATTTTTTTCAGGAAGATATCATCCACACATACCTGAGTGGTCCGTGTCTGCAACAACAACAACAACCTCTTGATTAGTTGTAGGAAGCTCTTCATCAGCAGTATTTGGGTCAGCACAACTACCCTTAGTGCTAACTCGTGCGGTAGATGGAGGAGGAACATCCATAAACTAGTCTTAATATTTGAAGAGTATCCTTGTGACACTTTAATACTGTGAAGACACTGACATAAACTAGTCTTCTCCTTCTTTGACAATGTGTGACAAGCTGGTGGTAAATATGTTCTCTTGCCTTCAGGTCTTGGATGTAATTCTGGACGTATTCTCAATTCACATAGATCTTGACGAGCTTTGACTCCATCCTTTGTTTTTCCTTTAATGTTCAATAGTGTGCCAATGAGACTATCACATACGTTCTTCTCCACATGCATAAAATCAATGCAATGTCTCACATCTAGATGACTCCAATATGGAAGGTTAAAGAAAATTGATCTCTTTTTCCACAAGCTTTTATCAGACGACTGTTTTTGAGTCTTTCCAAAGACAACATTAATGTTTCTAACCCGTTCATAAACTTGTTCACCAGTTAAAGGTTGTTTGGCAATTTTATCTTCCTGCTGACCATTAAAAGCTTTCTTCAATCTTCGATATGGGTGGTTATGTGGAAGAAATTTTCTGTGTCTATTATACACAGTCTTTTTTCCATGCTTCAATTGTAGAAAACTTGTATCTTCCTCACAAATAGGACAAGCATGATGACCCTTGACACTATACCCACTCAAGTTTCCATATGCTGGGAAGTAATTGATAGTACAAAATAACATTGCATGTAACTTGAAGCTTTGCTGTTGATATGCATCAAACACATCCACTCCTTCCTCCCACAACAGCCTTAAGTCATCTATTAACGAACTTAGATAAACATCTATGTCATTACCCGGCTGTCTTGGACCTGCAATCATGATGGATAACATCACGTACTTGCGCTTGAAAATCAACCATTGTGGAAGGTTGTAAATCACTAAAAGAACTGACCATGAGCTGTGATTACTGGTTAAGTTACCAAAAGGATTCATGTCGTCTGTGGCTAGTCCAAGTCTAAGATTTCTTGCATCACTGCCAAAACTTGGAAATAGGCAGTCAATTTTCTTCCATTGTGGAGAATCGGCCGGATGACGAAGCAATCCATCACGTTTTTGTGCAGTTGAATGCCATATCATATTCTTGGCATCTTCTCCATTGGCAAACAATCGCTTAAATCTTGGAATTATTGGAAGATACCATATAACTTTTGCAGGAGATCTCTTTCTATCAATATATTCGCTAATATCATCCATGTCTTTCAATTTGTAACGCGATACACCACATCTTGGACACTCATGTAGGCTTTCAAACTCTTTTCTGTATAATACACAATCATTAGGGCAAGCATGTATCTTTTTATACTCTAAACCCATTGGACAAAGTATTTTTTTGGCTTCATACATACGATCAGACAAGGTGTTATCGCTTGGGAGCATATCTTTCAAAACTTCTAGTAACTCAGTGAAACTTTTATCACTCCAACCAAATTTGGCCTTCAAATTGACAAATCTCAATACAGCTGACAATCGCGTGAATGTTGTACATCCAGCATACAAAGGTATCTCTGAATCTATCTTCAATTTATGATAGACAGGAGCATGTGCTTGCAGAAAATTCTCTTGACCTAAATCACGAATCATGTCTTCTATTCGATCTTCCATTGTCATATCCTCCTTTTCCTCAGCTTGTGTTACTATTGGTGTATCAATCACTTCACCATGCCATGTCCATACGATATAATTCTTCATTATCCCATCACATAAAAGATGTTCTCGTATTGTCTCTAGTGTGTGTACTCTCCCATTAACGCAGTTAACGCATGGACAATACAATTTTCCATTAACCTTGGTGCCATTGTGTTCAGCAAATCGCAAAAATTCTTCAACTCCATTCTCATACTCTTGTGAAATACGACTTGCATTTACTCAACTTCGATCCATTTTGGAATTGGAGTCTACAAATGAGAAACCAATAAAACGATTAATACTAATAATCGTTATCTCTAATGAAATCTATACAAAAGTATATTAATTTCTAACGAAAATTCATCAGAATTTCGTCTATTTTTTGGTCAAAACCAAATTTTTATAAATTGAAATTATAGAGCCCCACAGGCACAATATCATACACAATTTATATCGTCATAATTTTGTTACTACCATCACTTATATAACTACATTGTTATATGTAGTTTTCATAATTCACACTTCATGATTAATTTCTAACCAAAATCCGGCAGAGTTTCCTTTGTTTTTTGGCAACAATTTTAAATGACACAGTGAAATCTGCCAATAAAAATCCCCACGGGCATATTCAAGCAGTCCAAGTATAATTGTACACATCATCAATACATTGAAAAAAACTATATTCATCTTAATTTTAAAACTGTATCATTATTTGTCTTCACTTGAGAGTTCCACTGGAATGAGCTGAAACTTACATCCAATCACTATTTTATGGGGACAAAACGTATAAACAATTGAATCAACAGTTAACGGCCAACAATAATATGACTAAGAATCTCTACCTATGAATTGTAGTAAGTAAAATTTTATTACTTAAACTTTTTGCCCAACATATATAAGTGCAAGAACATCGTACCTGTGGGTTAAGGCAGCAATGAAAGTGCGCACCACAGAGAAAGAGAGCAGCGTTAGGGTCGACGCTGCAGTGGGGTGGAGGTGGAGGATGCAGTGCGGCGTTAGGGTCGAGGCTGTGGTGGGCTTGAGGTGGACAATGCAGTGCGGGCGGAGGCTACGGTGGGGGTGGAAGTTGGGCGACTAGCGTCGCGGTGGGCTGGAGGGTGCGGTGGGCTGGAGGTTGTGGTGGGGTGGGGTGGAGGTGGAGGCTGCGGTAGGGTGGAGGTCGAGGCTGCGGTGCGGCTGGAGTCTGCGGTGGACAATGCGGCGGGGGTGTCACGCGCTCTAGGGTGCGCGGTGACGACGTGAGGGAGGGCATTCGGAGAGTCCAAATGAGGGTGCTAGGTGGTGGCCGCGATGCTGGAGAGTAAGGGGAGATACAGAAATGTTAAAGATGTATCCTTTTTAAATGGGAAAATGGGTTTTCCACGTCGGTTATACCCTCACCCGACGTTGAAAGCCCTTGCAGAAGGGTTTTCAACGTCGGTTGAGGTTATAACCGACGTTGAAAGCCTACTTTCCACGTCGAGCATACTAAAACGACGTAGAATGTGTCAGAATTCAACTTTCAACGTCGGTTGTTCACCAACCGACGTTGAAAGTGTATTCAACGTCTGCTCAAATTTAACCAACGTTAAACAGTGACGTTGAAAGTATATTTTGTAGTAGTGGAAATAACTTGTTTAAATTTTTTTTAATAATTGCTTCCTTAAACCACTTAAAAATATAGTCAACGATCATAGCAAATGAATTTTTTAAATTTTATTAAAAGACATTCTATCAAACTAATAAATCTATATTTTATAATTTTTAAAAATAAGAAATAAGTTACTCCAATTAAAAACAACCTTATTAATTAGGGTAACAAAAACATTCAAATTAATTTATTTAATTAACTAGACCTGTTAGTTTTTCTTTTATCTACTTATAATTTTTATTTATTTATTTTTCTCCTCTTTCACTATTTATTTTTTTAGTTTGCATATAAACAATAAAGAGATATAGTTAGATAAATAATCTTACAAAAATTTTATTTAAGTAATTTTTTAAAATTATATTATTTACGAGGTTAATAGGATATAATGAAAACTTTTAATTTTAACATTGTATTTTTTCTAATCGTTCAACTTAAAGCACGAGAGAAAATTAAATTAAAATTATATTGTTGTTTAATGATTTTATTAATTTAATTAGTGTGATTATATATGTGGTATATGTGTTATAGATATGTTTAGAAAAAAGTAGTAATTTGGACCTAAAAATTGTGCTTAACATATAAGAAAAATGATAGGTGTGTTTAGTGGGAGTTGAGTGAGGTAAGGAAGCGTGTTATAAAACTCCTCACTTAAATTCTTTAGAAATATAAAATTTTATATCCAAGTCTCATTTTCTACCATCCACTCTATCTTGAGTATTTGTTTGGACTAAGAAATAGATTTGAAGAAAAATAATAAAAAATAAATTGTTTTAGATTAAAAAAATGAAAAATAAAATAAGTAAAAATTTAATAGGAAATAATATTGATTTAATTGACTTAAAAAATAAATTTTTAATTATAATATAATATGTGTTTTAGACATACTAAATTATATAGTAGAATATATTATATATTTTCATATATAATTAGTTATGTCTATCTTAATTTTTTTTTTTACTTTCCATATAATTATATGTAGAAGAGAGGGAGTGAAAATAAATTTTGAAAAAGGTAAAAGTAAAGCATTTATTATGTGTTAAAAAAGTAACTTTCCTTATATTTTTCTAGCTTCCTTATATTTGGATTGAGAAGTGTATGGGGGAGTGGGAAAAATGAGAAAGAGAATGGAAATTGGACTGTTTGGATCGAAGTAAGGAGAAAAAAAAGTTAAATAAAATAAGTTGAAAGATGATATAAAATGAGATTGAATAAAAAAATTAAAATAATAATATAAAGTATATAATAATTAAAAATTACGGTATTGATAAGAGATAAAATAAATATAAATTAAAATGTGATATAATTTAATATAAAGTAATTAATTTATATTATATATAAATTCTTGAGATAATAATAAAAAATTTATATAGAATATAAAAATAATTTTGGATATTTTCTATGAATATTTAATTTTTTTAGATTAAAAAATGAAAATAAGAAGAAATAAGAGAAAAGTTTATAATTAATTTAATTGATTTGAAATAATATTAATGAAATAATTTATTAAAATATTAAAATATTCTTACTTAAAATTTAATAAAAATTAAATATAAATTATTTTATAAAAAACAATTAATTTAAAAGTAATTAATTTTAAAAATTTTAAATTTAAAAAATTATTAATTGAAAATCATGTATAAAAATTTATTTTAAGTACTAACTTAAAAAAATTAAAATATAATAACAAGATTTATAATAAAAAATAAAATCAATAACATTAATAAGAAGATTTTCATAAATAGAATACTAAATAATCATATAAAAAAATACAATACTCTTTTTTATTTTTATGGGACTTTAAACATATACCACTCTTTAAGTATTGATCTTATGTTAGGTATTTTTGAAGGGGACAAACAATATATAACACCCTTACTCATCATTTTTATCCAATATGAAATTTTAAACATATACCACTCCTCGAGTATTGACCTTAGGTTACGTATTTTCGAGGGGAACAAACAATAAAGAGATTCTCATAAATGGAACACAAGTCAATCATACAAGAGAACATGTCATCACCTTCAATCTCAAAGTCTTATGACATTATATTATGACTAAACTTTTCTATTTTATCCAATGTAAAACTTTAAACACACTTAAATTCTCAACATTACATATAATACGCATCAATAGTATGTCAATTTTCATCAGAATGAAAGTGTTTTTGTTATGAAAGTTAGAAAGAAAGACATGTTTGCAGAAATGTGTATTATTAATATGTCCAATTCTGCCAAAAAATTACAATTTGAACCCAAGCCAACAATATTGAAAGAGCTGTGTTTTGTTTAAGTATTAACATTAGTAACAATATTGATAGAACTGTGTTTTGTTTAAGTATTAACATTAGTGGTGAAAGTCTCCTTCAAAGTTAATTGTTTTTCTTGCTAAACAATAAGCTTTGAAGTCGCTTTAAATATTGAGTGAATGATTCATCACACGTATTGATGAAGAAAGGAAATGTACAAGTCAATAAATTATCATAAAGCTTCATAGGTGTACATGGTTATCAAAATCGGATTGAACCGGCCAGTTTAATTGGGAATCGATTCGAAGCACACTAAAAACTGGACGAATAATGAATTGGTAAAAAACTGGATCAACTCGTTAAAAACTTGAAAAATCGGTGAGACCTGACGGGTCAAGGTTTTTTAAAGGGCTAAATAACATCATTTTGTCCTATATTTTTTTTTTAAATTTAACATCGAGACACACAAACGTAAAAAGAGAAAGTTATTTTTTATATTGGTGGTGATATTCTTCTTTCACTACTGTCTTCGTTCTTATAACTGTCATCGCACCATCACCTACTACTTTTGATTATTTCATTTTGGCGTCACCCTTATTGTCACCATTGTCTACTATTATCATCACTATCATTAATGAAAATATAATAATATGTAAAAATCACAATATCTTAATTTCAAGAATTAATTTGATGAGTGAGAAATGGGTTAAATGTAGTGAGTTATGTTTGGATTCCATAACCATACCTTAAAATAAAAATGTATAATTTGAAATTAAATACAATGGAAGATATGGTGTAATTTTTTTTCTTTTAATTATTTTTAAGATAGTAGTAATTTTTGTTTTTAATTATTTTTAAGTTAGTAGTAATTTTTTTTCTAATTATTTTCAAGTTAGTTGTAATTTTTTTTTATTTTCAAGTTAGGTGAAACTTTAATTGTTCTGTATTTCAAATGTTTGATAATATATTTATTCTTTTTTATGTATTTTATAAATTATTTTTATTAATATATAATATTTTTAAATAGTATTTATATTGGATTGAAATTATTATTATATTATGATAAATTTATTTTAAGTTCAATATATTATTATATTATTAAAATATATTATTTCAGTAAATCTAGTTTAATTCTCAATTAAATCTTGATTAAACTCTAAACTCATATATTCATCTATTTGATGATGGATCTGATTTGAAGAACAACGGCAATGGTTTTGTTGGGCGCTTCCAATAAATTCCATTTTATTTTTGTTACTAAGCCTAGTTATTACTCACGTGCTTGAAGTTTACACATATTTTGTGACCATTCTTCATATTTTGTGAAGAGAAAAAGTTTACAAAAATTGTAATCTTGTGTATATTAGTATGAAATCCATGACAGGTGGAGTGTTCCTTATATTCACTATTTTTCCTTTTCATATCAGCAATAATTAAAATTACAAAATCAATGTTACAAATAAAGCCTAAGATATAGCTACCACGCTATTTATAGATAATTAGAGAGTCAAATTTTCCATTCTCCTTTGCTCTAAACCCCCGACATGGCAAACAAAGCTGCAAAATTCAAATACCTTGCTCTTAGGTAGATTTTCTTTTCCAACCAAAGTCACATAAAAAAAAGTAAAATAATGGTAAATAGATTATATTTTGGACGTATAAAAGAGATAGAGATTCATGGTGAGGACAAGGGAAACATAGAATATAAAATTTAAAACAAAAACTGAAAATTTATCTGTCAGATGATGTGCCCCGTCGATTAGGCAGCACCAAAATCTAGTTAATAGCAAAAGTCCAAATCAAAGGTTTCGAATTGCTAGCCTCAGGCACAATTCTTTTGATGGAATTGATGGCCAAAGATTTACTTGGTGGCCCCATTCAACATATTTTATTTCAGTACGCCCACTCTACCCAACATCATCCCCTTTTACCACTTCTCTCTTTTCTCATTCATAAAGTACATCTTTTCCAACCTACCACTCCATTCTCATCTCATTACACAACACGCATTAATAGAGTTTTCATAATAAAAAAGAAAATGTTTAAATGAACTTCAATATCTAAGTTTCCTAATTCCTAAGTCCAAATCAATATAAATTACGACACAGTTATAATCTCGAACTGCTAACCTTAACACCTACCTCCTTACCTAGGTTAAGGTTAAAATTAAAGAAATAAAATAAAAATTGTACACGCTAACTAACTTAGGGCCCCATTGAACCGGATCATTCGTTCAACCTCTTCTCACCCTAGTATCATAAAAAATACAAAAAATAAATAAGAATCAAAAACCGGTAACCGGTGGCGAACCGGTGTCCGGTTCAGGGCCCGCCTCCTTCTTCTGCCGCATTTCCAGAACCTTCCGGTGGTGGTTGGAATGCAACTCGCTCGAAAAAGTAGGGCTACACGCGGGTCTATATTCGGGTAATAACCGACCCGACTTATACCGAACTCCGCACGCGTTGCACAAGGTCTTAGGCCCCAGCGGTCCGGTTCGCCACTGAGGGGTTTTCTGCACGCCGCAATGGCCGCAACGTCGCGCAGCTCCACCGTCCGGCGCAGCCCGTTTCCTTGCCCTTTTATCTTCCGGGTGGCGGTTTTTAGACGCCGCGGCGCAAATTAGCAAAGGACTGGAGATTGATGACGTGTCGGTGAAAAACGAGGGCGACCTGAGTGGCCAAACTCGAACACCGGTTCTGGTTCGCTTGCTCCTTGGCTTGGCCGGAACGAGGGTCTTAAAAGTGAAACCGGCGTCTCCCAGTTCCGGTGGTTTCTCGGGGAGGCTCTGTGTGACGGTTGCGGGGAAGGAAAGGGAGTATTTGGAAAAAGAATCTTCAATGAAATGAGACACCCATTCCAAGTCCGCAACCTCCTCCGCCTGTAAAAATTGCGACTTTGGTGAAAAAGAAGGATGAAAAACTTACTAACGTCGAAATGAAAAGGGAAATACCGGAAGTGTGAGTTCGGTATTGAAATTGTCGTTGAAGGAGAGGTTATAATTGTAAATATTGTAGTTGTTGTTGTTGTTGTGAGGGGAAGCAGAATTTGAGTGGTGCTTATGTATGTCTTGGTCGGATTCTTCGTTTTCGAGGAGTGAAAAGTCGAAGAGGTCGTCGACGAAGAGGTCATCGCAAGAGGCCACCTTTTGCATGCTAAGGTCCTCTGAGAACCTTTGGGGGCTGAGTTTGAGAGCCATGTCTTTCCTAAAACTCTTCAACACTGCTTCCCAAACACTTCATTTCAACCTAAGATTGAATAACAATTGGCTTCTTAATTTCACAAAAATTTCTGAAAAGAAAAAATATTGAAGACGAAGAACCAAACACCATTATTTAGTCCTTACCTCATAGAGAGTATAGGGTAGAGATGACGATAGAAGGATGAAATTGAAAGAAAAACCGCGGAGGATGGTGTGTCTGTTAAAACATCATTCAATGAGGGCTGAAGTATGCCTCTCTTTTTTTTTAACCCAAAAATAAATAAATAAACTTTATGTCTCCCTAATTTTACTTTTCCTCGTCTCACCAATCTTGTTCTCCCAATTCTCAACCCTCTGCAGCAGCATAATGAAACTTGTTTTTTTTTCCTTACATGTTAAGGTACTTGATTTTATAGTTGAAAATAATAATAAATAACAAAATAGTAAATATTCATTAATAATAAAAACATATATATATATATATATATATAATTATTAAAAAAATTAAAATAACTATATATATCACATTAAACATATGTATTTTTTAAATTGATATTTTTGAAATAAAATTAAATTTTTTATTAGTAAACTTTTGAAAACAACCTTACTAAATATGTATTATAAAAGTATAGATAATATTGAAATATTATATATAATAATATGATTGTTAATAGGAAACAAGACGTTATATATTTCTAAATTTTTAATATAATTTTATAGGAAAAGTATTTTTTTAAGGATTAAGAATGTTAAAAAAACAATTTATAAATATTGTCACGATTTTGAATTTAAAATAATTAAGGTGTGTATATTCTAATTATTTGTTTTGAACTAAATAACCATCTCAATTACAGATTATGCGTGTTTATATTTGTACGATAATTAAAATTAACTAATATAAGTAAAATTTCGTTATTAAATAGTTATTGAAATATTGTAAGAATAATAGTTAAAAAATTAATAAAATAATAATAATAGTAATATTATGTAATGAAAAATTACCACAAAAAACAAATTTCTTTGATTAATAATTATATTTTTTTAAATATGATAGATTTAATGTTTAACCGATGTAAAAAGAAATCAGGCTGATTGGTCTATTCTTTGTAAAACATCACATTTTAATTAAATTGATAATATATATATATATATATATATATATATATATATATATATTTATAAAATTGAAGAAATCTGAATAATTTTTTTAATCAGTTTGAGTGAAAAAATTAAAAATTAATCCTTTTTAATTTTTATAAAAGACAAATTTTTATAAAGATTAGTATTTTCAAATTGGATAATTTTAAATAATAATTTTTTATGATATTTTTATCTTATTTTCATCTTATTAAAGTTTGTTTATTTACTATTTAGTTTTTGAAAGTTGAACAACTTCTTTGATAATTGATTATTAACAAAATTTAAAATTTACTGTAGATTGTAGTTTTTAAAATTTTAAAATAAAATTATCAGAAGGTGTTTTGTTTCTCAATTTTTCTTTTCTTTTTTAAATAATCAAAATTAAAATATTCAAGAGACTTTTTTTCAATTTTTATTAATAATAAAGTTATAAATATTTTAAAATTGGAACTCTTCAAATTTAAATTGAAAAATTTAATAATGTATTTTTTACATCATTTTATGATGTATTTAGTATTTAAAAAATCTTGTTAAGCATTTGTTTGTTCATCATCTCCGTCTCATTTTTCATTTATTTAACTTTTTTATTATTATAAGTATTTTATTAAAAAAAATCTTTTCTTATTTGGAATGCAAACTTTTTAATTTGTAACCTTAAATTTATATTATGAACAGGTCCAATTCTAAAAATATTAATTAATGATATAAACTATTATATTATATTATCATTTTTAAATTAAAAAAATAAAATATATAAGATCCTAATTTTAAAATTAAAGTCTCAGATCAAGCAAACATTAGATATGTAAATTGAATAAAAAGTTAAAATAGTTTATAATCTATTATCTAAAATATAAAAATAAAATTTGAAGTTTTGAAATTTAAATTCAATGTTAAAAGAAAAAAACTTAATTATTTTAATATTTTAATTTTATTTTTAAATGATAGCAATAATATTATTTCAAATTTTAAATATAAGATTGAAATCAAAATATGGGAACTGAAATTTAATTTTCAAATCTTAAAATCATTTGATTATTATTAATGGTAATAAAATATTAATCATAATTATTATTATTATCTGACTTTTCACATTTAAAGTTCGTTTTTTGTGTATTTCGGACAATTGAAACGACTAAATAAATAAACACAAAATAGTATCTTAAATCTTTCCAAAAAAAATGCAAATGAATATATCTGTTTTTAATTAATGTAGTAGGCAATAAGTTACCAAATAAATATATAAAATTTATATTAAATATTATTGATGTAAGCATTAATATATAATTATTAATTAACAGAATCAAATTAATTTTTTTATTGTCATTGGTATTTTCTAAAACTTAACCATTTATAACTTGATACTTTGAATGAAACTTAAGTTTAAACTTTAACATAATTATTTTTCATGTGTAATTAAAATATATTTTGTTATGATAATTGGTTATTTTATTTTGATTTTTATGAAGTTAACAAAATTTATAATTTGTTTTTTAATGAAATCCTATCAACATTATTATTAAAATGTAAGATCATTATAATAAGTTTATTATTCATTTATTATTACGATGATTATAATAATTATTTAAGATATATAATAAATTAAAATAAATTTTTATTTTAAATATTAAAATATATACATCTTTAACTTTTATCCTTATATATATATATGTATATATATATATATATATATATATATATATATATGACATTCTTTCATATTCCAATGTTATTGTTTAATAAGAGAAAAATAATAACTAAAAAAATAAATACAAAGATGTATAAAAATTCGTTTATTCCCTTCAAATTTTATACATGATTATATGAATATTTTTGTATTAAGGATTATGGTGTGGGAGTAAAAAAAATTAAATTTTTGTATATTTATAACTTTTTTATTTATTTCAGATTTTAAATTTTATTTTTTAGTTCGTGTTATAGTTTGGGTTATTAAGATTTTTTAATATATTTAAATTTAATAATTTATTAATTTTGAGCTCAATTTTTTTTAAAGATAAACATTAAAATCTATTTGATTTAAAAAAAAATACTCCAAATTTATTAGTAACATCTTTATATCATATCATATGATGATTATCAACACAGCTCTTTTATTAAAAATATAAATGAAAGTTAAAATTACATTGGTTTAAATAAGAAAATTGAATAATTTATAAATAATAAGAAAAAACTATAATATAATTTTTATCTAAAAATGGTGATATATCATAATCATAAGTTTAATTCCTTACAAAACTTAATGCTAACCCTATAAATCCATTTGTATTTATTGGAACTATTGGAATATGAAAAATAAATAAATCTTTAATATAACAAAAACTTTATTCTGAACCAATATAAAGATGTGTTGGTATTATTTTATTCTCACTAAATTTGACATGTAGGGATTATTTTATTATCACTCGTTATTTTTTCGGGATCAGGTTTTGAGTCGGCCCACCAACTCACCATAATATGCGCGAGGTTAGTACTACTTTCAACCCATTAGTCCGTTTTGACCCGTCTTGCCAAGCCTACCGACCAAGCCCGCGGGATGAAACGGGTCAACTTGCAATCCACTTTATTAATATTTTTTTATTATTATGATATAATACAAAGAGTTAGAAATAGGGATGGCAAAACGGGCAAGCCCGCCCGTTTTGGCCCGCCCGCCTTTGGCCCGCCAAAGTCGAAGGCTGGCCCGATATAGTCATGACGAGTCTGTAGACCTTGGCCCGCCACGCTAAGGGGCTGGTCGTGGTTGACCGTCATAATTTAGAAAAAAATAATTTTTTTAAATAATTTTTTTTAATAAATTTAATAATAAAATTATTATTTGTTTGTCAATAATTCAATATATATATATATATATATATATATATATTATTTCAATTTAATAATATAAATCAATACATTATTTTAAGAAATTATAATTTAGAACAATAATAAAATTTACATAATAATAAATAATAACAAATATATATATATATATATATATATATATATATATATATATAAATAACGTTAAACTTATAAAATTTATATTTTTTATATTGAAAAATTCAAATACCTATATTTTTTTTATTTGATAAAACTTCATATTATTCTTGGTTGAGTAATTCTTATAACTTTAATTCAAGTAATAAGGATAAATATAATCGAGTGCTTAGGATAAATAAGGAGAACAGGAGAGAAGATTATATTTCAAGAAGGAGAATATTTTCTGTGAAAATGAAACTTTTTTAATTCTCTTTTTACAATTTTTAACTTTATATATTATCTTTATAATTAATTTTATTACAATAAAAAATTATTTTTTATTAATTAGACGAGTCAGCGGCTGGCCGCTCAGTCCCGCGGGTTGGCCCGACGGGTTGGCGGACTTGGCGGGCGGGTCAAAATGGGTCGGTGGGTGAAAACACTAACCCGCCCGCCATATTATGACTAGTTGCGGGCCTAGTTTTGCTATCCCTAGTTAGAAAGACCATATATAATATAAAAATTTATGAAAAGAGAATTTTAAAAGTTCCATTGTCTCATAAAAAGAATTCATAAAGTCTCGAGTATCTCATTATTAAGAGAATTCAAAATTTTTTACTTTTACATACATATATTTATTATTATATAAATTTTATCTTAATTTAATTGTTCTGAAATATAATTTATTAAAATAATATATCAATTTATATTATTAACTTGAATATATATATATATATATATATATATATATATTGAATTATTGACAATAATAATTTTATTATTAAATTTATTGAAAGATTTGATTTAAAAATAATAAAATAAAATAAGAAATATGATGGTAAATCCAGTCCTTTGGCTAGACGGACCAAGACCTGTAGCTTGCTATGATTATAGTGGGTTAGCCTACCCTGTTAAAACTCATGGTAGAGAAAAAGAGTAAAAAGTGCACCAAGCATTCTTATGCGAAAAAAATACTTCATATTATTGAACTCATGAATAATATACCAACATATTATATATATATATATATATATATATATATATATATATATATATATAAAATAACTAGCTAAGATATAAACAGAATATAAAAACTTAACCTAACAAACTAACTAACAAACTGTAACAGTCCCCTTCAAGATGGAATGTATATATTATACATTCCAAGCTTGGACATGAGAACAACAAAAGGACCAGAGGCTAGAGGTTTAGTTAGAATATCGGCAATTTGGTCCTTTGAGGCAATTGGCATGAGATGAAGAAAACCAGATTGGACTTTTTCTCGTACAGTGTGACAATCAATGTCTATATGTTTGGTACGCTCGTGGAAGACAGGATTGATAGCGATATATCTTGCCGATTGATTATCACAGAATAGTACAACATGAGAAGGGGAAGATAGTCCAAAATCCTGCAGAAGATAAACAAGCCATTGAGCCTCACAAGTGGCCAAAGCCATGGCTCTGTATTCAGCTTCTGAAGAAGATCTGGAAACCACAGACTGTTTCTTGCTTTTCCAAGAGATGAGTGACTGTCCTAGAAAGAAACAAAAACCAGTAGTGGATCTTCTAGAATCCAAACAAGTACCCCAATCAGAATCAGTAAAACCAGTGAGTTTAAGATCTGAAATAGAAGGAAACAATAATCCTTTTCCAGGAGCATTCTTGATGTACTTCAACACCCGAAGAGCAGCTTGATAATGAGTAGTAGTGGGACAATCAAGAAATTGACTTAATCTACCAATCGCATAGGATATGCCAGGTCTAGTATTGGTTAAATAGATTAGTCTACCAAGCAATCTTCTGTATTTAGTAACATCTTCAAAAGCGGGACCAGAATTTTTGTGAAGATGGTTAGTGGGATCCATGGGAGTAGGAGAGGGTTTGGAAGCTAGAAGGCCAGTGTCCTGAAGTAAATCCAAAGCATATTTTCTTTGATAAAGGCAAATACCTTTGGCAGACCTTGCAACTTCAAATCCTAAGAAAAATTTGAGCTGACCAAGATCCTTAATACCAAACTCTCTGTGAAGAACTTGCTTGACATTATTAATCTCATCTAAATCCTCACCAGCTAGAACCAAATCATCAACATAAGTGAGAATGGCTGTGAAGCCTTTAGATGATCTTTTTGTGAACAATGAGTAATCAGCTTTGGATTGAGAGTAGTTTAAAGAAAGAAGAACCTCAGTAAGTTTAACATTCCATTGTCTGCTGGCTTGTCTAAGACCGTAGATAGACTTGGTAAGCTTGCAAACAAGATTCGTGTTCTGCAGTGTAAGTCCTGGTGGGGGTTCCATATAACAAACTGCCATGTTACAGTTTGTTAGTTAGTTAGTTAGGTTAGGTTTTTAGTTAACTTTGACACAGAAATAAGATTGAATTTGAAAGTAGGAATGAAAAGAACATCTGTCAGGTAAAAATATTTAGAAAAAAAAATTGTTCCAGACATAGTGGTAGTAACTTGACTCCCATCAGGTAATTTTATATGAATGGGTTTGATTTTTCTGTGTGTTTGAAAGTTAGTAAGGGAATTACACACATGATCAGTAGCTCCTGTATCAATGATCCAGGAGTTGGAATTGAACAAGTTACAAATTATACCTGATGGTTTTGAATCAAAATCTTGTGTAACGGAGATAAGCTGATTAACTGTGTGATTGTTCTGGATTTCAGACTGTTGAAGGAGTGCTAACAAGGCCTTGTGTTGGTCTGGAGTAAAACTCAAATCTGAATTCTCTCCAATCTCCCTCTGAGATATCATGCTTTGTTTATCATCTTTATCAATATCATAATTAGCCATACAATTGTTAACAACAAAATTCTTCTTGAGATGTGGGGGATAACCATGTTTTTTATAACAGGTATCAATAGTGTGGCCAATTTTCCCACAAAAAGAACATATCTTTGGATTCTTTCCACCTTGACCTCCACCAACAAATTGTGAATTATTCTCTTTGAAATTCCGTTCTCTGAAATTTCCTCTTCCAGTTCCACCTTTGTAAGTGGCCAAAATATGTTGATTACCATTAGTAATATTGAGTTGTCTTTCTTGCTGAACTAACAATGAAAAAACTTTGCTCATTGTTGGTAAGGGATCCATGAGCATAATTTGTGATCTAACAGATGAGTACTTGTTCATTAAGGCCTTTCAAGAATCTAATAACATAATCTCCTTCTCTGTAGGCTCTTATAATGGGTATAAGCTGACATTCACATCCGACTTGACATGTGCATTTTGGTATGGGTCTGAAATTTTCTAATTCTTGCCATAATCCCTTCAATAAAGTAAAATATGCAAGTGACAGATAACTCACCTTGTTTTAATGCATAAATTTCTTCTTGTAATTCTGATATTCTGAACACATCACCTTGATAATATCTATCACGCAAATCATTCCATAATTCCATTGTTGTATCCATCCAAAGAACACTTTGAATAATTTCTAGATCCAAAGAATGCATGATCCAAGACAACACCATGTTATTACACTTGTTCCAAGCAGGAAGCATAGCATCACCATTTTCTGGTTTAAGTAAGGATCCATCAACAAATTCCAACTTATTCTTTGATCTTAAAGCCATTGTCATAGCTCTAGACCAAGCATGATAGTTATCTCCTTTCAGAATGATAGGAACAATAGAAACACCAGGATTTTCATTATTAGGCAAATAATAAGGATTCAATTGATCCAATACGAGACTTGCCATTTAACAAAAAAGAAAAAAAAAAATAATAAGCAACAAGATTGCAGATCTTTGTATGTCTTGAAACAAGAACAATACAGAATACCTTCAAGATTCAAAACCAATCTTCAAGAAACCAATCATCTTACCAAGCTTGTAAACAGAGTTTAATACGCAGCGGAGCTTCCTAAGAAAGGAGTTTTGATACCATGTTAAAACTCATGGTAGAGAAAAAAGAGTAAAAAGTGCACCAGCATTCTTATGCAGAAAAAAATACTTCATATTATTGAACTCATGAATAATATACCAACATATTATATATATATATATATATATATATATATATATATATATATAAATAACTAGCTAAGATATAAACAGAATATAAAAACCTAACCTAACTAACTAACTAACAAACTGTAACATACCCATCCCATTTTGTGATCTCTGTTTTCTTATTCACTCAGTGCTGATGTTTTGCTGAGTATCTACAATACAAGATGGAAAATAAGACCAAGTGAATTGATTATGAGTTTGTGGAAACACTTACAAGAACAAAAATAAGTTTGTTAAACTTTTTGAACGATAGAATAAGAGAAAATAATATACATCATACTAAGATATGATAATATATTGCTAAATAGTGAATTGATTATCTTAAGTAATGCTGATAAATTTTTATTACCAGAATACCAAAATAGTGGGAATTTTCCAACATCCATAATCCATTTAACTTGAAGAGGAAAACAATATTCTCAGTCACAACTGCTATGATGGCCACTTATGATTTTTCTTCGAGAACTTCTACAATTCAAGTTGAAAATCAATCTCTTCACATATATGCTCTTACTACTTATTTCCTCATACATATGAACATAAGAATAAAAATCTCTAATTATATATATGATTGAAAAAATTTGCCTCTCAAACAAAATATTATGTTGATAGTGTGCTTATCTATAACTAAGTTTACAAGGAGGAAGTGGTGGTCCACACAGTCCACGATTACCCACAAAAGCTGAAATAGGAAACATGGCCTTATGTGGAGGGATCCTCCCTCTGAGTTGGTTCCTTGACACATCGAACTCTTCAAGCTTCTTCAAATTTAGGACCTTCTCTGGTATGTTGCCACTTAATTTGTTCTTTGAAAGATTAATCTTTGTTAACGTTTCGGCATCACCAAGCTCTTCAGGTATATTCCCCGAGAGTTCACTGTCTTCAAGGTCTAGAATCTCCAATTCTCTCAGTTTCCCAATTGACTTTGGTATAGATCCTCCCAATGGGTTGTGTGACAATGCAAGAGATATGATTGAACTCATTGAGGCCTTCTCTCCAATGTTCTCGTCAATGGGACCACAAAACTTGTTGTTAGATAGGTCAACGGAGTTGAAATGGCCCAGTGAAAATTGAACTTCTTTCTCAAACACCACTGTCATAGACCCTGTGAGCTTATTGGAATGGAGGTCAAGGTCCATCAGTGAAGAAAGATTCTTGAATGCCAATGGGATGGACGAATGAAACTCGTTATTTGACAGGTTCAGGAAGGAAAGGCGAGTCATGTTTCCAATCCACCATGGCAAATTCCCCGTTAATGCATTGCTGGACAAGTCAAGGGTTGACACTGATGAACATGAAAGCCACTTTGGAAGTTGGCCTTTGATCCCCGTCTTGGCCAATTTCAACTGAAAAACTCTCAGCTTGGAAATCCACTTGGGTACTTTGACAAGTCCTAGTGGGTTGAATGACAAGTCTAAAGTTTGCAAACTCTGTAGTTTAGCAAGTTGTGGGGGAAGTAGACCCGAAAGTTGGTTTCTTGACAAATCCAATGTTTGCAGGTTGATTAAATTGCCAAAGGAAGGTGGAATTTTGCCACTGAATTCATTGTTTGCAAGAAATAAATCTGTTAAACTAGTTAGATGGCCAATAGTGGAAGGTAACTTCCCACTGAGTTTATTGTTCTCAAGAATTAGCCTTTGCACATTCCTGAGTTTTCCAATGGAATAAGGCAAAACGCCTACGAGCTTGTTCGCTGATAAACTGCAAAACTTTAGAGAACTTAAATCTCCCATAGAAAAAGGGAGGTTTCCTGAGAAACTATTATGCATGAGATCTAGAAAAATCAATTGTGAAAGTCTCCCAATTGACTCCGGGATTCTTCCACTAATCTGATTATAAGAGAAATCCAATTTCTTGAGGTTTACAAGATTTCCAATGCTAGAAGGAATGTTTCCATGAAAATTGTTTTGATGAAGGTCAAGCCTAGTGAGAAACGCCATGCTTCCAATGGAAGAAGGAATCCCCCCGGAAAGATTGTTCCCAGATAGACCAAGTTCTGAAAGAGACTTGAAGGAGGCGAAGACAGAAAAAGGAACATTACCAAATAATTGGTTGTTATCGAGGTACAAACTCTGAAGCCGTGAAAGCTTTTCAAAAGATGCCGGTACGCCACCTGAGAATTTATTTGAATAGAGAAAAAGTATCCTCAAGTGGGATAACTTTGCCAGTTCTGGAGGTATTGGACCATGCAACTGCTTCAGATTGCTAAGGTCCAAACCTTGCAAACTAGACAAGTTTCCAAGATAAGGTGACAATGTTCCTGACATGTATGTTTCTAGAGGGATGCCATCGACGTCGAACACCACGCCGTTTCTAGTGAGGCTGATGACCCTGCCATTGGAACCACATGCGATGCCTTCCCAATGGTGGCAGCAGTCAGAGGAAGGTGTCCACGAATCTAGCAGTTTTGAAGGGTCAGAGATGATCCTGCTCTTGAATTCAAGTAATGCTTCTTTGTCCACCACGTGACATGGCTCCGAATTTGAGGCAAGAGATGAGAAAATGAGAAGAAACATTACTGCTATCATGCTTGGTGTGTTTGTGGCCACTTGAAGATACTTCAGAATTCTGAATTTGGTGTACTTGGCTGATACAACTTACAAAATGCTGGTTGGTTTATGTGTGGAATGAGGAGTGTGATATCTTTTTTAGTGATGTAAAGTTAACATCATATTCAATTTATTTATTTTCTTGTGAGATCACCAGAGTGGTGTACGTTAATGACATTGGAGATAATTGAAAAGCAAGAATGATGGATGGTTAGTGGAGAGTTTTTTTCTGATGAAATTGGGTTGCATGCAGCATTTTGCAGACAGCATGTGGCCCAAACGGCCACTTTGGTTGAGCCAAAGAACAGAAAAAGAAGAGATGTTCATAAGTTCTTTTAAAGTAATGATTTTATAATTATATGCCCCATCATTGTAAACAATTTTGATGTTTCCAAGTCTGTGCGTCCTCACTGGAAAATGACTCTGATTACTACTAACCTTTAGCAACTACTAGTAGTTAGTACTTTTGGTTTAATCATATTATATGGGAGACACGTGTATGTTTAATTGGACAATCTTTATTTTAAATAAATTAATTAAATTAAATTTGTAACATTTTAAGAATTACTTTACCATAAGGACCAAATTGATAAGACCATATTACACTTATCTCTCTTATTTTTTATTTCTTTTAATTTCACCTAATATGTTTATTTATAGAAAATTATAAAAAAAATCTTTTGATTATACTCGTGTTCTTTAATAGTTTAAAAAACTTTATAATATCTCTAAAGAAATGAGTGTTGTAAACTTATATATATTTCTTATAACTTGTTATATAATTATCTTTTCAGTTTTGAATTAATTTATACATACTAATTTTTAATTCCTTTAAAATTCATATTGATTATTGTTATTCCTTGACTTTTTTTACGTAATAAAACAGATTTTAAAAGTAACCATATTACATTTTTCCACTAACCCAATGGGTAATATTTAAAACCCAAATTATTTATTATTTGATGTTGTATCTTATATAATGTAAAATATAAGATATGTTTTATATTAACTTATTAAGGGCTTATTCTATTACATTCTAAAACATCACTTATAAAAGGAATCTTAAGAACATTACTGGTGACTATTTTTCTTAATTATTATTTAATGTGTTAATTTTATGTTAATTTTATCTTTGATTAACTTTTTTTAAATGGTTTAACAAAATTTTAATATAAGATGATAAAAGATAATATATTAATTATTAATAATGTAAACTAAAATTGATATTAAAAACAATGATAATAATAAATTAAATATTTAATCTTTTTCTTTCTTATATATATATATATATATATATATATATATATATATGATAAAATTAAAGAATAACTTGGGTTTTAAAATTATTGTTTCCAATATAGTTTTGAAAACTAACGTAATGAGAAATTGTTTGTTAAATAATTTTTTAAGAGCAAAGAATGAAAAAAAAGAGAGACAAACATGTCATAAATGCATCACTAACTTAAGGAAATATGGATTTTTTTTTATAAAAAAATCAGTTTATATTTATACTGTTATCTTTATTTATTTTTCTTTTGAATATAATTAAATATTTGTGCCCCTATATTTATAAAATATATAAACATATATCTTAATAATAATACATTATTTTCAACATATTTTTTATTATTCATCTTTTCTAAAAGAAAATATTAACAATAAGAAAGTTTATAATGACATGTTAGTAACAATTATTTAAAATATATATAGTTGTATTCTTGGAGTTTTTTTTAATGTGAATTGTAACACCTTAATGTAATTTTATAGTAATTATTTTATTTTTAATTTTTATTTTATAGATAGATAAAATGTTTATAGAAAATATCACAACTTTGATTTATACTATTTGAGATTAAATAAAATAACAATTTCTTTGGACTATAACAAAACTAATTATATAACATTATTTTTATAAATATAAATAAAATAATATGATATATTTAAAATTTACATAACCATATTTAAATTTTAAATTATTTATTTATTTAAAAAAAAATTTAAAAGTCTACACTTATTTTACAGTTTAGGAACCCAATTTTAAGATAAAGAGAGTCATGTGAAGAAAACTGTAATTTTACAAAGTAAATTCATTTGCCAAATAAATTTGGATCACAAAAAGATTGAGAAAAATATTTTTCACTTAAAAAGTATACAACTCATGTATAATTTCTTGCCCTTATAAGAACTTCCATTATAAAGGCAATTAATGTGACAATAAATTTAAGAGTAAGTATTCTTCTAATAGACACAATTTCATCTAGCATGTCATGTTAATATTTTGATTTGTAAAATAATTTTATATATGTTGCTATTTAATATACAAGCTATTAGATGAGTTTCTTCACAAGTTTTTCTAAGAGAAATAAAATTATCCTATAACTCATAATTTCAAATTTCAAATTAACTAATGCATGAACTAATTTGTATAAATTTTATCATTTATTTTTTATTTTTGCAAAAGTTAACTTTAATTTATATAAAAAAATTCTATTATTTTGATCATCTAAAAATATTTATAGAGAAATTTGGTTAAACAAATCTTATTTGTTTCAAGTTTTTTTTATTTTTATTATAAATATTATAAAAGTCACAATACTCAACTAAAAATCTTAATAAGTTCATTAATTTTTTTAATTATGTGAAATATGTAAATAATTTTACACTTTTAGTTTTAAAAAATAGTTAGATATCTTAAAAATGTTGTTTACTAATTCTGATTTTATAATTATTTTACACAAAGAGAAAATGAAATCCATGTTAATGAAAATTTATAAAAATATTTAAAAATAATTTTGATATCTTTAAAGCAAAAGATGTAGTAATTATGAATAAAAGCAAAAATATTATTAAAAAAGATTTTTATTAATTTTATTTTTTTATTTTAAAAAACATTTTTTTTATTTTATTAAAATATTTTCAAAAAAGTTTTAAATTTTTTAAAACACATTCAATAAATAAAACTTACATTATATTTAGGAATGAGAAAATAGATTAGGTCGACAAATCGACTCGTCAATCCATCTAAAATATGAGGGAACGAGTTTGTAATTTTAGCTCATCAACCCATTTTGACATGTCTCGTCTAACACATCAACTCAACAGATTAAGGACAATACATGATAGACTAGTCCATTTAAAAAAAATATTTATATATTAAAATTAAAATAAAAAAAATTATAATTAAAAATATTATATTATTTTAATTATATTTTGTGTGTTATGTATATTATTAAAATATATAAATATATTATAATATTAAAATTTAAGTTATAACAAATAATTAATTAATTAAATCTAAATTATTGATTATAATTAATTATTTTGACACAAATATAATATTTTTTAAATTTATTTAATAAAAATACTAATTAATAAATAAAAATTTAAAAATTATTCATATAATTATAGATATATTTTTAAAAAATATATATATAAAAAATATTAATAGACTAATTCATTGGCGTGTTGTCCGTCATTTAACGGAAGAGATATGTAACTCGTCTTAAACCCACCCTTATCTTTCTCATGGACTAGAAAGAAGGGGACATAATGACTAGCTATGTAATTTAATTATATTGAATAACCTTCCAACTACTCTCAAATTCCAATTTTGGCATGTTATCTCAAACTCACCTTCCCTTCAAAGAAGGAGTAGACATGTCAAGCAAATTCCTACCAAGGTTTGACATTGGTAATAAGTTTACACCATATGTGGTATGTTTCAAACTATTCAGCAATATTAACCACAGAAATTCTTTAGTCTTCCCCACTTTTACTCTTTATCTGTCTCTCTTTAAACTAGAGAGACCAAGGAATCATTAATTGCCGGTGTTACACATAACTTTGCCAAAATGAATCCTTACATACTGTTTGGGCTTTGATCCAAAATACTCAGGATGGTGGGGCAGTTGGTAGTTGGCCAAAATGTGGAAACACCATCAGACAGTTAGCCCAAAACAGAGCCCACCACAATCTGACAGTGGGCCAGACAACTCCACTCATTATTTTGGACATGCCCGAACGTGCTTGTCTCTGTCTGACACGGTCACATGCTTAAACGTTCGAGTGTCATAAAAGACGCAAAATCATGCCGCATACCACCGTCATCTTAAACTTGAACCCAAAAAACAAGACAGTGAACACCCTCCATTAGTCTCCCTTCTCACCTCACTCAGTAGTCTTCCTTCAAGAGACCACCATTTTTTTTAATATTAAAAACAAGATTGCTACCATTAAATCATATTTTTTATTCTAGTAATCAACACCAAAAGCGGAAAATTATATTTTTCCTTTCAACATATTTTAAAGAGGAAGAACACTTTTAATTAATTATCTTTCTGTTTGACATGTTACAAAATTTAGTGCATATTTAAAAATTCCTCTTTATTTCCAGAAATTTCTTCTTCGTTTTCTGTTCTAAAATCTTAGAATTCGAAAATGTATATTAGCGTTTTCAAAGTTGTATTTTCAAACATTTTTCTTCCATTTTTACTTGAGTGCATTTTATTGTTTTTAAAATTAGAATATTTTGTAGCACCACTGTATATAATAATGACACAACAGTTCTTTTTTTTTTGTCAAATATGAAAAATTACTATTTATGATTTTAGATTAAAAAAATAATATATTCTTCTACTAATTATAAAAGAAAAAACATATATATCATTTTCAAATATATTAATTACTAAAATTTATATTTTTTATTTATTTTAAAATCTATTGACAAAATATCTAGTTATTAATCTGTATTTGTTATACTATTAATAATATTCATTGGTTAAATAAATTAGTCATTAAACTCTAAATTATTTCGGCGTAGTATTGAATAGATCAAAATGTAATCAATAAAATAATTGAACAAAACATAAAAAAAAAGATGGAAGAAGCTGGAAAAAATTTCACCCCGTAGGAGTTGAAGAAAGAGTGTGAAAGAGAAGAGAAAGTTAAGATATTAAAATGTACATGAAGGGCATGATCTAGGGAATGAAGTGGCTGAATCTCTTACATTCTTCCAAAGACTTTTGTTCCCCTCCCTGACAGAAGAAGAACGTAAGAGGACACCTATACAAGCAATTATCGACAAGTCTCACATTGGCAGAACCCGGTTCAAGCGCCATTAGAGGACTCGGAATACCTCCGAACAAGTAATTACCCCCCAACAGAAGCCTCTCCAACGGAGCAACCCCAGCTTCGGGGAAAGCCGTCTTCAACGCGTACTGGATCGGAATCATTCCCCCGAACTTGTTGTTCTCCAACGACAATGACGAAAGATTCGGCATCAATGCCAGGAACAACGGCAGAAACCCCCCAAGCTCATTGTTACTCAGATCAACCGCTATGACCCCGCTCCGCATTTCCAAAGCGTGAGAAGGCGCTTCCATGTGCGAGAACTCGTTGAAAGATAGCGTCACTTGCTGCAAGGAGGGAAGTTCGAATAGCGCAAACGGCACGGCACCGCTGAGCCTGTTGCCACTCAAATCCATCACTTCCAAGTAGTTCAAGTTCCTCAGAGATTCGGGTTCCAACGCGCCGCTTAAGCTGTTGTTCCGCATTGAAATCTGAAGCAGAGATTCCGGCAACGCGGAGGGTAACCCTCCGGTGAAAAGGTTGAAGCTGAGGTCCAAGTGGAAAAGATTCTTCAGAGAGCTCAAACTCGGAACAACACCGTTTAGCTTGTTGGACTGCATTTCGAGGCGTTTAAGGTTTGTGAGGGCGTTAAAGCTAACGGGAATTGGTCCTTGGAGGTTATTGTTGTCGAGGTAAAGCTCTTGGAGGTTTGTGAGGGAGGATAAAGAAGAGGGTATAGTTCCGGTAAGCGAGTTTTTCGATAAACCGAGTCGAGTTAACCGAGTAAGGTTGGAGAGTGAGTCGGGGATTTGGCCGGAGAAGAAGTTGTTTGAGACGTCGAGAGTTTCAAGGTAGGGGAGGTTCCACGTGGCGGAGAGTGAACCGGTGTAACCAGCGGGGTCGAGTGTGAGTTCGGTGAGTCGACTTGTTCCCGAAACGAAAGCGTCGCACCTGAAGCCGCACGTGAACTTGTCGCCGAAAAGGTTGTCGCAGGGGTCAAAGGAGAAGTCCCATGAGTAGACGCAGGAGCCAGGAGTGACCGAAGCAGGCTCGAGGTTGTCCTTTAGTTCCTTCAGAACCTGCGTGTCACCCCAATGCGTGGCTGATTCTGTAACGAAAGAGGTTACGAAAAGTGAGAAAATGAGAAAAAGGTGAATGTGAGGGGAAGAGAGTGTGAGAGACACCATTTTGAGTTTCAGTGTTGTATTGGGTGAGGATTGATTGTGGGATAAGAGGGTTAGAGTTTGAGATGGGAATGGTTTTTGAGGGTGATGGAGGAAAGAGCTTCTTCGTTTTTGAATACTAACTCTTTCACTCTCTCTCTCTCTCTCTCTTTTTTTTCTCCACTGAATAGTGTCAGAGATCTTTTGGGTGAGTGGCTTCACGGGTGTCAGAAGCTTCTCCAATGCATATGCGGTTCTCTTCATCATATGAACAAAAAAAAGAAAAGAAAAAGAAAAGAATAGTCCTTTTTTCTTTAATCAAAGTTTGTAGTTTTCTACCTTCTGTTAGGTTTTGGTTTTTACAGGATAGAGGAAGGGTTAATCCAATGGTTTTAGAATTCTTACTCTGTAGATTTATAGTACAAAACACTTATAATCAAATCAATAAAAATACTTACAATTATATAATTTTTAGAATTTTAATATTATTTCACTTTTCTCGTGTCAATTCTTTAGTCTCTAATAATTAGGTAACATTTTGAATAAATTATTGAAAGAAAAAAGCTTTTATTAAAATAATATTATTTATTCTTTTTATACTTAATATCTTGTGATAGTTCTTGACTGACACAAAATTAAAAAAAACATTTATAATTAATTTATAAATATAAAAAAAATCAACAAAAATTAAATAAGAATTTTTTTTCCATTATAAATTATAACTCGTAACATCGTAAATATTGCTTTTGGATATCATCAATAATACACATTTATGTTTTGACTTAATATTGGGATACATTGAAGATACAAACAAAGAAAATGGGATCAAAAGAATTAAACAATATTTATATTTTTTTCAGGCATAAGGTTTTTCATAACTCTAAACGGATACTTATTTAAAAAAAAAGAAAAAAAAATATATATATATATAACAAAAATATCAATATTTAACTATTACAAAATTATATGTGCATAAAGTTAAAAATAATAATTTATATAAAAAGAATAAAAAATAATTTTTAACGAGAGAAAAAAACAACAACACAAATGGTAAAGACTAAATGTTCAATCCGTACAATATGGTATACGTATGATCCAAATATTGTGCATTCGGTGTCTAAGTTTTTTTACTTTGTCTCAAGATTAAAAAGGTTCTTTGACGTGAATCTTATAACATCCTTTTTTTATATATAATTAACATTGGATAATTAAAATTAATATAAAAAATCTTACTAAAAAATTATGAATCCCGAATCTCATATATAAAATAATTATTATATTACTAGAATGAAATTATTTAATTTACATTATCTGGATCCAAATTCATTAGAATTAAATCCAACTTATAATAATTTAATAAAATAGACTTTTAGGTTTAAGTTAAAAACACATTTTTGTTATATTTGATTCTTATAATTTTCTATTAAAAAATATACATATACATAAAACTAAAAAAAATAATATAAAGTACTAAATTATTTAGCTTAAATTTTAATAACACTAATTATACACAAATATATTTTAAGGTTGACAATAATTATAGTATAGGAAATGAAAGCGGTGTTTAATGTTTGATGAATTCACCCAATTATCACAAACTTAAATTAAATACTTAATCTAGAATTTCAACCTAACTCTTGATAAAATAAAGTTTAATTGAATAATAAAATAGTTGGTCTATAATGATTTATGATAAACTTAAGGGCAACCCAAACACTAAATATCAAACGAAAAGTATAAATTTGATTTGCAATAAACATAAACCTAAGTAAGAGCTCAAACTAGTCCAACAAAAACAATTTAATAATTATATTAAGTAAATTGTGAGAAAAATAATAATAATTAATTTTATTAATTGTTATTAATTCCAATATAACAATACATTGATTTATCACACATAAACAAGCAAATTGATAACAAAAAACAATCCAAAGACAACCGTGTTAGTGATATGGATAATGCCTCAATAATCCTATTGAATGACAAAAAATGTATTTATATATAAGATAATAATGTAACTACTAATAATAAAAGAAAAACACAAAAATATCTAATATAGACAATTTTTGTTTGACTAACTTACACTCCTCGTCAAATCAAAGGAAATACATCAACAACATCAATTTGTTTTTTAAGACTTTTGAATCTTTCAAATTTCAAAACTTTGGTCAAAATATCAGCAAGTTGTATCTCAAACTTGCAATGTCCAACCTTCAGTTTCCATTTGAAACTTGCTCATAGATGAAGTGAAATCTAGTCTTAATGTGTTTGTTTCTACCATGAGAGGTTGAATACTTGGCAAGATCTATTATAAATTTTTTATCAATCAACAACTTCAATTTACATGTTTGTTTTACCTTCAATTCCTCCATCAGTGAACTTAGTCAAATTGCTTGACAAGCTGCTTTAGAGACAACTATATACTCAGCCTCACAGGATGAGAGATCCACCACTGGTTCCTTTGTAGAGCTCCAAGAAATTGGTGTCTCTACAAGGAAGAACATGTACTCAACCATTCTCTTTCTATCACTCTTGTCACCACACTAATTCGCATCAGAATTCCCCATCAACTCATCATTCCTTTTTGACAGTGAAATTCCCAGATTTTCAGTTCCATGTAGGTACCTAAGTATGCGTTTTATAACAAGAAGGTGTGATAATTTTGGTTCTTGCATATATCTACTCACCAATCCAACACTGAAATTCAAATCCGGTCTAGTGTTACACAAATACCTTAGGCTTCCAACAATGTTTCGGTATTGTGTAGGATCAACCCCCTCTTTGTTAGGATTTTTCTCAAGTGTCAATCCTACTTCTGTAGGTGTGTTGGCAGGATTACTTTGTTGCATTTCAAATGTCTTTAGCATATCACAATCATACTTTGTTTAATGCATAACCATCCCATATGGAGTTTGCTTGAACTCAATACCCAAGAAATAACTCAGATTTCCTAAGTTACTGATCTTAAACTCCTTTAGAAGTTTATTCTTGCAATAAGTTATCAACTTTTTATTGTTGTCAGTGATCAAAAGATCATCAACATACAAGTATATGATGATTTTTTTTCAAGTGTTGTTCTCCTAGACTTTTACATTGATTCCATGTTCGGACATACACTTAACAAAGCCAATTTTGTCAAGAAAATCATCAATATGCCTGTTCCATGCTATCGGTGCTTGCTTAAGACCATATAAGACATTTTTCAGCCTATACACTTTCTAGGTTGCTGCACATAAATATTTTCTTCAAGAGGGTCATTCAGAAAAATTGATTCAACATCTAACTAGTGTAAGAACCAGTTAGCATTCGAGACAATAGCAACCCTGATGGTTTCAATCATAACAACAGGCTTATAGATTTCACCATAGTCTATTCTAGTTCTCTGCAAGAAGCCTTTGGCTACAAGCCTTGATTTATATCTTATAATCTCACCCTTTGGATTTACTTTAATCTTATAAACCCACTTGAGTGTGATTGACCTCTTGTCTGATTCCTTTCAATTAAATCAATCTCCTCATGCATAACTTTTCACCAATGAACCTCTCTACTCACTTCTTCGAACATGATTGGTTCAAACTCTAATGCACTAAATTTCTCTGTGCTTACATAATTGAGTCATTAAACACTTCATAATCACAAAGATGAGATGGGAGTTGTGTAACTCTGGATGATTTTCTCACACCATGACCAACAAGTTTGTTTTGTTTCACTGGATTTTCATCTTCAAATAACACTTTGAAAGCTTTTGAATTCTCTTTGGTGGATGTTCATGTCTAGTTAGTTGACTCATTAACAAAGGCATCCCTACTAATTGACACCTGTGTTGAGTTGGGGTCAAATAATTTGTATCTACCTATCACATGATAACCAACCAGAATTTGTGGTGTGTTTTTATCGTCAAGTTTCTTTCTCAACTGCTCAGTCACATGCTTATAACATACTGGACTAGATATCTTAAGGTGTGTTGCATAAGGCTTGACACCTGCTCAAGCCTCTTCAGGTGTCATCATCTCTAAACGATTGGTGGGAGACTTGTTCAACACATGTGTAGTTGTGATAACTACTTCTCCACAAAAAATAACTTGGCAAAGACTTGCTTTTCAACACGCAATGGATCATATTCAGCAAAGTTCAGTTTCTACGCTCAACAATACCATTATATTGAGGAGTGTATAATGAAGTAAACTCATGGATGATGTCTTCATTCTCACAAAAGACCGAATTCGGCTGAGATATATTTACTTCTATCATTAGACCACAACACCTTTATCTTGTTTTCACTCTGCCTTTCTTTCAACCATTCTTTTAAACTTCTAAAACACAGACAACACTTTATTTTTCCTTCTCAACAAATAAACCCACATTTTCTTTGTAAGATCATCTATAAAAGTAACAATATACCTATTTTTACCAGGGGTTTCAACCTGCATTGGTCCGCAAATGTCAGAGTACACCATACCAAACTTCTCAATTGCTTTGTCAGCCACAAATCTTTTGAACTTTGGTCTGACCTGCTTGCATTGAATGCATTCTTTACAAACTTCCTTTGTAATCATAATTGAGGGGAGTATAGTCACCACCAGATTCTTGTTAAACTTTCATTCTTATCATCATTAGAGTTGTTCTGTTGCTTCTTATGATCTTTTTTGTTATTGAAACTATCACATGTTTTATCATCTTGTTTTTTCATTTTAAACGTTTTCTTTTTGAGGTGTTATGTTTTCCTCTTTTGGACTGCTCTAACTTGAAGAGTCCGCTCTTGATTATGTCTCCTCTCATTAATCCTAAACCCATGTTCTTCAAGAATGTTGCAAAGCTTCTACCTTCATCTCCTCCAAGTCTTTCGTTTCTTCAATTGTCACTACAAAATGATCAAATCTCTGCGACAATGTTCTTAGAATCTTATCAACAACCCGCTAATCAGTGGTCGTGTCTTTGCAGATCCTCATTACATTCACATGTTCTTAAAATTTACCAAGGTAATCAACAATGGTTTCTTTCTCATCCATGCTAACTCAAACTGCCTCCTCAAGGTCTGCATCTTGACCTTCTTGTTCTTATCTCCATCTCCATAAGTCTTCAGCAAAATCTCCCAACATTCTTTCTCTCTTGCAACTTTGAAAATTTTGTTTAAGATATTCTATCCAACACATTGGTAAATGAGAAATCTGGCCTTGTTGTCCAACTTTTGAATATTCTTGAAGTGCTTCTTGGCTTCTTCTGTAGCCTTGTCTTTAGGGTCTTCCAATTCACTCATCAACACATCCGCTACATCTTGAAACCTAAAAATAGCTAACATCTTCATCTTTCAATCATCAAAGCTCTTTCCATCAAACATCGGTAGTGCACCTTGAATGATACTCTCATTCCCAGCCATCTTGAAGATGTAAATGCAAGAGTTTCACCAATCTTGATACCTTCAACTCTTCTTCGATATTTTCAAGATTGTTCACCACTAAGGAGAATGGTCACCCACTTCACACACTAAGGCTCACCCAAATGCTGACAACAAAGATCATAAAGTCTTACTTGACTCACAAGACAAACCTTGCTCTTGATAACATATTATTCCAATGTAATAATACATTGGTTTATCAAACAAAAACAAGAAAATAGAAATAGATAAAAATAACCCAAAGACAATAGTGTTTGTGATCTGTGTAATGCCTCAATAATCCTTATTGGATGACAAAGAATGTATTTATATATAAAACAATGATGTAATTGTTAATAACAGAAGAAAAAATAAAAAAATCTAACATAGACAAATTTGGTTTAACTAACTAGTTATTTATTTTTTGCAATTAATCATCTTCTCTAATGAAATATTTCTCAAACTTTATGAGATAGTTTTCCCACTTAATTAGTTTTGTCACATATGTTCCTTTGAGATTATTGGTACCTTGGTATTGTAGGATTATGTTTGCTACACAAGGATTTGCACTATTATATTTTATTAATGTTACAAAACTATCTCTTAAAATATTCCAATGAATTTGTTTTATTTTTTTAAATAATGATCATAGAGTTTAATTTTTTATAGAAATATATATAAATATATATATATATATATATATATATATATATAATTATTAGAAAAAATCCTTAGAACTTTTGTTAATTATGATTTAAGTAAAAAAAATTATGTTGGTAACCTAATTCTAAACACATTTTAATGAGTTATTTTGCTTTGAATTTAGTATTGTTAGGTCAAGATTCAAGATTATGTTATTATTAAATATATTTATTTTTGTTATCCAAAATTTATGGTGATAGATCATAATTTTGAACGAAATTTTCGAAATCACATCCTAAAAAAAAAGATTGTACCATAACCAACCTATTAGATCGGCCACACGAGGAACTCATTTATTTAGAGTCCACAATAATAAATACATTTTGAAGATCTTTGGTCTAACACATTGGTAAATGAGAAATTTGAACTTGTTGTCCAGCTTTTAGGATTCTTGAAGTCCTTCTTGGCTTCTTCTGTAGCTTTGTCTTGTCTCCAGAGTCTTCAAGTTCACACTCATAACCACATCTATTACATTTTGAAACCCAAAGAAAGCTAACATCTTTATCTTACAATCATCAAAGCCCTTTCCATCAAACACATGTAGTCCACCTTGAATGAAACTCCCATTCTCAGTTATCTTGAATCTGTATATCAAAGAGTTTCACTAATCTTGATACCTTCAACTCTTCTTCGGTATTTTCAACATTGTTTACCACTGAGGAGAATGACCACACACTTCACACTCACCCAAACGTTGACAACAAAGATAAAAAATTATCACTTCACTCAGAGGACAAACATTACTCTTGATAACATGTTCATTCCAATGTAACAATGCATTGGTTTATCACACAAAAATAAGAAAATAGAAACAGATAAAAATAACTCAAATACAACAATGTTTGTGATTTGTGAAATGTCTCAATAATCTTAATGAATGACAAAGAATGTATTTACATACAAAACAATTATGTAACAACTAATAAAAGAAGAAAAAAATAGAAACATCTGACATAGACAAATTTGGTTTGACTAACTAATAATTCTCTATTTTTTGCAATTAATCGTCTTCTCTAATGGAATATTTATCAAAATGTGAGACAGTTTTGTCACCTATGTTCCTTTAAGAGTATTGATACCTTGATATTGTAGGATTGGGTTTGCTACACAAGGATTTGCAATATTATATTTTATTAATGTTACAAAACTATCTCTTAAAGTATTCCAACGAATTTGTTTTATTTTTTTAATTAATGATCATAGAGTTTAATTTATTATATATATATAATTATTATTCTAAAAAATCCTTAGAACTTTTCTTAATTATGATTTAAGTAAAAAAACTATGTTGGTAACCTAATTCTAAACACATTTTAATGAGTTGTTTTGCTTTGAATTTAGTATTGTTAGGTCAGATTCAAGATTATGTTATTATTAAATATATTTGTTTTTGATATCCAAAAATTTATGGTGATAGATCATCATTTTGAATGAGATTTTTGAAATCATATCCTACAAAAAAAAAAAATTTGTACCATGACCATGAGATCGATCACATGAGAAACTCATTAATTTAGACACCACAATAATATAATATATTTTGAAGATCTTTGGTCTAACACATTGATAAATGAGAAATCTAAACTTGGTGTCCAAATTTTAGGATTTTTGAAGTGTTTTTTGGCTTTTTCTATAGCTTTGTTTCCAAGGTCTTCAAGCTCACTCATCACCACATTCACTACATCTTGAAACTCAAAGACAACTAACATATTTATCTTCCAATCATCAAAGCTCTTTGCATCAAACACCGGTAGTCCACCTTGAATGAAACTCACATTCCCATCCCTAGTCATCTTAAATTTGTAAATCAAAGAGTTTCACCAATTTTGATACCTTTAACTCTTCTTCAATATTTTCAAAAATGTTCACCATTGAGGAGAATGGTCACGCACTTCACACTCATCCAAACGTTGATAACAAAGATAAAAAAGTATCACTTCAGTCACAGGACAAACATTGCTCTTGATAACATGTTAATTCCAATGTAATAGTACATTGGTTTATCACACAAAAGCAAGAAAATAGAAATCGATAAAAATAACCCAAATACATCAGTGTTTGAGATTTATGTAATGCCTTAATAATCCTTTATGGATGACAAAGAATGTATTTATATACAAAACAATTATGTAATTTCTAATAAATGAAGAAAAAAATAGAAACATCTAACGTAGACAAATTTGGTTTGATTAACTAAAGTTCTCTTTTTTTTTGTAATTAATCATCTTCACTAAGGGAATATTTCTCAAACATTGTGTGACAATTTTCCCACTTAATGAGTTTTGTCACGTATTCCTTTGAGAGTATTGGTACCTCGGTATTGTAGGATTGTGTTTGTTGAAGATATATATATATATATATATATATATATATATATATATATATATATATAATTATTGTTGGCAAAAATCCTTAGAACTTTTGTTAATTATGATTTAAGTAAAAAAAAATGTTGATAACTTAATTCTAAACCCTTTTTAACAAGTTGTTGTGCTTTGAATTTAGTACTGTTAGTTAGAATTCGAGATTATGTTTTTATTAAATATATTTTTGTTGTTATCCAAAATTTATGGTGATGGATAATATTTGACGAGATTTTCGAAACACATTCTACACAAAAAAAAATTGTACCATGATCAACCTATTAGATTGGTCACACAATAATCTCATTTATTTAGACATCACAATAATATAATATATTTTGAAGATCTTCGGTCAAACACATTGGTAAATGAGAAATTTGAATCTGTTGTCCTGCTTTTAACATTCTTGAAATGTTTCTTGTCATCTTCTGTAGTCTTGTCTCTAGGGTCTTCAAGCTCACTTATCACCACATCCGCACATCTTAAAACCCAAAGACAACTAACATCTTTATCTTCTAATCATCGAAGCCCTTTCTATCAAACATCGGTAATGCACCTTGTATGAAACTCTCATTCCCGATCATCTTGAATCTGTAAATTCAAAAGTTTCACCAATCTTGATACAGTCAACTCTTCTTCAGTATTTTCAAGATTGTTCACCACTGAGAAGAATGGTCAGTATTTTCAAGATTGTTCACCAATCCTTAAAACTTTTGTTAATTATGATTTCAGTAAAAAGAATATGTTGGTAACATAATGCTAAACCCGTTTTAATAAATTGTTTTTCTTTTAATTTAGTATTGTTTAGGTCAGGATTGAAGATTATATTATTATTAAATATCTTTGTTTTTGTTATCCATAATTTACAGTGATGAATCATAATTTTGGACAAGATTTTTGAAATTACATCCTATAAAAAAAATATTGTGTCGTGACCAACCTATTAGATCGATCACTCGATGAGCTTATTTATTTAGACACCACAATAATATAATACATTTTGAATATTTTCGGTCCAACAGATTGGTAAATGAGAAATCTAGCCTTTTTGTCTAGTTTTTGAAGATTCTTAAAGTGCTTCTTGACTTCTTTTGTAACTTTGTCTCCAGGGTCTTCAAGCTCACTCATCACCACATCCACTACATCTTAAAACTCAAAGACAACTAACATCTTTATCTTCCAATTATCAAAGTCCTTTTCATCAAACACCGGTAGTGCACCTTGAATGATACTCCAATTCCCAGTCATCTTGAATCTATAAATCCAAGATTTTCACCAATCTTGACACCTACAGTTCCTTTTCTATATTTTTAAGATTTTTCATCACTGAGGAGAATGGCCAAGCACCTCACACTCACCCAAACGCTAACAACAAGATCATAAAGTATCACTTCACTCATAGGAGAAACCTTGCTCTTGATAACATGATAATTCCGATGTAGCAATGATTGGTTTATCACACAAAAACAAGAAAATAAAAACAAATAAAAATAACCCAAAGACAAAAGTGCCTTTGATTTGTGTAATGCCTCGATAATCCTTATAGGATGACAAATAATGTATTTATATACAAAGCAATGATGTAACTTCTAAAAACAGAAGAAAAAATAGAAACATCTAACATAGACAAATTTGGTTTGACTAACTAACCGTTCTTTATTTTTTGCAATTAATCATCTCTCTAATGGAATATTTCTCAAATTTTGTGACAGTTTTCTCACTTAATGAATTTTGTCACATATGTTCCTTTGAGTATAGTGGTACCTCCGTATTGTAGGATTGTGTTTGCTACACAAATTTTTGCAATATTATATTTTTATAATGTTACAAAACTATCTCTTAAAATATTCCAAAAAATTTGTTTTATTTTTTTAATTAATGATCATAGAGTTTAATTTATTATAAGAATATATATATATATATATATATATATATTATTTTTGTCAAAAATCCTTAAAACTTTTGTTAATTATGATTTAAGTATAACAAATATGTTGGTAATCTAATTCTAAACCCCTTTTTAATAAGTTGTTTTGCTTTGAATTTAGTATTATTAGGTCAGGATTTCATACTTGTGTTATTTTTAGATTCGAGATTATGTTATTATTAAATATCTTTTTTTTTATGCAAAATTTATGGTGATAGATCATAATTTTGGATGAAATTTTGAAATCACATCCTACAAAAAAAATTGTACCTTGACATACCTATTAGATCAGTCACAAGATGAGCTCATTTATATAGACACGACAATAATATAATACATTTTGAAGATCGTCGGATCAACACATTGGTAAATTAGAAATATGGCCTTGTTGTCCAGTTTTTGAAGATTCTTGAAATGCATCTTGGCTTCTATTGTAGCCTTGTCTCCAGGGTTTTCAAGCTCACTCATCACCTCATCCGTCACATCTTGAAACCCAAAGACAACTAACATCTTTATCTTCCAATCATCAAAGCCCTTTCCATCAAACACCGGTAGTGCACCTTGAATGATACTCTCATTCCTAGTCATCTTGAATCTGTAAATCTAAGAGCTTCACTAATCTTTAACTCTTCTTTGGTATTTTCAAGATTGTTCACCACTGAGGAGAATGGTCATGTATTTCATACTCACCCAAAGGTTGAAAACAAAGACCAGAAAGTATACTTCATTCACAGGACAAACCTTGCCCTTGATAACATGTTAATTCCAATGTAATAATACATTGGTTTATGAAACAATAACAATCAAATAGAAATATATTACAATAACCTAAAGACAATATTGTTTGTGATTTGTGTAATGTCTCAATAATCCTTATTAGAGGACAAATAATGTATTTATATACAAAAAAATAATGTAACTACTAATAAAAGAAGAAAAAACGAAACATCTAACATAGACAAATTTGCTTTGACTAACTAACAATTCTTTATTTTTTGCAATTAATCATCTTCTCTAATGAAATATTTATCAAAATTTTTGAGACAATTTTCCCACTTAATGAGTTTTGTCATATATATTCGTTTGAGAGTACTCGGTACCTTAGTATTGTAGGATTGCATTTGCTACATAAGGATTTACAATATTATATTTTTTTCAATGTTACAAAACTATCTCTTAAAATATTCCAACGAATTTGTTTTCTTTTTTTACTTATTTATCATAGAGTTTAATTTGTTATAAGAATATATATATATATATATATATATATATATAATTATTGTTGTCAAAAAATCCTTAGAACTTTCCTTAATTATGATTTTATTAAAAATAATATGTTGGTAACCTAATTTTATACCTCTTTTTAATAAGTTGTTTTGCTTTGAATTTAGTATTGTTAGGTTAGGATTCAAGATTATGTTAGTATTAAATGTCTTTGTTTTTTTTATCCAAAATTTATGGTGATGGATCATAGTTTTGGATGAGATTTTCGGAATCACATCCTAAAAAAAAAATATTATAGTGTGACTAACCTATTAGATTGATCACATGATGAGCTCATTTATTTAGACACCATAATAATATAATACATTTTGAAAATCTTTGGTTCAACACATTGGCAAATGAGAAATCTGGTCTTGTTGTCAAGCTTTTGAAGATTCTTGAAGTGCTTCTTGGCTTCTTCTGTAACATTGTCTCCAGGGTCTTCAAGCTCACTCATCATCATATCCGCTACATCTTGAAACCCAAAAACAACTAACATATTTATCTTCCAATCATCAAAGTCATTTTCATCAAACACTGATAATACACCTTGAATGATACTCCTATTCTCAGTCATCTTGAATCTGTAAATCCAAGAGTTTCACCAATCTTGATACATTTAACTCTTCTTTGGTATTTTCAAGATTGTTCACCAATGTGGAGAATGGTCACGCACTTCAAACTCACTCAAATGCTGACAGTAAAGATAAAAAAGTCTTACTTCACTCACAGGACAAACCTTCACTAGTACAAAATAGGCTTTTAACATCGATTCCCAGGAGTTTTTAACATCGGTTCTAGAACCGATGTAGAAAGTGTGACTTTCCACATCGATTGTAAGGAACCGATGTAGAAAGTCACACTTTCTACATCCCCAGCGATGTAGGAAGTCTGCTTGCTTTTGTGGAGGTATTACCTTAGTCGCCTTTGCGGTTTTCGGCTAAGGTAATCATTTGCCTTACAAATTCTTTTGTAAATCCCCATGTAAAAATAAACCATCTGTTTATATCAATAAAAATTGTCTTTTCTTCTCTATTACCTACTTGTGTGAATGCATCTGTATTAACGAAATATGAGCATGCATAAAACAAACAATTCAAGAAAACATGATAAACAAAAAATAAACACTCACATTCAAATAAGCATCATTTTTCATAAAACATACATTTTGGTTTTAGAAAAATGGAGGGGACTAGTAGACAGTTGAAGTGGAAGTTAATAATCCCCTGATGGATCACCTAAGAAAATTTTATCCTCAGTGGAGTCGCCATCTGTCGCCGCCGTAAAAAACGAGGGCGGTCGGAGCGACGCGATGGTTTCGACTTTCCGACTTTCACGTTTTTATTGGTCGTTACAACGCTTTTAGGTTGTCCGATAACCGGGCTAATCCAAAAGCTAGTTTTGAAAGGTTCTATGGAGTCGCCACTGTTAGGATCGAGCGCTTACCACTAGGCCAAAAGCTATAGCCATTAGTCAGAGCGCAACTCTTTTTACTTTAACAGCCCAAGCGCCATGATTCAATTGTGACTCGGCCCACCTGACCTTCGTCACAGGACAATTGATGCTACCTGCAACAATCTCCCCCTCAGCAATTGTCCTACAAGGTATCCCACTCTTGGATTGTGACTTGGCCCACCCGGCCTCTGCCACGGGACAATTGTGCAACCTGCAACAATCTCCCCCTCAACAATTGCCCACCAGGAATCGAACTCGTGACCTTGGCTCTGATACCAATTGTTAGGAACAAGACAATAATAAAGGAAAGAATAAAGGAGAGAAAAATAAACGACACAAGAATTTTAACGTGGTTCGGCTAAAATATGTATGCCTACGTCCACGACTACACTAGGAAGTATTTTTATTTCTGTGTGTATCTCAAACTTTACATAGGGTTGCTTATATAACAAAATAGAGAACCTCATCTCACAATCCTAATCGATGTGGGACTAAATCAAGCACCATAATACTAACAATTCTCCCACTTGGAGTTTGATTTACGTTACCACCTAGTGTATCGGAAAAGGGGTTAAAAGGCGTTGGTTTTCGAAAAACCAACTTTGATCATTAGAACCAGAGTTGGGTAAGGGAGTTAGTTACGTGTAAAGGAAGTATTAGTTCCTTTACGACGCCCCTTTCGGGTTCCCTATGATAGGCCAGCTATTTAAAAATATTTAAATCGGTGAAAATTAAGCTTTTGCCCTTTTATTTGCGGAATTAAAATTATGACTACATGGCCCTAGCTTCTATTGCATAATGAAGATTAAAGCAGTAAAGTAGAGAGAGTGTAGAAACCTCCGAGACAAGCTTTTCTATTTAATTTTTGATGACTTGGGTGCTTTTTGACAGTCCTTCACTCTACTCAGCTTCATAAACCTCTCGAAACGCTATATGAATGCATAACAGTAAATCCAATTGTGAACAATTGGATTTACTGTTATGCATTTTTTTATAGGCGCCTGACAGGTCGAGACCGCCGTCTCGTCAAACCCCTCTCTAATTATCCTATCTATTGATCTAGAGGTCTCATTTCCCTTTTATATTATATTTTTATTATTTATTATATTATTTATATTTTTTGGAATTTGAATTATTATCAGATTAAGAGAATTGTCACTGGCAAGATTCGAACCTAGTACCTTAGAGTCGGAGGTCGATACTCCAACCACTAAGCTACTAGGATTTTTTGATAATAACTTATACATAAATTATATTTATATACAAATAAAAATGTATATCCATTTAAATATATAAATATAAAATATATAAATATAAATACAAATACAAATATATTTATATATTTATATGTTGGATGTGAGGACGCGCTCGAGGATGAAAGTGTGTGTCGAGTGAATTTTCAAAATTTGATGTCAAATTTGTGAGCGGGTCTCTTTATATAGATTATAACTTAATGACAAAGTATAATCTTTATAATTTATTTATATAATGATATAAAATATTTTTTTTCTTTATTTTATATCATTATATAAATTAATTATAAAGATTATATTCTATATTATTATAAATAAATTATAAAGATTATATTCTATCATTAAATTACAAATTCATATAAAGAGACTCGCTCACAAATTTGACATCAAATTTTGAAAACTCACTCACACACTTTCACTCTCGAGCGCGCTCTCACATCCAACATATAAATATATTTGTATTTGTATTTATATATTTTATATTTATATATTTACATGAATATATATTTTTATTTATATATAAATATAATTTATTTATAAGTTATTATCGAGAAAATCCTAGTAGTTTAGTGGTTAGAGTATTAGTTTTTAATTGTAAAGTACTTGGTTCAAATCCTGCCAAGTAACAATTCTCTTAATTTTATAAAAAGACTTTCTACATCGGTTCTCGGATGAACCGATATAGAAAGTGTTTTCTACATCTTTTCTTAAAGAACTGATGTGGAAAGACCGATGTTAAAAGTGATTTCTGTTATAGTGCTTGCACTTGATAATATATTAATTTCAATGTAACAATACATTGGTTTATCACACAAAAATAAGAAAATAGAAACAGATAAAAATAACCCAAAGACAACAATATTTGTGATCTATGTAATATCTCAATAATCTTTATGAGAAGATAAAGAATGTATTTATATACAAAACAATGATGTATATGTTAGTAAGAGAAGAAAAAATAGAAACATCTAACATAGATAAATTTGGTTTGACTAACTAAGAGTTCTTTCTTTTTTGTAATTAATCATCTTTTTTAATAGAATATTTCTCAAACTTTGTGAAATAGTTTTTCACTTAATGAGTTTTGTCACATATGTTATGTTCCTTTGTGAGTATTAGTAATTTGGTACCGTAGGATTGCGTTTGTTACACAAGAATTTGTAATATTATATTTTTTCAATGTTAAAAAACTATCTCTTAAAATATTCCAATTAATTTGTTTTATTTTTTAATTAATGATCATAAATTTTTAAACACCACAATAAAATAATAGATTTTGTATATTTTGAATCTCGCTACATTGATGATTGTCAAACAAAAATAATGCTACAACAATTAATATTATTGAATTTATTACCACTTTAGTATTTAGAATTTAGTAATCATTTTATTCGTACAGGTGCTGAGTTGTGATTCTTGGCATAGAAACTCCTAATGGTTAGATTAATCTTTAGAATTATTGTGCTTCTCAACTTATTTTCAAATTTGGTAATAATATTTCTATTGTTCTTTGTAATCTTAAGTAAATGGTTGAATTATTTTGTAAGTATGTATTTATTTTTTAGATTTTTAAAGAGGTTAATCAATGTGATGATAATCTTTCTAATATTAGATTTTATATGTTTATACTTAGTAGCATAATGTTCCTAACTTCATTTATCTTAAATTTTTCAAAAACATATATATATATTTTTTCATGTCAGAATGGTCTTTTATTTTATTTTAAGGTAAAATGTATTTTTTTATATAATAACTATTACAAATATTTTTATTTAATATAATTAAAATATTTATTTGATTTTTATATAATATTAGTTGTTCTACTAAGTTTTTAATTGGTAGAATTAAAGATAAAGTTAGTTTTATTGTCAAGTGAATCATCAAATGATATAATACTAATATTTGTGGTATTAACTATAATATATATGAATCGTTTTTGTTTGATGCTATAAGTATGAATATATATTATTAATAAATCATTTGACATAAAATTAATTATTTTTTTACTAATAACTTTATTAATGATGATTAAAAATTTAATAAAATAATTAATATAAAAGGTATATTTTATCCTTTATTTTTTTATGGTATTTTGAGACGTTGTAACATTATTAATGTTAATATAGTTTAAATGATAAATAACCTATTAATGTCGTAGCACCATATTTTTTTATTAAAAAATGGTTCAAAACTCATGAGGGTACTAAGTTTACTAGGAGGAATTGTAAAAACTTAAAATATTAAGGGCAGAGGGATATACTCACCATAGATTTATTTTATTTTTTTAATTACATTTTCTTTAACAACACAACACAACTATTAACATCATGGATTAGATTACCCCAATGACTATATTGATGCCAATTCCCAACAAAGATAAACTATTTAAATGAAGACAAAAAAAAAAAAAAACCCTCTAATACTTATAAAGGAAAAATATTATTAGTAACAGAAGAATGTAAGTGTAACATTAGATTTTTCCACCCTATGCAACCAGATAAGTTATTATCATAACAATCACTAAATGTAATTGATTAGCGTATTGAAGAGTTCGAGTCATCATGAAGTACGATTTCATTGATACTTTTATGACTTCAAATAATAAATACATCACTTTAGTATTAATAAGTAATAAAAAGGTAATCTTAATATTAATGAGGTCAAAACCAATAATCTTTGTGCATTTGAAGCTTTGCTAATTAGATAATCACAACAGGAATTGATCATATAACTTATAAATTACAATGAATCGAATGACGTAAAATCATTGTATGGAGAAACTTAATTCGGAGTTAAAACCTTTTTCATAGAACAATCATTTTGAGTTATTTAAAAAAATTATAAAATTAAGACAATAACAATTTAAATTGATATTACTCTATTTTACATCTCGAGATTAAAGGCATGACAACGAGGCGGGGTGAGTTTTGCCTCCTAATCCCCGTTGGGGTTAGAAATTAAGTTCCCACCCCATTCCAGTTGGGTTTCGGGTTCCCGTTCTCGCCTCGTTCCCGATCTATATTATTTTGAAAAATATAATTATGTATAATAAATTAATTTTACTATGTATCTTTAATATATAAATAAATATTTATAATTTTAAAGTTTGTAATTATTATTAATTAAATATATATTTTAATTTATTATATTTATATTATGTAAAAGAAATATTTAATATATAATAGAATATTTATAACATTATTATTATTATTTATTAAATTATTTAATTTATAAGGTCTCCCTTCTAATTATATTATATTTTTATTAGTTATTACAATTTTAAGAATAAGAGAACTCGATACCTTAGAGTTGAAGATTGATACTCCAACCATTAAGCTACTAATTTTTTCTAATAATAATTTATAAATAAATTATATTTATATACAAATAAATGTATATTCGTGTAAATATATAAATATAAAATATATAAATACAAATATATTTATATATTTTGATATATTTATATAGTTATATATTTATATGTTGGATGTCGGGACACTCGACGGTGAAAGTGTATGTCGTGTTTATTAGAATATATTTAAAAATTAAGTAATTATTATATAATTTTAAATATTTAATTTTTTTAATTTAATGTTGATTTTTAAAAATATACTTTAAATCCTTCGGTAAATTCGTCGGTAAATGAACAAATAATTACCGAACGGATATATTCGTCGGTAATTATTTGTTTATTTACCAATGGATTTACCGACAGATATATCCGTCGATAATTAATTATTCATTTATTGACGGATTATCAACGAATATATCCGTCGGTAATCACTTATTTTTCGACGGATACATATCTATCCGTAATATAAGATTTTCTTGTAGTGTAATAAGATCCAAAAAGTATGACATAATAAAACCTAATAAATATAAATTATAAATAAAATAATATTAGTTACTACTAAGATTTATGTAAAATATTTAGAAAAAGATAAAGAAATAAAAAATTAACTTTGTGTTCATCAAATTAGTTGAAAAAAAATTTGATTAAAGAGATTAAGGAAATGTGAAAAACTAAAAGGTAAGAGAAAGTGAATAATGTAATAAACTAATTGATATAAAATATTAAAAAAGACAAAAAAATTAAAAAATGGATAAAATAAAAATAAAAATGGTAAAATATAAAAAAATGATCTTATATATAATAGAAAAAGAAAATAAAATACTTTTAAAATATTAATATTTTAAATTTTAAATATAAAGTTGGGGGACGGGATCAGGATAGGGATTGCATTACTCATCCCCGTCCCCGTCCCCGACTTTTTAAAACGGAAAATACTCGAATCTGTTCCGTCTCGTCAACTCGATTTTTTCCTGTCAAACTCGGAGTGGAAAGTGATCGATTCCCAGAAATACATGTTTAATTGTCATCCCTACTACTAACCCTTAGTTACCTTCTAAAATTTCCACTATAACACAAATAGTTGTTTATACAAGGAACGCATAATCTTCATAATCCAAGTATTTGTTAAACTGGTCTTTCTTAACCCTTGTCCAAGTATTCTTTTGTGTAAATCTCTTTAGACGTCGCTCACTAGATATAGTCTTAAGAAAATTAAACTTAATCGCTAACGATGGTTAATGATATTAAATGCGAGGAATACTTGCTTACAGAAGTTTTTATTTCAACTAAGATATATGCACAAATGCCAATAATAGACAGTTTGCTAAGTAAATTTAGATTGTGTTATTTAATGAATTAAATTAATTGCGATGGTATATTATTAATGCATAAAAAATTGCAATTGGTTTGTTTAGTGTGTTGGTGATTTGTGCATAAATGTTTAACTTTATGCCATAAGAGAAAATCGTATTGTGAATGGTTGTTAAGCGAATTGTAGTGGTAGCTGAAGGGAACTGTAACAATGATGTTTTTATTGGCTTTACGAGTGAGTTCAATTTCAACATTGAGCTTGTATGTAAAAATTTATCTTGCTATGCTATGTTGACCCATAAATCTGATCCAGATTGAGCCTAAATACTCCAAATAAAATACACCTACACCATACAACTACTGACAAACAAGAAAATTAAGTTTGTTGCTCACTTGGGAAAACCATGTAGTTGCTGCTGAGCAAATTTTCCAGCTGGCGTCCCCGTTAGTGATATACTACGCGACAAATGGCTACAAACTTACTCAAGTACTCGTTGGTTGTTTAAAACAACGACTAGCCTTCATGGTGTCACCATATGGTTGTTGATGAAATTAATGTCCAAAAGCCCTTCTTTAGCCTTTTCTCCCATCTTAAAAGCAGGGAAAGGGAGAGAATTTTATAAATCAATCACTGATACTCACTCCTCCAAGTTCAACCAAAAAGTTTATAAAATAATAAAGGAAATACTCTAATTGCCCGAGGAAAACCGCCACAATCAGGTGGCATCGAAACCCTATATTAAATAGAGAGACTTTAAAATTGTTGGAAACCATACCATTGTTTAATAATTATTTATTGATGATTATTCCTACTTGGGGTTGGGGATGCCTGTTGCGTTAAAATTCCTATTACATCAAAATGGGAAATAAGAAACAAGCGAGACAACAATTGGTTCCCATTGCACAGCAGCCAAATTAAATATTATACTATATCTACTGTGAGGCCTTTTTATCTTCTATCCATATGTACAGTTTCTGACTTTCGATCTACAACACACTAATATAAAATATTAGCTGGTATAAATTATATTTTTGGCTGGCATAAGAATGCTACCCTAAACATTCGAACTTTGACGCCGTTTCTGTTCTTACAGACAGACCCCCTCTTCCTTTTATCTTCATATCTTTTCACTCACATTTTCTAAAAACCTCTTCACGCACCTATTATTGGTCTCAAAGATGAGTGAAATGCCTCTAATCTGCATGGAATTCATTTACCACATATTATTATGTTCCAAAGGTAAAGAACAAAGTTGCAGTATTACTATGTAAAAGTTGTTCAAAATAGAAAGGAAAGACAGTTACCTCGATCACACTACAAGCACCAAGACCCCGCGCTTGTCCTGAAGCAATTTCTTTGCCATTCAAGAAGATAGATCTCTTGCCAAGATTTTTAATAATGAAAGAACCATCTACTTCGAGCTTTATTAAAGCCTATAAGACAAAAAGTAATTTATGATTCATACTACTATAAATTCAGTGGAGGAAATTTCAAATTTAGAAGGATCTTGAAAATTTCTGGATTTATTCCATTAAAAGAATATTATTCTAGTTCTTGCTATGTATGGGGCACCTGCATATCAAAAATGATACGGATCTAGACATCATCATAATACTATTTAATTCAATAACCAAAAGATTCATATGAACACCATCACATTCTCAATAGATTAATAACAACTTCATCGGCAAAATCAATCATACGCAGAAATTTTCCACCAAAAACTTCTGAGAAATTTTACCTGTCTTCTAGATATTTTCGTAGTCGCCTCCTCCCCTTCTTTTCCCAAGTCAATATCAACATGTACATCATTTGTTGCTCTGCCAAGTATAACCTGTGAAATAGAAAGAGATAGCACAGACTGAGAAAAATAACTTATACTGTTAAGACACACTATGAACATGGCATTCAATATAATACAGTTCACTCTACTAAGGGTCAATAATTTTTCAGAGATGCAGATGCCACTACAGAATCCAATGATGTTACACAATTAATTAAAACATTGGAAGCCACAAATGGCTCAACTAACAGAAATAAGACACTCAACAATCATCGAACTGCTAGACCAAATATGAACATTGACTATTTACAAAGACCATTTAAAGCTAAACTTTTTCTATTTTGTTTCCCATATTACCTAAACTAAAGCATTAATCAATGATAATTAGACGATAATACAAGACAGAAAATCATAGTGTGGAAAGAACAATAGCATGCACGCATTCCCTATAAAGGTACTAACATATTTAAAAGGAAAATCCACAAGGTTCATGACAGTGACTTGGGAGGAAGAAAATATAGGGAAACATTCATTCTTGCACATTTTAAAGGAAAACAGCAGAAGCAAATTCAGAATTGCACCATGCTTTTTCTAATATATTCCTTCAGAATGCGCCCATATACTACTGCAAATGCACCCTGAGATCTAATGGCTCTTCCCATAGAGGAATGAGCAGCTTGCTCCAATCTCATGATGGTCCTCCTACTTTCTTCATGTTGATATCTCAAGACTGCAATAAAAGACTACATATTAGAAGACAACCATCATTAAAATACCCAGAGATTGGCAAATCCAATGAGGAAAAATGTTAGCCATAAAACATCAGAGCAAAATATTTGAATCCATATTTTAAACATAACTGTTGGTATTTGATTAGAAACTGGCGGAGCAAAAAAAACTGAATCAATTTTCATTTTCGTTGAAAAACTCAAACATTCAATTTTCATTTTTAACAATTTTTGAGCTAAAATATACAGCCTTAAGCAGGGGCAAACTAGGCCACAACAGTAAGGTTTGTTGCCTTATGACCAGGTTGGCCATATATTCTACACATTAGAGAGAAGTATAGTTTTGCTTTATCTAGCCCTCCCTAGATCCGACATGGGGGTAGGCAACCTTGTGCAACAAGTTGGCCTTTTCAAATTAAAAACATTAGAGAGAAGTGATAGTTTTGCTTTATCTAGAGTCAGATGATTTACCTTCTCTCCTTGCATTTGCGTCTTGATCCATTGGAGACAAATCCATTTCAAGAATCTGAGAAGGCAACATCAAGAATATAAGATATAACTTAGCACAACTAAATACAAGGAACTATCACCATTCAATGCAGAACATTATACATACCATTGTCTCAACATCAGAAAATTGAGGAAGTTCGTCATCATTATAATCATCATCATAATTGTTATAGTTGTCATCATCTTCAATATTACCTCCTTCTTGATCAAGAGATAATGATTTTGTTTCTTTTTCTGATTTTGACAAAGCTTTATGCTCCTGGGCCTTAACACGTGCAACAGCTGGACCGTCCATATCCTGTTTATGTAATGCAACTTCATTGAAATTTTCTTAAGTAAAATCATAATTAGTTCCATAATGACTTTTCCAATTATAAGGCATCCTGGTATCAACAAATTTTACCTCTTGTTTTAGATGTCTATCTAAGGCAGGCATCACAGTTGCACGAACTGATCTGCCATGACTTGAGTTGACATTGAGATTTCTATTCTGTCTAGAAACTGAAGATATTGAGTTTCTTCCAGGATTTTCACATTTCAGTCCAAGAACAACAGGTCGGTAGCTTGAATTCACATTATGCATCAATCCCTGTCGAGATGTTTGTGAAGCAGAATAAGGCTGAGAAAGGACGGCTTCTTTCTTCAGGCTTCCATCTGGTTCATTTCTTCTTTGAATACCAATAGCAGATTCTGAATAACCCACCTCTTTAACAATTGGTTGGGATTTCAGAGCTTCCAATTCAGAAACTACAATGGATACATCCGTGTTAAGATTGCATGGGATATCAGGGTCCTCGGTATTCAATACACAGATCATAAATCCCTCATTGTGTTCAGGGTGAGGACTTTGTGCTGCAGCTGACAGTGCATCATTGTTTCCAGAATCAGAAACAAAATGCTGATCACCAGAACTGCCAACGAATTGATTAGCAGCAACCCCCAGCCCATCAGAAGCACATCCACTAGGCACAGCAAGTTTTGCTTCCACATCCAACTTCTGCAATTCACTAACATCACCAGGAGAACTAAACAGAATTGAATCAACATTATTGTGACATGACTTATCCTTGTCCTTATTATCTTTATCCACAGCCCTTACCTCCTCCTTTCCATCTACATCCGTTAGGATAAGCTCATCCTCATTTGTCAAGTTCAGGAGACATTCAGCATCAGGGACATTTAATTTCAATCCATCATTCAAACACTCCTCTTTCAAATCCAATCTCCCTTCAGAACCATCACTTTTACCCTCACCGCTATCAGGCAAACAAACATCCTCAATAGTTTTCCACATAGGTTCATCACTCACCAAATCATTCAATTGTCCTACCTCTGCCCCCTCTAACCCCAAACAATTCCCATAATCAACTATACTACTATTCACAACATCACTTTTTAAATTACCATCAACCATCACATTCTCTTTTCCCTCACACCCCACCACCCCATTCTTTACCTTGGAAGACATGATGCTAATCCGGTGCCGGCGCAACTTTTTCTGCATGGTGTAGTACCGGTCGCGAATGCTTTGAAATTTTCTCTTTTCTCCAACACCACCACTGTTTTGAAATTTCTTCTTCTCCCCACCACCAACTCCTTCGCCAAGGGTTACAGCGGCTGACTTAGCCAGCTCCAATTTCCTCATGGCAATAGCAGCCTCCGTGGAAACATCTCCGTCGTAAAGCAGAGACAGCCACCGATCTTGCAATTCCCTAAAGGAGTACCGCCTTGAGAACCGAACTGCTCCTCTGGCCAGGGATTCCAAGGAAGCACCAGCCTAAAAAAATTAAACACAATCAAACCAATCAGATTGACTCAAATAAGAAATGACAGCAATCACATAATTTGATGTCAAATTGTAATTCCATTGTCAGTTCATTTGTTCCAAACAGCTTAATTCTGCAAAAATCAAGGTATAAAAAAAATAACATAATTAAGTAGAAATTGAGTAGGGTTTGGAAGAATTGAGTACCTCGACAGCATTCTTGAGGAGAAGGTCGTCTTCGGAAACCCAGGGAGGGAGAACCTCCACAGGGTCCATGGCAGTGAAGGATGGGATGGAGTACGTTTGGAATTATGGGAAATAGATAGAGAGAGTGTGAATAGTTAAGTGGTAAGAGGACGTGAGAGATAAAAGTAAGAGAGAGAATAAAGAGTTGGTAACGTGTGGGGGTTTCATTCACAAATCACACAACCTCGTGACCTTCGTCTCCCTCTCTTGGGACATATTCGCACAAATGAAAGAAATGATACCCTTTTCCACCACGCTTTCTTTCTCCGACTTCCAGCACACTTCTCTCTCCTCCGGATGTTATGTATTGAAAGAGTTTTCCTTATATATATTAATCATTTTTTTTTATTTCTCTCTCTTCACATCTTTCTCCATTCAGAATTCTTTTCAAATATTTAACACCTTTTTCTCTTGCCTTAAAAGAGTAAAAATAAATTATTCTGCGTTTTTTTTTTACTTTTTAAATAAGAAAAAATATTGTTAAAAGTTTTGCTATTATAATAATAATAATTGTTATTACTTTCTTTATATACTTTTAATTTTATAAATGAAATTATTTTTCTAACTCATATAATAATAATAAAAAAAGTACTCTAGTTATGAGTAAGATCTAATTTTAAATCTAAAACCCCTAAAACAATAACATTATAAAATAACCATAAAATTTAATCACAAAAGAAAGTATTATTAAAATATACATTAATTGTTATATCAATATTTTATTTAATGGTCTTATAGACAAATGTTTTATTTTTTATTTTCTTTAATAAATTAATTTTTAATATCAGTTTTGAATCTAACTCTTACTTTAATTCTTATTTGTGGTGATAAGTTTCTCTTCTTAAAATAATAAATTATATTCTACATAATTAAACAATTATTAAAAAATTTAATAAGCCGTTAATATTATTAATTAATCTTAAAATTTTGTTATTTTCAATTTAAAGAATATGTATTTTATATCTTTTAAAATCCATATAAAAATGTCTTTTGACATTACTAATTTATTGTTATGAATATTTATAAACAAATAATATAAAATCATTATTTCATTTATGATAAAATTGAATAATTTTATTCTTATCAATATTTATAATTTTAATTATATATTATTATTAGTGAATTAAAGACATTAATTATTATAAACTGATATAAGAGAATTCAATTTGATTTTACAAATTAAAGACATTAATTACTATAAACTGATATAAGAGAATTCAATCTGTAAAATCTCTCTCAAGACATTTGAAGAAGGAAAAAAAAAATTCTTGAAAGAGATTTTACAACTTATTTTTGTCTAAGCATATTATGTATTGGAAAAACAAAATCAACACAACTCTCATGTAATACTTTATTCATATGAACTTCCCTTTTTATTATGAAATAAATATTAACAGCTAATGAGGCACAACATATAGTCTAGATAAATATATTTGAATTGGGATATGGTCATGAAAAATAAAACTCTTTTAAAATAACATTAATTAGTTTGTTTTGTTTCTTAAATAGTTGTGTATATTTATAAATAACTTTTTGAATAACCCTGTAAGATTAGATGTTTCAATAAATATTAATAACTATATTGATTGACTATTTTAATTTCGAATTTTGTTTAACAAAAATTAATGAAATATTTTAAATATTATGAATCTTTTAAATTCTCATCACATGAATTCATTAAAATCTCAAGTATATAATCTCACTTATAATTTTGTTAGTGAAAAAAATATATGCATGTGAGAAATGAACAAATGATAGTCCATCTCCAGGTAGATTAAAAAATAGATCTGAGGAGTTGAGAAACAAAACAACAAGAAGATATAAAATGAAATTCTTTATATTCAGAGAAAGAAAAAAATATTTCTATTATTTTAATTTATTATTATTATATTAAAACAATAAGCTTTTTTTTTTAAATTATATGAAACAATCAATTATATAATAATAATAATAATAATAATAATATTTATTATTATTATTATTATTATTGGAAACACAGATCATAAAAAAGAAAATTTCCAAAAAAATAATAATAATAAATAATTATTTCAAACCATAACAGTTAAAAAGAAAACATATTATAAATGACATTATTGCATTAATTCACCACTTCTCCACCCACTCTCATTCATTTACAGCCCCTGGGTCTCTTATACAGTGGATGCACCAAATGAAGCTTTTCTCTTACTCTATTTAAAAAAAAAAAAAACAATTTTTCTATGTTTGCTGAAAATTTAAGGTTAGCTTTTGAAATCTTCTGTATTAGTCCAGATTTTTCAAATAAATATTAAGATTTGACGCGTTATGTATTAGCACAAATTAAGACTATTTTTATACCAAAATTTTTCTCCTTTCACTTTTTCTAGGATTAAGGTTTTTTATTATTTCTCAAGTTTTAAGATTCTCAAAACTGACAAGTTTCTATATTTTTTTGTATTTTTTTTATTTTGTATTTTTTGGGTTTTAAGATTATCAAACGGAAAACTTATACACTTTTTTTTTTCTATCAATATTACTTGTTTTCTAGTTATTATATTTTGTTATCGTTTTTTTTTTTAAGTAGGTTTCACATTTACACTAACTTTTATCTTACTGATTTCCATTTATGATGTTAAACTTAATTTTTAGGTGTTTCAACAACACAATATGTTTGTTCATGGCATGGGTTACATGCATCAAAATGAAAAAGACTATAACTTAAAATGGATAGTCTCCAAAATATATTCATTTGCTTTGTTTGAGTAAATAATTTTACACTACCTTCATATTGTGCTTACAAGCTGTGTTCACCTTCTTAAAGAAAAATAATTTTCAAAATTCAAGTATTATGTTTTACTATATTACTTTTTCCTATAATTTATTGAGTTTATTTTTTTTTAGTATATATATATATATATATATATATATATATATATATATATATATGCGTTGAGAATTTCATTTTTATACGTGATTACTTTCACTCACTGTTTCAAATTGTTTCAGAAAAATAAAAAGATAAACAAATGTATGTTTTATAGATGATGTATGATTATTTTCATCGTTCAATTTTCATTCATTTTTTTATTTTATGAATCAGTCATGACAAAAACATTGAACATTTCCACTCCATTAAAAATGTTACCACTGAAAAAGAAAATTGAAATATAATGATCAAGATTATAAATTTAATTTATTTTTATTATTAAATAAAAGATACTATCTTTCAAGTAAATAAAAATTTTAGTGCATAAATAATTTATTTTATTTTGAACAATAAGTTTAAATTTAAATAAAAATTTTGTTAAACATTTTACATCAATTAAAATTTTTAATAAATCATAGATGAATTAATATTTTTTTATTAATTTTACACCTTAGTGTAATTTTTTTATAATAATATACATTAAATATATATAGAAAGTATATTAAAATATAATGTTTAATTATTTTTAAATTAATATTTTAAAAAATTTATATCTCCTTTTATCTATATTATATATAAATAAATATATTATAAATATATAATATTTATAATACTTATATCAATTAATATATATTAATAATTATTATGTATTTTAATTTTATAATAAATTTACATGATGCTAGTGATTACACGGTAATAAAATTAGTATTATATATATATATATATATATATATATATATATATATATTTTCAAATAGTCCTTTTCTTTTAATAGTATGTGAAAAAGAAAATTATTACTGAAATTTGTGTATATTGCATAACGAAAATTCTTCATTGTACTATTTTTTGTAAGATTTTTTTAAAAATAAATCCAATGTTGTTCAGTGTTTTACAATAATATTAATTTTTTTATTTGATAAAAATTAACATAAAAAATTAGTAAAAACAAATAAAGCGTATTTTATTCTTTCTACTAATATTAAGTTTTGTACTTTGTACAAAACTAACAAATTATAATTTATAATTTGTATAAAAATGGTTTTATTTTTATTTTTATTATTATAATATTTTTTATATAAATTTGGTAAATAAAAAATTACAATAACAGATTATAAGAATATTTTAAAATTTTATATTTCTAGTAAATAATTTAAAAATTAATTCAAATTCACATTTCAATAAACCTAATTTTTTTTAACAAATTTTCTTATTACTAAAATATCAACTCTATGCATTAGCCCCACTAATGAATAAGTAAACACACAATTAGGTATTTGGACAAGTTTGTCTACCTAAAAGGTGCTTTCAAAACATTTTTTTTAGAATTAAAATTAATTAAAAATTTTAAAATAAAAAATATTACATAAAATAGAACTCATTAAAATTATTATACTTAATAAATTTTGATGAATAACAAACCCATTTAAAAAATAATAAGTGTGATATATATATATATATATATATATATATATATATATATATTAATCTAAAACTATTAGTTGATATGGATTATAAATTGAATTTTTATTAATTTAGTTTTTTTTTCAAAACTGTAATGTCTAGTTTCAATTTTAGATTAAACATTAATAATTTTATTTAAAAATAAATTATATATTTACACTTAATTATCATTAATAAATATATTTAATTATATGATTATATTTTATTTATAATATTATTTATGTTTATTAAATTTATGATAACAGTTTTGAATTATAATTTTAAATCATAAAAGTGTGTAATTTAATTATATATTTAAAAGATATTAAAAATGATGATTATTATTATAAGAATGCATTATTTTTTTATAATATATTATCATTTAGGGATTTTTATTAAAAATATTAAATAATTTATATTTTTTTTATTAAATTAAAATTCAATCAAATAAATCACATATAACTTTTGTGTTTGATTTGTCCAGTAAAGAATCCAATCAAACCAAGCAACCAGTAGTACTACATGTAATAATTGGACTTTTTCAATCAAAACAGACATGTATTATTTCTCAAATATCCTTTCATAATTCATACTTAAATTTTTATATTATTATTTATCTATAATCCTGTTTCATTAGTGCTTCTAGTGTGAACAATAAACAACAGTACTATCCGTAGGTATCCGTCAACAAGATAGCATTTAATGAAGTTGAAAGTAGGTGTCTACACATTGTAGGATAACTTCGAGAAAAATAAATCAACAGAAGAATAAATTGAGCACAACTTTTCAGGAAGAGGAAGAAAACCCAAAAACAATGGAAATTGGTGGGGAACTAAGAGAGTTGAGGGAATACTTCAAAACTGGAAAAACCAAAAGTGTGACATGGAGGAAAAGCCAGCTCACAGCTATCTTAGACCTTATTCATGAAAATGAAGATGCTATATCTAAGGTCCTCCATCAAGATCTTGGGAAGCACCCTGTTGAGGCTTTCCGAGATGAGGTTCAACAACAACAATTTTTTTGTATATTTAATTATCTGAAACTCGGTTTGATTTATTTGCCTATACTTTACACCATATTTACTGTTTGTATATTTTTATTTCTTTAATTTTACTCTTTAAACTCTGTAGCTGGATCCTTGACTGGTTGATTGCTTTTCTGTAGATTGGAGGGGTAGAAAAATCAGCCAGCAAATCTTTGAGCTGTGTTGAGAAATGGATGACACCTAAGAAGGCAGATTATTCTATTTCCCTTTTTTTCTTATCAGTTCTTCCTTTCACTATGAACACTTCATATTTTATATTGCTTAGCTTGATAGTTGTATATATCCTGAACATAGTTTTTATCACCGAAAACTCAAAATCAGAATTGTTAGATATAACATTGTATGATCTTTATATTTATATTCAGATACTTATATAGTATAATTAATCATTGTTGTGATTCTATTCACTGACAATTATATAGTTATGTCAGCTGTTAACATTTTTCCTGTGTTGAGGCTATTGTTGCAGAATGATATCCCTTTGCTTTTCTTTCCAGCTAAAGGAGAAGTTTTGTCAGAACCACTGGGTGTGGTTCTCATCTTTTCTTCTTGGAACTTCCCAATAAGTGAGTCTTAAAAACTTTTCAGTCCTTATTTTTAGTTTCAGAACTATTCATGAATCAGTTTCCTTACACTTTGTTTAAACCAAGCTAGGTGAACATTTTTGTCCTTAAATATATTAACAGCTGATAACTTATTTTTCTGGAGATTAAAAATTGTTATTTAGTTGTTAAAAGTATAAAAAGTGAGAATTGTATTGTATTTTTAATTTTTATGGGATCATCTTATCCTTAAGCAATAATGTTTAAGAACAATTTAATAATAAATTATATTTTTTTAAGAACCGATTTTACATTAAGTTAAAAATTTCAGAAAGCAATTTATTATTAGATTGTCTAGAAGAAGTTAATTGTTTCACATTTTATGCATTTAGAGTTTAATTTTTGTTTTCTGAGACTAAAGAAATTATCATTGATTTACAAATTTAGAAACTAAACCGTAATTTGCCTATAAAAATATATTTGCCTCAGAAACTTTTCAACTATACATCTCTTAATTTTTTATCAACGTAGATGACAAATTTTGATTGAGTGATTGTTTCTGTAATATCTGAAAGCAATAAATTCGAAAAAAAATTACTAAGAAAAAATGTAATTCCTTCCTCACTTTTGACCTAAACTAAAAAAGTAGTGCGATTTAAGTGATAATATTAATATTTAAAAAAAAATTAAAGTGAGGTTAAAATAACAATATAAACCCTTATTTTGATCTTTTACTTATAGGTAGAAACTGATGTGTGAGTATTTTAAAAGACTAAAATGATGACTTTTTCTTTTCATAACAAAACCACAAATAATATTGTTAGACTATTAAGAAAGTTTGTAACTCTTTTTAAGAATTTTGTGTTACACCAGGCTGAACATGTTTCAATTATGGTTATACTTTGGTATTCCAAACTTTACAGAAAACTGTTCATATATTAACTGTATGCAGTATTGGCTTTGGATCCATTAATTGGGGCCATATCTGCTGGAAATGTTGTAGTCATAAAACCTTCAGAGCAAGCTCCAGCTTGCTCTTCTTTCCTTGCCAATACCATTCCTCGCTACTTAGACTCTAATGGCATCAAGGTGATTGAGGGCGGAGCAGATGTTTGTGAACAACTACTGCTACAAAAATGGGACAAAATATTCTTCACTGGTATTGTTTTCCATACCAACCACTACAAACATATATAGATATATTTACTGTGTATATCAAACTAAATAAGTGTCTGGTGTAAAATTTGCAAAGTGAGTTACATTTAGAAACTTGTCTCTCCAAAGTTCACCATTTTATTTTGCTAGGTTTTATGCTTATAATCTCATTTAAAAATATTATCCTATGAAGAGAACTACAAACTGATTTGTGGTTGTAGAGTTATTTGTTCATGGTGTATGAAATTTTTAGGAAGTCCACGGGTGGCAAGCGTAGTCATGTCTGCTGCAGCAAAGAATTTAACTCCTGTTACTCTAGAGTTAGGTGGAAAATGCCCTGCCATACTTGATTCCCTTCCCAATCCTTCAGAATTTAAGGTAGTTCACATGAGTTATTATGCTTGCCACATTCATTCAATTTGAATGTCTAATTCAGTTTGCTTTTCTCTGCACATTATCATGGGCATCAAGTTCGCAGTCAAAAGAATTGTAGGAGGAAAGTGGGGACCTTGCAGTGGACAAGCTTGCATAGGAGTAGACTATTTGCTTGTTGAGGAGAGGTTCTCTTCTTCTCTGGTAATCATCACAATCACAGACTCCGCTATTTGTTCGAAACTTTTGTTTTCTAATATTGAAGTTGTTGGTTTTTTCTAGATAGAGCTATTCAAGAAGATAATCAGAAGATTTTATGGTGAAAACCCACTGGAGTCAAATGTACTTTCGAGAATAGTAAACAAGCATCAGTTTGAGAGAATACGCAATCTTCTCGAAGACCCTCTTGTTGCTGCTTCCATCGTTCATGGCGGTTTGGTCGATGAAGAAAACCTGTAAGTTCTACCTGCTGCTGGGAAATAGAAGTGGAAGTGGTTAATTAGTTTTCTTCTAACTCAGCAATTTCTTACAACCTTTTTAGGTTCATCGAGCCTACAATCTTGTTAGATCCTCCACTAGATTCTCAGATAATGACAGAAGAAATATTTGGTCCACTGCTCCCTATAATCACAGTGAGCAATCTCATTTTATGTTATCAGTTCTCGAATATATCATGTCATTGTCTCATTCAACTGTTGAAATTTGAATGTGTGCAGCTGAATAACATTCAAGAAAGTATTGAATTTATCAATGCAAAACCGAAACCGCTTGCCATTTATGCCTTCACCAAAGATGAAACTTTCAAGAGAAAAATTCTATCGGAAACATCCTCAGGAAGTGTCATATTCAATGACACATTGGTTCAAGTACTGTTTTTCTCTTGTCTGTCTTCCCTGACTCAATTTTGCCTTTTATCAAGAAAAATATATAACGTAAAGAAACATTGTAATACGTTCACTGTATGTGCAGTTTCTATGTGATACGCTACCATTTGGAGGTGTTGGGCAGAGTGGTTTTGGAAGGTACCATGGGAAGTACTCTTTTGACACTTTCAGCCATGAAAAGGCAGTAATGCACAGAAAACTGTTCCTTGAAATTGAGCCAAGGTACCCTCCTTGGTCTAGGTTCAAGCTAGAGTTTCTGAAATTGGCATACAGGCTGAACTACTTTGGACTACTACTGCACATGATGGGCTTCAAACTCGGCTTGAAAAGATACAACTAGATCAGTAGGACAAAGGGTCCTTATTTGCAGAAGTTGCTCATCTAGGAACATCAACTTGGGGCTGTAATAAGCGAACCTTTTTATCTCTTATTTTCTTGCTACTAATCGTATGTTTCTACTTCCCAGGTCCTATGGTCCAATCAATGTCCAACATATATGAACATCTCTTTCCACCTGCATTTGTGCCACACCTTGATGGCTGAACTATAAATAAAGGGTTAACCCGAACCACTAAGTTTCCTATTTTCCTCACTCTACATGTTATACTTGTTCTATTTGTTAAGGTTTTGGTTTTTGTCTCTTTCATTTTTTTTTTTTTATTTGGAATGGGTGGACTACGGCTTCTAAGGATGTTTCGGTGCAGAGATTGAAATAAAAAGGAATACACTAAATTAATTATTCTAAAAATTTGTCAATATAATTTTTTGACGAACACACTAGAGTTTATAATTTATTCCTCCTATTTTTAGAGAATAAAAAATCAGACAAACAACAACTGGTTGACTCATCTATTTTAATATCTAAATAGAAAACGGTGGTGTTATGCTAATCTACTTAACTTTAATTTCATTCAATTCTCCTTTAATTTTGTAAATGTGATATTACTCATTACCAACAATTATCTTTTTTATCTTTGCTATAGTGAATATTTTCAAAGTCACTGTGAGAGCTTCTTCAGGACGTATTTAAAGCTTATATATATATATACTTGTGTGAAAAAACTTTGAAGAAAGCGTTTGGAGGGTTATGATTATATTATATTGTTTTTGTTTTGATGTATAATGTCTTATTCCAGGTTCAATAATTATATTTACTTGTGGATGTGACCCAAATCCCTATCATCAAATGCCACAACGTTTTGTGTACAATCATCAATCACTCACGACCACTTGACATTGTTATGACTTTATTTTCTTGCATTCCTGATAAAAGCTTTTGGTACATTAATCTTAATTTTATTAAAGAAACAAACAATTCAATATGAGATCCATCTTTGTGTAAACAAGATGAAAAAGTGAAGAAATAAAAAAAATTTATAAATATATGTAATTGATTTGATCGAAATAAAAAGATACATGAAGAGGGGCACTTGAAAGGGTGTCTTAATTGACAATAATTGCTAATGATAACTAATTATAAGTAGCCATTAAGTTGATGGCATTATGTTTTCATTTTGTAAAAGCTAGGTTTCTTGCAAATTAAGACTTAACACGTGTACTATTATTGAGTAGTTTGATTTGAATACTAAAAATATATTAAGAAATTATCTTCAAAAAATAAAAAATGATATTCTTAACATCGACACGTTTTATTATATTTTAAGTAGTTGTTGAGAATGGCGAGATGGAGAAGAAGAACGTCCACTCTTAACCTTAATTTTTGTTTTGGCCAAACAGCAAACAGCTTTATTACAAAAGAGTACCAGATACTGATCAGCAGAGTACAAGACGGGACCCACCACCACCTTAAGATTACTGATTTCTTTTTTTTTTTTTCAAAACTTCTTTCTCTTACAAACACATATTTTTATTATATTACACACCATCATGATCAAAAAGGGTTTTTTCTGTAATTATGTAAAGTTTTTTTATCCATATAAAGAAACATACATCATAAGACACTGTAAAGATGTTAATCTATGTTTTGATTTAACTTATTAAATATATTATTTGATGAAAAATATATTTATAATATAAAATATTTAAAAAACATATAAAAAAACATTGATGAAAATAGAAAAAAATCATGAAAAAACTTTATTAATCAACTCAAATTTTTGTAATATCATAAACGCAAACAATTGAGCTAAGAAGATTCAAACCACTTCCACTGTTCAAATAATGTACTGTTCACTTTCTGCCGCCGATTATCTTTTTCAATTAAATAAAAGTAATGTGTGATGACAAGCTTTAAGAATAAATTCTCTGACCGTAAACTTTTAAATTGAAAATTAAAAGGGAAAAACTTTATGAGCACATGTAAACGAAGGAAATTAAATATACTTTTTGAGCGTTTAGAACTTAAACAAAATAAAGTGATTGATATATAAAAGAAAAGAAAAGGAGAGAGAGAAAGAAAAATAATTGCAGAGGAAGGAGGAAGGAGGAAGGGAAAGGCATGGCATGGGTGGGGTTATTAGGAGATGGGAAAGAAGTGGGATTAATAACTATCTAAATTGAGTCGAGACAAAATAAACGATCACGGTTGATTAGGTGAACCCAATAAGGCCATCACATTAAATGATTGCTTCAAGCCCTAGATCTTCAGAATCTCCCTCTCAATGTGTGTAACCCCACTCTCATTTATAAGGAAGGACAAAAAGAAGTTTCTTCCTTCACTTATCAAACATCCACTAACTCTCTCTCTCTCTCTCTCGTTTTCCCTTTTTTATTTTATTTTTTTCACCCCTCACACCACCACCACCACCCAAAACAGTGATGTACGACCTATCAGCTGCATGAACGGAAACTTAGAAGTTACCCCAGAGTGTCATAACTCAAACTCATACAGAGAAGCCTCAACAAGATTGGTAGAAGGGTTTCGGAGTCACCAAAGGAAGAGGGCAACTCAGAAGAGTTTCTTTGATTTTCTGTGACATGGAATGGATTATGGGAGTATGGACTCTGATGGGTATCCTTATATCTTGGTGGTATTGGTTTCTGTGTCTGAAAAAGGAGAACAGTAATAGGGTGAAGCAGCAGAAGAAGAAGAAGAAGGGGAAAGTTCCTAAAGGGAACACAGGTTGGCCTTTACTTGGAGAGACCCTTGAGTTCATTGCTTGTGGCTATACCTCCAACCCTGTCAGCTTCATGGAAAAGCGCAAGTCTCTGTAAGACTCTTCTATTCCTTTCCATTAATTAATTATGCTTCTTTTTGTTACTTTTGTTTTTCTGCACTCTCTGAGTCATTAACTCATGCCATATCTCATTCTCTACGAGTGTGCTGACATGCATGCTCAGCCAACACAATTTTTCTTTTTCTTTTCTCTTTAGTCCTTTACCTATCTTCTCCACTCTAGGACGGTTGGAGCATTACATCATTGATGCACATAAGTGATTTCCTGAGTGACAACAACTATCAATGGTCAATTTATAATAGAGATATATGTTTGTGATTCCTTATTAGGTATATATCCATACACGTATATATATTAATAAAATATAGCAGAATAATGAAAACCACTAAAAGTCTTTGTCCCCATGAACATATCTCCTTACTCCTAGTCTATTCTTTGTGAAGGCCCAACTTTTAACAACTCTGTGTGGTCCTTTACAATGTTCGCATATTTTTATCGGTGATCATGTGTTAGTGGCAATTCTGTCCTTGTACGTGGTCCACTTGTACACTATTCAAGCAAATGGGGAGAAAAAAAGTTCTATTTCTTAGAGTTTTTAATTTAAGAAAATGTTTAAGAAGTATTTACTCAACTCGCTATCACCACAGAATTTAGGAAATATTTCTTTCTGCTGTTTTAGTCTTAAACTTTAGATTTTAAATGTTCAAAAAAGAACTATTCAACCAGCCTGTATCTATATTTTTTTATCATTTATATACCTGTACTCAGTTTAGCAACCTTCTTGGTAACTTCAAGTAACATGATTGGAGAAAGAATAAATGACATTGTTTTTGGATAAATATGCATGTATAATATAGCGAAACGTGGTAAGAGAGAGAAAAGGAAACAATGGGATGTCAAATGAGTTAGTGTTGGAGATATTTGTGAATTCCTATATCTCACCCATCTTCCTAAGTTATGAAAAGGATAACTGTTGATAGATATTTAAGATATAAAGAAAAAAAAGAGTACCCAAATGATTAGTAAAACGATTTGATGAAACTACAAATATTAATGAAATGTTTAAAGTGATAAGATAGTGTTGTGATAATTAGGATGTTTACTTTGCAAAATTATGTTTTATTGCAAAGGGCTTGTTGATATTCTTTGCTGGAAAAAACCAATTTTGTTTTGAATTGATATCCTTTACTCAGATTGAAATCATTGCCTAATTCTCTAATAATCTCTTCTCTTGGACTCTAACAAAACACTGTGTTTAGAAAAATTCTTTCTTTTTGTAAAAGGAAACAATTTTGTAAGAGCAAAGGTCTTATTTTTCTGTGATGAAGAGAGGGAAGGAGACACTTTATGCACAGATAAGGACAAAAGACAGTTTTACTATTATGCGTGCATGGTTGAACCAACCAACTAGAAATTAATGAGTGCTAAATTAACAATGGGGGGTAAATGGTCAGTAACAGATAGTGAAGGAACATATTTCCTTCGAATCAAGTGATAAAAAATGGCATTTCACATCACAGTTTCTACATAGAGAAGCACCTAGCAGTGCCTAAGCCACAGAACCCCTAAAATCGAATTGAATGAAGGAAGGTGAAGATATATATGTATGGTAGTACAGATCACAGAGCTCCATAATTCAGAACATTAAAACCCTTGTGATACAATTAATATATATGAACCATTTATGGTTGTACCGTTGTAGGCTTGCAGCTTCTATAGAGAGAATAGCATATCCAAAGAAGGAAAAGCAGAAAAGCCTGCTTCTGCCATAACTGGAGCTATTCTAGATTCACCTTTGGACTGTAGTGGGTTGTAGAACTTCTAGTTGCAGTTGCTTCTGCAACCAATAACCACACACATTGTTCAGGTTCAATTTCCCTTTTAGTCTCTTTAGTTTATATTATGTTTGATTTTCATCTTTCTAATAGTTTTATTTGAGTCAATTAAATTCTTTTTCTCACAACAACAACCACAACAAAATGTGTACATCCTTCTATCAAATTTCTTTTACTTAAAACTCTAATTTCTCATTTTCTATTCAAATCTTCACAAACTAATTTTATTAAATTGCTTTCAACTTTCTTTTATTATTCCACACTCACTCATATAAATATTAAATTCCACTTTCCAACTCATAGTTTCTTAAAAGATTCTTATTGTTTGAACTTCTGAAATTATTTTATACTATGTATATATTTGAAAAAAAAAGTGTGAACCTGATAAAAGAAAATTGATAGAAGGGCCGGTTTTGCTTGATTTCAATAAAATAAAAATTTAGTTGGCTCAAAAAAACTTGAGAGTAAAATCACATGTAATTTAAATTAAAGGGAAAATGTTAATAAGTCTAATTGTAATAAAAGATGAATATTTTAAAGGAAAAAAAATTCAAGTAGTGTTAGATAAATATATAGTTTTTCAACAAAAAATAAAAGGGTGTTAGAACTATATGCTGCATTTAATTTAATAACCAAGTGGATATATTTTTTTATTTTTTTTAAGGATCAAGTCCAGTATTTAATTTCTTATATTCTTTTACATGTAATACTTTATAAAATAAGAGGATGAATAAAAAATGATTAATTACTCCTTTAAATTTTATAAATACACATTTTAGGTTTTAATGTTTAAAAAAATTCACTCTAGTTCTTAACATTATTATTATTAGTTTTTACCATATAAATTTTGTAAGATCTGAAAGTAATTAAAAATAATATATATAAAAGTTAAAAAAATAATTTAAAATATAGTAACTAAAAATTAAAGTTTTTGTAATTCTAGAAGAAATATAGAATTAAACCTAAAAAAATATTGCAAGATATCTTATTAATTAAATGAGAAAAGTAGAAACATGATTACTCAAATTGTGTATTTGGGGTGTGAATATTTGTGTGCAGGTATGGTAATGTATTTAAGACAAGCATTTTGGGAACTGGTGTGATTGTGTCGACAGACCCAGAAGTGAACAAAGTGATTCTGCAGAACCAGGGGAACATATTCGTCCCTGCATATCCAAAATCGGTCAGAGAACTAATGGGAGAACACTCTATCCTCCAAATGAACGGGAACATGCATAGGAAAATCCACTCACTCCTTGGAGGGTTCCTACGATCCCCTCAATTCAAAGCTCGAATCACTAGAGATATTGAACACTCTGTTAAACAGTGCTTTGCAACTTGGACCCACCAACCAATTTACGTTCAAGATCAAGTAAAAAAGGTCTCCATTTTTAATTTCATTAACATGAAAAGCTTTCCTCTTTTATCCATGTCTTATATCATGCACCTTAATTTCATCAAGTTAAAGAAAAATGGCTTGGTGATGTAACCTTTAAGCTACTACAAACGTTTGCGTTTGTTTGTATGTGTACATTGACATGATGTTTGATTATTAATCAGTTCAATGGCTAAGGGATTTTTTTTTTTTACTTTTCCCCGGACATATATCAGATCACATTTACTATTTTGGTTAAAGTTCTACTGAGCATTGGTCCCGGTGAAGATTTAGACTTCTTGAAGAGAGAATTTGAAGAGTTCATAAAAGGGTTGATTTGCTTACCCCTCAAGTTTCCTGGAACAAGACTATATAAATCCTTGAAGGTTATTTCTTCCCCACTCTACATACACTACGAAAACGACAAAAACTAGTATTTTTTTTTTTTATCATTAATTATGGGGTCACAAATTTCCAGATTTTTGTTTTAAATTACATGTAAATTGTTCTGTCACTAATTTTGATTTGTAATATTTGGTAGTAGTAGTAGTTGTTGAATTAATTAATTAAGGAATGAATTGTGCAGGCTAAGGAAAGAATGATGAAGATAGTGCAGAGGGTAATAGAGGAGAGGAACAATAATATCCATAACAATAAGGATTCAGAAGAGAAGGAAGGTGCAGCAAATGATGTGGTGGATGTGCTCTTAAGGGATATTGGTGATAGCAACACTGTCTCTGACATGTTGGAAAACATCTGTGAGAACATAATTGAGATGATGATCCCTGGGGAGGAAACTCTTCCCACAGCTATGACCATGTCTGTCAAATTTCTCAGTGACTATCCCCTTGCTCTATCCAAATTACTGGTACATTTTCTCTCTTATTATGAAACTATATTCTACGTCATGTTATATGACAATGTAAAAACTTTTATATTGTCCTCCTTTACGTTCAGTGCTGTGAACAATTAAGTTAGATAAAACATTAAGTGGTTTTTAATAGTGCAGGAATACTCAAACACAGAACAGTAATAAAACAGAAGCACAAGTACATAATTAAATATTTGACATGATCGTCACACTTTAATTATAAACATTATGGTTCATCTTATTGACATACAAATTAATTGACATGATGTCTAACAGTTCGCATCTGCCATTGACAGAAAATATTTTATGCAAATCCATATCATTGGCCTGTGTCTATCCTTTCCTCATATTACATGCATTCTTTTTTACATTAACCCAAACTAAATTTCTCTTCAAGTAATTTTGGATGACAATTCAAGTAATTAATACACAAAGTTCTTCCTAAGTTTTCGAGATAAGATTAGAAATATGTTTGAAACCATTGACTTTGTATAGCAAACATGAGTGGAATCTAGAAAAAAAAAATGATGGAGCCTACAGATTGGTGCTCGTGTGGGTGTTGGCCACAATAAAGAAGTGTCTGAAGTAATCTAAGAAGTCATTTTCCTTTGGAGCACTATGAAGCGTACGCGAGTTTGAAGTGGGGCTAACATAGACGTGAATCTGAATGTGGATGATTGTTGTGTTTTATTTCCTTGCCCTGTGGTGCTACATATTGAACGTCTCTTGAACTAGGACCACCAATTAAATTCTTCCACTAGATAGAGACCCTTTTGTTTTCCCAGTTACCGTACTCACTTTATCTTCCTTTTTTTGTACTATGAAAATTTTCACATTTTTGCTCGTTCTTTATCGTAGGGAAAAGTTACATTTATGTTATATTTGGTTCCGTTGATTTATTTGATTGTTTCACGCCAGGAAGAGAACATGGAATTGAAGAGGAAGAAGAATAGTTCGGATGATTATGTATGGAGTGACTACCTTCAGCTTCCATTTACTCAAAATGTGAGACTCTAACGGTAGCTATCAAAGGCAAAATAAATTTCCAACCGATTATTATAAAGAAAATATCATGTGACAGTTTTTTTTCCTTTCTGTCTTTCATTTATCACCACAAGGTTATCAGCGAAACTCTTAGAATGGCAAATATTGTCAATGCCATTTGGAGAAAATCAGTGAAAGACGTAGAAATTAAAGGTAGGTTTCTAAAGAAAAGGAGACGATGATTTTGGTAATTGACCCTAAAGCATTTGTACAAAATTTGATGCAGTTTTACTATTTTGACTGTGTAGGGTATTTAATTCCTAAGGATTGGTGTGTTGTGGCATCTCTTACTTCTGTTCATATGGATGGCATGAATTATGAAAACCCTTTTAAGTTTGATCCTTGGAGATGGGAGGTAAGTTAGCAAGCAAGGCAGCATAAAAAAACTTCTTGATCTGATAGCTATATAAGGAAAGCATAAACCCATAATCACTATGTTATTTATGAGTACAGAAAACTGGAGCTGGGGCTAATAGGAATTGCTTTACACCATTTGGTGGTGGACAGAGACTGTGCCCTGGCATAGAACTCTCAAGGCTAGAGCTCTCTATTTTCCTTCACCATCTTGTTACTACTTACAGGTAACAACTTCTATAGAAAAATTAAAAGCCACTTTATGATTTCATTCTATAAATGGTTTGTACTATGCAGATGGGTTGCTGAGAAGGATGAAATCATCTACTTTCCAACAGTTAAGATGAAGAGGAAGCTCCCAATTAGTGTAACAACCATTAACACCTAATTGGATTGAAGAATGAATGAATGCATTGTTGTACAGTAGATTCATAGATAGGTGTAGATATTTGTTTCAGTGTAGAGAGTAAAATATTAGGAGAAAGGGGACTATGTATTCTTGTGTTAGCTCTAATGTCACATCTATTTTGAGAGGAGAAAGGTGTCTTTGGGCCCTCCTATAATATTGAGAAATTGAATGCAAGTGGGAATTATTGAAGCTAACTCTCACATCTTGAGTCTCTGTCCATTAAATTTTTCTGTTTGATTGTATTGTGATGTTTGTGGTGGGTTTGGATCTCCATGTGGGTTTTGTTGTTCTCTTGGTCCCATGCCATGATATGGGCTCGTGCTCCACTATCCACTGTTGTTTTCTCAATTAGTGGAATTGTACAACTCTTGTACCAGCGACACGATCCCACAATAAACAATTATATGTTTTATGCAAAAACTATGCTTTGTATCTTCTGCATTGCTTTTACTCTAGTCTTGCCATTAGTTGTAGATTCAACACTCGTTGAATGTAACTCACTCTTCTGCTCTTACTCTGTTACCACCATTCATACCTTATCATCTTTCCTCTCCAAAAGTTTCCTGCAACCACCACGACCTCATGCAAGGTGCTTGTCACGTGACTATCTCCGAATCAACGCCGAAGTTTCTGCCAACCCTCCCTTCAGTTTCTTTTGTTAAACCTCCATTATTCACAGCTCAAAATTGTGATAACCCTTCATATTGGTTTTATATATCCCTAATATCCCTCCTCTCCATCATTTACCTTCACTTCAAAATCACTTGAGTTGAGTGCTTCATTTTTTATGAATAAATAAAATATCAAGAGTTGTTTTCTCATATAAATAATAATTACTAGCTTTATAGCTTGCAATGTATTAATTTTTTTACTGATATTATATCCAGTAAAATTGATCTGTGGCTAGTAATGAAAAAAAAGGAGAAATTTGTGTAAGTATTTATTAAAGTGAAATGGAGAGAGTAAAACCTAACAAAAACATTAAAATAGTGTAATTCAATTCTCATTTTACCAAAATGGATATATCTTAAAAAATTTATAAATTTGGATAAGTGGTGTCTAAAAACACTATTTTATTAAAAAGAATCATGTTTCTAAGCACTATTTTTTATTTATTTTTTATAAAAAGTACAACTGCTTGGTTTTATATATTTTTTAGCAAGATAAACTATATTTATACGCATAACTTTAAGTTTATTTATTATTTTACAAGTCTTGTTTAAGTATATGACTTTAAATTTTTTGTAGAATTCGTGCCCAAGATACACAATTTTATGCTATTTTTTATTTTTTTATGTCCTTGGTGGATATCTTTTTTCGTTGACTCATTTTATTATTGTATATTTTAAAAACATTAAAGAATAAAAAAATGATAAAATATGTTTTCTACTTTTATTAATGATATATATATATATATATATATATATATATATATTAAGAATAATTAAGCAATAATGTTTGTTTTAATGGAGAAGAGGAAGAAAGGGGAGAAGGAGACAATTGGCATTGTTTTTGTTTGTTTAATTGAGAGAGAGAAAAAAAAGAAATAAATCACCTACTATATTATTTTTCACATTTTTTTTATTATCTTTATTATTACGTTATATCACATCAAATAAATTACAAAATTTCCAAAACACTTTTTATTTATTTTTACTGAAGCAGATAAATAAATATTCAAAATTTCTTTTTGTTTATTTGTATTTTTTTTTAACTTATTTCTTCTCAATTTTTATCCGTAAAATCTAAGAAAATGTAAAATATTGTAGTGGTCTGGAGAATAATTTTTAGATGGTAGGAGATGGTTTATAAAGAGTTAAACACCGTTATTAGATTATATATATGATAAAACTGGTAATTTTTTTGAAATCAGTCTTGTTCAAACCCTAGATCCTTTTTTTTTTCTAATTCCCACAAAACCAAATTTTTTGGTTGTAATATGATTATAAATCTTTCTTGTGGTGTAATGTTTGCACTCGGCCCTGACTCTGCACTAGCAGCCCTTTACTTGAGGAAGGAAAGCATTGGGCCATTCGCAACATGTTGTTGCCCAACGATCTGAAAAAAGAAAGAAAGGAAAAAGTCATTTCTACATACTATTAATACTAGTTATTGTTATTCTTATTATACGACGATAATACTCTTTTAAGAATTTAAGTGCGTGAGTTGAAATTCACATTCAGAAAAAAATAAAAAAGTTGAATCACAAATGAAAAAAAAATTCATAACCTAACATCTTATGCCTTTTTATTAAAAATAATATTATATTATTTTTTTATGTGATTACATATGTAAAAAAAATATATTCCTAAATACGTATATAGAAAAAGATTTTTAAAATAATATTAAAAAATGGGATTTAGAAATAGAATTGTGAAAATAGACGCTTCAACCTAAATTCACCTTACTAGGTGTGGCAATGGGATAGGGTGGGTCGGGGAGGGTTTTGTCTCCCAATTTCTACCCCGACTTTTTTAATCATTTCTATTTTCGTCGGAGTTAGAAATTAATTCTTCATTCCTGTTCCCATTGAGTTTTAGGTTCTTCGTCCCCCATCTATATTATTTTTAAAAAAATAATTACATTTATAATAAATTAATTTTACTATGTATTTTTTATATATAAATAAATATTTATAATTTTATAATTTATAATAATTATTAATTAATTATATATTTTAATTTATTATATTTATATTAAAATATGTATGTAAAAGAAATAGTTAATCATTATTTATTTATATATATAAAATATTTATAACATTATTATTATTATTATAACACTCGCATTCAAATATTTGAATACTTATAACATTAATATTATTATTATTATAATATTGTATTCAAACATTTGATTACATATATAAGATAATTCATTTTTAAGTTGTCATTTAAAAATATGAAATATATAGTTTATAAGGAAATATATAATAAATTAATTCTTATTTAATTAGTTCGAAGTAATAAAAGTTTAAATTATCAATTCCTTTTAATCCTTTAAAATACAATTATTTTATGAAGATAAAATTTGATATATGATAAATAAGAATAATAAGATAAAAAAAATGACATAATAAAACTTAATAAATATAAATTATAAATAAAATAATATTAGTTAATACTAAGATTTATGTAAAATATTTAGAATAAGATAAAGAAGAAAAAAATAATAATTTTGTGTTCATCAAATTGGTTGAAAATATTGAAAAAAAAATTGATAGGAGAGATTAAGGAAATGTGAAAAACTGGTAAGGGATAAAATAATGTAATAAATTAATTGATAAAAAGATTAAAAAAGAAAAAAAAATTAAAAAGTTGGTAGAAGAAAAATAAAAAATAGTGAAATATAAAAAAAATGGTCTTATATGTAATAGAAAAGGAATTAATACTTTTAAAATATTAATATTTTAAAATTTAAATTTAAATATAAAGTCGAGTGGGGACGAGATCGAAATGAGGATTGCATTACCCATTCCCGCCCGACTTTTTAAAGTAGGAAAAACCCGAACTCGCCCCGCCTCCGTCCTCAATCAACTCGAATTTTCCCTTCAAACTCGAGACGGAGATGAGTTGGCCCACACGGCAGTGCATTTAATTGTCATTCCTAAACCCGACCCAAGGACTAAATAAAAAATATTAATGGTTAAATATGACTTATATTTTAAAATTGACTATAATTTTTAGTCTACATTACTAGAAATAACCTTTTTTGCATAGTTAAAAAATGTTATAACAACAATTTTCGGACCTTCATTGTTCCAAATGTCATTAAAAATTAATAAATCAACAACAATTTTGAACCATCATCATAAATTATCCATACAACGACGATTATAACTGTCGTCATATGTCAAAACTCTCACTTTACTCCGTCATTGTAAATCTAAAAATTTTGTTACAACAAATCAATAAACAATACGACAAACCTAAAAGTTTCATCATGACAATGTTGCTCCGTCATTATTGTTCCCTACAATGGAAGTTTCCACTACTCTTTTGTTGCTCCACCGCAACAAACTTATAAACTTTCACCACTTTTTCATTATAGTTCTTCTAACTCAGCTTCAACGCGTTTAGTAAAATATGTTCCTCTACTTCCACCTCAGTAAATATTTATGGTGAAGAAAAACACTTTGAGAAAGAAGGAAAGAAAGAGAGAAAAAAAGAAGAAAAGAATTGAATAACGATGAACAAAGGAAGAAGAGAAGAATTGCAACGGAGTAGGAGAAGAGAAAAAAAAAGAAGAAAAGAGAAGTGAAAACGTAAATATGAAATGAACATAATGGATAAAATTGAAAATTTTAACGAAATATACGACGACGGTTCTTTTATAACCGTTGTTAAAAAGTTATACATAAAACGATTATAAATATAGTTGTCGTTATATGTTGGTATTTTGCACATATAATGACAATTCATTTAAAATTGTCGTCATATATCACACGTACGTTGAAGATTATACATGAATTGTCATTAAAAAATTAAAAATAATTTTAAAATTGTCCATATAATCGTCATTAAATGACGTCATCTTTTGTCTATTTTATACTAGTATTAGTATACATTTATGTTAGGTCAACGAACTAACAAACTAATTTTAGCCTGATTGAACTTAAAAAAAATTATTAACAAACTAAAACAAATAATTAAAAAACATTTAAATAAAAAATAAAAATATATTTTTAAAATTTAAATTATATTAATGAAACTAATATGTATTTAAGATATAATAATTTAATATATAAATTATAAGATAATAGATATCAAAATAAGAGTTAAAAAATTATTTTTTTATTGTCATTATTTATTTTTTTAATAATTTATTGATCTAAAGTATTAATTAATTTTAATAATTAGATATTAAAATAAGTAATAGTTAGAGACTTATTTTAATATTTATTTTTATAATAAATAAATTCTTTATCAAAATAATTTATAATAAATATATATTTTATAATAAAGTAATATAATTTTTTATTAAAAATAATTAATATTTATGAACTAATATTATCTAAATTCCTATGTCATAAGATAAAATAAATTTGATTTAATTTAAATTATAAATTTTTTATATATAGTCTGATTTATACCTCAAAATTTTCAACCCATCAATTGAGTTAAACATATTTTAATATCTTAATTTGAAAACACAGTGAGATGATTTAGTAAAGTTTATATACAATTTTGATTTTGGTATTTGATCTCTTTTAAAGGGGCGTGCTGTAGGACTTGACCAAGAATGTAACAATGGTGGTGGAGGAGGAGTGTAAGGTAGTGATGATGTTGTTATGAGTGTTTGAATATGAATAAAACTTGCCTTGGGTTTGAAGAAACTGATTGCATGCTTTATACTTGTATGTGCTATACTAATATGAGGAAAAGAAGGAACAAGAACAAAGCATGGAGTGAAGAAATGATTGTTCCGAGTTTAGGGGGAATTGATGATGTTTAACAAGTTTTCCGTGCTCTCTATCTGTTTAAATGTTGCCACTTTTTTTAGCATTTTGAATGGAAAATAATTGCTTCTTGCTTCCATCTGGGGAGTACTCCAATTACAATGTACGTATACCTCACCGTTTTATGTTACCCCTTTTTGTGACAGACTATAACAACATAATTTCCCTGTTAAAAAATATGTTTAGATAAACAACTTTGTTTTGGATAAGAAAACAAACTTCAATCATCAGAAGCTGTACTGTGTAAAAGTAGCATTCAGGTCTGCAAAATTAGTTTCATACAATACCATTAACCTGCTTCAGGAGAGTTTGATTCAAGTGAATAATTGAATTTAAAATATGATTAAAAAGAAATTCTATATTTTTTAATAGATTCTTATAAAATTAGTCATTTCCTTTTTTAAAAAAATCTTTGTAATTGTAAATAACATAAATTAGTTTATATACTTATTATTTAAAACTATACGCGGTCGTTTAAAATAAGTAATTTAAAATATACATTGTTTGGATATAAGCATTATTAATTTATTATTTCTCTGTCAGAAAAAAAGTATTAATACAAATTTTGAAGAAGTTCTGTTCTTATAAAACTCGCTTAAATGCATTTTTCTATTTTCAAATGAATAATAAATTTAGTTAAAATTTAGTCAAGACTCAATAAAATTTTACAATAATATTTATCTGAGTTCAGATTCATTGAACGTAGTATAAACATGAAATGTCTTTATATGATGTCGTGATGATATCATTCATCACAATTTGAAAAAAAAAAAAAAAAACTGCAGTTACCTAACTCGCGCAAAGTTAGAAAGTGACAAACTAAACTACCAATTAGAAATAGTGAAAGGCTTCTTTTGGGTGGCATGTGCTAATTCATCTTACACCTTATTCAAACACATTCCATCATGCACTTTTAAAACTCTAATTATTCTAAGAGAAGACATGAATTCTAAGATGAAAAGATGGCTCCTTAATTTATGCACCACTTAAAATATAAAAATCTTAGACCAATCAAATATAAGTTTATGTTAAGATTCTAATGACAATAATTAATTCACAACATATATATGAAATATGGGACTTTCAGCTGGTTTTTAAAATAAGTAAATAATTAGATTTGAAAAATAAAATTAAAAATAGGTTTCGACTAATAATGGTGAGACATCTTTGATGTAAACAAAAAAAAAAAGTGTGTTAGAAATGTTTTTGGTAGAAGACTTGTGCTTGAAGAAATGTTTGAAGATACCAAGGAATCCAATTTTGTTCAAAGCTTGTTCATGGAGTTTACTGGGCAGCAATAAGTGGTTACTATCATTTTCCTTAACGGTTTTTCGATGCATGTGCTAATCAATCATTGTATCAAGAAATTTCATTGGTTAAAAGTTTTGGGTGCTTTTTCTTTTTAATTTCCATTATATAAAGCAATACTATGACTTTAATTTTCTTTTTCTTTTCCCAGTGTTCAACACAGTACGCGTTTGGATGGCACAATAATTAATTACAGTGCATAGGATGAAACTAACTACTCATGTTTACATAATAGAAACCAGAAAAGTTTCGACAAGTATGAATACGAGTAATATTATTATATATACAATTTTAAAATAAAAAATTAGTAACTGAGAACAATCTTAAAATATTATATATGTTTTCTCTTTAGTTTTGATTGTACATTGTCTTAATTAGAAAGTATATTTTAGTTTAGCAAAACAATGTTATCATAAATATAGTTTGAAATGTTTTATATTTACATTATAAAGAAGTTATAATTTATTAATTCATTTGCTTTAAGACTAATGAATTTAAATAAATATTATTTATTAAAAAACATTTTTTAAGAAATAAAAAGTTAACTGCATGATCAAAATATCAATTTGAAATTTTAATAATTAATACTTCGAATAATTCATAAAAAATATTAGAAATAAATGTTATTTTATTGTTAATCTCATCGTTAGAGTAACTTGAAACAAGTCAGACTAACTCTAATTTGTTTTAATTAACTCTAACTATAATATTTATATTAAAATAATATAATTTATTTTTAAAAGTTAACAATTCTTGCATATATGCCTGGCAATAAATAATGTATTAGTTGGCTTTACACCACCTATTTTATTATTATTTGATATATTTATTTAAAGGATTTGTTCTTCAATGTAAATATTCTGAGCTCAAATAGTCAAAAATAAGAAATTCTATGTAACGTGGTTCATACACTATTAAATTTTTTAGTATTTGAGTGCTTTTGTTTTAAATTAATTTCTTATATTAAAAACAAATTAAGTATTTTAAAAAATAGGGTGGAAGTTATTAATTAAAATTAAGATACATTATCTATATTAACATGATATGTCAGAATTGAAAAAAAAATCGAGTTCAAATTAAAATTAATTTTTAATAAAAATGATTTAAAACAATGAAAAAAAACATATATAAAAGTACAAATGAAATGCTCATTATTAAAGTTAAACAATTTAATAAAAAAATTAAAAATATTTTTGCTTAAAAAATAATATCCATAACATTCCAATTTAGCAAAACACCTTCCTCGTGTGAACGTCTCACGTCTCAGAGCTAACGGAGTGTATCACCGACGTTGACGTCCACATACACCTCAGTATCCAATGTTGACAGGCATATAATAAACGTATTCTTTAATCAACTTATGAATAAATTTTATAATTTTCTATTATAAATATTAACTTAAATTATTCATGAAATAAAAAATTAATTATAATCTACTAATAGTATAAAAAAATTACACTACTTTATTATATTAATATAACTTTACGATGATTAGTATTTTAAAATATTAATTAATTAATAATGTAAATTTTCTATATTAACAATATATGAAAGTAAGAGTCATTTCGTTACAAAAGCAGTAAGTTATTTTAGTTTTGAAAATTAAGAAAATGTTATACCATTTGTTAGAATATTAAATAAATACTTAAACATATGCTAAAATTATCATTTTCATTAAATATTATCAATTTATATTTTCAGAACTACTATTTATTAATAAAAAATGTAAAAAATATATATTATATTGATGTAAAAAATAAATAATACTATAATGAAAAATATATTATCGCAAGGTTTTTGTTATGTTATTGGTTTGGGCAGGGTGTACGTTACGACTAGCAGTTTCCGTGACGAGAGCAATGATGGAGGGCACGTGCACCGACGGCATTAGTGGTGGGACCCACAAGGAAGGAGCACACACCAGCACTCTGTTCCACGTGACCACCAAATCAGGCATGCCTTGTAAACTTGGTGTAACTTTCATGATCTACAACATATTTGATATTATTTTAGTTCATCACACTCCTCTTCTCATTCTTTCACATTTTAATTAATACTTTGTTACATTAGTAATATATATGGTTGACTAAACATCTATTTATGATTCATCAAGTAAAGCTTCTTTTCTCATCATTTAATTTTCTAAACCATACTATTTATTTAATCTCTTCTTCACTCAAATATTAATGTTATAAATATATATTCTTTCTATATGCGTAAACTATGGATATAAATTGTTTCAATAACTCAAATCGTGATGTTGCTAGGGCTAACACCATGATAATTAGTATTGAAAATAGGTGGTTTTCAAAGTCATTCAAATTTAGGATCTAACCAATGACTTATTATGATTAACGTAGTGTTACACTTGATATTGATGTTAATATTAATAATGATTAGATATTCGTAAACTTATAAGTAGATGTAATTAACCTTAAGTTAATTTCAATATCTAAATCTCTCTCGATTTAGCCTTGGATGATTTACCATTAAAGTAATAGAACTTTGATTAACCAAAAAAAGGAAGAATAAGTGCTTTTTAACCTTACTTTGAATTTGGATAATGTGACACTAACTAAATTGGCAGTTACTTGTTTAAATTGCCCACGTCAAAAAGTGTCCATGCATGACAAAAGAATAATGCAGTGTCCCATCATCATTACCAATGCCAAAATATGTGAATGCATACGAATGAGTGTGAAAGCATGCACACTGAAACATCGGAATTATGGGGAATCTTAAAACTACAAAACAAAGATTTCTTTTTGGTCTTGTAAATATTTTGGTACATTTGCCTGTGATATTAACTTGTGAATTGAATAACCTTGTTATTTTTTTCTTTCACATTCCATAAAAGGAGCAGAAGGACGAAAATAGGCACTAAGGTAGTTTGTCTGTAGTGACCGTGAAGTGATTGATGATGTTCATGCAGCAGTGGTCTCACCAACATGTCTTATTGCAGAGAGAGACAAAGCGTCTCGTACGTTTGAGGAAGACTCAAAACCTTTCTTTACTCCTCAAATTTGGAAATATATGCACTTCAAGCATTGAAATTTGAAAAAAAAAAAAAACATTTTCGGTTCTTCAGCTTAAAAACAGAAATACCATATAAGACAAAAGTAAATATAAAAATATAAAAATATAATTTTTTTAATTCAATTAAAATAAATTACGTGCACGAATATATTAAATGGTAATCCTTATTTACTTAATTAAGTATATAATTATATGAGTATTTATAATAAAAAAAAATAAACAAATGGGTCAAATCCAATAATTCAGATTCCACATACTTAATAATCTCCTATATTTGGAGGTTGATCACATCAAACACGTTCTAAAATAAATCTAATAAACCTTAAAGTTATAATAACCTTAAGCTAGTGAAATGTCTTTCAACAATTAATTATGAAGGTCAGTTGAAGTTATACAAAATTTTAACTTCTCTCAGTAGTAATCACATTGGTCAACATATCTCTAGGATTATCTAACCCAAGGATTTTTTCCAAAAACAAAGTACCATCACTTATTAGTTCTTTAATGAAGTGATACATCAACTGGATGTACTTTGTTTTTGTTGCTTCTTGCCCAATTCCTCAAAAAAATTCTTCAACCAAATCATTTTCTTAATAACTTCTGAAATAGTTATATACACTGCTTTTGTCGTTGAAAGTGTAATGTTTTTTTGAAGTCGAGACATCCAACTAATTGTTGTGTTATTTATTGTGAAGACAAATCCTATAGTACTCTTCCTTGTGTCTAAACAATCTCCTAAATTTGTATCAAAATATCTTTCTAAAATGACATCATTTATTCTAAAACATAATGTAGTTTTAGAAGTACCTTTCAAGTAGTGTAACAACCATTTGACAGTTTTCCAATGCTTCTTTCCTAAATTAGACATGAATCTACTAACAATTCTAACTTCATGAACAATGTCTTAGTCTAGTGCATACCATTGTATACATTAAGCTACTGATTGCAGATCCATAAGGAACTTTAGTCATTGTTATCTTGTCTTTATCTGTCTTAGGTGACTCCTCTTGAGTGAGATTAAAGTGAACTCCAAAAGGTATACTTACGATTTTGGCATCCTGCATCTTAAATTTCTTTATCACTTTCCCAATATACTTCTCTTGAAATAATATTAGGAACCTTCAAATTTGTTCCTGTTGATATTCATGTCAAAAATCTGTTTTGCAATACTCAAATCCTTCATCTCAAACTCTTCAGATAATCGTGTCTTCAATTTATTAATTTCATCCATGTTAGAACCTACAACTAACATGTCATCAACATATAATAGTAATATGATATAATATGCATAAGGAACCTTAGTCATTGCATTCTTGTTTTCATTTGTCTTAAGTGACTCCTCTTGAGTGAGATTAAAGTGAATTTTCAAAGGTGTACTTACGATTTTGGCATCCTACATATTAAATTTCTCTAACACTTTATTAATATACTTCTCTTGAGATAATATTAGGGAACCTTCAAATTTATTCCTGTTGATATTCATGTCCAAAATATGCTTTGTAATACCTAAATCCTTCATCTCAAACTCTTCATATAACTTTGTCTTCAATCTATTAATTTAATTCATGTTAGAATCTACAGTTAACACGTCATCAACATACAATAGTAATATGATATAGAATGAACAAAATTTTTTCATATAACAACATTCTCCCAAGCTTAGACTTTTGCTTGTCCTCAAGCAAAGAGAATTTAATAAAAACAGGACGATAATGCAAACAAAATGATGAGTGTTTTTGATTGGGAATACATCGTCTTGTCTCAAATCCAAATTCAATCAATGATATTCCAAAAGTATTTATTCCACAATTGTTGTTGGGTCCCTAAGTGAGTTGAGGAAAGGATGTAAGGCACAAGACATCAAGGAAGACAATCTTTGAGCTTTATTTTCTTCTTTACAAAACTTTTTCTTAGGTTCTGGCCTAGAAGACAATTACCTGCCAACTAAACATGGATCTTCCACTCAAATGCTTTGCACTTGCCACACCCGGTCTCAAAGGAGTGCCTCTTTCCCCAGTAACTCACAGTCTCAAAGGGGTGTCATTTCACTTATTATGTTTTTTTTTTTTTTTTTTTTACATTATTGTGAACTAACAGACAATTCTCCAGTAACCAAATGCAGTGAGTGTCACCATAGAAACCTTAAAAATTTAAAAACTTTCATATCCTTTTTACTCTATGACTCAAAAATTTTCTTCCTTAAGTGTCATAGTGACCAAACTTCCTGTGTAGTGTGTGAAGTTTCCCAACAAATAATCGTGACAGATAACCATAGTATGATTCACAAAATATCACTGAACAAACTTGAGACTTGAGTTAAGATAATGAATTCCCAATTCAATGTATATGTTATGCAAATGTAACAACAAAATGGCATGCAATTGACCCTCCCAAGCTTAAATGTTTATGTTGTCCCCAACATAAGCAACATAACTAAGACTAGAAGGGATAGAACTCACAAAATTATGGTTGGTTGGAGCGGAGGAATTCCATCACCTCTTGGAGCAATTGTTCCATGCGTTGTTGATGTAGAAGTTGGGAATCCCAAAACTGCACGAATTCGGTATAATGGCGTTGGTGTTGAGTGCGGAGATTAGCAAGTGATTGAGTGATGCGAGTAACCACGTCAGCATGAGAATGAAGGGAAACAGAAGGAAGTGTCGAGGGTGGATTAGGGCGAGGATGAGAGGTATTGTGGGAAGTCAAATCTGAAAATGTCCACCTTGTTAGACCACGCACAGTTGTAAATTGTGGATTAGGAAGTGGTTGTGGTGACATGCCTTCAACAAAATTCATTACTAAACAATAGTGACCATCTCGTTTGACTAACATTTCGTTATTTATCAGCATCTCTAAATCAATGCGAGATGTCCCGACTATTGCCTTATCATCTTCCAAAGGAATGTTGAGATGTAATGCGATTGGAGTTATCAATCCACCAATTGCTATTTGTCCTGATGAAGCTTTTCCTATCTTAGTGAATTGACGAGCTAACCATGAACCTGAATCCAGTTGAACATCGTTGACCATCCCCCATAAGAATAATAATTCTGATTTCCTAACTGCAGCAGTACTATCGCCCCGAGCAAATAAAGTATGAGCTAACAATCAGTGAGCATACCGAAAACAGGGATGATGGATATGAGACTCTTTAGACTCTGAGGAAACAAAGTTTGCGGAGGTAGATAATTGGTGCCAAAAGGAATGTTCATTAAAAGCACGGGGATATCTTCTCTCACCTCCACTAGGAAACTCGAAAATAGCATTCAACTCAGTTAAATCAAGGGTATAATTAGTGTTATGCAATCTAAACTTAATCAACCCCTCTGTGCAATTTTTTCCTTGCAAAATTTCTGCATTCACCGAGCTAAGAAATTCTATAGTGATTCTCTCATAAGCTGGGTTGTTCAAGTTGACGAAAGAGTTCCAACCAACATTCCTCAACATCCAATTGATCTCTTCTAACATGCCCAATGTGTTCAAAGAAGTGGCATCAAAATAGCGTGTCAGAAGAATAGTTCTACGAATCAAGGAAGCATACCTCTGTTTTTGCTCTTCATTCTCGCAAATAATGCCATGGACATTGTCATCGGAGGAAAAAGAAGACCGTGACCGTTTTCCGGTCGAAGTCCCTACTATTGGAGATGGTTCTGCAGGAACAGAGACCGGAGTTGCTCGTTGTCGAGATGACGTGGGGTTTGCGTTGCTGGTGCCGGTGTGGATCTTACGACGGCCTGAGCAGCGGCTCTTTATCCGAGTAGACATGATGAAGTGACAGAGTGGAAGAGGGGTATGGAACAAGGTGGGTGTGCTGCACTAAGGAGAAGGAAAGAAACCCCCAACGTGAAATATGTTTTAGGGTTCTATTCTTCTAAAATAAATATATATATATATATATATATATATATATATATATTATAATAATTTTTTTTTAATCGAATGATTGTTACATGGTGATGTTAATGAAACACATGCCTTATATTTTTCAAACTCACCACCAACATACCTTTTCAATCTTTGACCATTTACTCTAAAACTTTTTTTCTGAATTGAGAGTTGAAATTTCAACTGTACCAAATGGGAATACTTGCTTAATCACAAAGGGACCAGACCATCTAGATTTTAATTTACCTGGAAAAAGTTTGAGCCTAGAATTGTATAACAACACCTATTGTCCTGGAGTAAACTCTTTATTCACAATCCTTTTATCATGCCATTTTTTTGTTCTTTCTTTATAAATGCTAGCATTTTGATAGGCTTGCAGTCTAAATTCCTTCAATTCATCCAATTGCAATAATCTCTTTTCACCTGCATTCTTTAAATTGAAATTCAATAATTTAATAGCCCAAAATGCCTTATGCTCTAATTCCACCGGTAAATGACATGATTTCCCATATACCAATTGATATGGAGACATTCCAATCGGTGTTTTAAAAGCTGTACGGTAAGCCCAAAGTACATCATCTAATTTCTTAGACCAATCTTTCCTAGATGAACTCACAACTTTCTCTAAAATTCTTTTCAATTCTCTATTGGAAATTTCAACTTATCCACTAGTTTGTGGGTGGTAAGGGGTTGCTATCTTATGGTTGACACCATATTTTCCTAGAAATGATGCAAATTTCTTATTATGAAAATGTGAACCTCCATCACTAATGATTGCTCTGGGCACCCCAAATCTAGAAAATATGTGTTTCTTAACGAAAGAAATTACCACTTTGGCATCATTTGATGGAAATGCCCTAGCCTCGACCCACTTAGAAACATAATCCACTGCAACTAAAATGTATTGGTTTGAAAAAGACGAAGGAAATGGCCCCATAAAATCAATACCCCACACATAAAAAATTTCAACTTCCAAAATATTATTTAAAGGCATCTCATCTCTCTGTGAAATATTTCCTACCCTTTGACATTTATCACACCTCTCAATAAAACTACGGGCATCCTTAAAAAGAGTAGGCCAGTAAAATCCACTTTGTAAAATTTTAGAAGTTGTTTTCTCGAACACTAAAATGCCCCCATAATCTGATCCATGACAATGCCAAATGATACTTTCAAATTCATTTTCAGGAACACATCTCCTAATGATACCATCACCACATCTCTTAAACAGCAAGGGATCATCCCAAAAATAAAATTTAACATCATGCAAGAATTTTTTTTCTCTGCTGAAAGGTTAAGTCGTATGGGATTATACCTGCTGCTTTAAAATTAGCAAAGTCTGCAAACCATGGCAAAGAAGTAATGACCAGCAGTTTCTCATCTGGAAACTCCTCTGAAATAGGTTGTACATCCCGATCCTCCTTCATTCTGGAAAGGTGGTCATCTATTAAATTTTGCTTCCCTTGCTTATCTCGGATTTCCAGATCAAATTCTTGTAATAAGAGAATCCAACGGATTAATCGTGGCTTGGCATCCTGCTTAGCAAACAAATATCTCAAAGCAGCGTGATCAGTGTAAACAATAACCTTAGACCCAATAAGATAGGATCTAAATTTATCACAAGCAAACACTATAGCAAGCAGTTCTTTTTCGATCGTGGCATAATTCTTTTGAGCTTCATTCAACACACGACCGGCATAATAAATGACATGAAACACTTTTTCTTTTCTTTGTCCCAATACAAGCACCCACAAGCATAATCACTAGCATCACACATAAGCTCAAATGGTAAAGACCAATTAGGTGCAGTAATTATAGGAGCAGAGACAAGTTGTTTCTTTAAGGTTATGAATGCTTGCAAACATGCCTCATCAAACTCAAAATGTGCTTCTTTTTCTAGAAGATTAGTCATAGGCTTTGCTATTTTAGAAAAATCTTTGATGAACCGCCTATAAAAGCCAGCATGACCCAAAAAACTTCTTACCCCTTTGACATTCACAGGGGGAGGTAATTGTTCAATTATTTCCAATTTTGCTTTATCCACCTCTATACCTTTAGCAGAAATTTTATGACCAAGAACAATACCTTCTTTCACCATAAATTGACACTTTTCCCAATTTAACACTAAATTAGTTTCTTGACATCTTTTTAACACTAAAGTCAAGTTAGATAAACAAGAATCAAATGAAGAGCCAAACACGTAAAAATCGTCCATGAAGATCTCAATGCAATTTTCAATTAAATCGGAGAAAATGGAAAACATACACCTTTGAAATGTTGCTGGTGCATTGCAGAGACCGAAAGGCATCCTCCTTTAAGCAAAAACTTCATAGGGACATGTAAACGCTGTCTTTTCTTGATCTTTAGGAGCCACTACTATTTGATTGTAACCAGAATAACCATCTAGAAAACAATAGTATTTTTGCCCAGCCAATTTCTCAAGCATTTGATCTATAAATGGGAGTGGAAAATGGTCCTTTCTTGTGGCTTGATTCAATCTTCCGTAGTCAATACACATGCGCCACCCCGTAACTTTTCTTGTGGGAATAAGCTCATTTTTTTCATTTGTTACTACTCGTCATCCCACCTTTCTTGGGTACCACTTGAACTCGGACTTACCCACTCACTATCGAAATTGGATAAATAATGCATGCGTCTAGAAGCTTGATTACTTCCTTCCTTGCCACATCTTTCATTGTGGGGTTGAGCCTTCTTTGTGGTTGTCGAATAGGTTTGAAGTCCTCTTCCAAAAAGATTTTATGCATGCACAAAGTGGGACTAATACCTTTCAAATCATCAATTTTCCAACCTATAGCAGATTTGTGCTCTCTCAATACCCTTAAAAGCTTTTCTTCTTCAACAGTCGTCAATACATTGCTTATAATAACAGGATTAAGCATTGTGTCATCTAAGAATTTATATTTAAGATGAGAAGGGAGTGGTTTCAACTCTACCGTAGATGTCTCTTCTTCGCCAATGTCACTCCTGTTTAAGTTTTCTATTCTTCTAGTGGAACTGAATAATGGCTTGAGAGCTTCTAATTGATGAGCACACTGCACCACTTCTTCTTCACTCACTTCTTCAATCAACTCCTTACTCCCATTCCGGAAAACAAAGTTTTCTCTAACGTACTCTTCCTCGTGTGATTACCCCTTTCTTTTAATACCGGAGATTCGATGATTTCAGCCGGAAACAATCCTCCTTGTCCACCTTATGCTTCATTGCTTCATATATGGAGAAAGTGACTTTATCATCAGCTACTCTTAACATCAATTTACCTTGTTATACATCTATTAATGCTCTTCCTGTGGCTAAAAATGGTCTTCCCAATATAATTGGGACTTTAGTATCTTCTTCCATGTCAAGGACCACGAAATCACTTGGAAAGATAAATTTATCAACCTTCACTAAGACGTCCTCCACCACTCCATAAGGATAAGTCATTGATCGGTCCGCCAATTGGAGAGTTATCATAGTAGGCTTCACTTCTCCGATACCCAACCTTTTAAAAAGGACAAGGGCATCAAATTGATGCTCGCCCCAAGATCACACAATGCCTTGCTTACCATTAAATTTCCAATCTCACATGGAATGACAAAACTTCCTGGATCCTTCAATTTAGGAGGTAATTTTTGTTGAATAATTGCACTACACTCCTCCGTAAGCATTATGGTTTCATCCTCCTGTAGCTTCCTTTTTCTTGACAACAAGTCTTTCATGAATTTAGCATAGCTTGGCATTTGCTCCAATGCTTCAGCAAATGGGATATTAATGTGGAGCTTCTTAAAGACATCAAGAAATCTTGCAAATTGCGTCTCTTGCTCTTTCTTCTTCAACCTTTGAGGGAATGGAATAGTGGGAACATATTCTCTCATTTTACCCTTTTCACTCTCTTGACTTTTCTCTCCCTCATTCACCTCTTCACAATTTTTCTGCTCTTTTTTTTCACTCTGTATCACAATCTTCTCTCTTTGTTCTTTTCTCTCACTACCCATCTCACTCCTTTTCTCATTCTCTACCAATCTCCCACTCCTCAATTGAATTGCCTTACATTGTTCATTTGGGTTGGTAATGGTGTCACTAGGAAATGTTCCAGGAGATCTCTCTGAGATTTGTCGTGAAAGTTGACCAATTTGGTTCTCCAAATTTCTGATTGAAGCTTCTTGATTCTTGAAATTTGTCTTTGTCTCGTTCATGAAATTAGAAGTTTGTTCCACAAATGTTGAGGTTTGCTCAGTTAACTTCTCTAAAGCTCTCTCAAAAGTAAACATCTTAGTTCCTTGGTTGTTAGATTGTGGTTGATATTGATATGGAAGCTTTGGCTGATTGGACTGATTTGATCCACTCCAAGGTTGGTTTGATGGGCTTCTCCAATTTGTATTGAAATGGTTAGCAAACTGATTCTGATGTTGGCCCACTGCATTCACCTGCACCTCTTGTTGAGTGACTTGACATTCACCATTTTGATGCATTCCTCCACAAAAATCACATGTTAAAGGTGTTATCTTCACTGCTTTCACTTGCACATTATCAATCTTCTTAGTCAACTCGGTCATTTGTTGTGTTAACAACTTGTTTTGGGCTAGGATAGCATCCAAAGTGTTAACTTCTAACATTCCACCTTTTCTATTCTGACGATCAAACTGCATATTCCCTGTATTATTTGCCATTAACTCAATCGTTTCCAGGGCTTCTACTGGTGTCTTTAGATTGAATGCTCCTCCACTTGCTGCATCCAACATTGCTCTAAAAGAGGGTACAAGGCCATTATAGAATATCTGGACTTGTAACCAATCTGGTAAAGCATGATGTGGACATTTCCTCAATAGCTCCTTGTACCTCTCCCAAGCCTCGTACATAGATTCAGTCTCTTGCTGCACAAAATTAGTGATTTCATTTCTCATTCTTGCTGACTTGGATGGAGGGAAGTATTTGGTCACAAATTTTGTAGCCATATCTTCCCATGTAGTGATGCTTCCTTGAGGTTGTGTTTGAAGCCAACTTTTAGCTTTATCCCTTAATGAGAAAGGAAAAAGCCTCAAGCGGATTGCCTCACTTGAAACTCCATTAAGCTTCAAAGTATCACAGATGGATAGAAAATTCTCTAGATGAGAATTAGGATCCTCTGCAACTGCACCTCCAAATTGATTCTGTTGGATGACTTGTAGCAATGCAGGCTTGATTTCAAAATTGTTGACTTGAATAGAAGGTCTCACAATGCTCCCTTGGTAATTATTCACGTCTGGCATAGAATAATCAAGAAGAGTTTTCCTCTCTGGTTGTTCCTCTGCCATTGTTGATACGTGCTCTTCCTTTTTACTGGATGTCTCTGCTTTTCCTTTTTGCTTCTTCTTTCGTGTCTCACTTCTATTATGTCTAGCAGTACGTTCAATTTCTGGGTCAAAAAGCAAAATTTTTTCTGCCACTGTACCTCGCATAAACAACTTAAAACGAATACAATATTCTAACAACAAGATTAACGTGACAACAGAAAAACAAACAAAATAATGAAAACAAAAAAACAAAATAGCTAAAATAAAAACAGTTTTGACTACTTAAAAACTAACACTCAAATCTTAAGCGAATTAGATCACTAATATCAACAGAAAAAATCAATCCCCGGCAACGGCGCCAAAAACTTGATGAACGTTTGGCAAGTGCACCAATCGTTAACGTAGTAATAAAATATCGTCCTCTGGGATTGAATTTACTGAATACTAGATTCCTAATTTACGTAAGTTTGAGCAATTGAAAAATTGGATAAAAGAGAACAAACACAAAATTATAATAAGAACTTTAGTCAAAATAAGATTTGTTAGAGAATTGATTTCATACCCTTCCCTATATAATTCCAGTCCTTTCAATTGATGCAAGAAATGTAATTATCCACTTGAGTTTACCCAGAGTTGTTTTACCCCTAATCCCTTAGTAGGCAAAACTTATTCATTGAATCCGAACCCCCAATCCCTTAGGTCAGTTACGACATTCAATAGAATCATTAAAAAACAATAATCTTCTCTATTGCAAACTAATTAGATATATGCCCAATTTCCCAATTGTGACAAACCCTAACCTGTTATATTTAGGATCGCGAACAACCTCCAATCTCCCAATTGTGAAACTACTCGTGGAATGAACTTGAAAATTATAAATAGAACACTGAGATAAAGAACATTAACTAAACATCAATTGTCAAGAACAAGAAAATATAATTCAGAGTACTACATCAATCCTCTAACAACAGGAAATTCAGTTCTGCATAATGTAAAAATTGCTAAAAGATAATAACTAGAACGTTAAAAATTCCAGAATGGTTCTTCCCTTTCTTCAGTTTCGTTCCACCTTCTTTATAGGGTGTCCCACGTTTTTTCTCCACTTGTTGAGGTAGTTACCACTTCTCATAACTGTCTTGAATTTCCACATGTTGTGGAAAAATCCACAACCCACCTGTGGAACTCTCTGACTTCAACTGTGCCTTATGAACCACAAATCCACAGGTTGTGGAAACATCCACAACTCACCTGTGGAGCTCTCTGATCTTGATCTTTGCATTCTGGTACCAAATCCACAGGTTGTGGAACATTTCACAAGGTACCTGTGGAACTTGCTCCAAACTATGAATTTAAACCTCCAAACACCTATTTACAAGAACAATGCACAAACCACATGTATGATCCAAAACAACGATAATGCATGATGAAATCGTTCCCAAAATGCAACAACATATGAAATTAACCTAAATTAATGCATGAATGTAATGATATTTTATCCACTCATCATTGATCCATAACACATTTCATGGATCCTATCCTACTCATAAAACTATCAAACTTCAAGTACCACTATCTAGGTGTTTGCTTCAACCCATACAAATTCTTGGTCAACTTGCAAACCAAGTTCTCTTTTCCTATAACTTGAAAACCTTCTGGTTGAACCATGTAGATATCCTCATCAAGGTCACCATGTAAGAATGTTATCTTAACATTTAACTGCTTTAGATGTAAATCTTCCGGAGCCACAATACTCAACACAAGTCTAATGGTAGTCATTTTAGCTACAAGAGAAAAAAAATATAATTATAGTCAATATCTCTTTTCTGCTAAAAGCCTTTCATCATTAATATTTCCTTGTATCTCTTGTTGTCATCATGTTCTTCCTTGATCCTGAACACCCACTTGTTATGCAGTGTCCTATTTCCTGCTAGTAGGTCAGTCAAACACCAAGCTTATTTTTCTCTAGTGAGTTCATCTCCTTTTGCATGACTAAGCCTCATTGAGCTGCATCATCCATCTTCAATGTCTCATCATAACACAAAGGTTTTCATCGTCAGTCAACAACAAGTAATTTGTTGAAGAAGAAAACCTGTGAGAAGGCCTAATAACTATGATGGATCTCCTCACTTCACCAACTGGGATGACAGAAGTAGTCTCCTCAACAGTCTTGTCTCCTAGACTCCTACCTTTTTCTGAAATATCATATTTTGTAATATCCTCTAACACTACCTTTTCCTTCTTTGTTGGATTCTTTTTAGTTTCAGCTTTTGTCTCAAGTCTATCCTTGTGCATTGCATTTTCATTAAATGTAACATCTATGCTTCTAATGATCTTTTTGAAAATGCACTTTCTTGTTTTCGAATCAAGCGTGTCCATGTTAACATCTTTAATATGAACATAAGAAGCACAACCAAATACTTTCAAATGAGAAAGACTTACATCCTTGCATTGACATTCCTCCTCAGAAATCTTAAATCCTATAGGAACTGAGGGTCCTCGATTAATGAGATATGTTGTTATGCTAACTATTTTTGCCCAGAATGTTTTCGATAATTCTGCATGAATTCTGATACTCTTTGCCCTCTCATTCAAGGTTTTGTTTATTCTTTCAATAATACCATTTTGTTGAGGTGTCTCAGAAATAGTTTTAAGCATTTTAATTTCATTCTCAGCATAATAATCAACAAATTCAGTACTACTATATTTATCACTATTATCACACTTTAAACATTTAATTTTTGACCTTGTCTCATTCTCAACAATGGTTTTCCGCTTCTTAAAGGTATAAAATACTTATGATTTTTGCTTCAAAAAATAAACTCATACCTTTCTAGTGGAATCATCAATGAAGGTGGCATAATATCATGATCCTCCCAATGATAAGACTAATGTTGACCCATACACATATGTATGAACAAGTTCTAACTTCTCTGCCTTGGACATCCTCCCTGACTTTGCAAAAGTAACTCTCTTCTGCTTCTCAAATACACAAGGTTCATAGAAACCAACTTTTACCTTTTCCAGTTCTGGAATCTTCCCCTTTAAGACTATTATCTTCCCTTTTGGTACCACACAGTCGAAGAATGATCAACATCACTAATTGAATTTACCTCTTCTGTAGGTAATTCTGCAATATATAGGGTTCCTTTCTTCCAATCACAAACAATAGTTAGATTACCATTCACCACCTTCCATTGGTCTTCTCCGAATATGACTCGATATCCTTAAACATCTCACATGCCCATAGATATTAACATTCTCTTGAGTCTTGAAATATATCTAACATCCTTCAGAGTCCATACTATATCCGTAAATATTTTAAGATTTATATTTCTTATGCCTACGATGTCTAAAGTTTCATCATCTACTAGACGCTCTTTGCCAAAATTTTCACTTCTGAATTTTTTCATCAAGTCTTTGCAAGGAGAAACATGAAAAAATGCACTAGAATTCATGATCCATAATTTAAACTTGCCCTCAGCACAACAGATTAATGCATCATCATTGTCTTCTTTTACTGCATTCATTGTATTGTCATGATTCTTTTCTTTAGGAGTAGTACACATCAGTGGTGGATCTTAACCATTGATTTTGGGGGGCTAAATAATATATTATTAATAAGTAATAAATAAATATAAAAGGGTGAAAGAATATAAAAGGGTGAGAGGATCAAATTGTAAATGTATAAATAAATATATTAAATGATACTTAAGTTTGAGGGAACGAAATCATAAATTATGAGGGTTAGGAGTAATGAGAGGATAAAATTGTAAATATACAAGAAAATATATTAAATGATCATTAAGTTTGAGGGACCAAAATCATAAATTACATGGGAGTTACAAAATTTTGGGGTGGTCACGACCCCCCTCAGCTCCCAAGAAGATCTGCCACTAGATACACTGGTTCCTGAAGTGTTCGTTCTGCTGACAATTTCAACAAGTAATATTCTTGTGAGGTTTGGATTATCTTTGCTTCTTGGACTTTGATCTACCACGTCCAGAGTTTTACCCTCTCTTTCAGGCTTTCTACCCCTACTTTCGGTGCTTAATAAGAAATTTATTTATTCTCCGACGTTTTTTCTACGAACATCTTCATTAAGGATTAAATCCTTGATTCTTTCATAGGTTAATTTCATAGTCCAATATTTACTAACTATTGTCATGACAATTTCTAACTAACTATTTGGAAACGAAGATAACAATAATAAGTAAGGCTTGTACTTCCTAATTAAATTTAATATTCACTCATACTAATCTTGACAATAAGGAATTAAATCAATTCACATGATTTGTAACACTAGCACTTTCGTATTAACTAATTGATGAATAAAAAATACCTTGTTTGATGCTAATCGTACATGTTTGATAATGACTTTATCAAACCATATGTCGTCTTCTCGTTGATGATATTGTAAACAACATTCTTCGTTAATGTTAATTTGACGATGCCCAAAGCCTGTGGATCTAGCAACTCCCAATTTGTCTGAGACATTATTTTTGGTTTATTCCCAGACATAGGTTGTGCAACTTTTTTTTATAAAGATAATATTTAATTTGCATCTTCTAAAATCCGAAATTGTTTTCATCGTTTTCATTGAACTTGTCATCATTCACTTTCTCGTCTTCTGTCATTGCTCTTACTCGCATGAAAAAACTTAAGTTCTTGATACCAGTTATTGAGATCACAAATGCAATACAAGATGAAAATAAATAATAAGAACACAAAGAATTTATGTGGTTCAGTCAAAATGACCTATGTCCACGATTACATTAGATGATCATTCTCATTCACTTAATTAGATTTATAAAATATTTGTGATAAAAAAAATGAATACTTAATAACACTTTACAAAGTTAACAGTTCTAATACCTACCTTTTCATATATTTAGAAGAATTTTGAGTAAATATTTTTGAGAAATTTATTTTTATAATCCTTTATCTTTTTGAATTCTTCAACCACGGTCATAGTTATTTTTAATTTCTCTTCTGATGTGTAATTGTTAATCGTTAACGAATAAAATTATAACTTTTTCAACCAAGGTGATTTCATAGAGGCTAAAACATAAACGAGTATTAAAGTTTACACTTGAAAAACATTTGAAAAGGCACGAGAATTATGGAAAAAAGTTGTGTACAGTGCTGAAATAGACGGAATGAGCATATACAAGCATGGAAATCAGACATTGATAGGTAAACATGAGGTGGTTGACCAACAATCAGATGGAGTGTGATAGACTAAACCTGATTAAAGCCACCACTTCATTTCTCATCCAAATTCTAATCTTCCTCCGTTGTTCCCGCCGTTGAACATTGCAGAAAGTTGAAATTAAAAAAAAGTGCTAAATTGAATTGAGAACACCATTAATGGAGCGGAACTAACTTGGTGGTTTCCACGAGACAAACAAACATGGTCCCAAGTGGGGCTTCTCCAAGGATACTATGACCAACCAAGCAACCACAGGATGCTACCAAATTGCCTCACTTTCTGCTTTGCTTTAACATTCTACACACTTTCCTCATCTGAGATAAGTTCTTTCAACTTGTTACATTTTCACGACACAAATTTTAGATTTTGAGAATTACATTTCAACAATATTGTGATAAAAATAAAATAAATATATGATTTGGTTTTAATAAACAGGGTAATTAAATTACAGGGTCTATCTGCAAGCAAAAGTACGACCGTACCATACTTTGGATTTTCACTGTTTTTGTAAAGTGAAGATTCGTCTATCTTTTACCTCGAGCAGATAGATACTCAGTACTCACAATAATATACCTAGAAGAATAAAATGATTGAAATCAAGAATCATATGCCATAACTATTCTGAATTAATTAAGTATAGAAGTGAGTAATTGTCCTGAATGTGTGTGCCTGGGTGAGTGTGAGTTAATTAACCCATGATTTAAGTAATAAGAATAGATCAAACAGATAAAGACAAAAACATAAAAGACAAAAAGAGACAAATAAATAATTTATTTATACATACATAAATTCAACGTAGATGGTAAAATGAATCACAAAATGAATAAAATTTTGGTTTCAAAACTTAACGCTAAAAACACAATGGCTCTTTTTGCTCTTCAATCAAGCAAGAAAAAACAAAACGCTAAAAACACTAAGTTTCGTCCAAAACGTTTCAGCATTTTTTTAAAAATAACTATTAATATAACTTATGCAATATAATTATATTTATATTTATATTGCATTGAATATTAATTTCTAATTGATTTCTTGTATTCATCACAATAATATTCATCGTCAAAGATAATAATGAACAACATCGGAAATTCTAAACATACACAACATGAATATTACATATAACATAACCGAATCTTGGAGTCTTACCTTGTAAATAGTAAAAATAGTATTAGCCAAATAAAATAATAAGACTACAAAATCCGGTAGGGTGAAGATTGATCCTATAATACATACTCGGAAGGACACAAGAACAGAGAAGAAATTCCCCTTCTTTATGATTTTTCATTTGTTATTATTAAGGGTGTAAGTAAATTATCAAAAGAAAAAAAAAAAAAAAAAGGAGGTAAGAGTTTGGTGTTATTTAAAGCACAATAAAGTTAGGGTTCATTGTGTCGGGGGTTCTTTAAATTCTCTTTAATTCCCTTTCTTTATTTAATACTTTGTTTTTAATGCAAATTTCCCAGCAATATGAATGTGTAATGAACAAGGTATGATGTCCGAATTGAATTGGTACCAACTTAAAGACACACATTCTTGGTCAAATACGTTGTTTTTTTTTTTTACTGATAACAAATGCACAAATTTTATGTTTTCTTGATATAAATTAAATATTATTATTATTATTATTATTATTATTATTTAATTTTAACAAAGCTATCATAAATAATCAGACGATATCAGATTATAATTTACTAATTAGTTTGATATTTTTTATAGGAAATTATGAATATGATATTTGTTAAAAAATAGATGTGTATAATTTCATCATATCTCTCTTTAGATATGTAAAAGGGAATAAAAGGCATTTTAGAAAAATGGTTTTCTAGTAGAAACACTGAAACACTTACTTTGAATAAATAGAGAACAAAGAGGCTAAAAGGCATTTAACACTGTATTGTACGTGTATTCAGAAGAATCAAATTTAAATTTATTAATTAAAGTGTGGCAACATCATGTGTATATAATGAATTTCTGGAACTAGGTTGCAAGATGCAACTCAGCTACTGACCAAAATTGTACTGATGTAATGTAACTAAATTGAGAGAACTCCACAAACGGTTTCCACCATTTACTGGTTTACTGCTACTCTCTTTCTCTCTCACTCTGTCATGTATCAGTGTACTTTTTAGTATGACACTGTACAATAGTTATAAATAATTTGTCATCCGCTCTCAGCTGCAACCGAACAACACCATTCTGCTTGCTATTAAGGAATGGACCCTCTTCCTTCTCCTACCCTCACCATTCCACCGTCAGCCCACTCTTAGAACAATAATTTTCACTTTCTTTTCCCTCTGTTCTCTCCCTCCACTTCCTTCCCACCACACTGCCCAACATGGAAGCCACCTCGTTTTCCAACTTACTCTTCTTTTTTCTCTTGGCCTCCTCGTGTTTCTGTTTTCACGCCACTGTCACCTACGACAGAAAGGCCATTCTCATCAATGGCCAAAGGAGAATCCTCTTCTCCGGGTCCATACATTACCCCAGAAGCACCCCTGATGTAAGCCGCAGAAAGAAAAACATCATTGGACTTTACGAGCTTTCTTTGTTTCCTCAGTGAATTTTTCTGATTTTGTTGTAAAATGGTGTCGGCGCAGATGTGGGAAGATCTGATTTTTAAGGCCAAGGAGGGAGGGCTTGATGTGGTTGAAACCTACGTCTTCTGGAATGTTCATGAGCCTTCTCCTGGCAATGTGATTCTTCACTCTTTTTTTTTTTTTTTTTTTGCTGTGGTTTACGTTTTTCGACCTCTAATTTGAGCTTTTGGTCCAATGTGTTTGTTTCTGCATGGAACACAATTCAGTACAATTTCGAAGGGAGGTATGATCTGGTGAGATTCGTGAAGACTATACAAAAAGCAGGGCTTTACGCCCATCTCCGCATTGGACCTTATGTCTGTGCAGAATGGAATTTCGGGTACCTTCTCATTTTCTAACATCGGAATGGAATTCCCTTGTCATCAAGTTCTAAATTGCGGTTGCAGTCACAGTTTCACTGCATTTGTGGTCAATGCGGCCACAATTCTGGTCGTAGAGACTCTAGAAACCTTATGTTGCTGCTGAAATAGCAGTGGCAGACTGTGCTTTTAAAGTTTGTTTGTCATTTTTCTTCCAGATATACTCTTCTCATTGCTTAGCATTTCGTTTAAGTTTTTTATCATATATTGTCGTTATGTGCAGAGGATTTCCTGTTTGGCTTAAATATGTTCCGGGGATAAGCTTCAGAACAGATAATGAACCTTTCAAGGTCTCTTTTTTTCTTTTCCAAAAATGTTTTTTTATTAGACTATCCGGTGCTGTGGTATTTATTGATGCGTCATGAACTGTGTTGCAGAGGGCGATGCAAGGGTTCACTGAGAAGATTGTTGGAATGATGAAGAGTGAGAAGCTCTTTGAGTCTCAGGGTGGCCCCATTATACTCTCTCAGGTGAACATCTGGGTGTTTCATTTCATAGCACTGGCGGCTATGAACTTCTCACTCTAGATCTAGTTTGAATAATGAAACATTTACTGTATGTTGTTTTAGATTGAGAACGAGTATGGGGCACAGAGTAAGTTGCAAGGGGCTGCTGGTCAAAACTATGTGAATTGGGCTGCGAAAATGGCTGTGGAGATGGGAACTGGAGTCCCTTGGGTAATGTGCAAGGAAGATGATGCGCCGGATCCAGTGGTATGCATATTTATTCTTCCTCTTAGAAAACTGTGTGATATAAAATGTAATCTTCTGATACACCATTAATGCCTAGGTTTTCTTTTTGGTTATTCTATGATTATTTTAATAATTTTAACTTTCAGATACTTGTAACCTTAAAAAATTGGAAAATTAAATGCAGCACTCAGACAGTTGTGTGTACTTCATTTCTTTCATTAAACTAATCTATTTCGTCTGTGGGGTAACAGATAAACACGTGTAACGGCTTCTATTGTGACAAGTTTACTCCAAACCGACCTTATAAGCCTCTGATTTGGACAGAGGCATGGAGTGGCTGGTAAGGTTTTTTTTACTATGACATTAAATGTTAGAAAAGGAGAAATGAAATTGCTAGTTTAACTTTCTGTGAAATGTGAAGGTTTACAGAATTTGGAGGTCCACTCCACAAAAGACCTGTCCAGGATTTGGCATTTGCAGTTGCTCGATTTATAATAAGAGGAGGGTCCTTTGTAAACTACTACATGGTTAGTTTAGTTGGCTTAAGCTGATTCATAAATTGATTATGCTGGCACCTACTCTGGTAACTAGCTTAAGTTGTCTTGCATTCACCTGTAGTATCATGGAGGAACCAATTTTGGACGAACAGCTGGAGGGCCTTTTATTGCTACCAGCTATGACTATGATGCTCCACTGGATGAATATGGTGAGAACTGAAAATTCTATACCTTCTAAGTCATTTATAGTGTTTATAGATCTCATAACTAAACCAAAATTCTTCAAGAATTCTGGCAGAGAGTAATAAACAAATTTGATATCTACCAGTTTCTACCATTCTTTTTCTTAGTAACTTCATATGCATGAAATTTTTGACAATTTATGTCCGAAAACTTATTACTCTTCGCTACATAGAAACCTACAAATATTTTCCTCTAATGCTTACGCTTTGGGGTAATGTGTATCTCAGAACAGTACCCCGACCTTTTTTATATTCCCCATAACTGACTATTTCTACAATACAACATTGAAGGTCTGATTAGGCAACCGAAATATGGTCATCTAAAGGAGCTTCATAGGGCTATCAAGATGTGTGAGAGGGCTTTGGTTTCAACAGACCCCATCGTTACCTCATTAGGGGAATCACAACAGGTTTTGACTCAAGTGAATGTTACTTTGTTTTTACGTGTAAACCTTTGTTTACTGATCGTAGCTAACATTCTACTTTTTCAGGCACACGTATATACTACGGAATCAGGAGACTGTTCTGCTTTTCTCTCAAACTATGATTCAAAATCCTCTGTTAGAGTGATGTTCAATAATATGCACTATAACTTGCCTCCTTGGTCCGTCAGCATCCTCCCAGATTGTAGAAATGTTGTCTTCAATACAGCAAAAGTATGTAACAAAAGTTTGACATATTTCCCATCCTGCATTGTATTTAATTATTCTATCCATATACCTCTGATGACAACTTTTTCACCTTCTATGTGTCCATTCAACATGATTTAGTGACTGAAGATTTGTCAAACCAATGAACTCCTGCTCCTTTTGTTTAGGTTGGAGTGCAAACATCTCAGATGCAAATGTTGCCCACAAATACTCAAATGTTCTCATGGGAGAGTTTTGATGAAGATATTTATTCTGTAGAAGATAGCTCATCAATCACTGCTCCAGGTCTCCTGGAACAGATAAATGTAACAAAGGATGAAAGTGATTATCTTTGGTATATAACTAGGTAAACTTGATTTTAAGGCATTCCATGTGCTCCTTGCATAACTTCTTCACAATACCTTATTTTTCAGATTCTTTAAGCTTATTCCTTGTTCCAGGTGCTAAGTGAAGAGGTATAGAAACCATATTGAATGTACTTGATCTTTAATTCATATTATGCCTATGTTTCTGCAGCGTTGATATAGGTTCATCCGAATCCTTTCTACATGGAGGTGAACTACCCACTCTCCTTGTTCAGTCTACAGGCCATGCTGTGCATGTTTTCATCAATGGTCAACTATCTGGTATGTAAATTTTCTTGCTTTTCCATTAGACCCGATTTTAGCTTATTAGTATAAGTAAGCATGATATATGTTTCAACCCAGGTTCTGCCTTTGGAACGAGGGAGTATAGAAGATTCACATATACTGGCAAGGTAAACCTTCGTGCTGGAATAAACAGAATAGCTCTGCTCAGTGTTGCCATTGGACTTCCCGTAAGTATTTTTCCCCTTTTACTTTCCAAATCCTTCTGTCAGTAAATATTTCGTTTCCATAAATAGGTGTTATTGGTTTGTGCTCAAGTTCATTCATCACTTTGACCTTTCTATGATTACGATAGCCTACTATTTGTCAGCTATTTCTCAAATTTTTTTCCTCCTAATAACTAAAATTATTGACCAAATTTTTTCTGTATTTTTGTTGCGAAAGAATGTGGGAGAACATTTTGAGTCATGGAGCACAGGAATCCTAGGTCCAGTTGCACTCCATGGACTTGACCATGGAAAATGGGATTTGTCAGGGCAGAAATGGACTTATCAGGTTGCATACCCTTACTTTAGAAACTTAAGTTGGTTCACTTTCATAGAAGAAATTTTCACTAACACATGCTTTTACACAGGTTGGGTTGAAAGGAGAGGCCATGGATCTTGCCTCTCCAAATGGTTTCTCTAGTGTTGCTTGGATGCAGTCAGCAATAGTTGTACAAAGAAACCAGCCATTGACATGGCATAGGGTATAAAATGAAAGACAAATGTGCTAAGTTTGACTGAAAATGTAACATTTGCTTCAAAATTGATAAACTTAATCTGAAAACTGTGCAGACTTCTTTTGATGCTCCCGAAGGAGACGAACCATTGGCATTGGACATGGAGGGAATGGGTAAAGGTCAGATATGGATTAATGGACAGAGTATTGGAAGATACTGGACTGCTTTTGCTACTGGTAATTGCAATGACTGTAACTATGCTGGTTCGTTTAGACCTCCAAAGTGCCAACTTGGTTGTGGCCAACCAAGCCAACGATGGTGAGTATTGCTAGCGATGACATTGTAGCTTCTGCAACGTTATTATATTGGTGAACACAATGTGAGACACTGCATATCTTGTATTACATTTCATACAAAATGTTTCAGGTACCATGTCCCTCGATCCTGGTTGAAGCCAACTCAAAATCTTTTGGTTATTTTCGAGGAACTCGGGGGAGATCCCTCAAAAATTTCACTTGTGAAGAGATCAGTGAGCAGTGTCTGTGCTGATGTGTCTGAGTACCATCCAAATATTAAGAATTGGCACATTGAAAGCTATGGTAAGTCAGAAGAGTTCCGTGCACCTAAGGTTCACTTGCATTGCAGCCCTGGCCAGACCATCTCTTCCATTAAATTTGCCAGCTTTGGAACTCCTTTGGGTACTTGTGGAAACTACGAGCAAGGAGCTTGCCATTCCCCAACTTCCTATGCCATATTGGAGAAGGTGATCTATCATACTCTTGATTTAGCTACGCACGACATTTTTTTCTGGTTTCCCACATTTATACTCCTTCAGAGACAATACTGTTGGAAGCATGACCAGACACAGAATGTAGACACCTCTTGGGTGGATTCTAGTATTAATATGTCACGTTATAAGGGACTAGTCCTTTCCGATAGACTTTACCTTCATAATACATTAACTTCTAATAAATTCTTCCTAGGAATGTATGCTTAATTGGTCCTCTTCTTCTGTTTCATGTTTCAGAGATGTGTAGGAAAATCAAGATGCACAGTCACTGTATCAAACAGCAACTTCGGGCAAGACCCATGTCCAAACGTGCTGAAGCGGTTATCAGTTGAAGCTGTTTGCGCTCCAAGTGCTACAAATTGGAGGGGTTGATTGGACAAGGAAGCACCCTTTTACGTACAGTGTGCAGTGACTTAAAGCGCTAGAAAAAGGGATGAATAATAAAAGGAGCGTAGGTAAAGTTCAAGGTAGTTGTCTAGTTGAAGAGTAGGTTGAGTGGCAGAGTGTGAAAGTAGCCATGTAACGAAATGTTTGGTGGTGCCAAGGCACGTCCTTATAATTTATTTGGTGGGTTAACGGGGCTTGTATAAATTTTTTCGATAGTATAGGTAGGTGAATGTGAAACCACGGGTCTGAAATTTGGACCCTTGTGTGTGAATTTAGAGTGTACCAGTCCCCGACCTTTTAACCGGATATGGGCACTGGGAAGCGAGGCATTTATTTATGTTGGTGTGATTTATGTTTCTTTTTTGTAACTTTGTGTTAATTAATGAGGTGAGTCATGCCACACACCAGGTTTAAGTTGGGAGTGGATCCTACTGTAACCATTGTCCGATGAGGTTTATAGAGAAGTTCAATGCTTTTGCCTACTTTGCCTCCCAAGTAGCTACTCTATGATACTCTTTATTTTCTATTTTGTTTTGTTTAGTTGCTGCAGCAAGCTGCTTTTTGATGATAATGCAAAATACCATAATTTGACGACATTAAGGACGTCTAATCTATGCATGGTGTGCTGTGGCTATCAAATTATTGATTTTAAGTTAAAAATTAATACCGTATAATAACTTTCTTAGTATGGTCTATTATAATTAGCATTTTCTTAATTTATAAAGACGTAGGAAGAATCTTGTTAGATTGAGAAAAAACATTGGAAAGACTTTTACATTCTCTATTTCAATTCTTATGATAACTGTTGAGCCTCTGTGACAATTATCTCACAAGTAGAATTACTTCATAATGAAGTTCTTGCTTTAAAGATGTCAATTCTCAACCATGCGTTATTATCAAGAAAGGCATCCATCAATGACCATATTGAGAATATATATTCTGTAGGGTTCTTTTCATATATTTTATTTTCAGTTTTAAACTTATTTATATTTCATAATAATAAATTGAAGTTAATTGTAGATATTTATTTTAATTTTGTATTTTCGATCTATTTGACTTTTTTCTGTTGTTTTGACCATAATTTTCTTTTATATTATTTTTGTCTAAGTTGTATTAGATTCTATGTTTTTAAGATTTTTAAGTAAATATATAGTTTGTTTGATTTGAAATTATGTGCTATTTTCTATATTTTTAGAAGGTGTGACAAATTTATTAAAAAGTTGTAAATAATTTATGTTAGATTAAATTTTTTTCATATTAATTTAACTTTTATAATGAAGTATATGAACTTAATTAGAGTTACATTTAAACTCTTATTAAGGCTTAAAAACATATAAATAGCTTAAACGTGATTTAAACTCTTATTAAATTTTTTTTATTAGATTTTTATTTAAAAAGTGTTTCTACATCTTTTCTTTCTTCTCTTCTTTCTCATTTTCATTTTTTACTCTCCAATTCTTTTCCTTTGTTTATAGTATAAATATTTCTTAAATTTTTCATTGAGAATTAAGTTTTACATCAATCATTTATTATTTTGAGTTTATTATTCTTTTCTCTAATTTTAGTTTTATATTTGTAATATTAATTTTTTATTCTCAATTTAGAAACTAAATTAAAAATCGATTGAATCTTGATTTGATAATTAAATACAGTTGAATGATATTAAGATTTAATTTATATAATTAATTTAATTAATTAATTAAATAAGTTAATTGTTTAAATTTGAATTGAAATATCTAGAGAATTTGGTTGTGGAACTAAATCTATTTCTATTTTTTTGATTTCGATTTTTACTATTTGAATTTTGTTTTATTTTTTAATTTTTGTTTTATATTTTTATCCAAGAATTTAACTTGTAAAAAAAAATTAAAATATTTTAATATATATCTTCATAAAAATAGCCTAAATTTATATTTTATATTTCAAAATTAAAAAAAAAACTTATAATGTTTAATTTTATGAACAAAATTAAAATAATTCATTTATTTTCATGAGTGAACAGGAGAATTAATCACCTTAAAAAGTATGTAAAGATAATTTAAATCTAAATTCTCAAAATAAAAAATGTATCATATTAGATATAAAGTACTCACTCTTAGAGTATTTTTTTTCTTGCTCTCTTTTTAGTTTAGCATTCAGTCATCACAAATATAATAAACTTTCCCTCTGACTACTTTTCTTAATTAAATAGACATATAATTTAACATCTGTTCATTATAAATAGGGTTGCTATACATGTATTCAGCGAGTTATTTAAAAAGTTTACAGTCAAAATATAAACAAATGGTGACTCGAAAGTCCAAAATTAAATCTCTAGATAAAATTGAATTATGAGAAAAACACATTATATCATATTAAATCTCTAGATAAAATTGAATTATGAGAAAAACACATTATATCGTATGTATAAACTAAAATATACCTGTGAAAAAGAAAATTTATTATTCTCTTACTTGGTAATATTGATTTGATTTATCATATATAAAATTCATATTTTTATAATTTTTTCCCAAAGAGGAATTTATTTTATTTTTCAAAAATTGATTTTTTATATGAAAAACAAATATATCTAATTAAATTAATAAACTATGTCTATTATTGATATAGAAGATCTTTCAATTGAGAATATTTATCAACCTCGAGACGAAGAAAAAAATGTTTATTTTTTTAGTTAAACCAATGATTTGTTATTGGAACATATAACAACAACTATCTCATATGGAAAAAACCATATAATTTTTTCAATAATGCCTTTGTCATTTTATCCAATATGTTTCGTTATATTAGAATAGATTTGATAAATATTGATAACTCTCAGATAAAGTATTAGATCAGAAAAAATTTTAGATGATGAACTATTTATTTAAGCCATCTCTTGCAATAAATCAACAATTCAAAATGTTTTTTTTTTTTTTTGCATATTCTTGATAAACTGGTGTTTATATATACTTGTTAGACAAATGGCATCTAGAGGGGGTGAATAGATGCACACATTTTATTTGTGAGTCAATAATTTGTTTGAACACAGATAAAACGAAAGCGATAATATAATCAGGAAAAGAGAAATAGATAAGGGAAAGAGAAGAGTACACAGTAATTTATACTGGTTCAGGTATAGTCAACCCTACATCCAGTTCCCAATCAACTCTAATCACAAGAGTGACTCCCAATTCACTATTTTTCAAATTCAGTTTACAAATTACAATCAACTCAACAGAAGAATTAGTAAAAAGTAAACTAATTAAAAAGACAATCACCTCCTTAGAAATCTACTAAGGATGAACACATCCCTAGAATTCCACTAGGGATGAACACCTCCTTTAAACAAATCAAAGGATGAAAAACACCTCCTTAGAATCACACTAAGGATGAACACCTCCCTAGAATTACACTAGGGATGAACATCTCCCTGAACAAATCAAAGGGATGAAAACACCTCCTAAACCCACAAAGGATGAAGGAGTAAGATAAGAACGAGTCACACACTGGGTAATGGAGACAACGAGATGAGAGAAGCACTGTAGAATGTCAATCTCCAATAACAAGTGTGATTAACAATGAAAGCACGAGAAGATAGTAGAGAAGAGGGTTTTCTCAGAAGGTGTAAAATATCTCTGTTGTCTTGCTTAGAATTCTTTTCTCAAAGCTGATTGAATGTAAATTGTATTTTCGAATTTTGTAATTGTGTGTTTTTGATTTTTCATCAAAATTTAATTAAATAGAAAAATAACATCGAGAAAATGGTCATTGGACATTAATATCATAGAGAAAATCGGGATGTATTTAAAAACATTTATTCTTTAAAAAGAATATATTTTTCAAATTTGAATAGTCAAAATTGATTATGTTACCAGTATAATCAATTATGACGGAGAAAATCATTTTTCCATTTCGATGCATCATAATTGATTATGACAGTGAAAAATATGTTATGAAATTTTATTACACTTGTGCTTTGGAGGCTTATGTATAATATTACTTCATCAACTTGTATCTCCATATCCAGTATTCTAAGACTCTATCTAGTCTTCAGGAGTCATCTTGGGCTTGCTTGAATCATCATCTTTATCAATAACATATCTTGGGCATGTAGGGAAATGTTTCACATTGTCACCAACTTCTTAAATTCAGTTTGTCCTTAATTCATCTTGAATGATGTTAACTTAAATATAGTTGACTTGAATCATCATCAAAATCATTTCTTGGGAATGTAGAGGCATTTCCATCAATCTCGCCCTCATTGCTTTCAATCTCCCCCTTTTTTATGATGATCAAGGAAACACCTGAAATGAATTAAAATGTTTGACTCTATATAGCCAACTCAAGATTAGCACAGTATAGTATCAAGTGTCAGAGTCTCTTAATCTCCCCCTGGATATATTAATAACAAGACTCTCCCTAACTCATATGAGCAAAGACTTCTCTTAACTCTCCTTGTTTAATTCATATATAGGAATGAATTTCACACAGATTTTAATTCATCACAAAATCTCCCCCTATTTCATTGATAATCATAAAAAATATTATAAGAGAAAAAAAATCTCCCCCTGTTTCACACAGATTAATATCATCAAAATATCTCCATGTTTCATTGATAATTATGAAAAATATTGCAATAGAAATTGAGAACAAATTTGCACATATTAGTACATAAAACAAGGCAGAGAAGATAATGCATTACAAAGTGTCATAGAGAAGAACATCATATTAAGGAGACACTATCTAGGATACCTAAGACAAATGAAGAGAGAGAAAGATAGGTGTAGAGATAATGGAATGAAATGTAGTAGTTCCCTTCAATTGCAGTTTTCTTATTTAGGCAGCTTTCAAATTCAAATTCACTCATATTCCAGATTTCAAATTTCAAATTTCAAATTCAAATTCCAACAAATTTCAAATTTTAAATTCAAATTTCTAATCCCAAATTTCTAATTTAAATTTCAAATACCAATTCAAATTCATTTTCAAAAATCTCATACTGCACAAATTTCAAATCTCAAACTACAAAATTTCAAATTTCAAAAATCTCAAATTGCAAAATTTCAAATTTCAAAAATCTCATACTACAAATTTAAAAAAAAATCTCAAACTGAAAAATTTCAAATTTCAAGAATCTCAAACTACAAATTTCAAACTTTAATAATTTCAAATTTTCATTAATTCAAATTTTCAAAATTCAAACTTTCAAATTTCAAAGTTGGTCAACAATCAAATTTATGTGACGAGATAAGTGCAGATATTCAATATAGAGACTTGAGAGACAATCATAAACTTATTTTTGTAATATTTCCCTATTCATCTAGCTTGTTCCTGTACACCCATTTAGCTTTAATAACCTGCATTAATTTCTTATCCTTGATAATTACCTACAACATCAACATACAAATCTAAGTACCCTTTAATTATTTTTGGATCCTTAAAAAGGTTAGTAGAATCACAAGTTTCTGCCAAAAAAACTAAGGATAAAAGAATATAATTATGATATAATAATCGATTAGCATAGTACCTTCAAAATCAACATAATTGATTATGACAACAAGAAAAAAAAATTCCGATTCTGATAATCAATTAGATGCTCAAACTATCATCTAGACATGTATATATGCTTTGTTCCTTTAGGCACCCATTCATATTTGTCATTAGATATGCCAAAATATTTTATGTAACATCTATTTGATGTATGACCTATTTTAATGTAATAAAAACATGTTGGTTTTCTTTGAAAAGGTCTAAATGAGTTTCTTAAAGTTTTTGAAACTGGTTTCACATCTGTTTTCCTTGAATCTTTCACAAAAATAGTGTTATGAGGTTCTAGACTTTCTTTGGGTTTGTAACCAAGTCCAGCTTTGCTAGAATTCCCTCATTGATAACCTAATATAGAATCAATATTTTCAGAAGATTTTGAAAACTTGCTTATTATTTTCTCTAACTTGAAAATCTAATTTTCCAAATGATTACAATTTTCACAAGGTTTAACAACTTTTTTATTTTTAGATAAAATTTTAAATTTCTCAAGATCTTTCTTTAAGCACTCATTTTCTTTTTCAAGAATACCAACAATATTTTTTAATGCATCAAACTTTTGTCTAAGTACATTGTATTTCTTAGATAACTTGGTAAAACCTTCATACATATCTTGATATTCTTTAAACAACTCATCATATTCATTTAAGGATTTTGTACTGCTTACCTGTGATGAGACTTCATCATCACTTTTTGTCATCAAGCAAAAATTTGTTTCTTCTTCTCCATCACTACTTTCGAAAGAATTCTCTTTTGTTGTGGAAGAATCATTATCCTCCCAAACAATATAAGCTTTGTATTTGTTCTTATAGATACCGTTCTTTCCTTTCTTCACATCTTTCTTAAGTTCCGGACAGTTTGGTTTGATATGGCCAGGTTTTCCACATTCATAGCGATGATATTTATTTGTTTTCTCCTTTCTTTGCTGTCTCTTTTTCGTATTCTTCATAAAGCGATAAAATTATTTAACAAAAAGAGACATATCAGAATCCGAAAACTTACCTTCATTTTCGCTTTCGTCTTGTGAAGATTTTTCTACTTTTAGAGTTATCGTCTTGGTTTGATTATGTTCATCATTCTTTAACCTTTGTAGTTCCATCTCATGCTCTCACAACTTTTCAAATAGAGTAACAATATTGATTTTTGTGAGATCCTTTGATTCTGTAATAGCAGTGACCTTTGGTTGCCAATTCCTGTCTAAGGATTTCAAGATCTTTGTGTTCAACTCCTCATTGTCAAAGCTTTTTCTTAATGCTTTCAAGTGATTTACTATATGTGTGAAGCGTGTCTGAAAATTCATGATGTTTTCATTTTGCTGCATTTGAAACAATTCATACTCCTGGATGAGTGTGTTCTTACGGGCTCGTTTTACTTCATTTGTTCCTTTATGTGTTACTTCAAGAGTATCTCATATTTCTTTTGCCGTCTTACATTGTGAGACCCTGAAAAATTCATTACGAGTTAAGACAGAAACAATAGCGTTTCAGGCTCTTACATCATAATGAGCACGCTTGTTTTCATCCGGCGTCCATTGAGTACAACATCTCAAACACCATAATTTAGTGTTTGTAAAAATATTTCTTTCTCGCTTTCTAAAACTGATAGTCTTCTCCTTCCTCCTTCAAATAATGGTGGTCTGTTTATTGAGGTTCCTTCCCTGTAAACCTGATTCTGCATATACATCTTGACAGATCGTTTAGAAATATCTTATCTAACCAAGTCATGATATCACTTGTTAAACAAATGGCATCTAGAGGGGGGGTGAATAGATGCACAAATTTTAATAGATGTCAAATTAAAAATGTATTTGTGAGTCAATAATTTGTTTGAACACATATAAAGCGGAAACGATAATATAATCAGAAAAAGAGAAAGAGATAAGGGAAAGAAAAGAGCACACAATAATTTATACTAGTTCAGATATAGTCAACTCTACATCTAGTTCCTAGTCAACTCAAATCACAAGAGTGACTCCCAACAATCAACTTAGCAGAAGAACCAGTAAAAAGTAAACTAATTAAAAAGACAATCACCTCCTTAGAAACCCACTAAGGATGAACACCTCCCTAGAATCCCACTAGGGGTGAACACCTCCTCTGAACAAATCAAAGGATGAAAACACCTCCTTAGAATCCCACTAAGGATGAACACCTCCCTAGAATCACACTAGGGATGAACACCTCCCTGAACAAATCAAAGGGATGAAAACACCTCCTAAACCCACAAAGGATGAAGGAGTAAGATAAGAACAATCACACTTGGGTAATGAAGAAGCCTGTAGAATGTCAATATCTAAGAACAAGTGTGATTAATAATGAAAGCACGGAAGACGAGTAGAGAAGAGAGTTTTCTTAGAAGGTGTAAAATATCTCTATTGCCTTGCTCATAATTCTTTTTTCAAAATTGATTAAATGTAAATTGTATTTTTGAATTCTATAATTATGTGTTTTTTATTTTTCATCAAAATTTAATTAAATAGAAAAATAGTATCGAGAAAATGTTCGTTATACATTAATAATATCATAGAGAAAATCAGGATGTATTTAAAAACATTTATTCTTTAAAACAGATATATTTTTAAATTTGAATTGCCATAATTAATTATGTTACCAGTATAATCAATTATGGCAGAGAAGATCATTTTTCCATTTCTGATACATCATAATTGATTATGACAGTGGAAAATATCATGTTATGAAATTTTATCACACTTGTGCTTTGAAGGCTTATACATTATATTACTTCATCAACTTGTACCTCCATATCCAGTATTCTAAGACTCTATCTAGTGTTCAGGAATCATCTTGGGCTTGCTTGAATCATCATCTTTATCAATAACATATCTTGGGCATGTAAGGAAATGTTCTACATTGTTACCAACGTCTTAAATTCAGTTTGTCCTTAATTTGAATGTAGTTGACTTGAATCATCATCAAAATCATCTCTTGGGAATGTAGAGACGTTTCTATCAATCTCCCCCTCATTGCTTTCAATATATAGATGTAGGAAGATTTGTTTGAAAAGTAAAAAGTTTCCCTATCATCTCTTCATCTGTAAAGAATTGTCAATATGAAAACACAGAGACAAAATGTTGATCTTTAAATAGGAAAAAGAGTGGATCTGTGGGATCCAAATGAATTGACTTATTTGAAAAAAGTTATCTTCTTTGGAAGATCTATCTTGTGTATGATATTGCATGGGTCTACCCTACAAGAATTCTGAATCATCCTCTTAAAATTCATCCTTCTCATCATAAATGATATGTTTGTCCCAATAAGGAAATCCTAATTTATTGGGTCTAATATAATCAAATAGAAAGCTCCAAGAACGTCACATTTTAGGAGCCAAAATGATGTGATTGAATAAATCTTCCTCTATCTACGGTAAATGTTAGGTATTTGCGAGGAGTATAACAATAGAGAGATTCTTACAAATGAAACATGAGTTAATCATATAAAAGAAGAATATGATATCACGTTCAACTTAAAATCTTAAGACATTAAGTTATGAATATTTCTTATTTATAAGTTTCTCAACTTTTCCAACTATAAACCCTTATCAAGAAGACTCGTCGTTCAACTCAACGGGACTTGCTTGCTTGAAACATTTATTAGGAAAGTTTTCGACACAAAGACTTTTTACCTATTCTAATCATAATCAACTGAGCCCGTCACTAGACGAACTATCAGCTCCGATACCATAAAAGAGAATATGACACCACCTTCAACAAAAAACCTTAAGACATTAAATTATGAGTCATTATTACTAAATTACTCAAATTTTTCATTTCTACCTAATATGAAACTTTAAACTTATACTTGAAATCTTAACAATAAAAGATATATTAGAAAACATGTTTTTTCCAAAATAATATTATTTAGGTAAAAATTCACTTGCTTGAAATCTTTGTTAAAAAGATTTTCTATGCAAGGACCTTTCACCTGCTTCTAATCATACTTAACTAAGCCGATCACTAAATGAACCATCATATTTGATACCATATAAGAAAATGACACCGTTTTAAATAAAAAAGCTTAAGACAATAAATTATGAGTCTTTTTATTAAATTACTTAATCTTTTTATTTTTACTCATCATAAAACTTTAAACTCATAATTAAATTATGAAGTGATCATGTTTTTTCTAAAATAATATTATTTATGTAAAAAATTCACTTGAGAATTCACCTCGACAAACCAAGCGAAAGTTTTCACGTACAATTCATTATTATCATATGGAAATAAAATACATGAAATGAATGTTATTATTCTTATTATATTAATTTTATAATGTCTTGTATGTTAAAACAAATTTTTAGTTAAAGTATCATAACAAAATAGTCAATGCTACAAGTCATATCCAGATATGAGCGTATATCACAAAAAAATTAAAACAAATTTTTGTATCATATAAAATATTAAATTCTAAATCCAATAAGTGGAAATCATTAAGATTAATCACATTTTTAATTTTGAGTATTTAAATTTAAAAAAGGTGAATTTTATATGAAGATTAAAAATTATAAAACTCAAAATGAACCATAATATGGAGAAAGATTTAAATATCATAACAAAGATATGTTTCAAGATTTTTTTCAAAAAAATGTTTAAGAGAGAAAATAATTTTTTTTCTTAAATTAAAGTTAAGTTACATAAAAATTAATCCGCTTTTATATAAATTATACAAAATTATATTTTTTACTTATACGTTTATACCAATTTTAACTTATAAATAAGTCAAATTTTTTTTCCTTCAATTTTTTTCTCATAAAAAGTTCTTTACCATTCATAAAAAAAATCTTAAAGAAATGAAAGAGGAAGAAAATAATGATTTTATTGTAAATAATTTATATGTAATGCATAACTTAATTAAAATTAAAAAATAAATTTAGGATTTAGAGTACTGAAACGTTATAAACTTTATAAAAGTAAACAAAATTAATTTTGACTTTTATCTAGTAGCGGATATAACATATAAATATAAATAGATAACGTATCACTAAGTATAAGTGTTAATTTTAATAGATTCAATTTAACAGCGAGACATAATAGAAATGTATTTTTTATTTTATTTTTATTTTTATATTTTTTTTTCGAAGATTAAGTTAAAATCTCTTCACATGACAAAATTTATTAATTACCTTAATTTTAGGACATTATTAAAATATTTGTTTTATAATTTTTGTATTTTCAAATATTAAATTTTTACGAAATTTACTATTTACCTTTATTCATTTTTAAATGCAGTTATTATTCTGAACAAAACACACTCATTTTCTGTATTTTCACTATTGGAATCCCGGGTACTCCACTTCATTTCGAGTGTCCTTGATTCGCTTCCATGTCCCTGCGTCCCAAAATTGAGAAGGCCGACGTCCCCGTCGTCGACATTAATAGCGATAGTGACGACGGCGTCACGACCGTCGAGGTAGTTCCCACCAAAAAATCCGCGTTAACACAGAAGATTTCATCGCGTCGAGTCGAGCTTGTGCAGCAAGAAACCCCTGCGCCGAGTTCCGCACCTTCGGTCTCCGGTGGTCTGTTCCGAAGTTTCTGGAAAGCTGGGGATTATGCAGTTGGTCCCTCCTTGAAGCCCGCTCCCTTTCAAGGTTTTGCACATCTAGTCCTTTTATCTTTTTTTTTTTTTCATTTCTCTAAAATTTAATTTCATCATTCACACTGTTCTCTTAGGTCATATTTTGATGAAGTAGTGTGGAGGGAAAAGGTTGATAGAGTTATATAGATGATATTTTAAAAATTGAATGATTGATGGGCGAAAAGTTACATGCTAACTTTCATTCAAGGTTTCAAACTTTCATCCAGTCGCGGACACTCCATGAACCTTGAAGTTGCAGCCACAATTGCCGTCCTTGATCATTTTTTAAAACCTTCCTTTCATTTTATTTCTGTTGTGAAGAGTGAAATAAAGAGAAAGGAAGGAGACTAATATCCGGATCTCCGTTGAGTGTCAATAACTGAATTTAAACGTCCACGCTTGATTATATAACTGTACAACAACTATAACTATAAAACCAAGTTAAAGAAAAATGGCTACATATGGTTCCTTTCCTTCGTGATATGTGATGAGTGAAGGCCCTATTGTTAAGTTATTGATTCGGGTCCTAAAGCCCTTATTCCTCTTTCTCTCTCTAAAGCCCACCATTCAAGCATACCCTTAACTGTTATCTCTCCAATTTCAGGTCACTTGGAACATGCTCGGGTGCACCCCAAGTTTCTGCATTCAAATGCAACTTCTCATAGATGGGCTTTTGGAGGTGTGGTTTCTTTACCTCTTTTGTATTTGAACAAATTTTGGGACTCTGTTTGATTAATAAAAGAAATTCATTGGTTGAAAAGTTAAGATAAGAGTTGATTTACTTTTGAAATCCATTTGATTCATATTGTGTGTGTAGATTTGGTTTGATTTTAGTTTTTTTGTAATTTTAATAGTTATTTTTTCTCTTATCAGTTTAACTGTCGTGCATATTCCAAGTAAATGTATTAAAGCAAATTACTTCATCAAAGCTGTGCCATGCATGAAATTTGACATGCAAATCTGTTCAACCTATAGTGCAATTTTTCTATAATTACACTCCAAAAATGTGACCTTTTTTGGCCTGTGTTGGTGTGTAATTTACTTCCCATAGAACGACTGGGTGATTTTCTCCCTTGTTTTTTCCTGGTTTGGAATGTAATTATCCGTTTCCCAACATATTGTTGCTTTTGTAGTTTTGTTAGGATGGAATCAATGGTGCACAAATATATACATATCTGATACAACAATACGATTATTCTGAACATACAAGATATAGTATGTGTAAGAAACTTATCTAGATAGGTATAAAATTTCTAAGGCATAACTCGTAATTGCAATTTTGCAAATATAAATTAATAACATAATTCTTGGGCATTAATAAAAACAAAAATATATAAATCATTGTTATCATTAATAATCATCTTTGAAGAAAACAATTTCCCTTTTTGGTTCGTCAAGGGACAAAGCTTCTATGTTTCTATATTATACATGCTTCAATGTCTCACATGTAGTTGTATTCGATAGTTATTTTTTATGGCTCCAGATGTGTATCTGTTAAAGTATCCAAAAGTATTGGTATTGGATAAGTGAAGCAAATTGAAGGTTCAATAAGGTTGGATATAGTGGTATAGTTTAGATCTTCATTCAACTGCTGCAAGTTGCTAGCTACCACTCATAAATTCAGTTGTTTGGCAAAACTAGAGCCTGATGCAACTTATGCTCTCAGGCTTTATGAAGTGTTAGCTGGGAAAACAGAAACCATTTGAAGACTCTCTTTTTGTGCATCCAAAATGTTTAAAGACTTGTACATATCTTATTGAATTGAAGTTTGTGTTTTAGTTTCTATGACTTAGTAGGGTTTTATTTAGTAACAAAAGTGATGCGTTTGTAAGACTATTTTGGATAGCAAAAAGAAGAGTGTTTGGAATATCTTAACATTTCTTTTAAATGTTGAATGAAGACTTCTAGTTTCAAATAATTTGTATATATGATGCATTACTTCTTTTTTCATAATATATGCATTTCATTATTGGCAGCAATTGCTGAGCTCGTGGATAATGCTGTTGATGAGGTATGATTCCAGTAAAAAATATTTTACTCTTTTCTAGGCAGTAAGATAATCCTAGTTAGTCAGTGTAAACAAATATTGTTGAGCACTTTAGCTTTGTGGTAAGCTACTATGTTTTAAGTGCTCTTTTGATTGGCTTTATATTATGGCATTTAACAAACAAGGTTGGCTCACCTGGTTGATGGGCATAAAAAATTGTATTCTCCATGTGAATGGGTTTGAAACCCCTTTGACTAGTAGACATGCTTGGTGATAATTCCGCCTGGGGAAATCCATTGATGCCCAGGATTAGTTGAATAGCCTATTTACAAGAAGAAATACTTGGAGTTGGATATTTCAGGTAATCCTATGAGTGGGTTTCTACCTGCTCCTGTCTGGTCCTACTATCCTATGTTAGACATGCCAGTAGTGCCCTGAGTCACTGTCTTGGATCACTATTTCTGAAACGAAAATATTTAGTTTGAAGGGACTATACACATTAGTTTTAAAAGGATTATGAATATTTTGAGTTTGAATTAACAATAACTTAAGTCATATTTGTTTGGCTGAAGAACTGAAAAATCAGTTGCATGCTTGCATAACTTTCTTCCAACAAAGGTCTGTCTATAAGGTACTATTAATAAGCTATTTGAGAATTGTTGTTATAGAACATAAGCATTACTGAATACCGAATTTTGCTCTATACTTTTAGATTCACAATGGTGCAACTTTTGTAAAGATTGACAAGTTTGATGTTAAGAAGGATAATTCACCCGCATTATGTTTCCTAGGTATGCTATCCAAATCCAAATATGCATATTTTTTACTGTCAATAGTATTTTTTTCGGTTTGATATGTTAGTTTTTGGCAAGAAAGGCTTAATGGAGTGCATGTTTCCTATGCAGATGATGGTGGTGGAATGGATCCTAACTCAATTCGAAAATGCATGAGCTTGGGTTATTCATCAAAGAAGTCAAAGACAACAATTGGACAGTGTATCTAAAATTATTTTATTAATTTCTTTAACTTTTTGTGCTTGTGACTTAAAGAACTCTACTAATGTTAATATTTGCATCTATATTTATATCCCTCTCAAAAGGTGTTCAATTTCTATTTATTTTTAGTTAATATATTTTTGCTAATAGTTACCACAACATTGCCTTGTTTTCTATTTATATTCCCATTCTATTTTTTCTTTGTATTTTGGTTGGGAGTTTTGAGATCAAATTGGTGTCGTCTTACTCTCTATACTTCTGCTCAAGCCTTGTTTGGGAGGTTTCCAAATTGTGTTGAATTAGCTGGAAAAAATTCTTTAATTGTGACACAGTTTAGGAGTATCCGACACATGTCAATAGCATGTCTGAAAAGTGTTGTGTTCGAAAAGTGTGGGAGATGTCGACATGCTTTTATACAGAGTTAATGTTGTTTCCTAGCAACTGACTGCATAACTACTAATAACTCTACCATGTACCAAGTGACAACTGTCTCATTGACTAACTTACTGGAGGAACTTGAACATATACAACTCACAGGTTTTAAAAATTGAGAGACTTAATTGACTAAGAAAAGGTGGGAGACAAAAATCGTACCTGTTGCAAATTATTGGAGCCAAAAGTATAATTTAGCCATTTTTTTGGTGTGAACGTAGTTAGTTTTGATGCACTTTACTTGTTTCTTTGTTAGTAACATCTTGTTTTATTCTAGATGGCAATGGATTCAAGACTAGTACCATGCGACTGGGTGCTGATGCTATTGTTTTCAGTCGGGCAAAGCATTCAGGGTACATTTTTATATTGGTTTGTGTAATTCAATTTAACTTTCTGAAAGTTTCTGTCTTTTTTTCTGTTAAACTTTGCTTTATCCCTTGAATGTTAATTATTCAGTTGAACTGTATGGGGAAGTGTGTGTGTGTGCAATGGTACCATGGTGAACTAGTAGTGTTGACAGCCATAAGTGGTTGAAGGTTTGCATTATTAATTAGTTTTACCTATTAATTTTGTTCCTTTGTGCTGAAGGACATGTTTAATATGCTTTGCATCTATTTTAGATGGCTACTTGTCATATAATGGGGTTTAGTTGGGGCATGTTTTGATATTTGGTGTGGGTGTGGTGTCTCATGTTTTCTAGTTTTTTTTTTTTTTTTGAATAAATTCCTATTAACTTGGCACACTTGTTTTAGCTGCAAGCATACACAGTTTTGTGTCCTAGTGTTATAGAGAGGATGGCTACTAAACTGAAAGAAAATTTTCTTGGTGACTGGTGAAAGATTCACCTAGTATGATCAGTGGGCCTTAGGACCTTGTTCTTTGGGGTTTTATATGTAAAGTTCTTCATTTTGTGGAATTAAATATGTAACTTTTAGTTTTGGAGGATAAAATTTTAGTCTTTTAATTTATCAGCTTTTAACTTTTCAGACGGGCAACACAAAGTGTGGGTCTATTATCCTATACCTTTTTGCGGAGAACTGGGCAAGATGACGTAGTTGTTCCAATGGTGATATTTTCTTCCTCTTATTTTTAAATATGTAAAGGCAAATGCTTTCTGCTTTCATATTTCTATTCAGTTTCCTTTTCCTTGCAGGTAGATTTTGACATATCTGGCCATTGGGCTGAGCCAATTATTTATAGCTCACAGGATGAATGGTCAGCGAACTTGAAAACAATTATGGATTGGTCTCCGTTCACATCAAAGGAGGAGCTCATGCTTCAGGTTCATTTTGATCTATTGTCTATTGACAAAACCACAGTACTTGGAAAGATAAGAAATACTTTTTTTTTTATACAGTTAACTTTTATGTTTGGAAATGTTTCAAGTAGTTATTTTCCTGTAGAAAAGAGCTCTTAACCTTGGGAAATGTCCTTGGGTAATTTTCCCAGATACATTGTCTAAATTATGCACTCATTAATTGTTTATCTCTAGCTTCCTTGATTGCTATGCAACTTTTTATCTTCTGACGAGAAAGTTTCATTCAGATGAAGAAATTACAATGGAGTGTCTGAAATCATCTGGAATGAACAGTTGAAGACAAAACAACTAAGAAAAAGAAAACATGAATGGGCAGAGCTTCTGACTGGCCTGTTAGTTGAGGGCCTTTGTTTAGTTAGTAAGGAGGTTGAGAAATAGGGCATGTTGCCTAAAAATAGGAAGAGGGGTTGAGAGGAGGACTTAGTCAATTGGTGATTTAGTATTGTGGCTAGGGAGAGTCCTAAACCTCTTGAATATCTGTGGGATTTCTGCACTCTTTTTGTTGGTCAATGATGATACGTTCTTTGTGCGCTAATGAAACAGTTTCTATTAGCTTCCCAATCTGTCAACTGTCAGGGAATCCCCATAAAAGATTGTGTCCTTCATACCAAACAGAAGCTGAAACTTCAGTGTTTTCTCAAATAAATTTTTATGCCATAAAAATCTCATTAATTACGTTCCAAGTTTATGCACCAAATTCTATTTTAAATTGCACATTGTTGCAAGACATTAGTTTCTACCAAAACCATCTGCAACTTTCTTATACATTCTAAACATTTGACACTATATGGCTTTGCTAGTTGGGGAAATTCATTCTTATGCTTGTCCACAAGGTTTGTTGAAGTTGAAGCTAAATGTTAAAAGCGGATTTTTTTCTCAAGTTAGGTAGAGAAATAATTTAACACTTACCATTACTAGGTCTACATATTTTCTTAACTTATTCTATTTGCTGATATCAATTCTCAAGCCACTATCCAAAACATTAGCATGTAAACCACTTCCAATTGATGTTTGTAATAATAAATTGAATGTATTGTAGAGAGCCACTCATAACTCTTTTATTTTATAAGTTGGTAAGTTGTGGACTTCTTTCATTGACCAGTTTGTTTACACTTTTCAGTTTGATGATATAGGATCACATGGAACCAAAGTTCTAATATACAATTTGTGGTTGAATGATGAAGGGATATATGAATTGAGTTTTGATGATGATGTTGAGGTATGTTGTATTTCTTCACTGCTATATGAACTATTTTCATTTGCAGGTTTGTCTAGGAAATGCATTTGTGAGATATTCTGTATTGATGGAGGAAATATTCAAATATAAGTTGGTTAGTATTTTATTTATATACAAGGTATGCGGAGGAAAAGTATCTTCCAAAACAAGAGTAGGTAATGGAGGCATTCATGAACAGGGTTCAGTTGTGACAGAATAAATAAGAATACAAATATTTAGTTGATAGAAGAGTTAAACTGAGAAATTTTCTGATTCTATTAACGAGTGAAGAAGTTTCAACATTCTGTTATAAGAGATAGATTTATACAAGAGTTGGTCTAATTAAGAAGCTTGCACAGCAAGACATAGCTGAACAAATACTAACTGAATGAACCTATGCAACCTGTAGACAGATTTCTTTTGTATGAGAAGCATTAAAGGATAAGAAACTAGAACCCTTGTCAGTCTTGATTAGAGAACAAGTGTAAGATGGCTTACTAAAAGACTGAAGAGAACTTGTTTTATCTTCAGACATGAAGAAAAACACGATATAAATTCATAAGCACACAACCATATTCTGTGGTGCTGGATTGAAATATGTTGTGTACACGCATCTGAAACAAGTAGTAAGTGCATGTGAGATCAGATAGACCTGAAATATAGGGTTTAGGTAGGTTGGCAATGTGTGCCTATGGAAGAAGCAACCTTGCTGGAGAAATTTCCAGTGAAGACTGGCAATGGTGGCTCTTGGGAAGAGGTGAAGAAAATTGTTGCTTGGCACAAAGGTGTCAAGACAGTAATGAAGGCTTTTAGAATGTAGAAGCCGATGTCCCTTTTGGATTGGGAGCTTGTACAGACCAGCACCACAAAATTAAGGATTAAAGACCAAGCATAAAATAGAAGAAGAACGATATATTATTATTCTGTATTATTTGCAACAAAAAAGGGAAATGCAAAAGGATAACAACTCCTACTGCCCAGAGCTAGGCTTCCTTTAGAGAAACCCAACCGATTCACTTCTCTCTCTCCAAAAAAGGACCCCATCTCACTAACATCCCCTCCTTCCACTTATAATTGATACGTCGTAAAAGAAACTATCCTTCTCTCTCCTCTAACTGCCCTCCCCCCCTTAATCATGTCACCTTAGTCATATGTTTCTTCTTTCTCGCATATACACTTCCCCATCTTTGCTTGCTCCCTTCTTGGACTAGTGGTTCACGAGGCTCACTAACTCTTTGGCCTCATCGTTACCTCCCTCTTGATGATTTGTCTTGTCCACAAGACTCAGTCCTAGAAATTGGCTTCTAATTAAAACTTCATCTTCCCATGTAGTTTCTTCTGTCGCTTTTCCCCTCCATTAAATGAGCCATTAATTCACTTGTTCTCCCTTGTTCACAACGTTACGGAGGCTAGAATAGAAATAGGTTCAATGAAATCCCCTCATCCTCCAAATTTGTGGGTAATTCTTCCTCTGTCTTGTAGTTCCCTATTGCTTACTTGAGAAGGGGGCCGTGAAATACGGGATGTATCCATGAAGAAAGAGGTAACTTTAAACCAAAAGCAACTATGTCTATTTTATCAAGAATTTCGAATGACCCATAATACCTAGCATTCAATTTCGGATTTATCCTTGCCATTACAGAGTGCTTTCTATGTTGCTTGAGTTTCATAAATACGATATCCCCCACTTCAAAACTTTTATCTATTCGATGTTTATCAGTTTGTACCTTCATCCTTTCTTGAGCTCTCAGTAAATTATTCTTTAATTGTCTTAAAGCTTCATCACGATCCAATAATCCCATTTGGACTGCATCCACTCTCACTTCCCCTGTTACACTTAGCACAATTTGGGGAGGTTTGCATCCATAGACAACTTCAAATGGTGTGGTGCTTGTGGACTTATGATAGCTAGTATTGAACTAATATTCTGCCCGCAGCCACCAAACCCACCCTTTTGGTTGATCGGCTATTAAGCAACATTAGTTTCGAGACATCTATTGATGACCTCAGGTTGTCCGTCTATGTGAGGATGGTATGCAGTACTCATCTTCAACCTTGTCCCTTGCATCCTAAAAAACTCCTTCCAAAAACAACTCATGCATACAAGATCCCTATCACTCACCATAGACATTGGAATACCATGGAGTCTCACCACTTCTCTTACAAAAGCTTCAACAATCACTTTGGTTGTATAAGGTTTTAAATGACCAAAGTGACTGTACTTTGTTAGTCTATCCTTAACTACTAATATGGTTTCGAACCCCCTTGATCTTGGCAACCCCGTGATAAAATCCTGACTTGTATCCTCCCAAATTCTTTTTGAAATGGGAAGTGGTTGCAACAGTCCTCCCGGAGAAGTTGGACTATACATCTAACACTGGCACATGTTTCATGACTAAACAAATTTCATGATATCATTTTTCATTCCCCTTCAATACAATTTGGTTGCTACATGTTTATAGGTTCTATAAACCCTGAACGCTTTTGCTTCACTTTGTAACTCCTCAATGACTTCCATTTAATGTCTTCATGCACCTCAACAATTAATGCTTGATGGTCCAATCAAACTGGAATATATATCATACTTCTAAGTTCCAACCCCCCTTTACTCCTTGAAAAAGCATTTTGCATCTTTGTTCTCTAGTCTTGAATTATAGACAATCTCGAAATTGTACCCCAATAATTTAGCCACCCAATTTTGTTGACTTCCTATGGTTACTCATTGTTGTAATAGTTGCTTAAGGCTCTTTTGATCAGAAAATACCTTAAATCTCCTCCCTAACAAGTATGGCTTCCAATATTGGATAGCTAAGACTACTGCCATTAATTTCTTCTCCTATGTAGATTTAGATAGATTTCTTAACCCCAACTCTTTACTATAATATACCTTAAATCTCCTCCCTAACAAGTATGGCTTCCAATATTGGATAGCTAAGACTACTGCCATTAATTTCTTCTCCTATGTAGATTTAGATAGATTTCTTAACCCCAACTCTTTACTATAATATGCCATAGGTTGACAGTCCTGCACCAAAATGGCTCCACTTCCAGTCCTGGATGCATCACATTCCAAATCAAATTCTTTCTCAAAGTTTGGCCCCTTCAATATAGGGGTTGTTGTGATATTTTCTTTTAGTTTATCAAATGATTTTTGGGCATTTTCATTCAACCAAAAACAATCCTGCTTAGTTACTCGGTGAGTGGTTTTGCTATTTCCCATAATTTTTGATAAATTTTCGATAGTAACCAATGAGACCTAAATCCATGCACCCTTTTCACAGTTTTAGGTACAGGCCAACTAAGCAAACTACTCACCTTTGCAAAATCAACTGAAACCCCTTGACTTGGGATCATGTGCTCAAGATATTCAACACTTTTCTGACCAACATTGCATTTCTCCTTGTTGTGATGTTGCATCAGTATCCAAAACAACCATCCTTTCCTCAAAAAACTCCGAAATATTTCATTCATCAATTATGGAAATGTAAAAGGGGCATTCATGAGCCCAAAATGCATTACAAGGTATTCGTAATGACCTTCATGGGTTCTAAATGTAGTTTTAGGAATATCTTCAGCCTTCATTAGTACTTGATGGTATTCGGACTTCAAATCCAGCTTAGAAAAATACTTTGCTCCATGCAATTCATCTAATAGTTTTGAATGATTGGTATGAGAAATTTATCAGGGACTGTGACTTTATTCAAGGCTTTGTAATCTATACACATTCTCCATTGGTTGTTCTTCTTTTTCACCAATATCACACGGTTGGAATATGCACTTTGACTGTGCCGGATATGCCCCATCTCCATCAACTCGAGAACCTGCTTCTCAATATCATTTTTTTTTTATGATAGGGGTAACGATAAGGTCTCACATTAATAGGTCCTTGACCAGGCTTGAGTGTGATTCCATGTTCCTTAGCACAAATTGAAGGTAGTCCTCTTGGTTATTTGATTACATCATCATAACATTTCAAAATTTTCTTCGATGCCTCCTATCGATCCACTGCCAATTCCTTACTTATTCGGCCTTGATTTTCAACCAACATACTATAAAGAGTTGCAAATAAGGATTCTCCTTGAGGTACCCCTATTAGTGTCTTCGTTCCTTGAATTGTCTCTATTGTTTGCTTTTTCTAGTCAATCATCATTTCACCCAAAAAAACCAGCATGACATGCCCAAAATCATATCAATGTCCTCCAAATCAAACAAATAGGCATCTACCACAAACTCGTATTCCTTCATTTCAATTTTAATTCTTTGACACACCTCAAATGTTTGTGTCTTATGCCCATCTCCCATCAATATTCTCATACTCTTGGTTGTCTCCCAATTCCAACCAATAGCTTGCACCAATCTTCTAGAAATAAAGTTATGCGATGCTCTGCTATCAACCAGAATGTAGAGAGACAATTCGTTTACCTTTCCTTTAAGTTTAAGAGTCATAGGCTACTCTTTTTTTCTAGCTTCGAGACTGAATAAACTCATTGTGCTACACTCACCATCTATGTCCCCCTCTTCCATTTCAATTGTGTTTTCTGACTCGAGTTCTGTTTTATTGCATTTCATCTAGATTTCATCACCCACCAAGATGACACTGAGTTGCTTCACAGGGCATTAGTGCAAAGGGGTATATGGCCTACCACACTTGAAACATAAACCCCTATTTCGCCTATCTCCAAGGTCTTGATAGGCTAAGTGTCGCTCTCCCTTGTCTCTATGGCCAACCCTTCTATTTTCACCAAGATCCTCTTTCGTGTTTGGGCCAGACCCATGAACTCCCCCATTAACCCAAGATTTTCAGGCATGATATGACTTGAAATGTTTGAGTTAATCCTATTATTTGAATAGCCTCCACTTCCCATTTGTGTTTCTCCTTTTCCCGACCACCCATTATGATGATTTGAAAGCTCCATATCAATTGCTCACGTTACATTCATCATTCTTCCTCTTGTTAATGAATTTACAACATGCAAACTCTTGATTCGTGCTCTAATTTGTTTACGTAAACCATGAATAAAATAGGCAAAGTATCATTGGTCATGTAATTTGAACACCTATGACACCAAGCATTCAAACTTTTGTATGTACTCATATATGGTCCTTGTTTGGTGTAGAGAAGTCAACTACTCAAAAATACTTCCCTCGTCCAAACCTCTATACATCTCAATTAGTTACCCCTTCAAATCCTCCCATGTTAAGTCATCATAATCATTCAGCAAAGCATTGAAGAAATGAATCATGGCTCCCTCCATACACAATTGAGCAAGATTTACCTTGATTGCTTCACTGGTCTCTTGGACCCGTAAATAGATCTTCACTCTTATGATCTAGCCAGCAGGATCTTCCCCATTGAACATAGTGAGTTCAATTTTCTCCACTGACTGTCTAAACTCCTCAAGTTCTCACCTTCTAAGCCTTAAAGCTAGATTCACTATTTTTCATTTCCCTTCTCTCCTTTGAATTTCTTGTATTTTTTGGACTTCACAGAATTTTAACCCTTTGCATGAAAATTTTTATCCCAACTGTGAATAATCAGTTCCACCAATTTCAATTGGTTTTCCACCAGTTGGTTCTTGGTTGCTTGAATTCTTTTCTCCTCCATGACAACTCATGTCCTCTCCCTCAACGACTTCAACTCAATAGTCTACTGAAAGTGTGATTTTTGTGTCTCTGTGTTTCCCCTTGCTTACTTTCCTTCTTGGTGGCATTCACTAGTCGAAATATATTTGTTCGGCAGGTCAGACCAAAGGATACATACCAACACCACAAAATTAAGGATTAAAGACCAAACATAAAATAGAAGAAAAAAGAAATATTATTATTCTGTATTATTTGCAACATAAAAGGGAAATACAAAAGGATAATAAATCCTACTACCCAGTGCTAGGCTCCTCTAGAGTAACCCAACCAGTTCTCTTCTCTCTCTCCAAAAAAAGACTCCCCCTCACTAACATCCCCTCCTTCCACTTATAATTGATATGTAGTAACAAAAATTATCCTTCTCTCTCCTCTAATTGCCCTCCCCCTTAATCATGTCACCTGAGTCATATGTTTCTTCTTTCTCACATATACACTTCCCCATCTTTGCTAGTTCCCTTGTTGGACTAGTGGTTCACGAGTACTAACTCTTTGGGCCTCATCAGGAGGTTTATGCCAACTTGAGAACATGAAAAGTCTAAAAGGAACCGCTGAAGTTTATTTCTTGTTCAGATACTTACAAATGATGGTTGCAACTCCTAGATATAGGCTACGCTACAATTAATATATGAAATTCAAGAGACTAAAGAACTGCACAATGCTCAAGTCTACAATTTATACATGTTATTTGTGACGGAAATAAACTCTATTAATTACAATTTCAACAAGCCACTAGCTTGATTTTTGGTCATTTGGTAATCGAGAACATTTTTTGTTACATTTTAATTACCTATGTCAATGCTTACAAATTGGTGGTACCAACTACCATATTTGTCCAATTTTCTGGTCCTATTACAAGTCTCGCTGTTAAGCTAATTTGTGCGCTGGCTTATCTATTATTGTGTATATGTGTATCAAGCAGATTAGTGTGTATCTTGACAGGATGCTGTCTCTATAACTTCTCAATTGCTTGACATCATTCATCATTTTGATAGCAGTCATAATCTTCTTTGGTCTTTTTCACAGGATATTATGCTGAGAGATGAGGCCAGCCAAGGGGCTGAGAAAAAATTAAACAAAAAAACTGTTCAGCTTCAGTCTCATATTTCTTACCGCATTCGTTATTCTTTACGGGTACTATTTGAATTTTCAATTGTATTTATTAGTGTTTTGTTTATTGTGAATTCTGATTGACCCTTTACATGTTTCAGGCATATGTTTCGATGTTGTACCTTAGAAAATTTTCTAACTTCGAAATCATACTAAGGGGGAAACTTGTGGATCAATTCAACATTGCAGACAACTTAATATATTTAAAAGTAATTCCATATAGGCCTCAGCTAGCCATTGCATCAAAAGAGGTAGGATCCATGATATGGAGTACCAATTCAAAATTGGTTAAAGCATTTTTTTATACTACCACTTACTTACTACATATTCTTTATTGTAAGGATATACATGAACTAAAAGTCTGCTTGACATAAAACCTGTTTGTGTGGATATTATGTTCCAAACATTAAATAAAAAAACTTTTAATGAATAACCAGTGGACTGGTTACTGTTCATACAACCTGCAATATTTTTTCTGATTTTAATTTTTATAATTTTTATATTGACAAACCTCCTAATATTATATTATGTGAGAGAAGGACCAATAAAAGAAACGACAGAATCTCTCAAATTGGTAAGGTGGGCAAGACAGGAATTTTGGAGAATATCACAGTTATATACAACAGGATTGGAGGATAATGGATTTGATAAGTTGGCAGAGAGAAAGGTGGAAAGATTTGGAGATTGGGTGGAGTAGACCCTTGAAGTTCTGCATTGTCCTTTTTATGTTTGTTTTATTCATTTCTTCAGTGTATCTTTTTCGTTCTTCTAATGATTTTCTTCCATATTGGTATCACAAGAAGAGATAATTATAAATAACTGTTTTTCCATCCAGTACCATATCAGTTATCTTTATCACTCATCAAATTAATGAGTTTGGTATGTCTTAGGACATAGCGGAAACAAAGACAACCATTGGATTTATAAAGGAGGCTCCTTCTATTAAGGTTACTGGATTCAATGTGTACCATAAAAATCGACTAATCAAGGTATGTAATGAATGATTGAAATGCCTTATTTCACTTAATATTTATTTCAGCTGGCTTTTCAAGTATCTTCGTTTTCTTTATATTCATTCAATATTGAATTTCCATGTGTAATTGAATCTAATTTTCTATTTTAGCTTCTTTTTTTCTGAATAAACTTTCATTATTTAGTGGTAGAATAATATATGAAAAGTTTTGCATGTTAGACAAATGACATCTAGAGGGGGGGGGGGGTGAATAGATGCACAAATTAAAATAGATGTCAAATTAAAAATTTATTTGTGAGTCAATAATTTGTTTGAACACAGATAAAGCGGAAGCAATAATATAATCAGGAAAAGAGAAATATATAAGGGAAAGAGAACAACACACACAGATTTATACTGGTTCGGGTATAGCCAACCCTACATCCAGTTCCCAGTCAACTCTTAACACAAGAGTGACTCCCAATTCACTATCTTTCAAATTCAGTTTACAAATTACAATCAACTCAGCAGAAGAACCAGTAAAAAGTAAACTAGTTAAAAAGACAATCACCTCCTTAGAAACCCACTAAGGATGAACACCTTCCTAAAATCCCACTAGGGATGAACACCTCCTCTGAACAAATCAAAGGATGAAAAATACCTCCTTAGAATCCCACTAAGGATGAACACCTCCCTAGAATCACACTAGGAATGAAAACCTCCTTTGAACAAATCAAAGGATGAAAACACCTCCTTAGAATCTCACTAAGGATGAAAACCTCCCTAGAATCACACTAGGGATGAAAAGTACCTCCTTTGCCACCAATACGCAAAGGATGAAGGTAATAAAAATAAGAACAGTCACACCTGGGTAATGGAGACAGCAAATTGTAGAAGCCTGTAGAATGCCAATCTTCAAGAACAAGTGTGATTAACAATGAAAGCACAGAAGACACTAGAGAAGAGAGTTTTCTCAGAAGGTGTAAAATATCTCTATTGCCTTGCTCAGAATTCTTTTCTCAAAAGTGATTGAATGTAAATTGTATTTTCGAATTCTGTAATTGTGTCTTTTTTATTTTTCATCAAAACTTAATTAAATAGAAAAATAGCATCAGAAAATGGCCGTTGGACATTAATATTTTCGTCAATAAAAATCAGGATATATTTAAAAACATTTATTCTTCAAAATAGATATATTTTTCAAATTTGAATTGCCATTGTTAGATATGATTAGATATTAGTTGATATTGTTTGATATTGTTGAGATATTGTTAGATATTGTTAATCACAATATCAAATAATATCTTTTATTTACCCTATTTGTATTCTGTTACTCTTTTGAGGAGTACCTTTCTTTATTATAAATACACTGCCCTATGTGTGGTAAACACATAAGGGAAATTAACCCTATACAGTTTTTTCCCTATATTCAACATGGTATCAAGAGCTTAAGGTCTCTTGGGATTATTTTCGGCTCTGCCACTGAACTTGCAGCTGTCACCGCCTCCGCCGCCGCCGCCGCCGTCGCCGGAGTAGCAGTTCGGACCGCCGAGCACAGGGTTTTGCTCGCCTCCTCCGTGCGACCTCCACCGTGGAAGTTTTGCGGTCATCGGAGCAGACACGCTCCCTCACGCGCCTCCCGAAGCCGCGCCTCCTTCTCCCGTTCCGCCGCGCGTGGCGGCGCGTCTCGCCGCCGTTCAGGCCGCCGCTCTTTGCGCCGGCGTCGCCTCCTTCTCCTCTCTCTGGATCTGTCCTCGCTGCTCCAATCAGACCTCTTTGGTGTTTTAGGGTTTTTCTCTCTCTTTCTCCATGGCATCTTCCGCTGCCACTTCCAATTCTGAAGTTACCTCTCACAAGCCAGGCAAAGGGCGTGTCAAGTGTGACCATTGTGGCAAACTAGGCCACAAAATTGACAAATGTTATGCTTTACATGGTTATCCTCGCCGATCTGCTGCAGTTGCTTAGACTGATTCTTCCACACAATCCTCTGCTGTGGATCCTCCTTCATCTGTACCTTCAGACAAATCTGCTATCTTCAATGATTTTCTTCAATGGTATGAGGATCGAAAGCCCTCCAGTTTCACTACTTCTGTTGCCCACACAGGTACATCTTTTGCTGGTCTGACTCACTCTTCTTCTATTGGCTCTTGGGTTCTTGACTTAGGCGCCACCGATCACATCACTGGTAACAAATCCTTATTTTCCTCTTTCACTTCTTCTCATAATTTACCCTATGGTACAATGGCTAATGGGTCTACAACTTTAGCTCATGGTGTTAGAACGGTTACTCTTTTTCCCTCGTTGTCCATTGATAATGTTTTGTATGTACCCGGTCCCCCTTTAACTTATTATCCATTAGCCGTCTAACTCGATCTCTTGATTGTGTTATCTCTTTTACCAAAACTTCTGTTTCCTTACAGGACCGGAGCTCGCAAAGAGTGATTGGCACCGGATGTGAGTCACATGGACTTTATTATCTTCAACCTTCTCCACATGTTGGCACAATTATGGAGTCTCCTTCTCTCCTTCATGCTCAGCTTGGTCACCCCAGTCTGCGCAAATTACAGCAACTTGTTCCCAGCTTATCCCAGTTGTCCAGTTTGGTATGTGAGTCCTGTCAGTTAGGCAAACATAGTCGTACTTCCTTTTCTCGTAGTGTTTCCCAGCGTGCTTCATCCCCCTTTGCCTTAGTTCACTCTGACATTTGGGGACCCAGTCGTGTTAAGTCTAATTTAGGTTTTCAATATTTTGTTACTTTTATTGATGATTTCTCTCGTTGTACTTGGTTATTTTTAATGAAAAATCGTTCTGAGTTGTTTTCTATATTCCAAAACTTTTATCATGAAATTAAAAATCAATTTGGTGTCTCTATTCAAACTTTTCGAAGTGATAATGGCCGTGAATATCTTTCAAACTCGTTTAAACAATTTATGGCTTCTCATGGCATTCTTCATCAAACTTCCTGTGCTTATACCCCTCAACAAAATGGGGTGGCTGAGCGCAAGAATAGACACCTTATTGAAACAACCCGTACTCTTTTAATTCATGGTGCGGTTCCTCAACATTTTTGGGGTGATGCTGTTCTTACTGCCTGTTATCTTATTAATCGTATGCCCTCTTCGGTTTTAGATAACAAAATTCCCCATTCTATTTTATTTCCTCATGACAATCTCCATCCTTTACCTCTGAAGGTTTTTGGGACTACCTGTTTTGTCCACAATTTTGATCCTGGTCATGATAAGTTATCTCCTCGATCACACAAATGTGTTTTCTTAGGATTTACTCGATCCCAAAAAGGATACAAGTGTTTTTCTCCTTCTCTTAATCGCTATTTTGTGTCTGCCGATGTCACCTTCAATGAGTTTTCCTTTTACTTTAAGGACCCTTCCCTACTTGCTGAGTCTCCATCTGCTACAGTTCCCATTCCTGTTCTCATTGATCCTTATGTTGAGGACCATCCACCATTAGCCCCTCCTCCTCCACCACCCCTTCAGGTTTATAGTCGCAGACCTCGCCCACAACAGACGCCACATGACTCACTCCCGGTGCCAAATACTCGCCTCCTTCGGTTCAGTCCACGAGTCCGACCTTCCTATTGCCCTTCGTAAAGGTACGCGTTCTACTCGTAATCCTTCTCCACATTATACCTGCTTTAAGTTATCATCGAATTTCTTCACCATTTTATACCTGTCTCTCGTCTATTTCTTCTGTGTCTATTCCTAAATCTGTCTCTGAAGCCTTAGCCCACCCTGGTTGGCGTCGAGGCCATGCTAGATGAACTCGGTGCTCTTCAGACTAGTGGAACCTGGACGCTTGTCCCATTACCATCTGAAAAATCTGTTGTTGGTTGCAGGTGGGTCTTCGCTATCAAGGTTGGTCCTGATGGTACTATTGATCGCCTCAAAGCTCGCCTTGTAGCCAAAGGCTATACCCAAATTTTTGGGTTGGATTATGGTGATACTTTCTCTCCAGTGGCAAAGATGGCTTCTGTTCGTTTATTCATTGTCATGGCTGCTACTCAACAATGGCCTCTTTATCAACTGGATGTCAAAAATGCTTTCTTGAATGACGATTTGCAAGAAGAGATTTATATGGAGCAACCTCCCGGATTTGTTGCTCAGGGGGAGTCTTCTGGATTGGTATGTCGTCTTTGCAAATCTTTATATGGCCTAAAACAGTCTCCTAGGGCCTGGTTTGGCAAATTTAGCAGCGTTGTTCAACAATTTGGCATGACTAGAAGTGAGGCAGACCACTCAGTCTTTTACCGTCACTCAAATGCTGGATGTATCTATTTGATAGTGTATGTCGATGACATTGTTCTTACAGGTAGTGACCATCATGGCATATCTTAGATGAAACAACACCTTTGCCACCATTTTCAAACCAAAGATCTTGGCAAACTCAGATATTTCTTGGGTATTGAGGTAGCACAATCTACCGATGGCATTGTTATATCTCAAAGAAAGTATGCATTGGATATTTTGGAGGAAACTGGGTTGATGAATTTAAAGCCTGTTGACACACCAATGGATCCTAATACCAAACTCTTGCCAAATCAGGGGGAGCCAATGTCAGATCCTGAACAGTATAGAAGATTAGTTGGAAAATTAAATTATCTTACAGTTACTCGCCCTGACATTTCCTTTGCGATCGGTGTGGTGAGTCAATTCCTCAATTCTCCTTGTCAAGATCATTGGAATGCGAGTCATCCGTATATTGAAGTACATCAAAAAGTCTCCTGGAAAAGGTTTGGTGTATGACTCCCATAATCATACAAGAGTTGTCTGCTATTCGGATGCTTGATTGGGTAGGATCTCCCTCTAATAGAAGATCTACATCTGGGTATTGTGTTTCCATTGGTGGTAACTTGATCTCATGGAAAAGTAAGAAACAAAGTGTTGTGGCAAGATCCAGGTGCAGAAGCGAGTATAGAGCTATGGCCTCAGCTACCTGTGAACTTATTTGGCTCAAGCAATTGCTTAAAGAGCTACAATTTGGAGATGTCACTCAAATGACACTAGTGTGTGACAATCGAGCTGCTCTCCATATAAGCTCTAATCCTGTCTTTCATGAGAGGACTAAACACATTGAGATTGACTTGCCATTTTATTCGGAAAAGATTATGTCCGGAGACATCAAGGCTGAGTTCGTTAACTCATGTGATCAATTAGCGAGATATTTTCACTAAGTCTTTACGGGGACCTAGGATGGATTATCTTTGTACCAAGCTAGGCACATACGATTTGTATGCTCCGAGCTTGAGGGGGAGTGTTAGATATGATTAGATATTAGTTGATATTGTTTGATATTGTTGAGATATTGTTAGATATTGTTAATCACAATATCAAATAATATCTTTTATTTACCCTATTTGTATTCTGTTACTCTTTTGAGGAGTACCTTTCTTTATTATAAATACACTGCCCTATGTGTGGTAAACACATAAGGAAAATTAACCCTATACAGTTTTTTCCCTATATTCAACAGCCATAATTGATTATGTTACCAATATAATCAATTATGACAGAAAAAATCATTTTTCCTTTTCTGATGCATCATAATTGATTATGACAGTGAAAAATATCATGTTATGAACTTTATCACACTTGTGCTTTGGATGCTTATGCATAATATTACTTCATCAACTTGTACCTTCATATCAAATATTCTAAGACTCTATCTAGTATTCAAGAATCATCTTGGGTTTGCTTGAATCATCATCTTTATCAAAAACATATCTTTGGCATGTAGAGAAATGTTTCACATTTTCACCAACGTCTTAAATTCAGCTTGTCCTTAATTCATCTTGAATGGTGTTGACTTGAATGTAGTTGACTTGAATCATCATCAAAATCATCTCTTGAGAATGTAGGGACATTTCCATCAATCTCTCCCTCATTGCTTTCATTGAATAGGATTCAAATTGTTACCCTCAATTTTTTTTCTGGACATTTATGAGTAGGGCTAAATGGTAACCCACACTGAAAACATCAACCTTACTCTCTTCTTTTGCACTCTCCTTGCTTACTTATTGCCCCGAGTTACATTTCCAGGATCATGTGTTTCGACGTTTGTTTAAATATTTGATTTCAAGCCCCATGGACAGAAACCCAACTATTGCTCTTCAATGACATTGGCTACCCTAGCAATTAATGCTTCAAACTCCTGAACTAACCCCTCTACTGTGCCCCTATTCGTAGCGAATAAAGCCCTTCATGCACAGTCTGTATTCTTTTTTTGTCATATGTTGCAACAGAGCCCTAGTGAAATATGATTGAATATTAATAAAAGAGATAAGGTTAGTGTTTTGCATTTGGTATCATTATGTAACAAATGAAGTCATGTGTACAAACTAAGTGTGTTTATCCACTCCCCCCCTCTCTAAAATTTAATTTGATCATTTAAAATGTCAATTGAAACATGGATCTTTAGGGAACTTTGCATTGCTTTATTAGTAGCTGTACAACTACAATACAAGTTTCTTTGTGAATATATTATTTGCTCTCAATTCTTATTCTGAAATGGTTAACCTTTTTGAGAGGATGCAGCCCTTTTGGAAAGTAGTTTCAGATGGTTCATCAAAAGGGAGTTGTGTTGTTGGTATGTTTTCAATCTGCTCCACTGTTGAGTTCTCTCTGCATGTGCTTACCCCAAAATTCCCAGGTTTTTTAATTTACTGGTGCATATTTAGGAGTTCTTGAAGCCAATTTTATAGAACCAGCGCATGACAAGCAGGATTTTGAGAGATCAGTGCTATTCATTCGGTTGGAAAACAAGCTGAAACAAATGACAATGGATTACTGGTTTGTCTCTGTATTACATTGTTTATCTTGAACAGTTTTCTTGTATCTTGTTCCAGTATTATATTGTTTGGTTTCTGCAAAGGTTGTAGGTACTTTACTGATTGAATTTCTTTATATGGATAATTGGCATTTTTCATATTTGCTTCCTTAATTTTTATATTTCTTAATTCACTTCTTAATTTTCATATAAGCTAGCACGTATTTGCTCTGGGTTTATCTGAAAAAAATTATTGCAGTTGACGTTTAAGTTGTTGTTTTCTGTTAATGTTCCTTGGAGTTTTACTAGTTGTTCAAGTTGTAATTTCTTTGGAAGCAAATAACAGCAGATAGAAGCTGTACGCATTCTAATTGTGGTTAGCTACTTTTGCTTCACAACAGGCCCCATACATTAAAATGTGATGGTTTAAGTTGGCCATGAAAGTATATTACATTTGCGGTTGTAGATCCTTATTTATACTTATAGGCCACAAGTTTCAAGCACAAACGCTCACAAAATATTACTAGAATGAGAATCATGGTAACTACAGATAGCTGAAGCATTATCCTCTGCTATGTTATTTTTGGGCAATTACCAGTAATTAATTTTGTTGAAGTATTTATTAGATTAAGTGTATCTTGTTGGACATTTATGAGATTAGTTGTAGACCTAGTTCCTAGAATGCATCTGTTTATCTTCTCTAGGATTAATCATGTCTCTCTATTAATTGTATCTCTGAATCTGTATTTTTATCTCCTATAAATAAGAAAACACAAGAAGATGATTGCAGACTCTCAAAATCAGTTCTTTATTTTATTTTTTCTATTTCAAGTTGGTATCAGAGCAGGTTCATCCCGCTCTGCCTGTCTCTATTTTTTTTCTGGCATTAATCGCCGTTCACCGCCGTCCGCCGCCGTTCGCCGCTGGTGCTGTCTTCTCCGGCGCCTTTTTCCTCTCTGACATTTGGGCTGGCTCGCCTCGAGGAGCGCGACCCAACCCCAGTGTTCGCTTCCTCTATCTCTGCCTCACGCGCCGCCACGCGCCACCCTTGTCCGTGGCTTCCTCCGCACGTGGGCCTCACGCGCCACCCTCTCGGTGGCTATTTTGCTCCAGGCCACCTTTATTCGGCTCGCCTTGTCGCCCTGGTGCCAGATCTGCACTTTGTTTTGTGTTCTCGGTCACAAAACGTGGTGGATCTGCGTTTTTCTCTCTGCCTCTCTCGGTCCTCTCTCTGACAGCATGCTGGTCTTTTCGTGTTTCCTGTAAAATGTCAGGACCTGTGTCTGTATCTTTTTCTGGGACTCCGACTATAACCACATAAAAATTAAATGGAAAAAATTATTTGTCTTGGGCTTCCTCTGTTGAGCTCTGGTTTCTAGGTCAAGGAGTTCATGATCATCTAGAAGAAGATGGAAGTACTATACCGGCAGATCAGGCTCCTCAATGGAAGAAACTGGATTATCAACTTTGTGCACTATTATGGCAATCTGTTGAACCACATATTTTGAGCACTCTTCGAGCCTTCAAGACATGTAATTCTTTTTGGAAAAAGGCTCAAAATATCTTTGCTAACGATATTCAACTACTTTATGATTATGCTAATAGACTAGCCTCCCTTAAGCAAGAGGATAATTCCATGATGTCCTTTGTTGCTGAAGCTCAGTCAGCTGTTGAAGAATTAAAAATGTTCCTGGAGGCAGAATCATTAGAAGAAAGGAAGACGAAGTTGGATAAATTCGATATGGTAATGATTCTTAGGGCTATGAATCTAGAGTTTAATCATGTTAGAGACCAGATTCTAACTGGAGAATAAGTTCCTCCTACGGAGAGTTTAATCACAAGGCTACTTCGTGTTCCTTCTATCAAAAGCAAAAACAGTCAGGAACTTGCTGATTCTTCCGCCATGATTTCTGCTCGTGGAAGAGGTAATCACAGCTCTAGAGGACGTGGTGGGAAAAGATGTCCTCAGTGCTCTCATTGCAAAAGAATGGGACATACTAAGGAAAATTGTTTTGCTCTGCACGGCTTTCCTGATAAGGCAGCTAATACCTCAAAATCTGAAGTTGATGAGCCCAAGTTCTCTCATGAAGAGTATCAAGAATATTTAAGGATGAAATCAACCAATTTGGCTCAAGCATCTACAACACCAAATTCGTCAACCGCTTGCATTTCGCAATCTGTGGAAAGTCAAAATCCATGGATTATTGACTCAGGTGCTTCTGACCACATGTCTGGTAATACCTCTTTATTTTCCTCTCTTTCATTTCCTAAAACATCCCATCTCATATCTTTAGCTAATGGATCTAAAGTAGCCTCTAAAGGAATTGGTCAAGTATCCATCTCTTCTTCTTTAAACCTTCAAAATGTTCTTTGTGTTCCTTCTTTTCCATTCAGTCTTGTTTCTGTAAGCCAATTAACCAAATAATTGAATTGCTAAGTAACCTTTAATGCCAATTGTTTTGTTATCAGGAACGTGGTACAGGTCGACTGATTGGAGAAGGACGTGAATCTGGAGGCTTATACTACCTTAGGACTAAGTCATCTGTATCTTGTGTTGCGTCCTTATTCCCAAAACTGTTACATGAGCGATTAGGGCATCCTCATTTAGCAAAATTGAAAAAAATGGTTCCTGAACTTCAGAACCTTCAAACTCTTGAATGTGAATCCTGTCAACTAGGGAAACATACCAGGTCATCCTTTCCAAATCATTCTGAATCTAGATGTGATTCTGCTTTTAGTATTGTTCATTCAAATATATGGGGACCTAGTCGTGTTTCATCTTTTGGTTTTAGATATTTTGTTACTTTTATTGATGGGTTTTCTAGATGTACTTGGGTTTATCTTATGAAAGATCGTTCTGAACTATTGCCTATCTTTAAGTCTTTCCTTAATGAAATCAAAACTCAATTTGGAAAAGTAATCAAAGTTTTACGAAGTGATAATGCCAAAGAGTACTTTTCTAATGATTTTTCTAATGTCCTAAATTCTCAAGGCATTTTACACCAGTCCACGTGTCCTCACACACCACAGCAAAATGGTATAGCAGAACGAAAAAATAGACATTTGGTTGAAACTGCTCGTACCTTATTGCTGGGTGCCAATATGCCTATTGATCATTGGGGAGATGCTATTCTAAGTGCATGCTTTCTCATTAATAGAATGCCATCTTCTTCTCTTGATAATAAAGTTCCACACTCTATTCTATTTCCAAAGGAACCAATTTTTCATGTTTCTCCTAGGGTATTTGGATGTATATGTTTTGTTCATGACATGTCTCCTGGCTTAGATAAACTCTTACCTAGAGCTATCAAATGTGTCTTCTTGGGGTATTCTCGTCTTCAAAAAGGATATCGGTGTTATTCTCCTGAAACCAAGAAGTACTACATGTCTGCTAATGTCACCTTTTTTGAATCATCATCCTTCTTCCCTTATTCTATGCAGGATATTGATTCTGTCCAAAATGTGTTTCCTGTTCCCTTAGTTGAATCAGTTGTACCTCCTATTCCTGACACCCCAAATCCCAACCAAAATACTCTAGAATCAGCATCACAGCCTATCATCACCTATCAACGCAGGAACCAGGTGAACAATCCCATTCCCCAAGATGAGCCATCCATAACAGGTCCTTCACTATCATCCTCTAATACCACGGCTCCTGATAACGATGACTCCAGTTGGCCCATTGCCATTCGCAAAGGTACTCGTTCTACTCGTAATCCTCACCCCATTTACAATTTTCTTAGTTATCATAGATTGTCTCCTTCCTATTCTTTTATTTCCTCTGTCTCCTCTATTACAATTCCTAAAAATGTGGTCGAAGCGCTTGATCATCCTGGATAGCGACAAGCCATGATTTCTGAAATGCAGGCTCTTGATCACAGCAAAACATGGGAGCTTGTTCCTCTCCCTTCGGGAAAGAAAACAGTTGCTTGTCGTTGGATCTATGCTATTAAAGTTGGGCCCAATGGTCGGGTTGATCGTCTTAAAGCAAGGTTAGTGGCTAAAGGGTATTCTCGGATATATGGACTTGATTATTGTGATACTTTTTCTCCAGTAGCCAAAATGACCACTGTCCGCCTGTTCCTTGCCATGGCCGCCACTCGTCATTGGCCTCTTCATCAATTGGATATTAAAAATGCTTTTTTGCACGGTGACTTAGAAGAAGAAGTTTACATGGAGCAACCTCCTGGATTTGTTGCTCAGGGGGAGTCTGGTTTGGTTTGTAAATTACGTCGATCCCTCTATGGCCTAAAACAATCTCCACGTGCTTGGTTTGGAAAATTCAGCTCTATTGTTCAAGATTTTGGATTAAAACGCAGCGAAGCAGATCATTCAGTGTTTTATTGTCACACTGCCCCTGGCAAACATGTTTATTTAATTGTGTACGTTGATGATATTGTCATCACAGGGAATGATGCTGCTAAAATATCTCAGCTAAAAGAGCACTTGTGTAGTCATTTTCAGACCAAGGATCTTGGAAATCTAAAATATTTCTTGGGTATTGAAGTAGCTCAATCAAGAGAAGGTATTGTCATCTCTCAAAGGAAGTATGCTCTAGATATTCTAAAAGAGACAGGTATGATTGATTGCAAACCTGTGGACAGTCCTATGGATCCAAATTTGAAGTTAATGGCAGGACAGGGTGAAGTTTTCTCTGACCCAGAAAGATATAGAAGACTGGTTGGGAAACTTATTTATTTGACGATTACTAGACCTGATTTGTCTTTTGCAGTTGATGTTGTCAGCCAATTTATGCAAGCTCCTTGTGTGGATCATTGAAATGCTATCATTCGAATCTTAAGATACATTAAAAAAGCTCCAGGACAAGGATTATTATATGAAGATAAGGGAAATACCCAAATTTTTGGGTACTGTGATGCTGACTGGGCTGGATCTCCTATGGATAGGCGTTCCACTACAGGCTATTGTGTTTTCATTAGAGGAAATATCATTTCATGGAAAAGCAAAAAACAAAACGTTGTTGCCCGATCCTCTGCTGAAGCTGAATATAGGGCAATGGCGTCTCTTACTTGTGAACTTGTTTGGGTAAAACAATTCTTGCAAGAATTGAACTTCTGTGAGATTCAATCTATGAAGATGTATTGCGATAATCAAGCTGCTCTTCACATTGCTTCCAACCCAGTATTCATGAGAGGACTAAGCATATTGAGATTGACTGTCATTTTATTCGGGAGAAGTTGTTGACTAAAGAAATTTGTACTGAGTTTGTTGGTTCCAATGAGCAACTTGCAGATGCATTAACGAAATCTTTGAGAGGACCTCGAATGGAATTCATTTGTTCCAAGCTTGGTACATTCAATTTGTATGCTCCAGCTTGAGGGGGAGTGTTGAAGTATTTATTAGATTAAGTGTATCTTGTTGGACATTTATGAGATTAGTTGTAGACCTAGTTCCTAGAATGCATCTGTTTACCTTCTCTAGGATTAATCATGTCTCTCTATTAATTGTATCTCTGAATCTATATTTTTATCTCCTATAAATAAGAGAACACAAGAAGATGATTGCATGCTCTCAAAATCAAAATCAGTTCTTTATTTTCTTTTTTCTATTTCAAGTAATTTCAAATGAAAAGCTGATTAGAGCTTTGTGATACATCATTTCAAATATATCAACATTATGGGGTTGACAATATTTGATTTATTATAATTTGTTCTGGACTAAACAGGAAAGGCCACTGTCACTTGATTGGATATCAGCCGTCAAATTTCAGATCAGAAAATGGGATAAAAGAAGCTCACAATCAAAAGTCAGCTGAACATTCAACTAATCCACAGAATGAGTTGTTTGTTAATCAACAGGTTACTGGCAGGGTAGCTGAGCATCGAAACACCCTGAATCAGCCGGTTGTTGGTCTTGATGTGACTGGCATGCAAGATTTAAGTCATGAGAAGCGGGTAAGTTGTTGACATTATCTGCAGAAGGATTGTATTATTCTGATGTGGACAGCCTGAAATCATACTTGCTACTGTATTTGGGTTGACATATACTTGTCGTTTGTTTTTGTTAGAACATACACATAGAATGTGAGATTACTCACATGAACAGAGAAGAAAGGAGAGAGAGAACAGAATAAGAGATATGCTACTGAATGGAATATTTTATTTTGCACTTCTGTTTGTGACATATATAGAGCATCACTATTTATAGTGCACATTGAGAAGTATTTTGTCAACAACTCAGTAACTAACAAACATTAAACCACTAACTAATGAAATATCTACTGCACTTCACCTCAATCCAGATTAGCAATAGAAATCACCCCTATGAGGCTTTATTAAAATATCAGCAACTTGCACATTAGTATTGCAAATTTCAACTCAAGCTTCCCTTTACACTGACTTGATCTCTGAGAAAGTGAAATCTTGTCAAAATATGCTCCTTTCATGTGAAAAAGGGTGTTTAACCAAGTTTATTGTTGGAGATCCCACATTGACTAGAGATATGACCAATTTATGATATATAATTCATGTGCAAACCTTACCTTATAAACTGATTTTGTAGGGTTGAGTTAGACACTTTTTCATTTCTAATACTTATTATAGATGAGGTATTGTCTATTAGCATTTTCACAAGCTCTTCTCTTTAATATTCATTTCAGACAGTTTTTAAGCCACAAGACCTGACAAGCTCCCATTGAGGCTGCAATATATTCAACCCATAAGGAAAGTGGCACCACTGACTTCTTTTAAAACACCTTAAATTGGTGCTCCACACATTTAATCACATACCTTGTTGTGTGCTTTCTATTACTTTTATCACCACAATAATCTGAGTTAGCCAAATATTCCAATATTTCATCAGAAACACTTCTCCCATTGTTTGAGAGCACCAATCCATAGTTAGTTGTAAGCATGTGACAAAGCCTTGATCGATAAACATTCTAATCAACTGTACTAATGATCTAACAATCTGCTTGTACAAGGTTGCATCTACTGACTTGACACTTCCTTCTCCAACTTTGGGCAGAGTTACAATCCAACATGTGAAATTTTTACATTACTTGTAGTGTCAAATTCCATGTTAAAAAAAATAGGATAAGAATGCATTTGTCACTTTCTATTTTGATCAAGATTGGTAATTAAAGGCATTAGGACACTAATAATGTTGAGCTTTGCTATAGAGGAAAACATATTTGACTAATCGATGCCATAAGATTGGGTATTACTTTTGACAACCAACTGAATTTTCCTTCTGACTGTACTTGATTGTGAACACCGATTTGCACCCGACTATCTTTTTTCCTTTGACAATTCTACAACTTCGAATCCCAAATTTGATTTTTGTCAAGCGTTTTTATTTCTTTTAAGATAGTCTTTTTCCAATTGGGAACTCTCAAAGCATATTGAATGTTATTGGGAAATTTCTACATGACAATTATAAAGTAAAAGCAAGAAAAGGTGAAAGTTTCTTATACAATACAAATTTAGACAAAGGATGTTTGGGACATGACCATACATCTTTTTTAATAATAATGAGAAGGGTGTAATCATCATCTTTATTGTTTTAGAAATTATAACCTTTTGAATCCTCGAACTCTCTGTGATGCAAATGCTGATCGTTGGATTCTTTTTTTATTTTTATTTTTTTATGCTTGAGTTAATGATATCAAAATGTTGTATATGACTCTGGAATTTGTACCTTTTCTTTTTCATTATTTCATCGACTTCACGAACTTCAGCATTAGGTACTACTGTGTCTTCACAGCGTGGACTTGGATAACACTTGTTTTCCCTTTCATTTGCATTAGTTAAAATAAAATTTATTTCCGATTTGAAAGTGATCTGTAGGTTCAAGAAGTTGTGGAGATCATGTAGAATCCATCTATGTCCGCCACTTTAGATCAGAAGTCGGTTTTGAAATAAAAAGGGTGGCATCCATCTTTAAATCAGATCATAGCACCTCTATCCCTATTGCATGGGAGTATAACAAATAAGCACGCCCCTTAGTTTGAGGATTGGATATATTTTGTAGCTTGGTTCATGCTTAACAAATATAGTGCCCAAATACTCTAGGGGTTGAATTGATGAAAACCTATTTTGGGGAAAATAATTTAGAAACACCTTCGAAAGAGTTTTGGATTCTATGTTTTACTGATCATTCTATCATTTAAGTAGGTTATTGCCAATATGCCTTCCCCCAAATGTATTTAGAAACCATATTTGACTTAGGAAAGCTCTAGCCACTTCCAAAAAGTGTTCATTTTTCTTTCAGCCACTTCATTTTGGGGTGTATGAACACAATTGCTTTGATGTACAATTACATTTTCTATGAAAAAATTGATGAAGTTTTTGTTGAATAGTAAAATTGAGTGTTTATCATTCTTAACTGTTTTAAAACTTTATTCCATTTCAAATTTGTCCCATATTAAGTACACTTGTGTCAACCTAGTATGGTCATCGATAAAGGTGATGAACTATTGTTTACCCAAAGAGGGTGAAATTAGAATATCTACTAGGGTCCTAAACATCACTATGGTTGATGGTGAAGGGGTTGTGTTCTTCGATTATTTGCACCAAAATGACCAAAATCAGAAGTTTCTCTCGAGAATAATCAATTATTTGAAGCAATAATCGATTATCTGCCAATTTAATCGATTAACAGCATCAGTTAATCGATTATTCTGTTCAATTGAAGGTTTAATCGATTAACAAAAGTATTAATCGATTATCCTGGATCGTTTTTGATAAACTAGCCGTTTGTAACGGATATTTTGGCACCCATTCTCCCAAATCTAGCCGTTTATGACCGTTATGCTTGTTCTCTACATATAGGAAGACTTCATTTCACATCTACACACCTCCAAACCTTAAATCAAAGCATTCTTGAATCATTCAAGCTCTCTTGTTTCCTTAAAGCCTCACTTGCTTTCAAAATTCCTTATATTCCTTTCCTCCTAATCTTAATGGTTTCATCATCTCGTGCTAAGATCCCCACAAGGAGAAGATCCGCTCCTGCTTTTCATCCTCGTCCAAATTCAGTTGAAGGATGGATCTCCGGCGATGAAGGAAGACAGGAATTTCTGACCTTCTGGAAAGAAAGGGGTATTGTATTATCACTCCAAAGTATATTATTGGTGATCAATTCATCAATAAAGGTTTCAACTTTCCAAATCTTCTTGAGCTGCAAGGTGTCCTTCCATTTATTCAAATGCAAGATACTTACTACCCTGATTTAGTTAGGGTATTCTATTCACGTTTTAAATATAGAGATCATGTAGCCACTTCTAGAGTCAAGGGTGTGACTATCATCCTTGATGATGATATTTGGGAAAATGTTGCCCACTTTTCTGTAAGGGAGGATGCTATCAATGTTCTTACGGAGTTAGAAGATTTTGATAGAATTATGGCTTACCGCTCATTTCTCCGCAACCCCTCCATGGAAATTGGCCGACTTCTATTGGCCGGACCATTAAAGAAGGAAGAACGCATGCTGCTGCATTTCATTGTATGGATTCTGTGTCCTCGAGCAACAAATCATGCACAATGTTCATCTATTGATCTTCGCATTATTCATGCCATCATGAATAATGAGCCAATTGATTGGGGTAGTCTTGTCACTATGACCATGCTTAAAGCTAAGCGTCATCCAACCTTTAAAATCCCATATGCTCTTCTTATTTCTCGTATCTTAGAATACAAGGGAGTGAATGTTGAAGGAGAGCAAAGGGTCAGGACGATAAATTCAAATCAAATGCTTGACAGCACGCTCACTCAGTTACAAATGGTGCGTGTAAATGAAATTTACGTTCACAAAGATGACGCTCCCAACATGGCCGAAGATGCTCAAGATTCTGATGAAGAGATGCCTGATGCTGAGATTCCTGCAAAAAACATTCATACTGCTGAGACATCATCTGCTCATCCTACATCCCGTCCGTCTATGGAAGATATGCTATTTGATATGAATCAAAGAATGCAAGAATTCTACACTATTTCTCAAGAACGGCATCAGGACATCATTCGCCGTATTTCGGATGTAGATGATAGGGTTTGTAACTTAGAAGATAGATTTGATGCCCAATTTAACAGTGATGAAAGTGAAGAGTTTTAATCTCTTCAATATATCTTTTTGCTTGTAATTAATTTGATTTATGGAATAAAAATGGTATTTTTGCTTTATTTGAGGGGGAGCTTTTTCTATATTATGCACTTATTGAGGGGGAACTTTCATTTTTTTGATCATAATCAAAATAGGGGGAGAAATTATTTAAAGCCTCTTATGTTTATTAAATTTAAATGTTGTCTGGTATGTTTAATGTTTTTGTTAGCTGTGACAGACAAAACAGGTTATTACAAAGGGCATTAAAGGAAATTTTGATCATCATCAAAAAGGGGGAGATTGTTGAATATACAATGATATGAATGTTGAACATATAAGAATATGAAGCTTGTAGATTTTGATGATGATTCAAGAATAAATGATTTAAAAATTTGAAGAATTGGGAATAGGATTTTCGAAACTTAGTCCAATTTTGAATTTCAAAACACATAACAGACCAAAATAATCGATTATCTTAACTGTTAATCGATTATTCCAGAGTCATTTTTGCAGAGGAGCAAAAACAGGGCCAGATAGTCGATTAACAGGCCATTTAATCGATTAACAGTCCAGTTAATCGATTAACAGGCCATTTAATCGATTATTCTAGTGAGCAAATACTGAAAATGATTTTCTTTCTGTAATAAATTACCATAGTGGAATGTTTGCGTTTACGGACAAAAACTAAGAGGGGGGTGAATTGGTTTTTTAAACAAAAATTAGGGTTTTAAATTTTTTTTCCAAATTTTATCGATTAAAATGCTGTGTAAAGTAAATAGAGAAGGGATAGAAGATTACACAGTCGATTTATACTGGTTCGGATCAAAAGACCTTTGATATTAGTTTGTTTAATTGATGCATGTTTATATGAGTCGCTCTCTTATGCCATAACCATGGGTTTTCTTCTTTAGCAACTAAGCATGTTATACTAGTATTAGGTACACAATCCAAATCAATCAAATAGATATTATTATGCCTAATGCTTTTCAATGCTATATTTTCGGAATCCTTTAAATGTATGGTACAAAATTTACTTTCAAAGATTACCTTGAATCCTTTGTCACAAAGTTGACTTATACTTAGGAGATTATGTTTTAGCCCATCAACAAGAAGCACATCCTTTATCTCCAAAGTATTTGCACCACCAATGTTTCCGATTCCAAGAATCTTTCCTTTGTTGTTGTCCCCATAGGTTACATATCCTTGTTCTTCAGCTTTGAAACTCACAAATTTCGTTTTGTCTCCGATCATATGTTTTGAACATCCACTGTTGTGAGAAATCAAATAGTATTTTAGGAAAGAATAAATGGAAATTTGTATATTTCCTTGTATGTTGGAAACTTAACATGGTATCAGAGCCAAAGCCTAACATCTTTCCGGTTATTGTCATGGGCTAAAAGTTGCCCTTTAGTTGGGTCAAAAGTACCCTTTGCCTGGTCCGGCGGGCTTCGTTGGAGGGGGTGTGTTGAAAGTCCCACATCGCCTACCTCATATCATTTGGTATGATTTAAATACATGTTAGGCTACTCCACATATTGCCAATTGGTTTTATGTTGGAACCTTAACAACTTTCAAGATACCACATAGTAGACTTTTTGGATTTTGAAGTTTCCTACAAAACAAGAACATGATAATCTTAGGTCCCCATAACTTTTGGGTCCTTGGGGTTAGAGACAATCAAATCATTTAACTATAGGAACCCAAACATATTTTCCTTTAGGAACACCAAAATGCTTAATTCTACATCTATTTGAAGTATGACCATGTTTCATACAATAAAAGCATGCATTAGATGTAATCTTTGAATATGATACATTTATAACTTTTGAAGTTTTAGTTCCTTTTTCAACCCATACTCTTCTATTTTTAGTTTTAGGCTTTTTCAATGGAACATAATAATTTTCTCTATTTTGAATAGCCTTATCCTTATAACTATCACTTATTTCTTTCTTAGCTTTATCAAGCAAATGGCTAAGTATATCAATATTATATTCATACTCTTTACATGATGCACATTCTATATTTTTATTATCTTTTTCTTCTAAACATACAATTTTCGTTTTTAAGAACTCCACCTCTTTTTTGGATTTATTCAAACACTTTTTCACAGATTTATATTCATTTTTCAAGTCCTTAAAAACAGTAAACAATTCTTCATATGCATTTTGTAAAGCATCATAATCATTTTCATCATCACTTGAGGAAGAGTCGGAATCACTAACCTCAAAGTCGGAAGAGATGTTGTCTTTTGCCATCAAGCAAATGTTTGCTTCAATTTCCGAATCACTTGACTCTGAACTTGAATCACTATCATCCCAAGCAATGTTGGCTTTCTTCTTGAAGAATTTCTTGCCTTTATGATCTTCATTTTTCTTATTTGGACATTCGGTTTTTACATGTCCTGTTTCACCACAACCAAATATTTAATATTTAAGGAAATACTTTCCCTTACCTTTCCCTTACCTTTGAAGGGTTGCTTCCCTTTGGCTTTCATGAACTTTGTAAATTTATTTATCATGAGACTCAAATTTTCATCATCTTCATTCTCCGTGTCTTCTTCCTCCTTCTTGTTCGTACTCTTGGAAATTTCAGTTTTGAAGGCAAGGTTCCTCTTTTGGTGTTGGTCTTCTTCATCGTTTAGCCTTCCAAGTTCAAGTTCATGCTCTCTCAACTTTCCAAAGAGCGTCGTCATAGACATTGTAGCAAGATTTTGTGACTCCGTGATGGTCGTCACCTTAGGTTGTCATTTCCTATCCAAAGATTTAAGAATTTTTACATTTAATTCATCAATAAAATTTTTTTTACCTAACCCGGTGAGATAATTCACGATATTTGTGAAACGCTTTTGAACGTCAAAAATTGTTTCCCCTTGTTGCATCCGGAACATCTCATACTCTTGTATCAATGAGTTCTTTCTTGCTCTTTTAACGTCATCGGTACCTTCGTGGGTTATTCTTAGTATTTCCCACATTTCTTGAGCAATTTTACAAACCGATATCCTGTAAAACTCATCAAGGGTTAAAGCAAATGAAATTATATTTCTAGCCCTAACATCATATTGTGTTTTTCTATTTTCTTCAGCCGACTATCTAGAAAATGGTTTTGGTACCTCTTCTCCGTTTTCAGTAATTGTAGGAACAAAAGGTCCATTTAAAATTGCATCCCAAACACCTCTATCAACAGACTCCAAAAATATTTGCATTCTAACTTTCCAAAAAGGATAATTTTGCCCCGCAAAAAGTGGGGATCAATTGATAGAAGCACCCTTGGCAAACGTTTGATTTGGTCCGGCTATTTTCGAAAATTATCAAAGCAAGCTCTGATACCACTTGTTAGAATCGCGCAGCGGAATGTTTGCATTTACAGACAAAAACCAAGAGGGGGGGTGAATTGGTTTCTTAAACAAAAATTAGGGTTTTAAAATTTTTTCCCAAATTTCACCGATTAAAATGTTGTGTAAAGTAAATAGAAAAGGGATAGAAGATTACACAGTCGATTTATATTGGTTCGGATCAAAAGACCCTACGTCCAGTTGTTAATCACTCAAACAAAGGATTAACGATGTCACTATAATCACAGTTTTACAAACAGATTACAAATGAAAAGATAAGGTAAAGAAAACACCTCTCTTGAGTCACACAAGAGATAAACACCTCATTTGAATCCACAAAGGATGAAGAACAACTTTCCCTAGAGACAGCACAACACACAATCCACCAAGAAACCCACTCAGTGATTCTTATTGCTTCTAGCCCACACTAGGTTTCAAAAGCCCATTTTTCTTCCATACAAACAGTTTTCTAGCAATCATAGATCTTAACTTTTGTATGAAAAAGGTTATTCTTTTTGCAGAGAGCCTTAAAGAACCTTAAGTAGAGAGATTAGGGTTTGGGAATTGGGAATAGGATTTTCGAAACTTGGTCCAATTTTGAATTTCAAAACACATATCAAACCCAAATAATCGATTATCTTAAATGTTAATCGATTATTCCAGAGTCATTCTTGCAGAGGAGAAAAACAACACCAGTTAAATGATTAACAGGCCATTTAATCGATTATTCCAGAGAGCAAATGCTGAAAATGATTTTCTTTCTGTAATAATCGATTATCCTGCCATTTAATCGATTATTCCAGTGTATTTTTGATAAAAATGAGTTTTTAGAGCTTTTAAAGAGTGGTCTATGTGTTGGCTATCTTGGACTCTAATATTACATACTCAAAGACATAAAAACAGAGTTATTACATAACATTACAAGTCTTCAAATCTTTAAGTCCTTTATTCTTGAATCATCGTCAAAATCTACAAGCTTCATATCTTTGTATGTTCAACATTCATATTCTTGTATGTTCAACACTAAACATCACTATGGTTGATGGTGAAGGGGTTGTGTTCTTTGTAAGGTTGAGTTAAATAACAGGAAGATGTTTCACTAATTGACAAGAAACATGATTAGTGTTGAGGCTAGTACTTTGATTTAGTCCACTCGTCTCTTTCATCTGTAAATATGTGGAGTCCATTGATTTCTCTAGGATTGCCAATAGTCCACTCTTCTCTGGGAAGAATAATTTATACCATTGTTCCAATTATTCCTTTGTGAAAGGAGTTGTCTCAGTCATAGATGTTGACAATTTGGTATCTTCAGAAGTGGTTTGGAATGTATTTTTTCTCTATTCAAATTTTTTGGGTCTCGATCAGTGTGGTAGAACCTTTGATATGGGGGTCTGTGAGATCATTAAGGTTGTTGAAGAATATGAATTGATACTGGTCATTGCCATTTTTACAACTGGAGAAGGCAAGGTTTAGAGTTGAAGCTTTTATACCATATCAGAATACAGAAGGAAATCTTTTATTTCTCTAATTATATTTTAATAATACAGCCACTAACATGTGGACAGTCTTAGTCTCATAGATGGAACCATTCTACCACAATTCGGGAGAAAATCAGGAATAAATAAACATCATATTACCTATGATCTGATCATGCTTTAAATTTTATACAAGTCTTATTCTGAAAAGATTTATTGCAGTATCAAATCAAGACATAAATTATAAAATAATTACTTGAAAATTAAGGAAAGACCTCTGACAAAAGCTACCATTTGTTTATATGCACCCATTGAACAACATTTTTCTATTTTATTTTGTTCAAGTCTGCAGCATTTTGTGGTTCACGAGCATGTATTTTTTTTCTCACAGGGTACAATGGTAGGAACTCCAAAGTCTGTATCTGTTGATGAAATCTGTGCAGAAAACATAAAACTTTTCGAGAGGTAAATATTTATTTTCAAATTGGCTTCAAGAGTGAAGACAAATAAAACATTTGTCATTTTCATTCTTGGTTATACTTTCTGAATAGCTATACTTGCTCCTTCAGTATACTGCTTGATCAACCATTTTCCTTGACCCATCTGTCTGTTGTACATCGACCAAACGCTTTTTGACTTTCTGCTACTTCACCTACTGTGACAAGGATATATTTTTATTTAAATATTTTTTTAATTATTGATTTGATATATATATGTTAATATTTATTTTTTAAAAAATTTAATCAGGTCAAAATTGTCCCGTTGGCCTAACACAGGTCAAGCTAGACTAAAAGTTTTCACCCATTTTAGAATATAGTTCAAGTTGGGCCATCAATTTTTTTTTATTTAATCCATAGAACAAGATTAAACTGAGCTAAGGCGTCCGTTTTGACAGCTCTATTGATGTCGGTGTTCCAATTTTTGTCCGAGCTAGTTTTCGTCTGCAACAGTGCACAACTAGCTGGCGTGGACATGGTGGGATGTTAGAATCTAAATGAAATTATGGAATTTGAAGTTCTACATTGAAAGAATGAAATTCTAGCATTTGGTGGAGAATGCCTTGGGCTATACGGCAACAATAGTTAGCTTTTGTAGTGTGGTTCTCTCAAGGTTTTATCAGATGTTTATATCCTACGATCTTATGCCTGAAATTTCCCTCTAATTCATGATTTTCTGCTTCATTACGATATTTTAAATTTACTATACAATGTACTATCCAAATGTTAATCATTAATACCTGTTAACATGACAATCGCTTTGGCGTGTATCAGTTGATGTGCCTGGGCTTCGTGTTGACTTGTTTAAATGTTGAAATGAATCCTACTAAAACCCTTTTCTTCAGGTGTGAGGAGTACAGGCTAAAGGAGACAGAACTGAAAAAGACGGTAATGGTAGTCAAATTATAGAGCTTGATGACTATGATTAAATTAGTCGTTGTGTTTTAATTGTTAGTGATGCTGATGTAAAATAGGTTGTAATCTTGGAGGAGGAATATAAACAAATCCAGAAGAAATGCGCCGTTCTTACTTCAATCTTGGAGACCAAGAGGAAGGAGAAGTGTTAAGGGATGATAGTTACGCTATAGAAGCATTGTGTCAATGAGAGGCAAGTTGATTGCGTTTTCATTATTATCTTTCACGTAATGTCTATAAAAGTACCTGTTTTGAAATTACTATATAAAGATTTAAATTTGTTTTTGAACCTCTAATTTGTGAAGTTCTGTTTTTCGGTTATATGTTTCTACTGTTTTGTCAAGGAAATCAAATCAGATAATATTGCCCTTGTGGAAAAGAGGTTACGGAGAGCAAAGAGGACCTATTTTAACATCGAAATACTGATTATGATACAATTCATCAAATGACTAAGGTTTTTAAGCTACATTAATACCATTTTAAAAGTAAGTTAAAAATGGTATGGTTTTACTATGTCAGACTGGCATATTTTCGCCACGTAAGTTAAAAATGCAACAGGCACTTGTCCAAATATCTTTATAAAAACGATAATCTATCATTTATCTGAAATTGTTAAGGAATTAATTAGATTGTGCTGATAATATACACCTTTTTTTTTTCTTTTACTAATTGTGGAATTGCTTTGATTTTGTAATTACTTTTAAAAGTAATATAAAATGATATTTAATTATTTGATAATCTGATAAATTATCTACTGACTGTTGTTTAAGTTAATTAATCCTTCCACTTTTATTGTGATTTCTTTATTGTTATGATTTTTTGTCATTCTTTTTTTCTAGTCCAAAAATTGAAAAATGTTTGCAGAATCAGAGCGTGACTTCAATAAATAACAGGAGTCCAATAAAATAAAACGCGGTTCCAAATATGCACCTGATGCTACCAAATAATTGATGTTAGTATGAACACTCAAATGTCATCCATTGATGAATATGACGTTGAGAGCAAGTGATCGCAATTATTTGCACTTGATGGCAAGTAATACTATATTAAAATGTTAACATATTATTTATTATGATATAACTTGTACACATGGGTTCTCAATTTAATACTTTGTTTTATATGGTCCATATGTTAACTGTACAAATTTATTCAAAGTTTATCATCTCTTAATATGTTGTTAATATTTAATTTATTTTATTATTTTGGAAAGAGTCTTGTTCTATTGCTTGTTTAAATAATATATCATTTTCATTCATTTACTAGATTGTTTGATTTATTCTTTATATGTTTTAGTTGGTAATATTTACTATATTGGAAGTAACAGTATATTGGGCCTACATTAATTACCTTGTTAATATACATTAGCAATTTGCATTTCAAGTTTATTTTTGTATTCATTCCGTATGAAAGCGTCATGTCATCATACTTTGATAGTATTTAGCATGACATTTACATTGAAATGTGATGTTAAAGACATTAGATTTGACGGCCAATGTTTACCCATTTGAGTTGGTTGTCTCGGTTGTTGGTGCTTCCCCAATTATCAGACACTTACTAATGGACATATGCAGTAAAAAAGTTAGTATATACATGATTAATTTCAGAAGAGTAACACATGGTTAGCTATTATGTAAGGTCATGATTATAATGAAAAAAAAATGTAGTATTGCATTTTGACTTCATCTTTCATAGTATGTTAGTTGGATCTCCCTAATGTTGTTTTTTTAAGGTTGCTGAAATAACTTGGTTCTTATAACTAATATAGGATTATTTGTTTTTTTGGTTTTGTTTTCTTTTAATCTCCATTGCTACTGTTTGAGCACTTTGGTAAGTGTAAGCCTTTAATATAGGTCTATATTGCAAAAAAAAAAAAAATTTAGAGAAAGTGTTGAGTTTAAACCATTTGAGTTACATAATAATATAATATGGACATACCAAGATTATATATATATATATATATATATATATATATATATATATATATATATATATATATATATGAATCAAATAGGGGACAAAATTAAGATCAAAATGAAAAACCTTTTACACTTTTTTCATTGATTTACGAGGGAAAGAATTTGAAGATAATGAATTAGAAGAGGCTTAGACAATTTCATTAGTTTGTTTAAAAGGAAAAATGTAAATTTTGTGGATCTCAGTTAAATAAGATTTATCTTATTTGAGACATGATTTGAGATAAAATTAGAGTGATGCTGCAAAGCACAACCTGTCTGCTTCACTTTCACAGTTTCACTAGTCTGAGACCCAAGTCCAAATTTGAATGATTATAACATGGCAACAAGGCTCGGTGGGTTTTATCTCTCCTATCCCTGTCCTCGATTTCCGTCAAGTCTTCATTTCTATTTTTTTACTCTCGTTTTATTTTCTATCTATATTATTTAAAAAAAATAATTATATTAATAATAAATTAATTTTACTATATATTTTTATATATAAATAAAAATTTATAATTTTATAATTTGTAATTATTATTAATTAAATATATATTTTAGTTTATTATATTTATATTAAAATATATATGTAAAAGAAATATTTAATTATTTTTTATTTATATATAGAGAGAATATTTATAATAATAATAATATTATTATTATACTGTTTGAATACTTAGAATATTATATATATATATATAAGTTGAGTTAATTTATTTTTAAGTTTTCATTTAAAATATATAGTTTATAAGAAAATATTTAATAAGTTAATTTTTATTTAATTAGCTCGAAGTAATAAAAATTTAAATTATTAAATTTTTTTAATCTTTTAAAATATAATTATTTTATTAAGATAAAATTTGATATATGACAAATAAGAATAATAAGATTCAAAAAATATGACATAATAAAACCTAAAAAATATAAATTATAAATAAAATAATATTAATTATTATTAAGATTTATGTAAAATATTTAGAAAAAGATAAAAAAATTAATTTTATGTTCATCAAATTGGTTGAAAAGATTGAAAAAAAAATGATTAAAGAAATTAAAGAAATGTAAAAAATTGAAAGGTAAGAGAAAGAAAATAATGTAATAAACTAATTGATATAAAAGATTAAAAAAATTTAAAAAGTGGATAGAAAAGAAAATAAAAATGGTAAAATATAAAAAATGATCTTATATGTAATAGAAAAATAAAATGAAACATTTTTAAAATATTAATATTTTAAAATTTAAATTTAAATATAAAGTCGGGATGGGGTAAGGGTGGATTGTATTACTCACCCCTGTCTTTGATTTTTTTTAAACGGGAAAAACTCGAATCCGTCCCTAATCAACTTAGTTTTTTTCCATCAAACTTGGAACAGGGACTGATTATTCCTCACGTGTACGAATCAGTTCTCACTTGGATACGAATTTAATTATTATTCCTAATAACAATAAAGTTAAGATAATAGAGTAAATAACAAACAATTTTACTAAAATTAATCAATAAAGTTAATTTTTTAATTAATATAATTTTCATCTCAAAAGGTCCAAATATTTTGCTTTTTCTTCTTTTTATTCATTCAAGTAACACATTCTTCTTAGTTTTTTTTTTTTTTCTAATTTTGTCAAACTTATTTCTTTCCTTAATTATTTTCACTCTATTTCAAAATGAATCCAAACACATCATATTGCAGGAACTACGAAAATATTTAAATTCCGGAGGAATAGATTTGCCCAAATCATGGTAAACAATAGACGAATTATATGTTGGTTTCCAACTCGATAGTAAAAAGCAATGCCAAAATTCCAGCTTTACATAGCTAGTTCATCACACTCGTCAAATTTATATTTTTCACAAATTTTTTTTTACAATGTTATTGGTGCAAAGCATTCCAATTCATCTTCTTTAACGGGCATTTCTCTTCCATATGTTACGTTTACACATGATTTATTATTGTATAATAGGCATGGTCATTAACATTTCCTCTAAATAAAAATATGTATATTATTTAAATACTAAATAATGACTTAAAGAATAATAATTTTGATATAATTTGTCAACAACCAATTAAGATTGCATCGATGTAAGAGAATTAATAGTCAATTTAAACATAAAATTTTGTACAATAATTTTGAAGAAGAAGGCCAAAAATATATTTGTATGTTTCTTTACTATGATAAATCTTCCATGATTATGCATGAATGAGTGGGGTACATGGAACAATTTCCCCATTAAGGCGACGCAATCTTCGGTCGCATGACCGTAATTCTGATACCGGTAATGTTTGTTACAGCCGGTATTGGGCGGTGTTGGTATTTTCCTTATTGCGTGGATGAGGTCTGCGTTCATCGTCTCTTTTAGAACTTGCGTCCGATTAGTAGTTAACTGAGTATAATGCATGAAATATGGGGCTCTGGCTCTTCGGCCTATTCTGAGGGTGCATCTTCCTTCCTTGACCTTTGACGACAGGCCGGACTTCCACGGCCTGACCGGCCCTAGCTTCGTCACGAAATTTCCTCAGTTCTTTCAATTGCATGATTTCGCAGTACTTCTTATGAGTTCATCAAGGTCCCTAACCGGCTTATTGCATAAGCGGTAGGCAAAGGGGCCTCGCTCCTCGGCTGTAACCAAGTGATGCATGGTGGCAACTTCTGGACTTAGCTTTCTAATGTTGAGGATAGGGAAGGTAGAACAGGTAAGGATAACCTCATAGAATATGGTGGGATGGGTTAATGTTTTTTAATCATCCCATTTTGTCCTGTCTTGTACAAGTCTGTTAATTTGTTGGGCTAGTTTGGGAGAAAAAATAATTTTTTTCTTTTAATATAGTTAATATAAAGTTAAAAATTGAAAGAAGAGGATTAAAAAAGTCTGACTTTCATTCATTATAGAAAATATTCTCTTTACTTAAATAAAAGTTCATTTCTCCTCTTCTCCTAGTATTTCTTTATTGTTCATCCTAATAACTGATTATTCTTATCCCTATGACTTGAATTAAATGTATAAGAATTACTTAAAGCAAGAATAATGTGAAGTTTAATCAAATAAAAAAGATATAGATATTTAAATTTTTTAATATAAAAAATATAAATTTTACAAGTTTTGATGTTATTTATATATATTTGTTATTATTTATTATTATATAAATTTTATTATTGTTCTAAATTATAATTTCTTAAAAAATGTGTTGAATTATCGACAAACAAATAATAATCTTATTATTAAATTTATTAAAAATTTTGATTTAAGAAAAATAAATTAATTTTTTTAAAATTATGGTAGACTAGCTCACCAACTCGCTCTTTACCAAGGCGGGCCAAGGTTTACAGTCCGTCATGACTATAATGGGTCAGCCCGCCCGGTGCCATTTTTTGCGGGCCAAAGATGGGACAGACGAACCCATTTTGCCATTCCTAGTTGAAGATTTCTTGTTCGAACGTTTCCATGAAAATCCTAAGACTTTCACCCTTTTCTTGCCTTATAATGACAAGCATGATTAAAGTAAGATGGTGTGGTCGACTAGTAGCGAATTGTGTACCAAACTTTGCTACCAAACTTTCAAAGCATTTGATTGAATATGACGACAATCTTGTGAACCAATTCAATGTCGCTCCTTTTAATAAAGTGAGGAATACTCAACATAGTATTGCATCACTGGTGGTGTAGAGACTCATTTGGGTTACATATACATCGATATGTTCGTCTAGGTCTGTTGCCTCATCGTATTGGTCCATCGTAAGACCTTTCCAAGATGTTGATAGGGGGACTTCGATAATCCATTGACAAAAGGATGGCGTTGAGGTCCTCTTGTGGGCACTCCTTGTCGGGTAGCGCTTGTGTCAGAGTATGCCTGAGTTTGTGGGACAAGTACTATCAGGGCTCTCTTGCATTCTAGATGTCCTCGAGTTGCTTGGTCATATTTCCCCTCTTTCTCCTCCAATCTTTTTTAGATCCCGTCGTTTTCCCTCTTCAACGCCATTATTTCCTCCGAACCTTCTTTTTTGAAGTTCTCAAGTTCCTTCCTTAATTCGGCTAGAAAGTTGCCTCATTGATTGGGTTCTCTTTCCTCGGTGAATTCTACCGCTCCACATTTCATTCCATATTTTTGATAGATACCATTGGTCCATTTCTTGTTTGGCCCCACGGTGGGCGCCAATTATTCTTTTACTAGGCCAAACACTAACATTTCTCTTGGATCTTCCCGAGTGTGAACTACTCAGCATAATCAACTTGTTGTATTTGGCAAACGGTTTTCGACTTCGACTGATGGAGGTACCTGCAAAAATATTCCAACGCTCAAACCAATAATAAAGTTTCTTGTTTATAGGGTTTTATGGGGAGGAGATAAAATAGTACTACCCTCTTCTTTATGTTTGTTGATATTTACATACCATGATTGAATGACATGATATGGGATTCTTCGATACGAGACTATATTAGGAGGTGATATGATACATTATCTTTTTACGTAATTTGCTTATGATGAAATGAATATGATTAATGTCATCGTAATTGTTCTAGAATAAGGACTTAACCTTTAAAGAGACTTTTTATAGAAAGATTTTAAATCAAGATTGGCTTAAAATATAGGTAAAAGGTGAGAAATTTTTGCTCGTTAAAATATAATCAATTTGTTTTTAAATTAAAAAGAGTTTGTTTATTGTTTTGTGAATGTTAAGTGGTAAAAAATTGATATAATTATACCTTGAATTGTTATGAAACCACTTAACTTATGTTAATTCTAATCTATTTTTCTCTCAATATAGGATGAATTCGATAATACCTTGATACAAGAGTAAAGAGCATAATTGTCAGTATAATTGGAGTAAAACTAGAAGAAAGAAGAAGATTTTCAGCATGGAAGTCGCTCGAGTGGGATGGACTCTCGCTTGAGCGAATATCAGTTATTCTTCTCTGGAATTCAGTCACTCAAGCACAAGAAAATTCGCTTGAGCGAATGTTAGTTATTCTTCTCTAGAGTTCACTCGCTCAAACGAGTGTTTTGTCGCTTGAGCGAAAATAGGCAATTTTTACTTGAGCAAAAGTTGTCTCTTGAGCGAAAGATGCGAAGCCCAAAAGCCCAATTTTCCATATAAAAAGAGAAGATGTGTTTTGAGAAAAGTAAGCGGTTTTGGAGGAGAAGAGGCGTGACTACTGCTAGGGTTTCGTCCAATCTTCATCAATTCTTCACTTCTTCCTCATTTGGAGCATTGTAATGACCAACATCTTATCAAGGTCAATCTTCATCAATTTTTCACTGCTTTTACTTGTCCTTTTGGTGTGTTTGCTTATAGGAAAATGTCATTCGGATTGTGCAATGCCCCAACAACTTTTCAAAGATGCATGCTAGCAATATTTTCAGATTTGGTGGAACAATGCATAGAAGTTTTCATGGATGATTTCTCAGTATTTGGTACATCATTTGACCAATGCTTGAGGAATTTAAACACTGCACTGAAGCGGTGTGTTGATACCAATTCAGTTTTAAATTGGGAAAAATGTCATTTTATGGTAACTGAAGGCGTGGTGTTAAGCCATAAGATATATGCAAGAGGGATTGAAGTTGATAAAGCAAAAATAGAGATTATTGAGAAGCTTCCACCACCAACAAATGTGAAGGGCATAAGATGTTTTTTAGGACATGCTGGATTCTATAGAAGATTTATAAAATACTTCTCAAAGATTGCAAAATCACTCAGCAACTTGCTCAATAAGGATATTTCTTTTAATTTTGATGTGGAATGTTTGTAGGCTTTTGAATTGTTAAAACAGAAATTAATTTCAGCCCCTGTGATAATTCCACCTGATTGGAAATTAGACTTTGAATTAATGTGTGATTCAAGTGATTATGCTATATGAACAGTATTAGGCCAAAGAAAATCTAAGATTTTTCATGCTATACATTATGCTAGCAAAGTTCTTAATGCAGCCCAAATTAATTATGCAACTACTGAAAAAGAATTACTAATTATAGTTTACGCATTGAAAAAATTTAGAACATACTTGATTGGTTCATTTGTTACTATATATACTGATCATGCAACAATTAAATATTTGTTAACCAAATTAGATTCTAAACCCAGACTAATTAGATGGATTTTATTGTTGTAGGAATTTGATTTTGTGATCAAGGATAAAAAGGACTGTGAAAATTTGGTAGCTGATAATTTGTCCAGATTAGTCAATATTGAAGTGACGAATAATCAATTAGAAGTGCAGAAGGAATTTCCAGATGAAAAACTGATGATGATTCAAGAAAGACCTTGGTTTGCTGACATGGTCATTTCAAAGCTGCAAAAGTTGTCCCAGAAGAATATACTTGGCACCAAAAGAAGAAATTATTTAAGGATGCCTATTATTTTGTATGGGATGATCCTTACCTTTTCAAGATAGGAAGTGATAACTTGTTGAGAAGGTGTGTGACAAGCAAGGAAGCCAAAAAAATTCTTTGGCATTGCCATAGTTCTCCTTATGGGGGTCATTTTAATGGAGTTATAACTGCTGTAAAAGTTCTCCAATCTGGTTTTTTCTGGCCTACCTTATTTAAAGATGCGCACAACTTTGCACAACAATGTATTGATTGTCAGAAAACAAGGAGTATCTCAAGAAGAAATGAGATGCATTTGAATATCATGTTGGAAGTTGAAATATTTGACTGTTGGGGACTTGATTTTGCAGGACCTTTTCCATCCTCATTCTCTAAAGAATACATCTTGGTAGCAGTAGATTATGTGTCAAAGTGGGTGAAAGTAGAGGCTACTGTAAAAGTTGATGCCAAAACTGTGATAAAACTTTTAAAGAAAAATATATTATGTAGATTTGGCACTCCTAGAGTTTTAATCAGTGATGGAGGATCACATTTCTGCAATATTCAACTTCAGAAATTTTTAGAGCATTATGGGGTCAGACATAAAGTTGCATCACCTTATCATCCACAGACTAATGGGCAAGCAGAAGTTTCAAATAAAGAAATAAAAAAAATATTAGAAAAGATTATTTCATCTTCAAGAAAAGATTGGTCAATGAAGTTAGATGATGCGTTTTGGGCTTATAGGATCGCATACAAAGTTTCTACTTGGGTTATCTCCCTTTCAACTTGTCTATGGAAAGTCATGTCATATTCCGAGTTGTCGCCGCCGTCAAAAAGAGGTGGTCGGAGCGACGCGATGGTTTTTTCGACCCTCTTGCTTTCGCGTTTTTTATAGGTGGTTACAACGTCCTTAGGTTGTCCGATAACCGGGCTAACCTAGAGACGAGGTTTTCGAAAAGTGTTCTTGGGTTGTCCGATAACCGGGCTAACCCAAGAACGGGTTTTGAAGGGTTCGTGGAGTCGCCACCGATGTTTTTACCGGAAACATCGGAAAAGGGGTTAAAAAGGCGTTGGTTTTCGAAAACCAACTTTGGTCATTAAAACCAGAGTTGGGTAAGGGAGTTAGTTACGTGTAAAGGAAGTGTTAGTTCCTTTACGACGCCCCTTTCGGGTTTCCTATGATAGGCCGGCTATTTTTGAATAAATAATTAATCTGGAAAATTGCGCTTTTACCCTTTTATTATGCGAAATTTAAGATTATGACTACATGGCCCTAGCTTCTATTGCGTAATTTAAACGGCAATAATAAAATAGAAAGGGAGAATATGCACCTCCAAAGCAAGCTTTTATATTTCTTTAAAGAGAGGGTGCGTTTTGGCAACCCTTCACTCTACAACTCTCAGAAACTCCGGAAATGCCTCGGAGGGATTCTAAAGAAGATTTAGAACGCTCAGTCTATGCCTAGAGACACTCAGAAACTCTGGAAATGCCTCGAAGGGATTCTTAGAGAGAGAAAGTCTAGAGAGAAGGGAGAGCTATGTTGATTCTCGTGTGGAAATGAGGGGGAGACCCCTATTTATAGTTTTTCGCGCCTCGACGGTCGAGACCGCCGTTTCCTCGACAGGGTCGAGACCGCCGTCTGGAAAGTCCAGACCGCCGTCTCGTCCATGGCAGAGGGTCGAGACCGCCGTCTGGATAATCCAGACCGTCGTCTCGACTAGGCAGGAATCGAGACCACCGTCTCGACCTTTGCAGGTGACGAGACCGCCGTCTGGTCAATCGAGACGGCGGTCTCGTCCTGGCGTTGAGACGAGACGGCGATCTGGTCCTTCCAGACGGTGGTCTCGTCCCTTCAGGGCGAGAAACTTAATTTTCGGGCCAAAAACCTTCTTATCTTAGTACGGGGGCCTAATAGTCTCTCCTAGTGGCTTGTTAGGCTTCGGCCGTCTTCAAATAGGAAGCTTTCTGACTTTATTCTGAGGCCGGGCAAGATTTGGGGTCTACACCAGTGAAAATGGAGCATAAAATATATTGGGCTTTAAAATTTTTAAATTTTGACCCAAAAGCTTCAGCAGAGCAAAGAAAAATTCAGATACATGAATTAGAAGAAATGAGACTTAATGCATTTGAATCATTCAAGTTATACAAGGAGAAAGTTAAGGCATATCATGATAAGAAAATTCTGAAAAGAGATTTTCATCGAGGTTAGTCAGTACTACTGTTTAATTCAAGATTAAGAATTTTTCCTGGGAAACTAAAATCCAAATGGTCAGGTCCATTCATGGTAAGATCCGTTAGACCTTATGGTGCTGTGGAATTGGAAGATCCAGCAACAGAAAGAATATGGACAGTTAATGGGCAGAGAATTAAGACATATTTGGGAGATGCAGTGGATAAGTTTCACCTCATTATCTACTTAGATGAACCTTAAAGCAAACAGGCGTCGAGCTTAAGACGTTAAACAAGCACTCTTGGGAGGCAACCCAGTATTTTATCTTTAATTTCTTTTCCTTTTGTTTTTGAGTTGTTAATCATTGGATTGCATTTGAATATCATGTTCCAAGTCAAAATTCACTGAAATTCACTCAAGCGACAGAGGATTCGCTTGAGCGAATGTTAGTTGTTTCTCTCTGTTTTCCTTCGCTCAAATGAAAAAAAAAATTGTGCACACATTCGCTCAAGCGACACAAGATTCGCTCAAGCAAATATTAGTTGTTTCTCTCTGTTTTAGGTCGCTCAAGCGAATAATAGTCATACTCATTTTCGCTTAAGCGAAAATGCCTAGATTTTGTTTTTAAAAACGTGAGCTAGGGTCACTATTTTCACTTTCCAACATCTCTATTTCGAACCCAAGCTCTCTTCACTCACTCTGCATCAAAATTTCAACTTTGTGCACCTAAATTCAAACTTCAAAATACTTTTCCAACTACTCTAAGTAGATTTCCTAAGTTTGCACCGATTCAAATCCTAGAATTTCAAGTTTGTGCACTGTTCATACCAACTTTCTGCATTTGTGCGATTTTCCCTTTATTCTGTAATCAAGGTATGTTTTTAACTCTTTTGTTGGTAAATTGTCTGATTGTGGAGTAATTTCTTGCAACTATGGTTGGATTGATTGAATTGAATGCATATTTAGGAGTTTCAAAATCGTCTGCATACCAGGTGTTTGTTAAAATGCCTCAAAAAGGAATGAATTGAGTTTTAGAGGATAATAAGTTGAATATGCATATGATTGAGTTAGCCATGTTAGGGGAAAGGAATGCATATCAAGAAAATAGAGTTTAAGGATTCTATAATAAAATGCATATTAGGTGATTGATGAAATGTTATATATATGACTTATGGTATGTTTTGCTAATGTTGATGGTTATGGTATTGCAGAAGGGTTCAAGAAAAGATTCACAAGGTGCTTCATCATCCAGGGCTACTAGAAATAGGCCAAGGACTAAGTCTGCAGGCATTCAAATAGATAGGAGAAGATTCAGGGATGCTGAGAGACAGGCAAGGTTTGATAGAATCCGAAACTGGACCTTCATCCCAAAAAGAAGAGTAGAATTGAATGAGGGCGAGTATCCAGAATTCAATAATGAATTAACCCGCCAGAATTAAAGGCAGTTGGCGCTTCCAATGCCCAAGTATGATCCTGAGATTGTAAAGGAGTTATATGTCAACGCCTGCCTAGTTGAAGGTGAGCCATTCAGGGCGCGTTCCAAAGTGAGAGGCAGGTGGGTTCCGTATAATAGGAATGTCATTAATGATTTGCTGGGAAATCCACTTTTTCTTGAGGAAGGTCATATTTGTGACTTCCCGGTCATTAGGAATAGCAGATGTCTAACTGAGATGCACTTTAGGGATGATGATGTCGTAAGAGCCCTATGCTTGCCTAGGAGGACCTTTAAGGCAAACCATGTTAGGAAGGCTTTAAGGATTTTAAGGGCCAACATGACCACAATCACTCATATCTGGACTTATTTTCTGCTGGCCAATATTGTACTCATCAAGCATAGTTTAGATCTAAATATGCCCAGGTGTCATATCATCAAGTGCATTTTGGATGAAACTATGATTGACGTCGCCACGATTATTTTAGTGGAAATTTATCAGTTTGTGGTTTTGGAAAGCGGGCGACGAGCAGAGCAAGCGAAGGCTCTTAGATTCCCTGCTCTCATAACAGCCATTTGTGCAGCCCATGGTGTGGAAGTTAACCCAACAGTGAACATCCGCCCACCAATTAATAGAAGATTCATTAAGCAGAACTGTGTGAACCCTGCAGAAGGGGAGTCACAGCCACTGGTACAACAATCACACCAGCCAAGAAGAGCCTAGCAGCCACCTCCACCACCTCAGCAGCCAGATTTTCAGAGAATGATGCAATACATGGAGCATCTAACTTTGCAACAATCAACAACCCATAGGGGTCAATGCAATATTAATGAAAATTTTATAACTTATCTTTGCAAATTACTCCAGATATGCAGTAGACGTCACCACAGGAATTTGATGTCTTACTTCAATGACCTGGGGACAGTCCCTATTTTTCAGGAGGGGGTGAAGGTGCAGCTGGTGCACAGGGAGCACAAGAGGAAGAGGAGGAATAGCAAGAGGAAGAGGAGGAAGAAGAAGAAAGTGAAGAAGAATTAAGTGGTTTTAATCGATTAAAATCAAGTTGTATCGATTAAAATATTGTAAAAACATTTCACTTGACATTTTAAGTAATTTTAATCGGTTGTATCAAAGTTGTATCAGTTAAAAACTTGTTTGAGAAAGCTTTTGTCAAAATACTTTGTTTTTAATTGTTAAAAACATTTTTAGAGGCATTTTGCAAAATCTTTTAATTGAAGAAACCTCATGCAACAGAAATCTTTTAATTTGAGTATTAAAAATTTAAATTATATTTTATTAAATTAAAATAATTACAATATATTTTTCTACTTTGAGAATGAACAATATAATTAAACTCAAAATTGACAATATTATAATACATTTTTGAACTCTTTTAGATTAATTTTTTTCCTAATTTTTGATAAAGTTAATTTTAATATTTAAAAGTATTTAACATTTTGAATTCTGAAAGGTTTTCTCTAATAGCAAATTTAAAAACATAATATTCAAAAAGATAGTTAATGTAAGTTTTCATTATGATCAATTATAATTAGAAATGATAGATCATAATTGAGAAGATATGATAGCGGTTCCACGTTAACCGCTATCTAAACTATAATTTAGATAGCGGTTAAGGGTTAACCACTATTATAAGTGCGCTTTTAAGAGCGGTTCCTGTGGAACCGCTATCTAAAATGTATTTCGCTTGAGCGACAATAGTCTCGCTCGAGCGAAACGCCCTGCACAAAATTGGCATTCTCGGGGTGTACTTCGCTTGAGCGACTATAGTCTCGCTCGAGCGATATCGATGAAAAAATGTATCAATAAATAAATAAAATATAGTCAGATAGCGGTTAAGGTTTAACCGCTATTATAAGTGCTCTTTTAAGAGCGGTCCCAGTGAACCGCTATCATATACAACAAGATTTTGAGATTCTGATCGATCAGATCTTCAAAATGATCGATCATATTTGATAATTTTTTCAAACAATTAATTATAATCGATTAGTTTTCTAAATTATTGATTAGAATTGATTAGTTTTTCAAATAATAGATTAGAATTAATTAATTTCTGAAATATATATTCAAAAATTATAATTAAAAATATACATTATTTAAGAATATTAACTATTGTAAAGATAAAGTTGAACATGGGAGGAGATGAGGATGATAATATAATGATAGAAGTTACAAAACTGTAGATTTGAGAAGTTTGAAACAAAAAAAATAAAGAAAATAGAGATTTAATTACACTTTTAATAAATTGAAGATAATACTAGTTTTGATTTCTATTTTTAACTATTTATCTTAATTATTTAAAACAGAGAAACTATAATTTTAGTTTCCAAATACTCAATTTAAAGAATTAAATTCATTATTATTTAATCTTTTAATTTGAGTATTAAAAATTTAAATTATATTTTATTAAATTAAAATAATTACAATATAATTTTCTACTTTGAGAATGAACAATATAATTAAACTCAAAATTGAGAATATTATAATACATTTTTGAACTCTTTTGGATTAATTTTTTTTCCTAATTTTTGATAAAGTTAATTTTAATATTTAAAAGTATTTAACATTTTGAATTCTGAAAGGTTTTCTCTAATAGAAAATTTAAAAATATAATATTCAAAAAAATAGTTAATGTAAGTTTTAATTATGATCAATCATAAATTGAAAAGATCGATCATAATTGAGTGGATATAATAAGCGGTTCCACGTTAACCGCTATCTTAAGTGCATATTAGATAGCGGTTAAGGTTTAACCGCTATTATAAGTGCTCTTTTAAGAGCGGTCCCAATGGAACCGCTATCATATACAACAAGATTTTGAGATTCTGATCGATCAGATCTTTAAAATGGTCGATCATATTTGATAATTTTTTGAAACAATTAATTATAATCGATTAGTTTTCTAAATTATTGATTAGAATTGATTAGTTTTTCAAATAATAGATTAGAATTGATTAATTTCTGAAATATATATTCAAAAATTATAATTAAAAATATACATTATTTAAGAATATTAACTATTGTAAAGATAAAGTGTAACATGGGAGGAGATGAGGATGATAATATAATGATAGAAGTTACAAAAATGTAGAATTGAGAAGTTTGAAACAAAAAAAATAAAGAAAATAGAGATTTAATTACACTTTTAATAAATTGAAGATAATACTAGTTTTGATTTCTATTTTTAATTATTTATCTTAATTATTTAAAACAGAGAAACTATAATTTTAGTTTCCAAATACTCAATTTAAAGAATTAAATTCATTATTATTTAATCTTTTAATTTGAGTATTAAAATTTTAAATTATATTTTATTAAATTAAAATAATTACAATATAATTTTCTACTTTGAGAATGAACAATATAATTAAACTCAAAATTGAGAATATTATAATACATTTTTGAACTCTTTTGGATTATTTTTTTTCCTAATTTTTGATAAAGTTAATTTTAATATTTAAAAGTATTTAACATTTTGAATTCTGAAAGGTTTTCTCTAATAGAAAATTTAAAAATATAATATTTAAAAAAATAGTTAATGTAAGTTTTAATTATGATCGATCATAAATTGAAAAGATCGATCATAATTGAGTGGATATAATAAGCGGTTCCACGTTAACCGCTATCTTAAGTGCATATTAGATAGCGGTTAACATTTAACCGCTTATTAGAAGTGGTTTGTAATAGCGGTTCCAAGTGGAACCGCTATCATATACAACAAGATTTTGAGATTCTGATCGATTAGATCTTTAAAATGATCGATCATATTTGATAATTTTTTCAAACAATTAATTATAATCGATTAGTTTTCTAAATTATTGATTAGAATTGATTAGTTTTTCAAATAATAGATTAGAATTGATTAATTTCTGAAATATATATTCAAAAATTATAATTAAAAATATACATTATTTAAGAATATTAACTATTGTAAAGATAAGGTTGAACATGGGAGGAGATGAGGATGATAATATAATGATAGAAGTTACAAAAATGTAGAATTGAGAAGTTTGAAACAAAAAAATAAAGAAAATAGAGATTTAATTACACTTTTAATAAATTGAAGATAATACTAGTTTTGATTTCTATTTTTAACTATTTATCTTAATTATTTAAAACAGAGAAACTATAATTTTAGTTTCCAAATACTCAATTTAAAGAATTAAATTCATTATTATTTAATCTTTTAATTTGAGTATTAAAAATTTAAATTATATTTTATTAAATTAAAATAATTACAATATAATTTTCTACTTTGAGAATGAACAATATAATTAAACTCAAAATTGAGAATATTATAATACATTTTTGAACTCTTTTGGATTAATTTTTTTTCCTAATTTTTGATAAAGTTAATTTTAATATTTAAAAGTATTTAATATTTTGAATTACGAAAGGTTTTCTCTAATAGCAAATTTAAAAACATAATATTCAAAAAAATAGTTAATGTAATTTTTAATTATGATCGATCATAATTTGAAATGATCGATCATAATTGAGTGGATATAATAAGCGGTTCCACGTTAACCGCTATCTTAAGTGTATATTAGATAGCGGTTAAGGTTTAACCGCTATTAGAAGTGGTTTGTAATAGCGGTTCCAGTGGAACCGCTATCATATACAACCATATTTTAAGATTGTGAAGTTTCGGGTTGTTTTTCGCTTGAGCGACACCATACTCGCTCGAGCGACATCTGATTCTAACATGAGGTCTCCCATGTTACATTATCCGGCTAACTTTGATCGACGTTTACGCAGGTCAACATTCGCTCAAGCGATAATAAGGTCGCTCGAGCGACGCGACCTGCACAAAATTGGCATTTTCGGGTTATATTTCGCTTGAGCGACAATGGGCTCGCTCGAGCGACGGCACCTGCACAAAATTGGCCTTCTCGGGTGGTTTATCGCTTGAGCGACACTGTCTCGCTCGAGTGACATCCACATTTTTTTGTTATGATCGAGTACATTTTCAAATGATCGATCATATTTGAAAATATATAATAGCGGTTAAGATTTAACCACTATTAGACGTGCTATATAATAGCGGTTAAGTTTTAACCGCTATTAGAAGTGCTATTATAATAGCGGTTAAGATTTAACCGTTATCATATACTACCACATTTTTCACTTTCTTATCTCGCGCCACTTATCCCCAAATAACCCTAACTCTCGCGCCTGACTCACCCATTCCTCTTAACCTTGGCCAGTATCTCCTCCTCACTCCCGGCGAGCCCTAGCCCCCTCACTGCTCCCCCCAAGTCAGCCCTCACCCTAATCCAACCTCCACCAAAGCTCCTCGTCAACCGGACGCCACCCTGTGAGCCACCGCGCCACACCTCTGTTCTTAACCTCCTCCGCAGCCTCTGACACCCTCAACCAAGGTTTGGCTTGTTTGAATGTATATACTGTTATTCTCTTGCATTGTGAATAATATAGGAGAGATAATTTTGACAGAATTTCTTTATGGTTTGTTGTAGGTGGATTTGTGAAGTAGATAGGTTCTTCGAGATCCCTCTTACTGCGGATTTGGTGGTGCTTGACAGACCAATTTGGGAACTTGTTTTGTTTTGTTTAAAATATGAACACCATTGTTATGTTTAAAATATGAAGGAATTTTAGCAGAGACCTTGTGCACACTGTTCTTTTGTTTCCCTCTTTTACCTAGCAGGGTGCAGGGCAGGCAGTGGCACTCAGAGTAACAGCAGATCGTTGTGCTTTCTATAATTGCAGGTTCCTTGGGTGGCAGGTGCTTCACTGTCTTCATATTTTTATTCTGAGTTTGATTTTAGAAAGTTATGTGTGCATGATGTATCCTTTATAGTGTGTGTTGCGTAAACATAATAAGATCTTCAATTAACAAGAGGCCATGATTGTTAGGCTAGATGGTTTTGTACACCATTATCCTTCTGTTTCATTTGAGGAAAATCTGAGGTACCAAGGTGATAAATAAACTTATTTTGTGATTAGTACAGGACACACTGTACTTACATTATGGAAAGCAATACTTGAAAGATTGTTACATTGAAGGGAGTGTGGACTTCATTTTTGGTAATAGTACTGCACTCTTGGAACATTGTCACATCCATTGCAAGTCCGCAGGGTTTATAACTGCACAGAGCAGAAACTCTCCACAGGAAAAAACTGGTTATGTATTCCTGAGGTGTGTGATCATGCCTAATACTTACAACATCATCTTCCCACATAATATTTTTTTTTAGTCATTGTAACTTGTTTAACAAGGAAAGAGACATTTCCCAATCATCTTGTTTCCCCTACAATACAACAGTGTTAGTGACTCTTACTTTGTTTTCCAATTCCAAGGCAAAATATGTTCTCTCTTAGTTCTTCTGATGTGAAATCAAGTAAGTACCTAGGTTGAAGTTTATCATCATGACTGAGTCATGTTTATGAAAACTGATTAAGATAATGAGAGAATGCTGGTTTTGAAGATGATCTTGCTTTTAAGTTTTGCAGTTTGGTTTGTAAATGTTTAGAAGCATGGCTAACACGGATTTAGGAGTATTTAATTAGAAAAAAACATTCTAGGTTAAAACAAGAACCAGATTCTCTTGAAGCTAGGGAAATGATCCCTTGAAAATTCAATGAATTCAGGAATCCTGTAAGAAATCTTAGAATAAAAATCTTTGAATCTCATACTACTATATGCTTCCTTGTCAATATTTTGCTCCTCTCCCTTTACAGTGTTTCTTTGGTGTGTTAATCTGTTAAACTTCCGAGTCCAAGAAAGGATACTACACAAGTAAAGTACTTACATGATGTTTTGTTTGTGGTGTCATTGCAGATGTGTTGTCACAGGTAATGGGGGAACTTCATATGCATATCTGGGAAGACCATGGAGACCTTTTGCAAGAGTGGTTTTTGCATTCACTTTCATGGATCAATGTATAAAGCCTGCAGGGTGGAATAATTGGGGCAAAGTTGAGAATGAAAGAACTTCTTGCTTCTATGAATACAGGCAATCATTTCTAACTCCATTCTGTAGTATTGTTATCATCACCAAGGCCTTCTTATACTCATTAAATCAATGGATCTGACAGCAAAATTGTTGATAATTTCATAAAAACATCAAAGTGAAAGAGGGTCTAAAGTGTATAAAATTGTTGTTTATTGAGTTAAACAAGTTTGGAGTAATTTGATAAGAGTGCAGGTGTTCTGGACCGGGTTTCTGTCCATCCCAAAGAGTGAAATGGGCCAGAGAATTGAAGAATGAAGGAGCTGAGCAGTTTCGAGTCACACCTTCATTGATCCAGAATCGGACAGATCTTGGCTTCCTCAAAGAATGACCTTCAATTATTAATTAGGATTATTATTATAATAGAATAATTAATAGATCTTGGCTTCCTTCATAAAATTCCTACTACAAGTCAATATGACACTGACAATATACCAGAGGACTAATTTTCAATTTTATGATATAAAGACTTTAAATCTTGAGTAGTTGTTAAGTTCTTAAGTTTCATTTGTGTTATGTTTGGATGAATTAAGCACGTACAAATTTTGTAAAATTGGATATACAAAATTTGACTTTAGTTCTTAAGTTTTCATTTGTGTTATGTTTGGATGAATTAAGCAAGTACAAATTTTATGATTTGAATAATTTGACTTTAGTTCTTAAGTTTTCATTTGTGTTATGTTTGGATGAATTAAGCAGGTACAAATTTTGTCAAATTGGATATACAAAATTTTAAACGAAAATTTTCAGATTTGGTTAGATTAGCGATCGAATTTTTGGTCGCAACAAATTTATTATAATATACAATTCAAATTTAGCGACCAATTTAAATTATTATTTAAATAATTCAATTAATGTATTAGCGACCGATTATATCCGTCGCTATTATTTTTAACTTTGTCTCCATTTTAGCGACCGATTTTAATTATTATTTAAATAATTATATTAATATATTAGCGACCGAATATATCGATCGCTATTTTTTAAAACTTTACCACGGATTTAGCGACCGATTTAGCGACCAATTTATTATATTATTTTCGGTGACCAATTTAGCGACCGATTCAATGCATAAGTGACCAAATTATTTAGCGACCACTTTAGCGACCACCTCATCGGTCACTATTTAGCGATCGAAATGTAATCGGTCGCTAACAAATTAGCGATTTGCCCTTTTGCGACCAACCATTTCGGTCGCTAATTTCGGTCGCTAACAGAATAGCGACCGATTTTTGCCCATTAGCGACCGATTTTGTCGGTCGCTAATAGCGTTTTTTCTTGTAGTGGAGTAAATTGTGCAAAATAAAATAAAAAATGCATCATCTCTTAACACACAATAGCTTTCAATTTCCATATCATACAACTTTTGTTCTTTCTTCCCACAACGATAACCACAAACACATTTTTTATTATTTAGCAAACTTATTTTCTTTTTTACCTTGATTATGAGCAAAACATAAATAATCATTCCTCCTTAAGTGATTATTTAAAGGTGGTTACCTATATAATATTTTATAAAAGTTTTTCCATCTACAAAAGTATTAACATTCTATTTATTAAATTTTTTAGCTATTAAAACATAGTTACCTCGAAAAAGAGATAAAAAGAATTATTTTGAAAATTTTTAATACACATGTTATATTAATGGTGTGCCTGTCTTTGTATTTTTAATTTTTTTTAACTTAATCATTTTGTCAAGGTATTCATGTACAAGATATTTTCTATCTATTTCTTGTAAACTAAATGCCTTAAATATTCATAATATTTGTATCAAAATGTTCTTAAATTAAACTTAATAAATCTGTTACGAATTCTAATAATTTATTATACGAAATTAAAATCACAAATAATTAAAATTAATTAATTCATAGATATAACAATCTAAATAATCTATCGATCACAACTTTATCCATAATAAAAAACCAAAAAATAATTCATTCTCAAGCATCATTGCTCATATGTGGTCATGACTTGGGACTTGTTCACGATAAAATCCAAGTTGTCCCACACGTTATCAAATTGAACTTGTCCTAAAGAAAATTTTACTATAAATCATATGTCCAAAACAACTAACAACTACTTAACATATAGATAATTCAGACTTGTTATAGAAAAATTATATAGATATATTGAAATGAGTTATGATTCAAGTGTGAACTAAAATTTTATATTAAATAAAAATGATGAAGTTGAGTAACATATAAATAAAATAGATTTATTATATAATATCTTAAAATTTTAAGTTGAAGATAAAATTATATTTTCTTATATAATTATCTTGTATCCCAATGATGAACATCAATTTAATGTTCTCCCCTTACAAATAATTTAACAATAGTATTAGAGTCAATTATTTTTCTAAAAAACAACTCAGTTTAGTATGAAATGGGTCTATGCATCCGTGAGCATTCCAATAAGCATTAGAATTTCATATTGAATAGAAATGGTAAAATTCAGAAATATATAAACGAAAAAGACTCACCAACTTTTGATTAAAAATAAATTTATATTTTTTTATATATAATTTGAATAAAGAACTTAATATTCACTCTTATAAAGAAGTCATCAAATTCAAACTTAATGATATTATATATATATATATATATATATATATATATATATATATATATATATCACTGATTATTTATCCTTTCATATATCTCTAAAATATATAAGATTTAATATTATCATAAGTTCTGAATTTGATTCATCCAACTCAATATTTTTAATAATTTATTTAAAATCAATTTCTTTAAGAAATAAAAATATATTTGAATACTTATTTAATTTATTTAGATAGATATAAAAATATAAAAGATACTTTTCAAATTATCTCATCTTTTAAAAAAATCAAAATTGTTAAATAATAACTTAATTTTTACATAAAATATACTTTTAAGATTAAGCAAATACTCACAACAAGTAACTTTATAACACATCACTCAGATGCACATTCATTTACTTGATTCAAAGTGGACCAAATTTCATTTGATACAAAATTAAAACAGGTATTTGAACATGACTATCATCCATTTTACACCTACTGAACAAGATTACCAAGTGCCTTGAACATGCATAATCAAAACGCCAAAGTTTGCTATTCCCTTAAAAAATCTTCATATAATTGGAATTCATTCAACCCTCTTGGTGATGATCAAAGTGTAAATAACAATGAGTGTGGCAAGGTCATGATGGTGGTTCTAATGATCCTGATGAAGGTGTTAATTATGATGTTCATAATGGTAAACAACTACAAGATAAAAGTGAGTGTGATAGATAATACTGTGAAGATGTTCATATAATGGTAATAATGATGATAGTTTGATGGGTATGATAGCTATAGCAATGCTATTTAATATTTTGAGGATGATAATGATATGGTAGTAATAATAATGGTGATAAATTAATATAATTTAAAAAAATAATAATATGATAATAAAAAATCATTCAGAGATTTTTTTATTAAAATAATAAATAAAATATCTAGATATTTTAATAAAGTAAAAAAGATTTTAATAAATCTTGAACTAAGTATTTTAATCTAAATAATTTATTTTGATATTGAAATAAGTTCTATTAAACAGTATACATTCAGTCAATTATTCATTGACGTCGTGTACTGCAGATTCATATATTTGTAAGTTTTAAATATTTACCAAAATATGGCCAATGAATATATTTTTGGAATAAATTAGTCCGATGTAATGATTACGAAAAGGTATTTTTGTGTGGTTATAAATAGTTTTAAATATGTGATGAAGAGATAAGTTTTGAATAGGAAGTCAGTGACAACCATGCAACTACAAAAGCAATGGTCTCCACTTAAAAAATTCTTACAGTTATAAATTTAGGATTTAAATTCATAACAGATCGTCACTGTATCGATGGTGAAAAGCAATGTGAACTAAATCTACCTATAAATTTTGGAGTTAACTTTATACTTATAATTATTGACATATAGATTTAGAAGAGATATTGAGTTTGTTATGCGTTATGTTTTTTTCTTGAACAATATCCTTTTAAGTTAAGTTCAGTGGTACGTGCAGGAGTTACTAAGTGAGAACACGAACCTTGTTTCTTGATCACGCATTTGAGGTTGCATCCTCAGAGATAGAGAGACACCGACACAGAGACAGAGACAGACACTGCTCCTCCTGGTCTCTCTGAGGTAAAGGTAGAAGCCCTATTTGTGTCATCTCTAACCAGTACACGGCATTGTTGGGACCACCCTCACAACAACCATTATGCCACACACCACAGACTAACGTACAATTATGCTGCACTCCGCTACCGCTCTTAGCCCATTCACTATCACTATTCTTCAACTTCACCTTTCTCCCTATTCAAATCCCTTCCACCCTTTATTCTCCATTATCCTACATGCCCTAATAATGCTCTTTTATTTGCCTATGCCACTCCTCAGACACCGCATTTACTACACCTAATTTCAAAACCACCCTCAAATAACAATCTAAACTTATAAACCCTCTTATAACTTAGTTGGTGTAAGTTAATTATTGTCTTTTTTCTGATGCTCAACTTTCATTGCTCCTTTCAAACATTAGAAGAAAACGCAAGGTTTTTTTTAATCATATACACTTCTCTTTTTCATATTATAATGCCATAATTTTTGGTACATGTTAACTCTGAAGTTTTTCAGACAGTGCACATTGCCTGAGTTCCTCAGTCAGCAGATCTAAATCCTAAGCTTCATTTATATACTAGTATCATTACGCTAGTTTCAAACAGTGTACATAGCCTATAATTTTATATATTTATAAAATTATTAGTTATTAATGTGTGTGTGTGTGGGTGTGTGTTTTGAGGTTCTCTATGCAATCTTTCTTAACTAACATATAAAAAAATTGAAGTGGATATCATAGTTTACGTAAATTATATTATTTTATTTTACTTTTTGTGTTTTTTCTATTTATAGGAAGAATTATGGATATGGCCAAAGCCATGTTTGACCGCAGTAGCAAGGCACCCTATATAAGAAAGAGGTCTTGCTTGCACCAGTAATTGTCACTACAAGTAGGGTGTTTGACCTGATAGTGTAAATACCCGTGAGCTGTTATAATTCGTTAGAAAGAGTTTCTGAAGCAGGGGTCCAGCAATGAAATCAAACGTGTGCATGCACTCCCAGGCAATAGTTTAGGAGTAAACCCTCATTAAAGTATTATATGTCAATCACTCTGACTTTATCAAAATTCACTTTATTTTATAAAATATCGTTGACTTTAATTTTTCTTATTTACAATGGAAAATTATGGAATGAACAAAGCTTTAGGATATGATTTGAGATTAAATAAGAATTAAAATTACTAATATTTATAATAGCAAAACAAAAACTAGGGCTTACCTCTAGTTTGCGAGCATTGGGACATGGTTGGGGATGCTAGTGTTGAATTAAAGACAATAAACCAGTGAAAATAATTTGAGGTGCAAAGCCACGTATTAAATTTAAACAGTTATAGCAAGTCCAGGAGGAGCAATTAACGTTAGTTTAATCTTTTTCAACGTAGAACAAGCACCAAGTCAAGAATAATTTTATTAACATCTACTTTTTGCCAGTAGCAAGAATAGGAATCGAATTAAAGGTGGGAGAACATGGAAATCGTCAGCATCATCCACGTCTCTGGCAAATAGGTAAAGTGCTATCAATAATTTCACCATTGGGAAGGAAAAAACCCAGAAATTCTTGTCTCCTTGGGCTCCAATTTTGTTCCCAATATATATGAGGGTTTCACCTTGGGAAAGATGGAACCACCCCACATGAAAGCATCATCTTGCACCCACGTTAAGGTTTGTGTGTAACCATTCATTCAAAAATATAAAACAAAAAGGTCCACAATAATTTCGAAAGGAAAAGCTGAATGTAAACACCGAGTTGTAGCATCTCTGAATAGAAACCCAAGAAAGCATTCCTTTCTAAGTCAACACACAAAAAGTGGTGCATGAATGAATCTGCCTGTATAATACTGAGATAGAATACACTTGTGCTAAAAGCACCCAATGTTCAGTTACCTGATGTTGACAAATACAACTCTAACTAGTTTTAATGATTTAGGTTAGGTTGTCAGCATGTTTAGCTGGAGCACGAAAGCGTACTTTTACACAATTCTGAGTTAACAGATGCAAGAAGAGACAGACAAACAAATTATTATGGACCTATTTTTACTTACTATTACACACACAAAAAAATTCATAAAATAATGTCTAAGACGTGCTTTTTAAATGTCAAAAAAATTAGCATTTTCCTTGAGTGTTAAAATAAATAAATAAATAAAATTAAAGAAGAAAGTATTATGAAAATATTTTTTCAAACTTTGGAATGTACTTACATAGTGATAAAAAATTACAAAACGAGCAGAACATGGAGCTTACAGACAGTTTTTTGACATATTTGATTGCAAGGAAGATGTAAGCTTTACTAGCTTTATGTAATATGGTTACTAACTATTCAGACCTCACAATTTGGATAGGACCCTGTGAATGAGATGAGCATGAGTCCCATTTACATGGGCTTCGAAGTCACAGGCATATCATGTAAGAAAGACGCCAGTAGAAAGTTCAAATGCAAAGGGGGAATCAATATTCTGCCTTTAAAAGCATGCAAATATTAATTATTTAATTAAATGGAAAAGTTACCTACTATATCTTGGATCGAATGCTTAAACAATGCTAATCGATTGCTTCTATATTGAAAAACAATGTTTTCTGACAGCAAAGAAATTCTCAACGTTATCGTCTGAATTTATATAAGTGTTGTATACCTAACCAGTCACCATAAAATCATAGTGCATGCACGATAATATCCGAACGGATAGATTCTTTTATTAGATCACATACTTCTGCATACAGACATTGAAGCAATCATTCTCCAATATAATATCCAATATATAATATGTTCTGACATCATCAGGCTGGTGAACCTCGACCAATCAATTAGGATTTATTCAAATCAAGACAACCTGCTCTTTTGAGAGACCTTATTTTATTTACCAGCTTATATCAATGGAATTGTAGATCTAATGCAGAGAACTCAGATATATAGCATTATTTTTAAACTTTTAAATTTTAGACCTACAAACACCAAAATGCAGCATGATGTGTCAAATCCACGAAATGAAAGTCATATATGATGTAGATAACTAGTCAAATCATAACAGAAACTTCTAATAGATCAACTGGGGCAAATTAGTAGTATACACAATTATTTACGCCAGCTGGGCCTGTAACTTGTTTTCATGCCTTTCTTCCCCTCCATTAGAAATGGGAAGAGACAAATTCTAGGAGTGAAAAAAAAAATATATATATATATATATATATATATATATATTATAAAATCATTTCGCCCGTCATTTTTCCATCATATTAATTACGAAAGTCAATCCCTAAAATCTGCATGATCCTTATAAAAAATAAGTTGTATCATGAATTTTCTATAACACTTTCTGAAACATTATTATTTTTTTCTTTTGTTACATCACTTATTAAAGTATACAGCCTCTCTCTTCAGTTTTTATCTGATGGTTATAAAAATTTATTGTAGAACAATAATTGCTCAAATATTCACAGATAAAGGACAATGTATGGTTCACAATATTTCTTATAATTAGCTTTGACTTTGGTACCTGTTGTTAGCTATACATTATGTAAATGGTTTTATAGAATGTGGATATAATATGTATATATATATATATATATGTGTGTGTGTGTGTGTGTGTGTGTGTGAGAGAGAGAGAGAGAGAGAGAGAGAGAGAGACCATGTATTTCATATAACCAAATCAGTTTATGGGCAACTGATCAAACAACAACTGGGGTTGCCATTCATGAGGAGGTGAGAGCATGCTGCATTGATCAGAAAGAAGGTCAAGGAAAGTTCTGAAAGCGTAGCCTTTATATTTGTTTTACTTCTTTTAGTTTTCCTTTTATCAACAATATACTCTAGTATGTTATGCCATATGCTGTATTCCTTACACATAAAATGCAGTGTTCCCCTATATACGTATAGTTTTCCTGCATGTGCATTAAATATGAGCACATTGATAAGTAATATTACCCATTTTATATTCAACGTCACGTCTATGCAAAGTTAGATAATGGAATTACAGTATCATCACATGGGAAGAGGGAAAGAGAGAGAGATCTTTCACCTTTAAAACTGGAATATGCTCGTGCATGGTTGGACCCGCCCCATCCAAAATATGAAGGAACTAAACAAGTTTTCTTCGAGGGTTAGTCGTCCAATCCAAATAAAGATCAAAACTGTGTTTCTAGTTCAATTAACCAGATAGCAGACGGATAAACAGGGAAAAAAGCAGTTTCCAATTTCAAAACCAACCGAAAACAAAGTGTGATGTAATTCAGCACGAAAGAGGGGATCGAAAAAATTTTAAAAAATAAAATATATTATAGTATTGCAACTGATCAACCAAAGAAGACACTCTACACCAAACTACAACATTAGAACCATATGTGTCCTTATATCGTACGAAGCTAAGAAACAAATAACTTTAGCTGATTTTCAACAAGAAGAAGAAGAATGATCTATTTTTGAACTAACCATTGATAATTTGCACACAAAAAATAAACATCCATATATATAAATATATATTTTCTTTCTCTTGTTCTCTCATGTCTTTTCTTTCTCTCTCTCTCTCACTTCAATATGCGTGTCAAATTTACCGCTAGGCCTCATTCTGAAGAACAATAACATCAAATGATAGAAAACACAAAGTTGGTGAAAGAGAACTATGAGGGATACAATCCGCATAATCCCCATATTGTTTTTCCTTTATCAAGATCTTGTGTGAGGGAAGAATTGCGTACCGCTGCCACCCATGAAAGTGTTGACTGGAGCTGAATACATGGAGGAAGGATCAACAAGTGCCCCAGAAGAAGAGACAACGCCAGAAGCAGTGAGGTTCAAGGGCTGAGCTCCAACAACACCAGAGGTCTCCCCAGCCATGTAATTATTACTATTATTACTGTTGTTATTATTGCTATTCTCAGGACCATAGTCATAAAGGATTCCTTTGAACACATGTCCCCCAATGTTCACAGCCGTTTGATACGCATACTTGTCATCAGCATCCTCCACGCAGCTAACCCTCACGCACCTGAACTCAGCAGGAGAACTCACCACAGAAGGAAAATGCCCTTCTTCTAACCCTTCTTTTTTTCCAACACATACAGAAAAACAAAAGAAACAACATTAGGCATGTAGCTATATGATCGATCGTTTGAGAGAAAGTAACAGACAGAAACAAAAAAAGAAAAAAAAGGGTCTTTTTACTGAAAAACTAGAACCTAATTATCAACAAAGAAAGAAAGTGGAGGAGGCGACTGGAAGTGCGTGGAAGTGAGAGAGAGAATGTGCTAAGAAAGAGGAGGAAAAACAGTTTCTTGCTGTCAATCTATTCATTCGTCAGGGCTACTACATAACAGTGTTTTCGGAAAGGGAAAGGGCTAAAGAAAAAAAAAAAAAAGGAGAAAAAAAAAAGAGAAGAAAAGCTGATATATGAAAATGGTGGATTTTGGTTCACACGCAATCGATACGGTTCCATTGTTTGCAGGTATACTTCCAAAACTTTCTCACCAGTCCCTCGATATCTTTTCAGAGAATTTCCCTGGCGAAAGATTCTCTTCTTTTCTTTTCCTTTCCTTTATTTCCCCACTCTCATTCATCACTCAATCACAGAAACTGCGAGTCCTTCTGTGTGCATCACTGTGAACAAACAAAGACAAAAGAAGAGGCACTGCGAGTGGATTAGTTGGTGGGTGAGGAAGTGAGTGTGCTATGTACCTGACGAGGGCAAACGAGTGCAAGCGGTTGGGTCTCTTGGCCGTTTGGAAAGGTCTCTCTGTTGTTGCTGTTGTTGCTCTTGCAACGCCGCTAGCTGTTGCTGACGCTCGCGGCGTTTGGAAGCGGGAACCCAAGTACTTTTGACATGGGTTTGGCACTCGTAGCCTCTGCTCTTGCAGCACGTTCTGCACCGCATGTGAGGGCAATCTTTTTTGGCTTGGTTTCCGCAGTCCTGGCAGCTTATTCCGCCCTCTGCCGCACGCATCGCCACAAACGCCGATCTTGACGACGAGTGATCATCCGAGACGCCTCGGCTGGGCCCCACACCGGAGGAGTAAAGATCTCGCTGCTGGAGGGGGCGCGCATGCGGGGGCATCACATGCTGCTCCTGCTGCTGGTTCCATAGCTCGAACCCTCGGTAGGACGAAACGTCGTCGTTTTTGCTGTACCAGTATAGGGTCTCCGCTGCAGGAATCTCGTTGTTGGTTGTAGTGTTGTCTTGCTGGTTGTTGCTACTCCCTCGACCTCCGCCTAATGAGAACAACCCCGCCATTGTTCTGCACCTGACCCGGGCTTCAATTGTGACCCAAAATCCATATCAGAAAACTCGATCGCTGTGGGTTGTTGGATATTGAAAAGAACAAAAACAAGTAGAACAAGAAGAAGAAGAAAACAAGCATGTAAAAATAACAAAAGAGAGAGAGAGAAAGAAAAAAAAAAAAAACACGGGTTGTAATTGTAAGTTGCAAGTTGTAACTATTGGTTGAATTAATTCTCTGGGTTTTGAGCTTTGAATGAGGCGTGGGGCTGAGAATTGGGATTTGGGAGTGTGAGGAGGACTAGGAGAAGAAGAAGAATAAATATAATAATAGTAATAATAACAAGAGCAACTAGAACATGTTGAATTTATGAGGAGGAAATTAGAAGAGTGCTGGTTGGATTTTGTGTGGTGTGTAGAGTCATGAATATTGTTGTCTCGGCACAAACAGAAGCGTTGGTTGAAGAAAATAATGAGAAATGGTTATAATATTTGTAAAAGAGTGTGTTGGATGTTGTGTTGTTGTTATAGTATGTGGTTAAGAGTATGGGTTAGCCGTTGTGGTTGGGGAAAGGGTAATTGAAGCTTCTTTGGTTAAGGACAGGCGTCGAACAGTGTCGGGCAGCGTTAATCGCGCTTTCAATTCTTCGGTCACTCTCTGAATTCAGCGTTTGTTTGTAATTGTGTTGTATGTATATGCGTGAATGAATGAATTGAATATATGCATTATATATTTACGCATTAATGATAATAATAATAATAATAAAGAGTATAGCACAGCTCCAACAACAGTACCACAGTTATTTACAGCTATCGCTGCACTGCAAACGCCGCCATGCCCCTCTCTTTCTCTCTGCAACCCTCTGATGCTCCTTCAATTTAATAACTCCCTCCCTCTTTCTCTCTCTTTCTGATTTTTCTGCAGAGTTTATGAGCTCTTTTTTTAGTTCTGAGCAGTTCCTCCTTTTGTGTCTGAAGCCTGTGTGTTTAACTTCGCACAATGACAAAACCACTACACCACACTGCACAGTAAGCAAGTACTCCCCTTCCCCCTCTCTCTCCTCAACAATGCAACGGAATGAATGTAATGTCATCCATCTCATCCCCACCGATGCTACCAATTTTCCATCTCCCTCCAACGGCTCAGATCTCTCCCACGTGTCACAGAAACAGCTTTCTGCGTCCCTCGTCCTTTGCACCGGAAAACCCGCTGCTTTTCGTGACACATTGCCCCTTTTGTGTCCATTAATTTATGGTTTTCGCTTCCATTAAAATAAAATTCCCTTGTCCCCTCCTTAATACATATCTTTTTTTCATGCAAAACCATCGCCCATTAAGTTAAGTATCTGGGTATAATACTTTTCATAAATACGATTTACTTTCAAACCTTAACAGTCATATGATTTAAAATATGTTTTAGCTGACTTAATCCTTGATAATGTCTTGTGTGTCACAATGAACTAATAAAACAGTGGGGTGATTAGTTATATTATATGAGGTAGAAAGACTTGGACGGGTGAAAAAGAGGCAATCAGATCGAATTTCCATGAATATAATCATGTGGCCTCAAACAAATATGCGTTCACACAGGGGAACACAGCGCCACCAAATTGTCATTGTACCTTTTTCTCTTCTTTTTTTCAAATTTCTCATTTCTTTATGCAACCGTTACTTACAGTGATTTTTCTGTAACTACACCCTCATAAGATATCATGGGAGCCCATTCAAAATTAAAATAATATTATTTTATTTTAGAGGATAAAAAGAAAAAAATGTGGAGAGGAAGGATAGAAGAAAACGAGTTGTGGTGTGGTTAAGGAAATATGTAAGAAAAAGAGAAAAAGAGAAACAGAGAATGAAGGAGACAAAAATTTTCATACTGCAATGAAGTAACATTAACTATAATTCATTAAATTATGGATATTAAAAAATTGTAATCATAATAAATAATAATTAAAAAAATGTCAAAAGTAATATTACTTATTTCTTTCTAATCTAATCAGGTAACATCTCTTTCTTCTTCTTCTTTTCTTTTTCTTCTCAATTTCTTTCACATTTATCAAATGGATCAGTATAAAATGTTTTATATCAACTTCTACAATATGTACGTTGTTGTTCTTAAAAGAACATTAAAAAATTATTAATATCTTTATTATTTTAATATTCTTCATTAAAATACTCTTAAATAATTTATTAATAAATATAACTAAAAGGATAAAAATATAATTAATAAAAGAGTAATTAATATAATCTTACATTTTATAAATGCTATATATTTATAAACAAACTTTTATGATAATATTTTGAGATTGAAAGAGTATTTTCATATATGTATTCTTAGAGTTAATGATAGAAATCTATCTGCTTATAAAACTAAATGTGATATTATTTAAATAAAAAAATTAGTTTTATCTCCATGATAATGATTAATAAAATTAAAATAATAATGATTCTAAATTCTTCTTTAGCATTTTTTTCATTTAGTAATAAATTTTAAAATATTAAATATTTTTTAAATATTAAATGCATTTATCTTTCAATTAATACTTTTTAAATAATACAAAAGATTTTAATTACTTAAAAAAAATAGATGTTAAATATTTTTTAACATTTTTCACTACAATAAATACTTAGTTTCTCAATAAAGTATTTTTATTGTCTCTTTAAACACTAGATGCCCTATTTATTCCAGGGAAGGAAAGTCCACTTAGGAGACATTAAATCACCCTGCATGACTTATTGAAGATCAAAGTAAACTTATTAGACAAAAAAAAAAAGATTATTTTTTTAATAAAAAATATAAACATGTTAAGCTTTAAACATTAAAAAAAAAAGTATTTTGAGATTGATCAATTGAACTATTTATTCATTTACAATTTTCATTAACATATGTTTTAAAAATTTATTTATAATTTCACCTTTTAATAGCCTTTTAAAAAACATAGGCTTACTAAGCCATGCATTCAGAGGAATGTTGGCCTACTTAGGGATATAGGCTACTTAGTCTATTTATAAATGTTATCATATAATAGGCATTTAAAAATATTTTTGGGTCAAATTTTGGAAAATCATACATATAAAGTAAATAAGGTAGACCTGCATGCGTTTAATATTTAAAAAAGTAAACCTATTTAAGAAATAATATAGTTTGGCATCATTTCCCTCATAAATTAAAGTTTTGAATTTATCATTAAAAAATAATATTTAGCATGAATAATTTGAAACTTGATTGCTTTGTTAGGAATAAAATTGTCTCACCTTATAATTTTGAAGAAAAAAAATTAACATAAGGTGATGATTCAATAAACTTAAAGGGAAACAAATTATTAAGACAACATCAAAGAAAAAATGAAAAATGGAAAAAATATGGTAAGTGTCTCATTGGTTATCAAGCATTTAAGAAACACCATCTAAAAGGTACACTATCCAAGGACTATCTAGAAGACAAAAAACTTGGTAGAGTATTTCTACTTACTCATGGTTCAAGTCAACTCACCTGCAAAACAATTTCATCAAGTTCTGTGTACATCGCTGAAAAGCAGTTGTGGCAAAAGAACTCCCACTATAACATGTTCTGATATAGGTTAACAGTTTTTCAGCATGAATATGTGATGTAATTTCAATCTATATTAAATACAATTTGAGTGATTGCAGCAAACAGACATTAACTTTTCTCAAGAGTTTGTAATGGCAAAGAAAGAAAAGTAAATGTTACCACATACACAAACTGCATTCACTTCTCTTTCTTAACCCGCCGCCCACATTCAATTTCTTCTTTTACTATTTCTACAGCCTTAACCATTGTTCTTTGAGAAATCCATTTATTAGCCATTATTGTAGCTCACCAAAAGACCACCAAAAATAGCATTTATGTTTTATAGTTTGCAAGTATTCTGTAGAATCTCAAGTACATAGAACTTTGAGTTTGAAAATATACTATACAATAATACCTCAGTTTACAAGCTTGTATGTGGTGTATTTAAACCAGTGATGAAACATTTTTCAACCACTAAACATAGTCTTAATCTGTTGATGTAATAAAATTAATAAAAATAGTTTCCCTTTATCTCTTATCACCATTGAGGGTTTCAATTGTGATTATACATCAAGTTTTTTCTTAAGAGTGCGTATGGAAATAAAAAAATAAAAAAATAACTATTAGACTTGTTTAAATTTCTGTTTCTATATATTTCTTTTCTGTGCACTTCATTTTTCTCTACGAAAGTTAGAGAAATGTACTCCTAAGTTTTCATTTAAACCATAATCTAAAAACTGATTATTGATTTCAACTAGTTAAGGGTTTTAGCTAGTTGTAATGTGTTGTCTTATATACCTTTCATGTAATATCGTAATCTTTTAGGCTAAGTCAAATAATAATTTTGCTATGTTGGTTAAAAAGGTAAACAAAAGGAAAGTTCCCTCTGCAGCAAAATGGTGGTTTGATCTGCTGCTCCTAACACAGCATAAGATGAACATGGTTGGCCTGGTAAATCGCAGCATGTTTCAGGCAAGCCATCTCAATGCAAGTTTTGGTAGTGGTTTAGATGAAAGAAATATTTTTTTTTTTTTTTTTTGAAAATTACAGTCTTTAATTTTCACTTGAGAGAGGATAAATTTGGTTAGTGAGTAATAGTGATGAGGCGATAGTAGTGGTAGGCTTAGGGTTAACAAAGGAGCAGTGGCATATTACTATTGGTGGTAGTTAAGGAGTGGTTGAAGGCATGGAAAAGGGTTATTTTGTGGTATTTGTGGGGTTGATGGTGGAAGACAAATTGAAGGCATGGCGTTTGGGTAGTGTCAACTCAAGAAAACCAGTGGCTGTATAGGCTGAGTGCATTACGAATAGATTTTGGTGGGTTAGGTTAGGTGAATGGAGGAAGTATAGGTTGTGGAGAAAGATTTGCAGAACAGAAACTATGTTGGAGGTTGCATGCTGAATTCCGTACGAGGTCATGTTCCTTTCTGGAGATGATATTCATCGGGATGTACAAGAAGATGGATTGAACTACAATTTTCAACCTTGTAAACCCTCAACTGCAAATATATTATGTCAGTACCCAATGCAATGGTTGGACTACTGGTCTATGCCTACAATGCACCAAGTAGATTCAACGGTGTTAAGTACCAAAAGTTAAATTAAAAACATAATATTTATAACTAATAAAATTTTAAAATTAAACTTAAAAAAAAAACTCAATTATTTTAAAACTCAAAATTAATAATAATTTATAAGATATTCTCTTTCAACACAATATCGTAATAAGATTACTTAACTTCGTATAGTCAATACCTCTTAAAGTTAAAGTCCAAACACCTATAAAACTATAAAGTTTGGAAAGTAAACTACTCTATATTTTGTTTCATGTTCTTGTTCCTTCTACAAACCTTTTGTTTTTCCATCTTATTTAAAACATTCTTTTGGTATTATTTTTCATTTTGTTTTGTCTGACCAACCTCCTTCCCTCTCAAATATTCTTATTCTATTTCTTTTACTTTGTTTCAACTAATTCCACTTTCATCATTTTTTTTTTTTCAATATCTCTTTTCTTCCATACTTTGCTGAACCAATCTTCATCCATGGCAACAACAGCTTGAGTCTTGCCTAGGGTATAACAGTTTGGAAGTGAGGAGAGGAAAGGGTAGGAAAAATGAAAGAGAAAAACAAAGTGATGGAAAATTGGAGGTAGTCACCATTCCCACCAAAGAAAAGTGGGGAGGATCTACAAAGAGTGTTGTATTAGAATGAACTAATGTTTTTAAATCAATAAAGAAGCACATTTATAATATTATATTGTTAGTAATAATTAACAAGGAAATTTTAAATTTAGAAAAATAAAAAATAATTATTTGTTATTAGAAATAATAAAAAAATCCTAAAATTTAATAATAAAGGATAATATAGTATATCATCTACCAATTGATTAGGATGTATTTATGATATCTGTGAGTTTTGATGGGTAAATGGTTGGAAAGTTAAAATCATCTATTGCAATGACATAGCCAACTATTAGTAGGCAACTTAAAGGTCAAACTTTTTGGCATGCAAGAAACTTAGCAATAATTTATTAATGATAAGCAAAGTTGTCAACAATGTACTAATTTTGTGAGACAGTTTGTTGGTTACTTTTATGATGGCTTAGTTACTAATATTTGGTTTTAAAAACTATTAAAACAATAAGTTGTGATTTCATAAAGGAGGCTAAATATTTTTTAGTGTTAGTTTCTTTTTCTTTTTTTTCTTGTAAAAAGGTGACAGCATTTGGAGGATACAACGGATTTATTTCTTGTCATTTATATTCTTTAATTGGCATTTATGAAATGTTTTCCACTCTCATGACATTATTTGGGTATATGATGAAACAAAGGATAATTTGGATTTTGGTTATTTTTTTCACTTCTGTTATCATTTATGACAAAAAGTTTGAAAAAAAAAATCAAAACTTATTAGTTACAAGGTAAATTTGAATTGAAGTTGAAAATATTTACTATAATAACTTTTTTTTTCTCTAAGTCGAAATTGTTCTATTTTAATTTTAAATTTATGTAAAAGTTTAATTTTCATTACATGACTGTATCACACCATCAGAACTGAAATCATGAGACCGATAATGTTGCGTAAAATAATAAAATTGAAATATTAGAATTTAAAAACAAATTTCATAATAATATATAATATAATATTTAACCCTCCAACAATGTTGATTTGATTCAGTAACGAAAACTTATGAAAAGTGTCTCCAAATAAAGAAAACAATTTAAATTTATTATATATTAATAATAATTTATTGAGTAAATTTATGTCAGTTTAATTTATTTTTTTTACACAAATAAAAAGAATTCAACTAAAAACAGGAAGTTATGTATATAAGTAATTCATAAATGTGACTTTTTTTTATCTTTACTTTTTAACCATATCAACTAACTTAGAATGGAAATATTAATGTTAAACCAATTAAATTGATCTTATTCTTTTGATAACATATATCTCTTGTACTATGTAAAAGACAGAAAAAAAAAGATATTGTTTTCTTATACAGAGTAGTGTAAAAAAATAAGTTATTTGTTATCAATACTTTTATTTATTACTTTAAATATTATCTTTTTATTAATAATTGAGCGTAGATATCATATAATTAAGTATTAATATCAAAACACATAATTTATATTCTATTTATACACAATTCAGCATGAAAATGATCTCTCTCGTACATTTCTTTTCCCTATTTTCTTCACATGTTTCCTCAAACAAACATTATCTGTCTTCTGTTTCTTCTGACATTTATCATTTTCTCATTCCATTATTTAAATAAACCAACTCTTATTTAAGAAGAGATTATAATCATTATAAATATTTTGTAGAGATACTCATAATTTCAATAAAAACATGGATAAAATATCTTTGGTTATCACCAGCAACATCTAATAATAAACAAGTGGCATCTTTAATGAGTTGAGAATAATACTTACAAATTTTGTATAGATGCAAAATTATATCCGCATTTACATAAATTTCATTGGTTGATGAACATAATGAGATAACGATAAGTTTTGTGAGATAAAAATAATAGTAAAGAGTGATAAAGTTGCATAAAAAGGTGGCAGAAAACTGCGACACCGGCTCAATAAGCGTATGACAGTAATTCCCATTGGCACGGTTTATAGTAGCTTACAGTAGTGGTTGCCTGCACCTACTTGGCTACTTCACCAACATTTCTTACTGTCATATCTCGCTGTCCAAGGTTTTCTTTCTTAGGTTTGTAATTCCTTTTCTCCTTAAATATAAACTTTGTAATTAAAATTAATTTATAAATAAGTAGAATATTGATTAATTACAATATGTATAATCATCGTATTATCAAATACTAATAATACCTTTCAAAGTTCGTTCAAGTAGTATCACAATTTTTATACATATATTACTTTTATTGAAAAAATAAATTAATATTAAAATTCAAACATGAATAATTTATTAAAAAATCATTAATCAATTTAAAATTTTTTAAAACGTTTTTTTGGTTAAAGAGAAAAAAAGCAAATGGATTTTAAAAAATTATAGAAAAAAATTCTTTACTTATTCAACTAGATATTATAGATATGATTACTATTTATATAACGAGTACTTAATCACTAAAACATTTTCAGTTTTCTTTACCATTACATAAAAAATAATTAGTATTTAATTTAAAAAAAAACTTAAATTTTGAATTTTTTATTTTTTTTAAATCTCGCTTCTCTCTTTTCCTTTGAATTTTGTCTTTGTCCTTTATTTATAAATATGTTATTCATCTTTTAAATTCATATAATAAATCAAAGTTATTAAAATGGGTGGTCGTGTACATCTTAATCTAACTTTAGGTATCAACTGAACAAATTTTATATCTTAAACATGTCATAATTTTTTTCCTAATTTATCTTATGTGAAACCAACATGTCATATTAACGTACTGTATCAAACAATTAATTAAAATAATGTTTAAATAAAAATAATATATTTTTAAAATTTAAATTATATTAATAATTTTTTAAAATGTAATAATTTAATATATAAATTATAATAAAAATATATTTATTTTGTTTTAAAATAAGAATTAAAAATTTATTTTATTATTATTTATTTTTTAAGTGATTTATTGATTTAAAATAATAATTTATTTTAATTATTAAATCATTAAATAAGTGAATATAAGATACTTTCTTTAAAATAAATAACTTTTTATCAAATTATTTTATAATACATATATTTTTAATAAATAATATTATTTTTATTTTAAATATAATTTTTATTTTATAAAATAGATTAACATATAATAAGTTTTTAGGTTAGTGTAGACTAAGTCTATTTAGTTTATGTCCTAAGCGGATATAAATAGGTCTAATTTAATTTAAGTCATAAAAATTTAGTTTAATGTAACCTATTTTTTGAACTATTTTATTAAACTAAACATATTAAAACCTAGTTTTTAATTTCTTTTATGTTTTTTTTCAAAGAATCTCCTTATTCTTTTCTTACTCCCTGGTTTATTTTCTTTAACTTTTTCACTCCTAATTGTTATTCATAGTTGGATCTCAACCAGGTTTAAAAAAAAACAGGTTTAAAAAAATGAATAGAAGATTGGTAAATAATGGACAGAGAAAAAAAATGCAAACCCTTAAAAAACAAAATTAAAGTCAATGATACATAGATGAGAAATCAGTTAAAAAAAAAAAATTTAAGGATGGGAGAGAAGAAAGAAGAAGAATACGTGAATTCACGTTTTGGAGTTAGAAAAAATAAAGAGAAATAAAAGGAAATGAGAAAAGTGAAAAAAAGAAAAGACAAATTTTAAAAAGAAAATTTCAAAAATCAACCGTGAGAAAATATATTCGTTGTAGCGAATTTCCATTTGGCTGGGATTTTTGTTTTTTTAAAAAAACCTAGTTTTTAATTTATTTTTTTTTAATCTTCCTTTTCTCTTTCTCACTCCTCAGTGTTTTTCTCTCTTTTCTCCCTCTCCAAAAGCTTCTTTTATTCTTTTACGTTGAATCTCATATGTTTTTAAAAAGTGAATAGAATGTCGGTAAACAATGGAAACTTAAAAATAAAAATAAAAAAATAACTACAGAGAAATGTAAAATTATAAAAAATTCATTATAAATTTGATTTTGACATTTATATAATAACTTAATTGAATGTAAAATGATTTAAATTTGAGCAATGTTGTAACACTATTAAATTTCTATTTCTAAAACATACTTTTCTTTATACACATAAATATAAATTAGTTAAACTAAACAAATCATATAGCATACATAAATTTCAATTAAATTTTGTGACAAGATCTTAATGATTATATAAAATTTCAAATAATTTAATTTTTTTATTATGTATTATCTAATAATAAATATTATTTTATATTTTAAAATTAAGTGATATAACACATTTTTTAATATTTTCAAATTATAATTTTACATATTTAACAAGAATATGATATTCAATAGTTAAATGAATTAAATTTATATTTTATAAAAATTTATTGAAGCTTATATTTAATATATATATATATATATATATATATATATATATATATATATTCAAAACCATGCCAATAAAACAATAATAGCAAACTAATCAGAACTTTCTTTTGCTATACTTTAAATAATTTTGTTTAATCTTTTAGATTGAAAATCAAGAATCAAACTAAACTAAATTGCATTATCTATTATATTTATAATTAATTATTAATTATCAATTATAGTTTTAGTATTTTTTAAAGATAATTTATAATATTTTTGTATTTATTGAAACGTTATGATATATTTGTAAAATATTATATATTTTATTTATGAATTTGAGAAAAATTTAAAATTATAAATATAATAATAAATATATTTTAAACAAATTATATAAAATATTTAATAAAAATAAAAATCATACAAATTAATTATAGTTAAATTCTATTATTTTGTATATTTAATTTTGTTAAATATTTAGCTAAAAATTAAATTAAATTATACCACGATTATTTTTATATATATTTATTTGCCTGATTCACTATTACTACATGAAATATTTTTTTAGAACTTGTGCTTCGTCTATTAATATGGATGAGATGGAAGAAAAAAATAAGAAAAAAGAATTGACATGTGTTTCTTCTTTTGAAAGATAAAAAAAAGTTTGTTTTGTTTGCTTATTGTTTTTAAAAATAGTTTTTTATTTTTTTAATTATTAAACATGAAAATATTTGTTTAATATTATTGTTTTAGAAATTATTTTTATTTTTGTAGTTTTTAATTTTTTTTTATATTTTTTTAATTGGTATTAACATTTTCTTTCAATAACTATATTGAATAATTTATTTCTATCATTTATTTTATGATTATTTATATTATTCTTTTTGTCTAAAATAGTTTAAAAAATAAATTTAATTATTTATTTCAATTTATTTTTAAAAAGAATTTTCAAAAGTAATTTCTAAAACTAAAAAAAATTGAACAAAGTCTACGTAAGATTCTTTTTATTAAAAGATAAAGAAGTTATTCATACACGCAAATAACTTATTAATAATAATATGTAATAATTATTAATAACAATAATATGAAATAAGATATTAATAATATTAGTATAATGATAATAATAAAAACTATTATTAGTGAAAAGATAATATTAATATTAGTTATGATAACAAAAAAAATATTAATATAACAAATGGATAAATAATAATTTTAATATAAATAATAAATTATTAAATAAAATAATATTATAGTAAAAATATATTTTTATTGTTATGGTGAGGAGAAATTTGTAAGTGGAAAGTGTTATTAGGTGTCATCCTTAAAAATTAGTAAGTAAATTCATATTCTACAAGTTATTTTTATTGTTGTTGATAACTTCTCTTTATTCAATATTGTTTAGGGTATTAAAATATATATACCGTAAAAAACAACTCAAAATATTTAAGAAATAAATTAAATTAAATAATATAAACTTAAGTCATTTAATATTATTTTGGTTTGATTTATTTAATACTGATATGTTAGATTAATCCGTAGGTTTATAAGTTAGTTTATTTTATAAAAGAATAATTATTTTTTTAAATAAATTAAAATTATTTTATTTATATATATATTATAAATTAATTTGACAAGAAATTTATTTATTCTAATTGTTGGTATCAAAATAAATATCTAATAATCAGGTATTTTTAAGTTTAATAATTAAAATTAATTATTATTTTAAATTAATAAATTACTTAAAAAATAAATAATGATAATAAAGAATAAACTTTTATTTATTACATTGATATTGAATTAATCCATTTTCTTATAATTTATATATTTAATTATTATATCTTAAATAAAAATTAATTTTATTAATATAATTTAAATTTTAAAATATATTTTTATTTTTATTTAAATATTTTAAAATTTACTTTAGTGATATGATTTAGAAAAAAACTAAATGTACTGTGGATATGATTTGATGAGGTGTTGAAATTTACAAGAACTATGTATTATATACTATTACGAAATATATTTTATTTTGAAATAAATGAATGTACAGCGGAATACTAGAAGTAGGATGGTCCTGTAGAATAGAATGGACTACACAATGAAATCATTTGGTATCTATCGTATTCATATATATCATGTTGAAGACATATCAATCTCATACTACTCTATGCACACCCCTTCTCTCTTTTCACTATCATTTACTAATTAATCACATAACTTTAATTATATTGAGTTTTACTTTCATAAAGGAATCTCCACAACTCTCAACTTTGCAATGTTTGGCTGGTCAAATATAAAGTTTCAAATAAAAGAAAGAACATTTCTTACTCATTCAACATCTCACAGTTCTTGTCTTTAAAGACAATTTAATAATTCTTTTGTAAGAAAAACAAATTAGATATTGAATAAATTTTAGACACCAAATAAAATGTTACCTATGTTAAAAATCATTATACAACACACGTCAATCCTATGTGTTCGGTGATAGAAATTGAATATAGAAAGAGAGTGGAAGTATATAATTGATAATAATGTTGTTGATTGATGCAAGTATCAGATAGAGAGAATAATAGTTTTAAATGGGGGAAAAACTTATTTTCTTATTTATTTGATGCAATATACGTTTACATATATGATCATTGTTTTGTAAACTAACTCTTTCTATCATCTTTAGAAATTATACAAATGTTCAATAAAATCAATTATAAATGTGCATTATTCTGAAAGCATAATTGACTAAAAAATTTGTGTTACATTATTAAACTAGTGCAAAAAGTCAAACAATACTTTTATATTTAATCTAATTTCTCTCATGTCCTTTTCTTCTTATGATTGTTCTGTGATTCTTATAATTAATCCAAGTTCGAAGAAGATATATAATTTACTTTTTCTATTTGTTATTATAAGTCATAAGTAAAAAAAAAGTTTATCTTTGAAATAAGATATTTTACATTTTTAATAAACATTATTTTTTTTCTTATATTTTTATTAAAGAGATGATTATTTATATTATAATATTAATAACGATTAATTATAGAAAATATTAAAAATTAATAAAATAAGTTGAATTAATTACTTTTTTTAATTTATTTAATTTTGTTTAAAGTGTATTAAAGAGGCAAGGGAATAATATTAATACAAAAAATTTATTTCAAAGATTAAATATTTTATTTAAAAATAATAAAATTGGTTATTATTTAATTAGACTCTAATTTTTAATAAATGATTAAAATCTTAATAACTAATTTTTGATAAATAACTAAAAATTTAATAGTTAATATGAAAGACTAATCTTATGATACAATAACTAATTTATAATATCTTTTAATTTAATTAATATAATAATTAAATATATTTTTATCTCTAAATTAATCAATATTTAATAATACTTTTTAATACATTGTGACGGGGTGTATTATATTAGTATCCTCTTTCTTCTTTTGAAAAAGAAGCAAGAAGTCGTAAAATGAATCTTCACGAGATTAATAAGCTTTTTTCTTTTATATAATATTTCTCAATCAATCAATCAAGATTCCAATCATTATTACCCTCATCCTTTATTATCGAATAGGTTGTTAGGTAACTTTTTGACTCAATTATTTTACCACATGATAATTCGTACATGGATGATATAAAATGTTTTAAACTTATTATTAATAAATTTTGTTATGTATGGTAAATTTATTAATTTTATGAAAATTATTTAAAAATTGATAATGATAACAAGAACAATTTAAATCAATTAATATTATACTTTTTTTTTTTATAATAATGATGTGTATTCATAAACTTTTCTCCGTTTTAAAAAGTGTTTTAAAGTTAAACAAAATTTAAAACAAGAACTAAAAATTGTTTTAATTTAAAAATTTCTTTTGAAATTCCAAGAATATGTAAGAATGAAAAACGGTTAAAGATACATATAATATAAGAGGGAGAAGGAAGCCAAGGCATGCAGCTTTTTGGAAAAGATACATCAAAATTGTTTCTCTCTTTCATAAAATGAAGGTGTACAATTTTTCTAAAAAAAAGAAAAAAAAATATAAAATCCAAATGTGGTTGGCTCAAGTTTAAGCTATACAAATTACCAATATTCGCACTAAATCTTGAAAAACCTGGAAAGAAGGGTAAGAAGAATATACATGGTTATTAATCGAAATGCAATTAATTAGCATGCGATATTTGGTCATTTGAAGGTTGATTTGTTTAATGTAGTGTTGATTCCATGTGTTTGGAGGTTGATTTGTTTAATGATGTAGTGAAAGATGTGCAAACTGGAGTTGGAACCATTGATGGTGTAATTAGAAGGCCTTTAATTAGATTTAGACAGATTTTGTTTTGAAGTTGAGAGAAGTGGACAAAGTACGGAATTCCCTTTCTAAAGGGGAACATCTCTTGAAGATTACAACTGTAAACCACCAATTTTTTTTAAAGACAAACGTCCCCGGGAAACCAAAAAGGACATTCATTCTATAATTTTTTCTCTGTTATATCATTTCATCACACATATGTGCGTATATAAATATTAATTATAAGGATTTGATACATGGCATGGATTTGACTCTGATATGGAAATAAAGTATATATTATGAAAAGATGTTATAAAAATTGAACGAATGTAGTTGTAAGGATAAGATAGTGTAGGGATATAGGTGTGTGGTTTGTTTGTTGTCAAAGGAAGCATAAGGAGAGAAGGGAATGAATGATAAGTGGGAGTCCCAATAGCAATAGCGATAGCAATGCCAATGTCAATAATGTTTTTAACTCTGGCATTCTCGAGCCCTGTGTTTGTTCCCGCGATTCACTACCTCTCCTCTGCAACCAACTTTAAGCAAATACCATCTACACTACCATTATTATACTATTATACTACTACAACTATACCCACATCGCAAGCAAACAATGGATTCCACTAATCCCGAAGTTACCTAACTCTGTTGTCGGTAAGCAATTAAGTGAATTGCATTGGATTCCAGGAAAGAAAACGGAGGAGGGAGAGAATGGAGCATTGCATTGCATTGCATGGCATGGCATGGAGTGAGTTCCATTTGTGGCAACCTCTCATGCATATATCCAAAGAAAAGAAAGCGGCTAGGTTTGTGTATATGCACAGAGATATGTCTGGTAGTTTTCTCCCTTCACTGGGGTAATCCAAACCAAGGAATGAATGGTTCTGTTTCTGTTACACTTCCCTTCCCCCAATTCTTTTCCCGAGAGAGAAAGGGTTCCTGTGCCACACTGTCAGACCTCATTTTTAAATTTTAAATTCTTTTTCCTTACCAAACACATCATCACATTAAATGAAAAATAAAATATAATTCGATCTCATATTTTTATATATGTTTGTACCGGGGAGTTGAGAGAGGATAGAGTCTCCAAAAGTGTATGTGAGGAAGGCATAAGTCCCATCAAGTTGAATGGTGTGAGAAGAAAGAAAAAGAAACAAAAATGAGCACATTCCTCCAAATTCGATTGTGCTCCGGAGCAGAGTGCCCATTTTTGGGTGCCTGAGATTCTGCCAATTCTTGTTCTTTGATTAAACCCCACTCCGACAACTAATCCAAAGCCTGCTCATCACATGCACTCTGCCTCTCGGTCCCACCTCCTTCACTCCCCTCCTCTCTTCTCTCTATTAACACTAATCCATTTTTACCATTTTCATACATAATAAACTCTTTCACTTCTTTACCATTATCCTTCTCAATTAATCTTCACAACTATTTTTAATCTTATTTCTTACTTGTTTCCTTTTTTAAGAACATTTTCACTCTTCTACGTACCTTATCCCTCAGGTTTCTTTAGTTTCTCACGTAACATCTCCACTACTAATCATGTTACTTAATTGCTTTCTACTTAACTAACCCTTTATCAGGTATAACTGGTGGTTAAGCTAGCGCGCAAAAAGTTACTATTTTTTGTTTCTTCTATGTAACAGGTATCTTGCATGAGAAGCTTTACTACGCCAATTCGTTTCACTACACAATAAAAAGAATTTGTTCAAATATGTCAAATTTTAATAAATGCAAATACAATTGTCATCTCTACGTCCTATTTTGAGACTTGAAAATAATTTTCAAGAACCGAACATTAAACTGAATACTGTATTACAGCTTTCGATACAGTATAATGTTATCTGTCCGACCCTGCCATTTTCTGTGTCTGTTAAAAGCTAGGATTGCACTATACATAACGAAACGTTAAAGCAATGATATATACATAAAAAAAAAAAAAAAATCACAATAACCATTTGCTTTTATCTTTTTCTCTCTAACCTTTTTTCCCCGTATATGAGGGTTGAATTAGGTCCTGTGATCTCTCATCAGTCTGTGAATTTGCACATGTCTGAGCATGTAACATTTCCAGAATTGCTTACAGTTCACCAGTGCCATGTCTCTGAGTCCTGCTCCGATTGCATATGAGGTTAGTGTCCTTCTTATGGAAATTCACCTTGTGTAATTAATACAACTATTATTGAGATTCAAACATTACAATATTTTAACTAACTCGGTGATCGGTTAGGTCTAGTAATACATGCATGATTTTCTTTAATTTAAGTCTTAAATTGTTTTGTAGGTAATTTTTAGGGATTAGTCCTATTTACAATAAAACAAGTTTAATTATATATGATTTTGAATTAAACCAAATTGAGGAAAATGGGCATATGTTGGGTACAACTTGCAATAAGTAACATTAAAATTTGTGGTAATATGTCTTTTGATTCAATTCCAAGTTACAGAAGTTAAATGTATAGTTTGAATAACCAGACGTAGGACCACGGAATAGTAATTCACCTAAATATGTGACTCATTTGATTTACTTAATTACTTTTTTGAGACTGGTCCTTGTGTAGGGTGGGGTTAAGGAGCACCACTCATCTTTCCTGGATCTATTTATTGAGAAGAGTGGAACATGTACCAGATTTCCATCAAACAAATTGCTATAAATACTTTGGTTATATATAAAAATAAAATAAGGTATATTTAAATTTCAAACCGAAAATGCATTCGTAAAAGCTTTTACGTTTGTATACTTCAAACCAAGCAGTGGATTCGAAAAGCATAACATAATTGGATATATATGCACAATGGTGAATCGAGCAATCTTAATCAAAATGTATAACCAAAAGAGAGAGTTCATATTTTCATTTGTTTAGGGAAAATTCCTATTCAAAATATGAGCGAGCCATAAAAGTAGATCTAGACACATGTATGGGTAGAAATTTAACTTTAGTTTGTCACATTGCATATAAAACCTAATGAATGATTGAATGAATGAATGGAATATCTTTCTTGGGTAGGCAGAAGTGGCAAGTTCTTGTTCTGTATATATTGAAAGGTGACTAGTCAAAGGATGCCATGTGTGCTTCAGAAAATTTCCTTGACTGTAGGGTTCCTGTATGATGTTAATTAGAACCAAGCTTTGCCATCATCTGTGTGCTTTACAAACCAGAAAGTGGCCCTTTTTGCTGACTTCACTTATCTAGGTATGGACCAAATCCAAATACCTACAGCAACAGATACCACTTGACTTTGCCTCTATAGTTCCAATAATGGAATGAAAGATAATTCTTTCCATTCAGAGGAACTAATACCAATAAGTAGTTAATAACACAAACTAATGAAGAAAGAAAACTTTGTGAAAACCGTATGCACTAGAGAATCTTACAGGTAGTTCAAGTAACTTTCATTCACGACCAATTATCAGTACCTTGTATTGAAAGCTTACCTAAAATTCCACAACTTTTATGGCTGGTTTTGAAAACTTGCAATTACAACATATGCATGACCGGTTGTCATCATAAAACGTCATAATTGGATACTGGTATGGTGGGTTAGTCATTTGTCAATGCCCCCATTATAAATCAAGCTTAAAGGCCTCTGTTGGGATCATTGACTTGCCAAAGTTTGTGCCAACTTAACTAAAACACAACCAACTAGTTGCTGCCTTGTCACTAATTATGCTTTAATAAACATATTTTGTCCTCATTAAGCTCTACTGATAAAGTAAAGGTTATTCATAACGAATACTCAAGGATATTCGTTAGCAAAATATGGTAAAAAGTATTTTTTTAAGTAAAAATTATCTATCAAATTAATTTAGAAATTGTTTAGAATTGTTTTTTTTTAATGAAAAATTAACATTTAAGAATATATATCCAGAATAAAAATAATGATTTAATAATCTTCTTAAGTGGGTACTCGTTATATACTACTATTTAATGAAATCCTGTTGAATATTGCATGGCTAATTACGTGGATGTGTGGGTAAAAAACGGGAAGAAGGGGAAGTCACCCTTAATATCCATAACTCTTTTTATTTTGAAACCTGCTGCGCTATGATAATCTTTCAGAGGAGTGCCCCAAAAAGTTATTATCTGAACTTCAACTGCAATATAACCTAGAAAATCTTCAACAGCATTTGAATCTTTGCCCCCCCCACCCGACACACACAAAGAAAAGGGCCAACAAATTAATGCATGCCTGTGACCATGGTTCCCGAAAACACTTTATAACGAATTTATAACTTTAGGACACCAGCTACAGACTATAAATACAGATATACATAAATTAGTCAAAAACATTTTATATATCGACATTAATATACAGTACAAATGATGTGTAATGAATATATATCTGTGCATGCCTATATACACTCTGATATAGTGTTGTCCTGCTACTATTGTCATCCACATTCATTCCATAATGTAAATTAATTTTTCTCACCAAAAGACGTGTAGGTCATGCACGAGGTACAATAATGTGCCAGTTAGTTTGGATCATTCTGTGAAGTACAACAATAATGCACCAATTAAATGAGTGAGGGTAAGTAAGATCGATGTAGGGGAGGGGCATGAACTAGCTCTTGAAGTGTAAGAAAGATGAATATATAAATATAAAATAAACAACAGAATAGAAGTTAGAATAAAAGTAGTGACAATATCTGGGCCCAATGTTTGTTGTTAAGATTAGAACTGAAATCAGACCAAACCCATAAAAAAAGGGGTTTCCAAAAAGAACATATATGTGACCTATGGCTGTGTTGTGTCCCATACGTATCAGTCCTAGTGTTCTGCCCCACGACTTGCAGAAACCATGGTCAGACAGTGTGTGTAAAGAAGAATACACTAATTGAATCATTTCGTCTTTTGATCAAGTTTCTGATCTATATTCAGTAAGTATATATTAAATAACTGCGCATAGGAACAATACAGATGCTTGATTTATTTAAGTAGGTATGTATACATTTTAATAGTAACATGTCCATATCCCATGCACTAAGGGGTGAGAATCTTTCTAGGTCATCAAATTGATTGTTATCGTTTTCAAAAGCATATCGTATCATATTTTATGATCAAATGTGTTAATGATTTTCTTCATCTTAATGTAGGGTCTCTGTTATCTAGAATCAGCAGCATGCATGTCGCCACACGAGCTTGTCCCCAGCAAATAAATTCCAAACCCTCCAATCATGAAGTTGATTACGTTGCTCACACAAACATTTTTTCTTTTAATAAAAGGCTCGATTTAATTAACATACGAAAAATTAAGAAGTTAAGATCATTACGTTGGAAACGAGGATACGCATTATATTTTATTTATTATGAGTAGGTTTGGAATTTCCATGAATTTGAAACTGCCTCGATTGGACAGGCAGCTCATTAGTACCATCCATATATACTATGGTCTGAATGAATGGTGAAAGTGATGCACCGCCCAAAATAGTAAGATGGCAACATCAACTTTTGCATGAACCACCTTACCTTCTTTTCATTATTTTATTTTTCTGCTACTTCGTCAATGCCAATTTGAATTTCTTTGTCTCTATCAATGATACTTGCTTGTTCTCAACTAGACACTTTCAAAATTTTATATGCATATTTTACTCTGAATATTCCAAACTTTAATTGTCCCTAAACCCTAAACCTACACTTCGGATGAGTACATAGTTGTACATGTTCAGATATAGAACAATGTTAAGCTATATATATATATACACACATACACACACACTAATTGTTTGTTTGGACTGGGATCAAGAGTCTGAATAGGGAAAAAGAGACCAGCCCCAGAAAACCTAATAATAAGTTGATAACTGATATATGATGAAATTAGCTATGTGTTTCTATTATTAGTTATCATTTTCTCTTTTCAATCTTTAACCTAAAGTAAATGGGGATTCAAACACATTTTAAACAAATGCTATCTGTCCAAGATGAAGATATATTTATATCTTCAGTTTGTGCTGCAAGTGAATACATTATTTCGCAGTAACCTTTCAGTTTGAGTGACGAGTAATGTCCCCAGACCATGTCTTATGTAGGTCTCCCTTGATTGACATTAGGTCACCAGTGCCTATTAATTAATTATTATTTGGTAGACAAAAAACAAAGAGAAAGCAAAGATGTTAGAGGAGAATCTAATCAACTTTTTCATTGGATCAAGCTAGGTTGGAAACCAATGCACCAAAGACCATTTATTAGATATGGCTGTGTCACAAATTCACAGCACCACAGTGAATAATCTCCATTGGATGTGGGCCATAAGACAGGAACCATTCTTTTCATTAATCATTCTTTTCATTAATCATAGGAAATGACCCATGAAATGAACAGTGACCTCACCCCCAAAGCCTTTATATTCCACCCATTGAAATGAAAGTTCAACTCTTTTAATTTAAACTTTAATAATAAAAAACTCTTCTCATTTAAAACAAAAAAGCAGACTAAAATAAGGAAATATAAAATTGAAATGAAAAGTTTCACGGCATGTTTAATAATAACAAAATTTTTATTACAGAATTTTCACTTTTTTGTGTTAACTATTAATTCTTTTAAATATAAATACAAAAAAAAACAGAAAAATGTTACTTCTCTATTTCATGTATAAATATTAAAAAAATATAGAATAAGGTGAAATGTTATTTGCAATATATTTGAGCAATTTTTGTTGATATGGCTGAATATATAAATATCACAAAAGAAATATTAACACCAGTAGGAACTGTAAACACAATGTAGTAGATAAGCTCTTGCAAATAATGTTGGGGTTTCTCGTTTTATAAGTGTTTCTATTTTTTTTAAATATATTAATGTTTGGTTTTAAACTCAAATAAAGTTTGTTTTCTTTATATTTATTATTTTTAAGAATGATTCACAATTTTCTCCGATAGTATAAAAATTTGAATTGTCTATTTTAAATGGTAAAAAGTTTAGTATTCTTTAAATGAATGTTTAAGTATGTGTATGGTTAATAATTTTTTTTGACAGATGATTACCTCTTTAAGTAATTCTATTCACTCCAGTTTAAATATATCAGAGTTAAGAAAAATATTAATATTACTACCAAATTTCAGATAAAAAACAAATTCTTGAGAATCTATCTTATCGTAAATTGAAACACCACTGTTTAACAAATCTATAATAAAGACAAAATCAAAAGTATCAGCAACAAAATAAAGTTATAACAAAACAAATTTCCACCATAGAATGTTTTTATTAAACCAAGTACTTTTATATATAAGATGTAAAAATCATTCAATTTATCAAATTCCTCCAAAAACTGGGTTTAATTTATCGATTTTATTAATTACTTTTTCAAGATTTAGATATTTCAAATTATATATATTAAAAAAATACACTTTTGTAAAATTTTAAGAAACTAGTAACAATTTTACAAAATCGTGAAAAGTAATACTTTTTCCCCCTTCAAGAACACTAGCATTTTAGTATGTTCGTTGTATATGATAACTATTTATTTTGTATGATTAAAGTTTATGATTAATACATATTTTAAAAATATAAATAATGTTATAGATAAATTTTATCATAGATTATTTGAATATACAAATGATATTATAAATATCCCATAAACAATTTAATTGTGATATGTAGTTTGTTTTATATGGATCATAGCATCCATCATTAGTGGTAATTTGATTTGAGTTTGATAGGAGCATTTATGAGTAGCAAAACTTTTTGGTATTCAATTATACGTTATTTGAGAGAGGGGAAAAAGTGAGGGTTTCACTCTTCAAGTTGTTGTTGTTATAATCCACATAACAAGTATTTTAGTGTCTAACATTACATAAAAAAGGTTTATTTATAATAAACATATTTAGATTTACTTTGAACGATTTGAATTATGATATAAATACATGGAGGAGTAGTTTTTCTCATGCGATACCGACCAATATTATATTCAAAATATATACAATATTGGTTAAGAAATATTAAATGTACTTTATTAGATAGTTCTAATTAAAGGCGTGTTCTTAAAATGATTTTAATATTTTAAATATACACTCTTTAATAAATAATAATGAAATATAAACGCATTAAATGCTTTTAAATATATAAAAAAAAATCAACACTCTCTACATTAATTTATTGGAAAATTAAAAATAAATTTTAGTAAGATGATATTGAATTATAAAAAAATATTTATAAATTTGTCTGCTAATATTTTTTTTCCTAAAAAAGTGAAATCTATTCAGTAGTTTTAAGATGTTAAATATATTTATTTCTATTTAAATTTTCATACAAATTAATAAAAATATTGTACAAAAAGATGACCTTATTCTCCAAAATACGGTCCCATTAAATAGAGGAGGAAAGAAGGTAACGCATGTGAGACTGCACCATCCAGTACATCATATCCATCCTGGGCTAATTAATGATTCCATCATTTCTGACATTATAATTCAATGTATCGTGTTTACATCAGTATAATGTTTTTTTTTTTTTTAACATTGTTTTTCAATAAAATTATCATAGATCTATTTTTGTACTATAACAAATAGTTTTGCATTAATTATTTATATAAAATAAACTTAGAAAAAGTCAATTTTTATGATTTTTTTTACATTATTAATTAAATAATCTTAGGTAAATTTAAAATAATTATGATGAAATTTTGATAAAAGCTTACCATATAGATTAACATGTGATTGGATTGTAGTGCATTTTGATTAAATTTAATAAAAATACAATTAATGTGATCATTTGTCTTTGATGACTTTCTCTTTCTCATATTATAAATGTATAGTAAAAATAGTATTGAAAAGAAATTAGATGTAGTTGAAAAGAATGATAGTGTGGTTTGTATTCATTATTGAAGGACACGCCAAAAGTTAGATTAAGAAAGATCACTTGGTTGCCATTTTGTTTTGAGAATTGAGTGTGATAGCTAAGACTCCTAATTAATCATATTATATATTGTCTGCAACATATTTTACCATTTTTGTCTATTTTTGTGCACATCCTTATGTCCTTACTTCACTAATCCAGATTCAGTTTGTCCATTGCGTCAAAATTTTGTTTAGTATCTGACTAATGCTTTTTCCTTGTTAGTAACCACATGTACAATCCCTTTTCAAAAGACCAACAACACCCAATGCATTTTACAATTTTGTCACACCTCATTTCATCAACTTCTACTAAGAATAATAAAAAAAATCGCTGTCAATTTTCATGTTTTTCTTAGCATTTCTCTAAGTGGAAGATATGTTACGTAATGTTAAAGGATTGAGGAGGGAGTCAAAGGGAATTATTTCTTGACATTGCCTACCATTGTGAATATTTTCTTTTGGGCCTAAAAAAATTGTCTAGATTCAGTCCAAATGTATTTTGGTGATGTGGGTTAGGTGAAACTATTTTGGTTAGACTCTTGCTTCCTGCACCTTCGTAACTTTTTTCCTGCAATTCCATATTCTAAGTCAAATATTTAAAATATTCTTTCTATAATTTTAATTTTTTTACTCTAACTTCTTCTTCTACTTGTATACAACTTTAGCACCTCATCCCCTCTATTCTTTGTCTATTTGATTTCTAATAATACATGTACCCGCACTCAAATTATATAAACAAATCTAAATTATTCAATATGAAACAATATGGTAAAAATGAAGTTGAATTCTGAAATACTCAATGTGGAATGTCTTTTTGAATTGAGTGTTCCGAAAAGATAAATCTAAAATGCATTTCAAATTTCAAAGATGAAGATAAAGATAAGTGTAAGGATAAAATAAAGGTTAATTTAATTATAGGGCGTAGGAAAAAATTATGGGGTGTAAGAAATAAGAGCCCTTTGGTTATATTATTTGGATCCATTAAGATGTAATAGAAACTAGTTTCGGGTCACCCTATATATTGAGAGTGTATTTCTTTCACCACCCCTTTTTATAGCTACACCTTTCCATATTTTGTCAAAATTTTCAAGAATAATCCATATCCTTTTGTAATTTAATTTTCAAAAGTGTAAAACCAAACAAATGTAGAAGGATGTTATTGGAAGAATTTTTAAAATAATATATATATATATATATATATATATATTGTGACAAATATTTTATTATTAAATTTATTAATTTTTTTAAATATATATATATATATATATATTTGAATTATTGTCAAATTATTTTATTATTAAATTTATTAAAAATTTTGATTTAAAAAAATAAATTATTATTTTTTAAATCATGGCATACCAGCACGCTGGTGCGGGACTTTTCCATGCCTATCCTTATATATAGATTCTGCAACCCGGTTCAAGTCACATTTTATGGCTCTAAAGAGGAATAATAGATAAACTATTGAGTGAACATCATTTCCATAATTCTTCTTATTTGTTTTTGTGAATAATAATATAAGAAACCTTTATGTTTAAATTTTTTAATAATCTTTACTTTTCTCTTGCTAAGTATTATTGGAGGTTGTTAATCTTAAAACATTTGCCGTGATTATGTTCCAAGTGTGTGCGCGATTTGTATGTGAAGCATAGTTTAATGACATAGCAACAAAGTTAGTTGTCTCAACAACTTCCCTACTCCGACTCTCTTGGATCATTCATACTTTCCAACATACCACAATTCATTCCTTCCTTAATCTTCCTCCACAAACATCACACAAACCTCGCAACAAACAACTCTCTCTAATCTCTTCCAATTTCACTCTCATAACTATCTTCATCAACAAATCCAACACAACACACACCAATGGCCCAGACTTCCAAGTCACGAAATGCCAGAAGATCATCATCATCAACTTCTTACTCATCAACCTTAACAACACTCATTTTCACCGCACTTTGTGTTTTGGGAATATGGATGCTCACCTCCAACTCCGTCGTCACACCTAAAACACGCACAGCCATTGATGATAACAACTCTGAAACCACTAACGCTGACCTCGCTGAAGACACACCCGAAACCACCACCACCACCACAACAAACATCATCCAAGATGATCCTATTGAAACCGCCACGAATATCGCAGAAGAGTTGTTGTCACGTGAAACGACCACACATATCTCAGAAGAGCCACATGAAACGACCACAAATATCTCAGACGAGCCACATGAAACGACCACAGATATCACAGAAGAGCCAGGTGAAACGACCACGAATATCTCAGAAGAGTCAACTGAATCTGTCTCCCAAAGCCATGACCAAAAGGACACTACTGTATATGGAGACAACCCTGGAAACCTCCCCGACGATGCCATTACAAATGAGGGTGAAAACACCGTTAATAGAGAAGTTTCCATGGCAAACGAAGCTGCTGCAGCTTTGGACAATGATCAGAAAACTGATAAGAGTGAGAATGACGCTCACATTCTTCAAGTATCTGAAGGGGACCAAAAGGGTGAAGAAGAGAACAACAACATGGCACAAGATGAAAAAGAAAACCCAAATGCAAAGCAAAATGCAGAACCTGAGAATGTGCATACGAGTGAAAATCAAGAAGAGAGCACGAGTGGCGAGCCAAGTTTTGATGTGCAAGGAGGTAAGAACAATGACGATGAAGCGAATGTGCAACAACTAAGGGAAGACAAAGGTGAGGTCATGGAGAAAGAACAAAAAGAAAGGTTGCAAGACGAGGGTGGAGAAAAGGAGAAGGATAGTAATTTGAGGAAGGGGAGCAAAGTGTTGAAGAAGGAGTGGCCAACACAAGCGGGTGAGTCTCAGGTAGAGAAGAAGAGACAGAAGGAGGAATTTGATGGTGGTAGTGAGGAAGTGCAGTTGCAAGATTTGAATTGGAGGATGTGCAATGCTACAACTGGTGCTGATTATATTCCTTGTTTGGATAATGAGAAGTATTTGAAAACTTCGCATAGAAAACACTTCGAACACAGAGAGAGGCACTGCCCTGAGGATGCACCAACTTGCCTGGTAGCACTTCCCAATGGTTACAAAACAACAATCAAATGGCCTGCCAGCAGAGATAAGGTAATATATTTGAAAGGAGTAGTAATCAATACAGTGAAAAGTGTGGTTAAGATCTAATTTATTCAACACTTAAAAAACATGAAATAATAGGTAAGATGATATAATAGATTTTACAACGAGTGTATGATACTAATAAAAATTGATTCCATGTTTTCATATCTCAAAACCTCCTAGTTACTTTTATGAGGTTCATTTTTTTTATAACATCTACATTTATTAATGTTTTATCAAAATAGATAATTAATTAGTAATTTGTATATTATATAATTTTCTCTGAAGGCATGCTTTATACAAATAGTGTTAGGTAAAACTAAGTATATTTATTAAATTTAATAGAAATTGTGTCGGTGTGCATTGTGCATTCTGTTAGGTAAATGATGAGTTTCTCAAAATTTAAGTTTTAGTTATCTTGGCTTTCAACAGATATGGTTCCACAACATACCACACACTCTGTTAGCAGACGTGAAGGGACACCAAAACTGGGTGAAGTTGAAGGGTGAATTCTTGACCTTCCCAGGAGGGGGCACCCAGTTCATTCATGGTGCTCTGCACTACATTGATTTTCTTCAACAGGTATGTTTGTCAGTACATATATATAAACTCGTAGAGTATTTATGAACTTGACAAAAATATATTCTAAAATAATAGTTTACCATATCTAAGTGCGATATTATTCCTAGAATTGAACTTTATACTCTTAAAGAGTTCATAGTTTCTTGCTGATATATAACTGGATTATACAATTTGAACGTGACTGTTGAAAGAGAGCATAGGAATCCATTATTTTTAAACATTTACATAAATATCTACTTTTTTCTTTGTATCTTTTTATCACAACCTCCTCACAAGTATAAAATTTATATTATTTTCTCTCTAGTGTCATTTATTATTATAGATGACTATTTTTCTTATTGAGAATAAATTTTAATTGTAACACAGGCTGAACCGAGTATTGCATGGGGAACGCACACTAGAGTGATTTTAGACGTTGGGTGTGGGGTAGGAAGCTTGGGAGGTTTTCTATTTGAAAGGGATGTTATTGCCATGTCTTTTGCACCAAAAGATGAGCATGAAGCACAAGTGCAGTTTGCCCTTGAGAGAGGGATACCAGCAATGTCTGCCGTCATGGGTACTCAAAGGTTGCAATTCCCCAGCGACGTCTTTGATCTTATTCATTGTGCACGTTGTCGAGTACCTTGGCATGAAGATGGTTGTTAATTTTACACACTTTTCCTTTGAATTTGTATGTCATCTTGTGTTCATGGTTGTTGAAGAGGAATGTGAATCTATTGTAGGTGGCCTGTTGCTTTTGGAATTGAATCGTCTTCTTAGACCAGGGGGTTATTTTGTGTGGTGTGCTACACCTGTGTATCAAACCATCGAAGAAGATGCTGAAATATGGAAGCGTATGATACATATATTGTTATTAAAAAGGAATAAACTATGCATTTTCGTAGGCTCTGACATTTTGTTGTTTTCCTCTAGAAATGACTGCATTAACCAAGTCCATGTGCTGGGAACTCGTAACCATAAAAAAGGATAAACTGAATCAAGTTGGTGCAGCCTTCTACCGCAAACCCATTTCCAACGAATGTTACGAGAAAAGGGAGCAAAACCAACCTCCCATGTGCAAACATGACGATGATCCAAATGCTGCATGGTAAATCTCTTGATTCTTTTGTATTTCCAACTTTTCTCGTAATTTCTAGGAACCACTCTTTTACTTCTGCGACTACTATACTTGAACTAGAGGACTTATTCAGACAAAAGCTGTTTTCTTAACATATGTGAAATGTAAAATAAAGTACATTATTGTGTTTGTTCCTTAATTTTGATTGACCAAATATATATATATATATATATATATACACCTGGTTAATAAAACTGGAGAGAAAAGAGAGTAAGCATACATGCAATAAGTAATATGTATGATGTGAGAAAAGAAAGAGAAAGAAAAACGAAAAGTGGTAACGAAGTGTTTAATGTGTGACAAGAGTGAATATATCATTACTGATCTATATTATATTGCAGGTATGTTCCTCTACAGGCGTGCATACACAAGTTGCCTGTTAACAATGAGAGAGGGACTAAATGGCCTGAACCTTGGCCTAAGAGACTCCACAAAGTTCCACACTGGTTAGACACCTTGCAGGTTGGAAAACGAGGTTCTCAAGAGTTTGAAGCAGATAATGAGCGTTGGAAAAACGTTGTAGATGAGCTTAGCAACATCGGGGTGTCTTGGTCTAACGTCAGAAATATCATGGACATGCGAGCTAATAGTGGAGGGTAGGTATATATATATCACATAATTTTAATTTGTATGCCACTCTTTTGGTCTTAATAAATCTATCATGCATTCCTGCTAATACAATAGTATAACAATTGATTATAAGGGTATAGTGATCAAAGTTACTCAATTGTGAATGCAGATTTGCAGCAGCTCTGAAGGATCTTCCTGTTTGGGTATTTAATGTGGTAAACATAGATGCTCTTGACACACTTCCTCTCATCTATGAAAGGGGTCTTATTGGTATATACCATGATTGGTGTGAATCCTTCAGTACCTATCCACGAACTTACGATCTACTGCATGCAGATCATCTTTTCTCAAATCTAAAGAAAAGGTAAAAATGGAAGCAATGATTTTTCATTTTAATTTTTTGGCATAGTCAGTATAAAGACAACAACAACAGTCTTATCATGCACAATAGTTTGTGATTGAAGGAGTATAAAAATGATTTATTGTATCACTGCATTTAAATATGATCTTTGGCAGGTGCAATCTTGTTCCTGTCATAGCAGAGGTTGACAGAATACTAAGACCAGGAGGTAACTTGATTGTCCGTGATGAACCTAGTGTGATTGGTGAAGTGGAGAATTTGTTGAAATCTCTCCATTGGGAAATAACCTCCACAAACCAAGAAGGGATACTTAACGGCAAGAAAGGGATGTGGCGACCTTCCTCTTAAAGTAGATTTGCGTCTTGATCAAGGAGACAACATTGGTTATTCAGCTTAAGATTGTGTTTTCAAACAAGCTATATATGCATTGGTAGTGACATGGGGTTAAAAGTTGCACCATTTTGGTGATGCATAATATTCAAGTACTACGTACCCCACAAAATGAAATGTTGTAATACAGGCACCAACAGAAAGAGATTTGTAGTTGTCAATATTAAAAGTCACCATGGCACTGTCTTGTTATTCTATTCAACGTTTGCGTTCAGAAGAAGCAATTTCAGCTTAATAGAAGTGGGTTTTAGACAACACTCAATTATTAGTTTTTCTTCTTGACTTTATTCCGAATATAGTAATGTCAAATTTAAAATCCCTATCCACCTAACCATACACTCAATGGAGCTTTATGATGCTGGTATTGTTAATTAGTATAAAATAATGCAGAAAGAAGATGAATGAATACAGTTACCTTTTTTTGTTTCATCTACAAATTAACTCTCTTTTAATTTAATAAATAATTTCCTTTAACTTTTAATTTAGAAAATCTTTATTAAGTTTTTAATTTACTAATTAAAATCTCTCTCGTCTGGATATTTTTATTTGCTATGTGGCGAGATCTTGTTTATGAAATGGTTACAATTGAAGATACATTTATTATTAAATTGATTATATTAATAATGTTAGAAATGGTTAAAACTTTTAATCTTACAATATATTTAAGAGTTTCAATATATATATTTAATAAGAGTGAAAAGAAAAAATAGGATGTTATCTGACTAGTTAAAAAAATCATTTATTTTAATTACTCAAGTTAGTAGTGCGTTTAAAATATAATCCAACTATCGATATGTGATTTTATCTTTAATTTTTTTGTGTTTTGATTGCTTTTTTTTTACATGTCTTATGGAGGTGCAACCACTATCATAACGAAAATTAATTTGTATGTACATTACTTCTTTTTTTTTCCAAATTTTGGCATTCTAATGTACAAACATATATATATATATATATATATATATATATATATATATATATATATATATATATATATATATTATACTTTACGTTCTGCTTTGTGTTAGTATTAATTTCTCTAATTTTTTTAAGATTTTTATTATCTTTGGACTCCCTCATTTTTAACCCAGTGATTTTCTTCCTTGTAAAATTTTCTTACCCACTCTCGATATTTTTTATTTTCTTCATCTCTTGATTAGTGCACTAAACAATAATTTTGATTGTAATATAAAAATGTTATAAATAAACATTTAAATATTTAAAACATTATTTTTATAAAATCATTTTTCTAAAACTTTTTTTTTACTTTTTTCTAGGTTTCTCACTCTTTTCATTTTTTTTTTCTAGATCAGGTTTTCATGTTGAATGAAATATTTCTAACCTATTAGAATTTTTGATAGACTAAGTTTTTCTTTATCCATTTTTAAAGTATTTATATATAAATTTGAGAGCTTTACATATGAGGTTCAAAATGAATGCACGTGAATTTTATTCGACAAATATGATTATTAACTAATTTAGGAATATTGTGATATACGTTAGTTGAACTTTTTTGTAAAAAAGATTTGATTTCTTGTAAATTTGGAAGTTTTTGAAGTTTTTTTTAATAAAAAAAATTGAAAGGTAAGAAAAACTAGTTATTATTTAGTTGTAATAGATTTAAATGTAAATGTGACTTGGTCATTTAGGGGTGTCAAAGTGAGTTAACCCGGCTCACACGGGTTGGCTCACCACGGGTTGAGCTGAAAATAAGTGAGTTCAACCCGACTCACTTTTTGGCGAGCCAAAAATTTTACAATCCGGCTCAACTCACAACGGGTTGGTGGGTTAGGTGTGTTGACTCACTAACCCATATTTTTTTAATTTTTTAAATTATATAAAAACTTCGGATGTAGAAACTTATATTTTCTTCCTTTCTTTCTCAATATCAGTATCTTCATTATTAACTGAAATTGACTCATTGAGTTTTTCATTAATAATAAAATCATCACCAATACAATTTACATTGACACTTTGATGTATTGTTTCAGATTTCATACTCGTAAATTAATTTAAAAGAAAGAAATCAAAAATTCATATATTAAAGAGATATATGTATAAATCAATAACAAATAACAAATAATGTATATATGCTACAATTTTCAAATAAAGATTCATCAATCCAATAGCTTAGGTTATGAAACAAATTCTTACATTTGAAAGCAATACAGTGGACATGGTGTAGTGGTGCGGTGGACAAATAATAAGACAAGTGACCCAAGTGCAACAACAAACGTAGTGGTGCAACGAACAAGTGATAACAAGTTTAAGTGAGGGTTTGACTTGTGGTGACAACCAACAATGTAGGGTAGAGGTAGGACAGGATAACATCAATTAGGGTTACTAAAATGTTATAATTATTTTTAAAATTTAAAATAAATGATTAATTAGGGTTAATATATTATTATAATTATTTTTAAAATTTAAAATTAATGGTGGGTTGCAGGCCAACCCACCATAACCCGGCTCGAACCCGTTTAACCCGTGGGTTAAGTGAGCCGAGTTCATTTTTAGCCCATAATCGGTAGAAATAAAAAAAAATCAAACCTAACCCGGCTCAAACCCGTGGTGAGCTGGGTTGGCTCACGGGTTAGAATCCATATTGACACCCCTAGTCATACTATTTGAATTTCAGGAATTAGATTGTGATTGTATGTATTAATCGTGTGTTGATTGTAATTGAGTTTAAATATGAGTTGATTTAAAATAATGATGTGAGAAATAATATTATTGGAATGTTAGAGAATAATAATTATATTTGGGCTAGGTATAACATGACTTGGAAGAAAATGATGGAATAATATCTAAAAGGATTGTGTTTGGTGCCTAAAAATTGGTTTAATATGTGTTTTGTAAGTTTGATATCTACATATTTTACTAAAATTATAAGTTGTCACTCGAGAGAAATGTACGACAAAAGGTAAAAGCTTCTTTCGAAAGTATTTTTGGTCAAGTAAAAATGATTTTCAAAGATGAAAGACTTGTTTTAGCCTTATTTTCGTTTAAACAAAAATATCTCATTCAAGAGAAAAAATTTCAAAGGAGTAAAACTTGTTTTAGTTATAGCTTCGCTTAATAAAAAGTATTGTTCGCTCAAGCAAAATAACTCCTTACTCTAGTGAAATTGGTTAAGAGAGGAATTGATGAAGTTTTGCTCAAGTAAAAATCCCATGTTTTGAAAAAGCTTAAAAATGTAGGAAATTAAAAATGTAAGATAATTTTTTTGATGTATTTGATATGCATGTGACTTAAGATATGGAAATATATGATATGAATATGAAATAAAACGTGTTGAATAATATTATATATATTAAAAAATGTTGTATTGTAATATAAAGAAGTATTTTTATATGCATGATGTAATTTGTAGAATTATTGAATTGGTATTAAAGAGATATCATAATTTTATTAATCGTTGAAATTATATAGATGAAAGGATTGAAGAGAGTTAAATGAGATTTCTAATGACCTTAACGGATCTTGACCATTGATATCGAATGAGACTAAATAATATGTTATTAATAAATAATAAATAAATATAAAAAGGTAAAAAAATATGAAAAGGTAAAATGTCAAATTTATAAATATACAAATATATATTTAATACTCATTAAATTTTGAAAGTTAAAAATCATAATTACTAATTTAAGTTAGGAAGACTAGAATTCCCCTTACTTTCAAATAAGCTCTTGCTAATGACTTAACATACATTATAAAAAAAACTATATTTTTATAAATTATTTAAAAATTTACTCTAATTACATGTAAATAATAATAAAAAATAATATATATATATATATATATATATATATATATATCATATTAAATATACTTGTGTTCAAATAGGTAAGGAATTGTGACGTGACATATGTAAATTTTTGTATTTAATTTAATATATAGTATTTTAAAAGTGGTGTAGAATCTGATAACAAACTTATACAAGTAATATAATGTATTAATATCTACGTCAAGAATTGACTTATGAGAATGTAAAGTCATATATCAATTTTGAAATTAATTTATATAGTACTAATATACGTGAAATATATATAATTGTTTATAAAAAAATTTAATTTGACACTTAAATTACTAATTTATCCTATTTATTTTATGAATTACTTTTAAATGGTAATGATTTTATGTTTATAGGAGAATATAAAGTACATACGGTAAACTTTAATAAAAATAAGTATGAAGTTGATAGAAATTTAAATGGTTTTATTAATTTTTTTATATTTTAAATATATGTATATAATTTTTAATGAGAAGGAAATCTATATATTCTAAAATTTTATTTATATAAATTATATAAATATTTTTAATATTTATTTTGTGGTTGATATAAAATATAATTTTAGGAATAAAGGAACTTCTAGCGCATCTAAAGTTCAATAATAAACCCATTCTTCCTAAAATTTTAAATAATAATATGAGATTTAAATTATCTTCTTAATTTTAGAACTAAATATTGTTTATATGAACTTAAGTGATTTCATCGGAACAAACAATCCTATCAACTTCAAAAGGAAGATGTCATCCATTAATTTATATCATTGCTCTTATAAAATATTTTTTATTTAACTTTAAAACTTTAAGTGAATTTATAATACGAGAAATAAATATAATACATTTGATGATTTTTTTATTTTATTTTTCATTTACATGTTCCAACTTAATGAATTATTGTTGCATTTGATTTCTTTCAGTAGATTGCATATCTTGTATAAGATGTTTCTGGTGTACAAGTCAAAGTTGGACTCTGACCTAAGCCACGACATTTAATAACCTTTTTAAGATGCGTTTCATCTTCTTCGTTCTTTCTTAAGGAGCGTCATCTGCTTCAACCTCCAACTTTCTTTAATTTGATCCTCAAAGGTTATGGAGCACTTAGAGATGGTGAGTGAAGTGAAACACCAAAGAATCAAAGCCAACGGAATATGGATACACGTGGCAGAGAAAGGGACAGGTCCACTTGTTCTTCTGCTTCATGGCTTCCCAGAATTATGGTATGCCTGGCGCCACCAGATAAATTACTTGGCCCAACATGGCTATCATGCGGTTGCACCCGATCTAAGAGGATATGGTGACTCTGATTCTCCTATTGATCCTACTTCTTACACTTTACAACACCTTGTAGGTGACCTTATAGGTTTGCTTGACCATTTTGGTGAACAACAGGTGTGACAATTAACAGTTTTCTCATTTCTTTTTGTCCCTTTCCAGAGTTGTATGTTTTGTAGTATACATTTTGTGTGAGTATATATGATCATGCTTCCTTTATTTTTATTTTATTTTTATGTTTGTCTTTCTTTCTTTAACCAACTTGAACAATACAGGCATTTGTTGTTGGATCTGATTGGGGATCAGTCATTGGATGGCATCTGAGCCTGTTTAGGCCTGACAGAGTCAAAGGATTTGTTTGTCTGGGTGTGCCTTACCACCCAAGATCTCCCACTGCTAAAACGGTTGAAACTATCAGAAAATTATTTGGAGATCAGAGTCATGTCTGCCAGTTCCAGGTTCCCTTTACTTACAGCTTGTTTTGACATTTATCTGCATTTCAAAATGATTTTATGACAAATCTAAGATTTCTCCTTGCCTGAATTGCTTTTACTGAAATACATGATGTGATTTGTTTGTTGGGTTGGGTATGCAGGAACCAGGTAGAGCAGAGAGAGCTTTCGCTAGATATGATTATTTGACAGTGATGAAGAAGTTTATTCTGATGACATATACAGATTTTCTAGCATCTCCACCGGGCATGGAGCTTATCGATTTCTTGCCAACACCTTCGTTCGTGCCATCATGGATAACTGAGGAAGAACTCACAGTCTTTGCAGACAAATTCCAAGAGTCTGGTTTCACTGGTCCACTCAATTATTACCGTGCCATGGACTTGTAAGTATTTTCATTTCTACTTTTCTTGTTTATTTCTAAAACAAATAATTCAATTTCTTACAAAGTACACAATGAAAATTTGAATTCTTTACTATAGTCAAACTTGGAAAACCAACTTTTTATTATTGGCTGATAGCACTCGTAAAATTGTATCCAAATTCCAACAGTTTTTATTTGACAAAAACTAGGCTACAGTGAGATAAATTTAAATTACCTTCACTTGTGAGCTTCTCACACATGTGACATACAGTAAACAACAAAATCCGACACGTTTTATTTGTGTTGATGATTTATGGTGACAGAAACTGGGAGCTTCTTGCACCATGGCAAGGATCAAAGATAACAGTTCCAACGAAGTTCATAGCAGGAAACAAAGACATAGCTTTTGATTTGGAAACAGTGGGTACAAAGGCTTTTGTAGAAAGTGGTGTTTTCAAGAGCCTTGTTCCGAACCTTGAAGTGGTTATAATAGACGGCCACCATTTTATACATCAAGAAAAAGGCCAACAAATTTCGCATGAAATCCTTTCCTTCATCCGTAAATTTAATCCCAATGCTTCCATATAATATTGTTAGCTATCGGTTACCTTTTTTTGGTGGGGTTTTGGCTATTCATGTTGTTATTTGTTCTTTGTTATTGTAAAAACCTCTGTCCAGGTTGTGTGACACGCAAGGTAGATTTTACATATAATATTGATGCTTCCATTGCAAATTATTTACAATTTTACATAACTAGAATTGTGGTTTTCTGTACCAGAAAGACAAAAACCATCTATTTGAAAAAATCCATACTTTATAGGGAGAAAAGGTGAGGAATGCAGTCAATGAACAGTAAAGTAGACTTCGAATAGAGTCATCAATCCTATAGGTTATATAAGTGAAGCTTTACCTATTAAGTAGACTCGGTGTTTACTAAAAATGAGAGAACAAAACTCGTAAAGAAGCGCTTCTCTCATAATAGGACATTTCCAATAGAAACTCAAATGAGTTATTTTTTATTTTCAAAAAAATTATATTATCACATCATTTCTAAGTATTTTACTATTATTTTATTTTATTTCATTGGAAAATTTTCTAATGAATTTTAAAAATTTTATTATTTTTCCTATTCTCTCTTCTTATTTATTTAATTTACTTGTTTTTATAAGTTATATGATGAAATAATTATAAAAATAATTTAAATACTTATTATATTCCATAAAATTTCTTCAATAAAAAAATATTTCAAATAATTAATACTTTATTTAAGTATTTTAATAAGTAATTCTCCCTCTAAAAGTTGAGTCATGGTAGCAAGGGTCAAATGTGTGTAAATTGTCAAGTTTACTTTGTTTTTTTACCTTTAGTTTATTATGAACTTTTAATATAGACTGTAAACTGTGCTCAAAGAAAATGGTCGTCCTATCTGTGTTTTTGTTACGCAATAATAATTCAGCTGTAGAAATAGTTAGTTTTACTTTCTGTTTTGTAATGTGGTTAGTTAGTTTTTCTGTTATAAATTTGTCTCATTCTTGCTTCTTTCCGAGTGTATATATTTCATACCTTTTGTAATTCTTTTCAATAAAAAAAATGAGAATATACAATTCTTCAATCTTTCATGTTTTTCTTTTCTTTTCATGAGTCTCTCTTCTTTTAATATGGTATCAGAGCTCCTTTCATAGGAGCTCTGCTGCGCACAACTATGAATTCTTCTTTCTTCCGCTTTTTGATGCTATAATTCATCTTTCTTTCTTGCTCTCTATAATAATAACAAATTCTGTCATAGATCCAACAAGTCCGTATTATATGAGTATCAACGAGAATTCAACAATTTCTTTGATTTCCATTCAATTGAATGGAGGATATTATCACTTGTGGGCAAGAGCTATGATGATGATTCTTAATTCGAAGAATAAGGAGCAATTTGTTGATGGATCACTTCCAAGACCTTCAAACATAGATGTGAATTTTTCTGCCTGGAAGAGGTGTAACACCATGGTAATGTCTGTTAGGAACCAAGAATTAAACCGAAAAAGAAAAGAAAGTTTCTTTATTGAATAGATTGAAAAGAACAAGAAATAGGAGAATACTCTCCTCCAAGGGTTTCCCCTTCACAAAGGATTTCTCCTTTTACAAAGAGCTAATGCTCAATTTACAAAGAATATTTCCCCCCTTCTCCTATCCTTCACACCCTATTTATATTTAAACAACACCTTATGCAATTAACTAACTTATTAATATGCTAACTATCTTCTTAACTTCTCTTTCCCCTTATACCCTAACAATACACCCCGCCTAAAAATCAACCTTGTCCTCAAGGTTGTATAGTAGAAACTTGATCCCATTACTCATTCTTATTACCATGATCTTCATCAATTAATTCCTCAATTACTAGAATGGGGAATTTATCTGCAACCGTGGCCTTATTGAGAGCCCTATAGTCAATACAAAATCTCCAACTTCCATCCTTTTTTTTGACTAATATCACTGGGCTGGAGAATGGGCTGTTACTGGGCCTAATGATACCCATCTTCAACATCTCTGCCACCTGTCTTTCTATTTCAGCCTTTAAAAAATGTGGGTACCTATAAGGTCTGACATTGAAAATATTTTCACCTTCTTTAATGGGGATTCTATGGTCTACTGGTCGTTGGGGAGGAAGCCCGAAACATCCCGAAATAACCCACTGAATTCTTCTAAAATACCCTCCAACTCATTTGTCCGTCCAGTGGTTAAAATTGTTTCTCCCTTTTACTCGCTGGCCCCACCTGCTGTCATTTCCGCAGTATAGTTATGGCCTCTATATCTGTCTCCTTTATCAAAGCCTGCGGAGAAATCAATTTTTTGGTAAGGGTAGGGTCACCTCTTATCTCAACTTGTTGTCCTTCCCACTCAAAATTCATGGTTAACGATTTCCAATTAACTTTCACTTCTCCCAAAGTTGCCAACCAAGCTATCCCCAATATCAAGTCTACTCCACCTAACTCAAAAAGGAAAAAGGTTTCCTGCACTTCATAATTACTTAGGCTCACTTTAATATCCTTGCAGCACCCACGGGTTAACTTCTTTTGCCCATCCCCAAGTTTCACACAATATGGCCTCGTCTCTTCCACTTGCAGACCTAGTTCTGCCACTAAACTTGAAGCAACAAAATTGTGACTAGCCCCACTATCAATCAGGATCAACACCTTTCTCCCTTTAATCCACCCCGACAGTTTCATGGTGTTTGTTGGTGTTAACCCTCCTGCTGAAAACAAAGAAAGCTCCATCCTTTTATGTTCCATCTCTAGTTTTTCTTCGTCCTCTTCTTCCTCTCCAGGACCCTCTTCTTCTTCCTCTTCTGCCATGATGATTACTCTTAAATTTTTTTCTGGGCACCTATGACCTGGACTGTAAGGGCCCCACAATGAAAACACCTTCCTTCCTCCCTTCTTCGTATATATTCGGGATATGGCAGATTCTTCACTCCTCTTGTTCCGACCTCCCCTATAGAAGTATTTCCTACCTTGGACCCCCATGAAATATCCCTCGTCCCCTTCCTAGTAGTATTGTTATTACTCGGGCACTCCTTGGGAAGAACCAGGTCCTTTAAAGGTTTCGGTTCTTGATATCTTGCTCGTTCCTCCTTGATAACGGAATCCGAAGTTTTGTTCGGTACACATTTCCTCCTCCTCCACTTGTTTCTTTCATGACATCTTCAACATCTCTTGCTACCTCCATAGCTCTTAACAAATCCTTTGGGTCGTGAGGCCTGATTTGTTTACGAATTTCAGTTCTTAGTCCCGCCAAAAAATATCCCGAAGTTGGTCTTCCTCCATAGCTGGGATTTGAGACACTAAAATTTCAAATTCCCGAGTATATTCTTCCACACTTCCTCCTTGTTTAATGGCTGCCAATCTCTCAAAGATTGTACTTCGTTCCTGTCCTCCAAACCTTCTATTCAAAGCCACAGTGAATTCTTCCCAAGAAAGATTCTTGGTTTTTTGTTTCCAAAATCTGAACCAATGATTCGCATTCCCTTCCATGCTAATAAAAACCAGACGCAATTTCTCTCTTGGGTTGATCTTTTGAATCTCAAAAAATTTTTCCGCCCTTCCAATCCACCCCACAGGGTCAATTCCTTCAAACACAGGTAGATCCACCCTCTTCACCCACTGTCTCTGCACTATTTCTTCTTCCTCAGAATCTTCTTGCTCCAATCGTCCTCCTATCCCCCCTTGTACCGAATTTTCACCCTTCTCCGATTCTCTGTCACTTTTCTTGAAATTCTTGAGTAAATCTTTCATTTCTTGAATGGCATTTCTCAGCTCTGTATTCACTTTTTCCTGTTCACTGGTCCATCGTTCAGCCCACCTTTCCAGCACTCCTACTCTTCCCTCCATGGCTCCTTGATTTTGGATCTGGCAGGTCGGACCAATTGTTAGGAACCAAGAATTAAACCGAAAAAGAAAATAAAGTTTCTTTATTGAATAGATTGAAAAGAACAAGAAATAGGAGAAGACTCTCCTCCAAGGGTTTCCCCTTCACAAAGGATTTCTCCTTTTACAAAGAGCTAATGCTCAATTTACAAAGAATATCTCCCCCCTTCTCCTATCCTTCACACCCTATTTATATTTAAACAACACCTTATGCAATTAACTAACTTATTAATATGCTAACTATCTTCTTAACTTCTCTTTCCCCTTATACCCTAACAATGTCATGGTTAATTCATTCGGTTGATGCAGAAATCGCTGAAAGCATTTTATGGTGTGATAGTGCTGCAGATATTTAGAAGGATCTCAAGCATCAATATTATCAAGGAGATGTGTTCAGAATCAGTGATTTACAAGAGTAAATCTACATGTTGAAACAAGGAGATTCAACAATAACAGGTTACTTTACTCAACTCAAGATTATGTGGCAAGAACTTGGAAAATTTTCGTCTTATACCTACATGTAACTGTAATACAAATTGTACATGTAGTTCAAAAATTATCACTCATTTTAAATCATATCAAGAAAATGATATGTTATAAGATTCTTGAAGGGATTAAATGAGCAATACTCGGCTCTTAGATCACAAATTATGTTAATGGAACCTTTGCCTAACATTGAAAAAGCATTATCCCTGTTAATTCAACAGGAAAGACAATTTAATTCGGTAAGTAATGATCTAAAGGTGTTAGCTGTTACAAATAACACAAACAAATTCTCTAGAAGCTCTGGAAGAGGTAGAGGAGGAAAATTTGGTACTAGTTTGCTCATATTGTAACAAGACAGGTCACACAGTGGATAATTGCTATAAAAAACATGTATTTCCACCTTATTATAAGAAGTTAGGAGCAAGAAATTCAGCCAACAATTGTTTTAATGATAAAGAGGCACTAAGCTTTGAAAACAACATGAGTATTGGCACTAAAGACAAGGATGATGACAAACTAATCAAGCTCACACCAGAACAACAAATAGCCATTATGGATATTATAAATCAATCTGACAATCAACATGTTACTCACTCAGCCAATAACATTACCTCCAATGATCAGAATCTTTCTCAAGCACAAATAGGTACAATCTGCACTTTGTCTAATGATGTGAAATCCAATATTTGGATCTTGGACACAGGAGCAACAAATCATGTTTGTTATACTTTTAAGTCTTTTCAGTGCATTAGAAAAATCAAGCCTATGAAAATTCATCTACCAAATGGGAACTTAGTTATCACAGATTTGGCAGGATTTGTTTTCTTTTCAGAAGATTTTTATATCACATATGTGCTTTATATTCCCAGTTTCAGCTTCAATCTTATTTCTATTTCAAAGCTTATTATTCAACTTGGCTGTCAATTGACTTTTTCTCCTACATCTTGTGAAATCCAGGATCTCCAATCTATGAAGATGATTGGTGCAGCTAAAATGAAGAAAATACTTTATGTTCTTGGTTTCAATCCTAAAGTCAATTCTTTTGTTCATTCTGTTAACAATTTTCATTCATATGCTTGTGATATGTGGCATAGATTTGGCCATTTGGCTCATGACAAACTTGTTGTGTTGAGAAATAAGTTTTCCTTTATTGACTGTATTCAGAATAAAGATCCATGTAATGTTTGCTACTTAGTTAAGCAAAAACATTTACCTTTTCCTTCAAGTGTGAGTAAATCCGAAGTTGTTTTTGATATGATACATGTTGACATATGGGGACCTACTTCCCCTTCTTCTATTTTTGGGCATAGATACTTTCTCACTGTAGTAGATGATAAATCAAGGTATACCTGGATTTTCTTTATGAAGCAAAAGTCAGAAGTCGCAACACATTTGAAAGGCTTTATAGCCATGGTTGAAAACCAATTTACTAAGAGGGTGAAAAGTATAAGGTCAGACAATGGGGCAGAGTTTAATCTGACATCATTGTTCAATGAAAAAGGAATCCTTCATCAAAGGTCTTGTGTAGAAATTCCATAGCAGAATGGGATAGTGGCGAGAAAACACCAACACATTTTAACAGTGGCTAGAGCTCTTGTTTTTCAATCTCATATTCCCAAGTGTTTCTGGATTTATGCTGTTTCACATGCTATTTTTCTTATTAACAGACAACCAAGCAGTTTTTTGAAAAATTTAACTCCCTATGAGATTCTTTATCAGCAGCTTCTTGACATTAACAACTTAAAGAGTTTTGGTTGTTTAGCCTATGCCAGCACTTTACAAGTTAACAGAATGAAATTTGATCCTAGAGGAAGAAAATGTGTTTTTCTGGGCTTCAGACACAATGTGAATGGTTATATCTTATATGACTTATTATCTAGAGAGACTTTTCTCAGTAGACATGTGGAATTTTTTGAGCACATATACCCTTTCCTGAGCAAAGAGACGATTAATGTTGATTATCTCTGTCCTAATAATTACTCCTACACCATTCCTTTACCTATTCTAAATTCTGAAACACCTATTGAACCATCATCCACTCACATTGATGTTACCCCTGAACTTGACATTCCAAGTCCAGAAACCACTGTATCAGGTGTAACATCCCTCAGAAAATCTACCAGAATAAAAAGACTTCCATCTTACCTCACAGATTACCATCACACATTAGCCATCAATCACCCTAAAACTAATTACCCAATTTCAGATTATGTTTCATATATCAACCTTTCTTCTTCTAATAAGAACTATGTTCTCAATATTTCCACAGCCATTGAACCTACTACTTATATTGAGGCCATTCAACATGATTGCTGGAGAAATGCTATTCAAACTAAACTTGCAGCTTTGGAGAAAAATAATACCTGGACTCTCACATATTTGCCTCATGATAAAAGGGCAATAGGATGCAAATAGGTTTTTAAGATCAAGTACCATTCTGATGGTAGCATTGAGAGATACAAGGCTAGATTAGTAGCCAAAGGATATACCCAAACATAGGGATTGAATTATCTAGACACTTTCAGTCCTATTGTCAAGATAACTACTGTAAGGACTTTACTTGCTGTTGCTTCTACCAAGAATTGGTATCTTCATCAGTTAGATGTTAATACTGCCTTTCTTCATGGTGATCTCCACGAGGAGGTCTATATGCATTTGCCCCCAGGTCTGTTTTCTTCTACCTCTTCTCCTCAAGTTTGCAAATTGCAAAAATCCCTCTATGGTTTAAAACAAGCAAGTAGACATTGGAATGCTAAACTCACTGCTATTTTAATTCAATCTGGTTATACTCAGTCTAAAGCTGATTATTCTTTATTTGTTAAAAGCAATTTTGTCTCGTACACAACTATTCTTGTCTATGTTGATGATTTGATATTAGTTGGAAATGACTTAGATGAAATTATTAAAGTGAAGCAATTACTTGATGCTGCCTTCACTATCAAAGATCTTGGTAACTTGAAGTATTTTCTGGGTTTTGAGGTTGCTAGATCTCACACAGGGATCTCTATTTGTCAGAGAAAATATGCAATGGATCTTCTTGAAAGTGCAGGGTTACTTGTTGGAAAACCTTGTAAAACACCCATGGATTACACTCTTAAACTTCCTAAAAGTTAAGGGACTCTATTGAATGATCATGAAGTTTACAGAAGATTATTGGGGAGATTAGTTTACTTAACTAATACTAGACCAGATATTAGCTTTTCCGTCACCCATCTAAGTCAATTTATGGCACAACCAACAGATGTTCACTATCAGGCCGCCTTGAGAATTCTTAGATTCATCAAGAATGCACCTGGCAGAGGTATATTTTTCCCTTCAAACTCTGATCTTAAATTGAAAGGTTTCACAGATTTTGATTGGGGTTCCTACCTTGATACTTGAAGATATGTTACCGGATTTTGTTTCTTCCTTGGTAATGGTCTTATCACTTGGAAGAGCAAGAAACAACCCACTGTTTCAAAATCTTCACTGAGTATAGAGCTTTGTCACAAGCCACATGTGAAACTCAATGGTTATCTTATCTCCTTCAAGATTTTCAACTAACGGATATAGCTCCAATTGCTCTATATTGTGACAACCAATCTACCTTACATATAGCATCCAATCCTGTGTTTCATGAACAAACTAAACACAGAATTGGATTGTCACTTTGTCCAAGAAAAGCTGCAACTTGACTTAATTCATTTGCTTTCCATTTCTAGCTCTTCTCATATCAGTGACATCCTGACCTAACCACTTAGCCCAATGCCTTTTGATCATTTTCAATCCAAGCTTGGAATGATTGATATCCATTCCAGCTTGTGGGATGATGTTACACAATAATAATTCAACTATAGAAATAATTAGTTTTATTCGAATACATGATTTTTTGGACACAGCTATTTATTACAAAAGTCCATTAACGAAAGGCGTAAGAAGTACAGGTGGCACTGTAAAACAATATAATAGCAGAAATGACAGTAGAAGGTAATGTGAAAGTAAGCATATTTTAAAAGGAAACCGTTATATAAATAACGGTTTGGTGGTTTTTCTGTTCAATGAAAACGAATATTTCTCCTACCGGTTGGAGTGAACTAAAACCTTTTACCCCATAAAAGGTAATTTCAAGTCCTAGTACACACTCTGGGAGGAAAAGAACATAAAACTTATTAGCATGGAGGAAATGGAACACGGATATACAAGCAGCCATGAATTTTATCTCTAGTAATTGCATCCACATTGTTACATTGTAGATTCCCATCATTAAAAAGTGATAGGAAAAGTGAGAAATTCCCATTGCTAAAAATATCAAATAAGAGATATTAAACAAAAATAAGGAGAAAGGAAAATAATGATGAAAAATGAAATAATCAGTCATTCCTTCTAGTCGGTTTAAGCAATTTTATAACATTTTCATAAACAATAAATGTTATTGAAGAAGCAGGAGCATTCTTCAAGAGGTTTGCAGTAATTCCTTTGTAAAAACCTCGGACGCCTTCAAAACTGCAAGAACAGAACAAAATCTATAAAAGAAAAAAAATAACTAAATTTAAAATTATCAAAGAGCATATAATTTGGATATACACACCAGTCAACCTATTGTGTTTGCCATTTGCGAAGGTATAAGAAATGTGATAATCTTAATCACCAATAATACTTATGATACCTATCTAGTTTCACCTTTGCATACTTGACAATATAAAGATATAAACTAAATCCGTATGAGTTTTAATACGTAGTTATTTACCGTGCAGTTTCTTTCACAACATGCCAAGTGTCCATATATCTTGGAACGCCATCACCACCAGGTCGTTGCTGCAGAGACAGAAATTTCAGTCTAGATCAGATAAAGATGTAGTGATGCACAGTTCAAAGAAAATCAGTATGTAATATTTATATCTTTGTATTGACATTCTTGTACCTGCAAGCGAGACCGCATAACCTGAAATAAGGGGGGAGGGTGGGAAAGCATGCCTCAGAAGAAAGAAAATTCTCCAATTACTGATGTATCATATTAAGGAATGAAGAAGCTATAATCTTCCTTCAAAAGAGGGGGCAGACAGCTGTACCTGAAATGGATAAGTTAGCAGTATGGCAGCTAGTTTTGATGTTGCTCCAAGAACCGCATAATCAACAGAATTCTGGGAAAAAGAATACAAAATGAAAACATTAGAACTCTTAAGTTCTAGATAAATTATTGATTAGTTGCTTATAACACAAATTCTATTGAAATAATTTGCAAAGATCAGATAGCATGAAGCTAGATGTACCAGACCCAAACGTGTCTCATAAAGCTATAACTCCTAACAAATAAAATGTAGGATATGCATAAAGCTACATTTCTCTCATAAACATGTCCCTGGATTCTACATAACCAATAAAAGATAACTGAGGCATCCATTATTCACATGCAGCTGCAGCCTACAATCAGAGAAGTGATTCTTGAGATTCATCAATATTTTGCGCAACCAAACTAGAGCAATGATTATAGAAGCATGACTTAGAGAGCAATACAAGGGACCAAAAGGTCAAACATAAAAAAATCATTTGAGAAATATAAATTGTCCAATACATGTGAATTCAAGAGTTAAACCGACCCAAGGATCTCCAACTTACCAACAATGTATCAGGACTTTGATTGTGTTCTGTACTTCTCTTACTTTTAAAATCAACAATAACTTTACGTAGCTCCTCATATGCTGTGAACTGAATAGCACCATGAGAGACCTGCTGAAACATAAATTAAAGTAAGCTCATTATAAAACACAGAAACACATTATTAAGTTTTTTATTTTTGAGACCTTTCTTAATACTTGGTAACTGATATAGCTTTTGGAATATTCATATCCCTTCCACACCCTAGAGAAAAGTAGCAACCTAATAACGGTTTTAGTAAATTTAGACTATAGCATCATAAATAACTTAAAAGCTTCAGCAAAAAGTTATCATAAGCTAAAGGTTTAATATAACTAACTTTCAGATACAAATGCGGGGAACCTAATTATTATTAATATCCTGGCAGGGAAAGAGTTAACAAATTTAAATAAATATGTATCCACCCAATGACTTTGATATAATTACAATCATATTCGTCCTTTACTTCTAAGTTTGACACTATTCCAGCCAAATTTTCTGCGAAGTACTTTCTACTACTATGAACTCATTCTCTGAAAGAACACCACAGTTTAGGAATTTAAGAGAAATTTTCCAACTATAAAAATAATTTATGGAAATAGTTAATTAACATATGGTTAACACATGATGTTGGAAGTTTCACATCGACTAGAGATATGACCAAATTATAGTATATAAGAGTGTAAACCTCATCTTACAAGTTGTGTTTTTAAGGTTAAGTTAGAACTAACTACTTTAAAAGATGATGTCAAAATCTATCATAGTAAGGATGGTATCCTACAAATATCGAGTCCCACGCTTGAGATGTCCAATCCTTGGCATGTAGATATGAGCAAATTGTAGTGTAATATATATATATATATATATATATATATATATATATATATATATATATATATATATATATATATATATATATATATATATAGACAGATGCAAATTTTATCTTATAAACCGATTTTGAAGAATTGAATTGGACCTAAACCATTTTGTATGGCAAAAATATCCCTTTGAACACTCAAGATTTTCCAAAAATGTCATTCGCTCAAAAAATGATTGATAAAATTTGGGGTAATTGAAACTACACACGTTAAACTTTGAAATCATCACAAACATCACAGCAAATCCCTTGGTCCTACTTCCACTAACTCACTAAGTAAAAAGGAATATGTTTTCCATGTCATAATCATATATCGTGACCACTATAAACACATTGGCACAAGCACATATTCCATGTCACTGGGGGGAAAATCAGGAAGTGAGCTTAATACCCTTTTATATTCTTGTACTTTTGGTCCCATTTTGAATGTTGCTTGTCAAACCCTCACCCAGTAATCGCTTGATAGGTTCAAAGTTCAACAACCTTTAGAAAAATAGCACCCACTCTCAAGAATACCACATATCATTCCACATCGTCATTTTTTGACTTTTTGCTAGGGAGAAAAAGGGGGAGAGGGAGGGGGGGATGCAAATGCTGGAGATGACATGAACGAATCATTTGCTGACATGAGTTTCTGATCATGTAACATTCACACAATAAACACGTTCCTTAATAACTTAACAATTGAACGGAAGGATCAAGGATCTGTTGTGATGTTTTTAGTATTGTATAATATCAATAGGCAGATTCAAGAGTTCATAGTGGCTAGTTGCAATGGGTGTGATGTCCATTATACATTGCAAAAGCACAATATCACATTATATTTAATCTAAAATTAAAAGTCCCAGTGCCATTGACAAACAAAATAACAAGAGTCAGCAACATACCAGAAATAGACCAGGAACAATCCCTCTGTAAAGCGCCCTAAATCCTTCTTCCCTCAAAATGGTCCTAAATGCATCTGATATTTAATATTAACAGAATTAAATTCTATGACTAGTTAGCGAATCATATATTGATGAATAGAACTACAATAAAGAAAATATTAAACAAAATATGCTAGTACGTAGTGATCGTGTGACAATCACATTGCAAACACATTCTTTTAGTAACCTGTAGATATTAAACGGAATGATTAATAATTGAGATGTTTCTAGTATTCTTTGGGTTTAATTGACAGAAAAAAGAGTTCATAGTGGTTAGTAGCAAAATGCATAATGTTCATTATAGATAGGAACCTAGAATCGGTTTGGGCAAATACGACCTTTTATCCTTATGAAGCTTAATTATTTACCAATACCATTGTACTCAATTTGATTAAAATTTTAAGTGCAAAGATTAATAGGTAAAATAACAAGAACCGGCAACATACAGAGATTGACCTGGAACAATGTCTCTGTAAAGTGCACTAAATCCTTCCTCCCTCGATATGGTGTTCTAAATGCATTTGATAATTAATTTTCACAGATAAAACATTTTCATGACTAACTAGCAATTCATATGATGAAGAACATTACCACAATAAACAAAATATACAGTCATTATCATGTTTTAGGTAGTTGAGTTAAGAGGAGTGCTTGCAAAACTCTAACATACTCTCTACTATTGGTTCCATTGGGAACTACAAAATCATTAGCGAGACTCATTACAACAGTAGAACTCACAAAATTGTGATTCCCAATAAATTTCAGCCAATAGAAAGGGTGTGTTCAAAAGTGTTTGTTGAAAAATGTATATTATGCCTTTCTCATTGAGTGAAACATAACCACCCTGGTCCCCAAATAAAAAAAAAAACAAAAGAAGGTCAACTTATACACCTAACTCTTACATCTTGATTTTTCCTTTCTCAAAACAACTGAAATAATCTATAAATAAAAGGTAAAACTAGTTTTTTAACCAGTCTTAAAATCAACATCATTCAAGACTATGCAATGGAATGGAACAGATAGGATTAATCACCTGCAATGCACAGTTAAATACTATGACTCAATGAACCATTTGGTTAAAATGACCTAACTTTCAACTTTTGGATACTGATTTCAAATTCAATTTACGGTGAGGTGGCTAAGAATAAGAAGCATCTTATTGTAAAAGATCACAATTAAGCTATGTAATTATAGCTAGCTTAACATCTAGAGCCAAAGATAAAATATGGATGCTATAAAAAGTAAACAGTTCAAAATAAAGTTAATTCAATTGGACAGCATACCATAAAGCCCAGAGTATGGTCGTGTCTGATGAAGCGAAGTTTGAAGCTGCAATCTTGTCTTTACTAGCCAAACAGGATTTGTGCATAAGCAAACCTACGAAACATAAGGGAAACCAAAATAACCGAAGGTCAGTTTTGACCCTATACATGTATGTGCCACAATATGTTTGGCAAGCTTTAGAATTATTAAGTATCTAATTATCAAAGCTAAGAAGGATCACAAAGACATGCACATAGATAAGGAAATAGTAAACATAAGTGTATTAGCTCCATTCTCACAAACAGTTTAAATCAAACAATAATTGTCATTGCCAAACTCATCAATCCAGCTCACCAAAAGTAATTCATTGTGGATTTGATTCGTCTAAAGTGAAGCTAAACTAAGGGATTCACTTTACAGAGAAAAGTAGGGTGTTATAGCCATCAATACGAAATGAAATCAAGGGAATAGATTTAAATTATTTCATATTTAATTGCACAGTTACATGTACTTTGTCAAAATATCAATTGCTGATTTTCAAATATCCTTTTGCCAATTACAGTTAAACTCTCGCTTTGGATGACTCAAAATTGTATCACCTTTCATCTCTCTTACATTCCAATAAAGACAAAATTAAAAAAGCAAAAAAAAAAGACCTTGGGTGGCAACAAAATGCCAGCACGGTTGTACAACATAATCACTTAAGAATTATATATTTGGATTTAATATAGCAATTTTTCTCACTTACCAAACCTCCTGCTTCAGCAGCTGAGGCAAGATGAAGACCTGGGCTCAACTTCCCCTCCCTGTTCCTTGCATATCTTTGTTTGGCTTTATCATAGCTGCAATTTAAGGAAAGGTTTGATACAATGATTTTGGTCTTCTAGGAAAGCATGTAGATGGACCATAAGTTTTGGTATTATGTTAATGATATTTGTAATAAGTTTCCTCATATGATACATATATTCCAATTTGAGGGGAAATGTCAGAAATATGACTCGATTATGTCAAAGATATGATTTGATTATGTTAAAGAGGGAGATATGATATGACTTGATAAGAAAATATCTCATCAAATATTTTCTACTTTTAGATATTGATTTTGTTACTTATTAATGTATCTTTTCTTTGTTATAAAAGAAAAACTCATGAAATTCATCATACTCCTTGGTTTCTTTCTTCTTTAACATGGTAATAGAGTGGTACCATCTTCCATGACTTGTTTCGTTACAATCTTCTTAACATGGTATCAAAACCTATCTTAACAAGATTTATTGGGCTATTGTGTCACTTGCTATCAAAACCCTAAACCCTAAACCATCCACATTAAGCTACATGCTTTCCAAATGTCCAATCCTCAATATAAGGAGATATGTCGGACACCACCCACAAATATTAAATCCTACGACCAAAGATATGACCAAATTAAAATATATAAATGAATACAAACCTCACTTTTAAAGTTGGTTTTGTAATATTAAATTATCTCCAAATCCAAAATTTTCTGATATGTATTGTTTGTCATCGACGTGTTTTCAACAAAATTTGTTTCTTGATGATGTTTTCTTAGTGGGTTTGTTCACCATTTTTCTCACAAGTATTATTTGCCACCGACATTTTCCAATGGGTATTGTTAACCGCCAACGCTTTCAAACAGATATAATCCATCATTGACATTTTTTCAATGGTGTTGCTCACCATTGATGTTTTCCCATTAATATTATTCATCACTTACGTTTTTAAAGGGAATATTGTTCTTAGTCAACATTTTTAGGTGTGTACTGTTTCCATCGTCAACATTTTTTGGCTTGCCCTCCTACATTTGTAACAATCATATGATACAAGCTTGAGGAAGAGGGTTAAAGTTATCATTTGTCATTATTTACTTTATGTACATCAGCAACCAACATGCTGACACGATTCTCTCAAGGGGTTTAGGGAGAGTGTTAGAGATATAATTTAACTAGATTAAATTGGTAGATATTATACGACTTGATAGGAATATATTGCACCAAATATTTTTCCATTATTAGATGTTAAGTTTGTTCTTTATTGTTGTATCTATTTTTCATTATAAATAAGAATGCTTACGGAATTCATTATATTCCATCTTGGTTTCTTTCTACTCAACGTGATACTAGACTGATATCATTCCTCATGACATGTTTTGTTATTAATCCTTTGAACAATAATAATTAATCACTAAAGTCTTGAAGGTAATAAACAAAGAGGGGAAAGATAATGTTTTTTTGCAGGATAAAGAACAGTGAATTTGTAGAAGTTGTTTGATGTTAAATGAAACTACTACAGACTGTGAGTAGCAGACATTGACATACTGATTTGTTGTCTACTAAGAAAACTAATTTACATTTTTTTTATTTCCTGTGTCGTGTGTGAGCACGTAGGACATAGTAGAGAGGATTTTCAAACACATTTAAACAAGTTCAAATTTAACTAGAGAGGGTGCATATATGCAGTCAGCCGTCTGTATAATATCATAGTGATTGGTTTAACAGTTGACTTCAATACTAATTGTTGGAATTTAGTACTTACAAAAAGAAATATAAACCCCATGAAATAGTGGACCCGAGAGCCCCAGGAAGAAAGCCTGCATATAACCCTCTTAATCCCTGCAAGATAAAGCATGCATAAAGTACATTCATATCATGACATACACAGTACCAAAAGCAAAAGCTTCACTCCTATTAAACTTGGCAACAGGTGTTAATTTTCCAACACCAAACCCATCAATAATAAGTGGAAGGAACGAACATTGAACCTTACATCAATAATCCCAGCAGCAACCATGATAATATTCGCGAAAGTAAGACAGTAGACAATGTGGAAAATGAAGTCTAATGACAAAAGGCAACCAGTCATTAACAAACAAAATAGACACATGAGAACCCGCACGTTGTATCTCTTCATTGTCATTTTAGCATTACACGTTTGAATCTCACTATGCACGACATAAAATAAGATCTCAAGTCGTGGCAATAATCTTAGTAAGGTTCTCTTCACTTTCATGAATACCAGAAACCGTAGCACTGATTTTATCACATGTCTTAGATTTATCTGTGCAGCTGAAAATAACTACACTATTTAGAAAGTAAAAGGTGTCATGTAATAATTCTATATATATTCATAGCCCTATGTCTAGAAAGTCAAGCAATCAACACCATTTAAATGCATGATTGTCAAAATGTGTTATTTATCACAAATCTGTACTCTTACATTACCACGTAGATTTTAAAAAACTTTACTAAAAAAATCACTCCAATATTGAAATTTCTAAAGTGATTGTTTAACCAATTAAATTTTGTGAGTGAAAAATAGTTTTTTCTATTGATACAAACGGTTACGCAAATTACTTGTTTGAGCAATTCACTCAAGTAATGCACGGAATGTCATGTAATATGCTCGAATGAAATTCTTTTCAGCATCCTTCCTTAACTATAGATAACTCTCCTAAGCACCCGCGTTTTAGATACTTAATTCCCTTTCTTGAGGACACAGGAAAAGCTTGCGGAATTTCATTGATTAAAGAAGAAAGTTGACAATTGAATCGTTCATTGAGAAAAAGCATTGTCGATGGTCGATTAAGAAATAACAAACCTCGGAGCGAGCAATAGTGAAAACGGCGTGAGTGGTATTCTTGTAACGGGGAAGATGAGAGACTCGACCATCGTTAACTGCAGAGTGAAACAATACTTATAAGAATTGAAGGCACGAAAGTGTCATAATCGTGGTTTATATGAGAAGAGAGAGAACCTTGAAACCTAGTGCGGACAACATCGAGGGGATACATGACGGTGACTGTGGCGATTCCGGCGGCGGCGCCAGCGGTGGCATTCTCCCACTGCCATTGATCGTGTTTGGGCGCTCCGGCTGACATTTATTTATAGAATATGGGTAGCTTTAGATTCAGAGTTGAATTGATTGTGACTGCGACATTCAATGTCTCTTCGTTTTGTCTGTTTGGAACTTCTCTCTTTCAAGTTTCAACCAAGTTCGTGTTATTATCACGTGCAAAAAACAGAACTTTTTTTGTAGTTTTTTATTCGAGTTAGGCTTTTCCAAGTTACTCCAATTAAAGTATTTTAGATTGATAGAAAAAAAAAAGAGTAGTATGTGATCTGTGTTATTTATTAACAAAAGATTGATTTTAATTTATTGAATGACAATTTGTTAGAGATAATTATTTTAGCTTTTTACCTTTTGGTTACATTTTATGTTTTTAAAGTAAATTATTATTTAAGTTTAGCATTCCAGAAGTTGAGATGATGTTTTTTTATCATTGATAATTATATGAAATTGGTAAGCCTTCATTTTAGATAGATTATATGATCTTTAAGGTAAGTTTGTTTATTGTGAAACCGATTATCAATTTTAGTCTGTTTTAAAAAAAATCTAAATAAAAAAATTTTAAAATTTAAATTATATTAATGAAATTAAATTTTAAATATAATTTTTATATATTTTAAAAAAATAACATTATTTTTAATATTTTTATAAAATATAATTTTTTTTTATTAAAGATAAGGTTATAAATCAAGCGGATGGGGGTAAAGATATATTACGCTGCAATCTAAAGCAAATCAATAAGAATTGACAAGTTTCTAATGGATTCTCAAAATCAAAACTAGTAATCGAGTGCAAACACAATTTGCCCTTTTTATTTGGTTCCACATACATTTACGGCCTATTTTTGTTGAGAAATTTTGAAGAAAAGGATACAAGTGATAAAGAATGATGAAAGATAATGAATTTTTTATTGTTTGGGAAAAGATAGAAGAGAGAAACAGCCACCTGCAGGACACACTATGAAACTCAGTATTTCTTCTTGCTTTCCTACTTGCAACAAATTTGTTTACAGAAACTGGTCTACCTATGCAGTATCAGGGAAATTTTCAAAGTGCAGTATGCAGATAGAAAAGTTCTCGTTATATAAGAGAAAGTTTCCTCTAATAATCATAATCCACAGCATGTGCCAATTTGCTCAGCACACCAAGGCATTGTTGGTTGGGAGGGATGCATCAAAACCCCCATAAAAGGAGATAAACAACAGCCAAGAGAAGCTAAAATCAGGAGACAGCATTGGGGAGTAAGTGTTAACTTCAATTCTAGTTGTGCATTACAAATGATTGCGTTGCGTGGCCATGGTAGTTCAGTGGCCAACCAATTGGATCTAGAGCTTTACCAGCAAGTAACATGTATATATTTCAAAATTGATTCCACTGTCATAAACCAATGCTACAACACTGGTTAAGATACTATCAAAATGGCAGTGAGGTTTGCTCAACAAACTCTTCAAATACACTTGATCAAAGCAGAAAAACTACTACCACATGTTTTGTTTGTCATAATACTAATCAGAAATTGAGATTGCCAAAAACCCTTGTAAAATTTTGCATCAAAATATACATAAATTAACCCTATTCCCCATCATCAGGAAATACATATTGATTCAACCTGACACCCTACATTATGTTGTCAGATATTTCCATATAGAGCTCATTACTAGGCAAAATAGCTGTCAATTAATAATTTCACACAAGTACAATTAGTCAGCACTTACTCTTATCTTCAAAGCAATATCAATGCTAAGGATAGCATATTATCTCCGTATAAATCTTCGAGACTATATATTTAGTCCTGATGTTAAAAAAAAAAAAAAAGTTTCTTATTATACAATTCGACATGCAAGATACAACACTTGTTCCTTTTTCTTAAAAAGGAGGACGAAAAAAAAAATCGAACTTCCACGAAATTGAGGATATAATAAATGAATACCCTAACCCAAGCGATGTTGAAGACTATGAAGAAGGTTTGGGGTTTGGATCGTTCTGTTTGTAGAGATTACTATGTTGTTCGAGTTCCTCATAATATATATCCCAAACGCATCGGACGCAGCCGCTGCCGCAACAATCACCGGGTTCCGGCTTCTCCGGCGGCGGCGGAATCTCCTTTGGCAGATTGTTGTTATCGGCGAGGGGGTTGGGTTTGGGTTGGATTGGGTTCGGCACGGGTGTATTTGCGGCTCGTGAGGGTTCGGCCATGCGATGGGGTTGGAAAAAGAAGGGTGGGGGTGGGGTGCGTTGAAGGGGAAATTTGGAGAGGGTGGTGTTGAGAGGAAGGAGCTTTTGGGTGAAATCGTAATGTGCAGTTCTCATTGTCTACGGCGCCGCCACCATCTCATTCTCTCACTTTGGGATTGGGTTTTGGGGATGAATGAAATCCAAGAGGACCAAGATTGGACGGTGTCGTTTTACATAGGCTTTGCGCGTTTCCCTGTTCTATTTGTCTGGCTCTTTCTTTTCTTTCTACAACCGGGGATGGATTAATTGGTTAAAATTAAATATATAAAACTTGTATATAACTTATCTTGTTTTATTTTTCGGTCTAAAAATGTATTAAAATAGTTTTCTACAATACAAGTTTTATTAATAATTTTTCATCATTATATATTTAGAGTAACGTTCTACACATTTTTAATTTAGTATTTATGTATATAATACATATTTAATTTGGTCATAGAGAATTTCAATCTTGTTAAATTAAGAATATATTATATAGAATTAGTAGAGAAATAGAGAATATGGATGATAATTAAACTCGTACTCTAGGGATCGACTCGTTTCAGTCTCGAGTTTGACGGGGAAAACTCGAGTTGTCCGGGGACAGGGGCGAGCTCGAGTTTTTCCCGCTTTAAAAGATGGAGACGAGGATGGGTAATGCAATCTCCACCCCGACCTCATCTCCGCCCCAACTTTATATTTAAATTTAAATTTTAAAATATTAATATTTTAAAAGTATTTCATTTTCATTTTCTATTACATATAGAGTCATTTTTTTATATTTCACCAATTTTTATTTTTTTCTACCCACCTTTTATTTTATTTTTATCTTTTTTTATTTTTTATATCAATTAATTTATTACATTATCCTCTCTCTTATCTTTCAGTTTTTCACATTTCCTTAATCTCTCCCATCAATTTGTTTTTTTTTAAATCTTTTCAACCAATTTGACGAACACAAAGTTATTTATTTTTTCTTCTTTATCTTTTTCTAAATATTTTACATAAATCTTAGTAGTAACTAATATTATTTTATTTATAATTTATATTTATTAGGTTTTATTATGTCATATTTTTTTATCTTAATAAAATAATTATATTTTAAAGAATTAAAAGGAATTGATAATTTAAATTTGTATTACTTTGAACTAATTAAATAAGAATTAACTTATTAAATATTTTCTTATAAACTATATATTTCATATTTTTAAATGACAACTTAAAAATGAATTAACTTATATATATAATCAAATGTTTGAACACAAGTATTATAATAATAATGTTATAAATATTCAAATATTTGAATACAGATGTTATAATAATAATGTTATAAATATTATATATATATATATATATATATATAAATAATGATTAAATATTTCTTTTACATACATATTTTAATATAAATATAATAAATTAAAATGTATATTTAATTAATAATAAGTATAAATTATAAATATTTATTTATATATAAAAATACATAGTAAAATTAATTTATTATAAATGTAATTATCTTTTTAAAAATAATATAGATTGGGGACGAGTGGGAACCCGAAACCTAACGGGAATGAAATCTTAATTTCTAACCCCGACGAGAATCGGGGATTGGGGACGAGGACTGGAGATTGTTAAAAAAGTGCGGGACGTAAATCGAGGACGCAAAACCCGTCTTCGCCCGTTGCCATAGAGAAATTAACGGGTTCAAAAGACTAAATTAGTATCACATGCATGTGTGAAAGTTAATTTAATAATTACATGGAGACTATATTATTAGTTAAAATAACCAAATTGCATACATCTTGACATTTTTTTTTATGAAGACTACAAAATTAACGTATTATTTCAAATTTAAAATTCTGAGTTCTTTTACAAAACACAAGGCCTCCAAGGAAAAATGGAGACAAAGGTAGCATAAAGGAACGTAATTGTTTAATGTAAGTCAAAGACATTGATTTAAATTAAAATTAAAATAAAAGATCTAAATTGGGATAAAATTAAAAATGAAATTACTGTAAGATACTTGAAGAATAACACTAAAAAGTTACTCATTATTTTATCTTTAATTTTTTTTACTGATCAATTCCATATTTAAAATGATAGATGAAGTGATTCCTTATATATATATATATATATATATATATATATATATATATATATATATATATATATATATATATATATATATATATATATAATTATTTTTTGAATGTTTCCTAATTAATCTTAATCATATAAAATATATCACATAATCTTTTTGAATTAATTAAAGTTATGCTTAATTCCTTTATTATTATTTAATAAATTATTGATTTTAAGCAATCATTAAAGAATTAAAAATTAAAAGTATTTATTATTACAAATGCATAATAATTATTCTAATAACTTCTATGCATTAATTCTTTGTTCTAATATGCATTAATTCTTTGTTTTATTTTATAGGGTTAAGTATGTTTTTAGTCCTTATATTTTCATGTGAAATTGAAAATAGTCTATCTGTCATAATTCACATAAAAATGATCTATATACTTTTGAAACTGTCATAGTTCACATAAAAATGATCCCTATACTTTTGAAATGATTGAAATAAATCTTTATTTTAAATGACATTAAATATATGTTAACTTGTCTAACAAAAATAATATGACTCATTCATTATTTGACACGTGTAATTATTTTAAAAAATAAAATTAAAAGATGTCAAACTTTTAAAAGTAATTTAAACCCGTATTTATAACATTTAAAAGTCATTTAAAAATAAATTTAAACTTCTCTGTCATTTATAAGTCATTTAAACTTCTCTATCTTAATTTTTGAAAATGAAAACCTAGTATACCACCGTCGCACACTTGTCATTGTGCACTACCGTCGTACTACCAATCGAACCACAATAAATCGATGGAACCCTCAAACTTCAAAATCACTTTCACTTCATACAACATTTACTTGAAAAAGGGAATAAAGAAAAAACTTTTTGTGTGTGACGAAAAAGAAAATATAATGAAAAGTGGTTATGACGAGAATTGAAAAGTTTTAGTATGTGAGAAAAAAAAGAAAAACTTCTACTTTTTAATTTTATTTTTTGTTTTTTCAAAAATAATAATCTTTGTTGAATAATTTCTATTTTTTTTAAAACAACTTTGTTTTTTTTTTAAATAATTACACGTGTCAAATAATGAATAAGTCATATTATCTTTGTTAAACAAGTCACCATATATTTAACGCCATTTAAAATAGAGATTTATTCCAATCATTTCAAAAATATAGAGATCATTGTTATGTAAACTTTGACAGAGAGACTATTTACAATTTCACATGTATAGGAACTAAAAACATATTTAACCCTATTTTATATATCATTTTTTGTTATGCATTCATTTGTTTGTAATGTCAAAGATCAAGGAGAATGGAAAGAATCATGAAGAAAAATGAAATACTCAGTCATTCCTTCTAGACGGTTTAAGGTATTTTAGAACATTTTCATACACAATAAATATTATTGAAGAAGCAGGAGCATTTCTCAACAGGTTTGCGGTAATTCCTTTGTAATAACCCCGTACACCTTCAAATCTGCAAGAACAGAACAAAATATATGATGGCAAGAAAAATAATTCAATCTGAAATTATCGAGAACATTTTAATTGGATAGTCTTTATAACTTGACAGCATTTCACCAAGAAGAGTCATTCTATAGTGTTGCCATAAGCATTGCGATAATCTTAACCACCAATAATATTTGTGATTCCTATCCACTTTCACCTGTGCGCCAATAGAGAGATGTAAACTAGATCTGGATGGGTTTAATATGTAGTTATGTACCGTGCAGTTTCTTTCACAACATGCCAAGTGCCCATATATCTTGGAACCCCATCATCACTAGGTCGTTGCTGCAGAAACAGAAATTTCAGTCCAACTCAGAATGATGCAGTCATGCACAGTTAATAGAAAAGAAAAGTGTAATGTTTATATCTTTGTAATGACATTCCTGTACCTGCAATCGGGTTCGTATAACCTAAAAAAAAAAGGGGTGAAAGTGTGCCTCATAAGAAAACAACTTCATCAATGATTGATATATCATATTCAAGGACTGTACAAGATAGAATCCTCCTCCAAAAGAGGGGACAGACAATAGTACCTGAAATGGATAGGTTAGCAGTATTGCAGCAAGTTTTGATGTTGCTCCAAGAACAGCATAATAGGCAGAATTCTGGGAAAAGAATTACAATATGAAAACATTACAACTGTAAGTTTTAATAAGATTGCTTAATCGTTTATGGCACAAAATCAATCGCAATCATTTGTAAACATCAGATAACAGTAAGTTAAGAGTACCAGGAAAAAAAAATAAAAATTTGAGACTACCAGACTCAAACATGTCTTGTAAAGCTATAAAAGTCCCTGAATACTACATAGCCATTTGAAAAGGTGAATAAAAGCTAACTGAGTTAACTAATCTCAGATCAAGTACACTGAGATAAAAAAAAGAGTATACAATAAAGTCAAAAACTATAGACACCCCCTACTCATGTGCAGGGAACAATCAGAGGCGTGATTCATGAGATACATCATTTTGCTCTACCAAACTAGAGGAATGATTATAGAAGAACGACTTGGAGAGCAATACAAGCGATAAAAAATAATCATTTAAGAAATGTAAATAGTCCAATGCATGTGAACTCCGGAGTTAAATGGATCCAAAGTCCTCTAACTTACCAGTAATTTATCAGGGTTTTGATTATGTATTGTAATTCTCTTACTCTTAAAATCAACAACAACTTTACGTAGCTGCTCATATGCTGTGATCTGAATAGCACCAACAGAAACCTGTTGAGACATAAATTCCAGTAAGCTTGTTGAAAAGAATAAAAAATAATAGTATCATTTTGAGGCTTCTGTCAATACTATCAGAATTTTAAAATTGCACTTCCACACCCTAGAGAAAAGTAGCAACCTAATAATGGCTTTAGTAAATTTGAACTGTAGTTTCATAAATAACTAAAAAGCTTCAGCAAAAAGTTATCATAAGATAAAGTTTTAACATAATAACATAACTAGTTTTACAGATGCAGGGAACCTTATTATTACTAATATCCTGGTAAGGAAAGAGTTAACAAATTTAAATAAATATGTAATCCACACAATGAAATAGATTTAATGACAGACAGACTCGTCCTTTACTTTCAAGCCTAACACTATTTCAGCCAAATTTTCTGCTAAATATTTTCTACTACCATGTAATCGCATGTAATAAGGTGAACTTTTTTAAAGAAGAATTACAATTTAAGAATTTTAAGAAAAAAATTCCGATCTCAAAAATAATTTAGAGGAATGGTCAACATATGGTTAAAACAAGAATTTCCTTCACGTAGTTGAAAGGCATTCCAAGTTGTGAATATTTTGGATAACGATTCCCAAAATAAAATTTTCTCAAAAAATTCATGATGATATTATGTTCCGAAACGGAAGGTTTTGGTGTATACTAAATTCCATCAACGTTCGGGGAAGTTTAATATAATGTTTGAGAATAAAATGTATACACACTACATGAAATTCGGGTAGTTGCAACTACTCACCTTAAACTTTTAAACTATGACAAACATCACAGTAGATCTCTCCTTCTTACTGCCACTAGGTAACAAAAGGAATGTTTGTCATGTGATCACATACGATGATCACTAAAATACATTAGCACTAGCACTATATTTAAACATAACAAGCATATATTCAATGACATTGGGCGAAAAAATTCAGGAAGTTACTTTAGTAAACTTTTCTTTTTATTGTACTTTTTGTTTCCAAAAGAATATTATCAATATTGCTTTGTCAAATCCTCACCCCACTAATCTCTTCATAGCTTCAAAGTTCAACAACCTTTAGAAAAATAGCACCCACTCTGAATAATACCATATCACTTGCCATGAAGCTACAGGCAAAAAAAAAAAAAAAGGAATTCCAATTTCACTCATGATTTTTACTTATTTGTCTGAATAATTCCCCCCTCCCCCTACTGTTACACAGCGAGGAAAAAAAGGGGGGAAGGGCAATGGGATATTTCGTGGAGAAATTTTTAATCATTTCCTAGCATAGAATATGCGTGAACGTCAGAGATGATATGAGCAAATCATTGGCTGAGATAAGTTAATGATTATGTAACAATCATACAATAAACTATCCTTAGTAACTTAACAGCAATTTAACGGAAGGATCTAGGATTTGTTGTGATGTTTTTAATATTGTATAATAATGAAAAGCACAAACACCTCTATTGAATATCGTGTTAGCATTTTAGAGACTTTCCGGACATGATACTTGTTAGACACATCTTCTACAGATCTCACAGACCTCCCTTGTGTTGCAATTAAACAATATTTTGACTTAAACACTTCTTGGACACAGTTTGAGTTCGAGTATGAGTTAGGCGATACCTCTTTTTGACTAAACACTAATATTAGAAAAAGCAAAAAGAAATAATAAAAAACAAGTTATTTTATAAATATTACAAGTTTCCATAGGACTTAACTAGTTGTTCCAATTATTATTAAGAGATACGTTTTCCAGTATTTTATTGTATGGGTTGTTATTAATCAAAGCATAAAGCTTGGGAAATTTGTGTTCACAATGTGAATTATATATATATATATATATATATATAGGGTTAGAATCCGTTTACACTAGATGTAAGTCAACCTCAACGTTAATTTTACCATTTTTTATGATTCTGATCAGTTCAAAAATATGATTGTTCACAACTGTCAAGTTATTATCCTAATTGTTCATTTTCTTGAAATCTAATAATTAAAATTAGTTACACGTTAAATTATTTACTCGTTAGAAACCTTTAGATTTCAAGAAAAATGAATTGTTGAGAGGAGAAATAACACCCTTGAGTCACTTCTTGGAGTAACTTCCTTTCACACTCTATATATATACGTACATAAAAACATTGGTCCGATGCCATATACTATGGAGATTAGCTGCTTTATGGTGTCTGTGTCGGTGTCATCTCCAGTGTTTATGTAAGGTTAATTTTTCATAAAAGTATTAATTGGTGATTAAGAGTTCATAGTGACTAGTTCTAAGGGTGTGATGTTCATTATAAATTGCGAAAAAAAGACCTTTATCTTTATTTAAGCACAATACCACACATTATATTTAATTTACAATTTAAGTACAAATATTGATGGGAAAAAGAACAAGAGCCAACAACATACCAGAAACAGACTAGGAACAATCCCTTTGTAAAGTGCACTCACTCCTTCTTCCCTCATTATGGTCCTAAATGCATCTGATATTTCATTTTAACAGAATAAGATTTCACAACTAATTAGCAACTCATAAATTGATGAATATAACTACAATAAACAAAAAAAGCTAATATATATATATATATATATATATATAGTGATCATGAGACTATCACATGGCAAACACATTCTCCTAGTAACTTACAGTTATTAAGGAAGGATCAATTATGAAGCGCTGATAGTCTTTGGGATTTTGCAGATAGAAGTGTTTATAGTGGCTAGTTGCAAACGGCACAATGTTGAATATGGTTTGGAAAATAAAGACCTAGAGCTTTTTTGAGGGGTGAATAAGATTGTTTCCCTTCATGTAAGCATAATCCGTGCATTATATTTAACTATATTAAAAAATTTTAAGTTCTAAGATTGATAACCAGCAACATACCAGAAATAGACCAGGAACAATTCCTCTGTAAAGTGCACTAAATCCTTCCTCCCTCATGACTGGTTAGCAATTCATATGTTGAAGAACATAAAATAAACAAATTATATAGTGACTATCATGTTTTAGGTAGTTGAGTGAAAATATAACCAACGCTTGTCCACAAAGCAAAAAGGAAAAAATGAAAGTCAACTTATGCACCTTGCTCGTACATCTTGATCACTCCTTTCCTTTCTCAAAAAACAACTTAAATCTTCTATGTATAAATTAAAGTTGAAAACAAGTTATTTAACTAGTCCCAGAATCAACATTATTAGAGTATAGCTCGTCGTTACTCAAAAAAGTATAGTTTTCTGTACGAGCAGTAGAATAGATATAACTGTCACTATAGTAGTATGGTTGTCTCTTCTAACCTTCTGACTGTAACTTACTTAGGTATATTACATGTTAATTAGAGTTCTGTATACTTAATTGTATTCAGTTAGGTTTGTTACATATTAGTTAGATATATAGACTTCATTGATTGCACTTAGTTACTCGGGTTACAAATCCATTTTACATGAATTCTAAGAGCTTATTCGTTTACTATTTTGAAAATCAATTTTCAGTATTTTAGTTTTTAAAAACAAAAAACTTGTTTGATAACTGTTTTATTAAAACAGTTTTTTTAATTATTTTTGTTTTTTAGTTTTTAGAAACTAAAACTAATAAAAAGTGTTTTCAGTTTTAAGTTTTCTGATTTCATTAATGACATCAATGCATACGTAACCTACCTTAATCACCGTGAAGTTGTCAAAATTGATTTTGAACTTTAGTCACAACTTTTTGTCGTTATTAATATCATCCTTTTTTGCTTAGAATAATCGTCAAAATTAGACTTATCAAGTTTTTTTTTTATTCATTTTCAAAAACAAAATTTTAAAATTGATCTCTAGAACTGTTTTTAAAAACTAAAAATCAAAACTAAATCAAACAAGCTCTAAATTTCTTATTCACTCTCTCAACCTTAATAAAGGTCATCCAAGACAATGCAATGAAACAAATAGCATGAATGGCACATGCTTAATACTAGTTAGTAATGAATCACTGAATACACATATAGAATCGGCCATGATTCCAAGACCATTTTTGGGTGAGAGAGATAGATGCTCCCTATCAAATTCTCTTACTCAAACTGAACCAAATGACCTATCTTTCAACTTTTAGATACTAATTTCATAAAATTAGAGTGAGGTGACAGATTAAGAATAATCTTATGTAAAAGATAAAGTTATGTAATTATAGATACCATCTAGATTCAAAGCACAAATAATTGAATGCCGTAAATTCTAAAAAATCCAAAGTAAACAGTTAAAAGTTAATTTAAGATGAAGAACTGACCATAAAGCCCAGAGTATGGACGGATCTGATGAATTGGAGTTTGAAGCTGCAATCTTGTCTTTACTAGCCACACAGGATTTGTGCACAAGCAAACCTGATCAATGGCAATGGAAACCAAAATAACTGAAGATTCAGTTTTGATCCCATCCCATACAAATCTGTGCCACTTGTTTGGCAGGCTTTGGAATCCTAAGCATACTACTGTTAAAGCTAAGCAAGATCTCAAAGATAAGCACATAGATAGGGAAATTGAAAACTTAAGTGTATTAGTTCCATCCTCACAAAAAGTTTAAACAATAGTTTTCATTGGCAAATTCATCATATACAGTTTACCTAAAGTACTTCGTCGTGGATTTGATTCCTCCAAAGTGAATCTAAATTGAGGGGTTCGTTTTAGACAGAAAAATAACGTATTCATCAATTAAGGGGTTATTTAATTGTTGATTTTCATATTAGTGGCCTTATCATCTCCGTTTTCCCTTTAAAGTTAATCACTCGCTTTGGATAAGTCAAATTCCTTCAATGTATTACCTTTCATCTCTCCTACAGCTCATTAGTAACAAAATTTAAAATGCAAAAACCTCAGGAGCAGGGAAAACTCTGAGATCCAACAACGTTCAAGCAAAGTTGTACAACAAACTCACCAAGAGTCATATATGTGGCTTTCTATTCATAATATCTGGATTTTTCTCACTTACCAAACTTCCTGCTTCAGCAGCTGAGGCAAGATGAAAACCTGGGCTCAACTTCCCCTCACTGTTTCTTGCATATCTTTTTTTGGCTTTGTCATAGCTGCAAATTTAGAAAAAAGGTTTGGTACAATGACTTTGGTCGTTTAGGAAAACAAGCAAATGGACCAGTAACCACTCTAACAATAATTAATCACTCAATTCTGGAAGGTAAAAAATTAAGATGGGGAGGATAATCCTTTGGCAGGAAAAAGAACAGTGAATCTACAGAAGTTGTTTGATGTTAAATGAAACTACTACTAACTGGAGACTAGGAGATATTGACATTGTTAGATATTGTTAAGATATTGTTAGATATTGTTAACCACAATATCAAACAATATCTTCTGTTTATTTTGTTTACTTTTGGTTATTCTTTTAGTTGTACTTCTCTCTATTATAAATAGATTACCCTATGTATGATTTATACACAAGGGAGATTAATCTCAAACTGTATTTCCTCTATATTCAACATGGTATCTAGAGCTTAAGGTTATTTTGAAATTTTTCCGCCATTATCCACTGCTGAAGTCACCACCGCCGCTGCCTGCCAGTTAAAATAATCTTCTACATCAGAAAAAAGTTATCTTTGTTACTGGATATTATTTGGTAGTGTGAAAGTGCATGTCTAGGAAGGTTCTGACAAGGAAAGACTTGGTATTTAAGCGTGTTCATTAATGACCCACCTCTCTTTTCTGGGAACTTACCTGGTGTACTGGTTCACGCTGCTATCACTGTCGCTGCCGGAGCAGTCGCCGGAGCCGTTGTGGGAGTTTCATTTTTGACCGGTGACATACGGTTTTGTTCATTTCGGTAAGGTGATTACCGTGACGTTGAGATCACCACTATCGGAGTTGGTCGTCTATTGTCTCCTACGTTGCTTAGTCTCAACGGACTTGTTTTGGTCTTCTCGTTTTGGATCTGTGCTTCATGGGTTGATTGGATTACTTTGGATTTTTTTAGGGTTTGTTCTCCTGCCCTTCATGATTTCTTCCACTCCTTCTACTACTTCCAATTCTGTTAATAATTCTTCTGTGTTGGTATCTCACCGTGATGACCGGACTCGTCCTTGCAAACAGGGAAAAGGGCGTCCTAAGTGTGAACATTGTGGCAAGCTAGGTCACAAGATTAACAAGTGTTATGCATTACATGGTCGTCCTCCTCGATCTGCTGCAGTTGTTCAGACCAATCTTTCCCCACCTTTGTATGCTGGGGATCCTCCTTCTTCTGTTGCATTCGACACACCTGCTATGTTCAACAAATTTCTCAAATGGTATAAGGATCAACAATCTTCAAATTCCACTACGTTTGTCGCACACACAGATACATATTTTGCTGGTCTGACCCAATCATCTTCTCCTGGTCCTTGGGTTTTTGATTCAGGAGCCACTAATCATATTACTGGTAACAAATCTTTGTTCTCCTCTTCTAATCCTTTACCTTCTGTTACACTAGCTGATGGCTCTAAAGTATCATCTCATGGTGTTGGAACTGTTAAGTTTTTCCCTTCTTTAACCATTGATAATGTTTTTTATGTCCCTGAGTCTCCTTTTAACCTGTTGTCCATCAGTCGTCTAACTCGTTCTCTTGATTGTGTTGTTTCTTTTACCAACAATTCTATGTGTTTACAGGACCGGAGTTCGAAACTGATGATTGACACAAGATATAAGTCTCATGGTCTTTATCGTCTCCATCCCTCTACACATGTTGGTGCAGTTATGGAGTCTCCCTCTCTTCTTCATGCTCAGTTAGGTCATCCAAGTCTTGCCAAGTTACAGAAACTTGTCTCTGCCTTGTCTAACTTGTCTAGTTTGGCGTGTGAGTCGTGTCAATTAGGCAAGCATAGTCGTACTTCCTTTCCTCATAGTGTCACACGTGGTGTTTCGTCCCTTTTTGTCGTGGTTCACTCTGACATTTGGGGACCTAATCGCGTTAAGTCTACTTTAGGTTTTCAATACTTTATTACTTTCATTGATGATTATTCCATATGCACTTGGTTATTTTTGATGAAAAACCGTTCTGAATTATTTCATATCTTTCAAACTTTTTTCAATGAAATTCAAAACTCAGTTCGGTGTTTCTATTAGAGTTTTGCGCAGTGATAATGGTCATGAATATCTTTCTCATTCTTTTAAACAATTCATGGTTTCTCACGGTATCCTGCATCAAACTTCTTGTGCTTATACACCTTAACAAAATGGTGTAGCTGAACGCAAAAATAGACATATTATTGAAACAACTCACACTCTTTTAATTCATGGAGAGGTTCCTCAACATTTTTGGGGTGATGCTCTTCTTACTGCATGTTATCTCATTAATCACATGCCTTCTTCGGTTTTAGATAATAAAATACTTCATTCCATTTTATTCCCTCATGAACCTCTTCATTCCTTACCTCTTAAAATTTTTCGGGTCTACATGTTTTGTTCATAATTTAAGTCCCGGTATTGATAAACTTTCTCCTAAATCACATAAATGTGTTTTCTTAGGGTTTACAAGATCACAAAAAGGATACAAATGTTTTTCTCCTTCTCTTAACCGTTATTTTGTGTCTGCAGATGTCACATTTGATGAGTTCTCTCTTTATTTTAAAAATCAATCTTCACCTCTGTCTCCATCCAATCCTGTCAACACTCCTAGTACATTTAATGTTCCTGTTGTGTGTGACCCTCTAACTGTGTCTTCTTCACCATTAGTTCCTATTCCGCAGTTAGCTTCTTCTCCACCGCCTCTTCAGGTTTATAGTTGTCGAAATCAATCACAACCACTACCATGTGACTCCACTCAAATGCCAACTACTCTGTTTCCTCCGGATCTGACACCTGAGTCTAACCTTCCCATTGCCCTCCGAAAAGATATCCGTTCTACACGTAATCCCTCTTCCCATTATATTGCTTTGAGTTATCATCGACTGTCATTACCTTTTTATACATGTCTTTCTTTTATTTCTTCTGTGACCATTCCAAAAACTATCCGTGAAGCTTTAGCCCATCCTGGTTGGTGTCAGGCCATGTTAGATGAACTAAGTGCTCTTCATAATAGTGGAACTTGGGAATTGGTCCTGTTATCGTCTGAAAAATCTGTTGTTCGTTGTAGGTGGGTGTTTGCTATCAAAGTTAGACCTAATGGTATTATTGATCGCCTCAAAGCTCGTTTTGTGGCCAAAGGTTATACTCAAATTTTTTGGTTGGATTATGGAGATACCTTTTCCCCTGTGGCGAAAATGGCTTATGTTCGTTTATTTATCGTCATGGCCGCTCTTCAACAATGGCCTCTATATCAACTGGATTTTAAAAATGTTTTTCTCAATGGTGATTTGATATGAATCACAAGGGGTGATTTAGGATCTTTAGGGTTAGAACCTTGTAAGAAATTTAGGAATTAGAAAGAAGGTGAAAGGAAAGAATCACTCTTCCCAAGGGAGGCAACACACAAAGGATGTGAAAGTCCTTTGATACAGCCAAGGGTTCTTGAATCACTCAAGAATTTAGGAGAATCACTCTCACTAAGATAAAAGAGATAAACTCTAATATTTCCAAAAATAAAACTCAACTTGTTATTTCTGATAAAAATGGTTTAGCTTATAAAGAAGCTTTGCCATCAGAGTTTCAAATATTCATTAAAGAAAAATAAATGCTAATAATGATTTATTAACCTAAGAATTGAAAACTACTTAATGATTGATTGTAACTGAAATTGTGGCATCCAAAAGTCAATCAGCTATGCACCCTCTTGGTCTCCCAAAGACTAATAACTAAATTTCCAATTGGACCCTTATTACAACTTGCAATAAAACTAAACTAAAGTCCATTAATTGATTAATCCAAAACACAATTTGGTCAACCAACAATACTTGTTGAAGAGCTTCTTTTGCTTCCCTTGCTCTAGCCCTTATCATAGGTCATGTTCACATCATGATTTGCAAGAAGAAATTTATATGGAGCAACCTCCTGGGTTTGTTGCTCAGGGGGAGTCTTCTGGGATGGTATGTCGTCTTCGCAAATCCCTATATAGCCTAAAACAGTCTTTTAGGGTCTGGTTTGAAAAGTTTAGCAATGTTGTTCAACAATTTGGTATGACTCGATGTGAAGCAGATCATTCTGTCTTTTATTGACACTCGAGTGCTGGATGTGTTTACTTGATAGTATATGTTGATGACATCGTTCTTACAGGTAGTGACAACCATGGCATCTCTCAGTTGAACCAACATCTATGTCACTATTTTCAGACCAAAGATCTTTGCAAACTTAGATATTTCTTGGGTATTGAGGTGGCACATCCAATGATGGTCTTGTTATATCTCAAAGGAAGTATGCCATGGATATTTTGGAGGAAACTGGGTTAATGAGTTCAAAGTCTGTTGATACACCCATGGATCCTAATACTAAACTTCTACCAAATCAGGGGGAGCCTATATCTGATCCTGAGCAGTATAGAAGATTGGTTGGAAAATTGAATTATCTTACAGTTACTCGTCCTGACATTTCCTTTGCAGTCAGTATGGTAAGCCAATTTCTTAATTCCCCATGTGAAGATCATTGGAATGCAGTCATTTATATCTTGAAGTATATTAAAGGATCTCCTGGAAAAGGATTATTATATGGTTCTAATAACCATACAAGAGTTGTTTGCTACTCAGATACTGATTGGGCAGGATCTCCTTCAGATAGAAGATCTACATCTGGATATTGTGTCTCTATTGGTGGTAACTTGATTTCATGGAAAAGTAAGAAACAGAGTGTTGTGGTAAGATCCAGTGCAGAATCAGAATATAGAGCTATGGCCTCAACTTCCTGTGAACTTGTTTGGCTCAAGTAATTGCTTAGAGAGTTACAATTTGGATATGTCATTCAAATGACACTTGTGTGTGACAATCAGACTGCTTTTCACATTAGTTCTAATCTTGTCTTTCATGAAAGGACCAAACACATTGAGATTGACTGTCATTTCATTCGAGAAAAGGTTATGTCTGGAAACATCAAGACTGAGTTTGTTAACTCAAGTGATCAATTAGCAGATATTTTTACTAAGTCTTTACGGGGGCCTAGAATTGATTATATTTGTAACAGGCTTGGCACATACGATTTGTATGCTCCAGCTTGAGGGGGAATGTTAGATATTGTTAAGATATTGTTAGATATTGTTGACCACAATATCAAACAATATCTTCTGTTTATTTTGTTTATTTTCCGTTATTCTTTTAGTTGTACTTCTCTCTATTATAAATAGATTACCCTATGTGTGGTTTATACACAAGGGAATCTCAAACTGTATTTCCTCTATATTCAATAGACATATTGATTTGGTGAGTGTTAGGAGACAAATTCTCAAACTTATTGAAAAAAAGTTGAAATTTAACTTGAGAGAATGCATATGTGCATAAATACCAAGACGCAAGCATCCAAGAGTCAGACATCCTATATAATATCATTCTCTCCTAGTGCATTCAGATATACAAAATGATAGGTTAATTATCACTGGTGGATTTAGTACTTACAAAAAGAAATATAAACCCCACGCAATACTAGACCCAAGAACCCCAGGAAGAAAGCCTGCATATAAACCTCTTAATCCCTGCAAGATACAAAATGGCACATAAGTAGCACATTCATAGTATTACATGCACAAAGTTCATAAAACAAAAGTTTCTCTCCTATTGCAACTTTGCCATTACCAAACCCATAAAATAATATGTGGAAGGAAAGGACATTGAGCCTTTCTATTGATCTTACCTGCAAGTGCAACCATGATAACATTGAGAGGGAGGATCTTATTATTTGATACTTTTATTTGTTGTATGTAAGCCCTACCATTTGTTATAATTTTAGCATTTTTCACGTTGATGCATTGTTGTATCCTATACGTGTACATTTTATTAGAGATAGATTATTTTATTATATTGTTAGCATAATCGTTGCTGCCCCCGCTGCCCCCTTTCTGTTTTTTTGTTTTCTCTCTTTCTGTTTGCTTTTCTGTTAGAGAAAGATGGTATTCTCTTTTCTTCTTTTCTCTTAGTTCTATATAACTGAACCAATGTATCCCTTTAAAGTTGAGTTGATCTTTTTTTTAATGCAATGAGAAATGATATACCATCATTCTATGTTATAACCAACACAGAACCACTTCCAGCGGACCGTGTTCAAATCACTGAACCACCAACACGTATTTCAAACAGAATCAAGAAGCCACGTGCTTACTTAGTTGATTATCATTGTCCCACTATTGCTTCCTCTCATGCTACTTCTCGCATTCCTTATCCTTTGCATTCATATCTTTCATATTCTAATTGCTCTACTTCTCACACTGTTTTTTGTTTGAATCTTTATAGTACATTCGAGCCAACCTCTTTTAAGGAAGCGAATCAAATTGACTGCTGGAAACTGGCCATGTTAGCTGAACTACAAGCTCTACAGAGGAACCAAACTTGGTCATTGGTTAGTCTCCCACCAAGAAAGAAGGTTGTGGGGTGTAAATGGGTCTACCAAACCAAGTTCAAACCGGATGGCTCCATTGAAAGACACAAGACAAGATTGGTTGCCAAGAGTTTTACTCAAACCGAGGGGATAAATTTTTTTGAGACTTTCTCCCCTGTTATCCAATTAACCATTGTGCGGTTTTTACTTTCCATTGTTGTCTCTTCTGGTTGGATTCTACATCAACTTGATGTTGATAATGCTTTCTTGCATGGTGAACTTGATGAAGAGGTGTACATGAAACCACCACCCGAATTGTCTCTTTCTTCTCCTACACTTGTTTGCAAGCTCTACAAGTCTTTATATGGCCTACGACAAGCACGCCGACAGTGGAATATCAAACTTACCTCTGCCGTAATCACCTTCGGATTCACTCAAAGTAATGCTGATCACTCTTTATTTGTTAAGCAAGATGGTGGTTCATTCATAGCTCTTCTAGTTTATGTTGATGACATAGTGCTTACGGGCAATAATCTTGGCACCATTAATCATCTCAAAACCTATCTTGATAATCAGTTTCACATTAAAGACCTTGGTGAGTTGAAATACTTCTTGGGTTTTGAGGTTGCTCGATCCAAATGTGGCTTAGTTCTCAATCAGCACAAATATTGTCTTGATATTTTAGCTGAATTTGGTCTGATGGGTTGCAAACCCGTATCCTCTCTTGCTACTCCCTCCGTTAAGCTCAATGATGATGATGGAGATTTAATTTTTGAACCAACCAATTTCAGGAGACTCATTGGCAAACTCTTGTATCTTACACATACAAGACCTGATATAAGTTTTGCAGTGCAACAGATAACTCAATTCATGACAAACCCACGAAGCTCTCATTTACAAGCCGCCATTCGCATTCTCAAATACCTGAAAATTTCTCAAATACCTGAAAAATGCTCCTGGACAAGGTCTTTTTTATCCTGTCCACAATTCTCACAGACTTCAAGCCTTTGTAGATTCAGACTGGGCAAGTTGCAGTACCACTAGAAGATCTATCAAAGGATATTGCGTCTTTTATAGCATTGTTTAATATCCTGGAAATCCAAAAAGCAAAACACCGTGTCACGTAGTTCAACAGAGGCTAAATATAGGGTCTTGGCTACTGTAGCTTGTGAATTACAGTGGCTGCAATACATTGCAAATGATTTATCCTTAAATATTCCTTTACCAATTTCCACATTATGTGATAATCAATCCTCCATACAATTAGCCAAAAATCCTTCATTTTATGAGAAAACCAAATACATAGAGATTCACTGTCACTTCATCCGTACCAAGATTGTTGAAGGTCTCATTCTTCTTTCATATATTCCTTCACAGCACCAACTTGCGGACATGTTTACCAAAGCTTTATTTCCTGCACCTCTTGCCGCAAATATGTCCAAGATGGGTTTCATCAACATTCATAACCCACCTTGAGGAGGATATTAGAGATAGATTATTTTATTATATTGTTAGCATAACCGTTGCTGCCCCCGCTGCCCCCTTTCTGTTTTTTTTTTTTTCTCTCTTTCTGTTAGCTTTTCTGTTAGAGAGAGATAGTATTCTCTTTTCTTCTTTTCTCTCAGTTCTATATAACTGAACCAATGTATCCCTTTAAAGTTGAGTTGATCTTTTTTTAATGCAATGAGAAATGATATACCATCATTCTGTAATATATTTGTCAGCAAAAATTGGTTTTCTTTCGTCTCGCTATGAGAAACAAATTCCGTAAGATTTCAGGTTGTAGCATTAACCTTGTCAAGTTTCTGTGCACCGAATACCAGAAACCATAGTGCTGACTTTATCATATTTGCAGATGAAAATACTGGCAACACACTCTATTTTATTAATTAAAATGATTGGAAATGACAAAATCTTATGGATCTTAAAGGATTGATTTACTATTATTCCTCTTGTCAGATTTACTAGTGCTAAAAATCAGCTGTACTATATAGGTAGGGAGTAAAGGCGTCATGTAATTCAATACATTCTGACAACTTTATGCCTAGAAGTTTCAGCAATCATCTATCAAGATAATTTTCCTTCTTAAGGAATAAGGGTAAACGAAAATCATAACAAAATAAAATAATTCACCGATCGGCGATCACGATATGCTAGCAAAAGCAATGAGCTCAAACAAATGACTTACGGCAATTTCCCTATACATGATCATTGAACGGAAAATTTTGAATCTTTGATTGACAGTTAAAGAAGAACGTTGATAATTGAACCCGTTGTCAAAAACACAGACGTTGGTCGATTAAGGATTCACAAACCTCGGAGCGAGTAATGGTGAAAACGGCGTGAGCAGTGTTCTTATAACTGGGAAGATGCGACACTCGACCATCGTTAACTGCAGAATCAAACAAAGCTTCATATGAATGGAAGGCACGAAAAAACAGAAATCTTCAGTTATATGAGAAGGGAGAGAACCTTGGAACCTAGTTCGAACGACATCAAGGGGATGCATAACAACCACGGCTGTGAACCCTGCGGCTGCGGCTGCGCCGGCGGTGGCGTTCTCATTTCGCATTCCAACAAAGATTACAGAATTAAAAAAAAAAAATTATACTTTTAATTTTTTAACAGGATCAAAATAATTAAATTGTTAAAATATATATAAATCTTCCATCTTATTGAAAAAACATCCTCTAAAATGAATTTCCCTATTTTCTCGTTATATATCCGGATTAATTGCCATATTTTTCTTATATTATTATTTATAGGAGAGAAAAAAGTGAAATAATTTTTAAAATTACAATGTATGAACTTTTACTTTTTTTTTTAATTGTCACATTGACATTTGCAGAGATAATTTTTAATATAAACTAAATTTTAATTTTTAGAAAATTTTGTTTAATTTATGTGAAGGTTGCAACATAAAACTAATTGACAATATGTGGAGTTGTTTAAACATTTTAACACACCCTCCAATAAAGTCTGTCGGATCAGGCAAAGGATACTGACTCTGATACCATGTTAAGGTTCGAATATTAAACTAATTGCGATATGTGAAGTAGTCTAACATGTATTTAAATCATATCAAATGATACTGGTGAGCGACGTGGTAATTTTAACAATTTCAATTCTTATTCTCTTTTCTTATTAATGATTATGAAAAAAAAAAATCAAACAAACTCCATATAATTTAATATAAATTAATACTAGTATTTAAGTTTTATATAAAGCAGCATATTATAGTACATCTTAACCAATATCCATTAAAGTTTCATTCTATCATCCACTATTCTTTCGTTTACAGTTAAATTTCAAAATTATTAAATATAATTAATATATCTTACAATCAATCGTGATAAATCCTCATTTGATCAAATTATGTTTTTTCTCTCCCTAATATCATAATATATAACAAAAACAAATCTAAAAAAATTAGAAGATCTATGATTCTGGAAATCGAAAGGTTAATGCTTAGTTGTTCTTTTAAAAATATTTTTTAATTTTTAAAAACTCAAACAATAAAAAAATGAGAAAATCATCCTTCAAGTTTTATTATAATTCTCCATTGTGATCTACGTAGTTCTTTTTATTCAAAAGCATTTTAAATTAGAGTTATCAATTTTTTTTAATTCTATAAATTATTCACATCTCATACACTTATTTTAAACTAGATTTATGAAGATGAAATACAAATCATACATTCGTTAAACAGTTGCCATTAATCCAACGCGTGAATGTAGAAGGAAATCTACTAGCGCATGTAGCGAATCGTGGTCACCTTAAATAAACAAAGAAATATATAATTACAGTCTAATAAGCGTTTAAAAATAAGTTTATATAAACACACTAACAACCAGTTTAGTGTGATACTTTTCAAATTAAGTTTCACAAAACGATAGTTTTATTCATTTTATGTGATACTTTTAGGATCATAGTTAGAATTCCGCTGAGTTTTTAGTTAAGTTCCTCACAAAAAAAAATTCCCATTTTGGGAGGGTGAAAATTCAAGATTCTCTTTAAAAAGGGTTTTTTTTACTCGTAAAATTGTCTCATTCGCCGAAATATTTTAAGCATTCCAATAATTTTGGGGAACATTATTCCTAAAAGATATAATGATCAAGAAACAAGTTTTTCAGTAATGAAATGATTTCGCATTCCACGTACCCCTTAAATATACCTTACTTTCATTTAAGGTAAAATTATTAGGAATTGACAAGTTAACAGTGAATAATTAAAAATAAGACTAGTAATTAAGTGTTCAGTGTGATGTTTAAGATATTCAATATTTAAGCTTGGCTATTTTCTCGGAGGTTGGTCCATGTTCAGGTCCTGGTTCTAGTGTCCTATTCTCTAAAATGGTTAAAATAAAATCAAAAGGTATTCAAACACATCACTTTGTACGATAGTCATTTTTTAGGTTTACATACACTTGTCCAAACAAAAAAATAAAGGCCAAATGCAAACAATTATTTCGGGAATTGGAAGTAGGGATGGCAAAACGGGTCAGCCAGTCCCGTTTTGGCCCGCCCCGCCTTTGGCCCGCCAAAAGCGGGACGGGCGAGCTGGCCCGATATAGTCATGACGGATTGTAGACCTTGCCCGCCCGCCAGTGGCGGCTGACCGCCATAATTTAGAAAAAAATATTTTTTTTAAATATTTTTTTAATAAATTTAATAATAAAATTATTATTTGTTTATCAATAATTCAATATATATATATATATATATTATTTCAATTTAATAATATAAATTAATACATTATTTTAAGAAATTATAATTTAGAACAATAATAAAATTTACATAATAATAAATAATAACAAATATATATATATATATAAATAACGTTAAACTTATAAAATTTATATTTTTTATATTGAAAAATTCAAATACCTATATCTTTTTTATTTGATAAAACTTCATATTATTCTTGGTTGAGTAGTTTTTACACCATTAATTCAAGTAATAAGGATAAAAATAATCAGTGTTTAGGATAATTAAGGAGAACGAGGAGAGAATGTTATGTTTCAGAAAGGAGAATATTTTACGTGAGAATAAAACTTTTTTAATTCTCTTTTTAAAATTTTTAACTTTATATATTATCTTTATAATTAATTTTATTACAATAAAAAATTATTTTTTTATTAATTATGCGGGTTGCGGGCTGACCCGCCTGTCCCGCGGGTTGGCCCGAAGGGTTGACGGGCTTGGCAGGACGGGCCAAAGCGGGCTGGTGGGCTGAAAACACCAACCCGTCCCGCCATATTATGGCGGGTTGGCGAGCCGGCCCGCCGGGCCTAGCCCATTTTGTCATCCCTAATTGGAAGTTCAATCTCAGCGTCACTCTTCTACCCAGGATGTGCAACAAAGGTAAATTCCAATATATAGAGACGGCGTCTTACAATCACTATTTAACAGCTGAGTATAAGAGACACTATGAAACTCATTCTTACTGCTTAGCTTCCTTGATAAACTATTCTGCTTTCAGAGACTGATTTACCTAGCAATTATGCAAGGCTGGGATTTAACAGAAATGAGGGGCAGTTGCACATACAAAAACTCTCGTTATATCGGGGAGAAAGTTTCCTTCAAGAGTCAACCTTGTGACCCATAGCATATTCACATAGAACAAGAGTAAACGGGTGGAAAGGATGTATCAAAACGTCATCAAAGGGGATACAAATTTGATAAAAAATCAAAATTAAGTCAATACCAAAAACTGCAGTACTGTACACAGCCAAGAGATAGCAATCAGGGCATAACTTCAGTTCTAGTTGTCCATTACACGTGATTGCGTGGTCATGGTAGTTCAGTGGACAACCAATTGGATCTAGAAACATCAAGTAGCGAGTATATGTTGGTTCAAAAATGATTCCATTGTCATAAACCAATTCTATAACATTGGTTCAGAGATGATCAAGAATATTCAAGGTAAAAAGTGCCTCATGTAAAGGGAGAAATAACAATAAAAAAGGAAGTGAGGTGGGTGCATCGCATGCTTAGCAAAGTTTTAAAATGAAATAATGAATAACAGTTTCGCGTTGTAAGAAGACATTGATTGACTTCCATCACCTGCCGATAACTTGAGTGTGAGGCATAAGCTGCGACACTTTATCAAAGCAAATTATACTCTACCTCATGTTTTGTATGTCATCTTCTCTTTTCCTAGACAAGTTATTATATACAAATTAGAAAATGAGAATTCCAAAAATCTCTCATGATAGCGTTTAAAGTAAAATCTCTACATCGTCACAGTTTTCCATATTAATAATTTCATAAAAGTTCAACCATCCAACACTTATTCTTATCTTTGAAGTAAAATCCACACCATTTGCATGAATCCTTTTTACATTCGAAAGAGTGTATAAGGAAAACAGACAATGGTTAGCATTTGCTCGCGGCAGTACTTTGTCTATAGGAGAGATAAATTAATTGAAGGGCGTCAAACTTTGTTTGTTGTTAGGATCACTGGCAAAATTTCTTTTCTTTTTTATCCCTACAAATGGTCGTCATTAAAACAAGCTTTATAATATACTTTAAAATTACATTCCCAATAATGCTATTCTTGGATTAACTAAAAAACACGTTTGGTTAGAATTTAATATATATGAGAATATTATTTTCATAATTTAAATGATAAATGATAAATGTGGGAGTGGGATGAGAGTTACCAGATGTTATGGTTTGGTTATATCATAACAACATTCCCATCCATAATCATGACACGGAAAATAAAGTCAAATATGAGAATGATACTTTCAATGGGAATTGAAATTGTTAAAGCTTATGAATAACACAGGAATGTCATATTCCCAAGCTCATATTTCAAGGAATAATTTTACATAGGATGAAACAAACACACCTCAGAAGAATGATATTATGCTCTAATTGTTCAATTAAACATAGATATTCCAGTTGAGCCAACGACTGTAGGTGACAAATAGCTAGGAGGATAACTCAGTTTATGCACACAAGTTCTCTAGATATACTCAAGTATTATAGCCTGCTTAGTTTAGCGATGGTTTCAAATGTCGTCATGTAAAATTCCCGAATCCAAGTAACAACTACTTCCATGTAGCTTCTAATTTTCCCATTTTTTATATCCGTCATCAGCTTTGAATGCACATTCAAAGACCCACTGAGTATTCTCTAATTTTACAAGCTGAAATTTTTTTATTAAATCATGGGATCTCTATCAACCCACTAGTCCCAGAACAAAATGCCATAAAAAACAACTGACAAATTCGTGAACAGCAGGATTTTAAACTGCTTTAGCAATTGCATCACAATTATCAGAATTTCGAAAGAGGCCACAGGTGAGAACCAAGCTTGGTGAGGCCCAGAAACCATAGTGCTTAAAAAGCATGAGAAGAGTTCCATAAAAGCAACTCTTTGTACTGATTGGAATAAAATAAATAAGAGTGATACATGCTCTATTTAGAGCTTATTGAACTAGTAACTAACGCCAAATTAACTAATCTCGAATATAAGAACTAACTAACAACCTATGTCGGGAAAAATAACAAAATCACTGCAAAAGGTGCTGATGGGGCCTCAATTATGGTAGCAATGTAGTTGTGAAAACTTCCAAAACAATGAAAACCATGAGAGCAACATGTCTAACATGAAAGCACACTCTCCGGCGAGCCTAAACAAAACACAAGATCCTACAAGAACAAAGCTAATGAGCAACATTCCGTACCTCACTATTCCATGGAAACCTTTGCGCCAACCTCCTTCATCTTGGCAATGATGTTCTCGGCTTCTTCTTTCGTGACGCCTTTCTTCAACACCGCAGGCACCTTCTCCACCAAATCCTTAGCTTCCTTCAACCCCAAACTCGTGAACGTCCTCACCTCCTTAATCACCTTGATCTTACCCGCCGCATCGAACCCCTCAAGCTTCAAATCAAACGCCGTCTTCTCCGCCACCTTTACCTCCGCTCCCTCTCCGCCACCAACACTCTTCGGCGCGCCCCTGGGCACGCCCCGCACCCCCATCCCCGGCACCATCATCATCATCATGATCGGAAGCTCGTTGACGCCGCGCTTCTCTCGCAGCACCTCCACAAGGTCCATCACTTCCAGCAACGTTAGTCCAATCACCTCGTCCACGATTGCCGCTACCTTCTCCGAACCGTGCGACGGCGACGCACCACAGTAGTCGCGCGCGTGGGAGGGGCGCAGTCGGGGTTGAGCGTTTGGCAAGGTCGAGATCCGTGCGGAAGCAAAGGGAGGGTTTTGATGTGGACTTACGGTTTTCAGGAGATGGGAAAAGTGTTTGAACCGGGAATAGTACCTCATTGTTAATGGTTTTTGAAGAAATTAATCGTAAGTTTGCTTACTCAACATCGCATCGAATTGGTTTTGGGAATGGAGGAAGGTGTTGGAGCGTAGTGGTGTGTCAGTGACTGTGATGACAGGGCCTGTGTCTTCGGCCTAAACCCTACAGGAAGATGCTGATCTGTTTTACGGTTTTGCCCCCTCCGTTCACAGTGAAATGAAATGTGAACGATGAAGCATCCTCGCATTTGGGCCGAGGCGGGCGGGGCCGATTTCATTTGGGTCAAGACTAGCGTATATTTTGAAGGGCGGTTGCTTCTTGCAATCTCATAATTTCTCTCTGCACCCCATAATTATATTAAATCTTATTTTATCATTAAACTTATCTTTATCTTTATTTTTGGAATATATTTTAGATTGACGTTTCTAAAAGCTTATTTAAAAACATTCAATCCAAAATAATATATTTTTAGAAAGATTTTTTCGAAATACTCTATGAAATGTATTTCGAAAAGGTTTTTCGAAACGTAATCCGAAACACAAAATCTAGAATACAATTCTATAAAAGTTTTACCAGAAATGTATTCTTGAACACCCAATTTAAAATGTATTTATATAAAGACTTTTCTATAAATACATTTCAAAACACTGATTCCATTTTCAGAAAAAATATAATCTGAAAATGTATTTCAGATTGATTTTTTCAAAATTCTACTTCATTTTTGTGACACTATTTTAGACTAAGTAACGTGTGTTTGTTTGTTTTTGAAATTTGAGTATAAAAAACATATAATTCATATATAATATTAATGATTATTTATCTTTAATTATTAGAAAATTCTTTCAATATAAATGATAACACAAAAAATTCAAATAGCTAAAAAATGAGAAGTTATACACAAATAAAAAAATTAAAATAAAAAATAAAATTATAAAAAATATATTTTAAATATTTAACTTAAGATTATAAAAGTGCAGTCATAAATTATGGAGTTAGATGAAACAGGCCTTTTTGAAGGACTTTCAATTAATTTTTTATACAGTTCGGATTTTTATTGGTTGCGGAAAAAACACCTTTTTTATAAATGTTTCTTCATGCAACCTTCAAAATTTAACCTAAACTGTGTTTAAAAACATATTAAAATTTCTTAAACCTATATTATATACTTGTGTTATTTTTTTTTATTGGTTCTTCTTTTCGTATTATCAAATTATTACTGGTGTTTTAAATGTTTAGGAAGAGGTATTTTTTACCTTTATAAATATGTATTATTTTTTTAAACACATATTTAGTAACTAAAAATATCATCTTTCTCCAATTTATATTTTATTGCATATTTAAAACAATTATGAAACATGTAATACAAATCAAATACTTCATTATAAAACATCCCAGATGTTTTTTGGTACACCTATTCCATAACTAAAATTTATAATTTCATAATATTTATTATTCCATAAACAAAATATTCTATCTCCAAAATTCTTGTTTCTTTGCCAAAACTACTTTCAGAATCTGTATACAATAATCAAAATATTACCAATGAAACTTGTTCCATATAGTACATTAAAAATAATTAAGATAGAAGTATTTTGAGACACATTGTCAATACATATTATTTTTTCAAACACCTATTTCATAATAAAAGTATCATACTTAAAAAAAAAATTCGGACGAAAGAAAAAAAAAATAAAAAAAATATTGTAGAACACTTTATACATAAATGCCTTTCTTCTAAAATACCAATTTTATATCTAAAATATCATATATTTCCAAATGATATTTGGAACAAATGATACAAGATATTTTGAGAAGTGGGTGTAAGTTTGAGATAGTTCAAGAAGAAATTATTTGCGTTATTAAAAACTAGCTATTGTGCTAACATAATAATAGAAAGTTTCAGTTGAAACTTGAAAGTTTATTAGTTTAACTTAATGTTAACAAAATTAGTCATTAAAGTAATTGGAAACACAAAACAAAGATATATTTTGGAAAACATGGTTTTATAATATTTTAAAATTTAAACTATAACTAAACGTTTTAAAAATATAACAAGTTATTAAAAATTAGAATAGAAAGAAAATATATCAACATAATTTGAGAGGGTCAAGTAAAAAAGATTAAGAAATGGAAGAAAAATAAGAGGATAGGGTTGTAGATTATAAATAGTTATAATTAATATAAAAGTTATGAATTAGTAATATAAGTTTGTTTTTCTGAATAATTTAATTTGATGAAATAAATTTATAAACTAATTACATAATTTAAAAATTTGGTTATTTTGTCTTTGTTAGCGGATTTGAGGGAGTGAAAAATGATAGATTTAAAGGAAAAGAGATATGAAAGTCAGGTTGTTGGATTAAGAAGAAGATAATAAAAAGTGTGGAAAATAAGAGAAAAATTTATAAAAGTTTATGAATAATTGATTGATATAAATGATAAGACACATTGATTATGTGTATGGAAGAATGGATTCTCAGATAAAAAAATGATTATTAATGATAATTTATTTTCATCTAATGAAGAATTAATTTTTAATTCACTTATTACTAAGAATTGATGATCCGTTCTCACTTTATTATGTTAATTTATGTATATTTTTTATAACTACAGTTCGTTATTAACTCGTGCATATTTTCTGTTCCTCTACGCTTAACTCTATAAGACACACCTCAATCACATTAAACAATAAGTATCAACCAAGAATATATTACATGTATGCATCTCTCCCATCCAAATAGTAAAAAAAAAAAAAAAAATTGTATCAAATTATAAAAGGTGATGTTTATTTTATTGTAAAACTTAGAACGTGTCCCGCTAACTTAAAAGGATTTTTTTCCTGCTTAGCATTATTTTAACATAAATTTTCATATATAACATATTATATTTAATATATTTGCACGAGTAGCATCTTTAATAAAAATTCAGCATTTTGGATAAAAAGTAAGGCGATGCTAGAAATCCGATGTATTAAACCCATATTTTATATATATATATATATATAAATTTAAATTTTTATTTATATAATTATATCAAATTAATATAAATATTTTTTTACATATCATAAAAATATATTTATATAATTATATTATTAATATATTTTTATAAATATAGTAGATACAAATGTATTTAATATATATATGTATAATATTTAAATATTTATTTATCTTTTTATAAATATAATAAATACATGTATATTTATGTATTTAATAAATATATATTTATATCTTTCTATATACATAATAACATAAATAAATTATATATATATATATATATATTAAGTATAAATAATATTTCTTTTATAAAAATATATAAATATTTTTATTATATTTTAATATGTTTGTATATATTTATAAATCGTAAATCTTAAACTCTAAACTATATATATAGATAGAGACGTGTATTTTGTTGTAAAATAAAGATACTGCAAAACTTATAACGTGCCCCACTAATCTAAAAGGATTTTTTTTCCACTTAGCATTATTTTAACATAAATATTCATATATAACATTCTGTATGTAATATTTGCAGAGTAGCACACTTTTATAAAATAGCAATCCGATATATTAAACCCATTAAATATATATATATATATATATATATATATATAAATTTGATAATTTTTATTTTTTTAATTATATCAAATCAATATAAATATTTTTTACATATCATAAAAATATATTTATATAATTATATTATTAATATATTTGTATAAATATAATAGATACAAATATATATATATATATATATAATATTTAGATATTTATTTATCTTTTTATAAATATAATAAATACATGTATATTTGTATATTTAATAAATATATATTTATATCTTTCTATATACATAATAACATAAATAAATTATATATATATATATATATATATATTAAGTATAAATAAAAAAGATGTTTAGTAAATAAATATAATATTTATACAAAAAATAATTTTATTTTATTTCAATAAAATATAAAATAGATTAAGTATAAATATTTTGTTAAAATTCTGTATAAATAGAAATTTTAATTAGATAATTTGAGTAAGATATACGATTTGAATTAAAGTGAATTGATATTTTAGATATTAAATTAATGAAACATGAATAAACGAATTAGAAAACCATAAATGAGTAAAATAATTATTTATTTAATGATTATAAGAGTTTAGGTAGACATGTGAGTAACATAAGAGTTAGATGATCATGCAAATGGTAAGTAAGTTTGGATAGGTATGTGAGTGACATGAGAATTAGATAGTCATGTGAGTGGTAGGAGAATTTAGGTAAACATGTGAGTGACATAAGAATTAGCTAGTTATGCGAATGGTAAGTAAGTTTAGACATTCAAATATATGTATTTATTAAATATCTTATTATACACATATAAATATATATATATATATATATATATATATATATATTATATAAATTCATATTTATTAAATTTATTTAAATATTAAATCTATAATATTATAACTTATTTGTATTTTTATAATTTTTTACATCAAAGTTATTATTAAATAAATTATTATTCATACAATATCTTATATAAATTTATTTTTTATTTATTATTCCTATAAATTATCATTTTTATCAATTTTTTTCTTCAACTAATTTATATTAAATAAAATTTAAATATTATATATACATATTAAATATATTTATATTTACTATATTTATAAAAATATATTTAATTATATTAAATAAAATTTAAATATTATATATATATATATATATATATATATATATTTGTTAACTATATTTATATTTACTATATTTATAAAAATATAGTAAACATATATTTATAATCTAATTATAATATATATATATATTATATTTATAAAAATATATACAAATACATTAAACATATAATTATACAATATATTTTTATTATATATAAAAGTATATATTTATATTTATTATATATTATATTTAATAAAGTTATAATGTATATAACAAAATATAAATATGTGTTTATCATATTTATAAAAATATATTAAAATATAATAAAAATATTTATATATAATTTTATATTAAAATTGTTTTATATTATATTAATAAAAATGTATTTATCATATTTTTATAAAAAAATATTATTTTTACTTACTAAAGTTATTTTATATTAAAAATATATTTAAATAATATATATAATTTATTTATATAAAAAGGTTATCTAGAAAGATATAATATATTTATTATATTTATAAAAAGATAAATAAATATTTAAATATTATATATATATTAAATATATTTGTATTTACTATATTTATAAAAATATATTAATAATATAATTATATAAATAAAATATTAATATATATATATATATATTTAATGGGTTTAATATATCATATTTCTAGCGTTTGTTAACTTTTTATCCTAAATAATGACTTTTTATAAAAATATGTTATTCGTACAAATATTATATATAATATATTATATTTAAAAATTTATGTTAAAATAATGCTAAACAGGAAAAAAATCACTTAAAAATATTAAACTCCCTTATATTTTTAGATCACAATTATTTATGATATTGAATACGAAAATGAATTTATTATTTATACTACATTTATAAATAGATTACTTCTCACTAATCAAAATACAAAATACAAAATTTTAGTATTTTTATCTTTTCTTTTTTTCCTTTTTTTTATTTATTTATTCTTTTAAAAGTTTATTATCAGGAGATACTCAAAAAATTTTAAAAAATTTTGTAATATCATGAAGGACTTACGAAGAGTGATTATCTATACTCATTAATCAAGTTTTGTTGCTGTTCTTTCAGAACAATCTTAAGGAGGCAGAACCCGAATATGGGGGGAGTGTGGTGCAGCAATGTCATCTCATGACTCAGATAAAATGAAATTCAAAGTGAGTGAGTTCGAAGCGTCGGCGGCATCGCAGCTCGTCACGGAGTTACGTGGAGCCTTCGCTTCGGCCAAAACGAGCAATTACCAGTGGCGAGTGTCGCAGCTCAAAGCGCTAGCGAAACTCGTCGCTGATCACGAGCCGCTAGAATGTCCCTTACGAGGTGCTGTTGTTTATTCCATTCTCATTGTTACTCTCTGCGTTTTGCTTTGTCTATGTTTCTAGTGTGTGTCGTATGACCTCGGTAGTGGAAGAGAAATATTTTGAAAGCCGTTTTTCGTTGGTGGATTTCTTGATAGAGATTTTGGGCGGTTCATTTTTTTTTACGGTGACTGAGTGATGCAGTGTGTCACGACCTCAAAATATTTTTTTTTCCTTAGCAATGCCTTTTGTATGCAGTGTTGACGTGTTGCTATGTGCTTTATCGGGATATTGCTATTTGTTTATTTAATTTTAATTTTCTTATTGGTTGTTGATTTGTCTGTAATGATTGGGGTTCACGTTTCTTTATCTCTGGTGGTTTGGTCAAGGTGGGTTTGGTTTGAGCACTAATGGCTTGCGTGGCACTTTTAATGTGCGTCAATTGGTGGGCCTCACTGTTTGTCTTTAAAATTAGGATAGGTGACTTTGAATCTAAAGGAAATGGATATTCTCAATCATGAATCTGCTAATTTGTTCAGATTGAATGTTTGGAAAACCTGGAATGAATTCCCGGCCTATTGATTTGGGTAAAAGTACTTTACGAAAGTTTGGAAATTTAGCTCAATTGAAATCTGTCTTGTAAAACAATTCAAGATATAAAATAGTTTCTCTAAATAATATATATATATATATATATATATATATATATATATATATATATATATATATATATATTTTGTTGTTCCTTTCATGGATATTGGTAAAACCTAATGTTAAATATCGAAGAGTGTGAAAGTCATTAGTTAAGGTAATGCTACCTCATTTAAAAAAAAAACTTGAATATGTTCTTAGGCTATGTAGCATATAGTGTTGGTTGTAAATCTCTTGTTCTCAAAAGTGACGAAATTGAGCATGATACTATATTTGAGACAAAAAATGTTAAATCCTTTTAACATATTTTTTCTTTAAAGGTTATTGAGATACCTAAACAACTTATAGACATTAATAATGATAACGTATATGAGGATTTGAGAAGTAAACGATAAAGGAAGGAAAACTCCTTTAGAAATTATTTTAACACTTTATTTAGTTGAAAATGACCCAACAAGTTTTCTAGAGGCTATCAGGGCTCCTGATGTAATACATTGAGACAAAACCATTAAAACTGAAGTTGACTCAATTAAGAAAAATAATACTTGACTTTGTAAATTTGTCTAAAGGAGAAAAATCCATTAATTGTAAGTGGATTTTTAAGAAAAAGTATTATTATCCTGATATAGATCCATAGATAAATATAAGACAAGATTAGTAGCAAAGAGTTTTACTCAAAAACCTAATATTGATAATTTTGATACCTTTACCCCTGTGACTAGACTTTCCTTTATTCGAGTTTTGTTAGTTCTAGCAACTATCCATAAGTTGATTATACACTGAATGAAGGTTAAGACATTCTTTTGAATGGTGAATTAGAGGAAAAAATCTATATGACTCAATCTCAAGGGTGTTGTTCCTCGTCAAGAGAACAAAGTGTACAAATTTTTAAAGTTTTTATATGGACTAAAACAAACACCAAAACAGTAGCATGAAATAGTATTCTACTTTGTGATAGTTTTTCAACTAATGATGCTGATAAATATGTGTATTTTAAATTTGAAAGTGGTAAATGTGTCATTATATGTTTATATGCAAATAATATGATAATATTTGATACATGCATTGACATAGTCTCTAGAACCAAGTTGTTTATGGGATCTAAATTTGAAATGAAAGACATGGGATAAAATCAATGTGATTTTGGGAGTTAAAATCATAAGGATGGGAGATACTATATTACTACCTGTTGGAATAGATTAGAAAATATATGTAATCATTATACCTAAGGTAGGAGGTTGAGTGTTAGATAATATCTGCAGGGGGTTGAGTGTTAGATAATCTCTGCACCTAGTTTTGAGGAGTAATCTAGGACTGTGCATTTAATGTAATCTGCCTATTGTATCAGTTTTTATCTATATAAATACAGAACTATGAAAGGGGTTCTTCAAGCCCTCTAAAAACACTTTTTATCTATATATCCCGCTCTGCCTGTTTCTGTAGTATCTGACACTGTTTTTGCTGCTGTCCGCTGCTGGCCACCGTCCGCCGCCGGCCACTGTCTCCGATCGTCCAGTTTTTGCCGGCGACCATCGGATCTGAATCGTCTCGCCGTGTGACAGCCAACCCCGTCGGTCCCGGAAGCTCGTTCTCCGCCACGTGCCGCCTCTTCATTTCGGTGAAGTCCAGTAGTCACCCTTGCGAAAATCACTCTTGGGCTTTTTCTACGATTCCGCAAATAAGCTGGCATCTCTAAAAATGACAGATCATGATATGGTGTTCTTTATGAATGACGCCCAGTCGACTGTGGAAGAACTCAAGATGTTCTTGGGAGTTGATTCCTTGGATGAAATGAAAAAGAAGCTTGACAAGTATTACATGGTGATGATCCTTCGCGCAATACATCCTGACTTTAACCATATCAGAGATCAACTTCTGACCACTTATGAAGTCCCTTCCATGGATACCCTTATTACACGTCTGATTCGTGTACCAATGTCTGAGACTCAGGAAGCTCTAGCTCTCGTAGAACCATCTGCCATGGTTGCCACACGAGGAAGCGGAGGACGTGGCACCAGAGGAGGAGGACGTGGAGGTCGAGGACGTCCCCAATGCACCTACTGTAAGAGGATGGGTCATACACAGGAGAACTACTACTCCTTGCATGGTTTTCCTCCCAAAACCGCCAATGTCTCGAAGGCTGAAACCGTCAACTCCAAGTTCACTGAGGACGAATACCAAGAGTATCTACGGTTAAAGTCTAATAGCTTGGCACATACCTCTCAAACTGCCATCACATCAACTGCTTGTATTTCTCAATCTGTGGAGGGTTAAAATTCATGGGTAATTGACTTTGGTGCTTCTGATCATATATCTGGTAATACCTCCTTGTTCTCAACCATTTCCTTTCAAGAAAAACAACATTTCATAACCCTTGCAGATGGCTTTAAAGCTTCCTCAAAGGGAGTGGGCCAAGTTTCTTTATCTCCCTCCATAAGCCTAAAATCTGTCCTTTTTATTCCTAATTGTCCTTTCAATTTAATTTCCTCAAGTCAGTTAACCAAAACCTTAAATTGTTCAATAACCTTCGATAACAAATCTTTTGTTATACAGGAGCATGGTTCGGGGAGACAAATTGGAGAAGGATATGAAGCTGGAGGATTATACCTTTTTGGCCCTCGTCCACGTGTGTCCTGTGTTGCTACTCCGAGCCCTAAAATGTTACATGATCGGCTTGGCCATCCTCATTTGTCAAAATTAAAAAGAATGTGTCCTGAACTTAGTGGTCTCCAGACCTTAGAATGTGAGTCATGTCAGCTAGGGAAACATGTTAGATCTACCTTTTCTAAACGGTCTCAATCACAGTGTACTTCCAGTTTCTCTATTATCCATTCTGATATTTGGGGACCCAGTCGCATCTCATCTTTTGGTTTTCGGTATTTTGTTACATTCATTGATGAATATTCACGATGTACTTGGGTTTATCTTATGAAAGATCGCTCTGAATTGTTACCCATCTTTACATCCTTTTTGAATGAAATAAAAAATCAATTCAGTCAAGTAATCAAAATTTTAAGAAGTGACAATGCTAAAGAGTACTTCTCATCCACCTTTTCTGCTGTTTTGAGTTCACATTGAATATTGCATCAGTCCACCTGTCTTCATACACCACAACAAAATGGTATAGCGAAAAGAAAAAATAGACATTTGGTTGAAACCGCACGTACTCTTTTGCTCGGGTGCTCATATTCCTGTCCATCACCGGGGATGCCATCTTAACCGCATGTTTTCTTATTAACAGGATGCCATCTTCCTCTCTCGGTAATAAGATCCCTTTCTCCATTCTATTTCCAAATAATCCTCTCTTTCACACCTCTCCTCGAGTTTTTGGTTGTGTATGTTTTGTTCATGATATGTCTCCCGGGTTAGGCAAGCTTTCTGCTCGTGCTATCAAATGTGTCTTCTTGGGCTATTCCCGCCTTCAAAAAGGGTATCAGTGTTACTCTCCTGAAACCAAGAAGTACTACATGTCTGCCAATGTTACATTTTTTGAACAGACTCCTTACTTTTCTCCTTTTGTTCAAGATGTTCATGTCATACAGCAGGTTCTTCCCATTCCAGTAGTTGAGTCTAATATTTCCAATGTCTCTATCGATCTCCGTAGTGATCCAAGTCTTCCTGAACCATCCTCCCCTCAAATTGATGTTGTCAATCATAGGACCCCGATGGCTAGTCCTGTTCTCCAAGACGAGGGTGAATCCCCCACTTTAGATTCTTCTCCCACATCGCTTCTTACCATGACTCCTGGTGGAGGTGATTCAGGATGACCCATTGCTCTAAGAAAAGGTACTCGTTCCACTCGAAACCCACATCCTATTTATAATTTTCTTAGTTATCACCGGTTGTCGCCTTCCTATTGTTCCCTTTTATCCTCAGTATCTTCTATTGCTATTCCGAGAAATGTGGAAGAAGCACTTGATCACCCTGGATGGCAACAAGCCATGATTGCCGAAATGCAGGCTCTTGACCATAATGTTACTTGGGAGCTCGTTCCCCTTCCACCGGGAAAAAAGGCAGTTGGTTGCCACTGGGTATATGCTGTTAAAATCGGCCCTGATGGTGCAGTTGATCGGCTCAAGGCTCGGTTAGTTGCAAAAGGGTACACTCAGGTTTATGACCTTGATTATTGTGACACTTTCTCTCCCGTGGCCAAGATGACCACTATTCGTCTGTTCTTCGCAATGGCTGCCATTCGTCACTGGCCACTTCTTCAATTAGATATCAAAAATGCCTTCCTACATGGTGATCTTGAGGACGGAATTTACATGGAGCAACCTCCTGAATTTGTTGCTCAGGGGGAGTCTGAACTAGTATGCAAATTGCATCGTTCTCTATATGGCCTCAAGCAATCACCACGTGCTTGGTTTGGAAAATTTAGCTCCATTGTTCAAAAATTTGGGCTAAGACGCAGTGGAGCAGATCATTCAGTTTTTTATTGTCATACATCTCTAGGTAAATGTGTTTACTTAATAGTATATGTTGATGATATAGTCATTACAGGAAATGATACTGTTGGAATATCTCAACTGAAGGAGTACTTGTGCAGACATTTTCAAACCAAGGATTTGGGAAGCCTAAAATACTTCTTGGGCATTGAAGTAGCTCAATCAAAAGATGGAGTTGTAATCTCTCAGAGAAAATATGCTCTTGATATATTACAAGAAACAAGTATGATTGACTGTAAATCTATAGAGAGTCCTATGGACCCAAATAAGAAATTAACAACAGAAGAAGGTGAAGTATTCTCTGATCCAAAGAGATATAGGAGGTTGGTCGAAAAACTGATTTATCTCACTATTACAAGGTCTGATCTATCTTTTGCTGTTGGAGTGGTTAGTCAGTTCATGCAGACTCCATGTGCTGGTCATTGGAATGCTATCATTCGCATTCTAAGGTATCTTAAAAAGGCTCCCGGACAATGATTGTTATATGAAGATAAAGGAAGCATTCAGGTCACTGGGTACTGTGATGCAGATTGGGCAAGTTCACCTGTTGATAGACGGTCTACCACTGGATATTGTGTCTTCCTTGGAGGAAACATTATTTCATGGAAAAGTAAGAAACAGAATGTAGTGGCTCGATCGACAGCTGAAGCCGAATATAGGACAATGGCGTCACTAACTTGTGAACTTATATGGGTAAAGCAGTTCATTCAAGAGCTTAACTTCTGTGATATCCAGACTATGAAGATGTATTGTGATAATCAAGCTGCTCTCCACATTGCATCAAATCCCGTATTTCACGAGAGAACTAAACATATAGAAATTGATTGTCACTTTGTTCGTGAAAAGTTGTTGACAAAAGAAATATGTACCGAGTTTGTTGGATCAAATGACCAACTCGCAGATGTGTTTACCAAGTCCTTAAGGGGACCTCGGATTGAGTTCATTTGTTCCAAGCTTGGTACATACAACTTGTATGCTCCAGCTTGAGGGGAAATATTGGAATAGATTAGAAAATATATGTAATCATTATACCTAAGGTAGGAGGTTGAGTGTTAGATAATCTCTGTAGGGGGTTGAGTGTTAGATAATCTCTGCACCTAGTTCTGAGGAGTAATCTAGGACTGTGCATTTAATGTAATCTCCCTATTGTATCAGTTTTTATCTATATAAATACAGAACTATGAGAGGGGTTCTTCAAGCCCTCTAAAAACACTTTTTCTCAGTTTTTGAATATCAAGTCTACCCAAGAATAATACATTGAGAAATTTCTTAGGAAGTTTGGGTATTATGACTTCAAATCAATGAGTACCCCTTTATGACGCTAACTTTAAGTTAAAAATAGAGGAGACTCAATCTCTCAACCTCAATATGCTCAGGTAATTAGAAACTTACTGCATTTAATGAGGTTTTCTAGACCTGACATTGTTTATGCAATTAGTATACTGACTAGGTACACTCAATGTCCTAATTAAGAATATTGAAATGCACTTGTAAGACTTATGAGATACTTAAGATATTCAATAGATTATGCCATTGAATATAGTGAATTTTCCGCTGTAATAGAAGGGTACAATGATGCTATCTGGATCTCTGATTCAGATGAGACAAAATCCACTAGTGGCTATATATTCACACTTGAGGGTGGTACGATTACATTGAAATCAATCAGGCAAACAATTATTGGAAGATCAACAATGGAATCTGAGTTTGTTGCTCTTGAAATAACTGACAATGAAGCTAAGTGGTTGAAAAACTTTTTAGCAAACATTCATTAGGAATGAAACCGACTCCGTCTGTGTCAATACACTGTGATTGCCAATCGGCAATAGCTATAACTAAAAACAAGAACTACAATGGAAAGAACAAATATATACAATTGAGACATAATTTAGTAAAGTAGCTACTAAAGAGTGGAACAATTTTCATTGACTGTGTGAAGTCAAAACAGAATCTAGCAGATCCTCTAATGAAACTCTTAAGGAGAAACATGATTTTAGAAATATCGAGGAGAATAAGACTCAAACCACTTGCAAACAAACAAATGATGATAACCTAACTTTTGTGATTGAAAATCTCATGATTAAGGTTCATATGGGTAAAAACAAGTCACTTGTTAGTTCTGCTAGTATTAAAATTGATTAAAATTAATTATGTCAATTCCTATGGTGTGTGAAAGTACTAGATAGTGCATCATTGAGAGGTTAAACTTTGTAATTAAAATTCTATGTGGTGTACAAATTTTAGTCTAGAAAAAACTTTTAATGATTTCATATCCCTTACGGATGGTGTATGATTTGCAGCATACGTTTGATGAAGTCACCTATATGAATGTCGAAAGTGATGACACTTGTATGAGATCTTTGCAAGATTGACAATATGTGGATTAGACTAACATGTATTTTAACCATACCAAATGACATGAGGTAGGCGATGTGAGACTTTCAACACACCCCCTCCAACGAAGCTTGCCGGACCAGGCAAAAGGTACTTTTGACCCAACTAAATGGCAACTTTTTGGCCCATGACAATAACCGGAAAGATGTTAGGCTTTGGCTCTGATACCATGTTAAGGTTCCAACATAAAACCAATTGGCAATATGTTGATTAACCTAACATGTATTTAAACCATACCAAATGACATGAGGTAGGCGATGTGAGACTTTCAACAACAGCGATAATAACAAGAATTGTGGGGGTGTATTGTGATTGTTAAAACCGCTAACACACTAAGTGTTTTGGTTCATATAGTTTGCTACACCAACTACACTGTGTGTTAAGTTTTTCAGTCTAAAACTGGTTCATATAGCTTGCTATACCAACTATGATGCATTACATCTTATATGAGATCCACAATTTTCTTCTTTTATTCTTTATCTTTTTTGTTTTGCAATATGTGGGAAACTGTTGTAAAATAAGGGGTATTGCAAAACTTAGAACTTTACAGAGAACTTTACTGAGAATGTTACTGAGAACTTTAATGAGAATGTAATTAGTTAGAGTTTTGGGTCCAATCTACACCTATAAATAGATATCCTTTCATACTCTTCAAGACACACCTCTCTCGTATTTTCTTCTCTGTTTTCTTCCTGTTCTACTATTATCCTGAGTTTATTTACTCCTTTAAGAGTTTCTTGCTAGTTTCTGACATCCTCGAAATTTTTGATAAGTTTCTGTTGTATCCCGAAAGACTTGCACAATACATCACGGATAAGTCCTTAAGACAGTGTTTATATACGCCTTAAGAATAAAATTTATTTGTGTTTAGGTCAACTTTGACAACAATATCTTACACAATATTTCGAGGATAAGATCAAAAATTAAATTTTGTTAATTGTCCTAGTCAGCTTTTAGAATATATTTCTCGTCTCATCTCTTCGTTTGCAGAAAAAGCTTTATCTAATCCCTCCTTCAAATCCACACTTTCAAAATCCTCCTCTTATATCATTTCAAACAAAGAGAGTCTCCACTCACTCTTCCATCCACTTAACCAATATCACTACAATCAAACACACCGTTAATATACTAAACATGGGTGAAAATAGATCAGTCAACCGATAAAATAAATTAGGTAAAAAGTTATTGATTTTTCTTCTTTAACAGGCAGTACCAACAAATAATACCTTCATTATAAATAAATTGGAATACACAAATTTCACGACAGCCTAATATCCCCAGTGGCAAAGGCTTCATCATGATGAATTTAACTTTTATTATTTTGAGCAAAAACAAAACAAACATGAATAATATATGTGGCAATGATATTGTTTCTTCAAGCGTTGATCTTCCGGCAGTTTTCTCTGATCTCTCCCCTTGAATTTGTCAAAGGAGATATGTTTCCCATCTTGATCATGGACTTGGCGAATTGTTCAAAGAAAAGGTCATTTCTTTCAGCATACAACTTCACGAGTTCTGCTGATTCTTGGTTTGAGAGGAGGACTTGATCAGAACTTAGGAGACCCTTGTAAGCCAAAAGGTTCTTGAAGTAGGTGCTGTCAAATTTATATGGGGTGGCGAAATCTAGGAAGAACAGGTTCTGGTCACCCCCAGATCTTGGACATCTATTGCGCAATGCAGCAGCATAGTATTGGTCAAGAGTGGAATCAGGCTCGCCATTGCCACTAACTTGGTTATAGAGTCTTTGCTTGAAGGTGGTGCATCTGGCATTTCCTATAGTGTGGCCCCCTATATCAATGGCATTAAGATTGTTTAGGAAAAGAAGTATTAGATAGCTTTGACTCAGGTTTGTGCATGGTGACATGGAGATAACAAAACATTAGCAATAAAGTCTTATCTCACTAAATTATGCCCGTCAAATTTACCCATGTATAAATTTGAATACAAAAAACCAGAAACATACACAAGTTTAAGGAGTATACCAGATAGAGCAACTAGATCAATAAGGTCAAGCCCTTGAAGATTGAATTTTGTTAGGATGGTCTGGAATGTGTTGTTTGGGGCTGGAATGTTGTTGTTGGAGCCACTTATGCTTGCATCTCTAGAGTCCCTTCTCCCTAAAGGTACTTCCCAGCTTGGTCCACCACTCTGTACATATATATGAAAGGGATAGTGAATTAGGCTTGATAAAACTGGGGAAGACTTGACCAGAAAATGTTTTTATTTTTATTTTCTGATTTCACTTTTGCTAACAAAAAATATCTTTTTGTTTTATTTTATTTTATTTATATTTAAAAAATGTTTAAAACAGGAAAACAATAGAAGTTAATTATAATATTTCTTGTTTAAACTTTTAAATAAAGAAGAAGTATTTTTGTAACTAAAAATAAAATCATTTTCTGAAATCAAATCAAGATGAGAGAGAGGGTACTGAAGTACTGACAAGAACAACTGAATCTCTTGCAGCTAGAGTCAAGATGTCAGCACAAGAGACTGTAGAAGGGCATTCTCTCTCTAGTGCGGCTTTGATTGCATCAATGACTTCGAATCCTCTAGCCGAATTACGGTTGGGATTTGATCCCTTCTCACTGATGATGTTTTCACTGCTATCTAACAACAACGAAGCATCACAACCCTGCATCATCAACTTGGCATTAAGCATTTGAAAAACATCAGGATATATAACACAAAATAACTATATATATGTTTACCAATAAGACTTGTAAAGCACTAACATCACATAATATTTTAACTATGTTTACCCATTAAGACTGTTAGTACTAGAACATCACATAATTGCGATAATAAATGCTAATAATTTCTTCCAATAAGTTTTTAGGCTTGTGGCAAGTCAAATAAAAGGGAGAGACCTTGACAAAACAATCATGGAAATGAAGCCTGAGAATCGAAGCTGCAAAACGGGGTTGCTCTTCAACATACTTGGCAAGGGTGGACTTGACAATATGCTGAGCTTGTGGGCATGAATAGTCATAAAACTGAGGGTAGAGGTAACCCCCTTGGTAGAAGTTACATAGGCAAAAGGGAGCAAAGGCTAGCAAAGAAAGAAGCAAGAAAAGGCTCATGGAAGTGGCCATTGTTGTTTATTTCAATATCACTTCAAGTTACAAGTAAAATAGAAAGTGGTTGAAGAGAAGTAAGTTGTCAAACTTGGTTCTTGCATGGTGCTGTGATGGGGAATGGTATTTATAGAAAAGAAAGATGGTAGAAACCTATTGCATTACAAAAAATGATGGGAGGAAGGAACGAAAAGAGTTGGAGTTGGTAGCTAACCAATTTTCATATCCTCATACATGAGGGAGGAAAGATTAATGGAGTTAGTAGCTTTTCAATAAAATAAATTTAACTAGTCTGAACGATTCAAATATTGTCAAAATTTATAATATCATAACTTCAATACGAGGGTATGCAATTATGCATTTATGTCAAGTGGCAGGTTATTGGGGTGGAGTTAGAAATACCCTATGATGAAAATTATAGTTTGGGGGCATCGTAATGTACTGCTACATTACACTTGTGAGTTTGTAGTTGGCATGCTTAATAATCACTCGAACCTATAGTTGTGTAAGCAAATAGTTTGAAGCTTAAGATCTAAGGTAACAGAATTATAGCATTAAGCAAACATGCTTGACCTAGAAATGGCCGAAGTATTGGACCCTGTTCCTTCGGCAATTTTATCGTATTTTTGCAGTTAAAGTCATGTTTGAGTATACCTACCTGTTGATATCTTATTTCAAAACCTGTGACAATTCTTTGTTATTTCACATACCTAATCTTTTGCTTTACATTAGACAACTAAGATCAAACCTAATTTTATGTTTTAGATTAACTTTTATTTATTGGAAAGTACTTAATATAAGCTGGTAAGTTGTATAACACAAACAACCCTTAAGTTCAATGGCTAAGGCTAATTACTAACAACTAAAAAAGAGTTTTGATGATTTACTAGGACCTAGCTACCTCAGTTCTGTGGTGCTTCCAGATAAATGCGACAATATCAAATGGTAGCTTGGTCAATCTGCAGGTTATGATCATTTGTCTTATTAGGGGGATGCTATAAAAATTAAAGTTGATTCACCTACTTCAGTTGACTTTGTTAAATAGTTTATTTCAAGTTTTTCTACATTACAAGAAAAAGTTTATTAATTTAAAATCACTCCTTAACCCCCACTTATATTTTGCAGCTGCTCCGATCATATATTAGATGGGAATGGTTTTTGACATCAAAACCTTCAACAATAGTTGAATTATTTTGTATCTGTTTTGATGTGTTAGGGTATACAAATAAGTAAACAAAAGCAATAAGGTAAAAAGATAATTTGTGTGATAAAATGTGGTGAATGGAACAGGTATGGTTGGATACCAACTATTTTTCCAGAATACTAATCTAATCTTCAACTGGGATTGTCTTCTTTTGGTTCAGCATTATATGCATAATCTTACTTACTAGGAATTTAAATGTTGCCTAATGTATAATATATGGCTTCACCGTTGAAAATAATAATAGGCTTTGGATTATAAATTGTGTTGCCTCTGCTCCTTGTTTTTAATCATATCATATAATATAATAACTTGAGCCACACTGGTCAAACAAATTCATCTAAAGTTATGGCTTGAGTTATTAGCAAGCTAATAATTCAACTTTTGACTCGTTCATTTTTTATGATTACGAAATTATCAACTCGGCTTAAACTGAGTGAGTTGAAAGGATTGATCACCAAATAAAATGTTGAAAACACAACTTAGCTGCATAATTCAAAACTAGAACGATGAAGAATAACCATAAGTGTATGATTTGATAAATTTTAAAAAAGAATAAGAGAGAAATTACAGTTTTTATTATATTTTGTTGCATAATAGATTTTGAATAGTAATAATTTAGAAGGTTTAAAATCTACAAAGGATAAAAAAAATTAGTTAAAGTTTTAAAATTATAAGTGAAAAAAAGAAACAAAATATTTTATTTTTTATTTATTAAAAATAATTATATCTCATAAGCTTTTTTTTTTTAATTTCTGTTTAAAATCTTTTCTTTCTCACTAAATATAAAAGTTTGTCTTTTATTATTATTATTATTATTATTTTTTTCTCAATCACACGAGCTAGATGATAAGTGTAGATAAATTATATCCAAATAAATTTCTCATCTTTTATTTCCCTTCCATGTACGTGTGTGCTTAAAATTTAAGAAAAAAAGACAAAGCATGTGAGTTTAAGTCCGTTTTGGTAATTTTGATTTTTAGATCTAGGATGGGAGGATCTTGAGTATCTTACTTATTTGATTTTTATTTTTTTTTTTTGAAAAATGAAATTTACAGGTTAAAAAGTTATGAAATCTTAAGAGACCTCAGGATAGTAGATTTACTTTGGTTAATTGAAATTGTTTGAAAAAAAAAAAAGTTTTGGAAGTATGATTCCAATGGTAAATTTGATTTAGTAAGAATGGTTACGTATGAGTGTTATTTATATTATTGGAATTTTTGCATGGTCATTCAATTAGTATTTTCCTTTTACCAATAACATTTTAATTACTTTAATGAGAAATTTTCATTATTTATTTATGTATTATCTTGATTAAAAAGGAATTTGATGCAATGATTTAATTTAGTGAATAATAATGACTTGAAATTTGTAAAAATGTGTCGGTTGTAATATTTAGTATAAAATTTAATGAATTTAACTAACTATATATTCTCATATTCTAACTTTAATTATCAATCATATAAATAAATATATTAACGATCTCTTTATCTAGTTGGAATAAAATAAGTTAAAAGATTAATTGTATATATATATATATATATATATATATATATATATATATATATATATATATATATATATATAAGAATTACTTTATTATATTTTGGATTACCACATAATATAATTATTACATGCCAATATTATCTACTAGTTACACCAAATAAATATAATTAAAATAAAGGAACCAAACACATTTAAATGTTTTAAAATATGGAATCAAACAAAACGATAGAACCCTATCAAAATTTCTATGAAATTCATTAAATGGAATTCAGCAACTAGATTCATACTATAACGACCTTTTCTTTACTTCTATCTGGGAATTTATGTTTACAAGGAAAATATATTTGAGGGGTCCTTCAAAACCCTCCTAATATGAGTTTGATCCAAACTAAATATTTGGCAGAAGAAATTCCTAAAAACTAGATAACATTGTGCAGATTGTCAGTAAATATAACAAAATGAATAACGGAACACTTTCAAATGGCACCATATTTTCTTTCTGTTGGTTTCCATGCAGCTTGTGAAGGAACATGAGGACGCTCCCACGAGGCCTCACTGCCAAAGGCAGTATTGACTTCTTCTGGGCGTGAGTAACCATGTCCAGCTCCACTAACCTATTTTAATGACACACTCAACAAATGTTAGATAAGCAAATGAAGTAGGCAATCCTACCAAACATACTAGCAAACTGCAATTCATTTTTTTATTAGTTTGAAAATAAGAAAGGAAAGTACGAAATTTAGGAACAATATCAAACCCATGATGCGTCTATCAATAGCAATGCGGGCACACAAGCTTACACATTCTCTATTATCTGGTGAATTTTATGGAGGTCATACTAAAAAACAGAGAATCTAAATTTTAAAGAGACAATAAATTTTACCCACTAAGAAACTGTGTTGAAAATAATATGCTGCTTTTATAATAATAATAATAATATTATTATTATTATTATTATTATTATTATTATTATTATTATATTTATATTTATATTTAATGCCGTTGGTGATGTATGCTATACTGCACTTCTCCCATTAATGAAGATAAACAAGGGAGTATTTTTCTTGCTAACAACCATTTTATGGGCACTAGATAACACTAACACTTTTAACTTTCAATTGCTTAACCAGTGTCCTAAGAATACTTAATTAGCATGCTATTTATTCTTATCGTATTTTGTCCATAAAGCTGAATAAATGTTCTTATTCTATTGACAAGTCTTCTCAACCAGACCAATGCATAGAAACATAAAATTACATCTAAAATCAATATTCACTATATATTCTTATTTTTCTGCATAATGTTTTTTCTCATCCAATTTTTTCCCCACCTCTTTGCCATTTGGATAAATATAAATATAAAAATTATAAAAATAAATTCTCATGTTCAACATATGCTTAAAATTCCTCAAACTCACAGTATCGAAGTTTAATGGAGTGATGTCCCTTTAGTTTAATCAAGCTCAGACTTAATAAGAGTATTTGCTCACCATTAACATAGACCCAATATATTAGTCAACAGTTCCACTAAAAATTAGTAAGGAGCTCAGAACTCACTGTCTCTAAGCACGCAGAAAGGATTGTCATGCCGGGCAAAGCATCAATTCCACGCTGCAAAAGGTTAACATAACAGACATTCAAGATGTATGTGATATAACCTATGACAGAAGTGACAGAACACAGAGAACAGACACATTGCGACTATCTTAGGCTTGCAAATTGCAAGTGGAAGAAAAATACTGACCTGGCGTTCCACTCTCGTCTTGTAAATGAACCCTCCACAGCAAAAGAGTGTTGAAGAGACAAAAAATCTGCCCAATAACATTTTACCATATATTGAGAATGAATAAAAAAGAAAGACAACAAGAAATCGTTAAGTCATATTCATTAACTAGTAAAGTATTCAGCCAATAACTCAAGGTCTAAATTCTGTTATTTTGCATAATAGAATACAAGTTAAATATAATTGAGTTTCTATACATGCAGGACAGCACTCCAAATATTGCCCACCCTCTTGTGCGACCTCCCCCTGGATCCTGTGTATAGTCTGCAAGAATAAATAAACAGAGCCAGCCATTCATTCAACAGAAATGGTAGTTGAAAGGCGAAAAAAATTAGGTAAAATTACTCATTTGATCCCTATAATTGAACAAACTTTAACTTTTAGTTCCTACACTTAAAAATCATCCTTTATAGTCCATATAAAAACTATTTTGTAAGGACTAGAAGAGATTAAAAATAAAATGTATAAGGACGGAAATTAATTAAAATAGTATTTGTAAGGATTAAAATGAATAATTTCGAAGTATATGGACCAAAATTAAAGTTTATACAACTATAGGGACCAAATGAGTAATTAAACCATAAAATTTAAATACCATTGGTATAATCCCCATACTTGTTGAGTCTTTACATTCATTAAATGCATAGAAAGAACAAGAGGAATAATAGTAGAATTTAATTTTTCTAGGTAAGTACTTAGTATCACTCACCACATGTTTTTGTAAGCACAAATTGAATTGGCTCATAACCCTCAACTGGGATTGTGATATTAACTTCATATGGTGTATCACGGGCCACCTCACCTAGAAAAAGTTGAAACATTAAAGTTTAACGCATATAACTAAGCAGGACACTGATGATCCTAAAATAAGTGGGACCATACATCTCCAATCCAACATCAACATTGAGGGTGACAAAGTTGTAGGAGGCTTCTGTTTCGCAGCAGATCCAGACAATGTAACTTCCAGGCCCTTATCTGGAAATACCTAATTAGCAGCAGATTCAGACAATAGTCACGACCCCAGTGCCTTGAGGAAAGCCAAAAAGAGTTCCCCAGAGACTAATCCAATAAAAGATGTACCTTTAAACTAGGCTTTTTCACGAGGGAAGATAGTGAAGCAACCGCAGTCATAAACAGAACTACATGAGTTTGCCCTGTTTGAAAGCTGTAAAAAGAAAACATATTTGTAATAATTGAAGCAAAGCTTGAGTAAGTGAAACACTACCATGATAACAGAAGAATAAAATGTCAATGATTAACTAAAAGAAGTGATAACAGCAGCAATTCTGACCTAAACTCATGGTGGAGTTTCTCAAAACCAACTTGGGTCAAGCCATTATAAACCTACAATTTTCATATAAGTAAATTTAGTATTATAATTCAATTTAGGAGATAATTCAGTATTATAATACTACGTGTAGATTTATAAAACTAAATTCAGTATTATAAATCTACACTTCATTTTGATATAATATTAATTTGTCCCTTGAATGATTTTTAACATCAAAACAGTCTATAAATTATTATAAAAAAATAATGTCTCAGCTTCTGTCCATGTGGAACCAAGTTGAAATTATTCAAGTTGTGTTTAACAGGCAAACAACATAGAATAGAACAAAAGACGGTAATGTACTGCATATTGTGTTAGGTAACTTCAGAACTGAACTTGACGATGTGTTCTATTTTGCATTTGACACTTAAACAGAACATCAACTTCAATTGCATATATACCAGTCCTTTGGTTTAGTATTAAGAAAATGAAAATGGGATTTTTCATATATCATTATATGATAATTATTATATTATAATTGTAAAATTTATTAAAAGATTTTAGTATGTTGAAAAACTATTAATATTATGAAAAATTCCAATAATTAATCAACCTAGATTGTCTCAAAATGTTTTTGGTTATTAAAAAAATATTTGAAGCAATACATAGAAAAATGTGAAACATGAAAACAAACTCAGTACAGTAGACTATACTAGAAAATGGTGATGACAACAATTAGAAGATAAGGAGAATGAGAAATAAAATATAAATGAAGAAGACGTTAATTGAGAAATCTATTGTGAGTGCAGACAATTAAATGCATAACGTAAAATATCAAAAAAAGTAATTGGAAACTAGTGCACCTCAGAGAGGAGGAAGTGATAAAGAGGAACAGGTGTGTGACCAAAAAGAGAAGATACATACAGCACACTTGATGATAGAAAAAATGAACAGATTGAGTTTGTTCTATTCTTCTATGATCTACCGTTTTTAATGGAACCAAATTGTCTCGCTTCTTAATTTGAATGTTCTGTGCTGTTCTATTTCCGAAATACGATAACCTATACATTATGTTTTGTTCTCCCAATGTATTTTGTGAGAAATCAAATACTATTTTAGGAAAGAATAAATAAGGAAATTTGTATATTTCCTTGTAATCTGTACAGATTTGAATAATTAGGAACAATCCCATAAATCAAGGGATCCTAGCATAAAATAGAGTTATTATATTTCCTAAAATAGTTTAGGTCTCTTGTATATATCTTATATCATCTCTTTGTATTGAGATAATAAAAAAAATCATATTTCAATTAATCTATTTTTCCAGATGATATCAGAGCTTCCGATCTAGAAAGCTCTGTCTGCGCTCGATAAACCCTAAGACGGCAGCCTGCATTGCTACTGCATATTTTGTAACCCTAAGACGGCAGCCTGCATTGCTGCTGCATTTTTCTTAACCCTAAGACGGCAGCCTACATTGCTGCTGCATTTTTCTTAATCCTAAGACGACAGCCTGCATTGCTGCTGCATTTTTCATAATCCTAAGACGACAGCCTGCATTGTTGTTGCATCGCACCTTTTTGCTATAATGTCAAGGGAAGAGGAGATAGAAAGGGTGAAAACCATTCTTAGTAAGCTGGAAAAACCTACAGGTATGTGTTCTTTGGCATACTCAGGTAAGTTTCCACCTTCTTTTGGATTAAATGTCTCAGATACGCCTTTTAACCATTATTGGATATTGGACTCTGGAGCCACAGATCACATGACACCATTAGCCAAACACTTCTCCACATATTCCCCATGTCCCAAGCAACAAGAAAATTGCCACAGCGAGATGGAACCCTTATAACTGCAGCTGATCAAGGAAATATCCAAATCAATCCTTTAATAACCTTAAAAGACGTTCTCCATGTCCCAAAGTTGTCCACGAACCTAGTATCTATACAAAAACTTATAAAGGATTTGTCATGTAAAGTTGTTTTTTCCAATGATCATTGTGTATTTCGGGATAAGGATTCGGGAAGATGATTGGACATGCTAGAGAATGGAATGACCTTTATTATCTCGAAGATCCAAGTCTGCCCAAGCAAGAATAGAATCTCTCACTCCTTCATATCTGAATCCTTGATGACCAACAGAGAAAAAATCATGCTTTATCATTGTCGGTTGGGACATCCCTCTTTTGGAGTGATCAAAATTATATTTCCCTCTCTGTTTACCAAGTTAGATGTTGAGAGTCTTCATTGTGAGGTGTGTGAACTTGCTAAGCACAAACGTATATCTTTTCCAATAAGTAATAGAATTAGCAATTTCCCTTTTTATCTTGTTCATACTCGATGTATGGGGACCTTCTAATATTCCAAATGTGTCTCGGTACTCGATGGTTTGTCACCTTTATAGATGACTGTACAAAGGTCACTTGGGTTTTCCTACTTAAACAAAAATCAGAAGTCAGTTCTGTCTTCCTAAACTTCCACTCCATGATAAAAAATCAGTTTGGTGTTAATATTAAGAGGCTTAGGTCAGATAATGCCAAAGATTACTTCAATCATGTCCTTAATTCTTTTTGTCAAAAAGAAGGTATAATTCATGAGTCCTCTTGTGTCAAAACACCACAACAGAATGGGGTCGCAGAGAGGAAAAATGGACATCTATTAAATCAGACTCGGGCATTGTTGTTCCAAAAAAGTGTCCCAAAAAATTTCTGGGGGGAAGCTGTCCTTACAGCAACATACCTTATCAATAGACTACCCTCTAGAGTCTTAGGATCAAAAAACCCTATGGAAGTTTTGTCGTCTTTCTATCCAAACTTGTCTACTACAAATAATCTTAAACCAAGAGTTTTTGGGTGCATCTCATATGTCCATATTCATAGTACAGACAGGGGAAAACTTGATCCTAGAGCCTTAAAGTGTGTCTTTGTTGGTTACTCACCCACTCAAAAAGGGTATAAATGCTACCACCCCCCATCCAAAAAATTCTTTGTGTCTAGGGATGTTACCTTCAATGAACAAGAGGGCTATTTCCATCAACCTTATCTTCAAGGGGAGAGTTTCAGGGAAGATAAGGAAAGTAGTGATTCTGGTTTTCCCATTCTTCTAGACTTGACATTTGAACCTAAACGAAATCATATTGAAAGTAGTAATTCTGGTTTTCCCATTCTTCCAGACTTGATAATGGAACCTAAACAAGATCAAATTGAAGATCAAATTGAAGTTGTAACAAATGAAACAAGTCAAGGAATTGGTCAAGCAAAGGAAGTTGGTCAAGAAAGTGAAATTAATTGTGAAGCTGATCAAGAAGATGTTGAAACTGGAAAATTTGGTAAGAAGCTGGTGTACTCAAGGAAGACTAAGGTCATTCCAGGATCAAGCCATGTTCAAGAATCCAACTCGACTCCACAAAAAGAGGTAACAATTTTTTCTCCAGCTGTGCAGGTTGAAATTGAAACCCAAAATGATCCTGACCTCCCAATTGCCATTAGAAAAGGAACAAGAAAATGCACCAAACAACCACTCTACCCTCTCTCAAATTACCTGTCCTTTAAAAATTTCTCTCCTACCCATAAAACCTTCCTAGTAAACCTAAACACCGTACTTCTACCTAATACCCTATCTCGAGGCATTGTTCGACAGAAAATGGAGGCAAGCCATGGATGAAGAGATGGAGGCATTGGAGAAAAACAACACTTGGGAGTTAGTCATCTTACCAATAGCAAAGAGGCCAGTTGGATGTAAATGGGTCTATACAGTGAAATACAAGGCTGATGGATCAATTGAGAGATATAAGGCAAGACTAGTTGCCAAAGGGTTCACCCAAACCTATGGAGTTGATTATTTGGAGACCTTTGCTCCGGTTGCCAAAATGAACACAGTTAGGGTGATATTGTCCCTTGCTGCCAATTATGGTTGGAACTTGGAACAATTTGATGTTAAGAATGCTTTCCTACATGGAGATCTTGAAGAAGAAATCTATATGGAAATACCTCCGGGATATGGTAAAGATGTTGCTACCAACACTGTTTGCAAGTTGAAAAAGGCATTATATGGGTTAAAACAGTCCCCCCGTGCATGGTTTGACAGGTTTACTAAAGTTATGACAGGTCTGGGTTACAAACAAAGCCAAGGGGACCATACTTTGTTTTTTAAACATTCCAAGTCAGGGAGAGTAACAATATTATTGGTGTATGTGGATGACATAATATTAACTGGAGATAATAAAGAAAAGCAACAATTATTGAGTCAATGCTTAGGCAAGGAATTTGAGATCAAGACTTTGGGAAAACTAAAATATTTTTTGGGAATTGAAGTTGCCCACTCCGAGAAAGGGATATTTATATCTCAGCAGAAATACATCACTGATTTGCTCAAGGAAACTGGCAAGGCAGCTTGCAAACCTGCTAGTACCCCATTAGAACCAAACCTAAAGCTTGGAAATGCGTAAGAAGATGTTGCTCGTTGAAAAAGATATGTACCAAAGATTAGTGGGCAGACTTATATATTTGTCACATACCAGGCCGGATATTGCCTATGCAGTGAGTTTAATTAGCCAATTTATGCATAGCCCAAAGGAGACCCATTTACAAGCTGCCCACGTAATTTTACAAGTACCTTAAAGGAACTCCAGGAAAAGGGATTCTATTCAAAAGGAATGGTAATGTGAAACTTGAAGCCTATACTCGATGCCGATTATGCGTGGTCAATTGTGGATAGGAGGTCAACTACGGGATATTGCACCTTTCTTGGAGGAAATCTTGTGACTTGGAGAAGCAAAAAGCGGGTGTAGTGGCTCTGGTCCAAAGGTCTGAGCAGAATTCCGAGCCATGGCACAAGGTATATGTGAGTTGTTATGGCTTAAAATCATCTTAGAAGACTTGAGGATAAAGTGGGAAGAACCTATGAAGCTCTATTGTGATAATAAGTCAGCAATCGAGTATAGCCCACAACCCAAGTGCAAGCATGATAGAACAAAGCATATTGAAGTAGACAGACACTTCATCAAAGAAAAGCTTGATAGTGGCTTGATATGCACTCCATATGTGTCCTCTCAATACCAAATTGCAGACATTCTTACTAAGGGACTGGGCTGCCATAATTTTGAGAAGATTGTATCCAAGCTGGGAATGGAAAACATCTATTCACCAACTTGAGGGGGAGTGTGAGAAATCAAATAGTATTTTAGGAAAGAATAAATAAGGAAATTTGTATATTTCCTTGTAATCTGTACAGATTTGAATAATGAGGAACAATCCCATAAATCAAGGGATCCTAGCATAAAATAGAGTTATTATATTTTCTAAAATAGTTTAGGTCTCTTGTATATATCTTATATCATCTCTTTGTATTGAGATAATAAAAAAAAATCATATTTCAGTTAATCTATTTTTCCAGATATTTCTGCTCTCCTTTTTTCCTTTTTCAAATTTAGTTTGGGTTTGCCGCAACTGATTGGTAGTGGCAGAGGTGCCAGCCATGTTGGGATGCCTGTCTCTATTGTGATGCTTTTGCACGCCTTGTGTGTTAAAAAATGTTATGTTCTGTTTCTGTTCCAACTTGTCTACCAAACACCATGATAGGAATAAACCTCCTTTTAAGAGGGTCTATGAGAGAAGGCACAGGCAGCTGTAGAGGATGACAATCCTTAATGGGTCAGTTTCACTGTAAATAATCAATTAATTATTTAGGTGGCGCAGAGGTCAGTTAGTTGCTAGTAGAATCAATAGAACTGGGACGTGGGTTGATGGGGTATTGTACAATTGGGAAGTGTGGGAGAGGGTCGAGACTCTCAAAGTACTCAGTATTTTCTTATGATACTGAATCTTCTTCGGTCTGATTCTACATTGAGACAGATCAGAAATATAAGTTCTTTGTATCACGGTCATGCGATCGCAATTACCAAATTTATTATTTGAATTTGCTGTGACTAATTTTTTGTGGAGTAAATTGGTGCGACAATAATCTAGTGAGGACTGAAATGAGCGTTCCCTCTAATTTAATTCCAGGCATTATGCATATTTTCTTTAAGAAAACAAATACACAGTGTAAGTGGTAGAAGCTGCTCACAAGTTCCCATGATCTTGGATGAAAACCAACAGTGAAGCCTTGAAATATTTGAGGGCCTGGGTTATCACATGGCATTGCAAGCTCCACTAAAACTCTGAAAAACATTAAGATCGACTTATATTTTACACATTCAAATCATACTTTAGCAGCTAACATGGGAAATCAATAGCAATAATAAAAAACATACACCACTTTTGAAAATGGTAAGATGAATAGAAGTACATTAACAAACAAAAACTAGAAAATTATCATGATATTGATTAAAATCTGTTCTAAATTATTTAGGTAAAAATATTTGTATTCATACAATATTTTTTCCCTTTTCACATTCAAAAACAGAAGGAAGCTGTATTGATTGAACGTTAGTAATCTGGTATTAATATATATGGTATCATTACTAGTCAATGGTCATTAAAAAGCATGATTATAGACAACAATTCCTAGACATCAGCTCTCTGAGGCAGCTAGAACTAAGTGTGATGACTATGACTATTAACAACCATGGAGTGGGTCTAGCACAAGAAGTTAGCTCAAAGAAGAGGATTGCCCCACCAGTTACTCTGCAAGGATGACTATGCACATGTATTCCTAACCATGTGAAACGTCTAACATACCTCCTGTTGTGGGAATAATTCTTGTAATTAATAGCTAATTTTTGTCAATAATTAGCCTGTACAGATTCTTGGTCTGTTTAGAGTTGTACAGTTTTTTAGCCTCCGGAAATTCCTTAATTAAAGTTTTCTAGTTTCTGTTAGAAACTTATTCATTAATTTTTACATTTCAGTGCTGGCCCCCATAATTCTTTTATTTCCACATTGATTCCGGTATTTTCATGCATTTGTATTTTAGTCTCACAAAGATCAATACCTGAATAGGTGAAAACAATAGAAAGCATGAAATCCTCCATCGACAATACGGGATATTACCTAAATGCGTTATAACTGTGGGACTAAAGCCTAAATAAATTAAAAAAGAAGGACTAATACCTTACATGGAAAGGATCAATATCCAAATATGTGAAAAAATACGGATCAATATCCAAAGGAAAAAACACAAGCACTAAAAACCCAGTATGGTTAATTTCTCACTTAAACCTAAAAGATAAATTTAAATGGGAGGGGGCAAAAAGAGGAAACTTCAAATAAAGTGTTATTGCTTTTAAAGACCAACTTAAAGTAAAGCACATTCTTTGTTGTGACTCAAAAATTAATATTGCTAAATGCTAAATTGTTACTAAACAAATGAAAGTTTTTGACATCTGCATTTTACAATGAAAAATGACAGTCCAATACAGGTAAAGTATCAAAGACCTGCAGTTTGATTCATATGTGACATTACATATGCATCCAGGATGACCTGCAATAAGAAAAAACAAAAAAAAATTGTGATTTGCTTCTTGAAACAGGATTAAAAATAGCAAAAGTCTTTTCAATATGGCATCAAGACAATTTATGACCAATATCATGGAGAAATCTGCTTTACACAGATCACTTGACGATTTGTTATCTCCCTAGTTTTTTCCTCTATTTTTCAGAATTTTGTTTATGCTGTACATTTCAATTACTTGTGCTTCTAAACAGCCCACAAAGATAGTTCACCAAAAAAAAGAATCTGAGAGCGGAAAGGAATAAAGGTTGGATCGTCGCTAGCACTAACTGATATCTCAAAATATGATCATACCTTTACATTGCCCATTCAAACAACTCCCACATATGATATTTACCTGAAAAACATGAATGTAAAATGTGAAACCGTAAAGACCACATATGTCAAGAAGTCCATACTTCTTAAAGTAATAGACCAAAAAAGTGAAGTGTTTAGGATGTCAATAAGCTAGGTTCTAATTTATTTGACTAAATTATAAGGCTTTGTTTACCACATTAAGGTATTTGGCAAACAAGCTAATATCACTAGCAGATAGCTTACAATATTGTATTTTTTTTTCTTCCAGTTTTATGCTTATTGTTTTAATGCACTACCTTTAGGGGGGTTTCTAAACAATTTACATTACGACTTTTTAATACAGTAGCATATTCTTCATATTGTTGGAATGGAAATAATGAATGAAGATGTCCTACATTGGCTAAGAATAAACAAGATGAATAACATATAAGGAAGAAGGAACCATACACTCAATGCCTTAAAGTTTTACAATGAATATAGCATTAAGTTTATGTGTGTAATTCTCTCCTAGCTCATTGATGAAGGTATCCTCAACGTTTCATCCCCCTTCATATTTCATAACAAGTGGTATTAGAACCTTTGGAGCAATCAAGTGACCAATTCATACAAGTATTGAAGTACAACAAAGTAGTGAATCCATGTCGGGATCTATGTATCAAAACTTCAAAACCTTCCTGGCAATGTAAAAGTCTGACTGCATGTCCCATTAATGATACCAGTACAAGTAATGTCACCCTTTCTAAAACTTGTGGATGAAACAAATACAACTTCTACTTGAGGGAGAGCATACCATGTGTAAGAAAGTGTGAACAAATTAAGTGTGAAGGTGTCATAAACACCCGTCTTAAGATTTTGAATTAAATACAATGTTAAATTCATTGGTGTAATTCTTGTAGCTCATTGATGGAAATCTCCCCAATGTTTTAACTCTCACAGATTTCATAACACAGATAATATTATTCATAATAATTATTACAGTATTTATTCCAATTTTTAATAAAGTATTTAACCGTTAAAAAATTAATAAGCAAATTAAATTGACAGAGAAAATCTGAAACTAACCTAGACATATTTTCTTCTACAAAACAAAAAATATAATCTGTATAAAAAGTTATATAAATATGTCCTTTATTTCATTTTTTACATTATATCAGCTACTTCAACAGAAATTTTTCTCAAACATATTTAATTTAACAAGCTAATTTACAAATTTTAAGCTTTAATCTAGTTTATATGCTTTAATGAGATTGTAAATTTAAGCTAATTTATAAGTTTTAAACCAGCTTATTAGACAATTTTGGCAGATACACCCTTAGCCTAGTGGGCACATATTTCATGTTTCTATACTTGATAATTAACATAGTGCTAGATTCATCCCAATTCCTACCTAGGAGCTTGTGCTCGGTCATATCCCCCTTATTCATAAGATAAGCACTCTATTCATGTTCTAAAGTGGTATGCTATTAGATTACTTTATTAAAAAAAAAAAAACAAAAAAAAAGTTATAGAAAATGGAAAATTTCAGAATTGCACCAACCTGGGCAGTTCGTCCCATTTTGTCGTAACTTTTTTCACAACCCATAAGATCACCATCATAAAACTCCTACACATAGAGAAAATGGCTTAAAAGGCAGGGTGGTGATATTAAAAAAGAAAAGGATGAGGTCTACATATATTTCTCAGTTTAATGTCATGAGACTCTACATATTAACTTACATTAGTACCTGCTACTCTACCTGAGACCCATGTAGTCTCACATTGACCACAAAGGAGATTGCAACAATTTTGAAGTTCCCTTTGAATATTAATTATATTTGCAAAAGGAAATTGTTTCAACCTTTTATAGAATTAAAACACTGCTACTGTGACTAAAAAATTTTAGCATGCTCCTAGGACCATTTTGCTTTCAATCTTTCATTATGATTTGCACACATTTAACATCTTGCAATGTGTTTGACACTGCCAAGTGTTCTCCCTAGCGAAAAAGGCTCTAGAAAGTAGTGGAAGAATAATATATAAATTATAATAATTCCATTCTGTTGTAAAGAATATGGACAGCGGTAATTGTCACATGCACGAGTGAGAAGAGTAGCATGGCATATGATGGGGAGCATAAGCAGCATTGCAACACCTTTGCACCAGAATTAGTTACACAAATCTACCAAGTGGCAGCAAATCCACATTATGCAGGACTGAGAAGGTGCAGAAGAATCACAAGGAAAAGCACTAAATTGGAAGGTTTTGCAACATGAGAGCATTAGGCAAGTGGCAACTAACTTTCTTTTATACTCTCTTTTCAATTCTCTCTCTGCATATTTCACTCCGGTATTGAACCTTGCCTACTTTTCTTCTGCAGAGATATTTCCTATATGCTGCTGTACCAGAATTTTATGATTTAGCTCAAGACAAAAAACTCTCTTTCATTTTTATGATTTAGCTCAATCCAAAAGCTCTATTTCAAGGGTGTTTCCATTGACATCATGGTTGAGAACACTAAACTTAAGGAATTACAAAGGTAAAAAATTGAAATACAGAACTCAAATCGGTTGATGAATATTCAATTGACAACGAATGAGAGAATGGACCAGTTGCAAAACACAATGGATCTATTGATTCAACATCATTCTCAATCCCATGACGAGTCCACTTCAAACACTACCGCTGCTACTCGGGTCACTCGGTGAATGTATTTTCGGTGTACTGACATCGTTTTGGGATTTTTCCATTTTGAACGTAGTTCATCAGTGTTGGAATGAATTTTCAAGATTGAAAAATTTTCCAGTTACCATAATAATAATGCTATTGCTAATATCTACAACATGTGGTTATTAGCAGTTTTATTGACATCGAATTACAGAAAATATTGTCAACCAAAAATCCTTTCTAAAAATATATCAGATTCCGTGACAGGTTACTACCAAGTTGAGAATATTAAGTTCAAGTTTAGACTTAAGGCATAATATAAATTTCTTAAATTTTTAATCATTCAGCTCTTCCTCAATCCCACATAAAACAGAAAAAAGAAAAAGAAAAACATAAAAATAAGTAAAGAAACACAAAAAGAAAAAAGATGACGACAACATGAGAAAGCAACGTGTTTGCAACGGGAGAAGATAGAACGTATTTGCAGAGGAAGAAGACAAAATCAAAGGGTAATTTTGCGATCGGAAATAGTATTTACTTCTTTGTTTTGGATTTGAGTCGAGTGGTATGACCCAACTCATTTTTTTATTATTATTGGGTCTCATAACCCTAACCCTAATAGACAAGTTATTAAGGTTTGCCTAAGATTGGGTCGCACGGACCCGAAGCTTCTTCAATCATCAACGTGCAACACGACGCTGCATTGTAAGAGCAAGATTTCCACCATGGTCATTTCATGACGTTATTTTGTGATGGATATATTGGTTGCCATGGAAATTCTATTCGCCACAGCCTTGATAGGGATGAGAAAAAGGGTCCATCCTTTCGTCCCACTTTAGCCCGCTAAAAACGAGACAAGACAGTATGACCTATTATAATCATGACATGACGGACTGTATATCTTTTCAACAGGTTAACGAGCTCTCCCACCATAATTTTTTTAAAATTAATTTATTTGTCTCTTTTAAATCAATTTTTTTCAACAAGTTTAATAATAAAATTATCATTTATTTGTCAACAATTCAATTTATATATTTTAAGTTAATAATATAAATTGACATATTATGTTAAGATATTATAATTTAAAATAATTAAATTAAGATAAAATTTATATAATAATAAATAATAACAAATACATGTAGTTAACGTCAAAACTTGTAAAATTTCTATTTTTTATATTGAAAATTTTACATTATATTTTTTTTATTTGATAAAACTTAATGTTGTTCTCTTCTTGAGCAATTCTCACATCTTCAATTTAAGTAATGAATTACTCAGGATGAGCAAGTAGATGATGTGTAAGGAAGAGAGAAGAGAAGAGCTTGTGCTTGAGAAAGGAGAGTGTTTCCGTAGTGAGTGAGTGAGAGTTGGACTTTTTTAATTATCTTTTCACAAATTGTCACTTTATATGTTGCTTTTGTGCCTGAATGTACTAAAAATATATTTTTTTTATCAATTAAGCAAACCACAAACTGATGGACTAAAAATACCAACTCGCTCCACCATATTCAAGCCTGACCCGTTTTGTCATCCCTACACCTTGATGTGGCAACCAACAAAAATTCTAAGACCGATTTCCGCCATGGTCGGTATTTAATAACACTAGTTATTAAAGGTCACATTAGAACCTTTCTTGGAAATTCCTTCCAATATAGAGCCTAAATTAATACTCTTATGTCATTCGAATTATCTAATGCACCAGCTACATTTCATAACTTAATAAATATCATTATTCAGGTTGTGTCGCAGAAGTTTTCACTCGTTCCTTTCAACAATATCTAATGCCCACATGGAACATCCATATAACTCATTTGGAGTGTGTTCCTCGCTCTTTACAACAACATCAACTATATGCTCGTTTTGTTTAGTGTTCCTTCAAGGTGCAGGTTTTGACTATTTAGGTTATACATTGTCTGGATTGGGGTAGCTATGGAGGGTCACAAACTTACTATATGTTGAATATAGAGGAAATACAGTTTGAGATAATCTCCCTTATATATAAATCACACAAAGGTAATTTATTTATAATAGAGAGAGATACAACTAAAAGAGTAACAAAAAATAAACAAAATAAACAGAAGATATTGTTTGATATTGTGATTAACAATATCTAACAATATCTTAACAATATCTAAACAATATTTAACACTCCCCCTCAAGCTGGAGCATACAAATTGTGTGTGCCAAGCTTATTACAAATATAATCAATTCTAGGCCCCCGTAAAGACTTAGTAAAAATATCTGCTAACTGATCACTTGAGTTAACAAACTCAGTCTTGATGTCTCCAAACATAATCTTTTCTCGAATGAAATGACAGTCAATCTCAATGTGTTTGGTCCTCTCATGAAAGACAGGATTAGAACTAATATGAAGAGCAACCTGATTGTCACACACAAGTGTCATTTAAGTGACATCTCCAAATTGTAACTCTCCAAGCAATTTCTTGAGCCAAACAAGTTCACAGGAAGCTGATGCCATAGTTCTATATTCTGCTTCTACACTGGATCTTACCACAACACTTTGTTTCTTACTTTTCCACAAAATCAAGTTACCACCAATAGAGACACAATATTCAGATGTAGATCTTCTATCCAAAGGAGATCCTGCCCAATCAGCATCTGGGTAGCAAACAACTCTTGTATGGTTATTCGAACCATATAATAATCCTTTTCCAGGAGATCTTTTAATATACTTCAAGATACGAATGACTGCATTCCAATGATCTTCACATGGGGAATTAAGAAATTGGCTTACCACACTGACTGCAAAGGAAATGTCAGGACGAGTAACTGTAAGTTAATTCAATTTTCCAACCAATCTTCTATACTGCTCAGGATCAGATATAGGCTCCCCTGATTTGGTAGAAGTTTAGTATTAGGATCCAAGGTTGTATCAACAGACTTTGAACTCATCAACCCAGTTTCCTCCAAAATATCCATGGCATACTTCCTCAGAGATATAACAATATCATCAGTGGATTGTATCACCTCAATACCCAAGAAATATCTAAGTTTGCCAAGATCTTTGGTCTGAAAATGGTGACATAGATGTTTTTCAACTGAGAGATGTCATGGTTGTCACTACCTGTAAGAACGATATCATCAACATATACTATCAAGTAAACACATCCAGCACTCGAGTGTCGATAAAAGACAGAATGATCTGCTTCACATCGAGTCATACCAAATTGTTGAACAACCTTGCTAAACTTTCCAAACCAGGCCCTAGGAGACTGTTTTAGGCCATATAGGGATTTGTAAAGACGACATACCATCCCAGAAGACTCCCCCTTAGCAACAAATCTAGGAGGTTGCTCCATATAGATTTCTTCTTGCAAATCACCATTGAGAAAAACATTTTTAACATCCAGTTGATAAAAAGGTCATTGTTGAAGAGCGGTCATGGCGATAAATAAAAGAACAGAAGCCATTTTCGCCACGGGAGAAAAGGTATGTCCATAATCCAACCCAAAAATTTGAGTATAACCTTTGGCCACAAAATGAGCTTTGAGGCGATCAAGTCCAACTTTGATAGCAAACACCCACCTACAACCAACAACAGATTTTCCAGACGGTAATAAGACCAATTCCCAAGTTCCACTATTATGAAGAACACTTAGTTCATCTAACATGGTCTGACGCCAACTAGGATAGACTAAAGCTTCACGGACAATTTTTGGAATGGTCACAGAAGAAATAGGGGAAAGACATGTATAAAAAGGTAATGACAGTCGATGATAACTCAAAGCAATATAATGGGGAGATGGATTACGTGTAGAACGGATAACTTTTCGGAGGGCAATGGGAAGGTCAGACTCAGGTGTCAGATCCAGAGGAGATAGAGTAGTTGACACTTAAGTGGAATCACATGGTGGTGATTGTGATTGACTTCGGCAACTATAAACCTGAAGAGGCGGTGGAGAAGAAGCTAACTGCGGAATAAGAACTAATGCACAATTAGAGTGTCACACACAACAGGAACATTAAATGTACTAGGAGTGTTGGCAGGATTGGATGGAGACAGAGGTGAAGATTGATTTTTAAAATAAAGAAAGAACTCATCAAAGGTGACATCTGCAGACACAAAATAACGGTTAAGAGAAGGAGAAAAACATTTGTATCCTTTTTGTGATCTTGTAAACCCTAAGAAAACACATTTATGTGATCTAGGAGAAAGCTTGTCAAGACCAGGGCTTAAATTATGAACAAAACATGTAGACCCAAAAACTTTTAGAGGTAAGGAATGAAGAGGTTCATGAGGGAATAAAATGGAATGAGGTATTTTATTATCTAAAACCGAAGAAGGCATGCGATTAATGAGATAACATGCGGTAAGAAGAACATCATCCCAAAAATGTTGAGGAACCTCTCCATGAATTAAAAGAGTACGAGTTGTTTCAATAAGATGTCTATTTTTGTGTTCAGCTGCACCATTTTGTTGAGGTGTATAAGCACAAGAAGTTTGATGCAAGATATCGTGAGAAGTCATGAATTGTTTAAAAGAATGAGAAAGATATTCACGACCATTATCACTGCGCAAAACTCTAATAGAAATAACGAACTGAGTTTGAATTTCATTGAAAAAAGTTTGAAAGATATGAAATAATTCAGAACGATTTTTTATCAAAAATAACCAAATGCATCTGGAATAATCATCAATGAAAGTAACAAAATATTGAAAACCTAAAATAGACGTAACGCGGCTAGGTCCCCAAATGTTAGAGTGAACCACGGCAAAAGGGGACGAAGCACCACGTGTGACACTACGAGGAAAGGAAGTAAGACTATGCTTGCCTAATTGACACGACTCACACGCCAAACTAGACAAGGCAGGGACAAGTTTCTGTAACTTGACAAGACTTGGATGACCTAACTGAGCATGAAGAAGAGAGGGAGACTCCATAACTGCACCAACATGTGTAGAGGGATGAAGAAGATAAAGACCATGAGACTCATATCCTCTGTCAATCACCTGTTTCGAACTCTGGTCCTATAACACACAAAATTATTGGTAAAAGAAACAACACAATCAAGAGAACGAGTTAGACGACTGATAGACAGCAAGTTAAAAGGAGACTCAGAGACATAAAGAATATTATCAATGGTTAAAGAAGGGAAAAGTTTAACAGTTCCAACACCATGAGATGATACTCTAGAGTCATCAGCTAGTGTAACAGAAGGTAAAGGATTAGAAGAGGATAAAAAGGAAAACAAAGATTTGTTACCAGTAATATGATCAATGGCTCCTGAATCAAAAACCCAAGGACCAAGAGAAGAGGATTGGGTCAGACCAGCAAAATGTGTATCAGTGTGTGCGAAAAATGTAGTGGAACTAGAAGATTGTTAATCCTTATACCATTTGAGAAATTTGTTGAACACAGCAGGTGTGTCGGATGCAATAGAAGAGGGAGGATCCCCAGCAGACAAAGGTGGGGAAAGATTGGTCTGAACAACTGCTGTAGATCGAGGAGGACGACCATGTAATGCATAACACTTGTTAATCTTGTGACCTAGCTTGCCACAATGTGCACACTTAAGATGCCTTTTTCCCTGTTTGCGAGGGCGAGTCCGGTCATCAAGGTGAGATGCCATCACAGAAGAATCATTAACAGAATTGGTAGTAAAAGGAGTGGAAGAAGTCATGAAGGGCAGGAGAACAAACCCTAAAAAAAATCCAAAGTAATCCAATCAACCGACGAAGCACAGATCCAAAACGAGAAGACAAAACAAGTCCGTCGAGACTAAACGACGTCGGAGACAATAGACGACCAACTCCGATAGTGGTGATCTCAACGGCACGATGATCACCTTACCGAAATGAACAAAACCTATGTCACCGGTCAAAAATGAAACTCCGACGACGGCTCTGGCGATTGCTCCGGCGGCGGCAGCAGTGACAGCAGCGTGAACCAGTACACCAGGTAAGTTCCCAGGAAAGAGAGGTGAGTCACTAATAGACACGCTTAAATACCAAGTTTTTCCTTATCAGAACCTTCCTAGACATGCACTTTCACACTACCAAATAATATCCAAAAACAAAAATAACTTTTTTTTGATGTGGAAGATTAGTTTAACCGGCAGCAGCGGCGATGGCGACTTCAACAGTGGATAATGGCGAAAAAATTTCAAAATAACCTTAAGCTCTAGATATCATGTTGAATATAAAGGAAATATGGTTTGAGATAATCTCCCTTGTGTATAAACCACACATAGGTAATCTATTTATAATAGAGAGAGATACAACTAAAAGAGTAACCGAAAGTAAACAAAATAAACATAACAATATCTAACAATAACTAAACAATATCTAACACTATAGTTATGGGGTTTCTTGGTTGAACAACTTTGTGGGTTTCTTGGTTTTATGTGGTATTATAGATGCTTTGGTAAAGGGTTTGCTAGGCTTACCTCTTCATTAAATCTTAAAAAGGACTCCATCTTGGAATGATGTTGTTACCCAAGCTTTTAATAGCTCAAGCAAGCCCTTACGTCAACTTGCACTTCCTAATTTTCATCAACCCTCCACACTAGAAATTGATACTTGTGTGTCTAGAATTGGGGTAGTACTACTCCAAGATAACCATCCCATCACATATATCTTAAGAAACTCTTATTGTGGATGCACCACCAATCAACTTATACCAATGAATTTTATGTTACCAAGGAGGCCATGGCTAAATTTCATCATTATCTTTTAGGTCATCGCTTGAAAATTAAAATAGGTCAAAGGGGTCTAAAAGATTTATTGGATTGAAATTTGCATAAGCTTAAGTAATAAAAATGTCTTCATAAGTTCTTAGACTATGATTTCTCTATCCAATGCAAGCTAGCAAGGAGAATATACCTACAAACACTTTTTCATAGCTTTAAGATGGTGTGGTCGACTCTTATTAACAATTGGTTGCTCCGCATGCCTAAATTACAACAAGACCCAAATTTGGTTCAATTTTATAAAGCTTGTTTTGCACATGATTTGCATTACCTAGATTGTTCTAAATTATTTTCCTAAGAATGGCGTGCTATTATGGGAGGGTCATATTGTCATTCCAAAATGTGATGAACTTATTCAATGTATTTTTCAAGAATTTCATTCTTCCAAAATTGGGCCTAGATTTGTGCTCAATTTTATTGATCTCAAATGTAGCAAGATGTTCATCACTCAGTGTATGAATGCACAATCTGCCAACAAGTTTGGAATGAGATAGCCATGGATTTCATTACAAACTTGCCTCCTTCCCACGGTTTTTCCACTATCAAAGGTCGTGATTAAGGGTGTCAACATGGGTTGTATCCGTGAGTCAACATGGCTTACCAGGGGTTCAAGTTGGGTTGGGTTTGATTTTTTTTCATTTTTACCAATAATAGGCTAAAATGAACCCGACTCACTTAACCAACGGATTAAATTTTAAAAAATAATTATAATAATTTATTAACTCTAATTGATGTTATCCTGCTTCTCCACCACTACTTCATGTTGTCACTACAAGTCAAACCCTCATTCAACCTAGTCATCAATTGTCTGCTGCTACACCTGGACTGCTTGCCATCCATCCGTAGCACCACTATACCACCATGTTTGTTGAGTCACAATTTGTCCCGCCACCACGTTTTAGTCTTAAGTTTCAATCGCTCCACAACGTTTGTCACATTTCAGTCTCGTTACAACATTTTTCGTATTACCGCATCACTACGTTTCAGTCTCGCAATTCAGTTATGCTTATTAGAAAAAAAAAAGTTGAAGAACAAAAAATAAATATGGGTTAGTCAACCCACCAACCCGTAGTGGGTTGAGTTAGTTGTAAAATTTTTGGGTCATCATAAAGTAAGTTGGATTGAACTCGATTATTTTTAGTTCAACCCGTGATGAGCCAACCCGTATGAGCCGGGTTGGCTCACTTTGACACCCCTAGTCATGATGAACCATTTGTCCAAGTATGGCCACTTCATACCTCTCAAGGCTACTTTCACTAGCAAGATATTTGTTGATCTTTTCATCTGCTCATATTGTGAGGTTGCATGGCATTCCAAAGTCTATTGTGTATAATAGAGATAGTGTGTTCATCAATTCCTTTTGGCAATATTTGTTCAAGGCACTACTCTCCTAATGAGTTCTTCATAACATCCACAAACTAACGGACAAACAAAAGTTGTAAACAAAATGCTGAAAGTGTATTTATGATGTTTTGGTTCTGAAAATCCTAAGAATTGGTTCTTTTTGCAGCCATGGGTGCAATTCTAGTACAATTCATCAGTCTTGATGGTTCACCATTCAAGGCAATTTTCAGTAGGGACCCTTCTTTATTATTTTGTTATGTGTTCAACCCTATGGAGCTTGTTTCGATTCACAATTCTTTGAGAGAATGGGATAAGGTGCTACAAGGCTTAAAGGAACATTTGATTAGAGCACAAAACTATAGAAATGTCCAGCTGATAAAAAGCGCAATGATTTTTACCTAGCGATTAGAGATTTGGCTTCAGCCAAATTACAACCTTATCCCCCTGTCTTTCATGTGTCCTTACTTAAAAGGTTTCATGGTCCTCTAAAACAACATTATCTACCATTTCCTTTCACAACTTCTGATTTTGTTGTCATTGTGAATCCCCCTCATGCATTAGCTTATCGCACTATACTTCATGGTCCCAAACAGATACCGCATGTTCTCACTCAATGGAAAATAACATATCCTCATGAATTGGGAAGACAAAAATGTCCTCGGGGAGTATTATCCTCATTTCAACCTTGAGGACAAGGATACTTTCGATGGGAAGGGTATTGTCACCGGCACACGTGCTGAGAGTAGCATGGCTTATGATGGGGAGCATGAGCAGCATAGCAACACCTTTGCACTAGAACTAGTTACACAAATCTGTCAAGTGGCAGCAGATCCACATTCTGCAGGAGTGAGAAGGGGCAGAAGAATCACAAGGAAATGTACTAAATTGGAGGGTTTTGCAATATGAGAGGATTATGCAAGTGGTAATCAACTTTTGAGTCTCTCTTCATTTCTTTTTCTCTGCATATTTTACTCCATTATTGAACTTTGCCATCCGTTTCTTGAGCAGATATATTTCCTATATGCTGTTGTGCAAGAATTTTATGATTCAGCTCGATACAAAAACTTTGTTTCATTTTTATGATTTATGTGACAAAAACTCTGTTTCAGTAACCTAAGCTCTACATATTAGGTGTTCACCAAAAAATCAAAATACAAAATAGACAGAAGGATCTTACTTGTATAAAGTCAGATTGGCCAGAACCAGCAACAAAGTAGTTGAATCTATCAAATCGACCAAAATCAACATATCCCTGGATAGTTTTGGGCATAAGCTGATGAAGTTAAAATATATACACCAATGAAAATGAGCATGCCTTCAAAGATAAAGTCTGTAAAAAAAGATAAGAAACAAGAAAACCAAGGTCCCAGCAATAATTGTTCACGACATACATGACATCTGTGACCTGATTGAAATTTTATCTTGATCTAGGTCAGATATAAGATCCAAAATTTTTGCAGCTTAACCGAATTTAAGTGTTTGGAAGTCAATATGCATTCAAATAGTTGTTAACGAACGAGTCTGTTCTTCCTCATATAACACAAAAACTACTCTACCCACAATCCTCTTGGGAAAGGGGACAAATTAGAGCACAAAATAATGAAAACACGGTGACATGGACTACCGTTTGTGATCTACTCTCCACATCTTTGCAGAATCGCACGGACAAGTCAGAACCTTGCTGCATCAATACAAAGTGAAAAACTCAGCAGCATGTCCAGGCCTAAAATTGAACCGTGAACAAGATCATCCACATGATAAAATAACAGCCAGAGAGAATTACCTTTTCATCGTACTCGAAAAGGTAACCACTCCAGTCAGTCTAATAACCAGTTAAGCCAAAAAAAAAAAGCATAACTAACCAATTCATCATTATACTAAAACCTAAGTGAATGAATCAAATACACAATTAGAATTACGAATATCAAAATGAAATTCTCGATAAAAGTGCATAACAGGTGGAGCGCGTGGAAATGAAGGATACAAAATCAACAATTCGACTTGAATTGTCGAAAGCGTAGCAGTTGGAAGTCGGCACCGAAATTGAAGTCATCCATGGTATCTGCAAAAGCACGCCTGAAATACACGGAAGTTAATAACGACCTTGGTTTTACCGAGACATAGAGAATGGCGTGACGAAAACGACAGACAAACCTAGGCATAAAACAGCGAACGCCGTCGAGCGACGCATTGTTGGAGTGGTTATTGCTTGGGATTTTGGGGAAGGCGATGCAAAGCCGTATCAGTGAAAATCTACATCTAAGCGACGAGTATGAGATATGAGAAGTAACGGAGGAAAAGGCGTTGAGAGTGTTTTGCGGGTTGCCTGCGATAATGTCGTTTATCTGGAAACTCAGGCGACTCAATATTCTATTGTCGTCGTTTGAGACCTTGATGCAAACGCCCAAGAGCCTTGGCGAAGGTTCCGTTCAATTCAAGCCACGATAATCGCACTCGCTGCTAATCAAATCATTAGACCCGATTGTACCCGTAGAAGCAAGACTCGTGTATCTTCATGAATCAAATTATAGATATTGTTTCTCTTACTTGTTAATAATCTCTTCTTAATATCTATTTTACGTAAATGATAAAAAGAAGAAACTCATCTACAATACAATTATCCCTCCCTAATTTTTTTTTTCCTTGTCTCAATTCAAACAAGTCTCTAAGTTTTGAAAGTAAATTTTGTCCATTTTATTTCTTAGTCTTAAATATGAGTTTGTTATCTAGTTTTTTCATTTAAGTCATTAGCTTGCAAGTTTGATACGCACATAAAAAAAAAATGACAAACGAGAAACATTTATACCAATGACGATGATGCAGCAATAACCATTGTAGTTAACACAACTTTCAAAATCTGGTACAAGAAGCGTAATTTGTATAAAGAAATTGAAAAATTTACCCAAAACTTTCTTTTAACTATCTTAAAAAGTTGCAATTTAATATTAAGAATTAATAAAAATAATTTAATAATTATATTTTAAAATATGTGATAATTTTTTATCCAATCTAATCTTATGATATAATTAAATATAATAGACCAATTTTAACATAATTGAAAATAAATAATAATTAATAAAAATTTAAATAAAAGTAAAAAATATATTTTTAATATTTTAATTATATTAATAAAATTATTTTTTTATTTTAGATATAATAATTTAATATAAATTAAAAAAATTCACACTAAAATAAAAATAAAATTTTTATTATTTATTATTATTAGTATTAATTTTTAGTAATATAATAATATAAAATAATAATTCACCTTAATTATTATTTATTATCATTATTAACTTTTAGTAATATAATAATATAAAATAATAATTCATCTTAATTATTCAATTTTATAACAAGTGAATATTAAAAAATTATTTTTATTATTATAAAAAATAATAAATATCTTATTAAATTAATTTACAATATAAAAATATTTTTAATAAAATAATATTTTTATTTTTATTTTAAAATAATTATTATTTTATAGAACAAACCTATCTATAATCTATAACCTAATTTAAAACTATTTAAACTTATCTAAATGACCAACCAAAAATTGACCTACTTTATCTTATGCTATAATTTTCTTTTTAACCTGAATTATTTTTAGACCTTTTGGATCAATAAAACAGAGTAGCTTATTTTTGACATCATAAAGTTAAGTGCTCCCATGACTTCCATATTGGCATACACTTGATCAATGACACAAAACAATTGTAAATTGTGTAGAATCCTTTCCTATTATAATCATAATTATTGCAGACATTTGATAGGCAACAAAATGATTAAAACGCTTCCAGTTTTGTTGAACATGTATATAAATAAATAAATTATAAAAATAAAAAACGTGGATTTGTATATCATTTTTTATTATATATACATATTCTTAAGATAGGTTATTAAATGGGTAGGAAATGTGACTAGCAGAATAATTGACAGAGATGCATTATATAGGCTGAAAATAATTTAATACAAATTATGAAAACAACAATAATATAAGGCTATTGGCATCATTTGAGCCCGTCGTTAAACAGCTCCAACACTGTCTAAAAATGGTTTGTCCGCATCAATACTAGTGATTGCGTGATACGCAGCCCAAATAACTTTAACAGGATTTAACCCGCAACAACGTAGTTGGATAGGATAAATTCTCATTGTCAATCCAAAATGTCAGAGATTAATATCATTCTGGATCCTATTCTCTGTCAAGTAAATTCTAGCTATAAAGTAGCGTTTTCCTTCATACAATACAAAAATTTAATTATTCATTCAATGCTCAGCACTATTTAACTTTGGTTGCCGAGTATGTTACTACCATTGCAAAGAAGACAGAGTTAAACCTTGAAGGGAAGCACACGAAGATGGATACAAATCTTTTGCTGATATGAACAATCCTACCAATTCTTGTGTCTGACGAGTCAACATGAAAATATTTTCAGCCGAATTCTTCGTTACCCATTCCTCTATAATCCTGCATGAATTGTTCAAATCTTTAGCAAGCAATGATTATTCAAGGTTAATGGGTAAACAAATCATTATTCCAACCCGTTCCTCATCAATTTTTTGTTTTTCAAATTATGGTCTCATTTTTAGGCTATTTCAAGATATAAGGGGAAGAAAGAAGTCAAAGCATCTCGTAATCAAACATGGAAAACATCAAGAAATACTAAAGCAAAGATTATAGATGCTCCTAATTCTAAAGTTCAAACCAAAAAAGAAAAATGGAAAGAAATCTCTTTACCTTCTATATTTTTCAAATTAATGGATTATCATGATAAAAGATATAACATGATAACTGACCTTGATTGAGATTCTGTTGCATTGTGGCAATCAGAATAAAGCACTTTGATGATGGGCTGTAACTTCAATTTATGAATTGGGTCTTTGTCCTCTGTACTAGAACAATTACCAGAACAAGACCAAGCATCTGGATTTAAAAGAATGATTTGCAAAGCGGGGGCTTTGGTTGTTAGATCTCTAATAACAAATCGAAACGATGACTCGTCATTTGCACACTCCATCAACTGATTTGCAAACATTTTTCCTATTGTATATTTGCTGTTGACAAATATATAACATTAAAATTCAGGATATATCGTATTTAACAAACAAACATCAAAATAGAATCCTCCTGAGCTTTTACGCCCTTCTCTTGTTTTAATTATATACAAAAGGTTAACTGATAGGCCTTGCAAATAAAATGTAACAGAATAGCTAAAGCCTGAATTACACTACATGCGTACAGTCATGCTCTTCCAGGATCAAGAAAAATCAGCAAGGAAGACAGCTTTCATTTTACCTTTAGCTTATAATATATTTATTAACAACCTTCTGTTTCCAAGAATGTCAAGACCGTCTTCACTATTAACTCTTTTGCGTATAAATGCATGGCATTGGTTGGTAAAGTCTTTGCACACACTGTTATGGAAAGTATTATAATATTGTTCCAACTTCCAAGGAATATAGATACTTTTATTTTGAGACATACTTTTATTTTACTTCCTGAAAACATCCATATAGTGCACGCACATAAAAGAGCTTATGTTGACAATTTATAGTCACAGCCACTTCTTTCTACCCAGGCCTGTATGAAAGACTTAATACCTTTTCTTCCCCAATGTAAAATTTCTACTAACCAATTATTGTCAATCAAATTATTCATTGAGACATTACTTTCATTTAAACAAATCCTAGAAGCGTACATGTTTTAGCAGAGGCATTTCCTTGTAGTCGGCTGTAACTGACTTATAATGGTACAAAACTTGGCACCTTTTTCTTTCTGATAGAGAAGTTATTAAGACAGTGTATGCTAACCTGAACATGTCCTCAGATCCTCCAACTGGCAAACATGTTGAAATATAACACTTGAACAACCGTACTCCTCCATCTACAGGTGTATGCCCCTCAAAACATGGGTAGGCTCCAATGAGAGACATGCATTGAGGGCATGTAAATTCACGCCAATCAATATCCTTTGTAAGATTTGATAATCTAGCCATGAAAATATCTTCAAGAAAACCGTTGAGTAAAGACTTCTGATTTCCCAGAATTTCCATGGTCTCTGTTGGCATCCGTTCCTTTCTAGCAGTTCCACATGAATGATGCCCACTGTCTTCATCCCCAAGATTGTTTGTCATATGAGCACAACAACTAGGAGTTTCCGTGACATCTTGGGTGCCATTTGAATCTGGATGGTAATCAGAGAAATGACCACAATCAAGTTTACTCTTTGCAACTTCACATCTCAAATTCATATAAAGCTTCTCATCCTCAGGGTGTACAAACCTAGAATTGCTATCAAAAGCAAGGGCCATTCCACCATCATCACTGTAAGTTGAACTCCTTTCATCATTCAAGTCACAGTTTCTTGCGCCTTCACTAACACTATCATCTCTGGGATTTTCCGCTACAGAAGTACACTCTTGCTCTCCACACCCTTCAGGAAAATTATATTCCACCAGATCATCCTTGCAAAGAGTGACAGAAGCAGAAGTTAATAGACAGACCCCCGGCATGCACGTATACGAACTGACATACCTCATCACCATCTTCTCACTTATTCCTCCAAAAGAGCAACAACAAGCCCCAAACCAGTTGTCAGCCACTTCTCTCCAATTCACCGACGGCATTTCAACAAAATTCCTAAACAAGTAATGCAAACAAAATCCTCAAGAACAAGAACATGAAAAATGAAAATATTAGCCCCTGACCCTGTTACTACCAGTATATTAACACCTCTTTTTCTAAAAAAACCAACCATGTCTAACATAAGTATATGACGTCTCAATGTTACTAATCATTGTTTAGGGGTATGATATCCTCCTACCTGAGAGGAATTTTGGTCAACTTGAAGGTGCAAGTACTGCAGTAAAAGTCAACTTCTCCTGCAGAAGACAATTTTGTCACATCTGCCACAGAAGAAGAATAGGAAATAAGCACAACTTACGGAACAAACATTAAAAAAAAAAAAAAAAAGGAGGTTAAACATAATTTTTTAAAACAGTAATAAATGAATAATTAGCAGCGAGATTTAATGATTACCAGATTCTAATATGAGAGGGTCCGGCAGCGGATTTGGGGAAGGATGGAGGTTGGAGAGAATGGGGTGGTCTACGGGGAGGAGGAGGAGGAGCTTGACCTCGATGTGGTCGGAAAGTGCGCGGAATGTGACCGGAGAGTCGGCATCGAGTAAAACGGCTGGAAGCGGAACCCTAACGGAGAGGGAGGAGGTTGTGAGAGTGAGGAAAGAGTGTGAGGAGTGAAGGCTGACGGCGAGGTCGTGGCATTGAATAGAGGATTTTAGGGTTTTGTCATTGGGGAAGAGCATTAAACGCAGCGTTGGGATATGGGACTGTGCTTCCCATGTGTAACGCCATCCATGTTCGCCATCACCGTCGCCCATGCTACTACCTTCCTTCCTCTGTGCTCCTCCCAGTCAAATATTGTGCGAGACATTGGCAAGGAATGAATATAGTTTTAAAAAATAAAATTTAAGTTTAAAAATAAAAAGCAATGTGGCTGCTGGGATTCGAGCCCAGGTCTCCACGGCCACAACGTGGAATTCTTACCACTAAACTACAGCCACTTATGTTATTACTTAACAATATTAATTTATTATGTTTTATATAAATGTAAAATCATGTGTATCACTTAATTCAATTCGAACTTATATTGTACATTGGAACCAACATTAATATCTTATGCTGCTTATGTGAAAAATAGTAAAATATTTGAAAGAACTTAATAAAATTACTTATTATTAATCGTAATTGAATTTTTATGGATTTTGAATTAATTTTCTCACTTTACAATAAAATAATATTATTTTATTGAGACTTAAATATGCTCTTTACGAAAAGTTTATTTTAGTGGGAAAATACTATAGGCCAACCTTCGCACATTTGTGATGATGACTAATTAGTCCTTTTGAAACATTACTTTGTATCACTTACATAAAATTGTAAATAGTCCTTTTGAAACATTACTTTGTAACACTCACATAAAATTGTAAAGAAAAATATTGGATCATGATCATAACCATGTTTAAGGTCTCTAGATAAGTTATATAAAAAATCTTGAATTAAGCTAGTATGAAGGATCTTTTTGGGAATTCAGATGGTTTCATTTTTTTTAGTTTTGTAACTTTTATATAATTTATGATATTTGTCCTCCTAAACTTAATAATCATTTAATATATTTATTTATATATTTATAATTTTATCTTCTCACATTTTCTTTAATTTTGTAACTCTTATATAATTTATAGATGTAGATTGGGGGCCTAAAAACCTAATAGATTAAGCAAACTATCCACTAACAACCACGTCTCCTGTACGAAAATGTCATGATGCACTGATTCTAGAGACTGTGTCAATGCATATACAAAATGTTAATATATCATCTATATATAAACATATAACGACACATTCAACACTTTCAAATTTAGAGTACATATATTTATCAAGATCATTAGTTGAAAAACCATCACAAAGTAAAATACTATAGGTTTTTCATGTCACTGTTTTGGTTCCTATTTTAATCCATACAAAGATTTTAAAAGTTTGTACACTTTATTCTCTTGACCAGGAACAACACACCTTCAGGTTGATTCATATATATTTCCTCCTCTAATTCACCATTTAAAAAATGATGTCTTAACATTCATTTGGTGTATAGCCAGCTTATGGATAATTGATAAGGGTAACAAAACTCGAATAGAAGAAATCCTAGTCACAGGGGCAAAGGTATCAAAATAATCAATGTTGAATTTTTTAGTAAAACTCTTTGCTACTAATTTTGCCTTATATTTTTATCTATGGATCCATCAGGATGATACTTTTTCTTAAATATCCACTTACAACCAATAGGTTTTACTCTTTTAGGCAAATCTACTAAAGTCAAGTATTGTTTTTCTTAATTGAATCAATTTCAGTCTTAATGACTTTATCCCAATGTATTGCATCAGGAGCCCTAATAGTCTCTAGAAAACTCGTTGGATGATTTTCAACTACATAAGTGTAAAATCATCTTCAAAGGAGGTTTTCTTCCTCTGTCTTTTACTTCTCCTCAAATCCTCATATACTTTGTCACTATTAATTTCTATAGATTATTTAAGTATCTCACTAACCTTTAAAGGAAAATATGTTCAAGGAACTCAATATTTTTTGTCTCCACTATAGTATTATGCTCAATTACATCACTTTTGAGAACAAGAAGCCTATAGGCAACACTATGTTCTGCATAACCTAAGAACATACAATTAAAAGCTTTAGAACCTATTTTTCTTCTCTTAGGATTAGGTAGCATTACCTTGGCTAGATACCCACACTCTTAGGTATTTAAAATTAGATTGATAACCTCTTCATAACTCATAGGGAGTTTTACCAGTTTTCTTATATGGTATCCTATTTTGTAAAAAACATGTTGTAAGTAGAACTTCTTCCCAAAGGTTATCAGGTGCAATAGAATAATAAGTATGACATTCATCATTTTTTTAAGAGTTCTATTTTTTTCTCTCATCTACTCCATTAGACTCAGGTGAATATGGTGGGGTCACTTCATGAATAATATATACTTAAATACAATAATAATTAATATATATTCACCACCTTTATCTGATCTAATCCTCTTAATTTTCCTATTTAATTGATTTTCTACTTTCGTTTTATAGTTTAAGAACATGTCAAATGCTTAATCCTTATGTTTGATTAAGTATAATTTGGTGTATCTAGAGTAGTCATCTATAAATATTACAAAATAACTTTTACCACCTCTAGACATGGTTTGTTTTAGATCAGTTAGATTAGTATGAATCAATTCTAAAAGTTCAGTTTGACATTCTACTGAGTGACATGTCTTTTTTGTTATCTTAGATTCTACACATATATCATATTTCCTATTTTGTTTATCATGCATATTAATTAATCCTAGTCGTTGCAATTTTATAACATACCGAGATTTCACATGTCCTAACCTAGCATGTCACATATTGTACGAATCAACAATATAAGCAGAAGAACTAGATTCATTAACAACTTCAGAAATGTTAAGTACAAAAATACCTTGATCACAATATTCCTTCCCCACAAACACATTATTTTTTGTCATAACAATCTTATCAGATTTAAATGACACTTTAATCCAACTTTTCCCAGTAGTTTTACAAAGATTAGATTAACCCTGATTGATGGCACATGTAGCACATGTTAGAATCGCGCAGTGGAATGTTCGCGTGGTCGGACAAAAACCAAGAGGGGGGGGTGAATTGGTTTCTTAATAAAAATTAGGTTTTCAAAATTTCCCCAAATTTTACCGATTAAAAACTGCGTAAATGTAAATAGAGAAGAGTAGAGAAGATTACACAGTAGGTTTATACTGGTTCGGATCAAAAGACCCTACGTCCAGTTGCTAATCACTCAAAAGAGGATTAACGCTGTCACTAAGAACAAAGTTGTTACAACACAAATTATAATGAAAAAGATAAAGTTAAAGATAAAACCTCTCTTGAAATCCACAAGAGATGATAAACAACTTTCCCTGGAGACGGCACAGACACACAATCCACTAAGAACTCCACTTAGTGATTCTTATCGCTTCTAGCCTCACACCAAGTTTCCAAAAGCCCCGAAGAACAGACTTTCCCGGAGACGAGCACAACGACTCAATCCACTAAGAACTCCACTTAGTGATTCTTATCGCTTCTAGCCTCACACCGAAGTTTCCAAAAGCCCCTTTCCTTGCAACAAACAGTTCTCCGGCACTCACAAGCACTTAACTTTTGTATGGAAAGAGTTGTTCTTTAGTTGTTCATTTTTTCTCGAGTGCCAAAGCAGAGTTTAAGTAGGGAAATTAGGGTTAAGGAATTGGGGATTTCGAAACTAGGGTTCTTGGTAATTGGGTTTTCGAAAATAGGGTTAATTTGAAATTTAAAAACAAAAACAGACTGAAATAATCGATTAAATGGAGTTTTAATCGATTAAAACAGAGCCAAATACGCAGAACCCAATCCTCTCTGGTTTAATCGATTATTTGGTGAAATAATCGATTATTTGACCTTTTAATCGATTATTTTGATGTTTTAATCGATTAAAACAGTGAGTATATGCTGAAAATGGTTTTCTCACTGTTTTAATCGATTATTTCCCTATATAATCGATTAAAGCCGAGCCTGCATGATAAATTTGAGCATTTTGAAGCTTCTAAGTTACAGACTATGTACCGGCTATCTTAGACTCTATAATTACAGACTCAATCAAACTAAAACAGAGTTATTACAATACAGAAAACATCAATCTTCAATCTTCAATACTCTAAGTCTTTAAGCTCTTGGATCATCATCAAAATCAACATTCTTCATGATCATTATTTGCAACATCAAGTCCTTGAATGTTCAACAATCTCCCCCTTTTTGATGATGATCAAAATTATCTTTTTAAAGCCCTTGTAATAACCTGTTTTATCTGTCATACTAACAAACACATTAAACATACCAGATAACATTTAATATTGAATCATAGGCTTTAAATTTTTCTCCCCCTATTTTGATTATAATCAAAAAGAACTCTGCAACATCAATCATAAGAGCTCCCCCTCAAAATATGCATAAGTTAGAGAAAGCTCCCCCTCAATCATAGCATGAAAGAAACATCAAATTTTATTTCATAATCATTTATCCATTACAATAGCAAGACAATAACAAAAGAAAATACATAACAGAATTTAAAATTCTTCAACTGTCCTCATCATTAAAGTGAGTATCAAATCTATTTTCTAATCTACCCACTCTATCATCTACATCGGATATGCGACTGAATAATTTCATCATGGCGTACTCCGTAAAGATTGAAGAAAGATTGCATTCTTTGATTCATGTCTGAAAGCATATCTTCCATGGATTGTCTTGTTTCTTGATGAGACGAGGATGTTCCAACACTTTGGATTTGGTTAGAGGGAAAATTATCAGCTGGAGGCATATCTTCATCGAGTCTTCATTTGCATCACTTTGATTTTGAACGTCATCTTTGTGAACATAGATGTCATTGACACGCACCATTTGAAGTTGAGTCAATGTGCTGTCCAACATGCGGTTTAAGTTGTTTGTTCTAACTGCTTGCTCACCTTCAACATTCACTCCTTTATATTCAAGAATACGGGATACAAGAAGTGCATATGGAATTTTGAAGGTGTGATGACGCTTTGCTTTAAGCATGGTCATTTTGACAAGAACACCCCAATCTAAAGGTTCATTATTCATTATGGCATGAATAATTCGAAGATCAATGGAAGAGCATTGGGCATGATTCGTAGCCCTGGGACATAAGATCCATACAAGTAAATGTAGAAGCATGCGTTCTTCCTTCTTTAAAGGTCCAAGCATGAAGAATACGTCCAACCTCCGGAGAAGGATTCCGCAGAAAAGATCGATAAGCTAAGAACCTGTCAAAGTCATCTAGCTCACCATAAACGTTAATAGCATCTTCTCTAATGGGGAAGTGAGCAACATTTTCCCAAATATCATCATCTAGAATTATGGTAACCCCTTTTACACGGGATGTAGCAATTTGAACCCTAAACTTGAATCTAGAATAGAATACCCAAACTAATTCAGGATAGTATGTACCTTGCATTTGGATAAACGGGAGAATTCCTTGAATTTCAAGAAGATTAGGAAAATTGAAACCCCTACGAATGAATTGCTCACCTATAAGAAATTTGGGAGAAATAATAGCTTTTTCTTTCCAGTAGGTTAGAAATTCTTGTTGACCATCTGCATCAGAGATCCATCCTTCTACAGAATTAGGACGGGAATGAGAAGAAGGTGCAGATCTTCTTCTTGTAGGAATCTTAGGGCGAGAGGATGAGGCCATTTGAAAGAGTAGATAAACTTGAAGAGATTTTGGAGACAAGTGAGGGAATAATGAAGCAAAGAGAGTATAGATTTCAAGAAAACTTGATTACAAGAGTTAGAAGTGAGTATAATTGACCTAGATGTCTCTATTTATAGAGAAAACACTTCCAACGGTCATATAGAAAGGATTTCATGGCAAAATATCCGTTGGCAACGGCTAAGAGGCAAAACTGGTCGCATTTAATCGATTATATTTCAAGATAATCGATTATTTCAATATCTGATAGCTTTAATCGATTATTTCCAGTAAATAATCGATTATTCCAGAGGAGAATACCCTGTTTTGGGCGTTTTTAAGGGAAAATAATCGATTATCACTTCCAGTAATCGATTATTCCAGAGGCTATATCAAGTTTTTAAGGTTTTGGCACATTATAACCTATGAATATCCTGCATCACGAATTTAATCATAACAATCATCCAAAAACAGTCAAATTAAGCAGAATTTAAGCTATTTCTAGTATCCCTAAGTCTCTTCTAAGATCATAGAATCTATCCTTGGGTAGAGGCTTAGTAAATATATCTGCTAATTGACGTTTAGTGTCTACATACTCTATCTTACAGTTTCCTTTGCTGATATGATCTCTTAAAAAGTGATGTCTAATCTCAATATGTTTAGTCCTAGAGTGCATTACTGGATTTTTTGTTAAGTTGATTGCACTCGTATTATCACACATTAATGGAATGTCATTTAAATATATGCTATAATCCTCTAATTGTTGTTTCATCCACAGAATTTGAGCACAACAACTACCAGCTGCAATATATTCAGCTTCAGTGGTAGATAAAGCTACACATGCTTGTTTCTTAGAGTGCCATGATATTAAGGATGAACCTAACAAATGACATGTCCCACTAGTGCTTTTCCTATCAATTTTACATCCACCATAATCAGCATCAGAATATCCTAATAAACTAATACAAGCATCAGACGGATACCACAAGCCAAATCCAGTAGTTCCTTTTAAGTATTTTAAAATATGTTTTACTGCAATTAAATGAGATTCTTTAGGACAAGCCTGAAATCTAGCACACACACAAACAGAATGCATAATATCAGGTCTACTAGCAGTTAAGTATAATAGTGATCCTATCATACCTCTATACATAGTTTGATTTACTTCCAAACCTGATTCATCCTTGTCTAAATAGCATGAAGTTCCCATGGGTGTGTTAGCTTCCTTAGAGGTGTCCATACCAAACTTTTTGAGAATTTCCTTGCAGTATTTAGTTTGAGAGATGAAAGTGCCATCTTTAAGTTGCTTGATTTGTAGTCCAAGGAAGAATGTCAATTCTCCCATCATAGACATTTCAAACTCTCCCTGCATTATCTTAGCAAATTCTACACATAACAAACTATCAGTTGATCCAATAATATATCAACAAGTAACACATCTTTGATCTCCAAAGTGTTTGCACCGCAGTTGCTCAATTGATTGCTTAAGGATGTGTGAAAACTTATATTCAATGTGAGTTTAGAAAGTTCAAGCCAAACTGTTTTCAATAGAAGATTTTCAAAAACTGCTGGTTTAATTAATCTGTTAAAAGTTTCTTTTAATCTGTTAAAAGTGCAGTTTTAATCTGTTAAAACGTCTTTTAATCGATTAAAACGCAGTGTAGAAAAAGTTTTTAAGTTGTTTTAATCGATTGAAACGAGTTTTTAATCGATTAAAAGAGTTCTGATCGGTCATAATAAAAATCTGATCGGTCATCCTGACTCTGACCGGTCATAATAAAAATCTGATCGGTCATCCTGACTCTGACCGGTCATAATAAAAATCTGATCGGTCATCCTGACCCTTTAAGTGATTTTAATCGATTGAAACGTGTTTTTAATCGATTGAAAAATTTCTGACCGCTCATAATTAAAATCTGATCGATCACATTTGCTTCTAATCGGTCATAATTTGATTTTGATCGATCATCCAGACCCTTTAAGTAATTTTAATCGATTGAAACGTGTTTTTAATCGATTTAAACGTTTCTGACCGCTCATAATAACAATCTGATCGGTCAAAATGAGTTCTAAATGGTTTTAATCGATTAAAAACCAGTTGTATCGATTAAAATGCTGTAAAAACACTTCTTTGACCACTCTAAGTGATTTTATTTGGTTCTTTCAAAACTGCATCAGTTAAAAACATGTTTTAAGAAAGCTTTTGTAAAAATACTTTATTTTGAGCTGTTTAAAACAATTTTAGAGGCTTCTCGCAAAAATCTTTAAGAGAAGAATCTTTATGCAGTAGAAAAGATAAAATGATTTTACCTAAGCATTTTGTTTAAAACATACAAAATGATCCATTTTCTTTGAATAAATAAAAGAGACAAACAGATTTATTTAACTATTGGAACCCAAATATATTTACCTTTTGGAATACCAAAATGTTTAATTTTACACTTATTTGAAGTGTGACCTTGTTTCATACAATAGAAGCATGCATTTGGAGTAGCTTTAGAATAAGATACATTATTAACATGACATGCTCTAGTTCCTTTTTCTACCCATATTCTTTTCTTTTTAGATTTACTCTTTTTCAAAGGAACTCTATGATTTACATTATTTTGAGCAAAAACCATTTCATTCTTCCTAAGATCATCAATTTCTTTTTCGGCTTTGTCAAGCAAATGGTTAAGAATATCTATGTCATATTCATGCTCTTTACAATTTGCACAAGCTAAGTCCTTATTCTCATCTAAGCATACAATTTTCGTATTAGCTACCTCCTTTTCTTCTAAACATGCAATTTTCAATTTTAAGGACTCATTTTCCTTTTCCGATTTTCTTAGATTCTTCTTTACTACTTTATATTCCTTTTTCATATCCATAAATGCAGTAAATAACTCATTATAAGCATTTTGTAATTCATCATGATCATTTTCTTCACAAGAGGATGAATCGAATCACTAACCTCAACATCCGAAGAATTGTTGTTATTTGCCATCAAGCAAATGTTTGCTTCAATTTCTGAGTCGCTTGATTCTGAATTTGAATCACTCGTCATCCCAAGCAATATATGCTTTCTTCTTGAATTGCTTTTTGCCCTTATGTTCATCATTTTTCTTGTTTGGGCATTCGGTCTTCATATGCCCTCGCTTCACCACAACCAAAGCATTTTATATTAACGGAAGAATTTTCTTTTACCTTTCCCTTACCTTTGAAAGGATGTCTTCCTTTTGCTTTCATCATCTTGGTGAACTTCTTTATAAAAAGACTCATCTCTTCTTCATCAATTTCTGAGTCTTCTTCTTCTTCTTTCTTATTATTGCTTTTTGAAATTTCGGTTTTGAAAGCAAGGTTCTTCTTTTGATATTGACCTTCTTCCTCATTTAGTCTTCCAAGGTCAAGTTCATGCTCCCTAAGCTTTCCAAACAACGCCGCCATAGACATAGTGGCAAGATTTTGTGACTCCGAGATGGCCGTCACCTTTGGTTGCCATTTCCTATCCAGAGATTTCAAAATTTTAACATTTAATTCATCAACGTCAAAAATTTTACCTAGTCCGGTGAGATGGTTCACGATATGAGTGAAACGTTTTTGTACGTCAAATATCGTTTCGCCTGGTTGCATCCTGAACATTTCGTACTCTTGAATTAGAGAATTTTTACGTGCTCTTTTGACGTCGTCAGCTTCCTTCGTGGGTTACTCTAAGCATTTCCCACATTTCCTGTGCACTTTTACAAATAGAAATTCTGTAGAACTCATCAAGGGTTAGAGCAGATGAAATAATGTTTCTAGCCCTAACATCAAATTGTACTTTTCGACTTTCGTCTGCAGTCCATCTATCAAAAGGTTTAAGAACGTCAACACCGTTCTCGTAATTTTAGGAACAAATGGACCGTTTAAAATTGCGTCCCAAACACCTCTATCAACGAGACTCTAAAAATATTTGCATACGTACTTTCCAAAAAGGATAATTTTGACCCGCAAAAAGTGGGGGTCTCGTTGATAGACGCACCTTCGGCAAAAGTTTGATTTTGTCCTGCCATTTTCGAAAAGTTTGAATGACTATCAAAGCAAGCTCGATACCACTTGTTAGAATCGCGCAGCTGGAATGTTCGCGTGGTCTGGACAAAAACCAAGAGGGGGGTGAATTGGTTTCTTAATAAAAATTAGGTTTTCAAAATTTCCCCAAATTTTACCGATTAAAAACTGCGTAAATGTAAATAGAGAAGAGTAGAGAAGATTACACAAGTAGGTTTATACTGGTTCTGATCAAAAGACCCTACGTCCAGCTTGCTAATCACTCAAAAGAGGATTAACGCTCGTCACTAAGAACAAAGTTGTTACAACACAAATTATAATGAAAAAGATAAAGTTAAAGATAAAACCTCTCTTGAAATCCACAAGAGATGATAAACAGACTTTCCCTGGAGACTCAGACAACACACAATCCACTAAGAACTCCACTTAGTGATTCTTATCGCTTCTAGCCTCACACCAAGTTTCCAAAAGCCCCGAAGAACAGCTTTTCCCCGGAGACGGCACAACACTCAATCCACTAAGAACTCCACTTAGTGATTCTTATCGCTTCTAGCCTCACACCGAAGTTTCCAAAAGCCCCCTTTCCTTGCAACAAACAGCTTCTCCGGCACTCACAAGCACTTAACTTTTGTATGGAAAGAGTTGTTCTTTAGTTGTTCATTTTTTTCTCGAGTGCCAAAGCAGAGTTTAAGTAGGGAAATTAGGGTTAAGGAATTGGGGATTTCGAAACTAGGGTTCTTGGTAATTGGGTTTTCGAAAATAGGGTTAATTTGAAATTTAAAAACAAAAACAGATCGAAATAATCGATTAAATGGAGTTTTAATCGATTAAAACAGAGCCAAATACGCAGTAACCCAATCCTCTTCGGTTTAATCGATTATTTGGTGAAATAATCGATTATTTGACCTTTTAATCGATTATTTTGATGTTTTAATCGATTAAAACAGTGAGTATATGCTGAAAATGGTTTTCTCACTGTTTTAATCGATTATTTCCCTATATAATCGATTAAAGCCGAGCCTGCATGATAAATTTGAGCATTTTGAAGCTTCTAAGTTACAGACTATGTACCGGCTATCTTAGACTCTATAATTACAGACTCAATCAAACTTAAACAGAGTTATTACAATACAGAAAACATCAATCTTCAATCTTCAATACTCTAAGTCTTTAAGCTCTTGGATCATCATCAAAATCAACATTCTTCATGATCATTATTTGCAACATCAAGTCCTTGAATGTTCAACAGCACATCACTCAAGGCTAGAATATTTTCCAAATGTGAGCTTTAGAATAATTTTTCTTTTTCCTAGGACAAGAGTTGTCCTGTAATTACCGAGATAAACATATTTTTCTCCATCTCTCACACTAGTGTAGAGGTAAAAACACTTCTGTTTGCATAGATGTGCCTAGTAACACCAGAGTCTACCACCCATTTGGTCACATTTTTTACAAGGTTTATTTAGGAAATGACCGCCATAATTGTATCTTCCCCTTCGGCTAAATTTGCCTTATGAAGATTGTTCTCATTCTATGCCTGCACTGAGCTGCACGATGACCTGGCTTTCCATAGACAAAGCAATTTCCCTTCTTCTTGAAGGTGGGGTTAGATCCATTGGGACGAGAATTTTTAAAAATATTTTTCTTCTTATAATCAGGATTTTTTCTCGTACCTTTTTGGAGTTGGTTTGTCTTATACCATATTTGTCTTAGCCCTTGTAGCAACACATTCCTTCTGGTTGGTATCTTCGATGATGATGTGCATGATCAGATCTGACAGTGACATTTGTTTATGTCTATGCTTGAGTTCCGAAAATATTATTTGTCTTTTCCGGTGTAGAGTTGTTATTGGTATCTGTTGAATTATTGACAAGCGTACTAAAATTATCAATCGCAGTATAGTATTTTGATTAAATAAAAGTCGATCCCGCGAGGAATAATTTCAATGGAAATTCCCAATTATGCTTACTAAGTAGATTAAAACATATTGGGTTTTGCAAATAAGAGTTGAATTGAAATTAAATGACAAAGAACTGTAAATTGTTGAGAAAATATCAATTAAAGGTACTTAGGATTGGCTTCCTTCCTTATCCCTCTTTTGTCATGGCTAAATCAATTAAGAACGTCGATTAACCTAACAATGTTGATGTCACCTACTCAAATCATCCATGTTGATTCCTCACACATGAAATTCATAAGAAAACCTAATAAATGTTGATTCCTCACACAATTAAGAGATTTTCCAGCATTAGGGTTAGGGTGTTTAAGCATTTGATACATTCATTTCATTCCCGGCAATTAACGTAACAAATATTTCTACCGTGATCTAGGGTTCAAGATATATTTTCCAATCATACATCAAACAATCAAGAATAAATCATTCCAAAGCATAAAGGATAAGAATAACAACATCAAAGCATAAATTAATATCTCAAAATATCACCATGATACAAAAGAGTCCAAAGGAAGTGCACCGAATCCTAAGAGAATGAAGTTAGCCACTCATGTTGGCCATTACAATGCTCCAATTGATGAAGAAGTAAAAAATTGATGAAGATTAGACAAAACCCTAATGTTGAACATACAAGGACTTGATGTTGAACTTACATGGACATGAAGCTTGTTGATTTTGATGCTGATTCAAGAACAAAGAACTTAGAGAGTTGAAGACTTGTTTTATTATGTAATAACTCTGTTTTGATTAGTTTGAGTCTGTAATATTAGAGTTTAAGATAGCCGGTACATAGTCTGCACTTTATAAGCTTCAAAAACTCATATTTATCAGTTTGTCTCGGCTTTAATCGATTAAATGGTCAGATAATCGATTATTACAATGAGAAAAACCATTTTTTGTATCTGTTCACTGTAATAATCGATTAACACACATGTTAATCGATTAACAGGGCTTTTAATCGATTAAAACAGAGAGTTTTGGGGTTCTATTGATTTTGGCTCTGTAATAATCGATTAACACTTCATTTAATCGATTATTTCAGTCAGATTTTGATTTTCAACTTCAAATTAAACCTATTTTCGAAAACCCTAATCCCAATACTCTCTAGTTCCGAAAATCCCAATTCCTAAACTCTAATTTCTCTACTTAAGGTTCTCTAAGGCTCTCAGAAAATTGAACAACCTTTTTCAAACAAAAGTTAAGTGTTGTGAGTGTCAGAGAACTGTTTGTTGGAGGAAAAAGGGGCTTTTGGAACCTGGTGTGGGCTAGAAGCGATAAGAATCACTAAGTGGAGTTCTTAGTGGATTGAGTGTTGTGCCGTCTCTGGGGAAAGCTGTTATTCATCTCTTGTGGGTTTCAAGAGAGGTGTTTTCTTTACTTTGTATTTTCAATTGTTATCTGTTTGTAACAACTTTGATTATAATGACAGCGTTAATCTTCTGTTTGAGTTATTAGCAACTGGACGTAGGGTCTTTTGATCTGAACCAGTATAAATCTCATGTGTAAGACTCTATCTCTATCTTATTTACGTTTACACAACTTTTTTAATCGGTAAAATTTAGGGAAAATTTTTAAAACCTAATTTTTGTTAAGAAACCAATTCACCCCCCTCTTGGTTTTTGTCCGTCCATGCGAACATTCCGCTACGCGATTCTAACAAGTGGTATCAGAGCTTGCTTTGATAGTCATTAAAACTTTTCAAAAATGTCCGGACAAAATCAAACTTTTGCCGAAGGTGCGTCTATCAACAAACCCCCACTTTTTGCAGGTCAAAATTATCCTTTCTGGAACGTAAGAATGCAAATCTTTTTAGAGTCTATTGATAGAGGCATTTGGGACGCTATTTTAAACGGTCCCTATATTCCTAAAGTTACTGAAAACGGAGTAGACGTTCCTAAACCATTTTCTAGATGGACAGCGGATGAAATAGAAAAGCTCAATTTGACGTTAGGGCTAGAAATATAATTTCATCTGCTTTAACCCTTGATGAGTTTTACAGAATATCCATTTGTAAGAGTGCTTAAGAGATGTGGGAAAAACTAAGAGTAACCTATGAAGGAACCGATGATAGTGACTCAAGTTTGGGGTCAAGCAATGCGGAAGTTGAAGCAAATATTTGCTTATTGGCAAATGACATCATTTCTTCTGACTATGAGGTTAGTGATTCTGACTCATGTTCAAGTGATGATGAAAATAATTATGATGAACTGCAAAATGCATATAATGAATTGTTTAGTGCATTTAAGGACTTGAAAAATGAATATAAAACTGTGAAAAAGAGTTTAAGTAGATCCGAAAAGGAGGTAGAGTCCTTAAAAACGAAAATTGCATGTTTAGAGGAAAAGAAAATCATAGAAACGAAAATTGTATGTATAGATGAGAATGATGATAAAAATATAGTATGTGCATCTTGTAAAGAGTATGAATATGACATTGATATACTTAATCATTTGCTAGATAAAGCCAAAATGGAGATAAGTAACATTAATAAAGATAAAGTTGTTATAGCTCAAAATAGAGTAAACCATCATGTTCCTTTGAAAAAACCTAAAATTAAAAAGAGAAGAGTATGGGTGGAAAAAGGAACTAAATCATCTATTGTAAGAAATGCATCATTTTCAAAAGTTACATCTAAAACATGTTTTTATTGTATGAAACATGGTCATGTTAAGTGGTAAAAAGTTGATATAATTATGCCTTGAATTGTTATGAAACCACTTAACTTATGTTAATTCTAATATATTTTTCTCCCAATATAGGATGAATTCGAGAATACCTTGATACAAAAGGAATGAGCATAATTGTCAGCATAATTAGAGTAAAATTGAAAGAAAGAAGAGCGCTTAAGCGAATAAATGATGCGAGGCCCGACCCAAATTCTCTTATAAAAAGATAAGTTGTGTTTTGAGAGAGGAAAACAGTCTTGGAGAGGAGGAGGCACGACTACTGTTAGGGTTTTGTCCAATCTTCATCAATTCTTCTTCATCAATTGAAGCATTGTAATGACCAATATGAGTGACTAACTTCATTCTCTTAGGATTCGGTGCACTTCCTTTGAACTCTTTTGTATCATGGTGATATTTTGATATATTAATCTATGCTTTGATGTTGTTATTCTTATCCTTTATGCTTTGGAATGATTTATTCTTGATTGTTTGAGGTATGATTGGAAAATATATCTTGAACCCTAGATCACGGTAAGAATATTTGTTACGTTAATTGCCAGGAATGGAATGAATGTATCAAGTGCTTAAACACCCTAACCCAAATGCTAGAAAATCTCTTAATTGTGTAAGGAATCAACATTTATTAGGTTTTCTTATGAATTTCATGTGTGAGGAATCAACGGATGATTTGAGTAGGTGGCATCAACATTGTTAGGTTAACTAACGTTCTTAATTGACATAGTCATTACAAAAGAGGGATAAGGAAGGAAACCAATCCTAAGTACCTTTAATTGATATTTTCTCAACAATTTACAAGTGATTAGTCATTATTTTCCCGCATTTTCTTATCTTTATATACTTATCTTAATTGGTGCATTGTGTTTAATTGTCTATTATTAGTGCATTTTCATTGATTGGACTTCATTGGGATAATAATTTAGATTTTAATCTATTTGATCTAATTTTTACTCATTATTAATTTTAGGACAGTTTAAAGTAATTTTGGACTTGAAAAGTTGGGCCAAATGTCATATTTTATTTTATACGGGTACTGACATTAGTTTATTGTTTTATTTATCATTTTTTCTACAGATCTCCAAATAACATGATTCTAAAATAATTATAAACTAGACACATTGAGCTTTCCACAGGATCCAAAATCATTCAATTCGGAGCTAAATTGGATTTTACATAAATTATCCAAAACGGGTCAAGCGCACCAGGCCGGCCCAATGGACATGCTTCAGTAATTTAAGTCTCATAAATTCATTAAAGCTCCGAAAATAGTAGAAACGGTGGCGTTTTAAAGCTAACTCAAGAGGCTTTCGTTGGAGACCAAAATCGCTTAATTTGGATAAGTATTGAAAATACTGCACGTGTTTGAAGTTCATGGACCTGCACTGAAGCCAATTTATGATGTGTTTCATGGACTAGTTGAGCCCAAAACCTCGATTAAGATTAGTGGTTAGGGTTATTTGTATAAAGAGAGGCACATCACACGAAAGAGAGACAATCACACAAGGACTAGGCAGCCACCACACTTCCGTCTTTCATCTTCTGCAATTTACATTCAAGTTTGTTACTCTTCCGTCATTATTTTTAAATTCTTGTTTCAATTTTAATTATGTTTCTTCTATTGCGTTTTCAACTTTCTATGGATAGCTAAATCTTTGTATTGATTTTCTCGAGAAGAATGCAAGTAGATCTTTGAGGTTTTGTTCTTCAATTTCATATTGTTTGTTCTCTTAACTCTTCATCTTCTAATCTCAAGCATTGAATTATAATCTGCTTATGCTTAATAAACCGAAACTTATATCACAGCTTGCTTAATTTCGTGTTAGATATGAGATTATGTGATGTATGCAATGCTTAATTGTATAAGGATAATTTGGGGTTAATCTTCGCTTAGTTGGTTAATTTCATGTTAAAATAAGGGTTAAGGAAAATTTGGGATTAATCTTCGCTTAGTTGGTTAATTTCATATTGGAACAAGGGTAAAAGCTAATTTGAGATTAATCTTCGCTTAGTTGATTAATTTTGAATTAGAATATAATTTGGGATTTATCTTCGCTTAGTTGGTGAATTTTGAATTAATTTCGTAATCTAGGATAAGTGACACCGCATTAGAATCATGAAATCAATTGCATTTTAATCGCTTTTTAATCCGCATTTTTATAATCCGCTTTTGTTCTCGTTTCATCTAATATTTTAATTTTGAAAAACTCCCTTTTAATTTTTTGTTACTAAAAATTGATAAGCTTTGATAGAAATTCGTGGTCTTTGGGAGACGACCTAGGAAAGCTTCCTAGTACTACATTTATCTCGTTTTAATTATTTGACCGAAGTACGACATCGATCAAATTTGGCGCCGCTGTCGGGACCAAGATTTTTGTCTAGGTTTTCAATTTTTATTTTCTGTTTCTGTTTTCATTTTTTTGTTTTTATTTTATTTTATTTAAATATTTTATTTGATTTTTAGCTATTTAAATATTTTATTTGATTTTTAGTTATTTGAATATTTTATTTGATTTGTTGTCATTTGAATATTTTATTTGATTTGTCGTTATTTGGATATTTTATTTTTAGTTATTTAAATATTTTATTTGATTGTTAGTTTTTAATATTTGATTTTCAGTTATTTAAATATTTTATTTGATTCTTAGTTATTTGAATATTTTATTTGATTGCTAGTTTTTAATATTTTATTTTATTTTTAGTTATTTGGATATTTTATTTGATTTTTAGTTATTTAAATATTTTATTTGATTTTTAGTTTTTTAATATTTTATTTGATTTGTTAGTTATTTAATATTCTATTTGATTTGCTGTTATTTGAATATTTTATTTGATTTTTAGTTATTTAAATATTTTATTTGATTTTCAGTTATTTAGATATTTTATTTGATTTTTAGTTTATTTAAATATTTTATTTGATTTTCTATTTAAGTTAAAATTCTTACTTCTCTTAAAACTATTTTGATAGCCCACTGTGTTCTAAAACTCTCTTTGGTTAAAAAAAAAAAAAAAAAAAAAATAAAAATAACAAAATAATAAAAAAAATATTAAAAAAAAAATATATAAATAATAATTCAAAAAAATAAAAAAAAAAAAAAAAAAAAAACAATTTCATCTCTAATTTGTTTTTTTTAGCTTTATATATAAAAAAAAAAAAATTTTATAATTTCCATTCTCATAAGAAACTCGGATATAACTTGGTAAGTGTGAGAGTGCATGTCTAGGAGGGTTCTCGCTAGGAAAGATTTGGTATTTAAGCGTGTCCATTAGTGACCCACCTCTCTTTCCCGGGAACCTACCTGGTGTACTTATTCACTCGCCTACCGTTGTCTTTCCAAAGAAACAACCGATTTTTTTTTAGGAATTTTTTTTTAACTCTTGGGAAATACATGAATTGTTGAATATAGTGCATGACTAGGAGCAATCCCGACCTTTTACAACCTTTTGATCCCGAGATAGATAGAACCTTTCATAGATTATTTAGACATTCTAGGAATTCATCTCTTGAGTCCGAACCATTAGATAGCCATAGTGAGAGTACCGCACCTAATATACCTTCTTCCGATAATTTCCAAACTAATAACATGGGTGATCAACCTATCGACCTCGTGAGAGGACTCTCGTGGAGATGGCCGCACCCGATTTCACTTATGCAAACTTATGTATCCAATACCCCGAAGAGGATATACCATTTGTGCTTAAAACTCGACTAATCCATTTGTTGCCCAAGTTTCATGGTCGTGCGTGTGAGGATCCACACAAGCATCTCAAGGAGTTCCATATAGTCTCGCTCCACCATGAAGCCACAAAATGTTCCCCGAAGATCACATATACCTAAAGGCTTTTCCTTTCTCTTTGGAGGATCTTGCCAAAGACCGGTTGTACTACTTAGCTCCCGGTTCCATAACGAGCCGGGATGATCTCGAAGAGAGTCTTTCTAGATAAATTTTTCCCCGCTTCCAGACCACCGCCATCGTGAAGGATATATCGTGTATCGTGCAACATGATGGGAGAGAGCTTATACGAGTATTGGGAGAGGTTCAAGAGACTTTGTGCAAGTTGCCCTCACCACCAAATATCGTAATGCCTACTACCGCAAAGATTTCTTATGAGGGGATGAACACAATGGATAGGAGTATGATAGATGCAGACTAGTGGAGGAGCTTTAGGAGACATGACACCCGCCGCCGCTAGAGATTTAATCGAGAAGATGGCATCCAATTCCCAAGCAATTTAACATGAGGAGTGATGCCATAGTCCTTAGGGGTGTACATGATGTGGGTTCATCGATTTAAGTGGAGAAGAAGCTAGAAAGTAAGATTGATGCCCTCACCACCCTAGTCTCCCAACTTGCCGCAAATCGTAGACCCGCACCACCCGCAAGGGTTTGTGGCATTTGTACTTCAATTGAGCATCCCACTCGATTGCCGCCAATTATTGCATGAGTCTACAGTGTCTCGAGCTCCACAAGCTTATGCAAGAAACATTTTCAATAATAGGGCTCGAACCAACAACATAATTCCGACCTCTCAAGCAATAGATACAATCCAGGGTGGAGGAATCACCCAAATCCGAGATGGTCCAATCAGCGAACACCAACAAGCAGCTAGTAATCCTTTGCCACCACCACCATTTCGCACTCCGCCGGTCCAAGCGCACCTTATGTGCCTCCACCAATGCAACAACAATATCGAGGCAAAGAAATGAAGCACCAGCTCCTCAACCTTCTTCACCTTCATTAGAGGAATTGGTCAAACAAATGGCCGAGATGAACATACAAGCATCAACGTAAAAATGATGCCTCCATTCGCAGTTTAACCAACCGGATTGGTCAACTAGCTACCGCCGTGAATCAATTGCAAAATCAAAATTCGACAAGCTCCCCGCACGCATCGTGGTTAATCCTAAGAATGTGAGTGCCATCACATCGAGGTCAAGGAAACAGATTGACATACCCACTACAACACCTCCACCCTTATCTCGTAGCCGCCTCGCCTCGCACCCGAGCAACTAGTTGGTAGTCAAAAATTGCATATAGATGGACCTTCTTCCAGCTCCCAGCTTCGAATCGCAATGTCTCTCCTATCCCTCTTCCATTTCCTCCCAAAGCAATTCCAAGCAAAAAGATGGACGAGGTCGATAGAGAGATTCCGGAGACCTTCGTAAAAGTCGAGGTGAACATACCTCCGCTTGATGCCATCAAGCAAATTCCCGTGATATGCTAAATTCCTCGAAGGAGCCGTGCACCCACAAGAGGAAGATGAAGGGCAAGTGAGATAATCGCATGGGCGTAAATGTGTCTCGCTTGATAGGTAACTGCTCCTTACATTCCCGAGAAATGTAAGGACCTGTGTACATTCTCGCATACCTTGTATTATTGGCAATAATAAATTTGAGAATGCCATGCTTGATTTGGGTGCTTCAATTAATGTTATGCCTTTGTCCATTTTTAATTCTTTATCTCTTGGACCTCTCGCAACCTACGGTGTGGTGATACAACCGGCAAATAGGAGTGTAGCCCACCCTACAGTGTTTCATTGAGGATGTCTTAGTTCTGGTTGGTGAACTAATTTTTCCCGCCGATTTCTATGTGCTTGATATGGAGGAGGGATTCTCCCATGGATCTCGTCCCAATCATTTTAGGCGCACCATTTTTGAAAACAGCCCGAACCAAGATTAATGTGTATGATGGTACATTGTCCATGGAATTTGGTGATATTATTGTCCATTTTAATATTTTGGATGCCATGAAACATCCATCCGAGTGTCATTCTGCTTTTCGTGTCGAGATCATTGATGATGTTATCGATGAGTATGTTTCGATTTTCATTCCTTACATGCTAGGAAACATTGTTTTCTTTCTCGATCCGTATACTTCTTTTGCATGCACCGAATCCGAATCCGATTTTGATATTGACATTGATCTTCATTCTAATCTTGAGTTATATTCTCGAATTTAAATCCGATCATATGTCTCGATGTTTTGGGTGTTGTACCTCCTATGGATATAAGTTCTTTAGAGTCGAATGCACTAACCATGTTGCAAGAAGTATACATGAATCCGACTTGCAGTGTTGAGGTACAAGTTGTGGAACCCATTCTTCTTCCCTCTCTAGTTCCTTCCGTTCACCAAAGACCCACTCCGTAACTAAAGACTTTACCGTAAAACCTCAAGTACGCTTATTTGGAGGATGATGAGAAGTTTCCAAGTGATCATTTCCACCTCCCTTGATGTTGTTCAAGAGGAGAAATTGTTGCATGTTCTCGAAAAGGCATAAGAAAGCCATCTACTGGACTCCGGCGACATTTCTGGTATCAGCCTCATCCACATGCATGCATAGGATATTATTGGAGGATGGAGCCAAACCAATGGAGACAACCTACGCAGACGACTCAACCCCGTGATTTTGGATGTTGTGAAGAAGGAGGTGACCAAGCTTCTTCAGGCCGGGATCATCTATCCTATATCGATAGTCAGTGGGTGAGTCCAGCCCATGTTGTCCCAAAGAAGACAGCCTCACCGTTGTGAAGAATGAGAGGGATGAGCTCATTCCCACCGTAATACAAAACAAGCTGGAGGGTTTGTATCGACTACCGAAGGCTCAATCGTGCAACACGTAAGGACCATTTTCCACTCGCCTTTCATTGACCTGCATGCTTGAGCGTCTCGGCGTAAATCTCATTACCGCTTTCCGGATGGTTTCTCCGGTTATTTTCGCATCCATATTGCTCCCGAGGATCAAGAGAAAACCACATTCACCCGCCCCTTCGGCACTTTTGCCTATAGGAGAATGCCTTTTGGCCTATGCAATGCCCCCGGTACCTTCCAGACGATGTATGCTTAGTATCTTTCGCATTTCCTTGAAAATTGTATAGAGGTGTTTATGGATGATTTCACCGTGTATGGATCCTCGTTTGATGCATGCTTAGATAATTTGGATAGAGTGCTTAATAGATGCATTGAAACTAATCTTGTTCTCG